>CM049429.1:80848462-83348462 GCA_026929855.1 Poa annua | reverse complement strand
TATGCCCGAATATGCGCAATTGGAAGTATGGGAGGGCAACTGTTAAAATAAAATACGTAGCAGGAAATAGTTCAGTAAAATATGGAACAGTGATATAGTTGCAGTATCTTGGTTGCGATTATAATTCAGGGTGCAACATTTCCAAGCAGATAAATATTGTTAAGTTACAGCTCATTAAGGACAGTTTGGTTCGGAAACACCTAAGCATGAGAATGCAGGAAATATTGACTGGATTACCTGCGTGTTGAGGAAAATTTTGCAGCTCTTCTTTGGTAAATAGATTGCCCTTCCAGACCCAAAGAGGACATATTTCTGGAGTGCCCTACCACCTGAAATATCAAAAGAGCCACACAAAAATGTAATCCAGACACATGAAGAATGTACAAATTAAACAAAAATATAATGAATTAAAATTAGGAATTCCTATATATATAAACGTGGCCAACGGGGGAATGATCCCTCCCTTGACTTTACGTTGTTAGGTAGAAGATGAGATGCCCGGTTTCTGAGAATTCATCGCTGCAGCCTTTTTGGCGCCGCTAGGACTCGAACCCGGGCCGGCTGGTTCCTCACTAGGAGCCTCAGCCACCAGGCCAGTGCCTGGTCCTCAGGAATTCCTATATATATGAAATCTGGAGAAAAAACTACACATCTGCAAGCTGAACAAGCATGATAATTGTTTAAGCTTAACAATAACACTTTTCAGTAGCACTCAACCATTAGTACCTTAGAACTTGGTTTGCAAGATATGGCACCCAACTGTTCCAATGGAGCATTGGCAACTGAATTTTCAAGCGGTGATGCACTTCGTATGAAAGAATGTTGCAAAAGTTCCACTGCTGTTGGACGGTTAGATGGATCACGTTGAAGACATTGTCGTACGAAATCTTTGCCCTCTTCAGAGAGGTGATCTGGTATTGGTGGAAGCTCCTTACTGTTTCCTATCTTAAACATTGCAGCAATCTGTAAAAGAAAAGGAGTTGCGTCAACCTGGGAGAATAAAACACACACTGAAGTAAGAGATCATTGAGTCTGCATCCTGATTAATAATCAAAAAAATATGGGAAGTTTCTTAAATCACTGAAAGTTGTTTCCTGGTCTGCTTTTATGCCTTTTGTGCGACCGAGATCACTTTTTGGTCCCTTCTCTCCACTTCCAACCAAGTGGTGCTAGCCTCATATCATCTGGGCTGCAAAAGGGCGGAAGTTCCCATCCCCATTTTCTTCCTCTTCCCCTGCTTCCTGGCTGGTAGAGTGTGCCGCCTACAGCCTGCACAGCAGATCGGCTAGCCTCCGCTGCCCAGACTTCACCGGAACCAAAGCTGTGTGCCTCGTGGTGGACAAGGTAGCAGTGTTTCAAGACTTTGGAGGGTGTACAAGAGAGAGGGAATGGGGAGATGACATGTGCCATAGGTTTTTGTGAGAGTACACCTGGCGTTTGACAAGAAATCGACAACTTTTCAGGGGTTAATGGCAGATGTGATAAACTGAGTTGTGACGGTGGCACATGTCGGGTAAAATTTCAATTCAGTAGCATAAGAAAGATCACCTTTTTAGCAAAAGATTAGTAAATGGGGCAACTTTTAGTGGCATATAGGGAATTGTCCCAGATATTTTTCCTTTATTGTTCAACAGATAATAAGTTCAAAGTGAAATAACCCACTGGCTGCTCTTTGGATTAACTGGGTTGCTTTCACACACATCCAACAAAATGCATAACTGCTGATTATAATGCAACAGCAAAAAAAATGCATCATGCCGCTTAAGTAGTAGCTTCTCGCTTGCAGAGAAATTTATATTCTATGAACAAACAGAAATTGTAGCTTCAGAATCTAGTACTGACCCCTTCATATTGGCTCCATGGAGGTTTTGAGGTAGCCATCTCTAGAACTGTGCATCCTAAACTCCATATGTCAACAGCAAGGTTACATCCGCTAGAATTCTTTATAACCTGCATATTTGTACGTACTTTGATGTAAGAGAGTAGGAAAGAAGTTTATGTGTCTTGTGTTATAATGTTGAAGGGATGATACATATGAACATGCAAGATTTGGAGCAATACCTCAGGAGCCATCCAGTATGGACTACCCTTAAGTGAGAACGGACACTGCTGCCCATTGATCTAAAAAAAACAGAAAGGAAGTTTATACATGCTCATGAATTAGGAGTAAACAAAAATATATTTTGAGAGAGAAAACCCTTCTCAAAGTAAGTCAGCAGATGTGTTGACACTTGACAGGGATGGCAAGGACTAAATAAATTGGTCATTCCGATTAACCAGGTTGATCAGGCTCAACTAGTGATCGGCATGGGTGGAGGAACACATGGAATATAAAATGACATATAACGTGCAATCCTACAAACACGGTTTACATCATTCTAGCTAATACTGTTCTTGTTTGAATTTTGAGCTAGTATTTACACATGAAAAAAAAAACAGAAACTTTACATGTTTCGCCATTCCGAAGTCAGCAAGCTTTATACGGCCATTAGGGTCTACTAATATGTTTGCACCTTTGATATCCCTGAAAATTTAGAAAGAACGTAAGTAAACATAAATATTAAAAATAAATTACAACTTAACAACATATATATATTAGAATAAACAAGTAATCAATGGAAGTAAGTGGAATGCTACCTGTGAACTGTATTCTTTGCATGCAAATAGGCTAAGCCCAAAAGTATTTGCTTAGTGTAACTCCGAATTGCTTGTTCACCAAACTGCCCATACTCTCGGAGAAGCTTATGGATGGATCCGCCAGACACATACTCCAGGTATATATAAAGCTTATCATCAACCTATTTTGGATACAAAGATAATTGCATGACGTATTTAGAAAATAACAGAGGTGCAGACAAAAGTGAGGTTTGGAAAATCTAGTAGGTTGCATTATTTGTTGGGGTTTTTTCCCACAATTGAAGAAAAAAGTTAGGAGAACATAAACTGTTCAGCTATCAATGTGATCATAAGGAGGTGCAAGTAGATAACAAGAGTATGGGCTCTATGGACACTATTAGCAGTAAATGATAACTGCTGAGAGTAGTTTATACCGTTTCAGTTCCGTAGTATCGTACGATATTTGGATGTTGCAGCCGGCTCAGAAGTGATATTTCCTGAGGAATGAACCAATAACATAAAAAAGGTAAGTAAAATACATCAATCAAAAATCTGAGTTGTGAACTGTGACTACTGAGTGTAAACATGGAAAAGGGTATACCTGGCCCAGTTGTCTTGCACTTTCTTTTGACTTAGGGTCATCTGAGAAAAGGGTAACCTCCTTCATTGCGCACATTTCGCCTCTATCACTGAGACAGACATACGAATGAAAAAAAGCAAAACAAACGTACAAAATTAAAGTGATGAATCATAGGACGAGCAACTGCAATAGAACATTCAGAACATATTACTTAAAACAAGTGGAAATTGTAAAAGTACACCCTCATAAGTAACCTCCACTTGCCAACTCCCCCCAGATGCTAATTTTTCTGTCATTTACAACCAAAACCTCAATATACAAATGACAAGGTAGAGTTTGACATACATCTCTCTTGTGTAGTAAGTCTGTGAACGCAAGGTTGCAAACATGACAGAGGAAAGTAAGAGCAATAAGATATAAGATGCGTCGAATAACAGCGTTTTTGTGTGATCACTAACATGCTGACTGGTTTGTTAGTTACTACAGTACTTTTTCTAGTGTTCTTCTTTTGCATTGAAATTAGTGAAGTAATGGTTTGCAGGCTGAGATATTTGTGAAGTGTGTACACACCACAAAATAAGCTCTGGGGATGTTTTTTAACTCAAGAGCCATGTGTAGGGGTGCATGTGGTGGTGTATGTGGGCTCATACACACAACATTATCGCAATACCACTTCAATGGTAAAGGAGTAATGAGGACAGTACGCAAGGGTGGATTTCTTAGCATGTGTACAACTTGGTAAACATCATTATCTCTTGTAACAATAGGGGCACATGAACACATCCATGCAAATAAATAGCAGAACGACAAACATTGGAAAGTATAGCAAATGTGATCACAATAACGGGCAAAACATTTTGCCAAACAGCCTCTAAGTTCTAGGTTTATTTATGAAAAAGTACGCCATGCTGCAATGCATACTGAATTGAACATCTTCCAACTTCAATCATGGAAAATATATACCTGTTAAAGCCAACATATACATGGCCGAATGTTCCACGACCAATCAGCTTTCCCTTCTTCCACCGTGATCCAGGACTCAGTGGATTCTCTATTCTACCAGGACTACGAGATATAGGACTTGTTGGTGCGGAGTTGTTCGGCAAAAAAGGGGAACTGTTAGAGATGTTTAACGGTGGAAGAGGCAACCTGTGGGTTTGCCTCCTCTTCACCTCATCACGCCGATTAGTTGGAGATTCAGGTGCCACCCCACCACCCCTTGGATGCAATGGAGAGACATTTCCACTGTGCACCCTCGAACTTGGACCAGGACTCGCCATTCTTGGGCTGGGAATTGGTGAACACTCTGGACTACCTCGGCGGCTAGGCTGCAAGAAGATTTGAGCTAGCATATCGCCTCCAACTGAATTATGCCCAGAAGTTTGCCCTGAACCTGGACTGGAGCACTGACCGGACCCAAGGAAAGTTATATCTGCATGAGGCTTCACTGCCCAAAAGGCTGAAGTTGGAATTTGATCAGGAAATATTGTTCTTGGGCTTTGAGAAGGGCTTGACATCAAACTATTTGGAGCACTCTCCAGAGTAACTTGTCGTGCATTTTGTAAATTAGATTGGTAACTGTCAGCAACCGTACCACTTGGAGCTGTAGACAGAATTTGGTTACTGAGAAAAGCATTGCTCGGCTTTGACACTTCCTTGGTGCCCTTTCTGGTGATAGCACTTGAGCACCCTTTATGCACAAAGCTTCACAAAAAGATCATGTGTATGAGTGATTATAAAACAAAAGGATGTTTTGAAGAAAAAATGCATTACGGAGCATACCTTGAACTACTCGGTGTTGCCACATTAGTCACAACTTCAGCATCATTTCCTGCGGGGCTCTGAAGCTGAGAATCTCCATGATCATCACTGTTAATAGAACAGTTGCTGGAGACAGAAGCAGTTGCCAATTCTGCAACAGATTCGCTAGTTTCAGATCTTTTTTGAAGCCGGTTCAGGGTAGGCAGTGGTAGTTGTTGTCCTTTATCACGCTTTTCCAAAGTGGGCTTTGAGTCGGTAACATCAGATACACAGCGTGTGACCGCAGCACGGGATCTAGGAAGAGGAAGTGGTTGTGCATGTGCTCTAGCTGCTGCAAAGCTTTGACAGCGAGAAACCTCTTTTGAAGGGGATGTGGACCGTGATTGGGCAGTAGACCAGCAACCTTTCTCAGCAGTTCGGTCTTTATCACGTCTGCGACTCCCTCGTGATTTTGTGCTCCCTTTTTGCTCACTTGGACTTATAAACCGCTGAAATGTGTCAATTATATTTTCTTTGGCAGTCTTCCTTACTTCTTTGGATGAAGACCTTCCCCACCATGGTGGCATGTTGAATATGAAATAGTGTTAACGGAACTAACTGAGCTATATATTTATAGTGAAGTTATGTGGTCTAATCAACTATCGTTTTCTGTCAGTAATTAGATGGATTAGGGTATCCATTTCACCACTGGACCTACAAAAGGCCCTCCATGCAATAGAACACTGAATGTAGAGATTTCCTGTTAGTGCCTGTCAATACAGAGATCTCTGCCACTGCCTTCTTCACCACAGATACTGAAATCAAATTCATAGTAAACATTACATAAGCATTAACACACATCATCACTACTATTAATTACGACAACTGAAAGAGAATGTTGATTTCCAATAGAAATATACATGATCATTGAGCAGATTAAGGTGAAGCATTATTAATTTCCTAAACTTTAGTAAATCTACAAGTAAACTCGAGAATTTTAAAATCACACTTATTTCTACCGGACAAATGCCATGTCAAATTATGTTCAAGTTTGTGGTCGTTTTTACATTCACATAGCAGAGTTGCCGTCCATAAAAATAAAAGAGTGTGTTTAAGATGGAAGTGTTATAAAGCCTAAATATCTCGACATTCGATTATTTACCGGCGGCTTAAATGAAGTAATTGATGGTGCATTCGTGCCTTGGTGGACGGTGGCCCTGAAGAGTGGTAAACATTGACCGCAAGGTCCGATGATCTGATACCAAGGAAATGCTGGCACGCAGCCAGATAAGGTGCGCATCACATGGAACGGCCTGGGAAGAGGATGGACGATGTTCAGGCTTTGGCTCCGGTGGCCATGTAATTTTGTATGCTTTTTTTCCTTCCAGTAACTGCAGATCGTCATGTCTTTGCAAGGATGTTGCTTTGTGTTGAACGTAGCGACTAAAAAAAATTGTACGAATTTCTTCACGAATTATATGATTTCTCCTGAACATGGAGAATCAAAGCAATTATTTGATTCATGTATACATTTGGAATGTCAGCCGTCAGCCCTTTGTTCATGTCTGACACTCTTCCTTTAGGCTTGGCATCGAAGGTCTATGTTTTGTTGGTGCAGTCTCTTTTTTTACTACATTAATTGAGATTTCATGGTAGTACATACTATAAATGAAAGAGGGGAAGCTCTAAAGGAGGTTTTTTAATATAGATTATAGGAAGATAACTTTAGTAAATTACACGCAGATTACTGATTCGGTCAAAATGTTGAGTTTCATGCAAAAAATAGTTCATCTCGATAATAATAAAAATGTTTTTAGTAGCAGCTGATATATGAAGGATTGCAATCCGTCAGGCAACAATTCGATCCACTCTAACGCTTGAAATGCTTTTAGTAGTTCATACTTCAAATGCGTTACATTATATCATCAGGTCTTTTGTCAGGAACTCTATTACAGAATGTGCATCCAATCAGCGGGGGCGGATCTAGATGGTGCGCAGGGTATGCATCGGCAGTCCGGCGCACACAGAAATTGCTGAGGTCAGTAGGATACAACTAATAAACTGGATGAAAGAAAGCTCATACCTCAAAACACAATGGCCAAAGACTGCCGATGCGGCAGGAACGCGATGAGGGAGAACGGGAAACGGCGATGGCGGCGACGCGCGTCAGAGGCGGGGTGTTACGGGTGGCGGAGGCGGCGGGATTGAGGCTTCGGCGTGACGGTGAGCTACGGCACGGCGTCGGCTGGAGCGCGCGCAGTGGTGGACTACGGGAGAGATTCGGAGCCGCGCTGGGGTTGGTAGGTCGGGAGTGAGGAGGAAGAGGAAAGAAAGCCATGGGAAAGAGGAGATGAAGTTTGGCTGTGTACGGACATTCGATATTTAATTTTTTTTCTTAACTACTGTAAAACATAGTATTATTGTCAAGGAAAGTGTGCAAGAAGTACAGATTCATAAAATAGTACACGGATATTTTGGGTCAATATTCATTATCTCTATTTTCTACTCCAATATGAACCCATCACATGTAGATGAGCAGTTGGTCAAGAATTCAGTGTTGGACTGAGAGCAAGTGTTCCGTTATGTCAGACTTCACACGTAACTGTCGCTAGGGTCTACTCCCTCCGTTTTTTAATACAAAACGTTTTAACTATAGCATACGTTATCTATATACACATTAAAATAAATGAATACAAACACCAAAACATGTCTAGATATAAGTTTTGACCTTGTAAGAAAATGATATATTCTTATATTAAAAACGGAGGGAATAGCTAGTATCTCCAAAGCAGTGTGATTCATGAACTTCCATTTTCATAAGTGCAACGTTTGTCGTCGACATGATTCTATTTAGGCATAAACGGCACATCTGAAAAACTTTTTGAGTACATCTAACACTAAGAGCATCTTTATTCGGTAACCAGGGGCAGAGGCCGGAATTGATCTCAGCGGCCAAGCATGGTAAATGATCCATTAGAGGGGGCAAGCAGGCTATTTTTCTCTAAAAAATGTTTCTAAACATGGATTATGTACTAAAAAGTCCTTGATGTATCATGGCATAGGGCCGAGGCCCCTACTGGTCCCCTAATCCGCTGCCACTAGCCGTCGGCAACCTATTAGTGAAATTTTTGTCTACTCCCTGCTATCATACCGAGATGGCCGAACACTTGTCTACTCCCTGCTATTTTATTAAAAAACTAACACTCACCAATTTAAAGAAATGTCTATAATTCATTAAAAGTTGAGAACATTTCCGGATGGAATTTAAATTTAAAACTTAAACACCAGTAAATTAAATCTCGTTTAAGTCTAGGTTTTAGGTCGACGACGACGTTGTTTGTCGGGTGTGAACTGATGTCCGCGCATTTGTCTCCCCTTTGTCGTTGTCGCTTTCGTGTGTCGTCCGGTGATACGCCTCCTCCATTCACATGCGAGCGGTGTGTGATGTCTCCATGTGGGTTTGCGGTTTGCAACATCATGACGGCTTGTCGCTCGTTGGTCATGAGTTGGGGGTTGCAATCTCTATCGCTGCAGCGGGAAGGCCTATCGGAAACAGCGGAGGAGATGCTAGCTTGGTCACAATAAGGACTTCTTACGTACAAAGAAAAAAGGACTTGTCAGGACTACAGAGGCGCATACCATCCTCTATTTGCTATATGTGCCAAGAAACAAAACAAAATTCGGAGAATACTAGGTATAATCCTGACTGCATATCTAGTGATACCACGTCTCCTATGATATTATAATACAACTTCTCAAATCCAAAACTATAAATTTCAGAAAATTCTCAAATAAGTTTTTGGGTGTTGACAAGGTGTGTATTTTATGGTCCCTACAATTTGCAGAACCAAATTCGAAATACACTCAGAGAAACAAAATAATACAACTCCAACAAAAAGGTAAAAGCACAAAATGACATTGTTCGCGTATTAACTTCTCCCTTTTGTGAGTTAAATTTGGTTCTGAAAATTCTAGAGAATGTAAACACACGTATTACGAACACCCACAAAAAAATCCAATTTTTGTACACTTGCAAATTTGATTTTAGAATAGTGGTACGATGGTATCATTTAATGTGCTCGCTAGATATTTTCCATATAATCCTCTTATTGTATTTTTTTTGCATAATCTTTTTTCGAAAGGTCCAGCAATTACTGGCTTCCATTATATTAGCAGGGGCAAAGCGTGGTACAATAATGTGCCCTAGGGCAGAACTAGAGAAAACAAAGCGTTTTACAGAAGAAAGCTTTTTTTTTTTTGCATAATCTTTTTTCGAAGGGTCCAGCATGGTACAATAGTGTGCCCTAGGGCAGAAGTAGAGAAAACAGAAAACAAAGCGTTTTACAAAACAAAGTTTTTTTTTTTTTTGCATAATCACTTCACTTCTTAGAAGAAAACAAAAAAAAACGGCCCAGGGCTTCGGTAACGAGCTAGCGATCCCTCATCTGATCATGCATGCAATGTATCAAGTGTCAGGAATCGATCCGGTTTGCTCCTTGCGATTCGTGAGGCTAACCCTAGCCGCCGCCGCCTCCGGCCCGCGCCGCCGGCCGCCGCGCCTCTCCCGCCCTCCTCCCCCTTCCCCTCCCCCCTCCGCGCGCCCCTCTCCAGCCCCTCCTCCTCCGCCGCCGTCGGCGAACGCCGCCGAGCTTGGCCCGCGCGGTGCCGGCGGCGGCGGCATCTCCTCGTCCCGGCGCAAGTCTGTCGGAAGGCCGAGGCCGTGGCTCGCGGCGGCGCGGCTCTGGGCCTCCAGGCGGCGGGCGTGGCGGCTTTTGGCGGGCAGGGAGCGACTCCGGGCGACGTTGAGGTGGCTCCTGCCGGCGGGGTGCTCCTGCGGTGGCGCGCGAAAGCAATCCGCGATCGGCCTGATCTGGACCTGCTGCGGGCCAGGTGGGCCTGCGGTGGCCTGGACCGGGGCGGACGTCTGTCGTGCTGCTGTCGTCGGTGATGGTTGCGGCGGTGCTCGTTGAGCATCCGTACGCGGCCATGCCAGAGTTGGGCCATGTAACGCCCCGGGATTTATCCCCTATTAGGTTTGTGAGTTTTCTTTTTGCATCGACATGGCATCGCATCGCATTAATTTAATTTGTTGCATTTAAATTAAATTTCCATAATTAAATTCAAATGCATTTCAATTTAATTAAAAATGTGTTATTTTCAAATCTTTTAAAAATGTTAAAAATTAGTTTATTAAATTGTCATTTTAAAACTAAAAATATTTTGTATAAGATTCGTGTTCAAATTCATTTTCGATTTTGTTCTAAAAATATAAAACGAAAAAGAATAACGGAAGAGAAATTAAAGCCCAAGCCCATCTAATCCAAACCCTAGGTTTTGTCCCCTGAAAATTCTTTCCCACCCCTGGAAATTTGCAGCCACCCTCCTCCTTTTCTGGGTTTTTGCAAAAGTCCTTCTTCCCTCTTTCTTTTCTTTTTTCCCCCTCCTTTTCCTTTTTTTTCTTTTTTTCTTTTCTCCTTTTCTTTTCTTTCCTTCTCCTTCCTCCTCCCGCACCAACCGGCCCGTTCCCGAGCGAGCGCACCAGCCTCCCGAGCCAGCACCCGTGCGCCCGACCGCCGCCGCTCCCCTCCCGCGCCGCCGCGCCCGCGCGCCGGCCGGCTACCCCGAGCCGCGCCGCCTCCGGCCGGCCTCCTCCACGCCCTGCGCCCCGGCGTCGCCAATTTTGTCCGAGTTGTCCACCCTTCGTGGTGTTGCTACGTGCGTGTGCGAGTGCCTCTTCCGGTGTCGCGTTGTCGTGACCGCCCGTGTCCGTGTTGCGGTGCCCGCCCGTGCGTTTCTCCTTCCGGTGTCCGTTGCCGACCTCCTACGTGCCACGACTACCCGACCACTTCCACGACACCGACAAACGGCGATGCCCCGGTTCCGCGACGACTACTTCCCCGACGACGACTACTTCCTCTACGTTCCGAAGACGTCGGTTTCGAACCCTATCTCTCCCGATCCAACGTGCGAACCCAAACCCTAACCCTAAAAACCTATTTTTATTAAATGTCATCTATCTTGTGCATATCGCATCATAATTGCATTTGTTGCATCTCTTGGGTTTGTGGGTGTAGCAAATCACCTAAATAATAAATATGGAATGTGTGGGGCAAATCAATATATGTATTACCCCATTCCATTTAATTTGACTGGATCATCTTTGCCATGTCTTGCCATGTTAATGAACATTTAATTTGATGTGTAGATAAATAACTTTAACATTAATATTAATTGTCGGAATCCCGGTTCTGCTTAATTTGAATTAATTGCATTTATATTGCGTCTTGCCATGTCATGCATCATTCTCATATGATCATGCTGGATCTTTTGCCGTAGTTGTAAAATGCATCTTTTACGCTTCCAGTGTTTGTTGCTTCTTCGCGGATAAGACGTTGAGATGTGTGAGCAACGACAAGATCTGCTTCCATGCGGGATTCCAGGCAAGCAAAGTTTGCTTGTTTACCTATACATTATCTTTCATTCCTGCCGTTGATCTCTGCTACCCTAGTTATCGATTCTTGAACTGCGATCCCATCACATGTTTATCCTGCAGCCCATACAGCTTTATCCCCACAACCTAATACCCGTTGCATGTTTATCTGTTGGCCTTGCGAGTCGTAGCGCATGCTTAGAGTTGTTTGTGCGAGTCGTCTGTTGGTCTTATGTTTCATCTGCTTAGTATGATATATTATTCTACCTTAATAAAATGTTGTATTATAAAGGGGGTATTATAATTAAAAGATAAGGCATCAGGCGGAAGGCCTTGCGAGGTGCTTTGTTCTGCTCAGTGTCGACCTAGGAACTGAGATTTTGTCCTCGGATCCAATTTTGAGCGCACTAACCACTTGTGGGAGGCCCTATGGAGCCCCCCTCGACTTTGAACGGATCTACAGCTTGTCCATGTGCCGCAAGTAGTTCGGGTTTTCCATTTGCTCATATGCATGTGCATGATGATGATGATGATGATGATGATGATGATGATGATGAGAGGGTATGTGATACGGGGGGTCATATAGGTGCGGTACGACACGGAGCGGACAGTTCCTACTGTGGTTTGAGCCGCATGGTGGCGTAGTCGCAAACTAATGAGTCCGCAATTGAGATTCGGCCGGACTCCTGACGCGGGTAACAACTCATATGGGTGGCACTTGGACTTGCTGTAGTGAAGGAATAAGTCGTGTTGAGAAGCCCTGATGCTTGCTTGGGTTGATCATGCGAGTATGGGTACAGTAGTGCACCCCTGCAGGGTATAATCTTATCGATGAGCCGTGTCCACGGTTATGGACGACTTTGGTGATGATGCTGGCTAACAAGATCTAGACAACTTGCACCTAATTAATGTTAATTAAATTGACTAGTAATATAGAATTACTTTCACAATAAATTATAATTAAAACTGTTCCATGTGTGAGTTTCTCGAATTGCTTCCTCATATTTGGTTGAGGGGGTTAATTCGAGAATGGGTTATGTTTGGTGTTAGTTGTAGTTGCTTACTTATGCGCTCTCTTATCCCTCTCTGATTAGACGGAAGTTGTAGCGTGTCTCTCTAGGTTGCTAGTGCTGCTGCCGCTAAGTCCACCTCCCCTATATTTTGAGAGATGGTGTAGAAAGTAGGCAAGTCGGCTTTGCTTGCCAGGGAGTGCCCTGACCCTCTTTTGGGATGTGCTTTATGTGCAGTCAACAGGTTTGAAGTCAGACGACGTTAGCTTGGGAATCCCTCCGGCTTGGCTGGGCAGGGATATGGCGCCATCGCTTATCTTCAGGACTCTTAGTCCAATTTGCATCTTATCCGTAGTCGGATAATTTTTTTGCTTCCGCTGTCATTTGAATCTTTGTATTGTATTATTTGTATCTTGACTCGTTCGAGTCGTTGTTGTAATTTATCTTTTGTTGTATTTGTGGATGTATCGAAACTGTTGTAATGTTATCACAATTCCACCCACATAATGCGCATGTTTCGGCGTGCACATTATGTCTGGTGGACGACCTAAAATCGTTATTATGCGGATTTCGGCGGAATCGCTTAAATCTACATAGTACCGATTTTAGGGCGTCACAGGCCAGGTGGCCCTGGATTTGGCAGCATCCGCGCTTGCGTCGCGGGGTGCCAAGGCGGGTGCTTTGGAGTCTTTTCCCGTCGTACGGAAGGGGGCGCGAGACCCTGGATGGCGGCGGTGCTTTTCGGCGGGTGGCGGTCCGGCTCCGGGCAGTGATGTCTGTGTGTTTGGTGGACGGAGGCGTGGTGGCGCTGCCGTTGGCGGCAGGGCCGTGGTCGTTGTAGTGCTGGTCCGGCGCGTCGCCCCCGTACCAGATCTGGGCCTTGTGGGCCTATCTGGGTTTTAGGCGGGCTGGACCAAATCTTCAATGGCGCGGTCCTCTTTACATTGATGACGGAGAGCAGCTTGGATGGGGGGCGGCGGCGTCAACGGTGTGCCTTCTGCAGCGCGTCGACGGGAGCTTTACGGGCCTCTCCAGGTGGAGAGGCCCGACCAGGTCGGTTACCGTCTGTGATGGTGGAGGTTGGTCCCTCCCGCACGTCGGCGGTGCTGCGGCCCCTAGTCCCGGCTCTTCCTCTTCGGTGTGTAGGCTTATGTGCTCTTGGTCTTGGTGAGACTTTGTGTGCGACTTCGCGTTCGTGTGGCGTTGGGTGGTGGTCGGTGTGGTGGAGTGTTCCGATGCGCCTAGGGTGATGGGGTCAGGAGAAATCCTAGTCGGCTTGTCCGACGTCGACGTGGTGGCGCCTGTGGGTACCACCAGTCCTTCCTGAAGGGCGTCAGGTGTTTCCCCCCTCTCCCCATCGCGTACCAGGGGAAACCCTTGGCAGCAGCGTCGTGGTCGTCGCATCCCTTTCTGAAGGTGTTGTTTGGTACCGGCGCATCGGACCATTAGGAGCGTTGTGGGAGGCCTCTGGTTGGCGCAGCGGGCGCGAAGCTTGCTAACTTTGATGATCCGCCGTTGTCGGCATTTTTCTTCTTCTTTTTCCTTTTCTTTTTCTCTTTGCTTTTTTCTTGGGCGTTTTTGTGTTATTTCCGCCCCAGCAACTCTTTTGGGCGTTGTGCTGTCTGGCCCAGCAGCGGTCTCAAACGGTGTGGCTTTATTTATAAAGCGGGGCGAAAGACTGATTCAAGAGTGTATCAAGTGTCAGAGTATTCATTACGGCCACTCTCCAGCTAAAATGGTTGGTAAACCGCACGATCTAGCACTGAACCTAAACGGGCATGGTCCGCTCCGGCATCTTCCATAACAATCATCAACGTGATTGCGTTGTCCTGACTACTACCGGAGAGGGATAGTTGAGGTAGCAGTAGTGCCACCCCTGGCAAGAAATCTGAAAATACTCTTGCACCGTTGCACGGCGCAGCTAGCTAGCGATAGAGTCCATAGCCAGCTAGCGAATTAAGTCGAGATGTCTACCACGTCCTTGTGTCGCCGTGTCCCCTGCATCCTCCTTGGTGCATACTCTTATGTTCTTCTTCGTCGTCACGAGTAATAACATTTAGAGCTCGGGAAATGAAATGATAACATCATTTGGCAACTGAAATGATAGGGCCAGGGGTAGAAATTGGTATACCATTAGGTATTTGTCGGAAATATCAAATGAAATAACAAGTCCAATTTCATGACAACAAAACAGGTTGGGTTACTTGGGTATGGAATTACAAATAAATTCTATGCTCCGTTGAAATGATGGCTATAAAACGACCTCTTACTACATTTTCCATCCGTAGCCAGTTCTCTTTGTAAACCCGCAACATTTCATAGTCAGTTCTCTTCCTAGATAGTTCCTAGTTTTTTTTAATTGTCCTTAATCAAACTTTCAGCCACCAATGGCCGCTCAAAAAACATGCCGTCAGAACCAGACATTCTAAAAAAACGGCATATTAGAACGTGTACTGAAAATCTCAAAATCTCATAAAATGCCCTTTATTTTGTCTTATCCTGAGCCCGAGAACGAAAAAAACCCGACTAAATCATTTGAAATATTATTATGACATTTTCAATCTTGGAGGTTCCAAGAATCTCAAAATAAGCTATTCACTCCTGACCGCTAGTTTATGTTGTAACAATCTAACCATGCAATTGCAAACCCCGTGATATAAATATATAATAACAGATGGTACGTTGTCCCAGCGTACAAGGCATAACCTGAACCTTTTCCTTTCGTTCTATTTTCAGTTTTAGTTTTTGTTTTGTTTATTTACTTTGTTTTATTTGCTTTATGTTTGTCGTAATTGCATTTTTTACCGGCATGACTAAGGTTTTAGACTTTTAGTTACCTCTCGGAATACCACGGTAACCGGAGTTTTCTCGCATACGTTTGAATATTAGCCGAATTCTTTCTCACACAATATTTTTTACTTTTCAATGTTTTATGTTAAAATTTTAAATGTTTGTCCAAAAAATACCGTTCGTTAACCGGCCAGTTTTGTCCACTAACCACGGTTACCGGAAATCCCAGCCACCTCCGAGGAAAAAAAAAGGTACCCAAAACCTTGGGCTGGAGGACCCAAATCTGAATGCAACTTGCGGTATTTATAGTCACACGCCCGTTGGCTGTATAAACTAATCTAAGGTATTTTTTTACATACAAGTATACTTAACTGATTAGTTCTACCGACAGGAGGTTAAACACTTGCTGAGCATAAGGTAGCTAGAGGTAGATTGTATCGTTGCATCAAACCAACCAACCATGAGACAGCAGAGGCAACAATGTCATCTACACATGCCTACAAAAGTCCAACCCAATTGCGTGGACTCCGCATCCTTAATTTGTTTTGGATGGAAAGAAACACACATCACTGTCTCGCATTGCACAATCCCTACTGAATTGGAACATCGATCGTTGTCGCAATGACAATATAATTAAAGGAGGGTTGTATGCATGACAGCGAACCTGCAGGCAGAGAAAACAGCAGGAAAATGTAGGTACGTTCAGCACCATCCACATCAAACTTTTATGCACCACCTGCGATTCTTGATAGCGAATGGTAGTATTTCTCACCAGATCGGACGGCGCAACAAAAACCCTCATCAAGGCGCCGATATATGCATGCATGCACGGTTGCACGTCGAGCGTCAAGAAGCTAGGGCATCATGCCATGCAAATTAAGCACCGAGCTTAGCTAGAGAAGCAAGAAAAATGTACGTACGAACAGGGGCGGAGCCAGGATTTAAACATGAGGGGGGCGAAGATAATAATGGCATATAAGATTTTTTCCTCTCGAAGATACACCTAAGTGTGTGTCAAGTTTATATAATGTATCAAGTCTCACCACAACATTAATTTTAAAATATAGCAATATATGTGGGCCAGTAAAAAAGAAATGCTTAATTTAGACTATATCAAGTTCATTGTGACTACAAAGTTATTGAGACAACCTGATAATATTAGTGAAGCTGATATTCTAGGTATTTCTTTTCTAATTCCAAAAAATATTGTTTAATAAGCCATCTCCCATCTAATGAATGTCACTTGCTGTTGGTAAATAATCAATTGTTTCGGGTAAGCAAAATACAAGGTTAACCGGTCAATTAGACTATAGCTTATGCAATTCCTGGAGAAGAAACTACCGATTTGTGGTACCTTTTAGAGGAGTGCTCGAGGAAGACAGAATCTGGCAGACTGGCACGCTTGGCCGTCGGCGTCTTGGCAAGACCAAGAGTAAGCAGATATGGCGACCTGGCTAGCATGGCGCCAGCATGGCGCCACAGCGGCGCCATCGCGAGCGAGCGGAGGAAGGCGCCGAAAGTCTATCGATCTGGATTGCTGATGGCGCTAGGTTTAGCTAACGAAAGATAGGGAGCAGTTTAGTTTACCGTGGGCTGTTTTGGGCTTCAATACATAACACAACACCACTGCTCGCCCCCCTGTATACGCCCCTGCGTACGAAGCAAATCGACCACTCGAAGAAGAAACTTGTCATGGATTAAACATGATGTCAAAGAAGCAACAAACCTCGCCTACTTACATGTTTCTTGGACCAAATATGAACTCTCTAAGAATAGAATAATAGACAAGTTTGGAAGAAGAAGAAAAATCTCCAAAAATAGAATAGCCTAGTTGGCTAGCTAGCTTGGTCACCCACACCGAGCTACCTCAAACAAATCCGAATTACTTACTCCTCTTCATCGTGGCTGCAATAGCAATACATTATTACTCACTCTGTTTGTGTCATTTTTGTTTTCCGCACGTCGACTTGTGTTGTGCATGGTGGTATGATGCCCTGATCGAGCTGCAATTACAAATCCAGCTAGTAGATCTTGTGATCTGCAAAGTTTCCCGGCTGGTTTCTCCTATCCGGATGGTAAACTCTGGACTTAAATGTTGTCACCAACCCAGCCCATCATCAATTTACTTACGGCCGGTCTCGCATCGCACTGCTGCTCTATCTACACATTCAATGTCCGGTATCTTGCCAACAGCACCAAGCATGGCGCACCTCCTACGTACGCCATGGAAGTCAGGGTCTTCTACGCGCACGGCGCTGTGGCACTTGCTGCTGCGGCGGCGACGGCATCGCATGGCTCGTCGAGGACAGGGGCGAGGTCGCGAGGACATACCTCCATCCGTAGCCCGTCCTTCATAAAGAGCGTGAGCGACATCTTCTGCTCGACGCGGTGTCCCGTCGCGACGGTGAGGCGGTGCCTGAGGAGCACGCTCCCGGCGATGTTCTTCATCTGAAGGTAGGCCAGGTCCTTGCCCAGGCATATCCTCGGCCCGGCGTTGAACGCGACGAACCTGTACGAGTCGTGCTGCACGAACGTGGTGCCGTCGGCCGACAGCCACCGCTCCGGCCGGAACTCGAGGCAGTCCTCGCCCCATACCGTCTTCATGCGGCCCGCGGAGTATATGGAGTAGGTGATCGACGACCCTGCCGGAACGAACGTCCCGTCCGGGAGGTAGTCGTCGGCCACGACGTGCTTGGAGTCCTCGGGGACGGACGGGTACAGGCGGAGCGTCTCCGAGAGCGCCGCCTTGAGGTAGACCAAGCGGTCGAGCTCTTCGAATGTGAATGGGTCCGCCAGCCACAATGCCTGGTCGTGTGCGCCGCGTGAGGCGGCGAGCACGGTGCAGAGCTCGCGCACGAGGCTGCGCTCCACGTCCGGGTGCGTGGAGACGAGCCAGAAGAACCAGGAGAGCGCGACGGAGGAGGTGTCGCGGCCGGCGAGGATGAAGTTGAGCGCCACGTGCTGCAGCGACTGGTCCGAGTAGGAGCCCTTGCGCATGAAGCGGGAGAGCAGGTCGTCGTGCTGCGTGGCGTTATTATTATTGCCGTTGTTGCCGGTGCCGGAGGAGGGCGACAGCTCGAGCTTGCGCGTCTTGATGACGGCAGCGAGGTACTGGTCGACGTGCGCCATGCTGCGGGTGAGCGTGGTCTCCATGCCGAGGCCCAGCCACTTCTTGCACCGCCAGAGGCACTCCGGGAAGATGAAGCGGTTGAGCGTGGCCTCGGTGGCGCGGTCGAAGGCCGAGGCGAACTCGTTCTCCGGCAGGCCAACGGCGAGCGTCTCCGGGTCCTTGCCGAAGGCGAGGCCGCAGATGTTGTCGAAGGTGAGGCGCAGGAGTAAGTCCTGGAGGTCGACGTGCGCCTTGCCCGCGGCGGCGTCGGCGAGGATGGGCAGGAGCCTGTGGTGGATGGAGCGCGAGACCCACCTGGACATGGCGGTCCGCAGCGTGCGGGTGGTGAACTCGAGCGCGGCCGTCTTGCGCTGCGCGATCCAGGTGTCTCCGTCGGAGTTGAAGATGCCGTCGCCGAGGAGGTCGTGGAAGACGCCGTGCCAGAAGGGGCCCTTGGGGTAGTTGTCGAAGCGGGACTTGAGGACGTGCTCCAGGTTGCGCGGGTCGCAGGTGACGGTGACCAGCCCGCCGCGGCGGGCCACGCCGGGCACGGCGAAGATGCAGGTCTGGTAGGTGCCCCCCGCGCGGCGCAGGTTGCCGGCGATCCACTCGTGCATGTCCTCTGCGTGCTGCACGAGGCCGGGAAGGCTGCCGAGCACGGGCCACACCCGCGGCCCGCGCAGGCCCTGGGACATCCGCCAGAACCAGGCCATGTACGCGGCCGCCGCCGCCACCACCACCGCCCACGTCCCCACCTCCATTGCCTGCCTCAATCGGAGCTAGCTGCGGCCGGCGAGTGTAAGTATTACGGAGTACGTGCTAGCTAGGTGTATATACTCCGATGATCCGATGGGTGTTGGGTAGCGAGAATGGATCTGACTAGGGAGTTAAATGGCGCTGGGTGGCCGTAATAAGTGAGTCCACATGGAGCAAGTAAGGAGGATGGCAGAGGCAGGGTTTTATAGAAGCACTGCACTGCACGGTTGAGACGGCTGGCGATTTATTGTTGAGGCAGTGGCCAGCGCGTATTGCTGTACTGTACCCGAAGGCAGCGCTACGATCTACTGTAGTACTGGTAGCAGGACCTGCGTGTATATACTGACAGAAGGAGTCGAGCTAGGTGGGCTTCCGGCCGATGGAGCAAGAAAGAGAAACAACGGGCCGAGGTGGACCATAAATTGCCGCCGAGGGTCGTTGGTCGACCCAGCGACCAGGGCGCACCGGTTTGAACCAACTAGCTAGAGCGGCCAACCAAGTCATGCAGTCCCACCATATGGGGTACGTCCTCTCCCTCTCGTCCTTGTGTGCCGACCGGAGGGCGACATCGTCGACAGTCCCTTCCTCCTCTACTCCTCCCTCGCGTTGTCCAAGGGCGAGTCCAGGTGAAGCCTAGTCGACTTTGGCGGCGACGGGGATCGCTCGTCTTGTCGCATGTGGGGCGGAGACCCGGTGCTTCGGGCTAGGACGTGTCATCTTGTCAGGGATCATGGCGTGTTCATCACCGGCGCGTGGTTTTTCATGTGGTGGAGGTGTGACGGACGACACGACACAAAATGGAGCCAAGCGTGACCGGATCCTCTACCTGTCGGCTGCGCCTTCTCAGCTTGCGTCGAGTTAGATGGCTTCGGGTGTGCTCGGATTTTTCTGGCCCAATGTGACTCTTCTTTCTGTGGTGGGCCTCCGCGATCGACCATCGTATACGCCTCTAAATCTCTGAGTTCAATGAACTGCACAGCGACGTCTACGGGGCAATTTGTAAGGTATCTTCACGATGACGGCCCCATCGAGCTCTGAGAGAAACCTCAAATTTGGCTTGCTAGACCGGACAATTGTGGCATATGGTGTCGTCAGCCTCCTTGGAGGCACTGTTTTGAAGCTAATATCTGCTTGTGGGACGATCTCGAAGCGTCTGATCACCGCTTAGACTTGACTGGAAGGGTTGTCATCTCGGGAGAAAACCCTACATATACATCTTTGAATTGAGTGATGGGGGGCGTTTGGCTACGCACCTCTCCCACGGGGCATCGTTTTAGAGCAAGTGATGACTCAACAAAACCCATGTTGGAGGGGCGCATCTAACAGCGGAGTCTCGACGACAGATGTGTGATAATGGACGCACACATAAAGGTGGGGTTGTTTAGGGTTGTGGGGATATCGATGAGACGCTTCACAAGGTCAATGCGTTGACCCTCATGAAATCGGCTTGGTTAATGGTTACAGAATTTTCTGAACCGGTTTGTGCTCCCGGCTCGTCGGTGGAAAATTTGGTTGAGTACTCCGAATTTGACTAATGTGTGTAAGGTCAGCAGGGCAGGACTCACGGCTTCGAGCATTACCATCTCTCTTCATCCAGATTGTAAGTGATGCGATAGTTGTCGCCAGGAACGTGCCTTTGATCGATATATTTCTTTATAAAATCTGCGTTATTTCCATGCTGAGGCTGTGAGTTCCAACCTCCATTTCGATTGAAGAAAAAAAAGCCATGCAATGCCAATCACCCGCGGCGACGCTGGCTACCCAACGGTGAAGGGGAGCCCATTGATTGGCATTGAAGGGCCGGGGGTGGTGGAGGGAGACGCTTAAATGGCGATCCATCCGTCCATCCATCACCCCCACCATCTTCTTCCTCCGGACCCCGTCTCGCTGGGTAGATTACGATAACAGCCGAGCGAGCTCCATGAGCAGTGCAGTGTGGGTGCGAAACAATAACGCCGCGGCGACTCCGGCGTCCGGCCAGCTCGATCGAGCCGGCTTTGAAGCGTGTCGCGTGCAAGGTAGCATACGGCAAACATGACCACGTGGCCATGCATTGTGCAGCTACCTCTGACCGATCCTAGTTCAATCTCTTGCTTGGGAGAGCGAAACTTCCCTGCTACGTACTGCTAGTATAGTTACTTGCAGTTAGTTGTGTCTGCGACGGTTGGGTCAACCAACTCGATCTACCGCAGGACAAGGAGTCCTAATCTTTCACAAGACAGTGGAGTATGTGAGTTGCATTGTCCTCTACGGAGAAAAACTATCGCAAGTCCTTTGCTTGCCAGTGTTGTTTTCCGGTTTCCCCCCAAAGGACTAGAGAAGAGATCAGTCGGTCGACCACCAGCAAACGCATGCACTTGTTCTAGTTTACTCAGGGTGCTGCCGGAAACAGTGTATGCCACGTCCTTTTAGGTTTTAGCAAATCGAGTAAGCAACAAAGGTCTGGCTAACCACCACTAGCTTAGCTAGTTGATCGAGTACGAGAAAAGGAGGTTACGTAGTACTCTAAAACCACAACCATATGAACCTTTGAATCGCCCGAAACATATGGCCTTCAATGCCATTCAAGTTGCTGTCTAAAGACAGCTTCAGGCGTACGTCGATCGTGCCACTACCACAATCTCACTTTATTAGCCGCTCGTCTTGCTGAAGAACGGGCACGTACATGCAACCTCATAAGATATAAACAATTTTTTATGCACATGCATAATACTTTTTGGTCCCAACCATTATTATAGGAAAACATAAACAATTTTTTCCCCGAATGATATGGATGGACGACTAACAAAATAGTGCTTAGAAAAAACCGCCGGACCTCTCAGGCCGCTCGTGCAGACAGCCCTAGAGGCCACCGAAACCATAGGAAAAGGTCACTCAAAACTTCTTCATACGGTCGCGCAGTAGACGTCATTCAGGGGGTACGGGCTATGGAGCGAGCAGTGGCGCGAGGCCGACGCACGGCGGAGAGGCGCAGAGGAGTGGAGGAGCTCGGCATAGGAGCTGCATCGAAGGTGCAAACGGGTGGTGTCACGGTGTCACCGGAAGCGGCATGGTTTCTTGTATGTGTTCGAGATTTAAGATGGGGTGCATCTTCGGACATGCGAGGTGTAACACCCCGTCCCACCCTAGGGTCAGCCTGTCACCCCTGGAAGCTCTCTAGGATCTTTAGACTGGCCCCACAAATCAACACTAGACTTTTCTCCGCACTTTGTGCTCACTCGTGTGCACTTGGGAAGGACTTTTTTGGCTAATCACTCATCCTCAGATAGGAAAAGGCTAGAACGTGGTATCATGGCATGTTGTATGCAACATGAATTGAAAATGCAGGAATGTGTAACATATGTCACTTAATTTTGTTAAGAGAAACCACATGATTTTTTTATGAGGGAAATCGGGGTCTTTGTTATAGTTTGTTGTTAAAACAAAGCTAATTTTCATTAGGTTGGAGAACTTGCATGTGGCCAGATGGTTAGGAGGGTGGTTGTATCCCCGAGCCCACTGGAGTTTGAATCCTAGATTTGATCTCATTTAGACAGAATATTCTTTAGTGGGAGGCGACTTTCCCGTCGACAGCGATGCGCCTGTGGTGACTTCGTCAATCTTAAGACCTGATCTGCCGGCTCAGTCTCTCGGAGGTGCTTATAGGGGTAGGGTGTGTGTGCGGTCATAGGGGTGAGTGTGTGCGCGTGTATATGAGCGCTTGCATTATACTGTGTTTCTAAAAACAATCATTAGGTTAGAAATAATAAAAATTCTCTTTGGAATTGCATTCAGTGTTGACTATGGAGAAAATTTCTATGATTTCTAAAAATAAAAACCAAACAAGTTATGTAGGGGAAAAAATACATACAAATGGAACGCTCCAGAAATTTTTTAATACCTTTGAAACAGATGACCAGTTCACTAAATTATTTTATATTTACATTCAGTTCACTAAATTACATTCAGTTTAATTACCATGGACGCCGTCCAAACTTGCCAAAATTGTGTTACAGATTGGGCCAAAATGGACGCTGTTCATGGACTGGTCAGGTTGGGCCAGTACGGGTTTGAGCTGAGCCAGAGGCCTACCAAGCACAGAAAGAGACGCAATTTAAGTTCTCAAAAAAAAAGAGAGAGACGCAATTTTTAACAAATGGTTCTGGATCATTTGTAGAGAGGTTTTTCCCTCCTGTATCATTTGTAGAGAGGTTTTTTCCTCAATTTTTTTTATAGAGAGGAGAGGTTTGGCTTTGAAATTCATAAATGGATAATCAGGAAGGATCAAGATTTCCTCCCGCGGAATCCTCGTCAACATTCTTGCTTCTTCTATAAAGCTCGATCTTGTATCCAAAAGAAAAAAAAGTTCCATATGTGACTATGTGAGCGCACCATTCGTTGGCTGTCCATATATATGCTTTTCCTCCCTCGGCGCGCATCAGTTCTTGGATCCTACGATACGAAGGAGTGAGCCAGAAGGATTCCAAAACCATAGCACCATCCAAAGCGCCCAAAGGAATGCTGCTCAAATTGCACTTGCTACTACTAGCCTTGCCGTGAACTTCGTTACCAAAACCGCCGACTACTCCAACCACAGCCTGTGGCAACTCGTCCATACCTCCTCTCTCTACTCAAAGCATCACCCTGCTCACTATATAGAGACGCCTGGAACCCTAACACGTTTCCAACAAGCTCGCCGATCCATACACAAGGTTTAGGTCGTCGTCTGGTCGAGCAGCTAGCATTGCGTTACCGTAGCGGCCACCAAGCTAGCTAGCTTGCCGGTCGGGGTTGATCGAAATGGCAGGACCCATGAGCGCCACACGGCGCACGCGTCCGACGACGGCGCAGTGCTTCCTGGCGTCGCTGTTCGCCCTGCTCGTCGCCGTCGCCATCATCGTCATCATCTGGCTGGCGCTGCGTCCCGGGAAGCTCCACCTCTCCATCGACCACGCCGACGTGCGCGGGTTCAACTTCACGGCGGGGGACGCCCTCAACGGCACCTTCGTCCTCGCCCTCCGCGCCTTCAACCCGAACAAGCGCTCCGTCGTGTACCGCTCGCTCGACGTCGGCGTGTGGTTCGACGGCACGTACCTGGGCGGCGCCGAGGTGCCGGGGTTCCGCCAGCCGCCGCGCAACGAGACGAGGATCGACGTCGCCGCGCCCGCAGTGGCGGACGCGCTGCCGCGGCAGGTGGAGCAGGGGATAAAGAAGGACCGGTCCGGCGGGAAGTTCCCGCTGGACGTGCACGTCCGGAGCAAGGTCTGGTTCAGGTACGGCTGGGTGAGGACGCGGAGCTACAAGATGCGCGCGAGCTGCCCGCTCGTGCCCGTCAACTTCGCCTCGCCCAGCTCCTTCGATCGGGTCTACTGCCAAGTGCATTTCTGAGTGATGCTCACGCGTGCATATTATACGGTGTATGTTTATTTGTGTCGGTGTTTGGTTAATTCTGCGTGTTTGGATTTATTTTATTTTGTTCTTGTTCATTTCTTTATATCCGTTTCTTATTCTTTGATGTAATTACAAGGAGCTTTTTTACGGTGATTGACACGGCACCAGGTAGTACTGTCGGTACCGTTGACTACGATTTTTCTTAACCGTTGATTGTGATGCAATTTATTTTAACCATCGATTAAATTTTGATGCAATCCACCTTTTCAAGACAATTGCTGGGGAGTCGGGATAGTATGGACATTTATCTAATCTCCTCTCTGCAACGCGAGCTGAGAAGGGTAGCCGCCGCCGCCGCTGCGACGCCCACCTCCCTCGCTCGACAGGCACGCGGCAAGGCAGCCGTCGCTGCGAAGCCCACCTCCCTCCCTCACCTAGCACGCCGACGAGAAGGCCGGAGCAGCCCACACCCGGTGGTGATTTTGGAGGAGATTAGGGCAGCCGCCGCCGCTGCGGCCGTCGCTGCCTCGCCTACATCCCTGACTCACCAGGCACGCCACGAGGCAGCTGCCGTCGCCACGCCCACCTCCCAAGCTCACTAGGCAAGAGGCGAGAAGGCCGAATCTGCCCACCTCCCTCAGCAGGTCCCGTTGGATCGGCGAGCGGCGGCGGCGTGGTTGGCGGATGGAATCGGGTTGCAGGCGGTGCTGGTCAGCATCGGCATCGAAGTGAGCGGCGCCCTGCCTCGGCGTCATGGTACATGTCACGGTGACAGTGCAAGATCCTCCCTCCTATCCCCATTCTAATTTGGTTTTCCAATTTTGTTTCAAAACGATGAGGAATATGTGTGTGCTGTTTCCTGCTGTGAATTGTGTGTGGTTTTGATCAAGATTTGGTACGCAGTATTGGTGCTGTTATCATACACAGTTTGTGATAAAAAATTGTAAAACGTGTTGTAGTTCATTAGTCTGTTATTCTGAATCCCTCCACCTCTTGCTCTTCTTTCTTCATCAATCTGTGGCCATATGCACTCCATCCGTTCCAAATCAATGTAGGCAGATTTAGTACAATGGAGGGAGTAGTAGTTTTGAAGAAAAGTGAGTGCTCTGAAATGTGAGTTGAGGTTTTTAGGTCCTGAGCCTTTAAAAAGATTTACTGCAACTAGCTAGAGTAATCCTCATATTTCAGCCTTTATAAAGATTTACTGCTAGCACACGATTATCAGCATTCAAGCTTTCTAAGAGTTGTGTAGTTCTCATCCACTATGCGCAATCGCCTCAAGTATAGATCAATATGTGATAAGATCATATTCAAATCCCAACACATTCATCTCTTTCATCAATTTAGCTGCCTCCTCAAACATCCCTGCATGACTGACGAGGGTGTAACTCGACAAATCACAGGGTTGTGCACCCCGGGTTGATTGAGAGGGAGAGAGAAGAGCGTTGGTGATCACGACGGCTGACAAGCGGAGATTTTACCCAGGTTCAGGCTCCCGGAGGATAACACCCTACTCCTGCTTGTCTGTTATTGATGGCGAGTTGCGATTATAATGGCGGTGAGATTGCGATCTCGCTAGGGTTTGTGGTGGTGGCTATTGGCGTGTCCTATGGGACGAGCAACCCTCCTGGCTTTATAGGTAGCCAGGTCTCGGGTGATCGGTATCGATGGTAATTACAGATATGGCAGGTTATGAGACCTAACCGACTTGGACTAGGTTACATGGTACCCCGAGTAAGCCTTCTGTGGGCCTTCTCCAGCTTGGCGCGGCCCAGGTAGCCTCATCGTGGGCTAGTCGAAAGGTAGCCCCACGTCAGTAGCCCCCGAGTGCTTGGTCGAATCGTAGAGTCGGGCAAAGGACTTCTTCCTCCTGTACGCGCCAACGGATTGCTTGTTCTTGAGTTCGACTCGTTTTCTTCAGTCGAATAGGACACTCCCGATGGGAGTAATCTTCTGCTGTCGAATTACTTCTCCTTGGCCTTCGTGTGAAGCTTGCTTCTATTCGACCCGTGGGCTTACTTCCAGATGGATTCGGCTGTTTGAGCTTACTCGATTTTCTCTGCCACCCGAATGATTGTTTCGGGTTCTCGGATAAGCAGTCTGTCCTACTTGGTTGTTTTTAGCTGTGAAGCTTACCACTCGAATCGCTCAGTCGAGTTGTCGTGATGTTTCACTTGTTCGGAGCCAACGTTGGCTTGATGACGTTACTGATGACGCTCCATTGCACGCCTCTGCGCCCGATGGGACGTGACGTAGCGGGGCCCACTGGCAGAGCTGACCGCGGTCAGCAGTCGTCACGTCTCCGAACTGGGCGCAAAATTTTCGCGGCACGATGATGACGCCTTGATTCCCGTGCGTAGTGGACGAAGTGGGCGGCGACGGTTGGTTTCTCCGTGCGACATGTGGACGGATGGATGTAGCTGCTCGGAACCGTTGCTCTGTGGACGGCTGAGATGAATTTATTCGAGGCATAAGTACTACACTGCAGCGCAAGGGCATCATCTTCTCCAATCGTCCGCGCCTCCTTTCCTCTGCTCTCCACCATTCTCGCCACCATCCGAGCTCTGTGCTTTTTGTCCTCCCACCTGCTGCTGTCCTCCGGAGCCATGGGCAAGCCGAAGACCGCCGCTGGCACCTCCGCCGCCGCCGCCAAAGCCGGGCTGATGAAGAAGCCCGACGGCGACTGGCAAAGGTCGTCGGTGAAGAAGGCGGAGCTTGAGCTCCTCCGCGCGCAGGGCCTCCTGCCACCATCGGACCAGGCCCAGGTACACGCTCCCAGCAAAGAGGTGTACCCCGCACCCCGTGAGGGGGAACGTGTATGCTTCGTGGATTTCCTTCCGCGGGGCTTCGGGTTCCCTCTTCACGATTTTGTTCGCGGTCACCTGTACGCCTATGGGGTTCAGATCCACGATCTGACCCCCAATGGCGTTTTGAGCATCGCGAGCTTTATTGTGCTCTGCGAGTGTTTCCTGGGGATCGCACCCCACTGGGCGCAATGGAAGTCGCTCTTCCTCGTTCGCAAGAATGTCGGGAAGAGCGGGTATACATACCCCGTGGGCGGCTTCGGAAATCCAGGTGCGCGGTGATACCGCGTACTTTCAGATGAAGAAGTCTGACTCCGTACAGGGATGGCGGAAGAAATGGTTCTACATCCAGTGAAACTAGGACGACCTGGCGCAATTCGACGGCGAGCGCAGGCTGCTGAAGACTCGCGCCTGGTCGCACCCGCTCGCCGAGGAGGAGAAGGAGTTCGCAAGGCCGCTGCTGAGCCTGCTGCGCAACCTTACCAAGACCCTGGAGCGCGAGACGGGTGGCGTCTTCCTGATGGCCTTCTTCTTCCAGCTTCGCGTTCAACCACTTGCTGCCGGCCTCACCCGATGTGGGCGGTCCATGGCGCCGGCAACCAGCCACTCGACGACGAGGAGGTGGAAACCAAGGTGAGGGGCATCACCAACCTCCGAGCCGCGGATCTTTGCAACGTCAATGTCCAGTCGCTGCGTACGGAGCAGCGAACCCTGTTCCCGAGGTAAGTTCTTGACTTGTTCTCTTCGTTGCTTTGTTTCTTGATGTCCTGCTTCTTGATTCGACTTGTGTCTACTTGTTTTAGGGTCGATCTCTGCTGGTCAGCCTTCCTCCTCTCCCTGAGAACGACCCCGACGACGAGTCGAAGATTGTGGAGGAGGAGGGTGACGACGACGACCTTCCGTCTGCTACCTCTCCTAACGAAGAGGTGGAGGATGATGACGACGAGGAGGAACCCGCACGGAAGAGGCAAAAGCGTCGAAGTGGTGGCGATTCTGCGACTGCTTCTTCGCTCGTGAGAGGTGCGGATGCTGATTTGGAGGAAGCCGGCGCGACGTCTTCGGGTGTTTGGTCCCAGGGCGACTAGGACGAACCGCTGGCTGCTCCTCCTGTTAGCTCTGCGCCACCGCGCGCATTCGCTCGTATGTCGTCTCTCTCCCTGGGGAGCAATGACGAGTTCGAGACCATTAGGTGAGTTTCTTTCCGTCTTGTTTTTCCGAGTTGCTCTTTTGTAGTTCCAGTCTTCGAGTTGATCATTGTATTGTTTTTGTTCTAGCCGTCGTTCTGGCGATGTCAGCTCCCCTCGTCGTGAAGTGGAGCACACATCCGCCCCTTCGACGGAGCTGGTGACTCGGGTAGCGACCGAGGAGCGCGCGCAGCCTGCTGGCCTCGCGTCGTCGAGTCGTGCTCCTCCTTCGGCTTCAGAAGATGTCGACCTCCTGGACCACGTAAGTCCTTTATGCTTATACTTGTAGTCTTGCAATTTCATCGGGTGCGCGATCAGCGCTCCCGATGGGAGTAGCCCCCGAAGGTGTGGGTGACTAGTATAGTCGCCCGCAACTTTATTAATTTCTAGCTTGTGTTTCAGCCGTACTACCGCCAGCAGCTTGACGCAGCCGCGGCTTATGTTCGCTTGGAGAAGGAGAGGGACCAGCTGCGTGCTTCTCTGGACCAGGCAACTAGGCGGGTTGCTGAGTTGAAGCTGAAGCTCCAGGCTCAGACTGAGCTTGAGAAAGCCCTACATGAGTCCCAGGAGCACGAGCGAGTGCGGGCCACCCAGGAGAAGACTCAAGTCGACCGCCTTCTCACACTCGCCGGTACCCTTGGAGGTTAGTTTCCGGCTTTGGCGCCTACTTGTACTTACTTTTTTCCTTGCTGACAGTTTGTATTTCGCTGTCGGCTTCCTCGAACGCGTCTGCGCGTATGCATCTAATGCGCTGCAGAAGTCGACGACCGCGCTGAAGAAGCAATCAACAACGGAGCTTACCGCTTGAAGGACTCGAAGACGGGAGCAGACTGCAGCAACCCGTGGAACGTGGCACAACTCCGCCGGTTCTACGCCTAGTTCAACCCAATCATTGTACAAGAAAATCAGCGCGACAGGTTTCAGACGCACTCTTTCCCTTACCAGGGTACCTAAGGGGACTGGAAGGGTTTTAATGAGGCGGCCTGTTCGCAAGAATCAATAAAGTGATTTGAAGAAAATCTGTCTCCTTTACCTTTCATACAGAGGAAGCTAAAATCCTAGGCCGCCACCCGAACGACTCGGGGGCTGCGCCACACAGGTTGAATGAAAAGCTTAGACCGCTACCCGAACCACTCGGGGGCTGCGCCATACAAGCATAAATCAAAAAATCCTAGGCCGCCACCCGACATACTCGGGGGCTGCGCCATACAGGTCAAGTTCAAAATCCTATGTCGCCACTCGACATACTCGGGGGCTGCGCCAAACAGGTAACACTTGTAATCCTAGGCTACCACTCGACCTACTCGGGGGCTGCGCAATACATGCCTTCTCAGAAAATCCTCAGCCGCCACTCGAACTCACTCGGGGGCTGCGCTGTACAGGTCAAGTTCAAAATCCTAGGTCGCCACCCGTCATACTCGGGGGCTGCGCCAAACGGGTAACACTTGTAATCCTAGGCTGCCACTCGACCTACTCGGGGGCTACGTCACGCAGGACTTAGCAAAAATCCTAGGTCGCCACTCGAACAACTCGGAGGCTGCGCCATACAGGTCAAGTTACAAAAATCCTAAGTCGCCACCTGATAAAGTCAGAGACTGTGACATACAGGTCACACTTGGGAAAACCTAGGCCGTCGACCAACATACTAGGCGACTGCGTCAAAAAGGTCGAAAGTCAAAACAAGCATTTACACTTCCGAGCAAGCAGATCAATTCTCATTACTCGCAAGTATTTTCAATCTAGTACATTACGACTTGCATAGGCACATTTGCCCTCTATAGCTAACCCTGTACATCAGACGACAGCTACTCTAAACTGCAGGCTCGGCCTTCGGCGCATCGAGGGGACCTACAAGGCGCTCACTCAGGTCCTGAACCTGCCTGATAATTCGGCGCGCAGCCGCTAAGGTCTCGTCGAAGTCGTCATCACCAGGCAAGCCATCAAGCACCCTGTCGAGCGGAAGGTGCGGCCGATGCATCCGGACGTATGCCAACGCCGCATTCGCCCCAGCCACAAGTTGAGCGTCAACAACCTCCTTCAGGCCTTCACCATCGCGAAACCTCTCCAGCAAGGCGGACAACCCATTCGGCTGCGCGTTATGCGGGAAGTACACACGGTTGATGTGCCAGAGTGTCTTCCGGCAATTCTCCAGAAGAAAAGCAGCGCGCCACGTACGATCAAGCATGGTGGCAAGGACGCGCCCTCTCGACTTGTTCACCTAGAACTGCCGAGCTTCGTAGGAGTCGCCGGACGCCTCTCGGGTAACTCGCTCTTCAACGCGAGCCCGCTCGGCCTCCCAATCCGGATTAACATCTGCACGCATAAACTGCAAGTCAGAACAAGCAAGCTTCAACAAAGAAAGCAGCCGCCAAAAGGATACAAACCTTGCAGCTGCCGACTGATCAGATCGATCTCCCCAAGCAAAAAATCCTCACGTCGCGAGAACTCCGCCGTAGGATGCGACCGGGAGCGGTGCAACAGCCGCTCAGTATTCTTCAGGGTCGCCTCAAGCTCAACCACCTTGTTCTTCAGGTATGTGATTATCCGCTGATCATTTAGACTACGTGCAGGAGCCGGCGCCGCCCGACGACGGCGAGCACCCGAAGAAGAAGTCTCGCCACTCGGCTCAGCCGCAGGAGAAGGAGAAGCACCTCCGCGCACAACATTCTGCCACAAATACGCAGAGTCAATACAATCATACGACTGCGATGCACAGTTAAACTCGGCAGAAAGAAAGTCAGTTCTAGCAAAAGCACTATTGAAGGCCAAAAGACCTGGCAGGACAATATTCATTACAGAGCCAGAAGTTTAAAATACAGACCACGGCGACTGCCGAATTCCTAAAGCTATGCCTACTCTAAGGCTGCAGACTGCGACCGGGAGCGACCCTTCCGAGCGGCAGCCGCCTCAGTTGCCTTAGCAAGGGCCCTCTCGAAGAGTGCCACAAGCTGCACGGCCAGCTGTGAGGCACGCTCCTTCACGCCACTCAGCGACGCGGTTCGGCCATCGGGTTTGCGGGGAAAGCCGCTGACGACCTTCTCAAAGTCACCTGGAACCTGATGCCCTAAGAGGAGCTGGAAGGTGAGCTCGGAGCCGCGTACCGTCTGCGACCGCGTGAAGTCGGCGATGGTGGTCGCGTCCTCAAACGGCGCAGCAAGGGCGTCCACAGCTGCCGGCGGCTGGTCGCCCGGGAAGATACTCTGGTGCACCACAGTGAGGGCTCCAGTCGATTTCTTCAACGCGGATGCAGACTTCTTCAGCGCGTCGGAGGCATAGGCACAGACCCGGTCGAGGAAGCCAACTGCAGTCGCCAAGTCAACCGTGTCACTCGACGCACCCGACGACGTCGCGACGGCCTCCTCCAGAGTAACGTCGGCATCCTTGGCAGGTGACGATGCAGTGGCAGAGTCGCCACGACTCGGGAGCTTCCGCTTCTTCCGCACGGGTTCCTCCACTTCATCTTCTTCCTCCACCTCTTCGTGGGGAGAATGTGCGGAGGGAATCTCTTCGTCGTCGTCCTCCTCCTCGACAAACTTTGACTCGTCGTTGGGTCCGTTCTCGGGAAGAGGAGGAAGGCTGATCAACAAAGGCCGACCCTGAAGCAAGTAGACACAAGTCGAATCAAGAAGAAAGTAGACGCAAGTCGAGCAAAGACAAAAGGAAAACAAGCCAAGACTCACCTCAGGAACGGGGTTCGATACCCCGTAAGCAGCAACCGGGCACTTGACGTTGCACGTGTCCGCGACTCGGAGGTTGGTGATGGATCTTACTTTGGTTTCCACCTCCTCATCGTCAAGCGGCTCGGTGCTGACGCCCTCGTCGGCCCACATCGGGTGAGGCCGAGCGCTGAGCGGCTGCACCCGAAGACGGAAGAAGGTGGCCATCAGGAAGACGCCACCCGCCTCGCGCCCAAGGGTCTTGGTCAGGTCGCGCAGCAGGCCCAGCAGGGGCCGCACGGCCTCCTTCTCCACAACAGTTAGCGGGTGCGTCCAGGCGGCAGTCTTCCGCAGCCCACGTCCGTTGTCGAATGCATCCAGGCCGTCCTGGTTCGACTGGACGTAGAACCATCTCTTGCGGCATCCCTGGACGGAGTCGCACTTCTTCATCTGGAAGTACGCGGTGTCACCGCGCACTTGGATTCCGAAGACGCCCACTAGAAAGGGCAACCGGCTCCACCCAACGTTCTTGCGAACGAGGAAGAGCGACTTCCACAATGCCCAATGGGGCGCGACACCCAGAAAGCACTCGCAGAGCACGATGAAGCCCGCGATGCTCAAGACGCCATTGGGGGTCAGATCGTGGATCTGAACCCCATAGGCGTACAGGAGACCGCGCACAAAATCGTGCATGGGGAACCCGAAGCCCCGCGGAAGGAAATCCACGAAGCAAACACGTTCCCCGTCGCGGGGAGTGGGGAAAACCTCCTTGCCAGGCGCGCGTACCTGGACTTGGTCAGCAGGTGGAAGAAGACCCTGAGCGCGGAGGAGTTCCACCTCGGCCTTCTTCACCGACGATCTCTGCCAGTCGCCGTCGAGCTTCTTCATCAGCCCGGCTTCGTCGGCGGCGGCGGAGGAGCCAGCGGCGCTCTTCGGCTTGCCCATGGTGCCGCGAGGCAGCGCAAGGTGTATGGACAGATTGCACGGAGCTCTGGATGGCGGCGAAAATGGTAGAGCGCAGAGGAAAGGGAGGACAAAGCGATTGGAGAAGATGAAGTCCCTCGCGTCAAAACGCAGTACTTATGCCTCGAAAAGTCTCATCTCAACCGCCCACAGAACAAGGGCTCCGAGCAGACACATCCGGCCGTCCACGTGTCGCACGAGGAAACCAACCGTCGCCGCCCACTTCGTCCACTACGCACGAAAACCGAGGCGTCATCATCATGCCGCGCAAATTTCACGCCCAGTTCGGAGACGTGACAACTGTTGACCGCGGTCAGCTCTGACAGCGGGGCCCGCCACGTCACGTCCCATCGGGCGCAGGGGCGTGCAACAGATCGTCACCAATGACGTCATCAAGCCAACGGCTCCAAAATCAACTGAAGCAACTCGACAGAGTGATTCGAGTAGTAAGCTTCAAAGCTGAAACCAACAAAGTAGGATCGGCTGATGATCCGAGAACCCGAAGAAATCACTCGGGTGGCAAAGAAAAACAGAGTAAGCTCGAGCAGCCGAATCCATCCACAAGTAAGCCAAGCAGGCCGAGTAGAAGCAAGCTTCGCAAGAAGATGAAGGCAAAGTAATTCGACAGCAAAGTTTACTCCCATCGGGAGCGGCCGGTTCGACTGAAGAAATCGAGTTCAAGCTCAAGATCAAGCAATCCAATGGCGCGTCCAGGAGGAAGAAGTCCTTTACTCGACTCTACGCTTCGACCAAGCACTCGGGGGCTACTGACGTGGGGCTGCCTTTCGGGTAGCCCACGGTAAGGCTACCTGGGCCGCGCCAAGGACGTGGAAGCCCACAGAAGGCCCACGCGGGGTACCATGTAACCTAGTCCAAGTCGGTTAGGAAGCATAACCTGCCATATCTGTAGTTGCCCTCGGCATCAATCACCCGAGACCTGGCTGCCTATAAAGTCAGGAGGGTTGCTCGTCCCAGGGGACACGCTCATAGCCACCACCGCAAACCCTAGCGAGATCGCAATCTCGCCATTGTAACCACAACTCGCATCAATAATCAGACAAGCAGGAGTAGGGTGTTATCCTCCGGGAGCCTGAACCTGGGTAAATCCTTGCTTGTCAGCCGTCGTGACCACCTGCACTCATCTCTCTCCCCATCAATCAACCCGGGGTGCACAACCCTGGGACTTGTCGAGTTAACACCTCGTCAGTGTCGCTAAGACCTTAAGTTTGTTACGCTACGGTTCGAGAACACTCCAGACATGGTCGAGACGCTCCGCTCACCAATGACCGTCAGGGATACCTGGAAGTATATGACGACCCCTGTGCATTCTACGAATATCGACGTTGAACCATGAATATGATATTCATTCCCTTTGTCTCTGCGATACTACCTTGTCCGAGATATGACCGTAGACACACCGATGTCTTTGTTCTATCTCGTTACCGACGAAGGTTATTAACTCGTCTGCGATATTACATCTCCATGACCTAGTCACAAGATGCGCAGCTATAAATAGATGCAATATCACCGAGTGGGCCCAGAGTATCTTTCCATTACAAGAATGGACAAATCCCGCTCTTGATCCTTACGTCTCGATGCTCTTTCGGAGTACCAAAGATGGACACCGTTATTGTCATGCTATATAAGACACAACGTTTGATGCTCTCAAAGCACCCCCTACGAAGCATCAATAAGTACGGTCTCACGGTCTAAGGAATAAGCTATCATAATCTTATCTATTACAAATGACAAACATCGTAATACGATCTTATTGCAATACCTTGCGTATGTCCATCACCTTATTCAACTAACAAGATTACCCCATTGTCAACCGACGGCATTGTCCTTGATCGGGAATCTCGATCAACTGTTGCCCAATGGACTAGCTCACATAGAGGCTTGCTAGGGACCTGGTTGTCTATGTATCACACGTGTATTAATAATTCCGATTAATACAGTTCTAGCATAATACACAAACCTATTATAAACTTATGAAATAATGCAATAAATACTACTTATTTATTTGCCTCTAGGGCATATCTCCTTCAGTCTCCCACTTGCACTAGAGTACAAATAAACTAGCTGCATTTTACTTTATCAGAATCCCTTATCAAATAAGAATCATTTGATAATGCTTGCTTGTGGAAGAGTGTTACTGCACAATCCATGATTGTACATGCTCTTGCGATTCACTGATATCAACTTGCTTGATATCACCATGTTGTCCAACAACATATATGCAAATACCGTAACTAAGTGAGACTTCTGTTTCCCAGCGCTTACTCTGATTATACTAACCAGATAACTGCCCTGAAAAACACACTCAGCCATGCAGAGCCCCTTGTAACAATTACAAACTCGCGATATCTACATACTTTCACACCAATGTAGAAAACTTGACATTCTAATGTCAATCCAACAACTAACACACCTCTACTTCAGTAAATTCTAAATTTACTTTTATAACTGCTCTTCTTCCAAAGAACATCGGTTATATTTCATCGAGCAGATAATATGGTTTCTGTATGATGTCTAATATTACATAATAGACCCACATGTCATACAACCATTACTTTCATGCATCATTACTCTTAATGATCAATTGGATTTCAAAGGACCATCCTTTTGATTCTATTCTGACTCCTCAGATATAATCCAAAACAACTCGACTAACTATTTAAAATTCCCGTTCTATTTCAAAATAGATACTAACTTTCAAATAGTTTCACAACTTCATCCTTCTCATCTATTCTACCGGTACAATTTCACAATGTGTTAAATACACAAGATGAATTCGGCTCCCACTCAAATTATGTCTCCACATATTTGATAACACGAGCTCCCACTCAAAAACATGTTATCCACATATTTGAGTTCCTAAGCTCCCACTCAAAAATATGTTCTTCACATATTTCACCTGAGTGAACTAACTATGACTCCCACTTAAATCGACACTTTGGTCAAACCAAAATCATTGATCTACTATCAATTCGAATTTAATACAAACTATAGTATTACATTAATATAAATCCTTCAGACTTCAAGCATGTCTACATAAATGCAGTAAACAAATTTGATCTTGTCCAAGACACATTTCTTGACAAGACATGCATCCACGTCTTTCTTATAGTCACATTTCTCATATAACACTTTATATGATGATTAAACAATCTTATTCCTCTAATAAGAATTGCAGCAACAATTGCTCTTTTAATCCTTTCAATGTAACTTGGATTTCCAGGCTGAAAAAGCCTTTGTTCATATTCTGATATTTTCTCAACTTTCTTTGTATTCATAAAGTGCACCTTGATCTGTCAACAAGATCTGAAACACTTAATACAGTGCTGTGACCTGACAGCAATATTAAATATAACAGCACTTCATTTAGAAGTTTCTTTCATGAAAATATTATTATCTTTATGAAGAGGATTGCAAGCAGAAAACAATTTTCTAGTCTCCCTCACTCTTAATCACCAAATTTCCATTAGCAGACATATACTCTTTGGAACACCTTCCAACATAGGTCTGACACTTTATTTGAAGCTTCTAATTCCAATCCATAAACCATAATTCGAAAAATCCTATTTTCCTCGGAATTACATAGACAACAAACTAAGTTTTGTTTCTATTTGGTTTTGGAATACACTCTCATCCAATGCGAGTAATCTACAAAGAACTACTCATGTATATTCCGAATTATCGTATAATCATATACAAGTCGACACTACTGTCGATCCTACGAATTCTCGTTGAGGAAAATATCCATTTTCTAAATTGGACATCGATTATAATGTCTCGAACATATTAGGAGATTCTAAGACAGATTCTGACAGACCACACTTTATATAAAATAGAGCATGATTATAATTCCCCACATATCACTATATATGACATTATAATATTGTGAAACAAATTTCCACACGTCTTTCGTGTTCAAACCATAATTCAAAAATATTGTCCTTTGATCGAATTTTGTGAATACAATATTCACTAATCTTTCTTCTGAAAAACCCCATTTGATCTATTATCAAATTTATTTCAGACTCCATAATTTATCGGGCAAATACTCCTATTTACCAAAATCATGGAAGAATTCGGATCATGCAATAACACCATTGATTAATCATTAAAAATGACCCTCAATCAATTTCCTCTAGTATTGCAACTTCAATACTGCATTTCAAACTTAATCAATTTTGGCACTCGAAATACTTAAATGGACCAAAATTATCCATTACTTCTTTCATGGCCTTTATGACTAAATTCGATGGTGTTTGTTCTTTGGACACATAATTTTATCATTCCCGCTATTATAAATGTATATCATACGCATAATCTAATTGAGATGTGATGCAAATTACTCATAACATGAAACAACTGCTTTGTTTCATAACATAAAACAACTGATTTGTTCTATATGAATAATTATGTCTTGCAACATTCAAGACACCAAACTAGATCACACTCTCACTATTACAAAATGTCTTATAAAAAACTATTGATGATAACTAATATGATATCTCGAGGGCGTGAGCACTGCTGGCCATGAACTTGCCATCACTTGTGCACTGTCACGTCACCCTTCGCCGCATACTTGTGATAATCAGGTACTGTTTCATAAACAGAACAAGTATTAAATACTTTTCACCAAGTATGACATTTATATCTTCGTATATCAAATATACCCGTAGCGTCGAAGAACCCTCCTTCGATGGAATCAACTTTTAGAGATTTGAACTTGTTCACAAATGTGAAGAAGCTCATCAAGTCTCTATAGCATGTTCACGCACATGCTATTCACAGCTAGGAGGTAAAGCACAATCTCTATTGCACTGGAGTTCGCTATCTATAAATCGTAGATATTCGTAAGCCTGAAGTAGATGTCACACAACTTCTTCAACTGAGTCTCCACACAGGTATGCTCCCCATGTGAATGGTCCGGAACTTTCTAAGCTGTCTGAACTGCTCAATTCATCTTTGAAGTGACCTCTGATCGCATCAATCACGACATATGGCTCCATGTGTTGAAACAACTTTCAACTCAGGTGCTAGGCATACGCTCATGATGACCTTCACTTCCATGAAAATATCATGATGCTTACGGAACTCATCATCTTGCTCCTTGCTATCAGAATCATCTGGTCTAACTCCTAACTAATGTTCTAGGACATATAGGATGTTTGTTGTGTTTGGAGAATGTTTCTAAAACCAATGTACCAGCTGATGAAGTTGGACCCGTCGGCTTCTAAGGTAGAATCTGAGCTCTTTAGGAAGCAACCGAAGTGTAGTTCCGTAGTCTCCAGATGTGATCGCAAAAGAGGTAAGGTAAAATTTATAATATACGGGTGAGTTTTAGTTCTATAATCTCATTACCAAAAACACACCCCACCAAGATTATTATCCCTAAAATTAATAATGGCGATTACACAATCCTCATCCACCACACTACCCCCGATCATCACGGCCGGCAGCACAACTTCAAAGGTGGACATAAAATGTCGATCACAACAACTCTGTGACTCGTGCTCGATCTTTCGATCTTCCCGTGTTCCGAGGCCATATTTCTGGATATGCTAGGCTTGCCAATCAAACCTCGAAGACCCTGCGCGTGCAACATGGCTTACACCCACTGTATGCGAACGACGAGATGTGTGACACCCGATCATCACGGCCTGCCTCATAACGTAGAACTTTCTTGGTGGTGCGCAACGAGGGAGAACACAATTTTGGTATTTGTTAGGGATCATCCTATTTATGATGCTACCGTTGTATATCTAGCATATAAGCAATCAATAGGATGCACACACAACAGCACACAATAATGATGCAATGAAGTGCGATGTGACATGGTCGATGCGCCTGGACCTTCATGGCGCCATGTGCCTGGCCCCCGGCGCCCCGGCATGGCTCCGAGTCTATAGAGCCCTCCATTGCCTCCGACAGTACGAGTAATATCAAAACTTACCGTAACCATGTCACATAAAATAACGCCTCTGCAAAACAAAGTTAGACGCCTCTAGCTTTATCTAGTTTTGCAAGTTTTACGTGGCATATAGGCTTATTCGTAAGAGAATCGCTTCCCTACCTACGAACTTTGTACCACAACATCGATCGTATAATTGCATGTTTAAGCATCCCTTTCGGGTCCTCCATTGAAAATGCTTTGCCGACTAGAGAGAGAGAAACAGACACCCGCCAGCCACAGATACGGTGCAAGCCGTATGTCAGTAGTGGAACCAGTCTCACGTAAGCGTAAGCGTAAAGTCGGTCCGGGCCGCTTCATCAACTCAATACCGAAGGTATCGCGAGTGCACGCTAGAGGGTAGCAAATATAAGAAAGACGCCCTCATTCAACATGAGTTCTAACTATACCAGCAGTACTACGCATAGATCGGCTCTGATACCACTGAAGGGGTTACGGTGCAGAAAACAATAATTTTCTAGCGTATGAAACCCTAACTTAGCCAGGATCTATCTATCTAGTACATGCGATAACGGTGGCGGAACGGGTTACATTACCTCCATGTAGACCGATAGCGGGGATTACGCTCCCGCACAAGCGTTGACGATGAAGTCGTACGTAGCCGACCTCGAGGTCGTGGAGAACTTGCCGCGATGACGAAGACGATGACGCCGGGGTGTCGACGATGATCTGCGTCGACGGGCAACGGGCGGAAGAAGGCGGGGCGCCGGCACCAGGGGGGTGCGCCGGCGGCAGAGGGGGGGGGGAGCGGCGTGGCGGCTGCAGGGGCGAGACGACGTCGCCCAGGCTCCTCAAAAAGAGTTACCTCCGAGCACTCACAAACATACGGAGCTTAGCGACAACCCCCGGTCATTCAGATCCAGCTGAAATCGCAGGGGTAGATCTTATCTGGAATCCCGCAGGGCAACGGTGCCCGGCGGTATAGCTTAGGTGGAGAGACGGGGCAAAACGGGCGGAGAAACAGCTCGGCCGGCCTGCAATGGAATTAATTGTATTTTCCAATGAATTAATCCAATTAATATGCCTTGCTATATAAAGGGGGGGAGGGGGTGTGCAAACTCCCTAGCTCCCCCATGTGGGACTAAACAAAGGAGGAGGGGGTGGAGCGCCCCCACCATGGGCTGGCCGAACCCCCCATGGGGCCCACCCCCTTTGGTGGTGCGGCTCCCCCTCTTGGGCCCTCTTAGGGCCCATGTAGGTGGGAGCCCCCTTTTTCCTTTATTTAATTAATATTAAATTAATATAAATATCCCATTAATTCATAATTAATATATTTATATATAATTCAATATCCCATGACTCCGAAACTATTTCGGAACCACCCGAACAACTTTTGGACATTCCTGGAACCATTCCAGACCTCCTCGGAACTCCTTCCGGACCACCGGAACTCTTTCCGGATCATTTCTCTCTCGCTAACAAATTCCTATAATATTCCAGAACCTATCTCCTGGTGTCGCTAAGACCTTAAGTTTGTTACGCTACGGTTCGAGAACACTCCAGACATGGTCGAGACACTCCGCTCACCAATGACCGTCAGGGATACCTGGAAGTATATGACGACCCCTGTGCATTCTACGAATATCGTCGTTGAACCATGAATATGATATTCATTCCCTTGGTCTCTGCGATACTACCTTGTCCGAGATATGATCGTAGACACACCGATGTCTTTGTTGTATCTCGTTACCGACGAAGGTTATTAACTCGTCTGCGATATTACATCTCCATGACCTAGTCACAAGCTGCGCAGCTATAAATAGATGCAATATCACCGAGTGGGCCTAGAGTATCTTTCCATTACAAGAATGGACAAATCCCGCTCTTGATCCTTACGTCTCGATGCTCTTTCGGAGTACCCAAGATGGGCACCGTTATTGTCATGCTATATAAGACACAACGTTTGATGCTCTCAAAGCACCCCTACGAAGCATCAATAAGTACGGTCTCACGGTATAAGGAATAAACTATCATAATCTTATCTATTGCAAATGACAAACATCGTAATACGATCTTATTGCAATACTTTGCGTATGTCCATCACCTTATTCAACTAACAAGATGACCCCATTGTCAACCGACGTCATTGTCCTTGATCGGGAATCTCGATCAACTGTTGCCCAATGGACTAGCTCATATAGAGGCTTGCTAGGGACCTGGTTGTCTATGTATCACACGTGTATTAATAATTCCGATTAATACAGTTCTAGCATAATACACAAACCTATTATAAACTTATGAGATAATGCAATAAATACTACTTATTTATTTGCCTCTAGGGCATATCTCCTTCACTTGCATCATTCCACGTACATGCTCTTCGCATGTAGGGCGACACTAGCCATTTACTGTGATTTTCGGACGATCTAGGGTGACACAGTCGTTTTTCGATGATCTAGTGTGCCACTGTTGTTTTCCGATGATCTAGGACGTCATTGTGTTTTCCGGACGATCTAGGGCGTTACTGTCGTTTTCCAATTTTCTAGCGTGACACTGTCCTTTCCGGACGATCTAGGTGCCACTGTCGTTTTTCAGTGTTCTAGTGTGACACTGTCCTTTACGGACTATCTAGTGTGTGCCATTGTCGTTTTCCGATGAACTAGGCATTTACTGTGATTTACGGACGATCTAGAACGACACTATCGTTTCCGAATTATCTAGGGCGACAATGTCGTCTCTGGATGATCTAGGGCGACAATGTCGCTTTTCGAGGATCCGGTGTGCCACTGTGATTTCCGGATGATCTAGTCTGCCAGTGTCGTTTCTGACGATCTAGGGCGACACTGCCATTTTCAAACTGTCTATGACAACATTCTCATTTTCTTCTACGATACTATCGTTTTCGGTCTAGGGCAAGAATGTCATTTTCCGATGATCTTAGTCATTCGTATACATTGGTCGTAATCTTAGTCATGTGGACACACTTGTATCGACCTAATTCATCCGGAAAATATATGTACGATGAAGAGCAAAATCCTAATATGTCACGAGTCCCATCGTACAAGAATAGAGGTGGCGTACACGTGTTAAACCCAGGCAAAATATCAAGAGTCGCAGCTTATTTTGTTGTTAAACTGTTAAACGGGCATTAACAGGATTTCCGCATCAATTCTGTTGCTGGACGTAACAAACAAGATCTGGTCTGTTTGCATCGTACGTCTCACATAATTACGGATAGATAATTTATTCCCGGTCCCACGTAGATTTAGTGCCGGCCCCATATAATTTTGGTACTGGTACCACACATATTTGGGTACCGTGGTACCTTTCGGTACCGTTACTCTGGTACCGTCTATTGTAAAATCGTTAGATTAGAGTGGATGAACGGCTATTAAAAATGCCAATCACCATAAAACTCGTAAATTACGAGACCTCTGGTGAATTGCGTATATAATTTTCAGTATATTTGTTCTATGAGCTGATGGATCTTTTTGAACCTGGTAGTGACCATTTTCATTCCAATAATGAAAAATATGTTGTTAAAGAGCAGATAATAGAGCAATTTGGCAGTTTTATTAGCCCTGAGATAATCATGAATATAGAGTATGATCTCGTTGCTATAACACCTTTGTTAGAGCGGAAAGATCTTGAATACAAACTATGTAATAGTGAAATAAGAAGGCCAACTAAGAAGGCCGGGGCAACCCATTTCTAAAAAATCAAAGGTGAAAGAGAAGACCACCTCCTTGACTCCTGCCTATCTAGCATCCCCATGTATATGATGGGGTTATATTTTCTGGAGAGAATTCTTTATTTGACACTGACTTAAAACATGGTTCCTTATTTGACCCTGAGCAAAATTTTGTTCCCTATATGACACCAAGTTTTAATTTGTTTCCTTATATGACACCACCGTTGGTTCTGTTACACCATTCCGTCAAATAAAAATCAGGCGGACAGAAATACCCGGGTTGCTATCCTACGAAGAAACCAGGCAAAGTCAAAAGAAAAAACGGCGACTGAACCGTGTCCACCTTCTCCAAGCTCCGCCCCAATCTCCTCCCTGTGCGCCGCCAGTCCCCCGGAGTCACGCCTCCTTCCTCACCTCGCGGCGGCGAGCTCGCTCTGCTAGCCGCGTCGCGCCCTCTACTTCCACCTCGCGCTTGTCGGGGAGCCCCAACCTCCTCCCTGACCTCTCTCCCGGCGCGTGCGGACGCTCGGCTCCAGCCGCCGGATGCAGCCATGGCCTGCACGCCGAGCGGTGGCGGATGCTCGCCTGCACCATAGTACAGGGCAAACTCCTCAACGCGGCTGCAGCGTTCTGCAAGAGAGGATCCTCTGGCAGCTGGGATCAGGCGGCAGGCCAGCCAGCATCGTCGACATCGCGCAAAGCACGGGACCAAAGAACACAACGACAAGGCTACCAAGTGCTTTCGGCAAGTCGACCAAGGCGGTCAGCAGGAGACGCACGTACACAGCCGCTCTCCGGCGAGAACTGTAGCATCAGCTAGCTACAAACGAAGTAGGACTCGGTAGGCTAGCTCAATCCTGATCGAAAGCATTCCACATAATGCATCAGGGGTACAAGCGTATTTTTGATCCTCAGTTAACACCGTTGGTGCTTAAAATGCACTAGTGTCATATAGGGCAATTTTTTTACATACTAGGTCAAATAACGAAGAAAATATTCTTGAGGGTCAAAAAAGGAACCACATTTTAAGGCAGTGTCAAATAAGCAATTCTCTCTATTTTCTGCCCGAAGGAGTACATGTTAGCTTTGCGAAAGAGCTATTGTTGGGGGATGATAACCTGATAGGCCCATGGAGATAAAAGTTTGGCATGCCTAGCAAGAGGTTTGGGTTGGGTCAGGCCGGGTTAAACGTACACCAGACAAGGAAGGGCACGGAAGACCGGTGTCAGGTATAGATGAAGTCCCCAAGCTTTATTAGCCCTAAGATAAAATAGAGCAGTTAATGAGAAGGTAAAATGGAGCAGTTTGGCTGTTTTATTAGACCTAAGATAATCATGAATAGAGTCTAATCTCCTTACTAGAACACCTTTGTGAGAGCGTAAAGATTTTGAATACAAACTATATATGTAATGGTGAAACAAGAATGCTAGATGCAACCCTCGATGCATAGGCAGAGACAACCCCCATTTCGAGAAAAAAATCAAAGGTGAAAGCGAAGACCCGGTCTACACTGTCCTCACGATGGCCTTCGGTCTTCTCCTTCCTACCGTTGAACGGATAGACGTCGCCTAGAGGGGGGGGGGGGTGAATAGGCGATTTAAAACTTTTTCCGAGGAGCCGGAATATCCGGTCCAAGAATGACCCGGAAATTCCGGTATGCTTGATAAAGGCGGAATAAAACTAGAGGTTTACTTTAACAAGCATACAACCTAGATATAAATACTAGGCTCACCTATGTGCACCAACAACTTATGCTAAGCAATACAAGTAACAAGGTGATAGCAAGATATATGGCTTCAAGCACGAAGACTATCACAATGTAAAGTGCATAAGTAAAGAGCTTGGGTATAGAAATAACCGAGGCACGCGGAGACGAGAATGTATTCCCGAGTTCCACCCAAAGGGTGTACGTCTCGTTTGGAGAGGTGTGCGCAGCCACAACAGGTTAGCCACAACGCCACAAAGGCTCACCTTCTTCTCCTGATGAACTCAACCACAAAAGGTTGCGAGTTCACCTTCCACTATTGATCTCCTTTGGGGCGGAGATCGAATCCCGTACAACTCTTGAGGCACACACCCACAACTTAATTGGGGGCTCCCAAGTCTTGAGGCACACACCCACAACTTAATTGGGGGCTCTCAAGTGACCACAAAAGGTCTTAACCATAAAAGGTCTTGGCCACAAAAGGCCGGCCACAAAAGGCGTTTAGGGTCCAAAGACCCAAGAGTAACAAGCTCACAAGTATCACCACCACGAATTCTCGTGGAGGGCTAAAACCGATGCAAATGCAATGGCAAGAGCACGCGAAGTGCTCAAATCCTTCACTCTCAAATTCCAACACAACAACAAATGTTTATGGGGGAATAAGAGAGGAAGAACAAAGGAAACCACAAAGGAGTCAAATCCTTCACTCCCAAATCCCACCAAAAGCAACTAATGCTTATGGGGGGAGAGGAGAGGAAGAACAAAGGAGAAGAACCACAAAGGAACTCCAAGAACTAGATCCACTAGGTTCCCCTCACTTAGAGGAGAGATGGATTGGTAGGATTGTAGATCTAGATCTCCTCTCAACTTTCCCTAAAGAATATGGAATAATCAATGGAGGGATTGAGAGGAATCAAGCTTTCCAAGGTCAACAATGGAGTAGGAGAGAGAGGAAATTCGTGCTACCTTAGTTGGGCAAGGGAAGAAGAAGGGGAGGGGTATTTATACCCCCCCCCAGAAAATAGAACCGTTGCACCCAGAATTTAGACCGGAAATTCCGCCAAAAAGTGAAATTTCCGAGCTGATTTTCGGGTTCCAATCAGTGCCTCTTTTTCGAGAAAAACTGCGAGAATCGGATATTTCGATTCAGTCCAGAATCGGATATTCCGAGTGACTGAAAACTGACAGAAACAGCAAAACCAAAACTGCAATATTTTTTCCATCCGGACTCCGTTTTCGATGATTTTTGGCTCGTTGGAATCGTTACAACGAGCTCTACTTGAATATGCATAGAAACATCATAGTCCATCATGTAAGGATAAAACCAAATGGGAAAAGGTTTAACTTTCCTAAAACATGTAAACCGGTAAAACCTCCAATATCAAAAACGTAACAAGATATTCATACGAAATCCGTTTTTGATGAACTAGAGCTTAGTATGGAGATAAACCAAGCTCTAAATCCTCACATGGATGAAAGCCAACAAGTTTTCCAAAGTAAGACCGTTTCCGATGAACAAGAGCTTGACATGGAGATGAACCAAACTCTATTTCCTCACCATCATAAAAGCCAAATAAGAACCAAGAAATATGATATGCCAAGTATGCAAAGGTTTGAGCTCTCCACAACGATGCGATCAAGTTACTAACTTGAGAGCCCCTCTTGATATTACGCCTATCTATCCTATAGCCCTATCAAGATCATACCTTTGCCTTGAGCATTCCACTTGAGTTAGATGATGAATATCTTGATCTTTTCAAGTGGTTCATCTTTCTTGATTGTGCGTCCAAGCACATGCTTGATGAAGACTTCTCCAAATACTCCCCCATGCTCACAATGGGAGAGTCTCGCTTAGCTTCATCTTCACGTATCCATTGCAAGCACCAAGCATAGGATCTCTTCAAGAAGCTTCTCTTGGTCTTGGTCTTACACATCTCACCTTGATGACGATCACCACATGACGTCATCCTCCATGAGCTATATGAGATCTTCATTTGATGCAAGCCCATGGGAAGATAACTAAACTCATATAAAGATACCACACACACATATATCATGGGTTAGTTCACAGAGCTATGCGGACAAGTGTTTACCATCCCAAGAGATACATGATCGCTCTTGGTACATCTTGTAGCTTTGTGTGTTGATCAACATCTTGATCAACCTTGTATCTTCCAACATTTCTTTACTAATATCATGTCTTGAATCCTTCAAGACATACTTGCAATATGCTCCACTCAACACATAAGCTTCAAGAGTCCAACACATGAACTCCACAACTCCATGGACATGATCTATAATTATATCTCAATGCAAACATTAGTCCATAGAGATTGTCATTCAATTACCAAAACCACACATGAGGGAAAATGCTCTTTCAATCTCCCCCATTTTGGTAATTGATGACAATCTCTTTTGAGAGGGTTTATAATATGGAATTTAACGAACAAGACTGGTTGGACTAACATCAAATACTACAAAGGTTTGTGATGTTAGTCCATCCACATATATAGAGCAAACTCCCCCATAATTTATGCACGTGTGTATGAACATGATGGTGGAGTTTCCAATATATATATAAAACCAAGCAACAAATGCAAAGGCAAGGAAGACAAATACTTAAGAATAAACCAAAGTACAAATCCAATTCCATACAACCCGTTTCCAATATATATATAAAACCAAGCAACAAATGCAAAGGCAAGGAAGACAAATACTTAAGAATAAACCAAAGTACAAATCCAATTCCATACGACCCTCCAAAACTTCGCCCCCATTGGCAACGATTGCCGAAATGGGCGAAAGGCTTTGGAAAGGTAACATAATAAGATCTCCTTCATGATTTATGCATTTTCATGATATGAGTGAATCAAATGCACTTATCCAATGACAAATAGATGAAGGGGATCAAACTATATTGAGGATCCAAAAATTGCACAAGAAAGATATCAATTGAAATCCACTGGAAGGATACCAATTGCAAAGGGGAAAAGCATTCACAAAGAAGCAAGCAATCAAGGGACCCAAAACCAATTGAGCAAAAAAGATATTATGATACGATCAACCAAGTGTTATAGAAATCAAGAGGGAACTCCCCAAGGTACATGCACAATGAAAATATTTGTATTTCAATATGGCGTGCATAACATGGAATCCTCATTCCCTCCTAGATTCTTTCGAGCACAAAAAGGTGCAAGATTGTATAGTTAAGAAAATAAGTATACCTTGCAACAAACAAATGTTGAGCAATAAAGAGAAAGAAGTGACAAATGAAGACTTGCTCAAACGAGAAATGATGGGTGTGTCATGAAAATACATTTTAGGAGACTAAACAAGGATGTGCCTAAGCATCACCATAGTCTTTCAAATTATGAGGCACATAGTGCATATCATGTATTTCGCATACAAGCACACCAAAAAAACAATTCATCAAATAGGATCACAAGCTTCTTAAGAGGCAATGTGAAACCAAAAGAAAAACAAAGCTTGTGCCTTTTAGAGATCACCAAAGAATCATGAAAGTAATAAAAGGTGATCACTAAAGATTTTGAATACCATTTAAATATGTAACTACCCTCATGTGTATAAGTTTCTAAGTGGACACTAAGTCCACAAAGAAACATGCACAGACAATGTAGTTACAAGTTAACGCACATGATATCCAAGAGGAAGTCATAAATACACCAATAAGAATTTTTGCTTGAAAGCAAAGCACATAGCTCAAATTATTCTTAGAGGGTATAGATGAACTTCCAACACCAAGTTCTAAAAGCATCACAAATACCCACATAGGATAAGTGATAGTTGGGATACTTTGAGACACAAAACAAATAACACATAAGGCAAATGATTTATGAGAATTCATCAATATTGCATATGAGAGACTTTGAAATGAATTTGCTAGATTAACATATTGGGGATCCGTGAATCATGAAAATGATTATATATAAATATATATTCCCCTTGATGTTTAATCATCCCGGCTAACTCACATTTGCAATGAAGATGTTTTGAAAGAAACTTTGCAAAAACCATATCAAATGCAACTTAGAGAAACTCATGCCAAAGAGCAACCTACACAAGGTTGAGAGCTAGAAGTATATGCATGAGTTAGATACTTGTTACCGAGATAGCATTGACGGTGTAGAGGATGAGAGTTCACAATCATCCAAGCTTGGCTCCAAGAAGCACATGGTGAAGACATCTTCTTTAAATAGAGGCAAGCTTCCAATGCATCTCTCATGTACCTAATACAAATCAAGTACACTATGGCACCCAAACTTATTGGGTCCAAAGTAGTTAGTCCAACTACAATACATAGGACAAACTCCACATAAATATGTGCATATTGATATGAAATAGAATTCCATGCACATCTTAGCCATTTAGGATTTGATGGAGTTTATCCTATATATTGGATCAAGAAAAGAAAGCATGCCACAAAATATACAAATAGTAAATATGCATGCACAAAACTTTCAAGAACCAAACGAGATACAATTTGGACAAAACACCAATTCAATCAAAAAGCTACACAAAAGTGTGGCAAGAGAAAGATTTGTCCTCATTGTAACAAAGACTCAAACCAACCCATGATTGGAGAAACCAATTTGAAAAAATATCAAATGAAAACAAGGTCAAGGCTAAACCAATGAGCATAAGAAATAAAACAAGCAAACATGCTCTTAGGTTTCATCTCATCCAAGAAGGTACACTAAGAACCGTGGGATGAGATAGCCAACTCCACAAAGAGGAGTAAGGTTCCAACAAATAAACCAAGCCCTCTACAATTTTCATGATGGCACAAAGTACCAAGACGAAAAAAGTTTGTCTTTCAACGAGACATGCCATCGGGATCAAAAACCAATTGAAGACAACTAATGTTCAATAACATATAGGGTTGCTCCCTCAAGATTTGTGCATTCTTTATGATCTTGTATATGAATACAAAATGCACACAAATGAGATCATCACTCACCATATACATTATTAAAACATTAGTCATGTTCAAGAAGAGCAATAAGATACCAAACCAATTTTAAAGAAAAGTGTTCTAAAGAGTATAGAGTAGCTTCCCCATGATTAGTGCATTTTTAAGATCTTGTATGTGAATACAAAAATGCACACAAGTGGGATCTTTACTATCCATATATCTTTTTAAACACAAAGTTCAAGAAAATCAATAAGACCCGATAACAATTAAAAGGATGATGTTCTACTCAATGTAGGATAGCTCCCCCAAGAATAGTGCATTACTTAGAAATAGTCTTCGAAAGTAAATGCACAACAATGGGATCCTTGCTTTTCCTATCTAACGAAAGCACAACACAAATTATGAGTAGAGCAACAAAAAGATCCAAATGAAGCAAAGAAGACAAATGGGTGGTTAAATCAAAACAAAGCTTGGCGATAAGGATAAGACAATTTATTAACAATAGCCAATGTAAATATGATCAATAATTTTACCACAAATATAATTATCACTTGTCAAAGACAATAATTGTATGGAGACATTTCTCGGTGGTATTTGACATATATGTATTCAAGATCATATTCACAAAACATAAGCATGTGGCAAAATAAAAGAATTGAAAAACATGCTTATCATGATATTCTTGATGACTTCACATATTCAATGATCATTCTAAGCATCAAGAAACTTTCTCACAAACAAGATACCAAAAGATGGTTGATCAAAATGCATTTAAGCAAATATGGAACTTGTTTGAGTACCATGCCACCTAGGAACAAGATAAACAACAATATCAACTCTAGGTGACACTACCTCTCATGTTCACATTTTCTAGGCTTGTAATATGCACGTAGCTTATTACTCCCCCATAATGTGATAATCCAATCTTTGTAACAAGAGGCAAAAGAAATCCAACAAGAGATAATTAATGGACATTAGAATTTGAATTTCTCATGAGTAAGACATACCAAAAAGAGAGTAGATAATATTGAAATATCACTACTAAGTGGTATTCCTCATGAATACACATTTTAAGGGGGTGAGTTACCAAAAAGCACATCACTCCCCCCAAAATGGGATAGTCCATTAAAATCCCTAAAAGAGCCAATTAAGATAAAAACAAATAGACAAGAGGCTCAAACATACATGGTGTGCAAACCAACATACACAAGCTTGATTACTCAACATAAGTAAGTAGAGTGCACAACACATATGAAACACTAGTAAGGCACAAAACCAAACACATGCAAGGGTGCAAATAACTTTCAATGAGTACATATGAAGTAAATACAAGTTACCGCAAGGAGGAGCATTGGATAAATGCTAAGACAATATAATCCACTTGACTTGACTTGAGATAATATGGATGATGAAGATCCCTTGATTCTTCATGATGTAGTCAAGTCTCCAATGTCCTCCACTTACACCTATTGATCAAGTTTTAGCTTGTTGGTCCCCAACCAAGTTGGGTCCTAAGAGGTTAGTCACAATAGGCTTGGCAACCCAAATGGTTCTTTTCTTGACACCACTTTGAGTACCAATAATTTTGGCAAACACATTGCCAACCTTATCCTTCCAAAGAGAATGAACATTATCAATAGTAGAAGGGTTAGATAAGGTACTATGAGTGCACGAAGAAGCTAAGTGATCCTTCCCACGACATTTGTAGCAAAGGCGGCTTTTACCTTTCTTCTTGGGAAGGGAAGGTTCTTCAACTTGGGAAGCTTGAGTTTGAACTTGAGGTTGCTTCCCTTGTTGCTTCTCACTAAGAGGCTTCTTCTTCAAAGGGCAAGATCTCACATGGTGCCCTTCAACCTTGCACTTGAAGCACACAATCTTGGCCAAATCAATAACTTGTTCTTGGCCCTTCTTCTTGGCGAACTTGTGCTTCATCTTGTTCTTGGACTTGTTCTTGTTGTTGGAGTTGAATCCAAGTCCACTCTTGTCATGAGGAAGTTGTTGCACTCTCAACATGTTATCGAGGGTGGACTTTCCTTCATGACACTTCTTCAAGTCTTTCTTCAAAGAAGTGACTTGTGCCTTGAGCTCTTTGAGTTCCTCTACACGGTTAGTTTCAACACAAATACTAGAGGAAGTAGATGCTACATTGTTAGAGCAACAAGGCAAGGAATGTAATTCATCACAAGATTTAGCAATGGTATGTGATGTAGAATTACTAGTACTAGCACATTGCAATAAAGCATTAGTAGTAGAGTTTGTGCTAGTGACCACAAGAGGCTCACAATATTTTACCTTCGTAGTGACCGCCTCATGAGCTAAATTTAGCCTAGAATGGGATGCTAGAAGATCCTCATTATAGCTTGAAAGCTTTTCATGATTTTCTTCTAATATCCCATACTTGCTAGTTAGCAAATCAAGTTGAGCCCTTAGCTCAACATTCTCCTTCAATATAGATGCTTCACATAAAGTGGAGTTAGTAGCACAAGCATTATTATCATTAGAAGTGGAAGGAGACAACATGACAAGCTCATTGTTTAACTTAGCAATTTCTTTACTAAGCACATTACATTTAGCAATAGCATGGTCATGTTCTTTAGTGAGTTTAGCAATTTTGGAGTTGTGAGACTCCATGATAGTTTCAAGTTGCTCTTGAAGGTGAGCATTAGTTTCTTGTTCATCTTCTAGAGATGATTGAAGAGATACCTTTTCATAGGCATCTTCTCTCTCAATCTCACCTCTTAGCTCAAGAACATCCTCAAGCTCACTTATACGGCTCATAAGAGAGCCAAAGTGTTTCTTGCCAACTCCTTGCAAGTTAGTCATGAAATGATCAAAAACAATAATTTCTTGTTTGATTTCAAGACTAGTATCATCATCAACATCATCAACATCATCATCATCACCATCACCATGAGATATATTGGAGTGCACGGTAGGAGATACCTTAAACTCCTTAGCCATAAGGCAAATGTGAGTAGTGGATGAAGACGATGAGGAGTTACTTGAAACACCATTGAGGTCCAAGTCTTGTTCCAACAATTGTTAGGATTCCTCTACATTGTTAGCCAAATAAGTATTAGAGGAAATAGAAACATTTTGATCATGGCAACAAGATAAGGAAAGCATATCATCATGAGTTTTAGTTAAGCAACTACTACATGATATCCAAGGACTATCGACACTAGCATGTATGACATTTGGAGTGCTAGAGGTGTTTAAGTCCAAAGAAAGAGCATTGCAATAAGATGGGTGTGAAGTATAGTCAATAGTGGATTCTCCATCAAGAATGAAATTTCTATCACCACTCACCATATATTTACCTTGTGGCAAACCAAATGTCGGTGAAGTGGAAGAAGACGTGAGCTCATCACGACCGGATGTGGAAGGAGGACAATCATCCTTGGAAATATTGGACACCTCATATATATCTTGAAGCTTTGTCCATAATTCATGAGCGCTCCGAAAAGGCATGATTGACGCAAGGACTACATCGCTCAAAGCACATATGAGACCATTAGATGCTAGAGTATCGAGATAAGAGTTTTTCTCATCCTCTAAAGATAATTCTTGTGAATCCTTTGGAGGAGAAAAACCCATATCTTCAATACTCTCTAAATTTGAACCCATATCTCTAAAAAGTTTAAGCATGCGAATTTTCCAAACATCATAATTTGTGCCATCGAATCTATAAGTGGGATTGTGCACTAGATCTCTAAACGACATCTTTATCTCTAGGCGGTTAGTCCTAATAATGAGATAACCTGGCTCAGATACCAATTGAATGGATAGACGTCGCCTAGAGGGGAGTGAAGGGGTTACGGTGCAGAAAATAATAATTTTGTAGCGAACGAAACCCTAACTAGCCAGGATCTATCTATCTAGTACATGCGATAACGGTGGCGGAACGGGTTACATTACCTCCATGTAGACCGATAGCGGGGATTACGTTCCCGCACAAGCGTTGACGATGAAGTCGTACGTAGCCGACCTCGAGGTCGCGAAGATCTTGCCGCGATGTCGAAGTCGATGACGCCGGGGTGTCGATGATGATCTGCGTCGACGGGCGTCGGGCGGAAGAAGGCAGAGCGCCAGCACCGGGGCTGGTGCGCCGGCAGCAGAGGGGGAGGTGGCACGGCGGCTGCAGGGGCGAGACGACGTCGCCCAAGATCCTCAAAAGAGTAGCCTCCGAGCACTCGCAAACATACGGAGCTTAGCGACAACTCCCGGTCATTCAGATCCAGCTGAAATCGCAGGAGTAGATCTTATCTGGAATCCCGCAGAGCAACGCCGCTCTGCGGTATGGCTTAGGTGGAGAGAGACCCCTTTCCTCAGCTCGGCGCGGCTCCGACTTGGGAACCACGAGATCGAGAGAGAAATCGGGAATTAATTGGATTTTCCTATGAATTAAATCAATTAATATGCCTTGGTATATAAAGGGGGAAGGGGGTGTGCAAACCCGTTGGCTCCCCCATGTGGGACTAAAGGATGGGGGGGTTGGTGCGCCCCACCATGGGCCGGCCGAACCTCCCATGGGGCCCACCCCCCTTGTGGGGTGCGGCTCCCCCCTCTTGGGCCCTCTTAGGGCCCATGTAGGTGGGAGCCCCCTTTTTGCCTTTATTTAATTAATATTAAATTAATATAAAAATCCCATTAATTCATAATTAATATATTTATATATAATTCAATATCCCGTGACTCCGAAAACTCTTTCGGACCACCCGAACAACTTTCGGACATTCCCAGAACCATTCCATACCTCCCCGGAACTCCTTCCGGACCACCGGAACTCTTTCCGGATCATTTCTCTCTCTCCAACAAAAACCTATAAAATTCCAGAACCTATCTCCTAGCGTCGCTAAGACCTTAAGTTTGTTACGCTACGGTTCGGGAACACTCCAGACATGGCCGAGACACTCCGCTCACCAATGATCGTCAGGGATACCTGGAAATATATGACGACCCCTGTGCATTCCACGAATATCGTCGTTGAACCATAAGTATGACATTCATTCCCTTTGTCTCTGCGATACTACCTTGTCCGAGATATGATCGTAGACACACCGATGCCTTTGCTGTATCTCGTTACCGACGAAGGTTATTAACTCGTCTGTGATATTACATCTGCATGACCTAGTCATAAACTGCGCAGCTATATAGATGCAATATCACCGAGTGGGCCCAGAGTATCTTTCCATTACAAGAATGAACAAATCACGCTCTTGATCCTTACGTCTTGATGCTCTTTCGGAATACCCAAGATGGACACCGTTATTGTCATGCTATATAAGACACAACGTTTGATGCTCTCAAAGCACTCCTACGAAGCATCAATAAGTACGGTCTCACGGTCTAAGGAATAAGCTATCATACTCTTATCTATTGCAAATGACAAACATCGTAATACGATCTTATTGCAATACTTTGCGTATGTCCACCACCTTATTCAACTAACAAGATTACCCCATTGTCAACCGACGTCATTGTCCTTGATCGGGAATCTCGATCAACTGTTGCCCAATGGACTAGCTCATATAGAGGCTTGCTAGGGACCTGGTTGTCTATGTATCACACGTGTATTAATAATTCCGATTAATACAGTTATAGCATAATACACAAACCTATTATAAACTTATGAGATAATGCAATAAATACTACTTATTTATTTGCCTCTAGGGCGTATCTCCTTCAGTCTCCCACTTGCACTAGAGTACAAATAAACTAGCTGCATTTTACTTTTATCAAAATCCCTTATCAAATAAGAATCATTTGATGATGCTTGCTTGTGGAAAAGTGTTACTGCACAATCCATGATTGTACATGCTTTTACGATTCACTGGCATCAACTTGCTTGATACACCATGTTTGTCTAACAACATATATGCAAATACCGTAACTAAGTGAGACTTCTGCTTCCCAGCGCTTACTCTGATTATACTAACCAGATAACTGCCCTGAAAAACACACTCAGCCATGCAGAGCCCCTTGTAACAATTACAAACTCGCGATATCTACATACTTTCACACCAATGTAGAAAACTTGACATTCAAATGTCAATCCCTTAACTAACGCACTTCTACTTCCAGTAAATTCCAAATTTACTTTCATAACTGCTCTTTATTCCAAGAACATCGGTTATAATTCATCGAGCAGATAATATGGTTTCTGTATGATGTCTAATATTACATAATAGACCCACATGTCATACAACCATTACTTTCATGCATCATTACTCTTAATGATCAATTGGATTTCAAAGGACCATCCTTTTGATTCTAATCTGACTCCTCAGATATAATCCAAAACAACTCGACTAACTATTTTAAAATTCCCGTTCTATTTCAAAATAGACACTGACTTTCAAATAGTTTCACAACTTCATCCTTCTTATCTATTCTATTGGTACAATTTCACAATGTGTCATTTACACAAGATGAATTCGGCTCCCACTCAAATTATGTCTCCACATATTTGAGAACACACGCTCCCACTCAAAAACGTGTCATCCACATATTTGAGTTCCTGAGCTCCCACTCAAAAATATGTTCTTCACATATTTCACCTGAGTGAACGAACTATGACTCCCACTTAAATCGACATTTTGGTCAAACCAAAATCATTGATCTACTATCAATTCGAATTTAATACAAACTACAGTATTACATTAATACAAATCCCTCAGACTTCAAGCATGTCTACATAAATGTAGTCAACAAATTTGATCTTGTCCAAGACACATTTCTTGACAAGACATGCTACCGCGTCTTTCTTATAGTCACATTTCTCATATAACACCTTATATGACGATTAAACAATCTTATTCCTCTAATAAGAATTGCAGCAACAATTACTCTCTTAATCCTTTCAAATGCAACTTTGGATTTCCAGGCTCAAGAGCCTTTGTTCGTATTCCGATATTTTCTCAACTTTCTTTGTATTCATAAAGTGCACCTTGATCTGTCAACAAGATCTGAAATACTTAATACAGTGCTGTGACCTGACAGCAATATTAAATATAACAGCACTTTATTTAGAAGTTTCTTTTATGAAAATATTATGATCTTTATGAAGAGGATTGCAAGCAGAAAACAATTTTCTAGTCTCCCTCACTCTTAATCACCAAATTTTCATTAGCAGACATATACTCTTTGGAACACCTTCCAACATAAGTCTGACACTTTATTTCAGGCTTCTAATTCCAATCCATAAACCATAATTCGAAAAATCATATTTTCCTCGGAATTATATAGACAACAAACTAAGTTTTGTTTCTATTTGGTTTTGGAATACACTCTCATCCAATGCGAGCAATCTACAAAGAACCACTCATGTATATTTCGAATTATCGCATAATCATATACATGTCGACACTACTGTCGATCCTGCGAATCCTCGTTGAGAAAAAGATCTATTTTCTAAAGTGGACATCGACTATAATGTTTCGAACATATTAGGAGATTCTAAGACAGATTCTGACAGACCACACTTTATTTAAAATAGAGCATGATTATAATTCCCCACATATCACCATATATGACATTATAATATTGTGAAACGAATTTCCACAAGTCCTTTTGTGTTGAAACCATAATTCAAAAATATTGTCCTTTGATCGAATTTTGTGAATACAATATTCACTAATCTTTCTTCTGAAAATCCCATTTGATCTATTATCAAATTAATTTCAGACTCCATAATTTATCGGGCAAATACTCCTTTTTACCAAAATCATGGAAGAATTCGGATCATGCAATAACACCATTGATTAATCATTAAAAATGACTCTCAATCATATCCTCTAGTATTGCAACTTCAATACTGCATTTCAAACTTAATCAATTTTGGCACTCGAAATACTTAAATGGACCAAAAATATCCATTACTTCTTTCATTGCCTTTATGACTAAATTCGATGATGTTTGTTCTTTGGACACATAATTTTATCATTCCTGCTATTATAAATGTATATCATACGCATACTGTAATTGAGATGTGATGCAAATTACTCATAACATGAAACAACTGCTTTGTTCCATAACATAAAACAACTGATGTGTTCTATATGAATAATTATGTCTTGTAACATTCAAGACACCAAACTAGATCACATTCTCACTATTACAAAATGTCTTATCAAAAACTATTGATGATAACTAATATGATATCTCGAGGGTGTGAGCACTACTGGCCATTAACTTGCCATCACTTGTGCACTGTCACGTCACCCTTTGCCACATACTTGTGATAATCAGGGACTGTTTCACAAACAGAACAATTATCAAACACTTTTCATCAAGTATGAGAAGAATACATTTATATCTTCGTATATCAAATATACCCATAGCGTCGAAGAACTCTTCTTCGATGAATCAACTTTTAGAGATTTGAACTTGTTCACGAACGTGAAGAAGCTCACCGTGTCTCTATAGCATATTCATGCACATGCTATTCACAGCTAGGAGGTAAAGCACAATCTCTATTGCACTGGAGTTCGCTATCTAGAAATCGTAGATATTCGTAAGCCTGAAGTAGATGTCACACAACTTCTTCAACTGAGTCTCCAGACAGGTATGCTCCCCATGTGAATGGTCCGGAACTTTCTAAGCTGTCTGAACTGCTCAAGACTCAATTCATCTTTGAAGTGACGTCTGATCGCATCAATCACGACATATGGCTCCATGTGTTGAAACAACTTTCAACTCAGGTGCTAGGCATACGCTCATGACGATCGTCACTTCCATGAACATGTCATGATGCTTACGGAACTCATCATCTTGCTCCTTGCTATCAGAATCATCTGGTCTAACTCCTAACTAATGTTCTAGCACATATAGGATGTTTGTTGTGTTTGGAGAATGTTTCTAAAACCAATGCACCAGCTGATGAAGTTGGACCCGTCGGCTTCCAAGGTAGAATCCGAGCTTTTGAAGAAGTAACCGAAGCGTAGTTCCGTAGTCTCCAGATGTGATCGCAAAAGAGGTAAGATAAGTTTATAATATATAGGTGAGTTTTAGTTTTATAATCTCATTATCAAAAACACACCACACCAAGATTATTATCCCTAAAATAATAATGGCGATTACACGACCCCCATCCACTACACCACCCCCGATCATCACGGCCGGCAGCACAGCTTCAAAGGTGGACATAAAATGTCGATCATAACAACTCTATGACTCGTGCTCGATCTTTCGATCTTCCTGTGTTCCGAGGCCATACCTCTGAGTATGCTAGGCTCGCCAATCAAACCTCGAAGACCCTGCGCGTGCAACATGGCTTACACCCACTGTATGCAAACGACGAGATGTGTGACACCCGATCATCACGGCATGCCTCATAACGTAGAACTTTCTTGGTGGTGCGCAACGAGGGAGAACACAATTTTGGTATTTGTTAGGGATCATCCTATTTATGATGCTACCGTTGTATATCTAGCATATAAGCAATCAATAGGATGCACACACAACAACACACAATAATGATGCAATGAAGTGCAATGTGACATGGTCGATGCGCCTGGACCTTCATGGCGCCATGTGCCTGGCCCCCGGCGCCCCGGCATGGCTCCGAGTCTACAGAGCCCTCCTTTGCCTCCGACAGTACGAGTAATATCAAAACTTACCGTAACCATGTCACATAAAATAACGCCTCTGCAAAACAAAGTTAGACGCCTCTAGCTTTATTTAGTTTTGCAAGTTTTACGTGGCAAATAGGCTTATTCGTAAGAGAATCGCTTCCCTACATACGAACTTTGTACCACAACGTCGATCGTATAATTGCATGTTTAAGCATCCCTTTCGGGCCCTCCATTGAAAATGCTTTGCCGACTAGAGAGAGAGAAACAGACACCCGCCAGCCACAGATACGGTGCAAGCCGTATGTCAGTAGTGGAACCAGTCTCGCGTAAGCGTACGCGTAAAGTCGGTCCGGGCCGCTTCATCAACTCAATACCGAAGGCATCGCAAGTGCACGCTAGAGGGTAGCAAATATAAGAAAGACGCCCTCATTCAACATGAGTTCTAACCGTACCAGCAGTACTACGCATAGATCGGCTCTGATACCACTGAAGGGGTTACGGTGCAGAAAACAATAATTTTCTAGCGAACGAAACCCTAACTAGCCAGGATCTATCTATCTAGTACATGCGATAACGGTGGCGGAACGGGTTACATTACCTCCATGTAGACCGATAGCGGGGATTACGCTCCCGCACAAGCGTTGACGATGAAGTCGTACGTAGCCGACCTCGAGGTCGCGAAGATCTTGCCGCGATGTCGAAGTCGATGACGCCGGGGTGTCGATGATGATCTGCGTCGACGGGCGTCGGGCGGAAGAAGGCAGAGCGCCAGCACCGGGGCTGGTGCGCCGGCAGCAGAGGGTGAGGTGGCACGGCGGCTGCAGGGGCGAGACGACGTCGCCCAAGCTCCTCAAAAGATTAGCCTCCGAGCACTCGCAAACATACGGAGCTTAGCGACAACTCCCGGTCATTTAGATCCAGCTGAAATCGCAGGAGTAGATCTTATCTGGAATCCCGCAGAGCAACGCCGCTCTGCGGTATGGCTTAGGTGGAGAGAGACCCCTTTCCTCAGCTCGGCGCGGCTCCGACTTGGGAACCACGAGATCGAGAGAGAAATCGGGAATTAATTGGATTTTCCTATGAATTAAATCAATTAATATGCCTTGGTATATAAAGGGGGAACGGGGTGTGCAAACCCCTTGGCTCCCCCATGTGGGACTAAAGGATGGGGGGGTTGGTGCGCCCCACCATGGGCCGGCCGAACCTCCCATGGGGCCCACCCCCCTTGTGGGGTGCGGCTCCCCCCTCTTGGGCCCTCTTAGGGCCCATGTAGGTGGGAGCCCCCTTTTTGCCTTTATTTAATTAATATTAAATTAATATAAAAATCCCATTAATTCATAATTAATATATTTATATATAATTCAATATCCCATGACTCTGAAAACTCTTTCGGACCACCCGAACAACTTTCGGACATTCCCGGAACCATTCCATACCTCCCCGAAAATCCTTCCGGACCACCGGAACTCTTTCCGGATCATTTCTCTCTCTCCAACAAAAACCTATAAAATTCCAGAACCTATCTCCTAGCGTCGCTAAGACCTTAAGTTTGTTACGCTACGGTTCGGGAACACTCCAGACATGGTCGAGACACTCCGCTCACCAATGATCGTCAGGGATACCTGGAAATATATGACGACCCCTGTGCATTCCACGAATATCGTCGTTGAACCATAAGTATGACATTCATTCCCTTTGTCTCTGGGATACTACCGTGTCCGAGATATGATCGTAGACACACCGATGCCTTTGCTGTATCTCGTTACCGACGAAGGTTATTAACTCGTCTGCGATATTACATCTCCATGACCTAGTCATAAGCTGCGCAGCTATATAGATGCAATATCACCGATTGGGCCCAGAGTATCTTTCCATTACAAGAATGAACAAATCCCACTCTTGATCCTTACGTCTTGATGCTCTTTCGGAATACCCAAGATGGACACCGTTATTGTCATGCTATATAAGACACAACGTTTGATGCTCTCAAAGCACTCCTACGAAGCATCAATAAGTACGGTCTCACGGTCTAAGGAATAAGCTATCATGCTCTTATCTATTGCAAATGACAAACATCGTAATACGATCTTATTGCAATACTTTGCGTATGTCCACCACCTTATTCAACTAACAAGATGACCCCATTGTCAACCGACGTCATTGTCCTTGATCGGGAATCTCGATCAACTGTTGCCCAATGGACTAGCTCATATAGAGGCTTGCTAGGGACCTGGTTGTCTATGTATCACACGTGTATTAATAATTCCGATTAATACAGTTATAGCATAATACACAAACCTATTAAAAACTTATGAGATAATGCAATAAATACTACTTATTTATTTGCCTCTAGGGCATATCTCCTTCAGGGGGGTGGGGGTGAATAGGCGATTTAAAACTTTTTCCGAGGAGCTGGAATATCCGGTCCAAGAATGACCCGGAAATTCCGGTATGCTTGATAAAGGCGGAATAAAACTAGAGGTTTACTTTAACAAGCATACAACCTAGATATAAATACTAGGCTCACCTATGTGCACCAACAACTTATGCTAAGCAATACAAGTAACAAGGTGATAGCAAGATATATGACTTCAAGCACGAAGGCTATCACTGTGTAAAGTGCATAAGTAAAGAGCTCGGGTATAGAAATAACCGAGGCACGCGGAGACGAGGATGTATTCCCGAGTTCCACCCAAAGGGTGTATGTCTCATTTGGAGAGGTGTGCGCAACCACAACAGGTTAGCCACAACGCCATAAAGGCTCACCTTCTTCTCCTGATGAACTCAACAACAAAAGGTTGCGAGTTCACCTTCCACTATTGATCTCCTTTGGGGCGGAGATCGAATTCCGTACAACTCTTGAGGCACACACCCACAACTTAACTGGGGGCTCCCAAGTCTTGAGGCACACACCCACAACTTAATTGGGGGCTCTCAAGTGACCACAAAAGGTCTTGACCATAAAAGGTCTTGGCCACAAAAGGCCGGCCACAAAAGGCGTTTAGGGTCCAAAGACCCAAGAGTAACAAGCTCACAAGTATCACCACCACGAATTCTCGTGGAGGGCTCAAACCGATGCAAATGCAATGGCAAGAGCACGCGAAGTGCTCAAATCCTTCACTCTCAAATTCCAACACAACAAAAAATGTTTATGGGGAATAAGAGAGGAAGAACAAAGGAAACCACAAAGGAGTCAAATCCTTCACTCCCAAATTCCACCAAAAGCAACTAATGCTTATGGGGGGAGAGGAGAGGAAGAGCAAAGGAGAAGAACCACAAAGAAACTCCAAGAACTAGATCCACTAGGTTCCCCTCACTTAGAGGAGAGATGGATTGGTAGGATTGTAGATCTAGATCTCCTCTCAACTTTCCCTAAAGAATATGGAAAAATCAATGGAGGGATTGAGAGGAATCAAGCTTTCCAAGGTCAACAATGGAGTAGGAGAGAGAGGAAATTCGTGCTACCTTAGTTGGGCAAGGGAAGAAGAAGGGGAGGGGTATTTATACCCCCCCCCCCCCCCCCCAGAAAATAGAACCGTTGCACCCAGAATTTAGACCGGAAATTCCGCCCAAAAGTGAAATTTCCGAGCTGATTTTCCGGTTCCAATCAGTGCCTCTTTTTCGAGAAAAACTGCGAGAATCGGATATTCCGATTCAATTTAGAATCGGATATTCCGAGTGACTGAAAACTGACAGAAACAGCAAAATCAAAACTGCAATATCTTTTCCATCCGGACTCCGTTTTCGATGTTTTTTGGCTCGTTGGAATCGTTACAACGAGCTCTACTTGAATATGCACAGAAACATCATAATCCATCATGTGAGGATAAAACCAAATGGGGAAAGGTTTAACTTTCCTAAAACATGTAAACCGGTAAAACCTCCAATATCAAAAACGTAACAAGATATTCATACGAAATCCGTTTTTGATGAACTAGAGATTAGTGTGGAGATAAACCAAGCTCTAAATCCTCACATGGATGAAAGCCAACAAGTTTTCCAAAGTAAGACCGTTTCCGATGAACAAGAGCTTGACATGGAGATGAACCAAGCTCTAGTTCCTCACCATCATTAAAGCCAAATAAGAACCAAGAAATATGATATGCCAAGTATGCAAAGGTTTGAGCTCTCCACAACGATGCGATCAAGTTACTAACTTGAGAGCCCCTCTTGATATTACGCCTATCTATCCTATAGCCCTATCAAGATCATACCTTTGCCTTGAGCATTCCACTTGAGTTAGATGATGAATATCTTGATCTTTTCAAGTGGTTCATCTTTCTTGATTGTGCGTCCAAGCACATGCTTGATGAAGACTTCTCCAAATACTCCCCCATGCTCACAATGGGAGAGTCTCGCTTAGCTTCATCTTCACGTATCCATTGCAAGCACCAAGCATAGGATCTCTTCAAGAAGCTTCTCTTGGTCTTGGTCTTACACATCTCACCTTGATGACGATCACCACATGACGTCATCCTCCATGAGCTATATGAGATCTTCATTTGATGCAAGCCCATGGGAAGATAACTAAACTCATATAAAGATACCACACACACATATATCATGGGTTAGTTCACAGAGCTATGCGGACAAGTGTTTACCATCCCAAGAGATACATGATCGCTCTTGGTACATCTTGTAGCTTTGTGTGTTGATCAACATCTTGATCAACCTTGTATCTTCCAACATTTCTTTACTAATATCATGTCTTGAATCCTTCAAGACATACTTGCAATATGCTCCACTCAACACATAAGCTTCAAGAGTCCAACACATGAACTCCACAACTCCATGGACATGATCTATAATTATATCTCAATGCAAACATTAGTCCATAGAGATTGTCATTCAATTACCAAAACCACACATGAGGGAAAATGCTCTTTCAATCTCCCCCATTTTGGTAATTGATGACAATCTCTTTTGAGAGGGTTTATAATATGGAATTTAACGAACAAGACTGGTTGGACTAACATCAAATACTACAAAGGTTTGTGATGTTAGTCCATCCACATATATAGAGAAAACTCCCCCATAATTTATGCACGTGTGTATGAACATGATGGTGGAGTTTCCAATATATATATAAAACCAAGCAACAAATGCAAAGGCAAGGAAGACAAATACTTAAGAATAAAACCACACATGAGGGAAAATGCTCTTTCAACAGTCTCTTTAGGATTGTTCATGTCCATTGAGATTGTTTTACTTGTGTGGCGACATTACCAACAGAATGGGTAGACCACACCTCAAATATGTGATGCTTGGCAGCAGAGACTGGAACCAAAGTTAGGTTTTGGTGTCCCCAATCAAGGTATCAGACTTAGGGAAAACAATAACCTCTCATTTCTCTTTTTGTTTTTTACAACATGAGATCAATTTCGGCACTTCTTGGTGGGGGCGGAAACATTCTGGCACTTCAGATATAATGCTGCTATTTGAGTGTCGAGACTAGATATCTAGAGTTAAAACCCTAGGTATGGGTTTCATTAAATCTACTGGTAGTGTCATTTTCCTTGTTGAAGGGCATGGAGAATTCAGATATTCTTCTTGGTGAAACTTATAATTTTTTATTAGTCGACGACGGGCGGTTGTGCATTGTTCACTTCTTGGAGTGTCGTTTTTGGAGAACCTCTTAATTATAGGTGTTGTATTGGTAGTTTAGATCTGGCTAATACTATTGATTGATCACTAGGGTGTTTTTCCACTCGAGCATCAACATGTTGAGTTTGATCCTCTCAAACTAACTTTTACTCCTACTAGATCATGTAGGCGCGCATTGCTGCGCCCGTCCATTATGAATGTAGATTTATAAGAAATTATAATTTTTTGTAAAGAATTCGAAAAAGGTTATGAACTTAGAGCTGTAACTGATATGTTGGAAGAATGGATTGCAATTTAAAGTCTTCGATGTTCACATGAGACACATGTAAATACAAAATAGGAATACATCATACATATGATAAGTAAAGACTTCAAAATGGAAGATGGCACAAGCTTACATTGCTGGGTGTATATGAAATTCGTCAAATAACTACCACAAAGCCAATAATCATGTCACTAGTGGAAAAAGAACCAGCAGTATCGGTCAGGGAGGGGCATCAGTACCGGATTTGCAACCGGTACTGCCCAAGCGGGACTGTTGCCCTCCCCCAACATCAGTACCGGGCGTGTTGCGTCCGGTACAAAAGGCCTACACGTGGGGTCGTGGACTGAGGTTTCGACTGGAGACTTTTAGTCCGGTATACCGACCGGTACTACTAAAGTTTTTTCAAAATAATAATTATTTTTTGAAACTTATAGAAACAAATATTTTTTAGCATTTCGAAATTTCTCACTTAACTATCCACTAACCCACACTTAATTTCTAGTCTAACTCTACACATTTAATTTCTACACATTTAACCTCTACACACTTAATCTATTTGAGAACTGTCAAATTTATCGATTGGTCACCCATCTTGAAATTGCTATAACACTAGCACGCTTAACATTTAGGTTTCTTTCAAACTAGATATAAAGAGAGAACTGAGAACTTACTGATAGTTCTATCTTATCAATCATGTTAACTACTCGGTCATGATTAAACACTTATTAATTTCTTATACTATAAAATTTTACTTGATTAAACAATTATATTATGTAATAATACTATTGAAATGAATAATGATAAAACAAATATTACTTTATTTTAAAAATGATTATATAATAATAATATTTAAATAATGAAATAATGTGATAAACACTTCAAATAATTAATTCTTTCTTAGGAAAATTACACAACTAGTGGTTATTATATATAGTAATAATATTGAAATAAATAATGATAAAACAAATGTTACTTTATTTAAAAAATTATTATATAATAATAAATATTTAAATAATGAAATAATGTGATAAACTCTTCAAAGAAAGAAATCTTTCTTAGGATTATTACACAACTAGTGGTTATATTATGTAGTAATAATATTGAAATAAATAATGATACAACAGATACTTCCTCCGATCCATAACAAGTGTCGCTCATATTGTACTAAGTTTGTACTAGCTTAGTACAATATGAACGACACTTTTTATGGATCGGAGGTAGTATTACTTTATTTAAAAAATGATTATATAATAACAAATATTTAAATAATGAAATAATGTGATAAACACTTCAAATAATTAATTATTTCTTAGGAAAATTACACAACTAGTGGTTATATTATATAGTAATAATATTGAAATAAATAATGATAAAACAAATGTAACTTTATTTTAAAAAGGATTATATAATAATAAATATTTAAATAATGAAATAATGTGAAAAACACTTCAAAGAAAGAAATCTTTCTTAGGATTATTACACAACTAGTGGTTATATTATGTAGTATAATATTGAAATAAATAATGATAAAACAAATATTACTTTATTTTAAAAATGATTATATAATAATAAATATTTAAATAATAAAATAATGTGATAAACACTTCAAAGAAATCTTTCTTAGAAAAATGACACAACTAGTGGTTATATTATGTAGTAATAATATTGAAACAAATAATGATAAAACAAATATTACTTTATTTTAAAATTATTATATAATAATAAATATTTAAATAATAAAATAATGTGATAAACACTTCAAAGAAAAATAAACACTTCAAAAAAAGAATTAGAGATAAAAAAATTGCAACAATAAGACAACTCACATCCAACAATAACCCTACTTCAAAATATTAGTGATAAATTATTTGCAACATAACACTACTAGCTACAAAATATTAGAGGGTTTGCAACAATAACTGAAGGGGTTACGGTGCAGAAAACAATAATAGTAACATCCCAACATTTTGGAATGTTCAAAAATCACTAAAATTTAAAACTTTTGTTTTGATTAAAATAATATATTGAAATGCATAGGAAAACTAACAATAAAAGACTTCAACCAATTTAAAAAGGTATATTATTACAAAATTCCCAATGTGTCATTATTTTCAAAAGTTATTTCCAATTAAATATTTCATGATCCATTGTATTTCAAAAACCTTAATATGTAATTTGACAAAGGCTTATTAAACTTCAAACCATTTTATTCCAATAAAATAATTTACTTATAAATAATTGTTTTCAAGTACTTAGCCATATCTATTCATAAATTCAAGATTATTCAAAATGGTATATAATTACCAAATGGTTTTCATTCCTTTAACTAAGTTCAAAATATAGTTTGGAAATTTTAAGCCTATAGTGTATAACTTTAAAACTTCATAAATTAAAATTAATGAATTATCCAAATAAGCATTTCATTTGCATATGTGAATTTCATTATTTTCAAAACATGCAGTGATTAATATATTCTAAGTAAGAAATGAATTAAAACTAAAAGCTTTTCCAAAGTTGTTATGAAGTTTCAATTGTATTATCTTAATATGAAACTTAATGGTGCACAAAATAAATTAAATTAAAATGATTACATTACCTTTTCTCTTTTCATTTCAAATAGTTGTACAATGATATTTAATAATCTGCTAAAGCTAAAAATTATTTAATATTGGAATATGAGTTTAAATAACTTAAATTCAAACATAATTGAAATGGGTATTTCATAGAAGTTATTTTAGCCAAAATTAAAATTAATCAAACCCTAGTTTTAAATTAAACATAAAGTGTCAATTTTACATTTAATCAATATTTCGAAATTATTATTTTTGAAAAGTGTTCAAAACACTCCCACAATTGGTTTAACAGAAAGATAAGAATATTAAAAAAATTTAGAAATTCGTTGACCTCATTTGGACAAATAAACAAAAGATATGAATAAATTGGAATAAAACAAAAAGAAAATAACGGGATGACGTCAGCGATGACGTCATCGTCTCTAACCTCCGTCCGGGATTTTCTCCCGAGATTTCTTCTCCGATTCGTTTCCAAAATCCGGGCGGAGGTTAGAGACGATGACGTCATCGCTGACGTCACCTCGACAGGAGCTGGCCGCCGCCACCCGCAACTCCGGCGAGGAGTAGATCAAGCACCGGAGCACCCCGCCACCAAACATCGCCACCATTCCATTCGCCGTGCTGCGCTGCGTCCGGAGCTGGCCTCCGCGCATCCGGGGAGGCGCGGAATCGACCAGAGCGTCCTCGCCTGAGAGCACCGCCGCCACCTCCTCCATTTCCGGCGAAGTTCCGCCGCCACCAACTGGCCAAGCACGGTGAGCCATCCGATCCCCATCGTGCGGTGTAGATTAGAAATTTTAAAAGCGAACCGGTACTTAGATCTGGACCGCCAGATCCAGATCTGACGGCCCCGATCTGTTAACTTAGCCACGTCGATGCCCCGTCAGCGCACAGTCAGCGCACAGTCAGCGCTGACGTGTAAAATCCTTTCCACGATTTAATTTAATTGGCAGTTTTGCAGAAAAACCCCTGGCTATTCAAACTATCATATATTTTTCCCTGTTTGACCAAATTTAAATATTTTTATATATTTGGAAAGCTCTTGACATGTAGATTATTTTAGATCGGTCAAAATTCAAATTTGACTTAGTATAAAATATTCAAATTTCAAATGGGAACATTGAGTATATTTGTAATAAGTTTAAATCTATAAATCCAAAAATTGCAAATAAATATGTTTTAGAAACTTTAGAATATTTGTAAATTAATGCCACTGATATAAAATATTTTTGAGTGATTTTTGAATGAATTCATATTTATATAGTTAATTTGAATAGTTTGAATATTTTCAACATAACTATTAATAGAAATACTACTTTTGATTAAATCAAATTGCATTAAATATAATTAAACCACCTCTGGCTACTAACACCATCTATAAAGAAAATTGGGTTATAAAATATAAATCACATAAAACTTTAATCTATATGTTTCCTTTTATTATGTTTTGTAAATTAGAAACTAATTAAATTGCAATTATAACTTTATGCATGTTTTATAAACTTCACAAAAATTAGTGTTATGTTGCTTGTGATTTAAAATTGCATTTCATGCATAGCATATTTTATAGTTATATTTTCCATAAGGAGAACTCCTCCCCAATTTCTCTAAGTTAGGATTATTTTCAAACTTGTATTTTGGAAAAAGTGCTATACACTTAGACACTTAGGATTTTCAACATGGAGCTGGAAGACCAAATAAAGGACTTAGACAAAAACAAGACTTCAGAAGTATCTTCAAGGAGAAGAAACACTTAGAAGAAAATCAAGAAGAAGTTCATGAAGGACTTAGAAGAAAACAGACTCTGGAAGCATCCCCAAGATGTCAAGCACTTAGAAGAAAAGTGAGAAGAAGTTCAAGAAGGCCAACCTTCCTTTGATTCTCTAAGTCTCTCTCTCTGTCTTTCCCTCTCCTCTGAGACTTCTTGAAGACTAAGTAAATCCAAGACCAGCCTCTAGGATACAAGAACCACCAAGTCTGAAGATTTATTAAGTCTATCAAAACTTCAATCAAGACATCATCAAGGAGAATATTACAAGTCTGGAGATGAAGCCTGGAGGACAACTACATCTTTCTTTCTATCCTTTCCCTCTTTCCTAATCTTGTCTTTTAGACTTAAACAAATTTTGATCATGATGTTATCATCTTGAAGTTATTGGATCCTAGCGGCATAGTGAGATGAAGCGGCCTGGAAACAAACCTTACATGTCCACGTACATGAGACCTGTTCCACAAATTAAGTGGCTGGCCGGGTGTCTGTCTCTCTCACTTTAGCGAATATCCAATTTACAAAGAGTTGATAGTAATTGCTGATCACCTTATAGACTTAGTATTTTTCTCTAAGTATTTTGCACATCATGGCTAAGCCATTAGAGTGCTTGTTTCAAGAAGATATAAAACAAAGTATGTTTATCCAACTTAAGACCTTAGTCCTTAGTCATTCTTGACCCACCTATTTGCCTTGCATTAACTTAAGAGATTTTCATGGCATGAAAAAGCATTTCTAGCCTTAGGAATATTTTGCACATCATGCATAAACATATTTTCCTTAGAAAGTTTTATAAAACTTATTTATTCATCTAGTATGTGTTTGTGTGCATTGTGGAGTTGTGCTTGCTGTTGATGGTTGTATTGTTGCTTGTCTATACTGTTAGATTGAACGGAGAGTCCCGAGTATCGTTGAAAAGAGTTGTGAACAACGACAACATTCAAAGGCAAGTGGCACACCTCATAAACTTCCTATGATTTCTATATGCATTACTTAGTGTATTTTTATGCATGTGTAGAATAGTATTGCTATGCTAAACCTGTGTAGAATTCCTTACTCCTGTGTCTAGGTTCCTATATCATACTTAGCAGAAATATTGATGCTATGCAATTGATGAAAGGTTTTACAAAATGTTAAGTGACTACTCAGGGCTGTGCTCATGGTTGTCGTCGCCTAGGAAGAATTTCTATTCTACTTAGGGCCGTGAGCATGGTGATTTTTACCTGAGAGTGCACATCCACTAAGTTAATGAAACACCTGGGTGGTAAGTGGTTGCATGGTTTATGTTGAGTGGCTACTCAGGTCCATGTCTATGGTTCCTGGAGTATGTACACTTGTGAATGGCCACCCAGGAACAGAGGAATCTGAAGAACTCCGAGTGACGATTGCTTCCAGTGCAGCCATTGCCATATGGGCTCTGGCTTGATCAATTATGTTGCGTGGACTCTCTCCGGCTTGACAAGCAGATGTAGGGGGATGTTAGGTGGAACGGGTCAAGCCAGAGTGGGAGGGAAAATGCTTCTGAAAGATCTCGTCTCATTCTCTCCTTTCCTTATCACAAATGGTGTGTAAAGGATATCTTGGGTTCAATGGGTACAATGGTGAACGTGCACAACCTCTGCAGAGTGTAAAACTAAGTACTTAGCCGTGTCCCCGGTTACGGACAATTTGAGCAGCTGATCACGGACGTCAACGGAGGATTCCATCATTCCAACTTCAGAAGTAAAACTTGATGGGTGAACAAGGGAAGATGAGATTTATGGTTTTCATGCCATACTCGTCGATTTAAAGAAAAGTGTTTTCAAAAGAGTAGGAAAAATTGGCTTTATGCAAATTAGCCTTGAACTCCACCAGCCAAATATGCATATAGGCTTTAGAGTTATTCCATTAAGTGTCCACCATAGTGTCACTTGCCAGACTCCATTTTTAATGGAATCTGACCCACGTTGTTGCAATATTTTTCTTGTTGCAGATTTGATCAGATGACGAGTGAGGTTTCGTTTAAAGGTTTCGAGTCTACAACCAACATGTTTTCGCCTGTGGCAGCATGAAAGTTATAGAGACTCACTGCTATTGTATTTCCGCTGTGTACTTTTTCAATGCTAGCTTTATGCTATGCAACTTGTATCAAATATTTTGTAAGTCTGGATCATCGATGTAATAAAATTGATACTTTGTTGTGATATTACATCGTAAACTGTGTGTGCAAACGAATCGATCCAGGGATTTGCACTATACACAGGTATCTGCCTTATTTAAAGTGCAGGTACGCTACAGATGGTATCAGAGCACTGTGTTGCCTGTAGGTTCGAAACCTTAGGTTTGGATAGAAATAGGTTTGACCATAGGATTGAAAATCTATTTTTCTTCACTTTTCTAAAAACAAATCTTTTCACTATGTCTTTCTCGTATTCTCATCTACTATCAACCTTCTAAAAACCTCTTATCTTTTTCTAGATGACCATGTTCTTATAGTCTAAGTCTGATTCTGCTGGCTCATGTGGAAAAGCTACGATTAATCATGAAGTTCTGCATGCATGGAAGACCACTGAAGAACCAGGATTCGACCAACACTTCTATGATATCCAAGAAAGTTGAACAAGAACTTGAAACAGTCATGAAGAAGGTAGATTTGACCACCACCAAAAATAGAATGACGATATCGTGTGAGTGTATTGATCATATCAACTTGGCTATATGACAATACTAGATTGTTTGTTTGTTGTGAACCTTGTTGCTTGATGTTTGTTAGATGTTGATTGATTATGTTATAGATTGATTGCCTTGTTTTGTTTTATTGAACTAGGATTCCTCCATAGTAAAATTCAACTCATTGCTTTCTAAACCAACCAGATGTCTCAACCAAATACCAACACCAATGTTTTGCATACAACTATGCAACTACTATTTGAGAACCAGAGTCAGCTGTGGAAATTGATCAATGATCAACTACCAAATATTGATCAAAACCATAATGTTTTTGAAGAGGACCTTATGACCAAACCAAATGTATGCAAAACTTGTGGAGAGATAGGACATACGTCCAAAGAATGTTCTGATGAGTGGCCCCATGGTCATACCAGACATCTAGTTAAAGGATGCCACAAGTCAGGTTACTTGCTTCCTGTGTGAAGGAACAAATCATGTCCCAATACAGTGTCAACTTTATCCCTTGGTGCAACAAGTGACCCAGCAAACCAAGCAAGGAATGCAAACGTCTCTCATGAAGACCCTGGAGGAACAAGGACAAAAGCTTAAATCCAAGAAAGTTCTTAGCCACATAAGTTGCTACAAATGCAAAGATAAGGGACATTACGCTGATAAGTGCCCTGAGTGGAAGAAGAATAAATCTCTCCAAGGACCGAGTGGAAAGCGTGAGTGCTAAAAACTTTCTGTATCCACCACATGCCTTGTATTTTGAACACTTGTACGCTCTACATCAGAGGAATAAACATGATTACACAAAGTTTCTAGACTGACCACAAAAATTTCTTTTAAGGGTGGTAGCCACCTAGATAATTCAAACACAATGGAACTAAACCCAGAGATCTCAAACTATCTTTCTTTCCATCCTCCTAATCAGAAAAACCATTCGCTGCAAGGTTTTCAAGTTTCCATATCGGAAATTTCATTTCTTAAAACATCTCGAGTTATCATAATCATTCAAGCATTTGCTTTTCTTTCTAGCCTCTCCGAATCTCGGGGACGAGATTCCTTTTAAGGGTGGTAGTCTGTAACATCCCAACATTTTGGAATGTTCAAAAATCACTAAAATTTAAAACTTTTGTTTTGATTAAAATAATATATTGAAATGCATAGGAAAACTAACAATAAAAGACTTCAACCAATTTGAAAAGGTCTATTATTACAAAATTCCCAATGTGTCATTATTTTAAAAAGTTATTTCCAATTAAACATTTCATGATCCATTGTATTTCAAAAACCTTAATATGTAATTTGACAAAGGCTTATTAAGCTTCAAACCATTTTATTCCAATAAAATAATTTACTTATAAATAATTGTTTTCAAGTACTTTGCCATATCTATTCATAAATTCAAGATTATTCAAAATGGTATATAATTACCAAATGGTTTTCATTCCTTTAACTAAGTTCAAAATATAGTTTGGAAATTTTAAGCCTATAGTGTATAACTTTAAAACTTCATAAATTAAAATTAATGAATTATCCAAATAAGCATTTCATTTGCATATGTGAATTTCATTATTTTCAAAACATGCAGTGATTAATATATTCTAAGTAAGAAATGAATTAAAACTAAAAGCTTTTCCAAAGTTGTTATGAAGTTTCAATTGTATTATCTTAATATGAAACTTAATGGTGCACAAAATAAATTAAATTAAAATGATTACATTACCTTTTCTCTTTTCATTTCAAATAGTTGTACAATGATATTTAATAATCTGCTAAAGCTAAAAATTATTTAATATTGGAATATGAGTTTAAATAACTTAAATGCAAACATAATTGAAATGGGTATTTCATAGAAGTTATTTTAGCCAAAATTAAAATTAATCAAACCCTAGTTTTAAATTAAACATAAAGTGTCAATTTTACATTTAATCAATATTTCGAAATTATTATTTTTGAAAAGTGTTCAAAACACTCCCACAATTGGTTTAACAGAAAGATAAGAATATTACAAATTTTTAGAAATTCGTTTGACCTCACTTGGACAAATAAACAAAAGATATGAATAAATTGGAATAAAACAAAAAGAAAATAACGGGATGACGTCAGCGATGACGTCATCGTCTCTAACCTCCGTCCGGGATTTTCTCCCGAGATTTCTTCTCCGATTCGTTTCCAAAATCCGGGCGGAATCGACGCGTTCAGTTCCTCCGAGCTTCCCTATAAGTAGCCCTCCTCCCGCCGCCGTTTTTCCCTCTCAAACCCTAGCTCAGAACGCCCCCAGGCTGCCCGAAATCGCCGCCGCCGTTCGTCCGTTACCGCCGGCGAACATCTCCAACTCCGGCGAGTACAAGACCTCCCGAGCTCTCTCATTGCTCTATTTCTCTTTATTTTTCCCATGCGCATCTTTTCTAACTGGCCGTGTTTTCTTTCGCGCGCCAGAACACTGTCCCCGTCATCGACAGGAGCTGGCCGCCGCCACCCGTAACTCCGGCGAGGAGTAGATCAAGCACCGGAGCACCCCGCCACCAAACATCGCCACCATTCCATTCGCCGTGCTGCGCTGCGTCCGGAGCTGGCCTCCGCGCATCCGGGGAGGCGCGGAATCGACCAGAGCGTCCTCGCCTGAGAGCACCGCCGCCACCTCCTCCATTTCCGGCGAAGTTCCGCCGCCACCAACTGGCCAAGCACGGTGAGCCATCCGATCCCCATCGTGCGGTGTAGATTAGAAATTTTAAAAGCGAACCGGTACTTAGATCTGGACCGCCAGATCCAGATCTGACGGCCCCGATCTGTTAACTTAGCCACGTCGATGCCCCGTCAGCGCACAGTCAGCGCACAGTCAGCGCTGACGAGTAAAATCCTTTCCATGATTTAATTTAATTGGCAGTTTTGCAGAAAAACCCCTAGCTATTCAAACTATCATATCTTTTTCCCTGTTTGACCAAATTCAAATATTTTTATATATTTGGAAAGCTCTTGACATGTAGATTATTTTAGATCGGTCAAAATTCAAATTTGACTTAGTATAAAATATTCAAATTTCAAATGGGAAATTTGAGTATATTTGTAATAACTTTAAATCTATAAATCCAAAAATTGCAAATAAATATGTTTTAGAAACTTTAGAATATTTGTAAATTAATGCCACTGCTATAAAATATTTTTGAGTGATTTTTGAATGAATTCATAGTTATATAGTTAATTTGAATAGTTTGAATATTTTCAACATAACTATTAATAGAAATACTACTTTTGATTAAATCAAATTGCATTAAATATAATTAAACCACCTCTGGCTATTAACACCATCTATAAAGAAAATTGGGTTATAAAATATAAATCACATGAAACTTTAATCTATATGTTTCCTTTTATTATGTTTTGTAAATTAGAAACTAATTAAATTGCAATTATAACTTTATGCATGTTCTATAAACTTCACAAAAATTAGTGTTATGTTGCTTGTGATTTAAAATTGCATTTCATGCATAGCATATTTCATAGTTATATTTTCCATAAGGAGAACTCCTCCCCAATTTCTCTAAGTTAGGATTATTTTCAAACTTGTATTTTGGAAAAAGTGCTATACACTTAGACACTTAGGATTTTCAACATGGAGCTGGAAGACCAAATAAAGGACTTAGACAAAAACAAGACTTCAGAAGTATCTTCAAGGAGAAGAAACACTTAGAAGAAAATCAAGAAGAAGTTCATGAAGGACTTAGAAGAAAACAGACTCTGGAAGCATCCCCAAGATGTCAAGCACTTAGAAGAAAAGTGAGAAGAAGTTCAAGAAGGCCAACCTTCCTTTGATTCTCTAAGTCTCTCTCTCTGTCTTTCCCTCTCCTCTGAGACTTCTTGAAGACTAAGTAAATCCAAGACCAGCCTCTAGGATACAAGAACCACCAAGTCTGAAGATTTATTAAGTCTATCAAAACTTCAATCAAGACATCATCAAGGAGAATATTACAAGTCTGGAGATGAAGCCTGGAGGACAACTACATCTTTCTTTCTATCCTTTCCCTCTTTCCTAATCTTGTCTTTTAGACTTAAACAAATTTTGATCATGATGTTATCATCTTGAAGTTGTTGGATCCTAGCGGCATAGTGAGATGAAGCGGCCTGGAAACAAACCTTACTTGTCCACGTACATGAGACATGTTCCACAAATTAAGTGACTGGCCGGGTGTCTGTCTCTCTCACTTTAGCGAATATCCAATTTACAAAGAGTTGATAGTAATTGCTGATCACCTTATAGACTTAGTATTTTTCTCTAAGTATTTTGCACATCATGGCTAAGCCATTAGAGTGCTTGTTTCAAGAAGATATAAAACAAAGTATGTTTATCCAACTTAAGACCTTAGTCCTTAGTCATTCTTGACCCACCTATTTGCCTTGCATTAACTTAAGAGATTTTCATGGCATGAAAAAGCATTTCTAGCCTTAGGAATATTTTGCACATCATGCATAAACATATTTTCCTTAGAAAGTTTTATAAAACTTATTTATTCATCTAGTATGTGTTTGTGTGCATTGTGGAGTTGTGCTTGCTGTTGATGGTTGTATTGTTGCTTGTCTATACTGTTAGATTGAACGGAGAGTCCCGAGTATCGTTGAAAAGAGTTGTGAACAACGACAACATTCAAAGGCAAGTGGCACACCTCATAAACTTCCTATGATTTCTATATGCATTACTTAGTGTATTTTTATGCATGTGTAGAATAGTATTGCTATGCTAAACCTGTGTAGAATTCCTTACTCCTGTGTCTAGGTTCCTATATCATACTTAGCAGAAATATTGATGCTATGCAATTGATGAAAGGTTTTACAAAATGTTAAGTGACTACTCAGGGTTGTGCTCATGGTTGTCGTCGCCTAGGAAGAATTTCTATTCTACTTAGGGCCGTGAGCATGGTGATTTTTACCTGAGAGTGCACATCCACTAAGTTAATGAAACACCTGGGTGGTAAGTGGTTGCATGGTTTATGTTGAGTGGCTACTCAGGTCCATGTCTATGGTTCCTGGAGTATGTACACTTGTGAATGGCCACCCAGGAACAGAGGAATCTGAAGAACTCCGAGTGACGATTGCTTCCAGTGCAGCCATTGCCATATGGGCTCTGGCTTGATCAATTATGTTGCGTGGACTCTCTCCGGCTTGACAAGCAGATGTAGGGGGATGTTAGGTGGAACGGGTCAAGCCAGAGTGGGAGGGAAAATGCTTCTGAAAGATCTCGTCTCATTCTCTCCTTTCCTTATCACAAATGGTGTGTAAAGGATATCTTGGGTTGAATGGGTACAATGGTGAACGTGCACAACCTCTGCAGAGTGTAAAACTAAGTACTTAGCCGTGTCCCCGGTTACGGACAATTTGAGCAGCTGATCACGGACGTCAACGGAGGATTCCATCATTCCAACTTCAGAAGTAAAACTTGATGGGTGAACAAGGGAAGATGAGATTTATGGTTTTCATGCAATCTCGTCGATTTAAAGAAAAGTGTTTTCAAAAGAGTAGGAAAAATTGGCTTTATGCAAATTAGCCTTGAACTCCACCAGCCAAATATGCATATAGGCTTTAGAGTTATTCCATTAAGTGTCCACCATAGTGTCACTTGCCAGACTCCATTTTTAATGGAATCTGACCCACGTTGTTGCAATATTTTTCTTGTTGCAGATTTGATCAGATGACGAGTGAGGTTTCGTTTAAAGGTTTCGAGTCTACAACCAACATGTTTTCGCCTGTGGCAGCATGAAAGTTATAGAGACTCACTGCTATTGTATTTCCGTTGTGTACTTTTTCAATGCTAGCTTTATGCTATGCAACTTGTATCAAATATTTTGTAAGTCTGGATCATCGATGTAATAAAATTGATACTTTGTTGTGATATTACATCGTAAACTGTGTGTGCAAACGAATCGATCCAGGGATTTGCACTATACACAGGTATCTGCCTTATTTAAAGTGCAGGTACGCTACAGATGGTATCAGAGCACTGTGTTGCCTGTAGGTTCGAAACCTTAGGTTTGGATTGAAATAGGTTTGACCATAGGATTGAAAATCTATTTTTCTTCACTTTTCAAAAAACAAATCTTTTCACTATGTCTTTCTCGTATTCTCATCTACTATCAACCTTCTAAAAACCTCTTATCTTTTTCTAGATGACCATGTTCTTATAGTCTAAGTCTGATTCTGCTGGCTCATGTGGAAAAGCTACGATTAATCATGAAGTTCTGCATGCATGGAAGACCACTGAAGAACCAGGATTCGACCAACACTTCTAAGATATCCAAGAAAGTTGAACAAGAACTTGAAACAGTCATGAAGAAGGTAGATTTGACCACCACCAAAAATAGAATGACGATATCGTGTGAGTGTATTGATCATATCAACTTGGCTATATGACAATACTAGATTGTTTGTTTGTTGTGAACCTTGTTGCTTGATGTTTGTTAGATGTTGATTGATTATGTTATAGATTGATTGCCTTGTTTTGTTTTATTGAACTAGGATTCCTCCATAGTAAAATTCAACTCATTGCTTTCTAAACCAACCTGATGTCTCAACCAAATACCAACACCAATGTTTTGCATACAACTATGCAACTACTATTTGAGAACCAGAGTCAGCTGTGGAAATTGATCAATGATCAACTACCAAATATTGATCAAAACCATAATGTTTTTGAAGAGGACCTTATGACCAAACCAAATGTATGCAAAACTTGTGGAGAGATAGGACATACGTCCAAAGAATGTTCTGATGAGTGGCCCCATGGTCATACCAGACATCTAGTTAAAGGATGCCACAAGTCAGGTTACTTGCTTCCTGTGTGAAGGAACAAATCATGTCCCAATACAGTGTCAACTTTATCCCTTGGTGCAACAAGTGACCCAGCAAACCAAGCAAGGAATGCAAACGTCTCTCATGAAGACCCTGGAGGAACAAGGACAAAAGCTTAAATCCAAGAAAGTTCTTAGCCACATAAGTTGCTACAAATGCAAAGATAAGGGACATTACGCTGATAAGTGCCCTGAGTGGAAGAAGAATAAATCTCTCCAAGGACCGAGTGGAAAGCGTGAGTGCTAAAAAATTTCTGTATCCACCACATGCCTTGTATTTTGAACACTTGTACGCTCTACATCAGAGGAATAAACATGATTACACAAAGTTTCTAGACTGACCACAAAAATTTCTTTTAAGGGTGGTAGCCACCTAGATAATTCAAACACAATGGAACTAAACCCAGAGATCTCAAACTATCTTTCTTTCCATCCTCCTAATCAGAAAAACCATTCGCTGCAAGGTTTTCAAGTTTCCATATCGGAAATTTCATTTCTTAAAACATCTCGAGTTATCATAATCATTCAAGCATTTGCTTTTCTTTCTAGCCTCTCCGAATCTCGGGGACGAGATTCCTTTTAAGGGTGGTAGTCTGTAACATCCCAACATTTTGGAATGTTCAAAAATCACTAAAATTTAAAACTTTTGTTTTGATTAAAATAATATATTGAAATGCATAGGAAAACTAACAATAAAATACTTCAACCAATTTGAAAAGGTCTATTATTACAAAATTCCCAATGTGTCATTATTTTCAAAAGTTATTTCCAATTAAACATTTCATGATCCATTGTATTTCAAAAACCTTAATATGTAATTTGACAAAGGCTTATTAAACTTCAAACCATTTTATTCCAATAAAATAATTTACTTATAAATAATTGTTTTCAAGTACTTAGCCATATCTATTCATAAATTCAAGATTATTCAAAATGGTATATAATTACCAAATGGTTTTCATTCCTTTAACTAAGTTCAAAATATAGTTTGGAAATTTTAAGCCTATAGTGTATAACTTTAAAACTTCATAAATTAAAATTAATGAATTATCCAAATAAGCATTTCATTTGCATATGTGAATTTCATTATTTTCAAAACATGCAGTGATTAATATATTCTAAGTAAGAAATGAATTAAAACTAAAAGCTTTTCCAAAGTTGTTATGAAGTTTCAATTGTATTATCATAATATGAAACTTAATGGTGCACAAAATAAATTAAATTAAAATGATTACATTACCTTTTCTCTTTTCATTTCAAATAGTTGTACAATGATATTTAATAATCTGCTAAAGCTAAAAATTATTTAATATTGGAATATGAGTTTAAATAACTTAAATTCAAACATAATTGAAATGGGTATTTCATAGAAGTTATTTTAGCCAAAATTAAAATTAATCAAACCCTAGTTTTAAATTAAACATAAAGTGTCAATTTTACATTTAATCAATATTTCGAAATTATTATTTTTGAAAAGTGTTCAAAACACTCCCACAATTGGTTTAACAGAAAGATAAGAATATTACAAATTTTTAGAAATTCGTTTGACCTCATTTGGACAAATAAATCAAAAGATATGAATAAATTGGAATAAAACAAAAAGAAAATAACGGGATGATGTCAGCGATGACGTCATCGTCTCTAACCTCCGTCCGGGATTTTCTCCCGAGATTTCTTCTCCGATTCGTTTCCAAAATCCGGGCGGAATCGACGCGTTCAGTTCCTCCGAGCTTCCCTATAAGTAGCCCTCCTCCCGCCGCCGTTTTTCCCTCTCAAACCCTAGCTCAGAACGCCCCCAGGCTGCCCAAAATCACCGCCGCCGTTCGTCCGTTACCGCCGGCGAACATCTCCAACTCCGGCGAGTACAAGACCTCCCGAGCTCTCTCATTGCTCTCTTTCTCTTTATTTTTCCCATGCGCATCTTTTCTAACTGGCCGTGTTTTCTTTCGCGCGCCAGAACACTGTCCCCGTCATCGACAGGAGCTGGCCGCCGCCACCCGCAACTCCGGCGAGGAGTAGATCAAGCACCGGAGCACCCCGCCACCAAACATCGCCACCATTCCATTCGCCGTGCTGCGCTGCGTCCGGAGCTGGCCTCCGCGCATCCGGGGAGGCGCGGAATCGACCAGAGCGTCCTCGCCCGAGAGCACCGCCGCCACCTCCTCCATTTCCGGCGAAGTTCCGCCGCCACCAACTGGCCAAGCACGGTGAGCCATCCGATCCCCATCGTGCAGTGTAGATTAGAAATTTTAAAAGCGAACCGGTACTTAGATCTGAACCGCCAGATCCAGATCTGACGGCCCCGATCTGTTAACTTAGCCACGTCGATGCCCCGTCAGCGCACAGTCAGCGCTGACGTGTAAAATCCTTTCCACGATTTAATTTAATTGGCAGTTTTGCAGAAAAACCCCTGGCTATTCAAACTATCATATATTTTTCCCTGTTTGACCAAATTTAAATATTTTTATATATTTGGAAAGCTCTTGACATGTAGATTATTTTAGATCGGTCAAAATTCAAATTTGACTTAGTATAAAATATTCAAATTTCAAATGGGAACATTGAGTATATTTGTAATAAGTTTAAATCTATAAATCCAAAAATTGCAAATAAATATGTTTTAGAAACTTTAGAATATTTGTAAATTAATGCCACTGATATAAAATATTTTTGAGTGATTTTTGAATGAATTCATATTTATATAGTTAATTTGAATAGTTTGAATATTTTCAACATAACTATTAATAGAAATACTACTTTTGATTAAATCAAATTGCATTAAATATAATTAAACCACCTCTGGCTACTAACACCATCTATAAAGAAAATTGGGTTATAAAATATAAATCACATAAAACTTTAATCTATATGTTTCCTTTTATTATGTTTTGTAAATTAGAAACTAATTAAATTGCAATTATAACTTTATGCATGTTTTATAAACTTCACAAAAATTAGTGTTATGTTGCTTGTGATTTAAAATTGCATTTCATGCATAGCATATTTTATAGTTATATTTTCCATAAGGAGAACTCCTCCCCAATTTCTCTAAGTTAGGATTATTTTCAAACTTGTATTTTGGAAAAAGTGCTATACACTTAGACACTTAGGATTTTCAACATGGAGCTGGAAGACCAAATAAAGGACTTAGACAAAAACAAGACTTCAGAAGTATCTTCAAGGAGAAGAAACACTTAGAAGAAAATCAAGAAGAAGTTCATGAAGGACTTAGAAGAAAACAGACTCTGGAAGCATCCCCAAGATGTCAAGCACTTAGAAGAAAAGTGAGAAGAAGTTCAAGAAGGCCAACCTTCCTTTGATTCTCTAAGTCTCTCTCTCTGTCTTTCCCTCTCCTCTGAGACTTCTTGAAGACTAAGTAAATCCAAGACCAGCCTCTAGGATACAAGAACCACCAAGTCTGAAGATTTATTAAGTCTATCAAAACTTCAATCAAGACATCATCAAGGAGAATATTACAAGTCTGGAGATGAAGCCTGGAGGACAACTACATCTTTCTTTCTATCCTTTCCCTCTTTCCTAATCTTGTCTTTTAGACTTAAACAAATTTTGATCATGATGTTATCATCTTGAAGTTATTGGATCCTAGCGGCATAGTGAGATGAAGCGGCCTGGAAACAAACCTTACATGTCCACGTACATGAGACCTGTTCCACAAATTAAGTGGCTGGCCGGGTGTCTGTCTCTCTCACTTTAGCGAATATCCAATTTACAAAGAGTTGATAGTAATTGCTGATCACCTTATAGACTTAGTATTTTTCTCTAAGTATTTTGCACATCATGGCTAAGCCATTAGAGTGCTTGTTTCAAGAAGATATAAAACAAAGTATGTTTATCCAACTTAAGACCTTAGTCCTTAGTCATTCTTGACCCACCTATTTGCCTTGCATTAACTTAAGAGATTTTCATGGCATGAAAAAGCATTTCTAGCCTTAGGAATATTTTGCACATCATGCATAAACATATTTTCCTTAGAAAGTTTTATAAAACTTATTTATTCATCTAGTATGTGTTTGTGTGCATTGTGGAGTTGTGCTTGCTGTTGATGGTTGTATTGTTGCTTGTCTATACTGTTAGATTGAACGGAGAGTCCCGAGTATCGTTGAAAAGAGTTGTGAACAACGACAACATTCAAAGGCAAGTGGCACACCTCATAAACTTCCTATGATTTCTATATGCATTACTTAGTGTATTTTTATGCATGTGTAGAATAGTATTGCTATGCTAAACCTGTGTAGAATTCCTTACTCCTGTGTCTAGGTTCCTATATCATACTTAGCAGAAATATTGATGCTATGCAATTGATGAAAGGTTTTACAAAATGTTAAGTGACTACTCAGGGCTGTGCTCATGGTTGTCGTCGCCTAGGAAGAATTTCTATTCTACTTAGGGCCGTGAGCATGGTGATTTTTACCTGAGAGTGCACATCCACTAAGTTAATGAAACACCTGGGTGGTAAGTGGTTGCATGGTTTATGTTGAGTGGCTACTCAGGTCCATGTCTATGGTTCCTGGAGTATGTACACTTGTGAATGGCCACCCAGGAACAGAGGAATCTGAAGAACTCCGAGTGACGATTGCTTCCAGTGCAGCCATTGCCATATGGGCTCTGGCTTGATCAATTATGTTGCGTGGACTCTCTCCGGCTTGACAAGCAGATGTAGGGGGATGTTAGGTGGAACGGGTCAAGCCAGAGTGGGAGGGAAAATGCTTCTGAAAGATCTCGTCTCATTCTCTCCTTTCCTTATCACAAATGGTGTGTAAAGGATATCTTGGGTTGAATGGGTACAATGGTGAACGTGCACAACCTCTGCAGAGTGTAAAACTAAGTACTTAGCCGTGTCCCCGGTTACGGACAATTTGAGCAGCTGATCACGGACGTCAACGGAGGATTCCATCATTCCAACTTCAGAAGTAAAACTTGATGGGTGAACAAGGGAAGATGAGATTTATGGTTTTCATGCAATCTCGTCGATTTAAAGAAAAGTGTTTTCAAAAGAGTAGGAAAAATTGGCTTTATGCAAATTAGCCTTGAACTCCACCAGCCAAATATGCATATAGGCTTTAGAGTTATTCCATTAAGTGTCCACCATAGTGTCACTTGCCAGACTCCATTTTTAATGGAATCTGACCCACGTTGTTGCAATATTTTTCTTGTTGCGGATTTGATAAGATGACGAGTGAGGTTTCGTTTAAAGGTTTCGAGTCTACAACCAACATGTTTTCGCCTGTGGCAGCATGAAAGTTATAGAGACTCACTGCTATTGTATTTCCGCTGTGTACTTTTTCAATGCTAGCTTTATGCTATGCAACTTGTATCAAATATTTTGTAAGTCTGGATCATCGATGTAATAAAATTGATACTTTGTTGTGATATTACATCGTAAACTGTGTGTGCAAACGAATCGATCCGGGGATTTGTACTATACACAGGTATCTGCCTTATTTAAAGTGCAGGTACGCTACAATAATTTTCTAGCGAACGAAACCCTAACTAGCCAGGATCTATCTATCTAGTACATGCGATAACGGTGGCGGAACGGGTTACATTACCTCCATGTAGACCGATAGCGGGGATTACGCTCCCGCGCAAGCGTTGACGATGAAGTCGTACGTAGCCGACCTCGAGGTCGCGAAGAACTTGCCGCGATGTCGAAGTCGATGACGCCGGGGTGTCGCTGATGATTTGCGTCGACGGGCGTCGGGCGGAAGAAGGCAGAGCGCCAGCACCAGGGCTGGTGCGCCGGCAGCAGAGGGGGAGGTGGCGCGGCGGCTGCAGGGGGCGAGACGACGTCGCCCAAGCTCCTCGATAGAGTAGCCTCCGAGCACTCGCAAACATACGGAGCCTAGCGACAACTCCCGGTCATTCAGATCCAGCTGAAATCGCAGGAGTAGATCTTATCTGGAATCCCGCAGAGCAACGGCGCTCTGCGGTATGGCTTAGGTGGAGAGAGACCCCTTTCCTCAGCTCGGCGCGGCTCCGACTTGGGAACCACGAGATCGAGAGAGAAATCAGGAATTAATTGGATTTTCCTATGAATTAAATCAATTAATATGCCTTGGTATATAAAGGGGGAAGGGGGTGTGCAAACCCCTTGGCTCCCCCATGTGGGACTAAAGGATGGGGGGGGGGGGGGTGCACCCCACCATGGGCCGGCCGAACCTCCCATGGGGCCCACCCCCCTTGTGGGGTGCGGCTCCCCCCTCTTGGGCCCTCTTAGGGTCCATGTAGGTGGGAGCCCCCTTTTTCCTTTATTTAATTAATATTAAATTAATATAAAAATCCCATTAATTCATAATTAATATATTTATATATAATTCAATATCCCGTGACTCCGAAAACTCTTTCGGACCACCCGAACAACTTTCGGACATTCCCGGAACCATTCCATACCTCCCCGGAACTCCTTCCGGACCACCGGAACTCTTTCCGGATCATTTCTCTCTCTCCAACAAAAACCTATAAAATTCCAGAACCTATCTCCTAGCGCCGCTAAGACCTTAAGTTTGTTACGCTACGGTTCGGGAACACTCCAGACATGGTCGAGACACTCCGCTCACCAATGATCGTCAGGGATACCTGAAAATATATGACGACCCCTGTGCATTCCACGAATATCGTCGTTGAACCATAAGTATGACATTCATTCCCTTTGTCTCTGCGATACTACCTTGTCCGAGATATGATCGTAGACACACCGATGCCTTTGTTGTATCTCGTTACCGACGAAGGTTATTAACTCGTCTGCGATATTACATCTCCATGACCTAGTCATAAGCTGCGCAGCTATATAGATGCAATATCACCGAGTGGGCCCAGAGTATCTTTCCATTACAAGAATGAACAAATCCCGCTCTTGATCCTTACGTATTGATGCTCTTTCGGAATACCCAAGATGGACACCGTTATTGTCATGCTATATAAGACACAACGTTTGATGCTCTCAAAGCACTCCTACGAAGCATCAATAAGTACGGTCTCACTGTCTAAGGAATAAGCTATCATACTCTTATCTATTGCAAATGACAAACATCGTAATACGATCTTATTGCAATACTTTGCGTATGTCCACCACCTTATTCAACTAACAAGATGACCCCATTGTCAACCGACGTCATTGTCCTTGATCGGGAATCTCGATCAACTGTTGCCCAATGGACTAGCTCATATAGAGGCTTGCTAGGGACCTGGTTGTCTATGTATCACACGTGTATTAATAATTCCGATTAATACAGTTATAGCATAATACACAAACCTATTATAAACTTATGAGATAATGCAATAAATACTACTTATTTATTTGCCTCTAGGGCATATCTCCTTCAATAACACTACTAGCTCACATCCCAACAACAACAGTACTGCATATATATACATGAGGAGACCCTCAAGGAACTACAAACACTAGCTAGCTAGTAATCGTCATCCGAATAATAAGAATCAGAAGGCTCCTGGCGCACCGGTCCCGGTACGAGGTGGCGCTGCCCGTAGTTGATGATTCTAATCTTACAGTACACCTCGTATGCAACATACGCATCTATTGCTGCATACCCAATGTTGCAACCGTCAAGTGGGTACTTCTCCTAAAGATAATGCTGACCACTCTTGAATCTTTCTTCATATCCTTGTACGCGTCCTCGTCGAGCACGGCGCTTGCCATAGCAGCCATTCCAGTCTTAAGATGCTCAAGCCTAAAGATAGCCTGGAGATCAATGTGGCAGGCAGATGGTATCTCAAGTCCCGGCCAGGTGCGTTTCATTTTGATCTTGTCATTTGTTATATCAACGCTAGCAAAATGAATGCCGTTGCGAAAAAAATCCATGAGTAGTGGTTGACATTGCTTGTCACTTCTGCAACAAAAATGGAACACATGTTAAAAATACTAACAAGAACTATGTACATTGCAATGCAACAACAATGTACATATGCAACAACAATATATATATGCAACAACAATATAGAACAATCTAACCAACAACAATGTATACAGACAATTGAACATTGTATAATTCAGCCAATTGAATTAATTAACAATCTCATTTCGGCCATATTGAACAATCATTATTTCGACCAACTATTGATGAATAACAACAATTTCATTTCGGCCAATGCAACTATATATATATATATATATATATATATATATATATTGATCAACAATTAATTGAAGGGAATATGCCCTAGAGGCACTTAATAAACATAGTTTATTGGCAATATCCCAATTCTTCATTGTATGTTTTATACCATGCTATAACTGTATTAAGCGAAAACATTAATACAGGTGTGGTAGATAAACAACCAGGTCCCTAGTAGCCTCTACTAAGACTAATTTCATTGCGCGATTGATGATCGAGGTTTTCCGATCATAGGGCATGGCGCCGGTCGGCAATGGAAGTCATATCGTTAGGTGTAACGATGTGATGGACATACCCAGTATTTATAGGACATAGTCATTACGCTTTAAGACCGTGAGATCAACTCTTATTGTTATCCCTGGAAGATACTTTGATCGCACCAAACGTCATATCTTATATAGCGTGAAAATAACGGTGATACTTTTGGGTATCGGAAGAGGTTAGTTGAGATGAGGGGTCAACCGCGGGATTTGTCAGTCCGCATAGCCGGATAGATACTCTAGGGCCCACTCGGTGAGATTATGTCAAATGAGTTTGCAAACATGTGACTAGGTCACCAGCTGACATAATATCATAGACGAGTAAAAGATAGCGATGTCGGTAACGAGGTCAGCTAGATATGGAGATATCTAAGAACGACACTCGGACACGCTAAGTATCGCCATGACAAAGGGTTTAAGACTATACGTCCAGGTTTGATAGATGAAAGTCATTCGTTATATAACAGGGATTAATTCATGGGGTACAAGCCTACGAGTTAGTCGTTGATCATGGAGGAGTCTTGATCCTACCTGTTATTATATCAAACCGCTAGGGTAACACACTTAAGGGGTTTCGACAAGACAACCAGAAAGGAAAGAGATCACCGGGAACGACCCGGGAATGGTCCTATGGAGATCGGGCAGCGCCGAAAGAGTTTTCGGAGCTAGAATAAATTATATAAAATATGTTTGATATTAATTAGTGTAATTAATGTTTAAATATGATTTTATATATTTATTTTTGAATTTTTAAAGGCAGATTTCCCTAAATGGGTCTTCTAGTGGAAAGAAGGCCCATGAGGGGGGGAAGCTTCCCCCCAAGGGAGGAGGGCTGGTTCGGCCAGCCCCTAGTGGGCCACAAGGGGCCCACTAGGGCCGGCGCACCCTCTTGAGCCACACCAGGCATGTGGGGATAGTCCCACATTGCCTGGCTGGCAAGGTTGGCTCCCCCTAGGAGCCTATATAAGAAGGGGCACCCCTGGCCTCTTAATTCACCAATTAATTCCCCAATTCTCTCTCGATCTCGTGATTCCCTTTGTTGGAGTTGCGCCGAGTTGAGAGGGAGATCTCTTGCACCATAGCCCGCTGCCGCGCTGCTGGTGTTCCGGTCCAAGTGTTCTGCTGCTCGTCCTGGACTGGAGCTTCGGAGGCCGTCGTCTCCACCGTATGTGTGTAACGCCCTGCGAGGTGCTGCGCTAGCGGTACTCGGAGGCCTACTTCCTCCACCCGACCTCGTGGTCATCTTCGTCATCTTCGTTGCGCCGAGTGCTTCGCGACCTTGAGGTCGGCTACGTCGTCTTCGTCGCCAACGCTTGTGCGGGAGCGTAATCCCCGCTATTCGGTCTACGAGGGTATGTATTCCGATCTCCACCGTACTACTATATATGCATAGTGTAGATCTTGGCTAGTTTAAGGATATCGTTGCTAAGAATTTTTTTGTTTTCTGCACACGATCCCCTTCAGTGGTATCAGAGCCGATCTATCGTAGATATAGTTGTACGATGTTAGAACCTGTGTTCTACACGGGGGCTTTGTTCCTGTTATTTGCTACCCTCTAGCGTGCACTTGTGATTCCAGCAGCATCGAGTTGATGAAGCGTCTCAGACCGACTTTACGCGTACGCTTACGCGAGACTGGTTCCACTACTGACATACGGCTTGTACCGTATTTGTGGCTGGCGGGTGCATGTTTCTCTCTCTTTAGTTGGTCTTGCATTTTCAATGGAGGGCCCGAAAGGGATGCTTAAACATGCAATTATTGGATCGTTGTTGTGGTCATAAGGTTCGTAGGTATGAAGCGGTTCTATTTACGACAGCCCCAAGCCACGTAAAATATGCAAAAGATAAAGTAGATTTTATTTTGCAGGGGCTATGTGATATGGTCAAGGTAGGTTTATTAAATTGTTTATGAACTGCGCGCGCCAAGAAGACCATGGCGCATGGACCATATCACGTCGCATTACATTTGATGTTTTGTGTGCATCTTATATTGTGTGATTATATATATTAGTATATATTAGTTACGCGGCGGTAGTTATATATAAGATGATCCCTTCAAAATACCACTAGTGTTCTCCCTCCAACGCGCACCACCAAGAAAGTTCTACGTTATGAGGCAGGCCGTGATGATCGGGTGTCAGACATATCGTCGTTCGCATACAGTGGGTGTAAGCCATGTTACACAAGCGTCAGCGTGGAGGTTATGGTGGCGAGCCTAGCATATGCAGATATGGCCTCGGAACACGGAGGCCGAAAGGTCGAGCATGAGTCACAGAGTTGTTGTGATTGACAATTGTCTACCCTTGAAGTTGTGTCGCCGGCTCTGACGATGAGGGGTGGTGCAATGGATGGGGGTTGTGTAATCGCTTAAACGACCAGGAGGGATGTTCGTTTGAGTGGGAGTTCGGATAGTTATTTTCTAAAATACTAGAACTCAAAATATAATGAATAGAGTCTATTTTGCAAAACCTTTGTAGACATTAACCATTGTGATAGCATCTTCTAAAATTAGGTGCATTCCTGCGATTGAGAAACTTAAAAGGTTGGGTCCAAACTTCATAGTCTTATACTTTAGCTTGAGGATACTCCTTGTTTAAACTGTTAGCTCTTTGTACAATACCCGCTAGGAGATAAACCCGGAGATTCCGCTAACAAAATATAATTTGGATTATCAGATTTTGTGCGGATGATATCATCATAGTCCAGTGTATGTTATGATCTCTACCATAGAGAACCAATGGTGGGTACGTGTTATTGATCGCGAACATATGAGATGGTCGCTAAACTCGGGGTACCCCTAAGGTTGGGTTGATGAAGTTTATCAGTACGTTGACTGATTGTCTTCTCAATCAAGATGGAAGAGAATACACACATTGAGAGAGCATGGGGCGGTCATACTTAATGACATATGTTCATACTTGATGAACATTGAGACGCCTCGCTCCGCTCAATCACTGGATGACAGACATCGTTGCCAAGTGCAAATCCTCTGTCATAGACTATGTCATGCAAGGAGAATCGTTCACCTTCATGGGTCTTGATTACGTTGGAAGTATCAAGAAGATGAAACAGATCGCCAGAAGTTATTGATGATGATGGTGTATATATGATATACATGTTATGAATGTTTTAGCTAAGCAAGTACTCGCAGCAGTGACTAAGTTTTGAACTAGTCATGTTTTATGAAAACCAGGTTTACTGCTTGAGTAGCTTGAAAGGATGAAGCGACATTGCGTGTTGATAATGGCAGACAAGTTGTTGTGCTGGCCATAGACACTCTCACTCTAGATCTACCATTTGGGTAAATTCTTTATGATCGCCTGTTAGTATGATCGTTATAAGTGTGTCTCCTCTAGCGAGACACTTGTTCATATATGTTAGTGACAAATTCGTTGTCCTATACTTATAAAGTAATGATCATATGCCGATTTGAATTTAGATTGTAGAAGCTCCCACATTAATAATATTAATGCCAGAGGATACAAACTTAATAAAGATATCACATATGTGTGGCTCTACCGTTTAATTCATGTCAATGTTATAGTCAATGCATTAGCTCCATACCGGATGGATCTACAAGTCCTAAGATTTGATCTTTTGACACTTGCAAAATAACTGTGACATTGTTTTTGGAAAACAGTCATATAACTTATTGATAGTCATGCATATAGATGTATGTGGTTCAATGAAGTAATTGACGGGTAGTGGAGACCTTTATTTCGTGAACTCCATTGAACGTTTTGAGTATAGCTTGTTGAGAATCATGCATATGGGTGTATGTGAATCATTGAAGTACTTTAACGTGTAGTGGAAGTATTTATTTCAAAGACTTCATGAACATTCGAGTAGATATATGGATATCCACTCGGGGAATGTTGGCCTAGAAATTTTGATTCGATCAAACAAGTTCAGAATGAAGTAGGAAATAAACTTAACAAGAAAATCAAATTCCCGCGATACAGATCGAGGAAATGAAGATTTGAGTTATAATGTTGGCAAATCATTGGAAGACTTGTGAGAAGAGTTCCACAAATTACGTCGCATGGAACACCATAGTGTTATGGTGTGTTAGGACGTCGTAATTGCACTCTATCGGATAGTGTGTGGTAAATAAATCTCTTACCGGATTATTGTGATCGTTAGAGTCATATGGTAGAAACGTAACACTCACGCTAGATCATAGGGAAACCATTTAATCCATGGAGACAGTACCATACAAGTGATGGCATGGCTTTTTAGCCTGGATTGTCGTTTCAACAATTTAGTGTTTCGATGTGATCGAACCTAAAATGGATTAATCTTTGTAGTATACCCTACCTAAAGAGTTAGTTGGGTACATGTCTCACGGCATAGGCAAAATTGTTGCCGGGATATACCTTGCGAAAGAAATAGTTTCTTGTCCAAGGGTATAAGTGAGAAAGAAAGTAGAGCAAGACGAAGTTGGTGAACTTCCTCTCCAGACATCAGAGTGGCGCAATCGAAAGTGTTTTTGGTGTCAGGCTCCACAGCTTGAAAAAGCTGATGATTCAAGATCATGATGTTCTGAGCTCATACTAAGAGCGCAGGCATACGAGGTTGTGTTCCACACTGTGTGTTAGGTCCACCATCTCTTCTTCGTAGTTCGTAGGTCTATCATATTCCATTAATATGACCTTCATAACAAGATTGTCGTAACACACTGTCGGACAATCTACATAGGTAAAGAAATATATCGCGACTTCAGAAGTAGCAAGTGTGATTGGACTGAGCAGTTTTCCGAGCGTAGGTGGTCCCCTTAATAGATCTCTTAGACTTTTAAGGCCCAAGCTACGCGAATGCTCGAGTCTCACTACATCCACTAGGATATATTTCACCGTCATCGTAAGATACGGGATGATGTCAAACTAGGTGACATAAAAGTGTTGCAAAACACATATAGGTCTCAATGTGTGAGATCTATTGACTGTATTCCTCTTCCACGAGGCGAGCAGGCACCAAGATGCTATGGGTGTTGAGATTTTACCAAGTTGTAAACTAGATTAAGTGTTAATCTAGTGCAAGTGGGAGACTGAAGGGAATATGCCCTAGAGGCACTTATAAACATAGTTTATTGGCAATATCCCAATTCTTCATTATATGTTTTATACCATGCTATAACTGTATTAAGCGAAAACATCAATACAGGTGTGGTAGATAAACAATCAGGTCCCTAGTAGCCTCTACTAAGGCTAGTTTCATTGCGCGATTGATGATCGAGGTTTTCCGATCATAGGGCATGGCGTCGGTCGGCAATGGAAGTCATATCGTTAGGTGTAACGATGTGATAGACATACCCAGTATTTATAGGACATAGTCATTACGCCTTAAGACCGTGAGATCAACTCTTATTGTTATCCCTGGAAGATACTTTGATCGCACCAAACGTCATATCTTATATAGTGTGACAATAACGGTGATACTTTTGGGTATCGGAAGGGGGTAGTTGAGACGAGGGGTCAACGGCGGGATTTGTCAGTCCGCATAGCCGGATAGATACTCTAGGGCCCACTCGGTGAGATTATGTCAAATGAGTTTGCAAACATGTGACTAGGTCACCAGCTGACATAATATCATAGACGAGTAGAAGATAACCATGTCGGTAACGAGGTCAGCTAGATATGGAGATATCTAAGAACGACACTCGGACACGCTAAGTATCGCCATGACAAAGGGTTTAAGACTATATGTCCAGATTTGATAGATGAAAGTCATTCGTTGTATCACATGGATTAATTCATGGGGTCCAGGCCTACGAGTTAGTCTGATCATGGAGGAGTCTTGATCGTACATGTTAATATATTGAACCGCTAGGGTAACACACTTAAGGGCTTTCAACAAGACAATTAGAAAGGAAAGAGATCACCGGGAACGTCCCGGGAATGGTCCGATGGAGATCGGGCAGCGACGAAAGAGTTTTCGGAGCTAGAATAAATTATATAAAATATGTTTGATATTAATTAGTGTAATTAATATTTAAATATGATTATATATATTTATTTTCGAATTTTTAAAGGCAAATTTCCCTAAATGGGCTTTCTAGTGGAAAGAAGGCCCATGAGGGGGGAAGCTTCCCCCCAAGGGAGGAGGGCTGGTTCGGCCAGGGCCCACTAGGGCCGGCGCACCCTCTTGAGCCGCACCAGGCATGTGGGGATAGTCCCACATTGCCTGGCTGGCAAGGTTGGCTCCCCCTGGGAGACTATATAAGAAGGGGCACCCCTGGCCTTTTAATTCACCAATTAATTCCCCAATTCTCTCTCGATCTCGTGATTCCCTTTGTCGGAGTTGCGCCGAGTTGAGAGGGGGATCTCTTCCACCATAGCCCGCTGATGCGTTGCTGGTGTTCCGGTCCAAGTCTTCCGCTGCTCGTCCTGGACTAGAGCTTCGGAGTGAAAGTGCATTCTATGCACTCCCAGATTTTGGTGACTAATGACAACACAAAAAGTATTCTAATGTTTGTGATGAAGCATGCAGGGTCTTATACAGGTAGACTGATAGAGAGGAACACTTATTTTGCCTAAGTTTCAATTCAACTACTCTTGGTCTTTCTTCAGAAATTCAGTCAGGAGATTTCCGGGGTTCGGAGATTTCCGGTCCCCAGACCGGAGATTTCTGAGCCATCCAAGTTTTTCACTAAGTTTGAATTGAAATGCGTACTGACTCCAACTCAAGCTGAGCCGGAAATCCTCTCGGAGATTTCCGGCGCTCGGAGATTTCCGAGCCCCAGTCCGGAAATCTCCGAGTGACAGAGGAATTTCGACCAAGTCCAGAACTCAAAATGCGTACTGACTCCAAAACAGTTTTAGCCGGAAATGCTCCCGGAGATTTCCGGCGCTCGGAGATTTTCGGGCCCCACTCCGGAGATCTCCGAGTGACAGAGGATTTTCGACTAAGTCAAGAAGCCCAACCAGTACTGATCCAGATTAAAAAACAGCCGGAAATTGCTCCGGAAATTTCCGGGGTCCGGAGATCTCCGGTCCTCAACCCGGAGATTTCCGGGCTGGCGGCTGTACAGCGGGCAGATTTTGGGGAGGGGTATAAATACCCCTCCACCTACCTCCAGAAGATTAAGCTTCCAGATTTTCTCTCTCCTCCATTGGTGTTGAAGCTCGTTTCTCCCGGATCTCCCAATCTAGCCACTCAAATCCTTTGATACTTGGGGATCTGAGGGAGAATCCACCGATCTACATCTCCACCAAAGCGATTTGACTTCCCCCCTCTATTTCTTGAGGGGCAACGAATCTAGGGTTCCTTTGTGGATAGCTAGGTTCAACCTTGTGTGTTTTGATCCTTTGTGGATTCCTTTGTGGAAGTGACCTGTTGTGGTCTTTGTGGGAGCCCCCAATTCAGTTGTGGGTGTGTGCCTCACGAATTTGTACGGGACCTTCTCCGCCCTTAAAGGAGTCCTTAGTGGAAGCGTGGATTCGCACCTTTGTGGTCGAATTCACGGGAGAATAGGGTGAGGCCTTTGTGGCGTTGAGCAAACCTTTGTGGTAGCTCACACCTCTCCAACGAGACGTACACCTATGTGGTGGAACTCGGGATAAAATCTTGGTCTTTGAATTCCTACGGTTGTTTCGTTCCACTCTCCTTTACCGCATCTTTAATTCATGTACTTGCTTAGCTTCCTTGTTGTTTATCACTTGTATCACCTAATTGCACTTCTAGACAACTTACTTTCCGCTAGCTTAAAACTGAAAAAGACATAAAAATTGGTCACCACCTATTCACCCCCCCCCCCCCCCCCCTCTAGGTGGTCAACTGCCGTTCACGGAGGCCGTCGTCTCCACCGTATGTGTGTAACGCCCTGCGAGGTGCTGCGCTAGCGGTACTCGGAGGCCTACTTCCTCCACCCGACCTCGTGGTCATCTTCGCCGTCTTCGTCGCGCCGAGTTCTTCGCGACCTAGAGGTCGGCTACGTAGTCTTCGACGTCAACGCTTGTGCGGGAGTGTAATCCCCGCTATTCGGTCTACGAGGGTATGTATTCTGATCTCCGCCGTACTACTATATCTGCATAGTGTAGATCTTGGCTAGTTTAAGGATATCGTTGCTAGGAAATTTTTTGTTTTCTGCACATGATCCCCTTCATTAATCTCATTGGAACTATATATATGTATACAACAACAATCTCATTAAATCTCATTTCGGCCAACTTTGAACAATCTTATTTCGGCCAACTATATTGATGAACAACAACAATCTCATTTCGGCCAACTATATATATTGATCAACACAATCTCATTGGAATGTATAATTAACAACAAATCTCTCATTTATAATTCGTCCAACTAATTAATTTATTGAACAATAATTAATCTCATTTCGGCCCAACTATTGTAATATATATTTTGGCCAACTATATATTGATGAACAAAACAACAAATCTCATTTCGGCCAACTATATATATTGATTTCAAACAAAAAATTAAAGTAAAATTGCCCCAAAATATAACATTTGGATCGGATGAGATTTTTTGTACCTTGCCCATTGGAAGACCAAGACATACTTCTTAAAACATAGTTGGATCACCGCAACCTCTTGCTGATTGGCGGTGTACTCGAAATCGAGACCGATGCTTGATCGCGAGCTTCACCAATCCATTTCTTGAAATCGGAGAGATAACCGCCCACCAACGTGCTATCGTTGGTATAAACCCCCTTCAGATTCGCGGTGTGTGCAAGCACTGGTGCACAACGCGCAATTGGTGGCGCCGGACTCATGGTGGCCGGAGTGGATGAAGAGATCAGAGGGGAGAGAGTGTCGCCGGAGGGAGAGAGGGAGAAGAGAAAGCCCCGGCCGTATCGAAAAATGAAGAGACATGGGAAGAAAACTGCCCACTCCCGTCTAAAATTGTGGCGGGAGTCGAACGGTTAGGACCTTTAGTACCGGACCATAACACAGACCGGTACTAAACCTCCCCTCGCCAGCCTCTCGCGGCCGTTGCCATCCCATTGAGATTTAGTACCGGGCCGTGTTACGGCCCGGTACTAAAGGTCCCTTACCGACCGGTAGTGTTGCCCCCTCCCCTCTGACAATTCGAACCGGTACTGATGCTCATTAGTACCGGCCGTAAATATAAGCAGGACTAATTCTCTGGACATAAAGTCCTTTTTCCACTAGTGTGTGCTTGAAAATGGAAGAAGGCGTGACCTCAAATTACTAATTACTGGAAGTCATTTCCACAAATGGAGGTCAAGCATATCTTATGTACATACCCAGTAGAGCAATTCCTCCGGTGTGCATGAAGTTCCTGAAATAAGAACATAAAAGACAAGAACCATGAGTGCTATATAACGGAGAGTGAAGTCTGGATGGAAGAAAACTCAATGACACACACCATATATGAATGAGCCGAAGGAGGACATCTTTGGAATCTCCGTGCCCTATCTTTACTTCTTGTGTCTTGGTGTCCCCTCCATGTCAATCATCAACATTCATCTATCTCACTAAAAGGTAAATTATGTGTGACATAATACAGGTCATGGAAAGTATGTTTTATTGTTGATTGGAACAAAAAAATGTAGGTTTGGAATGAATTGAACTTTACTTAGTGCAGGCTAATATAAATATAACACAACCGCTTATGTGTTAAACTAAGACATGAATAGAGAAAGGCAAACACATTAATGTGTAGATTAAAATTCACTCCGGGTTCTATAGTCAGAACTGCATGGAAAATTATACCAATATTTTCGTTTCAGCAACCTGGAGGTTTTTGGATGTACATTATGGTACTTATGTAACTAAAAAACCTGTGTGGTTCAATTATGTAAAGTTGGTATAAGTTAAATGCTGATACATAAAGAAGTCTAGGAATCATACCTCACTTTCTCTGCACAAAAAAATCAAAATGAACAAATTCAGTTGATTAAGCCTCTTGTTATCAGTAAATATGAACAAATTAAGCCTCCCGTGAAAACAAAACGAGGCCACACTTCCAAACATCCTTTGATACTGTTGGAGGCAATGCAAACCACTCAACAATGATTGTCTCCTATCTCCCTGCAGTATATCGATCACATATCAAGGTGGGTAGATACACATGTGCCCTACCCAAAAAAAAGTTAGAGATCAGATCAATCATACTGCGTGGTTGTGTGATGAGGATATACGTTGCAAATATGTTGTAGTCTCTACAGTCATCAGCCTCGCCGGAGTTATGCTACCAATCGCTAGACCAGTTCACTAATTCTAATTCATGGAAAAGAGTTGGCCCTGGTTGAAACTTGAAAGCTTGTTTTTTTGCAAATGTTGAAACTTGAAAGCTGGAGATATTCAGAGGTCAAATAGAAAGGGATTGGTGAGAGAACGGAGTTGGGGCTCGTGACCTTTTCCAACTCCATGAAATGGAGGCCTGAATAGGACCTGCACTACCGCTGCTACCATGGATCGTGTGCAGCTGGGCCGCTCGGCGCTCGCGGCAGATGGATCGCAGTTGCGCATCTGCTTGCCTTCGATCGGATATAGAGCAAGTGGCATGGGGCACGTCTGCTTGCCTTTGATCGGATCTAGAGCAGGTGGCATGGGGCGCATCCGGCTGGGTGGGCGGCGTGAGGCCGGCTCGCTTGGCGCTCACGACGGATGGATTGGCGGCAGAGGGATGCTATCGGGGAGAGCTTTCTCTATGTCGGGTGACGCGGAATGGAGGCGAGTGCTGCATATAGAGGCAGGGGAGGAAAGCGGAGCAGACGGGCCTTGCGGGCCAGGCGGCGATAGGTGGGGCGGCGCGGGCGTGGTGAATCGAGGGGAGAGATCGACGAGAAGGCAAGGCGCGGTGGAGCGAGGAGTCTGTTGACTTTCGTGCGCTCGGCTCGAGGGAAGGGAGTAGGGTTTTTTTACGTGACGTGCGTGGGATTTTCGTTTAACGGGCCGCGACGCATCAGAAAATTCCGTTTTGACGCCCAGAGCAGCGTCCCTCAGGGACATTTGTCCCACTTAGCCTGCACACAGAAATCGAAGGATCAAAATTATGAGTTGAGGCGAATCTAACGGTTTAAAAGTGAGGTGGCCTGAGAGAGCTCCTATTTGACTCAGTTATAATATCCCTAATATTTACCAATGGACACCCTAGCTACACAAACCGAAAGATGAAGAATTATATGGAAAGAAAATACCAAGTGGGAAATTAAGCCTCTATGCTATAAAGTATGTGGCAAGGGTCAACTGATTAGTCGAGTGACCTTTGTAGGCGGCTACATCTTTTTTATTGATTTGGAAGAAACACACTCACTCACCAGGTTTAAAATACGGAAATGCATTTGATCTCACTGAAATTTGAAAATTATTTCAGATTATGATCTAAGGAAATTACTGAATTTTAGTGACATTCTGCCTAAATTTTTTAAATGCAATATTCGGGTACACAAAAAATTGCGAAGCTATGCAATCAGAAATAGTTCTTCTATTAGAAATAGGATAAAAGAACAATAATCAATAATTGTGGCTGGCTAAATGGTCGTGCTAATTAATCAATGCTTAGTGGTGGTATCATTCAAAGAAACGTGGTTATGATATACTCACGAGTCACGAGTCATGACTTAAACCTATACTGCACTCCGACATTAACAAAGCTCAACTTGAGCAATCATCAGTCCAATTTCGTGTCGATGGCAGCTTGGCGAGAGTATGAGTGCAGAGTTTTTAATGTCATGCCAAAGTATCTTGTAGCATCATCAATCAAACTGAACAAATCAACATCGTGCCGAAGCATCTTCCAACACTCAAAGGACTCGCTCCCCCTATCATCGGTGTTAGTCCCAAACACATACTCTACTCCATCTTTAATCTTTAATAAGTCTCTAATATTTTCCACGTGACTACTCTTCGGCCGTCCATTCCTTTACGGCATAGATCACTCCTTATAGCGAAGACCCAGTGGCAGCTGAGCACCAACGGAATCTGATCTCGCTGTCGAAGGTAGTAGGCCCAGCTGCACAGTGGCACCCGCGGTGCAACCAACCAAGCAACAAGATCCCATATCATCTCATCCCTCCGACCAAGAACGTCTCCGTCAGTAGCCCCCGTCTCTCCCCACCTCACATCCTCCGACGACGACTATGGCCGTGTCCATGGCTATGTCCAAAGCTCTCACCTTGCGCCATCCGAACCATTTTCGCCACCGCCATGTAGAGACGAGCTCCCAGATGGCCTCACCGCCACGGCTGCCTCTGCTCCCGAGACCAAGCCTCACGCTCGCCGCGCGCCCGCGGATGCTGCCGGCCAGACCCAGGCTCTCGGCGCAAGAATCAGACCTGTCCCCGACGCCGCCCTCGGAGCGCACTATGACGGCCTGGGACCTGGCCAGCCTCTGGATCGGTCTGGTTGTCGGCGTGCCGTCCTACTACCTCGCCGGCAGCCTCGTCGACCTCGGCATGTCGGCGCTCCAGGGCGTGGCCACCGTCTTCTTCGCGAACCTCGTCGTCCTCGCCTGCCTCGTGCTCACGGCCGCGCCGGCGGTCACGCACGGTCTGCCGTTCCCGGTGCTGGCGCGCGCCACGTTCGGCGTGCGCGGCGCGCACGTCCCGGCCGTCATCCGCGCCCTCGTCGGCTGCGGGTGGTTCGGCATCGAGTCCTGGATCGGAGGCCGCGCCGTGTTCCTCCTGCTGCCGTCCGCTCTCAAGACGTACCAGCCGCTGCTCACGCCCGTGCCCGGCCTCGGCGCGGCGCCGCTCGAGTTCGCGTGCTTCCTCGCCTTCTGGGCCGCCCAGCTCGGTATCATCATGAACGGCATGGAGGGCATCCGCAAGCTCGAGAGATACTCAGCGCCGGTGCTCATCGTGCTCACCTCCGCGCTTCTCACCTGGGCCTACGTGTCCGCCGGCGGATTCGGGCGCATCCTCTCGCTGCCTCCCAGACTGACGGGCGCCGAGTTCTGGAAGGTCTTCTTCCCGGCACTCACCGCCAACATTGGCTTCTGGGCGACGGTCGCCATCAACATACCGGACTTTGCGCGGTACGCGCGCAGCCAGGCGGACCAGGTGCTCGGCCAGGCGGGGCTGCCATTGTTCATGGGCATGTTCACCTTCGCGGGTCTCGCCGTGACCTCCTCCACCGAGGCCATCTTCGGGCACGTCATCTCCGACCCGATCGAGCTCCTCGGCCGAATCGGCGGGCCGGCGACCACCGTCCTCGCAATCTTCGGCATCAGCCTGGCCACCCTCACGACCAACATCGCGGCGAACGTCGTCGCGCCGGCAAACGCGTTCGTCAGCATGAGCCCGCGGAGGTTCACGTTCGCGCAGGGGGCGCTCATCACCGCGTTGCTCGGCATTGCCTGCCAGCCGTGGCGGCTGTTGAGCTCCAGCGAGAGCTTCGTCTACACCTGGCTGCTCAGCTACTCGGCGCTCATGGGCCCCATCGGAGGGGTCATCCTCGCCGACCACTACATTGTGAGGCGCACCTCCTTGGACGTCGACGCGCTTTACTCCGAGGACAAGGAGAGCCCGTATTATTTCCAGGGTGGCTTCAACGTTGCCGCCATGGTGGCAATGGCGACCGGAGTTGCGCCCATCGTGCCAGGATTTCTGAACAAGGTTGGAATTCTGCCCAGTGTCTCAAATGCACTGGTCACCGCCTACAACAATGCCTGGTTTGTCAGTTTTTTGATCGCCGGCACCGTCTACTGTATCCTGTGCCGCCGGAGAAGCACTGATGTGAAATACCAAAACAGCTGATACTAAAGTGAACTTGCAAAACCCCGTTAATTTCAGTCAAACTGGAACTGGAAACAATACATTTGACATTAAACATATTGCAGTTCCTGGCCAAAGGGAAATCGAATGGAGCTTCCATACAACTTGTAAAGTAAATTGTACTAGTAGGAAGTTTCAAATAAGAAGCATCACTATTCACTATTTATCTGTTTACACGACACTCGATTTAGCTTAAGATGTTGACTTTCCAGTCCCTATGTGCATTGGAAGCCGAACGATTTCTGATGAAATTTTTAGCTACGACAAAGGCAACATATCCAGTTCACAACAAAGGCTAGCTTGAAGCCAGTTGCTTGGGGAAATATGACAAGAAGCGCTAGCCAAGAAAAAGTTCAGCCTCAATTGTGTAACTACAGTTTCTCAGTTACCAAGCCTCATTGTCAGTTTACATAACTTGAGGCAGAAGGGTCAGAAAATTTACAAATAACAATGCTGGTATTCATAACTTAAAGATTAGTTGACATCTGTGCTAGCTGTCGGATCAAATGATGAACGAATCATATCATTCCTGATAGGAAACTCGGCAACAGCTTGCGCTCTAGTTGGACAGCAATGATATGAGAAACCAACCTACCCTTCCAAGGAAAAGGGTATGTATGCGTCATATCAACGAGTCCTGGTTTTGACCATCTTCCCTCTAGATGCCTTCTTCTCCATTTTCTCCCTTTTCTTTCGGGATTTCTCATCTTCAACTTCACCCTGAAAACATGAAGGTACGATAATTAAGCTTCATGTCCCGAGAGCGATAACAATTGCTTACGTTGATATGCAGTCTATTTTACCTCTGAACCACCACTGAAAAATGTTCCTCTCAACAGACCAAATATCTTGTATCCACCAAAAGCAGGTATCTGCGTATCAATAGGTATACATAAATAATTAGGAATAGAATCAGAAGTTGACAAACATAGGGGGGCCCTCTTGCTAGTGTCTACAACTCATGAGTATAGGATAGATTCCAAATGTGTTTCCATGACTATTCAAACTGCACTACTGCCTTTTAAGTTTTAATGCACTGCAATGTGGTCATATTTCCACACCAAACTTTGGGCTCCTTTGATTCAAAGGAATTTCATAGGATTTGATTCTATAGGATTGTTTTCCTACGTTGATCATTTGAATAAATTCAACAAGCAATTTTTATGGCTAATAAAATTAAAATTAAATAAAAGTAAAAATGCAATTTTTGTCCTAAAAGAATATGAATTTCACAATGAAAATTTCACTGCTCACAATAAAAGAAAGAGGCTGCAGGCAAGAAGGAAAAAATAGTAGTAATAATAGTAGCTATGATCCAAGTCTTGAGCTATGTCACCCAGATATGATGCATGGTTGGTCAACTTTGAAGCTAGGTGTTTAATCTAAGCATGGGCTTCGTGCTGGCCTGCTGCTGCATGCAAGAAGAAGCGGCAGCGCCACAGCTGGATCCCTCACCGACGGCCTGGAACCTGATTGTGGCTCATCGCTGTTGCTGCTTCTTGCTTCACCGCAAGCTAGCACACAGAGGCCTCAGCAGCGTTGTTGCAGCCACAACCAAGCACATGTGGGGATACCGCAGGAGGGTGGCGGCAGCCTTGACGCAGCAGCAGAACAGGCGAGCAGCCGAACAGCAGGGCTGAAAAGCAGCAGCGGCACAGGCGCACAGGTAGAATAGGGCTGGCAGAGGCGGTGAGCTCCGGCTTGATTTCAAGCGGAGACGAGGACAAATCTGATGGCTATGCTCCGGATCGAGGCTGTCAACTAGATTCACGCCCTGGCGGACTCGATCAGCAGCGGCAGCGTGGTTGGAATCAGGGTGGGCTGATGAGTTCGGGAGAGACGAGAGACCTAGCGATTATGGGCTGGGTGGTTGGTAAGTGAGCCTGGCCAGACACTGGAGCGGACACAGGGGGAAAGTGGAACAGTGTCCGTTTTGGGCCTGCCATTGGAGCCTGTTTTTTGGCCAGGCGGACAAGCGGACAGTTTGGGGGACGCCGTTGGAGTTGCCCTTAGTTGCATTGGAACCCATGATGGTGTATGTTGGTAGTCCTCTATCTCTCTAAGCAATGGGCTGCAGTTGGGCCTAATTCTAACTAGACTGGTTCTGGTTATCACAATATTTCAGTCCAGTTGACATGTAACAAACCAATCTTAACCAGTAGTTAAGGCTATGTTGGGACAAATTATAATACACGACGATGAGTTAAACAGTGGTTCAACTTGAAGCAAAAATCAATACGCAGCGATCAGATGATAAACGTACACGCTGACAATATTTTAAATTAGTGATTCTGTTGAATATATGATACTCCCTCCGTTCCTGAATGTTAAGCGAATAGTTTTTTGAGAAAAAATCCAAAATATAAGGTCTATTGCGATTTATGGATAAATTTACCCATCTACAAATGAGTTTCAATCCATAAAGGAGGGATTTAAAGGGTTATTTTCAATTTGTGACTATTATGGGCTTCTCACTGGTCAAACAACCGACCCAGAGAGAGCCTGCTCATGGTCTCTCCTGATTTTTTCAAGGGAAAATGAGCCCGCCATGTACAAAATGCTCACGTCTTAATATTTGTGCAAGAAAACTATACACCTTACATCCAGGAACGTAGGGAGTAATAAATATTCTAATTTCAATGCGATGATGCAAAATAACAGTACATAGCTGCAGTCTGCCTCGAAAAAAAGGGCATTATTACTTATTTTTAACCAAGGTTCCATCTGCAAAATACTACTCCGTACATAATAAGCAGGTTTCAGTACTTTACATTTAAAATGTTTTTTTATTTCATTTAATATGTTGTTTGTTACAGAAGGTACCTTAAGGTGATTTCGGCAGGACAGTCATGTGAAGTAATTGCTGGTAAACGAGAATAGAATATGAAGTCACAAGTCATGTGTGTATCTTACCACTAAATATGTCCACCAAAATTTTCCAGAAATAATGGACATCAGCTGCACAAACACTGTGATATATATCACATCTTCTATATATCTGCAGGAAAAGGTTTTTATTTGGATTAGAAGAGAGGAAAGGAAGCACCAAATATATAAGCCAACATAATCCTCAAGTGAAAAAATAACGATTTCTCAACTTAACATTTTTTAAACTATAGTTTTCACTTTTCACTTGTCCGTGCCCCTCTATGTTTTCCTTACTCTGTTCCTAAATATAAGCATTTTAAAATTTTCTTGATCCTTCCGTATATGGACTGAATGAGTGAATCACCACACTAAACAACTTCTAGATACGTCTGTATATGTATGAATCAAGAAAAAACTAAAAAAGGCTTATAATTTGGAACAAAGGTAGTAGTTATCAATGGACACTCAGCACTAATACTGTAAATTGTTTCTAAGGAAGTTGAGAGCTGTAGACTATGTATCCCTCTATTCAATGATACATCATAAAATAGAATGATCAAGAGCTAACAATCACACTGTCATGCAGTTACTCACTCGGAAATCCCACCAGTGCGCATGTCATAACCAGCACTGAGCAGTTCATGATCATCCGATTCAGAATATTCTGGCTTCGTCATACTAGCGAGCTGCTTGTATGAAAGAAAATATGCAGCAGATGTCACCGCAAGGCCAAACCAATGCTTCCAGGTGAAAGACGAATACATTATAGCCATCCTCACTACTATGTAAATAACCTGCAAAGAAAAGGAAAAGTTAATGAATAGATGAACTAGTCCTCGGACACAGAATAGCTCAATCGTCAGACGAATAGATGAACTAGTACTATAATAAGATGGTGGCATATTTCGACAAATAAATGCCATTCAGATCAGAAGACTAAAATTCTCGAAAGGTGATCAAACTAAAGTAAACACGGTAACGCAAGTGATTCCACACCACAAAACTGAGCCATATAGCAGGGCACTCCGCCCGGCCGCTGGCTACAGACGACTGTTCCAAACCAGATGAGCTAGTCTGATCTAGGCTTCCCCAAAACCACTACAGCAGGCTCAAAATCACTCAAGCTCCGTCAAATATATTGAATCGGGCAGCAACAATCCAAGGTAATTCACGGATCTGAGGGGCGGAGGGGAGAACCAAAAGGGAGCACTCACGTTGGACCCGAGGATTATGCGACAGAGGAGGTCCATGCGCTTCTTGTTCTTCTCCACGATCTTCTTCGCTCCCTGGTTCGCCATGGCCGCGCTGCACGAGATCCTTCCGCCTCTCTCCTTCCCACGGGTTTCTCTGGAATTTTTCCGCCGAGTCAGTCTATGTTTTTTTAAGGGAACTCAGTCAGTCAGTCTTCGATAAGAACAGAAACTATGGAACTGGGCTGACTACCTGTCCGTTCTAACTGGGCCTGGACTCACCTGGAGCTTTTCGGCCCATACATTTAGATAGCCCAGTACTACAGTGTTTAAATGCCGTACCTCTGCAGCTGCATCCCCTTCCTTCTATTCTGCAACGTTCGCCACGCGCCGTGAGCCAGTAACTGCCACCGACGACAGAGAGAGAGAGAGAGAGAGAGCGAGAGGGGAGAGCAGGGCAGGATGGCGCAGCTCTGGGCGGTGTTCCTGGCCGTGGGGTCGCTCGCCATCGGCATGCTCGGGGTGCTCGGCGTCTGGCTCTGCTACCTGTTCCAGGCCGTGGCGCGGGGGCCACCTCCCGCCCCGCCACCGCCCGAGACGCCGCAGACGGGCGACGACAAGAACGGGCTGTCGGAGGCGGAGCTGAGGCAGCTTGGCGGGGTCTTCCAGGCGGAGGCGTACGGCGAGGAGGGGGAGGAGGAGGCGCTCTGCCCGATCTGCCTCGACGCCATGGAGCCCGGCCGCGCCGTGCGCGTCCTCCCCGGCTGCAACCGCGCCTTCCACCAGGACTGCGTCGACCGGTGGCTGGCCATCTCGCCGCGCTGCCCCGTGTGCAACATCTGGGCCACGCCGCAGTCGCCACTCGCCTCGCCGACGGCGGCCAAGGCTGCTGCTCCGGACTGTTGACTTGACACGGGGGCGCCGCGCGCGTTCTTGGTTCTTGGCGAATCTTGGTTTGCCTCTCTAACTTCTGGTCAAGACGCATTCTTGACCAACTCTAGTTAGTTTCCTTGTCTCGGGAGAACGGTTCTTGATGGATCCTTGTGGCCTACACGGTCGTGTAAAGGATTCTTGACCCACTGCATGTAATTGCCTCGGTTCTGAAGTTCTTGCTAGAAATCAGTAGGCTCTTGCAGATTTGGGCCCTTCTTCTTGTAGCAGGTCGTCACATTTGGCCGGATTTGGTCTATCTGATGAACCAGCGAGCAGTAAATGTTGTGAAGATAACACATTATGCTCTGGGATTAGCATATCAATCCTATTAATCAGATGTCCCCCCAATTGAGATTTTGTCAAATTCGATTATTTCTTTATGCTGTCAATGGAAAAAAAAAATTGAGCCTTTGAAGGTATGTAGGTGGAGAATCTGAAGTGGTTATCAACATTTTGCCTCCTCATGTTGCAATTGGCAGTACAACTTTGATGGGTTCATGGTTCTTTAAATCTTTACTAAGCTCGACAGTTACATTGCTTCTTGAGTTACTTCAACGTTCTACCACAAAAAAGGAGCTAAATTTACTTGCTGAATGTCTGAGCAAACGCTCCAATGTCTGAATCTTATCCGTGTTCATAATGGTCATCCTGAGATCTGCGAGCACTAGCAGAGCTTGGAGCTTTAAATATCTTCTCGTGGTTGATATGTACTTTTGCCCATCTGTTAGCCTTCTATTTTCAGGAAAAAAAAATATGTTGGTCTTTCGCCAAACACCAACTTATGCGATTTACTAGTGACGACCTGATGATTGATATTTTGTTTAGTTGTGTGGCCGAGTCATGGCGCTCTAAGAAGGAATGTTTTTACTATGTTCCATGGTTCTGAATCATTTGTAGTCTTGCTGCTTCATTTACCTGTAACAGTGCTACCATGCTATTCTTTCATTTCATCAGCCAAACTGCGGCTAACTTTGTTATACGAACTGCATAGACTGCTTTTGCTCAGTTAAATGACCACTGGTTCAGTCCTACTACTGGTGATATTGCAGTGCATAGCACTGGATACTGGCAATATGAATTCATACGCTTACTGATCAGGTGGACCAGTGATACAGTTCATGCTTGTGCTTTTGTTCTGTTACTTCAGAATTTAGACAAACCACCAGCCAAAAAAGGAAGAATTTAGACAAAGCAGTGATGTCCTTGCTGATCAACTTGAAGGACTTGTTTTAGAAGTGGGGAAGTAGAACTCCTAAGCAGCTGTGCTTATATTCATAATGGTCATCCGGAGACCTGAGATCTGCTAATACCACTAGCAGAGCTTGAAGTTTGAAATTTGTTCTATTGGTTGATATGTTTTGCACGTCTGTTTGCCTTCAATTTTCAGAAAACTAGATATATTGGCCTTTCGTCAAACACCGACTTATGTGATTTGGAGGTATGATCTGATGCTTGAGATTTTTATTAAGTTGTGTGAAGGAGTCATGGCTCTCTAAGAAGGTATGCTTTTACCATGTTCTAAATGGTTATGAATCTTTTTGTAGTCTTATTGCTTCATTCACTTGTGCTACCATGCTATTTTTCATTTTTTAAAATTCTCAAAAAAAAAGTTAAATCATCCAATCTTTGGCTAACTTTGTTTTATGAACTGCAGAGAGTCAGAGACTGCTTTTCCTCAGTTAAATGACCACTGGTTCAGTCCTAGTCGTATATTTCAATATAGTAGCATAGCACTGGCTACTGGGAATAGAAATTCATGTGCTTACTGATAAGGTGGCTGGTGACCAGTGAGTTCATGCTTCTGCTTCTCTTCTGTTACTTCAGAATTCAGAGTTCAGACCAACCACTTCTGAAAAAAAAACAGACAAACCAGTGATGTCCTCGCTGATCAGCTTGAAGGACCTGTTTTTAAAGTGGGGAATTAGGATTCCGGAGCAGCTGTACTTATATCATTCAGAGAGTCAGGACGATCACTTTTGAACCCATACAGACTGAATGTTGTGGTTTGGGCTACCTAGTGACAGTCTTGAACTTCCGTGTTCACAAACAGTCGTGTGATGATCAATCTGGCCCTTGTATATTCATCTAGTTTTCTTTCGTTTTTCAGATGATAGCTTTGCTTGGTAATAGATGTGCAGTACTCTTATTGGCTCATGACGCCATTCGCAGCATAGCTAAAATCCAACTTCAGTAGTCTAGTGCAGTCATGGCAATCTTATCTCATAGGCCATTAGGACAAGCAATTATATATCCATGATCCAAACCAAGACGAAATCATTGCGTGGAAGAGTTTAGACTGCACCAAACGGTACGTGCATGAGTACATCCATCACACTAGCAACTTTTATACTCGAGAAAACGAAAGCTGGAGAATGCTTTATACAGCGATTGGTGCTTGCTGGAGGGCGCTTGAAGTTAGAGCCACGGATCATTAAATACCCAAACAAATGTCTGAACTGATCAATGTTGTTTCAGAATGTGAAATCAAGTAACCATAAACTGAAACAAATGAAAATATCAACCGTTGCAATCTAACTTAGTACATTTCAAGTTCCTGGCCACTCACCAAAGTAAGAGAAGAGTAGAATACTAAAGCTAACCAGAAAGAGAGTGCCTAAAGAAATTAAAAGAATAGTAATAAAGGCATCATGGACTTGTTACCAACCAGAAAATTGCTTATGTGATGAGCTACTAGGAAATCTTACTTGGACACACATTGAAAATGGACCTTTTTTTACAGGAATGTTGTAGGGGATGCAGTAAGGGAGGCCCCTACAGCGATTTTTGTTTCTGAAATAATAAGCATCCAAATTCACCCATGAGGACATTCAACCTAGGTGGCTAGGTTGTACATCCACTTCCCTAACCAACTGAGCTAACGATTAACCCGGGTCGTAGGATTAAACTTCAAGGTGCATGAAGTAGTATCAAACAAGATTTAAAAAACATGTTCCATTAAGCCTAATAATTGTATAAAGCAAAACATATAAAAATGTATGAACTTCTGAGGTATAACTCGAGATTCATAAAAAATATGGACATCTCTAGAGAAATCTCACTTATGTAGCTAGCCATTTAGCACTATGTAAGAACCAACTAAGAAATTTTAGAAATTTTGTTATATTGTCCTACACTAAAGTACTACAGAGTTTAGACAATTTCAAATATTTCAATTCCACATTTCACATGTATGTATGATATAATATGCAGTAGAAGCTAGGATTCCAGTCTTCGTACAAAGAACAAAAGAACCAACAGTTATAATTGGACAAGATTAATGTTTCCAAGCATCAAATCCCTCGACAAGCAGATTTCATTGGCAAATGAGTTATAAGTTTCTAATATGGAAATACTTCCCATACAAAGCAGGCTATAAAAAATGACGATTAAGACGTAGAACCTCTACAAATAACTCTAAGCAATGAGCCAATGACATAACTAATGGATAAGAGACGGTCACGCTAGCATATACGCTCTCCGCTATCTGACTTCAAGTCAATGAACACAAATACACCACAAGAAAATATCACTTATTAGACTGTAATGCATTAGAAAATAGGAAAAGGTTGCCACAACAATGTGACAATTCCATGTCAATATTTTACAAGTTATCTGAACCTACTGGTGTAACTCTCAAGAGTTGGTACTACTGTTGATCACCACGATATGCAGTTTTGCTATCTCTGAGAACTGAACTGCTTTGAACAATTAATTCCATAGTCAGGGGAGATAACTGAATACTGGAGCAGTGCCCATGATAAAACTCAAATTAACTGTTTCCTGTCATGTCAAGCATCTCATCAAGACCTTTTAATCTCTGTAGTCCTTCACTAATTAAAAACTTTATCTTTTGCTTATCGTCACAATGGCGATTCTTTTCAATCTCTGCCCTTACTGTCTGCCTCAACTCATCTGGACAAAGAACGATAAATATAGTTAGCATACTTCAATGATAGCAGCACACAACAAAATAAAAGAGCAAGGTTTAGAAATAAACCGACCACGAGCATTCTCAGGGGCTCGGCGAGTCACGCGAAGTGCCTGCCTATAAAATTTCAAGACACGTGCACGCAAGATGAAAGCCCGTAAGTCCATGAACTGAGCCATCGAAGAACACCAAATGGTGACAGAATTTGGATCCTCCTGTTACACTGAAAATTCAACAAGACTGAATGGTTAGAAATATATAAGCACCATGCATGAATAGTTAATTCTTTCAGGTAAGTGATAGCAAAAGTGTAAATTATTCCCCAATGAAATTAACAAGTATACTGTATACACAAGCATGCTACTACTTATGCATCAGCAATACTATTAAATCACATCACCATGTGTTTGCCATCCTATGCTGACAATTCCACATAATTACTATCCTAAGAGAAACACCTAATGTGTCTATGCTCTTCAGGAACTACAATCTGCTAATGATTTATATCACTAAAACGCATGTCCAGTTCGACAGGATCTAGACAGAATAACCATCTTCTCATAGTTCCCCATGCGAGTAAGCTATGCCCGTGGAAGAGCAACAAGCCAGTTTCCAAATTCACAAGTAGAATGTCAAGGTGTCGGACGAATCCATTGGTCACAGCTGATTGACAAGCAAAGACGAAGTAAACAATCATCCCCTGATTTCTAAACTGAACCTCTATCACATCATAAATTGAGGACAGGGGTAGGATGGGATCGACGGATATACCTGACGGGCTCACGGGCACGGCGCGGACAACGGGAAGGGGAGAAGTAGAGCAGCAGAGGCGTGAGCGTGACCGCGTAAAATTGAGCTGTGGTGGCGGCCCTAGACGTCGAGCTCGCGCGCGGCGGCCCGTGGAGGCTGGATTCAGGTACGTGGAGCGGTACTCCGGCCGTCCAGCGGCGGGGTCGCACAGATGCAACGGCCGGCGTCGGGTGGGAGACGGCGGAAAAGGAGAAATGAGGGAGGAGAGTGGACGGGGTTATCGGGCTGGGCTGGACCGGGCACGCCACGAAAACCTTGGGCCACCCGGCCCGGCACAACGGGCACGGAAAAGCGCAAGTTTTTTCTAAAATTTTACTCTTTTTTCCATAAGTGAAGGCTTAGATTATTAGATGCATTTTTTTTGAAACACAGGACAATGTAAAAGCTCATATACACGCGAATATACTCATACTTTTAAACGCATAAACGCACATCCTACCCATATGAGCATCTCCAATACACTGAACGGACGGATCAGGTTTTGAGATTGACGAAGTCACCACAGTCGTCTCGTTGTCGACGAGAACGTCGCCTCCTACTGAAAAATACTCCTTCTAAACGAGAAACACCAACGTCAAACCTGGATTTGAACTCTAGTTAGCTGGGGGTACAACCACCCTCCTAACCATATAGCCACATGCAAGTTCTCGATATGCATTAGGTTTTAAAACATTAGTTGTATGAGATTTTTAACGATTGGTAAGGACAACTCCAAAGACATCCCTCAAATTGTTTTTGTTTTGTGTCTGAAATGTTCATTTGTGGGCGTTAGATATGTGTTTGTGCATAATCTCGTTACGCCCACGACACAGTCACGGAAACTGATTTCTTCTTCTCCCTCCTATAAATATATCATAAACAATTACAATCACAGTTCTCTCTTACAAAGTTGACAAAGGCCGCAATCTGTCGTACACCTCATTTGCAAGTGTCGCTACGCCATTCAAGTATGGAATATGTTGTTTGTGTGGCTCGGTCTCACTGCGATTGAAACTATCATGTGGCATTCATTTTCCTCCATTGAGGAGTGGTGGAGGTTCGTCATCTTCAACAACGGCACCTGGAGGAAGTCTATGGCCTCCCTCATCATGCTCGTGTGTTGGGAGATTTGGAGCGAGCGTAACGCACATGTCATTTGCAAGGTCTCTACCATGCCAACGGTGGTCGCTGCCCGGATTAAGGCTGAGGCCGTTATGTGATGCATGCTCCGCGGGAAGCTAAGCACTTGAACTCTATTATGCCGGGAGGATAATGTCTTTGTTGTAGTGTTTCCTTGGTGTTGGGGGTGGGGGTGGGGTGGGTGGGGTTTGAACCCCTTCGTGTGGGTTTGTAAAACTTCTTTGACTCCTCTTTTTTTAAATATGATATCGTTTAAACAAAATATAATCAAATTTTACTATGAAACAATATTTTAGATTATCCATCAAACAAAAAAGTTAATAGGCTAACACAGAAAAGCGTCGTTGATTACACAAATGAGACTGATGCAATTCACTGAAATCACAAACTCATGGCCATCCTAAGGAGGATCGTGTTGTGATTAGACAAATGAAAGTGTCGCAATTCACTAAAATCACAACATAAACAAGTTGATGACTCGGTTGTTGCGCGACCTTGGGTTCGTTGAGGTGTGTGTGGTGGTCCGTATGTCCGAGCGGCTCCTCTGGAAAGGTTGTGTTGAGGTGTTGTTTCTGGTCACTTGGGTGGCATAGTCGTCTGCTCATATGGAGTGTGTGTGTGTTGTTGCTGTGACGATTTTCGGCCGACATTTTCTTATAAACCGGCTAATTCTCTTCTTCTCAATGAAATAAAAAGAGAGAGGCACTCAATTGTTTTTGTGTGTGTGTTAAGAACCATTTGGCATCATCCATCACAGATCCTTTTATACGAAATCACTACTATCGCACATGGTGCATTTCTGTCGTTTCTCTCCTGGATCCGCCACTTACGGCAAAGGGGTACTGACTACTCACTGCGTACATCTGTATCGATGATCAGTGAACTGTGCATATACTTATGTCTCAGATTAGATCAGGAGCAAAATAATGGTGTTGACCTACTAGCTAGGAGTAAACTTCCAGCCTAGGAGCGTAGGTTCGTTGAAGTAACCTTCAAGGACCAGGAAGTCAGGAAGATTCGTCAATGTCAACGCGAGTAACCCTAGCTTACTCCGTTTGCAACTCCCAGATGTTCCACGGAGTCTATCTCGAGAAAGCAGAGATCTTTCCATATCCTACTCCTAGTACAAGCGTTGTGTTGCAGAAACCGATGCGTTCAGCTTCGTTCGACGACGTCGAGATCTGCTGCTGGTCGATGCCGCGTCGTCTTGTCGCCTGTCAGGTTAAGTCCACGCCTCGCCTGCGTGCGTGAAGCGGAAGCAATGGTTTTAGTTGAGTGGGAGGGACGAATTATCACGCAGAGCTATATGTCAATGGCCCCGTACAGGGATGAAGAAAAGCAGAGCATAATTGCTGAAATTATTGTTCTTCACCTGATGAGCGGACCGGCCGGTGGTTCGTGCCTCATGTAGCCTGCCGGAATCCTTCCTGATGTGGTCGAACAGTACGGTGTATCAAATCGGGGGAGGTTAATCGGCATGCGAATAGGGGCAATTTTGACAAATCTAACCCTTTTTTGAATTTATTTTTCAAAATGAACTAAATTTCAAAATAATTGTCAATTTGACCCTTTTTCACGACGCCCGGCTCCGGGGCGCCGAGCTGTACTGTACGTGAAATTTCACAAAAATAACCCTTTGGCCAAAGTTTAGCAAAAAATAATCCATTTTCAAAACTATTTTGAAATCTAACCCTTTTTGGTAGCGCCCGGCGCTACCCTCTGTGTGGTAGCGCCACAGCCTCCGTCGCTACCCTCGTGCCAGCGTGGCAACGCGGGTCCGTGTGGAAACGGCTAAGTCTGGGAGGGTAGAGGGTAGCTCCAAGCCCCATGGCGCTACCCTCCCAGACTTAGCCGTTTTCGACGTGCTCGGAGGGTAGCACCATGGGGCTTGGAGCTACCCTCTTAAGGGTAGCGCCGAGGGGCATGGCGCTACCCTCCGAAGGGTAGCGCCGAAGGGCTTGTTGCCACGCTGGAGGGTAGCGACGGATGCTGTGGCGTTACCACACAGAGGGTAGCGTCGCATCGTTGGGCGCTACCAAAAAGGGTTAGATTTCAAAATAGTTTTGAAAATAGGTTATTTTTTGCTGAACTTTGTCCAAAGGGTTATTTTTGTGAAATTTCACGTACTGTACAACGCCGCAGTCCAAGGCGTCGTCGACCTCGCCATATCGGTCGTGTAGGCTCCACAGTCGTGACCACGGCGCCCCGATCCAGGGCGTCGTGCTAGAGACCAGGGCGCCCCAGTTCAAGGCGTCGTGCTACTGACGAGAACGTCCAGAAGTACGTACAAAAATCTCTGGCGATGGCTTTTCCGCTACTCGGTCCACATCGCTTTAACCTCCCTCACATCATGCGGACCGGCTGCTCGCCGCGCCCGGCGGCCAGCAGACCCGGCCGCAACGGGACCAACTGCACGAGCGGCAGGTTCTACACCTACGACGTGTTCGTCAAGGCCGTGAGCAAGGTTCTCCGGTTTTGACGCAGCCGGCGACGATGATACCCGTTGTGGGCGGCAATGGCAGCAGGGACTACTTGCACGTAGGCCTGCTACCGTTTCCAGGGATCTTTGTCGTGGCGTCAGGCAGCGCGCCACGGCCGAGCGGATCCATGCCATGATGGGCGCGCTGCTTCTGTTCAAGGCCTTCAAGCCGACGTGCGCGGCCGAGGACTCGTGGTACGTGGAGAGCCTGAGACGTCGCCTTCTACGTGTTCGGCTTCTTCAAAGGCATTCTGCTCTTCACTGTCGTCATCGTGCTCATCAGCACCGGCTGGTCTTAAAGCCATACCTCTAAGTATGTGTTGCTGCCACAGTCTGGAAGCTCTCTCTCTCGTCTCTCTCAGATCACGGACAGAGAGGAACGAGATGAAGTTCAGAAACACACTGACAAACTGAATTTTCTGGCGCACAAACACCACGCCCCACTGACGGCAATTTTATGTATTTCCTGCCGAGCTCATGTTCGATACACTGACCCATGCACGCGGGAGGGGTTCTTATACGAGCGCGCGCGCACGCCGCCATGCCGCGCTCGAGACGCACCCCGCTCGCCACGATCTGCATGTCCCGGCTCGCGCCCACGCGCTCCAGACGCGAACAACGCCGCCAAGCTACAGCTGCTGGACGTGGTCATCTCCCCGGATAACTCAGCTAACAGACTACAACCACACGCACACATGTCCGTCGGGGACTCAGTCACTCAGACCCGGTGCACTCACACCGGTCACCACCACCACGGGCATGGCTTATTGCCAACAGTATGTACAAAGGATCTAGGTATCGACCGGCCATTGTAGCTGCCGAAAGAGCCGACGTGACGAACGTGCCGATAATCATCATACTGCTGCAAGTGATTGAGAACATCGCGTCGGCGTCTCGGGGATGATAGGGAGTAGGGAGACGGCGGGGCGGTACTGGCTGGCCTAGAACCAGGTCTTCCTGCTGGCGGACGTCGCGTCTCTCGTCTGCTGCTGTGTGGTCTATCTTCCCGATCATCTGGTCCATCCGCAACTTGCGGGAGGCCTCGAAGACGGACGGCAAGGCCGCCAGGAACCTCAAGCAACTCACCCTCTTCAAGCAGTTCTACCTCGTCGTCGTCGGGCCACGAACCCGGGGAACTTGCTTGCAACCTTGACGAACGCGCCGAAGCCGGGGAAAGTTTGTCAGTAGCACGACGCCTTCAAGCGTGGCGCCGTGGTCTCTAGCACGACGCCATGGTCCGGGGCGCCGTGGTCACGGCCTGTCGAGCCTGCCTGGCCAACATGGCGAGATCGACGACGCCTTGGACTGCGACGTTGTAGAGTAGAGCTCGACGCCCCAGGGCCGGGCGCTGTGAAAAAAGGTCAAATTGACAATTAATTTGAAATTTGGTTCATTTTGGAAAATAAATTCAAAAAAGGGTTAGATTTGTCAAAATTGCCGCGAATAGGCGATAGACTTGAGTACTGTACTGCCGGTCTCTTATTTTGGCGGAATTTTGACAGTTCAGTATTTGTCGCTGGTGAAACTCACGGGCGCTGCTTCCTCTGCTCACATGTGTGCGTCTGGATTCTAGACTAGCCATGATCAAATTGTTATAGGCACAGCCAGCAAGTATGTGTGTTGGTTCACAGAGATAAGATGCTGCTGATCGCTGAGTGACAAGCTATGTTCATTCCTAAAAGATGATCACAAAAGTTCACAAGTTGATTGCTCAACGTATTTTGCTCCACCGCGGAGAAAAAACATAAGCATCGAGGAGAAAACGACCTTCTCCACCGCGGCAACAGCAGCCGCAGCAACAGGGCAAAGTTGCAACTACTAGCGGATAACAGAAACAACAAGGGGGGATGGTTTGTTTATAATGTGACAGCCATCAGGCCATGTGCGATGGAATCTTGTTTGTTAAAGCCACTAACAACTCGCTAATGCTTTTGATTATGCTCCATGCTCAACAGAAAGGCAAAAGAACACACAACAGCCAGCAAGAAAGGCAGCAACAGCCAACAGTCAGGCGGTCAACTCACGGTTTACCATTTGAACAACGGTTATAGCCTAGTTTTATTTTTCCTACACATAATCATTCACCGACGAGTGACATACTCCATATAATCTATATCTATGGCATAGATCTTTCAGATGAATGCAGCACTTGCACTGTGGTCAGTCAGATCACCTCTTCGTTTCCATCTCAGAAAATTCACGGGAAGAAAATGCATGATGAACAGACTCATGGATGGAGTAGCTCAGAGGAGAGGATTAACCAACCGTTCAAGTTTCAACCTCATCATAATTAAGGATCCAGAACAGAACAGGACAGATCAAGAGCACTATACACAAACATCGATCTACTACGAGTAGCATTTAGCAGGAGGTGATCAAAACCCGATCTTGATTAGTAAAAACGATTAATCAACATCTACCGCCATGAACTGGATGTAGCTCTCATCAGTAGACCTCCTCGGGGATGCTCTGCAGGCCGGGCTCCCACTCCCCGCTGGCCTGCATCCGCCGCGTCTCCTCCGCCGCCCTCCGCAGGCTGCGCCGCCGGAGCGACTGCAGCCTCTGCTCCGCGTCCGCGCCGCCGCCGCCGCCCGACGCGCGCTGCCTGCCGCCGCGGCGATGATGGTCCCCCGATGCCGCTGCCGCCGCCACCTCGCCGGAGCCGAGGGCAGCCACCATCTTCTTCAGCTCGCGCTTGCTGACCACGATCTTGACGCGCACCGCGCCGCCCACCTCCTCCCGGGACAGGACGCGGCCGCCGTGGCTCAGCTGCTCGAGCGCCTCCGCGGCCGCCTTGGACTGGTGCTGCTGCTGCCGGTGGTGCCCGGCCGCCGCGTCCCTGGGGAAGAAGCACCTGGTCGCCATCTCCGGCCGACGCCGACGTCCGGCCGGGCAAGTGGTGGTAGTACAGACTCTCTAGCTCAGTCCCTGCTGCTGCGAGCTCCGACGTTCCTTGCAAGTCACAGCGCAATGGCGGAAGCAAAGGCAAAGTGGAATGTGCGGGCTGTCCGTCGAGGCGTCGAGTAATGTGTGACATAGAACGAAATAGGATGCTCCGTTTATATACTCCTACCACGGGTAGTTAGCCTTTCTTTTTGGTGAGCCCTGCCCTGCCCCAGTTGTCTACAGATACGTATACCGCTTTAGGTCACTGGCCCGTGGGCCCGGCTACCCAGAGGAACCTCACTTCCTCAACACCTGTGATGATGAATGTCCCAAGCTTTTCTTCTACTGTATCAAAATTATTTAGCTTTGCAAGTACATGGACCAATATGGTTTGATAGGTTTGTTACAGCGTCATTAGCGGATCCATAAAAGGGGGGAAACCCGGTGGTGGATATTAGTCGTATTTCGGTCCGAACACAACGTGTATAAAAGCCCCATCCTTACGCAATTTTAAGTTGACCCATATAGGCACCGCCAAACTCACTATATGTTTATGGTTTGAGAGGGGATTTAAGTTGAGTTTCCATCGTTTCACCCTTACCGTTGGCACCACAGTTTCTCGTTGTCGCCATACTATTTGCCTAGACCCGACCGGCCCGGATGACGGCGGAACGTGGCCATGCACCCACAACACCAATAGGCTTGGCTTAGGCTCGGCCTTGGCACCTACGACGTCAAGGCTGACTCTTTAAGCGCACGCGCGCGTGCTCTGGCACCAACCCTGTTGTCGGCCCACGCCGGTTGAGAGCTCCGACATTGAATCCTCATCCGACGGCGACCTCACCGTTACCGAGGATGAGGTCAAGCTCTTCGAGGTGGTCGTCGTGAAGTCCGTCCAGTTCTCTCGGGAAGCGCCAACATCTCCCTGTCGTTGGGGCCTTAAAGACCGACCATATCCATTACAGATTCACATGTTTCAGCGGGAGGAGGAGCACCTTGCGCACCAATGCGAGCAGAAGTTGGAGGCTATCCTCCATCGCGAGTACGTCAACGTATCCTCTTCCAGCGATGAGTGAGGAGATGATGAACTTAGTGTTGATTCTTTGACTTTCACGCGAACTTTTAAAAAAAATGTGCACATTTTTTTTGCCAGTTCAACTTCTATCCATCGAATTTCCTTTAAGGGTATCTTATATCGGTTTTAACATTTCTTTGAATAAGGAGTCGTCTAGAGATGATCTAAAAAAGTGGTCAACGGGGAATGATCCATCTCTTGACTTTACATTATTAGGTTGATGCATCTAGAGATGATCTTACTGGTCAGTAACTAGAAGTGCTTTTTTAAAGACTGATAAACAATCATGACAGAGACTAATTGCGATGGCAGTTGAATATAGAGAAATGGATGCCTCACATGGCCGTCCCTCTCGCAGAGGGACGATCGGAGCAGGCATCATTGGAACGATCGGGGAGGAAAGTAACGTATCATCGATCCTTGGCTACAAGAGCCTCCTCCCATGTTCCTCTTTGCACTTCTGCATCCTAGAGATCAGTTCTGGTAGAAAAGATGTACCGCACGATCATGTCATCTAAAAAATGTCTAAGCTCATAGTATGATCCTTGGGGCGCTTTTTGGTTGGAAAATAACAGTGCATGGTTTTGGAAAATGGAATGCAGGGGTGTTTAAATAACCATTATGCAAGCTTGTATGAAGTCTTTGAGATAGTAGATATTACTTGTAGGGTATCGCTGTCCCTTTCAGGGGACGCTCGAAACTGATTTTCTTGCGATAGACTCGACAATGGAACCATCGGTCCACTACTCTACTCGATCCCTTGATGATCGATCGAGCTGGCTGTATTGACATTACAGGCGAGCGGACGGTCCTAAAGACGTACTGTACGTCGATGTATTTGACATTCTTTTTTCTATTGGAGAAGAATGTATTCCTTCCTCAACTAGGCTTATCACAAGCTAACTACTCATAACCGTCAGTTAGTTAAATTAATTAACAAGGAGCACCAGATCGTCGTCGACGGTAGTCAGGCTACGTCGCCACACGCTTAAACCGGCCAGCAGCCAGCTGCTAGCTGGTCGTTAATCCGCGTATTTATTTATCTTGACATTGGTTGCTGATTAATCCTACGTGCCATGACATGATCAGGCGCAGCAATCATCACCAACGTAGGTATATGAACGCGGATGGACGGCCGGTGAGCCAACCCATATGATTGATCATTTGACGGCAAATTGCAACAGTAACGCGGAATCCCCAGTGATCATAATCAATGCAGCGCAAGGCACCGATCGGTCGAAGCAGAGAGTACGTACGCAGGCATGACGCCAGGCGATCGAGAGCGAGCTTGGCGACTTCCCTTGCCATTAGCACGCCAAGTGTCTGTAGAAACGACGAGATTGCATACACCATTATACTGTTGGGTGACACGCATCCATAATTGATCAGAGACATATAACAACAGATTATACTGTTGTGTGAAACGAATTCTACTTGTACTGATTGTTTTTCCTCTGCACGACAATGATTAACCAAACAAACTAATAACCTGTGTAAGCGCGCAGCCTTCTGGCTTCTCCAGGGCGTACGCACAGATTATCTTGGAGTACTACAATGCTATCAGCTAAAGCTTCGATAATGCAACGCATTTGCATGGCATGTTTTGAGGAGGAAGTAACATGGGGCCGATGCATCCATGCATTGGCTGCGCTAGACTGGTTCTGGTATAGGTACGCAGTAGCAGCCATATTTATTTTCTTTGTGTGCAATGCAAACCAAAAGCAGTGAATATATAAAATAAACAAATCCAGGAACAGATAAACAACCCCCTGGAGCTGACGCGGATAATACCTTTCTTCACATGCACACACAAAAGCTAGCTAGATAGCTAGATCGATCTTCGCGCTGTACTTGGCGTGCCGTGGGACCGGACTGTCGGCCCCACGTGCCAGCCATTCTGAGTTATGGGCAGTGTTTTATACTACAGTACTACTTTTTAAGCGAGGCGATGATGATTAAAACATTATTTGTTTGGATCTTAATCATGTGCATGCCATATGAACGTCGCTCTGTTGCCTGCTCTCGGTCTCGGGTTTGCTTCAAGGAAGGTTCCTACTGGCTGTGCAGTGTGCACAACACGACTACGTACAGTACTACTGTGGGAGCGAGCGTAGTTACTCCACGGAAACCAGACGTACAGTACTACTGTGGGAGCGAGCGAGCGTACAGTACTACTGTGGGAGTAATATACTGAGACCGGCTAAGCTCTGCTGCGGCTGCTCTTGTCTGCTTGCAAACTGGGGTCTCGAGCCCGGAATACGTGCAGCCAAAACCGTGCGGTGTCCACGCTAGCTATGGAGGAGATGCATGTGATCCAGCACGGCTTTTCAGGCCAAGTTTATGTTGCCTGCGATCTCATCTCATCTCAGGCGGAGTTTGCGTCGGGAACACTGTTTTCTGTTTGTTGAGTTTCCTGTGCGCGATGAATCTAGCGCAATGTACGAAGTGACACGTCGCGAATCGGACGGAAACCAGACGTTTTTACAAGACTATAACTAAGCAGCCAGCAAAGTTGTCCCCTGCGCATGTAACCTTCACGTAAAAAAATCTGATCGTGGACTGTTTAGAACAGTTTTTAAAATCTTCTACTGCGGAGTAGTGATATTTTAGTATCAACATCGGCAGACACGAGAGAGACGTACGTACACAGCGGAGTATAGTACGAAATCCATCCACTGTACAGCGACGGATTCTTTTGTACAGTACCATTAGATCGGCTGGACACAGACACGGTGCACAAGATTTAAAGATCCGGAAAACTAAACTCGAGCGGGAGAAGAAAAACAAATGCGAGGCCTCGTTGCTGACGAAGCCATGACGCTAGCGTGACGTTATCGGTGCCACCGAATGTTTCAAATCAAATGAGAAGAAAAAAAACAGTCCCGATCATCATCGAATTACTACGACACGTACTAGTACTACTATGCAAGTATATGCACAACTTGGAGTTTAGTTGAACAAGAACAGTAGCAGGCCGGGGCCACCGGATGAGCTAGCGACTCCCGTCCAACACGCACGCACGCACGGGCCGGTGGACCGTTCCTTGGGCGCGTCCAGGCCGCCGGATCGTGGCTCGAACGGTCCAGATCAGTCGGACGCCGCGGCCCCGTCCAAGACGCTCGGTCCGTGTCAGTCCGTACGGGCGAGACGTGTGAGCTGCTGAGCTGTGGGCTGTGGCCGGGTCGTTGCGTGTCGCGGTCTGGCCGTGGTGACTGTGCCTGTGCGTGTGTCCCCCGAGAGGTACGCTCGGTCGTTTTCAGGTGGGTCGCCGGGCTCGGCTGTCCGCGCGATCTGGCACAGGTCGCCGCCGCGTCACCGCTGAGTCTGTCACCGCTGCTTGTTTCCGCAGGAAGCCGGAGCTCGATCGGGGGCGTACGTGGTGTACACTGCCCTGGCCCCTGGTGGTACACTCATACTCCTACAGACTAATGAAAGCCGTGACGGTGCTCTGATGGTGATAGCGTGTGTAGACCAAGTACGGAGCGGTGGTCAGAAAGGAGTTACGAGTAATGATTAGACCTTAATTTTCCGGATTTCGATGTGCTGGTCAAAACGTACCCCCTCGGTTTCAAAATACTTCCTCTGTAATAAAATAAAATAAAATAAAATAAAATAAAAGACGTTTATATATTAAAATACAGAGTGAGTAATTGACTTGGGTTTATAAAAAATGTGATATATACATTCTCTATATATATATTCGTTTTAACAAACACAAATATGTGTTAAGTAATTTAGAATGGAGAGAGTACATCGTCCAAATCTTGTTTAGACTTTAGATACACTTTATCTATATGACGCACAAAACAGAGCAGCGGACAACTTCTCCAAACTTGCCCTGCATCTGAAGTTGTTGGTGTCCACATTTCTCCCTGATCCCTCCGTATAAATTAAGAACATGTTCTACAAGATCGCGAGTGCGGCTCGGGCGGAGGGAAGGGGGACACATGCACCAATAGTATTTTTGTGTCCCGACACGCCAATATAAGTTTTTAACATATTGAATCCGAACACTCTATTGTTGTGCGAGTGGATGTGCTCGTTCGTATATCCAATTGGAAGAGTGAGAATTAAAGCCGCGTCCACCGACCATTTCGTTGAAACCAAATTCCATAGTTTCTCGTGTAAGCCATGCCTTTTACGTACAACGTCTTTCATTTCACCGGTGCTTGTGTTTGGCCCAGGTACGTTCTATCATGTGCTTCCTCCGTTCCAAATTATAAGTCTTCAAACTTTTCTTAATTTGTGCTTCGCCGTGTTTTGATGTGTTAATTCATTAATTTCAGATTATATATGTATTAATCAAGAAAGAGCTGAAATTCCTTATATAAGTTTAAAAACGGTGGGAGTATGAATGTATGTGACGACATCTATATACCTACGAAACTGCTCATGTATGATGGTCTGCGTACGATTCCTGTCCGATAATTAATCTGAGGATAATAGTACTCTTGACTCTTGTCCAGCAGGGTTTGATGAGCAGAATCTAACCGAAATCGTACAAGAATCACCGGACATACAGGTACAGCAAGAGGTGTATACGTGACATTAACATTGTGCGACATCCATGTACCTAAATGTATACATGGTCTATAGGGGTCAAGATGTTCCACTGGATGTACACGAAGAAAGAAAGATAAACCACATCCGATCTCATCCTTACGATCCCGATTAGACGCTGGCATTCATGTGACGGGCACCATCAGCCATTGTTGCGCCCGTTGGGTGTAAACTCTTTTGCGTAGATCTTGTCGTCGTACCGAAGAGGAATCTCCTAGGGCTGGGCTGGCTCGCATTTCGATCCACCTGCTCGCCCGCTACCACAGACAGCACACACATGCAATGGCTCTACCTGGCGCTGGACAAAGATTCAGAGCAGGAAAGACACACGTAGGTTCGCCTCTCACACGCTCGGGTGTTTCCTCCCTCTCAAGCTCATCTTGTTTATTGAATAGGCCAGATAATATTTACATCGATCGATCGGTCATGAACATGAACAAAAAATATTGGATCCAAATGCCAGATTAAAATTTCCGACATTTCAGCCCAACGTTGCTTGAATCCAAGATTAATCCAGGATGAAGAGGCAAACACCAAAAAAAATGAAGAGCATGCCGTCGAAGCTAGGACTAGCTATACATGGGAAGAATCGACATCAACACGTAGCTAGCTACTGAGTTCGCCTCTAGCTAGCCTAGCTGAAGAGATCCTCCGGGATGCTGTGCAACGCCGGCGACCATCGTCCCTGGCGTCTCGCGGCCGTTGCTTCGGCCGCCTGCTTCTTCACGTGCTGCCGTCTGAGAGCGCTCACCAGCTGCTCCAACGCTGGCGGCAGCGCGAAGGCGCCGCCGGCGGCCACGGCCGCGGCCACCTGCTTCAGCTGCTGCTTGCTCAGCACGATCTTGACGCGCATCCCGCCTCCCGGGACCGGGCTGGCGGCCCCGCTGTGCGCTGGATCGGCGATGGTCGTGCCCGTGGACTGCTCGACGGCCGTGACCGTCTTGGCGTCCAGCTGCAGCCTCGGGCACCTCACCAGCTTCCTGGCATCCCTCCTGGGCACCTGCGCGGCGGCCTCCAACTCCATGGATCTGATGCTAGCTAGCTATCTTCCCTGCAGATGCTTCTCTTTGCTCACTGCTTGGTCCTGTAAGTTTTTCCTAGCTCGCCGTGCTGATGGGGCAGTAGAGAATGAATATATGGCGTTTCGCCGTGTCTCTGGGGCTAGGGTTTTATATAGAGGTTTACCAAGTGAGATCGACAGCTCAGAGGCAACTGTCCGCGTAAAGATTGGAAAGGGACGGCGCCATAGTATATAGGTGGATTTCTTCTTCTTCCATGGGATTAGTTAGCTCTCCGGTGAGTTTAAATAATTTGGGTACAGCACGTAGTAGGACCCATGCATCACATGCTGCTTTGCAGAATTTCTCAAGACTAGACTAGCACCAGTGCTCTCCCTGGAGGTTTGATCTGGAATTTCTTGGCTTTACAAGCGGGCCCCATGGCCATAGTTATTTTTATTTTTTTGAAACGAATAGTTATAATTTTTTTCCCTGTAATATACACAGTTCAGTTGTAGCTCTAGATCTAGGGATTGTATTTGGTCCTTCAGGGCGACTAGCTTTGTACCTGGGGCTTTGTGTTCGGGCGCGACAAGGTTTCGAGCACGTCTGCGTGATGTTCTACGTCCAGCCTTCAACTTGGAGGAACGGCGGATCATGTGCGACCTCCTACATCGATGGACCTTGTAATTTGGAAACCGCTGTGGAGATGAGTGGAAGGTTTCCTCGGCAGATATGTGACGTGCTAATGAGATATGTATGCTATAACGTCTCCCAGGAGTTTCATAGTAGCGGACTTGCGACGGTGAGCTCGGCATTCCGCATAATCTTCAAGTCGTATGGCGACCCTCCTCAGCCAAGTCCCCTTGCTTGTGTTTCCTCCTGTCCGTCAATAGTTTCGAAGGATCTTTAGCTCCGTTCATGAATCACCCGACGCTGCAGCACCAAGTGGTTCCTCCCTAGTGTATGCGGTACCATTCTGCCCATCGAGCTCCTGATGGTGTTGCGGTGGAGAAGAACCCAGGAACCTAACTGATTTTCTTAGACTTCTTTGAGGGTTCTTCTTATTAAAGTGTAGGTCCTGATAGTAATTTTGGTTTCTTTTGTGGACCTTGTTCTAATGTTTGCGAACGCTTAAATATAGCAGCCGGGTCATTTGGGACCTACCCTTTTTCAGAAAAAGAAAACACATGGTGTGGCCATATGGGAGTTGAATTACATATACTTTTTTCTTTGAAACACGGTACACCGTAAATGCTAACATACACACACATATAACACACATGTCACCTGAGGTCGTGCTGATCGTGCATGTACTTTCGGACAAACAGACCCAGCAAAAAATGTGTGTAAGTCTAGAAGGGTGTGTTTAGTTAGCTGCATGCACCTCTTGGCAAGACATGTTAGATGCAACCTTTTCTTGTTTGATAACCTGGCCGAACAAAGTTGTTTTATAGCATGAATTATGCACAGACACCCCGGCACAGGAGAAACGGCCGATTCAACCGTTTATCTACGGCTGGGCCCTACGCTATGCGCATGGGAGTTAGCGAAGGTGGGTTCAATGTCAGGTGTGTGAGGTAAGTTCTCGTCACCTCCCTTATACTCCTTTATTTGATTCCCTTTTATCGTATACAAATAAACTCCGATATAAAATATTTATACACGAAATATGTGCATGTCAATAAGTAGGTTTTATTGCCGTGCTCGGTTTAGAGTTTCATCGTATTTATCTTCTCACCTTGAACCGATGTTTGCCCTTTTTAAAACACAAATTCGTCACACTTAGTCAATCGTTCGATAAATTTATGAGTAGATCCATCTAATCATATTCCACAAGTTGTAACTTCTCTTATTCGGGGGATATATAAGTAGATCTTGTACATCATATATGTACATGTTTAGACTATGATCGATATGTGTTTGTCAACCTCTCTACGCATGTAACCTCGAATCGTCATGAACTCTGCACCGCTCGTCCAGGTTCAAATGCCAGGGAGATAAAAGGGCGAAAATAAGTGGGCACCCATGTTTAAATGCTCGCGGCCGCAAATTATTATTTTTAAAATCTCATTATGGGAGCCGTTTTTCTTTCAAAATAAATAAATAAGTACGCACATGTTTTATAACCAAACACTGGTTTTGCGTTTCTCCGGACCAAGGCAAACTTCGAACCAGACAAGGAAATAGAGTGTACAACGTGGTTCAACCAACGTTTTTTCAGGATCATTCCCTAGGAGCCACAGATATGCAAAAGCCTAAAAATGATGTGGGTAACCACAAACACGTACTAAATGCCCTTAATGGTATGCACGTCCAGACGTACGGACGTATGTACGTACATGGGGGAGTGGTTGAGGCTTGGACGAATTGTCACTACCTCGAGCGGGAGACGAAGCGGGACCAGCGGCAGGTTGTTCATCTTTGGCAGCACGTCTCCACCGTCACATATGTTGCACCCGGTACAGTTGATTTAGGTACGTGCGTGTTAAGGCTATTTGGTAGTATCTGCAGCATTGATCTGAGAGATTGGCCAGATGTACATTCCAATGGCGAAAGAGATACTTTTTTTTTAGAGAAGAGAGAAAGGGAGACTTTTTTCCCGCAAAAAAAAAAAAGGGGATTCTTTCTTTCGGCCCGGAAAAAGAAGTTTTTTTTTAGAATTCAGTATAATGGGGATGTATCACACCGGGGCAGCGCGGGCCAAATGAGGAGTGGCAAATCCTAAATACCGCATACGTCAGAACGCATTTGTCCCCGCGCACCCCTCTCGGTAGTCATGGGCCGGCCCAGTAGCTACAATCTGGACTTTTTGTTTCCCTTTTTTTCTGTTTGAGTTTTTTTTATTTCTTTCGCATGTCTCTAAAACCAATGTTTCAGAATTAAAAATTGTTCATAATTTGGAATTAAAATTTTCCGGTTTTAGAAAAATTATCAGACTTAAAATTGTCTGAATTTAAAAAGTGTTTAGTTTTCGCAAATGTTCAAATTTAGAAAATGTTCATAATTAAAAGTTTATTTAGTTTTAAAAAACCAAATTCGAAATTTTTCATATTTTGTAAAAAATTATGAAAAGGGAGAAAAACAAAATCTTTTATTGGGGTCGCGGTTGGAGCGGCATGCGAAGCGTTGAGCTCCGCACAAGTTTTCAGTTAGGAGCTCCAAGGAGCGACCCACATGTCAAAGGTAGCGACGTGACCCATAACATTATACCTAACAGACTATTGGCCTTCCCTCCGGTTAAGAGGCTACCATATTTTTCATTAGGTTATCTGATGTATTTGTATCCACTAAAATAATTATGAGGTATTTGTATTGGTAGTCGTCAACCAAAAGAAATTGAGGCATTGGTATAAGATAGGATTCCATACGTGACACTATTGGAATTTCAATTCCTTATTTGGTCCTAAAAATTCCCTTCCTTATTTATTGGCACGTGCAAATTTCTTTTGTCATATGACACTTCAATACATTGTAACCTTTTTCCTTTATCTTATTATGTGATAAAAAAGTAATAGTTATACGACAAAGGAAGCAATGATATATCTTTCATGGTTAAACGACCAAACGAAACCACCAAACATGCATTTGGTACAATTTTAAAATAAAATTGTTTTATTTATAATTTTTAAATTGTACATGACATGTCCCTTTAATCAAACAATTAAAAACTGCAACTAGTTAGTTTTTGAAAAAAAACTGCAACTAGGTCCTACGTGAAAAGTCCAAGACCAAGTAAGGAATTTGGTTAAGATGAGCGTAACTCAAGAAGTCTAAGATCAACACAAATAAGGTACAAGATCAAGTAAAAAAACCAGCCAATAATACTTACTTCAAGTGGAAGATTGAAGGGTATCATGTTTGAACTCGCCCATTAAAAATACACTTGTATTAGTGAGACGTAACGATGGAAGCGTACTCAACTTCAAACTCACATTCAACCTCAATCTTACACTCACAAGACAACCTCTCACCTGTAGCCCTGGAAAGAAAAATTCATTAACCGGGTGGGTTGCACGGCACTCGTTAAACCGGTCATCTCGTCTCTTCGATTCTTCCTGTTGACGGCCATTAAAAGGGATAATCGCACCATCAAGGTTTTTGACAAACTGAGAAGTGACATGTTGTAGAACAACAATGAAAAGTTGAGTGGCGGAAAATGCAAGGTCAAAGGACAAGGCCCGATTAGGCCATGGATGTTTGCTCCTTCTTCATGGATATTTTGACCCGAACCGGGAGGTGCTCTGCCTTTTTCATCGATATAAATTATTACAAAAGTGTAAGGAAGTTCACTAACTATAGAGTAGAAAGATAATGCTCGATCCCCATGGCCGTTGCTTGGAATTTTTTGAAATGAGATAAACACTAGTCCCTAGGGTCTCAGGGTGAGAGACAAGATCACAGGTAACAGGTTTCCCGAAAGCATGCAAGACCAACAAACCTAACAAGCGAACCCGATTAGACCCTCCCAATCTTATCAAGAGTTTCAACCCAGCAAGGCAGTAAGTCACGCCCCAAGATCCAATCGGTCTCTCGGAGAGTAGGGTGGAGTGCACTCCAGAGCACACTTCTTCCGATCGAGCACCATGCGTACAAGCAAGACACAGTTTTCAGTCCACCTCTCGCCATCAGCCCGTACGTCGTTGTCGTCGCAACACTCCACACTAGCCCTCCCTGTGACACGCGATCTAGGCGGGGTTACAGGATTGTGCGGCCCGTTTGGGCACGCACGGTGCTAACTTGGCGAAAATGGCGGTGTCACCGTTAGCGATGGGGTCTATCAGGCTGCCAACCACCTTCGGCAAGGAAGAGCAACACGACGCCTCGATCAATCGATCATGCTTTTACTTGAAGCGATGCATTTCCGTTGTCGTTGAGCGGCGTCGTGTGGGGTATTAAAACGCACTGTCCCCGTTCACCGGAATGGCTTGCATGATCGCGGGCGCCGGCGGAGCAATATATCGAAGCTTGAGTATAGTAGAAGTAGACGTAACACGCCGGCCGGCGGTGTAGGCGATGAAGGACTTGGTGGGGCTGGGGCACTTGTTCGCGGTGACCTTCCTCTTCCACTTCTCCTCCTTCATGGTGCTCCCGGCGATCACCGACGTGACCATGGGGGCCGTCTGCCCCGGCCGCGACGAGTGCTCCGTCGCCATCTACCTCAGCGGCTTCCAGAACGCCGTGAGTAGTCCGGCGACCTCGTCTTCGGCCGGCCGGCCGGCAATCTCATTCCACCGATGTACCATTTCGTTTGGAGTTCGTACATGGAACTTCTTCTTTCTTTCTTGACATTGGTCATACACACATGCAGATCACAGGGCTGGGGGCTCTCGTGGTGACTCCAATTGTCGGGAATTTGTCGGATAAGTACGGCCGGAAGGCGTTGATGACGCTGCCGGTGACCGTCGCCATTCTGCCTCTGTGTATGAGCAAACCTTTGCTCAGCTTGGTGTCTGGCGTACGTATTGAGAATTTTTATTTATTCCTTTTGTTTTCTCTGCAGTTATATTGGCGTGCAACCGCTCGGAGGTGTACTTCTACGTCTACTTCGTCGCGAAGATCGTCGCAGGGATCTTCTGCGAGGGCAGCATGCACTGCCTCTGCCTTGCTTACGTGGTAAATATTTATTACGATTCCATCAGATTTACTACTTACTGGGCCATACGACCATAACGGAAAGGCACTTACTGGGCCCACGTGTCAGTAGACAAGTCGTGGGCGATTCAACCGTATGTAGTTGCTGACCAGGCCAATTTTTTGGACGCAGGCCGATCAAGTAGGCACAAGGCGGCGCGCGGCAGCGTTCGGGCTACTCTCCGGCGTGTCAGCGGCCGGGTTCCTCTCGGGCACCGTCACCGCGCGGTTCCTCCCGACCTCCTCCACCTTCCAGGTCGCCGCGGCCGTCGCTGCGGCGGGAGCCATCTACCTCAGGGTATTCGTCCCGGATTCCGGCGCTCCTGTGTCGTCCTTCGACGACGATTCCTGCGCTCCCCTGCTCCAGGACTCGTCCTGCTCCTCTGCCACTTCGTCTTCCACCTCCTCCTATGGAGAGCTGTCGCCAAGGCTCCCACCCTACAAAGGCGTGCTGCCCTCGCCGTCGGACATGGTCGCGCTCCTCACTGGCAGGTGAGGTTTCCTGCTGAATAACCGCACTGCTTCTTCCTCCAGGCTGCTGAACTTCTTGTTCCCGCCGTGTAAGTAATGTGGTTCCCGGTTCGAAAAAACAACTGCAGTAATTGTGCACATGCTGTTCAAAGATTAGATTGGCTCACTTGCTCTGTAGTTCAAATTCTCACTCAGAGTCAGAGTAATCCTATATAACACTTAACAGCGTAGTACTGTGCCTAACTAATGAACTATGGCTAGTGTGTGTTGATGTGGTATTACTGTTCCGTGCAGTTTGACATTGTCCGCGGCGGCAATGGTTACTTTCTTTTACAGCCTCGGTGAACATGGACTTCAGACTGCATTACTGGTATGCATTTTTCTTCTTCTCAAGTTAACCATTTGTTTGATATTTGGGTAACATGGATCAGAATTCAGAAAATCCTAGCGTTCAACAAGTATAGCAGGTACCTGCTTTCCGGCATGCTGCACGAGCAAGGCCATTGCATATATTCGATTCTCTAATCTTCACTGAGATTTTACCAGATATTTCTTACTCCTAAATAGGCATAGTGTAAATTGTCTCCTGCCTAATTATACCCATAAAAAGTTGCAACCGTTTACTCTCCAATGATTACAGAGGAGTATCTGCTTTCTCCCCTTATTTGTGGTACTTAACTGATTGTTGACTTACTTGCAGTATTACCTGAAAGCACAGTTTGGTTACAGCAAGGATGAGTTTGCTAATCTACTGCTCATTGCCGGTGCTGCCGGAATGCTCTCACAGGTACAACACCATTGTAACTCAGAACAGTTTTATGGTTGCAGACTTGCAGCCTTGAATTCTGCCCATCTCAAGGCTACAGACTATTTTTTTTTCCTTTCAAGGTTGAAAGAGTCGTTATTCATATTCATATTTACATTTTACATCTTATTTGACTTACAATAACATCTTTTCAGCTAACAGTAATGCCAATTCTTGCTCCAATCGTTGGTGAGGAGATGCTACTTATTGTTGGGCTGTTAGGAGGCTGCACTCATGTAACAGCCTTTTACCAAATCTTTATCTCACTTGCTGATTATGTTAGTACATTCTGATGGTGAACAATTGTCATATTGCAGGTTTTCCTCTATGGCATCGCATGGTCATACTGGGTACTTTCTGCTTCCTATTTGTTATTGATTCGCACTCCCTAATACAGTATCACCGTAGCGACATACATATATCATATAGTTGTGGTTGTTCAGTAGTGCAAGATTATGTTTCCAGTTTATCCATTCTAACTTTGCCTTCAATATGTAACAGGTACCATATTTCGCTGCGGCGTTTATAATTTTGAGTGCTTTTGTTCACCCATCTGTAAGCCTTATTTCGCCGATCCTTTCTTTTCATTTGTTTCCAAGAGATTCACTTGATGATGTTTTTCATCTTCTGTAGATAAGGACAAATGTATCAAAAAGTGTTGGATCAAATGAGCAGGTAACTCGATTTAACTGAAGCTTGGTACTGATGTTTGTTCTGTATTGCCCAGCAGTCTCTGCACTTGTAAGTGTGTTCATCAGATCTGTTGTTTGGTGTTGGCTTCCAGGGAATTGCTCAAGGTTGTATATCTGGGATAAGTTCTTTTGCTAGCATATTAGCTCCACTCGTCTTTACTCCCTTAACAGGTATAAGGGTACATGAACTAATGCATTTTAAGTTTTGGTTTGTTAAATGGTTTATAATGCAAAACATTCATTTCTTGTGTCAGCATGGTTCCTTTCGGAAACAAGGCCCTTCGACTTCAAAGGTTTCAGTATCATGGTTGCTGGTTTGTGTACGGTATGCCTACATTGGAACTTCTTTCTGAATGTTATTCCATGACCAAACTATATCACAAACTGTGACTAATAAATTTTTAACGTGTTTTTTCAGCTCATTGCCTTTGTCATCAGCATTAGGATCCGCAGCGGTAGATGTGCAGCAAACGAGAAAGTGAGCATTGTGCAGCATGAGCAAGCATGATGAGTGAATCACCAAAGCAAAATATGTAAACCGACCCCAGGTACTAACACGCACAAGACGCATGAAGACTGAACCTTTTAAACTGCATCTGATCGAGGAGCACCCCTGACTGAAGGATAAAACCACCGGCAAACATGCACACTGTGTTCCAAGGACGCCATGCTTCCGCTAGATCGTATATAATGTAGAAACTAGGTGCCTTCCTCTTCTCCCTCACACAGACGACACACAGGAACAACAACATGATGTCTAACAGAGCGATCTAGTCCAGCCCACTGTAAACTTTCTCTGCTAGTGTACGTACCTGACCGAAATACTTGGCTGTAATTTTCTTCAGCAAGTGCACGACAGCACGAGTGGGATGCAATTAGAAAGCTTTCTGAATTCAGACGCATGTTTCAGTAAGGTTTTAGTAACTTTGTGTCCAGATGTAGGCAACACAATGGGCCTACTACGTCAGAAGAATCAGAGTGCTGAATATTGCTAGTACTACGTACGGCTAAGGGCTAATCAATCATCCAAACTCAGACGCTGCAGTGGTAAGTTACCCGACACAGCCCCGTCGTCTGGTCAACTCATCGTCACCTCCCGTCGTGGTACTCGCAGTCGGCGGTGACGCCGTGCACGGGCTTGCCGAGGCGCGCCTCGCGGACGTCGAGCCGGCAGCCGGCGCGGCGGTAGAACTTGGAGCGGAGGAGGGCGCCGAGGATGTGCGCGCGCGCGCGGAGGAGGAATGCGAGCCTGATGGGGACGACGGCGGGGCCGAGGCGGCCGTTGTTGGGCTTGCTGTGCAGGTCGGCGCCGGCGCCGTAGAGCGGGACCTGCCTCCCGACCACGGACACCGTCACCACCCGCCCGCTGCTTCGGGGCTGGTAGAACTCCTTCATCTGCATACACAACCAAAACAGGAAGGAAATTTCATGCCGCAGATCATATTTCGCGCCAAAACAATTTCTACTGCCGGAGAAGAGTAATACAGTATGATCAATGAGACAGCGGTTCTACAGTAGTCTTTTAACCAGCATCTTATCCATAAACCAGGAGCATGACATATGTGAGCGAAAAGTCCATGGCTGGTTTGGCTGCGCGCCCAGCCCACTGGGGGCCATCATCCCGTTGCCCAGCACCGGATTCCCTGATCAGTCTGGCAAGATGAGGCAGAGGCCGAGAGAGTCCACTGCCGGAATTAACTAGGCTGAAGGCGTGATGTCCGAAACCAGAAAAGCAGTAAAGGCGCACACACACACGTCCTGCCTTTTGGTGGCACTGGCTCTGCAGTAGCATGGGTATGGAGCAGCAGGCAGGCTAGTCGTTCTTTGTACCACCGGTACTGGAACGAGGAGGGAGACAGAGTAGAAAATACAGTAGTCGCACTTCTCTGACCAGGATCACGTGAACGCCATGCCCTGCCCGCCCACATAAGACCGGTGGCCTGGGCTGTGTAGCACACTACACTGTTAAATTTAATCACGTGCACAACATCTTCACTAGTCACGCTCCCGCAGGTAATTTCATTCCCTGTGAACCGTGAATCGCAAGGTCTTCACTCCTCACTTTCGGACTTTCAAACAACAACTCCAAATTCGTGTCCTGTACCCTCAATTTAATGAAATGGTGACGGACAGACTGATTAAATGGAGACTAAACAGCTTAAAAGGCACAATATACAAGACTACAAAGTAAAAATTTGTTTTCTGCACTTATTACGCATCGGCAAAAGTGTTCCACCACTTGATAGCGCGAGGTAAAAAAAATCTTGATCACTGGTGGCCGTCTTCACCGTCCAGCTGCATGCTCATAGTCGTCCATCTTGACACCCTATTTTTTACCATCTGTGCAAACGCCGAGCTGACTCTTTGGAAGCCAGGAAAGGCTAGACCCAGACGCACCGCTATCTCGTCCTTTGTCGCTAGCGTAAACGCCTCGTTATTTATGACGGCCTCCTGCACGACGCGATTATGACGGCCTCCTGCACGACGCGATTAACCGCTTTTACGTGGTTTGTGAGAATGGCAGGCCTCCCTATCGGAGAGCTTCTCGAACCGATGTCCGGATGTCCGGCACCCCAAAAGGCCTCCAAATTTGAAGGCCCTTTTGAAAGTGTCGAACACGAAATGGCTTCTTTTAGAAAAAAAAAATCAGAGGAAATGCCTCACTAGAGATGCTCTCAACATTTTATTTTAGGGAATGGAAGATTTTTTTTTATCCCCTGCCTCCTCCGGTAGCTCTTATTGCGAATGTCGTTTTCTCCAATGCTGTGTTTAGATGTTTGTACTGAAAGGCTTGGAATTGAATTGAGATCAATTCCAAATCGATGGATGTATTGAAATGAGCCTTCAATTCCGAATTCATATTCGGTTGTGCTATTAGAGGGTGGAATCAAAAAGAGCACTCAATTCCAATTCTATGATTGAATGTTTATTGGTCGAATTTGGTCATCACATGAATTCGGAGGGGTAAGATTCTAAATTGGAAAACGCATCTTTAATTTGCAGTTTAATTACATGGAATTGAGCTGCCATATCCAGTTCCCAACTCTATCTTTCAATATGAACATCCAAACAAACAGAGCCGGATTTTTATTTCGTGTGGAAGCGAATCTGGATAGGGACAAATAGGAAGGCAACAGTGCAGGTACGATTTCCCTTTGCTTTCTCCGGTACCTAGGCCACTGGATGCAGCAGCAGTACATATACTACTCCAGGAGTAGTACACTGCTCTCTGCTCAAGGGTTTTTGTTTGTTTAAAATGAGAAGAAACTCTGGCCTTGGGGAATGCTAAAAAGCAGTCTCTGGCTGGCAAAGACGGCCCATTTGACGAAATGATTGTTAATCATCGCCAAGATAGCGCAGCAGTGAGCAGTTGGAGTGGCTACATGCTCAAAGCATTTCAAACACGCCAGCCATGGACTTGCCGATGATCTCGAAACAACGGCATGTGGCAATAACTAATCGTCAGATTCATTGCCTAATTAAGCAGGGGGGGGGGGGGGGGGGGGGCAGCGTAGAGCCAGGACGTAACGCTCACACATCGCCTTCCGGATTCTGAATTTCTAATCCAGGCAAGGAAGCAATTAAGGAGAGCTAGCTGCTAATGGTTGAGCTTGAGCAGAAGGAGAGCTGAATGCAAATGCAAATGGAAATGTGCGATGATGGGGATTGGGGAATGCGGAAGGAGTACCGTACGTACGTTCCCGGAGGCGACGGTGAGGTCGTCGAAGAAGAGGTGGAATGGCGTGGCGGAGACGTGGAGGCCGAAGAAGGTGCCGCGGTTGCGGAAGCGCAGCCTCACCGTGGCGTTGACGGACATCATCCTCGTCGGCACGCCCGTCCGGTCCGTGCCGCCCTGGATGTGGTACGACTCGAACACCACGCTCTGCAAATATATTCACACACCACCGCACTTCATCAGCACTTGCGAGAACAGAAAATTAGTAATCGATTCGAAGCACACGCACTACGGACTACGGTATTAATTAACTTGTGAAGAGGAGTTGATTTGCATTTGTTTAGTGGCGACATCCGCGTGCTGTCCTCGAAGCAATGGAGCGTTGTTTGCGTGTTTCGCGGCGGTTTTATCCTTTCATTTCCAGTCAGAAGAGGAGTGTTTGTTCCTTTGCTCAGATGCAATTTAAAATTCAGAGTTTGTGTGATCGTTGGAAGGAATAATGCTCTAGTTATTGCATTGTGTGCCTACAGATTTCGTAATTGGATAGTACGAAGATACAGCTTCTTTCTTGTCTTTGAATGATTAGAGGAACATACAACTAATTGGACAAGTACCATCGATTTCTACACAAGTTAAGGTGCTAGAATGGTACGGTAGATTGTTAGAAAATCGAAGCCGAAAAGATCCTTGAGGAGATGAGAAATGGTGGGAGAGAGAGAGAGAGAGGAGTGGGGAAACAGTGGCGGCTGGGTAGCTGACCTTGACATCAACGTGGGGCTTGTAGGACTTGCTTGCGCCCCAGAGCACGAGCATGAAGAATGCGAAGACGGCGACGAACGCGGCCGCCGCCAGGGCGTAGCACCTCCAGGGAGACGGGGCGCGCCCAGCCCCGTCCTCCTCCTCGTCGTCGTCGTCCCCGACGCCGCTCCCGTGGCCGAGGCGGCGCCAGGGCACGGTCCCCGCGCCGCCGCCGCCGCCGCCGCCGGAGCGGCCGAGCTGGTCGGAGAAGAGGAGGCGGCCGGTGGAGGACTCACGGGAGTGGTGCATCGCGGCTGCGGCGGCGCCACCGCCGGAGTGGTGGTGGTGGTGGAAGCCGTAGTGGAGCGGGGACTCGGCCGGGGTGGAGCCGGCGAGCGACATCTTCTCGGCGGCTCCGCCGGAGGCCAGGACGTGGACGTCCGGGTGTGAGGCTGCGGGGCTGAGGACGTAGTAGGCCGGGCGGCGCGGCGAGCGCGGCGGGGACGACGGCGCCAGGCTCGTCACGTCGGAGTCCGTCTTGGCGTGCCGCGCCATCTCGCGCGATGGGAGTGCTTTCGTCTTCTGTGAACGCTAGCTAGCTGTAGCCTGTAGCTGTTGTGTGTGTGGGAAGGAGGAGAAGCGTAACGGGCTTGGACTTTGGAGCCTTCTTCGGCTTGATTGACGACCAAGGTTTTAAGTGGGTTTGGAAACAGTGTGCGCCAGACGCTACTACTGGCGGTGGAGTGTGTGGCCGTCCTCTACGGCCATGGCGGCAGTGAAACGTGGGGCACTGCGGCTGGCGTCTTCAGGCTAGACCAAAAAGTCCAAAAACATGACCGCGGATCCACACTCCAGCAATGCTTGGATTTTGCTCATAAAACGAGATCATATTTTGCTATAACCGCTATAACCTGCCTATGAGAATAAGTACATGGGTCATAGCAGTGGCCGATCTAGAGTAAAATCAGTAGGGGTGTCAAAACTATGAAAAAAAACTCTCAATTAGAATTAGCATTTTCTCGGGATTAGTCCATTTTGAAGATTGTTTTAGATTAGTCTAACAACATTTAGGTAAATAGTTTCTCTATTTTTTTTAGGGGAGCCCCCACTAGATACGTCCCTGGTCGTCGGTACAACATTTGTTCTAAAGCCTGACGATCTCCAATCCTTATTTTATAAGCTTCAGTCCTTATTATTGCAATCAAATTGATCACAGTTCCAGTATCAGCAGAAACTAATCTCCACGGACACGCACCAGTAGGTGTAGCGTGGAATGTTTCGAGGTTAATATTTTTCTATGCCATGCAATTGCTAGGCTCAACACGCAATTTTTAACCACTTCAGCCCGATTAGGCTTACTCTGCGAGGCCTAGACGCATTATACGGGCCTCCAGCGCACAATTCTAGCCCAACCCCACATCACACTGAGTAATTCTCTCAAAATCAAAAACCTAATTTGTTGGGCTTTAGCGTCAGTACCAAGATTTACACGTATCCTCACAAACAAACAGAAAAACGGAGCAGAGATCACAGCAAAGTTTCATCGGCACTTCAGAGGAAAAAATCTGACACTGCAATATGACCCAACATGTTCTTAGTCTATCTGTTTTATTACTCTATACAAGACATGAGCAGCTGAGTCCCCTGAACACCGTTGCCTTCACAAGTATAAACCGAAATTTGAGATTGCCAGAGAGGTGCTACCATGATAGGAGAAGTGATAGCAAAGACTGGTGCGCACGGATGGTCGAACATAGAGTAAGAGATCCTCAGATATACAGCCGCTTACACTCAGATGCCAATGCTTCGAAAGGGCAATACGGGCACTTGAATGGCCGGGAGCTTTTCTTTGATAACTTCACGGTCGACTGCTTCGACAAGACATGTCCACACGGCAGAAGCATAGGAGGGTTATCGTCGCTACCTTGCTCACGGAGCACAGGACAGACGAACACCGAGTGGAACTGAAACTCCCGACCGAGGTCCAGAGGGAAAGGAAGTTGCTTCATACATTGCCACTCCCTCTTCGCTGCTAGCACATTCATCAGTTTAAAAAGAATTGGCAACACTTCAGCTCCAGCAGCAACAGTCATACCCAGAAGACCTGCGGAGGATTGATCCTCCAGATTGCAGAACTGTTCAACAAACTCCTCTGCCAGCTTCTCCCAGTTTGTTGGTGCTAAGAACTCTGTATATGGCGACTGGTCAAGGCGCCCAGCCCATAACATGGAGGCTGTCAGCCTCTGGAACTCAGCCTTGCGTATGGTGGCAAATGGTGCCAGGTATGCTTTAGCATACTGAAGAGCCTCATCTTTTTTTCCTTGCTTAAGTATCTCAACAAACAAAAACTGGTGAAGCTTAAACTCAAGAAAGGAACCACTTTGTAGTAGTGCATCATGGTTTTTCATTGTCCATCTCAGAGCTGGCTCAGAATTCCCAGTCTGCAATGCACCCTGAATCTCATACATCTTCTGAAACAGTTGTTTCAGTTTTATAGATGCTGAGCAAGCGGCCTCTCCAATAAATTTGTCACCAATGTCAAATAATGCCTCACTATATAGGTGGTTTGCAATAATTTCATTCAGCACATGTGGTTCCATGTCCACATTCTTGTAAGCTTTTGAAATATCGACGTTGAAGAATTTGTCTGCGATCTTAACCCACTTGCTGAGTGCAGTGTGCATTTCTTTCTGGCAGCTTTCAAGTTGCTTCACTGGGGCCAACTCTTCAAGCTTATTCTTCAGTGTAAGCAGAATATCATTGTTCAGGTTTGATGCAGTATCTCGTGCTTTGCCGTTTTCCTGGAAAGCACTGATGGCATGTTCAATTTCTTTCTCAATATGGTTCACCACATCTACAGTTTTTGAGCATGCAAGCTTCTGCCTTTTGACGGCATGGTCGAATGCATCCTTCACTGTATCTACTTCCATTTGAGATTATGACAGCAGGCCCCAACTTCAGCACCTGTTTTACAAAATGGAACACGATTTGACCAGTCATGACTGTAGGTCAAAAAATTACTAAGCAAAATAAGCAACATATGAACCAGAAATTGGTACACAAAAGAATTTCCCAGGTTTTTTTTTTTGAATAAATAATAAAGAAGTAAACACCTTAGATTAAAGAAGTACCATATCAAGCCATATAACACGAATAACATACTCAGATCAGCCGGATTACGCAATTCTGAGGAACACCTACTCTTTGGAAGGTAGACTTACAAAATTATCATCAATAAAGAACAAGAAGACATGTGCTTCTTCTACTGACGGATGGGCTCTTATGTCACACAGGATATAAGAGAAGCATGGAGGTGCAAAGCGTCTGAACAAACTGCAAACTTTGATATGATGCTTTACGGATTCCAATTAGAGAGAGCATAGAGGAGCAGCACTCAACAGAAAATGAGACAAGTGAATAAAAATAAGGACTACTAGCTCCTTTATTTGGTTTCAGCGAATACAAAGTGCATAACCACATCACACACCAATAGGAAAAACGCACAATTAATCATTGAAATAATTCATAGTAAAGAGACGCGAACCGGAAATAAATGTCACACGACACTAGCCTAAACGCAACATACCAGCAGAACTGGGCAGGAAACGGCTTGCCTAACACTCCTACAAATGCGGAGCATATAATTTGGATCCTAGAGCAGAATTGAACAGTACAAATGTGGATCGATTCCAGATATGCTATGGTGATCCACAGATCAAGAACATGTGCTTCAATCCAATGGTCATCAGACGCGACAAAGCTTCGATCACTGGATCCTACGAGACAATATCTTCTCTAAAATCTTTAACGAAGAGTACACACATAAAAAAAACACCTATGTTTCTCTAATCTGAGCAAAGAACGCGGACCTTCTTCCAGCAAAGATAACAGATTCGTCGTCGGACCGCAGGAAAACGATGAGGTAAACTCGAGAGAAGCCTGCGGTTAGGGTTAGGTGGATGGATTGATCTGACTGCTGTACCGCGATTTAAGCAAATCGGACAGGACTCAAATGGGGAAATCAGAGGAGGATTACGTTGTACTACTCCGTATGCGAGAGCGATAGGGGTCCCGGAGATGGTTTTGGGGGTCCTATTCCGATTTCCGACAGGGAACCTAGGCCGAAGAGAGGAACCCTAGACTCCTTGACCGCATGGCCCAGTTGGGTAAGAACGGCTGCATCTGGTTAATGGGCCGGTCGTGTAGCTGGAATTCCCTCTCATCACAAAGGAGGCCATATTCAACGTATTAAACACCTATGGCCCGTTTAATTTATTTTTGAATATTTTATGTGAACCGGAAAATCGTCCAAAGGCTTTGTGTGCATTTCGTGTATCTGAACGAAGAAAATATGCGAGTCATGCACCGGCGTAGGGTCACAATCAGCAGCAATCAGCACGCCCACGCCTGTACAGTGTGTCCAAATTGGACAGTCCAATAGCTTTAGCCTGAGAAGGTAAGATCGAGTTCTCTTCCGGCTCAAACTGTTCATATAACTTCATATGAACTAGACTAGAAGCTCTGAACAAAGTTGTGCCCCAGTATAAAAAAACTGTGGCATCTCGATCTGGTCATAACCACCGCGTCTTCCTCCCGTTGAAAAGCAAGGACTTTGGAAGAAAAGAAAAACGAGAGAGAGAGCAGATTTCCCGCGGTTGCTATTATCCGATTGTCGACATGAGAGAGAGGAGAGGACGAGGCCGAAGTCCGAAGAGACAAAGGCACACAGCCTCTTTGTCTCTCTCTTGAAAACAGCAGCCTCGTCCTACATGGACACATCGCCATCAGCAGAAAAACGCCAAAAACTCCAACGATCGATCTTCCCCGATGAAACACGCGACTGTGCTCCCGCCCACCTGCAGAGAGAGATCATCCTATTTTCTCCCCAAAAAGGAAAAAAACCAGAGATCATCATATCGCCGGAGCCGTGGCCACGCATCCAGATTCCACACAGCACACGACAATTACGAGTAGAGCCGTACGTAGCGGTCGTAATTGTACGTAGCTGTACTGCCTTCACAGGTGCCTCTACGGCAGCGTCTTGTTTTTTGCAGGGCCCCGGAAAGCTACAGCGTTCTCATTTCAAGTTTCAACTCAGCATCCGCGCAGAAAGGAACAGTCGTGCAGTGCAGCTTATCGCCTCTGCCAAATGCCGATGCGTACTCGACTTCTTCGCGAGATTATGCTCGTACACGTAGCGCTCTTTTCCCGTGAAAATGGGCGGCGTACGGTAGGGTATAGGTGAAAGTTGAGTACGTATTCTTTTTACCGCCGTGTCATGGGGCGCAGCCCTTGCGTGGAACCTAGGGCTGTAGAGTGGTTGATCACCCATCTTATCTTGGAACAGATGCAAAGTAGGAGTGCGACCCGTGCTTTCTTTTACTATTATCACTAGTCAATCGATCAACTAGGTACAAAGGTCCTAAGCTAGCCTGATCAGAACCCCTAAACGGCCTCGACCCTAGAAACACGATACACATAACAGAAAAAAGACCTCCTTGACCGATATATTCAAAGGTTGGAGGAGGGGATACGGGTCGAAATCCTCACTCATTTCCTTCTTCTTCGCATCTCCGACCAGCGTTGTCGCCAAATCCAGTCGTCGGTAAGCGCTCTAGCCGTGTCTGCCACATCATGTCGTCGCGGAGAGATTCCGTGTCCCATGGGGGAGACCGTACGGGTGCTGGGGCTAGCCGTAACCCCACTGTTCGCCATCAAATGGCATAGCATGACATCCCTAGAGACCGAGGAGGAGCGTCGTCGCCACGAGGAGATTGAGGCGGAGATCACCATCGCCTCTGTCCGCGCGCACGTCCACGAAGGAGCGTAGCGTCAAGGAGAAGGCGAAGGAGGTCGCCTTGCATGTCGTCGCAGCGAAGAGGAAGGAGGTCTAGGGTTTAGGTTAGTTTCTATGCAATTCCGGTGATTATTTTGTCATAAATTTTTGATAAAAAGTGTCTGAATCTACAAGTGTTCGTCTCTGTTCATCTCCAAAATATTTAGGCGATTCGTTTTCAAATTATTCAGTTTCTATTTACAGTTGTTGATCTGTCATGCATGTTTATAACCTGTAAACTCGCAAAAATTCGATCAAAAGTGTCCCGTAAACGATTCTAAAAGGCCATTCATTTACGGGTTCTGCTAGATTTGCTCTTACACAAAGGATTCAAGACTTTCCAGTTCAGTCTCATGTCAGCTCCAGGGAGGGCAAAGAAGGGGATCATCTCATCTCAGCATGCTTCCTGCTCTCAAGCCCCAGCCTATACCGTAGGTAGATTGAGAACAGCACGGACCAGCAGCCTATATACCTAGCTGGTGCCCGATGGTACGTCGTACTTGCTCGGATCTCGGCTGCTCAGGTGCTACTGCTAGTCTGCTACAGTAGCTTTTGTAGTATCACTCCACTCCTGATTTTTATCAGAAGTACTGACGGGCGCCGGGTTTTGTTCGTTTCCTTCCAGATAAAACAAGGCTGTCTATTTCAAAGCGTTCCGTGAGGTAGAAGGCGATCCCGTTCCATGGAAACAATTTGCATCACCAAAAATGTACACTGATCGTCATCGATGAAATTGTAGCAAATTCGCTAAACTATACTGTAGAGGAAGCTGCCAAACCCACTACACTACACTCCGCCCCCTGCGCGTGGCACATACTATGTTCACTGCCAGCGATCTCCCACCGTTCGTCCTTGCTTGGACGTTTTGGCAAAATCATTTGTTTTCACATCCGAAAACAAAATCTGAGCATTACACGGCGGAATCACGATGTTTTGCACAGTCCTGGGACGCTTCCTCCCGATCATTGATGCGGCATAATAATTGGCGTAGGCCGGAGGAGGGCCATGCATGGATGGCCTCTTGAATCCATCCATCCAATAATATCCATGCACAGAACCATACATTAATGATGAACATTAATGGTTTCTTTGGATTACAAGGAATACAAAACAGAGAAAATAAAATACACAATATAATATCAGTACAGCTGCAAAACACGATTAAAAAATATTGGAAAAAATACATGAATACTCATTTGAATAAAAAAGATATAGAATATAGAAAATGTGACTAAATCCTATACAAATGAGTGAAAAAAAGAGTTTAGAGTGAATATGAAATTCCTATGGGATTTGGGTGTAGCAATATTTTTTTTGAGATATCATTCCTTTGTATCAAAGGGATTCTTTAGTAAAATATCCTATGGATTGGAATTCTCCAATATTCCTATAAAGTTCGGAGTACCACTCCTACTAACCACTTACAAAAGATAAGAGTATCATCACTACATTACTCTTGTCATACAGATAGGCTCCATGGAGCATGACCTTCAAAGCACAGTTCTCGCAAAAGTTAACTTTGGTTCTTTACATTGCTCATTCGTTCAGCAGAATCTGAACACAAATCAAACATATAAGAGCAGCTCTAATCTTCGGAAGAAGAATAGGTTCTTTGGACAACATAAGAACCGAGCTTATATTGTTCATCACCATCTTCCCTTGTCCATGAACCGTAGCTGCATGTTCGTGCCTGTGAATCATTCCCTCCAATCTTCTGCCCAGCCAAGTGTGGCCACTGCTGCATTTCCTCTTAGATTATTGATTGTAAGAAAAAACTCCACATCTTCAAGCTTCTGGTGTCAGAAGTTGCAACCACCCTTGACATTACAACAAATTTTAGTTACATAGCACATTGGACATAACAAGTGCGAGATATCAAAAAATTAAATCAAATCAAAACAAAACAAATAGATTCAAGTTTGAGCACCATCACATATATCGGGACATGGGATGTTGGGAATGAAGTGGTCGGAGAGGCACATATCATTATATCGGGATGATCCTACGCGTGACAACAATAGATGAGTGAGCTCTGACGACGACGAGGCAGCTATGGCAGCGGCGGGCGGGTAAAGGATGCCCCAACCCTCTAAGGAGGAGGGGAAAATTCAGTCCTTTTTATCATGCAAACAATAAACTACGGTTGATTTTTGTCAAAAACAAAACTAGGGTGGAAAAGAGGAGTATTCCCGGATGCTATCATGTCCGACAGTCGACATGAGAGGACGAGGCCCAAGTCCGAAGAGACAAGGTAGAGCGGCCCCTCTCCTGGAACGAAAACGGCCGTCTCGTCCTGCATGGACACATCGCCATCACCAGATTTAAAAGAACGCCAAAATAAGAACGCAACGACCTTCCCCGCTGAAACACGCGGCAAATCGCTCCAGCCCACACAGCTGTCCGCCTTGCCCACCAAAGATGATCAATCACGCCGATCGATCACCGGAGCTAGCCGTACGGCCAATGTCCATCCAGATCGCAGTAGTCCGGCCGTCCGGGCCGCGTATGAAACGGGACGCGAGCGCGACAAGGGGCGGTAGCCGTAGGCTATGAGTACTGTACAGCCGTAGCTGGAGCGCGGCCGGAGGCAGCTGGAGCGCGACAAGGAATTAGTAACTAATTGCAGTGCCTCCGGCCGCGCTCCAGCTGCCGGCACGCCAGCGCGTCTCGCTTGTGCATAACCGAAAAACGTAAGTACTCCAAGAGTAGTAGCCAACATTCCTTCCTGGCGTACCGTACTGCAGCACACCCGGAAAGCTACAGCGGTTGCGCTTGCACCCACACCCAGCAGCCTCCTTTCGAGTTTCAACCCAGCACCAGCACGGAACAGGTGTGCGTGCAGCTCAGCGCCTGGCCGATGCATTGCGCTGCGCACTCCACTTCTTCTTCGCCAGATTGTACTCGTACGTACACGTCGCGCTGCTCTTTCCCGTGGAAATGGGAGACGGTAGGTGAACATGGAGGAGTATTCTTTTACCGCCGTCCTCCTTGTTAGACTTGTAATAGGTTTCTGCTCTCGTATACCATACGCTATGTGTATCGGATACAATTAGGACTCCTTGTACGTCTGCCCTTTGTGGCCTTTATAATCAACACGAAGCCGATGCCAGATCAAGCATCGTTACAACCCCCGTTCATTGTTTTGGTATCAGAGCCTCTCTTCCTCATGACCTAGCTGCCCTACGACCTGACGCCGCCGCCGCTTGACAGCCGCCGCCGTCGCAACCAAAAACAAAAACTACGATCACGACCACGACCTGCCGCCGCCGCATCAAGAACTCAAGACCAAGACGACCACGACATGCCGCCGCCGCCGCTCCAATAGCCGCCGCCGCATCAAGAACTCAAGACCAAGACGACCACGACCTGCCGCCGTTGCTGCTTCAATAGCCGCCGCCCCCGCCTGAAACACTACAAACTATAGAAAAATCAAGCTGTCCGAGTCGTTGCCATGTCGTCGTCGACGTTCTCCGCTTCTGCACTAGCTGCTGCTCTCGGATCTCCACCAACACAACACCTTACCCGTGCTAACTTCCTGATATGGAAGGCACTTGTGATCCCTGCGTTCCGAGGAGCGAACGTGATGGGGCTGATCAGCGGCTCTGACCGTGCTCCGCCTTCCTCCCTGGAAACTGAAGATGAAAACAAGAAGAAAATTCTCTCTGAGAATCCGGCCTTCGTTGCATGGATGGCAAGGGACCAGCAAGTGCTGCGCTTCCTTCTCAATTCCATCTCTCCGGATATCCTGTCACACCTCCTGGACGTCACCTCCACGGCCGAGGCCTGGTCTGCAATCAATGGCATGTTTGCATCGGCCTCCAGATCAAAGGTGCAGCACTTGCGCACCAAACTCCAGGAGACCAAGAAGCTGCAGATGTCAGCGGATGAGTACTTCACAAAGATGAAGAACTATGCTTCTGAGCTCAATGCACTCGGCAAAACTGTTGAGGATGATGAGATTGTTAGCTACGTTCTGAGTGGTTTGGACAAGAAGCACTACAATGCCCTCATTACGTCAGTCAATGGAAACCCTGGCACCTCTCTTGATGATCTCTACGATCAGCTCTATGCATATGATATGCGCAATGATGAACCTGAGGAGCCTGCCTCCTTCTCCTCCTCGGCAAATATTGCTCGCCGTGACAACCAAACCCATGGCCGCAGCCTTGACAGTGGTCGCCAGGACTACCGAGGAGGTGGAAACGGTGGTGGGGAAGGTGGCTACCGCCGTGACAACCGAGATGACGACCGCCGCTATGACGGCAACGGGCGCAGAGATGATGATCGCCACTCTGACGGTAACTGGCGCAGATATGATGATCGGCGTGATGGGAACTGGCGCCGTGATGATGACAGGCGTGATCGCCGTGATGGGCGTGACCGTCGTGATCGTCGCCAGGGTCACTCCCGCCAGGACCATGCTCCCACTCCGTATGTCAACACAGACTGCCAGATTTGTAAGATTCATGGCCACGCTGCAAGTGATTGCTGGTGGCGTTACGGTGATGACAAAGACAACAGTGGTGATCGTGGCGAGAAGAGTGCACATGTTGCTTCCTATGGCGTTGCGTCCTATGGTGTCGACACCAATTGGTACCCCGACTCGGGTGCCACCGACCACATCACTGGTGAGCTGAGCAAGTTGTCTACACACGAGAAATACAATGGGAACGATCGTGTCCGCACTGCTGAAGGGTCAGGTATGAACATCAGTCATATTGGTCACTCAATTTTGCGCACTCCTCATGGTTCCTTTGATCTCAATAATATTCTCCATGTCCCTAATGCATCTAAAAATCTTCTATCCGTTCATAAATTTACTCTTGATAACAATGTCTTTATTGAGTTTCATCCCTTCTTCTTTTTAATCAAGGACACAAAGACCCGAAGCGTTCTGTTTAGAGGTCCATGCTATGGTGGTCTCTATCCTTTGGTGCCCATGTTCCATGAGACTACCAAGCATGCTTTTGTCGCCATCAAGCCGTCATCCTCCACCTGGCATCGCCGCTTAGGACATTCATCTTCTTTTGTGGTTCACAAAGTTCTTAGGAGAAATAAAATAGCTTACACCCCAGAAAGTACTCCATACATCTGTGATTCTTGTCAGTTAGCCAAGAGTCACCAGTTACCATACCCCATATCCACTAGTGTTTCTACTACTCCTTTGGAGCAAGTTTTTTCTGATGTATGGGGTCCCGCCCCTCTTTCTGTTGGGAGACATGCCTATTATGTAAGCTTTATTGATGATTATAGCAAGTTTACTTGGATTTATTTGCTTAAGAAACGTTCTGATGTTTATCAAGCCTTTCTTAATTATCAACAATATGTTGAACGTAAGTTTAATACAAAAATTGTCACTATGCAAACTGATTGGGGGGGGGAGAATATGAAAAACTAAATGGTTTCTTCCAAAAAGTTGGCATCACGCACCATGTCTCATGCCCTCATGCCCATCAACAAAATGGTTTCGCTGAAAGAAAACATCGCCATATAGTTGAAGTGGGTCTTGCATTGCTTGCAAATGCCTCTATGCCTTTAAAATTCTGGGATGAAGCCTTTCTTACAGCTACGTTCCTCATAAACTTGCTTCCTAGCAAAGTTATTGATTTTGACACTCCTGCTGAGCGCCTCCTTCATACTACACCAAATTATGATGCTCTTCGAACGTTTGGATGTGCTTGTTGGCCTAATCTTCGTCCATATAATAAACGCAAACTAGCTTTTCGCTCCAAACGGTGTGTTTTCATTGGCTATAGTCCTCTTCATAAAGGTGTCAAGTGTCTAGATGTCTCTACTGGCCGCATCTATATTTCGCGTGATGTTGTCTTTGATGAAAATGTGTTTCCGTTTGCATCATTACATCCCAATGCCGGTGCTCTTCTTCGCAAGAAATTCTTCTCCTTCCATCATCTACATCTTCATCCCATGACAGTGCTCATAATATTGATGATCATATGCCTTGTATTGTTCCTATTACTGATGTGTTGCAGGCTCATGAGTCACTAGAAGAAAATTCCAGGGCAAATGGTGAAGAAACGAGCTCACACAATGACTTGGATGATTCGTCACAAGATGACAGAACCTGCACGGACAACCAGATGGATGCCGGAGAACATTCTCCTGCTCATGATGATTCTGAGGATGATTCTCCTCCCACGTCGCCCACCGCGTCGCCCTCCCGCGCAGACGCCGACACGCCATCCCGCGCAGATGCGCGCACGCCCCCGCCTCCTGATTCGTCCAGTGAACATCGCATGCATTCTAATTCGCCAGATGTGAGACGCGCATATGCTGACCACACGACAGGGTCCTCTGCGCTGTCATCCTCTCCTGGATCTTTTGTGGAGCCTGATGGTGGGGAAAATTCTGATGCTTTTTCAGAAAATGATGACTATGCTGAAACTCAAGATGATGCTGAAATTCAAGCTGATTCGTCTACGTCTCCTCCTGCGGTTGCATCGGCACCTCAGTTTCGCACTCGTCTTCAGAAAGGTATACGCAATCCAGTAATATATAAAGATGGATGTGTTCGATATGGTATGCTTGCGTCAACAGGTGAACCAAATAAATTGTCTGAGGCCCTGGATGATCCCAAATGGCGTCAAGCGATGGAGGAGGAATACACTGCATTGCTTGAGAACAAGACGTGGCATCTTGTTCCTCCAAGCAGCAACAAAAATATAATTGACTGTAAATGGGTTTATCGTATAAAGAAAAGAGCAGATGGTTCCATTGATAGATACAAAGCCAGATTAGTTGCAAAAGGGTTCAAGCAAAGGTATGGAATTGATTATGAATATACCTTCAGTCCAGTGGTTAAAATTGCTACCATTAGGACAGTGTTAGCTCTCTCCGTCTCTCGTGGATGGAGTCTCCGGCAGCTAGATGTCAAGAACGTGTTCCTTCATGGTGTTCTGGAATAGGAGGTCTATATGAAACAACCTCCAGGTTTTGAAAATTCTCACGCTCCGCATCATATTTGCAAACTTGACAAAGCATTATATGGTTTAAAGCAAGCACCTCGAGCATGGTATTCTAGGCTGAGTACAAAGTTATGTGATCTTGGTTTTATACCATCAAAGGCAGATACTTCACTATTTCTCTTCAACAAGTCAGGTATCTCCATGTTTGTTCTGATTTATGTTGATGATATCATAGTCACAAGCTCCTCTGATCATGCTGTTACAACTCTTCTTCGAGATTTAAATAAGAGTTTTGCTATAAAGGATTTGGGTGATTTACACTTCTTTCTTGGCATTGAGGTCAAGAAGACACGCAATGGTTTACTCTTAACTCAGGAAAAGTATGCTACAGATTTGCTAGACAAGGTTGAAAGAACATTTCTTAATCCCTAGTGTTTTGTGTGTTAGTTAACAATACCAATGATATACTAATCCTATTGCTAAGTATTTCAGTTTGGGTGAAACTCATATCACAAATCTTAAAGCAAAATTGTAGAGAAAAAGAGTTTCTGGAATTCTTCAGGGACCCGGATATTCCGGTTCCTCAACCGGATATTCCGAGTCGACCCCAGAAATTTGGCTAAGTCAAGTTCAGAAGTACTACTGACTTCAATCGGAAAATCAGCCCGGAAATTTCAAGGACCCGGATATTCCGGTTTACCAACCGGATATTCCGAGTCAACCTCAGGAAAATTGGCTAAGTCAAGATTCAGAAGTGGCACTGACTCCAATCGGAAAATCAGCTCGGAAATTTCAAGGACTCGGATATTCCGGTTCACCAACCGGATATTCCGGTTCACCAACCGGATATTCCGAGTCAACCTCAGGAGAATTGGCTAAGTCATGATTCAGAAGTGGCACTGACTCCAATCGGAAATTCAGCTCGGAAATTTCAAGGACTCGGATATTCCGAGTCAACCTCAGAAAATCGACTAAGTCAAGTTCAGAATTGGTTCTGATCTCAACCGGAAATTCAGCTCGGATATTTTCAAAGGCCCGGATATTCCGGGGCACCGGAATTTCCGGTGCAACTTATACCGGAATTTCCGGGTGACCAAGACAGCCAACGGCCAGATTTTGAGGGGGAGTATAAATACCCCCTCACTCACTCAAGAACAGTGAGCTCTCAGATTTTCTCTCTCCTACTATTCTTGAAAGCTCAATTCATCAAGATCTCCCAATCCCCCCACCCAAACTCATAGATCTTTGGAGGATTGGAGGAGAAGGCCCAGATCTACATCGTCACCGAAGGGATTTACATTTCTCCCCCATTCATTTGGGGATTTCGTGGCTAGGGTTTCCGGTGGGAAAACCTAGTTCACCATTGTTGTACTCTTGGTGTTACCTTGACCTTTTGTGGTCCTTGACCTCTTGTGGTCTTCTTGGGAGCCCCCAATTCAGTTGTGGGTGTGTGCCTCAAGCGTTTGTAAGGGATTCGATCTCCGCCCTAAAAGGGGATCAATAGTGGAAGGTGGACTCGAAACCTTTGTGGTTGAGTTCATCGGAGAAGAAGGTGAGCCTTTGTGGCGTTGCGGCTAACCTGTTGTGGTAGCGCACACCTCTCCAAACGAGACGTACACCCTTGGGTGGAACTCGGGATTACATCTTCGTCTCCGCGTGCTTCACTTGGTTCCCTTTACCTTTTACTCCCTTACTTGCTTCTTGTTATTGCTTAGATTCTCATTTAGGTAAATTCACCGTAGTTGCATATCTAGAGAATTTACCTTTGAGTTGAGCCTAAAATTGAAAAGACCTAAAATTTGTAATAGCACCTATTCACCCCCCCCCCCTCCCTCTAGGTGCCGGATTCCCGTTCAATTGGTATCAGAGCCTTGTTCACTTTTAAGGGCTTAACCGCCTAAGTGCAACGATGACGGAATCCGATGCCGAGAGGGCCGCCCGTGAAAAATTAGAGGCGGAGAAGGAGGCGTTAGCCAAAGGGGCAACCATGGCCGATCTTCTTGATATGAGATCGTCCTTGGAGGCCCAACTCCTCAAGATGAATGAGATGCTCATGGCACTCTTGAAGTCTAAGGAGCCCGAGGCTACTTCTCCCTCTCCTCCTCCTAAGGAACATGCGGGGAACTCTAAGGATTCATCTTCGGATGGGTCCAAAGATGTTACCTCAAGTGTTCCCGGGATGACGGAAAAGGATGAACCACCTAGCTCCTCTAACACCCCCAAAGGAGAGGAATTTCATAATGTCAACCATAATTACTCCTAACCCTCCTATCCCTCACCCTCATGTAAACTTTAGAAGTGATCCTCCTAAGCTTAAACCTACTCATTTCTCTCAATGGGTGTTTCTAATGAAGTCTCATCTATGTAGTGCCTCCATTGAGGTTTGGCGCATCATTGAAGAAGGATACAAGCCCCATGATCCAACCAACTTGATAAGAAGAGAAGTGGTTGATAGTCAACTCAACGCCACCGCTCTTCATCAACTCCAAATGGCCGTTGGAGAGAAGGACATGGCGCTCATTCAACAATTCTCCACCGCCAAGGAAGTTTGGAATGCTCTTTCCGACATCTTCGTTGGGAATGAGAGCATGAAGAAGAACCGGTATGATGCCTTATGCAATGAGGTGGAAGGGTTCTACAAGTTGGATGGAGAAAGCCACGAGGACATGTACCGGAGGTTGGTGTTGGTTGCCAACTCCTTCAAGAACCTCGGGGCGGAGTACATTAATGATGCTTGGATCAAGAGGAAGTTTGTGACCGCTCTCTTGCCCTTTGAGGAAACGGATTTGAAGACACTCCAAGGGAGACATGACTTTGCAAAGATGACATCCAATGAAGTTATGCAAGATATGACCGCATACAAGGTGGCCTCCAAGATTGCACAAGATGCAAGAGCTAGAGCCATAGGGATGCACAAGCATGCCTCAATTGCTTTGAAGGCCACCGTTGAAGAGGAGGATGAAGAGGAGTGTGATGATCAAGTCGAGCTATCTAGTGAAGCTCTCTCAAGCACTCTCACTCAACACATGGGTCTTGCGGCAAGAACCTTTTGGAAGAACCCCAGAAGGGCCAAAGCAAGGATTGACAAGAAGTTTCCCCCCAACGGAGGAAAGCCATTCAACAAAGTGAGACTTTGCTATAACTGCGATGACAAGAACCACTTTGTTGCCGATTGTCCATGGGAGAGAAGAGAGGATCATGGTGGGAGGCTCGTGGCCAAGACAAAGGGCAAGGGGCCCATGCCCATGAAGAAGCCTTTCTTCAAGAAGAACGAAAACATTGTCTTGGTGACTCAAGAGCAATATCCCACCGATGATGAAGATAGTGACAAGGAGGATACTCCAACGCAAGTGGCCGCACTAGCCATGTCTTCCACAACTCCATCACTCTTCTCCTCGCCAAACGAGAGCGTCATCGTCAAGAATGGAAGATGTCTTATGGCTAAGACATCCGAGGTACAACTATCCCCCAACTCCATATCACATGACATTGATGATGCTATGAGTCTAGAAGTCAAGGAAGAAATAATTGCTTTTGATAAATTCATGACTAACTTGCAAGGAGAAGGAAAGAAACACTTTGGCTCAATCATGAGTCGTATAGGTGAGCTTGAGGATGAGCTTGAACTAAAAGGTGAGATTGAGAGAGAGGATGCACACGCTAAGGTGTCTCTCCAATCCTCTCTCGAAGATGAACAAGAAGCTCATGCTCTCCTCGAGGAGCAACTTGCTAAGATCACTAAGAATCGTGATCTCTACTTTGCTAAATGTAAAATTGTGCAAAAAGAAAAGTCCGAGCTTGTAGTTGCTCATGCTAGACTTTGCGAAGACTTCGAGTCACTTGACAATGCTCACAAAGTGTTGACAAGTGATCATGAACGTCTTCTCAAGTCTCGTGATCAACTCCAATCTCGGATATCTACTCTTGAGAAACCTAGCACCTCTACTCCTTTGAATGCTAATGCAAATGTTGTGAAGGGTATTGCTAGGGTTTTGTTTGTTCCTTCTATAGCAACCAAGCCCAAGACATCTCTTGATAAAGGTAAGGGGACACTCACTACTCCTCTTCATGAGCGAGTGCCCCACAAGGGTAAGGAAGGTCTAGGCTATGTTGCTAAGGAGAAGAAGGAGATCAAGAAGAAGACCAAGACCGCACAAGCCAAGAAGGTTGACATTGCGAGTGGAAATGCCACAAGGGGCACTCCCACTCGTAATGACTTTGCGGGCATATCTAACCCCAACTATGCTTTATATGTTGATTATTATGGGGATGTCTATGCTAGATACATTGGTCCTTTTGATGGTTATATTGAATATGCTATTTGGGTACCAAAGACCCTTGTTGCTAACCAAAAGGCACCCATTGCAAAATGGGTACCTAAATCCAAGAATTGATTGTGTGTAGGGCCTTGCTTCCGGAGGATCGAAATGAATAATTTATAGTGGGTGCACTAGTCATATGACCGGAAGCAAGGATATTGTAACGGAGTTGAAGCCCAATGATGATCAAATGACCGTTACATATGGTGATAATTCTAAGTCTAAGGTAATAGGGCTCGGCAAGGTGGTAGTTACACCGGACATCACACTTGTGAATGTCTTGCTTGTCGAGTCCCTAGGTTTCAACTTGATCTCCGTCCATTCCTTAACTTGTTTGGGCTATACCGTTGTCTTTGAAAAGGAAATGGTCATTTTCTTGCGGAGCAAGTCTCTCAATGTGTATTTCGTTGGGTACATTGAAAATGGGCTCTATGTGGTTGACTTCTCCGGAGTCACCACTTCCCATACAATGTGCCTATTCGTAAAGGCGGACTTGGGTTGGCTATGACATCGCCGACTAGCCCATGTCAACATGAGGACTTTGCAAAGTCTTCACAAGGGTGGCCATATCCTAGGACTAAAGGACCATGTTTCTTTCTCGAAGGATCGAATGTGCAGGGCGTGTGTTGAAGGAAAAATGCATGACATCTACCATCCAAGCAAGACCATCATTTCGTCAAAGAGGGTTTTGGAGCTTCTCCATGTTGACCTCTTTGGTCCCATTCCGGAAGCTAGTCTTGGTGGCAAGAAATATTGCTTGGTGATTGTTGATGACTATTCAAGATACACATGGGTTTTCTTCTTCAAGACGAAGATGGAGACTCAACAAACTATCATCGACTTCTCCAATGAAGCTCAACGTCAACACAATGTCCCTATCTTGGTGATACGAAGTGACAATGGGTCCGAGTTCAAGAACTACACCTTAAACGAGTTCCTTAGTGAAGAAGGGATTCGTCATCAGTATTCCGCTGCTTATACTCCCCAACAAAATGGTGTAGCCGAAAGGAAGAAAAGCACTCTTATTGAAATGGCAAGGTCGATGATGGCCGAGTTCAAGTCCCCTCACAACTTTTGGGCCGAAGCCGTCAACACCGCTTGCCATTCATCCAACCGGCTCTTCTTTCGCAAAGGACTCATGAAGACACCTTATGAAGTGCTCACCGGGAACAAGCCCAATATCTCCTACTTCCGTGTATTTGGTTGTAAGTGTTTCTACCTCATCAAAGGTGTTCGTTTGGGCAAGTTTGATTCTAAGTCTCTTGAAGGGACATTTGTGGGCTACGGATCCGAATCCCACACTTATAGAGTCTATGATAAGGCCTCGCGCATAATCATAGAAACTTATAGTGTGGTGTTCGAGGAGAATGACGGCTCCCTCGTGGAGCAAAGTGGTGTTTCCGGTGTAGGTGATGATGAACCTCAAGATGCTATCCGAAGAATGGGGTTGGGAGTCCACCGCCCCGTTGAACTCTATTATGAGGATGATCATCAAGGACCAAGTTCTTCACAAGTGGTGACCACCCCAACACAAGAAACACCCATCGACAAAACCGTGCCCAATGCCCCTTGCCAAGAAGAAGAACAAGATTCTACAGCTGCCCCTGGAATTTCCGGAGGACCGGAATATCCGGGTCAAGATGGACTCGGAAATTCCGGTGGTCCGGAATTTCCGGTTCCTGAACCCGTAATATCCGGTCCTGCAGACATTCCCGGTGGCAGTTCGCAAGGCCAAGATCAACCCTCTCCCTCACCAATGGACACCACTCCAATGGTTGATCAAGGCCATCAAATCAGTCAAGGCGGAGACATGAATGATCAAGATGATCAAGCGATTCCTCCCACCACTCGGAGGGAAATCGAGATCCGCCGCTTGAATAGGGTTGGCACCTCACAAGAATTAAGAGCTCTATCTCTTGACAAGGTGCTTGGTGATGTGAGAAGCAAGGTCTCTATCCGAAGACAACTCGCAAGTTTTAGTGAACATCAAGCTCACATCTCCATGGTGGAACCCAAGAAGGTCTTTGAAGCTCTTGAAGATAAAGATTGGCTTGATGCCATGCATGAAGAGCTCAACAACTTCGAGCGCAACAAAGTGTGGAAGTTGGTGGAAAGACCCAAAGATTGCCGCAATGTTATCGGCACCAAGTGGATATTCAAGAACAAGCAAGATGAACATGGCATGGTGATAAGGAACAAGGCAAGATTGGTGGCTCAAGGTTACTCACAAATTGAAGGCATTGACTTTGGAGAAACCTACGCGCCCGTGGCTCGACTTGTGTCAATCCGTATTCTTCTTGCCTATGCCTCTCACCATAACTTTAAGTTGCAACAAATGGATGTTAAATCCTCTTTTCTAAATGGTCTACTAAATGAACTTGTTTATGTTAAGCAACCACCGGGGTTCGAGGACCTCAAGTATCCGAACCATGTCTACAAGTTGGATAAGGCACTCTATGGCCTTAAACAAGCCCCACGAGCGTGGTACGAGCACCTTAGAGAACTACTTGTAGACCGGGGATTCCAAGTTGGGGAAATCGACCCCACTCTTGTCACTAAGAAAGTTAATGGGAAGCTTTTCATTTGTCAATTATATGTGGATGACATTATATTTGGATCGACTAACAAAGCATTTAACGAAGAATTCTCTAAGCTTATGACTGACAGGTTTGAGATGTCTATGATGGGTGAGATGAAGTTCTTCCTCGGATTTGAGATCAAACAATTGAGGGAAGGAACGTTCATCAACCAAGCAAAGTACATTCAACACATGCTCAAGAAGTACGAGTTGCTTGATCTCAAGGGTGCCTCTACTCCAATGCAAACCAAATGCCACCTTGAGCTCAACCCGAAGGGTAAGGATGTGGATCAAAAGGTATACCGCTCCATGATTGGATCTCTCCTCTACCTTTGTGCATCTAGACCGGATATAGTGCTAGCCGTAGGAGTGTGTGCAAGATATCAAGCAGCTCCTAAAGAAAGCCATGATGTGGCGGTCAAGAGAATCTTTCGATATTTGGCTTATACCCCAACTTATGGATTGTGGTATCCCAAGGATGCAAATTTCTCATTATGTGGATTCACGGATTCCGATTGGGCGGGAGATCATGATGATAGGAAGTCAACCTCCGGTGCTTGTCAATTTATTGGGAGGTCCTTGGTGAGTTGGTCTTCTAAGAAGCAAAATTGCATATCTCTCTCCACCGCCGAAGCCGAATATGTTGCAGCCGCTAGTTGTTGCAATCAGTTGCTATGGATGAGGCAAACTTTAAAGGAGTACGGAGTCGATTGCGACAAAGTGCCTCTTTTATGTGACAACGAAAGTGCCATCAAGATTGCCTACAACCCGGTGCAACATTTAAGAACCAAGCATATTGAGATCCGCCATCATTTCATAAGAGATCATGTGGCCCGTGGAGACATTGACTTATCATATGTGGGCACAAGGGATCAATTGGCGGATATCTTCACGAAGCCCCTTGAGGAAGGAAGGTTTTGCTTTTTGAGGAATGAGCTTAATATCATTGATTCGAGGTCCTTGGCTTGATCGCTTGCACACTCACCTAGGGCGTAATTGCATCTTATCTAGTTTAGATGTAGGCATGGAAATAGGGGGAGTGCGGTCCTAATACATTGGACCATCCCTCCCCCCATTATGCCGATAGCAAGTGTTCTTTTATCTCTATATTCATTCTTGTGACTAATGAGCTAAAACGACGAGTATTGGTTATGTACCCAAGATACATCTTCGCAGTAACATGCCATACACTCCTACATGGTGGCCTCGGCCACCGACCTCTTCTCCTTGAAGAGTTGATGTTATTTGGAGCTTTATGTTGCTATTTGCCCTCCATTTCATGCATGTGGGAAACCTACTCAACTTGGATCTTTTGATTCAATTTGGTTGTTGTGAGTTGAGTATGGTGTACCAATATCAGTTTGGAAATCTATCCCAAGCCTACTTTCCCCTGAAAACATTTCTCTCTATTGCACACAAGTCCTTTTGAAAACTGGGATTTTGGTTCAGCAGGTCGGAATATCCGGTTCATTTTGAACCGGAATATCCGGTGACTCGGAATATCCGGTGTAACTTATACCGGAATATCCGGTCTGGCGGTTTGTCCAGAAATATAAGGGCAGGCTCGGGGTGAAGGGCTCATTAGTGCCCTTCTTCCACCCCCGACCTCCCTCTCCTCCAGCCGCCGCCCCTGCTGCTCCCAAGCCCCTCCGGAGCACTCCGTCCGCCGGGGAACCTCTTTCTCGGCCGGATCTGCTCCTCCTCCGCCCAAGGAACTCACTCCTCCAAGCAATGGCCTCAATGGATGAGGGTAACTTCACTTTTCTTCTTCCTTATGTGCTTGCACTTGGATCTTGATGTGGAGTTATTTGTTTCAATGTTGCTTGGTAGAGATTGTTCCTAAGACTATTCCCTGCCTTCTACATACATTAGTTTTGCATTACATTGGATCGATCTAGTTTTAGACCGAGTCAAATCTCAGATCTGTAGTTTCTGTCTGACTCGGAATATCCGGTCCATCGTGACTCGGAATTTCCGGTCCCCCGGAATTTCCGGTCATGTCTGACCCGGATATTCCGAGCCAAACAGAGCAGTTTTAAGATTAACTCATGTTTAACTACATATGATCCATCGAAGGCCTATCTAATGTGTGTATTATCTCCTGACTTGTGTGCACTTACCTTATGCTACCATCTATGCTCAAATTCACAGGTTCAGGTGGAAGTGAGTCCGCAGGGGGATCAAGGCACACTGCTAGAGCACCTGTCTCCAAGCAATCTGTCAACAAAGGAAAGGGCCTTGCACCTCAGCGGAAGAAGAAAGCTGTTGCCAGCAAGCCCTCATCTAAGAAGAGAAAGAGTGCCTCTAGTTCCGAACGTCCGAACTATTCCAAGATGCATGCTGTTGATTACTCTCAGCTGAGGCAGGGGGACTGGTACCTCATCGCAAGAGACACCTCTCTCGATGATCGCAGTTTTTGGTGCCAAGCACAAGAGCATATCTTTGTGGATCTATATCTCTCACTGTCGAAGCCAATTCGACCCATGCACCCGTTTGACTTTGCATCCCTACAGAAGAAGACTGCTTTTTCTGAGGCCATCCACATTGTGAAGACCATGGGTTTGGAGAGATTGGCGCTCATCCATTGTGCCTACGACGCGCAGCTTGTTATGCAGTTCTTCGCCACCCTAGTGATCAAGGGTGACTCGAAGAAGACCATGAAATTGATGACTGGGGAATCTTACTGTGAGTCCAACTTCGAGGAGTTTGGCAAGGTACTGGGCTACAGGTATGATGGTGACAATCCCCAAGGCACTCGCATGCACCACCCCTACAAGCTCAACAAGAAGGAGACCGCTCACTTATATGGTGTGGGAGCCACCCCTGGATTCTCTCGTGACTTGCTGCCTTTGTATGATGTTCTTGTGCGCATCCTGCGTGAGAACATTGCACCGAGTGGAGGCAACAATGACAACGTGGTTACCCCTCTCTGCAACCTGCTCCTTCACGCCAACCGCATTGTGGAGGACTCGGGTTCTGATACTGACTGGCGAGTAGATGTGATGGATTACATCTACAATGAGATGTATGAGGCTATGACCACCAGGGTCTCCATTCCATATGCTCCATACATCATGAAGCTTCTCCTGTTTAAGTTCCCTAACCTCAACGTCAGCAACAGTGATTTGGTGCCACATGACTTCAAGAAGCTCTATGTGAAGAAGACTGTGGTCAAGCCCCCTCCTAGGACTTTGACTACATCAGCTCCAGGTGGATCTTTCATGGGTGATGCTAGGAGGGCTGCTGCTACCTATACTCATGTTCCCACCACTCATGCGCAAGTCAAGAAGCTGAACTGGTTCCAGCGCAACATCCTTTGCATCAATGTGGACATCCGCAAGGAGCAATACAATGCCTACAAGGATCGCCGTCAGCAGGACTACAAGCAAGACTTGATCCTTCACCATGCTTCTGGCTCTCCTGCTCCTGCTGATCTGTCTGAGCCCCTGTCCTTTGCTCAGTGGAACGAGGGTTCCTCGGATCCATGGACCCTGATTGACCAGGACCTTGGTGGCAGCTCGTACACCACAGGTTATGACTATGATGAGGAGGCTGAAGATGAGGATGAGGAGGCAGCGTCTGAGGAGTATGAGGACGAGGATGATGATGATGAGGAGGCTGATGCTGATGATGATGATGAGGAGGACCCCTCGGACTGAAGACTTCCATGGGACGTAGCATCCCTCTTCTTCCTTTTTGGCGTTTCGATGCCAAAGGGGGAGAAGTTGCTCTACTAGGACTTCTTCGGGGATTTGCAAGGGTCGGGCACAAGCTTATGCGTTTATCATTTATTTGCGCTTGTGTCCATTTATCGTGTTTTTAGTTTCTTGTGAAACTCTCTTTTTGTCATTTGTGATAACTGTGTATTGAGACAATGGTTGATGCTATCTCTATATTATGGTTGAGACTTCAAATTGATTGTGTTGATATTCTCTTCATATTCTATATACACAAGGTATGAAAATCTATCTAGTCTCAACTGCTTCCATAATCTTTCATCTTGTCTCGTTTCTCCTTTGTGCTATCTTGTGGTTGTTGTTATAAAATTGCTCCTATCCTCTGTTATTTTGTGTTGCATACTTGCATTTATTTAGGGGGAGCCATTTTCTGCCAAAAACATGATATTGCTGTTTGTTTCATTGCAAATCTTGGTATTGTCATCTAACACCAAAAAGGGGGAGATTGAAAGAACATTTCTTAATCCCTAGTGTTTTGTGTGTTAGTTAACAATACCAATGATATACTAATCCTATTGCTAAGTATTTCAGTTTGGGTGAAACTCATATCACAAATCTTAAAGCCAAATTGTAGAGAAAAAGAGTTTCTGGAATTCTTCAGGGACCCGGATATTCCGGTTCCCCAACCGGATATTCCGAGTCGACCCCAGAAATTTGGCTAAGTCAAGTTCAGAAGTACTGCTGACTTCAATCGGAAAATCAGCCCGGAAATTTCAAGGACCCAGATATTCCGGTTTACCAACCGGATATTCCGAGTCAACCTCAGGAAAATTGGCTAAGTCAAGATTCAGAAGTGGCACTGACTCCAATCGGAAAATCAGCTCGGAAATTTCAAGGACTCGGATATTCCGGTTCACCAACTGGATATTCCGGTTCACCAACCGGATATTCCGAGTCAACCTCAGGAGAATTGGTCAAGTCAAGATTCAGAAGTGGCACTGACTCCAATCGGAAATTCAGCTCGGAAATTTCAAGGACTCGGATATTCCGAGTCAACCTCAGAAAATCGACTAAGTCAAGTTCAGAATTGGTTCTGATCTCAACCGGAAATTCAGCTCGGATATTTTCAAAGGCCCGGATATTCCGGGGCACCGGAATTTCCGGTGCAACTTATACCGGAATTTCCGGGTGACCAAGACAGCCAACGGCCAGATTTTGAGGGGGAGTATAAATACCCCCTCACTCACTCAAGAACAGTGAGCTCTCAGATTTTCTCTCTCCTACTATTCTTGAAAGCTCAATTCATCAAGATCTCCCAATCCCCCCACCCAAACTCATAGATCTTTGGAGGATTGGAGGAGAAGGCCCAGATCTACATCGTCACCGAAGGGATTTACATTTCTCCCCCATTCATTTGGGGATTTCGTGGCTAGGGTTTCCGGTGGGAAAACCTAGTTCACCATTGTTGTACTCTTGGTGTTACCTTGACCTTTTGTGGTCCTTGACCTCTTGTGGTCTTCTTGGGAGCCCCCAATTCAGTTGTGGGTGTGTGCCTCAAGCGTTTGTAAGGGATTCGATCTCCGCCCTAAAAGGGGATCAATAGTGGAAGGTGGACTCGAAACCTTTGTGGTTGAGTTCATCGGAGAAGAAGGTGAGCCTTTGTGGCGTTGCGGCTAACCTGTTGTGGTAGCACACACCTCTCCAAACGAGACGTACACCCTTGGGTGGAACTCGGGATTACATCTTCGTCTCCGCGTGCTTCACTTGGTTCCCTTTACCTTTTACTCCCTTACTTGCTTCTTGTTATTGCTTAGATTCTCATTTAGGTAAATTCACCGTAGTTGCATATCTAGAGAATTTACCTTTGAGTTGAGCCTAAAATTGAAAAGACCTAAAATTTGTAATAGCACCTATTCACCCCCCCCCCCCCCCCCCCCCTCTAGGTGTCGGATTCCCGTTCAAAGGTTCGTATGCATGATTGCAAGTCGACTCCCACACCCCTGTCTTCCTCAGAAAAGTTGTCTCTCGCAAGTGGTACATCTCTTGGTCCTAAAGATAGTACTCACTACAGGAGTATTGTTGGAGCTTTACAGTATTTAACCTTGACACGCCCTGACTTGTCCTTCTCAGTAAACAAGGTCTGTCAGTATCTTCATGCTCCAACTACAGAACATTGGACAGCTGCAAAACGTATTCTCAGATATGTGAAGGACACGTTAAAACTTGGAATCACATTTATAAAATCTTCATCAACCTTCCTTAGTGCTTTTTCAGATGCAGATTGAGCAGGTTGCATTGATGATAGACGGTCAACGGGAGGCTTTGCCATTTTTGTGGGACCGAATCTGGTATCTTGGAGTGCCAGAAAACACGCCACAGTGTCACGATCTAGTACAGAAGCTGAGTATAAAGCATTAGCTAATGCTACAACAGAATTGATTTGGGTTGAAGCTCTTCTCACAGAACTTGGAGTAAAGTTAACAGAAAAACCAAGTCTTTGGTGTGACAACTTAGGTGCTACCTATTTGTCAGCAAATCCGGTGTTTCATGCTCGCACCAAACACATAGAGATTGATTTCCATTTTGTCAGAGAAAGAGTTGCAAACAATCAATTGGCCATTCAGTTTGTTTCAAGCAAAGATCAAGTTGTAGATGGGTTTACAAAAACACTTCCAGTTAATAAGCTAGATGAGTTTAAGCGTAATCTCAACCTTTCAAAAGGTTTAGATTAAGAGGGGCTGTTAGACTTGTAATAGGTTTCTGCTCTCGTATACCATACGCTATGTGTATCGGATACAATTAGGACTCCTTGTACGTCTGCCCTTTCTGGCCTTTATAATCAACACGAAGCCGATGCCAGATAAAGCATCGTTACAACCCACGTTCATTGTTACTCCTCTCCTTGTGCGATTCAGTGGTTAAAAACTTCAGTAGTAGACTGGTTGATCACCCATCTTATCTTGAAATAGATGCGCCGTACCCGTACGAGTCCCGTAGGAGCTGCCTGTGCTTTAGTATTTTACTGTTATCACTAGTCAATCGATCAACTAGGTAGAAAGTGATCAGTAGGGCAAGGACATGACGCGAGATATATATTAACCAAAAGGTGGAATCATCTGTCCTGCCTGTGCCTCCCAAGAAAACTGCAGCCTATATACCTAGCTGGTGCGATGGTGAAATTCCATAAAATTAATCTTTTAAATAAAGTTTAGCAAAAAATAATCTCTTTTCAAAACTATTTTAAAATCTAACCCTTTTTGGTAGCGTCTAACGATGTGGCGCTACCCTCTGTGTGGTAGCGTCACAGCCTCCGTCGCTACCCTCGTGCCAGCGTGGCAACGCGGTCCCTTCGTCGCTACCCTTCGGAGGGTAGCGACATGCCCCTCGGCGCTACCCTCTTAAGGGTAGCTCCATGCCCCATGGCGCTACCCTTCGGAGGGTAGCGCCATGCCCCTCTGCGCTACCAAAAAGGGTTAGATTTCAAAATAGTTTTAAAAAGGGGTTATTTTTTGCTGAACTTTGCCCAAAAGGTTATTTTTATGAAATTTCACGGTGCGGTGGAACCGGTGGTACTTGCTCGATCTAGTCTACTCAACAGCTATAGCATTAGCTTTGTGTCGCACCACACTTCTCATTTTATCGGAGTACCTACTGGCTGTTTTTGTTTGCTTTCTTTGTCCAAATGAAACAAAACTTGTGCTCGAGCACATTTTACCCTAGTCCGTCCATACGAATGTAATGATTGACATCTAATTCTAGCGTTTCATGAGATAGAAGCGATTCCTTTTCGTGAGCAAAGTAAGCTAGTAGTAGGAAACTATTAGGCTAGTCCTAATTAGGAGTATCATAGAGTGGTTTATCATGTACATTATACAACTTTATCTTATTATGTCAATAGTGGGTGGTAACATAATTATAGTATCATATAACCATGCATTTATTAGACTATAGAATCATCTTATTTCGAAATCCGCTATGTTACGGTATCTATACCTATGATATCAGCATCACTTCTCTTCTCATTAAATAATTGCCACATCATCTTTTTTGTCTATGTGACACTTATGTTACTACATATGTTAGTCCCACTATAACTAGTCTTAGACTAGTCATAATGGGTAGTAACATCGTAGTAACATAAGTGCCACATAGACAAAAAAGATGATGCGACATGTAATTAATGAGTAGAGAGTCAAATGGAGTAACATATCTAGTTACCATCACATCACAGTTTTCAAGATAAAATATGTGTATAGAGTAATAAATGAGACTACATATGACACTATCTTTATGTTACTTTGCATAGTGAGGGTAGTAACATAGTTTAGAAACACGTTTATGTTACTAGTTAAAGTTACTCCCCATTGTGACTAGTCTTAGCGCTCGGCTGCCATAGAGCCATACAGGAAACCTGCTACTAGTAGGAGTACTTTTTGAAAGGAAAGGTAGTAAAAGATTAGCTATTTGCATTAATTAGCATATGAGGCATGCCCAACTGCCCAAGACAAAAAAAAAACTACTCTCGCGACATGATGTTATTGGCTCCGTCTACGCACCAAAGCGTCACCTCGTCCTTAATCTTAGAGATGAGCATGTTACACGATATGGATTTATTCCGAGTTCCAAAACACTCTAGCATTCGTTACTTGTTTTACTTTCCAAAACATTGCTTTTATTACTCCCTTCCCCAAACATTCCACGGCGAAATCACGATGTTTCACATAATTAGTGGGGGGACGCTTGACGCTTCCTTCCGACCACTGATATGGCGTGATTATAAATCGGTACAGGCCGGAGGGCCATACATGGCCTCCTTGAAACCCATCCGCTAATGGCCAAACCATCACACGTCAGGATCGATCCTGTTATATCCATTGCAAGTTTGCAACGGCATGCACCCATGTGAAGAATTTACGTTTTGGTTCCGTTCCGGCCACTTTAGGTTCTAGATAGATCATAGATGTAAGAGGCGGGCGGGGCCTCCGATACCGATGCATCACCGCTAAGCTCGCCGGCCGACCTGCTTCCGTCCTGTACTTCCCATTACCGATCGATCATTCGCTTCCATGACAATCATCCGTCTAGATCACGCGAGGAGATTACGATTAGGACCGTAACCGAGAGAAGGAGGCGTAGTGGATTACTGACGACTTGTAGAGAGATGACGGAGCCGAAAGCAGAGAGAGTGTCACATGGTAAGCGTGCACTGCGCATGCTTTTGTACCACTGGGTGGGTCGTGCCCATCTTCTTCCACGGATCCAGTAAACATGGCCGGCACGACCCGATGGAGATGAGGCACATGAGACCGACGGATCGTTCACGGCGCGCGATGGCAACCCTCTCCGGTTCCCATTAGCCGTAGAGTACCGTACTGCGGTGTACATACGATGTCTTGGTTTCTTTGTGTACGCATGCATGCGTACAAACACTCTTAGCAATGAATAAACACACGTGCATCCTACCCTCTACGGGCATCTACCTAGGCTGACTCGTCGGGTTGGGTCTGAAACTGTTTCAAATCAAAAGGTTTCTCCAATGCTCAAGTTGACTAAGAAATAACTTAATTTTGACGCCATCAAATCCAGTTACAAGTAAAGTAGTAAATCATAATTAGTACGAATCACGAAGCAAATCAAATGGTCCTTAGCAGTTGTAGTAATTCTCGTTCAATGATGTCATCAAATCTCCATTGCAAGTCCACTTGCAACTCATGCACGTCAAATCAAATGGCCTAAAACAGTCCACTTGCGAGTGATGACATTACGTGACTTAGAATTAAGCTAATTCTCAGTCGAGTCAGAATTAGCAAAACCATAAGTCAAAACGATCGACTTGTTTTCGACGAAAATATTATCTCATATTATTCCGCTTAGTGTAATGTAACATCTGAACTTTGAAGTTGCCCTCTCCCTCCGCTGGTGAAGCCACATATCCCTGCCTCATTTGTCCGCCGTTCACGACAACATGGGGTAGGGACCTGAGTGCTTTCAACCCTAGCATGTGGGTAGGTTAGGGCTAGGTTTTTCCTAGGGTATGGCATCACATCGTTGGTAGCAAGGACGCCACCACATAGGAATAAGATACCTTTGCTTCCCCCTCATCTCAACGGTGCTCTAATCGATGGCGTCGTGGAGCAGGTGGCTTGGTCATGTTGTCAATGTTCATATATGAGGATATTAGTTCTTGGTGTGTCGTTACCGTTACGTGCCCACGACAACGTTAGTGGCTAGGTCGAGGCGGATGCTCTTGAGTAAGGGTGGGTTGTCTGACAATGGTTGGTCTATCATTGTGTCTAGATACAAGATAGCACGGGGATGTCACCCGATTGACGTGCCACACTGCTTACTTCATCAACTCACAAAATTTCACTGGTAATGGTGCTTTTCTAATCTTTGTAACGGCGGAGGCTCGACATCTCTTTTGATGCGATGGAGTTTTTTTCTTTCACATGTGTTGTTACTTGATTTCTAGTGATAAAATATGTGGTTGCTCTAGAAAAAAACTATCCAACCACTATACATGTCTAATGTCTTGTCACGGTTAGACCAAATTAGTGCCACTATACGATGCGAGACCCTGACACATTTTTACTTTGGTCGACCATTAATTAGGAGTAAGTAGTACCAAAGTATGTGGTGACGCGCTCCCACCTCCCAGTTCTTCGCCGCTAATCCGGGCCACGATGGCTAACTCCATATGCACCCAGATCTTCGCTTTACCCCTAAATCCATTTGTCTAATCACCTGCGCCCCTAATCCGTGCCACGTACCGGCCTCCGGCGATGCCAGGTGACAGCCGCCGCTGCCTACAAAAGAAAACGCGGACGAGGCGAGCAGGCCAACGCATTGCACGCAGCAGAGCGGCGGAAAGGTGCGCTCCTATCTCTCTGCCAGTGCCAACTCTTGTCAGCTTGCTCCACGTTGTTCCGGAACACTCTCCATCGTTCCCGGCCCGGCCGAGGCCCTAGCCTTGGCAACGGCAACGGCAACGGAGTAGGATAGGAGTAGTATTGTCGATTCATCGGCGAGAGCTCTGTGTGTGTGTGTGTGGTGTTTGTTGGTCGGCGGCGATGGATCAGGTGCAGCGCAAGAGCAGCCTCAGGTCCTACGGCTCGCCCAGGTCGCTCTCGCGGTCGGCGGACCAGGCCGAGCTGTACGACCTCGGTGAGCGGCGGGAGGTCGTCCTGAAGATCGACGGCAACGGGAACGGCCCCGCGCCCTTCTCCGTCGACGGCGCGCCGGCGGGGAATGCGAGCTCGAACAACGCCGCCGCCGCCGCCGCCAACAAACCGACGGCGCTGTCGACCGCCGCCGCCAGCTCGCCGGCCAAGGGCTGGGACGACGGCACCTACGACTTCTGGAAGAACGAGGGCGGCGGGAAAGGCGACGGCGCCGCGCGCCGCGTCGAGGACTTCAGCTTCAAGAACCGCGCCTCGCAGCCGCAGCCGCCGACGTCCCCGTCGCTCTCGCCGACGCAGCCCAACGCTCCCAACGCTCCCAACGCCCCCAACGCTGCGGCGGTCGAGGTCGGCGGCGGCGGCGAGGACCCGCCCACGCGCCTCATCGGCAACTTCATCCGAAAGCAGAAGGCGGCCGGGGCCGAGCTGGCGCTGGACCTCGACCTCGACCTGGAGGAGGACACCATCGGGAGGTCGTCGAACCCGTCCTTATCCAACTCCCGTGAGCGCGAGGCGCCGCGTGTCTCCTTCAAGGAGCGCCACACCTCATCCTCCTCCTCCTCCGACTCCGATGGCGGCGGAGGCGGAAGCGTCAGACGTAGGCGGCGCGCCGCGGACGACGGCGAGGTAATACGGTGCACCAACACCTCCACTCCGGCCGGAGCGGGGCCGTTGCAGCGAGCCAAGACGCGGTCCCGGCTCATGGACCCGCCGCCGCAGTCGCCCGTGTCGGCTCGCGCCGCCGTCGACGAGGAGCAGCGCAAGTCGTCTGCCCTGCGGCCGCCTAAATCCGGCCAGTTCCCCTCGGGGCGTATGACCGGCAAGTCCGGCCAGTTCCCCTCGGGACGTAAGACCGGCAGGTCCGGCGCCGTCGGCAAGTCGGGTCCCATGGAGGAGGACGAGGACGACCCCTTCATAGACGACGACATCCCCGACGACTTCAAGCGCGGCAAGCTGGACACTCTCACCATATTGCAGTGGATCAGCCTGGTGCTCATCCTCGGGGCGTTGGTGTGCAGCCTCACCATCAAGAGGTTCGCCGGGAAGAAGCTCTGGGAGCTGCACCTCTGGAAGTGGGAGCTCCTTGTGTTTGTGCTCATCTGTGGCCGTCTCGTCTCCGGCTGGGTCATCCGGATCGCCGTCTTCTGCGTCGAACGCAACTTCGTGCTGCGGAAGCGCGTGCTCTACTTCGTCTATGGCGTCCGGGGCGCCGTGCAGAACGCGCTCTGGCTCGGCCTGGTACTCGCCTCTTGGCACTTCCTCTTCGACGAGAAGGTCCCGACGCACACGGTGGTGCTGCCGTATGTCACCAAGATACTCTTCTGCTTCCTCGTCGCCACACTCATCCGCCTTGTCAAGACACTGCTGCTCAAGGTGCTGGCTTCCTCCTTCCATGTCTCCACATACTTTGATCGGATTCAAGAGGCATTGTTCCACCAATATGTCATCGAGACGCTCTCTGGGCCGCAACTAGTTGACGAAGACTACGTGCTTGCTGAGGTGCGTGAGCTCCAACGCGCAGGCGCAACCATCCCCAAGGAGCTCCGTGCCGCCTTGCCAGCCAAGAATCTATCAGGGCAAAGGAGCATTCGGATCTCGGGTTTGATCTCTAGAGGAGATGGAAGCAACCAGCTGTCAAAGGAGAAAAAACAGCGTGAGCTTGACGAAGGGATCACCATTGACAAGCTCCATAGGCTCAATCAGAAAAACGTCTCAGCATGGAACATGAAGAGGCTCATGAAGATTGTTCGGTTCGGGACGCTCACCACAATGGATGAGCAGATTCAGCAGGCAACAGGAGATGGGGATGAGTCAGGGACACAGATTCGCAGCGAGTATGAGGCGCAAGTTGCCGCAAAGAAGATCTTTCATAATGTAGCAAAGCCTGGATCCAAGTAAGCATTTCTTTCTCGTCTTAGACAGGCACCCTTATCTTTTTATTTACAAGTTACATCGTTTTAATTACTATTGTCTAGACTCTAACTCTAGATCAGATAGACAACTGTAGTTTATCTGTCTGTACCGAGGATTTTTTTAGCTCATGGTATTGTCATTTCCTTTAAATCTTGAAATAGCATGGTAACTGTTAGACTTATGTTCTGCATTGCTTTGTTTAATTTTCATTGCAAAGTGGATATGGATTACAGAAGTTAACAAGAATTCTTAGCTAGAATGCCCTTGTTTAAATATTCCAAATGTTTAATTCAAAGTATAGTGTCAGCTTTTTTATTCATATCCTTGGCCCTGAATGAATAATGCAGGTACATATACTTGGCAGACTTGATGCGCTTCATGAGGCAGGAGGAAGCCATCAAAGCTATGCATCTTTTTGAAGGAGCACAGGAGCATTGTAGGGTCAGCAAGAGGTCTCTCAAGAACTGGGTGGTAAATATCTTGTTACTGTACTATCTAAGTTGCATCAAGGACTACTTTAAGATGTCTTTGCTAACGTTGTCATGTGGTTTCTCTTGTAGGTGAGCACATTTAGAGAGCGCAAAGCTCTTGCCCTAACACTTAATGATACCAAAACTGCAGTGAACAAGCTCAGCCAGATGGGAAATGTTGTTGTTGGCCTCATAGTGTCTGCTCTCTGGCTGCTGATTCTTGGCATAGCGACAACACAATTCTTTGTCTTCATCAGTTCGCAGCTTCTTGTGGCAGTCTTTGTATTTGGGAATACTATGAAGACAATTTTTGAGGCTATTATTTTCTTATTCGTGATGCATCCTTTCGATGTTGGTGACCGCTGTGAAATTGAGGAAGTACAGGTAATGAATATCTTCTCTCTGGTCCTTGTTGATTGAAATTGAATATTAGCTTGTGTTCATCGACTGAAGTTTAAGCACTTGAATTTCAGGTCGTGGTAGAGGAAATGAACATCATGACAACAGTCTTTCTCCGTTATGATAACCTGAAGATCTATTATCCAAACAGTGTACTGGCCACAAAACCGATTTTTAATTTCTACAGGAGTCCTGATATGGGAGAAGGAATCGATTTCGCCATTCATGTTGCCACACCTGTGGAAAAACTGGCCATCATGAAGGAAAGAATACTACGGTGCGTATTTGTGCTTCTATTATCTCAGTTTGTATGTTCAGAACTGTAAAAAATAATTAGGCACGCATGTTGGTTGTTTTGTGAGCATTTGCATTTGTAATTTTTACCGTCGTTTGCTGCTTATCTTACCACATCAGACTAACGGATATTTTCACTTATTGCTTCCAGTTACATCGACTCCAAGAAGGAACATTGGTACCCCGGCGCGATGGTTGTCCTCCGGGATGTTGATGAAACCAACAAGCTGAAAGTATCCATATGGTTTCGGCACACACTCAACTGGCAGGACATGGGGATGAGGTTCGTGAGGAGGGAGCTGGTGCTCCAAGAGATGATCAAAGTCTTGAAGGATCTTGACATCGAGTACCGGATGTTGCCCCTCGACGTCAACGTGCGGAATGCGCCCCCTCTTCAGTCCACAAGGATGCCAACGACATGGAATTATTCCTGAAGCAGCTCTTGTGCAGGAAATAGCGTACAAGAGATCATAGATACAACAGTTACCCTCCCTATTGGGCGGTGAGAGCTGCAAGAACCTGTTAGTACCTGTAGCTAGCGAGTAGCAGATGAGGCATATATAGAGCTGTTGTTAGTGTGCCTGCGATAACTTGGTGTGGTCTGTAGTGAGTGTGTTTTGTATCATGAATTGATGATAGGCATACAAAGTGAGAGTCGAACTGGTTGAAAGCGGTCGGTTGTATAAACACTTAAACAGGCATGCCGTTGCCCTGAATTATGTTTTCGTTTCTCTGATATCACATCTTCAGCCGTCTCCTCGTGTGGTGTGCTATGCCAGCCTCGGCCGGGGAAGAACATAGTTTTGCCTCTTGAGTTAGGGTTAGACCCGGTGATTCGGACATCCACCGCTCATGCCGAGAGGGGTGCGCAGTGCTGCATTCCTGCGAAAATCACATTCGTGGGCGTTCCATCGGCTCTCCTGAATCCTGATGCATCTGATGCACACGGCCCTAATCGTGCGAATGATAGCGGCTGCCTGTTGTGTGCCGCCGATGTCAACCGCCGTCATCTGAATATGGGCTTTGGTTGGTGCTCTAGGCCCCAGTGGTGGTGGTAAATGGAATGAAGAAAAGTCGGTTTTTATTCTTTATCTAAGTCTTCTAAACCAGAATTGATTTCAGAAGGACAGGTGGCCAGTTGAGTTTGCTCGTTAGGGGCATCAAAACTAAGTTGAGTTTGCTCGTTAGGGACATCAAAACTAAGACAAGAGGGAGCTCTCTCACACCCTCAATAATTTCAGCCGTCCGATCACGTGTTTAGAGCCTTTCGTGCTCCTTAGGATGGAAATATCTTACTATCATGGGACATTTCACACAAGTTCAAACAACCAACAGGCACTGCGAAGGAACCGAGCAGTCTGAAAGATTCGTCAGCTCACATCAGTTTATATTCTAGCCGAAAATTAACAAAACTTCAGACAACAAGCAAGCACAGACAAGAAGAATGAACCGAGAGTCTGAACAATTCCGCAACAGAGTCATGTTTTACCAGCAATTTTACACAAAATTCAAACAACAAGCAAGCACATACAACAAAATTATGACGAATGTTCCAACAGAAGAGTCATGTTTTGCCATGACGGGATATTTCAGACAAATTCAAACAATGAAACAAGCAGACACGACAATTTTCCGATGAATGAACCGAATAGTTTGAACAATTCAACAGCTCACGCAAATTTATGTTTTACCATCATGGGAAACAAGCACAGACGATCAATTTCCGACCAATGAGCCGACCAGTATGAACAATTCAACAGCTTACACCGGGGTGGAATTTTATGATTAGCTAATCATATAGTAGTATTCCCTTGGAGTGACCCCACAAAATTATTGGTATATATCAAATAAGGTTTCACATTTGATCCCATCTTATTTCAGGAACTTGTGAGCAGTCTGAAAGGTTAGACAGCTCATAGCAGAGTTATGTTTTACCCGCAAGTTCACAGAAATTCAAACAACAAGCAAACACAGGCAACACATTTCAGACGAATGAACCGACCAGTCTGAAATATTCGACGGCTCATGGCAGAGTTACGTTTTACCATCATGGGGAGCAAAAAAAGCACCAACAATAAATTTCCGACCAATGAGCCGACCAGTTTGAACAATTCGACGGCGTACACCAGAGTGAAGTTTTATGGTCAACTAATTATATGGTAGTATTTCCTTCGAGTGCAGACACAAAATTGTTGGTATATATTGAATAAGGTTTCACATTTGATCCCATCTTATTTGAAGGATACGGTGGACGTCGATACGGAGTAGTTAAGAGCCCGGGCCTACAAGGCTACAACTCGAAACACCAACAATTTGCACTACCATAAATCTGGTCTATGAGCTTCTCAACAACGACAACTACATTACTGAAGATGCAAAGATACAACAGACACTTGGTGGCAGTGTTGGGCCTAGGCGGCTCAGCCACCTGTGCAACATAAACCAATGAGCCGACCAGTATGAACAATTCAACGGCTAACACCAGAGTGGAAGTTTATGGTCAGCTAATCATACAGTAGTATTCCCTTGGAGTGACCCCACAAAATTATTGGTGTATATCGAATAAGGTTTCACATTTGATCCAACCTTATTTCAGGAACTTGTGAGCAGTCTGAACGATTAGACAGCTCACAGCAAAGTTATGTTTTACCCACAAGTTCACACAAATTCAAACAACAAGCAAACACAGGCAACAAATTTCAGACAAATGAACCGGCAGCAGATTTATGTTTTATCGTCATGGGATATTTCACACGAATTCAAACAACAAAACAAGCACAGACAACAAATTTCCGACGAAATGAACCGACTAGTCTGAACAATTCAACAGCTCACAGCAGAGTTTTGATTTACCATCATGGATTCATGGGGAGCAAAACAAGCACCAACAATAAATTTCCGACCAATGAGCCGACCAGTTTGAACAATTCGACGGCTTACACCGGAGTGAAGTTTTATGTTCAGCTAATTATATACTCCTTCGAGTATATAATTGTTGGTATATATTGAATGAGGTTTCACACTTGATCCCATCTTATTTTATAAACTTGCTAAAGTTTGAACAGAAACATCAACCACGCACCTAATGTTCTAAACACAAATAGTACTACACATTTAGAGTTCAGATACTCTACATGTCACCTGCTCCGATGTCCACGCCTAAGGCTTTGCAGCTGCATCTTGGAGCTCAAATCCCCTCTCCACGGCGTAGTCCACAAAGCTGTACAAGGGCAGCACCCGATCACCGTACTTATCGCCGAACCTGTCTGCCTCCGTCTTGGCCTGCACCTTGAGCTCCTCCACGATGCCGAGCGCACGGTCCATACCCAGCGCGCGCAGGACGCTGGCATTGCTCCGCATCTTACCATTTCCAGACGCGCTCCTTATGTCGTCGACCAGCTCGTAGAGGACGCCGATGGTGCGGCCATATCGGCGCAACGCGGCCTCCTCGTCCGGGCCAGCACCGCCGAGCATAGCGCCGCAGGCGGCGGAGCACTCGGCCATCTCGCCGAACTTCTTAGTCAGGACCTGCATCACCTCAGCCTCGCCGAGGGCAGTGGCACCGGCAAGGTCCAGGAACTGGCCGGCGGCCATGCCGGTGGATCCGACGGTGCGCGCGAGCTCCGCGAGGACGCGGAGGAGGACGGCGTGCGACACGGGGTCCGGGGAGGGGGTGCGGGATATGACGTGCGTGTAGGCGAGCGGGAAGAGCGCGTCGCCCGCGAGGACGGCCATGTCGGTGCCGTAGGCGGCGTGGGTGGACGGGCGGCCGCGCCGGGTGGGCGCGGCGTCAAAGCACGGCAGGTCGTCGTGGACCAGCGACGCCGCGTGGAGCATCTCAAGCGCTGCGGCGGTGGGGAGCGCCGCGGCGCGCGGGACGCCGAGGAGCTCGCAGGCGGCGACGCAGAGCACCGGGGGCGCGCGCTTGGCGGAGCCCTCCTCGCCTGCGCCCGGGAGGACGGCGTGGCGCATGGCGTTGTGGATGCTCTCCGGTGGGCGGATGGGCATCGCGGCATCGAGCTCGCCCTCGACCTCCGAGATCAGCGAGGTCCAGTAGCGACGCAGGTCAAAAGAAGGGGAGGCGGTGGCCGAGGCTCGGATGGGGAGGAAGCGGCTTGATTTGGAGGTGGAGGGCAGCATCGGGAGTGGGAGGGAGACGAAGATGGACGAGAAAGCCATGGCGACGGAGGAGTGAAGATTTGGGATGGGATGTGGTTTCTTGGATTTGAGGGGTGACGAGGCCAAGGTGAGGTATTGGGTTAACTTGTTCTCAACTTCCCTGATACTAATCCCGTTATCAGATCATGCTGTGTCACGATTTTACACATTCGGTTTGGACTTGATTGGAGATGATGTGACAAATGTGGTAAGAGATTTCTACACTAGTGATGTTCTCCCCATCTCATTTTAATGAAACACACATCACACTCATCACAAAGAAGCTTCTCTCCCACTGATTTTAGACCATAAGAGTTCACAAAATCATTGTTAAATCTTTATCAAATAGGTTGAAACAACATCTTTCTAACAACATTCATCACTCGCAACAAGATTTTATTGAATATAGACGCAAGAAGTTGCCCATTGGGTTTCTCTCACTTCTTGGAAATGCCTTAACGCCGTCCTAAAATTTGATCTCGCTGAAGTTTTCAGTATAATTGAAAGGCATTTCATTTACTCGGTTCTTGCACGTAAAGGGCTTCATGGTCATTTTATTAATGTTGTGTACGTTTGTGTTTCTTCGCGGACATTCTCGGTCATTTTAATGGACAATCTTCTATGAAGTTTGTTAGTTTCAGAGGTATAAGACATGAGAGTCATTTGTCGCCTTATCTTATTTTGTTTTAACAGTTAATGAAGTAGGTTTCACACACTAGACACCCTTTAACCCAATCAGTTCACGAGTATCTCTCTTCGACCTAACTGCCCTCCTATACACTCTCTTTTGCATATGACCTCATTGTTTGTGACATAATCAATGTGCTCAATTTAAAACCATTTCTTAAATTATCATTTATGTGACAAATCAGGCCAAATTCTGCAAACTTAGAATTCTTTTTAGCAAAAATGTCACGTCTTAGGTTAAATAAGATATTTGTACGATCTTTGTAGTCCTATAAATAGACAACTTCTTCGTTCATCTTGGGCATCGTCTTATTTTGCCCTCCAAAGCGGATCGGGGTATGCCCTCGTTTACACCAACTAGATGATGCCCCGCGCGTTGCGGCGGGATCTCTTAGTGACCTTTAGGTGCTATGTGAAGCTTGAACTTTTCTTTTAGAGAGTATGAAAGCATATAGGCTCCAAACATATATTCTCCTTAACAAAAGAGTAACCTTTAAAATGAAATCAAATTGACTTTCTTACATAATCTGGTCATACTGCAACTTTGTTTTTGACCGGTCATATTGCAATAATTGTCATATTGTACACTCACTGGAGTATTAAAATGTTTTCCTATATATCCAAGGAAAGTACAAAGATAAATATGCATGTTACTATCTATAGGACAAAGATAACTTTGCATGGTACCAATTCAATGGAAATATGTAGCTGGGATGATAGTAATGGTATTTGCTTGTAGATTCGTTTGAAACCTGGAATGTGCCGATGTCAACAAAACACGAAGTCGTGGAAGTTCTTGATGCCAAACCTTCGAGCGTATTGTGCCCTTTCGGCAGGAACCAATCGAATCCCGATGGGAAGACATGCTGACAAAATGAATTGACAGTAACATGGACCATGGAGGAGCTATCAGCTATACTTGTGCTTCCTGCTGGGTCTTCGTCCACCTAGGACATACCAAGGGGGAAACAAATTAGAATCACTCAAAGGGGAGCAACATTGTGATTTCACAATCGCAAGGCTATGTTGTTATACTAACTGTGGTAGAGTATTTGATTCCCCATTTGCCACTCCTCATCAGATAAAAATAGAAAAATAAGAACAAAAAAGGCAACAACAAATCAATTAATCTTGTGCATACATTAGTGGACAGTGGTTAGGCTTAGGCAATGATGAAAGTATATAATACAGTGGCAGGGGATGCGGGCGGTAGTTAGACTGTCTAGACAGATTAAAGATTAGATCCCTATTGTGGAGATGGGAGGTCAACACCAATGTTCATGCTCCGGAGATCAAAGGATGTCAATGTTCATCTCCTCCGAAGAGAAATAGCGTGGTTGGGATGGAGAGCTGATGGAATTCATAGGTCTAGAGAGCAGCGGAGGAGCACATCATGACTTTATCATGAAAGGAGTTACCAATCTGTTTTCTCTGCATTTAATTAGATGGGGATCGTGGGTGTAGACGTAGAGGATTTGTTAGGGGATGGTACAAATACACTTTGTTTTTTCATTTGTTGCCGCATGTGACGATGGAAAGGGTACTTATTTTTTGATGAGATGACAAAGTTGATGGCACATGCCATGCTAGGATTGCTTAAGCATGCTTGATGTGAAGGGGTTACGGTGCTGACGAGGTGCTAACTCGACAAGTCCCAGGGTTGTGCACCCTGGGTTGATTGATGGGGAGAGAGAAGAGTGCAAGGTGATCACGACGGCTGACAAGCGAGGTTTACCCAGGTTCAGGCTCCCGGAGGATAACACCCTACTCCTGCTTGTCTGGTTATTGATGCGAGTAGCGATTACAATGGCGAGATTGTGATCCCGCTAGGGTTTGTCGTAGTGGTTGTGAACGTGTCCTCTAGGACGGGCAACCCTCCTGGCTTTATAGGTAGCCAGGTCTCGGGTGGTTGATACAGATACGGTAGGTTACAAGACCTAACCGAGTTGGACTAGGGCACAAGGTACCCCGAGTGGGCCTTCCGCGGGCCTTTCCATCCTTGGCGCGGCCCAGGTAGCATCATCGTGGGCTACCCGCAAGGTAGCCCCACGTCAGTAGCCCCCGAGTGCTTGGTCGAAGCGTAGAGTCGGACAAAGGACTCCTTCTTCCTGGACGCGCCGTTGGATTTCTTGATTCTTGAGCTTGAACTCGAATTTCTTCAGTCGAACCAGCCACTCCCGATGGGAGTAATCTGTGTAGTCGAAATATTTTGTCTTCATCTTCTTTTGCGAAGCTTGCTTCTGCTCAGCCTGCTTTTGGCTTACTTATTGGATGGATTCGGCTGCTCGAGCTTACTGCGTTGCTACTCGTACGATTTCTTCGGGTGCTCGGATCGTTGGCCGATCCTACTTTGCTGATTTCGGCTGCGAAGCCTACTACTCGAATGATTTCTTCGAGTTTCTTCGGTTGATTTTGGAGCCGTTGTCTTGGTGACGTCAGCGATGACGATTCGTTGCACGCCTCTGCGCCCGATGGGACGTGACGTGGTGGGCCCCGCTGTCAGAGCTGACCACGGTCCGCAGTTGTCACGTCTCCGAAGTGGGCGCGAAATTTGCGCGGCACGATGACGATGCCTCGGTTCCCGTGCGTAGTGGAGGGAGTTGGCGGCGACGGTTGGTTTCTCCGTGCGATACATGGACGGATGGATGCTCTCGCTCGGAGTCATTGCCTGATGGACGGTTGAGATGCCGATCCTCGAGGAATAAGTATTGCGCTTTGGCTTTTGGGATGTCATCTTCTAGCCGCGTGCTTCCTTCGACTGCGGAGGACCTTGATCTCCTGGACCACGTAAGTCTTGCATGCTTCTTTTTTGTGTTCTTCGATTTTCATCGGGTGCGCGATCAGCGCTCCCGATGGGAGTAGCCCCCGAAGGTGTGGGTGACTAGTATAGTCGCCCACAACTTTATTGACTTCTTGCTTTTATTTCAGCCCTACTATCGCCAGCAGCTCGACGCAGCCGCAGCTTATGTTCGCCTGGAGAAAGAGAGGGACCAACTGCGTTCCTCACTGGACCAGGCTACTGGGCGGATTGATGAGCTTGAGAAGGCTCTTCGCGAGTCCCAAGAGCGGGAGCTGGCGCGGGTCGCCAAGGAGAAGACTCAAGTTGGTCGTCTCCTTTCGCTAGCCGGCGTACTTGGGGGTTAGTTTCGGATTGACGCCTACTGAGTCTTTTGCTCTTTTTCTTGATCTGACTGTGAATTTTTGCGCAGAGACTTGCGGTGGAGCTCCTCCCGAAGATGCGTCGAGTGACACGGTTGATCTGGCAGCCGCTGTTGGCTTCCTCGACCGGGTATGCGCCTACGCTTCGGACGCTCTGAAGAAGTCTTCAGCCGCGCTGCAGAAGTCGACTGGAGCTCTGGCCGTGGTGCACCAAAGCATCTTCCCGGGTGACAAGCCGCCGGTGACCGTGGACGCCCTGGCTGCACCGTTTGAGGACGCGACTACCATCGCCGACTTCACGCGGTCGCAGACGGTACGCGGCTCCGAGCTCACCTTCCAGCTCCTATTAGGCCACCAGGTCCCCGGTGACTTCGAGAAGGTCGTCAGCGGTTTTCCTCGCAAACCCGACGGCCGGACCGCGTCGCTGAGTGGCGTGAAGGAGCGCGCCTCGCAGCTGGCTGCGCAGCTTGTGGCACTCTTCGAGAGGGCCCTTGCTAAGGCGACTGAGGCAGCAGCTCGGAAGGGCCGTTCCCGGTCGCAGTCCGCGGCCTTAGAGTAGGCGTAGTTGTAGGGATATGGCAGTCGCCGGGATCTGTATTTTGACCTTTATGCTTGTAATGAACATTGCCCTGCTGGGTCTTTTGATCTTCGATATTGATTTTGCTGGTCTTTATTTCTCCTGAGTTGATTTGTGCTTCGCAGTCGCCTGATTGTATTGACTCTGCGTATCCCTGGCAGAGTGTTGCGTGCGATGATGCTCCGCCTTCTCCGGTGGCCGTGCCGAGTGGCGCGGCTTCTTCTTCGGGTGCTCGCCGTCGTCGGGCGGCGCCGGCTCCCCCACGCAGTGCCAACGATCAGCGGATAATCACATTTTTGAAGAACAAGGTGGCTGAGCTTGAGGCGACCCTGAAGAATACGGAGCGGCTGCTACAACGTTCTCAGTCGCATCCCACGGCGGAGTTCTCGCGACGTGAGGACTTTTTGCTTGGGGAGACCGACCTGATCAGTCGACAGCTGCAAGGTGTGTATCCTCTTTTTGGCGGCTGCCGTCCTTTTGTGGCTTTACTTCTCATTCTCAGTTGCATTTTGTGTATGCAGACGTCAATCCCGACTGGGAGGCTGAGCGGGTTCGTGTTGAAGAGCGAGTCACCCGGGAGGCGTCCGGCAGCTCGTGCGAAGCTCGGCAGTTCTGGGTGAGCCAGTCGAGGGGGCGCGTCCTTGCCACCATGCTTGATCGCACGTGGCGCGCTTCTTTTCTTCTGGAGAGCTGCCGGAAGACACTTTGGCACATCAATCGTGTGTACTTCCCGCATAATGCGCAGCCGAATGGGTTGTCTGCTTTGCTGGAGAGGTTCCGCGATGGTGAGGGGTTGAAGGAGGTCGTCGACGCCCAACTTGTGGCTGGTGCGAACGCTGCGTTGGCATACGTCCGGATGCACCGGCCACATCTTCCGCTTGAGCGGGTGCTTGAAGGCCTGCCGAGTGATGATGACTTCGACGAGACCCTGGCTGCTGCGCGTCGGATTATCCGGCAGGTTCAGGACCTGAGCGAGCGTCTTGTAGGGCCTCTTGATGCACCGAAGGCTGAACCTGCATTGTAGAGTGGCTGTCGTCTGGTGTACAGGGTTAGCTATAGGGTGGCAGATGTTACTGTGTAAGTATGACAATTGATTGAAATACTCTGTAATTGTAAGAGGTAATCTATTTTACTCGAAAGTGAGTGCTTGATTTGGGCTTGTGACCTGTTTGGCGCAGTCGCCTACAGTGCTAGGCGGCGACCTAGGTTTCTCAAGTGTGACCTGCATGCCGCAGTCTCTGATTATATCAGGTGGCGACTTAGGATTTCTGCGACTTGACCTGTATGGCGCAGCCCTCGAGTCGCTCGAGTGGTGGCCTAGGATTTTAGCGAGGACCTGTATGGCGCAGCCCCCGGGTAGGCCGAGTGGCGGCCTAGGGTTACAAGTGTTACCTGTTTGGCGCAGCCCCCGAGTATGTCGGGTGGTGACCTAGGATTTGGAACTTGACCTGTGCAGCGCGGCCCCCGAGTAGGTTCGAGTGGCGGCTGAGGATTTTTCTTGGAGTTCCTGTTTGGCGTAGCCCCCGAGTAAGTCGGGTGGTAGCCTAGGGTTACAAGTGTGACCTGTGTGGCGCAGCCCCCGTGTGTGGCGGGCGGCGCCTTAGGATTTTGGACTTGACATGTATGGCGCAACCCCCGAGTCGGTCAGGTGGCGGCCTAGGATTTTTTGGCTTGGCACTTGTACGGCGTAGCCCCCGAGTGGGTTGGGTGGCGGCCTAAGCTTTTATTTCAACCTGTGTGGCGCAGCCCCCGAGTGGTTCGGGTGGCGACCTAGGATTTTTTATCATGCTTGTATGGCGCAGCCCCCGAGTGGTTCGAGTAGCGGCCTAAGCTTTTATTTCAACCTGTGCGGCGCAGCTCCCGAGTATTTCGAGTGGCGGCCTAGGATTTTTCACCTTCCTCTGAGTGACAGGTAAAGGAGACAGAATTTCTTCAAATCACTTTATTGATTCTTGCGAACAGGCCGCCTCGTTAAAACCCTTCCAGTCCCCTTAGGTACCCTGGTAAGGGAAAGAGTGCGTCTGAAACCTGCCGCGCTGGTTTTCTTTGTACAATGGTTGTTTTGAACTAGGCATAGAACCGGCGGAGTTGTGCTACGTTCCATGGATTGCTGCAATCTGCTCCTGTCTTCGAGTCCTTTAGGCGGTAAGCTCCATTGCCTATTGCCTCTGTTACGATGTATGGGCCCTCCCATGGGGAGGCGAGCTTGTGCACCTTCTTTTGCTTGAGTCGAAGAACCAGGTCGCCTGCAACGAACGCTCTTGGTCGCAACCTCTGAGTGTGGTAATTGCGCAGGTCTTGCTGGTACACGGCTGATCGTGCCAGGGCGATGTCTCGTGCTTCATCCAGGGTGTCTCTGCTGTCTTCGAGTGCCTCCTCTGCTTCCGACTCGTCGTAGGCGACTACTCTTGGTGCGTCGAACTTGATGTCGCAGGGGAGGACCGCTTCTGCACCGTACACCATGAAGAATGGGGTGTACTGGGTGGATCTATTCGGTGTTGTTCGCAGACTCCAGAGGACTGATGGAAGTTCTTCCACCCATGCACCTGCTGCGCGTCTCAGGGGCACGCGCAGTCGTTTCTTGATGCCGCTACAGACGAGGCCGTTGGCTTTCTCCACTTGTCCGTTGGACTGCGGGTGCGAGACGGACGCATAGTTGAGTTTGATCCCCTGCTCTGAGCAAAAGTCCTTGAATTCTTCGGCTGTGAAGTTTGAGCCGTTGTCGGTGATGATCCCGTTTGGTACCCCAAACCTGAAGATAATTGACCTGATGAAGTTGACCGCTGTGGATGCAGTCGAACTTGTGATGGGCACGGCTTCGATCCACTTTGTGAACTTATCGACTGCGACCAGGAGGTGAGTGTGACCTCCGGGTGAGGATTTCTTCAGCGGGCCCACCATGTCCAGACCCCATTGGGCAAAGGGCCAGGCCAACGGTATCGTCTTGAGTTCTGACGCTGGTGCGTGTGGCTTGTTGGCAAATTCTTGGCATCCTGTTCATTTCTTCACCAGCTCCTCAGCGTCCTGCATGGCTGTCAACCAGTAGAACCCGGCGCGTAGCGCCTTGGCCACCAGTGCCCGACTGCTGGCGTGATGCCCGCAGATACCTGCGTGGATGTCGAGTAAGATGGCTTGGCCGTCGACTGGATCTATACACCTTTGTAGGATGCCTGAGATGCTTCTTTTGTAGAGTTCTCCGCTGATGACGGTGAAACTTTTGGAGCGCCTGATGATGCGCTTTGCTTCGACTGGATCTGCTGGCAGCTTCTGATGTAATATGTATGCCAGGTACGGTCCTGTCCATATGGCTTCGACTAGCATGACCTCCATGGGGACCTTGTCTTGGCTCGGCGGGTTAGCATCGCCTTTCTTTGTTTCTGTGCTTGTTGTACTCTGAGTCATGATGGATCTCTGCGTGATGCACTCGAGGAAGACGCCGGGTGGGACTGGCACCCTGTCTGAGCCCATGTTAGCGAGGACGTCGGCTTCCTCGTTGCTTTCACGGCCGATGTGGCGCAGCTCGCAGCCGTCGAAGTTTCCTTCCATCTGATTGTAGAGGTCTCTGTAGGCGATCATGTTGTCAGCGACAGCGTCGCAGGACTTCATGGTTTGCTGTACCACCAGATAGGAGTCGCCGTAGATCATGAGGTGCGTGGCGCCGCAGTTCTTGGCCATCCGCATGCCGTGGATTAGGGCCTCGTATTCGGCTTCGTTGTTGGACGGCTTCGGGAAGTCCATCTGCAAGACATACTTGAGCTTGTCGCCTTTGGGGGAGATGAGCACGACTCCTGCCCCGGCTGACTTGAATTTCTTCGAGCCATCAAAGTACATTGTCCATGCGTTGGACAGGTCGGGGACATTTGGTAGCTGGGCTTCTATCCACTCGGTTGTGAATTCCGGGAGGACTTGGGCCTTGATAGACTTCGGGTGAGCATATTTCAGCCCCCATGGACCTAGTTCGACAACCCACTTGGCGACTCGTCCTGTCGCGCGTTGGTTTGTGAGAATGTCTGCTAGTCCAGAGGAGCTTACCACCGTGATCGGGTGCTCGGAGAAGTAGTGGACGACTTTCCTGGAGGTCATGAAGACTCCGTATGCCAGCTTCTGGTAATGAGGGTAATTCTGCTTGGACAGGGTGAGTACTTCGCTGAGGTAGTAGACTGGCCTCTGCACCGGGTGGCTGTGCCCTTCTTCTTCGCGTTCGACTACGAGCACCGTGCTAACCACTCTGTTCGTTGCTGAGACGTATAGGTACAGTGGCTCGTTTTCCAGTGGTGCCACGAGGACTGGAGAGGTTGTCAATGTTTTCTTGAGATGGTCGAACGCGTCCTGCGCCTCTTGTGTCCACTCGAACTTGTCTGCCTTCTTCATCAGTTGGTAGAAAGGTAAGGCTTTCTCTCCCAACTTACTAATGAACCGGCTGAGAGCTGCGACTCGGCCAGCTAATCGTTGCACCTCCCTGAGCTTGGTTGGTGCTGGCATTGCGAGGATGTTTTGCACTTTCTCGGGGTTTGCTTTGATTCCTCTTGCAGATACAAGGTACCCTAGTAGCTCTCCGGCTGGTACGCCGAACACGCACTTCTCTGGATTGAGCTTGATCTGATATACATCCAGCGCAGCAAAGACTTTGCGCAGGTCGTCGACTAGGGTATCCTCCTTTCGTGTTGTGACAACGATGTCTTCGACGTATACTTGGACAATCTGCCCGATTAGCGCCTTGAGGCACGCTTGCATTGTCCGCTGGTAGGTGGCACCTGCGTTCTTTAACCCGAACGGCATCGTCTGGTAGCAAAAGACGCCGTCGGGTGTGATGAAGGTTGTCTTCTCTTCGTCCTCGACTTTCAGCCTGATCTGTTGGTAACCTGAGTAGGCATCCAGAAAAGATAGGCGTTCGCAACCTGCGGTCGAGTCGATGATCTGGTCTATCCGCGGGAGCGGGAAATGGTCCTTGGGGCAGCATTTGTTGACTGCGGTGAAATCAACGCACATGCGTAGTTTCTTCGTCTTCTTTTTCTCAACTAGAACCGGGTTGGCGACCCAGTCCGAGTCTTTGATCTCTCGGATGAACTTGGCGTGCAGTAATCTGTCGACTTCCATGGTGATCGCGTCTCGTTTGTGTCCTGAGAAGCGTCGCATGGATTGCTTGACTGGCCTCGCGTCCTTGTGGACTTTTAGAGAGTGCTCGGCGAGTTCCCTGGGTATCCCTGGCATGTCAGAGGGTTGCCATGCAAAGATTTTCCAGTTCTCACGTAGGAACCCGACGAGCGCGCTTTCCTATGCGGGGGTCAAACTCGATGAGACCTTGACCGTCTTTCCACTGTCAGTCGGATGGACTTGGTGGGTGACGGTGTCGTCATTCGTGTTGAACGCTGCGTCTTTGGCAGGCTTCTTGCGAGCCGGGAAGGCGGTCTTGTCGTTGTCGGCTCATATGGCTTTGAACCGCTCTTCGACGCCGAAAGACTCGGAGATCTTGGCAAACTCGCGGTCGCAGCTGTTGGAGAGCCCAAAGTCACCGCGGACGGTGATTGCTCCTTTTGGCCCGGGTAGTTTTATCATCAGGTAGGCGTAGTGGGGTACCGCCATGAACCTGGCAAAGCTTGGGCGTCCGAGGATGGCGTGGTATTGTGACTTCCAGTCGACGACCTCAAAGTCTATCGACTCCTTCCTGAAGTGTTCGGGTGTACCGAGGATGACGTCGAGTGTGATTGTTCCCATGGGCGTGATTGCTTGCCCTGGTACTATGCCGTGGAAGGTGGTTTCCGATTCCGGCAATTTCTCTGTCGACCTGTTCATTCGCCTGAGGGTATCGGCGAATATGATGTTGATGCCACTGCCCCCGTCCAGGAACACCTTCTTCAGGTTGTAGTCGCCGATCAAAGCCTCAATCACGAGTGCGGCGTGCCCTGGTCGGACTACCTCCGCTGGGTGATCTGCCCTGGAAAATGTGATTGGTGTCTCCGACCCGCGCAGGTAGTCTGGTACCGCGTGCGGGCTGTTGATGGCTTGAAGTACTTGGCGTGTGATGATTTTCTGCCTCCTGTTCGACGGGGGTCCCTTCTGGATCATGTTCAACTGTCCCCGTGCGGCTGGGTACGCGTCGGCTGCTGCCGACGGACCTTGTTGCTGCTGCTGCTGCGGCTGGGGGAACGCTCCCGCCGCCTGCACTTGATTGTTGTTTGCGGGTGCTGCCTGGATGGCTAGCTGCGGTGCCGCTTGTATGGCCTGCACTGGGGCGATGATTTGCTGCATGGCATGGTAGATTTTCCTTGCTTTGCGGCAATCCTTTAACAAGTGGTTTGAACCCCACTTTCCTGTTGCGGGGTTGCGGAACGAGTGATGCTTACAGGGTTGCATCAGTTCCTCTGCTGAGGTCAGTGGGCGCTTCCACTCGCGCTTCTGACTTCCATCATTGTGGTCGATGCTGCTGCTGCCACGGTTGTACTGACTCGAGCTTGGCTGCCGACTCTGCTCGTACTGTCGGCTGCTGTCACGTTTGTCCTCGCGGGGGGTTTCGTACCCTGCCGCTACTAACTCGATTGAGTCGTGGGTGTAACGTGCCTTCTTCTTTTGACGTGCCTCGCGCCAGTTGCTTGTTTCGCCTTCCTTTTTGGGAGAAGTTTCGCGGACGTAGTCCTCTCCTTCGGCCCATTGGTTGGCTGTCTTCATCAGTTCTATTGTGGTCTTCGGCTGGAGCCCACCGAATTCCTCTCGGAGGTCGCGGCGAGCGACGCCATGCATGAAAGCGTCCATCACTCGATCCTCTGATACGGGTTCCATGGTATTGCGGAGGAGTGTCCACCTCTGGATGTAAGAGCGGAGCGACTCGTCCTTCCCTTGCTTGCAGGCCTGTAACTCAATGTAGGTCGTTGGCCTGGCGAATGTTCCTGAGAAACTCTTAATGAAGTTATCTTGGAATTCCTCCCATGTTCGGAAAGAGTGTTTGGGTTGGCTTGTGAGCCACCCGCGTGCCGAGTCTGTCAGCATGAGCTGGATGTACTGCATGGCTGTAGTCGACGTTCCGCCTTGACAGGTGCAAGCGATGAGGTAGTCCTCGAGCCATAGCTTTGGGTCTTGCTTCCCGTCGTATTTTGGTGTGCCCGCCGTCAACTTGAAGCCTTTAGGCATGCGGGTGTCGCGGATGTTGAAGGAAAAACATGCTGCGCCACACGGCTCGAAGTCGCGGTCGGCGTGGTCGTTTGCGTGTGCCACGCTAGTCGAACGTTCCTTGCGGTTGCGGTCCACCGTCTTCTGCGTCAGGACGTCACAGAGGTCCTTGATTGCTTGTCGCTGCGCCGCTGGGGCGCCCGACATCGTTGGCTCAGTCGCTCTGTTGCTTGGCCCCTTGGCCGCCAAAGCCTCCTCGATTGCCCTTATGGAGGCAATTTGTTGTTTGTGGAGAAGGGAGCGCGCGTCTCCCTCCGGTGGCTGCGTGAGCTGGAGGTATGTCTCGACTGATATCAGGGCGGCATTCGCCGTCTTCGGGACGGGTATCCCATTCTCGTCTTCGGTGACGAAGGACGAGTCGAGGTTGCGGGTGAGCCTTGTTCGATCAGCTTCTGCCATGTGGGGGACACGGGCTCTTGTTCGCCGTGCTCCCTGATTCACCTCTGTGGAGGATGTGAAGGAGAGAGCAGCTCGCCTGGCACTCGACGCATCCGCGTCCCTTTTGCGCCTGAGAAGTTCAGCCTTTTCGGCGCGAATTCGTTTGCCTTCCTTGCGTAGCAAGTACTGGACCGCCAGGTGATCGTCTCGAGGTGCGTTGGGTGGCGGGAACGTGCCCTCGTCCACATGCTTCATGGCTTGGATCGCCATATCGCGCGTGATGACAAGTTTTGTCTGGTCCGGCATGTCCACCTCCAGTGGGTATGCGGGTTCGTCTTCGTCGTCATGCGGCGCTGTGCCGGCCATGAAGACTTGCTTGGGGTAGGCATGGATTGGAGAGTTGGTGCTGCCGCTGCTACTTCTGTCACCTGCTTCTTGCTCGGGGTCGAAAATTGCTGCAACGTGGCGCGCGGCGCACCCGCTGTCGCGTCTCTTCGCGATTGTCCAAGTGCTCACACTTGCCGGGGCGAGTGCGATTGGCTTGGGGTAGACCTGGTATTTCCATGAAGACGGGGGCGCGCGTGACATGTTTGTCGGGCGCGGGCCCCTGGTTGGCCGCGCGGGTGCGACGGTGGGGGTGGATCTTGACTTGATCGACCGCACGACCGAGGTTGGTGTAGCGGACTCGATTCGCGCGGTCGTTGCCGAGATTGTCGTTGTAGATGTCCTCTTCGCGGGTGCAACTGGCGCGACCTCTGCGGGTGCGACAGATGCGATCTTCGCGGGTTCGGCAGATGCGATCTCTGCGGGTGCTGCGGTTGCGATCTCCGCAGGTGCGGCAGATGCGATCCCAGCGGGTCCAGCGGTCGCGATCTCCGCGGGTGCGGCAGATACGATCTCAACGGGTCCAGCGGGCGCGATAGTCGGCGATTTTGGGGACGCCGTCGCGCGTAGCGCAGTAGTCGTAGACCTGAGTATACCACGACTATCTATGCAGCAGAATATGGAGCCGAAGGTAATGTGTATACCTTTGTCCAGATCGGCGTATACCGATTGATGAGTTGGCGAGTGGACGACGTACTCGAAGGAGCCGAATCGGATCGACGTACTCGAAGATCTTGCCGCGATGTCGAAGTCGATGACGCCGGGGTGTCGATGATGATCTGCGTCGACGGGCGTCGGGCGGAAGAAGGCAGAGCACCAGCACCAGGGCTGGTGCGCCGGCAGCAGCAGGGGGCGAGACGACGTCGCCCAAGCTCCTCAATAGAGTAGCCTCCGAGCACTCGCAAACATACGGAGCCTAGCGACAACTCCCGGTCATTCAGATCCAGCTGAAATCGCAGGAGTAGATCTTATCTGGAATCCCGCAGAGCAACGGCGATCTGCGGTATGGCTTAGGTGGAGAGAGACCCCTTTCCTCAGCTCGGCGCGGCTCCGACTTGGGAACCACGAGATCGAGAGAGAAATCGGGAATTAATTGGATTTTCCTATGAATTAAATCAATTAATATGCCTTGCTATATAAAGGGGGAAGGGGTGTGCAAACCCCATTGGCTCCCCCATGTGGGACTAAAGGAGGAGAGGGGAGGGGGGGTTCGGCCGAACCCCCCTTGGGCTTGTCCCACTCCTAGTCCAACTCGGACTAGGAGGCCCAAGCCTCCCCCCTTCCTTGTAGGGTGCGGTTTCCCCCTCTTGGGCCCTCTTAGGGCCCATGTAGGTGGGAACCCCCTTTTTCCTTTATTTAATTAATATTAAATTAATATAAAAATCCCATTAATTCATAATTAATATATTTATATATAATTCAATATCCCATGACTCCGAAACTATTTCGGAATCACCCGAACAACTTTCGGACATTCCCGGAACCATTCCACATCTCCCCGGAACTCCTTCCGGACCACCGGAACTCTTTCCGGATCATTTCTCTCTCTCCAACAAAAACCTATCAAATTCCAGAACCTATCTCCTAGTGTCGCTAAGACCTTAAGTTTGTTACGCTACGGTTCGGGAACACTCCAGACATGGTCGAGACACTCCGCTCACAAATGATCGTCAGGGATACCTGGAAATATACGACGACCCCTCTGCATTCCACGAATATCGTCGTTGAACCATAAGTATGATATTTATTCCCTTTGTCTCTGTGATACTACCTTGTCTGAGATATGATCGTAGACACACCGATGCCTTTGTTGTATCTCGTTACCGACGAAGGTTATTAACTCGTCTGCGATATTACATCTCCATGACCTAGTCATAAGCTGCGCAGCTATATAGATGCAATATCACCGAGTGGGCCCAGAGTATCTTTCCATTACAAGAATGAACAAATCCCGCTCTTGATCCTTACGTCTTGATGCTCTTTCGGAATACCCAAGATGGACACCGTTATTGTCATGCTATATAAGACACAACGTTTGATGCTCTCAAAGTATTCCTACGAAGCATTAATAAGTACGGTCTCACGGTCTAAGGAATAAGCTATCATACTCTTATCTATTGCAAATGACAAACATCGTAATACGATCTTTATTGCAATACTTTGCGTATGTCCACCACCTTATTCAACTAACAAGATGACCCCATTGTCAACCGACGTCATTGTCCTTGATCGGGAATCTCGATCAACTGTTGCCCAATGGACTAGCTCATATAGAGGCTTGCTAGGGACCTGGTTGTCTATGTATCACACGTGTATTAATAATTCCGATTAATACAGTTATAGCATAATACACAAACCTATTATAAACTTATGAGATAATGCAATAAATACTACTTATTTATTTGCCTCTAGGGCATATCTCCTTCAGTCTCCCACTTGCACTAGAGTACAAATAAACCAGCTGCATTTTACTTTATCAAAATCCCTTATCAAATAAGAATCATTCGATGATGCTTGCTTGTGGAAAAGTGTTACTGCACAATCCATGATTGTGCATGCTTTTGCGATCCACTGACATCAACTTGCTTGATATCATTATGTTGTCCAACAACATATATGAAAATACCGTAACTAAGTGAGACTTCGTTTCCCAGCGCTTACTCTGATTATACTAACGAGATAACTGCCCTGAAAAACACACTCAGCCACGCAGAGTCCGTTGTAACAATTACAAACTCGCGATATCTGCAAACTTTCACACCAATTTAGAAAACTTGACATTCAAATTTCAATTCCTTAACTAACGCACTTCTACTTCCAGTAAATTCCAAATTTACTTTCATAACTGCTCTTATTCCAAGAACATCGGTTATATTTCATCGAGCAGATAATATGATTTCTGTATGACGTCTAATATTACATAATAGACCCACATGTCATACAACCATTACTTTAATGCATCATTACTCTTAATGATCAATTGGATTTCAAAGGACCATCCTTTTGATTCTATTCTGACTCCTCAGATATAATCCAAAAACAACTCGACAAACTATTTATAATTCCCGTTCTATTTTAAAATAGACACTAACTTTCAAATAGTTTCACAACTTCATCCTATTCTATTGTTACAGTTTCACAATGTGTTAACTACACAAAATGACTTCGACTCCCACTCAAATTATGTCTCCACATATTTGACAACACGAGCTCCCACTCAAAAATATGTTCTTCACATATTCCACCTGAGTAAACTAACTATAACTCCCACTTAAATCGACATTTTGGCCTAACCAAAATCATTGATCTATTATCAATTCGAATTCAATACAAACTCCAGTATTACATTAATACAAATCCCTCAGACTTCAAGCATGTCTACATAAATGCAGTCAACAAATCTGATCTTGTGCAAGACACATTTCTTGACAAGACATGCTCCCGCGTCATTCTTATAGTCACATTTCTCATATAACACCTTATATGACGATTAAACAATCTTATTCCTCTAATAAGAATTGTAGCAACAATTACTCTCTTAATCCTTTCAAATGCAACTTTGGATTTCCAGGCTCAAAAGCCTTTGTTCGTATTCCGATATTTTCTCAACTTTCTTTGTATTCATAAAGTGTACCTTGATCTGTCAACAAGATCTGAAATACTTAATACAGTGCTGTGACCTGACAACAATATTAAATATAACATCACTTTATTTAGAAGTTTCTTTCATGAAAATATTATGATCTTTATGAAGAGGATTGCAAGCAGAAAACAATTTTCTAGTCTCCCTCACTCTTAATCACTAAACTTTCATTAGCAGACATATACTCTTTGGAACACCTTCCAACATAGGTCTGACACTTTATTCCAAACTTCTAATTCCAATCCATAAACCATAATTCGAAAAATCATCTTTTTCTCGGGATTACATAGACAACAAACTGAACTTTGTTTCTAATTGGTTTTGGAATACACTCTCATCTAATGCGAGCAATCTACAAAGAACCACTCATGTATATTCCGAATTATCGCATAATCATATACATGTCGACACTACTGTCGATCCTACGAATTCTTGTTGAGAAAAACATCTATTTTCTAAAGTGGATATCGACTATAATGTTTCGAACATATTAGGAGATTCTAAGACTGATTCTGACAGACCACACTTTATTTAAAATAGAGCATGATTATAATTCCCCACATATCACTATATATGACATTATAATTTTGTGAAGCAAATTTCCACAAGTCTCTTGCGCTGAAATCATAATTCAAAAAACACTGTCCTTTGATCAAATTTTGTGAACACAATGTTCACTAATCTTTCTTCTGAAAAACCCCATTTGATCTATTATCAAATTAATCTCAGACTCCATAATTTATCGGGCAAATACTCCTATTTACCAAAGTCATGGAGGAATTCGGATCAAGTAGTAAACACCATTAATTAATAATTAAAAATGACACTCAATTAATTTCCGCCAGTATTGCAGCTTCAATACTTGATTTCAAACTTAATCAACTAAGCACTTGAAATACTTAAATGGATCAAGACACCCATTACTTCTTTCCTTGCTTTTATGACTAAACTCGACGGTGTTTGTTCTAGTAATAGAACTCTTATTCATAGGACACGCTATTTTATCATTTCTACAATTATGAACACTTATCATACAATCAATGTAACTGAGATGTGGAATCTTTATTCATAAGATAAAACAACTGACTTGTTCCATAACATAAAACAACTGAACTTGTCTTATTACATGAATAACTTTGTCTTGCAACAATCAAGACACACACACTCGCTCACTATTACAAAAGATCGTATCAAAAACTATTAATGATAACTATGATAACTTGAGGACGTGAACACCAAAAGGCCATCAACTCCTTGACTACCAGCTTCAGCGCCAGGTCACATCAAACTGCGCCGCATATATGTGATAATCAGGACCTGTTTCACAAACAGAACAAGTATCAAATACTTCATCATATACCAAGGGCGAATTCATAATTCTGCATATATCAAATATACTTGTAGCATCGAAGATCTCTCCTTCGATGAAATCAACCTTCAGAGACTGGAACTCACGTACGAACTTGTAGAAGTTCATATCGTCGGCTTTCAAAATGTACTTGCGCACATGCTTCTCATAGCTAGGAGGTAGAGATATCAGGACAGTCCGAATGGCACAAGAATCTGCCATCCAGTAATCGAAGACCATCGTCAGCTGGAAGTAGATGTCATACAATCTCTTCAAATGTGTCTTCAGACAGGTATGCTCCTCCATGTGAATGGTCTGGAACATTCTAACCTGCCTGAATTGCTCACGCTTTAATTCATCTCCGAAGTGAGTCTTTATCGCATCCATCATGACGCTTGGCTCCTTGCGTCGAAACATCTCTTTCAACTCGGGTGCCAGGCATACGGTCATGGTGATCTCCACTTCAATGAATATGTCTCGACGCCTACAGAAATCATCTTCCTCCTCCTCGCTTGCAGAATCTCCTGGTCCTCCTCCTAACGGTTCATCGAGAACATATAGAATGTTGTTGTGTTCGAGAATGTTTCTAAAACCCCTGTACCATCTGATGAAGTTGGACCCGTCGGCTTCTAATGTAGCATCCGGGCTCTTGAGGAAATAACCGAAGTATAGTTGCGTAGTCTACAGTTGTGATCGCAAAAGAGGTAAGGTTAAGTTTATAATATGTAGGTGAGTTTTAGTTCTATAATCTCATTATCAAAAACACACCTCACCAAAATTATTATCCCTAACATAATAATGGCGATGACACGACCCTCATCCACCACACTACCCCCGATCATCACGGCCGGCAGCACAGCTTCAAAGGTGGACATAAAATGTCGATCATAACAACTCTATGACTCGTGCTCGATCTTTCGATCTTCCCGTGTTCCGAGGCCATACCTCTGAGTATGCTATGCTCGCCAATCAAACCTCGAAGACCCTGCGCGTGCAACATGACTTACACCCACTGTATGCGAACGACGAGATGTGTGACACCCGATCATCACAGCCTGCCTCATAACGTAGAACTTTCTTGGTGGTGCGCAACGAGGGAGAACACAATTTTGGTATTTTGTTAGGGATCATCCTATTTATGACGCTACCGTTGTATATCTAGCATATAAGCAATCAATAGGATGCACACACAACAGCACACAATAATGATGCAATGAAGTGCGATGTGACATGGTCGATGCGCCTGGACCTTCATGGCGCCATGTGCCTGGCCCCCGGCGCCCCGACATGGCTCCGAGTCTACGGAACCCTCCAATGCCTCCGACAGTACGAGTAATAACAAAACTTACCGTAACCATGTCACATAAAATAACGCCTCTGCAAAACAAAGTTAGACGCCTCTAGCTTTATTTAATTTTGTAAATTTTACGTGGCATATAGGCTTATTCGTAAGAGAATCGCTTCCCTACCTACGAACTTTGTACCACAACGTCGATCGTATAATTGCATGTTTAAGCATCCCTTTCGGGCCCTCCATTGAAAATGCTTTGCCGACTAGAGAGAGAGAAACAGACACCCGCCAGCCACAGATACGGTGCAAGCCGTATGTCAGTAGTGGAACAAGTCTCGCGTAAGCGTACGCGTAAAGTCGGTCCGGGCCGCTTCATCAACTCAATACCGAAGGCATCACAAGTGCACGCTAGAGGGTAGAAAATATAAGAAAGACGCCCTCATTCAACATGAGTTCTAACCGTACCAGCAGTACTACGCATAGATCGGCTCTGATACCACTGAAGGGGTTATGGTGCAGAAAACAATAATTTTTCTAGCGAACGAAACCCTAACTAGCCAGGATCTATCTATCTAGTACATGCGATAACGGTGGCGGAACGGGTTACATTACCTCCATGTAGACCGATAGCGGGGATTACGCTCCCGCACAAGCGTTGACGATGAAGTCGTACGTAGCCGACCTCGAGGTCGCAAAGATCTTGCCGCGATGTCGAAGTCGATGACGCCGGGGTGTCGATGATGATCTGCGTCGACGGGCGTCGGGCGGAAGAAGGCAGAGCACCAGCACCAGGGCTGGTGCGCCGGCAGCAGCAGGGGGCGAGACGACGTCGTCCAAGCTCCTCAATAGAGTAGCCTCCGAGCACTCGCAAACATACGGAGCCTAGCGACAACTCCCGGTCATTCAGATCCAGCTGAAATCGCAGGAGTAGATCTTATCTGGAATCCCACAGAGCAACGACGCTCTACGGTATGGCTTAGGTGGAGAGAGACCCCTTTCCTCAGCTTGGCGCGGCTCCGACTTGGGAACCACGAGATCGAGAGAGAAATCGGGAATTAATTGGATTTTCCTATGAATTAAATCAATTAATATGCCTTGCTATATAAAGGGGGAAGGGGTGTGCAAACCCCCTTGGCTCCCCCATGTGGGACTAAAGGAGGAGAGAAGAGGGGGGGTTCGGCCGAACCCCCCTTGGGCTTGTCCCACTCCTAGTCCAACTCGGACTAGGAGGCCCAAGCCTCCCCCCTTCCTTGTAGGGTGTGGTTTCCCCCTCTTGGTCCCTCTTAGGGCCCATGTAGGTGGGAACCCCCTTTTTCCTTTATTTAATTAATATTAAATTAATATAAAAATCCCATTAATTCATAATTAATATATTTATATATAATTCAATATCCCATGACTCCGAAACTATTTCGGAATCACCCGAACAACTTTCGGACATTCCCGGAACCATTCCACATCTCCCCGGAACTCCTTCCGGACCACCGGAACTCTTTCCGGATCATTTCTCTCTCTCCAACAAAAACCTATAAAATTCCAGAACCTATCTCCTAGTGTCGCTAAGACCTTAAGTTTGTTACGCTACGGTTCGGGAACACTCCAGACATGGTCGAGACACTCCGCTCACCAATGATCGTCAGGGATACCTGGAAATATATGACGACCCTTGTGCATTCCACGAATATCGTCGTTGAACCATAAGTATGATATTTATTCCCTTTGTCTCTGCGATACTACCTTGTCCGAGATATGATCGTAGACACACCGATGCCTTTGTTGTATCTCGTTACCGACGAAGGTTATTAACTCGTCTGCGATATTACATCTCCATGACCTAGTCATAAGCTGCGCATCTATATAGATGCAATATCACCGAGTGGGCCCAAAGTATCTTTCCATTACAAGAATGAACAAATCCCGCTCTTGATCCTTACGTCTTGATGCTCTTTCGGAATACCCAAGATGGACACCGTTATTGTCATGCTATATAAGACACAACGTTTGATGCTCTCAAAGTATTCCTACGAAGCATTAATAAGTACGGTCTCACGGTCTAAGGAATAAGCTATCATACTCTTATCTATTGCAAATGACAAACATGGTAATACGATCTTTATTGCAATACTTTGCGTATGTCCACCACCTTATTCAACTAACAAGATGACCCCATTGTCAACCGACGTCATTGTCCTTGATCGGGAATCTCGATCAACTGTTGCCCAATGGACTAGCTCATATAGAGGCTTGCTAGGGACCTGGTTGTCTATGTATCACACGTGTATTAATAATTCCGATTAATACAATTATAGCATAATACACAAACCTATTATAAACTTATAAGATAATGCAATAAATACTACTTATTTATTTGCCTCTAGGGCATATCTCCTTCATGATGAGTGGCATAGCTGTATGTTTAGAGAAATCAGGTAGTGGGGATCTCCTATTTAGATAGAGAAGATTACAAATCCAAGCGCACCAGCTATAAAAGCAAATCGCCATGCGGCTAGATTAGCAGTTATAAAATCAGTTTTCTCCTCCATTCATACCTGCTAAATGCGCACTATCTTCTTTTTAAAGAAAGGACCCTCAGACTCACTCGTCGTCAAAGGAGGGGACCTCAATATAGTGGTGTATATCACCGTGGTGGTCCCACTCCCGCACACGAGTGTCATCGTGGGCCTCCTTCTGGAGGTCGTGCTCGAGTTGTTTGATGTTCCATGTCTCTATCATCACATCATGGGCATGACGATGCTTCACAAAGCGCTTCTTGGAACACACCGAATTATCGTTGACACACTGCATCAGCTCCTCCTCATCATATATCCCCACGAGGTCGTATGTGTCGTATGCCGTTGTGTCGTTCGAGGAGAAGCCCGAGGGGGTAGCGCACATGTGGAGCATGCACAGTTACCCGCTGGTCCCACACCTCGGTGTCGTGGTGGTGTAACGACCCTCCCGCCTCACATATGCGTTCACGCCGGTATTCTGACGCACCGCCGCTCGTCTTCCTTCGCCACAGTGAAAGCTCCCTGACCATGAGCGGCCAGAGCTGTAGGGCATGTGGCGCCAATACACGGGACTGTTCTACGTCATAGTTATTTCACAAGCCACATCGTTGTGCCGCGGTGGTGGATCTGGTGATTCAACTACCGAATTCGGTAAAATCACGTGTGTGGATTGAAAATGCGCGGCGGGAGAAAAAGTCAGTCGTGGGGGATGTAATCCTCGGGACCCCTAAAAAGCATGGTGTTTTATATGGAGTTTTCTTAAGGGCTTACTAATTTTTCAGTCTATGCGCGATTCTGCGAATCCCCCATAGACTCGGGGACTAGTGTCGGGGATGTGATCCCCGGGTATCCAAAAGATCGTTGTTGGTAAGTTATTAAAGGAGACATCAGGGAAATAGTGAAGAGTAAAAAGAGGAAAAGCATCCCGGGCTGAGTTTGGAATTGTCTGGCCCGGTAAGCCCATAGGTGGGCTGATTTATCTACTCGGTGGGAACCGAGTAGGCCATATCTCGGGCTGGCCCAGGCGCCTCCGGTATCCCCTCGTCGGGTTAACGCACCGATCCCGCATCGTCTCCAACCACTACTCGGGGGCACGTTCTCATCCCCTCGACCTCGGGCACGAGCATCTCGTCCACGACCTCGGGCACGAGCGCCTTGCCCCCGTCCGCAGCTCCTCCCCCGACCTCCTCCTCGGCAGCGCACCATCCCGACATCTCCTCCATGAGCTCGCCCGGCCGCGTCCAGGCTCTGGTTACCGCCCCCGACATCTCCCTCGACTCCGGCTTCCCCGACGCCGCCGCAGCGACGCCCTCGCTCGCACCCGCGCTCGTCGTCCCGGACTCCTCGACTTCGGCGTCCCCGGCGCTCCCACACCGGCGCCCCCACGCCCGGGTTCGGTCCCTATCACCTCGCCGCACCGCGCCCGGCGGCCCCGCCTCCTCTTCCTCGGATGCACCGGGCTCGGTGGCCGCACCGTCGACCTCGGAGACTCCTACCCGACATCGGCGCCCCTCCGCCCCGGTCTGACCGACCCCGGCATCACCGGCTCCCGTCTCGGAGGACTCCGACCTGGCGCCCTCGGTCGTGCTCAGCGTCTCCCCTGAGCCCGGCATCCCCTTCCTCGGCTCCGCCCGACTTCCTCGAGCTCCGGCGCCTCCTCGACCTCGGGAGTGTCTTAAACGACCCGACACGGCCACAACCTCGTCCCGGTGGCCGCCCCGACTCCGACCACGCCGTCCTCGCAGTGCCCGGATGCCTGACGTGGCTGCATCGACTTCGGGGGAGGCTCGCCACCCCTGCTTGGTCCGGGTTGATGGCAACTCGGGCGGTATGGAGATTACAGATGTCAACGTGGTTAGGTGTGTCTAGCACCTCAGCCGATGTCGGATGCCCGGATGGTCTGTTCTTGTTAGAAGATAAGAGTAAGGACCAAATATGCCAGGACACGCATTAGAAGACAAGGCTAGGACATGGGCGTTGCGGGTCAAACCTGACCGCAGCGTGGGAAGCCGCAACTACAGTTCCACCGACATGACTATAGTACACTGCTACAGTACCTCTGACAAGACAACAGTACACTGCGCGTGACGCAGTGAACAGTGTCGACAAGACCCCATCAGTCAAATCGTGAACATTGTACCGTGCATAGTGTTTCCTGTCTTCTTGTCCCCGGTTTGTCCCCTAGGCTCTCCTATAGAGGGGGAGGGGAGAGGCCACCACCCCATCACTTCATTTCCCCCTTTTCATTTGCTCTCAAGACCTCATGGAGGCTTGCCTAGCAGCTCATGGAGCATATTTTAGCCCGAATGTTAAGAGGAGAAATATACCGAGTAGGCTAGATGCTGCAGTAGGGGTTTTATCTCCTCACGAGAGCCCCGAAGCAGGGTAAACCCTCGTGTCTCCGGGTCGGTTGAGTTTACCTACGCGCGAGTTCATCGCGCAATCCCTCCCCGAGATCCCCTAGCGTCCGTCGGCCCCACACATTAGCCTACCCGTAGTCATCTGTCTGTTCACCACCACGACATCAGGGGAGGGACTTATTAAAACTTTATAAGGGCCAACCCGATGAGCGACATATCTTGAGGCAAAAAATAAAATGTCACATGTCGGGTGGAATTTTAAAACTTAACATAAGTGATCTTATAGAGATGGAAATTCCAAGGTCAAATAAATAATAAAGATTTAAGAAAAAGTATTCATTTGCATTTCTCCGATATTTCCCTTGGGAAGAAATTAACTTCCCTTTGTTTTTGTTTTTGAAAAAAACGTCCCATTTCTTTGCAGCACTGTACTCTTTCACCTACGATTCGATTCCGCGGCCCTGCTCCGCCGATCCGCACCCAAACCCTAACCCTTGTAAAACCCCGCCTCTCCGATGGCCGCCGCCTCCCCGCCGCCCTCCCCGCCTCATCCGAAGCGCCCCAAGATGTCCTCCTCCTCCGACCCCGAGCCGGAGCCCGCCTCGCTATCCGCCGCCGGCGCGGATCCGGGGCAGGCTCCCCGCCGCTACAAGCGCCGCAAGGTGGCCATCCTCCTGGCCTACCTCGGTGCCGGGTATCAGGGTATGCAGAAGAATCCGGGCGCGCGCACCATCGAGGGCGATCTCGAGGAGGCGCTCTACCAGGCGGGCGCCGTCCCCGAAGCCGACCGTCACGCGCCCGCCCGGTACGAGTGGGCACGCGCGGCGCGGACCGACAAGGGCGTGAGCGCCGCCGCGCAGGTTGTCTCCGGCCGCTTCTTCGTTGACCCGCCGGGGTTCATTGAGCGCCTAAATGCCAAGCTCGCGCCGCAGATCCGGGCCTTTGGCTATGTGCGCGTCACCAACACGTTCAGCGCTAAGAAGTTCTGCGACCGCCGGAGGTATGTGTATCTGCTCCCCGTGTTGGCGCTAGACCCCAGTGCACACCCTGACCGCGAGGCTGTCAAGGCGAGTGCGGGGAGTGGGAACCAGCTTGCCAAGTGCTTGGAATGCTCGGAGAGGGGTAGGAAAGTGCCAGATATTATGGGCCGGGAGGGAAAGTTGCCCAACTCTGACGAAGAGATGGTTCTTGATACTTCGGGAGGGGAAACTGTGGCCGCTTCTGGAGAATTTGGATCAAATGGGAATGCAAAATCTGTTCCACCAAGCGCTTGTGGTGCTACTGACACTTGCGATGGCAATATTGGGCTGGGAGGTGACGTAATTATTGAAACACCGAGCTCTGGTAATGGAACAGAAGCTCAAAATGCTGAACTGGGGTCAAATGGTGCAGAAAAAACTGATGTTGAACAAGCCCATTCCGAAGCGTTACCAACCAGTGCCAGTGAGAGTCTCTGTCCCAATTCGACCGAAGGTTCGGTCAATGTTGCTGCTTCAGTTGTAGCTGAGAAGGTGCAGACTGTTGAGCCTGCTGTCAGTGAGGAGAATCTGCAATCTATGCATATTCATATGGATAATGGAGAAGAAAGCCCCCCTGCGGAAAATACATTTGCTTACACTGATGAAGTTAAAGCAAAGTTCAATAGGATCCTCAAGTATTATGTTGGAACCCACAATTTCCACAACTTCACGACAAGAACTAAGGCCGAGGATCCTGCAGCCAAGAGGTTCATCATATCATTCACTGCTGATCGTGTTGTTACACTTGATGGGATTGACTTTGTCAGATGCGAGGTTGTCGGCCAGAGTTTCATGCTTCATCAAATCCGGAAGCTGATTGGCCTTGCTGTAGCAGTAATGAGGAACTGTGTACCCGAATCAATATACGATGTAGCATTTCGCAAGTAAAGTTCTTAACTTCTTATCATCTGAAGTCATGACAAAACCTGTTGAGTTTATATTTTCATGCTGACTCTTTGCTTGTGCCTTATTATGTCTTACAGGGATATCAGACTAAATGTGCCTACTGCACCCGAGGTTGGACTGCACCTAGATGAATGCATGTTCACCTCATATAACGCTAAATGGAAGGATACACATGACGCAGTTTTAATTGAACCCTTTGCTCAGGAGGCTGAAGATTTCAAGATCAAGTACATATTCCCTCATATTGCTGCAATGGAACACAAGGAGGGAGCTGTAGCTCTCTGGTTGCACTCACTGAACAGCAGGAACTATCCAGATTTCGGCTACATGGAGACCACTGGGTCTGAGGCGAGGGTTGAGGCTGGAGCTGAGAAGATGGAAGAAGCACAAGTTTCAGTTGTGGCTGCAGTTGATGATAGGAAAGAAGCGCAAACACCAGTTCTGGCTGGGATTGAGAAAGTGGAAGAAGCTCAAGATCCAGTTGTGGCTAGGGTTGAGAATGTGGAAGAAGCACAAGTGCCAAGTGATATTGCAAGCAACTGAGCACTTCAGCAAAGTAACTTGTAAGTTTTGATGGATAAAGACAGGACAATAGAGGTTTGTTCTTTTGTCCTGTGAACTAGGAAGCGCAGACATCTCACTTTTAAAAATGTGTATATCTGCTTCAGTTCTTCAGCAATGCAAAACCTTCTAGGACTGAGGGCAGTTTTCCCAGATCAGATTCTTGAAGTTGGTTGATTTAATATATTGAACTTTGGTACTTGCAGACAGCTTTGTGACAAATTATGCACCTGCAAAACGTTGCTGAGACTATCATGGAGTTCAATAGGTTCCATTTTTATGAATTGGGCCTGAGATGCGTTGTGTTATCAGGTTAAATTGTAGCAGTGACATTACCTGTATTTAGATCATATTATGCGTATTTGTGCTGTCAAGATACAAACTGATGCAAGCTCATATCCATTATTGGATAACAATTGCTATTCATTCGCTGTTATTTACAGATGCATATTTTAGTACTTATATCTAAAATACCAGTCCAACCATGGGACATCTAAAAATAATGCTACTGCTAATACTGTACTCTTGTTTGCCTGTGAAGGGAGACCCAGCATGATCTCTTGTACAGTACATGCATTTGCTCATTTCCTTGTATTTTCTTGGAGTGATCCATCCTGGCCGCTAATTCCCACCTGCCAGACTCGTGGCTAGTTGCTGGTATGCAGGGCCTATGGTGTATTCGCCTGCTGCAGCTAATGGTCAAGTAAGTAGAATATATGTGAGAGCACGGAAGAAATGCTAGATGGCTCATTGGTAATACGTTCGACCAATTTTGTTGTCCTTTTGCTAATGATATTGGGTTCAGATGTTAGTTGTGACAACCAACTTACCATGATCTGATGGTCATATCAACCTTTTCATATTTTCTTGCTTGTTTGCCTATAGTTCATTTCAAAGAGCAATTCCCCTGTTGTTTCATTGGGAAAGGAGCCTGCTCTTATTCAGTTCGGTAAACATGATTTCTGCAATTCTTAACTCGGTTTCCATTGTTAAGATCAAGTACCGTAGATGCGTCTAACGTCTTTCGATGAGTTTACGAGTGGTTTATGATAGAATGAAACAGCCGCGGCACAAAATATTCTGAATCATCGGCCTCTTTATTATATCTCTTTTCACTCAACTAATACTAATTTTGTTACATATATTTCGAGCTACAAACAAGATCAAGCAGCCTGCTACACTAGATATAAAACCGGACCCTGCTGCGATCGCACGACACCCGCTACTAGGAGATGCACCGCAGCGAGTGCAGGGAGGCCGAGGTGTCCATGGACGCGGCATCGAACATGCAGCGCCGGTCGGCGGCCTCGATCCCGTAGTCCATGAGCGGGCGGCGCTCGAGCTCATCGTCATGCCGGCGCGCGCACTCCGGGACCTCCATCTCCGTCCTGTCCATCTGCGCCCACAGGTACTCGAGCCTGCTCATGTACCTCAACTTCTCGTACAACCTGCAAGATCAAAACTTAACTTAGTTGCAGCAAACAACGCCGGCGTCAGACGTTGGCCCGCTCGAGACAGACAACAGCTGAACGAACCATACCCGGAGCTGAAGAGGAAGCGGCCGAAGGTGGCGAAGAAGAGGCGGGCCTGGAGGCCGGGGTGCACGAAGTAGACGGCGCGCAGCCGCTCCCTGGCCGCGGCCGGCAGTGACTCGTACGCGGCGCGGATGGCGCCCAGGCCGGGGAAGTTGTCGCCGCGGTCGACGAGGGAGTGCACGTACACCACCACGAACTCCCGCTCGCCGACCTCCGGGAGCACCCGCCTCCGCAAGTACGCCGTCAGCGCCTCCTCCGCCCGCCCACCCAGCGCGCGCGCTGCATCACAGCACACAGGGAAGCCCGTCAGTCACTCCCATCGACATACACACGGCGGTCGGCGGGCGAGCACGACGGGTTAACTGAACTTACCGGGGAAGTACTTGCCGACGATCCTGACGACGGCGCGGCCCCTCCTGTCAGCTCCCTGCACGGTGATCGCCCGGCTGCGCTCCAGCAGCAGCAGCTCCGGCTCGGTGGTCACGTCCTTGGCAATGGTAGCAGCCACCATGATGTGTTGTGTGTGACTGTGTGTGTTGCGTGAGTGCGAAGCTGGGAGCAGCGTTTAAATGGTGATCTGATCCGAGTGGGCTGACGTGGGACGGTGGTGGCATGGCGCGGCGCGTGGGCTGGTTCGTGGGCCGTTAGGGGATGGGCGCGAGCGGCGGACGCGGGATCCCGGGAGAATATGCGCCGCATATTTCGGTTAGGCGATGGAGTGTACTGTGAAGGCCGGCCACGTCCCGGCGTTTCTGTGTGCCGCCGGTTTCGGCCTCGCTCGAAAGTTTGCAAGCGATTCACTGTCATCTACTCCCTCCCATCTTAAACGACCGGTACAACTTTATCAAAATACAGATGTATATAAACATTAAAATACATCTAGAATCGTTTGTATATAGAAATATTTGTGTCAATTATTTCTGATCAAAGGGAGTATCATTTAAAAGTGGCGTTGATTAAAGATAATGGCAAGTCTAGTAGCTAAGCTCCGTTATCATGTGTTTTGCAGAATTGATGTTTAAGCTAAAATCTAAGTTAAAAGATATGACTGCAAACATATAGTAATTGTTTTATAACAAGTCGCGAAATTACAGTGTGATCATACTTGGAACTTACTACTCCCCCGTTCTGAATTAATTGACTCAGATTTAGTGCAACTGTGATATGGTTTGTAGGAAACCCCGCTATGTGAGGGCTGCCCTACTCCGTTTACTCTTATGGCACACATTTGATGTCGTCGACTGACCTGGGCCATGGCCTGTCCAGTTTTTTTAATAGAAAATTAATGTTCTCCTAATCAACAAGGCCCATAGCAAATAAGCACACACATGTTGAAGTTAAATGCCTTGTCTTCTGCCTTTCCTCAACTCTTTCTTTAGTCTCCGGTCACTTCTCATGACACGAAAGATTTTTCTAAGCATGGTCCAATTATTTAAGATATAGGATAATAAAATTTTGAAATATGTTGAATTATTGTTTTATTATGTGTCATTTGACTCATTAAGACTTTACTTCAATTTTGAACCTTTTCAAAATTTCGTAACACTTCTTTTAATTTTTCAAAAAGAAGAGAACAATACGGTATATTTTTAATTGCATGGAACGTGTGTGCAAATATTATGTTTTGAATATTTGTAAGTTAATTGCATATTTGAGTATTATGAAACAGAATAGGAGTTCAGAAATCCTAGAAACAAATTTTGGAAATCCTTTTTTTAAAAATCAAAACTATATTTGGGTGGAATACTGTTTTCCTCAATCTAATGTAAGCATTTTATTTGACTGTCGTTTTCTGAAATTTTAGTATTTTTTTGGCAAGGCCTTCATCATTTTCCTACAATCCAATAATAATAAAATATTAGACGATTTCAGTTTTAGAATTGGGTCTAATCTCTCACACCAGCGCATTCCATCTGTCTTATGTCCTCCACCGAATGGACGAGGGCCGTTGTAATTTCCTTTTTCTTATCTGTTCAAATTATGGGCTATTGTCGTACGGCCCATGATCCATTTTCTCCTTTTTTTCCTTTTCTATTTATTTCTTGGGCTGGAGTAGATTTGCCCAATACATTGTTTCTCTCTCTCTTATGCATATTAATTAGTAGATACTAGATAAGCTAAAACTGAAAGATGTGGTCCTAGTTCTCCCGAAAACGATTTTACGATAAAACTCAGTGTGCAACAAATGTCGTAAAAATGTTTTTTGAGTTTAGGGTTTAGGGTTTTTTCTTATTTCCCAGCAAGTCTATCTTTTACATACGAACTAGGTGTCGTTGGACGAAACACTCTGGCTCCTATTGTCACCCACCCGCGACTAGGCCCCTAGTAGTTCTGGCCTTGCCCACCTCGACCCACATCGACTCGTGGATGTGCTCATCGGTCAGCTTGGCCATGGAGGTGCTCCCATGTCCATGGGGCTCCGAGCACCACCACCCCCGCTTGGCTCGGGCCTTCGCCATGGCTCTCCTAGCGTCGCCACACCCCTCCTCTTCCCGTGGAGAGCTTGGCCATGGAGTTGCTTCCCATGGAGGCACTCTAGGAGGTCGTGATTTCAGAAAATCGGTCTGAATCGAGTTTCCTCATCATGGAATCTAGCTCGGGAGTCCCATCTTTGGCACCACTAGGAGCGTTGATAGCCGGGGATATAGAAAATATTTCTCGATTTAACCCGTTTTACGAGACCCATTCAGTGCGTCTTTTTGACGGAAACTATAAACTTTTCAGCGCATTTGATAGAGATGTTGTGCTGTAGGTGAGCTGCAACCACTAAGTTTTCTATAGCAAGTTTTATGTCCCACCTCGCCTCTTTAATAAGCATTTTTGTCACCCTGTAGTGCATATGGTGTGAACAAATTCATTTAATTCGGGATGAACCATTTATTTTTGTTTGCCTAAAATAAATAATTTCTTTTTAGCAGGATTTCTCAAGATCTCTACTTTACGAGGTAATTCTGATGTTAGAAAGGTACTCCCCGTGAATCCTTCTTCAAACTCTTATTTACGCTTCCGTTGTGTACTTCTTTGTATTTGGTGATGCTACAAATCTTTTTTTGTGATAATATTCTCGATCAGTAGATCGTAACTCTTAATTTTAATATTTTGTGTACACTTATCATGCCCATTCTCCATGCTTGAATATTACATTCCAAATTCCTTTTATCAATAGTGTTGTGTCCTCCTAATCCGCACAACTTTTATGTTGGCTTGTGTAATTTCCTCTCTTGTGTTAACAATATGACCGAGAGCAATGGTCGAGGACGAACCGAAATATGCTCACTCGATCCATTCAAACCAGATACTCCTAGGGTCAAAGCTGCAGGCAGGAGCGAGCCCCGCCACCGCCATGATCGATCGGCGGATACGGCGACTCGATCAGCGCGTCCGCAGCAGTGGCACGCACGCACGCACGCACGCGTTCGCCAGTATTGGGCACGCAGGCAGGGTCTGCTGGGCTATAGCTGCATGCTTTGCGAGGGAGCAAAAGCCACCGGGTTGCATGCATGATCGCCGCTGGGATCGATGCGCACGGGCTGCCATCCCGCCCCCCATCGGAAATGATGGACGCATTGCAGATGCTGAGCTGGTTAGGCCCTTTTTACGTACGTCGCCATGAACGCTATAGCTCTTGCTCTTCCAGAGCAAATCTTTTGTGCAGGAGAGAAGAAGAGAATCGCTTCCTTCCCGTTGATGGTTTTCATTGGTACGAGCACCTTTCTGCATACTGTAATTTGCACCGTGTAAAGGCAATCGAATCGATCGAGAGCAGCGTGTAGGAGCATGCGTCTATGATTGGGTTCGGTGGAAGACTGGTAGTATGTGAACAATTACAAGGGAAAAGCACTCTACTACGGAGTAGTTTTGAACTTTTGATAGCGTTAGTAGCTAGCTACCCCCCAGGGCGGAGATTAGCTTTTTGGAAATTTCTTCAGGGATTTACAGCTTTTAGTTATATATTGTGAGGCTAATGAGTGATGACAGTGTGCAAGGGCGTTCTTCAATCCGTCATGTTCTTAAAATGATTGATCTGATTCATCTCGCTCTTCTTGTTTTTAGTGCATTGCAATGCAGCGCTATCAAGGCATTAAGCGTTACTAGAAACTTGGTATAATTCACAAAAATAGTATCATGCAGACATTGGAAGAGTGGAAAACAACATTCAGGAACCTAATAACAAAGTAGCTATAATCTGGTAGCTAAGCAAGTATAACTTGTACATAATCTATCAAGTGACAATAATCTAGTCAATATTAGATGAAAACATAGTTGTCAAAACAATATAAACAAAAATTTAGTTTGACCGTTGTCAAGCCAAGCCAAGTCATTGGGTATCAGGTGGTCAATCAGGTCTTGGATTTGAGATTTTTTCTTCTGAAAAATCAAAACTATAAATATTTTATGATGTCATTGACGAGGTGTTAACTCGACAAGTCCCAGGGTTGTGCACCCCGGGTTGATTGATGGGGAGAGAGATGAGTGCAGGTGGTCACGACGGCTGACAAGCAAGGATTTACCCAGGTTCAGGCTCCCGGAGGATAACACCCTACTCCTGCTTGTCTGATTATTGATGCGAGTTGTGGTTACAATGGCGAGATTGCGATCTCGCTAGGGTTTGTGCCGTAGCTATGAGCGTGTCCTCTGGGACGAGCAACCCTCCTGGCTTTATAGGCAGCCATGTCTCGGGTGGTTGGTGCCGACGGCAACTACATATATGGCAGATTATGCTTCCTAACCGACTTGGACTAGGTTATATGGTACCCCGCGTGGGCCTTCTGTGGGCCTTCCTGTCCTTGGCGCGGCCCAGGTAGCCTTATCGTGGGCTACCCGAAAGGCAGCCCCACGCCAGTAGCCCCCGAGTGCTTGGTCGAAGCGTAGAGTCGAGCAAAGGACTCCTTCCTCCTGGACGCGCCATTGGATTGCTTGATCTTGAACTTGAACTCGATTTCTTCAGCCGAACCGGTCACTCCCGATGGGAGTAACGTTTGCAGTCGAATTTCTTTGCCTTCATCTTCTTGCGAAGCTTGCTTCTACTCAGCCTGTTTGGCTTACTTGTGGATGGATTCGGCTGCTCGAGCTTACTCTGTTGCCACCCGAATGGCTTCTTCGGGTTCTCGGATCATCTGCCGATCCTACCTTGTTGATTTCGGCTTTGAAGCTTACTACTCGAATTGCTCTGTCGAGTTGCTTCAATTGATTTTGGAGCCGTTGGCTTGATGACGTCACTGGTGATGATCTGCTGCACGCCTCTGCGCTCGATGGGACGTGACTTGGCGGGCCCCGCTGTCAGAGCTCACCGCGGTCAACAGTTGTCACGTATCCGAAGTGGGCACGAAATTTGCGCGGCATGATGATGACGCCTCGGTTTTCGTGCGTAGTGGACGAAGTGGGCGGTGACGGTTGGTTTCCTCGTGCGACACGTGGACGGCCGGATGTGTCTGCTCGGAGCCCTTGTTCTGTGGACGGTTGAGATGAGACTTTTCGAGGCATAAGTACTGTGTTTTGACGCTTGGGATTTCATCTTCTCCAATCGCTCTGTGCTCCCTTTCCTCTGCGCTCTACCATTTTCGCCGCCATCCAGAGCTCCGTGCAATCTGTCCGTACACCTTGCGCTGCCTTGCGGCACCATGGGCAAGCCGAAGAGCGCCGCTGGCTCCTCCGCCGCCGCCGACGAAGCCGGGCGGATGAAGAAGCCCGACGGCGACTGGCAGAGATCGTCGGTGAAGAAAGCCGAGGTGGAGCTCTTCCGCGCGCAGGGTCTGCTTCCACCTGCTGACCATGTCCAGGTACGCGTTCCTCGCAAGGAGGTTTTCCCCACTCCCCGCGATGGGGAACGTGTTTGCTTCGCGGATTTCCTTCCGCGGGGCTTCGGGTTCCCCATGCACGATTTCGTGCGCGGTCTCCTGTATGCCTATGGGGTTCAGATCCACGATCTGACCCCCAATGGCGTCTTGAGCATCGCGGGCTTCATCGTGCTCTGCGAGTGCTTCCTGGGTGTCGCACCCCATTGGGCGTTGTGGAAGTCGCTCTTCCTCGTTCGCAAGAACGTTGGGAAGAGCGGGTTGACCTTCCCCGTGGGCGTCTTCGGAATCCAAGTGCGCGGTGACACCGCGTACTTCCAGATGAAGAAGTGTGACTCCGTCCAGGGATGGCGCAAGAGATGGTTCTACGTCCAGTCGAACCAGGACGGCCTGGATGCATTCGACAGCGGACGTGGACTGCGGAAGACCGGCGCCTGGGCGCACCCGCTGACTGCCGTAGAGAAGGAGGCCGTGCGGCCCTTGCTGAGCCTGCTGCGCGATCTGACCAAGACCCTTGGGCGCGAGGCGGGTGGCGTCTTCCTGATGGCCACCTTCTTCCGTCTTCGGGTGCAGCCGCTCAGCGCTCGGCCTCACCCGATGTGGGCCGCCGAGGGCGTCAGCACCAAGCCGCTTGACGATGAGGAGGTGGAAACCAAAGTAAGATCCATCACCAACCTCCGAGTCGCGGACACGTGCAACGTCAAGTGCTCGATTGCTGCTTACGGGGCCTCGAACCCCGTTCCTAAGGTAAGTCTTGGCTTGTTTTCCTTTTGTCTTTGCTCGACTTGCGTCTACTTTCTTTTTGATTCGACTTGTGTCTACTTGCTTCAGGGTCGGGCTCTGTTGATCAGCCTTCCTCCTATTCCCGAGAACGGACCCGACGACGAGTCGAAGTTTGTCGAGGAGGAAGACGACGACGAAGAGATTCCCTCCGCACACTCTCCCCACGAAGAGGTGGAGGAAGAGGATGAAGTGGAGGAACCCGTGCCGAAGAAGCGGAAGCTCCCTCCGCACACTCTGCCACTGCGTCGTCACCTGCTAAGGATGCCGACGTTACCCTGGAGGAAGTCGTCGCGACGTCGTCGGGTGCGCGGTGCTCGGGTGGCTGGGATGAACCCCTGAATGTTCCTCCAGTCAGCTCTGCAGCTCCTCGTTCTTTTGCGCGGATGCCTTCACCCTCCCTGGAGAGTTACGATGAACTTGGTACCCCCAGGTGAGCTTCTTTATGATGTGTGTCCTTCGAGTTGTGTTTTGTAGTTGCAACGTTTAAGTTGACAGGTGTGCTCGTTTTCGCTGCAGCCACCGTTCTGGCGATGTTAGCTCCCCCCTTCGGGACGTGGAGCATACATCCGCCCCTTCGACTGGACTGGGGACTCAGGCGGTAGTGGAGAAGGTGCTTGCTGAGCCTGCTGGCGTTGCATCGTCTAGCCGCGTTCCTCCTTCGGCTTCAGAGGACCTTGACCTCCTGGACCACGTAAGTCCTTTATGCTTGTGCTTGCATTCTTGATTTTTCATCGGGTGCGCGATCAGCGCTCCCGATGGGAGTAGCCCCCGAAGGTGTGGGTGACTAGTATAGTCGCCTGCAACTTTATTAACATCTTGCTTTTGCTTCAGCCATACTACCATCAGCAGCTTGACGCAGCCGCGGCTTACATTCGCCTGGAGAAGGAGAGGGACCAGCTGCATGCTTCTCTGGACCAGGCTACTAGGCGGGTTGATGAGCTTGAGAAGGCTCTACATGGGTCTCGAGAGCGGGAGCTGGCGCGGGTCGCCCAGGAAAAGACTCAAGTCGGTCGTCTCCTTTCACTCGCCGGTGTTCTTGGTGGTAAGTTTCGGCTTGATGCCTACTGTGTCTTCATCTTTTTGTTTGCCTGACCTTGAATCTTTTGCGCAGAGACTTGCGGCGGAGCTCCTCCGGAAGACGCGTCGAGTGACACGGTTGATTTGACGACTGTTGTCGGCTTCCTCGATCGGGCCTGCGCCTATGCATCCGACGCGCTGAAGAGGTCTGCAGCCTCGTTGAAGAAATCGACTGGAGCCCTCACTGTGGTGCACCAGAGTATCTTCTCGGGCGACCAGCCGCCGGCAGCCGTGGACGCCCTTGCTGCGCCGTTTGAGGACGCGACCACCATCGCCGATTTCACGCGGTCGCAGACGGTACGCGGCTCCGAGCTCACCTTCCAGCTCCTCTTAGGGCATCAGGTTCCAGGTGATTTTGAGAAGGTCCTCAGCGGCTTTCCCCGCAAACCTGATGGCCGAACCGCGTCGCTGAGTGGCGTGAAGGAGCGTGCTTCGCAGCTGGCCGTGCAACTTGTGGCACTCTTCGAGAGGGCCCTTGCTAAGGCGACTGAGGCGGCTGCCGCTCGGAAGGGTCGTTCCCGGTCGCAGTCCGCAACCTTAGAGTAGGCGTAGCTTTAGGAATTCGGCAGTCGCCGTGGTCCGTATTTTGAACTTCTTGATCTGTAATGAATATTGTCCTGGCAGGTCTTTTGGCCTTCAATATTGCTTTTGCTGACTTTCTTTCAGCCGAGTTTAACTGTGCTTCGCAGTCGTATGATTGTATTGACTCTGCGTATTCATGGCAGAATGTTGTGCGCGGTGATGCTTCGCCTTCTCCTGTGGCTGAGCCGAGTGGGCGCCGGCTCCTCCACGTAGTGTAAATGATCAGCGGATAATCACATACCTGAAGAACAAGTTGGTTGAGCTTGAGGCGACCCTGAAGAATACTGAGCGGCTGCTGCACCGCTCCCGGTCGCATCCTACGGCGGAGTTCTCGTGACGTGAGGATTTTTTGCTTGGGGAGATCGATCTGATCAGTCGGCAGTTGCAAGGTTTGTATCCTTTTGGCGGCTGATGTCTTTGCTGGCTTTCTTTCTTGTTCTGACTCACATTTTATGCGTGCAGATGTTAATCCTGATTGGGAGGCCGAGCGGGTTCGCGTTGAGGAGCGAGTTACCCGAGAGGCGTCCGGCGACTCCTACGAAGCTCGGCAGTTCTGGGTGAACAAGTCGAGAGGGCGCGTCCTTGCCACCATGCTTGATCGTACGTGGTGCGCTGCTTTTCTTCTGGAGAACTGCCGGAAGACACTCTGGCACATCAATCGTGTGTAGTTCCCGCATAACGTGCAGCCGAACGGGCTGGCCGCCTTGCTGGAGAGGTTTCGCGATGGTGAAGGGCTGAAGGAGGTTGTCGACGCCCAACTTGTGGCTGGGGCGAACGCGGCGTTGGCATACGTCCGGATGCACCGGCCGCATCTTCCGCTCGACAGGGTGCTTGATGGCCTGCCTGGTGATGACGACTTCGACGAGACCTTAGCGGCTGCGCGCCGAATTATCAGGCAGGTTCATGACCCGAGTGAGCGCCTTGTAGGTCCCCTCGATGCGCCGAAGGCCGAGCCTGCAGTTTAGAGTAGCTGTCGTCTGATGTACAGGGTTAGCTATAGAGGGCAAATGTGCCTGTGCAAGTCGTAATGTAATAGATTAATATACTTGCGAGTCATGCTAATTGATCTGCTTGCTCGAAAGTGAAAATGCCTGTTTTGATTTTCGACCTGTTTGGCGCAGTCGCCTAGTATGTTGGTCGACGGCCTAGGTTTTCCCAAGTGTGACCTGTATGTCGCAGCCTCTGGCTTTATCAGGTGGCGACTTTGGATTTTTGTAACTTGACCTGTATGGCGCAGCCCCCGAGTTGTTCGAGTGGCGGCCTAGGATTTTTGCGAAGGCCTGTATGGCGTAGCCCCCGAGTAGGTCGAGTGGCAGCCTAGGATTACAAGTGTTACCTGTTTGGCGCAGCCCCCGAGTATGTCAGGTGGCGACCTAGGATTTTGAACTTGACCTGTACAGCGCAGCCCCCGAGTGAGTTCGAGTGGCGGCTGAGGATTTTCTGAGAAGGCCTGTATGGCGTAGCCCCCGAGTAGGTCGAGTGGTAGCCTAGGATTACAAGTGTAACCTGTTTGGCGCAGCCCCCGAGTATGTCGAGTGGCGACCTAGGATTTTGAACTTGACCTGTATGGCGCAGCCCCCGAGTATGTCGGGTGGTGGCCTAGGATTTTTTGATTTATACTTGTATGGCGCAGCCCCCGAGTGGTCGGGTGGCGACCTAAGATTTTCTTTCAACCTGTGTGGCGCAGCCCCCGAGTCGTTCGGGTGGCGGCCTAGGATTTTAGCTTCCTCTGTATGAAAGGTAAAGGAGACATATTCTCTTCAAATCAATTTATTGATTCTTGCGAACAGGCCGCCTCTTAAAACCCTTCCAGTCCCCTCAGGTACCCTGGTAAGGGAAAGAGTGCGTCTGAAACCTGCCGCGCTGATTTTCTTGTACAATGATTGGGTTGAACTAGGCGTAGAACCGGCGGAGTTGTGCCACGTTCCACGGGTTGCTGCAGTCTGCTCCCGTCTTTGAGTCTTTCAGGCGGTAAGCCCCGTTGCCGATTGCTTCTGTCACGATGTACGGGCCCTCCCATGGGGAAGCGAGCTTATGCACCTTCTTTTGCTTGAGTCGAAGAACCAGGTCGCCTGCAATGAACGCTCTTGGTCGTAGCCTCCGAGTGTGATAGTTGCGCAGGTCCTGTTGATACACGGCTGATCGTGCCAGGGCGATGTCGCGTGCTTCATCAAGGGTGTCCCTGCTGCCTTTGAGTGCCTCCTCTGCATCCGACTCGTCGTAGGCGACTACTCTCGGTGCGTCGAACTTGATGTCGCAAGGGAGGACCGCTTCTGCACCATACACCATAAAGAATGGAGTGTACTGGGTGGATCTGTTTGGCGTTGTTCGCAGACTCCAAAGGACCGACGGCAGTTCTTCCACCCATGCGCCCGCTGCGGGTTTTAGGGGCACACACAGTCGCTTCTTGATGCCGTTGCAGACTAGGCCATTGGCTTTCTCCACTTGCCCCGTTGGATTGCGGGTGCGAGACAGACGCATAGCTGAGCTTGATCCCCTGCTCTGAGCAGAAGTCCTTGAATTCTTCGGCTGTGAAGTTCGAGTCGTTGTCGGTGATGATCCCATTCGGTACTCCAAATCTGAAGATGATTGACCTGATGAAGTTGACTGCTGTGGATGCAGTCGAACTTGTGATGGGCACGACTTCGATCCACTTTGTGAACTTATCGACTGCAACCAGGAGGTGAGTGTGACCTCCGGGTGAGGATTTCTTCAGCGGGCCCACCATGTCCAGACCCCATTGGGTGAAGGGCCAGGCTAATGGTATTGTCTTGAGTTCCTATGCTGGCGCGTGTGGCTTGTTGGCAAATTCCTGGCACCCTGTGCATTTCTTTACTAGCTCCTCGGCGTCCTGCATGGCTGTCAGCCAGTAGAACCCGGCTCGTAGCGCTTTGGCCACCAGTGCCCGACTGCTGGCGTGATGCCCGCAGATACCCGCGTGGATGTCGAGTAAGATGGCTTGGCCGTCGACTGGATCTATGCACCTTTGCAGGATTCCTGAGATGCTTCTTTTGTATAGTTCTCCGTTAATGACGGTGAAACTTTTGGAGCGCCTGATGATGCGCTTCGCTTCGACTGGATCAGCTGGTAGCTTCTGATGTAGTATGTACGCCAGGTACGGTCATGTCCATGTGGCTTCGACTAGCATGACCTCCATGGGGACCTTGTCTTGGCTTGGCGGGTTGGCATCGCCTTTTGTTGTTGCAGTGCTTGCTGTATTCTGAGTCTTGATGGACCTCTGCGTGATGCACTCGAGGAAGACGCCGGGTGGGACTGGCACCCTGTCTGAGCCCATGTTAGCGAGGACGTCGGCTTCCTCGTTGCTTTTACGGCCAATATGGCGCAGCTCGCAGCCGTCGAAGTTGCCTTCCAATTGATTGTAGAGGTCTCTGTAGGCGATCATGTTGTCGGCGATGGCGTCGCAGGACTTCATGGTTTGCTGTACCACCAGGTAGGAGTCGCCGTATATCATGAGGTGCGTGGCGCCGCAGTTCTTGGCCATCCGTATGCCGTGGATCAGGGCCTCGTACTCGGCTTCGTTGTTGGACGGCGTCTGAAAGTCCATCTGCAGGACATACTTGAGCTTGTCGCCTTTGGGGGAGATGAGTACGACTCCTGCCCCGGCTGACATGAATTTCTTGGAGCCATCAAAGTACATTGTCCATGCGTTGGACAAGTCGGGGATATTTGGTAGCTGGGCTTCTATCCACTCGGTGGTGAATTCCGGGAGGACTTGGGCCTTGATGGACTTCGGGTGAGCATACTTCAGCCCCATGGTCCTATCTCGACAACCCACTTGGCGACTCGTCCTGTCGCGCGTTGGTTTGTGAGAATGTCTGCTAGTCCAGAGGAGCTTACCACCGTGATCGGGTGCTCGGAGAAGTAGTGGACGACCTTTCTGGAGGTCATGAAGACTCCGTATGCCAGCTTCTGGTAATGAGGGTAGTTCTTCTTGGACAAGGTGAGTACTTCGCTAAGGTAGTAGACGGGCCTCTGCACCGGGTGACTGTGCCCTTCTTCTTCGCGTTCGACTACGAGCACCGTGCTTACCACCCTGTTTGTTGCTGAGACGTATAAGTACAGCGGCTCATTTTCCAGTGGTGCCACGAGGACTGGAGAGGTTGTCAGGGTTTTCTTGAGATGGTCGAATGCCTCCTGCGCCTCTTGTGTCCACTCGAACTTGTCCGTCTTCTTCATCAGTTGGTAGAAAGGTAAGGCTTTCTCCCCCAACTTACTAATGAACCTGCTGAGAGCTGCGACTCAGCCGGCTAATCGTTGCACCTCCCGGAGCTTGGTTGGTGCTGGCATTGTGAGTATGTTCTGCACCTTCTCGGGGTTTGCTTCGATTCCTCTTGCGGATACGAGGTACCCTAGTAACTCTCCGGCTGGCACGCCGAACACGCACTTCTGGGTTGAGCTTGATCTGGTACACATCTAGTGCGGCGAAGACCTTGCGGAGGTCGTCGACTAGGGTATCCTCCTTTCGGGTCGTGACAACGATGTCATCAACGTAGACTTGAACGATCTGCCCGATTAGCCCCTTGAGACATGCTTGCATTGTCCGCTGGTACGTGGCACCTGCGTTCTTTAAACCGAACGGTGTCGTCTGGTAGCAAAAGACGCAGTCGGGTGTGATGAAGGCCGTTTTTTCTTCGTCCTCGACTTTCAGCCTGATCTGCTGGTAACCTGAGTAGGCGTCCAGGAAGGACATGCGCTCGCAACCTGCTGTCGAGTCGATGATCTGGTCTATCCGCGGGAGCGGGAAGTGGTCCTTGGGGCAGCACTTGTTGACTGCGGTGAAGTCAACGCACATGCGTAGTTTCTTCGTCTTATTTTTCTCCACTAGAACCGGGTTGGCGACCCAGTCCGAATCCTTGATCTCTCGGATGAATTTGGCGTGCAGTAGTCTGTCGACTTCCATGGTGATCGCGTCTCGTTTGGGTCCTGAGAAGCGTCGCATGGATTGTTTGACCGGTCTTGCGTCCTTGTGGACTTTCAGAGAGTGCTCGGCGAGTTCCCTGGGTATCCCTGGCATGTCAAAAGGTTGCCATGCAAAGATCTTCCAGTTCTCACGTAGGAACTCGACGAGCGCGCTTTCCTATGCGGGGTCAGACTCGATGAGACCTTGACCGTCTTTCTACTGTCAGTCGGATGGACTTGGTGGGTGACGGTGTTGTCGTTCGTGTTGAACGCTGCGTCCTTGGCGGGCTTCTTGCGAGCCGGGAAGACGGTCTTGTCGTTGTCGGCTGATATGGCCTTGAAGTGCTATTCGACTCCGAAGAACTCAGAAATCTTGGCAACTCGCGGTCGCAGCTGTTGGAGAGCCCGAAGTCGCCGCGGACGGTGATTACTCCTTTCGGCCCGGACACCTTTATCATCAGGTAGGCGTAGTGGGGTACTGCCATGAACCTGGCAAAGGTCGGGCGCCCGAGGATGGCGTGGTATTGTGACTTCCAGTCGACGACTTCGAAGTCGATCGACTCCTTCCTGAAGTGCTCGGGTGTACCGAGGATGACGTCGAGTGTGATTGTTCCCATGGGCGTGATTGCTTGCCCTGGTACTATGCCGTGGAAGGTGGTTTCCGATTCCGGCAATTTCTCCGTCGACCTGTTCATTCTTCTTAGGGTGTCGGTGAATATGATGTTGATGCCGCTGCCTCCGTCCAGGAACGCCTTCTTCAAGCTGTAGTCGCCGATCAAGGCCTCAATCACGAGTGCGGCGTGCCCGGGTCGGGTTACCTCTGATGGGTGATCTGCCCTGGAAAATGTGATTGGTGTCTCCGACCCGCGCAAGTAGTCTGGTACCGCGCGCGGGCTGTTGATGGCTTGAAGTACTTGGCGTGTGATAATTTTCTGGCGTCTGTTCGACGGGGGTCCCCTCTGGATCATGTTCAGCTGTCCCCGTGCGGCTGGGTACGTGTCGGCTGCTGCCGACTGACCTTGTTGTTGTTGCTGTTGCTGCGGCTGGGGGAACGCTCCTGCCGCCTGCACCTGGTTGTTGTTTGCGGGTGCTGCCTGGATGGCTAGCTGCGGTGCCGCCTGTATGGCCTGTACCGGGGCGATGATTTGCTGCATGGCATGGTATATCTTTCTTGCTTTGCGACAATCCTTCAACAGGTGGTTTGAACTCCATTTGCCTGTTTCCGAGTTGCGGAACGAGTGATGCTTACAGGGTTGCATCAGCTCCTCTGCTGGGGTCAACGGGCGCTTCCACTCGCGTTTCTGACTTCCATCATTATGGCCGATGCTGCTGCTGCCACGGTTGTACTGACTCGAGCTGGGCTGCCGACTTTGGTCGTACTGTCGGCTGCTGTCACGTTTGTCCTCACGGGGGGTTTCATAGCCCGCCGCTACTAATTCGATTGAATCGTAGGTGTAACTTGGCTTCTTCTATTGGCGTGCCTCACGCCAATTGCTTGTTTCGCCCTCTTTTTTAGGGGAAGTTTCGCGGACATAGTCTTCTCCTTCGGCCCATTGGTTGGCTTTCTTCATGAGCTCTATTGTGGTCTTCGGCTGGAGCCTACCGAATTCCTCCCGGAGGTCGCGGCGAGCGACGCCGTGCATGAAGGCGTCCATCACTCGATCTTCTGATACGGGTTCCATGGTATTGCGGAGGAGTGTCCACCGCTGGATGTAAGAGCGGAGCGACTCATCCTTTCCTTGCTTGCAGGCCTGCAACTCGATGTATGTCGTTGGCCTTGCGAATGTTCCCGAGAAATTCTTGATGAAGTTATCCTGGAATTCTTCCCATGTTCGGAAAGAGTCTTTGGGTTGGCTTGTGAGCCACCCGCGTGCCGAGTCTGTCAACATGAGCTGGATGTACTGCATTGCCGTAGTCGACGTTCCGCCTTGGCAGGTGCAAGCGATGAGGTAGTCTTCGAGCCACAGTTTTGGGTCTTGCTTCCCGTCATACTTTGGTGTGCCAGCCGTCAACTTGAAGCCTTTAGGCATGCGGGTGTCGCGGATGTTGAAGCTAAAGCATTCCGCACCACACGGCTCGAAGTCGCGGTCAGCATGGTCATCCGCGTTGGCCGCACTAGCCGAGCGCTCCTTGCGGTTGCGGTCCACCGTCTTCTGTGTCAGGACGTCGCGAAGGTCCTTGACTGGCTGTCGCTGCGCCGCTGGGATGCCCGAGGTCATTGGTTCGTGCGCTCGGTTGCTTGGCCCCTTGGCCGCCAGAGCTTCTTCGATTGCCCTTATGGAGGCAATTTGTTGCTTGTGGAGAAGGGAGCGTGCGTCTCCCTCCGGTGGCTGCGTGAGCCGGAGGTACGTCTCGACTGAGATCAGGGCGGCATTCGCCGTCTTTGGGACGGGTATCCCGTTCTCATCTTCGGTGACGAAGGACGAGTCGAGGTTGCGGGTGAGCCTTGTTCGATCAACTTCTGCCATGTGGGGAACGCGGGCTCTGGTTCGCCGTGCTCCTTGGTTAACCTCTGTAGAGGATGTGAAGGAGAGGGCGGCTCGCCTGGCACTCGATGCATCCGTGTCCCTTTTGCGCCTAAGCAGGTCGGCTTTTTCGGCGCGGATTCGTTCGTCTTCCTTGCGTAGCAAGTACTGGACCGCCAGGTGGTCTTCTCGAGGTGCGTTGGGTGGGGGGAACGTGCCCTCGTACACATGCGTCATGGCTTGGATCGCCATGTCCCGCGTGATGACAAGTTTAGTCTGGTCCGGCATGTCCACCTCTAGCGGATATGCGGGTTCTTCTTCGTCGTCATGCGGTGCTGTGCCGGCCATGAAGACTTGCTTGGGGTAGACTTGAGTCGGAGAGTTGGTGCTGCCGCTGCTGCTTCTGTCGCCCGCTTCTTGCTCGGGGTCGAAAATTGCTGCAACGTGGCGCGCGGCGCAGTCGTTGTCGCGTCTTCTCGCGATTGTCCATGTGCTCACGCTCGCCGGGGCGAGTGCGATTGGCTTGGGGTAGACTTGGGATTTCCACGAAGATGAGGGCGCGCGCGACATGGCTGTCGAGCGTGGGCTCCTGGTTGCCCATGCGGGTGCGACAGTCAAGGTGGATCTTGACTTGGTCGACCGCACGACCGAGGTTGGGGTAGTAGACTCGATTCGCGCGGCCGTTGCCGAAATTGTCGATATAGTCGATGTAGATGCCATCTTCGCGGGTGCAGCGGGCGCGGCCCCCGCGGGTGCGGCAGATGCGATCTTCGCGGGTTCGGCGGGCGCGGCCTCCGCGGGTGCGGCAGATGCGATCTTCGCGGGTTCGGCGGGCGCGATGGTTGCCGATTTAGGTGACGCCGTCGCGCGTAGCGCGGTAGTCGTAGACCTGAGTATACCACGACTATCGATGCAGCAGAATATGGAGCCGAAGGTGATGTGTATACCTTTGTCCAGATCGGCGTACACCGACTGATGGGCTGGCGGGTGGAGGACGTACTCGAAGGAGCCGAATCGGATCGACTCCCTGACGGCGGACACGCCGATCTTCATTGCGGATGGAGCCGGAGCGACCATGATCCTAGCACTTGTTTGACTTTCCCACAGACGGCGCCAATTGACGAGGTGTTAACTCGACAAGTCCCAGGGTTGTGCACCCCGGGTTGATTGATGGGGAGAGAGATGAGTGCAGGTGGTCACGACGGCTGACAAGCAAGGATTTACCCAGGTTCAGGCTCCCGGAGGATAACACCCTACTCCTGCTTGTCTGATTATTGATGCGAGTTGTGGTTACAATGGCGAGATTGCGATATCTCTAGGGTTTGTGCCGTAGCTATGAGCGTGTACTCTGGGACGAGCAACCCTCCTAGCTTTATAGGCAGCCAGGTCTCGGGTGGTTGGTGCCGACGACAACTACAGATATGGCAGGTTATGCTTCCTAACCCACTTGGACTAGGTTATATGGTACCCCGCGTGGGCCTTCTGTGGGCCTTCCTGTCCTTGGCGCGGCCCAGGTAGACTTATCGTGGGCTACCTAAAAGGCAGCCCCACGTCAGTCATGCTTAAATGTATTTTCTCTTTTGAATGAATTCATTCATGCATATGAGAGAGAGAGAAAGATGCCATGTGGCAAGACATTTTTTTTAATATAAGTTGTTTTAGCCTTTTTTCACATTCACTCATTTTTGTGTGTATCTGGACAACAAATACAATAGCTAAAGCATCTTATATTAAAAACGGACTGAGTTTGTCGCTGCTATGTAGTGCACTCCACGAGCCGCTTTTGTGTATAAGGTGTATATTTTTTCTGAAAAGTTAGCCTACATGAGTATATATTTTTCCCTGGCGGGAAAAACTGACACAATATGTTCTCCCACATAGTCGTCAGTCGCCGATTTACATAGAACTAGATGAGATCCAAAAGCTAAACTACTGTTAAATCGTCGCCGCCCTACCGTACTACCCAAAATGGGCTCCCCGGAGCCTCCGGAGCGGCAGCGACGAGGTCGAGGACGCCGAGGTCAGTCATCGTCGGAGACGAGGTCGACGATAGCAGCCGCGTCCTCTTCCAAGTAGGCCCTCCTCTCCCGGGCGAGGCGGTCCGCTTCGAGGCCCTGGTGGAGGAGGATATGGTCGAGCTCCTCGTCGCAGTCGAGTTGGGCCTTCCGCTCCTCTGCCTTACGCAGGGACCGCAGAAGAACTTGAGCCGTCGCGGCCTCGAATGCTTCATGGAGACGAAAATCCTCGGGCGCTACGGCGGACCCGAAGGCGGCGCCGTCGTATATATCCCTCCGCAAGAGGAAGAGCCTGGAGTGCGGAGGAGGAGCTTGCGTCGCCGCTTGAGCTTCCCTCGCCGTAGGGCATCGCGCGGCGGCGGCGGATAGAGTGCCGCTGCTCGGCGCGGAGTCGATCGAACTCCTCGACCTCGCGCCGATAGAAGCCCCTCGGAACCGACATGTTCGGGTTGCTGAAGCGGCGCGCTCCGCGATTCTGACCGCCGTCGCCAGCCACCGCTTTATTGCGACGCTCCGCGGAGTAGTCGCCATCGAAAGTGTCTCCATCCCGCGGCGGGGTGGAGCTCGCACGCTTGGGGGCCATCGCAGAGGAGGCGGTGGAGGATCTCCGGTTGCGGAGTATTGCTCGCCGGAGAAGAAGGTGGGGGGCGCGGATTGCTCGTCGGCGGCAGCGGTGGATAGGGTTTGCGAACTGAGAAAAGCGGGGATCCCATCATATATATCGGCTCGCGGAGGAAATCTACGGGCAACCTTATCGCGTTTAAGGGCCACGCGGAGTTTGCCGGCTCTGCTATTGCGCAAAAAAGGCCTCGACCCGTGAAGTCGCCGGAGTTTTAAGGTTTTCCGCGGGTTTGAGTGCTCTGTTTTAGAGATGCTCTCACTAGTGGAAAAAGGACTTTACGTTCAGAGAATTAATCCTGCTTATATTTGCGGCCGGTACTAATGAGCATCAGTACCGGTCCGAACTGTCAGACGGGATGGGGGGCAACACTACCGGTCCGTAAGGGACCTTTACTATCGGTCTGTAATACGGCCCGATACTAAAGCTCAACGGGATGGCAACGACCACGAGGGGCTGGGCGAGGGGAGCTTTAGTACCGGGCCGTGTTACGGTCCGGTACTAAAGGTCCTAACCGTTCGACTCCCGCCACGATTTTAGACAGGAGTGGGCAGTTTCTTCGCTCCCTGTCTCTCATCTTCTTCATTTCGACACGGCCGGTCGGCTCTCTTTCCTCTCCCCTTAATCCGGCGACACTCTCTCTCCCTCTCTCTTCCACTCCGGCCACAATGAATCCGGTGCCACCAATCACTCGCTACGGACCGGTGCTTGCACACACCGCCAATCTTAAGGTCGTTTATTCTAACGATAGCGCTATGTTGGCCGGTTATCTCTCCGATTTCAAGAAATGGGTTGGTTAAGCTCGGGAGCAAGACAAGTTCATTGGTCTTGATCTCGACTACACAGCCAATCAAGGAGAGGTTGCGGTCATCCAACTTTGTTTTAAGGAGCATGTCTTGGTCTTCCAATGGGCAAGGTAAATCTCATCCAATGTTGGGGGTAATTATTTTCTTTAATTTGTTGATTCATATGGATAGGAAAATTGCATAGGATAGCAATTTCTGTAACTATTGAACTAGGAAATTGAAGGGGATCGTGTGCAGAAAAAAAAATTCCTAGCAACGATATCCTTAAAAAATGCCAAAATCTATTCTATGCAGATATAGTAGTACGAACGGAGATCGGAATACATACCCTTGTAGACCAAAAGCGGGGATTACGTTCCCGCACGAACATTGACGGTGAAGACCGACAAAGCCGACCTCAAGGTTGTGTAGAGGAAGCAGACCTCCCAGCACCGCTAGCGCAGCACCTCGGAGGACGTTACACACGTACGGTGGAGACGACGGCCTTCGAAGCTCTAGTCCAGGACGAGCATCGGAAGACTTGGACTGGAACACCAGCAGCGCGGCAGCGGACTTATGGTGGAGAGATCCCCCTCTCAACTCGGCGCAACTCCGACAAAGGGAATCACGAAATCGGGAGAGAATTGGGGAATTATTTGGTGAATTAAAAGGCCAGTGGTGGCCCTTCTTATATAGGCTCCCGGGAGGGAGCCAACTTGCTAACCAGGCAATGTGGGACTAACCCCCACATGCCTAGTGCGGCATGAGCAGGTGCGCCGGCCCTGGTGGGCCCCTTTTGGCCCACCTAGGCCGGCCATGCTCCCCCCACCAAATTCACCTAGGGAATTTTCCCCTCTTGGGCCTTCTTTCTACCAGAAGGCCTATTTAAGTAGGGAAATCAGTCTAAATAAATTCGAAAATAAATATATAAATAATATTTATACATTAGTTACACTAATTAATATCAAACATATTATATAGAATTTATTCTAGCTCCGAAAACTATTTCGTCCCTGCCCGATCTCCATCGGACCCTTCCCGAGACGTTCCCGGTGATCTCTTTCCTTTCCGGTTGTCTTGTCGAAACCCCTAAAGTGTGTTACCCTAGCGGTTCGATATAATATCAGGTATGATCGAGACTTTCATCTATGAAACCTGTGATATAACGAATGACTTTCATCTATCAAACCTGAACGTAAAGTCTTAAACCTTTTGCCATGGCGATACTTAGCGTGTCTGAGTATCGTTCATAGATATCTCCATACCTAGCTGACCTCGTTACCGACAACGCTATCTTCTACTCGTCTATTATTTCATGTCTCTGTGACCTAGTCATATGCTTGCAAGCTCATTAGACATAATCTCACCGAGTGGGCCCTAGAGTATCTATCTTGCTATGCGGATTGGCAAATCCCGGTCTTGACCCCTCGTCTCAACTACCCCCTTCCGATACCCAAAAGTATCACCGTTATTGTCATACTATATAAGATACGACGTTTGGTGCGATCAAAGTATCTTTTAGGGATAACAATAAGAGTTGATCTCACGGACGAGGGCGTTATGACTACGTCCTACAAATATGGGTATGTCCATCACACCGTTCCACCAACGATATGACTTTCATTGCCGACTGACGCCATGCCCTACGATCGGAAAACCTCGATCATCAATCGTGCAATGAAACTAGTCTTAGTAGAGGCTACTAGGGATCTGGTTGTTTACGCATCACACATGTATTAATGTTTCCGCTTAATACGGTTATATCATGACACAAAAACGTATTATGAACAAACGAGATATGATAAAGAAATAGACTTTATTAATTGCATCTAGCACATATCTCCTTCAGTCTCCCACTTGCACTAGAGTACAAATTAATCTAGATTACAACTTGGTAAAATCTTAACACCCATAGCTACTTGGTGTGTTTCATGCTTGTCAAGCGGAAGAGGCTTCGTCAGGTGATCTGCCACATTCAGATCCGTACGCACTTTGCAAATCTTCACATCGCCTCCTTGTACGTACTGTCGTATCACATGGAAGCGTCGGAGAATGTGTTTGGCGGTGGAGTGAGACCTTGGCTCCTTGGTGTTAGCAATGGCACCCGTATTGTCGCAGAAGAGGATCACGGGGTCTTGCGCGCTTGGGAACACTCCAAGTTTAATGATGAACTTCCTCAGCCACACAACTTCATTCGCGGCTTCGCAAGCAGCAATGTACTCTGACTTCATTGTAGACTGCGCGACGATGGGTTGCTTCCCACTTCTCCAGCACACGGCGCCTTCATTCACTTTGAATACATAACCTGTCTGTGACTTAGAGTCATCGGAGTCTGAACAGAAACTTGCATCAACGTAATCTGTTACGCCAAGTTCTTCATCACATCCACCATAGACAAGGAACATTTCCTTTGTCTTATTGAGATACTTAAGAATGCTCTTAACAGCAATCCAATGCGCCATTCCTGGATTACTCTTAAACGGCTTGTCAAACTTATAGCCAATGCCACATTAGGTCTAGTACTTAACATTGCATACATAATCTATCCTATGGCTGAAACATAAGGATGTTTAGTAATTTTTGGCCTTACCCTGTTCCGTTACCGGGCACTGTGCCTTTCGCAATGTTTTGTTCTTGATAACAAGCAGATAACCCTTCTTTGCCATCTCCATACCGAAACGCTTCGGTATTTTATCAACATAAGTACTCTGACTCAACGCTAATAGACGACTTGATCTATCACGATAGATTTTAATGCCTAGGACGTATGCAACTTTTCCTAAGTCATTCATGGAAAATTTACTGTTTAAATAATTCTTCACGCTATCCAGAAGTTCCACATAATTTCCAATCAGCAATATGTCATCTACATATAGTGCTAAGAATACAACCGAGCTCCCACTCATTTTCTTGTAAATGGAGGTCTCTTCCAAATTTTGGACAAATCCAAACCCTTTGATCACCTCATCAAAGCGAAGATTCTAGCTCCGAGATGCTTGTTTCAATCTATAGATGGAGCGCTGAAGCTTGCGTACCTTGTTAGTATTTTCTGGGTCGACAAAACCTTCCGGTTGTACCATATACAACTCTTCCTCAATGTTTCCATTTAGGAAGGCTGTTTTGACATCCATCTGCCATATTTCATAATCGTAATATGCAACAACTGCTAACAAAATCCGAATAGACTATAGCATCGCTACCGATGAAAAAGTTTTAACGTAGTCAATCCCATGAACTTGTCGGAAACCTTGTGCGACAAGCCGAGCTTTATAGACGGTCTGTAACATCCCAAATGTAATGCCTCCTAGAATGTTGGGTTTGTTGTGAAATAAAAATTATCAGCATGGCATCATTTCTTTTTGTCTCCTTAATTAATTAAATTGTTGCATTTAAATTTAAAACCACACTTTTAAATTCAAATGCATTTAAATATTTCAATGAGTTGTTACAAATATTTTTTACAAACTTTAAAAATCAGTAAATTAAATTATCTTTTTGAAACTATAGAAGTTTGGCTAAATTTTTTGTCTCATTACTTTTTCTATTTTGTTTTAAAATAACAAAAATAGTAAAGAATAAACAAAAAGAAAAAAAGAAAAAATGAGAAAAGGGGCTTACCTGGCCGAGCTGAGCGAAGTTCTGGCCCAACCACCCCAGCCCACGACCCACCTCTCTCTTCTCCCTCCTCCGTACAGAGGAGGTCGAGCACCCCTTTTCAGCGCGGCATGGCGCCATGAGTCCCTGCCCTCTGCCCCTACCGGCCACCTGCTCCCTCTCCTCTCTATAAGCAGCCGCCGCGGCCTTTCCCCAAAACCTAACCCTAATTTCCCCCTTACCCCCCACCGCCCACTCTGCTCCATGCCTTCCACTGTCGCCATGACTTCCGAGAGGCGGAGCTCGTCTCCGGCGTGACCCGGCCTCCTCCTCCGTCCTTCCTAGCGCCAAGAGCAGCAGCGCCTCTTCCTCTTCCGTCCTCGACACCCCGGGAGTCCCCGACGTTGCCACACGATCCCTCCTTCCCCGACACCGGCCACCGCGGATTTTTCTTTGGCACCGACGTGACGCGTCCGGCCTCCCCGAGCCTCCTCCTCTCGCCACTGGCTCCCTCCCGGTGAGCAGCCTCCTTCCCCCACCTTTTCTCCTCCGTTTCGCCTCAGTAGCGCCTCAATTACGCCTGCACCAGAGCGCACCGCCACGGCCGTAGGCACCGGCCGCTTCCGAGCACTAACGTGGCCCTCCCGTTCCTCCTCCGGTGTATCTAAACTAAAAAACAGAGTCGCCCCTCCCCGGCACACACCCAGCGCAGTGCAGCGAGCAACCAGCACCATCAAAATGTGCTCGCCGTCGGCCAGTTTTTCCGCCGCTGGTGCTCTCTGAAGAGAAGTTCAGTTTTTCGTCAGATAACACTTTAATTTCAGTTCGTCAGTTAAAGAAAAAGAGAGGAACGTGTAACTGATAAAAAGTAAAGATAATCTAACACTAACAGCAACCTTAACATAGCCCTACTGGCTAACAGCGATCGCTAGCTTGCCGCCCGCGCGCGTGTTCGAAACCCACCGGGCGCGATGGTAGAAATATGCCCCCTTTTTTTTCTCCCACTGACAGCTGGGTCCCACCCGTCAGTGAGAGAAGCGCTGGGAAACTTACACCGAGCCCCTTGCACTCTCGGGTTTAGTGCTTTAGCCCTCACATAAACTTCTCCCATCACAGAAACCTGTAATTTACAGAACACCCCCTAACTTTAAAATTAATAACTTTAATTCCGTAATTCCAAATTTAATAATCTTTACATGTTTTAATATCAGAAAAATGCAATGAACATTATTATGACATTGTTATGCCATTTTGCATCATTTAATTTTATTTCTTAGTTTAATTTAATAAATGCAACTAAACAATTAAATATGGAATGTGTGGGGTAATAAGTATATAATGCCCTAATTACATTTAATTTGATCATATCATCTATGCCATGTCTTGCCATGATAATAACATTTAAATAGATGTGTAGATAAATAAATTGCACCATAATTAATTGTCGGGATTTCATCCCCGCTTTAATATGACCTAATCATCGCATACCATAGTGCTACATCAATTGTTTGCGCATTTCTTTGTAATGATTATGTTTTCCTATTGTCTATGGTTTGCTCTTCTCTGGGTATACGACGACGTGTCTGTTGCCGATACTTTCATCCTTGAGATTCCAGCTTTTGTTCCGGGCCACGAGCTGCCAGGCAAGCTTCCGCTAACATGTTACACGACTGTTTGGTTTTCATCCTTGCCTTTTGATCTATGCTATCCTAGTTTCCGATTCTTGAATTGTGATCCCATCACATGTTTATCCTGCAGCCCATACAGCTTTATCCCCACATCCCATCACCTGTTGTATGTTTATCTATTAGCCTTGCGAGTCGTAGTGCATGCTTAGAGTTGGTTGTGCGAGTCTTATGTCGGTCTTATATTTCATATGCTTAGCATGATATATTATTCTTCCTAAATAAAATGTTGTCTTATATTGGGGTATTATAATTAAAAGATAAGGCATCGGCGGAAGGCCTTGCGAGGTGCTTTGTTTTGCTAAGTGTCGACCTAGGAACTGAGATTTTGTCCTCGGATCCAACCTTGAGCGCACTAACCACTTGTGGGTGGCCCAATCGAGCCCCCCTCGACTTTGACTGCAATTTCAACTTGTCCGGGAGCCGCACCTAGTTCGGGTTTTCCATTTGTCTCATATGCATCGATATTAGTGTAGTATTTTACTTTGGCGGTGTGCCTTGTTACATGCAAATAGGGCGCGGCCTGTTGGTGTGAAGGGGTGTGTCCTGCGGGAATCCACACCCTTTTGGCCGGGACCAGCATAGCTCCCGTGGTTCCTTGGACTTGTTGCCGTGAAGGAATGAGTCGTGTTGAGAGGCCTAATGTTTTTGACTGGGTTGATCATGCGAGTATGGGTCCAGTAATGCACCCCTGCAGGATATAATCTTATCGATGAGCCGTGTACACGGTTATGGACGACTTGGTGATGATGCTGGCTAACAAGATCTAGACAACTTACACCTAATCATTGTCAATTAACTTGACTAGTAAAATAGAATTACTTTCATAATAAATGGTAACTAAAACTGTTAACGTGTGAGTATTCCCGAATTGCTTCCTAATACTTGGTTGAGGGGGTTAATCCGAGAATGGGTTATGATTGGTGTTAGTTGTAGTTGGTTACTTATGCGCTCTCTTATCCCTCTCTAATTAGACGGAAGTTGTAGCGTGTCTCTTTAGGTTGCTAGTGCTGCTGCCGCTAAGTCCACTTAACCCCATACTTTGGGAGTCTTTCAGTTTTGTACCTTGTTAGCTTTAGCTTGTTCGATATGCTCCGGTGTATTGACATGTTCGCGGGCTGTGGTTTTCTCTGTAGTTGAGGTTTCTACGTACGACCAGGTGGGTGGTTACTACGTGGAGTTCGACGACGACATCTACGACGAGTAGTTAGAGTTCTGTAACGCCCCGAAATTTCTCCAATTAGTTGTTGGTTTTTCTTTTTGCATCAACATGACATCATCATGCATCATTTGCATTTGTCAATCTTAATTTAAATTGTTGCATTTAAATTCAAACTCCATTTAAATTATTTTCCCACAATTAATTTCAAATGCATTTCAAATTAATTAAAATGTGATGTTTTCAAATCCTTTCAAATATTCAAACTAGTGTATAAAATAGTATATTTTGAATCTATTAGATTTGTTAAAAGTTCCTATCTCCTTTTCTTTTCTATTTTGATTTAAAACACACAATAGGAAAAGAATAAATCAAAGGAAATAAAAAACAGAAGGAAATAAAAACCCTAGCAGGCCCAAAGCCCACTTCCCAGGCCCAACTTTTCCTTTCCCCTTCTTCTGTATGGACAGAGGAGACACGAGCAAAGCGTGCTCCTCTCTCTCCCCTGCCATGGCCCCCACTCAACCACTCCCCTCTCCCCTCCTTTTAGCCTGACCCCCTCTCTCGAAAACCCTAGCCGTCCCCTCCTCACTCTCCATCCGCCGCCGGCAACAACTCCCCTTCCTTCCTCCATCTCTGTTTCTTTCCCCACCGATTTCCCCACCGGAGGACCTCGCCGACGCGGAGCCTCTACGTCGGCGACAAAGGATCTTCCACAACACCCGAAGCAGCGCCACAACGTCCTAGTCTTCCTCCCCGAACGAATCAAGCAGGAACGTGTTCAGCGCGTCGGCCTCGTCCGCGTCTTGCCCGCGGCCGGCGGTCCTCCACCGCGAATTCCTGGCGTCCCGGCCCTCCTCGCGCCCGATCCCCTACACCGGCACCCTTCCTGTGAGCTCACGGTCCCATTACCCTCTCCTCTGGCTCCTTTTCCTGCCCACGTAGTCGAGTCCGTCCTCGCCTAGGTCCGGTTCTGCCATGACCGCGAGAAGCTCCGCACAATGTGCTCCCGGTGCTGCGCCCCGCGCCTCCTCTGCCCTCGGAGAACACACACGCACGAACCTCCACCCGCAGCACTACCCGCACACTAGCATCCGCACGATGTGCTCCCGGTGCTGCGCCCCGTGCCTCCTCTACCCTCGGAGAACACACACGCACGAACCTCCACCCGCAGCACTACCCGCACACTAGCATCCGCACCCCGTCCTCTAGAGCACGCCAGGATCGCTGTTGTTCACCGTCTTTGCCGTCCCGTCCGTTTTGTGAAGTCTGAACTTTTGGTTCAGATAACATCGCGGTGTTAGTTCATAAAAAAAGGTTGCCTTTTACATCAACAACACAGACACCGCCCAAGTGGCTAGCGTAGTGGCTCGTTTCCCTCATCCGCGACTCACGAGTTCGAATCCCAGGCTCGCGCATAAAAAGCCCCTACTTCTCCTTTTCTTGAACCCACTGACAGACGGGCCCCGCTGGTCAGCGACCGCGGGAGCCAGTAAGCGCACGGTCAGCGCCCAGTCAGCATTGGTCCCACCTGACGGCCTCTCTGGCTAGATCTCGATGCGGTGAGAAAAGATCAGAGACTTCTCTGCGCTATATAATTACCCAGAGCCCCCCGCACTTTTGGGTTTAGTGCTTTAGCCCCTCACAAAAACGTCTCCATCACGAATCGGTCCCTGTAATTACAGAAACAACCCTAAAACTTGTTTTGTTAATAACTTTTAATCTATAACTCCAAATAAAATAATCTTTATATGTTTTATTATCAGAAAAATGCAACAAACATTAATATGATATTCTTTTGCCATTTTATATCTTTTATTTTAATTGCTTAGTGTAATTTATTTGTTGCACCTAAATAATTAAATATGGAATGTGTTGGGCTTTATTCAATTATTGCCCTATTCCATTTAATTTAATTAGATCACCCATGCCATGTGTTACCATGTTAACCAACATTTAATATTGTTGAGTAGATAAATAACTTGCACCTAAATATTAATTGTCAGGATTGCTTTCCCGCTTAATTTGGATTACCTGCATTGTGTTGCATCTTGCCATGCCATGCATCATACTCGTATGATCATGTTGAATCTTTTGCCATAGTTGTAAAATGCATCTTTTACGCTTTCCAGTGTTTGTTGCTTCTTCGCGGATAAGACGTCGAGATGTGTGAGCAACGACAAGATCTGCTTCCATGCGGGATTCCAGGCAAACAAAGTTTGCTTGTTTACCTATACATTGTCTTTCATTCCCGCCGTTGATCTCTGCTACCCTAGTATTCAATTCTTTATCGCGATCCGATCACATGTTTATCCTGCAGCCCATACAACTTTATCCCCACATCCCATCACCTGTTGTATGTTTATCTGTTGGTCTTGCGAGTCGTAGCGCATGCTTAGAGTTGTTTGTGCGAGTCGTCTGTTGGTATTATATTTCACATGCTTAGAATGATAGAATGTTCTACTTTAATAAAATGCTATCTTCTGTTGGGGTATCATAATTAAAAGATAAGGCACCGGCGGAAGGCCTTGCGAGGTGCTTTGTTCTGCTAAGTGTCGACCTAGGAACTGAGATTTTGTCGTCGGATCCAATTTTTGAACGCACTAACCGCTTGTGGGAGACCGTATAGAGCCCCCCGCGGCTTCGATCTAATCCGCTTCTTATCCAGGGCGCCGCAAGTAGTTCGGGCTTTCCATTTGATGCATGCATATGGTTACATAACGATCTCATGATGATGGAGTAGTCGATTCTCATATAGGGTGGCACGTTCTTAGAGTGCTATGAAGGTCGATCCCACAGGTACTTGACATCATTAGCCGTGCACACAATCATGCGGCTCCCTGGATGGGTCGTAGAGAAGAGATTTGCCGTGTTGAGATGCCCTACCTTCTGGCTTTGCTTTTTGGGGTTGATCGAACGAGTACGGGTCCAGTAGTGCACCCCTGCAGGGTATAATCTTATCGATGAGTCGTGTCCATGGTTATGGACGACTTGGTGATGATGCTGGCTAACAAGATCTAGACAACTTGCACCTAATTAATGTTAATTAATTTGACTAGTAATATTGAATTACTTTCATAATAAATGGTAACTAAAATTGTTCAATGTGTGAGTTTTCCCGAATTGCTTCCTCATACCTGGTTGAGGGGGTTAATCCGAGAATGGGTTATGTTTGGTGTTAGTTTTAGATGGTTATCTTATGCGCTCTCTCATCACTCTCTAATTAGACGGAAGTTGTAGCGTGTCTCTTTAGTTTGCTAGTGCTGCTGCCGCTAAGTCCACCTACCATTTTGGGAGATGGTGTAGAAAGTAGGCAAGTCGGTTTTGCTTGCCAGGAGTGCCCTGACCCTCTTTTGAGCTATGATTTATGTGCAGTTAATAGGTTTGAAGTCTGACGACGTTAGCTTGGGAATCCCTCCGGCTTGGCTGGGCAGGGACATGGCGCCATTGCTTATCTTCAGGACTCTTAGTCCAATTTGTGTCTTATCCGTAGTCAGTTACTATTTTGCTTCCGCTGTCTTTTAAATCTTTGTATTGTATCATTTGTATCTTGACTCGTTCGAGTCGTTGTTGTATATTTATATATTTTTGTTGTATTTGTGGATGTATCGGAACTGTTATAATGTTGTCACAATTCCACCCACATAATGCGCATGTTCCGACGTGCACATCATGTCTGGTGGGCGACCTAAAATCGTTATTATGCGGATTTCGGTGGGATCGCTTAAATCTACATAGTACCGATTTTTGGGCGTCACAAGTTCCCCTGGGCTTCTTCCTGGTGGACCGCGTGGATGGGCCTTCTCTTTTCATTTTGGCCTTGTGCCTTTTGCTTCTTGTCTGTACTCAGACCGGCATGTTTTCCGCTGCATGATGTAATGTTGGGACATGTGTCCTCTGCTTGGTGGTATTCAATATATTTGCTCAGTGAGTGCTTTGGGTACTTATTTCCTTTCTTTGTGTCTCAGGTTTATCCTGTGATTTCCATAATGTTCAAAACCTACTCGTATACCATGTGTGTATGTTTAAAGTATACGAGTTGGTAGGATTTTGGGTTCTTGCATGCACAATCTTGAGATGTATGTGATGTTGGGGTCGCTAGGAGCTGTCGGCCGATGATCTATTCCGAGCATGGCATGCCTGTTTCCTTGGATTGGTAATCTCAGTATGCTCCTAGTTGTGTGGCCCAACCGATACGTTTTGTTTGTGTAGCCTGAATTCAGGGTCTGACACGGTCACATTACCATCATCATCAGTCTTCTTCTTAAAGATCCATTTATTCTCGACGGCCTTGCGCCCTTCGGGAATATCCATCAAAGTCCACACTTTGTTATCATACATGGATCCTATTTCAGATTTCATGGCTTCTAGTCATTTCTCGGACTCTAGACTCGTCATTGCCTCCTTGTTCGTAGGTTCGTCTTGTTCAATTAACATGACGATGCAAACCATGTTGCCATACCATTATGGTGCGATACGAGATCTACCACATGTAAAACATGTTATATGGCTAGTATCTCTTTTGTGTTCCTCCTTCTTTTCTTGTACTTCCACATGCTTCATGAGATTTTGTTGCATCCCCTTTTTGGCTTGCTGACTGACTTCTTGTACCACGGGGTAGAGTTGATGTTGAGTTGGAACGTGATTTGTTGCTTCACAAAAACAGCAAGGCATCTGACTTGTGGGGCATTCCCTAACTGGATGTTCGGTATGACCATGGGGCCACTCATCAGTGCATTCTTGGGACGTATGTCCTATCTCTCCACAGGTTTTGCATGCCTTTAGTTTGGTCATAAGGGTCCCTTCAAAATCACTATGGTTTTGATCAATCTTAGGCAGTTGGTCATTGATCATCTTCAACAGCTGACTCTGGTTCTCTAATAATAGTCGCATAGTTGTATGCAAATCATTGGTGTTGGCATTGGGGTGAGACATCTGTTTGGTTTAAAAAGCAATGAGTTGAATTATTTGTACTTATGGAGGAATCCTAGTTCAATAAAACAAAACAAGGCAACCAATCTATAACATAATCAATCAACATCTAACAAACATCAAGCAACGAGGTGCTAACACCAAGCAACAATCTAGTATTGTCATATAGCTAAGTTGATATGATCAATACACTAACACGATATCGTCATTCTATTTTTGGTGGTGGTCAAATCTACCTCCTTCATGACTGCTTCAAGTTCTTGTTCATCTTTCTTGAATATCTTCGAGGTGTTGGTCGTATCTTGGTTCTTCAGTGGTCTTTCATGCATGTAGAACTTTATGTTGCATCGTAGCTTTTCCACATGAGGCAGCAGAATCAGACTTAGACTATAAGAACATGGTCATCTAGAAAAAAGATAAGAGGTTTTCATAAGGTTGATAGTAGATGAGAATACGAGAGAAACATAGTGAAAAGATTTGTTTTTAGAAAAGTGAAGAAAAATAGATTTTCAATCCTATGGTCAAACCTATTTCTATCCAAACCTAGGGTTTCGAACCTACAGGCAACACAGTGCTCTGATACCATCTGTAGCGTACCTTCACTTTAAATAAGGCAGATACCTGTGTATAGTGCAAGTCCCTGGATCGATTCATTTGCACACACAGTTTACGATGTAATATCACAACAAAGCATCCATTATATTACATCGATGATCCAGAATTACAAAATATTTGATACAAGTTGCATAGCATAGAGCTAGCATTGACAAAGTACACAGCGGAAATACAATAGCAGTGAGTCTCTATAACTTTCATGCTGCCACAGGCGAAAACATGTTGGTTGTAGACTCGAAACCTTTACGAAACCTCACTCGTCATCTGATCAAATCTGCAATAAAAAAATATTGCAACAACGTGGGTCAGATTCCATTAAAAATGGAGTCTGGCAAGTGACACTATGGTGGACACTTATGGAGTAACTCTAAAGCCTATATGAATATTTGGCTGGTGGAGTTCAAGGCTAATTTGCATAAAGCCAATTTTTCCTACTCTTTTGAAAACACTTTTCTTGAAATCGACGAGTATGGCATCAAAACCATAAATCTCATCTTCCCTTGTTCACCCATCAAGTTTTACTTTTGAAGTTGGAATGGTGGAATCCTCCGTTGACGTCCTTGATCAGCTGCTCAAAATTGTCCGTAACCGGGGACACGGCTACGTACTTAGTTTTACACTCTGCAGAGGTTGTGCACTTTCACCATTGTACCCATTCAACCCAAGGGATCCTTTACACACCATTTGTGATAAGTAAAGGAGAGAATGAGACGAGATCTTTGTAACATCCCAGAATATTAATATAATTAGTAATGCAAAAATGTGGGCCAACAAAAACTTTTCTTATAAAAATGTGTGTATGTTTAATTCTTGAGTGTTGCTTGTTGCATTGTTTGCAAGATTGTTAAATTCTAGCTCTAATTAAAAATTTGAAGAAAGGAAAATAAATAAAACAAACCACAAAAACAAAACACCATGTGACAAATGTCACATTATATTTTCCAAATTAAGAAGCATAATTTATTTTTACACCAAAACCAATGGAGAAATATTATAAACACTCCTAGTTAATTTTCACAAACTATTCCCTTTCAAAAATTCAAATTCAAAACTTCAAATCCAAATTAGAAATTCATGGTTGAAATATTTCAGAATATTTCAAAGAAATTTTGTAACACTTACCAATAATACAGAGAGCCTAGATCCTAAGTTTGGGCTCAAAAGAATAAAGAGAAATTGGAAAAATTAAATAGTAAAGTGCTCTCTGTTTTGGTTCAAGCAAATCATCAAACACCCTGTGTTCATCCACCCTGTTCTTCCCAATCCGAGCAACTCGTGGATCAATCCGAGGAATGTGAGGTTTATTCGTCGAATTGAGGCCAGCCCTGCACTCCTCTCTTCTCTGCGACCTCACTGCACGCCGGGGGAGGCGAAATGGTGGCCGGAGTCGCCGTCTGGACGCCGGCGACAGCCACGGCCGCGCGCACGTCGCAGTGTCGCGCCGGGCGTCCGAGGTGGCAACGCCGCGCTCTCCCGTGCCCGCCCCCCCCCTCTCTGCCTCGCCTCTCTGCTCCCTCGCAAGCCCACACAGCACCCCAGCACCAGCCCGTGCACGCCGCGGCCGCGCCAGGACGTGCACGCCGTGCGCCGCCCGAGCGCGCCCACGGCAGGGCCATGCCCCAGCACGCACCCGAGCGCGCCACGCCGCCCCGCCTTGCCCATTTGGTCCCCCAGGCATCCCGCAACCCAGCTGCGCCCCTCCACCGGCCTACGGCGGCCTAGCCCGGCCACGGGCGCCCCTGCACCGCGCCCACCGTGCGCCGCCCGGCCGCTATAAAAGCCGCCCCCGTGCCCTGCTCTTCTCCACACCACCCCACTGCCTCTTCCCCCTCTCACACCACCTCTCGAGCACCGCCTGGAGGGCGAAGCCGTCGCCGCAGAGCCTCCGGCCACCGTGGGTCTCCTCGAGCTCGCCGTGCCCGAGGTAGACGACGACCACGGCACGGCCGTGCTACCCCTCCCCCTTCCCTTCTCTCTGCCCTCAGCCCTTCCCCTTGCACCCCGCACTCACCCGCCTCCCTTTTCCCTCTGTCCCGTGTCCAGGAGCGCCGTCAATCGCTCGCCGGAGTCGGAGCAGAGCCGCGGAGGAGGAGGAGATCGTCGCCGACGCTCGGGGCCACGCCAGCACGCACCACTCGCCCCAGGAGCTTCCCCACCTCGCCGCCGTCGTTCTGCACCATCTGCACGCCCTCCCGAGACCCCTAGGTGAGCGCTCCGTCCCCCTCGCCGTCGCCGGAGTCGCGGCGCCGCCCGATTTAGGTCGTCGCCGACGCGCTCGATCTCAGCCGTTAGATTAGGATCGTGCGGTAACTTACCGATTCGTTTTTATTATTAAAACCCTGACATGCGGGTCCCACGCGTCAGGTTTAAATAAACCGCGCGCGCGCTCGCTGAGTCGCTGACCAGTGGGTCCCCTCTGTCAGGTTCTTCAACATTATCCGTTCTGGATTTAAAATTCGAATTTAAACTTTATTTAAAAACCAGTATTAAACCCAACTTAGAAATTCCATAACTTTAGATTCACAACTCCAAATTTAGCAAATCCAACTGTTCTGGAAAGCTTATGAAATTGTCTATCCAACTAAACGAGTTTCACCCCATTTGGATGTATAATAAAAATACAATATTCAAATTACAGTAGCATGTTTAAATTCTAAACTTGTTTGTTTCTGATACTCTGATAATCCAAATTAGTTGAGACTAATTTTATTAGATCACATTTAACCATGGTTAGTCACCCCTAAAATGGTTTAATTTTTAGATGAATATAATTTAAATAATATCCAAAACCCTATTAATTGGTTTCTGGATTCAAAACAGTGTGTAGGTAGTTTGGTAATTCCAAATGACCCAAATCCAACTGTGTCATCTTCTACACATCATTAGCTTTCTGTAGAATTTTAGTTTGTATTTTTGTGACAAACAGAACTCAAGCCATGCAATTAAACATATGCAACAAGTTTCTGCCATAATTAAAATACAATGGAATAATGTTAATTCAATTAAATGGAAACCACATGATATTGTTTGGTATGTGAAATGGTGAATTAAAAACCTCTAAGAGTGTATTGCTATGATGATTGATTGAATAGGCTAGTGATTGTTTGTATTTGATTGATTGTGTATTAGAAGAGAACGTTGCCGGATATATCGAGGAGGAGGGATTTGCTGAACCTGAAGACCAAGACCAAGATCACTTTGCCGAGCAAGGCAAGCTACTCTCTGAGCTTGCACCCAACTTATGCATCTAGATTTACAAATCATTTTAAGAGCAAAGGTTTACAAAAACCCTTTTTAAAAAGTATATAGAGATTATTTTGCCACTATATGTAGAAGTATATATTAAAACTATAGGATGGAAAAACAATGTTGTTTATTCAAAACTCCTTTGAAAATTTGTGTGGATATATATAGCACCAAGATGGTGTGTTGAAATAAGGAAATGGAGAAAGGTGGTTTTAAGAAAAGCACATTGTGTCCTAGTACTCAGTCAAGCAACCGATACTCTGTGCGACCACATTTACCCACATATGGGAAAGGGCTTAGTCATATAGTTTGCTCTTATTAGTATGGGACACTGCATCAACAGAGATGACTCTGTTATGCATGAGGGAGTGGTTTGGTGACCTAACCCTGACCTGGGTCCTCGCTCAAAAATCTATGAGTAGATAAGGAGGAGGATAGAAGGATGTCCGTATACACCGCCAGATAAAACCTATGAGTCCTCACACTTAGGGTTTCCGACGGGAAACTAGACTAGGTGTAGATGGAATGGTTCATAGGGACAGGATCCTATACTAGCATGAGCAAAGGAAAGACTAGGGTCGGTGACTCAACTTCGCATACAGTTGGTATGGCGAGACGTGGCTGACACGATGAGTTATCGGATGAGTGTGGGAAAAGCGTGCTACCTCTGCAGAGGGTAATTAAACTATTCGAATAGCCGAGTCCTCGGATATGGACAGTTGAAGACCCTACTTAGACCATGTGCAAGTTTTTGGAAAAGAGTTGAGTTTGAAAAGAAAAAAAAAGAAATGGATAGTGTTCCATACACCTATACCAACGGATCGGTATGAGGTAGTTGGAAAGATATTACCATAATGGTTTATGGTTGGAAAAGGAGGAGTTTGAAATAACACTAATAAAATTGAGATATCTAGTAGTCATAGTTTCCTTATCTTCTTCAACAAAGATACAGAGATGTTTCAAATAGATAAAAGTGAGAAATTAAAAATGGAACTAGAGCACTCATGTTGGAGTAGTTTGCGAGTACATTCAAATGTACTCATACTAGTTTGCTTCTGGCTATTGTCGTAGCCAGACATGGAGGAGTATTACACCCAGGAGGAGTATGGCGACATCTATGCCAACTAAGGATCTTCTCAAAGTCGACTGCCTGTCGGGTCTGCGTTAGCTGTTGGATGGCTTCTGCGTTTAAGTTCCGCTGCTTATGTTGATTGTTTTGGTTTGGCCCTTGAAGGCACCTATGTAAGACTTGGTTTAGATGACCATTTTATGTAAGACTTTAATTCGGTATTGTAATGGATGTAAACTTTGGTATTCAATTCGGATTATGTGCAACGACAGACTGATCACGGGATCGTTGTGTTAAGCATAATCGGGTATTTCGGACAGTTAGTCCGGGGTCCCCACAGAATTGGTATCAGAGCCAGGTTGACTTTAGGAGCCTTAGATTAGCATGGTCGTTAGGTAGTGATTGCAAAAGTTGAGTTTCAAAGAAAAACAAAGTAAGAACTTAGTTTAAGAAAATGGCTTATCTCTTACCCTCTCATTTGTGCAAAATTCTCTTCTTACCAACTACTAAGTTTTCTCTCACACTTATAAAAACTTGCCACACCTCATTTTAATAAACTTAAAATTCTGCTCACATATTTTCCCTTCCCTTAAAAATTTGATATACTTGCCATCTCACTAACTTAAAATTTTGACTAAAAATTATAGATGGCGATCCATTTCACCGAGTTCGTTCAGCTGGAGAAGGACGGCAAGTTGATGTTCGAGAAGGATTTGTTCGAGTTGACCAAGCTGCTAGGTCGTCCCACTCCTGAGTTCAGGGGAGCCCAGGTGGACGCTCCCGGTAACGGGAACCTGTCCTGGTTGATCGAGGGGTCTGTTCGCGGGAACATCAAGTCCCCCGGATCCAGGGCACTCTCTTTCACCCTCATGGACGTCCACTGGGACGATGAACTGTGTCGTTCCATGCAGCGGATGCTATCCCGGCTTTGTGAGGAGCACATGGCGGAGCTGGTAAACTCTCGTTTCCAGTTTTATGGGAGGCGCACCATCGATGGACACCCAATTCGGTCCCCTCTGCACCCGACATTCGGAGAGTATATCCTGGACATGGAGATTATGCTCTTTCGCACCCAGGAGGATCTGAGGTGCGCTAGGCTTCGGTCTCACTTTGAGCGTCTCTCGCTCAAGGAGAGTCGCGAGAGCGAGGCACAGTTGAAGACTGAGAAGACCGCTCTTCTAAAGAAGAGAACCCAGATGAGGAAGACCATAGCGAAGCTCCGCAAGAAGGTTGCTGAGCAGGATGAGCTGATAGAGGATTTGGAGCTCCGTACTGACGAGATGGAGGAGGAGGGCGAGGATCTCCGCAAGGAGAACAACGCTTTCCTCAGTGACGATGATGACTTTCTGGAGGAGATGGACGATGATGATGAGGATGATGAGGATGAGGATGACGAGGAGGAGGATCCAGAGGAGCCACCCTACCAGTCCGATGCTGACATGGCAGAGCCTGAGGTTCCACCTCAGTAGGCTAGTTACTTAAGTTCTACCGCAGGATTAGGTCGACCCCCTATCGCTAGTAGAGTCAAAGTTGTGGTTCTTTTGGAACTTGCTATATGTACATTAGTTAGGGAGAATGTTGTAAGCTAGGTTTAGATGAACTCTTGATGTAATGGTTGTGATATGAAAGGGTGTGCTAGTCTTGTTGACATGTGTTAAAAGTTTTTCTTATAGTCCTTAGTAAATCAACCTCTACATAAAAACCCATCTTTCCTTGGTCGGAACCCCTTCTGCTTGCCCTTATTCCCGGTGTACTTCAGGATGGTGGAAACTCGTCGCACCAACATGGATGGAGGAGCACCACCACCCCCACCGGACCCAACCACCGCCCAACTTCTGGCGCTCATCATGGAGGAACGTCAAGCTGCCCGGACTGAGCGTCAAGCTCATATCGCTGCCCTGCAACAGATAGCTGCCGCTCACAACAACAACAACAACAACAACCACCACAACAATGGCAATGGCAATGGCAATGGCAATGGTGAAGGAAATCAGCGGTCCACTTTGAGCAACTTCCAAAGGACCAACCCACCCACCTTTTCCAAGGGACTTCACCCACTTGAGGCCGATGACTGGCTTCGCACCATTAACAACAACCTGGTAGTTGCAGCCGTGGGAGAACCTGAGAAGGTGCTGTATGCGACCCACTATCTTGCAGGACCAGCACGGTCTTGGTGGGAAGCTACCAAGGCTCTACAGCAAGCTGGTTATGCTATCAGCTGGGATGAATTCCAGGAGAAGTTCCGCAAGAAGCACATTCCCCGCGGACTCATTGAGCGGAAGAAGGATGAATTCCGCAGGTTGCGGCAGGGAAGTAAGGATGTGGTCGGATACCTCGACGAGTTCACTGACTTGTCTCGGTATGCTCCTGATGACGTCGACACCGAGGGAAGAAAGATGGAGCGTTTCATGAACGGACTTCATGATGAACTGCAATGCGCCTTGGTTATCCATGACTTTGTTGATTTGGAATCACTTGTGGACAAGGCCATACAGTTGGAGACCAAGCGCAAATCCATGTTTGAGGGTCGTAAGAGGAGGATGATTGCCCAGGAAAGTTCGAGCAGTCAGAAACCTCGCACCCACCCACCAAACTCCAAGCCAGCATATAGACCACCACCAACTTCGCACCCCAGTTACCCCAAGCCCCCATACACCCCAAACAAGTTCAGCCGTCCCAATGACAACACCCGTCCCGGAGGGAACTCTAGCAACCCCAACCTCAATGCCAATGTGGTCTGTTTCAATTGTGGCACCAAGGGTCACTACTCCAAGGCATGCCCCAATCCTAAGAAGAATGGTCCACGCCCCAATGCACCGGCGCCAAACAACGGCCAAGGCCACAATGGAAATGGCAAGAACCCCGCACCCCGTGGAAATGTGGCTGTTGCCAAGGGACGCCTGCACCACATCAATGCTGAAGAGGCCATGGAGGCACCAGATGTTGTGATGGGTACGTTCCTTGTCAACTCAGTACCTGCAACTGTTCTGTTTGATTCTGGTGCTACTCATTCTTTTGTTACCCAAGAATTTGTTGCTAAGGGAGGTTTAGTCGGGAGCCTCTTACCCAGACCCATGGTCATCCAAATCCCAGAATCCACCATAGATACCAAGTCATTTTGTCCGGACGTTTCCCTTGAGATCAAAGGGGAAAAGTTCCTAGTCGACTTAATCATCCTAGGAACCCAAGGAATAGATGTCATACTGGGTATGAATTGGTTAGCCAAGTACCATGGTAGAATTGACTGTGCCAGAAGAGCTGTAGCCCTCACCACCGACAAAGGAGTAGAAGTGGAATATGTGTCAGAAACCAGTCGACCCCAACCAGGGTGCCATGAGAGCATAGCTCGACCAGCCCTAGATGAGATCCGTGTTGTTCACCTGTTCAAAGATGTCTTTCCTGAAGAATTGCCTGGTATGCCACCGGATCGGGATATTGAGTTCATCATTGAACTTATCCCCGGGACAGCCCCCATATCCCAAAGGCCTTATCGGATGAATCCAGAAGAACTGGTTGAGTTGAAGAAGCAGTTAGCAGATATGCTCAGCAAAGGGCTTATTCGCCCAAGTGCTTCACCCTGGGGATCACCCATTATCTTTGTGGATAAGAGAGATGGTACCACACGCCTGTGTGTGGATTATCGCAGGTTGAATGATGTGACCATCAAAAACAAGTACCCTCTCCCAAAGATCGAGGATCTGTTCGATCAAATGAACGGAGCCCGAGTCTTTTCCAAGATCGATCTTCGGTCAGGGTATCATCAGTTAAGAATCCGGGAGTCAGACATTCCCAAGACTGCCTTCACAACCCGTTACGGTTTATTTGAGTACACCGTAATGTCCTTTGGCCTGACCAATGCCCCAGCCTATTTTATGAATCTCATGAACAAGATCTTCATGGAGTATCTTGACAAGTTCGTTGTAGTTTTCCTTGATGACATCCTTATTTACTCCAAAACTGAAGAAGAGCATGCTGAACACCTGCGTCTAGTTTTAGCAACCCTCCGAGAGCATCAGTTGTATGCCAAGTTCAGCAAGTGTGAGTTCTGGCTCAGTGAGGTCTCATTTCTCGGACATGTTGTGTCTGCGGGAGGAATTTCTGTTGACCCGGAGAAGATCCAAGCCATTGTGGACTGGAAAGCCCCAACTAGTGTGACTGAAATCCGAAGCTTTCTCGGACTAGCGGGGTACTACTCCAGTATAGCCAAACCCCTTACCCAACTGCTGAAAAAGGACAAGAAATTTGAATGGACTCAGAAATGTGAAGAGAGTTTCCAGGAATTAAAGAAGAGATTGACCTCAACCCCTGTCCTAATTATGCCAGACGTCACCAAGAGTTTCGACGTGTATTGCGATGCATCACGTCTAGGATTGGGATGTGTTCTGATGCAAGAAGGCAAGGTGGTGTCGTATCTGTCTCGGCAGTTGCGACCACATGAAGAGAACTACCCAACCCATGACCTGGAGTTAGCTGCTGTCGTTCTTGCTTTGAAGACGTGGCGCTCCTATCTGGCGGGACATCGCTGTGAGATTTACACGGATCATAAGAGCTTGAAGTATATCTTCACACAGAGGGAGTTAAATTTGCGACAGAGAAGGTGGATGGAATTAATCAAGGATTATGATATCGGCATCAATTATCACCCTGGAAAGGCTAATGTAGTTGCCGATGCCCTTAGTCGCAAACCCTGCACCCTGAATGCCCTGATCCAAGCAGAGCAGCCAGCCCTGTTTAAGGAGTTCAGAGATTTTGGACTAGAGATTGTTAGTCACGGTTATCTCGCCCATTTAGAGTTAGCTCCAACTCTGATAGATCAGATCAAGGAGGCCCAGAAAGGTCATGAGAGCATAGAAGGAATCAAGAAGAAGATTTCTCTCGGTAAAGCGCCTGGTTTTACCAAGGATGCAGAAGGAGTGTTGAGATTCAATGATCGTATCTGTGTCCCCAATACCTCAGAGCTCAAGGAGTTAATCCTAAAGGAAGCCCACGAGACCCCTTACTCAATCCACCCCGGCGGAACCAAGATGTACCAAGACCTTCGTGAAAGATTTTGGTGGCATGGAATGAAGCGAGAAATTGGTGCTTTCGTAGCCAAGTGTGATATTTGTCAGCGAGTCAAGGCTGAACATCAGCGACCCGCTGGATTGCTTCAACCCCTAAAGATTCCCGAGTGGAAGTGGGATGAGATTGGAATGGATTTCATCACCGGACTTCCAAGGTCCAACCGAGGCCATGACTCAATATGGGTCGTCGTTGACAGGCTGACCAAAGTGGCCCATTTTATTCCCGTCCACACCACCTACAGGGGAAATCAGTTAGCAGACCTGTATATTTCCAGAATCGTAAGCCTGCATGGTGTGCCTAAGAGGATTGTATCAGATAGAGGCACACAATTCACCTCAAGATTCTGGAAAGCCCTGCATGAAGCCCTCGGAACCAAGTTGGCATTTAGCACAGCTTATCACCCCCAGACCGATGGCCAAACTGAACGAGTGAACCAGATATTAGAGGACATGCTTCGCGCATGTGTCTTAGCCTATGGATCCAAATGGGAAGATTGTCTTCCATTTGCAGAATTCTCCTACAACAACAGTTACCAGTCTAGTCTGCAAATGGCCCCTTTTGAAGCCCTTTACGGCAAGAAGTGTCGTACACCCCTGAATTGGTCCGACACCGGAGAAGGCAAACTGTTTGGACCAGATACCCTCCGTGAGGCTGAAGAGCAAGTACAGCTTATCCGGGAGCGACTCAAGACCGCCCAATCCCGTCAGAAGAGTTACGCTGATCCCAAGCGTCGTGATGTCACCTTCAATATCGGAGATTATGTCTATCTCCGAGTGACACCCCTAAAAGGGATGCAGCGTTTCCATATCAAAGGAAAATTAGCGCCAAGATATATTGGGCCCTTCAAGATTCTTGCCCGTCGTGGAGAAGTGTCTTATCAACTGGAGTTGCCCCAAGAGTTAGAAGATTACCATGATGTCTTCCACATTTCCTTGCTCCGGAAGTGTCTTGAAGTTCCTGACCAGCCTGATGTTTTCAAAAACATCGATCACCAGTCCGTCGACCTGAACCAAGATCTGACTTATCGTGAGACGCCCCTCAAGATTCTCGACGAAGATGTTCGTCTCACCCGCAGGCGAGCAATCAAGTTCTACAAAGTCCAGTGGACTAACCACTCTGAAGATGAAGCAACTTGGGAACGTGAAGACTATCTTAGGAGCGAGTTTCCCAACCTCTTTAGTACCCAGGCCTAGCAAATCTCGGGACGAGATTTATTTTAAGGGGGGAAGTCTGTAACATCCCAGAATATTAATATAATTAGTAATGCAAAAATGTGGGCCAACAAAAACTTTTCTTATAAAAATGTGTGTATGTTTAATTCTTGAGTGTTGCTTGTTGCATTGTTTGCAAGATTGTTAAATTCTAGCTCTAATTAAAAATTTGAAGAAAGGAAAATAAATAAAACAAACCACAAAAACAAAACACCATGTGACAAATGTCACATTATATTTTCCAAATTAAGAAGCATAATTTATTTTTACACCAAAACCAATGGAGAAATATTATAAACACTCCTAGTTAATTTTCACAAACTATTCCCTTTCAAAAATTCAAATTCAAAACTTCAAATCCAAATTAGAAATTCATGGTTGAAATATTTCAGAATATTTCAAAGAAATTTTGTAACACTTACCAATAATACAGAGAGCCTAGATCCTAAGTTTGGGCTCAAAAGAATAAAGAGAAATTGGAAAAATTAAATAGTAAAGTGCTCTCTGTTTTGGTTCAAGCAAATCATCAAACACCCTGTGTTCATCCACCCTGTTCTTCCCAATCCGAGCAACTCGTGGATCAATCCGAGGAATGTGAGGTTTATTCGTCGAATTGAGGCCAGCCCTGCACTCCTCTCTTCTCTGCGACCTCACTGCACGCCGGGGGAGGCGAAATGGTGGCCGGAGTCGCCGTCTGGACGCCGGCGACAGCCACGGCCGCGCGCACGTCGCAGTGTCGCGCCGGGCGTCCGAGGTGGCAACGCCGCGCTCTCCCGTGCCCGGCCCCCCCCTCTCTGCCTCGCCTCTCTGCTCCCTCGCAAGCCCACACAGCACCCCAGCACCAGCCCGTGCACGCCGCGGCCGCGCCAGGACGTGCACGCCGTGCGCCGCCCGAGCGCGCCCACGGCAGGGCCATGCCCCAGCACGCACCCGAGCGCGCCACGCCGCCCCGCCTTGCCCATTTGGTCCCCCAGGCATCCCGCAACCCAGCTGCGCCCCTCCACCGGCCTACGGCGGCCTAGCCCGGCCACGGGCGCCCCTGCACCGCGCCCACCGTGCGCCGCCCGGCCGCTATAAAAGCCGCCCCCGTGCCCTGCTCTTCTCCACACCACCCCACTGCCTCTTCCCCCTCTCACACCACCTCTCGAGCACCGCCTGGAGGGCGAAGCCGTCGCCGCAGAGCCTCCGGCCACCGTGGGTCTCCTCGAGCTCGCCGTGCCCGAGGTAGACGACGACCACGGCACGGCCGTGCTACCCCTCCCCCTTCCCTTCTCTCTGCCCTCAGCCCTTCCCCTTGCACCCCGCACTCACCCGCCTCCCTTTTCCCTCTGTCCCGTGTCCAGGAGCGCCGTCAATCGCTCGCCGGAGTCGGAGCAGAGCCGCGGAGGAGGAGGAGATCGTCGCCGACGCTCGGGGCCACGCCAGCACGCACCACTCGCCCCAGGAGCTTCCCCACCTCGCCGCCGTCGTTCTGCACCATCTGCACGCCCTCCCGAGACCCCTAGGTGAGCGCTCCGTCCCCCTCGCCGTCGCCGGAGTCGCGGCGCCGCCCGATTTAGGTCGTCGCCGACGCGCTCGATCTCAGCCGTTAGATTAGGATCGTGCGGTAACTTACCGATTCGTTTTTATTATTAAAACCCTGACATGCGGGTCCCACGCGTCAGGTTTAAATAAACCGCGCGCGCGCTCGCTGAGTCGCTGACCAGTGGGTCCCCTCTGTCAGGTTCTTCAACATTATCCGTTCTGGATTTAAAATTCGAATTTAAACTTTATTTAAAAACCAGTATTAAACCCAACTTAGAAATTCCATAACTTTAGATTCACAACTCCAAATTTAGCAAATCCAACTGTTCTGGAAAGCTTATGAAATTGTCTATCCAACTAAACGAGTTTCACCCCATTTGGATGTATAATAAAAATACAATATTCAAATTACAGTAGCATGTTTAAATTCTAAACTTGTTTGTTTCTGATACTCTGATAATCCAAATTAGTTGAGACTAATTTTATTAGATCACATTTAACCATGGTTAGTCACCCCTAAAATGGTTTAATTTTTAGATGAATATAATTTAAATAATATCCAAAACCCTATTAATTGGTTTCTGGATTCAAAACAGTGTGTAGGTAGTTTGGTAATTCCAAATGACCCAAATCCAACTGTGTCATCTTCTACACATCATTAGCTTTCTGTAGAATTTTAGTTTGTATTTTTGTGACAAACAGAACTCAAGCCATGCAATTAAACATATGCAACAAGTTTCTGCCATAATTAAAATACAATGGAATAATGTTAATTCAATTAAATGGAAACCACATGATATTGTTTGGTATGTGAAATGGTGAATTAAAAACCTCTAAGAGTGTATTGCTATGATGATTGATTGAATAGGCTAGTGATTGTTTGTATTTGATTGATTGTGTATTAGAAGAGAACGTTGCCGGATATATCGAGGAGGAGGGATTTGCTGAACCTGAAGACCAAGACCAAGATCACTTTGCCGAGCAAGGCAAGCTACTCTCTGAGCTTGCACCCAACTTATGCATCTAGATTTACAAATCATTTTAAGAGCAAAGGTTTACAAAAACCCTTTTTAAAAAGTATATAGAGATTATTTTGCCACTATATGTAGAAGTATATATTAAAACTATAGGATGGAAAAACAATGTTGTTTATTCAAAACTCCTTTGAAAATTTGTGTGGATATATATAGCACCAAGATGGTGTGTTGAAATAAGGAAATGGAGAAAGGTGGTTTTAAGAAAAGCACATTGTGTCCTAGTACTCAGTCAAGCAACCGATACTCTGTGCGACCACATTTACCCACATATGGGAAAGGGCTTAGTCATATAGTTTGCTCTTATTAGTATGGGACACTGCATCAACAGAGATGACTCTGTTATGCATGAGGGAGTGGTTTGGTGACCTAACCCTGACCTGGGTCCTCGCTCAAAAATCTATGAGTAGATAAGGAGGAGGATAGAAGGATGTCCGTATACACCGCCAGATAAAACCTATGAGTCCTCACACTTAGGGTTTCCGACGGGAAACTAGACTAGGTGTAGATGGAATGGTTCATAGGGACAGGATCCTATACTAGCATGAGCAAAGGAAAGACTAGGGTCGGTGACTCAACTTCGCATACAGTTGGTATGGCGAGACGTGGCTGACACGATGAGTTATCGGATGAGTGTGGGAAAAGCGTGCTACCTCTGCAGAGGGTAATTAAACTATTCGAATAGCCGAGTCCTCGGATATGGACAGTTGAAGACCCTACTTAGACCATGTGCAAGTTTTTGGAAAAGAGTTGAGTTTGAAAAGAAAAAAAAAGAAATGGATAGTGTTCCATACACCTATACCAACGGATCGGTATGAGGTAGTTGGAAAGATATTACCATAATGGTTTATGGTTGGAAAAGGAGGAGTTTGAAATAACACTAATAAAATTGAGATATCTAGTAGTCATAGTTTCCTTATCTTCTTCAACAAAGATACAGAGATGTTTCAAATAGATAAAAGTGAGAAATTAAAAATGGAACTAGAGCACTCATGTTGGAGTAGTTTGCGAGTACATTCAAATGTACTCATACTAGTTTGCTTCTGGCTATTGTCGTAGCCAGACATGGAGGAGTATTACACCCAGGAGGAGTATGGCGACATCTATGCCAACTAAGGATCTTCTCAAAGTCGACTGCCTGTCGGGTCTGCGTTAGCTGTTGGATGGCTTCTGCGTTTAAGTTCCGCTGCTTATGTTGATTGTTTTGGTTTGGCCCTTGAAGGCACCTATGTAAGACTTGGTTTAGATGACCATTTTATGTAAGACTTTAATTCGGTATTGTAATGGATGTAAACTTTGGTATTCAATTCGGATTATGTGCAACGACAGACTGATCACGGGATCGTTGTGTTAAGCATAATCGGGTATTTCGGACAGTTAGTCCGGGGTCCCCACAATCTTTCAGAAGCATTTTCCCTCCCACCTGGCTTGACCCGTTCCACCTAACATCCCCCTACATCTGCTTGTCAAGCCGGAGAGAGTCCACGCAACATAATTGATCAAGCCAGAGCCCATATGGCAATGGCTGCACTGGAAGCAATCGTCACTCGGAGTTCTTCAGATCCCTCTGTTCCTGGGTGGCCATTCTCAAGTGTACATACTCTACGAACCATAGAAATGGACCTGAGTAGCCACTCAACATAAACCATCCGACCAATTACCACCCAGGTGTTTCATTCTTAACTTAGTAGAATTTAGATTTTCACAAAACAACATTTGCATAGCAACAATAATTCTACTAAGTATTGCATAGGAACCTAGACACAGGAATAAGGAATTCTACACAGGTTTAGCATAGCAACACATGCATATAAAAATACACTAAGTAATGCATATAAAAATAGGAAGTTTATGAGGTGTGCCACTTGCCTTTGAATGTTGTCGTTGTTCACAACTCTTTTCAACGATACTCGGGACTCTCCGTTCAGTCTAAACAATACAAACAAACAACAATACAACAATCATAAAACAACACAACACTTACAAACAAGTTTCGTAAACTTCTAAGGAAAACATGACATGCATGATATGCAAGTTATTTCTAAGGACTAGAGGTGCAAGCCATGCCATGAAAATCTTTTAAGTTAATGCAAGGCAAATAGATTGGTCCAAAAAGGGCTAAGGGCTAAGGTCTCAAGTTGGATAAAAATACTTTGTTTTATATCTTCTTGAAATAGCACTCTAATGGCTTAGCCATGTTGTGCCAAATACTTAGAGAAAAATACTAAGTCATTTGTTCAAGTTGATCAACAATTATTATCAACTCTTTGTAAATTGGACATTCACTATAGTGAGAGAGACAGACACCCGGCCAGCCACTTAAATTGTGGAACAGGTCTCATGTACGTGGACATGTAAGGTTTGTTTCCAGGCCGCTTCATCCCACTATGCTGCTAGGATCCAACAACTTCAAGATGATAACATCATGATCAAATTTGTTTAAGTCTAAAGACAAGATTAGTAAAGAGGGAAAAGATAGAAAGAAAGTTGTAGTTGTCCTCCAGGCTTCATCTCCAGACTTGTAACTTTCTTCTGGATGATGTCTTGATTGAAGTTTTGATCTTCAGACTTGATGATTCTTGTATTCCTCGAGGCTGGTCTTGGATTTACTTAGTCTTCATGAAGTCTCCGAGGAGAAGAAGAGACAGAGAGAGAGACTTAGAGAATGGAAAGAGATTGGTCTTCTGGAACTTCTGCTCACTTTTCTTCTAAGTGCTTGACATCTTGAGGATGCTTCCAGAGTTTGTTTTCTTCTAAGTCCTTCATGAAGTCTCAAGGAAAAGAAAGAGAGAGAGAGCAAGACTTGGAAAAATATTTGCTGGTTGGTCTTCATGAACTTCTTCTTAATTTTCTTCTAAGTGTTTCTACTCCTTGAAGATCCTTCTGGAGTCTTGTTTTGGCTAACTCCCTCATTGGCCTTCTAGCTCCATGATGAAAATCCTAAGTGTCTAAGTGTAGCACTTCACAAACATGCTAAGTGAAATTATTTCTAACTTAGAGAAAACTAATGAAGAGGGGTTTTCCTATGGGAATATATCTAAATATTAAATATGCTATGAATGAAATGAAATTTTAAATCACAAGAAACATCAAAATAACTTTTGTGATTTCTTCATAAATATGCCTGAATTTATAAATGCAATTTAATTAATTTCTAATTTTGGAAAATATAATAAAAGGAATAATTATAAGATTAAAGTTTCCCATGACTAAATTTTTATAACAAAATTTTATACTTAGTGTTTAATAGACATAGAGCATTTAATTAAATCTATTGCAATTGGATTTAATCAAAAATAATATTTCTATTAAAAGTTATTTAATAACAATAGTCAAACTTATTCAAATTAAACACACAACTATGAAATCATTCAAAATTTTACTCAAAATATTTTATAGCAGTGGCATTAATTTACAAATACTCTAAAGTTTCTAAAACATATTTATTTGCAATTTTTGGATTTAAAGATTTAAAGTTATTCCAAAAACACTCAAATTCACCATTTGAAATTTGAATATTTTATACTAATTCAAATTTGAATTTTGTCAGATCCAAAATATTCTACATGTCGAGAGCTTTCCAAATATATAAAAGTTATTAAATTTGGAGTTGTGGTTAAAAAGTTGTGAGAGATCTAAGTGACAGGGGTGTTTCTGTAAAATTGCCAATTAAATTTTAATTAAGGAAATTGTTTTCCACGTGGCAGCTGACTGGGCAGTGACGTGGCTGCCACGCGGCGCTGACGTGGATAAGTTAACAGATCTGGGCCGTCAGATCTGGATCTGACGGTCCAGATCGGATCGTACCGCTTCGTCCAATACTTCTAATCTGGGCCGTAGGGATTCAATCGGACGGCGCTGGGGGCTTGACCATACCGTGGCGGCGCGCTCGCCGGAGATGGCGCGGACGACGGCGCCGGCGGCTCGGCGTGGACGCTCCAGTCGTTTCCGCTCCTCCCCGGGCTTGTGGAGGTGGCGTAGAGGTGCGGCTGGGCAAGGCGGAGGCGGTGGAGAGGTCGGGGGTGAGTCTCTCTTCTTGGAACGCCGTGGAGGAGTGGATGGAGGCGCGACGGCTCCGGCGATCCGTCCGAGCACGAGACACTCCGTTCGGCTGCGAATGGAGACGAGGGAAGTAGTCAGGAGATGCGCACGGACGCGAGGGAGAGGTAGGAGGGCTCACGGGCAACGGGGAAGGCTCACCTCGCCGGGGAACAGAGAAAAATGGCGACGGCAGCAATGGAGCTCCGGCGAGCTTTTCCGGCGGCCTGGCGGCGTTCTGAGCTAGGGTTGGAGAGGGGAAACGGTGGCGGGGACGTGGGGTTTTATATGGACGCATCTTCGGCAACCAATCCCGCATGAATCGCTCGGATTTGGACGAATCGGAGATGAAGATCTCGGGAGGAAATTCCGGACGGAGGTTAGAGACGATCTGCTGACGTCAGCATGACGTCAGCCAGTATTTTCTTTTTCTGATTTTATTTACTTAATTCATATCTTTTGATTTAAATGTCCAAATGATGTCAAATTTATTTCTAAAAATTTGTAAAAATAATATCTTGCTGTTAAACCAGTTGTGGGTATGTTTTGAGAACTTTTTAAAATTAATACATTAGAAATGTTGGTTTAATACAAAATTGATACTTAATATCAATTTTGAATTTATAACTTAATTAAATTTTCTTTTTGCTAAATAAAATTTGTAAAATACCCACATTTCAATATGTTTAAATTTAAGTTATTTAAACTTATTTTGCTGAAATCATTCATCTTTATTTTGGCATAATATTAAAGACTAAATATAGATAATGTTTAGGAAATGTGAAATATAAGGTATTCATTTTCTTTTATTGACAATAATTTGTGCAACCTTATATTTTATAATATAATAATGCATTTGAAACTTCATAACAACTTTGGATAGGAATTTTGATTTAATTATTTTCTTATATAGAATACATATTCATGAAAATCATTTTAGGTGTTGAAAATAAATGGAATTCATTTTAAGTTAATGAAATGTTTATTTGGATAATCCAGGTTTTAAATAGTTTTAAAAAGATCACTTATAAATATTATTTTAATTTATGAATAGCTATGGCTATGTGATTGGAATCAATTTCTTATATGTAACTATTTACTTAAAAGTAATGGATTGTAGTTTGTAAAATATTTGTCAACTACATTTTTAGGTTTTTGAATTACAGTGGATAATAAAATGTTTAAACTGTGACATTTGAAATATTAAACCCAAGTTTGAAGTCTTTCATAGTTGGTTTCCTTATGCATTTAATATTTTATTTTAATAAAAAGTAAAGTTTTAAATTTTAGTGATTTTTGAACATTCCAAAATGTTGGGATGTTACAGACTACCACCCTTAAAAGGAATCTCGTCCCCGAGATTCGGAGAAGCTAAAAAGAAAGCAAGGCTTGAATGATTCTGATAACTCGAGATGTTTTGGGAAATGAAATTTCTGACATGGAAAACTTGAAAACTTGTAGTGAATAACTTTTCTAACTGAGGGATGGAAAGAAAGATAGTTTGAGATCTCTGGGTTTAAGGCAGCTTGGTTGGAATTATCTGGGTGGCTACCACCCTTAAAAGAATTTTTTGTGGTCAGTCTAGAAACTTTGTGTAATCTTGTTTATTTCTCTGAGGTAGGGCGTACAAGTATTCATAATACAGTGGCATGTGGTGGATACAGAAAGTTTTTAGCACTCACGCTTTCCACTCTGTCCTTGGAGAGGTTTATCCTTCTTCCGCTCTGGGCAGCCACTGACATAGTGTCCTGTTGCTCCGCACCTGCGACATGTCGCGGGACTGTTGATTTTCTTGTGCGAGCGGGTAAGGCATTTCCCCTTCATCTTTGCTGGGCACTTGTTAGCATAATGTCCTTTGCCTTTACATTTGTAGCAAGTTACGTCACTTAAGTTCCTCTTCTTCTTCTTAGATGTTTCCAGGGCTAAAAGTTCTTCCAAATCTTGTTTGCCATATTCTATCTCAATTAAAGAAGTCCAGTCTCGTTTGATTTGACAATTTCGAGCTAGGTGATCTCCTTCACATTTATAGCAACACTTGGAGGTACTTTTGGATTTCTTCGGAAGTGACCTTACTCTTATTTCATTCTTCACCTTAGTAAGACCCACAGTCTCATTTTGATGAAGATTTGGTTCAGTATCCTGACCAGTCCTTCTCTCTTTGCAGCCCCATGAATAATGTCCTAGTTCTCCACATGTAAAACATGTTATATGGCTAGTATCTCTTTTGTGTTCCTCCTTCTTTTCTTGTACTTCCACATGCTTCATGAGATTTTGTTGCATCCCCTTTTTGGCTTGCTGACTGACTTCTTGTACCACGGGGTAGAGTTGATGTTGAGTTGGAACGTGATTTGTTGCTTCACAAAAACAGCAAGGCATCTGACTTGTGGGGCATTCCCTAACTGGATGTTCGGTATGACCATGGGGCCACTCATCAGTGCATTCTTGGGACGTATGTCCTATCTCTCCACAGGTTTTGCATGCCTTTAGTTTGGTCATAAGGGTCCCTTCAAAATCACTATGGTTTTGATCAATCTTAGGCAGTTGGTCATTGATCATCTTCAACAGCTGACTCTGGTTCTCTAATAATAGTCGCATAGTTGTATGCAAATCATTGGTGTTGGCATTGGGGTGAGACATCTGTTTGGTTTAAAAAGCAATGAGTTGAATTATTTGTACTTATGGAGGAATCCTAGTTCAATAAAACAAAACAAGGCAACCAATCTATAACATAATCAATCAACATCTAACAAACATCAAGCAACGAGGTGCTAACACCAAGCAACAATCTAGTATTGTCATATAGCTAAGTTGATATGATCAATACACTAACACGATATCGTCATTCTATTTTTGGTGGTGGTCAAATCTACCTCCTTCATGACTGCTTCAAGTTCTTGTTCATCTTTCTTGAATATCTTCGAGGTATTGGTCGTATCTTGGTTCTTCAGTGGTCTTTCATGCATGTAGAACTTTATGTTGCATCGTAGCTTTTCCACATGAGGCAGCAGAATCAGACTTAGACTATAAGAACATGGTCATCTAGAAAAAAGATAAGAGGTTTTCATAAGGTTGATAGTAGATGAGAATACGAGAGAAACATAGTGAAAAGATTTGTTTTTAGAAAAGTGAAGAAAAATAGATTTTCAATCCTATGGTCAAACCTATTTCTATCCAAACCTAGGGTTTCGAACCTACAGGCAACACAGTGCTCTGATACCATCTGTAGCGTACCTCCACTTTAAATAAGGCAGATACCTGTGTATAGTGCAAGTCCCTGGATCGATTCATTTGCACACACAGTTTACGATGTAATATCACAACAAAGCATCCATTATATTACATCGATGATCCAGAATTACAAAATATTTGATACAAGTTGCATAGCATAGAGCTAGCATTGACAAAGTACACAGCGGAAATACAATAGCAGTGAGTCTCTATAACTTTCATGCTGCCACAGGCGAAAACATGTTGGTTGTAGACTCGAAACCTTTACGAAACCTCACTCGTCATCTGATCAAATCTGCAATAAAAAAATATTGCAACAACGTGGGTCAGATTCCATTAAAAATGGAGTCTGGCAAGTGACACTATGGTGGACACTTATGGAGTAACTCTAAAGCCTATATGAATATTTGGCTGGTGGAGTTCAAGGCTAATTTGCATAAAGCCAATTTTTCCTACTCTTTTGAAAACACTTTTCTTGAAATCGACGAGTATGGCATGAAAACCATAAATCTCATCTTCCCTTGTTCACCCATCAAGTTTTACTTTTGAAGTTGGAATGGTGGAATCCTCCGTTGACGTCCTTGATCAGCTGCTCAAAATTGTCCGTAACCGGGGACACGGCTACGTACTTAGTTTTACACTCTGCAGAGGTTGTGCACTTTCACCATTGTACCCATTCAACCCAAGGGATCCTTTACACACCATTTGTGATAAGTAAAGGAGAGAATGAGACGAGATCTTTCAGAAGCATTTTCCCTCCCACCTGGCTTGACCCGTTCCACCTAACATCCCCCTACATCTGCTTGTCAAGCCGGAGAGAGTCCACGCAACATAATTGATCAAGCCAGAGCCCATATGGCAATGGCTGCACTGGAAGCAATCGTCACTCGGAGTTCTTCAGATCCCTCTGTTCCTGGGTGGCCATTCTCAAGTGTACATACTCTACGAACCATAGAAATGGACCTGAGTAGCCACTCAACATAAACCATCCGACCAATTACCACCCAGGTGTTTCATTCTTAACTTAGTAGAATTTAGATTTTCACAAAACAACATTTGCATAGCAACAATAATTCTACTAAGTATTGCATAGGAACCTAGACACAGGAATAAGGAATTCTACACAGGTTTAGCATAGCAACACATGCATATAAAAATACACTAAGTAATGCATATAAAAATAGGAAGTTTATGAGGTGTGCCACTTGCCTTTGAATGTTGTCGTTGTTCACAACTCTTTTCAACGATACTCGGGACTCTCCGTTCAGTCTAAACAATACAAACAAACAACAATACAACAATCATAAAACAACACAACACTTACAAACAAGTTTCGTAAACTTCTAAGGAAAACATGACATGCATGATATGCAAGTTATTTCTAAGGACTAGAGGTGCAAGCCATGCCATGAAAATCTTTTAAGTTAATGCAAGGCAAATAGATTGGTCCAAAAAGGGCTAAGGGCTAAGGTCTCAAGTTGGATAAAAATACTTTGTTTTATATCTTCTTGAAATAGCACTCTAATGGCTTAGCCATGTTGTGCCAAATACTTAGAGAAAAATACTAAGTCATTTGTTCAAGTTGATCAACAATTATTATCAACTCTTTGTAAATTGGACATTCACTATAGTGAGAGAGACAGACACCCGGCCAACCACTTAAATTGTGGAACAGGTCTCATGTACGTGGACATGTAAGGTTTGTTTCCAGGCCGCTTCATCCCACTATGCTGCTAGGATCCAACAACTTCAAGATGATAACATCATGATCAAATTTGTTTAAGTCTAAAGACAAGATTAGTAAAGAGGGAAAAGATAGAAAGAAAGTTGTAGTTGTCCTCCAGGCTTCATCTCCAGACTTGTAACTTTCTTCTGGATGATGTCTTGATTGAAGTTTTGATCTTCAGACTTGATGATTCTTGTATTCCTCGAGGCTGGTCTTGGATTTACTTAGTCTTCATGAAGTCTCAGAGGAGAAGAAGAGACAGAGAGAGAGACTTAGAGAATGGAAAGAGATTGGTCTTCTGGAACTTCTGCTCACTTTTCTTCTAAGTGCTTGACATCTTGAGGATGCTTCCAGAGTTTGTTTTCTTCTAAGTCCTTCATGAAGTCTCAAGGAAAAGAAAGAGAGAGAGAGCAAGACTTGGAAAAATATTTGCTGGTTGGTCTTCATGAACTTCTTCTTAATTTTCTTCTAAGTGTTTCTACTCCTTGAAGATCCTTCTGAAGTCTTGTTTTGGCTAACTCCCTCATTGGCCTTCTAGCTCCATGATGAAAATCCTAAGTGTCTAAGTGTAGCACTTCACAAACATGCTAAGTGAAATTATTTCTAACTTAGAGAAAACTAATGAAGAGGGGTTTTCCTATGGGAATATATCTAAATATTAAATATGCTATGAATGAAATGAAATTTTAAATCACAAGAAACATCAAAATAACTTTTGTGATTTCTTCATAAATATGCCTGAATTTATAAATGCAATTTAATTAATTTCTAATTTTGGAAATATAATAAAAGGAATAATTATAAGATTAAAGTTTCCCATGACTAAATTTTTATAACAAAATTTTATACTTAGTGTTTAATAGACAGAGAGCATTTAATTAAATCTATTGCAATTGGATTTAATCAAAAATAATATTTCTATTAAAAGTTATTTAAAAACAATAGTCAAACTTATTCAAATTAAACACACAACTATGAAATCATTCAAAATTTTACTCAAAATATTTTATAGCAGTGGCATTAATTTACAAATACTCTAAAGTTTCTAAAACATATTTATTTGCAATTTTTGGATTTAAAGATTTAAAGTTATTCCAAAAACACTCAAATTCACCATTTGAAATTTGAATATTTTATACTAATTCAAATTTGAATTTTGTCAGATCCAAAATATTCTACATGTCGAGAGCTTTCCAAATATATAAAAATTATTAAATTTGGAGTTGTGGTTAAAAAGTTGTGAGAGATCTAAGTGACAGGGGTGTTTCTGTAAAATTGCCAATTAAATTTAATTAAGGAAATTGTTTTCCACGTGGCAGCTGACTGGGCAGTGACGTGGCTGCCACGCGGCGCTGACGTGGATAAGTTAACAGATCTGGGCCGTCAGATCTGGATCTGACGGTCCAGATCGGATCGTACCGCTTCGTCCAATACTTCTAATCTGGGCCGTAGGGATTCAATCGGACGGCGCTGGGGGCTTGACCATACCGTGGCGGCGCGCTCGCCGGAGATGGCGCGGACGACGGCGCCGGCGGCTCGGCGTGGACGCTCCAGTCGTTTCCGCTCCTCCCCGGGCTTGTGGAGGTGGCGTAGAGGTGCGGCTGGGCAAGGCGGAGGCGATGGAGAGGTCGGGGGTGAGTCTCTCTTCTTGGAACGCCGTGGAGGAGTGGATGGAGGCGCGACGGCTCCGGCGATCCGTCCGAGCACGAGACACTCCGTTCGGCTGCGAATGGAGACGAGGGAAGTAGTCAGGAGATGCGCACGGACGCGAGGGAGAGGTAGGAGGGCTCACGGGCAACGGGGAAGGCTCACCTCGCCGGGGAACAGAGAAAAATGGCGACGGCAGCAATGGAGCTCCGGCGAGCTTTTCCGGCGGCCTGGCGGCGTTCTGAGCTAGGGTTGGAGAGGGGAAACGGCGGCGGGGACGTGGGGTTTTATATGGACGCATCTTCGGCAACCAATCCCGCACGAATCGCTCGGATTTGGACGAATCGGAGATGAAGATCTCGGGAGGAAATTCCGGACGGAGGTTAGATACGATCTGCTGACGTCAGCATGACGTCAGCCAGTATTTTCTTTTTCTGATTTTATTTACTTAATTCATATCTTTTGATTTAAATGTCCAAATGATGTCAAATTTATTTCTAAAAATTTGTAAAAATAATATCTTGCTGTTAAACCAGTTGTGGGTATGTTTTGAGAACTTTTTAAAATTAATACATTAGAAATGTTGGTTTAATACAAAATTGATACTTAATATCAATTTTGAATTTATAACTTAATTAAATTTTCTTTTTGCTAAATAAAATTTGTAAAATACCCACATTTCAATATGTTTAAATTTAAGTTATTTAAACTTATTTTGCTGAAATCATTCATCTTTATTTTGGCATAATATTAAAGACTAAATATAGATAATGTTTAGGAAATGTGAAATATAAGGTATTCATTTTCTTTTATTGACAATAATTTGTGCAACCTTATATTTTATAATATAATAATGCATTTGAAACTTCATAACAACTTTGGATAGGAATTTTGATTTAATTATTTTCTTATATAGAATACATATTCATGAAAATCATTTTAGGTGTTGAAAATAAATGGAATTCATTTTAAGTTAATGAAATGTTTATTTGGATAATCCAGGTTTTAAATAGTTTTAAAAAGATCACTTATAAATATTATTTTAATTTATGAATAGCTATGGCTATGTGATTGGAATCAATTTCTTATATGTAACTATTTACTTAAAAGTAATGGATTGTAGTTTGTAAAATATTTGTCAACTACATTTTTAGGTTTTTGAATTACAGTGGATAATAAAATGTTTAAACTGTGACATTTGAAATATTAAACCCAAGTTTGAAGTCTTTCATAGTTGGTTTCCTTATGCATTTAATATTTTATTTTAATAAAAAGAAAAGTTTTAAATTTTAGTGATTTTTGAACATTCCAAAATGTTGGGATGTTACATTCAAACAATCAAACCTCTCAGCCTTGACTTGTCGTGCAAAAAGAACCATGAGTCCAGTGATCATCTCATAAGCACTCTTGCTCTCAAAATTGTTTTGCAGGTCAGGTTCCATGGCAAAGAGCATGCCACTCTGGACATAAGAAGAGATCTCCGCCTTAACCTTATGGACAATCCTATCAGTTTCTGAGGCGGTGTTCGGCGGATCACCTAAGGGGGCTTCAAGGATGTAAGCCACCTTGTGGGTTTCAAGAAGGGACTTCAGATCGCGTAATCAGGCCATGTAGTTTGAACCATTGGTCTTAAGCTTTTCTTTCTCAAGGAACAGACCTAGGTTAAACGAGAGGCGAGACATCTACAATGGAATTTGCAACAACATAAGACTTTGTTCATAATAATTTTGAGTTATAGTATTTTTAGAAAATAACTAACATAACTTCCACTCAAACGAACATCCCTCCTGGTCGTTTAAGCGATTACACGACCCCCATCCATTGCACAACCCCTCATCGTCAGAGCCGGCAGCACAACTTCAAGGGTAGACAATTGTCAATCAAAACAATTTTGTGACTCATGCTCGACCTTTCGGCCTCCGTGTTCCGAGGCCATGTCTGCATATGCTAGGTTCGCCACAATAACCACCACGTAACGCCTGTGCAACATGTCTTACACCCACTGTATGCAAACGACGATATGTCTGACACCCGATCGTCACGGCCTGCCTCATAACGTAGAACTTTCTTGGTGGTGCTCGTTGGAGGAAGAACACTAGTGGGATTTTGAAGGGATCATCTTATAGATAACTACCGCCGCGTAACTAATATATACTAATATATATAATCACACAATATAAGATGCAGACAACAACATCAAATCTAAGGTGATGTGATATAGTCATTTGCGCCATGGTCTTCTTGGCGCCCGCAGTTCATAAACAATTTTATAAACCTACCTTGACCATATCACATTGCCCCTGCAACATAAAGTTAGACGCTTCTACTTTATCTTTTGCATATTTTACGTGGTTGGGGCTTCCGTAAAAAGAACCGCTTCTTACCTACGAACTTATGACCACAACAACGATCCAATAATTGCATATTTAAGCATTCCTTTCGGTCCCTCCATTAAAAAAGCAAGACCAACTAAAGAGAGAGAAACAGGCTCCCCACAAATATGATACAATCCGTATGTCAGTAGTGGAACTAGTCTCGCGTAAGCGTACACGTAAAGTCGGTCTGGGCCGCTTCATCAACTCGATGCCGCTGGAATCTCAAGTGCATGTTAGAGGGTAGCAAATAACAGGAACGGTGCCCCCGTGCAGAACACGGGTTCTAACTACATACATCTATATCTATGATACATCGGCTCTGATACCACTGAAGAGAATCGTGTGCAGAAAACAAAATCCTAGCAACGATATCCTTAAAACATGTCAAGATCTATTCTATGCATATATAGTAGTACGAACGGAGATCGGAATACATACCCTCGTAGACCGAAAGCGGGGATTACGTTCCCGCACGAACATTGACGATGAAGACCGGCGAAGCCGACCTCAAGGTCGTGTAGAGGAAGCAGACCTCCCAGCACTGCTAGCGTAGCACCTCGCAGGGCGTTACACACGTACGATGGAGACGACGGCCTCCAAAGCTCCAGTCCAGGACGAGCAGCGGAAGACTTGAACCGGAACACCAGCAGCGCGACATCGGGCTTATAATGGAGAGATCCCCCTCTCACCTCGGCGCAACTCCGACAAAGGGAATCACGGAATCGAGAGAGAATTGGGGAATTAGTTGGTGAATTAAAAGGCCAGGGGTGGCCCTTCTTATATAGGCTCCCGGGAGGGAGCCAATTTGCTAACCAGACAATGTGGGACTAACCCCCAAATGCCTGGTGCGGCATGAGCAGATGCGCCGGCCCTGGTGGGCCCCTTTTGGCCCACCTAGGCCGGCCATGCTCCCCCCACCGAATTCCCCTAGGGAATTTTCCCCTCTTAGGCCTTCTTTCGACCAGAAGGCCCATTTAGGGAAATCAGCCTAAATAAATTCGAAAATAAATATATAAAATCATATTTATACATTAATTACAATAATTAATATCAAAAATATTATATATAATTTATTCTAGCTCCAAAAACTATTTCGTCGCTGCCTGATCTCCATCGGACCCTTTCCGGGACGTTCCCGGTGATCTCTTTCCTTTCCGGTTGTCTTGTCGAAACCCCTTAAGTGTGTTACCCTAGCGGTTCGATATAATAATAGGTATGATAGAGACTCCTCTCTGATCAACGACTAACTCGTAGGCCTGGACCCCATGAATTAATCCCTGTGATATAACGAATGACTTTCATCTATCAAACCTGAACGTAAAGTCTTAAACCTTTGGTCATGGCGATACTTAGCGTGTCGGAGTACCGTTCATAGATATATCCATACCTAGCTGACCTCGTTACCGACAACGCTGTCTTCTACTCGTCTATGATTTTATGTCTCCGTGACCTAGTCACATGCTTGCAAGCTCATTAGACATAATCTCACCGAGTGGGCCCTAGAGTATCTATCCTGCTATGCGGATTGGCAAATCCCGCTCTTGACCCCTCGTCTCAAGTACCCCCTTCCGATACCCAAAAGTATCATCGTTATTGTCAAACTATATAAGATACGACGTTTGGTGCGATCAAAGTATCTTCCAGGGATAACAATAAGAGTTGATCTCACGGTCAAAGGCGTAATGACTACGTCCTACAAAAATATGGCTATGTCCATCACACCGTTCTACCAACGATATGACTTTCATTGCCGACTGGCGCCATGCCCTATGATCGGAAAACCTCGATCATCAATCGCGCAACGAAACTAGTCTTAGTAGAGGCTCCTATGCCTCGTTTGGATGTACATATTAGACCTAGATATTAGACATTCCGATGTTGAGTTTACCGAATATCCAGAATTTTAGTGTTTGGATGTATAGGATATTAGCTGACGATTTTCGCCTGAGATATCTAGTTAGACACCGCATAACGCTATGGGGACTCGTCCGAACCTCCACCTCTTCCCCTGGAGATTGGGAGATATTCGCGAGTCGCGACTCATCTCGTACCTGTTCGATACTCGATCTTTCCCAGTGCGAGGCGGAGCCACGGCAGAAGAGAGAAGACCTAGCTCCTAGCGGCGGCGCTGCAGGTCCTATCCTCCACCCTCCTGACCAGCGGCCGTCCCCGCCGTGCTCCGCGCCTCTGATTCACCGCCATGCTCCGCGCCTCTGCTTCCTCGCCGTGCTCCGCGCCTCTGCTTCACCGTCGTGCTCCGCGCCTCTGCTTCCCCGCTGTGCTCCGCGCCTCTGCTTCCCCGCCTCTTCTTACTCGTCTCTGATTCCTCGTCTCTCGCCGTGCAGGTTGGGGAAGAGGAGGTAGCCGGTGGCCGGCCCGTCCAGAGCTCCTGCGAGCAGCGAGCAGCGACCAGAGCTCCGACGAGCATCAACCGGAAGAAGGTTTGTTTCTACTAACACCATCCCTCTATTCCATGTCTCTTTCTGTGATGAGATGTTCAAATAATTAGTGGCCCAAGATATTCACATATCAGTTTGTACCCATCTTACATCAATCCTTGGAAAAATAACAACAGATGTAGTGTAGATGAAATAACATGATTTGCTAACTACTGTAGATTATCTAAAAATAGGCCTACGCATATATGCCTATGTACTGATGTAGCTTGTTCAGACATGCAATAGAGCATCATCAGCACTTCGAATCTAATCCTATGTATTAGTCCAAAACTTGTAAATGTACATTGATGCTGAACACACATAATCCTGTAAAGTTCAGACAAATAATCCTGTAAATGTACATTCATGCCTTGTTGTCCATTCATGTATGCTTGGTTAAACATACATGTCATTGGGGAATTGGCAGTGGCATAATAAAATTGGCCAACATAAAATTTTACATTATGTGCACTCATAAGATCATCTTGTAACAGGAAGATGTTGTTGCCAGACTTGGTCCAATATGTTTTCTCACGTGCACTTCATATTTAACCAAATCAGTGGCCTCCTACAGATTGGGGGTAAACAAATAAAACATATAGCAGAAAGTTGGTTTAGTTTTGTAGTTTAGTTTCGTACAGACTTGGATTAGCACAGTCCTGGTGGTAAACAAATAAATCATATGCTTGTAGTTTAGTTTTGTGATGTGTGTTCAAGTTTGATTAACATGCTTTGGTAAAAAAATTGTGTACATTGTAGATAAATGTCGGAAGAGTTAGACTTGGTTAATTATGTATCCGACGAAAACAAAAGAAGGAAGAGGAAAAGGATTGTGTTCGTGAAATTATACTTTGAATTCACTCTTCTTGCGATGGCATATCTTAGTACACAAAGACTACCGAGGGATTTAGGGAGCTTTACCGATGATGAGCACAAATTATTGCTTCGAAAGTATTTGTTGAAAGATATGTATGATGGTAGTGAAGTTGTTTGTATGATCAGCTTCTTCTAACCAAAAGAAACTTCCATGACTTGTGTGCTATGCTGCGTGAGAAGTGTGGTTTACGTGGCAGTGTGTATGTTGCCGTCGAAGAAAAGGTTGCCATGTTCTTGCTTGTTGTTGGACATGGTTTGAAAATGAGGTTGCTGCGAGGGCAGTACAAGAGGTCTTTATTGTGACGCCCTAAAATCGACACTATGTAGATTTAAGCAATCCCGCCGAAATCCGCATAATAATGATTTTAGGTCGTCCACCAGACATAATGTGCACGCCGAAACATGCGCATTATGTGGGTGGAATTGTGATAACATTACAACAGTTCCGATACATCCACAAATACAACAGAAGATAAAATACAACAACGACTCGAACGAGTCAAGATACAAATAATGCAATACAAAGATACAAATGACAGCGGAAGCAAAAAAGTATCCGGCTACGGATAAGATGCAAATTGGACTAAGAGTCCTGAAGATAAGCGATGGCGCCATATCCCTGCCCAGCCAAGCCGGAGGGATTCCCAAGCTAACGTCGTCAGACTTCAAACCTGTTGACTGCACATAAAGCACATCCCAAAAGAGGGTCAGGGCACTCCCTGGCAAGCAAAACCGACTTGCCTACTTTCTACACCATCTCCCAAAATATAGGGGAGGTGGACTTAGCGGCAGCAGCACTAGCAACCTAAAGAGACACGCTACAACTTCCGTCTAATCGGAGAGAGATAAGAGAGCGCATAAGATAAACATCTACAACTAACACCAAACATAACCCATTCTCGAATTAACCCCCTCAACCAAATATGAGGAAGCAATTCGGGAAACTCACACATTGAACAGTTTTATTTATAATTTTATTGTGAAAGTAATTCTATATTACTAATCAAATTAATTAACATTAATTAGGTGCAAGTTGTCTAGATCTTGTTAGCCAGCATCATCACCAAAGTCGTCCATAACCGTGGACACGGCTCATCGATAAGATTATACCCTGCAGGGGTGCACTACTGTACCCATACTCGCATGATCAACCCAAGCAAGCATCAGGGCTTCTCAACACGACTTATTCCTTCACTACAGCAAGTCCAGGTGCCACCCATATGAGTTGTTACCCGCGTCAAGAGTCCGGCCGAATTCTCAATTGCGGACTCATTAGTTTGTGTCCACGCGCCATGCGGCTCAAACCACAGTAGGAACTGTCCGCTTCGCGCGCACCACACCTATATGACCCCCCGTATCACATACCCTCTCATCATCATCATCATCATCATCATGCACATGCATATGAGCAAATGGAAAACCCGAACTAGTTGCGGCACATGGACAAGCTGAAGATCCGTTCAAAGTCGAGGGGGGCTCCATAGGGCCTCCCACAAGTGGTTAGTGCGCTCAAAATTGGATCCGAGGAAAAAATCTCAGTTCCTAGGTCGACACTGAGCAGAACAAAGCACCTCGCAAGGCCTTCCGCCTGGTGCCTTATCTTTTAATTATAATACCCCAATATAAGACAACATTTTATTAAGGTAGAATAATCTATCAAACTAAGCAGATGAAACATAATACCAACAGACGACTCGCACAAACAACTCTAAGCATGCGCTACGACTCGCAAGGCCAACAGATAAACAAACAACATGTGATGGGATGTGGGGATAAAGCTGTATAGGCTGCAGGATAAACATGTGATGGGATCGCAATAAAGAATCGTATACTAGGCTAGCAGAGATCAACAGCAGGAATGAAAGACAATGTATAGGTAAACAAGCCAACTTTGCTTGCCTGGAATCCCGCATGGAAGCAGATCTTGTCGTTGCTCACACATCTCAACGTCTTATCCGCGAATAAGCAACAAACACTGGAAGCGCAAAAGATGCATTTTACAACTACGGCAAAAGATCCTGCATGATCATATGAGCATGATGCATGGCATGGCGAGATGCAATTCGAGATGCACTTAACTCAAATTAAGCGGAACCGGGGTTCCGACAATTAATACTTAGGTGCAAGTTATTTATCTACTCCACCAATTAAATGTTCATTAACATGGCAAGACATGGCAAAGATGATCTAGTCAAATTAAATGGGATGGGGGCAATACATATAGTGATTTGCCCCACACATTCCATATTTATTATTTAGGTGATTTGCTACACCCGCAAACCCAAGAGATGCAACAAATGCAATTATGATGCGATATGCACAAGATAGATGACATTTAATAAAATAGGTTTAGGGTTAGGGTTTGGGTCCGCACGTTGGATCGGGAGAGATAGGGTTCGAAACCGACGTCTTCGGTCCGTAGAGGAAGTAGTCGTCGCGGAACCGGGGCATCGTCGTTTGTCGGTGTCGTGGGAGTGGTCGGGTAGTCGTGGCACGTAGGAGCACGGAAAAATGACACCGGAAGGAGGCGCACACGGGGCGTGCACCGCAACACGGACACGGTGGTCACGACAACGTGGCACCGGAAAAGGACGTGCACGCGCACATAGCAACACCTCAAAGGGTGGACAACTCGGGCACAAAAGCGACGCCGAAGTTCTTGCGGGCATTGTGTCGAACACCTGGCGTGCGGCGGACGCGGGGGGAACACCGGACGGAGACGACGAGCACGCGACCGGAAGAGGCCGCGGGGAAGGCGACGCGGCGCTGGCGAAACGCACGGCGGCGGCGACGGCGGCCGGGGACGCGGGCCGTCGGGTGGAGGTAGCCGGCGGCGGGCGCAGCGCGGCAACGAGCGCGCGGCGGCGGGAGGAGGCGGCAGCGCGCGGCGGCGAGCACGCGGCGGGGCGGCGCGCTGCGGGAGCGGGGAGGCGCAGGCGGGGCGCACGCACGCGGCGGCGGCAGGCTGCAGGGCGCGGCGGCTGCGGGCGGCGAGCCGGGGAAGCGGAGCGGCGCGGGCGTCGGGGGCGCTGCGGGTCGCAGCGGCATGCGGCGGGAGAGGCGCGGCGCGGCGCGTGGAGCAGAGGGAGCGACGGACGGCGGAGCGGAGGCGTCGGCCGTGGCGGTTGAGTGCGAGGGCGCGGCGGCCGGGGGCGACGGCGGCGGCTCGGGGAGGCGCGGACGCGGCCGGCGGCCAGGAGGAGGCGCGGGGAGCAGGGGCTTGGGTGGCCGAGGCGCGGCGACGGGCGCGCGGGGCGTGGCGGCGGCTAGCGGCGGGGAAGGAGGAAGGCCGGCGCGGGAGGCGCGGCGTCGGGCGCGGCCGGGGGCGACTCCGCGCGGCGGCGCAAGGGCGGCGCGCAGCGCGGCGGTGCGGCGTGCGCTCGGCCGGAGCGGGCGGTGACGCTCGGGGGCAGGCGAGGCGCTGGGGCGCGCGGGAGGCGAGGCGGCGGGACTCCGGGCGGCGCGGCGAGGACGGCCGGGGGCGCGGCGTCGGGCCGGAGCGCTGGGTGGCTGGGGAGCGGGACGCCCTGGTCGGGTGCGGGAGGAAAAAGCTCGGGCTCTGGAGGATTTCTCCCGTGCGGATTGGAGAGGAAGAAAGAGAAGAGAAAAAAAAAGAAAAGAGGAAAATGAAAAAGAAAAATAAATAGAAAGGAGGGGGAAAAAGAGAAAAAGAGAGGTGGGAGGATGTCTTGCAAAATTCCATAAAAAGGGGGAGGGTGGCTGCAAAAAGGCAGGGGGTGGGAAAGAATTTCTCCTGGGAGAAACCCTAGGGTTTGGGGTTAGATGGGCTTGGGCTTTATTTCTCTCCCGTTTTATTCTTTTCTGTGTTATATTTTAAAACAAAAACGAAAAGGAATTTGAACACGGAACCTTTACAAAATATTTTTAGTTTTGAATAGACAATTTAATAAACTAGTTTTTAACATTTTTAAAAGATTTGAAAATAACACATTTTTAATTAATTTGAAATGCATTTGAATTTAATTGTGGGAAATTTAATTTAAATGCAACAATAAATTAATGCGATGCGATGCCATGTCGATGCAAAAAGAAAAACTCGCGAATCAAAAGGGGATAAATCCCGGGGCGTTACAATCGACACCACTAACAAGGGATCGTGTCCCGAGATCCACGCCGAGACCACAAGAAGAGAGGGGTAACTATCGAGTCTTCACGCTCCGAGATGAACTTCTCGACACCACTAACAAGGGATTGTTGCTCCACCTTGAAATTCTCGACACCACTAACAAGAATTTCTAACTCCACCTTGAAGTTGTCGACACCACTAACAAGAAGAGCTGCTCATGACGAAGACGACTCTGAAAGATCGAACCTAATAGGATAAAAGGCAAGAAATCGTCCACCCACACGTAGGATCCTAAAACTTTGAAAGTTGGATAAGAGAAGAGACTCCAAAACAAATAAGATAAGAGGAGAAATAGAATAGAGGTAAGGAGTAAAAAGAAACCTATTGAGATATTTCCAAAAATAATTTAAGTCAAATAGTTTTCGACACTCTAGAAACAACGAACGTTAGCGAGGTTATCCTACAGGCTTTTGCGGATCCGCTGCTTCGATAACCATTCGTATCGAAACAACAAGGAGATCGAAACCAAGGCTCTGATACCACTTTGTGACGCCCTAAAATCGACACTATGTAGATTTAAGCAATCCCGCCAAAATCCACATAATAACGATTTTAGGTCGCCCACCAGACATAATGTGCACGCCGAAACATGCGCATTATGTGGGTGGAATTGTGATAACATTACAACAGTTCCGATACATCCACAAATACAACAGAAGATAAAATACAACAACGACTCGAACGAGTCAAGATACAAATAATGCAATACAAAGATACAAATGACAGCGGAAGCAAAAAAGTATCCGGCTACGGATAAGATGCAAATTGTACTAAGAGTCCTGAAGATAAGCGATGGCGCCATATCCCTGCCCAGCCAAGCCGGAGGGATTCCCAAGCTAACGTCGTCAGACTTCAAACCTGTTGACTGCACATAAAGCACATCCCAAAAGAGGGTCAGGGCACTCCCTGGCAAGCAAAACCGACTTGCCTACTTTCTACACCATCTCCCAAAATATAGGGGAGGTGGACTTAGCGGCAGCAGCACTAGCAACCTAAAGAGACACGCTACAACTTCCGTCTAATCGGAGAGAGATAAGAGAGCGCATAAGATAAACATCTACAACTAACACCAAACATAACCCATTCTCGAATTAACCCCCTCAACCAAATATGAGGAAGCAATTCGGGAAACTCACACATTGAACAGTTTTATTTATAATTTTATTGTGAAAGTAATTCTATATTACTAATCAAATTAATTAACATTAATTAGGTGCAAGTTGTCTAGATCTTGTTAGCCAGCATCATCACCAAAGTCGTCCATAACCGTGGACACGGCTCATCGATAAGATTATACCCTGCAGGGGTGCACTACTGTTCCCATACTCGCATGATCAACCCAAGCAAGCATCAGGGCTTCTCAACACGACTTATTCCTTCACTACAGCAAGTCCAGGTGCCACCCATATGAGTTGTTACCCGCGTCAAGAGTCCGGCCGAATTCTCAATTGCGGACTCATTAGTTTGTGTCCACGCGCCATGCGGCTCAAACCACAGTAGGAACTGTCCGCTTCGCGCGCACCACACCTATATGACCCCCCGTATCACATACCCTCTCATCATCATCATCATCATCATGCACATGCATATGAGCAAATGGAAAACCCGAACTAGTTGCGGCACATGGACAAGCTGAAGATCCGTTCAAAGTCGAGGGGGGCTCCATAGGGCCTCCCACAAGTGGTTAGTGCGCTCAAAATTGGATCCGAGGACAAAATCTCAGTTCCTAGGTCGACACTGAGCAGAACAAAGCACCTCGCAAGGCCTTCCGCCTGGTGCCTTATCTTTTAATTATAATACCCCAATATAAGACAACATTTTATTAAGGTAGAATAATCTATCAAACTAAGCAGATGAAACATAATACCAACAGACGACTCGCACAAACAACTCTAAGCATGCGCTACGACTCGCAAGGCCAACAGATAAACAAACAACATGTGATGGGATGTGGGGATAAAGCTGTATAGGCTGCAGGATAAACATGTGATGGGATCGCAATAAAGAATCGTATACTAGGCTAGCAGAGATCAACAGCAGGAATGAAAGACAATGTATAGGTAAACAAGCCAACTTTGCTTGCCTGGAATCCCGCATGGAAGCAGATCTTGTCGTTGCTCACACATCTCAACGTCTTATCCGCGAATAAGCAACAAACACTGGAAGCGCAAAAGATGCATTTTACAACTACGGCAAAAGATCCTGCATGATCATATGAGCATGATGCATGGCATGGCGAGATGCAATTCGAGATGCACTTAACTCAAATTAAGCGGAACCGGGGTTCCGACAATTAATACTTAGGTGCAAGTTATTTATCTACTCCACCAATTAAATGTTCATTAACATGGCAAGACATGGCAAAGATGATCTAGTCAAATTAAATGGGATGGGGGCAATACATATAGTGATTTGCCCCACACATTCCATATTTATTATTTAGGTGATTTGCTACACCCGCAAACCCAAGAGATGCAACAAATGCAATTATGATGCGATATGCACAAGATAGATGACATTTAATAAAATAGGTTTAGGGTTAGGGTTTGGGTCCGCACGTTGGATCGGGAGAGATAGGGTTCGAAACCGACGTCTTCGGTCCGTAGAGGAAGTAGTCGTCGCGGAACCGGGGCATCGTCGTTTGTCGGTGTCGTGGGAGTGGTCGGGTAGTCGTGGCACGTAGGAGCACGGAAAAATGACACCGGAAGGAGGCGCACACGGGGCGTGCACCGCAACACGGACACGGTGGTCACGACAACGTGGCACCGGAAAAGGACGTGCACGCGCACATAGCAACACCTCAAAGGGTGGACAACTCGGGCACAAAAGCGACGCCGAAGTTCTTGCGGGCATTGTGTCGAACACCTGGCGTGCGGCGGACGCGGGGGGAACACCGGACGGAGACGACGAGCACGCGACCGGAAGAGGCCGCGGGGAAGGCGACGCGGCGCGGGCGAAACGCACGGCGGCGGCGACGGCGGCCGGGGACGCGGGCCGTCGGGTGGAGGTAGCCGGCGGCGGGCGCAGCGCGGCAACGAGCGCCCGGCGGCGGGAGGAGGCGGCAGCGCGCGGCGGCGAGCACGCGGCGGGGCGGCGCGCTGCGGGAGCGGGGAGGCGCAGGCGGGGCGCACGCACGCGGCGGCGGCAGGCTGCAGGGCGCGGCGGCTGCGGGCGGCGAGCCGGGGAAGCGGAGCGGCGCGGGCGTCGGGGGCGCTGCGGGTCGCGTTGGCATGCGGCGGGGAGAGGCGCGGCGCGGCGCGTGGAGCAGAGGGAGCGACGACCGGCAGAGCGGAGGCGGCGGCCGTGGCGGTTGAGGGTGAGGGCGCGGCGGCCGGAGGCGACGGCGGCGGCTCGGGGAGGCGCGGACGCGGCCGGCGGCCAGGAGGAGGCGCGGGGAGCAGGGGCTTGGGTGGCCGAGGCGCGGCGACGGGCGCGCGGGGCGTGGCGGCGGCTGGCGGCGGGGAAGGAGGAAGGCCGGCGCGGGAGGCGCGGCGTCGGGCGCGGCCGGGGGCGACGCCGGCGCGGCGGCGCGCAGCGCGGCGGTGCGGCGTGCGCTCGGCCGGAGCGGGCGGTGACGCTCGGGGGCAGGCGAGGCGCTGGGGCGCGCGGGAGGCGAGGCGGCGGGACTCCGGGCGGCGCGGCGAGGACGGCCGGCGCGGCGTCGGGCCGGAGCGCTGGGTGGCTGGGGAGCGGGACGCCCTGGTCGGGTGCGGGAGGAAAAAGCTCGGGCTCTGGAGGATTTCTCCCGTGCGGATTGGAGAGGAAGAAAGAGAAGAGAAAAAAAAAGAAAAGAGGAAAAAGAAAAAGAAATAGAAAGGAGGGGGAAAAAGAGAAAAAGAGAGGTGGGAGGATGTCTTGCAAAATTCCAGAAAAAGGGGGAGGGTGGCTGCAAAAAGGCAGGGGGTGGGAAAGAATTTTTCCTGGGAGAAACCCTAGGGTTTGGGGTTAGATGGGCTTGGGCTTTATTTCTCTCCCGTTTTATTCTTTTCTGTGTTATATTTTTAAAACAAAAACGAAAAGGAATTTGAACACGGAACCTTTACAAAATATTTTTAGTTTTGAATAGACAATTTAATAAACTAGTTTTTAACATTTTTAAAAGATTTGAAAATAACACATTTTTAATTAATTTGAAATGCATTTGAATTTAATTGTGGGAAATTTAATTTAAATGCAACAAATTAAATTTATGCGATGCGATGCCATGTCGATGCAAAAAGAAAAACTCACAAATCAAAAGGGGATAAATCCCGGGGCGTTACATTTATGGACTATTAGTTCACATTTTTCGGAGGTGTTAAAGGCCATCCTATGTCTCCATGGAGAGTTCATTAAACTGCCTGATCCTATTGTTGAACCTCCCAATGATTACAAATGGAAGTGGTTTCCCAATGCACTGGGAGCATTAGATGGCTGCCATATTGATGTTACTGTAGATGTGGCTTCGCAAGGACGCTACAGAAATAGAAAACAAGCTATCACCACTAACGTGCTCGGTGTTGTAGATTGGAATATGAAATTTCTGTATGTCCTGCCTGGCTGGGAGGGTTCAGCTTCTGACTCTAGAGTCCTACGTGATGCAATGAGAACAAGTCGTCAAGATGCATTTGTTGTGCCTAACGGTACTACTTTTGTCTTGGCAATTTGTTTCTATTTGCTTTGGTTGTTAACTAACTAACTTGATTGATTGACCGTAGGAAAATACTACTTAGGTGATGCTGGTTACACGAATGGACCTGGATTTCTTACTCCATTTAGGTCCACTCGGTATCACTTGAAAGAGTGGGCAGCAAGTGCACAACAACCCAAAATACCCGAGGAGTTATATAACTTGCGGCATGCTCGTGCTAGAAATGTTGTAGAACGAACTTTTGGGCTGTGGAAGAAAAGATTTGCTATATTGCGTACTGCGAGTTTCTTTGACATAGAGGACCAGGTAACTACGAGTTTCTTTGTCTTCGAATAAGCCCAAAGCTAGCTGACTTATGCTCACTATGAACTAATATGTATGCAGATTAGAATTATTAATGCTTGCGCTATGTTGCACAACTATGCAAGGGAGAGGCAGTACATGATGGATGATGTATTGTTGGAGGAGGTCGATACTGAACTAGCAGCGCAGCCAATTGAGGCTGAAGATGGTGGTGGTTACATTCGAAGTGTTCAAGTTACTAGTGCATGGAAAAACTTTAGAAAGCAATTTGCCGATAACATGTTTGCTGACTACCTTGTTGCCCATGCTGAACTAGAGGAGTAGTAGTAGGATGAGTGGATATTTTGCTAGGAGTGGTAGTAGGATGAGTGGATATTTTGCTAGGAGCCCACGCTGAACTACAAGAGTACTTGGTGGCTGAATGCATATTTTGTACATGCGCATCATTATGTCAAATGAAATTAATATATATATATATATATAGGACATATTCATACTACACCCGGGTGTAGCTACACCCATGTGTGTTTCACACATATATGTAGTATCTATCATACCGGGAGGTATGTAATATGTAGTATGGAGTATATAATGCTATTTTAATACTATAGATACTTCCTTTTAGGTAGTATGTACAAAAATTGTACATACTTCTCTTTTATATGCATATATGACGGTATTTTGTGTATATAGTGTAAAATATTATCACAGTTGCAATTTTTTCATGAAACTTGTTTTGATGTATCTTAGATATAGTATATGAACATACTCAAATCGATAAAGTATCACAAATACTTCCGTAAGGTGTTATATGAGACGTGGGTGTAGTTACACCCAGGAGTAGAAAGCATTTAACCTATATATATATATATATATATATATATATATATATATATACTATCTTGCTTCTACTACATGATGTCGGGTATTTTGTTTATGATCTATTGCTAATACAATTTTTCTATTGTTCTTCTTACTAATTATATAGGTCCATGGAGGGCGAAAATGCAAAGAAGTTTGGAAGAGCTTACACGCAGTGGACTCCGGGGATGGACCGTGCCTTGTTGGATGTACTTGTTGAGCATCACAACAATGGTGATCATGCCCAAAATGGATGGAAGTCACATGTGTATCGCCATGCTATAAAAAATATTCTTGAAAAGTGTGGGGTGGAAGTCACAAAGGATAAAATCAAAACAAGGTGCAAAACCTTTGACAAACACTATGATATTGTTAGCAAAATTCTTTCTCAGAGTGGATTTGGCTGGGATTGGGAAAAGAATGTCCTACAAATGGACAGCGATGAAGTGTGGGATAGATATGTGGAGGTAAATGACAAGCACCACGATATGTACCATTATTATTTAACTTGTCAATGTAACTCATGTTTGTATTTGCTTGCAGGCTAATGAAAAAGCAGCTATATACAAGAACAAGGTAATCCACAATTGGAATGAGATATGTACTATTTACTCAAAAGACCATGCCACTGGTGAAGGTGCTAGGACAGGTGTTGAGGCTGCAACTGAGACTGAAACTATACCAGCAACACCTGAGGCAAATGATATCTCTCCTGAATTGGCAGCTCCATCATCAAAGAAGCCACGCATGGGTGAAGCAATTATGTGCATGCTTGGAGATGTGAAGGCGTCATTTGCTGACGCAATGAAGTCAACTGAGCCATTACAAGCGCATCAGGCTACTTCTCCTTCTGTGGTACTTGCTGCACTTGCCGACATACCAGACTTATCTAAAACAGACAAGCTGCGAGCTTACACGAAGCTAATCCTTAGCGAGCGTTTATTTGATGCTCTTCTTGAGATCCCCATGGAGGATAGGAAGGGGTGGCTGTTGATGTTGATTTGATTAATCACATTTGTTTATTGTGTCAAAACCATGTCATTTTGCTATGTTAAGAACTTGCAATATTGTGTATGAGACTATGTAGTTTTTTTACTTGAGACTTCTTAAAAATGGTCGTTTATGATGGATTATGCGTTCACTATGATATAATATGTCTTGTTTTCCATAATAAGGCGCTCCTTCGTACAATTTGGCATGAGTGATGGTGTTCATATACGATGGTGTTCATATCGGTAGGGAAGAACCCTTTTTTTTGTGAAAACTGCAAAGAAATTGATGTACGTTGAGCCACAGTTAATGTGAACTGTATATTTTGGGCCATGTGTAACTGTGTATTTTGTTTCGTAATCAAATATAACTGTATAATGAACAAAGTCTCCAAATACTCCAATATCACCACTTTTGTGCATCCAAACGACATTTGACATTCAACCTTAATATCTTGTTTCTTATCCGAATATATAATACATCCAAATAGAAATATTGATATTCAATCTCAATATCAATATCTTGGATATTGGACATTCATCTCAATATAATATCTAGTCTCTCAATATATACATCCAAACGAAGCACTAGGGACATGGTTGTTTACGCATCACACCCGTATTAAAGTTTCGCTTAATACGGTTATAGCAAAACACAAAAACGTATTATTAACAAACGAGATATGATAAAGAAATACACTTTATTAATTGCCTCTAGGGCATATCTCCTTCAGAAATTATTGTTGTTATTATACATTGTTGTTGCATTGCATGGTTCAATAGTTAAATAGTTGTTGTTATTATACATTGTTGTTATTATACATTGTTGTTATTATACATTGTTGTTATTATACATTTGGCCGAAATGAGATTGTTGTTGTTATTATACATATTTCAATAGTTGACCGAAATGAAATTGCATTGTGCATATATATATTTGGCCAAAATGAGATTGTAGGAAAATCTTATATATAGTTCAAGTGTCTATATTGTTGTTATTATACATTGTTCTTGCATTGCATAGTTCAATAGTTAAATAGTTGTTGTTATTATACATTGTTGTTATTATACATTTGGCCGAAATGAGATTGTTGTTATTATACATAGTTCAATAGTTGAGTGAGAAATTAAATGAATGTTGCATTGCATTCATATATTGTTGTTATTACATAAACTAAGTTGCATATATACTTAACTCTCAAATTATATATTGGCCGAAAATGAAAGTTGCAATGCATATTGTTGTTATCATTCATACAAGATCTCAAATTATATATTTTATCAACATGTGTTCCATTTGTTGTTGCAGAAGTGACAAGCAATGTCAACCAATACTCATGGATTTCTTTGCAGCTGAAAGGACCGAGATGGTAACCTAGAGGGTGGGGGGGGTAAATAGGTTTCTACAAATTTTACTTTTCTTTTCACAAGTTTTAGGCTATGTGGATAAATAAGATGTGCCTAACAACTAGATGAAACAACCTATATGATGCGATACAATACTTCAAGCACGAAGGCTATCAGAAATAAAGCAAAAATAGTGAAAGAGCTCGGATAGAAATAATTAAGGCACGCGGAGATGAAGATATAACCCGTGTTCCTTCTCTTGAGAGAAGTACGTCACGTTGGAGAGATGTGGGATACCACGAAGGACACCCGAGAGCCACAGAGGCTCACCTTCTTCTCCTTGAGCCTCTTCCACGAAGAAAGAGCTCAATCCACTAATGGTAGGCCTTGAGGCGGCCTCCGAACCTTTACAAACTTTTCCGAAGCAAGAACCACAACCCGGAAGCTTCCAGGCGACCCTAGCCGTCTAGGGTTTCAACAAAACCCAAGAGTAACAAGCAACTTGATGAACTCAAGGGGGAATCACTTTTGGCTCGGTGGAATCAAAGATCTAGACCTCCTCTTGGTTTTCACCAAAGGGATTTGAGTTTGAGTGGACGGCTAGACAAATCTTGAAGCTTTTGGAGTCAACAACAATGCAGAAGAGAGAGCTTAGCCTTTTTCGTGTTTGGAACTGGTTGACTTACCTTTTGGAGAAGAAGAGGAGGGTTTATATACTTGTCCATTAAAATCTGGCCGTTATGCAGGAAAACTGGTCCACCCGGTATGGAATCCGGTTTGCACCGGGCTGTGTACCGGATGGGTCCAGAATGAATTCCGGAGTGCAAACCGGCTAGTCCCTGGACTCGCCCGGTTTGCACTCGGAATTGATTCCGGGTCCATCCGGTACCAGATCTGGTATATACCAGATTCCATACCGGATGACCAGTTTCCTGAACATGGTCAATATTTCAAGAGACAAATATATTAAACTTTCTCATATTTTGTGGAGGCTGAAATAGAGTTGTAAGAGTTCATCCCCAATGAAAACAACAAGTTACCCCTCTTAATAGTGCGGTGATCCTATTGACTCAAGAAGTAAATAGAGAAAGATATAAATAACACAGTCACTTCATCATCCAAAAATGAGGGGCCTCCAATCTCCAACCATCATCAAACGAGCGGACTAAAAACCTGAGAATACACTTTAGAGATAGCATTAGTCCTCACTAACTCGAGTGCCATCATACGAGGTGTACCGCAAGATTAGAATCATCAACTATGGATAGCGTCACCTCGTACCGCGACCAGTGCGCCAGGAGCCTTCTCATTCTGATTCGGATGACGATATGTACTAGTGCGCCAGGGTCTCCTCATGTACACATATAAGGTCCCCATGCCAAAGGATTTCTTTTTTTTTGAAGTGTTTATCGCATTATTTCATTTTTCATAAAGAAAGTCAAAACGGTCGGGATGACAAGTCATCAGAAGATGTAATGTTTTATAAAACTATCAATATTTTTGTGATATAACCACTAGTTGTGTACCTTAAAATGATTTTTCTAAAATTTCAGACCAAGCTATTAAACAGTTGTATTTCAAATTTGAATTACTTTCGAAAAATAGGAATAAAATCATTTAACTAGGGTAAATTAGGTAGAAATCAAGGAAAAACTTAATACATGGGCATTATCCATCATATGTGTACTAGTTTCCATGAAAATTAAATGGGTGCCATTTTGCATCAAATTTTTGGTACTTTGTTCACAAAAAAAGTCAGGCTTTGCACTTAAAAATAGAAATGATATTTATGAAAATAATTTCAAGATTTCCTTTGACATGGTTGTTTTTTATACCAATTTTCACCTATTTATGAAATATGAGATCTTTATCACAAACTATGACTTGAAAATGACCATAACTTGATCATTTGCCTTGAAACTTCTAGATGTCTATATATGATAGAACTTTTGGTGAAGACGTTTTTGCAAATTTTATCAAAAATAAATTTTATCATTTTTCATAGCAACTAGTACACATATAATGTCCCCATGCCAAAGTATTTCTTTTTTTGAAGTGTTTATCACATTATTTCATTTTTTCATAAAGAAATTCAAAATGGTCGCGATGACAATTCATCAGAAGATGTAATGTTTTATATAACTATCAGTGTTTTTGTGATATGACCACTAGTTGTGTACCTTAAAATGATTTTTCCTAAAATTTTAGACCAAGCTATCAAACAGTTGTAGTTCAAATTTGAATTACTTTCGAAAAATAGGCATAAACTCATTTAACTAGGGAAAATTTGGTAGAAATCAAGGAAAACTTAATACATTGGCATTATCCATCATATGTGTACTAGTTTCCATGAAAATTAAATGGGTGCCATTTTGCATCATTTTTTTGGTACTTTGTTTATAAAAAAGGTCAGATTTTGCACTTAAAAATAGAAAATGATACTTATGAAAATTATTTCAAGATTTCCTTTGACATGGTTGTTTTTTATACCAATTGTCACCTACTTGTGGAATATGAGATCTTTATCACAAACTATGACTTGAAAATGACCATAACTTGATCATTTGCCTTGAAATTTCTAGATGTCTATACATGATAGACCTTTTTATGAAGACTTTTTTTACAAAAAATTCAAAAATAAATTTTATCATTTTTCATAGTAACTAGGAAACATATAAGATCCTCATGCCAAATGATTTTCTTTTTTTGAAGTGTTTATCACATTATTTCATTTTTTCATAAAGAAAGTCAAAACGGTTGCGATGACAATTCATCAGAAGATGTAATGTTTTATAGAACTATCAATGTTTCTGTGATATAACCCCTAGTTGTGTATCTTAAAATGATTTTTCCTAAAATTTCAAACCAAGCTATCAAACTGTTGTAGTTCAAATTTGAATTAATTTCGAAAAATAGGCATAAACTCATTTAACTAGGGGAAAGGTAGAAATCAAGGAAAACCTAATACATGGGCAATATCCATCATATGTGTACTAGTTTCCATGAAAACTAAATGAGTTTCATTTTGCATCATATATTTGGTACTTTGTTCATAAAAAAGTCAGTTTGCACTTAAAAATAGTAAATGATATTTATGAAAATAATTTCAAGATTTCCTTTGACATGGTTGATTTTTATACTAATTGTCACCTATTTATGGAATATGAGATCTTTATCACAAACTATGACTTGAAAATGACCATAACTTGATCATTTGCCTTAAAAGTTTTACATGTCTATACATGATAGACCTTTTTAGGAAGATTTTTTTACTAATTTTGTCAAAAATAAAGTGTATCATTTTTTATAGCAACTAGTACACATATAAGGTCCCCATGCCAAATGATTTCTTTTTTTGAAGTGTTTATAACATTATTTCAATTTTTTCATAAAGAAAGTCAAAACGGTCGCGATGACAAAGTATCAGAAGATGTAATGTTTTATAGAACTATCAATATTTCTGTGATATAACCACTAGTTATGTACCTTAAAATGATTTTTCCTAAGAAAGATTTCTTTCTTTGAAGTGTTTATCACATTATTTCATCTTTAAATATTTATTATTATATATTCATTTTTTAAAATAAAGTAATATTTGTTTTATCATTATTTATTTCAATATTCTTATTATATAATTTTTTTTTAATCAAGTAAAAAATTATACTATAGGAAATGAATAAGTGTTTAATCATGACCGAGTGGTTAACAATATCAAATAGAACTATCAGTAAGTTCTCAGTTCTCCCTTACTATCTAGTTTGAAAGGAACCTAAATGTTAAGCGTGCTAGTGTTATAGCAGTTTCAAGATGTGTGACCAATCGGGAAATTTGATAGTTCTCAAATAGATTAAGTATTTAGAGGTTAAATATGTAGATATTAAGTGTGTAGGAACGGGGAAAATTAACTAGATTAAATAGTTAGACTGGAGATTAAGTGTGGGTTAGTGGATAGTTAAGTGAGAAATTTGAAATTCTAATTTTTTTTCTAAAAGTTTCAAAAAGAAATTAATTATTTTGAAAAAACTTTAGTACCGGTAACACCGACCGGTACAAAAGGTCTCCAGCCGAAACCCGCACTTCGCGCCCCACGTGAAGACCCTTTAGTACCGGTCGCAACACGCCTACTGATACTTTGGGGCTAACAGTTCCAAGTGGACAGTACCAGCTGCAAAAGCAGTACTGATAGCCCTGCCCGACCGGTACTGCTTGTTTGTTTTCCAATAGTGTTTTACAGTGTGTAATCTAGCATTTCCTGTTATCTCCTAGACAGAGTTAGTCCTGATCCTGGTAGTCAAATAATGAAACATTAGTATTTTACCTATACCAAAAGTCACCCTAAATCCATTTGGAATTGTTACCGAGTATCGGCAATCTCTGCATATATATATATATATAGGTAAAATGGTTTCTCACCCAAAATCCATTTGGAATTGTTACCGAGTATCGGCAATCTATATATATATATATATATATATATATATATATATATATATATATAGGACATATTCATACTACACCCGGGTGTAACTACACCCATGTGTGTTTCACGCGAGTATGGAGTATCTATCATACCGGGAGGTATGTAACATGTAGTATGGAGTATATAATGTTATTTTAGTACTAAAGATACTTCTTTTTAGGCAGTATGTAAAAAAATTCTACATACTTCTCTTTTATATGCATATATGACGGTATTTTGAGTATATAGTGTAAAATATTAGGACAATTGCAATTTTTTGACGAAACTTATTTTAGGATATCTTAGATATAGTATATGAACATACTCAAACCAATAAAGTATGACAAATACTTCCGTAAGGTGGTATACGAGACATGGGTGTAGTTACACCCGGGAGTAGAAAGCATTTAACCTATATATATATATATATATATATATATATATATATATATAGGTAAAATGGTTTCTACCCTCAAAGGTAACTACCCCACGTCTCATATACCAACTTACGGAAGTACTTTGTCATAATTTATCGGTTTGAGTATGTTCGTATACTATATCTAAGATACCCAAAAACAACTTTAATGAAAAAATTGCGAATGGCCTAATATTTTACACTATATACTCGAAATATCGTCATATATGCATATAAAAGAGAAGTATGTAGAAGTTTTCTACATACTACTAAAAAGTATCTATAGTACTGAAATAGCATTATATACTTCATACTACATGATACATACCTCATGTTATGATAGATACTCCATACATTGTGTGAAACACACGTGGGGTAGTTACCTTCGAGGGTAGTATGAATATGTCCTATATATATATAGGGTAGCGCTATTTGACTTCCTGGGGTAGAATAGTTATTCTATACCCACCCCGTATCTTTTGAACCGTAAAGAATTTTTACGTGACGTAAATTTTGCCATACTTCGTAAGTTAATAGGAACGTAAGAAAATATTAACATGACGTAAAACTTTATTTATGTGTCATATGAAAAATATTACGTAAAATACGCATTTTTACCTATTTTTACAATGTTATGACTTATATATTACATTTCTTATGCAGATTTTTAATTACGAGACAAAATAAATGCAATTATTTGGTTGATAAACATATTTTATTTTATAAAATTAATGTAAAAAAACCTCGGGTGCAAAATAATTTATCATGCACCTGGGTGCGGAATAGGGTTTCTATATATATATATATATATATATATATATATATATATATATATATATATATATATATATATATATATAGGGTAGCACTATTTGACTCCCTGGTAGTAGAATAGTTATTCTACACCCACCCCGTATCTTTTGAACCGTAAAGTATTTTTACGTCACATAAATTTTGCCATACTTCGTAAGTTTATAGGAACGTAAGAAAATATTAACATACGTAAAAATTTATTTATGTGGCATATAAAAAATATTACGTTAAATACGTATTTTCACCTATTTTTACACTGTTATAACTTATATATTGCATTTCTTATGTATATTTTTTAGTTATGGGGCAAAATAAATATTATTATTTGGATCATAAACATATTTTTTTATAAAAAACAATATAAAAACTTTCGGGTGCAAAATAATTTATTCTGCACCTTGGTGCAAAATAGGGTTTCTATATATATATATAGAAACCCTATTCTGCACCCAGGTGCAGAATAAATTATTTTGCACCCGAGAGTTCTATATTGTTTTTATAAAAGAAAATCTGTTTATGAACCAAATAATTACATTTATTTTCCCCCATAACTATAAAATCTACATAAGAAATGCAATATATAAGTCATAACAGTGTAAAAATAGGCAAAAATGCGTATTTTACATAATATTTTTTATATGCCACATAAATAAAGTTTTACGTCTTGTTAATATTTTCTTACGTTCCTATGAACTTACGAAGTACGGCAAAATTTACGTGACGTAAAAATTCTTTACGGTTCAAAAGATACGGGGTGGGTGTAGAATAACTATTCTACTCCCAGGGAGTCAAATAGCGCTACCCTATATATATATATAGGACATATTCATACTACCCTCGAAGGTAACTACCCCACGTGTGTTGCACACAATGTATGGAGTATCTATCATAACATGAGGTATGTATCATGTAGTATGGAGTATATAATGCTATTTCAGTACTATAGATACTTTTTTTAGTAGTATGTAGAAAACTTCTACATACTTCTCTTTTATATGCATATATGACGATATTTCGAGTATATAGTGTAAAATATTAGGCCATTTTCAATTTTTTCATTAAAGTTGTTTTTGGGTATCTTAGATATAGTATACGAACATATTCAAACCGATAAATTATGACAAATACTTCCGTAAGTTGGTATATGAGACGTGGGGTAGTTACCTTTGAGGGTAGAAACATTTTACCTATATATATATATATATAAACGCAGATTTCCTGCCCACGGGGATAGCTGCGCATATGGTGGCTACCGTAGGATACAGAGAGTAAAGTAAGTCTGATAAGAAGCGCATTGGAACGACGAGCGGGCAGAGAAGTTTCTTTCACGGAGGCGTTAAACGCTCCGTAAGCCGTTCCCATGTCATATACTCGGTGCATCACATCATTTACGCAGGCATGGGCTACCAAGCTTCCCATGATAATGATGCCAACCGGTGTCCATGAAAACACGCGACCGTGCATCACAAATCAACCATGGGGACCGTGAAATAACGCTATCGGCCATCACACATCAAGTTGTGCACTGCGTGTTTTCTCTCCACACCACCATGGTGATGTCTAGTTTTGGCTAGCATTATTTCACTCCACACCACTGTGGTGATAAGTACTAGCCAGCATGTGTTCTCTCCACAACACGGTGTTGATGTATAATTCTGGCTAGCATGATTTCTCTCCACCCGACGGTGTTGATGAGTTATGGCTAGCATGATTTCTCTCCACTACACGGTGCCAGCGTGAATCTCATTTTCCGTATACAAAAAAGCATGGTCATCGGCTAGCGGTCTAGTTGCGTGAAAGACGTGTGTAAGAATTCGTTCTCTCGTTACGACGTTGATAGCAAGCTCCGTCGAATGTCTGTTAACTATGAGGTTGCAATGTCTCCGGGAAGTTCACTCTATATCGCGTATGGATGGTTGGATGCTGGTGCGCAGCTATCACCATGGGCATCCCACTATTTCCCATATATATATATATATATATATATATATATATATATATATATATATATATATATATATATATATATATATAGGGAAACCCTATTCTGCACCCAGGTGTAGAATAAATTATTTTGCACCCAAGAGTTTTTAAATTGTTTTTTATAAAATAAATATGTTTATGATCCAAATAATTACATTTATTTTGCCCCATAACTAAACAATCTACATAAGAAATGCTATATATAAGTCATAACGGTGTAAAAATAGGTAAAAATGCGTATTTTACGTAATATTTTATATATGCCACATAAATAAAAAAATTATGTCATGTTAATATTTTCTTACGTTGCTATGAACTTACGAAGTACGGCAAAATTTACGTGACGGAAAAATTCTTTACGATTCAAAAGATACGGGGTGGGTGTAGAATAACTATTCTACTCCCAGAGAGTCAAATAGCGCTACCCTATATATATATATATATATATATAGAACTCCTATTATATACTCCCAGGTGTACATACTCCCATATTCAATATACCTCACATACATAGGTATAATACCTCTTTATAATTTTTTATATACCTCATTAATTATTCTAAGATACCTCAAAAAAAGAAGTATGAAAAAATATCATCGGAGTTCTTGATAATTTGAATATACCATTTTAAGTGTAAAAAAGGCAGTATATGTGCAAATAATTCAAAATATATAGTTTCAAATGAAAATTTTCACATAATTCACTTTGGGGTATCTACTATTGTATAATGAAGTATATTAAAAATGATAAAGAGGTATACATACTTCAGATATGTGGTATATTGAACGTGGGAGTATGTACGCTCAGGAGTACAGAACCATTTTCCTATATATATATTATTTTGCACCCGAAAGTTTTTACATTGTTTTTTATATAAAAAAATATGTTTATGATCCAAATATTTACATTTATTTTTGCCCCATAAATAAACAATCTACATAAGAAATACAATATATAAGTCATAACAATGTAAAAATAGGTAAAAATGCGTATTTTACGTAATATTTTTTATATGCCACATAAATAAATTTTTACAGTTTAGTCATAGAACGAAGTCATAGCCAGCTTTAATGACCCACCACCACCTGTCTTTTTGTCTTCGGGGCTACCGATCTTCACTTCTTATTCGCTTCCGCCGGATGAGAAAGCCGTGCCTCATTGATGAACCCGATTGATGAACCTGATCTTGACTCCCTGGTCGGATCTCTAAATTGCATTAAGTAAGCCATTAAGTAACAAGTGAGACACGGCCCGGACTCCAACGGGGGGCAGCAGTGGGGAATATTGGACAATGGGCGAAAGCCCGATCCAGCAATATCGCGTGAGTGAAGAAGGGCAATGCCGCTTGTAAAGCTCTTTCGTCGAGTGCGTTACGCAATGTTAATATTTTCTTACGTTCCTATGAACTTATGAAGTACGACAAAATTTACGTGGAGTAAAAATTCTTTACGGTTCAAAAGATACGGGGTGGTGTAGAATAACTATTCTACTCCCAGGGAGTCAAATAGCGCTACCCTATATATATATATATATATATATATATATATATATATATATATATATATATATATATATATATATATATAATGGTTCTGTACTCCTGAGCGTACATACTCCCACGTTCAATATACCACATATCTGAAGTATGTATACCTCTTTATCATTTTTAATATACTTCATTATACAATAGTAGATACCCCAAAGTGAATTATGTGAAAATTTTCATTTGAAACTATATATTTGGAATTATTTGCACATATACTGCCTTTTTTACACTTAAAATGGTATATTCAAATTATCAAGAACTCCGATGATATTTTTTCATACTTCTTTTTTTGAGGTATCTTAGAATAATTAATGAGGTATATAAAAAATTATAAAGAGGTATTATACCTATGTATGTGAGGTATATTGAATATGGGAGTATGTACACCTGGGAGTATATAATAGGAGTTCTATATATATATATATATATATGGAAACCCTATTCTGCACCCAGGTGTAGGATACATTATTTTGCACCCGAAAGTTTTTACATTGTTTTTTATATAAAAAAATATGTTTATGATCCAAATATTTACATTTATTTTTGCCCCATAAATAAACAATCTACATAAGAAATACAATATATAAATCATAACAATGTAAAAATAGGTAAAAATGCGTATTTTACGTAATATTTTTTATATGCCACATAAATAAATTTTTACAGTTTAGTCATAGAACGAAGTCATAGCCAGCTTTAATGACCCACCACCATCTGTCTTTTTGTCTTCGGGGCTACCGATCTTCACTTCTTATTCGCTTCCGCCGGATGAGAAAGCCGTGCCTCATTGATGAACCCGATTGATGAACCTGATCTTGACTCCCTGGTCGGATCTCTAAATTGCATTAAGTAAGCCATTAAGTAACAAGTGAGACACGGCCCGGACTCCAACGGGGGGCAGCAGTGGGGAATATTGGACAATGGGCGAAAGCCCGATCCAGCAATATCGCGTGAGTGAAGAAGGGCAATGCCGCTTGTAAAGCTCTTTCGTCGAGTGCGTTACGCCATGTTAATATTTTCTTACGTTCCTATGAACTTATGAAGTACGACAAAATTTACGTGACGTAAAAATTCTTTACGGTTCAAAAGATACGGGGTGGTGTAGAATAACTATTCTACTCCCAGGGAGTCAAATAGCGCTACCCTATATATATATATATATATATATATATATATATATATATATATAGGAAAATGGTTCTGTACTCCTGAGCGTACATACTCCCACGTTCAATATACCACATATCTGAAGTATGTATACCTCTTTATCATTTTTAATATACTTCATTATACAATAGTAGATACCCCAAAGTGAATTATGTGAAAAATTTCATTTGAAACTATATATTTTGAATTATTTGCACATATACTGCCTTTTTTACACTTAAAATGGTATATTCAAATTATCAAGAACTCCGATGATATTTTTTCATACTTCTTTTTTTGAGGTATCTTAGAATAATTAATGAGGTATATAAAAATTATAAAGAGGTATTATACCTATGTATGTGAGGTATATTGAATATGGGAGTATGTACACCTGGGAGTATATAATAGGAGTTCTATATATATATATATATATATATATGGAAACCCTATTCTGCACCCAGGTGTAGGATACATTATTTTGCACCCGAAAGTTTTTACATTGTTTTTTATATAAAAAAATATGTTTATGATCCAAATATTTACATTTATTTTTGCCCCATAAATAAACAATCTACATAAGAAATACAATATATAAATCATAACAATGTAAAAATAGGTAAAAATGCGTATTTTACGTAATATTTTTTATATGCCACATAAATAAATTTTTACAGTTTAGTCATAGAACGAAGTCATAGCCAGCTTTAATGACCCACCACCATCTGTCTTTTTGTCTTCGGGGCTACCGATCTTCACTTCTTATTCGCTTCCGCCGGATGAGAAAGTCGTGCCTCATTGATGAACCCGATTGATGAACCTGATCTTGACTCCCTGGTCGGATCTCTAAATTGCATTAAGTAAGCCATTAAGTAACAAGTGAGACACGGCCCGGACTCCAACGGGGGGCAGCAGTGGGGAATATTGGACAATGGGCGAAAGCCCGATCCAGCAATATCGCGTGAGTGAAGAAGGGCAATGCCGCTTGTAAAGCTCTTTCGTCGAGTGCGTTACGCCATGTTAATATTTTCTTACGTTCCTATGAACTTATGAAGTACGACAAAATTTACGTGACGTAAAAATTCTTTACGGTTCAAAAGATACGGGGTGGTGTAGAATAACTATTCTACTCCCAGGGAGTCAAATAGCGCTACCCTATATATATATATATATATATATATATATATAGGAAAATGGTTCTGTACTCCTGAGCGTACATACTCCCACGTTCAATATACCACATATCTGAAGTATGTATACCTCTTTATCATTTTTAATATACTTCATTATACAATAGTAGATACCCCAAAGTGAATTATGTGTGAAAATTTTCATTTGAAACTATATATTTTGAATTATTTGCACATATACTGCCTTTTATACACTTAAAATGGTATATTCAAATTATCAAGAACTCCGATGATATTTTTTCATACTTCTTTTTTTGAGGTATCTTAGAATAATTAATGAGGTATATAAAAAATTATAAAGAGGTATTATACCTATGTATGTGAGGTATATTGAATATGGGAGTATGTACACCTGGGAGTATATAATAGGAGTTCTATATATATATATATATATATATATATATATATATATATATATATATATATATATATATATATATAGAAACCCTATTCTGCACCCAAGTGCAGAATAAATTATTTTGCAGCCGAAAGTTTTTACATTGTTTTTTATAAAAAAAATATATTTATGATCCAAATAATTATATTTATTTTGCACCATAACTAAAAAATATACATAAGAAATGCAATATATAAGTTATTATAGTGTAAAAATAGGTGAAAATACGTATTTTACGTAATATTTTTAATACGCCACATAAATAATTTTTTACGTCATGTTAATATTTTCTTACGTTCCTATAAACTTACGAAGTACGGCAAAATTTACGTGACGTAAAAATACGGTTCAAAAGATACGGGTGGGTGTAGAATAACTATTCTACTCCCAGGGAGTCAAATAGCGCTACCCTATATATATATATATATATATATATATATATATATATATATATATATATATATATATATATATATATATATAGGGAAAATGGTTTCTACCCTCAAAGATAACTACCCCACGTCTCATATACCAACTTACGGAAGTACTTTGTCATAATTTATCGGTTTGAGTATGTTCGTATACTATATCTAAGATACCAAAAACAACTTTAATGAAAAATTGCAAATGGCCTAATATTTTACAATATATACTCGAAATATCGTCATATATGCATATAAAAGAGAAGTATGTAGAAGTTTTCTACATACTACTAAAAAAAGTATCTATAGTACTGAAATAGCATTATATACTCCATACTACATGATACATACCTCATGTTATGATAGATACTCCATACATTGTGTGAAACACACGTGGGGTAGTTACCTTCGAGGGTAGTATGAATATGTCCTATATATATATATATATATATATATATATATATTAAATACTTTCTACTCCCGGGTGTAACTACACCCACATCTCATATACCACCTTACGAAATTATTTGTCATACTTTATCTGTTTGAGTATGTTCATATACTATATTTAAGATAGACCAAAACAAGTTTTAAGAAAAAATTGTAACGATGCAAATATTTTACACTATATACTCAAAATACTGTCATATATGCATATAAAAGAGAAGTATGTAGAATTTTTTTACATATTATCTAAAAAGAAATATTTATAGTATTAAAACAACATAATATACTCCATACTACATGTTACATACCTCCCGGTATAATTGATACTCCATACTCGTGTGAAATACACATGAGTGTAGCTACACCCGGGTGTAGTATGAATATGTCCTGGTTAAATGATTTCTACTTCCGGGTGTAACTACACCCACGTCTCATATACCACCTTACAAAATTATCTGTCATACTTTATCCGTTTGAGTATGTTCATATACTATATCTAAGATAGACCAAAACAAGTTTTAAGAAAAAATTGTCCTATATATATATATATATATATATATATATATAACTCGATCACTAACTCGAGGCCACTAGATCTCCCTCGTTTTAAATTACTCAGGCTTATTTTCTCAAATGGACTCGTTGCAAACCTAGCAATATACTTTCCCTATGAAAAGAAAGTAAAAAAAAACAACAAAAGTGCATTTGGAGTCCGACCTACACATAACCATTTACTTTATAAAATTTGGAAAATGTATTTCAAAATACCAAACAATATTAAAAACGTCCAGGCATAGACAATATTGCATTCTACGAACACATAATATCTCATCTTACAGTTCATACTTTGGGTTACACAAAAAAAAATGATTGATTTCCGATAGTTCAAAATTTACACCATCCACAACTTTCAAATTCAGACTTTACCAGTTTGCACAACCTAAAATATACCATATTTATAAATGATATTATATATGTTGTTAGAAGAAAACATGATATATATTCACGATTTTCTTTTCCTTGTAAAAAAATTTCTACGAAACACGGTATAATGCGAGCACGCATACACTTACCCTTATGAACGCACCACGTATACGCTATCCCTATAAACAAATACAAGAGATTGAGCAGACATATCAGATCTTGAGATTAACGAAGTCATCACAGACATCTCCCAGATGTCAAATCTGGGATTTTAAATTTAGTGGGTGAGATGGGAGTACAACCATCTGGGATTTAAAATTTAGTGGGTGAGATGGGAGTACAACCAAACTCCTAACCATCTTGTCAAATACAAGTTCTCTTAAAACTGCAAAAGCTATGTGTAGTTTGATCTGCATATCGCCGCCACTAATAATGAAAGTCTATTTAGAACCCGAGCTACACATAGCTCTTTATCTTGCAATAACAGGGGTATACCGGATTACTGACCCAAAACCGACAGATTCATAAGTTTTGGCCATGGTATCACGTTATGTACAGGTGCTGAGAATTTTCCTGCAAACCTGCACTTGAAGGCAGGTAGGAAATAACTCGATCGGTGTATCATCATTCAAGAAACGAACTCGGCGTAATGTGTCGGTGGATAGGCTCCCCCAATCTACGGGAAAAATCGACGTCAAATTCGGATCTCCTCTTATCTGTCAGTTGTGGGGCTGCATGGAGTTGATGGTAGGTTGGTGAGATGGATCTAGGGGAAATTCAATTCCAATTTCAACCGACAATATGCCTAGCCTGCACTGCGTTGTTGCTGGAGTATAGTCAGTTTTACTACTGAGTATTCTGATTTCAGCAGGGTCTGATGAGGAAGATAACAGTGACATTGCCGTGGAAGAAGGAATTTATGGGTGGGGCGGGAAGCACCATCAGTGACGGTACATCGGGGGACAGAAGGGAAGAATTTGGAGCAGCCTCGGCTCGCTGCCCTGCCCACTAGACTAGCCACTGTGCATGCCACAGCCGGCGACCTCCATTTTTTTTGCGCTTCCTCTCCTCTCTTCGTCTCCGCTGCTGCCACTTCATGGACGCTAGGTTTGCCCTTCTCGCACCTCATCAAGGCCGTGAGTAGTGCATCCACCGTTGTATAGGCATCCTATGAACAGTGGCGGGCTAGGTCGGAAAGTTCTTTTGGAGGACGAGTTTCATTGAGCCCGTTATTTGAAAAAAAATATTGGACGTTGACAATGACATAGTTTACGAGTCTGTAGATTTTAGATTTTCAACATGTAACTGGCGGACAATCATCAAGACGGAGCGCCAGACAGCCATAGAGCACTACAGGCGCTGACGGTAGTGGCACAACAAGCCAGTGTATGATATGCTGGCGTTTTAGTGTACCAGCCACAGCCGCAGCTGCGACAGGTGTCCTGGACCGGGTTGTCCTCCTTGACGTCATGCTCTTCATCACGCTGATTGTCCTCTCGCGTGGGTGGCATACAACACCCCAATCACACGCAACGCCTCCCATACCAAAGGAGAAGGAACCCTCGCTCTGGGCTACGTCGTCCTCACGCGGCCGGCTCCGCCCCTTGGCTAAGATCAAGAAGGAGGCGCACTGGCCGATGTCGTGACAAAGCCCTGGCAACATTATTATCCGGGAGCCGCCGCATCCCTCACAACGAACGTCGAAGCCTTCTACCGTCAAGGTCAAGGAGGAGCAGCCCTTGCTGCCACGTGGTCGACTCTTACTTTGCCACAAGAAGCAGAACAAGGAGGCGCCCACTCCATCACCGGAGCCGGTGAGGGGGGAAGAGGTCGAGGCAGAGTTTTCACGACAACTCGCCTTGGCGGACCGGATATCGTCCAAAATGATCCAAGGGGCCGAAAAAGTTTGTGCAGTGGAGCGGTCGGTGCACGATTTCAGAATCGTGACGATCTGTAACAACGACGATGCTCCGGCCGAAGGCGACAACTTAGTGACGTTGGAGATGCTGAGGTCAAAGAGGAGGACTTTGTAGGGCCGGGCGTGTTTTACAAAAAAAATAATACTCAAAGAGTATTAGTTGAGTTTAAATTTCATTCAAACTTTGTAAATCCCTCAAGTTTCATTGAAATTTCCTAGTTCGAATTTTTAGAACGACATCGTGTGCCGACGCTCACTGCCGACACACTTGCAGGACGCAGAACGCTCGATGCAGCTGCTCTTATCTTTCACTCGTGGTTTCCTTCTGTATTTTACCACTGAACTCTTGCTCCGAAAAGAACCATGATTTTTATCTCCTTTTGGCCGTAGAACCAACGTCACGGAAGAAAGGAGTGGAGGTCTGGAGGATAACCTCCTGAAAAATACTATAGCTACGTTGCACTAGTAGCTGGAGTATGTTTCATTCGTACGTGCGCAGTGTAAGATCAGATAAGATTCGATTTATTACTACTCCCGTAGGAGTACTAGAATAGCCATGGCCGGAGCTCTCATCTAATATGAAAGCAATATCCCTCAGATCTCCCATACTCCGCACACACAAGCGTCAATACCAAGAAGCACAATCCCATCCACCCGAGATCTGCTGCCCAAGCCCCCCCAAATCTCCTCCCTCTCATGTAACCCTAGCCGCCAAGCCGCCCGCTGGTGGTCTCTATAAATAGCTCGCCATGTATAGGCCACTTCGCCATCACAGTGAGAGAGAAGTACTCCAGTGAGTAGCTAGCAGCCATTGATGAAGAGCTTGGAACTACTGGTCATGTGGGCTTGCCAAAGGGGCGCTTACCGAGAGCTCTTTGGCATTCTGTCCACCTCCTTATGAATCTTGCAGGGAGATCTTACGATCTGTTGAGCTTGCGGATTGCTTGGAGGTGGGCATACTGCCAATGGAGCTGTGTAGGCCTCCCTTTGTAAAACCCATATGGCACAAATCATGGCGGCTTCTTGGCTCTTGCCTCCTGCTTAAGAGGTGGTTATCGCCAGATTTTATGAAGATCTGCATGAAATTCTACAAGTTCGGTTCTTTTCTTTTTGTCTTAGGCTCTCTTTCCTCTTGGTTTTCTGGTTGATGTTTTGTTTATTCATTGATGATGCCTTTGGGGAAGATTTGATCTTGAACTGTTTCTTTTGAGGTAAGTTGATCTGCAGACACATGCCAGTTCTTGAACTGTTTTTCTTTCGCATCTAAAGCGAAGCGTACGTTCTTGCTATAACTTCTCATGTCGGGGCGCGAAGATGGGTTGGCCTTCATTTGGATCTGTATTTTCTCCCATTTCCCCAGTTTCCAAGTTCTTCCATTCTTGCTGCTTTTCTCCTCCAGCAGGGCTAGCTGTTCGGTGAAGGCTTAGCAGCAGTGTTCCACAGCATGCCAGCATGTGACAGTGAGAAGTTCTGTAAGTTACCAAACTTTGCTATGATTGCTTTCCGATTTGACGCGTTAGTTAAAATACCAATCACCTGTTCAAGCCTGATAATACGGTATGTTCTAGTACACTTCTACTCATGGGTTCTCTCTCCTTGGCTAGGGTTTGGGCCTGTGAGGCTGTGACAGTTGATAGTAATGATGATATGTGGTTTTCTTTTCTATGCCTTATCATTTCCTCACTCTATGCATCTGCCTCTTTTATCATTATTGTATCGCTTGTTCCAATAAGTATGTTGTAAATGCATGCACGCGAGTTGCAGCACAAGAACTTTCATGCGCTTAATGATTTCAGACGTAGACCCCTGCAAGCTACTACAGCTGTCTGTGTATTTTGTTTGTTTATATTTTAGTGTTCTCGTTTGATTTCAGTAGCTTTTGCCCAACACAGATTGATCATTACCAGGTCAGAAAATGCAACGGAAACTTGCTTCGAGTTTGCATGGTATATTATTGTTTGATTGGTGATGATTTCTGTTATTTGATCACATGCTTGAAGGATTTTATACACTTGGTCCAAGAACAGGAAAAAGATAGCTAGATGAAAGAAAAAAAGATGTCATCATCACCACTGTAGTATTTTTTTTCTAAGGGCCATCAGCACATAGTATTTCACTGATGAGCCATTAAACCCTTTTCATGATCTTTGTTTTCTCTTTTGTGGGTCTATGACGACCTACGTTTCCATATTTTGGGTCATGGGGTTTTCGTTCCACATTTGCACAATACATGTAAAGGATGTTCAACGTTTACAAGTGATCCCTATGACATTTCATATTAACTTGGTGATCGTTTTCGAACAATGGAGAGGGGCCTCAGATGCTACATTGCAAATGACAAGCTATGTGGTTATGGTGGACGTCACCCTTTATCTGTTGTTTAAATTTTAATTTCCGTTAACGAAAATAGTCATGAATCAGTGAGTTAGGTCAGAAAACTTTCCATCGATTGGGCCTAGGATGTCCAGTTTTATGCTAGTCCTAGTTGTTACTTGTTTATTACCACTGTATATATTAGACAGAGTGAGCAGTATATGATCTCTTGCAAGCTTATTAATTTGGTTGTTAAATCAGACAAACTTACCTAGGCAGGCTACTAGGGAACTAACAAATCTCCTGTTGTGTTTTCAATTTCATTCTTTAGTAAACAATGACCTGATTGTAAGTGATGTTTGTAGCATCAATAAATTCTCACTTATATTCCATGGTCCTTCGAGAACCGAGGCATGGCCCGGATGGCTAGGAGGTGTTGATACCTCCTGTGCCCGCGAGGTCTCGAGTTCGAGCGCTAGCGCCCGCTCCCTCGCGCGTACTCACCGAATTTCTTCTACCAAATTGCTTGGAGGGCCTTCTAACCCCCCAAGTCTCATTTTTTTTTTTTCCATGGTCCTTCTGCAAAATTATCATGATACTTTTCTGCACTTCTCCGTTGTCCACTATGGTCCTGTTATTTTAGTACGATTTCAGTCACGAGGTTCTAATTCATGTTGTCTCCCTGATAAATATTTATTCGGATGGTCCAGCCGAGGACTCAGGATAATTTAATTTGCTGGTTCACACACTTATCTTTCAGTTCCTGTCGGTTGTTCAAACAGATTCACGCTATGATCAGTTTGTTTAATACGCGCAGGAGAAGTCAGAAGCTATGCATCTCATATTCTCATCTCACACCTGACCGATGTAGGAGTAGTCTGAATGTATCTCTCTATGTTCTTTCATGTCAAACTAGTGTGGCGAGAGTAGGGCGATCCACCATCGGGATTCCACTACTACAGTGGGAATCAAATCATTATTGACACGGGCAAGCCTGAGCAGCTGCACTGCTAATAATGAAAGCCTGTTGCCTTTTGGTCTTGGGTGCATAGAGAGTCAATGAACGAGACCTTGTGCAGCTACAGGGTAGGGATCATCGCTTTGCATGTTTTTAGCCTTGCAGCCTAGTAGCCACCAGTAATACTACAACTCTTCTGCAGCATCTCTCTCTCTCACTAACCAGCCTAGTAGCTAGCAGGAACATGTACTCTCTATAGTGGCGCCACTACAAACTCAGGCCCCGTTTAGAAGATAGAAAAATTATAGGAATATAGGAATTTTAGAGGATAAAAATTTTACATATTTTTTCTATGGTTTCGATTGAAAAAAATAAATAGGAAACTCATATTCTTTTAAAAATCCTATGGTATAAGCTATCTCATAAGAATTTTGTAGAAAAACAAAGGGGTCTCACCTCGGTCTCATGTGGAACAAAGTAATTCCATAGGAATTTTTGAGTATAGGAATGTTATGGGTAAATTTCCTAAGGAAGCGTTTGGAACAAAGAATAAGAAACTTCAATTTTTTTTGAAATTCTTATGGGATAGGTGTCACCTCATGTTTTAATCTTCCTAAATCTACAACTCATGTATTTTTCCTATGTGTCATCGAAAGGACAATTTGAAAAATTCACTGTGGGTTTGGTTCATGTACGGACTTAGGAAAAATGATACCTCAATTTCCGTGTTTTTCCTATTCCTACATTTTTACTTCATGTGTTCCAAACGAGTCCCTCATGTTTTAATCTTCTTTGTCTCCAATTCCCGTGTTTTTCCTCCTAGTCATCCAAACGACACTCTGTAAAAGCTCATGTGATTTTAGTTACTGTAGAAATTTTAGGAAACATGACACCTTGATTCCAGCGTTTTCTCCTATTCCTTTGTTTTTTTTCCTGTATTTCAAATGGGGCCTCTAGCTGCCATTTTCCAACGGGCTAAGGGCATCTCCACCGAGAGGCTCCAAATTCATGTACGACACCCTCCAATTTGGCCCAGCCAATGGAGGTCGTAGCTCACAGTTCTAAACCTATAGTTTAACATTTTTTAACGAACTTAACATTTTTTATAATAATGCCCTGAAATCAACAAACCTATAGTTTAACCTAAACCTACGCGAAGAGAACAAGTCCTATCCTGTCGTCGATGACAACATACTTCTTCTTGCCAACCACTACATGGACGGTGTTGAGCAATTCACCTCTTCCGACTTTGGTGTTAAGGAAGACACAAACCGCTGCCGAAACCAAGAAACTTGCATGCCTCAATGATTTGGCGATGGAAGAGTCATCTGCTATTGCCAGCTTTGGCCTTGAGGAATTTGCATTTAGTATGATTGAGGCTTCTGGCTTCAAAGCCGGCAGAGCATGTGGTAGGGTTTGATCTACCGTTGATGGATGTCACGGCCGACACGTAAGGCTCCATCGTCCGCCCCGTTGCACGGTGATGGTGACGATTTTGGGGCCGACGCCTGCAAGTGTACATGAATGGCAGGTTGTTACTCCTCCTCGTCGTTGGAGCGGGCAAGCTCGTCGTTCGAAGCGAACCACTCTATTGGTGGCTCCCGCATGCCCCTGGATGGAAGAAGTTGCCTCGGTGCGCCTCGTACTCCCTGTCGTTAAGGCATCTATGATACCGAAGCGCCACCTCTTCCATTATGTCCGGGGAAAAACCTAGATCCATGAATCGGATGATGGCGATGCTCTGTGTTGTTTTCCCTTGGGGTCATCATTCTTGGAGATGTACATCGGTCGACGGGATATGTGAATGACTACAGTGGTGGTGGATGCAGTGATCCCCGTGGTGGCTACTACAGCAATGACCACGATCATGAGCGATGGTTTGGTTGTGGAAAGATCTTGTTAGTCGGCTCTTGTTTTGGTGTGTCTTAGTGGTCTCCGTGTTGGGCTTCCACTGCCGTGAAGTCGGTGCTGGTGACCGGGGAGACTTTTCGAAGCTCATCTTCACGAAAGGACACATATTTGTTATGGGCCGACGTGGACTTCAGAAGGCTGCTACAATGAGGTCTTCTTAGGTGGTCATCTACCCGGTGAAGTCAGAGTCACCCTCGGTGGTGTGATGACGATGGTGTCGGTAGACAAACTCGACGACGAACTTTCTCTTCAACGATGTGTGGTCTTCTTTTGTATTCCGTGCGAGAGTGTCTGTTCCCGTTTATGGCCAATTACCCGCTAATTAGCCGGTGACCTCTATTCTTCTTAACTAATGAAAATGATAAATATTTTGCCTTGTAACCCTCCCTGAAAATATGCAACCTGGCCGAAAAAGAAAGCAATTCATACCCAGCAGCGCTGGTAGCAGTAGCTAGCTCCCTGCCTTGCATGCATGCATAAAAGCACAACGGGTCGCTTCGTATCATCCCAAAAGATCCTTTTTGATGATGAGCGGGAGATTTTATGCCCGAACAAGGCAAGCGGGCGGAGCATGAGGGGGTGGAGCGTACTGTGGCGGCATGCATTGATCGACCGGAGTGGCAGTGATCGATCCCAACGAGCTAGCTACGGTATAGCCCCACAGTTTTCGCACGCGCCATCATGCCCTTTGCTCGCTCGCTCCGTCTGCAGCTACGTGGACTAGGTAGAGAGCTATCGAGGGGAGAAGAGATTCGAACGGGGCTGGCCCTGGTGATGTGCCTGTGCATGGCACGCGCGCTGTAGGACTGCCAGTGCAGGATTGAATCGGATTTCTTCTCGATGAGAGGAGCTAAAATGTTCGTCTAGCTATAGCTAGCTAGCTACGCTGAGGACTTTTGGGATGTTCTCAGCAGGCTTTGTTGATTGTGTTGACATACAATGGCAATGGCATGCTTCAGAGGTCCCATGGTGCAACTTTACCTATCGCCCAGCGGGTACGTACTCCTTCACATTGTTCGTTGTGATACACTAAACTGAACGAGATCCTGAAAGGAGAAAGTGATAGTGCGTTTAGGTACAAGTACAGTGAGATGTCAAAGCTAGTAGTATGACTTTGCAAACTCAGGACAACTCCAACGGGCCATCAAAACATGTCTGATTTGGTCCGTTTGAGTGGCTAGGGTGATACACGTTCGACTCTTATACGCTCTTTCATGGTTATGGCACCCAACGGTTGACCCATTTGGGTCGGCATGTCTGACATTTTTTTCTTCGTTTTCATCATCTGCACATTTTTTAAAATACAAGTTTTACCATACCTGATAATTTTATCAACCGTTCAACCATTCTAATCAAACGGTAGAAAAATTAGAGCTACCTAAAACTACTAGTACTACTAGATTAAAAATACCTGAAACTACCTAAAACTATCAAAAAAGATTATTTTTAACGTAAAACGAAAGGGCACGTCGGTAAACTACCGGAACAGCAACACCGGCAAGGCTACGGACTTGCGCCTTCGCTGTTGTTCCTAACCATGCATCATCTGCGCACCGGTGATCAAGCTCGAGGACTTTCATACTACTACACCGGATAGCCGAGGTGATGCACATGGCTTCCACCTCTTGCGCATGGCGAGGGCGAGCGCGGACTCGAGGCTGCCCTTGGCCGCCGTGGCATTGGCCGCCACCAGCCTGGTGGCGAGCGCAGCGAGATCCGGCGTGCCACGTGAGGAGTGGTAGGCGCCTAGGCGGAGGCGTCGACGCAGAGCACGGACGTGCAGAGCTCCGTTGTGACATAAAAGCTGCCCAGTCTCCCGCACAGCTGGTCCAACACTCCAGCTGAGACGCCACCACACGAGAGGTAGCCCTACGCATGGCCTGATGGCCAGCCTCAGCGATCAAGAGCTCTAAGGTGCGCTTGATCGACATGGCCGTATAACCGTATTGAACTGTATATATTGGCACATAAAGGAACCAACCATGCATGCAGAAGCAGCTAGTGAGCAAGTTCATGGAACCAATCGAGGCTAGACATGAAGACTGCATTCTCCATAGTGAATTGAGGTGCCATGTTTGGGTGCTGTAACCTTGACGCGGGCGCCTGGCCGCCTGCGCCGGACTTGGACGAGCGCCATGGCTGCGGCGGGTACCAGCAGCATAATGTCGTCTGACGGTCCGACCGCCATCCTTCTCGGACATAGCAGTGCCGCTCCATCGGAGTCTCCTGACTCAAGAGAGCACGGATGGGAGCAGCAGCCCACTGACAGCTTGGGAAAAAACTGATGAGTGATTGAACGGTTCATATAATTTAGAGTTGAAGAGACCAAATCAACGGTTGATTTTTTAGGACGAAAGCTACCCAAAACTAACTAGGTAGTTTCAACAAGAACCGTAAAAGAGCTCTTTTTAAAAAATAATATGAAGTTAAAATTAATTTCATAGGAGGCCATGCATAGAATTAAAACTATAGATGACACTAGAGCAAAACAAGCCAGTGGTCCCGGGCCGGCACGGCTTTTTGTCCCGGTCACGCGTCCGGGACAGCGTGTTCGGGACAAATAGCCTCCCCTATTTGTCCCGTGCACGCCACGGCCTGGGACCAATAGGGGGGCCACGGGGCCAAACAAGCCAGCCTCTGGCTGCGACTCATTTGTCCCGGTTCGTAATACCAACCGGGACAGTATATACGATTTTTTGTTTTTTTTGTTTATTTTATTTTGTTTCCTGTTTTCTATTTGTGTTTCTGTTTTTGATATTTATGTTACTGATTCTTTTGTGTTTCTGTTTTTTCATTTATGTTTCATTTCAAACAAGATCGAGTTGCATATTATACGTTACTATATAATATATATCATGAATACACGATTTTTTCTCGGGATATAGTCATGAATACTACTAGTACACGAGTTCTCCCAAACAAATATTTACAACAAATATTTACAACCGCAAGATCATGTCTAAATATTTACAAACAGAGATCATTACATGACAGAGAGACATTAGACCCTATTTTTTCCTCGGGATGGTCTTTTTCCGCGGCTGGATTATACTGCATTCTGCGCCTGGCTTTATGACATAGTCAAGCAGAAAGCCCGCAATTTCCTTCGCAATAGGTAGTAGGCGGTCTTTTGCATCAAGCCTGTTCCGGATCGTCTCAAACTAAAAAGGAGAGATCAACACCAATATATCAACCATTATGAAAATAATTCAATTTAAAAAGTGAACACGTTTGAATAAATTGTTAACGTACCCTATTCCAGTCTGCACCCTCATTGAAGTGAATTCGGATGACTCGCAGACATAGAATCCACACAAATTGGTGCCTTGTTGCTGCTTCGCGCACCTTATGATAGAATAAGATAAGAAACCAATAAAAAATAATCAAAAATATTGAAAAAAAGGTATTGTGAGACTGAAATTAAGAATATGCATACGTGGAACCTAGCTAGTTCGGCTTACCTCTCGCCATTTAAAAGTGAGGTTCCGGGCTATACCGACGTCCTTGTGGAAAGATGTGAACTTGTCCCAAACCCTGAAGTTTACGGTATGGAAAATTAGTAAATAAGTTTACTAATTACTATATATTATTAGAAAAGACGAGGTCGATTGTGATAATGAACGAAATTACCTCTGGAGCATCTGTTTCGTGTCGTCGAACTTTTCTTCAGGTTTCGATAATGGGTCGAGGACATCAACGATCGCCTTTTCAACATCAATCTCAAATAATACCCAGTGAAATCTATCATATGTTTATATTTGTTAATAACTAAATCATCAATTACATATACTTAACATCGAGTATGTATAAGAAAGTAAACAACTCATTCGAAGTTGAACGGGAAAAGTATGGTGTTTTTGTAATGTTGCGCCATTAAATAAGTAAGCAAAAGCTCCTCCGTACTCTCTGGGTAATGTAACAAACCATGATGATAAACTCGATTAGGGTCAATGAATCCAATCTTGTGATTGAGTCCCAGCTTTCGAGATTGTATAATTTTCAGCCTGCATAATAGAGTACAAAAGTAATATAGTGATAACTATAATTACAAGCAATGAAAAATAAGTTGAGCTAGAGAATTACTGACATATATACATAATTTAATTACTTACATGCAAAAGGCACTGATGATAGATTTGTCGAGCGCGTCAAAATTGAATAACTGCCATAATTCGCAATACTCAATTTGAATCTCATCATTACCTGGGCCATAAAAATCCGTTGGAATTTTCGCATAGAGCCAGTCTCCTTCTTGACTTTTCGTAGTATGCATGTACCATGCATTTAGTTGGTGCAACCTAGCTGGTAGAGTGCGCACCATACCAGGGTCGACAAGATCTTCTCCTCTCACATATTTCCGCACCACCTCATGTATGGTCACACTCTCGCCAGATTGTAATGCCTTAAGCTCTGCCAGAGTTATACCCATATCTCTAGCTTGCTGCGAAAGTACATCATCGACCGGGTTCCGGTTGTAAGGCGCCAATATGAGTGGAGGGGCCGATTGTCCCGCCTGCATTCCGAGCTGTGGAACATCTCTCTTCTGGGTGGCAGCAGATTTTTGTTCTTCCCGCACTCTCCTAGATGTACGCACCAGAACGCGTGTGTAGTCATCGTCCATATTTAGTTCATATTGCGACAGATGCGTAAGAAATTCTATGGCCCACCGTATCGCATCCGAAGAATATACCGGAACAGGCAAAGGCATCTTTTTTGCCTTCTTTCTCTAGGAAGCCTGGATCTCGTTGACCCATATATCGACATCTTCGCGAGAGTTCACAAAGCGAGACTTCCCCGTTTCGCTTTTCTGAGTACTAGTCGACGCAACGGTGCACTTCCGCTTCTTTTGCGGAGGCGGCGGAGTACGCTCACGCGGCGGAGTACGCTCACGCGACGGCGTAGATGGACTAGCGCCTTGGTTGTCGTTGAGGGGGGTGTCTGGACTAGCGCATTGGTTGTCGTTGTTGTAGTTATGTGGTCTGGCATGTGGACTGGGAGGGCGATTTTGCTGCATGTGTGGGAGTTGTTTGTCTTCATCCCTTACATAAATAACCCACTCTTTTGGCACCTTTGGCTTATACCATTCTTGAGCCCTGATGGAGAGTCTGTCCCAAACGATGACTCCGCACAGAGCTACAAAATTCCTTGCGTGGTTAGCGGGAGCAATCAGTTTGCCTTTTTCATTGATCTCCTCGACGTGGTACTTCTGTTTCCCTTGGAGCTTTTTGGTCCCGGTTCGTGGCCCGCCTCGTTTCACCGCTGCTTTTTTGCTTGGTCCCGGTTCATGGCCCGCCGACGGCTAAACACAAGAAAAGTGATAGTTAATATATGTATACACACAAATCTATTCAACGGAGACAAAAACCTGAGGGCATATATCTACCTCGGCGGCCGACTTTCCAACAGTAGAGTCGGTAAACTGTCGGTGAGCTGAACTGACGGTGACGTCTATTCCGTCTGAATGCCCCTCCAGTCCATCACCGGACTCGTTCAGAAATTGCCCGGTGAAATCGTCTAAGTGTTCCTCTTCTTGTTGGTCCAATCCATCACTTTCGCGGATGATGCCGAACATGTCCTCTTCTTGTTCAAGGTTTCTACCGGTGTCCATAGTTTCTGCAAGGGATTTCAATCCATTTACATTTGCAATAGTAATGTGTTAATAATGTAGTCGAACAATATATAATATGTTAATTTATATTTCAATCATCCATTTATATTTAGCCAAATGTATCGAGTATCTCAATTTCTATTTATATTTCTCTTTTGAAGTCTCTCGAACTTTACTAGGGCTCCGAGAGGGCGGCGGCCATGACGCGGTGACAAATCCGAGTACCTGCACGCAAAATCCAAGAAAGAAAAATAGAGACTTAACCTTCTAACACTTAACCAAAATTGAGAAATTCTAACACTTAACAAACATTGAGGATTTCTAACACTTAACAAATTAACGAACTACACAACTGAACTAACTAAACAATTGATATGAACTAAAATGAACATTTTTATGATACAAAATTATAGATTATATTTTTCTGAACATTTTGATATAAAGTGTGCATTTGTCTGATTTAATATCAATTAGTTATGAATTATCAAATTTTCAATGACGTCAGCATGACGTAAGCATGACATCACAGATGCAAATCCTCTCCCGTGCGAGATCAATCCGTTGATTCACTGCGTATTTGGATAAATTGCGAGTGTACGACGTCAATTAGCGCGGAGACAAACCTACTGCTACTAGCGCCGCCAAGAAAAGGTCATCGGAAGCTCACCGGCGATGAATTCCGGCGGAAACCCTAACAATGGCGGAAACCCTAACCCTAACCGAACTCCGCCGGAAACCCTAACCTAATAGAGGGTACAGGGAGGTTGGAATGCTCACCACGAGCCCTCCTAACTGCTCGGAGAAGCGAGCACGGCCGGAGGAGAGCCTGGCGCGGCCGGAGGCGAAGAAGAAGACGCGCGCGGGCAACGACGTCGGGCGCGAAGACGACGGACGACCTCGGCGGGGAGCTCTCCGGTGACGGGGACGGAGTAGAGGACCGCGGTGATCTCCGGCGACGGGGACGGAGTAGAGGACCGGGGCGGCGGTGGCTCTCCGGCGACGGAAAAATCGGGCAGCGTAACAGTAGGAAGGGGAAATTGCTCCGGGTTGAGCCACCACCCGTGGCTAAGTGTTGTATATATAGCCCCCACCTATTTGTCTCGGGTGGTGGCTCAGCCCGGGAAAAATAGGGGTCATCTGTCCCGGGCCGTGGCTGCACCCGGGACAGATAGCACCCCATCTGTCCCGGGCTGAGCCACCACCGGGGATAGATGGGATTTTTTCTTTTTCTTTTTCTTTTCTTTTTCTGTTTTCTGTTTAAAATAACTTTGGAATTTGAAAAAACTTTCAGTATGAAAAGTGTTTGAATTTGACTAACTAATACAAAAACATTTTCTCTTTTCTATAACCATTATTTTAATTAGTTTAAAACTATTTTGAATGTGAATTTGTATAACTTTTGCAAACTTTGGAATTTGAAAAAACTTTCAATATGAAAAGTGTTTGAATTTGACTAACTAATACAAAAACATTTTCTCTTTTCTATAACCATTATTTAAATTAGTTTAAAACTATTTTGAATGTGAATTTGTATAACTTTTGCAAACTTTGGAATTTGAAAAAACTTTCAATATGAAAAGTGTTTGAATTTGACTAACTAATACAAAAACATTTTCTCTTTTCTATAACCATTATTTAAATTAGTTTAAAACTATTTTGAATGTGAATTTGTATAACTTTTGCGAACTTTGGAATTCTGAGCTGTTCGATCAATACTTTAACTTCCAAACCGGGACTAAAGAAGCACACGGATCGTGTGTTTCTTTCAAGCACTTGTAAGCCGTTTGATCAGGTGTGTGTTTCTTTTGATTGCTTCTGAGCTGTTCGATTAACGCTTTCAGTTTCAAACCGGGACTAAAGAAGCACACGGATCGTGTGTTTCTTTGAAACACTTGTTAGTCGTTGGATCAAGGGTGTGCTTCTTTTGAGCACTTGAGAGTTTTTGGATCAACACTATCAGTACCACTGGTTGAGCCCGTGACCCTATATATAGCCCCCTCTCGGACGAGGCGAGCACTCAGTTTTTCCTCCTTCTAGTGCCTAGCCGGGTGGTGTGTGGTATACAAATCACTCGGATTCCCTGCATACGCCCCACGGTGCATTTGATATGCAGGCACTCAGGAGCCACCGTGGGGCTGTATGCAGGTGAAATCGTGTGTTTTGTTCTATCAAAAGAATAGTTCAATTCATCTACTGAGGAATATATACAAATTACTCGGATTCCCTGCATACGCCCCACGGTGCATTTGATATGCAGGCACTCATCAAGAGCCACCGTGGGGCTGTATGCAGGTGAAATCGTGTGTTTTGTTCTATCAACGCCGACGGATCCATTTGATATGCAGGTAAAAATGGAGCATCTTCTTCATATAAAAGTTTAATATATTAATTATTACATATCGCACCAACATCTCCATCACACAACACCGCCAGTTCTTCTGCGTCGGAACCATGGAGCATCTTCTTCAATCAACTTGATGATTGGGTCAATGTTCACTACGAAAGGCGGAATTTCATCAAAATTATTATAATCATCTGACATGTCTGTCTTGTCCTCCACTCCCACGATGTTTCTTTTTCCTGAAAGAACTATGTGACGCCTCGGCTCCTCCACTCCCAGGATGTTTCTTTTTTTGGGTCTGCTAGACATGTCTTTCACATAGAAAACCTGAGCCACATCATTGGCTAGCACGAATGGTTCGTCTCTGTACGCAAGATAGTTTAGATCCACTGTTGTCATTCTGTACATCTTGTCTACCTCAACCCCGCCTTTCAGATTGACCCATTTGCACCGAAACAAAGGGATCTTAAAAGAAGGTCCATAGTCAAGTTCCCATATCTCCTCTATGCAACCATAATATGTGTTCTTCTGCCCATTGTTGTTTGTTGCATCAATGCGAACACCACTGTTTTGGTTTGTGCTCTTTTTATGTTGGACACTCGTGTAAAATGTATTTCCATTTATCTCGTACCCTTGGAAAGTACATATAGTTGTAGATGGTGCCCTGGCCAACAAGTGTAACTGTTCATCAACCTTGTCTTTATTTTCAAGATGTGCCCGCAACCAACCGCCGAACGTCGCCATGTGTGTACGTACAATCCAGTTGTCAGACTTCTCCGCGTGTAGAGAGCGTACAAAATTTTTGTGTTCATCGATATACGGGGCCACCAAGGTAGAACTTTGTAGAACTGTATAGTGTGCTTCAGTGAAAGAATGTCCATCCATACAAATTTTTGTTTTCTTTCCTAGTGTGCCTTTTCCACTAAGTCTACCCTCATGTTGTGATTGTGGAACACCTATCGGCTTAAGGTCATGAATAAAGTCAACACAGAACTCAATGACCTCCTCGTTACCGTAGCCGTTGGAGATGCTTCCTTCTGGGCTAGCACGGTTATGCACATATTTCTTTAAGACTGCCATGAACCTCTCAAATGGGAACATATTGTGCAGAAATACAGGACCGAGAACTTGAATCTCTTCGACTAGGAGAACCGGGAGATGCGTCATAACATCGAAGAAGGATGGAGGGAACACCAACTCAAAACTGACAAGACACTGGACCACATCATTTTGCAACCCTGGTAGAATCGCCGGATCGATTACCTTTTGAGATATTGCATTGAGGAATGCACAAAGCTTCACAATGGGTACTCGAACATTTTCCGGTAGTAGCCCCCTCAGTGCAATCGGAAGCAATTGCGTCATAATCACGTGGCAATCATGAGACTTTAGGTTCTGAAATTTTTAGAGTCTCACATTTACTATCCTCTTTATATTTGACGAGAACCCAGCCGTGACCTTGATACTGCTCAGGCATTCAAAGAATATTATTTTCTCTTGTTTGGTAAGAGCGTAGCTGGCAGGACCTTCGTAGTGTTCGGGACTTAGGCCGTCTCGTTCTTTCACACGTTTCTGGTCCTCCCGTGCTTCCTCTGTATCTTTTTTCTTCCCGTACACGCCCAAGTAGCCTAGCAGGTTCACGCAAACATTCTTCGTCACGTGCATCACGTCGATAGCAGATCTAACCTCTAGGACCTTCCAATATGGTAGCTCCCAAAATATAGATTTTTTCTTCCACATGGGTGCGTGCCCGTTAGCGTCTTTCGAAACCTGTTGTCCTCCAGGACCCTTTCCAAAGATTACTTTTAGATCCTTGACCATATCAAATATTTCTTCACCAGTACGGTTGACAGGCCTCCTACTGTGATCAGCCTCACCTTTAAAATGCTTGCCTTTCTTCCTTGCGGTATGCCTGATCGGAAGAAATCGACGATGCCCCAGATACACACACTTCTTACATTTATCCAAATATAAACATTCAGTCTCACCCAAACAGTGTGTGCATGCATTGTACCCCTTGGTCGACTGCCCTAAGAGGTTAGCAAGAGCAGGCCAATCGTTAGTTGTTACAAAAAGCAAAGCTCGTAGGTCAAATTCCTCATGTTTGTGCTCATCCCACACCCGTACACCTTCTTCCCGTCACAACCGTAAAATTTCTTCAAATAATGGCCTGAGGTACACATCAAGGTCGTCGCCGGGTTGCTTCGGGCCTTGGATGAGCAATGGCATCATAATGAACTTTTGCTTCATGCACAACCAAGGAGGAAGGTTATAAATACATAGAGTCACAGGCCATGTGCTATGACTGCTGCTCTGCTCCCCAAACGGATTGAAACCGTCTGTACTTAGACCAAACCTTAAGTTCCTTGCATCATCTTCAAATTCCGGGAACTCTCTCTCAATTTTTCTCCACTTCGACCCATCAGCGGGGTGTCTACACATCGCGTCTTTCTTACGGTCCTCTTTGTGCCATCGCAACAACTTGGCATGCTCTTTATTCGCGAACATGCGTTTCAACCGTGGTATTATAGGAGCATACCACATCACCTTGGCAGGAACCCTCTTCCGGGGATGCTCACCCTCAACTTCACCAGGGTCATCTCGTCTGATATTATACCGCAATGCAGTGCATACTGGACATGAAGGGGATCGTGTGCAGAAAACAAAAAATTTCCCGCACGGATCCTAAAAGCATGCCAGGATCTATTCTATGCAGATATAGTAGTACGAACGGAGATCGGAATACGTACCCTTGTAAACCGAAAGCGGGGATTACGTTCCCGCACAAACGTTGTCGATGAAGACCGACGAAGCCGACCTCAAGGTCGTGTAGAGGAAGCAGGCCTCCGAGTACCGCTAGCGCAGCACCTCGCAGGGAGTCGCACACGTACGGTGGAGACGACGGCCTCCGAAGCTCCAGTCCAGGACGAGCAGCGGAAGACTTGGACCGGAACACCAGCAGCGCGGCAGCGGGCTATGGTGGAAGAGATCCCCCTTTCCTGAGCTCGGCGCGGCTCCGACAAGGGAACCACGAGATCGAGAGAGAAATTGGGAATTAATTGGTGAATTAAAAGGCCAGGGGTGCCCCTTCTTATATAGGCTCCCAGGGGGGAGCCAACTTGCTAACCAGGCAATGTGGGACTAACCCCCACATGCCTGGTGCGGCATGGCTGGGTGCGCCGGCCCCCTAGTGGGCCCCTTGGCCCACTTGGGTCGGCCCCCAAGCCCCCCCCCCCCCCCCCCCACCGAATTCCCCTTGGGAATTTTCCCCTCTTGGGCCTTCTTTCGACCAGAAGGCCCATTTAGGGAAATCAGCCTAAATAAATTCGAAAATAAATATATAAAATTATATTTGCACATTAATTACACTAATTAATATCAAACATAATATATATAATTTTTCCTAGCTCCGAAAACTCTTTCGGCGCTGCCCGATCTCCATCGGACCCCTCCCGGGACGCTCCCGGTGATCTCCTTCCTTTCCGGTTGTCTTGTCGAAACCCCTTAATTGTGTTACCCTAGCGGTTCGATATAATAACAGGTATGATCAAGACTCCTCAATGATCAATGACTAACTCGTAGGCCTGGACCCAATGAATTAATCCCTGTGATATAACGAATGACTTTCATCTATCAAACCTGAACGTAAAGTCTTAAACCTTTTGCCATAGCGATACTTAGCACGTCCGAGCGTCGTTCCATAGATATCTCCATACCTAATCCCGACCTCGTTTCCGACGACGCTATCTTCTACTCGTTCATGATCTCATGTCTCCGTGACCTAGTCACATGCTTGCAAGCTCATTAGACATGATCTCACCGAGTGGGCCCGAGAGTATCTATCCTGCTATGCGGACTGGCAAATCCCGCTCTTGACCCCTCGTCTCAACTACTCCTTTCCGATACCCAAAAGTATCACCGTTATTGTCATACTAAATAAGATACGACGTTTGGTGCAATCAAAGTATCTTCCAGGAATAACAATAAGAGTTGATCTCACGGTCAAAGGCGTAACGACTACGTTCTCCAAATCTGGGTATGTCCATCACATCGTTCTCTAGCGATATGACTCTCATTGCCGACCGGCGCCATATCCCATGACCGGGAAACCTCGATCATCAATCGCGCAACGAAACTAGTCTTAGTAGAGGCTACTAGGGACCTGGTTGTTTACGTATCACACCCGCATTAATGTTTCCGCTTAATACGGTTCTAGCATGACACAAAAACCTATTATGAACAAACGAGATATGATAAAGAATACACTTTATTAATTGCATCTAGGGCATATCTCCTTCAGTCTCCCACTTGCACTAGAGTACAACTTAATCTAGATTACAACTTGGTAAAAGCTTAACACCCATAGCTAACTGGTGCTTTTCATGCTTATCAAGCGGAAGAGGCTTCGTCAGCGGATCTTCCACATTCAGATCCGTATGCACTTTGCAAATCTTCACATCGCCTCCTTGTACGTACTGACGTATCACATGGAAGCGTCGGAGAATGTGTTTGGCGGTGGAGTGAGACCTTGGCTCCTTGGCGTTCGCAATGGCACCCGTATTGTCGCAGAAGAGGATCACGGGGGGTCTTGCACGCTTGGGAACACTCCAAGTTCGATGACGAACTTACTCAGCCACACAGCTTCATTCGCGGCTTCGCAAGCAGCGATATACTCCGAGTCCATTGTAGATTGTGCGACTATGGGCTGCTTCCCACTTCTCCAGCACACGGCGCCTCCATTCACCTTGAACACGTAACCTGTCTGTGACTTACAGTCATCGGGGTCTGAGCAGAAACTTGCATCTACGTAACCCGTTACGCCAAGTTCTTCATCGCAGCCACCATACACAAGGAACATTTCCTTTGTCTTATTGAGATACTTAAGAATGCTCTTAACAGCTACCCAATGCGGCATTCCAGGATTACTCTGGAACCGGCTTGTCAAACTTAGAGCTAATGCCACATCCGGTCTAGTACTCAACATTGCATACATGATCGATCCTATGGCTGAAGCATAAGGATGTTTCGTCATTTCGGCCTTACCCAGTTTCGTCACCGGACACTGCGCCTTACGCAATATCTTATTCTTGATAACCGGCAGAGAACCCTTCTTTGCCTTCTTCATACGGAAACGCTTCAGTATTTTATCAAGATAAGTACTCTGACTTAGTGCTAATAGGCGCCTTGATCTATCGCGATAGATTTTTATGCCTAAAACATACGCAGCTTCTCCTAAGTCCTTCATGGAAAATTTACTGTTTAAATATTCCTTCACGCTATTTAGAAGTTCCACATATTCCCAATCAGCAATATGTCGTCAACATACAGTGCTAAGAACACAATCGAGCTCCCACTTATTTTCTTGTAAATACAGGTCTCTTCCACATTCTGGATAAATCCAAAACCTTTGATTACCTCATCAAAGCGAAGATTCCAGCTCCGAGATGCCTGCTTCATTCCATAGATGGATCGCTGAAGCTTGCACACCTTGTTAGCATTTCCTGGATCGACAAAACCTTCCGGCTGTACCATGTACAACTCTTCCTCAATGTTTCCATTTAGGAAGGCCGTTTTGACGTCCATCTGCCAGATTTCATAATCATAATAGGCAGCTACCGCTAACAAAATCCGAATAGACTTAAGCATCGCTACCGGTGAAAAAGTTTCATCGTAGTCAATTCCATGAACTTGTCGGAAACCCTTTGCGACAAGCCGAGCTTTATAGACGGTCACATTACCATCAGCATCAGTCTTCTTCTTAAAGATCCACTTATTCTCGACGGCCTTGCGCCCTTCGGGAATATCCATCAAAGTCCACACTTTGTTATCATACATGGATCCTATTTCGGATTTCATGGCTTCAAGCCATTTCTCGGACTCTAGACTCGCCATTGCCTCCTTGTAGTTTGTAGGTTCGTCCTGCTCGACTAGCATGACGGTGCAAACCATGTTGCCATACCATTCTGGTGCGATCCGAGATCTACCAGACCTACGAGGTAGAACATCTTCCTCGACAGTTTCTCCCACTCCTTCCACGGAGGAAGTTTCCGGAATTTCTTCCGTTGCGCCACTCGGAATCTCGAGTTCAGGATCAACAATTTCATCGAGGTCTACCTTCCTCCACTTACTCCTTTCGCGAGAAACTCCTTCTCTAGAAAGGTACCGGTCTTCGCGACAAAAGTTTTGCCCTCAGCTTGGTTGTAGAAGGTGTATCCAACGGTTTCCCGCGGATATCCTACAAAGACGACTTTCTCCGACTTCGGTTTGAGTTTGTCGGGTTGTAGTTTCTTAACGTACGCCTCACAACCCCAAACCTTCAGAAACGATAACTTAGGCTTTTGGCCATACCATAATTCATACGGCGTCGTTTCAACGGACTTGGACGGAGCCCTATTTAAAATGAATGCGGCTGTTTCTAACGCATAACCCCAGAAGGACACTGGCTGATCGGTAAGAGACATCATAGATCATACACTATCCAGTAGAGTACGATTATGTCGCTCGGACACGCCGTTACGCTGCCGCGTTCCGGCTGGCGTAAGTTGGGGTACTATGCCACAACTCTTCAGATGTGTGCCAAACTCAAAACTCAAGTACTCTCCACCGCGATCGGATCGGAGATGCTTGATTTTCCTATTAAGCTGATTCTCAACTTCACTCTGGAATTCTTTGAACTTTTCAAACGTTTCAGACTTGTGTTTCATCAAATAGATATAACCGTATCTACTCAAGTCATCAGTGAAGGTGACGAAGTAACGATAACCATTGCGTGTCGAAACGCTCATCGGTCCACACACATCTGTATGTATGATCCCCAACAAATCCTACGCCCGTTCAACGAAACCTTTGAACGGTGTCCTGGTCATTTTGCCCATAAGGCATGGTTCGCATGTATCGAGGGATCTGAAATCCAACGAGTCCAAAAGTCCATCGGAGTGGAGTTGCTTCATGCGCTTTACACTAATATGACCAAGACGGCAATGCCACAAATACATGGCGGTATCGTCACTACACTTAATCTGTTTGGCTTCTATGTTATGGATGTGAGTACTACGATCGAGATTCAACAAGAATAAACCGTTATTCTCGGAAGCATCAACATAAAATATATCATTCATATAAATAGCACAATTGCTTGACACTGATTTAAATGAATAACCGTCTTGTAACAGGCAAGACCCACTTATAATGTTTACACTCAAGGATGGCACAAAATAACACTTATTTAAAACCAAAACTAATCCCGATGGTAGATGTAGAGGGAGCGTGCCGACAGCCACCACGTCGACTCTCGATCCGTTGCCGACGCGCATCGTCACCTCATCCTTCGCCAACTGCCTTCTATTTCGTAACTCCTCCTGAGAGTTACATATATGAGCAACAGAACCAGTATCAAATTCCCACGTGTTGCTCCGGGCGGATGTAAGGTACACATCTATAACATGTATATCAAATATACCTTGCTCTTTGTCGACCGTCTTGCCAGACTTCCTATCCTCCAGGTACTTGGGGCAGTTGCGCTTCCAGTGACCCTTCCCCTTGCAGTAGAAACACTCCACGCTAGCTCTGGGACCAGACCTGTTAGTCCTGGGCTTGGCAGCCAACTTTGCCTCCCTTCGGGACTTCCAGCTCTGCTTTCCCTTGCCACCGGACTTCTTGAAATCAATGGTCTTGTTGACCATCAACAGCGTGTGCTCCTTCTTAATCTCTACCTCAGCAGTCTTGAGCATCACGAACACTTCACCCAGGGACTTAGCCATGCCCTGCATGTTGTAGTTCATGACGAAGCCTTTGTAGCTTGGCGGCAACGATTGCAACATCCTGTCAATCGCCAGCTCATCAGGAATCTTGCATTCCAGAGCATTCAGGCGTTGAACGCAGCCAGACATCTTGACTACATGCTCGCTCACACTGCTATGCTCTTCCATCTTGGCTGAGAAGAAAAGCTCAGAAGCCTCATATCTCTCAGCCTTAGCCTGCGGCGCGAAGACAGCCTTAAGATCCGAAATGATCTCAAAGGCGCTCATCTTCTCAAAGCGCTTCGGCAGGTCGGCTTCCATGGCGTAGAGCATGCCACTCTGGACAAAGGCAGAATCCTCCGATCGGGTCTAGAAGACCTTCTTCTCATCCTCAGAGGCATCATCTGCAGGAGGGTCACCTATGGCGGCCTCAATGACGTAGGCCACCCTATGGGGAGTGAGGAGGATCCTCAGGTTGCGGAACCAGGCCATGAAGTTTGACCCATTGGTCTTAAGCTTTTCTTTCTCAAGGAACAGACCTAGGTTAAACGAGGGGCGAGACATCTACAATGGAATTTGCAACAACATAAGACTTTGTTCATAATAATTTTGAGTTATAGTATTTTAGAAAATAACTAACATAACTCCCACTCAAACGAACATCCCTCCTGGTCGTTTAAGAGATTACACGACCCCCATCCATTGCACCACCCCTTATCATCAAAGCCGGCGGCACAACTTCAAGAGTAGACAAAATCGTCCGCCACACCAATTTTGTTACTTGTGCTCGACCTTTCAGTCTTCCTGTTCCGAGGCCATACTTCTGAGTATGCTAGGCTCGCCACCAAAGACCTCCACGCTGACGCTTGTGCAACATGGCTTACACCCACTGTATGCGAACGACGAGATGTCTGACACCCGATCATCACGGCCTGCCTCATAACGTAGAACTTTCTTGGTGGTGCGCGTTGGAGGGAGAACACTAGTGGTATTTTGAAGGGATCATCTTATTCAGCTACCGCCGTGTAACTAATGTATACTATACACACAATCACACAAAATAAGATGCACACAAAACATCAAATGTAATGCAATGTGATATAGTCCATTGCGCCATGGTCTTCTCGACGCCCGCAGTTTATAAACAACTTTAATAAACCTACCTTGACCATATCACATAGCCCCTGCAAAATAAAGTTAGACACTTCTACTTTATCTTTTGCATGTTTTACGTGGCTTGGGGCTTTCGTAAATAGAACCGCTTCATACCTACGAATCTTATGACCACAACAACGATCCAATAATTGCATGTTTAAGCATCCCTTTCGGGCCCTCCATTGATGCGAAGACCAACTAAAGAGAGAGAAAATGACACCCGCCAGCCACATATACGGTACAAGCCGTATGTCAGTAGTGGAACCAGTCTCGCGTAAGCGTACGCGTAAAGTCGGTCCGGGCCGCTTCATCAACTCAATGCCGCTGGAATACACAAGTGCACGCTAGAGGGTAGCAAATAACAGGAACGGTGCCCCCGTGCAGAGCACGGGTTCTAACAGCGTACAACTATATCTACGATAGATCGGCTCTGATACCACTGAAGGGGATCGTGTGCAGAAAACAAAAAATTTCCTACCAACGATATCCTAAAAGCATGCCAGGATCTATTCTATGCAGATATAGTAGTACGAACGGAGATCGGAATACGTACCCTTGTAGACCGAAAGCGGGGATTACGTTCCCGCACGAACGTTGTCGATGAAGACCGACGAAGCCGACCTCAAGGTCGTGTAGAGGAAGCAGGCCTCCGAGTACCGCTAGCGCAGCACCTCGCAGGGAGTCGCACACGTACGGTGGAGACGACGGCCTCCGAAGCTCCAGTCCAGGACGAGCAGCGGAAGACTTGGACCGGAACACCAGCAGCGCGGCAGCGGGCTATGGTGGAAGAGATCCCCCTTTCCTCAGCTCGGCGCGGCTCCGACAAGGGAACCACGAGATCGAGAGAGAAATTGGGAATTAATTGGTGAATTAAAAGGCCAGGGGTGCCCCTTCTTATATAGGCTCCCAGGGGGGAGCCAACTTGCTAACCAGGCAATGTGGGACTAACCCCCACATGCCTGGTGCGGCATGGCTGGGTGCGCCGGCCCCCTAGTGGGCCCCTTGGCCCACTTGGGTCGGCCCCCAAGCCCCCCCCACCGAATTCCCCTTGGGAATTTTCCCCTCTTGGGCCTTCTTTCGACCAGAAGGCCCATTTAGGGAAATCAGACTAAATAAATTCGAAAATAAATATATAAAATTATATTTGCACATTAATTACACTAGTTAATATCAAACATAATATATATAACTTTTCCTAGCTCCGAAAACTCTTTCGGCGCTGCCCGATCTCCATCGGACCCCTCCCGGGACGCTCCCGGTGATCTCTTTCCTTTCCGGTTGTCTTGTCGAAACCCCTTAAGTGTGTTACCCTAGCGGTTCGATATAATAACAGATATGATCAAGACTCCTCAATGATCAATGACTAACTCGTAGGCCTGGACCCAATGAATTAATCCCTGTGATATAACGAATGACTTTCATCTATCAAACCTGAACGTAAAGTCTTAAACCTTTTGCCATAGCGATACTTAGCACGTCCGAGCGTCGTTCCATAGATATCTCCATACCTAATCCCGAACTCGTTTCCGACGACGCTATCTTCTACTCGTTCATGATCTCATGTCTCCGTGACCTAGTCACATGCTTGCAAGCTCATTAGACATGATCTCACCGAGTGGGCCCGAGAGTATCTATCCTGCTATGCGGACTGGCAAATCCCGCTCTTGACCCCTCGTCTCAACTACTCCTTTCCGATACCCAAAAGTATCACCGTTATTGTCATACTAAATAAGATACGACGTTTGGTGCAATCAAAGTATCTTCCAGGAATAACAATAAGAGTTGATCTCACGGTCAAAGGCGTAACGACTACGTTCTCCAAATCTGGGTATGTCCATCACATCGTTCTCTAGCGATATGACTCTCATTGCCGACCGGCGCCATGCCCCATGACCGGGAAACCTCGATCATCAATCGCGCAACGAAACTAGTCTTAGTAGAGGCTACTAGGGACCTGGTTGTTTACGTATCACACCCGCATTAATGTTTCCGCTTAATACGGTTCTAGCATGACACAAAAACCTATTATGAACAAACGAGATATGATAAAGAATACACTTTATTAATTGCCTCTAGGGCATATCTCCTTCAGTCTCCCACTGATCAGTATATATAGGCACCCCCCATTTGTCCCGGTTTCAGTCATAAACCGGGACAACAAGGAGGCCCATTTGTCCCGGTTTGTGACTGAAACCGGGACAGATGGAGGTTTTTTCATTTTTTTTATTTTCTTATTCTGTTTTCTGTTTTAAATAACTTTTGCAAACTTTGGATTTTGGAAAAACTATGAATATGAAAAGTGTTTGAATTTGACTAACTAATACAAAACCATTTTCTGTTCTCTGTTTTAAATAACTTTTGCTAACTTTGGAATTTGAAAACACTTTTGCAAACTTTAGATATATTTCGGTTAATACAAGAGAACACGCACACACAGAATTTTTGCGTAACGGAATACATAGATAGTCTACTCATCAACGACATTAAGATGATCATACTCCGTATTATAGCCGCGTAGAATATCCCACTTCCGTGCAATCTCGAAGCCAAGGCGAGCGTCTAAAGCAGCATATACGACTTGATCGTACCTCAATGGAACGTTGGCCCATCCGAAAATTAGGTCTTCTTCTAACGTGTCTTCCTTGTCGTCGTCTGTGTTCTTCTTCTTCTTGTATTTCTTCTTCTTCTCAAGATTTGTCCCAATGACCGCATTAGAGAGAGCATATAGACTAGGAGTAAAATTGCCGGTAGGGTTTCGGCGATCCCTCTGCAGGTCGACCGCGGACCGAATAATAATTCCGTAGTAGGCTAGAATCTTCATGTCATTATGGATTGCCACGCCGTAGAATTTGATTGTCTCATCACCTAAGAAATCCACGAGGACCTGTGGCACCCGATCAGCTTTGCAAATTTGGAAGACAAGAGTCTCGGTCGCCACCGAGAGTTGAAGGACGGCGGCGCACTGCGGAGTATCCTTCCGTCGAGGGTCGGTGAACTCGCAATCGAGTCCAACGGCTTTGATCAGAGCGTCGTCGAGGAAGTAGTTAATCACGTCGCGGATCCACTTCTCCACGCGCCATGCACGAAGGGTGACCCACACCTTGAGCCGCATGCCTTCCTTCTTGTAGTAGTACAACTCGGACCGAGGTGGACGCGCAAGTGGCTCCATAGGACCGGAGAAAAGAGAGGACATATGGTGTGTGAAGGAGCCGGAGAGATGGTGTGTGGAGGAGTCGTACTGTGCAGTGCATTTTATAGCGCCAGAGAGGAAGAAGAATCGCCGGCGGAGAGCAGAGGAATTAATCGCCGGAGGGCAGAGGAATCACCGGCGGCGCCGTATTTCCGCTCGTCTTCCGTGCGCGTCGAAAAAACGCGGCGATGGCTCGGCTTCCGCGCGCGCGAAACTGAAACCGTGACATTTGTCCCGGTTCGTGACTGGAACCGGGACAAATGGGTGTCGCCTGAAGCGCTTGGCGGGTGCTACCTCATTTGTCCCGGTTCGTGGCTGGAACCGGGACAAATGGGTGTCGCCTGGAGCGCTCGGCGGGTTTTATGCCCCATCTGTCCCGGTTTGCAGTACGACCGGGACAAATGGGGTTTTGGAGTTTGGTCCTTTAGCCTGTTTTCTACTAGTGTGAACCAGGAAATTACAAATACAATTTAAAACTGTAGAGCTAGGATTTCTCTCCGACTCGTCGTCGACGGCTCGGGTGGTGGAGTTTTCGACTGTAGTGTACCTGCACCTAAAATATGGCAGATACCTGTGTATAGTGCAAATCCCTGGATCGAATCGTTTGCACAGACAGTTACGATGTAATATCACAACAAAGCATCAATTTATTACAACGCTGATCCAGACTTAGAAAATATTCATTACAAATTTGCATAGCATAAAGCTAGCAGTGAACAGAGTAAACAACGGAAAATAATTCTTCATGGAGTCCCCAATCATCATCATGTGCCACAGGCGAGCATGTTGGTTGAAGACTCGAAAACCCTTAGTAAAAACTTTCACTCATCATCAGGACAGTCTGCAATAAGATATATATTGCAACAACGTGGGTCAGAACCATTAAAATGGAACTGGCAAGTGACACTATGGTGGACACTTAGAGGAATAACTCTATGACCTATATGCTTATTTGGCTGGTGGAGCTCAAGACTATTTTGCAGAAAGCAAGCTTTTCCCTAGCTTTTTGAAAACACTTTTCTTCTATTCGAGACATCCGTGGCATGAAATCCACTGTCTCATTCTATCCTTGTTCACCCATCAAGTTTTTAATTTATAAGTTGGAATGGTGGAATCCTCCGTTGACATCCTCGTTCAGCTGCTCAATTGTCTGTTTCCGGGGACACGGCTAAGTACTTAGATTTTAACTCTGCTGAGGTTGTGCACGTTCACCATTGTACCCATTCAACCCAAATTACCCTTTATACACCATTTGTGATAAGGAAAGGAGAAGAATGAGACGAGATCTTTCAGAAACATTTTCCCTCCCACTCTGGCCTGACGCGCTCCACCTACAAATCCTCTACCACCACCTGTCAGGCCGGGGAGAGTCCACGCAGCTTAGTTGATCAAGCCAGAGCCCATATTGGCAATGGCTGCACGAGAAGCAATCTTCACTTGGAGTTCTTCAGATTCCTTTGCTCCTGGGTGGCCTTCCACAAGTGAATATTCCACAGGTAAAACCCCTGGGAACAACACTCAACTCATACAGCCAAGCAACCAATTTCCACCCAGGTGTTTGATTAAAACTTAGTAGACTTATCTTTTTCATCAAAATAGTTTTTGCATAGCATCACTATTCTACTAAGTAATTTCATAGGAACCTAGACACAGGAATAAAGAGGTCTATCATGGCTTGCATAGCAATGCTATCCTACACATGCTTATAGAAAATACTCTACTCATGCATAGAAATAATAGGACTTTTATGGGGGTGTGCCACTTGCCTTGGCAACCGGGAGTGTAGCAGTTACAGTTGCAAAGATTCTCGTTTCCCTCCGAATAGTCTAACAAAGAAATAAAGAGCCACACATAAACACACAAGCAAAGGTTCACACAAGGAAGATATATGCTATGCATGAGATGAGCTGCAACAATTTATTTCCAAATATATGCATGAATAAATTTTTGATTTGTTTCTATTATTTAATCATGAGTAAAGGGTTAATGACAAGGACTTTAGTTCACTTAAATAAATTTTCAAATCAAATTTTGTAAAAATGACATTTGGGCAGAGGGCATCTAAACAAGTTGTTAGCAATTTGATTTACTCAAAAATAAATTTTCTAACTAAAGTTATGTTAAAAACACTTAAACTACTCTAAAAAATATTTGAAAATTTTGTATGTGTCAAAACAGTTCTACTGGTTCTAAGGATTTCAAATATATAAAAATATTTAAATTTGGTTAAACAGATAAAAAGTAATGATGAAAACAGTGTGCAGGGGGTTTTCTGCAAAACTGTCAAATTAAAAGATTTAATATAAATTCAGAAAATAAAATCTGATGTGGCGCTGACGTGGTGCTGACGCGGCGCTGACGCGGCGTACCGGTTCGGAGTTTTAAGTGATCTAATCCTAGCCGTACACGGGAGATCTAACGGTCTAGATTAAAACGACCAGAAGCGAGCGGCGCGGCCGGCCGGAACCCTAGCCCGAGGCGTGACCGCGGCGGTGCCATCGCCGGAGTTGCTCGCTTCGCACGCTCTACTGCCTACGAGGACGAATGAGTCATACCCGTGCGTGGAGGAGGTCGAGGCGGGGACGATGGCGAGGTGGTCGACGATGGAGTGCTCTGTCGCGCCGGAATTTGCTCGTCGGAGTCGTGCACGGCGGCGGTCCTCTTCGGGCGTGGATGGAGACGATGTTCTGCTGCCCGAGAAGACGCAAAAACTTGTCAAAATGATGCGCGAGGTCAAGATAGACTAGAAGGAAGTGGAGAGAGGGCTTGAGAGGGACGCGGCTCACCGGAGTTCGTCGAACTCGCCGTCGGTAACGGCGGGGCTCGGGGGGTGCTCGTGGGCGGCCTGGTGGCTCTCGGGAGGTGGTGCTTGGTGCAAAAGAGAGAGGGGATCGAGGGGATCTTATAGCAAGAATCGGCGACGTAAATGAGTGAGTAAATCGCCGGGAATCAATCGAATTGATTCGGCCGTTTCTCGGCTAGGTCGTGGGCGTGATTTGGGGCGAGCCGTTGCAGCGGGAGGGATGACGGGTGGGGCCCACCTGTCAGCGAGTGAGCGCGCGCGCGGGCGGGGATGGGCTGCTGGCGGGCTGGATTGCGTCGCGCGCGCGGTAGATAGCTAGTGGGCTTCGGCCCACTGGCTGGCCCGATTCTATTTTTCCTTTTTGAAAATTCTTTTCTGTTTTTAAATCTTTTGAGTATAAAACAAATTCAAACTATATTAAAACTTCTCAGAAAAAATCATAAAAATATAATTTGAAAAGCTTGTGAAAAATAGATCCTTTTGACATTATTTTTGTCTAAAATAAAAATAGAATAAAAGGAACATTATTATAATTTCAAAATAACAATTTTAAAGGATATAAAGTCAATTTAAATATATTTAATTAATTAAATTCAAATTTTATGTGATTCATATGACATGTTTAATGATGATGATGAATGGATGCAAAAGTTTTTAATTTTTCTGAAAATTGGGATGTTTCAAACCTAACCCCCTTAAGATGAATCTCGCCCTCGAGATTCGGATTGGCTAGCAAAAAGGTGAGGGTGGTCTTCTTTAAGGTCATCTTCTCTTTCCCAAGTTGCTTCCTTTTCTGAATGGTGATTCCACTGTACTTTACAGAATTTGATGGTCTTGGTTCGGGTGACACGTTCTGCTGTCTCCAAAATCTTTATTGGTTTTTCTTCATAAGGGAGATCACTTTCTAGTTGTACTTCCTCTAGTGGCACCGTATCTCTTAGCAGTGTTTCTGCCATTTCTGGGTGACATTTCTTCAGCTGGCTGACATGAAACACACTGTGAACCGCGGAAAGTGCTTCCGGGAGTTCCAATTCATAGGCGACCTCTCCTTTGCGGGATAATATCTTGAAGGGTCCAATAAATCTAGGTGCCAACTTTCCTTTGATTCCAAATCTTTTAACTCCCCGCATAGGTGAAACTCGGAGATAGACTCGGTCACCCACTTCACACGTGACTTCTCTCCTTTTGGAGTATGCATAACTTTTCTGTCTGGATTGTGCTATCTTTAAACGGTCCTTAATCAACCTGACTTTTTCCTCGGCCTCCTTGATTATGTCTGGGCCGAACAGACTACGTTCCCCTACGCCACTCCACAGTAGTGGGGTGGTGCACTTTCTCCCATACAGGGCTTCAAATGGTGACATTTCTATGCTCGCTTGATAGTTGTTGTTGTAAGAGAACTCGGCATATGGAAGATTATCGTTCCAGCTTGACTTATAATCTAGAGCGCATGCTCTCAGTATATCTTCTAGGATCTGATTTACTCTTTCTGTCTGTCCATCCGTCTGCGGATGAAACGCTGTACTAAACTCCAATCTAGTTCCCAGAGACTCATGTAATTGATTCCAGAAATGGGAAGTAAACTGAGTACCCCTATCCGACACAATTTTCTTGGGAACACCATGTAGACACACAATCCTCTTCATGTAGATGTCAGCTAGTTTGGCACTAGTGTATGTAGTCTTTACGGGTATAAAGTGGGATATTTTCGTCATCCGATCGACTATAACCCATATAGAATCATACCCTGATTTAGTCCTGGGTAGACCCGTGATGAAATCCATACCAATTTGTTCCCATTTCCAATCTGGTACTGGTAACGGTTGTAGCAACCCTGCTGGTTTTTGGTGTTCCGCTTTCACACGACTGCAGACGTCACACTTTGCAATGTATTCTGCAATATCACGTTTCAAGTTGATCCACCAATACCTCTCCTTTACATCCATATACATCTTGGTGTTACCCGGATGTATGGAATAAGGTGAGTCATGAGCTTCTTGAAGTATTAACTTCCTGAGGTCGGCATTGTCAGGAACACAAATGCGTTCTTTATACCACACGGTTCCTTCTTCATCTTCTCTAAAATCTCTGGCCTTACCTTCGCTTAGGTTCTTCTTGATTTCTTTTACTGCTTTATCCTCTAACTGAGTTGTCTTGATTTTGTTATGTAGAAGAGGTTGAACTTCTAAGGATGATATGAATCCTTCAGGTACCACCTCTAATCGAAGGTCCTTAAACCCCTTACAAAGGTCTTCCGGCAATTCCCCTGCCGTGAGTCCGTTTACATAAGTCTTACGGCTCAAGGCATCAGCCACTACGTTGGCTTTCCCTGGGTGGTACTGTAGACTTAAATCATAGTCTTTGATCAATTCTAACCATCTTCTTTGACGCATGTTTAATTCCTTCTGAGTAGAGAAATACTTGAGGCTTTTATGATCCGTAAAAACTTCACATCTCTTTCCCCATAAATATGGCCTCCATATCTTTAGCGCATGCACCACAGAAGCTAACTCTAAATCATGAGTGGGGTAGTTTACTTCATGATTTTTGAGTTGTCTTGAGGTGTAAGACACTACTTTGCCTTCTTGCATCAATACGCTTCCTAGGCCGCGATATGAAGCGTCGCAATAAACCTGGAAGTCTTTCTCTAGATCTGGTAAGCATAATACTGGTGCCGACACCAAGCGCTTCTTTAATTCCTGAAAACTGATCTCACAAGCTTCCGTCCACTCAAATTTCCTTCCCTTCTTCAGTAGTTCAGTCAAGGCCTTGGCAATCTTGGAGAAGTTTTCAATGAATCTCCGGTAGTACCCTGCCAGTTCTAGAAAACTGCGGATTTCTCCCACATTTTTGGGCGATTCCCAATTTGTCACAGCAGCAACTTTTTCAGGGTCCACTGCTATCCCATCTTTAGACACCAGGTGTCCTAGAAATCCTACTTGTTTTAACCAGAATTCACATATGTTGAACTTAGCATATAATTTATGCTCTCGGAGCCTTTGCAATACCAGACGTAAATGTTCTTCGTGTTCTTTGTGACTTTTGGAGTAGACTAAGATGTCATCGATGAAGACAACAACAAACTTGTCCAGCAAATCCATAAAAACCTTATTCATCATATTCATGAAATAGGCTGGAGCATTGGTTAACCCAAAAGGCATTACCGTGTACTCATACGGTCCATATCTTGTAACGAAAGCAGTCTTGGGTATATCCATCTCTCTGACTTTCATCTGAAAGTACCCTGATCTGAGATCGATCTTGGAGAAGACGACAACCCCTTCTAGTTGATCGAACAGTTCATTGATTTTGGGTAGCGGATACTTGTTCTTGATTGTATGCTCATTTATGTCACGGTAATCGGTGACTAATCTCTGAGTACTATCCTTCTTCTTGACAAAAAGAATCGGGGCTCCCCAGGGTGATGAACTTGGACGGATAAAGCCTTTCTGCATAAACTCTTCCAGTTGTTTCTTGAGTTCTTTCAGTTCATCAGTTGCCATTGGGTAGGGCCTTTTTGCAATTGGTCCTGTCCCCGGTTTTAGTTCTATGAGGAACTCTACATCTCTATCGGGTGGCATTCCTGGTAGTTCTTCCGGAAACACGTCAGGGTATTCCTTAACTATAAGGACCTCACCGAGACTAACCCCCTTAAGAGAATTAAGCCTAACCTTCTTTAGTTCAAACTTTGATCTAAAGTTGATCTTCGAGCCTTCTGGAGTGGTGAGAGTGATGGTTCTATTTGCGCATTCTATGATTCCTGCATAGCGGGTCATCCAATCCATCCCTATGATAACATCCAGGCCTTGTGTTTCCAGGATGATCAAGTACGTAGGAAACTGATGCTTTCCAATCTTCAGACTCAACTGTCTACAGCCAGAGGTTACTAGCATCTCTCCGCCCGGCGAGCTTACTCTAATGGGGCTTCCTATATTTTCCACTACTAACCCATGTTTGTTTAGAATGCGATGCTCCAGTATCAAATAAAACTAATGCTGGGCATGAATTTAGCAAGAACGTACCAATGACAGCATCAGGTTCATCGTACACTTCTTCCACATTGATGTGGTTCACCTGTCCTTTCTGGAAGGGATTGGGCTTGGCAGCTTCTGTGGCCTTCTTTTCGGGGCAGTCAGTGGCGTAGTGACCCTTGTTATTGCACTTGAAGCATAGGACTTGGCTGATATCTTTCTTATGTTCGGGGTTTGGGCGATGTTGTCCATTGTTGTGGCCAGCATTTCCATTTCCCTTGTGATTCCCATGGTTTCCCTTGAAACCACCACTATGGTTGTGACCATGATGTTTATGGTTGCTTCCTCCACTAGGATAGTGACCAGGTTTATAACTCTGGGTTGCATCTTGAGGGAAAGATCTCTTGAAAGAAGTCTCAGAATGGGGTTTGTGAACATTCAACTTTCTCTTCCTATTTTCAGCCTTCTTGATGTTATCCTCTAGTATGATAGCCTGATCTAGGAGAGTCTGATAATTTGGGGCGTATGCCACTGTCAAAGGGATCTTCAGCTCGTCACTCAGCCCATTTAGGAATTTTGCCTTCCTCTTTGCCTCGGTGTTAATGTCTTCAGAGGCATAACGGGAAAGGGCATCTGTGATTTGTATAGGTGAGTTTTTTTTTTTAGACGGAAAGGTCTAATGAGAAAGATTACCCCAACAAACAAACAACCTAAGGAACAAAACAAACATCACACAACTCAAAACTTTGGATAAATCAGACATGAGAGTTTTGGAAAAATATAGCGCGAGGTTCCTCGGAATACAATGGAAGGTACTGCCTTATCACAAGTTGATAGGTCAATACAAGACTAAGATACGATGAAGTGTAAATAAATGGTAGTCTCGCTAACGAACTACTCGACCATGTCGTCTTCTTCTTCTTCAATTTCCTGAATCTCGATTCCTTCATTGTCGAGTACTTCCCTTAATTCCTTCACTTCTTTCTCCAGGGCAGAGTTCTTCTCTTGCAGTTCCCTTTTCTCGGTACGAACACGCTTGATCAAGTCACTATCAGCTTCAAACTCGACTTCATTGCTCTCGAGTTCTGCCTTCTGTTCTCTGATAGTCCTGTTTTTCTCTTGAACCCTTTTCTCATGTCTCTTGTATTTTTCCTCTTGTGAAGCAAACTTTTCTTCTTGGGCCTTAGCCACTTCCTCTTGAGCTTTTATCTTTTCCTCGTTCTCCTTGAGTAAGGCACACAACTCATCGTTCTTCAGAAGTTCAGTGCGTCTATCCTCATAAAGTTCTGTGACGAGGACCTCCAACTCCTGGAAATACAGACTAAGGGGCTTTTCTTTGCCTCTATCTCCAACATCAAAGAGGTATGGTTCTCCCTCCTCGTTTCTCCTTCCAAAGAAAATGGAGTAGTGGCCCCTCAACTCTGTGCTATAGCGTCCGCAGAGACGTCCAATCAGGTCCTGCATCACAAGATTGAGTCCTTTTTCTTTGGAGTCACTAACCATTTTGATTTCTAACGGGGGCTCTTCTCCGCGTCCTGGCTGAGTTCCTTTTATTCCCCAACAACCCTCCTTGTTAAACTTCTTCAGGATGAAGCCCTTAACTTGAGGTAGCGGTAAACCTATCTTCTCGCCGATGTCGAGAAGGTAGCAGCCAAAACGGGTGTCCTCGAAGTCCTCCGCAGTGGTGAAGTGGAAGCTCGTCATCCTTTAGGAAGAAAGAAAAGAATTTAAAACAAGAAATGTGTAAGGTAAGGAGGTACTAGTCATAAGTGTATTATTAAATTAGAGTCAAAACGAAGTCAAATCTCAATGTGATCAACAAATATAAACAACTCTTTGTAAATTGGATATTCACTATAGTGAGAGAGACAGACACCCGACCAGCCACTTAAGTGTGGAACATGTCTCATGTACGCGGACATGTAAGGTTTGTTTCCAGGCCGCTTCATCTCACTATGCCGCTAGGATCCCAAAATACTTAAGTAGTTAATACTATGATCAAAAGGTTTTTCCAATCCTAAGGGCTCGAACCTACAGGCAACACAGTGCTTTGATACCATCTGTAGTGTACCTGCACCTAAAATATGGCAGATACCTGTGTATAGTGCAAATCCCTGGATCGAATCGTTTGCACACACAGTTACGATGTAATATCACAACAAAGCATCAATTTATTACAACGCTGATCCAGACTTAGAAAATATTCATTACAAATTTGCATAGCATAAAGCTAGCAGTGAACAGAGTAAACAGCGGAAAATTATTCTTCATGGAGTCCCCAATCATCATGTGCCACAGGCGAGCATGTTGGTTGAAGACTCGAAAACCCTTAGTAAAAACTTTCACTCATCATCAGGACAGTCTGCAATAAGATATATATTGCAACAACGTGGGTCAGAACCATTAAAATGGAACTGGCAAGTGACACTATGGTGGACAGTTAGAGGAATAACTCTATGACCTATATGCTTATTTGGAGGGTGGAGCTCAAGGCTATTTTGCAGAAAGCAAGTTTTTCCCTAGCCTTTTGAAAACACTTTTCTTCTATTCGAGACATCCGTGGCATGAAATCCACTGTCTCATTCTATCCTTGTTCACCCATCAAGTTTTTAATTTATAAGTTGGAATGGTGGAATCCTCCGTTGCATCCTCGTTCAGCTGCTCAATTGTCTGTTTCCGGGGACACGGCTAAGTACTTAGATTTTAACTCTGTAGAGGTTGTGCACGTTCACCATTGTACCCATTCAACCCAAATTACCCTTTACACACCATTTGTGATAAGGAAAGGAGAAGAATGAGATGAGATCTTTCAGAAACATTTTCCCTCCCACTCTGGCCTGACGCGCTCCACCTACAAATCCTCTACCACCACCTGTCAGGCCGGGGAGAGTCCACGCAGCTTAGTTGATCAAGCCAGAGCCCATATTGGCAATGGCTGCACGAGAAGCAATCTTCACTTGGAGTTCTTCAGATTCCTTTGCTCCTGGGTGGCCTTCCACAAGTGAATATTCCACAGGTAAAACCCCTGGGAACAACACTCAACTCATACAGCCAAGCAACCAATTTCCACCCAGGTGTTTGATTAAAACTTAGTAGACTTATCTTTTTCATCAAAATAGTTTTTGCATAGCATCACTATTCTACTAAGTAATTTCATAGGAACCTAGACACAGGAATAAAGAGGTCTATCATGGCTTGCATAGCAATGCTATCCTACACATGCTTATAGAAAATACTCTACTCATGCATAGAAATAATAGGACTTTTATGGGGGTGTGCCACTTGCCTTGGCAACCGGGAGTGCAGCAGTTACAGTTGCAAAGATTCTCGTTTCCCTCCGAATAGTCTAACAAAGAAATAAAGAGCCACACATAAACACACAAGCAAAGGTTCACACAAGGAAGATATATGCTATGCATGAGATGAGATGCAACAATTTATTTCCAAATATATGCATGAATAAATTTTTGATTTGTTTCTATTATTTAATCATGAGTAAAGGGTTAATGACAAGGACTTTAGTTCACTTAAATAAATTTTCAAATCAAATTTTGTAAAAATGACATTTGGGCAGAGGGCATCTAAACAAGTTGTTAGCAATTTGATTTACTCAAAAATAAATTTTCTAACTAAAGTTATGTTAAAAACACTTAAACTACTCTAAAAAATATTTGAAAATTTTGTATGTGTCAAAACAGAAAACTAATGAATCCAAAGTGTTCTACTGGTTCTAAGGATTTCAAATATATAGAAATATTTAAATTTGTTTAAACAGATAAAAAGTAATGATGAAAACAGTGTGCAGGGGGTTTTCTGCAAAACTGCCAAATTAAAAGATTTAATATAAATTCAGAAAATAAAATCTGATGTGGCGCTGACGTGGTGCTGACGCGGCGTACCGGTTCGGAGTTTTAAGTGATCTAATCCTAGCCGTACACGGGAGATCTAACGGTCTAGATTAAAACGACCAGAAGCGAGCGGCGCGGCCGGCCGGAACCCTAGCCCGAGGCGTGACCGCGGCGGTGCCATCGCCGGAGTTGCTCGCTTCGCACGCTCTACTGCCTACGAGGACGAATGAGTCATACCCGTGCGTGGAGGAGGTCGAGGCGGGGACGATGGCGAGGTGGTCGACGATGGAGTGCTCTGTCGCGCCGGAATTTGCTCGTCGGAGTCGTGCATGGCGGCGGTCCTCTTCGGGCGTGGATGGAGACGATGTTCTGCTGCCCGAGAAGACGCAAAAACTTGTCAAAATGATGCGCGAGGTCAAGATAGACTAGAAGGAAGTGGAGAGAGGGCTTGAGAGGGACGCAGCTCACCGGAGTTCGTCGAACTCGCCGTCGGTAACGGCGGGGCTCGGGGGGTGCTCGTGGGCGGCCTGGTGGCTCTCGGGAGGTGGTGCTTGGGGCAAAAGATAGAGGGGATCGAGGGGATCTTACAGCAAGAATCGGCGACGTAAATGAGTGAGTAAATCGCCGGGAATCAATCGAATTGATTCGGCCGTTTCTCGGCTAGGTCGTGGGCGTGATTTGGGGCGAGCAGTTGCAGCGGGAGGGATGACAGGTGGGGCCCACCTGTCAGCGAGTGAGCGCGCGCGCGCAGGCGGGGACGGGCGGCTGGCGGGCTGGATTGCGTCGCGCGCGCGGTAGATAGCTAGTGGGCTTCGGCCCACTGGCTGGCCCGATTCTATTTTTCCTTTTTGAAAATTCTTTTCTGTTTTTAAATCTTTTGAGTATAAAACAAATTCAAAACTATATTAAAACTTCTCAGAAAAATTCATAAAAATATAATTTGAAAAGCTTGTGAAAAATAGATCCTTTTGACATTATTTTTGTCTAAAATAAAAATAGAATAAAAGGAACATTATTATAATTTCAAAATAACAATTTTAAAGAATATAAAGTCAATTTAAATATATTTAATTAATTAAATTCAAATTTTATGTGATTCATATGACATGTTTAATGATGATGATGCATGGATGCAAAAGTTTTAAATTTTTCTGAAAATTGGGATGTTACATCGACGGATCGTCCTTCATCGGGGGTGGTGCACGTCCTGGCAGGCAGCAATATCGACGATACTTTGTACGTAACACTAGGAGCATAATGCTCGCTCACCAAGAACTTAAAGCGCAAATGCTTGCAGCGGTGTGATCCAAGGTGGATGCATGGCATACCAAGCTCCACATGTTCATGTTCATAGGTAATTTTCTATTTTGTTCATAGCTCCACAAAAAAAATGTTGCATGATAATATGGCCCGTCTAACATGGTTCCTTGATACGACAGTACCCATTTGCGGCCCCAAAGGCAGTAAATAGGAAAGATCTAAGTAAAACTGCCACGACAACACGCGCGCGCCCCTTTTTTTTTGAGGCGCAAAACAGTAGGGAAAATCCCTACTGTTTAATTTTCTATTTTTTCATTCAGTCCAACTGTACAATAAAATACAAGATGTGTTCATAAGGTATCAACCCATTGGGTCATGCCCTCTTTGAGAGAGGGTTTAACTCTATACATAATAAGCTTGAACGAATAAATAAAGTCTTGAAAACAATTATCCAGACAGACAGGCTGGTTATCAAAGATACTTCTGTTTCTGTGGTTCCATAGGCTCCAGCATCCCACAATCAGGATTTCTTTAAAGCAGGTCAATTTGTAACTCTTTTTTGCTGCCAGCAACATAGAGAAAAGGTCAAGATCATTGTTCCATTTTAGCAAGAGCTTCCACCAGAAATTTCTGCTGAAGTCACACTCAAAGAAAATGTGTAAATAGTCTTCACTGACTCCCTGGGTGCACAACACACAATCATAATCCTCAATCACGGAATTCTTTCTGGCTAACAGATCTCTCGTGTTAAGTCTATCTTGCAACATGAGCCAGAAAAATATCTTGTGTTTTGGGAGTGTGTAAGATTTCCATATCCACCTGAAAGGAGGAGGGGCCAACTCATTTGGCATCAGGCTATCATATACTCGCTTACTAGAGTAAGGCTTTCCATTTGGGGCCAGAGTCCATTTATCCAACACGTTTTGCTCAGTGCTAGTAGTGAGAAGGGCTTCAAGCTGGTCACATTGCTGGTTAGCAACAACTGAGAGAGGTATGTGAAACATATCAGCAATGTCTTCATCCACCCAAATAGCAACTGCCTGCTTGAGTGAGATGGACTGAGACTTGGCAAAGGAACACAAGTGGGGCAGCTTATATCATAGCATATAATCTGTCCATTGGTCCAACCATAACCTAATGGTTCCTCCATCCCCTGGTGCACAAGTAGCAATTTCTAGAAAAGTATTCAAAATATTGATACAATCCTTCCACCAAAAGGATCCCACAGATCCTGAATTTTGTGGTAACTTGTCATGTGTATAATGGGCCTGCCATATCAACTTTACCCATGGGAGGTCCTCTCTATTCATGAATTTAAACAAATGCTTCATGAGTAAGGCAATATTTTGTTTTCTGAGGTTTAAAACTCCCAGTTCCCCAACTCCCTTGGGCTTGCAGACATTTTCCCACTTGACCAAGCATTTGCCTTTCTTATGTATGTCCTTTCCTCTCCAGAAAAAACCCCTAGTGGAACCCTCAATATAATCTAGAAACCCCAAAGGAAGTTTTAAGGTACACATAGCAAAATTTGGGATAGCAGATATGATTGATTTTATAACAACTAGCCTTCCATCATAAGATAAGGTATCTACAATACCTATTAACCTTCTGTCAATTCTGTGGAGAATACCAATCAAGTCTCCCATCTTTGGCCTTGTTGTTCCCAAAGGGAGCCCCAGATATGTAAAAGGCAGTGACTCCACCTTGCAGCCAATAACTAGGGCTAAATCTGTACTTTTCTCATGGTCAAGGTTAATGGGTACTAAGGAGGATTTACAAAAGTTCACCTTCAATCCAGTGGATGATGAGAATTTATCAATAAGGACCTTTAATCTCCTCAATTGCTCAGGGCAGGCAGGCATAATAAGCAGAGTATCATCAGCATACTGGATAATGGGATAGTCCAAATCATAAGAATCTTCAAGAGGCAAATCAATCTCTCCAGAATGCCAGGCCTCATTAATAACATATTGTAGTAGTTCTGAAGTTGAGACAAAGAGGAGAGGTGATAGAGGGTCTTCTTGTCTAGCACCCCTTTTACACCAAATTTTCTTACCAGGCACCCCATTTAATAGGACAGAGGTTGAAGCAGAGGATAAAATTTGAGCAATCCAACTTAACCACAAGTCACCAAATCCAAGACTCTTCAACATGAGAAGAATAGCACTGTATTCAACTTTATCAAAGGCCTTTTCAAAATCTAATTTAAGTATGATAATCTCTCTCTTAGATTTGTGGCAAAGGCTGATATATTCAAAGGCCCAAGCTAGGCAGTCCTGGATGGTTCTACTCTTAATGAATCCATATTGGTTTTTGTGTAATGCCTGAACAATAACCCTCTGCATTCTATTTGCCAATACCTTGGTAAGTAACTTAAGAGTTAGGCTGACCAGAGAGATAGGTCCATAATCATTGATAGTCTCAGGATCACTCTTCTTTGGAATAAGAGTAATATAAGCAGAGTTAATGCTATGAATATCTAGATTACCCTCATAAAACCTAAAACACAACTGATAGAACTGCTCTTTAACCTGATTCCAACACTTTTTGAGGAAGGCCCCATTAAAGCCATCTGCACCAGGTGATTTATCTGTGGGCATGCATTTGATCACCTAATCAATCTCCTCTTTGATGAAAGGAACCTCTAGACTGGGAAAATCAATTCCAGGGTTAGGAACAATTAAATTGCTCAGATCAAAAGCCATAGTTGGGTTATCGGAGCACCCAATACGCTGCTTAAAAGCATGCCATAGCACAGCTGCCTTGTCATCATGATCACATACCATTCTGTTATCCTCTGTATTCAACATAGCAATAAAATTGCATCTATAACTTTTGGTGGCATAAGTGTGAAAAAACCTAGTATTCTCACCCCCCATTTTCGCCAATCTAATTTTTTCTCTATTCCTCCAATAAATCCTCTTAGCTTCAAGCAGCTTTAGCAAATGGGCTTTCAAAGATATTCTAAAGTTTTTTTCGAGCAGAGAAAGTAGCCTTTGGTCCTCTAAACCATCCAGTAGTGCCAGAACAAAGTTACAGGAGTCAATTGTCTTATTCAGTTGGGAAAGACTTTTGCTTTATCGTTTTAGACCATATCTCAGAGATTTCACACGAGCTGTTATATCCTGAGCTGCATTTTTAAAAACACCATGGTGCTGCCAATAGGTAGAAACAGTTTCAGAAAAACCCTGCATATCCAGCCAGAACTCCTCAAAACGGAAAACCTTAGCCTTTGGGATACTAAGTCCAATCTGTATCTTGATGGGTACATGATCTGATGATAACTTAGCCAAAGGGGTGGCAATGGTATTAGGAAAAAACCCAGTCCAGCTGGAGGAGGAGAAAACCCAGTCCAATTTTTCCAATAAAGGGTCATTCTGCATATTACTCCAAGTGTATGCTCTGCCCTTCAGTGGGATTTCCAGTAAATCATGGTGGCTAATGAATCTATTAAATTCCAACATATTGTGGACATCCCCTCCAGGTCTATTTTTGTTATCTGGATCTCTAATCAGATTAAAATCCCCAAGGATCATCCATAGATGCATAGGGGAAGTGTCAATGCTTACTAGCCAATTAATGAACAGAGCTCTATCAGCACACGAAGTAGGACCATACACATTAGTAAGGTACCAGACCTGACCACTAATCTTGCAAATCATTTCCACTGTAACATGGAATTTAGAAGATGAAATTTCGGTCCCATTGAAAAGGTTGCCATTCCAAATGGTTATGATACCCCCTGAACTGCCAGCTGAAGGAGAGTAAGCAAACTGATTAAATCTCCTCGGACAAAACTTCCTAATATAGGACAGGTCAAATATTTCTTTTTTTGTTTCTTGGAAACAGATGATATTGCAGTTAGATTCCTCAATGTTCTTCCTAATATCATCCCATCTGATTTGAGAATTAATCCCTCTCAGATTCCAGTCAGAAACAATCCATTGTCTACTCATTAAATAACCATTAAAATGAGTGAACTCTGAGCAATATTAAAAAGCCCAGTAAATCAGTGATCACTGAAAGGCTGAGAATTGGCAGATCATGGTCCAAACAACAAATAGTGCGCCTGTTAGGATAACTGATCAACAGCCAGAGCAGGTATAAATTTATCCAGAAGCATACACACATGTACCAAAATAGCTCACGTGGGTAATATATATGATCACATAGTACTTCATGAACTAGATAAGAGAAACATAAAAAGTTCAACAGAGGATAACCAAGTGCCAACTTATTACATGCCACATCTCACAGATAGATAATTAGAGCAGAGCTGAACAGAACCAACACAACCCCTTGATACAAGTTACTCCACACTATCATTAGTACTATCATAATTCAGATTCTCCTCTGACACATCATCAAGATGCATCTGGCATGGCCCAGTGGCCAGGGCTTGAATAGTCTTCAGTGGAAGGTGAGGTGGAGCAGTAGCATCAGGGTCTCTAATCTGGGCAGCGTACTCTGCCACATATTCTTCCTCATCCTCTTCCCGTGCATCATCAGTAGATGTAGCATCCTTGAAGCCATCTTTCAGTTTGGCTAGCCTGGAGCTTCTTCTAACATGTTCACATGATCTAGGTACTTTCCCTTTCCTCTTCCTGGTGGCAGCAGAAACAGCAAGAGCATTGGAGTCAGTCTGAACCTCTCTAGCATTAGATGAAGCCTCTGGATTCTGCAATTGAACTGCAGCAGTTGTAGCAGGTCCTACTGCAGCAGATGGCAAGGAGGTAATGTTGCAGTTGCTCTCAGTCATAAGAGCATGCTGAGTATGCCTACTTATCACAGGTGGGAATACCTCCACAAAGATATGCTGAGGTGCAGAAACAGAGGGAGCTTGTTCATCCATCTGAGGCAATACAAGTTCAACCACTTCTGGCATACCATTCAAAGGCTCCTCGATAACTGGTGCATTGTTTACCTCCTGGGCAGGGCTCTGAGGAGGTGTGACTAAGGCAGGTTCTTCATTGATCTGATTAACTGGGGGAGCCATTGCAGGGGTATCTTCCTCTTGACACATAGCAAAATCATCAATGATAATTGGAACTGGATGGGGCTTGGCTCCATCTGGTGGCAGTGGGTCTTCATCACCAGCACCAGCACCTAGCATGTGAGTGTTCAGTATATAACACCATGCTAATTCATTAAACATGAAAACATCAGAATACTATGCAACCGTTTTGTGGCAATCCCAGAAGATTCTATCTGGCTTTTAAATATTTTTCTGTCGTTTTCTTTCCGGGTTTATGCTCGTTTTCTTTTTTGGCTTTCCTTCATGTTTTTACCTTTTGTTTTTTTGTAATTTAAATTTGTGAGCATGTTTCAAATTTGTAAAATTTCTTTTTAAAATTCATGTACCTTTGTTAAATTCATGGATGTCTTTAAAATTTATGATTGTTTATGAATTCATGAACTTTTTTAAACTGATGAATAATTTGTCAAAGTAGTTAATAGCTTTCAAATCTATGATAATATTATCAATTTTTTTAAATTTTATGGTATGTGAATGTTTTTTAAATCCATGAATATTTTAAAATGAACATTTTTAAAATATGTGAACATTTTAAGTTAATGAATATTTAAAAAATGGAGACTTTTGAAAATATTCAATTAGTTTTCCATACTCATGGTTCATGGATATTTATTAAAAGTTAGATTAAGAAAATCCAGGGACAATTTTTATTTCAAAAAAAACTGTCAGTGAAACCCAACTTTTCTTCATAAACGACAACTCCAGATGGCAGAAAAGCTTATCATGCTATGGCGTCGAGCTAGGAAGCGACAATTAAAATGAGGCTTAGTTTTGGACGACAAAACCTATTCTCCTCACGCACCCGTTTATATTTTATTTTTTGAGGCGCAAAACAGTAGGGAAAAATCCCTACTGTTTAATTTTCTATTTTCTCATTTAACAACTGTACAGATACATAGAAAAGTTCATAAAGTGTCCACCCATTGGGTCATCCCCTCTTTAAGCGAAGGTTTAGCTATGTGCATAATCAACCTAAAAGAACAGTTAAAGTCCTGGAAACATGCCTCAAGACAAATAGGCTGAGAATCATAAATACATCTGTTTCTATGGTTCCAGATACTCCAGCAACCAACAATGAGAATTTCCTTATAGCAAATCAATCTGTAAGCTTTCTTGGCTTCCATCAGCATGGTAAGGAGGTCCATATCAGTATCACATTCAAGATTTAATTTCCACCAGAAATTCCTGCTGAAGTCGCATTCAAAGAATAAATGGACAAGCTCCTCAGTCATCCCTTGAGAACATTGGACACAATTGTAGTCCTCAATCTGGAAATTTTTTCTGGCTAGAAGATCTCTCGTGTTCAATCTGTCTTGCAATAAAAGCCAGAAAAAGATCTTGTGTTTTGGAAGGACACAAGATTTCCAAATCCACTGAAAAGGGGATGGTGCAGGGGTTTTTGGCATCGGGTTCTCATAAACCCTCTTACTCGAGTAATTTTTGTTGTTACTTGCCAATACCCACTTATCAGCCACAGTAACATCCATTTGTCCTGTCAGCAAACTATTGAACTGAGCAAATTGATGCACAGCAGGGACTGAAAGAGGAGTATGAAACAGGTCTAATGATTCTTCATCATAGAAGACAGCAAGAGCCTGTTTAAGGGAAATGGATTGTGACTTCGCAAAAGAGCATAAGTGAGGCAATTTGTGCCTAAGAAGCTCATCATACCACTTGTCCATCCATATCCTTACTGTTCCACCATCACCTGGGGCACAAGCCGCCAGCTCCAGGAAATCCATCAACTTTAGACAGTCTTTCCACCAAAAAGAACCCACAGGCCCAGAATTTTGTGGTATTTTGTCATTTCCATAATATGCTTGCCATACAAGTTGAACCCATAGCAAATCAGCCTTATTCATGAACTTGAATAAGTACTTCATGAGTAGGGCAATATTTTGGTTTCTAAGGCTCAGTATACCCAATCCACCAACTCTCTTTGGTTTACAGACATTGTCCCATTTGACTAAGCATTTTCCTTTTTTATGAATATCCTTCCCTCTCCAAAAGAAACCCCTGGTTGATCCCTCAATGTAATCAAGGAAACCCAGTGGCAATTTCAGAGTACACATGGCAAAATTGGGTATAGCAGAAATGATGGATTTAATCACAATCAGTCTACCATCATAGGATAGTGTATCAGCAATACCAACCAATCTTCTATCAATTCCGTGTATAATCCCAATCAGATCTTCCATTTTTGGTTTAGTAGTTTCCAAAGGCAATCCAAGGTAAGTAAAAGGTAGAACCTCAACTTTACACCCTAGTATCAGAGCCAACTCAGTACTTTTAACTTGATCAACATTGATAGGTACCAAGGAGGATTTGCTGAAATTGATCTTTAATCCAGTAGATAATGAAAATTTATCCAGGATTAATTTGAGCCTTCTCAGTTGATCAGTACATGCTGGTACTATAAGCAATGTGTCATCAGCATATTGTATTATTGGATAATCTAATCCAGGAAATCAAGGGGCAAATCAATCTCTCCAGTTCGCCAAGCAGCATTAATGACAAATTGTAGAAGTTCAGCAGTAGAGACAAACAACAAGGGGGACAAAGGATCACCTTGCCTTACTCCTCTCTTGCACCAAATTTTCTTACCAGGTATTCCATTCAAGAGTACTAGGTAGAAGCAGTATGAAGGATCTTGGATATCCAGTTCAGCCAAAGGTCTCCAAAACCTAAGTGCTTTAGCATTAGAAGAATTGCAGAATATTCAACCTTGTCGAAAGCTTTTTCAAAATCCAATTTCAAGATTATGATCTCCCTCTTAGACTTACGACAAATATGAATGTACTCAAAAGCCCACGCAAGACAGTCCTGAATGGTTCTATTTTTGATGAAGCCATACTGATTCTTGTGCAAGACTTGGATAATCACCTTTTGCATTCTGTTTGCCAGCAGCTTTGTCAATAATTTCAAAGTGATACTGACCAGAAAGATAGGTCTGTAGTCATTAACATATTCCGGCCCATCTAGTCCGGACCATCAAGATTTCCTTCTTGTTTTTCCTTCTTTTTTCTATTTTTGGTTTTGTTTCACGTTTTTTTTCATGTTTAGTAAAAATAATGGTAAAAAATGTTCACGACGTTCAATAAATGTAATCGCAAGATTCAAAAAATATTGACGGTTGAAATTAATGTTTACGGGTTCAAAAAAATGTTCATGAAGTTATACAACACCTTATATGGATTTACGAAAGTTAAAAAATTCAAAAAATGTTTATGATGTATCGAAAATTCTCTTGCTAAAATATACTTTCATAGGATTAAAAACAAATACTTGCATAGGATTCAAAAGATTGTTCACTAGTTAAAAAAAACATTTACCCTATTCGGAAAATGTTGACTGGTTTAAATATGTCACGGTTGAATTAATATTATATTATATTCTTAAATTTATTATACTATCCAGAAATAGAAATTTAAAATAATAAAAGAAACACAGGGGAACCCCCACCAGTAGGCCAGCCCATGTTGGCGAGTCGCTGCCCGATCTCGGTCGAAGCGAGACATCGAGCGACCCACTACCAGCACCCTAGTAATGTTTGAAGCGTCGAAATCTCTTCGGCTCAGGTAACTAAACGACGGTCTCAAAGGCCCAAATGTTTACTACGAAATGCCACGCCATGTGAAGCCGGGACGCGAGATGGAAATGCCACTGCATAGCAGCAGCGTCTAATTGTTTCTTACATCATGTGGTTGATTCCTCAATGGCAGAAGCCTATGCGTTTAGGGAGGGTCTGGCGCTAAGCTAGCACAACATATTGGATGCAAAGTTTATTATTCAAACAGATTGCATGCAAGTCATTGAAACAATGCTGGACGGTGGCTTCTCGACAACATCTTCGGCTGCGATTTATGATGATTGTTGCACTTTATTGAGTGGGTTTGATGAAGCTAGTATTGAATTTTGTAATAGGGAAGCCAATTCTGTGGCGCATGAGCTAGCTAGCAATGCTTTTCATTCTATTTCAAATTGTTTTTCGATTGATGAACCCCCTAGGTTTATTATGGCTATGCTCATGAACGATGTAACTATTTTTGCTGATCAATAAAGGGCGCCGAATGACTTTAAAAAAATATATTATCTTGACAAAACTGGCAATTCAAATTCAAATCCTTATAGATTTCTTATCCAAGCACAAGTAACTAAGATTTACGGCCGTTTATGTCTGTAAGCAGTAGCCGCTCTCAGCTGGAAGTCCTATGGAGTATCTGACTACAGTTTATTTATTAGCTAGAATAAGAGAAAATATGATCGCTCTGCGCACAGTCTCGGTCACAGCTGGGCCAGCTGCAGGACGTTGATGGGGTTGACGAACTTCCCATTGCCGGCGAAGAGCGTCTGCGCGGCGATGGCAGACACTGCCTGCGTCGGGTGATTGGCGTCCCAGAACAGGTGGTCGTTGCGGTTGCCGCACAATGGGACCGTCTGGTTACACCCGGACGCCCCAAACGGCCCCTCGCCGCAGCATGCCGCCACCAGCTCCGTGAAACCTACAAGAATCAGATGAAAACAGATTCAGAAAAGATCGAGTTGGTACTTGCAAACTATGCAAGAAAACCATGGCTAGATAAAAGAGGCATGGCAGTTGCTCACTCCATTCGTTTGTTCGTGGGTTGGCGAAGATGAAGGAGACCATGGTGAAGGCGTCTCCGAGCGAGTAGGCCATGTCAGGCAGCTCCTGGGCGAGCTCCTGCAGCATCGCGGCCAGCATCGGGTATGACCGGAGCGAGAGGTCGTTGAGTGAGTCGAAGCATCCATGCGTGCCGGTTTCTGCGAGCCGGCGCAGCCTCTGTGACGGAGTGCAGCCTAGAGGCGGGATGCTGACAATGCTGAACTTTCTGGCGCCCAGGCGGTACAAGGACTGTGTAGGATCAATCATACAGGTTCAGTTTCAGTTCTTGATGTTTATCTGAAGCTGGGTGCGTGAAAACTAGTGGCAGGGGTACCTTCAGATAATGTTTGTAGGAGGCGACTAGGGCCAGCAAGAACTGTCTGTCGTTGCTAGGGGAGAAGGAGTACTCGAACATGTCGTTGCTGCCGGTACTGATGAAAAAGATGGATTTCGAGAGGAAATTGGCTGTTCTCATCGAACCTGCACTCTGGTGTATATACTCGACAACTGTCGCGAAGTATTTCAGCTGCAGGCTCATCGGGATCACCTCACCAGCCTGCACATAAAGTTCATATCAATCAGTCCTGCGCTACTGAAATGTACTTTATGGTTGAAAAAGATATGTTCTCGTAAGGGTTAAAATTGTTTACTATCAAACGGCCGGTATTATCCCCTAGTCCTGACCCTCCTGACGCAAAGTTGACGCCCTTGTTATACGAGTGTGACTTGAGCTTGCGCCCGGTCAGAGAGAGGTAGGCCGGCGGGCTCATCTCGAAGCCAAGCAGTTGAGCTGTTCATCCACCAAGCGTTTTCAACTTGTTAAGTACTGATGATCGAACCTAAATATACTGAAGAAATAGTTTTTGTTTTACCAAACAGGTACCCGCGTCGATTTCATATAAACAAACCGCCCACCAAGTACAAAGATTCAAAAGACTGAAGAAATAGTTATCCCTTCTAAAATTGATGTGCAAGTGCAAATGTGCAGTACAGGTTAGTACCTAGCTGGTCTGCTGTGTTGAAGCCATTGCTGAACCGGCCGGTGGGCTTCGAAGCTGGGAAGTCCACGCCATACTGCGGGAAGTTGGCTTGGCCCTCCTTGCGTGTGCTCAGGAAGTTGTTGTTCCCGACGTCGACGGTGGAGTCACCGAACACGAAGATCGCGGGGACGACCCGGTGCTGCTCCCTCGCCGCCTCGGCCTTGTTCGCCACGAGCACAAACAGGCACAGAGCCACGACCAAGATTGAGGCAATTGGGTAGGCCATTTTGAGGGCTCTGTGCTGCTTGCTGTAGTCGGGCCTCTGTTTCAGGTGCTGCATGGTTCAGAGTATGCCATGAAGTATATATAGGTTCCAGGGAACAGATATACCCAGGAGTTTTCATCGAGTATCTCGCCCGTTAGTAGGCTAGCTGGTTGATTTGGAGCGTTAGCAACTTGTAGTTTCAGCTAGCTCTATGGCATTATTATCCATCTTTCGAAGTGGTTAAAGCTGTATTAGAGATCAAGAATATACATCAGTATAAGCAAACGAACCAAACAAAGTATGGTTCAGATTGTCTTTTAACAAGTCCTGGCCTGCAGAACGGCGCCCTGTCCTGAGGACTGAGACGAGGAACCGCGACGGAGCAGCTGGTGCCGCTTAGGACATATTAGCTGCGAGTATGGAACCGAATTAAACCGGCATGGCCTGCGTCGGCGTAGTTACACGCTTGGAGCTTGCATACGGATTTAGCATCACGTAAGGACGTACGTGATGTCCCTTGGCTCTGGCCATAATTTTTTACAGGACATGATTAATGGATGTCATAAATGTCGATACATTTTAAGAACCGCATATAGTTTGGCCAAACTATCATAAAATCCATATTCTTTGGAAAATAACACTCTGAACCACATGGCTCATGACATCTTAGTTACTACAGCATCCGGATCACATAAGTAATTGTTCAGATATTTCTTAGGCAGCTAAAATTAACCACTCCATATGTTCATTAATATAGTATGTTTTGGATATTCTAATATTATACAAAGCAAAATGAGTAAATTTATATACTAAAATACATCTATGTACATTCGATTTAATAAAAAACTAAAACATCTTATAGTATAGAACGCATGGAGTATTTCCTAAGTCATCGCTAAGAGCCATCCCATCCATGGCAGACTAAGACTAGGGCATGGGTGTGCATTATCTTTTGGCGAAAGCTTGCTACCTATGTCTAATTTATACATAAAACAATATACATCAACAAAATTAAATAGAAAAAATGTGATTTTTATGGGCCCTCTGACCAGACATGACAATAAGTATGATGAACTTTTCTCACACCCATCTAGCAATAGAGATGAGAAAACACGGGAATGTGAAAAACACAGAAAAATTTCACCGGTTTATAAGTGTAAAACAGAGGATTGTAAAACACTGAAAAAGAACGGAAATTGTCATTTGGATAAAATGCGGGAGAAAACACAGGAAAAGTGTCTCGATCCTACGCACTTGAGTTTACAAAATAGGTTCACGTAATTGAGCCATAGGAATTCAATCTATAGGATTTTATTAACATCATTTATTTAAACCAAAGGCAATCCGTCAGAAAACTTATTAAGTATTGGAATCCAATGAAATTACTTTGAAATTCTTATAATCCAAAGAGAGCCTTAAGGGCTTCTTTGGATCGCAGGAATAGAAAACACATGAATTAAAAAAATACATTAATCTGATAGGATTGCAGGTACAAAACAGAGAAAAACTGCAGGAATTGTCATTTGGATGGAAGTGCATGAATACATGCATTAACGGTGGATCTTTATAAAAAGGCCGCATACATTGGTCAATGCAGAGGCTGGGGCATTCCCTTTTATAAGGAGTGGATCGAGAGATGATCATTTCTGACGTTCAAATACAAACCCATCTAGGTAGTTTATAGGCCTAGAACCAAATATACCCGACTTGCCATGATGCAGCTTTTAGGGTGACAAATTTACTTGACATTTTTTATGGATCATTCCACTTGTATCCTCACCAATAAAGCAATATATAGTCATCAGCTCATCACAAATGATTATATTTTGTGATATAAAATGGTTCTTCTTCACGGCAATCTCGGTGTGGAGATAGAGATTTTACTTCAGTGCACTTTGGCTAAGTTGTATGCCTCAACGTTGTAATGATTTGTGTGAACCTCGTGGGGCTTTGTTAACTCATTTTGGGTAATAAAATTTTCCTTTGATAAAAAAATGAACCGATAGCTGAAGCATATAGAATCAGACTTATGCGGATATGGGGTCTCACTCATTGAAAATGACTGAGCACAAGAGAGGAAGAAACACAGGAAGAACCAACCAAAACATTGTTTTCTGAAATTTAATACTATGATATTTAACCCAGGGATCATTACATTTATTTTATTTATGAGTGTTAGGTTTATTCATTTTTTTACATCACCATCCATTCAGATGATTCAATTTCCTCGCACATCTTATATCTAGCTAGAGAATTACTTCACATGAAGACAATGAATGATGTAAAAATAGCAGAACAAAATTTTATATCACTTAGTTCATTAAACAGATAAAACAACACTAGGCTAAAAATAATTAACCTGCATAACAAAGATTTTATTTTGATAGAATACACCGTAGACCACGCCATCATCTAATACACACATTAAACCGGAGACAAACACCACCCTGCATATCCTACACACTAATATCACCATTCCACTGAGACATCAAGCAAATCTATAACACAACAGGATCACGCGTGCCGTGTTCTAGACTTCTAGCATTGGTCCTCCACTAGCTGCCTGAAATTTATGGGCGCTGCGAAATGCAGCGAGCCGTTGTAGATGGCGACGGCGGCGAGCTTGGACGTGGCGTGCGTGGGATGCAGCAAGTCCCAGAAGAGGTACTCGTGCCGGTTGTCGCACAGCGTGGCGTTGGGCGTGCACCCCGACTTGCCGTTGAACTTGCCGGAGCCGCAGCACGCCGTGGTGACCTCCTTGAACCCTGAAGAAATAAAAAAAACGCCATCAGCCTCTGAATTCTGAACTTCTATTCTGACGAACACATCTCTATTAATTGATCAGTTGTCTTAAATCAGGCATGCATGTACCTAGTCTCTGTGGATGCTTCATGATACTTTGGACGACGGCGTGTGAGCTCCCGATCGAGTACTTGAAGCCGGTCAAGCTGACGCTGAGGCCATGCATGGCATCCTTGACGCCTTTGTTGAGGCCACGAGTGAGCTCGTTGAGGACGTCGATGCAGGCGCCGAGAGGGTGCAGGCTTCTCGGGTAGGGGCAGCACCCGATCGGCGGGACGTCGATCACGGCGATCTTCCTCGCCCCCAGATCGTAGAGAGCCTGCCATACGAAACAGGCTCGCCCCGGTGAGATCTTAGGCTTGTACACTATACGGACATGAGTGTTGAGTCTGGTATGGAAATATATATGTACCTTCACATGGTTTTTGTACTGTGAAACGAGGCTGGCCGTGAAGAGGTGCTTCTGCTCGGCCGTCGGCGTGCTATTCGCCGAGAAGAAGGCGAAGATGTCGTTGCCGCCGGTGCTGAGGAGGAACAGGGACCTCGACAGCACGTTGCCGGCTGCTTTTTCGCCGATGCGCGCCGAAATGTTGCACCGGAGACTGTCGAATTGCTCCACCTGCTTGCTCATTGCGACGATGGAGTCTCCCTGCATAAGAAAGGAAAGTCGTGACGACAAGTCCTGGACATAATACAAGACGTACAGATTGATTTGGTTAGTTTGTTGCTTCATTACCGTCGTGTCAAGAATGCCTGAACCTGCAGAGGCGAAGTTTACTCCCTGCATCCCACGGGCGATTTGCTTGTTGGTACAGTTGGCGACGGAGAGGAACGGCGGCGGGCTGCGCTTGAATCCCATGTTAAGAGCTGACAAAGTCGACGGAATATTACGGTTACAGTCGGGTAACGTACAAACCGCATGCATGACCAAGTTCATGTTCAGAAATTGAGAAGGTGGCGCTTCTACTTTCTAATTCTCCCTATGACCACCAAGTCCTCCTTCCACTTGAATGAACTTCTTTCAGTGTTTCTCACCAGTCGCAGAGAATACAAAACTGGACCACTGTCTACACTCATGTAAAAGAACAAAACCCATTTCCGAATCCCAAAAAACCCGTGTATGTCCATTTGGTGACTAAAGTACAAACTGTGGGTGCGATATATGGGCCACGGAATGGGCTGCAGATCAGACCATACGTGCTGCCGATCTCCCATGCGTGGTGTTGGAGCGCTTCTGCAACTGAAGACTTCCTGCAATCGTGCGTGGTGTACACGGAACAGGCCAATGCGTCATGGCACCTCAGGCCGTCTCATTTATACGTGCGCTGTGTAAACTGAACGATGGCACCAGACGATCCTATCTCCAAAACGAAAGACTGGTCCTTCACCGCACTGTTCGCCGCTGCCACACTCTGCGAGCCTGCCTTCCACTGTGTGCGCCATTGTCAGTGTGTGTCATCGCGTTGTGAAGCAGACGCAGCAGCAATTGATTACGAATAGGCTTAATTTCAGCTCATTTCTACAGGTAGGACTGTAGGAATATATTCAAATGAGGCAGCTAAACTTGAACAGAACAAATGTGTCGCAAAGAAAAAATTCTTCAGCAGCACACAAGGCAGGGAACTGCTCGAAATCAGCTAAGTGCTTACCACCGGGCCTGAGGGCCGCGCAACAGTTAACAGGCGAAGTACTACTGTACTGTACAGGGGCGAAGTAAAGAGGTGCTATTGTCAGCTCCGATTTGAACATGCGGTACTCTATCACTATCAGTCCTCAATTTTCCATCAATTTCAGCGCTTCATCGTCCACAGTGAACTCATAAAAGGCAAGGGATGGTACGGGTTTCCCCGCGGTACAAAATTTAGGCCCCTCATTGATTCGTGTTTCATTCATATGAATCAAATGAGTGACGTGGGAAAAAAATCCTGAGAAACAAAGTCATCGTAAAATCCTATGAAATTAATCTGAATCAAAAGAGGCACGGTGCGCCATCGTAAACTAGACCATCCTCGTGTAAGCTGAAGCTAAGAGACATGTAGAAGAGGACAGAGCAGAGACGCGTACCCAAGAAGTCGACGCCGTTGTAGCCATTGCTGAAGCGGCCGGTGGGGCGCGACGTGGGGAAGTCGACGCCGTTGTGCGGGAAGTTGGCTCGCGGCACTCTGCTGCCCGGCAGGTAGTTGTTGCTGCCCACGTCGGCCGTGGAGTCGCCGAACACGTACATCGCCGGCACCTTAGCCGCCGCCTCCGCCACCGCACACACTAGCGCAAGCAGCACCGGCACTATCAGCGCCGGCTTAGCCGCGGCCATGGCTGGACGATGATGGCTCATGGTTGTCAGGTTGTGATACCCTCTAGGCTAGCTGCTCGGTGCAGTGTAGTGATGGCTGGCTCTTTAGCTTTGGGAGAGGGCCGACTCCGGCAAGGCGCTTTAAAGGGAGAAGATGGATGGCAAGCTATAGTGGCTCGCTTTAGACCGGTAGGGCGTGGCAGTGGCACGGCACTGCCGTCTGCCGCCGTGCTCCGAGGGTCCCAACGACCTGAACCAGTCTTGGTTGACGGAGGACTCGAGGCATGTTTGTAGTGTACGTCGTCAGTTACAGTCTCGACTAGAAATGGTGAGGCTACTCGCGTCAGAAAATCCCATTCTAGTTGGTAACTTGGCTTAACCAGAATTTGTTGCTTCTGTTCCTATGAAAATGCGTTGCTTCTGTTCTTATGAAATGTTTTGCTTCTGTCAATACACTTGCCACAGGAATATATTCGACCTAACATCCTGAAGACAATTCGACCTACTGTCAATTCGTTTGTACAAGCACAGCTAGCAACACGTTTACAAGCCTTCACGGTTAGAAAAACTCCCAGAATCTAATGGCACACAGCGCGCTTAATTACTTTTTGATGTGTGCATCTGATAATTGAAGCCCTAGCTGGAGCCTCAAGACTGCACAACCAAGTGCGCGCTAGCCCATTCTTGTACGTTTAAAGCATCTAATAATTCTATCTTTACGCTTACTAGAAGTTCTTTCCATATTGTTATTGTTACTTGCATTACTTACAATTGAAGCTAGAGGTGTCAGATGCGGCGGGCAGAAAAAGAAGATCCGGTGCCCATATACTTTGCTGGCCTTTGTTTTTCCTTTTTGAAAGCAACAAAAATAAAACGACAGCAGTGGACAGAGGAACCTTTTCCTTTCGAGGTTGAGGTGATCTCTGCTTCACTTTCAGTCTTTCAGATGCTGTGGTATCTGCACACGGACACCTCGCAATCTGGGTTGCATCACCGTGTTATATTAATTAACAGTGGCCTTCCACAAAATGCGGCTGTTTGACAAGCACAGCATGCAGTACAAGGGTCGAACGATAATTAGAAAACACTCTAGCGATCGATCGAGTCATCGTCTCCTCGAGTGTGTGATGGATTGTTTAATCTCGAATCGAGTTGGCACCACTAGTGTCAGGAGGAGCAGCTGGTATTGTCTGGTAACCTTTTCCTCTCCACTTCCCAAAGGCATATGATCGTATGATTCGAACACATCATCGAGTCGTTCTTTTTCGCATCTTCCCTTTTCCAAATGCGTGCGGCCCGAAGCGCTTTGAGACTTTCATCTCACAGGAATCTACAAGAATAATATCACAGGTTCACGCACTGCTAGTTCAGGTTCAGATACAGATCGATCAGGGAGAGATCCCTCGCACATCGGCCATCTACTAGTACAAGACAACAAGACCCTCCCGTGCCGTACGTACAGAACTGAACTCTCGTCGAATTTGCAATGGTGAAGATTCATGCGGGCCGGGAAAGAGCACAGAGGCCAGCATCGTCGATCTTGAGAATCGACCTGCCGACGTGTCCCATCGACGCTGACCATATCAGCATGGGAGGCTGTTGTACATGTTCTTCAATGCTTCGGTATGCTCACCGTGTTCTTGACTCGTGTGCTAGCTAAGCAATCGAGAATTGATTCGAGATAGAGTCATAGGTTAATCCATTTCTTGCCTAGCTGTGAGGCGTGGGCTGTGTGGGCAACAAGAGTCGAGGTGAAAGAGGCCCTGCAGGCCTGCATCCTAGTATGGCCGAACGACCGCCACCCGCCACCCACGATGTTCCATTTTTCTTTTGTTCCTTTCTACGCGCGTGCAACGGTGCAGGCTGATGGACCGTGCAGGCGGCCTCCGTCGTCTACCTAGTAGCTAGGCCTGGTACCATATTCGATCAAGCTACGGCTACGTAAGGTTCATTTTTATATTTTCTATTTTTTAGCTAACTAGCATGATGCGAGGGCAGTATTTGTAGTTGGTTCAAAGTATTCAACAAATAAAAAATATTAATTCACTGATAGAACATTATTTCATTAATTTGACAATAAGTTTAATATCACATATATGTGTAATACTTTGTCAATCTAAAACTGGTGGGGAGAATGATTATCATGTCATATTTTGGAAGACATATGTAAGCGATGCTTGATTTGTGAAGTGAAATATGCTTTGTACATGATGTTAGATCATGAAATCATTAAAATAAGATAAAATAGTTTATCCTCCTTAATAGACAGGTCAGATTAAATAGTAAAAATATCTTGCAATGATGTTTTTTCACTCATTTACTCACTACATGTTACAATGTGCAAAGTTTTACAAATATGAACTTGGTGAAACTTTGCCCAATAAATTTTTATATGAATATACATTGCTAAAGATATTTTCTCCTGGGCATATTTTACATATTTATACATCAATAAGAAATAGTCAAATTTAGAGAAATACGACTTGGTTTTGTGGACTTTTAACTTATCTTAACCTATCCTCATTCAATGGTTCTACACACCTAGAGACATGTGTATTTTTTGTGTTATGCAAATTGATTTCTTGGCTTGGATAGCATAGTTCAAGACTCCTAATTGGTCGTCGATTTTACTGTGCAATTGGAATGACATGTGTTTTTATGTTGAATTTGTTAAACAATATAAGGAAACATACAATAGTACAAATATATATGTCTACCATACAAACCAAGCAATATCCACAAAAGCAATTCATAAGAATTAAGTATATGCTTATCAAGTCCAGGATATAATATATTCATTAACAAAAAATAGTCATTCATGTGCACTGAATTATAGAAACAACTTACATAGTACGATTATTATAGTCACTTATGTAATACTAAATTTCCACAACTTCAAAGTTATGCAACGTTCTGTTAGCTTGTTCATCTATGAAGGAAGTCAAATAAATTTTCATTTATACGTAATCAATCACAGAAAAATATACACCCTTCGTTCACATTAAGCCTTAAGCATATAAATTTTGACCAAATATATAGTAAAAGATATCAACATCTAAAATATAAAATCATTATCATTTAATTCATCCTAAGATGTATTATTCATAATATCAGATTTTGAAATTATGAATGTTATATTTATTGCTACATCTTTGGTCAACTTATTGATTTTGACTAAACACAAAAGCAAGATAAATAGGACAGAGAAAATACTGATTAATCCGTATGATTTATTTCTACATTAAACATATTTTAGCATCTTCTACCATTTGCCACCATGTTTAACTAAGTTTTTTTGTTTGTGAGAAAATACTGACTAATCCGTATAATTTATTTCTACAACACATTTTCACAGCTCCTGCCATTTACCACCATGTTTAAGTATGTTTGTTTTGTTTATATTGCTTTCAACTATCAGGTTGAGGTTAGTCTCGTATTTCGTTTTTTAAAAGGACGCAACTATATGTAAGTATAATCATGTGGGTGTACGTGTTGTTTTTAGTTGCTTGGTTAAAACAGACTACGTGTTTGGAGTCCACGCCTGAGAGTCGTGAAATCATTTGGCGTTTACTTATTTGGTTGTTCAAAAAAAATCATGCTAGGCTGCCGCCATGTTTTATTGCAGTCATCGATCAGCTTTTGACTTTTTTTTCCAAGATTGGAGCCGGCCGTACGTATTGATCAGTTTATGATTATTTTTTCTTAACGATCAGTTTTGGAGATAACTTTACATAGGTTTTGAAATAGCCAAGTATGCATCGTTCATTAAACGGACGAATATTTGAGTACAGTCCTTCGAAAGGACGTGTTCCTTTTCTTCTTCCAACTATCACGTTCTGGCCAAGATTAGTTAGGTTGGTTTTTTTAAACGGACTACCTCTTAGAGTCCAGGTCCAAACAGACGTGATATTCTCTACATAAAGTCGTGTAAAACTGTTACGTGGTACTAATTTCTAATAAAATCTCAACCGTACATTTTAGATCTAACCATCAAAATTAATTAAGATGATGTGGCTTAACCTAGGGTCTCGAAAAACTAACTCATTTTGCTTTTAGTATATAATAGATTACGCTGGCCATACAAAAAAACTTACCCACTATAAAGTAGTTCTAATTGGACGTCGCAGCAATAATTGACAGAAGGGATGTATAAACCATAATAAGGTGAAGTGCGGCGGGACGCCGAATGTGTGTATTCTCTTTCGTGCACGGGAAACAGCAAAGACGCCCCCACACTGCTGATCGATAGGCTGATGGGGGTATGAGGACAACGTCGGGGACGACCGGCACGGAAAGCTCAACTCAAGCACGCTTGGATATCAAAGGTGTTACAATGGTTGCAACCAGAAGCAACTCTATTATGTTGAACTAGGAAATCATTGGCAAAGGTTAGAGCTTCCTTGCAGGCCAAGGTGTCAAAGGTAGAGGTGAGGATGCTTATGAAGACGACCACTGACGCTCTGATTAAATGTTTCATCGTGCTCTCAACGTAATGCCCCTGTTGCTTCACGTCGTTGCATCGTGAACCTGCACCGTTCCAACTTTCCCCTTTGATAAAAATTCAACAGGTAGAATTCATGATTCTTTTTGCAGCTAGTCACTAAGGAAATCTTGGAACACCACATTTGGGAATAGATTTTTGCGTGGGATGGCATGCTTTGGATCCAGCACCACCGGGGGTATCCTCGACACTTGGTGCAATGACACCATTTCAACCATCCCCATGGAGGCACGGAGAAGGGCAAGTGGAGCGATTATTTACGCCATCTGGGTTATTTGGAAGGAGAGGAACCGACGTGTTTTCTAGAATGTTTCTCTCCAACCACTCAAGGTCGCGGCTCTAGTAAAGGAGAAGTCCGATCAGAGGGCCCTTGCGCACGCCCATGACCCGGGAGATGGGACTTCGGTTTAGTTCGCTCATGAAGTTTTCTTCCCTTTTTGTTGCCCTGTGAGGGGCAGATACTTATGTTATTAAACACTCTTTTCCTATCTAACTGAATGGCAAACAACAACCTTATCCTAAAAAAAGATTATACTGCATCTAGTACTATCCATGAGGTCCTTTTGTGTGACGGTTCACCAATTCAACGAACCAGCGTGCACGCTTGCTTAGACTAGTCATAGTGAGGAGTATCGCATATTGATATCATTTACATAATACTACTTTATGTTACTATCCCGATGACGGGTGATAACATATCTGTAGTATTACATAATCATGTATTAGGTTCAGTGGCGTATCTAGCGGGTGGGCCGGTGGGGCCGTGGCCCACCCAGAAAATTTGGAAAAAAATTGAGACCCCTCGATCAGGCCTGGCTGCTGGGCTTTTTTCCTATCGCTAGAACTAGAACGGTTGCCTGGTTCGCTCTGTTCGCCTCGCTGGCTCGCTCCAACTCGCAGTCTTCCACGGACGCGCCGCCATGGCCCCAACCTAGCTAGTCTCGCCGGCTACCGACCCCCGCTCGGCGACCTCCAGTCCCGCCCGACTTCGCGGACCGCTGCCGCCCCCTCGCCCCTCGGCCAACCACGCGTGGTCGAGCCCTCTCCTCGGCCTCGCATGCTCCGATTTGCGGCCATCGCTGCCTGTCGCCGCTCGGCCAACTGCGGACCGCGGTCTTCCTGTGGCCTCCTCAGACCTCGGGTACAACTCTTTAATCCCTGACTGGTTGGCACTTTGTAGCATTTTGGCCATGTACTTATATTTTGTATTTGTAAAGGAACAAACAGGTTCTCAAACGAATAGGAACATGCCCCAATTTACTATCTATTTTGTATGAAATTAATAATTTCGGTTTGGAGTTGACAACCAATTAATTGATTTTAAGAGAAGAGAATTTAAGTCCTATGTGGTAGGTACATCTTAGCCAAATGTAGAGTTACTAAATCTAATTTTAAGAGAAGTTCTACAGGGCTAATTTTAAGATGTGCCAATGTAGATTTGTCAAATCTAAGTGGTGTAATTTTATGTTTATGCTAGATTTCATCATGTAAGACTTTGTTTATGATTTTAACTATTTGTAGGAATCACACATATGAAACATGCATGAGACAACATACATATTGAATGCAAATTTTGTGAATAGATCACTTATTTATACGGTTCAACTGACAAAAAAAATCGCGATGCGACCTTTTTGTTGGAGTGTGCCTACCCTCCATTTTTTTCCTAGATACGCCACTGATTAGGTTATAGGCTCATACTGTCTCAAAATCTTTATACTACAAGAAATACTAATGATACCACATCATCTCTCTCCTTATTATATACTTGTCACATAATTATTTTTTATCTATGTGACACTTATATTATCACCTATGTTACTCTAGTATAACTAGTCTTACAAATATGCATGATCCAAGTTGCTTCGTGGGCATTCTCTGCTTCTACAAAATGTTTCACTTGGCTCAGCTTTTATGAGCAATATGTTTGTCCACATCCATCCCAGCTCCATAGGCCGGAGAAACAGGGTGGCCACACAACAGTTCCCGAGATAAGGGAGGCCTATAGTACTGAATTAGAGACTATTTACATTTATAAATAATACGAAACTGAAAAATGTTTTTGAACAAACATGAAAACTTGTATACACCATGTGACACAGAGGTGCATTGTGACCAGAATATACAATAATTAAACTTTATGTATGCAGAACTAAGAGAACCCACATTACTTTATATTACTAGGTGATTACTATATGCACTGCTACTTTAGTAGTATAGATATCAACATATATCAACTTATTACTGAATGAACAGTACAATTTAACACACATTGTTTGCGAAAAATGTTAGTGCCAACTGTTTAAATTTATAGTCCACGATTTCTAGACATGATAATCAACCATACACTACATCGTTCTAGTAAGATATTTGTTAGGTTGCTTGTTTTGGAGTCTCTACCAATATATGTAATAGTAATACAAATGGAGAGTAACATTCACACAATACCATGCATATCCGCTATCCAACTCATTAGATGTAATTAAATAAAGTAGATGCTTTTTCACATTTAATGTGATTTTGTATCGTATCAAGGTTAACATCTTAGAAAGGAAAAACTTTTTATCCCCGTCAGATATATTTTAATTGATATATATATTGCAGCTATATAACAGAAATAATGTAGAAGAAATATAATATAATAACAATGCTAACTAAATAGTGTATAACATATATTTATTAAAACCATAATAATATGATAAAGTATAAAAGTTCAGTATAATACTAAGTCGACAGCCTCATTGCTTTTACAATCATCCTCCCGAAAAACAACGATCTCCACGATACTTTCAGAACCATCCCTGGCAAAATTTCCTAACAAAACTAGTCTCGAGAGAGCTAACTCACAAACTGCAAAAAGTTATCCACCACATGGTGCACATCATCCATCAGACTCTTTATGGTTTCAGAACTGGTCGAGACATCGCAACAATTGTCTTTGTGGATGATATTCTTAACTTGTCGCCGCCAAAAATGCCTACCATCATTATGAGGATTTGGAAAGACTTCCATTTTATCTGATTGTGTTCCTTCCTCAGCATCCTAACTAACCAGGGGTTCTGTCTAAATTCATTAAGTGGTTGAAAACCTTCTCAAAACAGGGAAAATTGATGTGTTAGTCAACGGGATCAACGAGCATGGATCTGAAGGGGATCGCAGGCAGAAAATAATAATTTTTCTAACAACGATAACCTTAAACTAGCCAGGATCTATACTATGCAGATATAGTAATACGAAGGAGATCGGTATACATAACCTTGTAGACCGAAAACCAGGGATTACGCTCCCGCACAAGCGTTGACGATGATGACGACGTAGCCGACCTCAAGGTCGTGTAGAGGACGTAGACCTCCTAGCACCATTAGCGTGGCACTTCGCACAACGTTACACACGTATGGTGAAACCGACGGCCTCCGAAGCTCCAGTCCAGGACGAGCATTGGAAGAACGGGACCGGAACACCAACAACACGTCAGCGGGCGTATGGTGGAGAGAACTTTCTCCTCGGCGCAAGTCCAACAGGGGAATCACGTCATCGAGAAGAAATCAGAGAAAAAATTGGATGAATTAAAAGGTCAGGGGTGCACCTCTATATAAAGGGGCAAGGGAGCAGCCAACCTTGCCAGGCTGGCGGTGTGGGACTATTCCCACACCCCAGCTGGCCAAGGCCAATGCGCCGGCCTAGGTGGGCCCCATGTGGCCCACCTAGGGCCGACAAACTCCCCCTTCTCCGTTGGGGGGAACCTTCCCCCCTCATGGCCTTCTTGCAAGAGAAGGCCCATTTAGAGTATTTCGCCTTTAAAAATTCAGGAAAAATTAAATTAAATTATATTTAACTATTAATTACATTAATTAATATTAAATACATATTACGTAATTTATTTCGGCTTCGAAAACTATTTCATCGCTGCCCGATCTCCATCGGACCATTCCCGGGACGTTCCTGGTGTTCTCTATTTCTTAATTTCTCTTCTGATAAATATGTCGACTCCCCTTAAGTGGGTTACCCTAGTGGTTCGATATAATAACAGACATGATCGAGATACCTCTCCGATCAATGACTAATTCGTGGCTGGACACCCATAATTAATCCATGTGATATAACGAATAACTTTGTCGTTCGAACCTGGACGTCGAGTCTTAAACCTTTTGCCATAGCGATACTTAGTGTGTCCGAGACTCGTTCATAGATATCTCCATACCTAGCTTGATGTCATTATCGACAACACTGTCTTCTACTCGTCCATGATATTATGTTCGGGTGACCTAGTCACATGCTTGCAAGCTCATTTGACATAATCTCACCGAGTGAGCCCTAGAGTATCTATCCTGCTATGCGGTCCGACAAATCCCGCTCTTAATCCCTCGTCTCAACATACTACCTTCCGATACCCGAGAGGAACACCTTTATTGTCTTAAGATATGACGTTTGATGCAATCAAAATATCTTTTAGAAATAGCAATAAGAGTTGATCTCACGGTCAAAGGCGTAATGACTACGTCCTACAAATATTGGGTATGTGTGGTGGATATACCAAACGGGTATGCCGATCATGTGTGCTAATCCAGCTTACCAGGGTGGCTCAAGAGGTGATTGAAGGGAATATGCCCTAGAGACACTTAATAGAGCTAGTTTATTGATAATATCCCAATTGTTCATTATATGTTTTATACCATGCTATAATTGTATTAAGCGGAAACATTAATACACGTGTGGTAGATAAACAACCAGGTCCCTAGTAGCCTCTACTAAGACTAGTTTCGTTGCGCGATTAATGATCGAGGTTTTCCGATCATAGGGCATGGCGTCGGTCGGCAATGGAAGTCATGTCGTTGGTTGAACGATGTGGTGGACATACCCATATTGATAGGACGTAGTCATTACGCCTTAAGACCGTGAGATCAACTCTTATTGTTATCCCTGGAAGATACTTTGATCGCACCAAACGTCATATCTTATATAGTGTGACAATGATAGGTGATACTTTTGGGTATCAGAAGGGGGTAGTTGAGATGAGGGGTCAACAACGGAATTTGTCAGTCCGTATAGCCGGATAGATACTCCAGGGCCCACTCGGTGAGATTATGTCAAATGAGTTTGCAAATATGTGACTAGGCCACCAGCTGACATAATATCATAGAAGAGTAGAAGATAGTGTTGTCGGTAACGAGATCATACTAGGTATGGAGATATCTATGAACGATGCTCGAACACGCTAAGTATCGCTATGACAAAAGGTTTAAGACTTAATGTTCATGTTTGATAGATGAAAGTCATTCGTTATATCACAGGGGTTAATTCACGGGGTCCAGGCCTACGAGTTAATCATTGATCGGAGAGGAGTCTCAATCATGTCTGTTATTATATCGAACCGCTACGGTAACACACTTAAGGGGTTTTGAAGGGACAACCGGAAAGGAAAGAGATCACCGGGAACGTCCCATGAATGGTCCGATGGAGATCGGGCAGCGACAAAATAGTTTTCGGAGCTAAAATAAATTATATATAATATGTTTGATATTAATTAGTGTAATTAATAATTAAATATGATTTTATATATTTATTTTCAAATTTATTTAGGCTGATTTCCCTAAATGGGCCTTCTGGTGGAAAGAAGACCCATGGGGGGGAGGAAACCCTCAAGGGAATTTTGTGGGGGGCTTGGCCGGCCTAGGTGGGCCAAATGGGGCCCACCTAGGGTCGGCGCACCTATCCTAGCTGCACCAGACATGTGGGATAGTCCCACATTGCCTGGCTGGCAAGGTTGGCTCCCCCCGGGAGCCTATATAAGAAGGGGCACCCTTGGTCTTTTAATTCAACCAATTAATTTTCTTATTTCTCCTCGATTTCGTGATTCCCTTTGTCGGAGTTGCGCTGAGGAAGATGAGGGGATCTCTGCACCATAGCCCACTACCACGCTGTTGGTGTTCCGGTCCAAGTCTTATGCTGCTCGTCCTGGACCGGAGCTTCGGAGGCCGTCGTCTCCACCGTATGTGTGTGACGCTCTCTGCTAGGGGGATCGTAACCCGGTAGGCCCACCGACATAGAAGATAAGCCGGCCTGGCAGGAGCCTGGGCCGAATCAAGCATAAAGACATGGGCCGAGTGATACGTAAGCCGGTGCGCAACGTATGCCTTGGCCCGCAAGCAAGAAGGATCCAGAAGGTTGGAGACCAAGTACAAGACGGAGTCCTGCTAAGGAAAGAAGAGTCTTAGAGGACTTAGAGTAGAGTCCGAGTATGATAGTAAGCCGGCCTGGCTTTGTACCTCCAGCGAGACCCGCCGCCTATATAAGGGGGTCTCCTGGCTCCTAGAGATCTAAGTTCCACAGAGATACAATCGACAGCGATAGTAGACACCTTGTAATCTCGAGACCCGAAAGCTAAGGCGCCGAGTCCCGAAACCCTAATCAGTAAAGCCGAAGCAGGAAGTAGGTCTTTACCTCACGACGAGGGGCCGAACCTGGGTAAACCCTTGTTTTCCCGCGCTACGTTAGAAAAGCTCCTGATGTCGGAAGCCGCCATGCCCCACATCTCAAGTTACCTCCAGGTAACATCTGCCGTGACAATCCCACGACAGTTGGCGCCCACCGTGGGGCCTGCGGCCAAGAGCATCACTTTTTCAGGAGAAGCGCGGCGAGGTATGGAAAACCTAGCTATCGGCCAGATCCACACGCTCCCAGGAGGGGAACGGATCGTGGACGACTCCGGCTGGACTGAAGAGGCGAATTTCTTGGAAATCGGATCTATGTTCTGAAGGGGTTACGGTGCAGAAAACAATAATTTTCTAGCGTATGAAACCCTAACTTAGCCAGGATCTATCTATCTAGTACATGAGATAACGGTGGCGGAACGGGTTACATTACCTCCATGTAGACCGATAGCGGGGATTACGCTCCCGCACAAGCGTTGACGATGAAGTCGTGCGTAGCCGACCTCGAGGTCGCGGAGAACTTGCCGCGATGACGAAGACGATGACGCCGGGGTGTCGACGATGATCTGCGTCGACGGACGTCGGGCGGATGATGGCGGGGCGTCGGCACCAGGGGGTGGGGGTGCGCCGACGGAAGAGGGGGTGGCGCGGCGGCTGCAGGGGCGAGACGACGTCGCCCAGGCTCCTCAAAAGGAGTTACCTCCGAGCACTCGCAAACATACGGAGCTTAGCGACAACCCCCGGTTATTCAGATCCAGCTGAAATCGCAGGGGTAGATCTTATCTGGAATCCCGCAGGGCAACGGTGCCTGGCGGTATAGCTTAGGTGGAGAGAGGGGGCAAAACGGGCGGAGAAACAGCTCGCCGGCCTACAATACAATTAATTGTATTTTCCAATTAATTAATCCAATTAATATGCCTTGCTATATAAAGGGGGGAGGAGGTGTACAAACTCCCTAGCTCCCCCATGTGGGACTAAACAAAGGAGAAGGGGGGGGGGGGTGCGCCCCCACATGGGCTGGCCGAACCAGCCATGGGGCCCACCCCCCTTTGGTGGTGCGGCTCCCCCTCTTGGGCCCTCTCAGGGCCCATGTAGGTGGGAGCCCCCCTTTTTCCTTTATTTAATTAATATTAAATTAATATAAAATCCTATTAATTCATAATTAATATATTTATATATAATTTAATCTCCCGTGACTCCGAAACATTTTCCGAACCACCAGAACAACTTTCGGACATCCCTGGAACCATTCCAGACCTTCCCGGAACTCCTTCCGGACCACCGGAACTCTTTCTGGATCATTTCTCTCTCTCCAACAAAAACCTATATTATTCCAGAACCTATCTCCTGGTGTCGTTAAGACCTTAAGTTTGTTACGCTACGGTTCGAGAACACTCCAGACATGGTCGAGACACTCCGCTCACCAATGACCGTCAGGGATACCTGGATGTATATGACGGCCCCTGTGCATTCTACGAATATCGTCGTTGAACCATAAATATGATATTCATTCCCTTTGTTTCTGCGATACTACCTTGTCCGAGATATGATCGTAGACACACCGATGTCTTTGTTGTATTTCGTTACCGACGAAGGTTATTAAATCGTATGTGATATTACATCTCCATTGTAGCACCCCAACTTTTATTAAAGTTGGAACACCTGTGTTATGTGCTAGTCCCTGGATCACTGCCAGCACCACAGCACTACAGGAGGTGGGGGTGGTGGTGGATGGTTGTTATTGTTGTTGTTGTTGTTGGTTGCTGCAATGAACTGGGTCATCATAGTCATCAGTTGGGCTTGAGCTGCCATCAGCTGTTGCATAGCTTCGCTGTTGTCGGTATCACGACGTGGTGGCATCTGTGGGGTTTTTGCAGGGATAAGTAAAAGATAGATAGATCTATAAGGAGGAATCCTACCCATGCACAAAACAACCCAGTCAAGCACACCATCAACAACACACCACTTATAAAAACAATCAGCAAACAATTCAAAACCTTTGGTTTAAGGAAAACGATATAAAAGTTTGGAAAATAAACTCGCGAGGTTCCGAGGATACAAGGGAATGTACTGCCTTACCACAAGTTGGTAGGTCAATACAAGATCCGGACAATGTGGTGTATGATAAATGGTTGTCTCTCTAACTAACTACTCGACCATATCCTCTTCCTCCTCTTCAAATACCTGTATCTCGATTCCTTCATTGGCGAGTACATCCTTGAGTTCTTTTACTTCTTTCTCCAGGGCAAGGTTCTTCTCTTGCAGCTCTCTCTTCTCAGTACGAAGCCTTTTGATCAAGTCACTATCAGCCTCGAACTTGACTTCATTGCTCTCGAGTTCTGCCTTTTGTTCCCTGATAGTCTTGTTCTTCTCTTGAACTCTTTTCTCTTGTCTCCTGTACTTCTCCTCTTGTGCAGCGAATCTCTCTTCCTGTGCCTTAGTCACTTCCTCTTGAACCTTTACTTTCTCTTCGTTTTCCTTAAGTAAAGCACATAACTCATCGTTCTTCAGGAGCTCGGTGCGTCGATCTTCATATAGTTCGGTGACAAGGATTTCCAGCTCCTGGAAATAAAGGCTAAGGGGTTTTGCCCTGCCTCTTTCTCCGACATCATACAGGTAAGGTTCTCCATCTTCGTTTCTTCTTCCAAAGAAAATGGAGTAGTGGCCCCTCAACTCTGTGCTGTAGCGTCAACAGAGGCGCCCAATCAAATCTTGCATGACTAGATTGAGCCCTTTGTCTTTGGAGTCACTAACCATTTTGATCTCCAGTGGGGGGCTCCTCTTCACGTCCTGGCTGTGTTGCTTTTATTCCCCAGCAACCCTCTTTGTTAAACTTCTTCAGAATGAATCCCTTTACTTGGGGTAGTGGTAACCCTATCTTCTCGCCGATGTCGAGGAGGTAACAGCCAAAACGGGTGTTCTCGAAGTCCTCCGCAGTGGTGAAGTGAAAGCTCGTCATCCTTTAGGTAGGAAAGAAAGGAAATTAAAACAAGAATTGCATAAGATAAGGAAGTACTAGTTATGGAGTGTATTATTAATTTAGAGGGATACTAAGTAAAAATCCTAAGGTGATCAACAGATATTAACAACTCTTCGTAAATTGGATTTTTCACTATAGTGAGAGAGACAGACACCCGGCCAGCCACTTATATTGTGGGACAGGTCTCATGTACGTGGACATGTAAAGTTTTTCCCGGGCCGCTTCATCCCACCATGCCGTTAGAATCCAACATACTTCAAAGATTGTAACATTATGACCAAAAAGGGCTTAACCAATCCTAGGGGCTCGAACCTACAGGCAACACTTTGCTCTGATACCATTTTATAGCATCCCAACTTTTATTGAAGTTGGAACACCTGTGTTATGTGCTAGTCCCTGGATCACTGCCAGCACCACAGTACAAAATATAAAGTACCATTGCATAAGTATTAAATTGCTACAACGAGATCCAAAAATAATAGCCAATATGGCTTTATTACAATTTGCATAGCCATGAAGGCTAGCTAAAGTTCAAAGTTCACAGCGAAAGCGAAATAACATTGAGCCTCATCTTCAAGCATGCGCCACAGGCAGTCATGTTGGTTGTAGACTCGAGCCAAATCATTCAGCATCAGAATTTCCTGCACATTGGAATATGCAGCCCCCGAAGGAGGTCAATACAATGATGTATTGGCAAGTGACTATGGTGGATATGTATACTGGCAAGTCTAACATCTATATGCATATTTGGCTTGGTGGGGTTGAAGGCTATTTGCAGAAAGCAAGTTTTCTCCTATCATTTTGTAAAACACTTTTATTTCTCGAAGATTTGGCACCGAGGGATAAAGCCCAAGTGCACCAACAATTCTTTCCTTAGTCAAATTTTACTTTATGAAAACAGTGTTGAGATTCTTCTGCCCATCCTTGTCCAGTTGCTCGAAGTAGTCCATTTCCGGGGACACGGCTGAGAACTCAGATTGTCGACTCTGCAGAGGTTGTGCACTTTCACCTTTAGACTCAATTTGTCCGAGAAATCCTATACACGCGGAGTGTATTATGGAAGGGAGAGAATTGAGACAAGAACTTTCAGAAGGAGAATGCAACCATACTAGCAAGACCCGTTCCACCTATCATCTCTACATCTGCTTGTCAAGCTGACAGGTTGCACTCCCACAACTTAATCATTCTAGACAGAGCCCATTGTCAAAAGGTTGCACAGGAAGCTTCTAAACTTGGAGGGACTTGGTAATCTCTTCGTTCCTAGGTGTCCATCCACAAGTGTACTTCTGGGTAACAACCACCATACTCATGGCCCTAAGTAGAATAGACATTCATCCTAGGCGATGACAACCACAAGCATAGTCCCAAAAGCCACTCAACATAAACCATATCAACCAATTCCACCCAGATGTGTATTTTAGATTTTTAACACTTAGAAACATTTCCATAACATGGTAAAAAAATTTATAGCATGGCTAAGCAACTAATAAAATCTTTTCATGGCTGCTTAGGAAAAAGGGTGGCTACACACTACTAGGATATTTGTAAAACACAAACTAACTTAGTATTATAAAATAAATCAAAATTCCCTATCATGCACACTACTCAAAATATACTACTTATGCATATAGAAATTATGGGATATTGTATGAATGTCACTTGCCTTGGTAACAGGAGGAACAAGCACAACAAGAATAACAATCACAAGCAATACCTTCCTCTTCTTCACAATCTAGCACAATCAATGAATAAAATAAATACCAACACAATAACATCACAACACTAAAATAAAATCATGTATGCATGAATGATATGCTATGATAATGGGACACACTTATTAATACTTCTTATTTTCTGTCATTAATAAGTGAATTATAATTTTTAGGTATTTCTTATTTTATTTATCAATTAAATAATTTTAAATTAATATAGTAAAACTTTGATTTCTATAATTACAACTTTTATTGCTTTTATGACATCTTCAATTTGGACATTTGTTAATATTGCTGGACAGAGGGAAGTAATACAATCCTAAAACAATTACATTTATTTCTAAATCATTTTTATTATTTAAGTTATTATTTTAATGGCCGAAATACTCCTCTGATAATTATACAAATTATAGTTTGTCAAAGGGAAAAACAATTGATGTGGAAATAAACTACATGAACAGAGCTATCCGTGGATATAAAGTTTATCAAATTTAAACTTGTAGATCAAAAGTTATGAATTTTCTAAGTTTTCCATATTTTCTGTTTTATTTATAAAAATTCCTGCGAAAAAGAATAAACAGGGGCTACGTGGCGCGATCCTATTGGTCGGTACCGCTTCGACGCGGATCGGCTGCGAGAGCCGTCCGATCTAATTATAAATGGACGCGCGAGATCTAATCGATCTAGATCCATTGGATCTAGATCTAACGGTCCACGATCCGTTGACCAAATACGGGCGGCGCGATCACCGGAGACGCGCGGGGTGCGGCGGAGCCATGGCCAGCGTTTGCGCCCGAGGCGTTCTACGGTGCTAGGAGGAAACGGAGCTCACCAGGGGATGCGCGACGTCGAGGGGAGGGCGATGGCGATGACCGGAGCGTCCTCGTCTTCCCGGAAGAGCTCGCCGGAGTTGCGCACGACGACGGTTCCTCTCGGTCGTGGACGGAGGCGAGGTTTCGCTGCAAAAACACACGCCCCACCGTGTCAAATCGATGCGCACGGCTCACAGGGAGCGAAGGGAGGTGGAAAGGAGGTCCGAGGTGGCCGGAGTTGCTCGGGCGGCGGAGTTCTTACCGACGGAGACGGCGGGATTGCGTGAGCTCGAGCGGGCAGCCTATGGGCTCTCGGGAGGTGTGGTTTGGGGCAATCGGACGAGAGCGAGGAGGGCTATTAGTAGGGGGAAACAGCGAGGTAAATGGAGTAGTAAATCGCCGCATTCAAACGAAATCAAATCGGGCGTTTTCGGTCGGAGACGTGGGCGTGATTTGGGGACGAACGGCTCCGCGGGGGAGATGACAGGTGGGTCCCACCCGTCAGCGACTGCGAGCGAGCGCGCGGGGCGCTGGGCCGCTGGCGGGCTGATAGGCTACGCGCGCGCGGCAGATAGATACGGGCCACGGCCCACTCGACTCAGAAATCCAATTATTTTTATTTAAATCCTTTTCTGTTTTTAAATACTGATTTCAAATATGATTTTTAAACCTATTCAAAACATTTCAGAAAAATTCATAAAAATATGTTTTGGAAAGGTTATTAAAAATGGAACCTTTTAACATTATACTTGCCCATATATAAATTGGTAAATTTTTATTTATTAAAAGAGTTTTAAATAAACACTTTATGGATTTATAGATTATTTATATTTATAATTTGAAGTTTTATTTAATCTTTTTGAGATGTAGTTTTATGCCCAATGATGCATGATGCTTGAATGCAAGTTTTAAATTTTTGCAAAATTTGGGATGTTATAGACTAACCCCCTTAAGAGGAAGCTCGCCCTCGAGCTTCGGAAGGATCAGCAAATAGGTGTGGATGGTCTTCTCGGAGGTCGTCCTCTCGTTCCCAGGTGGCTTCTTCATTAGTGTGATGGTTCCATTGGACTTTACAAAACTTGATGGTTTTGGTACGGGTGACTCTTTCTGCGGTCTGCAATATCTTGATGGGTTTCTCCTCGTAGGTCAGGTCACTCTCCAATTGTACTTCTTCGAGGGGTACAATATCCTTTAAAGGAACTCCCATCATTTCGGGGTGACATTTCTTCAGCTGACTGACATGGAACACATTATGAACCGCAGACAGGGCTTCTGGTAGTTCTAACTCATATGCCACCTCACCCTTACGAGACAGAATCTTAAAAGGTCCAATAAACCGAGGTGCTAATTTTCCTTTAATCCCAAACCTCTTCACACCCCTGAGTGGCGACACTCTAAGGTAGGTTCTATCGCCCACCTCGTAGGCGACTTCCCTACGTTTAGAATCTGCGTAGCTTTTCTGGCGTGACTGTGCTACCTTCAATCTATCTTTAATTAATCTGACCTTCTCTTCAGCTTCTTGGATTATATCAGGTCCAAAGATACTTCGTTCTCCTACACCACTCCACAACAATGGGGTTGTGCATTTCTTCCCATATAAAGCCTCAAATGGTGCCATCTCAATGCTAGCTTGATAACTGTTATTGTAGGAGAACTCGGCATAGGGTAGATTGTCATCCCAACTAGACCCATAATCAAGCGCACAAGCTCTTAACATATCTTCTAAAATCTGGTTTACTCTTTCGGTCTGACCATCCGTTTGAGGGTGAAATGCCGTATTGAACGCCAATCTAGTTCCCAGTGACTCATGCAATTGCTTCCAAAAATGGGATGTGAACTGGGTCCCTCTATCGGACACGATACTCTTGGGGACGCCGTGTAAGCACACAATCCTCTTCATGTAAATATCAGCTAGCTTTGCGCTGGTATAGGTGGTCTTCACGGGTATAAAGTGAGCTATTTTGGTTAAGCGACAAACAATAACCCAAATAGAATCATACCCTGATCTGGTCCTTGGTAACCCGGTGATGAAATCCATCCCAATAGAATCCCACTTCCAGTCCGGTACCTTCAAAGGTTGCAAAAGTCCTGCTGGTTTCTGATGCTCAGCCTTTACTCGACTGCATACATCGCACTTAGCTATATATTCTGCTATTTCTCTTTTCAGATTGTTCCACCAAAATCTCTCCTTCACATGATATACATTTTGGTATTTCCTGGATGAATGGAGTAAGGTGTTTCATTGGCTTCTTGCAGAATTAATTTCCTGAGACCAGGATCATTTGCCACACATACACGTTTTTCAAACCACAAGTGTCGGGGGGTTGCCCCCCGGGTAGGGGCAGATCCCGGAATATCTCAGCAGTGTGCCAACAGTACTTGACCTTTGGCATGAACAAGGGACACCCCCTGGTGTGCTGAAGGGGCAACTTGACCCTTGAGCGCTGGTAGAGTGCAGAGTGCCTCCTGACAGGCGCAAGGGTCAGTTCTAGCAGCTATAAATAGGCACCTCCAGCCCTCACAATGGCAACACAAGCATCAGCGGATGGTTCCTCTAAGAACTAGCTTCTCGAAGATGTCTTTGCTGAGAGGCTAAGACATCTTCGGGAGGCTAGGCCTAGAGATGCTCATCCTGGGACGAACTCGGATGCCTCCGGAAAGGATCTCGGGCCCTGGGCTTCGAAGAGACTCCCGGAAGGAGCTGTATTCGGTTTTCCCAGATAGATGGTCCGGGTAAGTACTAACCGGAGTGTCTATCTCGGTCCTGATCTTATGCAGGAGAGGATCTCGGTGGCAAGCGAGGAGATAGGTGGTGAAGACCGAAAGCATCATGATGGCGTTGGCAGGGAGATGATGGGGTTGGAGGCTGTAAGTGTCGAGGAAGTCGCGGAAGAAGGGGCTAGCCGGAAGCCCAAACCCACGCTCAAAGTGCGTGAGGAATACCACGTATTCCCCGGGTTGGGGTTCCGGTTGAACCTCATCCTCCGGGAGACGGCTCTCAACTTCCGGAGGAATCCGGTGGATCCGGTACAGCCAATCCAGGTCTGACTGTTTGGTCTCGGATCCATCCCAGCATCCCCGGATACCTTCTTCGCCCATGCCGGAGGAGTCCGCAGACGTATCCGAGCTACTCTGCAGGCGTAGTGGCGGTTAGTCGGGGTTAGTCTATCGGGAGCTAGGATGCCGGATCACAAACTCCTAAACACAACCGAGTTCAGGGCGAGTAAGATCTACCGCATGCTGATAAATCAAAACTAAAGTGAGGAAAATATACTCGGGCTAAACTCAAGCGAGGCGCAATGCGAGCAAAAGATCTGCATCCTACCGCAACGGTGCGTCACCGCCGTGCACCCCGTGCACGCCGCTCGAGTCGTGCTCACCGGTGGCGGCTCAACCGCGCATGTATTAGGGCACGGCCGAAGGCGAGGGGTTATTCTACTAAAGGAGATCATCGGAGCGGAGAGAGCAACTCACCGGAGAAGAGGAGGTCGGTGACGGCAAGGGCGACGGCGTCCGGGCTCCGGCGAACGGCGAGGGCGGCGGCGTTCGGGTGACGAATGCAGCGGCGGCGATGCGCTCGAGACAATGGTGGAGGAGAAGCGAAGGAGAGGAAGGAGGAGAGGAGACCGTTCCGGTCCCCTATTTATGGGGGGATTCCGGAGCGGTTTTCAGTTTTCCCGCCCACGATCTCCACGATCGTGGGTGGGATCTGTTTTGCGCAGCGCGCCACGTGGCGCTAGCCGGAGCACCCGATCCAGCCACACCGAGGGTCACACGGCCCCAACGGTTGGGCTCCGGATCGGCTGCGGCTCTCGGCGCGGGAACCCAAGCGACAGCGTGCTCGGGCAGAAGCACTCGAGTGCATTTCTGCTCAGACGGGACGTCGTGTGGGGCCCAGCTCGCAATCTCGAGTTCAGCACGAAGCCAACGGTCGAGATTCGCTGAGATTGCAGTATCCGGTTACGGGCTTCATCTCCCGGTTAAAGCAATCTCGGTAAGAAGATCTCGGGAAGAACCGAGCTCAGCAGATAGTGAAAGGCTGGTGTCATATGTTTTCGGAAGATGGTTGTTATTAAAGCTGATCCCGCACATCATCCGAGGTCGCTGTGCAGCACCAGCTTCGGGGACTAGTGTCGGGGGGTTGCCCCCCGGGTAGGGGCAGATCCCGGAATATCTCAGCAGTGTGCCAACAGTACTTGACCTTTGGCATGAACAAGGGACACCCCCTGGTGTGCTGAAGGGGCAACTTGACCCTTGAGCGCTGGTAGAGTGCAGAGTGCCTCCTGACAGGCGCAAGGGTCAGTTCTAGCAGCTATAAATAGGCACCTCCAGCCCTCACAATGGCAACACAAGCATCAGCGGATGGTTCCTCTAAGAACTAGCTTCTCGAAGATGTCTTTGCTGAGAGGCTAAGACATCTTCGGGAGGCTAGGCCTAGAGATGCTCATCCTGGGACGAACTCGGATGCCTCCGGAAAGGATCTCGGGCCCTGGGCTTCGAGGAGACTCCCAGAAGGAGCTGTATTCGGTTTTCCCAGATAGATGGTCCGGGTAAGTACTAACCGGAGTGTCTATCTTGGTCCTGATCTTATGCAGGAGAGGATCTCGGTGGCAAGCGAGGAGATAGCCGGCAAGCGGGATCCCGGTAGGCCGTCAACGGTCTGTAGCAGGCTTTCCCGCCTGACGCGGGAAGAGGTACCTTTCCGCCTGACACGGAAGCATGGTCACATCCCGCATGACACGAAAGCATGGTCACCTCCCGCCTGACACGGGAGCGCATCAGCCGGTACGACAAGACCTGACATGCCTAGCCCGGCAATCCGGAAAAGGCTATCCGGGATGGGCAAAGACATGTCCTGTCTCTGACAGGGAGACAATGATGATCCAGGACGGCGCCTGCTGTCCTTGGCAAGATGATGACGAAGGGGCTACACCGGATAGCGCGGCGACTAGGTCGCACTAGCGGGTGACGGCATGCCGGCTAGGCCTGTCCGGTGGGGCCAAGCCAGTTTAGGGTTACCGGCCCTCCTGGCCAAGACCCTATAAAAGGCGCCATAACTGCTTCTGTGGGAAAGGAGACCGACCTGGGAGCCAAAGTGATAGTTGCATTCACTCCTAGAGCTTTTACTTTCTCATACCTTGAGTTCATCTTGTACTACTTGTTCTTCATTTGGAGAGATATATGAGAAAGTTGTAGCCCTTGTACCACATTTATATAGAGAGGAAAGGCAGGAGTAGGGGTGTTACCTCCTCACGAGGGCCCTGAACCTGGGTATATCGTGTGTGTGTGTTGTGTGCCTTCGTGCCTTTGTTCTTATTTGTTAGATCTTCCCTATACCGCTTTGCGGTCGTTTCTAGTTCTTGGGAGATCTCGGTTATACCGGGATCCTCCTTCTGTGGGCTTCTCAGCTCGCTATCCCTCCCCGGATCCACCAACGTCCATCGGCCCCACATATTAGCCATCCTATGGCATCTGCCGTGACACCACCACGACAACAAGGTTCCTTGCTCATCTTCATGAAATCCCTTGGCTTTTCCTGCTCTCAAATTGGCTTTGATTTCTTCAATATCTTTGTCTCCCTTCTGAGCTTCACGTATATTATCCATCAAATTTTGTTGTACTACCATCGAGGCTACAAAACCATCGGGTACCACTTCCAATCGGAGGTCCTTGAATGCCTTGCATAAATCCTCAGGTATTTCTCCTGTCGTGAGGCCATTCAAATACACCTTACGACTTAGGGCATCATCTACTACATTAGCCTTTCCAGGATGGTATTGGAGACTTAGGTCATAATCCTTGATAAGTTCTAACCATCTTCTCTGCCTCATGTTCAATTCTTTCTGTGTGAAAATATACTTCAAACTTTTGTGGTCAGTGAACACTTCACATCTTTTTCCCATTAGGTAGGGTCTCCAAGTTTTTAGGGCATGTACTACTGAGGCTAACTCGAAATCATGGGTGGGATAATTTGTTTCATGCTTCTTGAGCTGTCTAGAGGCATAAGATGCCACTCTGCCTTCTTGCATCAGCACACTTCCCAGGCCTTGGCGTGAAGCATCACAGTATACTTGGAATTCTTTCTCTAAATCAGGTAAGCATAGAACTGGGGCTGAAACTAGTCGTTTCTTTAATTCCTGAAAACTGGCTTCGCATGCGTCAGTCCACTCAAATTTCTTCTCCTTCTTTAATAATTCCGTCAGTGCCTTGGCGATTTTGGAAAAGTTTTCTATAAATCTTCGGTAGTATCCTGCTAGACCAAGAAAACTTCGTAATTCTCCAACATTCTTTGGTGGTTCCCAATTGGTTACAGCTGAAACCTTTTCAGGATCCACTGCTGTACCCTCCTTGGATACTATGTGTCCTAGGAATGCGACTTGTTCCAACCAAAATTCACACTTGCTGAATTTGGCATATAACTTATGTTCACGTAGTCTCTGCAATACTAGGCGCAAATGCTCTTCATGTTCTTTGTGACTCTCGGAGTAGATCAGAATGTCATCTATGAACACTACCACAAACTTGTCCAGAAAATCCATGAACACTTTATTCATCATATTCATGAAATAAGCTGGAGCATTGGTTAATCCAAATGACATTACTGTATACTCATAAGAGCCATATCTTGTAACAAACGCTGTTTTTGGTATATCCATCTCTCTAACTTTGATTTGGAGATATCCTGATCGAAGATCAATCTTGGAGAACACACATGCACCTTTCAATTGATCAAATAATTCATTTATCTTGGGTAACGGATACTTGTTCTTGATGGTGTGTTCATTTATATCTCTGTAGTCCGTGACTAGTCTCTGGGTTTGGTCTTTCTTTTTGACAAAAAGAACTGGCGCTCCCCAGGGCGAAGAACTGGGACGGATAAATCCTTTCAGAAGGTGTTCCTCTAGTTGCTCTTGAGTTCTTTCAGTTCATTGACGGCCATTGGGTAAGGTCTCTTGGCTATTGGTCTGGTACCCGGTTTTAGTTCAATGAGAAATTCCACATCTCTATCAGGTGGCATTCCCGGTAATTCTTCTGGGAATACATCTGGGTACTCTTGGACAATAAGCACAACACCAAGGCTAACCCCCTTAAGAGAATTTAGCCTAACTTTCTTAAGTTCGAAAGTTGATCTAAATTTAATCTTTTGTTTTTCTGGGGTGGTGAGGGTGATAGCTCTGTTTGCACAGTCTATGATTCCTTCAAAACGGGTCATCCAATCCATTCCGATGATAACATCCAAACCTTGGGTTTCTAGGATGACTAAGTCTGCTGGAAAAAGATATTTTCCAATCCTTAATTCTAACTGCCTACAGCCTGAATTTACTATCATCTCACCCCCAGGTGAACTCACTCTAATAGGTTTTCCTAAGGTTTCCTCGGCTAGCCCATGTTTGTTTACAAAAGCTCTTGATATGAATGAATGCGATGCTCCAGTATCAAATAAGACCAATGCTGGAAAAGAATTGAGCAGGAAATTACCAATCACAGCATCAGGTTCATCATGAACTTCTTCCACGTTGAGGTGATTTACTTGTCCCTTCTGGAAAGGATTGGGCTTGGAATTTTCGTCGGCCTTTCTCTCTGGGCAATCAGTAGCATAGTGTCCTGTCTTCTTGCACTTGAAGCAAGTCACATTAGACAGATCTTTCTTCCCTTCAGTGTTAGGATGGGGATTACCATTTCCATGATTATGGCCATGGTGATGGTTTCCCTTGAACCCACCATTATTTCCTTTGTACCCTCCATTGTGGTTATGACCATGATGCTTTTGGCCACTACCATTGTTGGAGTAGTTCCAGGGTTTATGGCCACTGACTTCTGAGGTGTGTGGTTTCTTGTGAGCCCCTTCAGTGTTACCTTTACTTGCACCAAACTTCCTCTTCCTATTCTCTTCCTTTCTGATGTTATTGTCCAGGGTGATTGCCTGATCCAGTAGAATCTGATAGTTAGGAGCATATGCCACAGACAAAGGTATCTTTAGTTCTCCCCGAAGTCCATTGAGGAATTTGTCCTTCCTCTTAGCATCAGTGTCGATGTCTTCTGGTGCGTACCTTGATAGCGTACATAAGTCATCTATATACTCCTTCAGAGTTCTACCTCCCTGTCTCAAGCTACGAAACTCCTCCTTCTTCAGATTCATTATGCCAGAGGAGATGTGAGCATTGCGGAAACCATCCTTGAACGCATCCCAAGTCATGCCATCCAAGGGATGGGTCACTTGATAGGTCTCCCACCACATGGCAGCAGGTCCTTCCAATAGGTGAGCAGTGAACCTCACCTTTTCTGCCTCAGAACACTCACAGGTTATTAAGTCCTTGTTGACTGAACGGAGCCAGTCATCCGCCACTATGGGTTCAGTAGCAGAGGAGAACTTATTAGGTCTAAGCCTGAGAAATCTTGCAAGTCTGTCCACAGGAGGTGGGGGTGGTGGTGGATGGTTGTTATTGTTGTTGTTGTTGTTGTTGTTGGTTGCTGCAATGAACTGGGTCATCATAGTCATCAGTTGGGCTTGAGCTGCCATCAGCTGTTGCATAGCTTCGCTGTTGTCGGTATCACGACGTGGTGGCATCTGTGTGTTTTTTGCAGGGATAAGTAAAAGATAGATATATCTATAAGGAGGAATCCTACCCATGCACAAAACAACCCAGTCAAGCACACCATCAACAACACACCACTTATAAAAACAATCAGCAAACAATTCAAAACCTTTGGTTTAAGGAAAACGATATAAAAGTTTGGAAAATAAACTCGCGAGGTTCCGAGGATACAAGGGAATGTACTGCCTTACCACAAGTTGGTAGGTCAATACAAGATCCGGACAATGTGGTGTATGATAAATGGTTGTCTCTCTAACTAACTACTCGACCATATCCTCTTCCTCCTCTTCAAATACCTGTATCTCGATTCCTTCATTGGCGAGTACATCCTTGAGTTCTTTTACTTCTTTCTCCAGGGCAAGGTTCTTCTCTTGCAGCACTCTCTTCTCAGTACGAAGCCTTTTGATCAAGTCACTATCAGCCTCGAACTCGACTTCATTGCTCTCGAGTTCTGCCTTTTGTTCCCTGATAGTCTTGTTCTTCTCTTGAACTCTTTTCTCTTGTCTCCTGTACTTCTCCTCTTGTGCAGCGAATCTCTCTTCCTGTGCCTTAGTCACTTCCTCTTGAACCTTTACTTTCTCTTCGTTTTCCTTAAGTAAAGCACATAACTCATCGTTCTTCAGGAGCTCGGTGCGTCGATCTTCATATAGTTCGGTGACAAGGATTTCCAGCTCCTGGAAATAAAGGCTAAGGGGTTTTGCCTTGCCTCTTTCTCCGACATCATACAGGTAAGGTTCTCCATCTTCGTTTCTTCTTCCAAAGAAAATGGAGTAGTGGCCCCTCAACTCTGTGCTGTAGCGTCCACAGAGGCGCCCAATCAAATCTTGCATGACTAGATTGAGCCCTTTGTCTTTGGAGTCACTAACCATTTTGATCTCCAGTGGGGGGCTCCTCTTCACGTCCTGGCTGTGTTGCTTTTATTCCCCAGCAACCCTCTTTGTTAAACTTCTTCAGAATGAATCCCTTTACTTGGGGTAGTGGTAACCCTATCTTCTCGCCGATGTCGAGGAGGTAACAGCCAAAACGGGTGTTCTCGAAGTCCTCCGCAGTGGTGAAGTGAAAGCTCGTCATCCTTTAGGTAGGAAAGAAAGGAAATTAAAACAAGAATTGCATAAGATAAGGAAGTACTAGTTATGGAGTGTATTATTAATTTAGAGGGATACTAAGTAAAAATCCTAAGGTGATCAACAGATATTAACAACTCTTCGTAAATTGGATTTTTCACTATAGTGAGAGAGACAGACACCCGGCCAGCCACTTATATTGTGGGACAGGTCTCATGTACGTGGACATGTAAAGTTTTTACCGGGCCGCTTCATCCCACCATGCCGTTAGAATCCAACATACTTCAAAGATGGTAACATTATGACCAAAAAGGGCTTAACCAATCCTAGGGGCTCGAACCTACAGGCAACACTTTGCTCTGATACCATTTTATAGCACCCCAACTTTTATTAAAGTTGGAACACCTGTGTTATGTGCTAGTCCCTGGATCACTGCCAGCACCATAGTACAAAATATAAAGTACCATTGCATAAGTATTAAATTGCTACAACGAGATCCAAAAATAATAGCCAATATGGCTTTATTACAATTTGCATAGCCATGAAGGCTAGCTAAAGTTCAAAGTTCACAGCGAAAGCGAAATAACATTGAGCCTCATCTTCAAGCATGCGCCACAGGCAGTCATGTTGGTTGTAGACTCGAGCCAAATCATTCAGCATCAGAATTTCCTGCACATTGGAATATGCAGCCCCCGAAGGAGGTCAATACAATGATGTATTGGCAAGTGACTATGGTGGATATGTATACTGGCAAGTCTAACATCTATATGCATATTTGGCTTGGTGGGGTTGAAGGCTATTTGCAGAAAGCAAGTTTTCTCCTATCATTTTGTAAAACACTTTTATTTCTCGAAGATTTGGCACCGAGGGATAAAGCCCAAGTGCACCAACAATTCTTTCCTTAGTCAAATTTTACTTTATGAAAACAGTGTTGAGATTCTTCTGCCCATCCTTGTCCAGTTGCTCGAAGTAGTCCATTTCCGGGGACACGGCTGAGAACTCAGATTGTCGACTCTGCAGAGGTTGTGCACTTTCACCTTTAGACTCAATTTGTCCGAGAAATCCTATACACGCGGAGTGTATTATGGAAGGGAGAGAATTGAGACAAGAACTTTCAGAAGGAGAATGCAACCATACTAGCAAGACCCGTTCCACCTATCATCTCTACATCTGCTTGTCAAGCTGACAGGTTGCACTCCCACAACTTAATCATTCTAGACAGAGCCCATTGTCAAAAGGTTGCACAGGAAGCTTCTAAACTTGGAGGGACTTGGTAATCTCTTCGTTCCTAGGTGTCCATCCACAAGTGTACTTCTGGGTAACAACCACCATACTCATGGCCCTAAGTAGAATAGACATTCATCCTAGGCGATGACAACCACAAGCATAGTCCCAAAAGCCACTCAACATAAACCATATCAACCAATTCCACCCAGATGTGTATTTTAGATTTTTAACACTTAGAAACATTTCCATAACATGGTAAAAAAATTTATAGCATGGCTAAGCAACTAATAAAATCTTTTCATGGCTGCTTAGGAAAAAGGGTGGCTACACACTACTAGGATATTTGTAAAACACAAACTAACTTAGTATTATAAAATAAATCAAAATTCCCTATCATGCACACTACTCAAAATATACTACTTATGCATATAGAAATTATGGGATATTGTATGAATGTCACTTGCCTTGGTAACAGGAGGAACAAGCACAACAAGAATAACAATCACAAGCAATACCTTCCTCTTCTTCACAATCTAGCACAATCAATGAATAAAATAAATACCAACACAATAACATCACAACACTAAAATAAAATCATGTATGCATGAATGATATGCTATGATAATGGGACACACTTATTAATACTTCTTATTTTCTGTCATTAATAAGTGAATTATAATTTTTAGGTATTTCTTATTTTATTTATCAATTAAATAATTTTAAATTAATATAGTAAAACTTTGATTTCTATAATTACAACTTTAATTGCTTTTATGACATCTTCAATTTGGACATTTATTAATATTGCTGGACAGAGGGAAGTAATACAATCCTAAAACAATTACATTTATTTCTAAATCATTTTTATTATTTAAGTTATTATTTTAATGGCCGAAATACTCCTCTGATAATTATACAAATTATAGTTTGTCAAAGGGAAAAACAATTGATGTGGAAATAAACTACATGAACAGAGCTATCCGTGGATATAAAGTTTATCAAATTTGAACTTGTAGATCAAAAGTTATGAATTTTCTAAGTTTTCCATATTTTCTGTTTTATTTATAAAAATTTCTGCGAAAAAGAATTAACAGGGGCTACGTGGCGCGATCCTATTGGTCGGTACCGCTTCGACGCGGATCGGCTGCGAGAGCCGTCCGATCTAATTATAAATGGACGCGTGAGATCTAATCGATCTAGATCCATTGGATCTAGATCTAACGGTCCACGATCCGTTGACCAAATACGGGCGGCGCGATCACCGGAGACGCGCGGGGTGCGGCGGAGCCATGGCCAGCGTTTGCGCCCGAGGCGTTCTACGGTGCTAGGAGGAAGGAAGAGCTCGCCGGAGTTTCGCACGACGACGGTTCCTCTCGGTCGTGGACGGAGGCGAGGTTTCGCTGCAAAAACACACGCCCCACCGTGTCAAATCGATGCGCACGGCTCACAGGGAGCGAAGGGAGGTGGAAAGGAGGTCCGAGGTGGCCGGAGTTGCTCGGGCGGCGGAGTTCTTACCGACGGCGACCACGGGATTGCGTGAGCTCGAGCGGGCAGCCTATGGGCTCTCGGGAGGCGTGGTTTGGAGCAATCGTACGAGAGCGAGGAGGGCTATTAGTAGGGGGAAACAGCGAGGTAAATGGAGTAGTAAATCGCCGCATTCAAACGAAATCAAATCGGGCGTTTTCGATCGGAGACGTGGGCGTGATTTGGGGACGAACGGCTCCGCGGGGGAGATGACAGGTGGGTCCCACCTGTCAGCGACTGCGAGCGAGCGCGCGGGGCGCTGGGCCGCTGGCCGGCTGATAGGCTACGCGCGCGCGGCAGATAGATACGGGCCACGGCCCACTCGACTCAGAAATCCAATTATTTTTATTTAAATCCTTTTCTGTTTTTAAATACTGATTTCAAATATGATTTTTAAACCTATTCAAAACATTTCAGAAAAATTCATAAAAATATGTTTTGGAAAGGTTATTAAAAATGGAACTTTTTAACATTATACTTTCCCATATATAAATTGGTAAATTTTTATTTATTAAATGAGTTTTAAATAAACACTTTATGGATTTATAGATTATTTATATTTAAAATTTGAAGTTTTATTTAATCTTTTTGAGATGTAGTTTTATGCCCAATGATGCATGATGCTTGAATGCAAGTTTTAAATTTTTGCAAAATTTGGGATGTTACACCTAGTCGGCTCACAAACCGACTTAGGGATGCTACACAACCAGTGAACTTCTGCACATCTTTGAGACGTATCGGCAATTTCATGCTCTCGATAGCACGTATTTTACCCGGGTTGACTTCAATTCCCCGGCTTGATATGAGGAAACCGAGTAACTTTCCGGTGGGGACATTGAATGTGCATTTATCCAGGTTCAATTTCATCCGGAATCTTCTTAAGTTTTTAAATGTTTCCCTCAGATCTTCGATCAATGAGGATCTTTCTTTTGTTTTTATGACTATGTCATCGACATAGACCTCGGTATTCCGGCCTATCTGGTCATGCAAACATTTCTGCATGCATCTCTGGTATGTAGCACCAGCATTTCTCAGACCAAAAGTCATGACACGATAGCAATAAGCCCCATATGGGGTAATAAAAGCAGTTTTCAATTGATCATACGGATTCAAAGGTATCTGGTGAAAACCGGAGTAGGCATCTAAAAAAGTCAAGAGTTCACTCCCGGCAGTGGAATCGATCACTTGATCTATCCGGGGAAGTGGAAACGGATCTTTCAGGCAAGCCTTGCTGAGGTTGGTGAAGTCAATGCACATGCGCCACACCTTAAGCAGGAGGGGATCATCTTTCTTCTTCTCTACCAGGACCGGATTCGATATCCAATCCGGGTGCAGCACTTCCATCACGAATCCGGCAGCCAGCAGTATGGCGAGATGCTCCATGATGGCAGCTCTTCTCTCATCCGAGAGGCGCCTAGTCGGTTGCTTCACCGGCTTCGCATCCGGTCTAACAAACAGAGAGTGCTCAGCCAACTCCCTCGGAACGCCTTGCAGATCATCACTTGACCACGCAAAAGCATCCCGATTCTCACAGAGGAAGTCGACGAGCTCGCCTTCCTATTTGCTGTCCAGGTTGCTGCCAATGATGACCTGGCGCTCCGGGTTGCTGGGGTCAATCCCCACCTTCTTCGTCTCCTTTGGTGGCTGGAATGACGCACTCTGCTCCGGGTTCACCATCCCGGGCATCACGAGTTGGGAGGTCTTGGCCAGCGTCACCACTTGCTGGATCCTCTTCTTTTCCTCAGCTATCACCAGGGACTCGGCTAAGCACGAGCCGGCCGAAGCACACTCCATGGAGCGCTTGTGATCCCCCGAGATGGTGATTATGCCGTTAGGACCCGGCATCTTCATCTTCAGGTATCCCATGTGAGTTGAGATCAGGAACTTGACCAGGGCTGGCCTGCCGATCAGCGCGTGGTACGGACTTTCGAGGTCCACGACCTCGAATTCCAAGCTCTCGGTTCGGCAGTTTTCCCGGGTTCCGAATAACACCTCAACCCAGATTTTACCCATGGGTGAGCAAGAGACTCCGGGCACAATGCCATGAAAGGTCGTCTCGGTGGGTAGCAAGGTGTTCATGGACACCCCCAGCTTCAGCATCGTATCTTTGTACATGATGTTAATGGCGCTGCCATTGTCAGTCAGAACCCGACTGAAGCGGACGTTGAGGCTTGGTCCGACAAGGTTGGGTCTACCACTAAGGCATATGCACCCGGCTTAGGCATAACCCGGGGATGATCCTTCCGGCTCCACGTGATATCCATCTCGAACCAGTGCAAGAACTTGGGCACCGCCGGAATCACATCGTTCACTTCCAGGGCGCGCTGTCGCACACTCTTCCGGTCAGTGGGCTCGGTCACAAAGACCACATAGCTTTGCTGTGCCTCCCGGTAGTTGCCTTGCAGATGTCCGGGTTGATTACTTGGTCCTGCGCCATTGTCGTTCCGGGCGGGCACCATATTTACCGGCCGGGGCGGGGGTCCTCGGTGTGGTTGATTAATCCGGATCGCGTTGGCTCCGGATGCCGGAGTGGGAGGTCTCGGAATGTTGGGTCGAGATGCCGGAGCACTCGGCCGAGTAGCCCCCGTGCTGCCCTCCCGCAATGTGCGCTGATACCAGCGGCACTGCCGAGTGGAGTGGTTTGCTGGCTTGTTGGCCTCCAGGGTATGGTAACAGCATGGCTTGTTCAGCATCTCTTCATACGTCAGGGGCTTCTTCTGGTCCACCCAAGTTTTCTGTACTTCCTGGCTCTGACCCAAAGCCGGGCCACTTGTTTTCTGACGCTGATTATTGCCGGCATCTTCTTGATCTCGGGTCACGGCTGCGACATGCTGTGCGGCATGGTGGTACTCGGGCTGATTCCTCTTATGGCCAAAATCTTGGCGATCGTGGCTTCTGCTCGATTCCGAACGCCAGGTCCCGCATTCCTCCTGTTGGAGTCACCGACATCCACCAGGGGTTGCATGGGATCTCCAAGCGTGTAGGTATCGGCGATGCGCATGGTCTCTGCCAAGGTCGTTGGCATCTTCCTCTGCAATTTCTGCCAAAGCATTGAGCCATGCCGACATCCTTGCGCAAACCAGGAGATGGCCTATGCCTCTACCACACCTTCGCAAGAATTGCGAATGTTGCTCCACCGGGTAAGGTACTCCCGGTCGGTCTCGTTGCTCCTTTGCCTACAGATGGCGAGCTGTTGAGGTCTGTTGGGCCTTTTGTACGTGGTGGTGAAGTTGCTGATGAACGCCTCCTCGAAATCTAACCAGCAGTCTATGCTGCCGGTTCTCAAGTTGTTCAGCCAGATTCTGGCAGGTCCTTCCAACATCTGTGGCACATAACGTACCGCCCAACGTCTGTTTCCACCGGCTATGCTTACTGCAGTTACATAGTCGGTCAACCAGTCCTCCGGCTTCTTGCTGCCGTCATAGTACTTAGCACCCCGGTTGAGCTGGAAGTTCCGGACAGGCGGCTCCCGCATGATCCGGGGTCCAAAGCAGGCAGGTCCCGGAGGTCCTTGCTCTTCCACTAGCTCGGATTGGTGAATCCGGTCGAGCCGGATTCTGGCATCAGCCGGATCCAGTTGTCTGGTTCCTATCCGACATCCCAAAGGATTCTCATTGGGTTGGTACCCAAGCTGCTGCAACCTTGAGTTGCCATCGTTGTGCCTGTCGAGTACCGGGATCACAGCTTGCTGCGGGACGGAGGCGGCCTCCCTACGTAGGTTTCCCTGAACCCGTGGCGGATTCCGGGGTGGATTACCACGGCTAGCCGGGTTATTGTTTCCTACACCCCGGTTGCCACCACCAGGATTACTCTGTGCCTGCCCGGAATTATGCTGCCCGGCTTGCTGGATACCGGCGAAGGCCGGGTCGTACGTCTGCAACTGCTTGTTTTTCCCGGAGCCCCGACTTCGGCTCCGGCTCTTGCTCTTGCTCCTGCTCGGATGCGGAGAGGAGGCCTCTCCGCCCGATCTCTGGCTGTCAGCCCTAGCTGAATGCACTTGGGACCCTGCCCCTGGGTTCTTTTTCTTGAAGGCCTGGTTCTGCCGGTTGGCCTCAATGACCAACTAGTTCACCCGCTCCTGCTGCTTGCGCAGAGCCTCACCGGATAGCCCAGCCAGCTCCGCCATGGCAGCTTCGGCAGCCCTAAGAGTTTTTGCCGGCGAGCTGTATACCGGTTTCCCAGCCGAGATCATGCTACCCGTATGACTAGTCGCGGCCCCACCGGCCAGCTCATCATTCACCATTCTGCCTTTCTTGCGCAGATCCGCGATGCGCTTGTCCCGGGAGTCTATCTTAAGGAACCCGTGAGCTGCATTGTACTCCCGGAGGCTAGCACTGAGCTCACGCCGGATCTCGGTGATCTCTTGCGCTTCGGCGAGCAGCAACCTACGTTGCTCATCCAAGTCAGCCGAAGTGGCTTGGGTATCTGCCTCAGCTGTCAAGGGGACAGCCAACTTGGCCACCAGACCCGAGAGGGGATCCGGGCGACGACGGGGCTGGGACTGCTGCGGATCGCTGTCTCGGGCCGTACCTCTCTCCTGAGGAGGTTTGGCCAAGTGAACATGGCCGCTACCGGCATCGCCGTCGGCGTCCTGGTACTCCTCCTCGGTTACCCCGACCATCATGACCGCGACGGAGCTCGCGGTGCGACTGGCACACGGACCCCGGTTGGCGCAGAGCATGGGAGGATCCTCAGCTTCCAGGACAACATCCGGGTAGCTGCAGATAACCTCGGTGGCGACGTAGGTGGTGAAGCCAGAGAAGTCGATGAGGCATCCGTTCACCGGGAAGGGTTTGTTCCGGAAGCACCCGACATTGTCGCTGACGAAATCCATCTCGCCCAGCCTGACGACAAGGCCAGATAGAATCCGGACGCCGATGCGAGCGGGGGGACCCGTCCGGATGTGTACACCAGCCAACGCCTCTGTCGGCCCCACGGTGGGCGCCAACTGTCGTGGTGGTGTCACGGCAGATTTCATAGGATGGCTAATTTGTGGGGCCGATGGACGTTGGTGGATCCGGGGAGGGATAGCGAGCTGAAGATCTCACATGGGGGAGGATCCCAGTTAGACCGAGATCTCCGAAGAACACCAAACAAGCTCAAAGTGCAAGGGGAAAGATCTAGCAAACACGAACAAATGCACGAAGGCAAAGAACACACACACGATGTACCCAGGTTCGGGGCCCTCGTGGGGAGGTAACACCCCTACTCCTGCCTTTCCTCTCAAAATAAGGGTGTAACAAGGACTACAACTTGCTCTTAGAGCTCTTGTGGTGAAGAACACGAAGAACTAGATGAACTAGAGGGAGAAGGAAGTAAATGCTCTAGGAGTAAATGAGACTAGAGTTTTGGCTCCCAAGTTGGTCTCTCTCCCGCAGGAGCAGTTATGGCGCCTTTTATAGAGTTCCGGCCAGGAGGGCCGGAAACCCTAATCCGGCTTGGCCCCACCGGACAGGCCTAACGGTTATGTCGACACCGGCTAGTGCGACCTAGCCGCCGTGCTATCCGGCGTAGCCGCTTCGTCATCATTCCGGCAAGGACGGCCGACGCCGTCCTGGAACATCATTGTCCCCCTGTCAGAGACAAGACATGTCTTTGCCCATCCCGGGTAGCCTTTTCCGGATTGCCGGGCTAGGCATGTCCGATCTTGTCATACCGGTGTCGTACCGGCTGACGCGCTCCCGTGTCAGGCGGGAGGTGACCATGCTTCCATGTCAGGCGGGAAGTGACCATGCTTTCGTGTCAGGGGGGATGGTACTTCCCCCCGCGTCAGGCGGAAAAGCCTGCTTCAGACCGTTGACGGCCTACCGGCATCCCTCATGCCGGTCACCTCCTTGCTCGACCTTGCGAGTCCTCCATGCACACATAAAGCAACCTGCTAGCACCGAGACAAACACTCCGGTTAGCCCTTACCCGGGTTGCCTATCCGGTACCTCCGGGTACTTCTCCTACCGGAGGTCTACTCGGAGCCACGAGGTCCGAGGTCTCTCCCGGATGCACCCGAGTTCCTCTTAGGATGCGTATCTCTAGGCCTAGCCTCCCGAAGATGTCTTAGCCTGCCAGCAAAGACATCTTCGAGAAGCTAGTTCTTAGAGGAACCACCCGCTGATGTTTGTGCTGTTCTGAGGGCTCGGGGTGGCTATTTATAACCGCCAGGGATGACCCTTGCGCCCGCCAGGAGGCACCTTGCACTCTACCAGCTCCGAAAGGTCAAGTTACCCCTTCAGCGCACCAGGGGGTAGCCCTTGCACTCGCCAAAGGTCAAATACTGTTGCCACACTGTAGAGTAGTGCCGAGATCTGCCCTACCCGGGGTGCAGCCCCCCGACACTAGTCCCCGAAGCTGGTGCTGTGCAGCGACCCCAGATGATGGGCGGCATCAGCTTTAATAACAACAATCACCCAAGGAAACATGGGACGATCCTTCGATTTGATGCCGAGACGATCTTTACCGAGATCCCCAGACCGAGATCCTTCCGACCGGAAGGCCATGCACCTAACCGGATAGTGCCCTGTCAGTGCATATTACCGTTCGTGCCGAACTGAATTCCAACTCAGGGGCTGGGTCCCACCCGGGGTCTTGTCGAGTCAGAAATGCACTCGAGTGCTTTTGACCGAGCACGCCACTGCTCGGGTTCGCGCGCCGGGAGCTGCAGCCGATCCGAAGTCCAACCGTTGGGGCTCTGTGGCCCGTGGTGTGGCCGGATCGGGCGCTCCGGGCGACGCCACGTGCCACGCGGCACAAATAGATCCCACCCACGATCGGAGAGATCGTGGGCGGGAAACTCGGAAACCGCTCCGGATCCCCCCCACAAATAGGGGACCGGAGCGGTCTCTTCTTCTTCTTCCCCAACTTCTTCACTTCTGCCGCAACGGTCTCGAGCACTTCGCCGTCGTCGCGCTCGGAGCCCAAGCACTGCCGTTGCCGTTCGTCACCGGAGCCGTTCGCCTTCGCCGCCAGGCCCCGCTACTCTCGCTCGTCACCGTCCTCTTTTCCTCTAGTGAGTTCTTCCACCCGCTCCGACGAACTTCACCACGACGACGATGCTTCGTGCTTGGCCGTGAAACCACGCATCCGCGGGTTGCGCCGCCGCCGGCGAGTGCGAGCCGCGCGGCGTTGACGACGGTGCCTTCCACACTTTATCCTTCACTCGCATTAGGCCATCTTCGTATCTCACCCGAGTATATTCGCGTCGATTAAGTTTCATTTTATTCGCGCGTGGTAGATCTCATTTGCTAGGAACCCGGTTGCTTTTAGGAGTTTGTGATCCGGAGTCTTAGCTCCTGGTAGACTAACTCGACTAACCGCCGTTCCGCCTGCAGAATAGCCCGAATACATCCTCAGGTCCCTCCGACATGGGTGATGAGAGTGTCCGGGGGTGCTGGGATGGGTCCGAGACCATCCAGAAGGATCTCGACTGGCTGTACCGGACGCACCGGATTCCGCCAGAAGTCGAGAGTCGACTCCCGGAGGACGAGGTCCAACCGGAACCCCAACCCGGGGAATACGTTGTATTCCTCACGCATTTTGAGCGGGGGTTCGGGCTTCCGGCTAGCCCCTTCTTCCGCGACTTCCTCGACACCTACAGCCTCCAACCTCATCATCTCCCAGCCAACGCTATCATAAATGCTCTCGATCTTCACCACCTACGCGGAAGCGTATCTCGGCGTGTGGCCTTTCTTGGACCTCTGGGCCAAGTACTTCATCCTCCGCCGCCAAGTCATCCCCAACCCGGACAAGAAGGTCAAAGACTTAGTCGATTGCGGGGCGGCCACTATAATTCCTCACGCCGACTCCGGATTCCCCAAAGTCCAGGGGCTAGAATCCTGCCAGAAGTGGCAGCGGAGCTTCTTCTACGTGAAGAACCGGGAGGTCTCGGGAGATGGTCCGGGATCCTCGAGACGGAATTCATCAATCTACCCGAGTTCGTCATGGGTCCTCCCCGCGAATTCGACCTCTGGAACCGGCTCCCGGATACCGAGGAGGTCAGATGCATGCATGACGTCCTCAACGTGTTGACGGAGAAAATGACGTCTGATGACCTTCTGCGCTGCTTTATCATCCGCCGCGTCTGCCCCCTACAGACCCGAGTGCACAAGATGTGTCATATGGACGGGCTGTTAGATCCCACCAGGACCAACATTTTTGGGCTGGACCATGCTGGAGTCGCCCGTCGCGTTCGAGCTATTGCTCGAACGAAGATGCCGGATGACTATGAGTGGGGTCTTGTCGGGGGTTCCCGGAAAAAACCACTGCGGCAGGTGCTTGTGTCTGTCTTTCGCCAACTTACGTTTGCACCCGGATTCTGCTGGAAACAGACATGGTTGTCATGCAATGACTTGTTCCTGCAGTTATTCGAGCGGCAGACCGAGGAGGACGCGATGCATGCCGGTGGAAAGTTCACGCCGAACATCCCGGCACCAGATAAGATGCCGAGAGAGGATCCCGACAGCGAGGACCACCTTGCCATTCCTCTAGCTCGTGCTGCTGCTCCGGGTAATTCTTCAACCCCAGAGGCTATTTCCATTTCATCAGATGATGAGGATGAGATTGATTGTCAAATACTCGATGTGATTGACGCTCTTCCCCTCAACTGGGCTTCGCCAGTGGCTCCGAGACCCACAGCCGTGACCTGGTTGCCCAATGGACTAGCTCATATAGAGGCTTGCTAGGGACCTGGTTGTCTATGTATCACACGTGTATTAATAATTCCGATTAGTACAGTTATATCATAATACACAAACCTATTATAAACTTATGAGAAACGCAATAAATACTACTTATTTATTTGCCTCTAGGGCATATCTCCTTCATGTTCATCTTTGGACAGATCGATGTCTTCGTAGGTGTGATCCGGTCTAATGGAGCTGACACGGAGCAGTACGAGCCATAGTTCGAGTCAGAGTCCGGGTCAACCACGATGGCCCAGACAGACGGAGAGGAATGAGTTGGATCACCAGAAGAGGGAGAATCGGTGAACCGGGTCATGGAGGACTCCCTTGTCACCCCCGTTAATGTATCAGATCTGGATACAGACACATAATCAATCTTACCCTTGTTCAACGATCGTTTTAGAGATGGGTTTGTGGATGAAGATTACCCGGCGCCGTTGGGACCCGTGCGTCACATGACGGTTCACGTGGTAACCCGGGCACCCCCGGCTGACGGAGGATCGGCTTCCGTGAGTGATGAGACAAGTACCGAGGCATTGGCGAGGCAGAACAGAGATAACTGGGATCAACATCAAGCTCCACCTACAACAAACTATGCACCCCGTAATCCCATAGCAGGAGGAATCTTACCGACTTTTTCAGTTCATTGGCTCATATACAGACACCAGCTGTGGGAATCCCCTTAGGAAACCCGATACTTGCGCCAAACCCGACCAACTTAGTCAGACCTCCGCCGCAGCAGCAGGCGCTCACGGGAACTTCAGCAAGCCCGACACAAGGGGAAGTAACAAACAATAGCACGACTATGATGAGAGAGCTAGAAGAACTAAGGCAGGCGGTGGCAAGGGCGAGCCAAGAGCGTGCGGTGGAGAACCGGCGTATCCAAGGGAGGGAACAACTTGTGATCCAGCAAGAGCAAAACCTGCTGGAAGTAAGAAACACCCTCCAGAGGAGAAGGGACGAGTTAACTGCTATCCAGAACAGCAGGCGCGGAAGCCGGCTTCACCTCCCAACCGGGACAAATACCATAACACCTTTGGCCTTGGAGTTTCAGACACCAAATCCAGCGCCTATGGCGGCACCGGTAGGGATGGTTCACCCGGCGCCAGCGGCTGTCCTACCAGGAGCACCAGCAAGAAACTTGGCAGAGACCGGAGCAGCAATCATCGAGCAACAACCACCACCACCACCACCCAGGTTTGATCCTCCCCCGGGTCATTACAATAACCCAATTAAACAATATTTTTGCAGCGACGCACGCCCTAGAGCGGATACCCTTCGACAACTCACCGGCCAGCTTAGAGGCAAGGAGAGCCGTGGACCTACTAAGGACGGCTGTAGTTCAACAAAACAACAACCCACGAGGCTCACAAGCTTTCAACTCAGAACCGGCAAGGACCCATACCAGAACTCGGCAGTCGGAGCCGGGGGCAGCAAGATCAGTTCAAAATAGGTTGGGACCGGTAAACCGGCCAGCCCCACAATCAGTCCAACATAAACAGCAGCAACAGGTGCTCATGCCACGAAGGATGGCCGCACCCGCTGCCTCCGCTGCCCAATCCATAGTAGACAGTTCGGGAGCAAGACGCGCGGCGGCTGTGGTAGCCACACCTGAAGCCGGAGCGAGAGTCGGAGCCACGGTTCAACCCAGACCCGTCGTGAATTCACCCGCGCCGGGTCACGAAGGAGGCTCATCTGTAAACTTAACAGGACCCAAGTGTTTGTCGGACGCGATCAGATCAGAACCTTTTCCGGAAAAATTTAAAGAGCCGAGTAAGGTTGTTAACTATGAGCCGAACATGAACCCGGAAACATGGTTGAGTGGGTACAGTATGCCCATGGACATGAAGAACGCAACAACGAACCTGTGTGCAAGATACCTAAGGTGCACCCAAAATTTGGCTGGACCGGCTTCCACCAAACAGCATCCATTCATGGGAGGAACTCAAGACGGCATTTATTTCAAATTTTGCCAGGACATGCAAGAAGCAATATACTGAGGCCGATCTAGATCAATGTGTCATGAGGAAGACCGAGTCAGCAAGGCAATGGGTAGCACGAATCACAGAGATCCTGCAGTCATCAATCAATATTTGCGCACACGGCAATAACCACGATGGAGAAAAACCGTGCCTTCGATTCTTTAACGCACAAGCTAGGACGTATGAGAGAAGATCCGGCTCGCCAAGACATCACCATTGGGGAGGTGGTCTCAATTGCTTACAAATATGCAGCGACAGACAAAAGAGTAGGCGAGACTGAAGAGCAACAAAAGAGCAACCGGGTCAATGCAACGCGTAACCCGGCGCCAAGTCAGAACAACGGAAATCAAAACAATAAAAGACCCTATGAGGGAGGAAACTCAGAGTTTGTTGGAACCACCCAGGCCTCAGGCTATAGAGGACCAAGACCCGGCGGAAACTTCAGAGCCGGTCCCCCAAGAGGACCAAATATCAGTGAAATATATAACATGCCGTGCCCTAGGCATGCCAGGAACGGTAAACCAGCCAGTCAAACGTTAGCACAATGCGCTGACATGAGGGCCTGGATAAAACACGAGCAATCTTTGGAGCAGAACCAAGGCAACTTCAACGGAAACAATGGACACAATGGTAATCATGGTAATCACGGCAACAACGGTAACCCGGGCAATCAGGGTACCGGATACGGGTCTCAAGCACCACCAAACAACAACGCCGGGTCAAGTCAACACCAAGGTGGAGGTTGTCAACAAACACCGAAAGAGCTTCACAGTCAAGGCCAATATCATGTGTTTACCATCAACACATGTAGGAGAGAGCAAAAATTGAAAGACAGAGAGGTCAATGCAAAAGCAACAGCCTTACCAAGATATCTAAAATGGTCAGAGCAACCAGTTACATGGAGTAGAGAAGATCACCCGGAAGGAATAGAACACCCGGGTCTCCTAGCCTTGGTAGTGGCGCCACAAGTAGACGGTTTTCGTCTGAACAAGGTCCTAATGGACGGAGGGAGCAACATCAACATCTTATATCTAGACACCTTCCAGAGGATGGGTTTGTCTGAAAGTCGACTAACACCAACATCAACATTTTTTCATGGAATAGTACCAGGAAAGTCGGCTCACCCAAACGACAAAATTAGACTGGAGGTAGCCTTTGGAGTAAACAAGACGCAATACAGGTCTGAATACCTAACATTCGAGGTGGTAGATCTAAAGAGCACGTACCACGCTTTATTCGGAAGGCCGGCTTACGCCAAGTTCATGGCGAGACCATGTTATGTTTACCTCAAGTTGAAGATACCGGATCCCCAGGGGATCATCACCATTGAGGGAAGCAAAGACATGGCAATCGAGTGTAACCGGGGTGACGCCATCATGGCAGATCAGGCCTGCTCAGAAGAAGAGTTGAAATACTACAAGTCTCAGGTAGACCCGGCTGACAAACGCGTGATGCATAAGCCGGCCCATGAAGAAGAAAAGAAAAAATTCAAGTCAGCACATGATACCAAGATGGTTGACTTCGTGGAAGGAGATTCCTCCAAGCAGTTCTCAATCGGGTCTCATATGGACCCAAAATAGGAAAGCGCTCTCTTCGAGTTCATCCGTGAGCATCGTGACATCTTTGCATGGTCCCCCTCGGACATGCCGGGTGTCCCAAGTGAACTCGCCGAGCATAGTTTACATGTTGATCCAGCAGCAAAGCCACTAAAGCAAGGCCTGCGTCGTTTCAATGCAGACAGGAAAAAAGTTATTGGAGAGGAGATATCCCGCCTTCTAGCAGCCGGCTTTATCATGGAAGTGTATCACCCGAAGTAGCTGGCTAACCCGGTCCTTGTGCTAAAAAAGAACGGAGAGTGGAGAATGTGCGTAGATTACACAAGTTTGAACAAAGTCTGTCCAAAAGATCCCTTTGCGCTACCTCGGATAGACTAGATAATTGATGCCACAGCCGACAACGAGCTACTGTGCTTCCTGGATGCTTATTCCGGGTATCACCAGATCAAGCTCAAAGAAGAAGACCAAGAGAAGACATCATTTATCACACCCTTCAGAGCCTTTTGCTACAAAACAATGTCCTTTGGCCTCAAGAACGCAGGGGCAACATACGAGAGGTGTATCCAGAAGTGCTTTGAAGATCAGATTGGCCGCAACGTCCGTGCTTACGTTGATGATGTCGTGATCAAATCTCAGAAAGCCGGGTCTCTCCTAGATGACCTGAAAGAGACCTTTACCAATCTCCGCAAGTATCAGATGAAGCTCAACCCGACCAAGTGTGTGTTCGGGGTTCCAGCAGGCATGTTACTCGGCTTCATAGTTTCAGAGAGAGGAATTGAGGCAAACCCGGCCAAAATCAAGGCGATCATGAACCTTAAGAAGCCAGAGTGCGTAAACGACGTCCATAAATTGACAGGTTGCATCACAGCCCTAAGCCGGTTCATAGCAAGGATGAGAGAGAAAGCACTTCCATTGTACAAGCTATTGAAGAAATCAGACAAGTTCATATGGGACCGGGAAGCAGATGATGCCTTCGAAGATTTGAAGAGAATATTGTCCACATCACCAGTCTTAGCAGCTCCTACGAGTAAGGAGCCAATGTTGTTATATGTCTCCGCCAACTCACGAGCCGTCAGTGCCGTGGTCGTCGTAGCGTGGTTATAACTTCGCCAAAGGGAGACAAGCTGAGTTATGTCTTACAGATACACTTCGAGCCGTGCACGAATAACATTGCCGAGTATGAAGCTCTGTTACACGGCTTGAAAGTCGCCAAGGAGATGGGCATCAGGAGGATCATGTGCTATGGGGACTCGGACTTAGTGGCACAGCAAGTATCAGGGACTTGGGATCGAAAGGACGCCAATATGGCAGCATACAGACGAGAGGTTGACAGGGTAGCCGGGTTCTTCTCCGGGTATCAAGTGGAACACATTGATAGAAAAAAGAATGAGGCGGCGGCCGCTTTATCAAGAATCGGCTCCAGGAAAGACCCGATACCACCTAATGTATTCAAGGCCGAGTTATATAATCCATCCGTCAAGCTACCAACTGAGGAAGAACTTGCAGTCCCTGACGACCCGGAGTCCCAGTTGGTTGCCGCCTTACACCAAACCCCCTCATGGACCGAGCCGTACCTAGCATATCTACTCAGAGAGGAGTTACCACAAGATGAAGTTCTGGCGAGACAAATTGTACGCCGGGCTAAGGCGTACGTCATCATCAATGGCGAGTTACACAAGAAGAGCACTTCGGGAGTTTTTCTGCGATGTGTCTCACCAGAGGAAGGCCTGAAAATCCTACAGGAGATCCACTCAGGAGATTGTGGACACCACGCATCAACAAGATCAATGGTAGCTAAGGCATTCAGACATGGTTTCTTCTGGCTGACGGCTTTGGCAGACGGGGAGAGCATAGCCCGGGTTTGCGATGGATGCCAGAGATATGCAAGGCATATTCACGTACCGGCTCAGGACCTAAGGACAATACCAATCACATGGCCTTTTGCAGTATGGGGTACGGACATGGTTGGACCTTTCCAGCCGTCACCCGGCAAGAAAACTCATCTCTTGGTAGCAGTGGACAAGTTCACAAAGTGGGTCGAGGTCCAAGCCGTCAACAACTGCTCAGCAGCTACATCAGTCAAATTTCTGAAGAAAATCATATTCAGATTCGGGTATCCCCACAGCATCATCACAGACAATGGGACAAACTTCTCACTTGGAGAGATGCAGAACTTCTGCGGAGACAACGGGATCCGGCTTGACCTGGCTTCGGTTTCACATCCCCAGTCAAACGGCCAAGTTGAAAGAACAAACCAAGAGCTCCTCAGAGGGGTAAAACCAAGGCTCCGGGTTCCGCTAGTCAGGGCAGCCGGAGCCTGGGAAGAAGAACTGCCATCAATCGTCTGGAGCATCAACACAACCCCAAATAGATCCACCGACTTCACTCCTTTCTTCATGGTATACGGAGCAGAAGCCGCCTTACCCAGCGATATCCTACATGATTCTCCAAGAGTTGCAAATTACGTGGAGACCGAAAATGAGAAAGCCCGGCTCACGTCAGTGGAATTATTGGAAGAAGCAAGAGAGCTAGCCCTGGAAAGATCAACTATATACCAGCAAGATTTAAGACGGTATCACAGCCGCCGGGTTAGATCCAGGACTTTCCAGGAGGGAGACTTGGTCCTCAGATTGGCTCAGAACAGCGCCGACTTTCATAAGCTCACTCCCCCATGGGAAGGAGCTTTCGTGATAAGCAGAAATCTAAACAACGGATCCTACTATTTGGTGGATCTAAGGGAAGAAAACACAAAGACATGACCAAACACAGACCACACAAGGCACGACAGGTCGTGGAACATAGCAGAGCTTAGACCATACTACACATAGGCAAAGGGAAGCCCGGATGGATGGTTTGCACACCTTTTTTGTATCTTTTTACTGAGAAAGTAGCAGGTTTCAGACGCGCTCTTTTCCTTACCAGGGTACCTAAGGGGACTGGAAGGTTTTTAATGAGGCGGCTTGCTAGCTATGTACATATCCTGTGCTAAATAAAGAAAACTTCTCTGAAGAAAAGAGTTTGTTGACAAAAGGCGCACAGTCATTACATAATAAGAGGTCTTGGGGGCTTACTAACTAAAAGTTAGAAGTTGAAAACTCAAGACTCGGCAGAGACGCCACCAAGTTTATATTTCTACTCCTTAAAGGGTCTTGGGGGCTTACTAACTAAAAGTTAGAAGTTGAAAACTCAAGACTCGGCAGAGACGCCACCAACTAATCATTCGAATTTCTTAAGGGGTCTTGGGGGCTTGCCAACTATCAGTTGCAAGTTGAAAACTCAAAACTCGGCATAGACGCCACAATTTCTTGGTTATACTTGCCTGCTAGCTTGTAACGCCCCAGGATTTATCCCCTTTTGTTTTGTGAGTTTTCTTTTTTGCATCGACATAGCATCACATTGCATCTCATTAATTTAATTTGTTGCATTTAAATTAAATTTCCACAATTAAATTCGAATTCATTTCAAATTAATAAAAAATGTGATATTTCAAATCTTTTGCAAATGTTAAAAACTAGTTTATTAAATTGTCTATTTAAAACAAAAAACTATTTTGTAAAGGTTTCGTATTCAAATTCCTTTTCGATTTTGTTTTAAAAATATAAAACCGAAAAGAATAAAAGGAGAGGAATAAAAGCCCAAGCCCACCAAATCAAACCCTAGGGTTTCCCCCTGGAAACTTATTTTCCCACCCCCTGACTTTTTGCAGCCACCCTCCTCCTTTTTCTGGTTTTTACAAAATTTTCCTCCCACCTCTCTTTTTCCTTTTTTTTTCCCTTCCTTTCTTTTTCTTTTCCTTTTCTTCTTTTTCTTTTATCCTTTCTTCTTTTTCTTTCCTTCTTTTCTTCCTTTCTTCTTCTTTTCCCTTCTCCTTTCCTTCCTTCTCCCGCACGGGAGAGTCGCTCGCACCCAGCGCACCTCGCCCTCCCGCAGCGCCTAGCGCCGGAGCGCCCCGACGCCTGCATCTCCCCGCCCCGCCCCGGCCGCCACCAGCCGCCGCGCGCGCCCGCGCGCCATATCCGGCCGCCTCCCGCCGGCCGATGCGCCCGCGCCTCCCCGTGCTCCTCCCGCGTGCGCAGCCGCGCCGCCGCTCGCCGCCCGACGTCCCCGGCGCCCCCAGCCGCGCCGGTCCCTGCGGCTCCCCGGCCGCGCGCCCCTCGCCGACCGTGCGCCTCGCTGCGCCTCCACTTTGCGCCTCAGGCCGCGCCCGCCGGCCCTCACGCCGCTGTCCGCCGCGCCGCACGCTCCCCGGCGCCGGCCGCTTCCCCAGCGCCTCGTGCCGCCGCCCCTGCTCCGTGCTCGGCCGCCGCCGCCGGCCCGCTCTGCCCGCGCCACGCACCATCTCCTCCTCCCGAGCCGGTCGGCCTCCCGCACCCGTCCACGCCGGCCGCGCCCCGCTTACCCCTGCTCCGGCCGCCGCCCCGTGCCCCGCATGCCCGCTGTCGCCGCCGCGCCGCGTTGCACGCCTCCACCCGCGCCGGTCGCCGCCGCCGTGCGCAACCGCTCCGCGCCTCCGCTCGGCGCCGCCACCTCTCGCAGCGCGTCGTCCCCGCTGCCTTCTCTTCCGGCCGCATGCACGCCGTCTCCGTTCGATGGCGTCCCCGCGTCCGCCGCACACCGGGTGTTTGACAAAATGTCCGCAAGATCTCCGACGTCGCAATTGTTGTCCGTGTTTGTCCACCCTTCGAGGTGTTGCCCGCCCGTGCGCGCTTTCTTTCCGGTGTCCGATTGCTGTACTCCTACGGGCCACGACTTCCTGCCCACTTCCACGACACCGACAAACGACGATGCCCCGGTTCCGCGTCGACTACTTCCTCTACGGACCAAAGACGTCGGTTTCGAACCCTAGTTCACCCGATCCGACGTACGGACCCAAACCCTAACCCTATACCTATTTTATTAAATGTCATCTATCTTGTGCATATCACATCATAATTGCATGTGTTGCATCTCTTGGGTTTGCGGGTGTAGCAAATCACCTAAATAATAAATATGGAATGTGTGGGACAAATCAATATATGTATTGCCCCATTCCATTTAATTTGACTAGATCATCTTTGCCATGTCTTGCCATGTTAATGAACATTTAATTTGTGGAGTAGATAAATAACTTGCACCTAAGTATTAATTGTCGGAACCTCGGTTCCGCTTAATTTGAGTTAAGTGCATCTCAAATTGCATCTCGCCATGCCATGCATCATTCTCATATGATCATGCTGGATCTTTTGCCGTAGTGGTAAAGTGCATCTTTTACACTTTCCAGTGTTTGTTGCTTCTTCGCGGATACGACGTTGAGATGTGTGAGCCACGACAAGATGTGCTTCCATGCTGGATTCCAGGCAAGCAAAGTTTGCTTGTTTACCTATACATTGTCTTTCATTCCTGCCGTTGATCTCTGCTACCCTAGTATTCGATTCTTATCGCGATCCCATCACATGTTTATCCTGCAGCCCATACAACTTTATCCCCACATCCCATCACCTGTTGTTTGTTTATCTGTTGGCCTTGCGAGTCGTAGCACATGCTTAGAGTTGACTGTGCGAGTCGTCTGTTGGTCTTACGTTTCATCTGCTTAGTATGATAGATTGTTCTACTTTAATAAAATGCTATCTCGTGTTGGGGTATTATAATTAAATGATAAGGCACCAGGCGGAAGGCCTTGCGAGGTGTTTTGTTCTGCTCAGTGTCGACCTAGGAACTGAGATTTTGTCCTCGAATCCAATTTTGAGCGCACTAACCACTTGTGGGTGGCCCTATGGAGCCCCCCTCGACTTTGAACGGATCTACAGCTTGTCCATGTGCCGCAACTAGTTCGGGTTCCATTTGCTCATATGCATGTGCACAATGATGATGATTGATGAGAGGTTATGTTACTTGGGGGTCATATAGGGGTGGTGCGCGCGAAGTTGACAGTTCCTACTGTGGTTTGAGCCGCATGGCGCGCATGCACAAACTAATGAGTCCGCAATTGAGATTCGGCCGGACTCTTGACGCGGGTAACAACTCATATGAGTGGCACTTGGACTTGCTGTAGTGAAGGAATGAGTCGAGTTGAGAGGCCCTGATGCTTGCTTGGGTTGATCATACGAGTATGGGTACAGTAGTGCACCCCTGCAGGGTATAATCTTATCGATGAGCCGTGTCCACGGTTATGGACGACTTTGGTGATGATGTTGGCTAACAAGGTCTAGATAACTTGCACCTAATTAATGTTAATTAATTTGACTAGTAATATAGAATTACTTTCACAATAATTATAATTAAAACTGTTCAACGGTTATGAGCTCCTCTGTTTCCTCGATGCCTTCTCTGGTTATCACCAGATTAAGATGGCAAAAGAGGACGAAGAGAAGATGGCTTTCCTCACCCCATGTGGTGTGTATTGCTACAGTCTGCATGCCGTTCGGCCTAAAAAATGCCGGAGCCACTTTCCAGAGGTTAATGAGGATAGCCCTGAAGGGGTTACATAGCAGAAAACAATAATTTTTCTAGCATATGAAACCCTAACTAGCCAGGATCTATCTATCTAGTACATGCGATAACGGTGGCGGAATGGGTTACATTACCTCCATGTAGACCGATAGCGGGGATTACGCTCCCGCACAAGCGTTGACGATGGAGTCGTACGTAGCCGACCTCGAGGTCACGGAGAACTTGCCGCGATGATGAAGACAATGACGCCGGGATGTCGACGATGATCTGCGTCGACGGGCGTCGGGCGGAAGAAGGCAGAGCGCCAACACCAGGGGTGGTGCGCCGGCGGCAGAGGGGAGGGGGGCGTGGCGGCTGCTGGGGCGAGACGACGTCGCCCAGGCTACTCCAAAGGAGTTGCCTCCGAGAACTCACAAACATACGGAGCTTAGCGACAACCCCCGGTCATTCAGATACAGCTGAAATCGCAGGGGTAGATCTTATCTGGAATTCCGTAGAGCAACGACGCTTAGCGGTATAGCTTAGGTGGAGAGAGGGGGCAAAACGGGCGGAGAAACAGCTCGGCCGGCCTGCAATACAATTAATTGTATTTTCCAATGAATTAATCCAATTAATATGCCTTGGTATATAAAGGGGGAAGGGGGTGTGCAAACCCCTTGGCTCCCCCATGTGGGACCAAAGGAGGAGAGGGGAGGGGGGGTTCGGCCGAACCCCCCTTGGGCTTCTCCTACTCCTAGTCCAACTCGGACTAGGAGGCCCAAGCCTCCCTTTCCTTGTGTGGTGCGGCTCCCCCTTCTTGGGCCCTCTTAGGGCCCATGTAGGTGGGAGCCCCCTTTTTCCTTTATTTAATTAATATTAAATTAATATAAATATCCCATTAATTCATAACTAATATATTTATATATAATTCAATATCCCATGACTCCGAAACTACTTCGGAACCACCCGAACAACTTTCGGACATTCCCGGAACCATTCCATACCTCCCCGGAACTCCTTCCGGACCACCGGAACTCTTTCCGGATCATTTCTCTCTCTCCAACAAATTCCTATAATATTCCAGAACCTATCTCCTGGTGTCGCTAAGACCTTAAGTTTGTTACGCTACGGTTCGAGAACACTCCAGACATGGTCGAGACACTCCGCTCACCAATGACCGTCAGGGATACCTGGAAGTATATGACGACCCCTGTGCATTCCACGAATATCGTCGTTGAACCATAAATATGACATTCATTCCCTTTGTCTCTGCGATACTACCTTGTCCGAGATATGATCGTAGACACACCGATGTCTTTGTTGTATCTCGTTACCGACGAAGGTTATTAACTCGTCTGCGATATTACATCTCCATGACCTAGTCATAAGCTGCGCAGCTATATAGATGCAATATCACCGAGTGGGCCCAGAGTATCTTTCCATTACAAGAATGAACAAATCCCGCTCTTGATCCTTACGTCTTGATGCTCTTTCGGAATACCCAAGATGGACACCATTATTGTCATGCTATATAAGACACAACGTTTGATGCTCTCAAAGCACCCCTACGAAGCATCAATAAGTACGGTCTCACGGTCTAAGGAATAAGCTATCATATTCTTATCTATTGCAAATGACAAACATCGTAATACGATCTTATTGCAATACTTTGTGTATGTCCATCACCTTATTCAACTAACAAGATGACCCCATTGTCAACCGACGTCATTGTCCTTGATCGGGAATCTCGATCAACTGTTGCCCAATGGACTAGCTCATATAGAGGCTTGCTAGGGACCTGGTTGTCTATGTATCACACGTGTATAAATAATTCCGATTAATACAGTTAAAGCATAATACACAAACCTATTATAAACTTATGAGATAATGCAATAAATACTACTTATTTATTTGCCTCTAGGGCATATCTCCTTCAGTCTCCCACTTGCACTAGAGTACAAATAAACTAGCTGCATTTTACTTTATCAGAATCCCTTATCAAATAAGAATCATTTGATAATGCTTGCTTGTGGAAGAGTGTTACTGCACAATCCATGATTGTACATGCTTTTGCGATTCACTGACATCAACTTGCTTGATATCACCATGTTGTCTAACATACATGCAAATACCGTAACTAAGTGAGACTTCTGTTTCCCAGCACTTACTCTGATTATACTAACCAGATAACTGCCCGAAAAACACACTCAGCCATACAGAGCCCCTTGTAACAATTACAAACTCGTGATATCTACAAATTTTCACACCATTGTAGAAAACTTGACATTCGAATGTCAATCCTTTAACTAACGCACTTCTACTTCCAGTAAATTCCAAATTTACTTTTATAACTGCTCTTCTTTCAAGAACATCGGTTATATTTCATCGAGCAGATAATATGGTTTCTGTATGATGTCTAATATTACATAATAGACCCACATGTCATACAACCATTACTTTCATGCATCATTACTCTTAATGATCAATTGGATTCCAAAGGACCATCCTTTTGATTCTATTCTGACTCCTCAGATATAATCCAAAATAACTCGACTAACTATTTAAAATTCCCGTTCTATTTCAAAATAGACACTAACTTTCAAATAGTTTACAAGCAAGCATTCTATTGGTACAGTTTCACAATGTGTCAACTACACAAGATGAATTCGACTCCCACTCAAATTATGTCTCCACATATTTGATAACACGAGCTCCCACTCAAAAAACGTGTCATCCACATATTTGAGTTCCTGAGCTCCCACTCAAAAATATGTTCTTTACATATTCCACCTAAGTAAACTAACATTGACTCCCACTTAAATCGACATTTTGGTCAAACCAAAATCATTGATCTATTATCAATTCGAGTTTAATACAAACTATAGTATTACATTAATACAAATCCCTCAGACTTCAAGCATGTCTACACAAATGTGGTCAACAAATTTGATCTTGTCCAAGACACATTTCTTGACAATACATGCTACCACGTCTTTCTTATAGTCACATTTCTCATATAACACCTTATATGACGATTAAACAATCTTATTCCTCTAATAAGAATTGCAGCAACAATTACTCTCTTAATCCTTTCAAATGCAACTTTGGATTTCCAGGCTCAAAAAGCCTTTGTTCGTATTCCGATATTTTCTCAACTTTTCTTTGTATTCATAAGGTGCACCTTGATCCGTCAACAAGATCTGAAATACTTAATACAGTGCTGTGACCTGACCGCAATATTAAATATAACAACACTTTATTTAGAAGTTTCTTTCATGAAAATATTATGATCTTTATGAAGAGGATTGCAAGCAGAAAATAATTTTCTAGTCTCCCTCACTCTTAATCACTAAACTTTCATTAGCAGACATATACTCTTTGGAACACCTTCCAACATAGGTCTGACACCTTATTCCAAACTTCTAATTCCTATCCATAAACCATAATTCGAAAAATCATCTTTTTCTCGGAATTACATAGACGACAAACTGAACTTTGTTTCTAATTGGTTTAGGAATACACTCCCATTCAATGCGAGTATTCTACAAAGAAGTATTCATGTATATACCGAATTATCGTGTAATCATATACATGTTGACACTACTCTCGATCTCAGGAATTCTTGTTGAGAAAAACATCTATTCTCTAAAGTGGACATTGACTATAATGTTTCGAACATATTAGGAGATTCTAAGACTGATTCTGACGGACCACACTTTATTTAAAATAGAGCATGATTATAATTCCCCACATATCACTATATATGACATTATAATTTTGTGAAACAAATTTCCACAAGTCTTTTGTGTTGAAACCATAATTCAAAAATATTGTCCTTTGATCGAATCTTGTGAATACAATGTTCACTAATCTTTCTTCTGAAAAACCCCATTTGATCTATTATCAAATTAATTTCAGACTTTATGATTTGTCGGGCAAATACTCCTATTTACCAAAATCATAGGAGAATTCGGATCAAGTAATAAACACCATTAATTAATCATTAAAAATGACACTCAATTAATTTCCTCTGGTATTGCAACTTCAATACTTGATTTCAAGCTTAATCAACTCGGCACTCGAAATACTTAAATGGACCAAAAACATCCATTACTTCTTTCACTGCTTTCATGACTAAACTCGACGGTGTTTGTTCTAGTAATAGAACTCTTATTCATAGGACACACTATTTTATCATTTCTACAATTATGAATACCTATCATACAATCAATGTAACTGAGATGTGGAATCTTTATTCATAATATAAAACAACTGACTTGTTCCATAACATAAAACAACTGAACTTGTCTTATTACATGAATAACTTTGTCTTGCAACAATCAAGACACACACACTCGCTCACTATTACAAAAGATCTTATCAAAAACCATTAATGATAACTATGAGAACTTGAGGACGTAAACACCAAAAGGCCATCAACTCCTTGATTAACAGCTTCAGCGCCAGGTCACATCAAACTGCGCCGCATATATGTGATAATTAGGACCTGTTTCACAAACAGAACAAGTCTCAAATACTGCATCATATACCTAGAGGCGAATTCATAATTCTGCATATATCAAATATATACCTATAGCATCGAAGATCTCTCCTTCGATGGAATCAACCTTCAGAGATTTGAATTCAGACACAAACTTGTAGAAGTTCATATCGTCGGCCTTCAAAATGTACTTGCGTACATGCTTCTCATAGCTAGGAGGTAGAGATATCAGGACAGTCCGAATGGCACAAGAATCTGCCATCCAGTAATCGAAGACCATCGTCAGCTGGAAGTAGATGTCATACAATCTCTTCAAATGTGTCTTCAGACAGGTATGATCCTCCATGTGAATGGTCTGGAACATTCTAAGCTGCCTGAATTGCTCACGCTTTAATTCATCCCCGAAGTGTGTCTTTATCGCATCAATCATGACGCTTGGCTCCTTGCGTCGAAACAACTCTTTCAACTCGGGTGCCAGGCATACGGTCATGGTGATCTCCACTTCAATGAATATGTCTCGACGCCTACGGAAATCATCTTCCTCCTCCTCGCTAGCTGAATCTCCTGGTCCTTCTCCTAACGGTTCATCGAGAACATATAGAATGTTGTTGTGTTCGAGAATGTTTCTAAAACCGCTGTACCATCTGATGAAGTTGGACCCGTCGGCTTCTAATGTAGCATCCGGGCTCTTGAGGAAGTAACCGAAGTATAGTTGCGTAGTCTACAGATGCGATCGCAAAAAGAGGTAAGGAAAAGTTTATAATATGTAGGTGAGTTTTAGTTTTATAATCTCATTACCTAAAACACACCACACCAAGATTATTATCCCTAAAAATAATAATGGCGATAACACGACCCCCATCCACCACACCACCCCCGATCATCACGGCCGGCAGCATAGCTTCAAAGGTGGACATAAAATGTCAATCACAACAACTCTGTGACTCGTGCTCGATCTTTCGATCTTCCCGTGTTCCGAGGCCATTTTTCTGGATATGCTAGGCTCGCCAATCAAACCTCGAAGACCCTGCGCGTGCAACATGGCTTACACCCACTGTATGCGAACGACGAGATGTGTGACACCCGATCATCACGGCCTGCCTCATAACGTAGAATTTTCTTGGTGGTGCGCAACGAGCGAGAACACAATTTTGGTATTTGCTAGGGATCATCCTATTTATGATGCTACCGTTGTATATCTAGCATACAAGCAATCAATAGGATGCACACACAACAGCACACAATAATGATCCGGGGTCCACGGGCTATGTTCACTCCCTCAATCCACTCTGGGTAGTAGGTGACATAGTCCACGGGCTCGAAGTCTGGCATTGTAGGATCCGGGGTCATGATGGTGCGTATTTCCCAACGTATCCCATGGGGTATGTTGGTCTCCTCCTTCCTTCCTCGGAAATAGGGTGGTGGTAGCTTCAATACACTTGTCAATCTAGACAGCTGCCTCCCAAAGATGAAACCCGACAAAACTCCAGCATACGCAGTCTCAGTGTATTCTCCCATCTAGAATTTTGAACAGGTAAGAGTATTAGAATTTAAGAGAAAAGGGAAAGATGCAAGACATAATAAATAATGTAAAACCAAGTTAAAGAAAAGTTCAAGATTCACTCATGTTTTGGAAACCTAGTTTAGTTAACTATTTAACCTTTGGGGTCTTAGTCCAATCCTAGGGGTTTCGAACCTACAGGCAACACAGTGCTCTGATACCATCTGTAGCGTACCTGCACTTTAAATAAGACACATACCTGTGTATAGTGCAAATCCCTGGATCGATTCATTTGCACACACAGTTACGATGAAATATCACAACAAAGCGTCAACTTTATTACATCGATGATCCAGAATTACAAAATATTCTTTACAAATTGCATAGCATAAAGCTAGCTTTGAAAAGTACACAGCGGAAATACAATAGCAGTTAGCCTCTATAACTTTCATGCTGCCACAGGCGAAAACATGTTGGTTGTAGACTCGAAACCTTTACGAAACCTCACTCGTCATCTGATCAAATCTGCAATAAGAAAAATATTGCAACAACGTGGGTCAGATTCCATTAAAAATGGAGTCTGGCAAGTGACACTATGGTGGACACTTATGGAATAACTCTAAAGCCTATATGCATATTTGGCTGGTGGAGCTCAAGGCTAATTTGCATAAAGCCAATTTTTCCTATCTTTTTGGAAAACACTTTTCTTAAAATCGACGAGTATGGCATGAAAACCATAAATCTCATCTTCCCTTGTTCACCCATAAGTTTTATTTCTGAAGTTGGAATGGTGGAATCCTCCGTTGACGTCCTTGATCAGCTGCTCAAAATTGTCCGTAACCGGGGACACGGCTAAGTACTTAGTTTTACACTCTGCAGAGGTTGTGCACTTTCACCATTGTACCCATTCAACCCAAGGGATCCTTTACACACCATTTGTGATAAGGAAAGGAGAGAATGAGACGAGATCTTTCAGAAGCATTTTCCCTCCCACCTGGCTTGACCCGTTCCACCTACATCCCCCTACATCTGCTTGTCAAGCCGGAGAGAGTCCACGCAACATAATTGATCAAGCCAGAGCCCATATGGCAATGGCTGCACTGGAAGCAATCGTCACTCGGAGTTCTTCAGATCCCTCTGTTCCTGGGTGGCCATTCTCAAGTGTACATACTCTAGGAACCATAGAAATGGACCTGAGTAGCCACTCAACATAAACCATCCGACCAATTACCACCCAGGTGTTTCATTCTTAACTTAGTAGAATTTTAGATTTTCACAAAACAACATTTGCATAGCAACAATAATTCTACTAAGTATTGCATAGGAACCTAGACACAGGAATAAGGGATTCTACACAGGTTTAGCATAACAACACATGCATATAAAAAATACACTAAGTAATGCATATAAAAATAGGAAGTTTATGAGGTGTGCCACTTGCCTTTGAATGTTGTCGTTGTTCACAACTCTTTTCAACGATACTCGGGACTCTCCGTTCAGTCTAAACAATACAAACAAACAACAATCATAAAACAACACAACACCTACAAATACGTTTCTCAAACTTCTAAGGAAAACATGACGTGCATGATATGCAAGTTATTTCTAAGGACTAGAGATGCATGCCATGCCATGAAAAATCTTTTAAGTTAATGTAAGTCAAATAGGTGGGTCAAGAATGACTAAGGACTAAGGTCTTAAGTTGGATAAACATACTTTGTTTTATATCTTCTTGAAACAAGCACTCTAATGGCTTAGCCATGATGTGCAAATACTTAGAGAAAAATATACTATGTCATTTGTTCAAGATGATCAACAATTATTATCAACTCTTTGTAAATTGGACATTCACTATAGTGAGAGAGACAGACACCCGACCAGCCACTTAAATTGTGGAACAGGTCTCATGTACGTGGACATGTAAGGTTTGTTTCCAGGCCGCTTCATCCCACTATGCTGCTAGGATCCAACAACTTCAAGATGATAACATCATGATCAAATTTTGTTTAAGTCTATAAGACAAGATTAGGAAAGAGGGAAAAAGATAGAAAGAAAGCTGTAGTTGTCCTCCAGGCTTCATCTCCAGACTTGTAACTTTTTTTTGGATGATGTCTTGATTGAGTTCTTGGTAGTCTTGATGAATCTTCAGACTTGATGATTCTTGTATCCTCGAGGCTGGTCTTGGATTTACTTAGTCTTCATGAAATCTCAGAGGAGAGGGAAAGACAGAGAGAGAGACTTAGAGAATAAAAAGGGGTTGGCCTTCTTGAACTTCTTTTCACTTTTCTTCTAAGTGCTTGACATCTTGAGGATGCTTCCAGAGTCTGTTTTCTTCTAAGTCCTTCATGAAGTTTCAGAGAGAAGAAAGAGAGAGATGGAGAGAAGACTTGGAGAATATTTCTAGTTAGTCTTCATGAACTTCCTCTTGAATTTTCTTCTAAGTGCTTCTACTTCTTGGAGATACTTCTGAAGTCTTGTTTTTGGCTAAGTCCTTCCTTGGTCTTCCAGCTCCATGTTGAAAACTACTAAGTGTCTAAGTGTATAGCACTTTTCCCAAAATACTAAGTTTGAAAATAATCCTCACTTAGAGAAAGTGGGGAGGAATTTTCCTTATGGAAAATATAACTATAAAATATGCTATGCATGAAATGCAATTTTAAATCACAAGCACATAACACTAATTTTTGTAAATTTTTATAACATATGCATAAAGTTATAGTTTGCAATTTAATTAGTTTCTAATTTGCAAAACATAATAACAGGAAACATATAGATTAAAATTTTATGTGTTTTATATTTTATAACACAATTTTCTTTATAGATGGTGTTAATAGCCAGAGGTGGTTTAATTATATTTAATGCAATTTGATTTAATCAAAAATAATATTTCTATTAAATGTTATTTCAAAATTAGTCAAACTATTCAAATTAAACTCACAACTATGAAATCATTCAAAATTTACTCAAAATTATTGTATAGCAGTGGCATTAATTTACAAATATTCTAAAGTTTCTAAAACATATTTATTTGCAATTTTTGGATTTATAGATTTAAAGTTATTACAAATATACTCAAATTCACCATTTGAAATTTGAATATTTTATACTAAGTCAAATTTGAATTTTGTCAGATCCAAAATATTCTACATGTCGAGAGCTTTCCAAATATATAAAAATTATTAAATTTGGAGTTGTGGTTAAAAAGTTGTAAGAGATCTAAGTGACAGGGGTGTTTCTGTAAAATTGCCAATTAAATTTAATTAAGGAAATTATTTTCCACATGGCAGCTGACTGGGCAGTGACGTGGCTGCCACGTGGCGCTGACGTGGATAAGTTACCAGATCTGGGCCGTCAGATCTGGATCTGACGGTCCAGATCAAATCATACCGCTTCGTCCGCGACGATCTAATCTAAGCCGCAGAAAAACAATCGGACGGTCGAGATCTAACGGCAACAGGGGAGCGGCGCTAGGTCGCCGGAGTCCTCGCCGGAGATCGCACCCGCGGCGGCGACACCTCGGCATCGAGCGCTTCCGATGAACTACAGGCTACGAGGACGATCTGAAGTTACCGGAGCGTGCGGAAGGTTGCGGCGAAGACGTTGGCGAGGCGGACGGCTTCGACGTGCCCTTCTCCTCCGTGACTCGCTCGCCGGAGTTGCGTTGGCGGCGGCGTACTTCTGTCGCGCACGGACTCGTCAATCTGGCGTAGGAGAGGACAAATGGCAAGGTCAAAAAGATGCGCACGGACTCGGGAAAGGATGTGGGGGTGGTTCCCGGGCTCGGGCGGTTGCTCACCTCGCCGGAAAGGAGGAATCGGGCGGCGGCGGCAATGGCAGCGACGCGGAGAAATTCGAGCAGCCTGGTGGCGGATTCCGTTTAGGGTTTGAGGGAAAAGGAGCGGCGGCGGCGGGAGTTTATATGGGGGGGGCGTCAGGAGAACTTCTCCTTGCGAGAATCGCGGCGTATGATCGTATCCGGATCGAACTCCTCGCTCTGTTCGTCGAGATATGGAAGGAGAGGGATGACGCGTGGGTCCCGCGCGTCAGAGAGAGAGCGCGCGGCGCGGACGGAGCTGGGCCGCTGCTGGGCCGTGCGGCTGCGCGCGCGGCAGACAGGAGATGGGCTTGGGCCCAGTTGGCTCGGCCGTTTCTCTTCTCCTCTTTTTTTTGACAAATCATTTTCTGTTTTTAAACTTTTAATTCAAAATTGATTTTTAAACTTAACCAAACCTTTTCAGAAAAATTCATAAAAATATGTTTTGGAATGCTAATTTAATTTAGAACTTTTTGGTAGTATTCTTGCCCAAAATAAAATTAATAAATTGGAATATTTTGAAGGATACAATTTAACGTGTTTTATGGAATAATTTCCAAAACAACATATCATTAAATATTAAATTTTAAACTCTTATTTAATTTAAGCCACAAGATGAAATGGTGTTTTATGCATTAATGCATCAGTGCAATGCTTGAATCCTCTTTCAAAAGTAATATTATGTTTTATTTTAAGATAATCATTTGAACTTCACAAACAACCTTGGAAAGGAATTTTGATTTATTTCTTTTCTTATACAGAATACATATTCATGAAAATCATTTTAGGTGTTGAAAATACATGGAATTCATTTTAAGTTAATGAAATGTTTATTTGGATAATCCATGTTTTAAATAGTTTACAAGGATCACTTATAAATATTATTTTAATTTATGAATGGCTATGGCTATGTGATTGGAATCAATTTCTTATATGTAACTATTTACTTAAAATAAAATGAATTGTAGTTTGAAAAATATTTGTCCACTACACTTTTAGGTACTGTGGATAATAAAATGTTTAATCTGTGCCATTTGAAATATTAAACTCATCTTTGAAGTCTTTCATTGTTGGTTTCCTTATACATTTAATGTTTTATTTTAATAAAAGAAAAGTTTTAAATTTTAGTGATTTTTGAACATTCCAAAATGTTGGGATGTTACAGACTACCACCCTTAAAAGGAATCTCGTCCCCGAGATTCGGAGAAGTTGAAAGGAAAACCAGGCTTGAATGATTCTGATAACTCGAGATGTTTTGAGAAAATGAAATTTCTGACATGGAAGCTTGAAAACTTGTAGGGAATAAATTTTCTAATTGGGGAATGGAAAGAAGATAGATTGAGATCTCTGGGTTTAAGCGATTTTGTTTGAATTCTCTAGGTGGCTACCACCCTTAAAAGAAACGTTTTGTTGATAATTCAACATCCTACTGCACAACCAAAAATCAAGATAATCCATTACAAACATCATCTAACAAACATCAAGCAATAAAGTTCAAACACAAGCAACACATACATAAAATTTCAAACTTCTTTTGAGAAATCGAACTAATTGTTTATCGAACGAAAGGTCGGGGAAATACAAAAGTAACAGTACTGCCATACCACAATTTGATAGGTCAATACACTAAATCGATACGATAAGCTAAAAGATAAATGGTGGTCCCTCTAACATGGTTTTGATTGCTACACTTATCCTTCCTAAATACTACGCTTGCGTTTTATTGCGTGGTTATTTGCCACAGGCGTGACTTCTTCCTCAATTGACTCTTCAAACAGCACCTCTTCGGGGTCTTCTTCCACTGGTCCTTCCTCCTTAGTAGCTGCAGATACAGTCACATCTCCAGTGCCTTGGTCACCTCCTTCTTCAGCTACTGGCGGTGGTGGAGGTGGAGTGAGTTGTGCCTCAAGCATGGCAATTTGCTCATCCTTGCCAAGGTTCTCCAAATGTAGATCATGGATGAGTTCCTCCAACTGACCAATAAGATTTTCAGAAGCTTGGAGTTCTTGGGTCTTTGCGTGAATCACAGCTTGTGCATGATCTGCGACGTCATAAGTCTGTTGGACTCTCCTGGTCAGACAGTTGATAAGATAATCCAAGTCTTCAAACGTCTTGTTAACGAGGGGCAGATCCAGGCGATTTCCCGTGTGAGCCATCGAGAGACCATGTGCATTCCTCTTCCCAAAGGCACGGAAGGGCGATCCTGGTGCTAGTTTGAATCGATACTTGTAACACAGACGAGCCATTAATTCCACCATAGCTATGTTCACTCCCTCAATCCACTCTGGGTAGTAGGTGACATAGTCCACGGGCTCGAAGTCTGGCATTGTAGGATCCGGGGTCATGATGGTGCGTATTTCCCAACGTATCCCATGGGGTATGTTGGTCTCCTCCTTCCTTCCTCGGAAATAGGGTGGTGGTAGCTTCAATACACTTGTCAATCTAGACAGCTGCCTCCCAAAGATGAAACCCGACAAAACTCCAGCATACGCAGTCTCAGTGTATTCTCCCATCTAGAATTTTGAACAGGTAAGAGTATTAGAATTTAAGAGAAAAGGGAAAGATGAAAGACATAATAAATAATGTAAAACCATGTTAAAGAAAAGTTCAAGATTCACTCATGTTTTGGAAACCTAGTTTAGTTAACTATTTAACCTTTGGGGTCTTAGTCCAATCCTAGGGGTTTCGAACCTACAGGCAACACAGTGCTCTGATACCATCTGTAGCGTACCTGCACTTTAAATAAGACAGATACCTGTGTATAGTGGAAATCCCTGGATCGATTCATTTGCACACACAGTTACGATGAAATATCACAACAAAGCGTCAACTTTATTACATCGATGATCCAGAATTACAAAATATTCTTTACAAATTGCATAGCATAAAGCTAGCTTTGAAAAGTACACAGCGGAAATACAATAGCAGTGAGCCTCTATAACTTTCATGCTGCCACAGGCGAAAACATGTTGGTTGTAGACTCGAAACCTTTACGAAACCTCACTCGTCATCTGATCAAATCTGCAATAAGAAAAATATTGCAACAACGTGGGTCAGATTCCATTAAAAATGGAGTCTGGCAAGTGACACTATGGTGGACGCTTATGGAATAACTCTAAAGCCTATATGCATATTTGGCTGGTGGAGCTCAAGGCTAATTTGCATAAAGCCAATTTTTCCTATCTTTTTGGAAAACACTTTTCTTAAAATCGACGAGTATGGCATGAAAACCATAAATCTCATCTTCCCTTGTTCACCCATAAGTTTTATTTCTGAAGTTGGAATGGTGGAATCCTCCGTTGACGTCCTTGATCAGCTGCTCAAAATTGTCCGTAACCGGGGACACGGCTAAGTACTTAGTTTTACACTCTGCAGAGGTTGTGCACTTTCACCATTGTACCCATTCAACCCAAGGGATCCTTTACACACCATTTGTGATAAGGAAAGGAGAGAATGAGACGAGATCTTTCAGAAGCATTTTCCCTCCCACCTGGCTTGACCCGTTCCACCTACATCCCCCTACATCTGCTTGTCAAGCCGGAGAGAGTCCACGCAACATAATTGATCAAGCCAGAGCCCATATGGCAATGGCTGCACTGGAAGCAATCGTCACTCGGAGTTCTTCAGATCCCTCTGTTCCTGGGTGGCCATTCTCAAGTGTACATACTCTAGGAACCATAGAAATGGACCTGAGTAGCCACTCAACATAAACCATCCGACCAATTACCACCCAGGTGTTTCATTCTTAACTTAGTAGAATTTTAGATTTTCACAAAACAACATTTGCATAGCAACAATAATTCTACTAAGTATTGCATAGGAACCTAGACACAGGAATAAGGGATTCTACACAGGTTTAGCATAACAACACATGCATATAAAAAATACACTAAGTAATGCATATAAAAATAGGAAGTTTATGAGGTGTGCCACTTGCCTTTGAATGTTGTCGTTGTTCACAACTCTTTTCAACGATACTCGGGACTCTCCGTTCAGTCTAAACAATACAAACAAACAACAATCATAAAACAACACAACACCTACAAATACGTTTCTCAAACTTCTAAGGAAAACATGACGTGCATGATATGCAAGTTATTTCTAAGGACTAGAGATGCATGCCATGCCATGAAAAATCTTTTAAGTTAATGTAAGTCAAATAGGTGGGTCAAGAATGACTAAGGACTAAGGTCTTAAGTTGGATAAACATACTTTGTTTTATATCTTCTTGAAACAAGCACTCTAATGGCTTAGCCATGATGTGCAAATACTTAGAGAAAAATATACTATGTCATTTGTTCAAGATGATCAACAATTATTATCAACTCTTTGTAAATTGGACATTCACTATAGTGAGAGAGACAGACACCCGACCAGCCACTTAAATTGTGGAACAGGTCTCATGTACGTGGACATGTAAGGTTTGTTTCCAGGCCGCTTCATCCCACTATGCTGCTAGGATCCAACAACTTCAAGATGATAACATCATGATCAAATTTTGTTTAAGTCTATAAGACAAGATTAGGAAAGAGGGAAAAAGATAGAAAGAAAGCTGTAGTTGTCCTCCAGGCTTCATCTCCAGACTTGTAACTTTTTTTTGGATGATGTCTTGATTGAGTTCTTGGTAGTCTTGATGAATCTTCAGACTTGATGATTCTTGTATCCTCGAGGCTGGTCTTGGATTTACTTAGTCTTCATGAAATCTCAGAGGAGAGGGAAAGACAGAGAGAGAGACTTAGAGAATAAAAAGGGGTTGGCCTTCTTGAACTTCTTTTCACTTTTCTTCTAAGTGCTTGACATCTTGAGGATGCTTCCAGAGTCTGTTTTCTTCTAAGTCCTTCATGAAGTTTCAGAGAGAAGAAAGAGAGAGATAGAGAGAAGACTTGGAGAATATTTCTAGTTAGTCTTCATGAACTTCCTCTTGAATTTTCTTCTAAGTGCTTCTACTTCTTGGAGATACTTCTGAAGTCTTGTTTTTGGCTAAGTCCTTCCTTGGTCTTCCAGCTCCATGTTGAAAACTACTAAGTGTCTAAGTGTATAGCACTTTTCCCAAAATACTAAGTTTGAAAATAATCCTCACTTAGAGAAAGTGGGGAGGAATTTTCCTTATGGAAAATATAACTATAAAATATGCTATGCATGAAATGCAATTTTAAATCACAAGCACATAACACTAATTTTTGTAAATTTTTATAACATATGCATAAAGTTATAGTTTGCAATTTAATTAGTTTCTAATTTGCAAAACATAATAACAGGAAACATATAGATTAAAATTTTATGTGTTTTATATTTTATAACACAATTTTCTTTATAGATGGTGTTAATAGCCAGAGGTGGTTTAATTATATTTAATGCAATTTGATTTAATCAAAAATAATATTTCTATTAAATGTTATTTCAAAATTAGTCAAACTATTCAAATTAAACTCACAACTATGAAATCATTCAAAATTTACTCAAAATTATTGTATAGCAGTGGCATTAATTTACAAATATTCTAAAGTTTCTAAAACATATTTATTTGCAATTTTTGGATTTATAGATTTAAAGTTATTACAAATATACTCAAATTCACCATTTGAAATTTGAATATTTTATACTAAGTCAAATTTGAATTTTGTCAGATCCAAAATATTCTACATGTCGAGAGCTTTCCAAATATATAACAATTATTAAATTTGGAGTTGTGGTTAAAAAGTTGTAAGAGATCTAAGTGACAGGGGTGTTTCTGTAAAATTGCCAATTAAATTTAATTAAGGAAATTATTTTCCACGTGGCAGCTGACTGGGCAGTGACGTGGCTGCCACGCGGCGCTGACGTGGATAAGTTACCAGATCTGGGCCGTCAGATCTGGATCTGACGGTCCAGATCAAATCATACCGCTTCGTCCGCGACGATCTAATCTAAGCCGCAGAAAAACAATCGGACGGGCGAGATCTAACGGCAACAGGGGAGCGGCGCTAGGTCGCCGGAGTCCTCGCCGGAGATCGCACCCGCGGCGGCGACACCTCGGCATCGAGCGCTTCCGATGAACTACAGGCTACGAGGACGATCTGAAGTTACCGGAGCGTGCGGAAGGTTGCGGCGAAGACGTTGGCGAGGCGGACGGCTTCGACGTGCCCTTCTCCTCCGTGACTCGCTCGCCGGAGTTGCGTTGGCGGCGGCGTACTTCTGTCGCGCACGGACTCGTCAATCTGGCGTAGGAGAGGACAAATGGCAAGGTCAAAAAGATGCGCACGGACTCGGGAAAGGATGTGGGGGTGGTTCCCGGGCTCGGGCGGTTGCTCACCTCGCCGGAAAGGAGGAATCGGGCGGCGGCGGCAATGGCAGCGACGCGGAGAAATTCGAGCAGCCTGGTGGCGGCTTCCGTTTAGGGTTTGAGGGAAAAGGAGCGGCGGCGGCGGGAGTTTATATGGGGGGGGGGGGGGGGGGGGCGTCAGGAGAACTTCTCCTTGCGAGAATCGCGGCGTATGATCGTATCCGGATCGAACTCCTCGCTCTGTTCGTCGAGATATGGAAGGAGAGGGATGACGCGTGGGTCCCGCGCGTCAGAGAGAGAGCGCGCGGCGCGGACGGAGCTGGGCCGCTGCTGGGCCGTGCGGCTGCGCGCGCGGCAGACAGGAGATGGGCTTGGGCCCAGTTGGCTCGGCCGTTTCTCTTCTCCTCTTTTTTTTGACAAATCATTTTCTGTTTTTAAACTTTTAATTCAAAATTGATTTTTAAACTTAACCAAACCTTTTCAGAAAAATTCATAAAAATATGTTTTGGAATGCTAATTTAATTTAGAACTTTTTGGTAGTATTCTTGCCCAAAATAAAATTAATAAATTGGAATATTTTGAAGGATACAATTTAACGTGTTTTATGGAATAATTTCCAAAACAACATATCATTAAATATTAAATTTTAAACTCTTATTTAATTTAAGCCACAAGATGAAATGGTGTTTTATGCATTAATGCATGAGTGCAATGCTTGAATCCTCTTTCAAAAGTAATATTATGTTTTATTTTAAGATAATCATTTGAACTTCATAAACAACCTTGGAAAGGAATTTTGATTTATTTCTTTTCTTATACAGAATACATATTCATGAAAATCATTTTAGGTGTTGAAAATACATGGAATTCATTTTAAGTTAATGAAATGTTTATTTGGATAATCCATGTTTTAAATAGTTTACAAGGATCACTTATAAATATTATTTTAATTTATGAATGGCTATGGCTATGTGATTGGAATCAATTTCTTATATGTAACTATTTACTTAAAATAAAATGAATTGTAGTTTGAAAAATATTTGTCCACTACACTTTTAGGTACTGTGGATAATAAAATGTTTAATCTGTGCCATTTGAAATATTAAACTCATCTTTGAAGTCTTTCATTGTTGGTTTCCTTATACATTTAATATTTTATTTTAATAAAAGAAAAGTTTTAAATTTTAGTGATTTTTGAACATTCCAAAATGTTGGGATGTTACAGATGCACACACAACAGCACACAATAATGATGCAATGAAGTGCGATGTGACATGGTCGATGCGCCTGGACCTTCATGGCGCCATGTGCCTGGCCCCCGGCGCCCCAGCATGGCTCCGAGTCTACAGAGCCCTCCATTGCCTCCGACAGTACGAGTAATATCAAAACTTACCGTAACCATGTCACATAAAATAACGCCTCTGCAAAACAAAGTTAGACGCCTCTAGCTTTATTTAGTTTTGCAAATTTTACGTGGCATATAGGCTTATTCGTAAGAGAATCGCTTCCCTACCTACAAACTTTGTACCACAACGTCGATCGTATAATTGCATGTTTAAGCATCCCTTTCGGGCCCTCCATTGAAAATGCTTTGCCGACTAGAGAGAGAGAGAAACACACACCCGCCAGCCACAGATACGGTGCAAGCCGTATGTCAGTAGTGGAACCAGTCTCGCGTAAGCGTACGCGTAAAGTCGGTCCGGACCGCTTCATCAACTCAATACCGAAGGCATCGCAAGTGCACGCTAGAGGGTAGCAAATATAAGAAAGACGCCCTCATTCAACATGAGTTCTAACCGTACCAGCAGTACTACGCATAGATCGGCTCTGATACCACTGAAGGGGTTACGTAGCAGAAAACAAAAAAAATTCTAGCATATGAAACCCTAACTAGCCAGGATCTATCTATCTAGTACATGCGATAACGGTGGCGGAACGGGTTACATTACCTCCATATAGATCGATAACGGGGATTACGCTCCCGCACAAGCGTTGACGATGAAGTCGTACGTAGCCGACCTCGAGGTCGCGGAGAACTTGCCTCGATGATGAAGACAATGACGCCGGGATGTCGACGATGATCTGCGTCGACGGGCGTCGGGCGGAAGAAGGCAGAGCGCCAACACCAGGGGTGGTGCGCTGGCGGCAGAGGGGAGGGGGGCGCGGCGGCTGCTGGGGCGAGACGACGTCGCCCAGGGTACTCAAAAGGAGTTGCCTCCGAGCACTCACAAACATACGGAGCTTAGCGACAACCCCCGGTCATTCAGATCCAGCTGAAATCGCAGGGGTAGATCTTATCTGGAATTCCGCAGAGCAACGACGCTTAGTGGTATAGCTTAGGTGGAGAGAGGGGGCAAAACGGGCGGAGAAACAGCTCGGCCGGCCTGCAATACAATTAATTATATTTTCCAATGAATTAATCCAATTAATATGCCTTGGTATATAAATGGGGAAGGGGGTGTGAAAACCCCTTGGCTCCCCCATGTGGGACTAAAGGAGGAGAGGGGAGGGGGGGTTCGGCCGAACCCCCCTTGGGCTTCTCCTACTCCTAGTCCAACTCGGACTAGGAGGCCCAAGCCTCCCTTTCCTTGTGGGGTGCGGCTCCCCCTTCTTGGGCCTTCTTAGGGCCCATGTAGGTGGGAGCCCCCTTTTTCCTTTATTTAATTAATATTAAATTAATATAAAAATCCCATTAATTCATAATTAATATATTTATATATAATTCAATATCCCATGACTCCGAAACTATTTCGGAACCACCCGAACAACTTTCGGACATTCCCGGAACCATTCCATACCTCCCCGGAACTCCTTCTGGACCACCGGAACTCTTTCCGGATCATTTCTCTCTCTCCAACAAATTCCTATAATATTCCAGAACCTATCTCCTGGTGTCGCTAAGACCTTAAGTTTGTTACGCTACGGTTCGAGAACACTCCATACATGGTCGAGACACTCCGCTCACCAATGACCACCAGGGATACCTGGAAGTATATGACGACCCCTGTGCATTCCACGAATATCGTCGTTGAACCATAAATATGACATTCATTCCCTTTGTCTCTGCGATACTACCTTGTCCGAGATATGATCGTAGACACACCGATGTCTTTGTTGTATCTCGTTACCGACGAAGGTTATTAACTCGTCTGCGATATTACATCTCCATGACCTAGTCATAAGCTGCGCAGCTATATAGATGCAATATCACCGAGTGGGCCCAGAGTATCTTTCCATTACAAGAATGAACAAATCCCGCTCTTGATCCTTACGTCTTGATGCTCTTTCGGAATACCCAAGATGGACACCGTTATTGTCATGCTATATAAGACACAACGTTTGATGCTCTCAAAGCACCCCTACGAAGCATCAATAAGTACGGTCTCACGGTCTAAGGAATAAGCTATCATATTCTTATCTATTGCAAATGACAAACATCGTAATACGATCTTATTGCAATACTTTGCGTATGTCCATCACCTTATTCAACTAACAAGATGACCCCATTGTCAACCGACGTCATTGTCCTTGATCGGGAATCTCGATCAACTGTTGCCCAATGGACTAGCTCATATAGAGGCTTGCTAGGGACCTGGTTGACTATGTATCACACGTGTATAAATAATTCCGATTAATACAGTTAAAGCATAATACACAAACCTATTATAAACTTATGAGATAATGCAATAAATACTACTTATTTATTTGCCTCTAGCGCATATCTCCTTCAGCCTCCCACTTGCACTAGAGTACAAATAAACTAGCTGCATTTTACTTTATCAGAATCCCTTATCAAATAAGAATCATTTGATAATGCTTGCTTGTGGAAGAGTGTTACTGCACAATCCATGATTGTACATGCTTTTGCGATTCACTGACATCAACTTGCTTGATATCACCATGTTGTCTAACATACATGCAAATACCGTAACTAAGTGAGACTTCTGTTTCCCAGCGCTTACTCTGATTATACTAACCAGATAACTGCCTGAAAAACACACTCAGCCATACAGAGCCCCTTGTAACAATTACAAACTCGCGATATCTACAAATTTTCAAACCATTGTAGAAAACTTGACATTCGAATGTCAATCCTTTAACTAACGCACTTCTACTTCCAGTAAATTCAAAATTTACTTTTATAACTGCTCTTATTTCAAGAACATCGGTTATATTTCATCGAGCAGATAATATGGTTTCTGTATGATGTCTAATATTACATAATAGACCCACATGTCATACAACCATTACTTTCATGCATCATTACTCTTAATGATCAATTGGATTCCAAAGGACCATCCTTTTGATTCTATTCTGACTCCTCAGATATAATCCAAAATAACTCGACTAACTATTTAAAATTCCCGTTCTATTTCAAAATAGACACTAACTTTCAAATAGTTTCACAACTTCATCCTATTCTATTGGTACAGTTTCACAATGTGTCAACTACACAAGATGAATTCGAATCCCACTCAAATTATGTCTCCACATATTTGATAACACGACCTCCCACTGAAAAACGTGTCATCCACATATTTGAGTTCCTGAGCTCCCACTCAAAAATATGTTCTTTACATATTCCACCTGAGTAAACTAACATTGACTCCCACTTAAATCGACATTTTGGTCAAACCAAAATCATTGATCTATTATCAATTCGAGTTTAATACAAACTATAGTATTACATTAATACAAATCCCTCAGACTTCAAGCATGTCTACACAAATGTAGTCAACAAATTTGATCTTGTCCAAGACACATTTCTTGACAAGACATGCTACCGCGTCTTTCTTATAGTCACATTTCTCATATAACACCTTATATGACGATTAAACAATCTTATTCCTCTAATAAGAATTGCAGCAACAATTACTCTCTTAATCCTTTCAAATGCAACTTTGGATTTCCAGGCTCAAAAAGCCTTTGTTCTTATTCCGATATTTTCTCAACTTTTCTTTGTATTCATAAGGTGCACCTTGATCTGTCAACAAGATCTGAAATACTTAATACAGTGCTGTGACCTGACCGCAATATTAAATATAACAGCACTTTATTTAGAAGTTTCTTTCATGAAAATATTATGATCTTTATGAAGAGGATTGCAAGCAGAAAACAATTTTCTAGTCTCCCTCACTCTTAATCACTAAACTTTCATTAGCAGACATATACTCTTTCGAAGACCTTCCAACATAGGTCTGACACCTTATTCCAAACTTCTAATTCCAATCCATAAACCATAATTCGAAAAATCAACTTTTTCTCGGAATTACATAGACGACAAACTGAATTATGTTTCTAATTGGTTTTGGAATACACTCCCATTCAATGCGAGTATTCTACAAAGAACTATTCATGTATAAACCGAATTATCGTGTAATCATATACATGTTGACACTACTGTCGATCTCAGGAATTCTTGTTGAGAAAAACATCTATTCTCTAAAGTGGACATTGACTATAATGTTTCGAACATATTAGGAGATTCTAAGACTGATTCTGACGGACCACACTTTATTTAAAATAGAGCATGATTATAATTCCCCACATATCACTATATATGACATTATAATTTTGTGAAACAAATTTCCACAAGTCTTTTATGTTGAAACCATAATTCAAAAATATTGTCCTTTGATCGAATCTTGTGAATACAATGTTCACTAATCTTTCTTCTGAAAAACCCCATTTGATCTATTATCAAATTAATTTCAGACTTTATGATTTGTCGGACAAATACTCCTATTTACCAAAATCATAGGAGAATTCGGATCAAGCAATAAACACCATTAATTAATCATTAAAAATGACACTCAATTAATTTCCTCTGGTATTGCAACTTCAATACTTGATTTCAAGCTTAATCAACTCGGCACTCGAAATACTTAAATGCACCAAAAACATCCATTACTTCTTTCATTGCTTTCATGACTAAACTCGACGGTGTTTGTTCTAGTAATAGAACTCTTATTCATAGGACACGCTATTTTATCATTTCTACAATTATGAATACCTATCATACAATCAATGTAACTGAGATGTGGAATCTTTATTCATAATATAAAACAACTGACTTGTTCCATAACATAAAACAACTGAACTTGTATTATTACATGAATAACTTTGTCTTGCAACAATCAAGACACACACACTCGCTCACTATTACAAAAGATCTTATCAAAAACTATTAATGATAACTATGATAACTTGAGGACGTAAACACCAAAAGGCCATCAACTCCTTGATTACCAGCTTCAGCGCCAGGTCACATCAAACTGCACCGCATATATGTGATAATTAGGACCTGTTTCACAAACAGAACAAGTCTCAAATACTGCATCATATACCAAGAGGCGAATTCATAATTCTGCATATATCAAATATATACCTATAGCATCGAAGATCTCTCCTTCGATGGAATCAACCTTCAGAGATTTGAATTCAGACACAAACTTGTAGAAGTTCATATCGTCGGCCTTCAAAATGTACTTGCGTACATGCTTCTCATAGCTAGGAGGTAGAGATATCAGGACAGTCCGAATGGCACAAGAATCTGCCATCCAGTAATCGAAGACCATCGTCAGCTGGAAGTAGATGTCATACAATCTCTTCAAATGTGTCTTCAGACAGGTATGATCCTCCATGTGAATGGTCTGGAACATTCTAAGCTGCCTGAATTGCTCACGCTTTAATTCATCCCCGAAGTGTGTCTTTATCGCATCAATCATGACGCTTGGCTCCTTGCGTCGAAACAACTCTTTCAACTCGGGTGCCAGGCATACGGTCATGGTGATCTCCACTTCAATGAATATGTCTCGACGCCTACGGAAATCATCTTCCTCCTCCTCGCTAGCTGAATCTCCTGGTCCTTCTCCTAACGGTTCATCGAGAACATATAGAATGTTGTTGTGTTCGAGAATGTTTCTAAAACCGCTGTACCATCTGATGAAGTTGGACCCGTCGGCTTCTAATGTAGCATCCGGGCTCTTGAGGAAGTAACCGAAGTATAGTTGCGTAGTCTACAGATGCGATCGCAAAAAGAGGTAAGGAAAAGTTTATAATATGTAGGTGAGTTTTAGTTTTATAATCTCAGTACCTAAAACACACCACACCAAGATTATTATCCCTAAAAATAATAATGGTGATAACACGACCCCCATCCACCACACCACCCCCGATCATCACGGCCGGCAGCATAGCTTCAAAGGTGGACATAAAATGTCGATCACAACAACTCTGTGACTCGTGCTCGATCTTTCGATCTTCCCGTGTTCCGAGGCCATTTTTCTGGATATGCTAGGCTCGCCAATCAAACCTCGAAGACCCTGCGCGTGCAACATGGCTTACACCCACTGTATGCAAATGACGAGATGTGTGACACCCGATCATCACGGCCTGCCTCATAACGTAGAACTTTCTTGGTGGTGCGCAACGAGCGAGAACACAATTTTGGTATTTGTTAGGGATCATCCTATTTATGATGCTACCGTTGTATATCTAGCATATAAGCAATCAATAGGATGCACACACAACAGCACACAATAATGATGCAATGAAGTGCGATGTGACATGGTCGATGCGCTTGGACCTTCATGGCGCCATGTGCCTGGCCCCCGGCGCCCCAGCATGGCTCCGAGTCTACAGAGCCCTCCATTGCCTCCGACAGTACGAGTAATATCAAAACTTACCGTAACCATGTCACATAAAATAACGCCTCTGCAAAACAAAGTTAGACGCCTCTAGCTTTATTTAGTTTTGCAAATTTTACGTGGCATATAGGCTTATTCGTAAGAGAATCGCTTCCCTACCTACAAACTTTGTACCACAACGTCGATCGTATAATTTCATGTTTAAGCATCCCTTTCGGGCCCTCCATTGAAAATGCTTTGCCGACTAGAGAGAGAGAAACACACACCCGCCAGCCACAGATACGGTGCAAGCCGTATGTCAGTAGTGGAACCAGTCTCGCGTAAGCGTACGCGTAAAGTCGGTCCGGGCCGCTTCATCAACTCAATACCGAAGGCATCGCAAGTGCACGCTAGAGGGTAGCAAATATAATAAAGACGCCCTCATTCAACATGAGTTCTAACCGTACCAGCAGTACTACGCATAGATCGGCTCTGATACCACTGAAGGGGTTACGTAGCAGAAAACAATAATTTTTCTAGCATATGAAACCCTAACTAGCCAGGATCTATCTATCTAGTACATGCGATAACGGTGGCGGAACGGGTTACATTACCTCCATGTAGACCGATAGCGGGGATTACACTCCCGCACAAGCGTTGACGATGAAGTCGTACGTAGCCGACCTCGAGGTCGCGGAGAACTTGCCGCGATGATGAAGACAATGACGCCGGGATGTCGACGATGATCTGCGTCGACGGGCGTCGGGCGGAAGAAGGCAGAGCGCCAACACCAGGGGTGGTGCGCCGGCGGCAGAGGGGAGGGGGGGTGCGGCGGCTGCTGGGGCGAGACGACGTCGCCCAGGGTACTCAAAAGGAGTTGCCTCCGAGCACTCACAAACATACGGAGCTTAGCGACAACCCCCGGTCATTCAGATCCAGCTGAAATCGCAGGGGTAGATCTTATCTGGAATTCCGCAGAGCAACGACGCTTAGCGGTATAGCTTAGGTGGAGAGAGGGGGCAAAACGGGCGGAGAAACAGCTCGGCCGGCCTGCAATACAATTAATTGTATTTTCCAATGAATTAATCCAATTAATATGCCTTGGTATATAAAGGGGGAAGGGGGTGTGAAAACCCCTTGGCTCCCCCATGTGGGACTAAAGGAGGAGAGGGGAGGGGGGGTTCGGCCGAACCCCCCTTGGGCTTCTCCTACTCCTAGTCCAACTCGGACTAGGAGGCCCAAGCCTCCCTTTCCTTGTGGGGTGCGGCTCCCCCTTCTTGGGCCCTCTTAGGGCCCATGTAGGTGGGAGCCCCCTTTTTCCTTTATTTAATTAATATTAAATTAATATAAAAATCCCATTAATTCATAATTAATATATTTATATATAATTCAATATCTCATGACTCCGAAACTATTTCGGAACCACCCGAACAACTTTCGGACATTCCCAGAACCATTCCATACCTCCCCGGAACTCCTTCCGGACCACCGGAACTCTTTCCGGATCATTTCTCTCTCTCCAACAAATTCCTATAATATTCCAGAACCTATCTCCTGGTGTCGCTAAGACCTTAAGTTTGTTACGCTACGGTTCGAGAACACTCCATACATGGTCGAGACACTCCGCTCACCAATGACCGTCAGGGATACCTGGAAGTATATGCCGACCCCTGTGCATTCCACGAATATCGTCGTTGAACCATAAATATGACATTCATTCCCTTTGTCTCTGCGATACTACCTTGTCCGAGATATGATCGTAGACACACCGATGTCTTTGTTGTATCTCGTTACCGACGAAGGTTATTAACTCGTCTGCGATATTACATCTCCATGACCTAGTCATAAGCTGCACATCTATATAGATGCAATATCACCGAGTGGGCCCAGAGTATCTTTCCATTACAAGAATGAACAAATCCCTCTCTTAATCCTTACGTCTTGATGCTCTTTCGGAATACCCAAGATGGACACCGTTATTTTCGTGCTATATAAGACACAACGTTTGATGCTCTCAAAGCACCCCTACGAAGCATCAATAAGTACGGTCTCACGGTCTAAGGAATAAGCTATCATATTCTTATCTATTGCAAATGACAAACATCGTAATACGATCTTATTGCAATACTTTGCGTATGTCCATCACCTTATTCAACTAACAAGATGACCCCATTGTCAACCGACGTCATTGTCCTTGATCGGGAATCTCGATCAACTGTTGCCCAATGGACTAGCTCATATAGAGGCTTGCTAGGGACCTGGTTGTCTATGTATCACACGTGTATTAATAATTCCGATTAATACAGTTATAGCATAATACACAAACCTATTATAAACTTATGAGATAATGCAATAAATACTACTTATTTATTTGCCTCTAGGGCATATCTCCTTCAAGCCCTGGGCGGGCAAATGGGGCGAAACGCGGAAGCGTATGTCGATGACATCGTCGTGAAGTCACGAGAAGGAAATACTCTGCTCGGAGACCTGGAAGAAACCTTCGCCAGCCTGCGCAAGGTGAACATCAAGCTCAACCCCGCCAAGTGCGTCTTTGGAGTACCTTCAGGCAAATTGCTGGGTTTCCTCGTGTCCCATCGGGGCATAGAGGCGAACCCAGACAAAATCAAGGCCATAGAAGGCATGCAACCTCCACGCAGGCTAAAGGACATGCAACGCCTTGCAGGCTGCATGGCCAGCTTGGGCCGATTCATCTCCAAGTTTGGCGAAAGAGCCCTGCCGTTTTTCAAGATCATGAAGAGAACAGGCACTTTCAAGTGGACCCCTGAAGCTGAAAAAACATTTGAGGACTTGAAGAAGTACTTGGCCAGCCCACCTGTGATGGTCGTCCCAAGACCTGGCGAGCACCTGAAGCTGTACTTGTCGGCTACCCTACAAACAACCAGTGATGTCCTTGTGCTGGAAAGAGAGGAGCCCGTACTTCACAAGAAGAGTGCAACCAATCCAAAGAAAAAGCCTCCTGATAAAGAGCTCGAAGAAGGAACGGTCATCACAAGGACCACGCCAGGCCCAAAGCCTCAAGAGGAGACCGCCCTGAGTCAATTGCTAAAAGAGGCTAACACACTCGAGGTCCAGGAGGAGCGCTGTGTGGCCACGTCCCCAGAGGCCAAGTTGTTGGGGATATATCAACTAGGGGTATAACCAACATGGATCAATCCGGCTAGTCCAGGGTGGCCCAAGGGTGGTAAGGCCGAGGCCTGCCGGGCGGCCCAGATAGCTGACGTACAAGGAAGTAGGCGGACGGTCCAAGGAAGGCGGGAGGCCGAAGCCCATCAAGCCACCGAGCCCAAGACGGAAGGCGGCAGCTAAGCCGGCTAGGTCTAGGACTCTGTTTACTTGCCGGACAAGTACTTACCTTGTACCCTGGGGTCTGGCCGCCTATATAAGCCGGCCACCAGGGAGCCTTTACGGCAGAGACAACTTCAATAGGCATCATACCCATTGTAACCTGTTCACGGCTATTGCCTCATAGTGAATTATAGCAACATGTAGGATCCCGCCACCGCTGTGGGATCCGAAGCTGGGTAAACTCGCCGTGTTCAATCCCGACCTCGACGACACCAACCTTCTTCCCCACAATCCATACGTAGGCTAGAGGACCCCCGTCTCCTATCAAATATGCCGATACCACGACAGTTGGCGCCCACCGTGGGGCATAAGGTTCCCGGCGTCACGTTCCAGGCGGGAACACTTGGCGGCGTGGGCAAGCAGATCGCCGTCGGTCGCGTCACAAGGTATGACGGCCATAGCTACGTCAACTCGGATGAGTCCTGGCTCCCGGTGGACGACTACCTTATCGGATGCGCAATCGTGCCGATTGGAGGGATCGACGTCTTCATCGGGTACACGCCAGAGGCGTACGGCCTACCGCGTTTCTACAACCCCACCCACCAACCCTTCGACCAAGCGGATGCGATGTCAGATGCCGGAAAACAACGATCCTGAGTCAATCCTCCCCGCTCTACAGGAGGATGCGATGTCAGATGCCGGATCCAGATCTACCGTTCAAGTCAACGTAGACTCTGACTCCGATGATGATGCTAGTCTTTTCGAAGAGAAGATCAAAACCCGCTTTTCCAGTGGTAATCCGGCTCCCTCAGAGGGTACATCGGATACAGACATGGCTGACAAGCTGGCTATGATGGTTGTTGTCGGTCACGAGACAACCCCAGTTACTTCGGAGGCGCAGAACAAGCCGGCAGAAGATACCGGCGACACCGCTGCCGGCCAACTCATTGAAAGTTCCGACAAGGTGCGCGCGAAGAAGAAAGCTGGCCTCGAGAAAGGCGGCAGCAGCAGACCCACGGATTTGCTCTCCGTCATCAAAGAAGTAGACGAGATCATGAATACTCCAGTGAACAAAGATACCCCACTCGACGCAGTGGAAGAGCTTAGGCTTAACATGCTCAAGCACTCTGACTTCCTGAGAAAAAGAGAGGAGCACGTTGAGAGCCTTGCGAAGAAGATCGAGAAAGAACAGGAGAAGATGTCGGCCAAAACAAGCCGACAACTCTTTGAGGAAGAAAAGCTGGCCAACGCAAGACACTTCGTAAGCAAGGCCCTAGAACAACAAGCTCGCGCTGATTCCTACGGACATATGACGGATGCTCGCGGGGGAGACCTAGAGTCTAAGTCGGGAAAGTGCAAAGCTGCACCCGGCGCCGACCCCGATGGCCCGTCTGGCTCCAGTAGCCATGGCGACAAAAGGAAGGCAACGCCACCTCCAAAGAAGACGCCACCGCCAAAGCCAAGGCGGGACGAGAACTCAAGGACAGGAAGCAGAGGAGACCTGCCACCTCCACCCCAGCCAAGACGCGACAATGGCTGTAGCCGGAGCAACAGGCAGCCGCCTAGAAAAGATGTCGGCAACGACCCTCCAAGGAGAGGCCGCAGCCAATCTCCGCAGTGTAGCACTGGCAGCAAGAAGAGAGAGGAGGTAGAAGGGCCCAGGCGCAGCATAAGCCGGGCAGCGCAGGACGAGCCGGACGCGAACAGAGGCGCACGACAGCTCGATCCAAAAGACGCACGACATCGCCTACAAGACATAGCAAGAGGAAAGGAGCCGCTATACTCTGGACCAAAGTGCTTCGGTGACGCCATCCGCAGAGAGCCGTTCCCCAAAGACATGACATCAGTGTCAAAAAACTGTTCTAGGTACAACGGCCTCGTTAAGCCGGACTCATGGCTATCCGATTATGCCATGGCCATAGAAATTGCCGGCGGGAGCAGCCATATTGCCGTCCGCTACCTACCTCTCATGTTGGAAGGCACGGCAAGAGCTTGGATCGACAACCTTCCTGAAAAGTCCATCCATAGCTGGTACGACATGGAAAAGGTTTTCTCCCAGCACTTCCAAGGAACATACAAGCGTCCAAATACCTACACGGATTTGCAGCGCTGTATCCAAAAGCCGGACGAAACCATGACAGATTTTGTCAGCCGTTGGATATCCGAAAAAGCCAACTGTCATGGTGTTTCGGACGCACAGGCTATCCACGCCTTCTACACGGGCCTACAGAAGAAGTCCTTGCTCCGTCATAGGCTCGTCCGCGAGCAAATCACGGACCTTGGTGAGATGCTCAACCTGGCCGCCCAGTACGCGGCGGCGGATGACGACGCCCGGGACGATGACCCAGACGTCAACATCATACCAAAGCGGAACAACAAACGCAAGCAGGCGGCGGACGACAAAGCCGGGCCTTCCAATGAGGTAGCCGCAGCATTCCAAGGGAACGCCGACAAAAAGAAGTGGAAGAATAAGAAAGATAGTCGCGAAGCCGGCTCAGGGCCTAAGGCGGCGCGAATCACTTGTGAACAGGCAAAACTTTTGCCATGTCCCATCCACGCCTCATTGGGCAAGGTCAACCATATGCTTGGCGAGTGTCGTTTCATGGACGACTTCAAAAAGGATCCCACAGTCGGCTGGAAGTCAAAGAAGTCAAAGAAGAACGACAAGAAAGACAGCAAGGAGGATGAGGACGACGACGACATGTCTATCTCAAGCGAAGATGACGCAGCCGCCAAGAAAAAGAAGCCATATCCGAAGGTCAAAGAATCTCTTGTGTGCTTTGTGGGCACGCCTTCGGCTAAGGCGGATAAGGCGGAAATGCGCGAACTCAACGCGACAATGCCGGACGTCCCTCAGTACTTGAACTGGTCTGAGGCAACAATCACTTGGGACCGGTCCGACCACCCTAATCACGTTCCTCACCCAGGCAAGTACGCCCTTGTCGTCGATCCCATTGTCGACAACTTCAGACTCACAAAGGTACTTATGGATGGCGGCAGCAGCCTCAACATCCTGTACTATGACACACTAAGCCGCATGAACCTATCAGAGGGTCAGCTGGACCACAGCAACCTCACCTTTCATGGCATAGTGCCCGGCAGGCAAGCAAAGTCAATGGGGAGCATCAGGCTGAAGGTAACTTTCGGACCTAAAGAGAACTACCGCTCAGAGTTCCTTCGGTTCAAAGTTGTCCCCTTCAAAAGCGCCTATCATGCAATCTTCGGACGACCGGCTTTCGCCAAGTTCATGGCAAGGCCGTGCTACATATACAGCAAGCTTAAAATGCCGGGGGAAAACGGAACCATCATGATTTCCGGCAACTTCGAGAAAGCCAAGGAGTGCGAGCGTGGCATGGCCGCCTTCGCAGAAGCCGTCATCCACAAGGAAGAACTCGCGCTGCTCGGGGCGGACTCGGACAACTCCATGCCAAAGCAAAAGATGGATGTCAAGAAGACCTTCGAAGCTTCAGAAGACACCAAAAAGGCGGACCTCATCCCAGGTGACAAGTCTAAGCAAGTTGTCATCGGCTCCAACCTTGACAGCAAATAGGAAGGCGCGCTCGTCGAGTTCCTCCATGAGAATCGTGACATCTTTGCATGGTCGCCTTCAGACATGCCTGGTGTACCGAGGGAACTTGCCGAGCACTCGCTCAACGTCATAAAAGGGTCCAAGCCGATAAAGCAAGCAACAAGACGCTTTGGAGATGAGAGACGCAAGGCTATAGGAAAGGAGATAAATAGGCTGAAGGCCGCCAATTTCATAAAAGAAGTTGTACACACCGATTGGGTGGCAAATCCTGTACTTGTCCCAAAGAAGAATAAAGAGCTGAGGATGTGTATCGACTATACCGGTGTTAACAAGTGCTGCCCAAAGGATCCCTTTGCGCTGCCTAGAATTGACCAAGTCGTAGACTCCACAGCAGGCTCCGAGCTGCTTTGTTTTCTGGACGCCTACTCCGGATACCACCAAATCAAGATGAGAGAGTCAGATCAGCTGAAAACATCTTTCACAACTCCGTATGGGACTTTCTGCTACATTACAATGCCTTTCGGCCTGAAGAACGCAGGGGCAACGTACCAGCGCTGTATGCAAAATTGCCTGCATGAACAGATCGGCCGCAATGTTCACGTCTATGTAGACGACATTGCGGTAATGTCAAAAAAGAAGGCAGATCTCCTAGAGGACTTGGAAGAAACTTTTCAGAATCTCCGGAGGTATCAGATGAAACTCAATCCCGCCAAATGCGTTTTCGGCGTTCCAGCCGGCAAACTGCTCGGGTTTATCGTCTCAGAACGAGGGATCGAGGTTAACCCGGAGAAGATCAAGGCCATCCAAAACATATCCAGACCTACTTGTCTGAAGGACGTGCAGCGCCTAGCCGGATCGGCGGCGGCCGTCAGTCGTTTCATAAGTCGCCTAGGGAAAAAGGCAATGCCTCTCTACCGGCTATTGAAGAAATCCGACAACTTCGAGTGGACAGCAGAGGCAGATGCCGCCTTGCAACAACTTAAGGAGGCCCTCATATCCGCTCCGATATTGGCAGCACCTCGATCACAGGAGCCAATGCTGTTGTACATCGCGGCAACAGGAGATGTTGTCAGCGTTGTCTTGGCTGTGGAAAGAAAGGAGAACGAAGCCGCGACGTGTGAGCAGCGACCGGTCTACTTCATCAGTGAAGTATTCTCCGCCTCCAAGCAGAGGTATCCGCATTACCAAAAGCTGGCTTATGGTGTATTCTTCGCCGCCAGAAAGCTTAGGCATTACTTCCAGGAACACACAGTGACGGTAGTCAGCAAGGCACCGTTGGGAGACATAATCAACAATGCAGAGGCAACAGGTCGAGTTGCCAAATGGGGCATCGAACTTGCCGCTTTTGATATAGTCTATAAACCACTGACCGCCATTAAGTCTCAAGCGCTTGCAAACTTTGTCGCCGACTGGACAGAGGCAATGGAGGAAACAACACTCCCCGAATCAGAATATTGGGTCATGCACTTTGACGGATCAAAGATGCTCAAAGGCTCGGGGGCTGGGGTCGTTCTACGCACGCCTAAAGGTGACAAGCTTAGCTACGTATTACAAATCCACTTCACAGCAACCAACAATGTTGCCGAATACGAAGCCTTGCTTCACGGGTTACACGTGGCAAACGACCTAGGCGTCAAAAGAATCCTCTGTTATGGCGACTCAGATCTGGTCGCGCAGCAAGTAAGCGGAACATGGGATGCGAAAAGCGCAACAATGGCAGCTTACAGAGCCAAAGTTGATGAATTCGCAAAAAACTTCGTAGGCTACGAAGTCCGGCATGTTCCAAGAGCTGAGAACGACGCGGCGGACACACTTGCAAGACTTGGATCGGAACGCAAAAAGGTACCAAAAGATATCTTCCTGGAGCATTTGCACAAGCATCCATTAAAGGCGCCGATTTGATGGACCCCGACTCAGAAGAACCGTTAGAAGCGGCAAGTCTCGCTGTCTACCTAACACAGCCGGATTGGACAGTCCCATATCTCGATTTTCTAATCGACCAAAAGTTGCCGGAGGACGATGAGGTGCTAAAGAGGCAGATCATAAGGCGATCCAAGACATTCACGATAATAAAAGGCGAGCTATACAAGCGAAGCACTTGCGGCATCTATCAGCGGTGCATACAGCCGGAAGAAGGCCGGGAAATTCTAAAGGACATACATATTGGCACCCGCGGGCATCATGCTTCCGCTAGGTCCATTGTATCCAAAGCTTTCCGCCAAGGTTTCTACTGGCTCACCGCCAAAGAAGACGCCGAGAACATCGTAAAGACATGCAAAGGCTGCCAGTTGTACGCTCGCCAACCTCATTTGCCGGCACAGGAGCTAAAGACGATCCCAAGCACCTGGCCGTTCGCGGTCTGGGGCTTAGACATGGTAGGTCCCTTCAAAAAGGCGCGCGGTGGGTACACTCACCTATTGGTCGCTGTCGACAAGTTCACAAAATGGGTCGAGGCTAAACCGATCAGCAAACTTGACGCACGAACAGCCACCAATTTTCTCTGGGGAATTATCTCTCGGTTTGGAGTTCCACACAGCATTATCACCGATAATGGCAGCAATCTGTCCCAAGGCGACATAGAAGAATACTGCAGCGATCTGGGCATCCGGCTTGATTTGGCATCCGTGTCACACCCTCAATCCAATGGACAAGTAGAGCGTACAAACGGCCTAGTCTTATCAGGACTTAAGCCTCGTCTCGAAGCTCCATTACACAGGGCAGCCGGTGCATGGGCAGACGAGTTACAGTCAGTACTGTGGAGTTTGCGCACAACGCCAAACAGGTCTACCGGCTACACTCCCTTCTTCTTAGTATATGGCACTGAGGCAGTGCTACCTACCGACATGAAGTACGACTCCCCAAGAGTTCAAGCCTACATCGAGCAAGACGTAGAAGGTGCAAGACAGGATAGCCTAGACCTGCTAGACGAAGAAAGAGACGTCGCTCTCCATCGCTCCGCTTTGTACCAGCAACAACTTCGCCGCTATCATAGCCGGAGAGTGCGGAAGCGAAGCTTCAGACCATGTGACCTGGTTCTCCGCCTAATTCAAGACAGAAAAGGCTTGCACAAGTTATCCCCGCCATGGGAAGGACCGTTTATAGTCACAAAGGCGCTGCTCAATGGTTCCTACTACCTAGCCGACATCCGCGACGAAGACGAAAAGAAAATGCGCAAGAAGGTGGCAGGAAAAAGGGGAACCAAGCGCAAGAAAGGCATTGACGATCCATTCGAGCAAACAAGACGGCCTTGGAATATTGAGCAGCTACGTCCTTTCTACACTTAGCAATTTATAATTGTAATAAGTTAAATATGGTTATGAAATAAAAGTCTATGGTTCCTCATCTGTGTTGAGAAGCATGCCATCTTTTGTCTTTTCTTGCAATCATATTTCCCTATGTATCTAAGTTACCTATTTTCTAGCTCCGTGCAAAGGTTCAAACTAGTACATACTTGCAGCTTTCGAGCCAACCCAAAGCAAAAATAAACTTTTTTGCGCCGCCTAATTCCTTTACCTCTGATTACTTATATGTGGTTCGCCTAGTAGTATGTCTTTGACACCAACATGTTGGCTTTGGTCTCTGATTCTAAACGCATGGTTTAGCCCTGGTTGTTTCAGCTAAAGTTACCGGCTGAGGTTTCGTCAACATGCAAAAAGTCAAGCATATAAGTCAGGGTAAAATTAAGGCGGGCCATATAAATAAAGACAAAATAAAACCTGTCAGCTAGTTTCCGCCTAGCAAAGCAACAACAAAAGTATATACAAATGTTACAAGTCAATGTTGCATTGTTTTCAGGGGCCGACAAGTAAGGCTGCTAGAAGGCAAGGACAGAAAAGATATGGCTCGGGGGAGCGTCTACATCAGACTTGGGGGCTGACAACCTCAGCCCCGGAACTATCACTCCCCTCCGCCTCGGCCGCGCCGGCAGCTTCAGCTCCCTCTCCACCAGGCACAGGATGGCGCCGGTAGAAGATTGAAGTGTCCACCATGTCGGCGACCCGCGTGGCGTAGCCGGCAACGCTGTCCAGAACAGCGGCCGGCTCAACCTCGCTACCGTCTTCGTACGTTGACGGCATGCCTTCGGTGACGGCTTCTATCTCCGCCTCGGGGTAGTGCGCCATGAACAACCCAAGGGCGGTCTTGGCTCCACCCCGTGCCGCCGACTTCAGCGAGCTTTTGTGCAGTTTGGTCGCCTACTCCAAGATGGCGGGCACGTCGCTGAACTCGGTCGGCTCCTGGCTGCCGGACGAAGTGAAGAACTTGGCGGCAAACCGCTTGGACGCCGCCAAAGTCTCGGTGATCAGTTCTCCTAGACGCGCAAGGCGATCCAGGCGGGGGCTGACAACCTTGTCATCGCCTAAACCGGCGGGAACTGCATCAAAAATAAAGCCATTAGTTTGGCTCAGGCTAAAGCAACATGGCAGCATCAAAAAAGGAGCAAGAAATTACCAAGGACCGAGTTATGGAAAGCGGACAACTCAATCATATGAGTTGCCAGCGCGTCCTCCGCAGTTTGGGCGCGAGAAGTATGCTTGGAGATCTCCTCCGCAGTCGTCTTCTCCGCCTCCGCCAACTTGTTGCGCAGGCTTTCCAGCTCACCAGTGAGCTGGCTAGATTCCTGCGCAAACTTGAGTTGCTGGGCCTCCATCTCCTTTCGATGAGCCTCCTTCAACTCCAAGTTGGCGGCCGCCAAGTCGGAAGCTTCATTCATAAGAGCTTGCATATCAGTGGACGCCTTCAGGATATCCTGGGCGTGGTCTAGCAGTTCTACAAATATGCATTCGCTAAGCTAAATGATTGACGGAAACATAAGTCAAAAGCATAGTTGAAGGCGAAAAGGATCAACCCTACCTTCATCTTTTTTGCGGGCCGCCTCCAATTCGGCAATCCGCAGGTCCTTGGCCTCGCACTCCTTCTTCAGGTCGCGGCAGCGCCGGTTTATCTCGACTCGGGAGGAGACAAGCTCGACGTTGGCGGACACAAGGCCCTGCAAGACAAAACAAAGGCATATAACATATTGTCGAATAACCACTAAGCCGGCAGTCAAAATTTCTTTTGACTTGCCATCTAAGTGCTCGGGGGAAAGGCTATGTATATACCGGAGTGGTAAGAACTTACAGATAAGTCGCCCTCCAAGTCGGCGAAGGCCTGTGAGGCGAAGTTGGCAAAAGCCAAAGTTGACTCCTTGGCCTCCTTAAAGGTGGACCAAGGGTCCCTGACCTTGCCGCCTCCCACAGTCGGGGCTGCCCTTCGAGACCCGCCGGCAGTCGACTCCAACAACCCTTCGTTGGCGGCGCGCGATTGAGCGGCATCATCGGCCGTAGCCTCAGCCAGCAGAAGGGGAGTTTTGGGCGCGCGGTCGGCGGAAGGGGCCCTTGGCGGAGCGCCTGAAGCCGGAGCTGGGGGCTGACGACGAGCGTCGCCCATAAAGCTGCCGGCGTGGAGCTGAGGAGTTGGCGGCACGGTAGCCGGCGAGCTGCCTTGCGGCCGCTTTCCTTTGCCAAGAAGCCTGGTCGTCAACCGGGAGGTTGCGACCCTTTCCCTGTCAATAAAAAGCAAGCACAGTCAATTGGCCAGTATTGAAGAGGTTTGTCGTCTGGTAAAGGCAGAATTGAGTACCTTCGGGGGATGTTAATCCCCGCGTTCTCGCCGATGTTGGCGAGAGTCGGCTCGGTAGCCGACGCGATCCGTTTCTTCCTCTCGGCATTCGCCGTAGAGGAAGCAGCGCCGAATGCCTTGCGCTTCTTCGTCTTCCCGGCTTCCGACTCATAGAAGTCGGGAGCCAGGTCATCCTCCCCCAACTCGGAGAGCTGAAAAAGAAGACAAGTTAAAGGAACTCAATCCTAGCCGGCAAAGCTATCAAACAAGGGGCGAAGGAAGAAAATATTTACCTCGGGGGAGGGTTGTCGTGGGTGTGCATGGGCACGCCCTCAGCCGCCTTCACCAGCCCCGCCTTGACGAGGCTGCGGAGCCGGAATGCCAGGTCGGCGACCGGAAATATCTCTTTGCTCACGCGAAGAGAGGCTGTGTCAGTAGGCGAATACTGACACATCTTGTGCGGGCTGTACCGCAGGGGGAGGATTTGCCGGCCGAGCCAGCAAATGACGGTGTCGACCCCATCCAGCTGAGGGGGAGCCATCGTCCTCGTGAGGAATTCAATCCGCCTTTGAATAAGGCGGAGTTCCTCCGTCAACTTGGGCACCGCCTCGTCCCAGCATGGTCGAGGCATGGGTGGCGCGTTGACGAATGTCGGGATGCCGACTTGGCGGCCCGGCGCTGCCATATCTTGGCAGTAGAAGAACGTGGAGGTCCAGCCCTTGACGGACTCGAGATATGGTATCTTGGGATACCATTGGCGGCCCTGGCGGCAGTTGAAGGTGACGCTGCCGCAGGTTGCCAGCCCGCCGTCCGGCACCGTCTGTCGCCGGCAACGGAAGCAGTATCTGAAGAAGTCTAAACTAGGCCTAATACCTAGGTAGCCTTCGAACAGAGCTGTGAAGTCGGCTAGGACTAATATGCTATTGGGTGCAATGTTGTGGGGCTGGAGCCCATAGTGATCCAAAACCTCGCTAAAAAAAGGCGGAAGGCGGAAGCGCCATTCCCCTAACAAGATGGGAGGTGAGGATTACCCGCTCTCCGGCTTCCGGGGCCGGGATGACGTCTCCGAAGGCGGCCCTCCACCGGCAATCCTCCCGAGTGGGGAGGTAGCCGACAGCCTCCAAATCTTGGAGGGCGTCTTCGTCGACGATGGAAGGAAGCCAGTAGCGGGACCCGAGGTCCGCAACTTCCTCTTCCTCGTTGACGGAGACGCCAGCCGTCGCCACGGTGGTTGGTGGAGGAGCTGAAGGGCCCGCCGCTGGCACGCGCGCGGTAGAAGTCCGAGGGACGACGGCGGTGACATTGCCCACCGTCGCCGTCGCTGCGGGACAGGTTATTGCGCCGCCCATCGCCGTCGCGGGCGCGGTCTCGGTCGCCGGACCGCTCGACGCCGTCGAGAGAGTTGGGCCGGTGGACATCGCCGCAAGGAGAGGTCGTCGGAGGAGAGGAGTTCGCCGGAGCTCGCTCGGAGGCAAGAAGCGAAGAAGTGGAGGAGGCAAGAGCGCACGGAGAGCAAAGGCTGGGTAAAGAAAATGGACCGTTTGGCTACCTATTTATAGGGCCAGGCGTTGCTCCCTGTGCAACGGCGTTTTTAGTCGGACACGTGTCCAGCATCCGTTGCAGCACACGATTGCACGATCCCCACGCCTCCTCTTTTCCCGCAATTTGTGATCATGGCGAGATTCCCACCTAGGCTGTTTTCAAACTTTCGTGAGCCGGCTAGGTGGAAACCGTCAAGAAGAATGCTCGGCAAAGATTGCCGATTAGCAGTCTTTTCCCATGATGGATAAAGGCGGCCGCATGTCAACATCAAGACACGCATGCCTCGTTGATTTTCAGAATGGTTCAAGTCCTGCAGCCGCCAACTTTGGCAGACGAAGAATCGAGAAGAAGCTGGCGCCTGGAGAACTTCAACCTTTCTGGGGGCTAATGTTGGGGATATATCAACTAGGGGTATAACCAACATGGATCAATCCGGCTAGTCCAGGGTGGCCCAAGGGTGGTAAGGCCGAGGCCTGCCGGGCGGCCCAGATAGCTGACGTACAAGGAAGTAGGCGGACGGTCCAAGGAAGGCGGGAGGCCGAAGCCCATCAAGCCACCGAGCCCAAGACGGAAGGCGGCAGCTAAGCCGGCTAGGTCTAGGACTCTGTTTACTTGCCGGACAAGTACTTACCTTGTACCCTGGGGTCTGGCCGCCTATATAAGCCGGCAACCAGGGAGCCTTTACGGCAGAGACAACTTCAATAGGCATCATACCCATTGTAACTTGTTCACGGCTATTGCCTCATAGTGAATTATAGCAGCACGTAGGATCCCGCCACCGCTGTGGGATCCGAAGCTGGGTAGACTCGCCGTGTTCAATCCCGACCTCGACGACACCAACCTTCTTCCCCACAATCCATACGTAGGCTAGAGGACCCCCTTCTCCTATAAAATATGCCGATACCACGACACAAGTCCTTTGAGGCCAAGTCCCTCGAGGCCACGTCCCTCGAGGCCACGACCCTCGAGGCCGAGTCCCTCGAGGCCACATCCCTCGAGGCCCAGGACAAACCCCTTGAAGCAAACCTCATCGAGGGTCAAGCTGGGCCGCCTCAGGCGAAAGACGCCAAGGAAACAGGAACTACCCTCGTCGAGCACCCAGTCTACTTCATCAGCACAGTACTGCGTGATGCTCGCGAGCGGTACCCGATGCAGTAGAAGCTTCTCCTCGCCCTCCTCATCGCCTCAAGAAAGCAGCGGCACTACTTCTAGGGGCACCCCATCACGGTGGTAACCTCTTTTGTAGCGTACATGCACTTTAAATAAGGCAAATACCTGTGTATAGTGCAAATCCCTGGATCGATTCGTTTGCACACACAGTTTACGATTTAATATCACAACAAAGTATCAATTTTATTACATCGATGATCCAGACTTACAAAATATTCGATACATGTTGCATAGCATAAAGCTAGCATTGAAAAAGTGCACAACGGAAATACAATAGGAGTGGGTCTCGAACAACTTCATGTTGCCACAGGCGAAAACATGTTGGTTGTAGACTCGAAACCTTTAAACGAAACCTCACTCGTCTTCTGAAGAATCTGCAATAAGAAAAATATTGCAGCAATGTGGGTCAGATTCCATTAAAAATGGAGTCTGGCAAGTGACACTATGGTGGACACTTAATGGAATAACTCTAAAGCCTATATGCATATTTGGCTGGTGGAGTTCAAGGCTATTTTGCATAAAGCCAGTTTTTCCTATCTCTTTGGAAAACACTTTCTTCAATTCAAGACAAGTATGGCATGAAAACCATAAATCTCATCTTCCCTTGTTCACCCATCAAGTTTTATTTCTGAAGTTGGAATGATGGAATCCTCCGTTGACGTCCGTGATCAGCTGCTCAAATTGTCCGTACCGGGGACGCGGCTAAGTACTTAGTTTTACACTCTGCAGAGGTTGTGCACGTTCACCATTGTACACATTCAACCCAAATTACCCTTTACACACCATTTGTGATAAGGGAAAGGAGAAGAATGAGACGAGATCTTTCAGAAGCATTTTTCCTCCCACTCTGGCCTGACGCGCTCCACCTACAAACCCCTACCTCCACCTGTCAGGCCGGGGCGAGTCCACGCAGCTTAGTTGATCAAGCCAGAGCCCATATTGGCAATGGCTGCACGAGAAGCAATCTTCACTCGGAGTTCTTCAGATCCCTTTGTTCCAGGGTGGCCATCCACAAGTGAATATCCCACAGGTAAATCCCCTGGGGACAACACTCAACTCATACAGCCAAGTAACCAATTCCACCCAGGTGTTTGATTATAACTTAGTAGAATTTAACATTTCATCAAAATAGTTTTGCATAGCATCACTATTCTACTAAGTATTTTCATAGGAACCTAGACACAGGAATAAAGAAGTCTAAACATGGCTTGCATAGCAATACTGTCCTACACATGTTTATAGAAAAATAATCTACTCATGCATAGAAAATAATAGGACTTTTATGGGGGTGTGCCACTTGCCTTTGAATGTTGTCGTTGTTCACAAACTCTCTTCAACAACGAACGTGTGCTCTCCGTTCAATCTAAACAATATAAGCAGACAACAATACAACAATCAACAAACAACAACCATCACATTCATGCACATACGAAGTGAACAAACAGGTTTCATAAAAATTCTAAGGGATACATGTCATGCATGATATGCAAAATATTTCTAAGGACTAGAGATGCTTTTCATGCCATGAGAATCTTTTAAGTATTGCAAGGCAAGTAGGTTGGTCAAAATGACTAAGGACTAAGGTCAGAAGTTGGACACAATAACTTTGTTTAACTTATCTAGAATAAGCACTCAAATGGTTTAGCCATGATGTGCATAAATACTTGGAGAAAATACTAAGTTTATAAGGTGATCAACAATTACTATCAACTCTTTGCAAATTGGATATTCACTAAAGTGAGAGAGACAGACACCCGGCCAGCCACTTAAATTGTGGAACAGGTCTCATGTACGTGGACATGTAAGGTTTGTTTCCAGGCCGCTTCATCTCACCATGCCGCTAGGATCCAACAACTTCAAGATGATAATATCATGATCAAAAATTGTTTAAGTCAAATGTGAAAGACAAGATTAGGAAAGAGGAGAAAGATAGAAAGAAATATGTAGTTGTCCTCCAGGCTTCATCTCCAGACTTGTAATATTCTCCTTGGTGATGTCTTGATTGAATTCTTGGTAGAATTGAATAATCTTTAGACTTGAGGATTTTTGTATCCACCTAGGCTGGTCTTGGATTTACTTAGTCTTCAAGAGGTCTAAGAGAAGAATGGAGAGATGAAAGAGAGAGGGAGCCTGACTTAGAAAAAATATTTCTGGTTGGTCTTCATGAACTTCTTCTTGATTTTTCTTCTAAGTGCTTCTACTCCTTGGAGATACTTCTGAAGTCTTGTTTTGGCTAAGTCCTTCATTGGTCTTCTAGCTCCATGTTGAAAATTACTAAGTGTCTAAGTGTAGCACTTTACCAAAATGCTAAGCTGAAAATATTTCTAACTTAGAGAAAAATAATGAAGAGGTTTTCCTATGAGGGATATAATTATTTAATAAAATATGTTATGCATGAAATGCAATTTTCATTCACAAGATAGTATCAAAATAACTTTTCTGATTTATTTATAAATATGCATGAATTTATAAATGCAATTTAATTAATTTCTATTTCTGGAAAATATAATAAGAGGGATAAATATAAGATTAAAGTTTTCTATGATTAAATTTTTATAACAAAATTTTAATAATAGAGTTAATAGACAGGGGGCATTTAATTAAATTTATAGCAATTTGATTAAATCAAAAATAATATTTCTATTAATAGTTATGTTGAAAATACTCAAACTATTTAAATTAAATATATAACTAAGAATTCATTCCAATATTACTCAAAAATATTTTATATCAGTGGCATCAATTTACAAAAATTCCAAAGTCTCTAAAACAATTTTATTTGTAATTTTTGAATTTACAGATTTAAAGTTATGGCAAAAACACTCAAATTCACCATTTGAAATTTGAATATTTAAAACTAAGTCAAATTTGAATTTTGGCCGATCTAAAATATTCTACATGTCGAGGGCTTTCCAAATATATAAAAATATTTGAATGTGGATATGTGAGTAAAAAGTTATAACAATTCTAGGGCTTTTCTGCAAAACTGCCAATTAAATAAATCGAGAAAAATCATTTTACGCGTCAACGCTGACTGGGCGCTGACTGTGCTGTTGATGTGGTGAGCTCTGATTGGCTTGGATCTAGGGTTAACCTGGGCCGTAGGATCTTAAGGGGATTGGACGGATCAGATCGGGGAATACCTCTTCGGGGCCGATCTAATCTCGGCCGTAGGAAGCAGATCTGACGGTCCTGGGCGAGTTGACCAGAACGGGGCGGCGCACCTCGCCGGACTTGAAGAAGACGGCGGCACATGCTCCGGCGTGGACCGATTCGGGGCTCCGGTGGCCCCCCGGTCTCGGAAAAGCGACGAGCGGGCGCGGCGCGGCACGGCGAGGGAAATGGCGGCAGCGTCGACCACGCGCGTGTCCTGGAGCGGACGCAGCGCATGGGCGGAGGCGCGGTATTCCGGCGAGCTTCGGTTCGAGCTCGGTTTCGATGCTTTTGCTGTGGATAAAATCAGAGAAGGAGTCAGGGAGATGGGGAGGTCCTCCTAGAGTGCGGGGACCGAGATTGAGCGGCGGATACTCATTGTTTTGGCCGGAAAAGAAGGAAACGTGGCGGCGGTATCGGAGCAACTCCGGCGAGCTTTTCCAACAGCCCGGGGGCACGATTCGCACGAGAAAGAGAGGGGAAAATGAGAGGAGAAGGTGGGCGTTTTATAGGAACCAACGACTACGTAATTGGTGCTGTGAAACATCCGAATTGAAGAGGAGAACGCCGGCCGTTTCTGCAAGGTCGTGGGCGTGGTCTCCGGTTGTTGAAGACGAAGCTGACGTGTGGGCCCCACACGTCAGCGGGACAGGGAGAGAGAGCCGGGCTGGCTGCGCGCTGGGCCGATGCTGGATGCGCGCGCGCACGTTAGGCGCTGGGCTCGGCCCATTTGGTTCTCTTCTCTCTTTTCTTTTTACCGTTTTTCTTTTCTGTTTTCTGGATTTTAAATAACTTTTAAAGTATGAATCCAAATAACCTCAAATTAGTTTCTATAATTTTGTAAAAATCATATCTTTGCTTTAAAACATTTGGGGGTATGTTTTGAATACTTTTCAAAAATATTATTTTTGAAATATGACTTTTGTAAAATGGACACCTCATGTCCAAATTAAATTTAGAGTTTTAAAATATTTATTTGTGGCTAATTTAAATTTATGACAATAACACAATCATATATGGTTGATATTAAGTTTATTTCAATCTCATTTTTAATAACCATCATTCTTTGTTTTGGTATAATAGTAAAATAACAAAATATAAATATTTTTAAGGAAATGGGAAATATAATAAATTCCATTTTTAATTCTAAATGTTTTGTGCACCATTATGTTTTATATTATGCTAATTGATTTGAAAGCTCCATACAATATCTTTGTAAAATATTCTAGTTTTAATTCATTGCTTATATTGAATATATTCAGGAAATCATTTTATGTATTGCAAATTGATAAACATAATTTAAGTTATTGAAATGCCTATTTGGATAATTCATTAATTATAAAATCTATGAATTTTTAAAGTTATACACTATAGGCTTGACATTTACAAAACTATGTTTTGACTTCAGGTAAACGAATAAAACCATTTTGCAAATATACCATTTTTAAATAGTTTTGAATTTATAAATTCATGAATAGATATGGCTAAGTGGTTGAAATCAGTTACTTATAAGGAAACTATTCTATTACAAGAAAATAGTTTGAAAGTTGGTAATTCATTTGTCAAACTATGGATAGTATAATCTTGAAACAACTTATGAAAAAAATGATAAACTGGGATATTGGAGATATTAAACCCTTTCAATATGTTTGTAGTCTTTTATAATTGGTTTTCTTATGCATTTTAATATTTTATTTTAATAAAACCAAAGTTTTAAATTTTAGTGATTTTTTGAACATTCCAGAATGTTTGGATGTTACAGTCTCCTTAGGTTGCTAGTGCTGCTGCCTCTAAGTCCACATCCCCTATATTTTAGGAGATGGTGTAGAAAGTAGGCAAGTCGGTTTTGCTTGCCAGGGAGTGCCCTGACCCTCTTTTGGGTTATGCTTTATGTGCAGTCAACAGGTTTGAAGTCAGACGATGTTAGCTTGGGAATCCCTCCGGCTTGGCTGGACAGGGATATGGCGCCATTGCTTATCTTCAGGACTCTTAGTCCAATTTGCATCTTATCCGTAGTCGGATACTATTCTGCTTCCGCTGTCATTTGTATCTTTGTATTGTATATTGTATCTTGACTCGTTCGAGTCGTTGTTGTATTATATCTTCTGTTGTATTTGTGGATGTATCAGAACTGTTGTAATGTTATCACAATTCCACCCACATAATGCGCATGTTTCGGCGTGCACATTATGTCTGGTGGGCGACCTAAAATCGTTATTATGCGGATTTCGGCGGGATCGCTTAAATCTACATAGTTCCGATTTTAGGGCGTCACATAGCTTGATGTTATTCTAACCCGGCAAAGAAGCCACCGTGACCAGATGTTACAAACCCGACTTTCAATCTGACTATGATACCCATGAGGACTTAGCAGACCCTGATCGACCTTGAGTTTCTAGCACAAAATGTCACAAGAAAGCCGGCTAGGCAGAAGCAAAGGAAACCGAAAGGGTCATCGACACCAAATACAAGCTTGCAAAACACGGTCAAGGCCGGGTACAAAACTAAAGCAAGAGTATCAGGCACACGAAGGCGCATCAGCACAGGTATAGCTTCATAAAGTTAAAGCTAACCTATTACAGGCTATACAAGCCAAAAGAATACGAGTTTCGGACAAAGTACAAAGGTGAAAAACATTACAAGCCGGTTTATGCTGCCGGGCCAGATTCAGTAGGCACAACTGGGGTCTCGGGGGCTAAGCCGGAGGAGCTAGAGGCGGCGGACTTCTTCTTCAACTTCCTCTTCGCCAAGCCCTCAACATCCTCCCATGAAATCTCGAAGACGCTTGAAAAGGGGCAAGAGGCCGGGCGAGGAGGAGCCGGCACATTGGATGTCCCGGCACAGGAGACACCTCCGGCTGAGTCGGCAGAGGAGCGTGGTAGCTTGGATCAAGCCCCGTCAAGACCGGCTCTTTGAGAGCAAGTTTGGCTCCCTCAGTCGTTTAACCCACCTGGAAAGTGCTAAGACTGAGGTTATCAGTCAACACTATCGCATGGTGCCGGGTCTTCACGTCTATGGCCTTGATGTCCTCCTTGGTGAGAGGAGTACCGTCACTCTTGCAGGGCCACCCCTTCGTGAGAAGCTCTGTGTCGACGTCCGGGTAATGCACCTTGGTCAAGGCCAAGATGTGCATTGACGCACGCCGTGCCGCAGACCTCCTCCAGTTATCAAGCCAAGCCGGCAAGACATGCAGTTGTTGGAGGAACTTGGCCTGCATCGTGGGCGGCTTCTCCCAGCCATGACAAGCCATCAACGCTTTGCCAGCTCCATAATATAGCTGCTACACAAGCGTATAGACGGCCTTGAGCTTCCCCTCCAGCTCAAGTTTGCAGATGGGGTTCCAAGACCCTGAAAAAAGAAAGCCAGAAGTGTAAGTCGGAAGAACAAGCTGAGATAAGTGACAGTCAAAAAACAGAGCCGGTGGGAATGGGTCCGTAGACGGAAGAACCATATCTGATATATTGGCCTCATCAATAGAGGGAGACCGGTTTTCCCGAAGGTCGGCATCCATTAATTCAAGGAAAAGCCGGGTGATGGAGTCTAACTCACCTTCTACTTCTTCTTCGACGCCGACTTCAGAGCCGGCCTCTTCAACATCGTTACCCAACTCTTTGGTAGAGTCGGGCGAGGAAGGTAGAGCGGCGGACCACCAAGTATCGTCCGCCTAAAGAGTTTGAGGTTATTGACTTAGAGAAAGCTTCAAAACATAAAGAAAAAGACAGAGGAAACAGAAAATACCGGCTTCTGGGGGTTGGTGGCGCAGAAAGGAGGAAGGCCAGCACTCGCCAGAGAATCCGGAGATTCATTGACGATCTTCCGGATAACCCGGACCAACACTTCCTCCGACTGTTGGCTCCGGTTGAAGCGCATCGGGTCGTCCAGAGACCCGGAATATTGACAGATAAGGCCCGGCTGGATGCCGAGTGGCTTGATGCGCCACCCAACCCAGCAGCGGACCAAATCTGCGCCCGTGAGACCATGGGCAAGAAGGGCGCAAACCCGGCCAACCAGTGGCTTGGTAGCCTCCCGGTCAGCCGGGGAGGCGAAGGAGTTCATGTTTCCGTGGAGGGTGAGCCTATCAGCTCGAAAGCCGGGAAGGGCCAGCTCACCCTCAGGAGTCAGGAGTGAGTGATTGGCAGTAGAACCAAGTCTTCTGCCAGTCCTTCCGGTGCGAGTGGAGAACCACACCCGGAAAGATGATGTTGCGGCGGCGTTGGATCGTTACGCCACCGCAGGAGACAAGAGGCCCCGCCGGGTATTCCCGTTGGGGCTTGCAGTAATAGAATTCAAGGAAGAGAGGGAGACTGGGAGCGATGCCGAGATAGGCCTCGCAGAGGACGACGAAGTGAGTGATGTTTGACACCGAGTTCGGTGCTATGTCTTGTGGACGGATTTGGAAGTAATCGAGGATTTGGCGGAAGAAAAGAGAACCCGGGGGCTTGAAACCCCGGGGGATGTGATCGGTGAAGAGAACTACCTCGCCGGGTCCTGGCATCGGCAGGGTCTCTTCTTCGTCTGGAGCCCGCCAGTGGGCCTCCGACTGAGGCGGTAGCATGCCGAGTTTCACCAGCTCTTGAAGCCGGCTATCACGGACATTGGACTTGCCCCAGTTACACCCGGTTCTGCGCTTCGCCTTCTCAGCGGCGACTGTGCCGGAAGACCCGGCGCCGGGTGTGCTCTTCACCTTTTTGGGAGCACGCTGAGCTGCGGACTTGACAGGCATGGTGACTGCTGGAAGCCGGAAAGCTGCAACAAGAAATAGCGAAGTTGAAAGATCAGTTTGGATATGTGATACAAAAAGAAATGGCAGGAAAAGGGGAGGTCAAACGACAGGGGTGCATCTCATCAATCAAGAACAAATAAGCAATGAACAGGGCGAGTCCATGTAGTGTACCTGCAATTTAAATAAGGCAGATACCTGTGTATAGTGCAAATCACTGGATCGATTCATTTGCACACACAATTTACGATGTAATATCACAACAAAGCGTCAATTTTATTACATGGATGATCCAGAATTACAAAATATTTGATACAGGTTGCATAGCATAAAGCTAGCATTGAAAAAGTACACATCGGAAATACAATAGCAATGAGTCTCCATCAACTTCATGTTGCCACAGGCGAAACATGTTGGTTGTAGACTCGAAACCTATAAACGAAACCTCACTCGTCATCTGAACAATCTGCAATAAGAAAAATATTGCAACAACGTGGGTCAGATTCCATTAAAAATGGAGTCTAGCAAGTGACACTATGGTGGACACTTAATGGAATAACTCTAAAGCCTATATGCATATTTGGCTGGTGGAGTTCAAGGCTAATTTGCATAAAGCCAATTTATCCTACTCTTTTGAAAACACTTTTCTTGAAATCAAGACGAGTATGGCATGAAAACCATAAATCTCATCTTCCCTTGTTCGCCCATCAAGTTTTATTTCTGAAGTTGGAATGATGGAATCCTCCGTTGACGTCCGTGATCAGCTGCTCAATTTGTCCGTACCGGGGACACGGCTAAGTACTTAGTTTTACACTCTGCAGAGGTTGTGCACGTTCACCATTGTACCCATTCAACCCAATGTATCCTTTACACACCATTTGTGATAAGGAAAGGAGAAGAATGAGACGAGATCTTTCAGAAGCATTTTCCCTCCCACTCTGGCTTGACCCGTTCCACCTAACATCCCCCTACATCTGCTTGTCAAGCCGGAGAGAGTCCACGCAACATAATTGATCAAGCCAGAGCCCATATGGCAATGGCTGCACTGGAAGCAATCGTCACTCGGAGTTCTTCAGATTCCTCTGTTCCCTGGGTGGCCATCCACAAGTGCACTCTCAGGTTGACAACCCCCATGCTCATGGCCCCAAGTATAGTAGAAACTACCTTAGGCGGAGACAACCACAAGCACAGTCCTGAGTAGCCACTCAACATAAACCATTCAACCAATCCACCCAGGTGTTTCATTAACTTAGTGGATGTGTACTCCCAGGTTGACAACCACCATGCTCACGGCCCTAAGTAGAATAGAAATTCATCCTAGGCGATGACAACCATGAGCACAGCCCTGAGTAGTCACTTAACATTTTGTAAAACTTTTCATCATTTGCATGGCATCAATATTTATGCTAAGTACGATATAGGAACCTAGACTCAGGAGTAAGGGAATTCTACACAGGTTTAGCATAGCAATACTATCCTACACATGCATATAAAAATACACTAAGTAATGCATATAAAAATAATAGGAAGTTTATGAGGTGTGCCACTTGCCTTTGAATGTTGTCGTTGTTCACAACTCTTTTCAATGATACTCGGGACTCTCCGTTCAATCTAACAGTATAGACAAGCAACAATACAACAATCAACAGCAAGCACAACTCCACAATGCATACAAACACATACTAGATGAATAAATAAGTTTTATAAAACTTTCTAAGGAAAATATGTTTATGCATGATGTGCAAAATATTCCTAAGGGCTAGAAATGCTTTTTCATGCCATGAAAATCTTTTAAGTTAATGCAAGGCAAATAGGTTGGTCCAAAAGGACTAAGGGCTAAGGTCATAAGTTGAAGAAAATATTTTGTTTTATATCATCTTGAATAAGCCCTCTAATGGCTTAGTCTTGATGTGTATAAATATTTAGAGTAAATACTAAGTCATTTGTTCAAGATGATCAACAATCATTATCAACTCTTTGTAAACTGGACATTCACTATAGTGAGAGAGACAGACACCCGGCCAGCCACTTAAATTGTGGAACATGTCTCATGTACGTGGACATGTAAGGTTTGTTTCCAGGCCGCTTCATCTCACTATGCCGCTGGGATCCAACAAACTTCAAGACGATAATATCATGATAAAAAATTGTTTATGTCAAATGTGAAAGACAAGATTAGAAAAGAGGGAAAAATAGAAGAAAGATGTAGTTGTCCTCCAGGCTTCATCTCCAGACTTGTAATATTCTCCTTGATGATGTCTTGATTGAAGTTTTGATAGACTTGATAAATCTTCAGACTTGGTGGTTCTTGTATCCTCGAGGCTGGTCTTGGAATTACTTAGTCATCATGAAGTCTAACAGAAGAAGGAGGGAGAAAGAAGAAAGAGGGAGAAAGACTTAGAAAATATTTCTGGTTGGTCTTCATGAACTTCTTCTTGCTCTTTCTTCTAAGTGCTTCCACTCCTTGGAGATTCGTCTGGAGTCTTGTTTGGCAAAGTCCTTCATTGGTCTTCCAGCTCCATGTTGAAAATTACTAAGTGTCTAAGTGTAGCACTTCACAAAAAATGCTAAGTTGAAATTATTTCTAACTTAGAGAAAACTAATGAAGAGGTTTTCCTATGGGGAATATAATTATATGATAAAATATGTTATGCATGAAATGCAATTTTTATTCGCAAGAAAGCATCAAAATGACTTTTGTCATTTCTTTATAAATATGCATGAATTTATAAATGTAATTTTAGTTAATTTCTATTTTTGGAAAATATAATAAAAGGAGTAATTATAAGATTAAAGTTTCCTATGATTAAATTTTTATAACAAAATTTTATAATTAGTGTTAATAGACAGGGGGCATTTAATTACATTTATAGCAATTTGATTTAATCAAAAATAATATTTCTATTAATAGTTATGTTGAAAATACTCAATCTATTCAAATTAAGTATATAACTATGATTTCATTCAAATATTACTCAAAAATATTTTATAGCAGTGTCATTAATCTACAAATATTCCAAAGCCTCTAAAACAATTTTATTTGCAATTTTTGAATTTACAGATTTAAAGTTATGACAAAAATACTCAAATTCACCATTTGAAATTTGAATATTTTAAACTAAGTCAATTTTGAATTTTGGCAGTTCTAAAATATTCTACATGTCAAGGGCTTTCCAAATATATAAAAATAATTAAATTTGGAGTTGTGGTTAAAAAGTTATGAAGGGTTGAACTATAGGGGCTTTTCTGTAAAATTGCTATTTAATTTTATTCGGGAAAATAAAACAGAAATCCAGAGACACATGGCGCGATCGGATTGGATCTGACATGGCGCTGACTGGGCGCTGGCGTGTTTAAGTGAATTGATCTGGGCTGTTGGATCAAGATCTAAGGGCTCAGATCTAACCGTACCTCTTCGTTTTAAAAGATCTAATCTTGTGCGTTGGTTGCAGATCGAACGGCTAGGAGAGGGTTGACCTGAGAGTGGCGGCGCTGCGGTCACCGGCGGCGACGAAGACGGCGGCGCGGCATCAGGTTCGGACGGACTCGACGTCCCGGTGGTTCCTTCGCGCGGGAAAGACCACCACGGGGTGCGGCTCGGCGCGGCGAAGACTACAGAGGCGATGGCGTCTCGCGGAGTATCCTCTGGCGGCGCGGACTCGCCGACGGAGGTGTACGGGACGCCGGCGACCTTCCGTTCGTGCTCCCCTCTCGATTAGCTGCAAGAAGAGAGATGGGAAAGAGTCAGGAGGAATGTGCAAGACGATGGCGAGGGGAGGGAGAGGGTCTCGGTGCGAGAGGTGCGGTTAACTCGCCGGGAGTTGAAGAAAAACGAGGCGGCGGCAATGGCGACTCCGGCGATGCAATTGAGGCACGTTTCAAGGGGGGAGGAGAGGGGAAACAGAGAGGAGGGTCAGGGGATTAAGTAGGGCAGAGGAGGGAACAAATCGCTCGACGATTTCGCCAGAATTTGGAGAGGAATCGGGGGCGAGATTTTCGGACGGAGGTTGAAGAAGGCGTGACGTCATCGCTGACGTCAGCAGGTATTTTCCTTTTCTGTTTTATTTATTTAATTCATATCTTTTGATTTAAATGTCTAAATGATGTCAAATTAATTTCTAAAAATTTGTAAAATCAATATCTTTGTGTTAAACCAGTTGTGGGCATGTTTTGAATATTTTTGAAAATTAATATTTTGAAATATTGATTAAATACAAATTTGACACTTAAAGTCAAATTTGAATTTCTATCTTAATTAAATTTTCTCTTGGCTAACTAAAATTTGTAAAATACCCACATTCCACCATGTTTGAATTTAAGTTATTTAAACTTCTTTTACTGAAATCATTCCTCTTTATTTTGGCATAATATTAAAGAACTAAATATAAATAATGTTTAGGAAATGTGAAATATAAGGTATTCAATTTTAATTGAAAATAATTTGTGCACCATTATATTTTATATTATGATAATTCATTTGAAAACTTCATAACAACTTTGGAAAAGATTTTTGTTTTAATTCTATTCTTATTTAGAATATATTAATCATTTCATGCTTTGAAAATAAATGAAATTCATTTAAGCAAATGAAATGTTTATTTGGCTAATTCATTAATTTAAAATCTATGAAGTTTATAGTTATAAATTACAGAATTGAAATTTTAACACCATGTTTTGAACTTAGTTGAGAGAATGAAAACCATTTGGCAACTCATACCATTTTTAAATAATTTGTGAATTTATGAATAGATATGGCTAAGTGGTTGAAATCAATTTCTTATAAGTAAACTATTTACTTAAAATAAAATGGATTGTAGTTTGTAAAATATTTGTCAAATTACATTTTAAGGTTTTTGAAATACAGTGGATAATAACATGTTTAAACTGTGACATTTGAAATATTAAACTCTTTCAATAAATTTGAAGTCTTTCATAGTTGGTTTCCTTATGCATTTAATATTTTTATTTTAATAAAAAGAAAAGTTTTAAATTTTAGTGATTTTTGAACATTATAAAATGTTGGGATGTTACAGTCCAACAGATCTACGTGATCCTGGAAAAACAAGAGAGCAGTAGGGCGGTGTATCCAAAATGGATCTGTGTGACCGCGGGAAAAATCAAGACTAAATGAAAGATATTTAAGAACATGAAGAACATGCGGGTTCATCCGAGGAACTTGAAGAACATGGAGGATGGGAATGCAAGATTGGGAGAGTAATGATGATGATGTTACCTGACGAACAAAGAGGGTGAAGATCGGGCCCGCGGGAACTTGGGAGATCCGATGAGCGGCTCGGGCGAGATGAACCACGAACGAGCTCTTGAGCTTGGGGAAGGTGAACAGTGCAAGTAGGCAAAGAGCTCGAGGCGTGTGCGCGAGGAAGAAGGAGGCGGAGAGCTCGGGGGAGACTGAGTCGTTGCTCACCTCGTCCCCACCTATTTATAGAGCCCTGAGGTTGACCTAGGGGCAAAAAGGGAAGGATGGAAAGATAATGATCATCTCGGGAGACAAGATATGTTAGGTGGGATATTCCCTGACAAGATATTTGTTTCCCGAGGTGGTTATTGTCTTCTCGATTCCCGCACACGGATAGACATTAAATATGTCGTTGACCAAGAAGTTTGACCGAAAGACAAGAGAAAGAGAAAACACAGGAGAAAGTCAAAGGCATAGAAAGTGAAAGTCGGCAAGTGGTGGCCGGGTTACAAGCAGTTGACCAAGTATCAGGTCGGCTGAACGGATAACCCGAGAGCCTACTTGCTTAATCAGCTGCTTATTGATTTTCAGATAACCCGGACAAAAGGACTGATGACTTCCCCGAGAAACATGCTCCAAAGCGCAAAGGTGAAGCAAGTCCAGACTGATGTCCAAGTTATCCTGGGGGCTACTGTTGGGGGGGTCGTAACCCGGTAGGCCCATCGACATATAAGATAAGCCGGCCTGGCAGGAGCTGGGTCGGATCAAGCATAAAGACATGGGCCGGGTGATACGTAAGCCGGTGCGCAACGTATGCCTTGGCGCACAAGCAAGAAGGATCCAGAAGGCTGGAGACCAAGTACAAGACGGAGTCCTGCTAAGGAAAGAAGAGGCTTAGAGGACTTAGAGTAGAGTCCGGGTATGATAGGAACCTGGACCTGGCTTTGTACCTCCAGCGAGACCCGCCGCCTATATAAGGGGGTCTCCTGGCTCCTAGAGATCTAAGTTCCACAGAGACACAATCGATAGTGATAGTAGACACCTTGTAATCTCGAGACCCGGAAGCTAAGGAGCCGAGTCCCGAAACCCTAATCAGTAAAGCCGAAGCAGGAAGTAGGTCTTTACCTCACGACGAGGGGCCGAACCTGGGTAAACCCTTGTTTTCCCGCGCCACGTTAGACAAGCTCCTGATGTCGGAAGCCGCCATGCCCCACATCTCAAGTTACCTCCGGGAAACATCTTTCGTGACAATCCCACGACACTCTCTGAGCTGCCACGCTAGTGGTGCTAGGAGGTCAGCTTCCTCCACCCGACCTCGAGGTCATCTTCGTCGCGCCGAGTTCTTCGCGACCAAGAGGTTGGCTATGTTGTCTCTGTCGTCAACGCTTGTGCGGGAGCGTTATCCCCGCTATTCGGTCTACGAGGGTATGTATTCCGATCTCCGCCGTACTTCTATATCTGCATAGTGTAGATCTTGGCTAGTTTAAGAATATCGGTGCTAGGATTTTTTTTGTTTTCTGCCTGCGATCCCCTTCAGTGGTATCAGAGATAGGTTATCGTAGATATGGCTGTACGCTGTTAGAACCCGTGTTCTTCACGGGGGCACCGTTCCTGTTATTTACTACCCTCTAGCGTGCACTTTTGATTCCAGCAGCATCGAGTTGATGAAACGGCCCGGACCGACTTTACGTGTACGCTTACGCGAGACTGGTTCCACTACTGACATACGGCTTGTACCGTATCTGTGGCTGACGGGTGTCAGTTTCTCTCTCTTTAGTTGGCTTTGCATTTTCAATGGAGGGCCCGAAAAGGGATGCGTAAACATGCAATTATTGGATCGTTGTTGTGGTCATAAGGTTCGTAGGTATGAAGAGGTTATATTTACGACAGCCCCAAGCCACGTAAAATATGCAAAAGATAAAGTAGGCGTCTAACTTTATTTTGCAGGGGCAATGTGATATGGTCAAGGTAGGTTTATTAAATTGTTTATGAACTGCGGGCGCCAAGAAGACCATGGCGCAATGGACTATATCACATCACATTACATTTGATGTTTTGAGTGCATCTTATATTGTGTGATTATATATATTAGTTACACGGCGGTAGTTATATATAAGATGATCCCTTCAAAATACCACTAGTGCTCTTCCTCCAACGAGCACCACCAAGAAAGTTCTACATTATGAGGCAGGCCGTGACGATCGGGTGTTAGACATATCGTCGTTCGTATACAGTGGGTGTAAGCCATGTTGCACTAGCGCTACGTGGAGGTTATTGTGGCGAGCCTAGCATATGCAGATATGGCCTCGGAACACGGAGGCCGAAAGGTCGAGCATGAGTCACAGAGTTGTTGTGATTGACAATTGTCTACCCTTGAAGTTGTGTTGCCGGCTCTGACGATGAGGGGTTGTGCAATGGATGGGGGTCGTGTAATCGCTTAAACGACCAGGAGGGATGTTCGTTTGAGTAAGAGTTCTGATAGTTATTTTCTAAAATAATAGAACTCAAAATATAATGAACAAAGTCTGTTTTGTAAAACCTTTGTAGATATTAACCAATGTAATATCATCTTTTAAAATTAGTCGCATTCCCGCGATTGAGAAACTTAAAAGGTTGGGTCCAAACTTCATAGTTTTATACTTTAGCTTGAGGATACTCCTTGTTTGAACCGTTAGCTCTTTGTGATACAATACCCGCTAGGAGATAAACCCGGAGATTCCGCTAACAAAAGGATAATTTGGATTATCAAGTTTTGTGCGGATGATATCATCATAGTCCAGTGTATGCTATGATCTCTGCCATAGAGAATCAACGGTGGGTACGAGTTATTGGATCGCGAACATAGAGATGATCGCTCAACTCGGGATACCCATAAAGTTGGGGTGATGAAGTATATCAGTATGTTGACTGATTGTCTTCTCAACCAAGATGAAAGAGAATACACACATTAAAGGAGCACATGGCAGTCATACTTGAGGACATTGGTTATACTTGATGACATATGGTCATACTTGATGACATTTAGATGCCTTGCTCAGCTCGATCACTGGATGACAGACGACGTTGCTAGGTGCAAATGCTTTGTCATAGACTATGTCATGCAAGGAGAATCGTTCACCTTCATGGTTCTTGATTATGTTGGAAGTATCAAGAAGATGTAACAGATCGCCGGAAGTCATCAATGATGATGGTGTATATATGATATAAACGTTATGAATGTTTTACCTAAGCAAGTACTCGCAGTAGTGACTAAGTTTTTTATACTAGTCATGTTTTATGAAAACCAGATTTACTACTTGAGTAGCTTGGAAGTATGAGGCGACATTGCGTGTTGATAATGGCATAAAAATTATTGTGATGGCCATAGACACTCTCCCTCTAGATCTACCATTTGAATAAATTCTTTTATGATCGCCTGTTAGTATGATCGTTATAAGTGTGTCTCCTCTAGCGAGACAATTGTTCATATATGTTAGTGACAAATTTGTTGTCCTATATTTATGAAGTAATGATCATATGCCGATTTGAATTTAGATGGTAGAAGCTCCCACATTCATAATATTAATACCAAAGGATACAAACTTAATAAAGACACCACATATGTCTGGCACTGCCGTTTAATTCATGTCAATGTTATAGTCAATGAAATAACTCCATAACGGATGGATCTACATGTCCTTATTTTTGATCTTTTGACACTTGCAAGATAACTAAGACACCGTTTTCGGAAAACGAACATATAACTTATTGATAGTCATGCATATAGATGTATGTGGATCAATGAAGTAAATGACGGGTAGTGGAGACCTTTATTTTGAGAACTTCACTGAACGTTTTGAGTATAACTTGTTGAGAATCATGCATATGGGTGTATGTGAATCAATGAGGTACTTTAACGTGTAGTGGAAGTCTTTATTTAATAGAATTTATGAATATTCCGAGTAGATATATGGATATTCACTCAGTGAATGTTAGTCTGGAAATTTTGATTCGATCAAACAAGTTCAGAATAAAGTAGGAAATAAATTTAACAAGAAAATCACATTCCTGCGATACAGATCGAGGAAATAAAGATTTGAGTTATAATGTTGACATATTATTGGAAGACTTTTGAGAAGAGTTCCACAAAATTATGTCGCATGGAACACCATAGTGTTATGGTATGTTAGGACGTCGTAATTGCACCCTATCGGATAGTGTGTGGTAAATAAATCTCTTACCGAATTATTGTGATCATTAGAGTCATATGGTAGAAACGTAACATTCCGTTAGATAATAGGGAAACCATTTAAATCCATGGAGACAATACCATATGAGTGATGGCATGGCTTTTAGCTTAGATTGTCGTTTCAGCAATTTAGTGTTTCGATGTGATGAAACCTAAAATGGATTAATCTTTATACTGTACCGTACCTAAAGAGTTAGTTGGGTACATGTCTCACGACATAGGCAAAATCGTTGCCGGGATATACCTTGCGAAAGAAATAGTTTCTTGTCCAAGCACTAGTAGAAAACAGGCTAAAGGACCAAACTCCAAAACCCCATTTGTCCCGGTCGTACTGCAAACCGGGACAGATGGGGCATAAAACGCGCCGGGCAGTTCAGGCGACACTCATTTGTCCCGGTTCGTGGCTGGAACCGGGACAAATGAGGTAGCACCCGCATTTGTCCCGGTTCCAGTCACGAACCGGGACAAATGTCCTGGTTTCAGTTACGCGCACGCGCCACCGCCGCGTTTTTTCGACGCGCACGGAAGACGAGCGGAAATACGGCGTCGCCGGCGATTCCTCTGCCCTCCGGCGATTCCTCTGCCCTCCGCCGGCGATTCATCTTCCTCTCCGGCGCTATAAAATGCACTGCACAGTACGACTCCTCCACACACCATTTCTCCGGCCATCTCTCCTCTCTTTTCTCCGTCCACGTACACCATTTCCTATGGAGCCACTCGTGCCTCGGTCCGATGAGTTTTACGGCTACGAGAAGGAAGGCATGCGGTTCAAGGTGTGGGTCACCCTTCGTGCATGGCGCGTGGAGAAGTGGATCGGCGACGTGAAAAACAACTACCTCGACGCCGCTCCGATCAAAGCCGTTGGACTCGATTGCGAGTTCACCGACCCTCGATGGCGATCGAGACTCTTGTCTTCCAAATTTGCAAAGCTGATCGGGTGCCACAGGTCCTCGTGGATTTCTTAGGTGACGAGACAATCAAATTCTACGGCGTGGCAATCCATAATGACATGAAGATGCTAGCCTACTACGGAATTATTATTCGGTCCGCGGTCGACCTGCAGAGGGATCGCCGAAACCCTACCGGCAATTTTACTCCTAGTCTATATGCTCTCTCTAATGCGGTCATTGGGACAAATCTTGAGAAGAAGAAGAAATACAAGAAGAGGAAGTACACGGACGACGACAAGGAAGACACGTTACAAAAAGACCTAATTTTCGGATGGGGCAACGTTCCATTGAGCTACGATCAAGTCGTATATGCTGCTTTAGACGCTCGCCTTGGCTTCGAGATTGCACGGAAGTGGGATAGTCTACGCGGCTATAATACGGAAAATGATCATCTTAATGTCGTTGATGAGTAGACTATCTATGTATTCCGTTTGTCAAATATTCTGTGTGCGCGTGTTCTCTTGTATTGACCGAAATATATCTAAAGTTTGCAAAAGTGTTTTCAAATTCCAAAGTTTGCAAAAGTTATTTAAAACAGAGAACAGAAAATGGTTTTGTATTAGTTAGTCAAATTCAAACATTTTTCATATTCATAGTTTTTCCAAAATCCAAAGTTTGCAAAAGTTATTTAAAACGGAAAATAGAAAAAGAAAATAAAAAATGAAAAAACCTCCATCTGTCCCGGTTTCAGTCTCAAACCGGGACAAATGGGCCTCCTTGTTGTCCCGGTTTGTGACTGAAACCGGGACAAATGGGGGGTGCCTATATATACTGATCATCAGCAGCCCCCTCCCAAAACCATTGGAGGCATTTTTTTTTGAAATGGAAGGAGGGGGTGTGTGCTAGTCTGTTTTTTTTGTATGCATGCAAGGTGTTTGATGAAATGCCCGAGAGAGTTCACGAATTGATTTGATGTACACTTAAAGAAGTTTATTCTTCTTTTCGATCAAGGTTAATTTTTCTCTCATTTCATTTGTAATTAATTGATACCGTGCATGTTCAGTGTTTATTTATCCATGTTCTATAATGGTTATTGACTATCATATTAACTATGTTCTCTCATATTAACTATCACTTTTTCTTGTTTTTAGCCGTCGGCGGGCCATGAACCGGGACCAAGCAAAAAAGCAGCGGTGAAACGAGGCGGGCCACGGACCGGGACCAAAAAGCTCCAAGGGAAACAGAAGTACCACATCGAGGAGATCAATGAAAAAGGAAAACCGATTGCTTCCGCTAACCACGCAAGGAAATTTGTAGCTCAGTGCGGAGTCATCGTTCGGGACAGACTGTCCATCAGGGCTCAAGAATGGTATAAGCCAAAGGTGCCAAAAGAGGGGGTTATTTATGTCTCAAATGCAGACAAACAACTCCTTTGGGACGAGCTCATGCATAATTTCACTTTACCGGAAGAGGAGGATGTAGAGGAGCCGGTTATAGAGAATCGATGCAAGGCCTGGACTTATATTGAGATGGGTAAATTGTTCCGCAGCTCGAAGAAAAGGCTTAACAAGTTCATAAAAGAAGGTAAAACTCCAGAATTTGTCGGAGTCTATGAAAAGATAAAAGATGAGTGGCCCGAATTTAAGGCGTACAAGCAATCGGAAGCCGCTAAGGCCATGTCAGAGAGAAATAAGAAAAATGCAGACAAAAAGATATATCACCATAACATGGGGTCAGGTGGCTACCTGAAGGCCCTGCCTAAGTTTCTGAAAATGGAGGAAGAGTTTTTGGCTAAAGGTATACAGATCGAGACATTTGACTGGCCAGACCGGCTTAAGGCTTGGTTCTATGGGCATGGTGGAAAGTTAGACCCTGAAACAGGTGACTGTCTTTTTACCAAGGAGCACGGACCTGACCCTATTAAAGCTCTCAGAGAGGTATGGAAGGAGGTCACGGAAGGCAGGTTCCACCCTAACAGAGAGAAGGACGAGCTATCGCGAGCCCTTAAGAATCCTGAACACAGTGGACGAACAAGAGGAACCGTCGGCTCTGTACCGTGGATACTTGGGTTTCCCAAAGATGTTGGCACTTATAGAAGCCGATCGAGAAAGAAGAAAGAGATTGCCGACCGGGCCCAGTGGATGGAAAATAAATTACTACAGCATGAGAAGGAGATAGCAGAGCTGAAGGCAGCGCAGACTCGACGGATGCCCTGCGAATCTGAGACGCCCGAAAATCCTTCTCCTGATCCAAAATCAATGCGGAGAAGCAGCGTGGCTTCGACGGAGCTCGATCGCCACAATGATATGCCGGGTCCTCGTCACCCCGTGGATAATATCGTGCAGCGGGAACTTTGCGACCTACATGTGCCATGCTTGAACATAACCGTGAAGGTGCCGCACGGCTTTGCCCTACCGCCTAGCCCAAATGGAACTTACCATTGTCGCCCTATTCCAGATGGCTATGCTGTTGTCGGGGTTGATGAGGTTATCAAGACATATGAGGGAATTAAGCTGGACTTCCCTACGGGTGAAGACGAGGTTGAGTTGAGATTTGCCCTCAAGAGTACCTGCTTATGGAAAAAAGAATACATCGTGTTCCCACACATGCAGCTAAATCGCCCTCCCAGTCCACAAGCCAGTCCACATAACTACAACAACGACAACCAATGCGCTAGTCCAGACACCCCCCACAACGACAACCAAGGCGCTAGTCCATCTCCGCCGTCGCGTGAGCGTACTCCGCCGCGTGAGCGTACTCCGCCGCGTCAACGGACTCCATCGCCTCCGCAAAAGAAGCGGAAGTGCACCGCTGCGTCGACTAGTACTCAGAAAAGCGAAACGGCCGGGAAGTCTCGCTTTGTGAACTCTCGCAAAGATGTCGATACATGGGTCGAGGAGATCCAGACTTCCCAGAGAAAGAAGGCAAAAAATATGTCTTTGCCTGTTCCGGTTTATTCTCCGGAAGCGATACGGTGGGCCATAGAATTTCTTACGCATCCGTCGCAATATGAACTAAATATGGACGATGACTACACACGCGTTCTGGTGCGTACATCTAAGAGAGTGCGGGAAGAACAAAAATCTGCTGCCACCCAGAAGAGAGATGTTCCACAGCTCGGAATGCAGGCGGGACAATCGGCCCCTCCACTCATATTGGCGCCTTACAACCGGAACCCGATCGATGATGTACTTTCGCAGCAAGCTAGAGATATGGGTATAACTCTGGCAGAGCTTAAGGCATTGCAAGCTGGCGAGAGTGTCACCATACATGAGGTGGTGCGGACATATGTGAGAGGACAAGATCTTGTCGACCCTGCAATGGTGCGCACTCTACCAGCTAGGTTGCACCAACTAAATGCATGGTACTTGCGTACCACGAAAAGTCAAGACGGAGACTGGCTCTATGGGAAAATTCCAAAGGATTTTTTTGGCCCAGGTGATGATGAGGTTCAAATCGAGTATTGCGAATTATGGCAGTTATTCAATTTTGACGCGCTCGAAAAATCTATCATCAGTGCCTTTTGCATGTAAGTAATTAAATTATGTATATATGTCAGTAATTCTCTAGCTCTACTTATTTTTCATTGCTTGTAATTATCCTTATCACTATATTACTTTTGTACTCTATTATGCAGGCTAAAAATTATACAATCTCGAAAGCTGGGACTCAATCACAAGATTGGATTCATTGACCCTAATCGAGTTCATCATCATGGTTTGTTACATTACCCAGATCAAACGGAGGAGCTTTTGCTTACTTATTTGATGACGCAACATTACAAAAGCACCATAATTTTCCCGTTCAACTTCGAGTGAGTTGTTTACTTTCTTATACATACTCGATGTTAATTAAGTATATGTAATTGATGATTTAGTTATTAACAAATATAAACATATGGCAGATTTCACTGGGTATTATTTGAGATTGATGTTGAAAAGGCAATCGTTGATGTCTTGGACCCATTATCGAAACCTGAAGAAAAGTTCGACGACACGAAACAGATGCTCCAGAGGTAATTTCGTTCATTATCACAATCGACCTCGTCTTTTCTAATAATATATAGTAATTAGTTAACTTCTTTACTAATTTTTCATACCGTAAACTTCAGGGTTTGGGACAAGTTCACCGGTTTCCACAAGGATGTCGGTATAGCTAAGAACCTCACTTTTAAATGGCGAGAGGTAAGACGTACTAGCTAGGTTCCACATACGCATATTCTTAATTTCAGTCTCACAATACCATTTTTTTCAATATTTTTGATTATTTTTAATTAATTTCTTATCTTATTCTATCATAAAGTGCGCGAAGCAGCAACAAGACACCAATTTGTGTGGATTCTATGTCTGCGAGTTCATCCGAATTCACTTCAATGAGGGTGCAGACTGGAATAGGGTACGTTAACAATTCATTCAAACTTGTTCACTTTTCAAATTGAATTTTTTTCATAATGGTTGATATATTGGTGTTGATCTCTCCTTTTTAGTTTGAGACGATCCGGAACAGGCTTGATGCAAAAGACCGCCTACTACCAATCGCGGAGGAAATTGCGGGCTTTCTGCTTGACTATGTCATAAAGCCAGGCGCAGAATGCGGTATAATCCGGCCGCCAAAAAAGACCATCCCGAGGAAAAAATAGGGTCTAATGCTTCTCTGTCATGTAATGATCTCTGTTTGTAAATATTTAGACATGATCTTCCGGTTGTAAATATTTGTTTGGGAGAACTCGTGTACTAGTAGTATTCATGACTATATCCCGAGGAAAAAATCGTGTATTCATGATATATATTACATAGTAACGTATAATATGCAACTAGATCTTGTTTGAAATGAAACATAAATGAAAAAACACAAACACAAAAGAATCAGTAACATAAATAGAAAACAGAAACAAAAATAGAAAACAGGAAACAAAACAAAAGAAACAAAAAAAAACATATATACTGTCCCGGTTCGTATTATGAACCGGGACAAATGAGTCGCAGCCAGAGGCTGCCTTGATTGGCCACGTGGCCCCCCTATTGGTCCCGGGCCGTGGCGTGCCCGGGACAAATAGGGGAGGCTATTTGTCCCGAACACGTTGTCCCGGGCGCGTGACCGGGACAAAAAGCCCTCACGGCCCGGGACCAGTGGCCTGTTTTGCTCTAGTGAAGGGTATAAGAGAGAAATAAAGTAGAGCAAGACGAAGTTGATGAACTTTCTCTCCAGACATCAGAGTGGCGCAACCGAAAGTGTTTTCGGTGTCATGCTCCACAGCTTGAAAGAAGCTGATGATACAAGATCATGATGCTTTGAGTTCAGACTAAGAACGTAGGCGTACGAGGTTGTGTTCCACACTATGTGTTACGACAATCTTGTTACGAAGATCATGTTAATGGAATATGACAGACCTACGAACTACGAAAAAGAGATGGTAGACCTAAGTCCGAGAAATGTCTATGAGTCATATATGATCCGAATTAAAAATCCATATACGATTACCAGGTAATGACTTGGGAGATCTTCTTAATGGCATCTAGGATGTTAATAGAATATGGAATTTTATGAGAGAATAGACACTGGTAAGGACCGATTTGTCGTGAAACGGTTCCGTCAGATTCAAAAGTTGACCACAACGAGAATTTGTCTCAAGTGGCGAAGCCTAAATCTATTCTGGGTCGTTTAGCAATTACTATAATTTCAAATGAGAAATTGATAGATGGATAAGGAAACCATGTTTCTTAATAATGTCATTACGAAAGAGTTGTAATCAGTACAATAATGGTTTGGTGATCCTGAGGATGCTAAACATGTATGTAAACTTCAGTTGTCCATTCATGGGCTGAAGTAAGCATATCGGAGCTAAAATCTTCACTTTGATGATGTGATTAAAGGATTTTGGAGTTGTCCAAAATAGTTGAAGAAACTTGCATTTGCAAAGAAGTGATTGGGAGCAAAGTAGCTTTTCTTGATCTTATATGTCGAACGCATATTTGAGTGGGAGCTAAGTAGCTTTCCTTGATCTTATATGCGGAAGGCATATTTGAGTGGGAGCTGGGTGTCATTCGTGATTTTGTATGTAACGACATATTGATTGACACAGATCATCTAGTAGAGTGTAAAGGATTATTTAAGTGATTAAATTTTCTATGAATGAAGTTAGGAGTATTAGGCATCCGATTTATAATTGTATAGATCGTAAGGGACTTAATAACATTAGGTCGGAATATTTCCTAAGTTAAGATTCTGAAATGTTTCAGAATAGAACAAGCGAAGAGGATTGTTCTTGCTGGTATGACTAGGTAAAATATTAAGTTTATCTTGGCATCTTCAGTGATAGAAAATGATGATCGGCATTCTCTATGTATCAGACTGAAAGCTCGACTTGGTGTGACCCGAGTTCTTGGTTGAAGAACATGTTCTAGAGTGATCCTTGTGTGGATCAATGAACAAACGTTAAGTATATTTTTCAATGTCTATGAGAACTGAAGATATGTTTTCTAGTCAAGGGTAAGAGTGGAAAGACAACTTCTCGTAAAACGGTTACGATGATGCAAGTTGTGACACTGACCCATACGACTGGAAATCTCATATAGGAGATGTCCTTTGTTTTGAAGAAAGACATGGTTAGTTTGCAAAGTCGCATATGAATGCACTGTTGCATAATCTATGTAGGTATAGAAATATATGGCAACTTCAAAAGTAGCAAGTGTGATTGGACTGAGCAGTTTTTCGAGCGTATGTGGTCCCCTTAATATATCTCTTAGACTTTTAAGGCCCATCCTACGCGAATGTTTGAGTCTCACTCCATCCACTAGGATATATTTCACCGTCATCGTAAGATACATGATGATGTCAAACTAGGTGACATAAAAGTGTTGAAAAGCACATATAGGTCTCAATGTGTGAGATCTATTGACTGTATTCCTCTTCCACGAGACGAGCATGCACATAGATGCTATGGGTGTTGAGCTTTTACCAAGTTGTAAACTAGATTAAGTGTTTCTCTAGTGCAAGTGGGAGACTGAAGGGAATATGCCCTAGAGGCACTTAATAAAGATAGTTTATTGATCATATCCCTATTGTTCATTATATGTTTTATACCATGCTATAACTGTATTAAGCGGAAATATTAATAGACGTGTGGTAGATAAACAACCAGATCCCTAGTAGACTCTACTAAGACTAGTTTCGTTGTGCGATTGATGATCGAGGTTTTCCAATCATAGGGCATGGCGCCGGTCGGCAATGGAAGTCATGTCGTTGGTTGAACGATGTGATGGACATACCCATATTTATAGGACGTAGTCATTACGCCTTAAGACCGTGAGATCAACTCTTATTGTTATCCCTGGAAGATACTTTGATCGTACCAAGCGTCATATCTTATATAGTGTGACAATGATAGGTGATACTTTTGAGTATTGAAAGGGGTTAGTAGAGACGAGGGGTCAACAGTGGGATTTGTCAGTCCGTATAGCCGGATAGATACTCTAGGGCCTACCCGGTGAGATTATGTCAAATGAGTTTGCAAGCATGTGACTAGGTCACCATCTGACATACTATCATAGACGATTAGAATATAGTGTTGTCGGTAACAAGATCATACTAGGTATGTAGATATCTATGAACGATGCTCGGACACGCTAAGTATCGCTACGACAAAAGGTTTAAGACTTAACGTTCAGGTTTGATAGATGAAAGTCATTCGTTATATCATAGGGGTTAATTCACGGGGTACATGCCTACGAGTTAATCATTGATCGGAGAGGAGTCTCGATCATGTCTGTTATTATATCGAACCGCTAGGGTAACACACTTAAGGGGTTTCGACAAGACAACCGGAAAGGGAAAGAGATCACCGGGAACGTCCTGGGAATGGTCCGATGGAGACCGGGCAGCGACGAAATAGTTTTCGGAGCTAGAATAAATTATATATAATATGTTTAATATTAATTAGTATAATTCATGATTAAATATGATTTGATATATTTATTTTCGAATTTATTTAGGCTGATTTCCCTAAATGGGCCTTCTGGTGGAAAGAAGGCCCATGGGGGGGGGGGGGGGGACACTCAAGGGAATTCAGTGTGGGGGCTTGGTCAGCCTAGGTGGGCCAAATAGGGCCCACCTAGGGCCGGCGCATCTATCCTAGCCGCACCAGGCATGTGGGTTAGTCCCACATTGCCTGGCTGGCAAGGTTGGCTCCCCCCGGGAGCCTATATAAGAAGGGGCACCCTGGCCTTTTAATTCAACCAATTAATTCTCTTATTTCTCCTCGGTTTCGTGATTCCCTTTGTCGGAGTTGCGCTGAGGAGGATTAGGGGATCTCTCCATCATAGCCCGCTGCCGCGCTGCTGGTGTTCTGGTCCAAGTCTTCCGCTGCTCCTCCTAGACTGGAGCTTCGGAGGTCGTCGTCTCCATCATATGTGTGTGACGCTCTGCGAGGTGCCACGCTTGTGGTGCTGGGAGGTCGGCTTCCTCCACCCGACCTCGACGTCATCTTCGTCGTCTTCGTCGCGCCGAGTTCTTCACGACCTAGAGGTCGGCTACGTCATATTCGTCGTCAATGCTTGTGCGGGAGCGTAATCCCCGCTATTCGGTCTTCGAGGGTATGTATTCCGATCTCCGCCGTACTTCTATATCGGCATAGTGTAGATCTTGGCTAGTTTAAGGATATCGTTGCTAGGATTTTTTTCTGCCTGTGATCCCCTTCAGTGATAAGGTCTTTGGCTTATCGGGCGGCCAAGTGGGCTGAAGCGCAAGAGGAAGCCTACAAGCCGACCATGATCCAGACGAACCGACGTTCGCCTTAGAGAACAAGTTAGGGTTTATCACGTGTTAGTCTAGGACTCCTAATATAGGTCGGTAAGCCTTTCCTTGTAGGAGAAGGCACGGCGCCTATATAAGCCTGCCTCCTGTTCCCCTCAAGGGACACGCCTCACAACCTTCATTGTAACCTGTACACATATTCACATCTAGTGAATTATAGCAGCACGTAGGATCTTGCAACCGCTGCAAGTTCTGAAGCTGGGTAAACCCTTGTGTGCAATCCCGATCCTAGAATTCACCATGCCTTCCCCCTCTCTACATCGTTGGAACATGGCACCTCCTTACGTGCCTAAGAATCCAATAACCCGACAGTTGGCGCCCACCGTGGGGCCTAAGGCGTTAGGCGTCACCTTCAAGGCGGGAGCTCTGGGCGAGATCGGAAGATCTATGGCCGTAGGCCGCGCCAATCTGGATGACGATGTCGGCTTCGTGGAGGCAGATTCATGGACTCCGGCAGATGACAATCTCGTCTCCAGCTTCATCATCTCCATCCGCGACATCAACATCTTAACCGACTTTACGGCCGCCGCGTATTGATTTCTCAGGGGATCTGGAAAATTCTTCCCCGCCCACCACCCAGAAGACGGATCGCATCCAGCATCACCTAAGGGCTTGGCAGCTTACGATCTAGATTCACAAAGCGAAACTGGCTCCAGCTTCTCGGAAGGCTACATGGAGTCCGACCTTCACTTTGTAGGAACAATCGCAACCACCGGCGATCAGCCGGCAGGTTCCGATCCTGAGTCCATTATACCAGCTCTGCAAGTTGGTCCAGACTCAGAAGCCGGATCTGAGAACACAGCCCCAATGGCGGAAAACTGATATACTGAGAGCACAGACATCGACTTCGCATGAAAAGTCGCCTCTTTCAACATCGGAGGTCCCAAAGAAGTCATGATGGCAGGACCAACTCCTATGGAAACAGATGCACCTGGCAAGCATGCAGATGGGTCGAAGTCGCCTTCCAAATCTGCTAGCTTAGAGTCACAGGTTGACATCCATACAATAAAGCCGTCCGAAAGCAGGCCAAATGGCAATTCCCCCTTTGAAGCAAACCTTGACAAAGATCTGGAGGCTGAGCTAACGTCCGAAGCGCGCAAGAAAGCACTTGACATACTCAAGATGTCGCTCGGTCCCAATGCAACCCCAGAGGAACTCGAAGAAAGGCGCCAGTACCTCCTTCGTGAGTCAGAGTTAGGCATTCGCTATAACTTGGTTATGCAAAATAGGGAAAATCCCTCAAGGCTACTGCTCAGGACAAAGAAGATCTTCGCTGCCACATGGAAAGAGAAAAATTTCGGCGCGTGAAGGACACTCACGACCCTCTCCTCCATAGAGATCTCATGAAGAACTTCGATCGACCGTTTGCCCAAAAGAAGAAGGTGTGGCAGAGATACCCTTACACCATAGACAAAGACGATTTGATATACTTCTCCACCCCTGCAAAGAACATGAAAGCCACACGGGAGATCATTGAAGATGAAGAGATCTCTACTGACGAGAAAGTGTTTATTCAAGAGCACTACTGAAAAAGGCGGAAGAGCTACTGGAGGTAGCTACCTCAAGCTGCCGGCTTGCTGACAACACCATCTTATGCAAAGCCGGAGCCGGCGCAGAACCACCTAATGATCCATCTGAGTCTAGCAGCCACAACAATGGCAAACAACCTGAAAAGCCGACTCAACGACGCGATGACGTATCAGGCACGGGATCTAACCGGCACAGGGAGGAACGTCAAAAGGACAAAGCAGAAAAGGCCGCCAGGAAGGAAAAAAGGCGTGAGAAGAGTCGCGATAAGAATCGTGACAAAGAAGCTGCCGCAACACGTAATGATGATCGGCTTAACATGCCTTGACCTTCTGACAGGAGAGACGACGAGAATGCCGACAAAGACCGACAACGCTAGCGCTCAAGATCTCGATCACCACATCGTCAAGACGGAAGCCGGCATCAACAAGGCGACGTCGCAAAAGAAAAGACCCAAGTGTCAGATGCCCGCACTCGCCTAGATGAAATCTGTAACATCCCAACATTTTATAATGTTCAAAAATCACTAAAATTTAAAACTTTTCTTTTTATTAAAATAAAATATTAAATGTATAAGTAAACCAACTATGAAAGACTTCAAACTTGAGTTAATATTTCAAATGTCACAGTTTTAACATTTTATTATCCACTGTGTTTCAAAAATCTTAAAATATAATTTGAGAAATATTCTACAAACTACAATCCATTTTATTTTAAATAAATTAGTTTCTTTATAAATATTTGAATTAAACCACTTTGCCATATCTATTCATAAATATAAGATTATTCAAAATGGTATATAATTACTAAATGGTTTTCATTCCTTTAACTAAGTTCAAAATATAGTTTGGAAATTATAAGTCTATAGTGTATAACTTTAAAAACTTCATAGAAATTAAATTAATGAATTAACCAAATAAACATTTCATTTGCTCAAAGGAATTTCATCTATTTTCAAAGCATGAAGTGATTAATATATTCTAAATAAGAATAGAATTAAAACAAAAATCCCTTCCAAAGTTGTTATGAAGTTTTCAAATGAATTTTCATAATATAAAATATAATGTTGCACAAATTATTTTCAATTAAAAATGAATACCCTATATTTCACATTTCCTAAACATTTTTATATTTAGTTCTTTAATATTATGTCAAAATAAAGATGAATAATTTCAGCAAAACAAGTTTAAATAACTTAAATTCAAACATATTGAAATATGGGTATTTTACAAATTTTATTTAGCCAAAAGAAAATCTAAATAAGATAGAAATTCAAATTTGACTTTAAGTGTCAAATTTGTAATTAATCAATATTTCAAAATATTATTTTTGAAAAGTGTTCAAAACACTCCCACAATTGGTTTAACAGAAAGATATTATTTTTACAATTTTTTAGAAATTAATTTGACCTCATTTGGACATATAAATCAAAAGATATGAATTAAATAAATAAAACAGAAAAAGAAAAGAACCTGCTGACGTCAGAGGTGACGTCACCTTCTTCAACCTCCAGAGAAAATCGCGGCCGAAACTACTCTCCCGATCCTTTCCAAAATCCGAGCGCATTGTACGCGATTTCGTTCCTCCGTTCGGTCCTATAAGTAGCCCTCCCCCTCCTCCGCGTTTCCCCTCTCGCTCCAGACCTAACCGCGCCGCCAGGCGGTCCCCAGAGCTCGCCGGAGATCGCCATCGCCGCCGGTGTTTTCCTCGAGTTCCGGTGAATGAAGACCACCTCGTGCTCTCTCCTCTGTCCCATCTCCTTTGTTTCGTCCGTGCGCAACTCAATGAAATTTTCCCGTGAATTGTTAGGCGCCAGAACGACGAGTCCGTGCTCGACCCGAGGTCGCCGGAGTGCCCGTGGCTCCGCCTGCGTGTCCATGCTGCTTCAGGAAGAACGGGAAGACGCCGTCGCATCCATCGCCCTCCCCGCGACACGCCGCGCCCGGGGCTGCCCTCCGTTCATCCGGGGAGGAGCTACAACCCCGGCGCCGTCCTCTCCCGAGAGCACCGCCGCCACCTCCTCCAACTCCGGCGAGTTTCCGCCGCCACCTCCCCTCCATCGCACGGTGAGCGTCCGATCTAGTATATACGGTCACGATTAGAAGTTGCGATCAACCGGTAAGATCGGATCTGGACCGTCAGATCCAGATCTGACGATCCAGATTCAATCACTTAACCACGTCAGCGCCTACGTGGCATGCCCCGTCAGCGCACAGTCAGCGCACAGTCAGCGCTGACGTGTAAAATCAATTTCGTAATTAAATTTAATTGGCAGTTTTACAGAAACACCCCTGCCACTTAGATCTGTCACAACTTTTTAACCACAACTCCAAATTTAATAATTTTTATATATTTGGAAAGCTCTTGACATGTAGAATATTTTGGATCTCACAAAATTCAAATTTGACTTAGTATAAAATATTCAAAATTCAAATGGGGAATTTGAGTATATTTGTAATAACTTTAAATCTATAAATCCAAAATTTCAAATAAATATGTTTTAGAAACTTTAGAATATTTGTAAATTAATGCCACTGCTATAAAATATTTTTGAGTATTTCTTGAATGATTTCATAGTTGTGTGTTCAACTTGAATAAGTTTGACTATTTTGTTTAAATAACTTTTAATAGAAACATTATTTTTGATTAAATCCAATTGAAATAGATTTAATTAAATTCTCTCTGTCTATTAACACTAGTTATAAAATTTTGTTATAACAATTTAATCATAGGAAACTTTAATATTATAATTATTCCTTTTATTATATTTTCCAAAACTAGAAATTAATTAAATTGCATTTATAAATTCATGCATATTTATAAAGAAATCATAAAAGTTATTTTGATGTTTCTTGTGATTTAAAATTTCATTTCATTCATAGCATATTTTATATTGTAGATATATTCTCATAGGAAAACCCCTCTTCATTAGTTTTCTCTAAGTTAGAAATAATTTCAAACTCAGTATTTGGGAAAAGTGCTATGCACTAGACACTTAGTAATTTTCAACATGGAGCTGGAAGACTAATGAAGGACTTAGCCAAAAACAAGACTTCAGAAATATCTTCAAGGAGAAGAAGCACTTAGAAGAAAATCAAGAAGAAGTTCATGAAGGACTTAGAAGAAAACAGACTCTAGAAGCATCTCAAAGATGTCCAGCACTTGGAAGAAAAGTGAGAAGAAGTTCAAGAAGGCCAACCTCCCTTTTATTCTCTAAGTCTTTCTCTCTGTCTTTCTTCTCTTCTGAGATTTCATGAAGACTAAGTAAATCCAGGACCAGCCTCGAGGATACAAGAATCATCAAGTCTGAAGATTCATCAAGAATACCAAGAGCTCAATCAAGACATCATCCAGAAGAAAGTACAAGTCTGGAGATGAAGCCTGGAGGACAACTACATCTTTCTTTCTATCTTTTCCCTCTTTCCTAATCTTGTCTTTTAGACTTAAACAAATTTTGATCATGATGTTATCATCTTGAAGTTGTTGGATCCTAGCAGCATAGTGGGATGAAGCGGCCTGGAAACAAACCTTACATGTCCACGTACATGAGACCTGTTCCACAATTTAAGTGGCTGGCCGGGTGTCTGTCTCTCTCACTATAGTGAATGTCCAATTTACAAAGAGTTGATAATAATTGTTGATCATCTTGAACAAAGGACTTAGTATTTTTCCCTAAGTATTTTGCACCCCATGGCTAAGCCATTTGAGTGCTTGTTTCAAGAAGATATAAAACAAAGTATGTTTATCCAACTTAAGACCTTAGTCCTTAGTCATTCTTGACCCACCTATTTGTCTTGCATTAACTTAAGAGATTTTCATAGCATAACATGCATCTCTAGCCCTTAGAAATAATTTGCATATCATACATGACATGTTTTCCTTAGGAGTTTTACAAACTTGTTGTCATATGATATGAGCATGTATGTTTGATGATTGTTGTTTGTTGATTGTGGTATTGTTGGTTGCTATTATTGTTTAGATTAAACGGAGAGCAAAACGTTCGTTGTTGAAAAGAGTTTGTGAACAACGACAACATTCAAAGGCAAGTGGCACACCTCATAAACTTCCTATTTTTATATGCATTACTTAGTGTATTTTTATATGCATGTGTTGCTATGCTAAACCTGTGTAGAATCCCTTCTACCGGTGTCTAGGTTCCTATGCAATACTTAGTAGAATTATTGATGCTATGCAAATGTTGTTTTGTGAAAATCTAAATTCTACTAAGTTAAGAATGAAACACCTGGGTGGTAATTGGTTGTATGGTTTATGTTGAGTGGCTACTCAGGTCCATTTCTATGGTTCCTGGAGTATGTACACTTGTGAATGGCCACCCAGGAACAGAGGAATCTGAAGAACTCCGAGTGACGATTGCTTCCAGTGCAGCCATTGCCATATGGGCTCTGGCTTGATCAATTATGTTGCGTGGACTCTCTCCGGCTTGACAAGCAGATGTAGGGGGATGTTAGGTGGAACGGGTCAAGCCAGGTGGGAGGGAAAATGCTTCTGAAAGATCTCGTCTCATTCTCTCCTTTCCTTATCACAAATGGTGTGTAAAGGATACCTTGGGTTGAATGGGTACAACGGTGAACGTGCACAACCTCTGCAGAGTGTAAAACTAAGTACTTAGCCGTGTCCCCGGTTACGGACAATTTTGAGCAGCTGATCAAGGACGTCAACGGAGGATTCCACCATTCCAACTTCAAAAATATAAACTTGATGGGTGAACAAGGGAAGATGAGATTTATGGTTTTCATGCCATACTCATCTGGATTTCAAGAAAAGTGTTTTCAAAAGAGTAGGAAAAATTGGCTTTATGCAAATTAGCCTTGAACTCCACCAGCCAAATATCATATAGGCTTTAGAGTATTCCATAAGTGTCCACCATAGTGTCACTTGCCAGACTCCATTTTTAATGGAATCTGACCCACGTTGTTGCAATATTTTTCTTATTGCAGATTTGATCACATGTCGAGTGAGGTTTCGTTTAAAGGTTTCGAGTCTACAACCAACATGTTTTCGCCTGTGGCAGCATGAAAGTTATAGAGACTCACTGCTATTGTATTTCCGCTGTGTACTTTTTCAATGCTAGCTTTATGCTATGCAACTTGTATCAAATATTTTGTAATTCTGGATCATCGATGTAATATAATTGATGTTTTGTTGTGATATTACATCGTAAACTGTGTGTGCAAATGATTCGATCCAGGGATTTGCACTATACACAGGTATCTGCCTTATTTAAAGTGCAGGTACGCTACAGATGGTATCAGAGCACTGTGTTGCCTGTAGGTTCGAAACCCCTAGGATTGGACTAAGACCCCAAAGGTTAAATAGTTAACTAAACTAGGTTTCCAAAACATTAGTGAATCTTGAACTTTTCTTTAATATGGTTTTACATTATTTATCTTGTCTTGCATCTTTCCCTTTTCTTTTAAATTCTAATACTCTTACCTGTTCAAAATTTTAGATGGGAGAGTACACTGAGACTGCGTATGCTGGAGTTTTGTCGGGTTTCATCTTTGGGAGGCAGCTGTCTAGGTTGACAAGTGTATTGAAGCTACCACCACCCTATTTCCGAGGAAGGAAGGAGGAGACCGACATACCCCATGGGATACGTTGGGAAATACGCACCATCATGACCCCGGATCCTACGATGCCAGACTTCGAGCCCGTGGACTATGTCACCTACTACCCAGAGTGGATTGAAGGGTTGAACATAGCAATGGTGGACTTAATGGCTCGTTTTTGTTACAAGTATCGATTCAAGCTAGCACCAGGATCGCCCTTCCGTGCCTTTGGGAAGAGGGATGCACATGGTCTCTCGATGGCTCACACGGGAAATCGCCTGGACTTGCCCCTCGTTAACAAGACGTTTGAAGACCTGGATTACCTCATCAACTGTCTGACCAGGAGGGTCCAACAGGCTTATGACGTCACGGATCATGCACAAGCCGTGATACACGCAAAGACCCAAGAACTCCAAGCTTCTGAAAATCTTATTGGTTAGTTGGAGGAACTCATCCATGACCTACATTTGGAGAACCTTGGCAAGGATGAGCAAATTGCCATGCTTGAGGCGCAACTCATTCCGCCACCACCACCGCCAGTAGCGGAAGAAGGAGGTGACCAAGGCACTGGAGATGTGATTGTATCTGCAGCTACGAAGGAGGAAGGACCATAGGAAGAAGACCCCGAAGAGGTGCTGTTTGAAGAATCAACTGAGGGAGAAGTCACGCCTGTGGCAAATAACCACGCAATAAAACGCAAGCGTAATATTTAGGAGGAATAAGTGTAGCAATCAAAACCATGTTAGAGGGACCACCATTTATCTTATTTAGCTTATCGTATCCATTTAGAGTATTGACCTATCAAATTGTGGTATGGCAGTACGGTTGCTTTTGTACTTCCCCAACCTTTCGTTCGATAAACGATTAGTTCGATTTCTCAAAAGAAGTTTGAAATTTTACGTATGTGTTGCTTGTGTTTGAACTTTGTTGCTTGATGTTGTTAGATGATGTTTGTAATGGATTTTCTTGATTTGTGGTTGTGCATTAGAATGTTTAATTATCACCAAAACTTTTCTTTTAAGGGTGGTAGCCACCTACAATATTCAAACCCAACTTATTAAACCCAAAGATCCCAAACAATCTTCTAGCCTTCCCAATCAGAAAATTTATCCCCTACAAGTTTTCAAGTTTCCATGTCCGAAATTTCATTTCTCAAAACATCTCGAGTTATCAGAATCATTCAAGCCTTTGCTTTCTTTTCAGCTTCTCCGAATCTCGGGGACGAGATTCCTTTTAAGGGTGGTAGTCTGTAACATCCCAACATTTTATAATGTTCAAAAATCACTAAAATTTAAAACTTTTCTTTTTATTAAAATAAAATATTAAATGTATAAGTAAACCAACTATGAAAGACTTCAAACTTGAGTTAATATTTCAAATGTCACAGTTTTAACATTTTATTATCCACTGTGTTTCAAAAATCTTAAAATATAATTTGAGAAATATTCTACAAACTACAATCCATTTTATTTTAAATAAATTAGTTTCTTTATAAGTATTTGAATTAAACCACTTTGCCATATCTATTCATAAATATAAGATTATTCAAAATGGTATATAATTACTAAATGGTTTTCATTCCTTTAACTAAGTTCAAAATATAGTTTGGAAATTATAAGCCTATAGTGTATAACTTTAAAAACTTCATAGAAATTAAATGAATGAATTAACCAAATAAACATTTCATTTGCTCAAAGGAATTTCATCTATTTTCAAAGCATGAAGTGATTAATATATTCTAAATAAGAATAGAATTAAAACAAAAATCCCTTCCAAAGTTGTTATGAAGTTTTCAAATGAATTGTCATAATATAAAATATAATGTTGCACAAATTATTTTCAATTAAAAATGAATACCCTCTATTTCACATTTCCTAAACATTTTTATATTTAGTTCTTTAATATTATGTCAAAATAAAGATGAATAATTTCAGCAAAACAAGTTTAAATAACTTAAATTCAAACATATTGAAATATGGGTATTTTACAAATTTTATTTAGCCAAAAGAAAATCTAAATAAGATAGAAATTCAAATTTGACTTTAAGTGTCAAATTTGTAATTAATCAATATTTCAAAATATTATTTTTGAAAACTGTTCAAAACACTCCCACAATTGGTTTAACAGAAAGATATTATTTTTACAATTTTTTAGAAATTAATTTGACCTCATTTGGACATATAAATCAAAATATATGAATTAAATAAATAAAACAGAAAAAGAAAAGAACCTGCTGACGTCAGAGGTGACGTCACCTTCTTCAACCTCCAGAGAAAATCGCGGCCGAAACTACTCTCCCGATCCTTTCCAAAATCCGAGCGCATTGTACGCGATTTCGTTCCTCCGTTCGGTCCTATAAGTAGCCCTCCCCCTCCTCCGCGTTTCCCCTCTCGCTCCAGACCTAACCGCGCCGCCAGGCGGTCCCCAGAGCTCGCCGGAGATCGCCATCGCCGCCGGTGTTTTCCTCGAGTTCCGGTGAATGAAGACCACCTCGTGCTCTCTCCTCTGTCCCATCTCCTTTGTTTCGTCCGTGCGCAACTCAATGAAATTTTCCCGTGAATTGTTAGGCGCCAGAACGACGAGTCCGTGCTCGACCCGAGGTCGCCGGAGTGCCCGTGGCTCCGCCTACGTGTCCATGCTGCTTCAGGAAGAACGGGAAGACGCCGTCGCATCCATCGCCCTCCCCGCGACGCGCCGCGCCCAGGGCTGCCCTCCGTTCATCCGGGGAGGAGCTACAACCCCGGCGCCGTCCTCTCCCGAGAGCACCGCCGCCACCTCCTCCAACTCCGGCGAGTTTCCGCCGCCACCTCCCCTCCATCGCACGGTGAGCGTCCGATCTAGTATATACGGTCACGATTAGAAGTTGCGATCAACCGGTAAGATCGGATCTGGACCGTCAGATCCAGATCTGACGATCCAGATTCAATCACTTAACGACGTCAGCGCCTACGTGGCATGCCCCGTCAGCGCACAGTCAGCGCACAGTCAACGCTGACGTGTAAAATCAATTTCGTAATTAAATTTAATTGGCAGTTTTACAGAAACACCCCTGCCACTTAGATTTGTCACAACTTTTTAACCACAACTCCAAATTTAATAATTTTTATATATTTGGAAAGCTCTTGACATGTAGAATATTTTGGATCTCACAAAATTCAAATTTGACTTAGTATAAAATATTCAAAATTCAAATGGGGAATTGGAGTATATTTGTAATAACTTTAAATCTATAAATCCAAAAATTGCAAATAAATATGTTTTAGAAACTTTAGAATATTTGTAAATTAATGCCACTGCTATAAAATATTTTTGAGTAATTCTTGAATGATTTCATAGTTGTGTGTTCAACTTGAATAAGTTTGACTATTTTGTTTAAATAACTTTTAATAGAAACATTATTTTTGATTAAATCCAATTGAAATAGATTTAATTAAATTCTCTCTGTCTATTAACACTAGTTATAAAATTTTGTTATAAAAATTTAATCATAGGAAACTTTAATATTATAATTATTCCTTTTATTATATTTTCCAAAACTAGAAATTAATTAAATTGCATTTATAAATTCATGCATATTTATAAAGAAATCATAAAAGTTATTTTGATGTTTCTTGTGATTTAAAATTTCATTTCATTCATAGCATATTTTATATTGTAGATATATTCTCATAGGAAAACCCCTCTTCATTAGTTTTCTCTAAGTTAGAAATAATTTCAAACTCAGTATTTGGGAAAAGTGCTATGCACTAGACACTTAGTAATTTTCAACATGGAGCTGGAAGACTAATGAAGGACTTAGCCAAAAACAAGACTTCAGAAATATCTTCAAGGAGAAGAAGCACTTAGAAGAAAATCAAGAAGAAGTTCATGAAGAACTTAGAAGAAAACAGACTCTGGAAGCATCTCAAAGATGTCCAGCACTTGGAAGAAAAGTGAGAAGAAGTTCAAGAAGGCCAACCTCCCTTTTATTCTCTAAGTCTTTCTCTCTGTCTTTCTTCTCTTCTGAGATTTCATGAAGACTAAGTAAATCCAGGACCAGCCTCGAGGATACAAGAATCATCAAGTCTGAAGATTCATCAAGAATACCAAGAGCTCAATCAAGACATCATCCAGAAGAAAGTACAAGTCTGGAGATGAAGCCTGGAGGACAACTACATCTTTCTTTCTATCTTTTCCCTCTTCCCTAATCTTGTCTTTTAGACTTAAACAAATTTTGATCATGATGTTATCATCTTGAAGTTGTTGGATCCTAGCAGCATAGTGGGATGAAGCGGCCTGGAAACAAACCTTACATGTCCACGTACATGAGACCTGTTCCACAATTTAAGTGGCTGGCCGGGTGTCTGTCTCTCTCACTATAGTGAATGTCCAATTTACAAAGAGTTGATAATAATTGTTGATCATCTTGAACAAAGGACTTAGTATTTTTCCCTAAGTATTTTGCACCCCATGGCTAAGCCATTTGAGTGCTTGTTTCAAGAAGATATAAAACAAAGTATGTTTATCCAACTTAAGACCTTAGTCCTTAGTCATTCTTGACCCACCTATTTGTCTTGCATTAACTTAAGAGATTTTCATAGCATAACATGCATCTCTAGCCCTTAGAAATAATTTGCATATCATACATGACATGTTTTCCTTAGGAGTTTTACAAACTTGTTGTCATATGATATGAGCATGTATGTTTGATGATTGTTGTTTGTTGATTGTGGTATTGTTGGTTGCTATTATTGTTTAGATTAAACGGAGAGCAAAACGTTCGTTGTTGAAAAGAGTTTGTGAACAACGACAACATTCAAAGGCAGATGTAGGGGGATGTTAGGTGGAACGGGTCAAGCCAGGTGGGAGGGAAAATGCTTCTGAAAGATCTCGTCTCATTCTCTCCTTTCCTTATCACAAATGGTGTGTAAAGGATACCTTGGGTTGAATGGGTACAATGGTGAACGTGCACAACCTCTGCAGAGTGTAAAACTAAGTACTTAGCCGTGTCCCCGGTTACGGACAATTTTGAGCAGCTGATCAAGGACGTCAACGGAGGATTCCACCATTCCAACTTCAAAAATATAAAACTTGATGGGTGAACAAGGGAAGATGAGATTTATGGTTTTCATGCCATACTCATCTGGATTTAAAGAAAAGTGTTTTCAAAAGAGTAGGAAAAATTGGCTTTATGCAAATTAGCCTTGAACTCCACCAGCCAAATATTAATATAGGCTTTAGAGTATTCCATAAGTGTCCACCATAGTGTCACTTGCCAGACTCCATTTTTAATGGAATCTGACCCACGTTGTTGCAATATTTTTCTTATTGCAGATTTGATCAGATGACGAGTGAGGTTTCGTTTAAAGGTTTCGAGTCTACAACCAACATGTTTTCGCCTGTGGCAGCATGAAAGTTATAGAGACTCACTGCTATTATATTTCCGCTGTGTACTTTTTCAATGCTAGCTTTATGCTATGCAACTTGTATCAAATATTTTGTAATTATGGATCATCGATGTAATATAATTGATGCTTTGTTGTGATATTACATCGTAAACTGTGTGTGCAAATGATTCGATCCAGGGATTTGCACTATACACAGGTATCTGCCTTATTTAAAGTGCAGGTACGCTACAAAATCAGAGCCGCAAGGGAAGAAACCTATCTAGGTTCCAAGTGCTTTGGCCCGACAATCCGCAAGGTGCAGCTCCCAGAGGTGCTCAGCAATGTCAAGAAGATTGTGAACAAGTACAACATCGTGGATAATCCTGAGACATGGCTGCCTGACTACCTCAACACAGTGGGAATTTACAACGGAGGCTATGACGCCGTAGTCCGTTTCTTACCCGTGATGTTACAAGGTACTGCACGCCTTTGGATTGACACCCTGTCGGAAAAAAAGTATACACAATTGGCAAGACATGAATCGCTGCTTCACACAACACTTCTCTTGCACGTACAAACGTCCAAAGGCTTATCCACAGCTCTTACGTTACACTCAGTAGACGAATGAGTCCAGTCGCGATTTCATCGCACGATGGACGGAGATGAAAAACAGTTGCGAAGGTGTCTCCGAGACGCAAGCTATCCATGCTTTCATGCACAGCTTGAAGAAAGGAAACATGATGCGTTACATCTTGTCAAGCCAAAGAATCACCACCCTTGGAGATCTGCTTGATGGCGCAAGCAACCTTGCAATTGCAGAAGACGACGCTCGTGCTGACGATGGATTCGCAAATCTTGATATCTCCATCAACAACAACGAAAGATGGGGCAAGTCAACAAAGAAAAAAGCACAGCCAATGACAATGCAGGCCCCTCCAATGAAGTAACCTTTGCCTACGGAAAAGGCGGACAAAACAAAAGAGGAGGCCCGTGGAAGCCGAACAATGATAGCCAAGGTGGGAAGAACATCAAGGTCACATATGACGACATCAAGGATCTCCCCTGTACCTATCATAACAAGTTTGGCAAATGCACCCACACCAACAGGCAGTGCAGGATCAATGACGACATGAAAAAAGACCCCGAAGCTGGATATAGGGCAAGCAAGAACAACAAACGCAAAGTCCGCAAGGAAGCAACCAAAGAGGCAAAGGCGGACGATAGCAGTTCATCAGATCAAGGCGAAGAACTAGCAAAGGCTAAGAAGAACATCAAGTTCCCCAGAGTCGAAGAAAACTTTGTCACTTTCCTGGCAACCCCTTCGGCTAAGAAGGAGAAGGCCATCTGGAAGGAACTCAATGCTACTATGCCAGTTGTTCCCCAATATGCAACTTGGTCCGAAGTACCGGTCAGTTGGGATCGCAACGATCATCCAGATCGTATTCCCAAATACCCAGGATACTCTGCTCTCGTCATCAATCCCATAGTAGAAAATTGTCGGCTTTCAAAGTTACTTATGGATGGGGGCAGCAGCATCAACATCCTGTACCTAGAAACCCTCAAACACATGCACCTATCAGAAACCCATCTCAAGCACAACGACGTCAAGTTCCATGGTATAGTCCCAGGACGGTAGGAAAACTCCGTTGGACCAATTAATTTGGAAGTTACCTTTGGCGAAGAGGATAACTACCGACAAGAAGAAGTATCCTTCGAGGTAGTGCCCTTCAAAAGCGCCTACCATGCCATCTTTAGCAAACCGGCTTTTGCCACCTTCATGGCAAGACCATGCTATGTCTACAGCAAGCTCAAGATTCCTGGACCCAACGGCGTCATCACAATAAACGGTAGCTACAAGAAGGCGTGGGAGTGCGAGCTGGGCAACGCCGTCTTCGTAGAAGCCGTCATCAGCAAAGGCGAACTTGCAGGTTACTTGAAGGAAGTCAAGCAGGAGCCTATGCCAGACATAAAGAAGCCTCCAACTGCACACGACGTCACCTTCACAGCAGGTTCCCACTCCAAGAAGACGAAAATTGATGACAAGGATGCTGAGAAGACGACTAACATCGACACCACCCTCAGCGACAAATAGGAAGGCGAGCTCGTCAAGTTCCTCCGTGAGAATTGAGACATCTTTGCGTGGTCTCCATCAGACATGCCTGGAGTCCCGAGAGAACTTGCCGAGCACTCCCTCAATGTCGCAAAAGATGCCAAGCCAGCCAAGCAAGGCCTTAGGCGTTTTGGTCCAGAGAAGAACAACGCTATAGGACAAGAGATAGTGCGACTTACAGTCGCAAACTTCATAGAAAAGGTCATTCATACAGAATGGTCCGCAAACCCTGTACTAGTACCTAAAAAGGACACGAAGGCATTGCGCATGCTCATCGACTTCACTGGCTTAAACAAAGCCTGTCTGAAACGACCTTTCGCCTTACCGCGAATCGACCAGGTTGTAGATGCTACTGCAGGGGCAAAATTACTATGCTTTTTGGATGCTTACTCTGGTTACCACCAGATTAAGATGAAGAAGTCTGATCAAATCACGACTTCTTTCATCACGCCTTTTGATACCTATTGCTATTTAACAATGCCTTTCGGGCTAAGAAACGCAGGTGCCACGTACCAAAGGTGCATCCAAATATGCCTACACGACCAAATCGGCCGTAACATACACGCGTATGTCGACGACATTGCAGTTATGACAAAACGTGAAGACGATCTATTAGCCGATCTCAAAGAAACTTATGATAACTTGAGAAAGTACAAGATGAAGTTAAATCCGGGAAAATGCTTTTTTGGTGTCCCAGCAGGAAAACTCCTTGGTTTCATAGTTTCTGAGAGAGGCATAGAAGTTAACCCTGATAAAATAAAAGCCATCATGGATATCAACGACCTACATGTCTCAAAGATATCCAACGCTTAACAGGATCAACAACTGTTGTAATGTAGTGTACCTGCAACTAAAATATGGCAGATACCTGTGTATAGTGCAAATCCCTGGATCGATTCGTTTGCACACACAGTTACGATGTAATATCACAACAAAGTATCAATTTATTACAACGCTGATCCAGACTTACAAAATATTCGATACAAGTTTGCATAGCTTAAAGCTAGCAGTGAACAGAGTAAACAGCGGAAAATTATTCTTCATGGAGTCCCTAATCATCATCATGTGCCACAGGCGAGCATGTTGGTTGAAGACTCGAAAACCCTTAGTAAAAACTTTCACTCATCATCAGGACAGTCTGCAATAAGATATATTTTGCAACAACGTGGGTCAGAACCATTAAAAGGGAACTGGCAAGTGACACTATGGTGGACACTTAGAGGAATAACTCTATGACCTATATGCTTATTTGGCTGGTGGAGCTCAAGGCTATTTTGCAGAAAGCAAGTTTTTCCCTAAATTTTTGGAAAACACTTTTCTTCTATTCGAGACATCCGTGGCATGAAATCCACTGTCTCATTCTACCCTTGTTCACCCATCAAGTTTTTAATTTAGAAGTTGGAATGGTGGAATCCTCCGTTGACATCCTCGTTCAGAGTCTCAATTGTCCGTTTCCGGGGACACGACTAAGTACTTAGATTTTACACTCTGCAGAGGTTGTGCACGTTCACCATTGTACCCATTCAACCCAGGTTATCCTGTACACACCATTTGTGATAAGGAAAGGAAAGAATAAGATGAAATCTTTCAGAAGCATTTTCCCTCCCACTCTGGCCTGACGCGCTCCACCTACAAATCCTCTACCACCACCTGTCAGGCCGGGGAGAGTCCACACAGCTTAGTTGATCAAGCCAGAGCCCATATTGGCAATGGCTGCACGAGAAGAAATCTTCACTTGGAGTTCTTCAGATTCCTTTGCTCCTGGGTGGCCTTCCACAAGTGAATATTCCACAGGTAAAACCCCTGGGAATAACACTCAACTCATACAGCCAAGCAACCAATTTCCACCCAGGTGTTTGATTAAAACTTAGTAGACTTTATCTTTTTCATCAAAATAGTTTTTGCATAGCATCACTATTCTACTAAGTAATTTCATGGGAACCTAGACACATGAATAAAGAGGTCTATCATGGCTTGCATAGCAATGCTATCCTACACATGCTTATAGAAAATACTCTACTCATGCATAGAAATAATAGGACTTTTATGGGGGTGTGCCACTTGCCTTGGCAACCGGGAGTGCAGCAGTTACAGTTGCAAAGATTCTCGTTTCCCTCCGAATAGTCTAACAAAGAAATAAAGAGCCACACATAAACACACAAGCAAAGGTTCATACAAAGAAGATATATGCTATGCATGAGATGAGATGCAACAATTTATTTCCAACGTCTAGAAAGTAATAAAAGTATCCCTTTGGCTTTTCATGATATATGCATGAATAAATTTTTGATTTGTTTCTATTATTTAATCATGAATAAAGGGTTAATGACAAGGACTTTAGTTCACTTAAATAAAATTTCAAAATCAAATTTTGTAAAAATGACATTTGGGCAGAGGGCATCTAAACAAGTTGTTAGCAATTTGATTTACTCAAAAATAAATTTTCTAACTAAAGTTATGTCAAAAACACTTAAACTACTCTAAAAAATATTTGAAAATTTTGTGTGTGTCAAAACAGAAAACAAATGAAGCCAAATTGTTCTACTGGTTCCAAGGATCTCAAATATATAAAAATATTTAAAATTGGATAAACAGATAAAAAGTAGTGATAAAAACAGTATGCATGGTGTTTTCTGCAAAACTGTCAAATTAAATAAAATGGGGAAAAGAAATTACACGTCAGCGCTGACTGGGCGCTGACTGTGCGCTGACTGGGCATGCTGACGTGTTTAAGTGATTTGATCTGGGCCGTCAGATCTGGATCTGGCGGTCCAGATCAACCGTACCGTTTCGCTTTAAAAGATCTAATCCTAACCGTAGGATCGAGATCGTACGACCTACACGCGTTGACCAACAACGGGCGGCGCTAGGTCGCCGGAGGACCTCGCCGGAGCAGCGCGCGCGGCGGCGACACGCACGGCATCGCACGTTCTAGACGTTCTACTGCGTTCCGAGACGAGTGGGTCATACCTACGGGTAGAGGGCGTCGAGGCGACGTCGTTGGCGAAGTGGTGGGGGTCGTAGCTCTTCCTGCCTCCTCTGGTTGCTCGCCGGAGATGCGCACGGCGGAGTTTCTCATCGGTGAGCACGGACACGGAGTTTGGCTGTGAAAGAACACCCGAGACCTTGTCACCAAGGTGCGCAATGACAAGGCGAAACGATTGGGTGTGAAAGGGGGGGCTCGAGGAGGTCGCAGCTCACCGGAGTTCGTTGAACTTGCCGTCGGCAACGGCGGAGCTCCGGGGATGCTCGTGGGCGGCCTGGTGGCTCTCGGGGTACGGGGCTTGGGGCAAAACAGAGAGGGGGTCGAGGGGGTTCTTATAGGAGCAACGGCGAGTTAAATGGGTGAGTTAATCGCCGGGAATCAATCGAATTGATTCGGCCGTTTCTCGGCTAGGTCGTGGGCGTGATTTGGGGAAGAAGGGGTCGCCGGGACGGGGATGACAGGTGGGGCCCACCTGTCAGCGAGTGAGCGCGCGCGCGCGGGCGGGGACGGGCCGCTGGCGGGCTGGATTGCGTCGCGCGCGCGGTAGATAGCTAGTGGGCTTCGGCCCACTGGCTGGCCCGACTCTATTTTTATTTTTGAAAATTCTTTTCTGTTTTTAAATCTTTTAAGTATAAAACAAATTCAAAACTATATTAAAACTTCTCAGAAAAATTCATAAAAATATAATTTGAAAAGCTTATGAAGAATAGATCCTTTTCACATTATTTTTGTCTAAAGTAAAAATAGAATAAAAGGAACATTATTATAAATTCAAAATAACAATTTTAAGGACATAAAGTCCATTAAAAACATATTTAAATAAATAAATTCAAATTTTATGTGATTCATATGACCAGTTTAATGATGATGATGCATGGATGCAAAAGTTTTAAATTTTTCTAAAAATTGGGATGTTACAAACCTAACCCCCTTAAGATGAATCTCGCCCTCGAGATTCGGATTGGCTAGCAAATAGGTGAGGGTGATCTTCTTTAAGGTCATCTTCTCTTTCCCAAGTTGCTTCCTCTTCTGAATGGTGATTCCACTGTACTTTACAGAATTTGATGGTCTTAGTTCGGGTGACCCGTTCTGCTGTCTCCAAAATCTTTATTGGTTTTTCTTCATAAGTGGGATCACTTTCTAGTTGTACTTCCTCTAGTGGCACCGTATCTCTTAACAGTGTTTCTGCCATTTCTGGGTGACATTTCTTCAGTTGGCTGACATGAAACACACTGTGAACCGCGGAAAGTGCTTCCGGGAGTTCCAATTCATAGGCGACCTCTCCTTTGCGGGATAATACCTTGAAGGGTCCAATAAACCTAGGTGCCAACTTTCCTTTGATTCCAAATCTTTTAACTCCCCGCATAGGTGAAACTCGGAGATAGACTCGATCACCCACTTCATACGTGACTTCTCTCCTTTTGGAGTCTGCATAACTTTTATGTCTGGATTGTGCTATCTGTAAACGGTCCTTAATCAACCTGACTTTTTCCTCGGCCTCCTTGATTATGTCTGGGCCGAACAAACTACGTTCCCCTACGCCACTCCACAGTAGTGGGGTAGTGCACTTTCTCCCATACAGGGCTTCAAATGGTGACATCTCTATGCTCGCTTGATAGTTGTTGTTGTAAGAGAACTCGGCATATGGAAGATTATCATCCCAGCTTGACTTATAATCTAGAGCGCATGCTCTCAGCATATCTTCTAGGATCTGATTTACTCTTTCTGTCTGTCCATCCGTCTGCGGATGAAACGCTGTACTAAACTCCAATCTAGTTCCTAGAGACTCATGTAATTGATTCCAGAAATGGGAAGTAAACTGAGTACCCCTATCCGACACAATTTTCTTGGGAACACCATGTAGACACACAATCCTCTTCATGTAGATGTCAGCTAGTTTGGCACTAGTGTATGTAGTCTTTACGGGTATAAAGTGAGATACTTTCGTCAGCCGATCGACTATAACCCATATAGAATCATACCCTGATTTAGTCCTGGGCAGACCCGTGATGAAATCCATACCAATCTGTTCCCATTTCCAATCTGGTACTGGTAACGGTTGTAGCAACCCTGCTGGTTTTTGGTGTTCTGCTTTCACACGACTGCAGACGTCACACTTTGCAATGTATTCTGCAATATCACGTTTCAAGTTGATCCACCAATACCTCTCCTTTACATCCATATACATCTTGGTGTTACCCGGATGTATGGAATAAGGTGAGTCATGAGCTTCTTGAAGTATTAACTTCCTGAGGTCGGCATTGTCAGGAACACAAATGCGTTCTTTATACCACACGGTTCCTTCTTCATCTTCTCTAAAATCTCTGGCCTTACCTTCGCTTAGGTTCTTCTTGATTTCTTTTACTGCTTTATCCTCTAACTGAGCTGTCTTGATTTTATTAAATAGAAGAGGTTGAACTTCTAAGGATGCTATGAATCCTTCAGGTACCACCTCTAATCGAAGGTCCTTAAACCCCTTACAAAGATCTTCCGGCAATTCTCCTGCCGTGAGTCCGTTTACATAAGTCTTACGGCTCAAGGCATCAGCCACTACGTTGGCTTTCCCTGGGTGGTACTGTAGACTTAAATCATAGTCTTTGATCAATTCTAACCATCTCCTTTGTCGCATGTTTAATTCCTTCTGAGTAAAGAAATACTTGAGGCTTTTATGATCCGTAAAAACTTCACATCTCTTTCCCCATAAATATGGCCTCCATATCTTTAGCGCATGCACCACAGAAGCTAACTCTAAATCATGAGTGGGATAGTTTACTTCATGATTTTTGAGTTGTCTTGAGGCGTAAGACACTACTTTGCCTTCTTGCATCAATACGCTTCCTAGGCCGCGATATGAAGCGTCGCGATAAACCTGGAAGTCTTTCTCTAGATCTGGTAAGCATAATACTGGTGCCGACACCAAGCGCTTCTTTAATTCCTGAAAACTGATCTCACAAGCTTCCGTCCACTCAAATTTCTTTCCCTTCAGTAGTTCAGTCAAGGCCTTGGCAATCTTGGAGAAGTTTTCAATGAATCTCCGGTAGTACCCTGCCAGTCCTAGAAAACTGCGGATTTCTCCCACATTTTTGGGCGATTCCCAATTTGTCACAGCATCAACTTTTTCAGGGTCCACTGCTATCCCATCTTTAGACACCAGGTGTCCTAGAAATCCTACTTGTTTTAACCAGAATTCACACTTGTTGAACTTAGCATATAATTTATGCTCTCGGAGCCTTTGCAATACCAGACGTAAATGTTCTTCGTGTTCTTTGTGACTTTTGGAGTAGACTAAGATGTCATCGCTGAAGACAACAACAAACTTGTCCAGAAAATCCATAAACACCTTATTCATCATATACATGAAATAGGCTGGAGCATTGGTTAACCCAAAAGGCATTACCGTGTACTCATACGATCCATATCTTGTAACGAAAGCAGTCTTGGTTATATCCATCTCTCTGACTTTCATTTGGAAGTACCCTGATCTGAGATCGATCTTGGAGAAGACGACAGCCCCTTCTAGTTGATCGAACAGTTCATTGATTTTGGGTAGCGGATACTTGTTCTTAATTGTATGCTCATTTATGTCACGGTAATCGATGACTAATCTCTGAGTACTATCCTTCTTCTTGACAAAAAGAATCGGGGCTCCCCAGGGTGATGAACTTGGACGGATAAAGCCTTTCTGCATAAACTCTTCCAGTTGTTTCTTGAGTTCTTTCAGTTCATCAGTTGCCATTGGGTAGGGCCTTTTGGCAATTGGTCCTGTTCCCGGTTTTAGTTCTATGAGGAACTCTACATCTCTATCGGGTGGCATTCCTGGTAGTTCTTCCGGAAACACGTCAGGGTATTCCTTAACTATAAGGACCTCACCGAGACTAACCCCCTTAAGAGAATTAAGCCTAACCTTCTTTAGTTCAAACTTTGATCTAAAGTTGATCTTCGAGTCTTCTGGAGTGGTGAGAGTGATGGTTCTATTTGCGCAGTCTATGATTCCTGCATAGCGGGTCATCCAATCCATCCCTATGATAACATCCAGGCCTTGTGTTTCCAGGATGATCAAATCCGTAGGAAACTGATGCTTTCCAACCTTCAGACTCAACTGTCTACAGCAAGAGGTTACTAGCATCTCTCCACCCGGAGAGCTTACTCTAATGGGGCTTCCTATATTTTCCACTACTAACCCATGTTTGTTTACAAAAGCTCTTGAAATGAAAGAATGTGATGCTCCAGTATCAAATAAAACTAATGCTGGGCATGAATTTAGCAAGAACGTACCAATGACAGCATCAGGTTCATCGTACACTTCTTCCACATTGATGTGGTTCACCTGTCCTTTCTGGAAGGGATTGGGCTTGGCAGCTTCTGCGGCCTTCTTTTCGGGGCAGTCAGTGGCGTAGTGACCCTTGTTATTGCACTTGAAGCATAGGACTTGGCTGATATCTTTCTTATATTCGGGGTTTGGGCGATGTTGTCCATTGTTGTGGCCAGCATTTCCATTTCCCTTGTGATTACCATTGTTTCCCTTGAAACCACCACTATGGTTGTGACCATGATGTTTGTGGTTGCTTCCTCCACTAGGATAGTGACCAGGTTTATAACTCTGGTTTGCATCTTGAGGGAAAGGTCTCTTGAAAGAAGTCTCAGAATGGGGTTTGTGAACATTCAACTTTCTCTTCCTATTTTCAGCCTTCTTGATGTTATCCTCTAGTATGATAGCCTGATCTAGGAGAGTCTGATAATTTGGGGCATATGACACTGTCAAAGGGATCTTCAGCTCGTCACTCAGCCCATTTAGGAATTTTGCATTCCTCTTTGCCTCGGTGTTAATGTCTTCAGAGGCATAACGGGAAAGGGCATGGAAATCAGCCATGTACTCCTTAAGGCTCCTGTTTCCTTGTCTCAGGTTTCTGAACTCTTCCTGCTTCAAGTTCATAATGCCCGAGGAGATATGAGCATTACGAAAACCTTCCTTGAAATTTTCCCAAGTCATGGTTTCTAGTGGGTGGGTGATTTGATAGGTTTCCCACCACTGGATTGCTGGTCCTTCCAACAGATGAGTGGTTAACCTCACCTTCTCAGCGTAAGTACATTCACAAGTCACTAGATCCCTGTCCACTGAACGCAGCCAGTCATCTGCCACAATTGGTTCAGTTGTAGTGGAGAACTTGTTCGGTCGGAGCCTCAGAAATCTGGTAAGTCTATCCACATGGGGGGGTTGTGGCGGAGGCGGGTTGTGGTTGTTGTTATTGTTGTTGGTTGCCGCAATGAACTGGGTCATCATAGTCATTAGCTGAGCTTGAGCAGCCATCAACTGTTGTATAGCATCATTGTTGTTGTGGTCGTTGTTGTTGTTGTTGTTGTTGTTATCGGGTGTACGACGGGGAGGCATCTGTGATTTGTATAGGTGAGTTTTTAGACGGAAAGGTCTAAAGAGAAGATTACCCCAACAAACAAACAACCTAAAGAACAAACAAACATCACACAACTCAAAACTTTGGATTAATCAGACATGAGAGTTTTGGAAAATAAAACGTGAGGTTCCTCGGAATACAATGGAAGGTACTGCCTTATCACAAGTTGATAGGTCAATACAAGACTAAGATAACGATGAGGTGTAAATAAATGGTAGTCTCGCTAACGAACTACTCGACCATGTCGTCTTCTTGTTCTTCAATTTCCTGAATCTCGATTCCTTCATTGTCGAGTACTTCCCTTAATTCCTTCACTTCTTTCTCCAGGGCAGAGTTCTTCTCTTGCAGTTCCCTTTTCTCGGTACGAAGAAGCTTGATCAAGTCACTATCAGCTTCAAACTCTACTTCATTGCTCTCGAGTTCTGCCATCTGTTCTCTGAAAGTCTTGTTTTTCTCTTGAACCCTTTTCTCCTGTCTCTTGTATTTCTCCTCTTGTGAAGCAAACTTTTCTTCATGGGCCTTAGTCACTTCCTCTTGAGCTTTCATCTTTTCCTCGTTCTCCTTGAGTAAGGCACACAACTCATCGTTCTTCAGAAGTTCAGTGCGTCTATCCTCATAAAGTTCTGTGACGAGGACCTCCAACTCCTGGAAATACAGACTAAGGGGCTTTGCTTTGCCTCAATCTCCAACATCAAAGAGGTATGGTTCTCCCTCCTCGTTTCTCCTTCCAAAGAAAATGGAGTAGTGGCCCCTCAACTCTGCGCTATAGCGTCCGCAGAGACGTCCAATCAGGTCCTGCATGACGAGATTGAGTCCTTTTTCTTTGGAGTCACTAACCATTTTGATTTCCAACGGGGGCTCTTGTCCACGTCCTGGCTGAGTTGCTTTTATTCCCCAACATCCCTCCTTGTTAAACTTCTTCAGGATGAAGCCCTTAACTTGAGGTAGTGGTAAACCTATCTTCTCACCAATGTCGAGAAGGTAGCAGCCAAAACGGGTGTCCTCGAAGTCCTCCGCAGTGGTGAAGTGGAATCTCGTCATCCTTTAGGAAGAAAGAAAAGAATTTAAAACAAGAAATGTGTAAGGTAAGGAGGTACTAGTCATAAGTGTATTATTAAATTAGAGTCAAAACTAAGTCAAATCTCAATGTGATCAACAAATATAAACAACTCTTTGTAAATTGGATATTCACTATAGTGAGAGAGACACCCGGCCAGCCACTTAATTGTGGAACTGGTCTCATGTACGCGGACATGTAAGGTTAGTTTCCAGGCCGCTTCATCTCACTATGCCGCTAGGATCCAAAAATACTTAAGTAGTTAATACTATGATCAAAAGGTTTTTCCAATCCTAAGGCTCGAACCTACGGGCAACACAGTGCTCTGATACCATCTGTAGTGTACCTGCACCTAAAATATGGCAGATACCTGTGTATAGTGCAAATCCCTGGATCGATTCGTTTGCACACACAGTTACGATGTAATATCACAACAAAGTATCAATTTATTACAACGCTGATCCAGACTTACAAAATATTCGATACAAGTTTGCATAGCTTAAAGCTAGCAGTGAACAGAGTAAACAGCGGAAAATTATTCTTCATGGAGTCCCCAATCATCATCATGTGCCACAAGCGAGCATGTTGGTTGAAGACTCGAAAACCCTTAGTAAAAACTTCCACTCATCATCAGGACAGTCTGCAATAAGATATATTTTGCAACAACGTGGGTCAGAACCATTAAAAGGGAACTGGCAAGTGACACTATGGTGGACACTAAAAGGAATAACTCTATGACCTATATGCTTATTTGGCTGGTGGAGCTCAAGGCTATTTTGCAGAAAGCAAGTTTTTCCCTAACTTTTTGGAAAACACTTTTCTTCTATTCGAAACATCCGTGGCATGAAATCCACTGTCTCATTCTACCCTTGTTCACCCATCAAGTTTTTAATTTAGAAGTTGGAATGGTGGAATCCTCCGTTGACGTCCTCGTTCAGCTGCTCAATTGCCCGTTTCCGGTGACACGTCTAAGTACTTAGATTTTACACTCTGCAGAGGTTGTGCACGTTCACCATTGTAGCCATTCAACCCAGGTTATCCTTTACACACCATTTGTGATAAGGAAAGGAAAGAATAAGACGAGATCTTTCAGAAGCATTTTCCCTCCCACTCTGGCCTGACGCGCTCCACCTACAAATCCTCTACCACCACCTGTCAGGCCGGGGAGAGTCCACACAGTTTAGTTGATCAAGCCAGAGTCCATATTGGCAATGGCTGCACGAGAAGCAATCTTCACTTGGAGTTCTTCAGATTCCTTTGCTCCTGGGTGGCCTTCCGCAAGTGAATATTCCACAGGTAAAACCCCTGGGAATAACACTCAACTCATACAGCCAAGCAACCAATTTCCACCCAGGTGTTTGATTAAAACTTAGTAGACTTTATCTTTTTCATCAAAATAGTTTTTGCATAGCATCACTATTCTACTAAGTAATTTCATGGGAACCTAGACACAGGAATAAAGAGGTCTATCATGGCTTGCATAGCAATGCTATCCTACACATGCTTATAGAAAATACTCTACTCATGCATAGAAATAATAGGACTTTTATGGGGGTGTGCCACTTGCCTTGGCAACCGGGAGTGCAGCAGTTACAGTTGCAAAGATTCTCGTTTCCCTCCGAATAGTCTAACAAAGAAATAAAGAGCCACACATAAACACACAAGCAAAGGTTCATACAAAGAACATATATGCTATGCATGAGATGAGATGCAACAATTTATTTCCAACGTCTAGAAAGTAATAAAAGTATCCCTTTGGCTTTTCATGATATATGCATGAATAAATTTTTGATTTGTTTCTATTATTTAATCATGAATAAAGGGTTAATGACAAGGACTTTAGTTCACTTAAATAAAATTTCAAAATCAAATTTTGTAAAAATGACATTTGGGCAGAGGGCATCTAAACAAGTTGTTAGCAATTTGATTTACTCAAAAATAAATTTTCTAACTAAAGTTATGTAAAAAACACTTAAACTACTCTCAAAAATATTTGAAAATTTTGTGTGTGTCAAAACACAAAACAAATGAAGCCAAATTGTTCTACTGGTTCCAAGGATCTCAAATATATAAAAATATTTAAATTTGGATAAACATATAAAAAGTAGTGATAAAACCAGTATGCAGGGTGTTTTCTGCAAAACTGCCAAATTAAATAAAATGGGAAAAGAAATTACACGTCAGCGCTGACTGGGCGCTGACTGGGCATGCTGACGTGTTTAAGTGATTTGATCTGGGCCGTCAGATCTGGATCTGGCGGTCCAGATCAACCGTACTGTTTCGCTTTAAAAGATCTAATCCTAACCGTAGGATCGAGATCGTACGGCCTACACGCGTTGACCAACAACGGGCTGCGCTAGGTCGCCGGAGGACCTTGCCGGAGCAGCGCGCGCGGCGGCGACACGCACGGCATCGCACGTTCTAGACGTTCTACTGCGTTCCGAGACGAGTGGGTCATACCTACGGGTAGAGGGCGTCGAGGCGACGTCGTTGGCGAAGTGGTGGGGGTCGTAGCTCTTCCTGCCTCCTCTGGTTGCTCGCCGGAGATGCGCACGGCGGAGGTTCTCGTCGGTGAGCACGGACACGGAGTTTGGCTATGAAAGAACACCCGAGACCTTGTCACCAAGGTGCGCAATGACAAGGCGAAACGATTGGGAGTGAAAGGGGGGCTCGAGGAGGTCGCAGCTCACCGGAGTTCGTTGAACTTGCCGTCGGCAACGGCGGAGCTCCGGGGATGCTCGTGGGCGGCCTGGTGGCTCTCGGGGTACGGGGCTTGGGGCAAAACGGAGAGGGGGTCGAGGGGGTTCTTATAGGAGCAACTGCGAGTTAAATGGGTAAGTAAATCGCCGGGAATCAATCGAATTGATTCGGCCATTTCTCGGCTAGGTCGTGGGCGTGATTTGGGGAAGAAGGGGTCGCCGGGACGGGGATGACAGGTGGGGCCCACCTGTCAGCGAGTGAGCGCGCACGCGCGGGCGGGGACGGGCCGCTGGCGGGCTGGATTGCGTCGCGCGCGTGGTAGATAGCTAGTGGGCTTCGGCCCACTGGCTGGCCCGACTCTATTTTTCTTTTTGAAAATTCTTTTCTGTTTTTAAATCTTTTAAGTATAAAACAAATTCAAAACTATATTAAAACTTCTCAGAAAAATTCATAAAAATATAATTTGAAAAGCTTATGTAGAATAGATCATTTTGACATTATTTTTGCCTAAAGTAAAAATAGAATAAAAGGAACATTATTATAAATTCAAAATAACAATTTTAAGGACATAAAGTCCATTAAAAACATATTTAAATAAATAAATTCAAATTTTATGTGATTCATATGACGAGTTTAATGATGATGATGCATGGATGCAAAAGTTTTAAATTTTTCTAAAAATTGGGATGTTACATGTAAGCCGATTCATAAGCAGGCTTGGCGACAAAGCTTTACCCCTCTACCGCCTTCTCAAAAAGTCGGATAAATTCAAGTGGACAGAAGAAGCCGAAACCGCCTTAGCTCAATTGAAAGAGGCCTTAGTCAGCGCACCAATACTCGCAACACCAATACCACAGGAACATATGCTACTATACATCTCAGCAACAAACTTGATGATCAGCGCAGTCATAGTCATCGAAAGACCAGTGGAGGGACAAGAAATCACCGAGCAAAGGCCAGTTTATTACATAAGTGAAGTCTTTTCGGAGTCTACGCAAAGGTACCCCCACTATCAAAAGTTAGCATACGGCGTCTTTTTCGCCGCAAGAAAGCTACGACACTATTTTCAAGATCACTCCATCACAGTGGTGAGCAAAGCACCTCTTGGAGACATCATCAACAACGCAGACGCCAGAGGACTCGTCGCTAAGTGGGGAATCGAACTTGCAGCGTTCGATATCCATTATAAGCCACGAACAGCCATCAAATACCAATAATTAGCCGGTTTTATCACCGATTGGACGGAGGCTATAGACGAAACACCTTTGCCAGACTCTGAGTATTGGGTACTGCATTTTTATGGCTCAAAAATGCTCAAGCTATGCTACGTTCTCCAAATTCACTCTGACGCCACAAACAATGTTGCAGAATACGAAGCCTTATTGCACGGCCTCCACATCGCTAAGGACATTGGCGTAAAAAGGCTACTTTAATATGGCAATTCAGATTTGGTGGCGCAACAACTTGACGGCACCTGGGACACCATGTCGGGTTATGACTCCCGGGAATCGGAGGTAGTCACTTCCTGAAGTGTAGTTCGAGAGGGGATTGAACGCGGAAGTCTAAACCCTCAAGTGGCTCCGCGACGTGGCTCTCCGGACCCGAAGAGGACGCACACCCGACCAAGGAAAACACCGTCCTTTACCCAGGTTCACGGCCCTCGTGAGGAGGTAAGACCGCTACTCCTGCCTGTCTGTATTATATGCGGGAGGTTACAATGCAATTGAGCATGCCGGAAGCCCCCTTGAGGCAGTTCTTGCCTGGGGAGGGAAGCGATGATCTTCCTCCTCCTTCAGTCAGAGGCTAACCTAACTAGAGCTGCTAGGGTTTACAGGGGTGTTTTGCACGCAAGGAGCCGACCTCTGCTACGATGGGTGTCCCCTCTCTTTTATCGGCGCCTCTGGTCTTCTTCTTCGGCTTGGCCTTCAAGGTGGCTCCCACTTGCCAGTGGCGGGGTGGAGCACGAGTCCACCGCGCTTCGTTCGTCCATGGACTCGGTCCATTGTTGATAAAGGTGGCGCCGTGGCCGACAGGCGGCCGACCGCGCTTGTACCGCCCGCAGAGCGGGCAGTCTCTGAGGTGGAGCCCACGATGACGATCTCCGTTGGAGGGTTGCGCTGTCCACCTGCTTTACCGTCAGAGTAGAAGGTCCTCACAGTTGTGCCACATGCGGAGTAGCTTTGTTGACCGCTTTATCGCCAGGGAAAGCGACGGGGGTGTGAGCGCCTCTGTACGAGCGTGGCAGAGATCACGTGCGCTCTGTCGGGGTTCCTTGGCGACGACGTTTTCCTTCAGGACTGAGGGGAGATTCCTGCCGGACTTGCCTCAGGCGGGTTGTTTCCCTGACGGGGAGGATCCCCTGAGGCGAAGGGTCCCTTGAGGCCCTCGCTCCCTCTTCAGGCCCTCGAGGGGAGTTGCCTCTCGGGGGTCCCATCAGGTGGAGTCGCCTAGTCCTTAGCCGTTTTGTCCGTCTAGCCCGCGAGCGAGGCCTGAGGGGAGTGGGCTCTTGATACCCCAGTTCCCACTGGGCCGACAGTAGCCCACGGGCCCATGATGGGCACGACTGAGCCCATGGGTTTAGGCGAAGCGTCGTGGGCCCTTAGTGCCCAGCCGGCCCGAGCCACGCGGCACCCAAACGATTAACGGCTCTGCACGATTTGAGGCGTGAGTCGTGGGGGGTCCCACCAAGTCCCGGTAACCGCTCTTGGGGGGACATAAAAACCCAGGCGTTGCCGTGCAGAGTCGTTACTGTTTCTAGTTCTTCCCGCAGAAGTTTCCGCTCCTCAGTGCTCTCCGCCCCCGCTCTTCTCTTTGCATCTCCCATCTTTGTCTCCGCCGAAAACCCAAGTCTTCTCCGATGGGCCCGGTGAAGAGCAAGAGTAAGGCCGCAGCGGGGTCTTCTTCCCGGGCGGCGGCCATGGAGGTAGTGCGGGGCGCGGCGCTTGAGGGGGCGCGCACCGATCTTTAGGCGCTGAAGAAGATCCGCCATCTGGTTGCGGGGCCGTCCAACGAGCATGGCGCCAGCGCACTCCTAGCTGCCCGGTTCGGGAAGTTTCCCCAAGGGTTTTACCCTATTTTCCTCCACGCCATCACCGCCGGGCTGGTGCCGCCGTACTCGCCTTTCTTAGAGGCGGTATTGGAGTTCTACCAAATTCAACTTGTCCATCTCCACCCGAACTCCATACTCATTTTGTCCATCTTCGCCTACCTTTGCGAGGCTTATCTGGGCGTGCACCCTTCGGTGGCGCTCTTCAGGACCTTCTATTCGCTGTGGTGCACGGCGGGCGGCGAGAGGACGGGATGTGTCTCCTTTCGCATCGCGGACGGCATGGGGCATGTGTACATCCCCATGTCCTGGAGCGGGGATAAGCCGGTTACGGCGCTGCTCAAGAAGGTGGGTGACTTCCGCCAGAAGTGGCTGCTCATCGGTGTCTCGTCGCCCTGCGCATTCCTGGATGTCCCGGAGGCGCCGCCCGTGAGGAGTTCCCACTGGTGCAAGTCTGCCCTCCGTGGTGCAGACAATGCTTACTTGGAGGGACGTTTGAGGTTCCTCCGCGAAGAGGGTCTGACGGGCCAGATGGTTGCGGCGGACTTCGTGGCACGCCGCATCGCCCCCCTTCAGGCGCATTCTGAGCCGATGTGGATGTATGCCGGCCCTTCCGACCCAATGCGGCTCCATCCAGAAAACCTTGGTTCGGACGTGGTCGACACCATCCTTAATATCCTCTTCGCCAGTCTGGACTTGTCAGGGAAAATCGCCGGCTCCGTGCTTCCCCTGCACCAGCTTCCTTTGAGCGACCGCATGGACATCCTGGACGGAATGCCTGACTTCACTCCTCAAGGTCTGGCGGGCTCGATGGATCAGGGGGCCGCTCCGTCGGTGCGCGCAGTCGTGGGTGTTGACTCTTCATCCACCTCCCGGGCCTGGAGCGGCGAGGAGTAGGCCGCGACGGGAGAGGCGCTCCCTTCGAGGTACGAGCCATTCACCGATGAGATTTGCGACATCTCGTCGGACGATGATGACGCCTCGGTTGTTGCACCTACGCGCTTCGAGGTGGAGGCGCCGGAGGCGGGGGCGGCGTCCGAGACAGATGCTTCGCCAGGGAGGCGCGAGCCTCGCACCAAGGCGATGGTGGATCGCTACGGGGTGAAGCCTTCTGACATCCCCTTCAAGAGGAAAGCGGCAACGCCTCTTGGGGGATCAGGTGCCAAACCCACGCCATCCTGGCGGTCTCCTGGCTTGTCGTGGGTCGATGCTGGAGCTTCCCCTTCATGGTGAGTGTTCCCACCACTTGGTCATCTTTGGCTTCCCTAGTTTCCCCTGCTCCGTCCTCTCCTGAACAATTTCCCTCGGGCTTTTTCCAGCGATCTAGTGCCTGCGAAGCGTCGCAAGCTTCGCGAGGCAGCAGGTGTGAAGGGCGCCACAGCTTCAGTAGAGGCCGGCGAGCCCCCGAGGCCTGGAGAAGACGTCCACTCCAGGCCCCGTGGAGGGGGTGCCTCAGGAGGGAGCGGCCGTGCCCCTGGTGGGGGCGCCCGAGCCCCAAACGGTGCCGCCCGAGCCTCCGCTTGCGGATAGCGCGGAGGAGTCAACTCCCGCGCCGTCCTGCGCTCTGACTCCTCCTCGCGCGGCTACGCCACCGCGCGAAGCAATTTTGCTTCGCACGCCGCCATCGCCGCGTGTAGCGACGCCGCCGCCCCCGTCACCTTCACCATGCTCGCCCGCGGTGCCCATGCCACTTTGCGAGAGAGCGGCCGAGGCTTCAGCGGGTGCAAATGCGGCCACAGGAGGCGATGCGGCCTCAACTCCTTTGGGGGTGCGAATGAGGTTCCCGCGGGCGCAGGTACAGTCGCGGGCGGGGGCGCGGGATCGCCACCCCGCTCTGCCGGAGAAGACAAGCACCCGCGAGACTCGAGCGCCGCAGCTGCAGCCGGCGGGGAGGGAGGTGAGGCCGCACCCAGCCCCCGAGCCGGACCTTGGGCAGGGTGCTCGGGGCCGACCGCCGCAGCTGGGCCCTCATCCGGCCAGGAAATGGTTCTCCGAAGTTGGGACTGGAGCACGGGGCGCCGCGAGGTGGCGTTCGGCCTTGTGCGGGAGTCGTTGGAGGGCCTGGAGGCCCACCTTGCCCTTGGTGACATACGGCTCGCCCAACAGCAGGAGGAGCTTGCGAGGTCGTGGGCGTCCTTCCACGCGGCCGTTGAGGCGCGCCGCCTTGAGGACTCGGCGCTGCAGGCCGCCCGCGAAGAGGCCGTCACTTTTGCCAAGGAAGTCCGCGACGGAGCCATTCGCGATGCCGCGGAGCTACTCGAGCCCCTCCAAGCGGAACGCGAAGCCGCTGAGGAGCTCCTGTGAGGGGTCATAGCTGAGCGTGAGGCGATGGAGGGCTCGCTGGCGCAGAAGCAACGCGAGCTGGACCGGTTGGAGTCCCAACGTCTCTCTGCCCACCAGGTTGCGCAGGCCGCTCTGGAGGAGGGCCGCAAGTGCTTGTCCGAGCGCGATCGGCACCTGGTCCTCAGGGGGAGTGAGCTGCAGCGGCGCGAGGAGCGGTGCCTCCAGATGGAGAGGGACCAGGCCGCCCAGCACGAGGCCCTTGAAGCGCGTGAGGGAGGCCTGGCACAGGCGGTCTCAAGGTTCGACGAGCACGTCGCTGCTCAGGGGCGATCTGAGCGCTGGGAGCGGCGCCTTGCCAAGAAGACGAGGGCGGCGCAGAGGGCCCTCGTGGTGCACGAGAGACATCTCCGTCGAGCCCTTCTTCAGAAGTATCGTGCTCGGTTGCGGAAGCGGGAGGATCGCCTTAGGGCTGAGCATGCCGCGGACGTTCAGCGGCTAGCCGAGATAGAGAAGGCCCACACCAAACTGGCGCGCCGCTTCAAGCGCGCCAAGGCATATTGGCGTCGAGCGAGGGAGGCCCGTGGTGCGGCGTCCCACGGCGCCGGCCCTTCGTCCAGTGCGCTTGTGGCGTAGTGCGACAGCTTGTTTGAAGAGCTGGTTGCCCGTGGTAGCGAGCTTGCGGCGCGGCTCGGCGCAAACGCACCGTACCCTTGGTCACAAGACTACGACGGCGCCGCTGCGTTCCTGGCCTACTTCGACCAGCTTTTCGCGGCGCTGGAGGGCCCCGCCGCTGATCTTCGTGGGGTGATCGAAGACGAGAGCAGGCAGCTCCTGCGGGTGGTTGTCGATCGCATCTTCACCAACATCAAGCTCCTCGTGCCGGACTTCGACTTCCGTTTGGTGACTGAGGCTGCCCCCGGAGAGGACGTGCGGCGCGTCTCGGCTTCCCTCCGTGAGCAGGTGGATGCGTTTTGCAACCGCTTCAGGCGTGTGGAAGCTGCGCCGGACTTCAGGGGAGAAGGAGCCTGCTCCGCCGAGGTCGAAGGAGGCGCTGCGGAAGAGGAGGCCAACTCTGTCGAGGTCGACGTTGGCGTTGCGAAGGAGGAGGCTCGCTCCGTCGAGGTCGAAGCTGGCGCTGCGGAGGAGGAGGCTCGCTCCGCCGAGGTCGAAGCTGGCGCTGCGGAGGAGGAGGCTCGTTCCGCCGAGGTCGAAGCTGGCACGGCGGAGGCTCCAAGCGCTGCTACCTCCCCCTGAGCCTTTCTTGGCTGCGCCTGTGGGCGCTTGTAACTGCACCAGCTGTGTGTTTTCAGACACCTTAAGACCCTTTGGCTTGTAATATACTTTAATTGTTGTTTGAATTCGAGCTCATCTGCCCCCCTTGAGGTCTCTTTGGACTCAACTTCATGTCTATTTGTTCTCTGCGTCGTTAGGTCCCATCTCTTCGTGCCATGACTCCGCCACCTCAGGCAGCCGGAGCAAAGACTCCGCAGGGCCGGGGGGAGGTTAGGCCTAGGAGAGGTAAGAGACTTAAGTCGCGATGTTCAAGTGCCTCCCTTAGACGTGCGAGTAGTCCATGAAGCGTAAGGGAAAGCGAAGTCACTCGAGGGGCAGAAACGCGCGATAGGGAGAGAGAAATACTCTTGAAGTGCGGGACTTAGCTTCGAGGTTTTAGCTCTACGAAGGTTGTTCGCCTGGCGAGGTTGCCCGCTTGAGGGGTCGCTCCTGCGGATGCCTTTTGCCTGGTGAGGTTGCCCGCTTGAGGGGTCGCTCCTGGGGAGGCATTTTGCCTGGCGAGGTTGCCCGCTTGAGGGGTCGCTCCTGGGGAGGCATTTTGCCTGGCGAGGTTGCCCGCTTGAGGGGTCACTCACGGATGTCCCTGCAGGCTTGCGGGGGGAAATCTCCCCTGCAGGTATTAGAGGGCGAACCCAAACACTAGAACACGGATCAAGGGATCGTGCGCGCTTATAGGTCCCCTCAGGCATTCCTTGCGAGGAGAGTAAGTACCAAGGTCCTCTGTTGAGATGGCTCGTTTGTGGGATACTGCCCTCCAGCCAGAGCTCGGACTCTTGGGTTTTGCAGTGCTGCTAGTGTGTCATTTGAGGCACTGGCACCGTACTCAGCCCCCGCTCGCGAGGTACGCATGTGGAGAGAAATAAGCACACACTTCAACAATAGTAATGCGTGAATATAAAAACCCCCCAAAAACGTTTTTTAAGCGGCGCCGAAGCGCTAAGTTCACTTAGGAACGAGATTGAGTCATTATGCTTGGTGTTGCCAAGTTAATGCTCTGACCATGTCGAGGCATGGGGACCACCTGTTGGTGGCTGAGACTCTCAGCGTCCTGAGGTTGCTCGTTTTAATTGAGATCTCGGAGGGTTTTTCCCTCGAGCAAAGCCTTTGGGGCTTTGGAGGTTTAAGCCGTTGGCGTTTTAACCTCCGGAGACAAGAATGCTTGGAGGTTGAGCCGTAAGCTGCCTCATCCGCTAGGAGTCTCGACGTGACAATGATCACGTGCGTGGCAATGACCACGATTGCGTTTGTTCCCTTTGGAGACAAAGCATTTGTTTGAGGTTTAAGCCTTTTGGCGTTTTAACCTCTAGAGTCGACATTGCTTGGAGGTTGAGCCGTAAGCTACCTCTTCCGCTTTGTTTTCTCGACGTGACAATGATCACGGGTGTGGCAATGACCACTTTGGCATTTGCTCCTTTATGAGACAAAGCTATGTTTTTGGAGGTTTAAGCCTTTCGACGTTTTAACCTTTAGAGACAAAAAATGCTTAGAGGTTGAGCCGTAGGCTGCCTCGTCCGCTTGACGTCTCGTCGTGACAATGATCACGGGCATGACAATAGTCACTTTTTTTTTTCCTGGCGGGTACAAAGGTTTGAGAGGTTTAAGCCTTGAGCTTTTAACCTTGAGGGACAAAAAGGTGCTTGGAGGTTGAGCTGTGGGCTGCCTCTTTCGCTAAATGCCCTGGCGTGATGATGATCACGGGTAGAACTTGCGTAGATGCATGATGTTCCATGGATTCTTGACGGGGACGTCGTCTTCCATCTCGAGGCGAGCCGCGCCAGGCCTGGCGATGTGGGTGACCCTGTAGGGACCTTCCCACATCGGGGACAGCTTGTGGAGGCCTTCCTGGAGAGGATTCGTCTGAGTACGAGATCGACTGCCTCCAGGGTGCGCGAGCGCACATTGCGGCTGTGGTAGCACCTCAGGGACTGCTGGTACTTGGCCGCCCATAGAGCGGCGCGACGTCTTAGCCCTTCGAGGAGCAGCAGGTCGTCGTTGCGAATGTCCTCTTGCTGGTCCTCATTAAATGCCAGGACCCGTGGGGATCCATGCTTTATCTCTGCGTGGAGGACTGCTTCGGCTCCATAGACGAGTGTGAACGGCGTTTCCGCGGTGGGCTTGGGTGGCGGTGTACGGATGGACCAGAGCACCGAGGGTAACTCATTGATCCAGCCCTTGTCGTGGCCCTTGAGGACATTGAATGTCCTGATCTTCAAGCCTTTGAGGACATCTGCGTTTGCGCGCTCGGCCTTCCCATTGCTTTGCGGATGGGCGACTGAGGCGAAACAGAGCTTGATGCCCATTTTCTGGCAGTAGGCTCTGAAGATGCCGCTTTTGAATTGCGAGCCATTATCGGTGATGATGCGGTTAGGCACTCCGAAGCGGCAAACCAGGCCTCTGATGAATTTCACCGCCGCGCCTGCTGTGATTGTACGCGTCGCTTCCACTTTAGGCCATTTTGTGAACTTGTCCATGGCCACGAAGAGGTAGCGATATCCACCTTGCGCCGTTGGGAAATGTCCCAGGATGTCCAGCCCCCAGACCGCAAACGGCCACGAGAGCGGAATGGTTTGCAGGCCCAGTGCTGGTTGGTGGATTTGCTTGGCGTGGAATTGGCAGGCTTCACAAGCTTGGATGATGTCTGTTGCATCTTGAAGCGCTTGAGGCCAGTAGAAGCCGCTCCTGAAGACTTTCCCTGCGAGGGTGCGGGCACACGAATGATGGCCGCATTCCCCGCTGTGGATGTCCTTAATCAGCAGTTTTCCTTCTTCAGGAGGGACGCACTTGAGTGCGATGCCGTTTGGGCGCTTGCGGTAGAGATTTCCTTCGAGGATTTGGTATGATTTTGCTTGGCTTGCGATTCGCTCCGCTTCAACATCTTCCTCGGGAAGGATACCTTTGTGTAGGTAGTCTTTGATCTCGTCGATCCATCCTGCCTCTTGGTGCACCGCTGTGAGCAACAGACGCTCCCCTGTTGGGGGCCCCCAGCCTGGGGCTCCGCTTGCAGGTGGTGGTGGGAGCGCTTCGTCTGTGCTTGCGGGCGAGGCCTCGAGGGGCTGCTTTATGGATGCCTTGACGAGCCTTTCCTCAAAGACACCTGGCAGCTGGGCTTGCCTCTTTGATGCGCGCTTGGCGATGTCATCAGCCTCTTGGTTTTCTTTTCTTGGGATGTGCATGAGCTCCATTCCCCTGAAGTTCTTCTCCATCCTACAGACCTCTTCAAGGTGTGCGGCCATGTGGTCGTCCTTGGCCTTGTAGCTTTTGTTGGAGAATTTGACGAGCAGCTAGGAGTCGCCCATGATGAGTATGTGCTTGATGCCTAGGGCTGTAACATCCCAATATTTTGGAATGTTCAAAAATCACTAAAATTTAAAACTTTTGTTTTGATTAAAATAAAATATTAAAATGCATAAGAAAACTAACTATAAAAGACTTCAACCAATTTTGAAAAAGTCTATTATTTCAAAATTCCCAATGTGTCATTATTTTCAAAAGTTATTTCCAATTAAACATTACATTATCCATTGTATTTCAAAAACCTTCATATGTAATTTGACAAATGTTTTATAAAGTACAAACCATTTTATTTTAAGTAAATAGTTTACTTATAAATAATTGATTTCAACCACTTAGCCTTAGCTATAAATAAATTAAAATAATAATTACAAGTGTTATTTTAAACTATTGAAAACATTGTCTATTTGCCAAAAGATTATTATTCATTTACCTGAGTTCAAAACATAGTTTGGATATTACAAGTCTATAGCATATAACTTTAAAACCTCATAGATTCTATAACTACTTAACAACCCAAATAAACATTTCATTAGCTTAAATGATTTTCATTTATTTTCAAAACATTAAATGACTTTCATGAATATATTTTCTATATAAAAAATTAATTAAATCAAAAATCTTTTCCAAAGTTGTTATAAGGTTTTCAAATGAATTATCATAATATAAAATATAATGGTGCACAAATTATTTTCAATTAAAAATACATTCATTATATTCCCCTTTTCATTGCGAATAGTGGTGTTATGTTATTTAACGTTGTACTAAAGACAAAAATGATTTAATGTTGTAAAATGAGTTTAAATAACTTAATTTTAAACTTATATAAGTGTTGTACTTTTATAAATTTTATTTAGCCAAAAACGAAATTATTTAAGCCATGTTTTCAAATTTGACATTAAGTGGCAAATTTGTAATTAATCAATAATGCAAAATTTTGATTTTTGAAAAGTGTTCAAAATATGCCCACAACTGGTTTAACACAAATATATTATTTTTACAAATTTTTAGAAATTTATTTGACTTGATTTAGAGTCTTAAATCAAAAGTTATGAAAGAAATAAGAAAAATCAGAAAAAGAAAAAATGCTGACGTCATGATGACGTCAGCGTCGTGCTCCAGAACCAGGAAACGCGAAATCAGCTCCCGTGCAAACTTCCCGAATTGATTCCCGTTGATTTAGAGCCCCAAATGACGCACCGTTTGTTTCTAATTAAAGCCCTTAATCTCCTCTTTCATTCCCCCATAAAAGCCCTCTCTTAAATGTCCTAAATTGCTCTAATTTATTCCGCCATTAAACATGGACGTTTATGGTCGAAATTAATGTCCGATTGATTGCGGGCAAATTACTGCACCAAATCAAGCACCGTCGGATTCTATATAAAGCCCACGACCTCCTCCTCCATTCTCCCCCAAAAGCCCTCTCCAATACGCCACTAGGCCGACGAATTTGCTCGCCGGAGTTCTTCACATCCACGGACGATTTCATTGATTCCGGTGAGGTGAGGCGACCTCCGAGCACCGAGACCACCTCCATTCCGTCCGCCTTGCCCGTGCGCACCCCCTCGACACATCCTCGCCTCTCCTCCACGACCAAAATGCTCGGGGCAAGCACGCCGAAACTCGCCGACGCCCGACGCACTCCGACCGCTCCTCTGCGCCGCACCGAGCCACGCCGCTCAACGTCGAAGCCACCATCCTCTCCATCACGACGCGCCGAATACGCGGAACCCCTCTACACGTCCGGAGAACCACGGGAACGTCGTCTCCGACCTCCACCCGACGCCGGCGCCGCCGTCTTCCTCAACTCCGGTGAACCGCGCCGCCACCTCCAGACCATCTCGCTGTAAGCCCTTAGATATTGATCCAGCGGTGTAGATTAGATGACTTGTTTGATATAATAGCATCGCGCCGCGCGACTGTTGTGTTAGCTATTTTCCATTTTCGTTTTTCTGACTAGACATAAATTTCAAAATTCATATTAAATCGACCGTAACTCCGTTTTTGATGTTTTTGTAGTCTATGGAATCGTATGAACATGTAGAAAATAGTGGTATAATAAAAACTTGTATTTTAGTCGTGCACTAACTTGATATTTACAGAAACATGTAAAACATTATTTTAATTATAGTTTTAATTCTGTAAGGTAAAAATTTGTAAATAAAATATCTTTGAAAAGCCCATGACCTATAGATTGTGCTAGTTATGTTATTTTCCAACCTTGAGAAATTTAGATTTATTCAAATTTAAAATATGATATTTAGTAAATTTGACATAACTATTAATAGAAACTTTATTTTGACTAAATCCAATTGCTATAAATTTATTTAAAACCCTTCCATCTATTAACACCATTTATAAGAAAATTGTGCTATAAAAATTAATTCACGTAAAACTTTAATGTATATGTTTCCTTTTATTATATTTTCCAAAAATAGAAATTAATTAAATTGCATTTATAGCCTAATGCATGCTTTATAAATATCACAAATTTTGTATGATATTTCTTAGGATTTAAAAGTGCATTGAATGCATAACTTATTTTCACATATAGATATATTTTTCCCATAAGAAAACTCCTTCCCCATTTTCTCTAAGTTAGAAATATTTTCAACTTAGCATTTTGGTAAAGTGATACACTTAGACTCTTAGGATTTTCAACATGGAGTTAGAAGACCAATGAAGGACTTAGCCAAAACAAGACTTCAGAAGTATCTCCAATGAGTAGAAGCACTTAGAAGAAAGATCAAGAAGAAGTTCATGAAGACCAACCAGAAATATTTTCTAAGTCTTATCCCTCTTTCTTTCTTTCTCCCTCCTTCTCTGAGACTTCATGAAGACTAAGTAAATCCAAGACCAGCCTAGGTGATACAAAAATCATCAAGTCTGAAGATTCATCAAGACTACCAAGAGTTCAATCAAGACATCATCCAGAAGAAAGTTACAAGTCTGGAGATGAAGCCTGGAGGACAACTACATCTTTCTTTCTATCTTTTCCCTCTTTCCTAATCTTATCTTTCACTTTAGACATAAACAATTTTTGATCATGTTATTACCATCTTGAAGTTTGTTGGATCCTAGCGGCATAGTGAGATGAAGTGGCCTGGAAACTAACCTTACATGTCCACGTACATGAGACCTGTTCCACAATTTAAGTGGCTGGCCGGGTGTCTGTCTCTCTCACTAAAGTGAATATCCAATTTAACAAGAGTTGTAAATAATTGTTGATCACCTTGAAGAATAGAGTTAGTATTTTCTCTAAGTAGTTATGCACATCATGACTAAGTCATTGAGTGCTTATTCAAGATGATTTATAAAAAAGTATTTTGTCCAACCTATGACTTTAGTTCTTAGTCATTTTGACCAACCTAATTGCCTTGCATTAACTTAAAAGAATTTCATGGCATGACATGCATCTCTAGTCCTTAGAAATAATTTGCATATCATGCATAACATGTTTTCCTTAGAAGTGTTATGAAACTTATTTGTTAACTACGTATGTGCATGTATGATTGATGATTGTTGTTTGTTGATTGTTGTATTGTTGTTTGCTTATAATGTTTAGATTAAACGGAGAGCAAACGTTCGTTGTTGAATAGAGTTTATGAACAACGACAACATTCAAAGGCAAGTGGCACACCTCATAAACTTCCTATTATTTCTATATGCATTACTTAGTATTTTTATATGCATGAGTAGGATAGTATTGCTATGCTAAACCTGTGTAGAATTCCCTTACTCCTGTGTCTAGGTTCCTATATCATACTTAGTAGATGTATTGATGCTATGCAATTGATGAAAAGTTTTACAAAATGTTAAGTGACTACTCAGGGCTGTGCTCATGGTTGTCGTCGCCTAGCAGGAATGTCTATTCTACTTAGGGCCGTGAGCATGGTGATTTTTACCTGAGAGTGCACAACCACTAAGTTAATGAAACTCCTGGGTGGATTGGTTGTATGGCGGCGAAGTTGAGTGGCTGCTCAGGTCCATGTCTATGGTTCCTGGAGTACGTGCACTTGTGGATAACCACCCAGGGAACAGAGGAATCTGAAGAACTCCGAGTGACGATTGCTTCCAGTGAAGCCATTGCCATATGGGCTCTGGCTTGATCAATTATGTTGTGTGGACTCTCTCCGGCTTGACAAGCAGATGTAGGGGGATGTTAGGTGGAACGGGTCAAGCCAGAGTGGGAGGGAAAATGCTTCTGAAAGATCTCGTCTCATTCTTCTCCTTTCCTTATCACAAATGGTGTGTAAAGGATAAATTGGGTTGAATGGGTACAATGGTGAACGTGCACAACCTCTACAGAGTGTAAAACTAAGTACTTAGCCGTGTCCCCGGTAAGGACAATTTGAGCAGCTGATCACGGACGTCAACGGAGGATTCCACCATTCCAACTTCAGAAATAAAACTTGATGGGTGAACAAGGGAAGATGAGATATATGGTTTTCATGCCATACTTGTCTTGATTTGAAGAAAGTGTTTTTAAAAAAGATAGGAACAATTGGCTTTATGCAAATTAGCCTTGAACTCCACCAGCCAAATATGCATATAGGATATAGAGTTATTCCATTAAGTGTCCACCATAGTGTCACTTGCCAGACTCCATTTTTAATGGAATCTGACCCACGTTGTTGCAATATTTTTCTTATTGCAGATTGTTCAGATGACGAGTGAGGTTTCGTATATAGGTTTCGAGTCTACAACCAACATGTTTTCGCCTGTGGCAGCACGAAAGTGATAGAGACTCACTGCTATTGTATTTCCGTTGTGTACTATTTCAAAGCTAGCTGTATGCTATGCAACTTGTAAAGAATATTTTGTAATTCTGGATCATCGATGTAATAAAATTGACGCTTTGTTGTAATAAAATTGACACATCGTAAACTGTGTGTGCAAATGAATCGATCCAGGGATTTGCACTATACACAGGTATCTGCCTTATTTTAAGTGCAGGTACACTACAAGGGCGATTGCTGCGCGTAGGCCAGCAAGCAACCCTTCATACTCGGCGATGTTGTTGGATATCTTGTCGATTCCGAAGCACAGCTGGACTGCATAATACAACTTGTCGCCTTTTGGCGAGGTCAGCACTACGCCTGCCCCACCGTGGCGACAAGTGAAAGCTCCATCGAACTTCATGGTCCAGTAGTTGGGCATTGCTGCTCCAGAAGACTCGTGCTCTTCTTCCCAGGGCTCTTCAGGGGTTGGATCAGTCCATTCGGCGACGAAGTCTGCCAGCGCTCTTCCTTTGATTACCCTTGTGGTATCAAAGCGCAAATTGAATGGCTGTAGCTCGATGTTCCATCCTGCGACACGATCTGTTGTGTTTGGGTTGCGCAGAATTTGCTCCAGGGGGAAAGATGTAACATCCCAACATTCTGGAATGTTCAAAAAATCACTAAAATTTAAAACTTTGGTTTTATTAAAGTAAAATATTAAAATGCATAAGAAAACCAATTATAAAAGACTACAAACATATTGAAAGGGTTTAATATCTCCAATATCCCAGTTTATCATTTTTTCAAAAGTTGTTTCAAGATTATACTATCCATAGTTTGACAAATGAATTACCAACTTTCAAACTATTTTCTTGTAATAGAATAGTTTTCTTATAAGTAATTGATTTCAACCACTTAGCCCTATCTATTCATGAATTCATAAATTCAAAACTATTTAAAAATGGTATATTTGCAAAATGGTTTTATTCGTTTACCTGAAGTCAAAACATAGTTTTGTAAATGTCAAGCCTATAGTGTATAACTTTAAAACTTTATAGATTTTATAATTAATGAATTATCCAAATAGGCATTTCAATAACTTAAATTATGTTTATCAATTTGCAATACATAAAATGATTTCATGAATATATTCAATATAAGAAATGAATTAAAAATAGAATATTTTACAAAGATATTGTATGGAGCTTTCAAATCAATTAGCATAATATAAAACATAATGGTGCACAAAACATTTAGAATTAAAAATGGAATTTATTATATTTCCCATTTCCTTAAAAATATTTATATTTAGTTATTTTACTATTATACCAAAACAAAGAATGATGGTTATTAAAAATGAGATTTAAATAAACTTAATATCAACCATATATGATTGTGTTATTGTCATAAATTTAAATTAGCCACAAATAAATATTTTAAAACTCTAAATTTAATTTGGACATGAGGTGTCCATTTTACAAATAGTCATATTTCAAAAATAATATTTTTGAAAAGTATTCAAAACATACCCCCAAATGTTTTAAAGCAAAGATATGATTTTTACAAAATTATAGAAACTAATTTGAGGTTATTTGGATTCATACTTTAAAAGTTATTTAAAATCCAGAAAACAGAAAAGAAAAACGGTAAAAAAAAAGAGAGAAGAGAACCAAATGGGCCGAGCCCAGCGCCTAACGTGCGCGCGCGCAGCCAGCCCGGCTCTCTCTCCCTCTCCCGCTGACGTGTGGGGCCCCCACGTCAGCTTCGTCTTCAATGGCCGGAGACCACGCCCACGACCTCGCAGAAACGGCCGACGTTCTCCTCTTCAATTCGGACGTTTCACAGCACCAATTACGGAGTCGTTGGTTCCTATAAAACGCCCACCTTCTCCTCTCATTTTCCCCTCTCTTTCCCGTGCGAATCGTGCCCCCGGGCTGCTGGAAAAGCTCGCCGGAGTTGCTCCGATACCGCCGCCACGTTTCCTTCTTTTCCGGCCAAAACAGTGAGTATCCGCCGCTCAATCTCGGTCCCCGCGCTCTACGATGACCTCCCCATCTCCCTGACTCCTTCTCGGATTTTATCCACAACAAAAGCATCGAAACCGAGCTCGAACCAAAGCTCGCCGGAATACCGCGCCTCCGCCCATGCGCTGCGTCCGCTCCAGGACACGCACGTGGTCGACGCTGCCGCCATCTCCCTCGATGTGCCGCGTCGCGCCCGCTCGTCGCTTTTTCGAGACCGGGGGGCCACCGGAGCCCCGACTCGGTCCACGCCGGAGCATGTGCCGCCGTCTTCTTCAAGTCCGGCGAGGTGCGCCGCCCCGTTCTGGTCAACTCGCCCAGGACCGTCAGATCTGCTTCCTACGGCCGAGATTAGATCGGCCCCGAAGAGGTATTCCCCGATCTGATCCGTCCAATCCCCTTAAGATCCTACGGCCCAGGTTAACCCTAGATCCGAGCCAATCAGAGCTCGCCACGTCAACAACACAGTCAGCGCCCAGTCAGCGGTGACGTGTAAAATGATTTTTCTCGATTTATTTAATTGGCAGTTTTGCAGAAAAGCCCCTGTGACTTAGAATTGTTATAACTTTTTACTCACATATCCAAATTCAAATATTTTTATATATTTGGAAAGCCCTCGACATGTAGAATATTTTAGATCGGCCAAAATCCAAATTTGGATTAGTTTTAAATATTCAAATTTCAAATGGTGAATTTGAGTATTTTTGCCATAACTTTAAATCTGTAAATTCAAAAATTACAAATAAAATTGTTTTAGAGACTTTGGAATTTTTGTAAATTGATGCCACTGATATAAAATATTTTTGAGTAATATTGGAATGAATTCTTAGTTATATATTTAATTTAAATAGTTTGAGTATTTTCAACATAACTATTAATAGAAATATTATTTTTGATTTAATCAAATTGCTATAAATTTAATTAAATGCCCCCTGTCTATTAACACTATTATTAAAATTTTGTTATAAAAATTTAATCATAGAAAACTTTAATCTTATATTTATCCCTCTTATTATATTTTCGAGAAATAGAAATTAATTAAATTGCATTTATAAATTCATGCACATTTATAAAGAAATCACAAAAGTTATTTTGATACTATCTTGTGAATGAAAATTGCATTTCATGCATAACATATTTTATTAAATAAGTATATCCCTCATAGGAAAACCTTTTCATTATTTTTCTCTAAGTTAGAAATATTTTCAACTTAGCATTTTGGTAAAGTGCTACACTTAGACACTTAGTAATTTTCAACATGGAGCTAGAAGACCAATGAAGGACCTAGCCAAAACAAGACTTCAGAAGTATCTCCAAGGAGTAGAAGCACTTAGAAGAAAAATCAAGAAGAAGTTCATGAAGACCAACCAGAAATATTTTCTAAGTCAGGCTCCCTCTCTCTTTCATCTCTCCATTCTTCTCTTAGACCTCTTGAAGACTAAGTAAATCCAAGACCAGCCTAGGTGGATACAAAAATCCTCAAGTCTAAAGATTATTCAAGTCTACCAAGAATTCAATCAAGACATCACCAAGGAGAATATTACAAGTCTGGAGATGAAGCCTGGAGGACAACTACATATTTCTTTCTATCTTTCTCCTCTTTCCTAATCTTGTCTTTCACATTTGACTTAAACAATTTTTGATCATGATATTATCATCTTGAAGTTGTTGGATCCTAGCGGCATGGTGAGATGAAGCGGCCTGGAAACAAACCTTACATGTCCATGTACATGAGACCTGTTCCACAATTTAAGTGGCTGGCCGGGTGTCTGTCTCTCTCACTTTAGTGAATATCCAATTTACAAATAGTTGATAGTAATTGTTGATCACCTTATAAACTTAGTATTTTCTCCAAGTATTTATGCACATCATGGCTAAGCCATTTGAGTGCTTATTCTAGATAAGTTAAACAAAGTTATTGTGTCCAACTTCTGACCTTAGTCCTTAGTCATTTGACCAACCTACTCGCCTTGCAATACTTAAAAGATTCTCATGACATGAAAAGCATCTCTAGTCCTTAGAAATATTTTGCATATCATGCATGACATGTATCCCTTAGAATTTTTATGAAACCTGTTTGTTCACTTCGTATGTGCATGAATGTGATGGTTGTTGTTTGTTGATTGTTGTATTGTTGTCTGCTTATATTGTTTAGATTGAACGGAGATCACACGTTCGTTGTTGAAAAGAGTTTGTGAACAACGACAACGTTCAAAGGCAAGTGGCACACCCCCATAAAAGTCCTATTATTTTCTATGCATGAGTAGATTATTTTTCTATAAACATGTGTAGGACAGTATTGCTATGCAAGCCATGTTTAGACTTCTTTATTCCTGTGTCTAGGTTCCTATGAAAATACTTAGTAGAATAGTGATGCTATGCAAAACTATTTTGATGAAATGTTAAATTCTACTAAGTTATAATCAAACACCTGGGTGGAATTGGTTGCTTGGCTGTATGAGTTGAGTGTTGTCCCTAGGGGATTTACCTGTGGGATATTCACTTGTGGATGGCCACCCTGGAACAAAGGGATCTGAAGAACTCCGAGTGAAGATTGCTTCTCGTGCAGCCATTGCCAATATGGGCTCTGGCTTGATCAACTAAGCTGCATGGACTCGCCCCGGCCTAACAGGTGGAGGTAGTGGTTTGTAGGTGGAGCGCGTCAGGCCAGAGTGGGAGGGAAAATGCTTCTGAAAGATCTCGTCTCATTCTTCTCCTTTCCCTTATCAGAATTGGTGTGTAAAGGGTAATTTGGGTTGAATGGGTACAATGGTGAACGTGCACAACCTCTGCAGAGTGTAAAACTAAGTACTTAGCCGTGTCCCCGGTACGGACAATTTGAGCAGCTGATCACGGACGTCAACGGAGGATTCCATCATTCCAACTTCAGAAATAAAACTTGATGGGTGAACAAGGGAAGATGAGATTTATGATTTTCATGCCATACTTGTCTTGAATTGAAGAAAGTGTTTTCCAAAGAGATAGGAAAAATTGGCTTTATGCAAAATAGCCTTGAACTCCACCAGCCAAATATGCATATAGGCTTTAGAGTTGTTCCATTAAGTGTCCACCATAGTGTCACTTGCCAAACTCCATTTTTAATGGAATCTGACCCACGTTGCTGCAATATTTTTCTTATTGCAGATTCTTCAGATGACGAGTGAGGTTTCGTTTAAAGGTTTCGAGTCTACAACCAACATGTTTTCGCCTGTGGCAACATGAAGTTGTTGGAGACCCACTCCTATTGTATTTCCGCTGTGCACTTTTTCAATGCTAGCTTTATGCTATGCAACATGTATCGAATATTTTGTAAGTCTGGATCATCGATGTAATAAAATTGATACTTTGTTGTGATATTACATCGTAAACTGTGTGTGCAAACGAATCAATCCAGGGATTTGCACTATACACAGGTATCTGCCTTATTTAAAGTGCAGGTACGCTACAAAAGAGGTTACCACCGTGATGGGGTGCCCCTGGAAGTAGTGCCACAGCTTTCTTGAGGCGATGAGGAGGGCGAGGAGAAGCTTCTGCTGCATCGGGTACCGCTCGCGAGCATCACGCAGTTCTGTGCTGATGAAGTAGACTGGGTGCTCGACGAGGGTAGTTCCTGTTTCCTTGGCGTCTTTCGCCTGAGGCGGCCCAGCTTGACCCTCGATGAGGTTTGCTTCAAGGGTCTTGTCCTGGGCCTCGAGGGATGTGGCCTCGAGGGACTTGGGTTCGAGGGACTTGGCCTCTGGGGACGTGGCCTCGCAGCGCTCCTCCTGGGCCTCGAGTGTGTTAGCCTCTTTCAGCAATTGACTCGGGGCGGTCTCCTCTTGAGGCTTTGGGCCTGGCGTGGTTCTTGTGATGACCGTTCCTTCTTCGAGCTCTTTATCAGGAGGCTTTTTCCTTGGATTGGTTGCACTCTTCTTGTGAAGTACGGGCTCCTCTCTTTCCAGCACAAGGACATCACTGGCTGTTTGTGGGGTAGCCGACAAGTACAGCTTCAGGTGCTCGCCAGGTCTTGGAGCGACCATCACAGGTGGGTTGGCCAAGTACTTCTTCAAGTCCTCAAATGTTTTTTCAGCTTCAGGGGTCCACTTGAAAGTGCATGTTCTCTTCATGATCTTGAAAAACGGCAGGGCTCTTTCGCCAAACTTGGAGATGAATCGGCCCAAGCTGGCCATGCAGCCTGCAAGGCGTTGCATGTCCTTGAGCATGCGTGGAGGTTGCATGCCTTCTATGGCCTTGATTTTGTCTGGGTTCGCCTCTATGCCCCGATGGGACACGAGGAAACCCAGCAATTTGCCTAAAGGTACTCCAAAGACGCACTTGGCAGGGTTGAGCTTGATGTTCACCTTGCGCAGGCTGGCGAAGGTTTCTTCCAGGTCTCCGAGCAGAGTATTTCCTTCTCGTGACTTCGCGACGATGTCATCGACATACGCTTCCGCGTTTCGCCCCATTTGCCCGCCCAGGGCTATCCTCATTAACCTCTGGAAAGTGGCTCCGGCATTTTTTAGGCCGAACGTCATGCAGACCGTAGCAATACACACCACATGGGGTGAGGAAAGCCGTCTTCTCTTCGTCCTCTTTAGCCACCTTAATCTGGTGATAACCAGAGAAGGCATCGAGGAAACAGAGGAGCTCGCAGCCTGCGGTGGAGTCCACGATCTGGTCAATTCTGGGCATGGGGTAAGGGTCCTTAGGGTAGGCCTTGTTCACGTCGGTGTAGTCGATGCAGAGGCGGCCTCCGCCGGCGGGTTTTGGGACTACCACGCCGTTGGAGAGCCAAGTAGGGTGCGCGACTTCTGGACGACTTTTGCCACTTTGAGCTTCTCGACCTCTTCGACGACGAATGCTTGCTTCTCGGGGGCTTGTTTTCTTGCTTTTTGCTTGACGGGGCGCGCGTTTGGGCACACGGCCAAGTGGTGCTCGATCACCTCCCTCGGTACCCCAGACATATCTGACGGCGTCCACGCGAACATGTCAGAGTTTGCCTGGAGGAAGGCGACGAGCGCGCTTTCCTATTTGGGCGGCAGCGCGGCGCCAATGGTGACGCTAGCCCCCGGGCCTTCAGCCCCCGAGCTTCCTGGGCTCAGAGAAATCTTCTTTGTAGCAGCTGCCTCCTGGGAGAACAAATGCTTCTTCTTCTTGGGCCTCTCGAGAGGCTCTTGGTCCTCGTCTGCGGGGAAGGCCATGGCGGCGGTCTTATAGGCCGTCTCCACAGCACGCGTAGCATCCAGGACATGCCCACGTATGGTGATCGTGCCGGCGCTGCCGGGGATCTTGACCATGTTGTACGCATGGTGCGTGACGGCCATGAACTTCGCGAGCGCGGGGTAGCCGAGGATGGCATTGTATGGCAGGCCGATGTGCGCTACATCGAAGTCGATGTGCTCGATGCGGTAATTTTCCTCGCTCCCGAAGGTGACGGCAAGCCTGACCTGGCCTAGAGGCTCGATTGAGCTGCTGGTGACCCCCGTGAAGGGCCTCGAGGGCATAAGCCTCTCGTAGGGTACTTGAAGCTCTTCGAACGTATCTATGGAGATGACGTTCAGGCCTGCTCCGCCGTCGATGAGCAAATTGGAGATAGCCACATTGTCGATGGTGGGGATGCAGACCAGCGGGAGGGTTCCAACAGTCTTGGTGGACTTGGGGTGGTCCTGAGCGTCGAAGGCGATGGTGTACTGCGACCACTTGAGGGGCCTGGAGGTTTCCGTGCTTGGGAGGGCGGCGTTGAGCTCGCGGGCGAACTGCTTGAACTGGTTGTTCGACTTTGGTGCCTGCGCCCCTCCTAGGATGCAGGCAATGGCGCCCCTCGGGGCTTGGTAGCCGCCATCTTCCTCGTCAGGGAGGTTGCCGTTCTTTTCTGCGGCGTTGGCTCGATTTCCAGATGGTTTCTGGTAGCCACCCTTGCGTCCGCCTCTGCGGTAGCCACGGCCTCGACCGCGGCCGCCACCGTCTTCTGCTTGCTCGCGCTCCTTGCTCAACCTTTTGAGGTCGTAGCAGGACTCCGTAGAGTGGACGCACCTGTTGTGGTAGATGCAGAAAGGGCGATGATCATATTTCCTTTCTCCGGTCTCGGGGGAGTCCCTGCGGGTGCCCTTTGTGTCAGGTTCTGCCGCGAGAACGGGGTGGCCTTGCGCTTGGGCTCCTCCTTCTTCTTCTGGCTCTTGGACCCCTCAGCGTGATCGTCCTCTCTCAAGGACATTTTCACGAAGAGGAGTCCCTCTTCAGCCTTGGCGCACTTGTCCGCCATGTCGAACAGCTTGACCACAGAGGTGAGCTTGTCGTGGATGCCCAGTTTCTCAAGCATCCTGTTGTTGGTGACACCTTCACGGAAGGCGGCGATGACTTGAATGTCGGGGATGTTCGGGGTCTTGTTGCGCACTTGGCTGAAGCGCTGGATGTACTTGCGGAGCATTTCGTCCTTCCTCTGCACCACTGCACGCAGATCGTTGTGGGTGAGGGCGCGCTCGTACGTCCCCTTGAAGTTGGAGACGAACTGCTTGCAGAGCTCCTCCCAGGAGTTCACAGAGTCCTCCGGGAGCTTCAGGAGACACGACAGCGCAGAGTCACGCAGCGCGTGGGAGAACCAGTTGGCCATGACCTTGTCGTCTCCTCCCGCAGCTTGGATGGAGGTGGTGTAGTGCTGCAGGAACTCGACGGGGTTGCTGGAGCCGTCGTAGCCCTTGGGAAGCGCCGGCCTGAATTTCTGCGGCCAGACCACGCGGCGCAGGGAGCGTGTGAACGCCATGCAGCCCGAGGTGTAAGTAGCGACCCCGTGCTGAAGCGCGCCGCGGTTCTGCTACCCTGCCTGGCCGAGCTTCTCCACGAGCTTGTTCTGGCGGTCTCGCTGGAGTTCCATCCCCACACGGGCGTCGGGCGTGGTGCGCTGCACGATCATGCAATCATGCGGCAAGGTCGCGTGCGAAGTAGCCCTCTGTGCCGCAGCCGGCGCAGGCCCCGGAGGTGGCGAAGGCGCATTTGTTGCGACCGTGCCCGCGAGAGAGGGCTGCGCGTTGGACTGTGATGGAGCGGAGCGCGTCGTGGCGATGCCAACGAGGTGGTTGAGGCGTTGGAGCCACTGCTCGTGGGCCTCAGCGGTGGGCTGGTAGCGGAGCAGCTCGTGCGCCATGAGCAGTGCGGTGTGGGGCGCAGGGTTGGTTCTCCCCGGGCCCGAGCCGCTTGGGCGCTGCGACGGGTGCGAAGACTGCGCGTCCTCCTGGTGCTCGGCGTCGTGCTCTGGCTCCTCCGCGTGAGGGCCAGAGGGGACATGCTCCTCTTGGCGGGGTCGGCCCCGCCTTGCGCGGGTGGTCGCGCGGGTGGTCACGGCGCCTGGAGGCGCGCGTGTCCCCGCGGGCGCGCGTCGACGGACTCGAGCGGTGCGAGTGGTGCGCGTGTTCACCATGGAGCGGAGACGAACTCGAAGGTTGTTGACGCGCCTCAATCCCCTACCTGGCGCGCCAAATGTCGGGTTATGACTCCCGGTAATCGGGGGTAGTCACTTCCTGAAGTGTAGTTCGAGAGGGGATTCAACGCGGAGGTCTAAACCCTCAAGTGGCTCCGCGACGTTGCTCGCTGGACCCGAAGAGGACGCACACCCGACCAAGGAAAACACCGTCCTTTACCCAGGTTCACGGCCCTCGTGAGGAGGTAAGACCTCTACTCCTGCCTGTCTGTATTATATGCGGGAGGTTACGGTGAAATTGAGCTTGCAGGAAGCCCCCTTGAGGCAGTTCTTGCCTGGGGAGGGAAGCGATGATCTTATTCCTCCTCCAGTCAGAGGCTAACCTAACTAGAGCTGCTAGGGTTTACAGGGGTGTTTTGCACGCAAGGAGCCGACCTCTGCTACGATGGGTGTCCCCTCTCTTTTATAGGCGCCTCTGGTCTTCTTCTTCGGCTTTGCCTTCAAGGTGGCTCCCACTTGCCAGTGGCGGGGTGGAGCATGAGTCCACCGCGCTCCGTTCGTCCATGGACTCGGTCCATTGTTGATAAAGGTGGCGCCGTGGCCGACAGGCGGCCGACCGCGCTTGTACCGCCCACAGAGCGGGCAGTCTCTGAGGTGGAGCCCACGATGACGATCTCCGTTGGAGGGTTGCGACGTCCACCTGCTTTACCGTCAGAGTAGAAGGTCCTCATAGCTGTGCCGCAGGCGGAGTAGCTTTGTTGACCGCTTTATCGCCAGGGACAGCGACGGGGGTGTGAGCGCCTCTGTACCAGCGTGGCAGAGATCACGTGCGCTCTGTCGGGGTTCCTTGGCGACGACGTTTCCCTTCAGGCCTGAGGGGAGATTCCTGTCGGACTTGCCTCAGGCGGGTTGGTTCCCTGACGGGGAGGATCCCCTGAGGCGAAGGGTCCCTTGAGGCCCTCGCTCCCTCTTCAGGCCCTCGAGGGGAGTTGCCTCTCGGGGGTCCCGTCAGGCGGAGTCGCCTAGTCCTTAACCGTTTTGTCCGTCTGGCCCGCGAGCGAGGCCTGAGGGAAGTGGGCTCTTGATACCCCAGTTCCTACTGGGCCGACACACCAAAAGCGCAACAATGGCGGAGTATCGGCGCACAGTTGACGAATTCGACAGATGCTTTACAGGTCTTGAAGTTCGTCATATCAAAAGAGAAGAAAACGAAGCCGCAGACGCCTTAGCAAGAATGGGGTCATGGAGAGACAAAGTTCCTAAGGATATATTCCTGGAACAATTGTACAAGCCTTCAATCAAAGGCGGAGATACTAAAGACCCAAATTCGGTTAAGTCTGTAGCCGTCTTATTGATAACGCCAGATTGGACTCAACCTTACATCAACTTCCTCGTCAACGGTGAAGTACCAGAAGACGAAGTACTGAGAAGGCAAGTGATACGCAGGGCAAAAGCCTATACAATCATTAAGGGAGAACTATACAAAAGAAGCACCACTGAGATATACCAGAGATGTGTCTCCCCAGAAGAAGGTCAAGAAATCTTGGAAAAAATACACTCTAGATGCTGCGGACATCACGCATCTTCAAAATCCATAGTCCCCAAAGCCTTTAGGCACGGTTTCTTCTGGCTCACCGCAAAGAAAGACGCGGAAGAGATAGTCAAAAAGTGCGCAGGTTGCCAACGCTACACAAGGCAACCAAAAAATTCGGCTCAAGAACTAAGAACAATTCCCATCACATGGCCCTTTGCGGTCAGGGGACTTGACATGGTTGGTCCGTTCAGGATAGCCAGAGGCGGCTAAACACACCTACTCGTAGAAGTGGACAAGTACACAAAGTGGGTAGAAGCCAAGCCTATCAAAAAAGTAGATGGGGAAACAACCACGAAATTTGTAATAGACATCATACATCGTTTTGGCGTCCCCCACAGCATAATCACCGACAACGGGACGAATTTCGCCGTTGGAGAACTTGAAAATTACTGTGGTAGGAACAATATCCGGCTTGATTTGGCATATGTGGCATACCCACAATCCAATGGACAAATCGAACGAACAAATGACATAATTCTTAAAGCCATGCTTGGAAGTATCATTACTATGGGCATCTGGAGCTTGGGTAGAAGAATTGCCTGCCGTCTTATGGAGCATCAGGACAACACCCAACAGATCAATTTGCTACACGCCCTTCTTCCTTGTATATGGCGCAGAAGCAGTTCTTCCAACAGACGTTATACATGATTCTCCCCATGTTGCAGCCTATGTTGAAGCAGACGCAGAAGAAGCCCGACAAGACGGCTTAGACCTACTCGAAGAAGAAAGAGAGATTGCACTCCAGCTATCCGCCATATACCAACAAGACCTACGAAGATATCACAGTAGGAGAGTAAGGCGAAGATCGTTTTGAGAAGGTGATTTGGTGCTCCGCATAGTTCAGAAAAAGGAGCACAAGCTATCCCCTACATGGGAAGGACCCTTCGTTATCAGCAAAGCGCTCAAGAGTGGGGAATACTATCTTGTAGACCTTAGAGATCTCAAAAAGAAGAAGAAAAAAGGACGCAAAAGGAAAAGAGGCAAAGAAGCGAAGCTCATCGAGTCAAAACGCCCTTGGAACATTGAGCAGCTACGCCCTTTTTACACTTAGCAATTCTATTGTAAACATATGTCTATGCTCATGAAATAAAAAGTCTTGGATTGCCAAAATTTATATTTGATAGTATTACACTTACTCATCCATCTTTTATTTCCCAATGATCATATTCCTCACTTGAACATGTCAATTTTGTTAACACGAATAACTAAGCATGACAGGTTCGGCTCACTGCCTTACAAAAATAAAGATGCGTCCGTCCAAGATTTTTTCTCTGATCGTTTATGTTCTGGGTTGCTCCACTAGATGTTTTATGCGCCCAAAGGCGGCACGTGCATTAGGTGTAAGCAGATTGACTATGGTCCTGCTACCTAACAAAGTGTCACCATTTTTGTGGTCTCGCTAACATACGAAAAGGCTAAAGGCATAAACCAGATAATTCAAAGACGGGCAAGGAACATAGTCGCATGGCACAGTGCTAGCAATACTTCAGTATTAAGTACCAAAAGAGCACGCTATGCATCACAAGACAAACTTGTTCACAAAATATATTACAAGACTTCATGAATAAAACAGTTGTTCGCCTTAAGCATAAGGACTTCATAACACAACAATTTTTTCCTTTAATCTTGTGCAGGGGACTTAGAGCGAGCATCGCCTTCGGCTTGTGACGTGGCAGTCTCCTCCTGCTCTTCGTGTTGCGTGCCAGTCTGCTCTGAGATTTCGTCTTCCGACGAGTTTCGAAGAAGTTCAGGCATGTCCTGACGAGCATAGATCGCCTTGGGGTTGATCTTCTCAGCGATGAAGGAGGCGTAGCCCGTCACAGAGTTATACACAGCAGCCGAGTTGATCTCGTTGTCGTCAGCATCATGGGTTGGTAAGCATCTCACCACCCTCTTGATATCCATCTCGGGATGGTGGCCCATAACATTGCCCAAGGCAAGTTTGGCACCTCCACGAGCGGCAGCACGAAGACGTTCCTCGGCGTTGCTGGCGCAGTCCTCAAGGAGAGGCACCAGAGTCCTCATGTTGGTTGCCAAACGCAGCTGATGCGGGTACATCTGGCTCAATAAGCCTTTCCTAGGAGCAGTTTGGCGAGCAATTAGCTCGCCAAACTCCAACACAAGTTTCAGGCGAGTGGCATCGTCAATATCGCCAAGACCAGCAGGAGCTAAAACAAAAAATCAAATAAGGCAAAAGCAAAAAAACTCATTAATAAGACGAAAGACGAAAAAGAAAGGCGGGAAACATACCAAGAATCTTGTCGTCCAAAGCCTAAGCCTGGATTTCGTCTTTCCGACGTTCCAGCTAGCCGTCAAGCTCGTGGATACGGAGCTACGCCTTCTCAGTAAGAGATTTCATCTCTTTCCTGGCATCTTCGGCTTCTTGGCGAGCTGCAGTCAGTACGTATTTAAGACGAAACTGCTCAGTCTCTGCACTCTACTGAAGTGCCTTCATGCCATTCTCAGCCAGCTTCTGGTTCTCTTGGATCTGCTTGAAGAGGGCCTCATTTTCGCGCCTAACGATAGCAATGTCGCCAGACTCCTCAGCAGCTTGTTGGGCCTTTGCAAGCAGATCTGCAAAGTACATCATTTTTCGTAAGAAAGGAGAAACTTAGGCGACAAAAGACAACAACCAAAAAGCAAAGCCACTTAGGGTATTACATACCAGCATCATGTTTCGCCTTGTTTTTGGCGAACCTGAGCTCCTGGCGCTGCGCGACCAAGGAATTCCACAAGTCGCGGTTCAGGTCCTCGCCCTCCTGAAAAAATCACAGAAAAATGCAAGCAAAAAGGGTCAAGTAAATTACACTTGGGGACTGGTCAACAATGTTATCAAATTCAAGGCCATCACTTTCACTAAACTCATTAGATCAAAGAGACGCCCGGGGACTGGGAATATGGATAAGGCGAAAGAAAGGTTACCTTAACATGCTTCTTCAGAAGCCGGTAGCCAGTCTTCATCTTGGCGTACAGTGTGTCGCAATTGTCTTCAAGCTTGCGCACGGTAACCGCCGTAGTGATTGGCTTAGGCGAAGAAGGCCCGGCAGACTCCCTTTCAGCAGCAATTCTTGCCACGATAGAAGGGAAAAGAAATCCCTCGTCATCAAAGACTTCTTCTTTTACATCTTCGAAGGCATCATTAGCCGAAGCTTCAGCCTTATTGGTTTCCTCAAGAACGGCTACCTTTGCAGTAGCAGCCGTCTTCTCAGCAGCCTCCGTCCTCTCCACAATCGCGTCCGGCATGTCGATGTCGGCTCTCACCTCCTGGGACGCAGGAGCCGGCACGCTCGCCGTAACGTTGGGAGTACGAGGAGCGGCAGCTGGCGAAGGAGTTGGGGGCTTACCCCTTCCAGTCACCACCTTCGCGTTCAGCTTGCCCGTAGGCTTAACCCTAAGATAAGACGAAGATACAAGGTTTAACAGCGTGGGAAGAAAAGAGTAAGAAAGCATGATACGAAACTTAGGCTCCCGTCACTTACACTTTCTGAGGCATGGCGAAAGCGGATTCTTCATCGTCATCAAGGACATCGTGAATAACGGCGCCCTTGGGAATAGAGGAGACGTCCTTCTTCTTCTTCCTCAACGCAGCATCAGTCAATGCCGCCTTATCGGCACCAACCTTACGCTTGCACGTCTTAGTGCCGGTAGCAACAGCGGAAGAAGGGGAAGAATCAAGCTGACAAAGGAAAGATACAAGTGAGAGGGATAATAAGCCGAATAAATGCAATAACACGTAACCATACGAAGCACTTAGCGGTGGCGGCTTGTTGAGGGAGGTATACATGGGAAAAGATTCGGCGAATTGAGTCCTCTCCTTGAGCAGCTTCTTGAATCGCATCAAGAAGGCGTCATTACTCAAGTCGTCTTTGGAGACGCGGAGAGGATCATCCCGAGTGCCGCTGTACGAGCACATCAGGCCCTTGTTCTCCCGAAGAGGTTGCACCCGCCTTTTGAGCCAACACAGAATTATATCTGTGCCGGTAAGTTTCGGCTTCGCCTCCGTAGTCATGTACTCAATCCGTTTCTGGATGAGCTGGAGGTGTGCAGGCAGAACCTTCTCCGGCTTGTCGTCCTAGGAAAGGCGAGGAGAAGCGGCTGAATTAACAAAACGCGGGAGACCTATCGTCATTCCCACAGGAGCTATGTCTGAACAGTAGAAAAAAAGGCTCGCCCAGCTACGGACAGAGTCCACCTTGGGAACCTTAGGGTACCAAGCCCTATTTCTATGCAAGTTAAGGCTAACGGTGCCCAAAGTGGGCATCTCGTCGTCTTCTGTTTGGCGTTTACAGTGGAAGCAGTACATAAAGAAATCTAAGCTGGGTGCTATTCCTAAGTAGCCTTCGAATAAGTCTTGGAAACCAGCTAAGTAAAAAATACTATTGGGTCCTAGGTTGTGCGGCTGTAAGCCGTAATAATCTAAGAAGGAAATGAAGAAGGACGACGGCGGCAAAGCCATGCCGCGATGCAAGTGGGAAACTAATATTACCCGCTCGTCGCCTTCTAGAGCCGGAGTGGCGTGTTTGAAAGCCGAGCGCCACTTGAAGACTTCGCGAGGAGGAAGAAGTCCTTCGCGTTCCAGCTCCACCAGATCGTCCTTGGTGATGGTCGAGGGGAGCCAGTGGCGCGACGAAGAATCATCCTCTTCCTCGGCGCTGGCCGCAGCGGCATCACCAGAATCAGAGGGCATCTTCTCCCTGGGAAAGAGCCTGCTGGTTGGTTCCGCGAGCAACGCCTCCGCGGCCCGAGGAAGATGCGCCGCCGGCGGCAGATCCCTCCGCTGAGCCCCTCGTCGTAGCAGTAGCTGCCCTCGCCGCATCCTCCTCCGCCGCCGAACGCGCTGCCACGAAAGCAATGGTCTGCTCCATGATTTTGGGTGTGGATGTGGAGGGCGATGTGCTCGGGTGCGCAGGAGAGAGAGAGAGAGAGAGAGAGAGAGAGAGAGAGAGAGAGAGAGAGAGAGAGAGAGGAAGAAGGTGAACAGAGAAGTGAATCGGTGATTTAATTTCGAATTATGGGAAGGTATTTATGGTCAGCCCCAGGATCTCCGCAACTGTTGGATTTGCACCGTTCGATCCACACCACGTGGAGCGGAGGAATTGAGGGAGCCGTTTTCCTTCTCCCGTAAGCCTCGGGTCATGCGCGGGAAAATCGTGATGATTAGATTAGGCCTAGTCAACAGTCTAGACTGTCATGGACTGAACATTGACAAGACTTGACCTCAGGCTGACGAGGAATCTTTTTCACTGTCCATCAGTAGACAAATTATTCGGCTTGTGTGCCCATGAGTGCAACGGTCGTTTCGGCTTATTGAAAAGTTGTATCCTCAGTTATACAGGGAACGGTTCAAGCTCTGCAGCAGTTCATCAAGAAGACGAAGACGAAAGTTTCGCAATGAAGATTAAGACGAACAAGCTGGAGTGCTCCAACCTTTTCGGGGACTACTATGCAGGATATACCAAACGGGTATGCCGACCACGTGGGCTAAACCAGCTTACCAGGGTGGCCCAAGAGGTGATAAGGTCTTCGGTTTATCGGGCGGCCCAGTGGGTTGAAGCGTAAGAGGAAGCCTACAAGCCAACCAGGATCTAGACGAACCGACGTTCACCTTAGAGAACAAGTTAGGGTTTATCCCGTGTTAGTCTAGTTCTCCTAATATAGGTCGGTAAGCCTTTCCTTGTAGGAGAAGGCACAGCGCCTATATAAGTTTGCCTCTTGTTCCCCTCAAGGGACACGCCTCACAACCTACATTGTAACTTGTACACATATTCGTATCTAGTGAATTGCCTCTAGGGCATATCTCCTTCAGGAACAACTGCCATAATAGCTCTCTAACATGGCCACTCTATGCCCACGAACTCCAATAAATGATTGTTGATGTGTCCCGCCATGATCTGATGCAACACCCTCTTTGTCGATAGTTTACCCTGTCTCGTTCTGTAGTACGCCGATGATACCCTAGTTATGTTAAGAGCCGCCCCTTACGCCACAACCGAGCTGAAATAACCCTACATAACTTCTCTGCCACCACGAGACTCAACGTAAACTTTCACAAAACAACCTTTGTTCCCCGTCAATATTTCGTGTTGGGTTATGACTCCCAGGAATCGGGGGTAGTCACTTCCTGAAGTGTAGTTCGAAAGGGGATTGAACGCGGAGGTCTAAGCCCTCAAGTGGCTCCGCGACGTTGCTCGCCGGACCCAAAGAAGACGCACACCCGACCAAGGAAGACAACGTCCTTTACCCAGGTTCACGGCCCTCGTGTGGAGGTAAGACCGCTACTCCTGCCTGTTTGTATTATATGTGGAAGGTTACAGTACAATTGAGCTTGCCGGAGGCCCCCTTGAGGCAGTTCTTGCCTGGGGAGGGAAGCGATGATCTTCTTCCTCCTCCAGCCAGAGGCTAACCTAACCAGCGTTGCTAGGGTTTACAAGGGTGTTTTGCACGCAAAGGGCCGACCTTTGCTACGATGGATGTCTTCTCTCTTTTATAGGCCCCTCGGGCCTTCTCCTTCGGCTTGGCCTTCAAGGTGGCTCCCACTTACAAGTGGCAGGGCGGAGCACGAGTCCACCGTGCTCCATTCGTCCATGGACTCGGTCCATTGTTGATAAAGGTGGCGCCGTGGCCGACAGGCGGCCGACCGCGCGGTACTATCAGCAGAGCGGGCAGTCTCTGAGGTGGAGCCCGCGATGATGATCTCCGTTGGAGGGTTGCGCCGTCCACCAGCTTTATCATCAGAGTAGAAGGTCCTTACAGCTGCGCAGCAGGCGGAGCAGCTTTGTTGACCACTTTATCGCCAGGGATAGCGACGGGGGTGTGTTCGCCACTGCATGAGCGTGGCAGAGGTCACGTGCGCTCTGCCGTGCTTCCTTGGCCGCGAAGTTTCCCTCCTGGCCTGAGGAGAGATTCCTGTTGGACTCCCCTCAGGCGGGTTGGTTGAGGCCCTCGTTTCTTCTTTAGGCCCTCGAGAGGAATCGCCTCTCGAGGGTCCCGCCAGGCGGTGACGCCTGGTCCTTAGTCGTTTCGTCTGACTGGCCCGCGTGCGAGGCCTGGGGGGAATGGGCTCTTGATACCCTAGTTCCCACTGGGCCGACAGTAGCCCCCGGGCCCATGATGGGCACGACTGAGCCCATGGGCTTAGGCGAACCGTCGTGGGCCCTTAGTGCCTAGCCGGCCCGAGCCACGCGGCACTTGGACGATTAACGGCCTCGCACGATCTGGGGCGTGAGTCATGGGGGGTCCCACCACGCCCCGGTAACTGCTCTTGGAGGGGACATAAAGCCCGAGCACTGCGGCAGGGAGCCATTACCGTTTCCAATTCTTCGCAGAAAATTCCGCTCCACAGAGCTCTCCACCTCCGCTCTCTCCTGCAAGTTTCTGTTCTCCAACTCCTTCCAGCCTCCGCGCCTGTGACAATGAGTCCTCTCAAGAGCAAGGGCAAGGCCGCCACGGGGTCCTCCTCCCAGGCGGAAGCCACGGAGACCGTGATGGGCGGGGCGCTGCTCGGCGTGCGCGTCAACGAGAAAGCACTCTCCAAGGTCCGTTACCTGGTGGCGGACTGGACGAACGAGCACGGCGCCACCGCCCTGAAGCCTGCGGCGCACGGGAAGCACCCAAGGGGGTTTTCCCGGTCTTCCAACACTGCCTGGTCGCGGGACTGGTGTGCCCTTCTCGCCGTTCCTGGAGGCGGTGCTGGCGTTCTACCAGGTGCAACTGCTGCACCTGCACCCCAACTCCATCCTTATCCTCGCCGTCTTCGCCTACCTCAACGAGGGGTACCTGGGCCTGAAGCCCACGGTGGGGCTGTTCTGGTGCTTCTACGCGCTCCGGAATACGGCGAAGAACGAGCGCTCTGGGTGCGTCTTGTTCCGCATCGTCGACGGCATGGGGGGCGTCTACATTCCCATGTCCTGGAGCGAAGGCAAGGCCATCACGTCCGTGACGAAGAAAGTAGACGACTTCCGCCAGAAGTGGTTCTTCGTCGGGGTGGAGCGTTCATGCGCCTTCCTCGAGGTCCCTGACGAGCCTCCGGTGAAGAACTCCCATTGGGGCAAGGCTACCTTCGACGGCGCCAAGAATGTGAGCCTGATGGGGCGCCTGAGCTTCCTTTGTGAGGAGGGCCTCACAGGGCAGATGGTCGTGGCGGACTTCGTGACTTGCCGCATCGCGCCCCTCCAAGCTCACTCGGTCCCCATGTGGATGTACTCAGAGCCGAACGACAAGATGCGGCTTCACGTCGAGGACAACGACAAGGACGTCGTCGACAACATCCTCTCCGCGCTCTTCGTCAACCCCTCTGTGCTTCCCGTGGATGAGCTCCGCGCGGCGCTCCGGCCCCTTCACCAGTTCAATCTGACGGAGCGCTTGGCCCTCCTGGAAGGGATGCCTCCGTTCACCCTGACAGGCCCGGCGGACTCTGATGTGCCGATGCCGGCCCCGCGGGGAGCGGAGGGGGCCGATTCTCCCTCGGCTTCAGGAGCTGGCCTAGGTGAGGAGGAAGCCACAGCTGGAGAGGTCTCTTCTTCCAGAGCTGGGCCGTTTACTGACGAGATTTGTGATATCTCGTCAGGCGACGAAAACGCCTTCGTGGTGGCGCCCTCGCGCCCCGTGGAGGAGGAAGCTGAGGAAGGGGATGCCTCGGGCGCGGAGGCCTCTCCAGGAAGGCGCGGGCCTCGCACCAAGGTTGTCGTGGACCACACAGGGGCGAGGCCGTCTGACGTCCCTTCCAAGAGGAAGGCGGAGGCGCCCCCCGCGAGGCCTGCTCCCAAGCCCTTCCCCTCATGGCGCTCGCCAGGCCTGGCGTGGGTCGATGCTGGCGCTCCCCCTCCAGGGTAAGTTTATATGACGTTGGGTCGTTTGCCCTCTTGGTTTCCTTTACCATCTCATCCTTTGCTGAAGTTTTTTCTTGGGCTCTTGCCAGCGGTCCTGCGCCTGCTAAGCGCCGCCGCCTCCGCAAGGCGTCCGAGGTGAAGAGCGCCACGGCAGGAGCCGTGGCTGACGAGGATGCGAGGCCTATGGAGGCAGCCGAGTGGTCCCACTGGAGGAGGCGCCTCAAGTAGAGGTGGCTGCGCCCCTCGCGGGGGCAGCTGGTCCTCATGTGAAGGAGGGCGCCGCAGGCCCAGATGCACCTGCAGCGCCCCGCGAGCCTCTGGCGGTGGAGGGCTCGGAGGCGAGAACTTCTGCGCCACCTCGCGCTGCTACCCCACCTCGTGCGGCCACTTCTCCGCGCGAGGCCACTCCACCACGCGAGCCAACGCCGCCGCACGCGTCGACGCCTCCGAGTGTGCCTGATGCGCCGCATGCGCCCACCGCTTCTGCGCAGCCCGCGACGGATACCTGCGAGGCACCGACAGGCGCGGGCGCGTCTGTCGGGGACGGTTCTTCCTCTCCTCCCCGCCAGGCCGGAGGCGAGGAGCGCCTCACGGCTGCAAGGCCTGAAGGGGGCGAGGGCACAGGCCTAGGCGGGGCTTGTTGGGGATATATCAACTAGGCGTATAACCAACATGGATCAATCCGGCTAGTCCAGGGTGGCCCAAGGGTGGTAAGGCCGAAGCCTGCCGGGCGGCCCAGATAGCTGACGTACGAGGAAGTAGGCGGACGGTCCAAGGAAGGCGGAAGGCCGAAGCCCATCAAGCCACCAAGCCCAAGACGGAAGGCGGCAACTAAACCGGCTAGGTCTAGGACTCTGTTTACTTGCCAGACAAGTACTTACCTTGTACCCTGGGGTCTGGCCGCCTATATAAGCCGGCCACCAGGGAGCCTTTAGGGCAGACGCTTCAATAGGCATCATACCATTGTAACCTGTTCACGGCTATTGCCTCATAGTGAATTATAGCAGCACGTAGGATGTCGCCACCGCTGTGGGATCCGAAGCTGGGTAAACTCGCCGTGTTCAATCCCGTCTTTGACGACACCAACCTTCTTCCCCACAATCCATACGTAGGCTAGAGGACCCCCGTCTCCTATCAATTATGCCGATACCACGATAGTTGGCGCCCACCGTGGGGCATAAGGTTCCTGGCGTCACGTTCCAGGCGGGAACACTTGGCGGCGTGGGCAAGCAGATCGCCGTCGGTCGCGTCACAAGGTATGGCGGCCATAGCTACGTCAACTCGGATGAGTCCTGGCTCCCGGCGGACGACTACCTTATCGGATGCGCAATCGTACCGATCGGAGGGATCGACGTCTTCATCGGGTACACGCCAGAGGCGTACGGCCTACCGCGTTTCTACCACCCCACCCACCAACCCTTCGACCAAGCAGTCGACCGGCAAGATGGATCTGAATCCGCCTTCTCCCAGGAGTCGGCCGAATCTGATTTCCACTTCGTCGGAGTTGTCGGACTGGGATCAGACTCCCAGCCGGAAAACAACGATCCTGAGTCAATCCTCCCTGCTCTACAGGAAGATGCGATGTCAGATGCCGGATCCAGATCTACCGTTCAAGTCAACGTAGACTCTGACTCCGATGATGATGCTAGTCTCTTCGAAGAGAAGATCATAACCCGCTTTTCCAGTGGTAATCCGGCTCCCTCAGAGGGCACAGCGGATACTGACATGCCTGACAAGCTGGCTATGATGGTTCTTGTCGGTCATGAGACAACCCCAGTTACTTCGGAGGCGCAAAACAAGCCGGCGGAAGATGTCGGCGACACCACTGCCGGCCAACTCATTGAAAGTTCCGACAAGGTGCGCGCAAATAAGAAAACTGGCCTCGAGAAAGGCGGCAGCAGCAAACCCACGGATTTGCTCCCCGTCATCAAAGAAGTAGACGAGATCATGAATACTCCGGTGAATAAAGATAGCCCACTCGACGCAGTGGAAGAGCTTAGGCTTAACATGCTTAAGCACTCTGACTTCCTGCGAAAAAGAGAGGAGCACGTTGAGAGCCTTGCGAAGAAGATCGAGAAAGAACAGGAGAAGATGTCGGTCAAAACAAGCCGGCAACTCTTCGAGGAGAAAAGGTCATCAAAAAACCGCCATGGAAAAGAGCCGCCTGCGCAAGCAACAACAGCGGCTCAAGATCTAGGGTTCGACTGGCGCACGGCACCACAGCGCGTGGACATAAGGGGAGATGTTGTCTTCTGCACCCCTGTCCTCAACGCGGCCGCCGCGCTAGATACCCTGGACGACAACACTTACACGGCGGAAGAGAAGCTGGCCAATGCAAGACACTTCGTAAGCAAGGCCCTAGAACAACAAGCTCGCGCTGATTCCTACGGCCATATGGCGGATGCCCGTGGGGGAGACCTAGAGTCTAAGTCGGGAAAGTGCAAAGCTGCACCCGGCGCCGACCCCGATGGCCCGTCTGGCTCCAGTAGCCATGGCGACAAAAGGAAGGCAACGCCACCTCCAAAGAAGACGCCACCGCCAAAGCCAAGGAGGGACGAGAATTCAAGGACAGGAAGCAGAGGACACCTGCCACCTCCATCCCAGCCAAGACGCGACAATGGCGGTAGCCGGAACAGCAGGCCGCCGCCTAGAAAAGATGTCGGAAACGACCCTCCCAGGAGAGGCCGAAGCCGATCTCCGCAGCGTAGCACTGGCAGCAAGAAGAGAGAGGAGGTAGAAGGGCCCAGGCGCAGCATAAGCCGGGCAGCGCAGGACGAGCCAGACGCAAACAGAGGCGCACGGCAGCTCGATCCAAAAGACGCACGACACCGCCTACAAGACATAGCAAGAGGAAAGGAGCCGCTATACTCTGGACCAAAGTGCTTCGGTGACGCCATCCGCAGAGAGCCGTTCCCTAAGGACATGACATCAGTGTCAAAAAACTGTTCTAGGTACAACGGCCTCGTTAAGCCGGACTCATGGCTATCCGATTATTCCATGGCCATAGAAATTGCCGGCGGGAGCAACCATATTGCCTTCCGCTACCTACCTCTCATGTTGGAAGGCACGGCAAGAGCTTGGATCGACAACCTTCCTGAAAAGTCCATCCATAGCTGGTACGACATGGAAAAGGTTTTCTCCCAGCACTTCCAAGGAACATACAAGCGTCCAAATACCTACACGGATTTGCAACGCTGTATCCAAAAGCCGGACGAAACCATGACAGATTTTGTCAGCCGTTGGATATCCGAAAAAGCCAACTGTCATGGTGTTTCGGACGCATAGGCTATCCACGCCTTCTACACGGGCCTACAGAAGAAGTCCTTGCTCCGTCATAGGCTCGTCCGCGAGCAAATCACGGACCTTGGTGAGATGCTCAACCTGGCCGCCCAGTACGCGGCGGCGGATGACGACGCCCGGGACGATGACCCAGGCGTCAACATCATACCAAAGCGGAACAACAAGCGCAAGCAGGCGACGGATGACAAAGCCGGGCCTTCCAATGAGGTAGCCGCAGCATTCCAAGGAAACGCCGGCAAAAATAAGTAGAAGAATAAGAAAGATAGTCGCGAAGCCGGCTCAGGGCCTAAGGCGGCGCGAATCACTTATGAACAGGCAAAGCTTTTGCCATGTCCCATCCACGCCTCATTGGGCAAGGTCAACCATATGCTTGGCAAGTGCCGTTTCATGGACGACTTCAAAAAGGATCCCACAGTCGGCTGGAAGTCAAAGAAGTCAAAGAAGAACGACAAGAAAGACAGCAAGGAGGATGAGGATGACGACGACATGTCTATCTCAAGCGAAGATGACGCAGCCGCCAAAAAAAAGAAGCCGTATCCGAAGGTCAAAGAATCTCTTGTGTGCTTTGTCGGCACGCCTTCAGCTAAGGCGGATAAGGCGGAAATGTGCGAACTCAACGCGACAATGCCGGACGTCCCTCAGTACTTGAACTGGTCTGAGGCAACGATCACTTGGGACCGGTCCGACCACCCTGATCACGTTCCTCACCCAGGCAAGTACGCCCTTGTCGTCGATCCCATTGTCGACAACTTCAGACTTACAAAGGTACTTATGGATGGCGGCAGCAGCCTCAACATCCTGTACTATGACACACTAAGCCGCATGAACCTATCAGAGGATCAGCTGGACCACAGCAACCTCACCTTTCATGGCATAGTGCCCGGCAGGCAAGCAAAGTCAATGGGGAGCATCAGGCTGAAGGTAACTTTCGGACCAAAAGAGAACTACCGCTCAGAGTTCCTTCGGTTCGAAGTTGTCCCCTTCAAAAGCGCATATCATGCAATCTTCGGACGACCGGCTTTTGCCAAGTTCATGGCAAGGCCGTGCTACATATACAGCAAGCTTAAAATGCCGGGGGAAAACGGAACCATCACGATTTCCGGCAACTTCAAGAAAGCCAAGGAGTGCGAGCGTGGCATGGCCGCGTTCACAGAAGCCGTCATCCACAAGGAAGAACTCACGCTGCTCGGGGCGGATTCAGACAACTCCATGCGAAAGCCAAAGATGGATGTCAAGAAGACCTTCGAAGCTTCAGAAGACACCAAAAAGGCGGACCTCATCCCAGGTGACAAGTCTAAGCAAGTTGTCATCGGCTCCAACCTTGACAGCAAATAGGAAGGCGCGCTCGTCGAGTTCCTCCGTGAGAATCGTGACATCTTTGCATGGTCGCCTTCCGACATGCCTGGTGTACCGAGGGAACTTGCCGAGCACTCGCTCAACGTCATAAAAGGATCCAAGCCGGTGAAGCAAGCAACAAGACGCTTTGGAGATGAGAGACGCAAGGCTATAGGAAAGGAGATAAATAGGCTGAAGGCCGCCAATTTCATAAAAGAAGTTGTACACACCGATTGGGTGGCAAATCCTGTACTTGTTCCAAAGAAGAATAAAGAGCTGAGGATGTGTATTGACTATACCGGTGTTAACAAGTGCTGCCCAAAGGATCCCTTTGCGCTGCCTAGAATTGACCAAGTCGTAGACTCCACAGCAGGCTCCGAGCTGCTTTGTTTTCTGGACGCCTACTCAGGATACCACCAAATCAAGATGAGAGAGTCAGATCAGCTGAAAACATCTTTCACAACTCCATACGGGACTTTCTGCTACATTACAATGCCTTTCGGCCTGAAGAATGCAGGGGCAACATACCAGCGTTGTATGCAAAATTGCCTGCACGAACAGATCGGCCGCAATGTTCACGTCTATGTAGACGACATCGCGGTAATGTCAAAAAAGAAGGCAGATCTCCTAGAGGACTTGGAAGAACCTTTTCAGAATCTCCGGAGGTATCAGATGAAACTCAATCCCGCCAAATGCGTTTTCGGCGTCCCAGACGGCAAATTGCTCGGGTTTATCGTCTCAGAACGAGGGATCGAGGTTAACCCGGAGAAGATCAAGGTCATCCAAAACATATCCAGACCTACTTGTCTGAAGGACGTGCAGCGCCTAGCCGGATCGGCAGCAGCCGTCAGTCGTTTCATAAGCCGCCTAGGGGAAAAGGCAATGCCTCTCTACCGGCTATTGAAGAAATCCGACAACTTCGAGTGGACAGCAGAGGCAGATGCCGCCTTGCAGCAACTTAAGGAGGCCCTCACATCCGCTCCAATATTGGCAGCACCTCGATCACAGGAACCAATGCTGCTGTACATCGCGGCAACAGGAGTTGTTGTCAGCGTTGTCTTGGCTGTGGAAAGAAAGGAGAGCGAAGCCGCGGCGTGTGAGCAGCGACCGGTCTACTTCATCAGTGAAGTGTTCTCCGCCTCCAAGCAGAGGTATCCGCATTACCAAAAGCTGGCTTATGGTGTATTCTTTGCCGCCAGAAAGCTTAGGCATTACTTCCAGGAACACACAGTGACAGTTGTCAGCAAGGCACCGTTGGGAGACATAATCAACAATGCAGAAGCAACAGGTCGAGTTGCCAAATGGGGCATCGAACTTGCTGCCTTTGATATAGTCTATAAACCACGGACCGCCATTAAGTCTCAAGCGCTTGCAGACTTTGTCGCCGACTGGACAGAGGCCATGGAGGAAACGACACTCCCCGAATCAGAATATTGGGTCATGTACTTTGACGGATCAAAGATGCTCAAAGGCTCGGGGGCTGGAGTCGTCCTACGCACGCCTAAAGGTGACAAGCTTAGCTACGTGTTACAAATCCACTTCACAGCAACCAACAATGTTGCCGAGTACGAAGCCTTGCTTCATGGGTTACACGTGGCAAACGACCTAGGCGTCAAAAGAATCCTCTGTTATGGCGACTCAGATTTGGTCGCGCAGCAAGTAAGCGGAACATGGGATGCGAAAAGCGCAACAATGGCGGCTTACAGAGCCAAAGTTGACGAATTCGCAAAAAAAATTGTAGGCTACGAAGTCCGGCATGTTCCAAGAGCTGAGAACGAGGCGGCGGACACACTTGCAAGACTAGGATCGGAACGCAAAAAGGTACCAAAAGATATCTTCCTAGAGCATCAGCACAAGCCATCCATTAAAGGCGCCGATTTGATGGACCCCGACGCAGAAGAACCGATAGAAGTGGCAAGTCTCGCTGTCTACTTGACACAGCCGGATTGGATAGTCCCATATCTCGATTTTCTAATCGACAAAAAGTTGCCGGAGGACGATGAGGTGCTAAAGAGGTAGATCATAAGGCGAGCCAAGGCATTCACGATAATAAAAGGCGAGCTATACAAGCGAAGCACATGCGGCATCTATCAGCGATGCATACAGCCGGAAGAAGGCCGGGAAATTCTGAAGGACATACATATTGGCACCTGCGGGCATCATGCTTCCGCCAGGTCCATTGTATCCAAAGCTTTCCGCCAAGGTTTCTACTGGCTCACCGCCAAAGAAGAGGCCGAGAACATCGTAAAGACATGCAAAGGCTGCCAGTTGTACGCTCGTCAACCTCACTTGCCGGCACAGGAGCTAAGGACGATCCCAATCACCTGGCCGTTCGCGGTCTGGGGCTTAGACATGGTGGGTCCCTTCAAAAAGGCGCGTGGTGGGTACACCCACCTATTGGTCGCTGTCGACAAGTTCACCAAATGGGTCGAGGCTAAACCGATCAGCAAACTTGACGCACGAACAGCCACCAATTTTCTCTAGGGAATTATCTCTCGGTTTGGAGTTCCACACAGCATTATCACCGATAATGGCAGCAATCTGTCTCAAGGCGACATAGAAGAATACTGCAGCGATCTGGGTATCCGGCTTGATTTGGCATCCGTGTCACACCCTCAATCCAATGGACAAGTAGAGCGTACAAACGGCCTAGTCTTATCAGGACTTAAGCCTCGTCTTGAAGCTCCATTACACAGGGCAGCCGGCGCTTGGGCAGATGAGTCACAGTCGGTACTATGGAGTTTGCGCACAACGCCAAACAGGTCTACCGGCTACACTCCTTTCTTCTTAGTATATGGCGCTGAGGCAGTGCTACCTACCGACATGAAGTACGATTCCCCAAGAGTCCAAGCCTACATCGAGCAAGACGTAGAAGGTGCAAGACAGGATAGCCTAGACCTGCTAGACGAAGAAAGAGCGTCGCTCTCCATCGCTCCGCCTTGTACCAGCAACAACTTCGCCGCTATCATAGCCGGAGAGTGCGGAAGCGAAGCTTCAGAACAGGTGACTTGGTTCTCCGCCTAATTCAAGACAGAAAAGGCTTGCACAAGTTATCCCCGCCATGGGAAGGACCGTTTATAGTCACAAAGGCGCTGCTCAATGGTTCCTACTACCTGGCCGACATCCACGACGAAGACGAAAGGAAAATACGCAAGAAGGCGGGAGGAAAAAGGGGAACCAAGCGCAAAAAAGTCATTGACGATCTGTTCGAGCAAACAAGACGGCCTTGGAATATTGAGCAGCTACGTCCTTTCTACACTTAGCAATTTATAATTGTAATGAGTTAAATATGATTATGAAATAAAAGTCTATGGTTCCTCATCTGTGTTGAGAAGCATGCCATCTTTTGTCTTTTCTTGCAATCATATTTCCCCTATGTATCTAAGTTACCTATTTTCTAGCTCCGTGCAAAGGTTCAAACTGGTAGATACTTGCTGCTTTCGAGCCAACCCAAAGCAAAAATAAACCTTTTTGCGCCGCCTAATTTCTTTACCTCTGATTACTTATATGCGGTTCGCCTAGTAGTATGTCTTTGACACCAACATGTTGGCTTTGGTCTCTGATTCTAAACGCATGGTTTAACCCTGGTTGTTTCAGCTAAAGTTATCGGCTGAGGTTTCGTCAACATACAAAAAGTCAAACATATAAGTCAGGGTAAAATTAAGGCGGGCCATATAAATAAAGACAAAATAAAACTTGTCAGCTAGTTTCCGCTTAACAAAGCAGCAGCAAAAGTATATACAAATATTACAAGTCAAAGTTGCATTGTTTCAGGAGCCGACAAGTAAGGCTAATAGGAGGCAAGGACAGAAAAGATATGGCTCGGGGGAGCGTCTACATCAGGCTTGGGGGCTTACAACCTCAGCCCCGGAACTATCACTCCCCTCCGCATCGGCCGCGCCGGCAGCTTCAGCTCCCTCTCCGCCAGGCACAGGATGGCGCCGGTAGACGATTGAAGTGTCGACCATGTCGGCAACACGCGTGGCGTAGCCGGCAACGCTGTCCAGAACAGCGGCCGGCTCAACCTCGCTGCCGTCTTCATACGTCGACGGCATGCCTTTGGTGACGGCTTCTATCTCCGCCTCGGGGTAGTGCGCCATGAATAACCCAAGCGCGGTCTTGGCACCACCCCGCGCCGCCGACTTCAGCGAGCTCTTGTGCAGTTTGGTCGCCTGCTCCAAGATAGCGGGCACGTCGCTGAACTCGGTCGGTTCCTGGCTGCCAGAGGAGGTGAAGAACTTGGCGGCAAACCGCTTGGACGCCGCCAAAGTCTCGGTGATCAGATCGCCTAGACGCGCAAGGCGATCCAGGCGGGGGCTGACAACCTTGTCATCGCCTAAACCGGCGGGAACTGTATCAAAAATGAAGCCATTAGTTTGGCTCAGGCTAAAGCAAAATGGCAAAATCAAATAAGGAGTAAGAAATTACCAAGGACCGAGTTATGGAAAGCGGACAGCTCAATCATGTGAGTTGCCAGCGCAGCCTCAGCGGTTTGGGCGCGAGAAGTATGCTTGGAGATTTCCTCGGCATCCGTCTTCTCCGCCTCCGCCAACTTGTTGCGCAGGCTTTCCAGCTCACCAGTGAGCTGGCTAGATTCCTGCGCAAACTTGAGTTGTTGGGCCTCCATCTCCTTCTGATGAGCCTCCTTCAACTCCAAGTTGGCGGCCGCCAAGTCAGAAGCTTCATTCATAAGAGCTTGCATATCAGTGGACGCCTTCAAAATATCCTGGGCGTGGTCTAGCAGTTCTACAAATATGGATTCGCTAACTAAATGATTGACGGCAACATAAGTCGAAAGTATAGTTGAAGGCGAGGAGGATTAACCCTACCTTCATCTTTTTTGTGGGCCGCCTCCAACTCGGCGATCCGCAGGTCCTTGGCCTCGCAGTCCTTCTTCAGGTCGCTGCACCACTGGTTTATCTCGACCCGGGAGGAGAGGAGCTCGACGTTGGCGGACACAAGGCCCTGCAGGACAAACAAAGGCATAAAACATATTGTCGAGTAACCACTAAGCCGGTAGTCAATAATTCTTTTATTTTTGACTTGCCATCTAAGTGCTCGGGGGAAAGACTATGTATATGCCGGAGTGGTAAGAACTTACAGATAGGTCGCCCTCCAAGTCGGCAAAGGCCTGCGAGGCGAAGTTGGCGAAAGCCAAAGTTGACTCCTTGGCTTCCTTAAAGGTGGACCAAGGGTCCCTCACCTTGCCACCTCCCGCAGTCGGGGCTGCCCTCCGAGACCCGCCGGCAGTCGGCTCCAGCAACCCTTCATTGGCGGCGCGCGATTGAGCGGCATCATCGGCCGTAGCCTCAGCCAGCAGTAGGGGAGTTTTGGGCGCGCGGTCGGCGGAAGGGCCCTTGGCGGAGCGCCTGAAGCCGGAGCCGGGGGCTGACGACGAGCGTCGCCCATAAAGCTGCCGGCGTGGGGCTGAGGAGTTGGCGGCACGGTAGCCGGCGAGCTGCCTTGTGGCTGCTTACCTTTGCCAAGAAGCATGGTCGTCAACCGGGAGGTTGCGACCCTTTCCCTGTCAATAAAAAGCAAGCACAGCAATTGGGTGCCAGTATTAAAAAGGTTTGTCGTCTATCAAAGGCAAAATTGAGTACCTTCGGGGGATATTAATCCCCGCGTTCTCGCCAAGGTTGGCGAGAGCCGGCTCGGTAGCCGATGCGATCCGTTTCTTCCTCTCGGCGTTCACCGTGGAGGAAGCGGCGCCGGACGCCTTGCGCTTCTTCGTCTTCCCGGTTTCCGACTCGTAGAAGTCGGGAGCCAGGTCATCCTCCCCCAAGGCGGCGATCTGGAAAGGAAGACAAGTTTAATGGAGCTCAATTTTAGCCGGCGAAGCTATCAAACAAGGGGCAAGGAAGAAGATATTTATCTCGAGGGGAGGGTTGTCGTGGGTGTGCATGGGCACGCCCTCCACCGCCTTTACCAGCCCCGCCTTGACAAGGCTGCGGAGCCGGAACGCCAGGTCGGCAACCGGCAACATCTCTTCGCTCACGCGAAGAGAGGCCGTGTCAGAAGGCGAATACTGACACATCTTGTGCGGACTGTACCGCAGGGGGAGGATCTGCCGGCCGAGCCAGCAGATGACGGTGTCGACCCCATCCAGCAGAGGGGGAGCCATCGTCCGCGTGAGGAATTCAATCCGCCTCTGAATAAGGCGGAGTTCCTCCGTCAACTTGGGCACCGCCTCGTCCCAGCATGGCCGAGGCATAGGTGGCGCGTTGACGAATTCCGGGATGCCGACTTGGCGGCCCGGAGCTGCCATATCTTGGCAATAGAAGAATGTGGAGGTCCAGCCCTTGACGGACTCAAGGTATGGTATCTTAGGATACCATTGGCGGCCCTGGCGGCAGTTAAAGGTGACGCTGCCGCAGGTTGCCAGCCCGCCGTCCGGCACCGTCTGTCGCCCGCAACGGAAGCAATATCTGAAGAAGTCTAAACTAGGCCTAATACCTAGGTAGCCTTCGAACAGAGCTGTGAAGCCGGCTAGGACTAATATGCTATTGGGTGCTATATTGTGGGGCTGGAGCCCATAGTAATCTAGAACCTCGCTAAAGAAGGCGGAAGCGCCATTCCCCTAACTAGATGGGAGGTGAGGATTACCCGTTCCCCGGCTCTCGGGGCCGGGATGACGTCTCCATAGGCGGCCCTCCACCGGCAATCTTCCCGAGTGGGGAGGTAGCCGACAGCCTCCAAATCTTGGAGGGCGTCTTCGTCGACTATGGAAGGAAGCCAGTAGCGGGACCCGAGATCCGCCGCTTCCTCTTCCTCATCGACGGGGGCGCCCGCCGTCGTCATCATCGCGGTGGTTGGTGGAGGAGCCGAAGGACCCGCCGCTGGCGCGCGCGCGGTGGAAGTCCGAGGGGCGACGGTGGCGACATTGCCCGTCGCCGCCGCCACGGGACGGGTTATCGCGCCGCCCATCACCGTCGCGGGCGCGGTCTCGGTCGCCGGACCGCTCGACACTGTCGAAAGAGTCGGGCCGGTGGACATCGCCGCAAGGAGAGGTCATCGGAGGAGAGGAGTTCGCCGGAGCTCGCTCGGAGGCAAGAAGCGGAGAAGTGGAAGAGGCAAGAGTGCACGGAGAGCAAAGGCTGGGTGGTGAAAATGGACCGTTTGGCTACCTATTTATAGGGCCAGGCGTTGCTCCCTGTGCAACGGCGTTTTTTAGTCGCACACATGTCCAGCATCCGTTGCAGCACACGATTGCACGATCTCCACGCCTCCTCTTTTCCCGCAATTTGTGATCATGGCGAGATTCCCGCCTAGACTGTTTTCAAACTGTCGTGAGCTGGCTAGGTGGAGACCGCCAAGAAGGATGCTCGGCAAGATTGCCGAGAAGCCGTCTTTTCCCATGATGGATAAAGGCGTCTGCATGTCAATATCAAGACACGCATGCCTCGTTGATTTTCAGAATGGTTCAAGTCCTACAACCGCCAATTTTGGCAGATGAAGAATCAAGAAGAAGTCGGCGCCTGGAGAACTTCAACCTTTCTGGGGGCTAATGTTGGGGATATATCAACTAGGGGTATAACCAACATGGACCAATCCGGCTAGTCCAGGGTGGCCAAAGGGTGGTAAGGCCGAAGCCTGCCGGGCGGCCCAGATAGCTGACGTACGAGGAAGTAGGCGGACGGTCCAAGGAAGGCCGAAGCCCATCAAGCCACCAAGCCCAAGACGGAAGGCGGCAACTAAACTGGCTAGGTCTAGGACTCTGTTTACTTGCCGGACAAGTACTTACCTTGTACCCTGGGGTCTGGCCGCCTATATAAGCCGGCCACCTGGGAGCCTTTAGGGCAGACGCTTCAATAGGCATCATACCCATTGTAACCTGTTCACGGCTATTGCCTCATAGTGAATTATAGCAGCACGTAGGATCTCGCCACCGCTGTGGGATTCGAAGCTGGGTAAACTCGCCGTGTTCAATCCCGTCCTTGACGACACCAACCTTCTTCCCCACAATCCATATGTAGGCTAGAGGACCCCCGTCTCCTATCAATTATGCCGATACCACGACAGGGCTCAAGCTAGCTCCCGAGTTCTCCCCGAGGCCGGACCCACGGGACTCGACGCCGAGGCCGGGCCTTCTACGAGCCAAGACCTGGTGCTCCGCGGCTGGGACTGGAGCGCGGTGCGCCGCGAGGTCGCCTTTGGGCTCGGGAGGGAGTCCCTGGAGGGCTTGGAGGCGCACCACGCCCTTGGGGGCATATGGCTCGCTCGGCAGCAGGAGGAGCTGGCGAAGTCGTGGGCGTCCTTCCATGCGGCGGTCGAGGCGCGCCGGCCGGAAGATTCGGCGCTGCAGGCCGCCCGCGAGGAGGCCATCAATTTCGCCAAGGAAATCCGCGAGGGGGCTATCCGCGACGCTGCAGAGCTGCTCAACCCCATCAAGGCGGAACGCGACGCTGCGGCGGAGCTCCTGCGCGAGTTCAGGGCGGAGCGCGAGGCGATGGAGGGCTCGCTGGCGCAGAAGCGCCGCGAGCTGGGCCACCTGGAGGCCCAGCTGCTCTCCACCCACCAGGCCGCATCGGCTGCTCTAGAGAAGGACCGCAAGGTCTTCGACGAGCGTGAGCAGCAGCTGGTCCTCAAGGAGGAGGAGCTGCAGCAGCGCGAGGAGCAGCGCCTCCAGGCGGAGAAGGACCTGGTTGCTCAGCGCGAGGCCCTCGAGGAGCGAGAGGGCGAGTTGGCCCAGGCGACCCAGAAGTACGACGACAACGTCGCTGCCCAGAAGGTGGCTTATGACCACTTCGAGCGGCGCTTCGCCGAGAAGAAGAAAGAGGCCAAGGACGCCCTCGCGGAGCGCGAGAAGCAGTTCTGCAAGTGTCGTGGTGGTGTCACGGTAGATGCCATAGGATGGCTAATTTGTGGGGCCGATGGACGTTGGTAGATCCGGGGAGGGATAGCGAGCTGAAGAGCTCACACGGGGAGGATCCCGGTAAAACCGAGATCTCCCAAGAACAAGGAACAAGAACAAAGTGCAAAAGGGAAGATCTAACAAATACAAACAAATGCACGAAGGCACACAGCACACGCACGATATACCCAGGTTCAGGGCCCTCGTGAGGAGGTAACACCCCTACTCCTGCCTTTCCTCTCTATATATTGGTGATATAAGGACTACAACTTGCTATAAGATCTGTCAAAGGAAGAAGGACGAAGAACTAGATGAACTCAAGGTGAGAAGGAGTAACTGTTCTAAGAGTAAATGTGACTATAGCTTTGGCTCTGAAGTTGGTCCCTCCCTCTCAGGAGCAGTTATGGCGCCTTTTATAGAGGTCCGGCCAGGAGGGCCGGAAACCCTAACTTGGCTTGGCCCCACCGGACAGGCCTAGCCGGGATGTCGTCACCGGCTAGTGCGACCTAGTCGCCGGACTATCCGGTGTAGCCCCTTCGTCACCATCTCGTTAAGGATGGCAGGCGCCGTCCTGCATCATCATTGTCCCCTTGTCAGAGACAAGACATGTCTTTGCCCATCCCGGATAGCCTTTTCCGGATTGCCGGGCTAGGCACGTCAGGTCTTGTCGTACCACGCTCGTACCGGCTGACGCGCTCCCGTGTCAGGCGGGAGGTGACCATGCTTCCGTGTCAGGCGGGACGTGACCATGCTTCCGTGTCAGGCGGAACGGTACTTCCCCCCGCGATAGACGGGAAAGCCTGATCTAGACCGTTGACGGCCTACCGGAAGCCCTCACGCCGGCTACCTCCTCGCTTGCCACTGTGAGCCTCTTCTGCATAAGATCAAGACCGAGACACACATTCCGGTTAGTACTTACCCGGAATACCTATCCGGTAAAGCCGAGTACACCTTCACCCGGAAGTCTCCCCGGAATCCTAGATCCGAGATCCTTCCCGGAGACGTCCGAGCTTGTCTCAGGATGAGTATCTCTAGGCCTAGCCTCCCGAAGATGTCTTAGCCTACCAGCAAAGACATCTTCGAGAAGCTAGTTCTTAGAGGAACCACCCGCTCATGCTTGTGCTGCGATTGTGAAGGCCGGGGGTGTCCATTTATAGCTGCCAGGGCTGACCCTTGCGGCTGCCAGGAGGTACTTTACCCTCTTCCAGTGCCCAAGGGTCAAGCTGCCCTTTCAGCACACCAGGGGGTGTCCCTTGCTGTCGCCAAAGGTCAAGTACTGTAGGCACCTTACTATATTATACCGGGATCTGCCCCTACCCGGGGGGCAGCCCCCCGACACTAGTCCCCGAAGCTGGTGTTGCACAGCGACTTCGGATGATGTGCGGGGTCAGCTTTAACAACAACCATTTTCCGAGAACCAATTACACCGTCCTTTTACTCCATGCCGAGATTGATTCTGCCCGAGATCTTCTTACCGAGATCTTCCCACCGAGACTGTCTTAACCGGGAGGCGAAGCCTGCGACCCGGTAGTACCATCCTAGTGAATCTCGACCGTTGATCTCCCGATGAATTCGAGACACTGAGCCAGGGCCCACCCGACGTCCCGTCTGCGCAGAGACGCACTCGAGTGCCTCTGTGCCAGCACGCCGTCGCTTGGGTTCCCGCGCCGGGGAGCCGCATCCGATCCGGAATCCAACCGTTGGGGCCGTGTGGTCCTCGGTGTGGCCGGATCGGGCGCTCCGGATAGTGCCACGTGGCTTGCGGCACAAAACAGATCCCACCCACGATCGTGGAGATCGTGGGCGGGAAAATCGGAAACCGCTCCGGAATCCCCCCCATAAATAGGGGACTGGAACGGTCTCCTCCCCTTCTTCTTCCTCGCTCTTCTTCCATTACTGTCCCGAGCGCATCGCTGCCGCTACGCTTGTCACCGAACGCCGTCGCCGTCGCCGCGCGCCGGAGCTCGAACGTTGCTGTCCGCCTCGCTCATCACCGATCTCCTCCTTCATCGGTTAGTTCTTCTTCTCCGCTCCGATGTTTTTCTCCGGTAGCGCAACCGTCCGACTCCGGCCGTGCCGTAGCACGGGCGCGGTTGAGCCACCGCCGGCGAGCACAACTCGAGCGGCGCGCACTAGGCACACGGCGCTGATGTATTGCCGCGGTAGGGCGTAGATTATTCACTTGCATTGCTTCGTAAGAGTTTTAGCCTGCCCCTTTTTTCCTCCCTTTTGTTTTGATTATCTGGTCCACGGTAGATCTTGTTCCCCATCAACTCGGTAGTTTTTAGCAGTTTGCGCCCCGACATCCTAGTTTCCGGTAGACTAACTCCGACTAACCACCGCTGCGCCTGCAGAGTAGCTCGGATACCCCTGCGTACTTCTCCGACATGGCCGAAGAACGTACTCGGGGATGCTGGGACGGGTCCGAGACCAAGCAATCCGATCTGGACTGGCTGTATCGGACTCACCGGATTCCTCCGGAAGTCGAGAGCCGTCTCCCGGGAGAGGAGATTGCACCGGAACCCCAACCCGGGGAATACGTAGTATTCCTCGCACACTTCGAGCGCGGGTTTGGGCTTCAGGCAAGCCCCTTCTTCCGCGACTTCCTCGACCTCTACGACCTTCAACCTCACCATCTTCCCGCCAACGCCATAATGATGCTCTCGGTCTTCACCACATATGCGGAGGCATACCTCGGCATCTGGCCCTTCTTGGATCTCTGGGCCAAGTATTTCATTCTCCGCCGCCAAGCCATCCCCAATCCGGATAAGAAGATAAAAGACTTAGTGGATTGCGGAGCGGCCACCATCATCCCCCGCGCGGACTCCGGATTCCCCATAGTTAAGGGACTAGAGTCCTGCCGGAAGTGGCAGCGGAGTTTCTTCCATGTGAAGAACCGGGAGCACTCGGGAGATGGTCCGGGATCCTCGAACCCGGACTTCATCAATCTGCCGGAGTTCGTCATTGGTCCTCCACGCGAGTTCCGTCTCTGGAAGAAGCTTCCGGATAATGACGAGGTCAGCTGCATGCACGACGTTCTGCATGTGCTAACCCAGAAGATGACCGGGGATGACCTCCTGCGTTGCTTCATTGTGCGCCGGGTCTGCCCCCTTCAGAACCGGGTGCACAAGATGTGCCACATGTCCGGGAACTATGACCCCACTAGGACCAGTATCCTTGGGCTAAACCATGCCGGGGTCGTCCGTCGCGTTCGAGCTATTGCCCGGACGGAGATGACGGAGGACTACTCTTGGGGGGTCATTGGGGGATCCCGGAAAAAAACCATGCGACCAGGTGCTTATATCAGTCTTTCATGCCTTCGCCTTCGTACATGCGTTCACCTGGACACCGACACGGCCTAATTTGTTTGCGCAGTTGTTCGAGCGTCAACACGAAGAAGACGCTGTCCACGTCAACGGGAATTACGCGCCGGACTTCCCGAAACCGGACGTGATGCCGAGAGAGGATCCCGACGGCGAGGACCATCTCGCCATCCCTTTCGTTAAGGCCCCGGGTAATCCTTCAACTCCAGAGGCAGTTTTCATTTCTTCGGATGATGAGGATGAGACTGACTGCCAGATTCTTGATGTTATTGACGCTCTCCCTCTGAATTGGGCCTCAGTTGTGGTTCCGAAACCGACAACCGGGACCAAACGTGCCGAGAGCCGGAAGCGCGCGGCTTCCGACACCGAGGGGGCCGATAACCCTGGCAACCCCCCCAAGAGGAGCAAACCGAGTAAACAGACGACCGAGAAGCCTGCTCGGCGCCGGCAAAGGGGTCCTCCCATTGTGGATTCCGGGTACGTCTTCCTTGCCTTATGTTATTTGACTTTGTTTTCTCCATAACTATTACTAAGACACTTCCTTTCAGGGATGCACTCGAGCTCCCGTTACCTGCCGTTCCTCCTCCTCCCGGGACTCGGACTCCCAGCCCGGCTCGGGCCTCACCCCCTCGCCCTTCTACCCGAGGAAGTGAGCCTGCGGCTTCCGGTGCCGCACCGGCTACCGTTGCGACCCCGGATGCACATCCGGTGATCGAGGAGACCCCGGTGCAGGCCCCGACCACCTCAGGAGAAGTTCTTCTTCCGGAGAGCCCGCGGCGGGTTCCCGGGCTGGAGGCAGAGATCCTTAGCCCTCGCCGGGAACCCGCGGCAAGTGGCGCCTCTCGGCCAGCCTCGACCAAGACCATCCCGGAGAAGCAGCCTACAGCCTCCTCCCGGCCAGCAGACCAACCTCCCAAATCTCGCAGCAAGATTGCCGGGCAGAAAACACCTTCTGCCCCGCCCGCAGCTGCCCCGACATCCTCTTCCCAGGACTTGGTGCTGCGCCCGGGTACGTTTTCATCTTTACCACCGCCTCCCGCCGAGATCTCTACTGCTGCGTTGCGGATGTTGCGAGCAACCGTCAGTTCCTTTGTACCTTCAGGATCCCGGGATGTTGCCGCTACTCGCGCGCCCGGCGGCTCCGGCATACGGGTTGTTGACGAATACAACCATGCCTGGCTTGCCGCCGATGCCTCCGAGATCGCGGGAGACTTGCACGCTGCGGGCCCAAGCCGCAACGCCCAAGCTCTGCACGCTCTCCAAGTGGCCGCACTGGATGTTACTCGGGTGACCGAGGTAAGCCTGTTCTCTTTCTTTTATTAAAAACTACTTGTTCCTTCCACCACCACTAGTCCCCGAGATCGGTGCTTAGTGCTCTAGATTCCACCGAATAGCAGATCACTAGGTTCCAATCTTAGAGAAAAAATCCAGGACTCGGACACCGAGTCCCCGAGATCCTCCCAACCGGATAGGTTGCTTCAAAATTTGCTCCACCACTAGTCCCCGAGATTGGTGCTTAGTGCTCTAGATTCCACCGAATAGCAGATCACTAGGTTCCAATCTTAGAGAAAAAATCCAGGACTTGGACACCGAGTCCCCGAGATCCTCCCAACCGGATAGGTTGCTTCAAAATTTGCTCCACCACTAGTCCCCGAGATTGGTGCTTAGTGCTCTAGATTCCGCCGAATAGCAGATCACTAGGCTCCAATCTTAGAGAAAAATCTAGGACTCGGACACCGAGTCCCCGAGATCCTCCCAACCGGGTTCCTCATATTTTTTCCCGACTAACTCCTTTGTCTTGATTTCAGGAGTGCAGCCAGAAACGCCGCAATATCTTCAACCGGGTTCTTGATGACCTTGGGCAGTCCAAGAAATCCGAGGAGCGCCTCCGGGAAGAGCGAGATGCGGCGCGCAAGGTCTCGGTGGACTAGAAGACTGCTCTCGCCACCGCGCAATCCGAGATCGCGCGGCTGAACGGCGAGCTCGGAAAGGTCAAGGCTGCTATGGCCGAGATGAAGACGTGCTTCATCGAGGCTACCAAGAAGCAGAAAGAGACCTTGGACCAGTCCGAGGAGCGCGCGCACCTTGCCGAGACTAAGCTTGCTCTTCTCCGTTCCTGGTCTGATACTTGGCTCTCGGAGCTCACAGTGTTGAACCGGGATCTGAACAGTAAGTGGACCGACATCCCTCTCGCCTTCTCTCTGCCTTTTTTCTTGCTGTTACTCTTATGACTTAGTCGTTTGACAGCTCTTCTTTTTAAAGGAGAGTTCGAGCACTCCCGCGAGGCTGCCACCAAAGCTGTTGCCGCCTTCCGCGAGAAGCGCGCCGGGAAGGGCCCCATCTCGGATGACTGGGACATTGAGGATCACCTCATCGCCCTGAAGGCCCGGATAGTACCCCTCCGGTCTATCGGGACGGACCTGCTCAGCGTTGCGGTCCACGTCCACGGCGCACTGTGGCCGAGTATCCGGGGGACGCTCTCGATTCCCGAGCTCGCGAGCGCACTTCGGGGTGCCGGGAGACGCATCCACGCCTGGAAGCGTTCCGGTGCGCGGGCTGGCGCCGACCAGGTCTTGACCCAAGTACTCAGTTGGTACGAAGGTCTCGATCTGGGGGCGATCCTGCGCCTGCGGACGGTTTCTCCGTGGGTCTCTGATCCGGAAAAAGTCCAGCGCCGACAAGAAGTGTCGCACCGCATCGCTACATGGGCAAGCATCCGCGCCTTCACGCCTAGCGTCATTCCTTCCGACTCGGAATCGGATTACGAGGACGACGAAGAAGATGATGCCGCTTCCGGCGAGGCGGAAGACGAAGCCCCGGAAGGAGATGACGCTGTTTCCGGTGCTGCGCCCGAGAAGGTGGTTCCCCGGGACGCAGTGACTTCGCCAAGACCCGAGGCCCCCGAGACCGAGGTGCGCCCCGAGGCCCAGAGTAGCGCCGCCGGAACCGAAGCCGAAGTCGCTCCCGGTGCTGCTCCTGCTGCTGCTGCTGCCACTGCTCCCGAGGCCGCTGCTCCCGAGGCCTCCGTCGAGAAGCCGACTTCCCCTACCGCTTAAAAAACTCAGTAGATTCGTTAAATCCCCGGGATGCCGGGTGCCATATGTAATATATACTTATACTATTTTCATTCCGCAGTGAACTACTTATCCGAACAACTTATGCCAATATATTCTGTTTTGGGTTCCCGATTTGCCTTTCATGTTTACCGTACTTAGGTAATTTCTGCTCTTGTCTACCATTTCGGCGTTTGACAGTCGAGTCACAAAACTCCACATACGGCATACATTCCTAGAACAATCCGAGTTCCGGCTAACCGAATTCCCGACATAAAAAACAAAGTTATTAAAAAACAAGCATGCCGGATAAGTTCCTGCTCCGAGTCCCCGAGACCATTTTCGTGTTTCCCACCTTCCCTCTCTTTGCTCTTGACTACCATTTCGGCGTTCGTCAGTCGAGTCACAAGATGATTTCACATGACATACATTACTCTGTCTTTGAGAATCGAACTCGGAACTTTCCCTGCATGCACACAATATAAAAAATAGCTTATCCGGCAGTCCCCGGGTTCCTTCCCGGGATGCCGGTACAACATAATAAATAAGCTTAACCAAACAGAAGTAAAAAAGAGCACAGCACCAGGCAGCCCCCGGGTTCCTCCCGGGGTGCCTTACTTCCATAAATATTGAAAATTGAGATACACATACATTGAGCCCTTTATGAGTAAAAGGGGCGAAGTAGAGCTACATTCCATGGGCGCTTGGTTTCCTCACCGGATTTGTCCATTACACCCTTCCTAGCTTCCTATGCATCTACAAGGTAATAAGAATCATTGTGCAATGCCCTGCTTATCACAAAAGGTCCCTCCCATGGAGGTGACAACTTATGCATTCCGGCCGTGCGTTGGATGAGCCTCAGCACCAGATCTCCCTCCCGGAACACCCTCGGGTGTACTTTCCGGCTATGATAGCGACGGAGGTTCTGTTGATAAATTGCCGACCGAGATAGTGCCAACTCTCTTGCCTCCTCGAGTAAATCAACATCATTCTATTCGGGCCTCCTTTGCCTCAGTCTCGGTGAACATTGTTACTCTCGGGGAGTCATACTGTATGTCGGTTGGGAGTACTACCTCAGCACCGTATACCATGAAGAATGGCGTGTATCCGGTAGATCTATTCGGTGTAGTCCGGAGACCCCATAGTACTGCCGGTAATTCCTCTATCCAGCATCCCGGAGTTCTCAATAGTGGTTCGATCAAACGAGCTTTGATGCCGGCCAAGACCAAGGCATTTGCTCTTTCGACTTGCCCATTCACTTCCGGGTGCGCGACTGATGCTACATCCAGCCGGATTCCCTTCTCAGCACAAAATCGAGCGAATTCCCCCACAGCAAAGTTGGTGCCATTATCCGTGATAATGCTGTGCGGGTATCCGTATCTCAAGATGATGTCTTTCAGGAATTGCACAGCGGTGTGTCCATCGCACTTCCGGATTGGCTTGACCTCTATCCACTTAGTGAATTTTCCACCATGACAAGTATATGTGTCATATTGCCTCTTGCCGGCTTGAATTGCCCGACCATGTCCAAACACCACACTGCGAATGGCCAAGTGATGGGGATTGTTTTCAGCGCCGGCATGTGTATCCGGTGAGCAAATCTCTGACATCCCCCACACTTCCGGACAATATCTTCTGCTTGCTGCAATGCAGTGGGCCAGTAGAACCCATGCCGGAACACCTTTGCCACCAGGGCCCGGGATGATGCATGATGTCCACACTCCCCTTGATGTATTTCCACCAGCATCTCTTGTCCTTCTGCCGGTTCCACACATCTCTGGAGTACCTCGGTGACACTTCTCTTGTACAGCTCTTGATTGATGACAGTGTATGCTTTTGATCTTCGCAGTATTTGCCGGGCTTCCACTTCATTTTCCGGGAGAGTTCCCTCCAAGATGTAAGCCATAATGGGTTGTGCCCATCCCGGGACAGGTCTATCCGGGAACATGGGAGTGTCTATGTCCATTGGTTCTGTCGACATCACCTCTATCATCATCTTTCTTTGCCTCTCTGAGCACTGGGACGCAGTCCCCGGGTTCGATGTTATGCTCCCGACATCTACTTCCATGGGTACGACATCTGAACCAGGCTCCTTGGGGATGAAGATAGATTCTGACTCGGGTGATGGTTGAATAGATGGCTTTCTCAAATGCTCCAGAGCTATTCCGGGTGGGATTGCATCCCGGGATGATCCTAGCTTGGACAAGACATCCGCGGCTTCGTTTTCTCCTCTGGGTGCATGCTTGAACTCGCATCCTTCAAAAAATCCGGAAATTTTCTGCACATGAAACCTGTATAAGGCCATGTTTGCATCAAGGGCATCCCAATTCCCCGACACCTGTTGTACCACGAGGTCCGAGTCACCAAAGCACTCTATCCGGCGGATGCCGATTTCCTTGGCGACATTCAGCCCATGAACCAAGGCCTCATATTCTGCGACATTGTTGGATGCCCGAAAATGGATCTGCAGCACATATTTCAGTACATCTTGCTTTGGGGAAGTGAGGACCACTCCGGCACCCAATCCGATTTTAGCCTTTGAGCCATCGAAATGCATCCTCCAGAAATTGTAATCCGGCATCGGAGGTTCATACTGCATCTCGGCCCAGTCTACCAAAAAGTCCGGCAGCGCCTGCGACTTGATGGTATCTCGTCTCTCGTATGCCGGAGCGTACGGAGACAACTGGATGGCCCATTTGGCTACCCGGCCGCTATCATCCTTGCAACCGATGATCTCGGCGAGAGGAGCTTCGCATACCACTGTGATCGGGTGTTCTTGAAAGTAGTGCTTGAGCTTGGTCACTGCCATGTACACCCCATATGCCATCTTCTGGTAGTGCGGGTAGTTCTGCTTGGATTCCGAGATCACCTCACTGAGGTAATACACCGGCCTCTGTATCAGCTTACCCCCTTCTTCCCTTTCTACCACCATTGCCACACTGACTACTCGGTTGGTTGCGGCAATATACAACAGCATTGGTTCCTTGGGTAACGGGGATGCCAAAACAGGTGCTGTTGAGAGCATTCTCTTTAAGTCGTTGAACGCCGCATCAGCTTGCGGGGTCCAAATAAATGTCTTGCTCTTCTTCATCAGTTGATACAGAGGCAAAGCCTTCTCCCCAAGTCGGCTCACAAACCGACTTAGGGATGCCAGACACCCGGTAAACTTCTGCACATCCTTGAGACGCACGGGCAACTTCATGCTCTCAATAGCGCGAATTTTACCCGGGTTGACCTCGATTCCCCGACTTGAGATGAGGAAACCGAGTAACTTCCCTGCTGGCACACCGAATGTGCACTTATCCGGGTTCAACCTCATCCGGAATCTTCTTAGGTTCTTAAATGTTTCCCTCAGATCATCTATTAATGAGGCTTTTTCTTTTGTTTTTATGACTATGTCATCGACATAGACCTCGGCATTTCGGCCTATCTGGTCATGCAAGCATTTCTGCATGCATCTCTGGTATGTAGCATCAGCATTTCTCAACCCGAAAGTCATAACACGATGGCAATAAGCCCCATAAGGGGTAATGAAAGCAGTTTTCAATTGATCATCCGGATTCAAAGGTATCTGGTGAAAACCAGAATAAGCATCTAGAAAAGTTAAAAGCTCACTCCCGGCAGTGGAGTCTATCACTTGATCTATCCGGGGCAGCGGAAAGGGGTCTTTCGGGCATGCCTTGTTGAGGTTGGTGAATTCGATGCACATGCGCCACACCTTAAGCAGGAGGGGATCATCTTTCTTCTTCTCCACCAGGACCGGATTCGAAATCCAATCCGGGTGCAGCACCTCCATGATGAATCCGGCGGCCAGCAGTATAGCCAGATGCTCCATGACAGCAGCTCTTCTCTCATCCGAGAGGCGCCTAGTTGGTTGCTTCACCGGCTTCGCATCCGGTCGAACAAACAGAGAGTGCTCAGCCAACTCCCTCGGGACACCTTGCAGATCGTCACTCGACCACGCAAAGGCATCCCGATTCTCACGGAGGAAGTCGACGAGCTCGCCTTCCTATTTGCTGTCCAGGTTGCTGCCAATGATAACTTGGCGCTCCGGGTTGCTGGGGTCCACGCACACCTTCTTGGTCTCCTTGGGGGGCTGAAATGATGCCCCCTGCTCCGGGTTCACCATCCCGGGCATTCCGAGTTGGGAGGTCTTGGCCATCGCCACCACCTGCTGGATCCTCTTCTTCTCCTCCGCGATCACCAGAGACTCAGCCAAGCACGATCCCGCCGAGGCACACTCCATGGAGCGCTTGTGGTCTCCCGAGATGGTGATTACACCGTTGGGTCCCGGCATCTTCATCTTGAGGTAACCCACATGAGTCGAGATCATGAACTTGGCGAGGGCCGGTCTGCCGATCAGTGCATGATACGGGCTCTCGAGGTCCACGACCTCGAACTCCAAGCTCTCGGTTCGGCAGTTCTCCCGAGTTCCGAATAGCACCTCCACCCAAATCTTTCCCATGGGCGAGCAAGAGACCCCGGGCACAATGCCATGGAAGGTTGTCTCGGTGGGCAGTAGGGTGTTCATGGATACTCCTAGCTTCAGCATCGTGTCCTTGTACATGATGTTAATGGCACTGCCATTGTCAATCAGAACCCGGCTGAAGCGGACGTTGAGGTTGGGTCCGACAAAAGTTGGGTCCACTACCAAGGCATACGCCCCCGGCTTGGGCATAACCCGGGGGTGATCCTTCCGGCTCCAGGTGATCTCCATCTCGGACCAGTGCAAGAACTTGGGCACGGCCGGGATCACAGCGTTTACTTCTAGAGCGCGCTGTCGCACGCTCTTTCGGTCAGTGGGCTCGGTCACGAAGACCACATAGCTCTGATGTGCTTCCCGGTAGTTGCTCTGCTGGTGTCCGGCTTGGTTACCGTTGTCGTTCCGGGTATGCACCACATTCACTGGGCGAGGTGGGGGTCCTCTCGGAGGAGGGGGAAGTCGCACAGCGTTGGCCCCCGATGTCGGAGGAGGGGGTCTCGGGATATTGGGCCGAGATGCCGGAGCATTCTGCCAAACAGCTCCCGAGCTCCCTTCCTGCAATGTGCGCTGATACCAGCTGCACTGCCGAGTAGAGTGGTTTGCGGGCTTGTTGGCCTCCAGAGAGTGGTAGCAGCATGGCTTGTTCAGCATCTCTTCATACGTCAGGGGCTTCTTTTGTTCCACCCAAGTCTTCTGCACCTCCTGACTGTGACCCCAAGCCGGGCCACTGGTCTTTTGACGCTGGCTGTTGCCGGCATCCTCCTGCTCCCGGGTCACTGCTGCAACATGCTGCGCGGCATGGTGGTACTCGGGCTGATTCCTCTTGTGGCCGAACTCCTGGCGATCATGGCTCCTGCTCGGTCCTGAACGCTGAGGTCCCGCATTCCTCCTGTTGGAGTCTCCGACATCCACCAGGGGTTGCATGGGATCTCCAAGCGTATAGGTATCGGCAATGCGCATGGTTTCTGCCAAGGTTGTTGGCATCTTTCTCTGCAATTTCTGCCACAGCATAGAGCCATGCCGGCATCCTTGCGCAAACCAGGAGATGGCCTGTGCCTCCACCACTCCTTCGCAAGAGTTGCGAATATTGCTCCACCGGGTAAGGTACTCCCGGTCAGTTTCATTGCTCCTTTGCCTACAGATGGCGAGTTGCTGAGGCCTGTTGGGCCTCTTGTACGTGCTGGTGAAGTTGCTGATGAATGCCTCTTCAAAGTCTAACCAGCAGTCTATACTGCCAGTTCTCAGATTGTTCAACCAGATCCGGGCTGGTCCTTCCAACATCTGTGGTACATAACGTACCGCCCATCGTCTGTTTCCACCGGCTATGCTTACTGCAGTTACATAGTCGGTTAGCCAGTCCTCCGGCTTCTTGCTACCGTCATAGGTCTTGGCACCTCGGTTGAGCTGAAAGTTCCGAACAGGAGGTTCCCGCATGATCCGAGGTCCAAAGCAGGCAGGTCCCGGAGGTCCTTGCTCTTCCACCAACTCGGACTGGTGAATCCGGTCGAGCCGGAATCTGGCGTCTGCCGGGTTCAGCTGCCTGGTTCCTATCCGAGATCCCAAAGGGTTCTCGTCTCGCTGATATCCGAGCTGCTGCAACCTCGAGTTGCCATCGTTGAGCCTGTCCTGTGTAGGGACCAGGGCCTGCTGGGGAACGGAGACGACCTCCCTCTGCGGGTTTCCCTGAACGTGAGGAGGATTCCGGGGTGGATTACCACGGCTAGCCGGGTTATTATTTCCTACACCCAGGTTACCATCCACACGGGTACTTCCCGCCTGTCCCGAGTTGCGCTGTCCGGCTTGCCCGGCTTGCTGGATACCGGCGAAAGCCGGATCATATGTATGTAGCTGCTTGTTCTTCCCGGAACCTCGACTCCGGCTCCGGCTCTTGCTCTTGCTCTTGCTTCTGCTCGGATGCGGGGAAGAGGCCTCCCCATCCGACTTCTGGCTGTCGGGTCTGGCTGAGTACACCTGGGATCCTGCCCCGGGGTGCTTCTTCTTGAAGGCCAGATTCTGACGATTGGCTTCAATCACCAACTCGTTTACCCTCTCCTGCTGCTTGCGCAGGGCTTCACCGGATAATCCTGCCAACTCGGCCATGCCGGCGTCGGCTGCCCTAAGGGTTTTCGCCGGTGAGCTGTACACCGGCTTCCCCGCAGAAATCCGACTTCCTGTGTTACTGGTGGTGGCTCCACCAGCCAGCTCCTCATTCACTATTCTTCCTTTCTTGCGCAGATCTGCAATGCGCTTCTCCCGGGAGTCTATCTTAGGGAATCCGTGAGCTGCATTGTACTCCCGGAGGCTAGCGCTGAGCTCGCGGCGAATCTCGGCGATCTCCTGCGCCTCAGCGAGTAGCAACTTCCGCAGCTCCTCTAACTCAACCGAAGTGGCTTGGGCATCTGCTCCGGCAGCCACCGGTACAGCCAACTTAGCCACGAGTCCCGAGAGGGGATCCGGACGGCGTCGCGGATGGGATGACTGCGGATCTCCATCCCGGGCCGCAGGCCTCTCCTGCGGGGGTTTGGCCAAACGGGGGTGGCCATCAGTATCGCCGTCAGCATCTTGATACTCCTCCTCGGTTGCCCCGACCATCATCACTGCGACGGAACTCGGGGGGCGACCGGCACGCAGACCCCGAGCAGCGCAGAGCATGGGAGGGTCCTCAGCTTCCAGGACCCTGTCCGGGTAGCTACAGACAACCTCGGTGGCCACATAGGTGGTGAAACCGCCAAAGTCAATGAGACATCCGTTCACCGGAAACGGTTTGTTCCGGAAGCATCCTGCATTGTCGTAGACGAAGTCCATCTCCCCTAGCCTTACGACTAGGCCAGAGAGAACCCGAACGTTGAAACGAACAGGGGAGCCCGTCCGGATGTGTATACCAGCCAACGCCTCTGTCTGCCCCACGGTGGGCGCCAACTGTCGTGGTGGTGTCACGGCAGATGCCATAGGATGGCTAATTTGTGGGGCCGATGGACGTTGGTGGATCCGGGGAGGGATAGCGAGCTGAAGAGCTCACACGGGGAGGATCCCGGTAAAACCGAGATCTCCCAAAGAACAAGGAACAAGAACAAAGTGCAAAAGGGAAGATCTAACAAATACAAACAAATGCACGAAGGCACACAGCACACGCACGATATACCCAGGTTCAGGGCCCTCGTGAGGAGGTAACACCCCTACTCCTGCCTTTCCTCTCTATATATTGGTGATATAAGGACTACAACTTGCTACAAGATCTGTCAAAGGAAGAAGGACGAAGAACTAGATGAACTCAAGGTGAGAAGGAGTAACTGTTCTAAGAGTAAATGTGACTATAGCTTTGGCTCTGAAGTTGGTCCCTCCCTCTCAGGAGCAGTTATGGCGCCTTTTATAGAGGTCCGGCCAGGAGGGCTGGAAACTCTAACTTGGCTTGGCCCCACCGGACAGGCCTAGCCGGGATGTCGTCACCGGCTAGTGCGACCTAGTCGCCGGACTATCCGGTGTAGCCCCTTCGTCACCATCTCGTTAAGGACGGCAGGCGCCGTCCTGCATCATCATTGTCCCCTTGTCAGAGACAAGACATGTCTTTGCCCATCCCGGATAGCCTTTTCCGGATTGCCGGGCTAGGCACGTCAGGTCTTGTCGTACCACGCTCGTACCGGCTGACGCGCTCCCGTGTCATGCTTCCGTGTCAGGCGGGACGTGACCATGCTTCCGTGTCAGGCGGAACGGTACTTCCCCCCGCGATAGACGGGAAAGCCTGCTCTAGACCGTTGACGGCCTACCGGAAGCCCTCACGCCGGCTACCTCCTCGCTTGCCACTGTGAGCCTCTTCTGCATAAGATCAAGACCGAGACACACATTCCGGTTAGTACTTACCCGGAATACCTATCCGGTAAAGCCGAGTACACCTTCACCCGGAAGTCTCCCCGGAATCCTAGATCCGAGATCCTTCCCGGAGACGTCCGAGCTTGTCTCAGGATGAGTATCTCTAGGCCTAGCCTCCCGAAGATGTCTTAGCCTACCAGCAAAGACATCTTCGAGAAGCTAGTTCTTAGAGGAACCACCCGCTCATGCTTGTGCTGCGATTGTGAAGGCCGGGGGTGTCTATTTATAGCTGCCAGGGCTGACCCTTGCGGCTGCCAGGAGGTACTTTACCCTCTTCCAGTGCCCAAGGGTCAAGCTGCCCTTTCAGCACACCAGGGGGTGTCCCTTGCTGTCGCCAAAGGTCAAGTACTGTAGGCACCTTACTATTGTACCGGGATCTGCCCCTACCCAGGGGGCAGCCCCCCGACAGCAAGTCCACTTCTTAGAAGTACCGCGACATGGCCCAGTCGCAGGAGGACCGCTTCAAGGCCAAGCACGCCACGGACGCTCGGAAGATCGCCGAGCTCGAGAAGGCCAACTCCAAGCTGGAGGCCTGCCTCACTCGCGCTAAGGATGGCCGCCGCCGAGCGGAGGAGGCTCGCACCGAGGCTGTCCACAACCTCAACTCCTTGGCCAAGGACGTGGAGGAGCAGGTGGCCCCGATGATGCAGCGGGCGGCGGAGGCCTCGGAGTCTGCCAACACGGCTCGGGCGCTCACGAAGCAGCTGCGAGCAGACGCGCCGCACACCGACGTTCGGGGCCACGGCGATGCTGCCATGTACCTGGTCTACTTCGACCAGCTCTTCGCAGCGCTCGAGGGTCCCGTTGCCGAGCTTCGGAGATGATCGAGGACGAGAGTCGGCAGCTCTTGGGGGTGGTGGTGGATCGCATCTTCACCAACCTCAAGCTCCTCACGCCAGACTTCAACCTCGGCTCTGTGACCGAAGCCGCCCAGGGCGAGGACGCGCAGCGGGTCTCAAGCTCCCTCCGCGTGCCGGTGGACATCTTCTGCAACCGCTTCAGGCGCACGGAGGCTGCGCCGGAGGACAGCGAGGAGGAGGCCTGCTCTGCCGAGGCTGACGAGGGCGCCGCGGAAGAGGTCCAAGGCGGTGCTGCTTCCCATTGAGTCATTCTCTATTGCGCCTGCGAGCGTTTGTATTTGCACCAGCTGTGTGCTTAGATATCTTGAAACTTTTGGCTTGTAATATACTTTTAACTGTTGTTTTAATTCGAGCTTGTCTGCCCCTCGTGAGGTCTCTTTGGACTCATCTTCATGTCTATTTGTTTTCTGCGTCGTTAGGTCCCATCTCTTCGTGCCATGACTCCGCCACCTCGGTATGCGGGAGCAATGACTCTGCAAGGCCGGGGGGAGTTTAGGCCTAGGAGAGGTAAGAGCCTTGAGTCGCGATGCTCAAGTGCCCCCCTTAGACGTGCGAGTAGTCCATGAAGAGTAAGGGAAAGCGAATTCGCTCGAGGGGCAAAGACGCGCGCTAGGGAGAGAAAAACGCTCTTAAAGCGTGGGTGCGTGTAACACCCCAAAGTTGTACTTTCCTAAATTGTATGCCTGTGTTGTAATATAGAGTGACTTCATGCATATTTTGTTTTGTTGGGCATTGCAATTAGATAAATTACTTTCAAACTGCAAATCCCATATTTTAAATGTTTTTTTCAAATCAATTAAAAACTGAAGTTTCTAAATTGTACAAATAATCTTTTCAATACTTCAATCAGTTTGTTTTGAAACTATCAAAATTGTCAAAAGGGTTTTATCTCTCTTTTCTTTTTCTATTTTGTTTTAAATTTACAAAACAGAAAAAGGATAAACAAAAAGAAAAAGAAAGTCAGTACAAAAAAAAAATAGAAGTCTGGCCGAGCTGGGCCGAATCAGCCCAGCCCGACCCAACTTCTCCCCCTGGCCCCTTTTCTTCTTCCTCTGTACGAGCTTTCCAGCGAGGCAAGCACGCCATGGCGCCCTGGCTCACTGCAACGTGCGCCCCACCGCGCTGCCCCCACGGCCACCTGCCCTACCTGCTCCCTCTCCTCCTTATCTCCTGCGCCCGAACCCTAGGTTTCCTTCCCTCCTCGCGCCGCCGGCCCCTCTTTGTTTTCCCTCTGCCTCCACAGCAAACCACCGCACGTCCGCGCCGAGTTCTCCGTCTCCGGCGTCCCTCCGGTCGCCCCTCTCTCTATCCTCGCGCCAGCAGAACCCCCGCGACTCCCCCGTCCTCTACGCCCAGCAGCTGGACCAGGGACCTCGGGTGAGCGGCAAGGGGAGCTGCTCCCCCACGCCGGTCCACACGGCCGCCGTCCGCCCCGACACCGTCCTCTCCCTCCGTCGCCCTCCGGACCGCCTCAGCTCGCCGTCGAGTTCCCCTCGGTGAGCACCGTCGTTTCCACTCCTATCTCACCTCCGATTGGGCACCTAGCGCGGCTCCCCGGCCTTGCCAGCACCGGCGTCGAGCACGGCCGTGGCGCCTCACGCACGCGTCGAGGACGGGCCCGAGCGCCCCGCGCCTCCCTTCTCCTCCCGAGCCTCGGAACGACTTCCTCGCATCTCCAGCACTCACGCACGCGCACGTACGAGGCCGCGCCGCCCTCCTTTGGCCCCGCCGGCGTCCGTTTTTCCTCCGCCGCGCGGTGCTCTCCGAGTTCCGTCAGTTAGCTGGAGAGATTCAGTTTTGTCGTCAGTTTCGTCAGTAGAGTTACCTGGCGTTTTCAGTACAAAAACCCTAAACGTGTTTTCCTAACATGAACACTACACCGAACCATCTGGCTAGCAGAGCCGTCCGCTCCGTGCTCGCCCGCGTGATCTCCTGGGTTCGAACCCCGGCCACGGTGTTTAAAAGCCAATCTTTTTAATTGCTTCCGGGTCCCTGACATGTGGGTCCCCCTGTCATCCACTCTAGAGACAGATCCGTCTGGAAAATTACACAGAGCCCCCTACACTTCCTGCCTAGCTTTTTAACCCTCACAGAAATTTCTCACATCACGAACAGGTCCCTGGAAAATTACAGAAACAACCCTAGAACTAAATATGCAATAACTTTATTTGTATAACTCCAAATTAAATAAACTTTATATGTTTTTATATCAGAAAAATGTAATAAACATTAATATCACATTCTTATGTCATTTTGCATCATTTATTTTAAATGCTTAGTTTAATTTAACAAATGCACTTAAATAATTAAATATGGAATATGTGGGGTAATAAATATATAATGCCCTAATTCAATTTAATATGCTCATATCTTTTATACCATGTTTTGCTCTTCTCTGGGTAGACGACGACGTGTCTGCTACCGATACTTTCATCCTTGAGATTTCAGCTTTTGTGTCGGGCCACAAGCTGCCAGGCAAGCTTCTGCTAACAGTTTACACGATTGTTTGATTTTCATCCTTGCCTTTTGATCTATGCTATCCTAGTTACGATTCTTGAATTGCGATCCCATCATATGTTTATCCTGCAGCCCATACAGCTTTACCCCCACATCCCATCACCTGTTGTATGTTTATCTGTTAGCCTTGCGAGTCGTAGTGCATGCTTAAGGTTGGTTCTGCGAGTCTGTTTGTCCTATGTCATTTATACTTAGCATGATAGATTGTCTACTTTAATAAAATGATATCTTTTATTGGGGTATTATAATTAAAAGATAAGGCACCGGCGGAAGGCCTTGTGAGGTGCTTTGTTCTGCTAAGTGTCGACCTAGGAACTCAGTTCTTGTCCTCGGATCCAATTTTGAGCGCACTAACCGCTTGTGGGAGGCCCTATGGAGCCCCCCGCGACTTCGATCTAATCCGCTTCTTATCCAGGGCGCCGCAAGTAGTTCGGGCTTTCCATTTGATGCATGCATATGGTTACCTAATGTAACAACCCAAGTTTGTTAAATAGAATTAAAAGGTGTGTTTGAGCATTGCATGCATTTCATTTAATTTGGACAAGAATTTGCATTTAAAATTCACATGTTTGCTTTTGCAAGAAAGGGGTAAACTCTTGATATTCTTGGTGAACTCAAAACATTCTAAATTTTCAAAATCCAAGACTTCCAATGGCTTCCTTGTGAAATTTTGAATCTCCTGGTATTTTTCTGCAAATTTTCCTCTTTACAGAAAAGCCCAAACCTTTTAAATAAGGAACCAAGGGCCTGTTTGTGAAAGAAACTAGCAAATAGTAAATCTTCCAGGGGGTTTTCTGGAAAATGGAGTCGTCCTCTTCCTTCCGACCACCCCGTGCGCCGGTGTCGAGCTCCCCGCCGTCCCTCGCCTCCCTGCGCTGCGATTCGCGCCGCCGCCCTCCCTGGACTACAAGTAGCTGCCGCCGCCAGGGAAAACCCTAGCTCGTCTTCTCCCCCTCCGTTCCTCCCCAAATCACCGAACCCTAACCACAGGTCGCCGGCGTTGCTTCGAACTCCGGCCACCTCTTGCTCCGTCGAGCATCCCAGGAGCTCCGCCGCGCTCCTCTCTTCCTCCTCCTTGAGTTGCTCGTTCCAGGAAGCCGCGAAGTCGGAGAAATCGATCGATTTCCTCCACTGGTCCGCCGCCGTCGACCACGATTTCCGGCCATCCCCGAGCTCCCCTCGCCTCCCCGACACTTCCACGAGCTTCAGGTTGATCCTGCGGTTCTCCCCGTGCCCTCCTTTCTCTCCCTCTCCCCCTGATTCCTCTGATCGTCGAGCGCCGCCGTCGGCCTCCGCTCCGGCGAGGCACCGGAGCAACTCCGGTGACCATTTGGTCACAGCGCCACCACCAAATGGTTCGCCTCGGCCCCCTCTTCCTTTTGCTGCAAAGCAATTGCCCCAATTCCTCCTGGTTCGAGAGAATCATCCTCGACAGTGGGGATTTGGCCGTGGATGACGTCAGCTGACGTCATCAGCCCTTTTCCTTTTCTTTTCTGGAATTTAAAAATCATTTCTGTATTTATTTAAATCCCTGACAGGTGGATCCCCTTGTCAGAATCTTATTCATTTCCAAATAATGTTTTATGTAATTATTAAAGTTATGACATGTGGGTCCAATAATATTTATTTAAATTATAATTGTTTAAAATGGAATTAACAAGTGGTTTAAATTGAATTAAAAATTATTTAATCTTTAAAAATTCATAACTAATTCATTTTAAATCAGAAAAATATGATTTCTATATCAAAATATTCAGAAAAATAAAATCTATTCAATTATAATTTAATCATACATATCCCATACAAGAAAAATATTGTTATTAGCCTCACCTTAATAAACCCTAATTTAAATTATGGGTATATCCTTTTCATCCATTTAATTTAGTGCTTGCATCTAGGAAATTCTAAAATGACATATCATTCATGTGATTGTGCATCGCATCAATATTGTATTGATTGTGCCATTCCTTTCCGGTATTTGGTTCTTCGCGATAGGATTCGAGCCCGAGAGTGCTTGCAACGCCTCCGAAGATCAATATCCAGCTACTGAAGAGCAAGGCAAGCATAACCTTATATCTGCACATATAAGATTTCCAAAGTATTTGATTCTTGTGTTATGCATACGGTTCAAAGATGTTTTGGTCAAGGTATAGAGTGTCCCTTGCGTTGCATCGCCGCTTAGGCTTGCCTAGTTGTTCCTTTCTCCATCCAGTTGAGAAGATTGGGATGGATTAAGTACACATGATTTATTTATTGTTAAAGACTTGGACGAGAGGCCACATTGGGATTGTGGTGGATTGTCTCGTTCTCGTCGACATTAGGAACTGAGTTCCTGGGTTCGGAACCAAGACTATTCGTGCATCCACACGGGGCTCGGAAACCCCTCGACTCCAACTTGCCTAGCCTACTACGTGAAGCCACTAGTTCGAGTGTTCCATATGCGTGTGCGGTAAAATGGTTTGAGGAGAAAATTTAGGGCTCGGGTCAGGAGAGTGTGACGCTCTGATCTTGACCCTGGCAACCCGCACTAGGGATCGCTGAGATGGCGGTCTGACCTACTGCTGTGGCTCATGGACATAGGCGAAGCTTGGGAAAGGTCGTGGCCAACCCTCCTGCCGGCACTCCCCGGAAGAGTGCTAATAGCTGGCGCATCGGTTGGTTGGCGTGTGTGGGTAGTTACACCCCCTGCAGGGTAAATCTTTTCGGAAAGCCGTGTCCACGGTTATGGACGACTTGGTACCCTATTTCGGTGATCATAGACAACTTAAAATTAATCATAAAACTGTCAACTAAGGATGGTTAGGGTTACTTCCTCGGGTTGAGCGAGGGGGTGATTCTTGAGGGTGGTGCAAGCGATGACATTCCGGCGGCTGCGGAAGATGGAGGATGAAGTCAGAGGTGTCGTTTTCTTATCCCATTTGAAAATTCTACTGATGCGAGACTCTCTCTCTCCTCCCTCGATTTGAAAACAAAGATGGCTTTATGCAAAGACATTCATGAATACTCTCTGAACGGGCAGATATATAATAGGTTAATTAAGTCTTGTTGAGTACCTCCTGTACTCAGCCTTGCGCACTTTTTGGACAGGTGAAGGTTCCAACTCCACTGCCGGTTTCTACATGGACATCGACGAGTAGATCGGGGTTCCCGGGCAGCAGCCTGGAATCGATGGGCGGGACGTCGCTTATGTTATGGCCTCTTAGGCCTCTTGGTTCTTGTTATGTAGCATAACATAATTTGCTTTCGCTGTTTGGTGTGTTGTTGGGTCAGTGACCTCTGCTTGTAATATTTGCTATCTTCACTCTGCTAAGAGTTTGTATAATATTGCCTTGAGTCGTAGAGTCACTGCTGTGTTATCGAATGTTCAGCTGTTGGCCCTCGAGATCGAGGTTAGGCTTATAACAGATGGTTATCTGGGATTTGTCTAGTCTGGCTCCCGGGGGTGCTACAGGTTTTGGTATCAGAGCAGGACTGCCTGTAGGAAACCCTTTCTGTTGGTCGATGTTGAGTTTAGTGTTTGTGAAAACTATTTGAAAGCTAAAAACTATCTACAAAAATCTTGATAGGATGCTTTTCCTCCTTATCCATGAATCTATTCTTGGAGCCTCTTTTCTTGATTTGATTTCTAAAGGTTTACCATCTCATCCCATATTTCAAAATCTTAGGATTTCGAAGGTTGGGTAGTGTTCTTTCGTACCTATTCTCGGTTGCGATTCTCAGAGTGTTCTATATGTTTCAACTCCGCTGAAGCATGTATCTTTCTTCTTCCAATCTTGAATTCTACTGCTTGACCATCTCTTATCATTGATATCCTGTTACTTTCCACGTCTTTTCATCTATCCTGTTTACCGGTGGATCTAATCTTGTGGTCTCTGTTCTATTCTATCAGGATGTCAAGTGGTACTCGTGGCCAGGGCCGTGGTGGTCGTCACCATGGTGATGAGGATGAACTGCCGCCACCTCCCACAATGGCGCAGGTTCTCCAGAACATCGAGAACAATCGCGTGAGGACTGAATATCTCCTTGAGCGGGTGGCCCAGAACACAGAACGTCGTCCCAATGTCTGCGCTACACTTGGAGATTTCCTCAAAGCTCAGCCTCCTACCTTTGGTGAATACAAGGAGCCCCTTGAAGCTGTTGACTGGATCCGTACAATTGAGCGTAAGTTCGCTGCTCTCCATGTTCAAGCCAATGACCGTGTGAACTTCGCCACCTACCAGCTAGAGGGTGCAGCTGGCGCTTGGTGGGAAGGTTTCTTGGCGTTGCAGGCGCCGGGACATGAGGTCACTTGGGAAGAATTCCGTACTGCTTTCCGTGCTGCCTATATTCCCAAGGCAGTAATGGACATCAAAAGAAAGGAGTTCCTGGAACTGTCCCAGGGAAGGCTGAATATCGAGGCTTACGGGCGTGAGTTCACCCGTCTTGCTCGCTATGCCCCTCGAGATGTTACTGATGACGCGGATAAACAAGAGCTATTCCGCAAGGGCCTGAACCCAGCACTTCGGTATGAGCTGTTACCCTTTAAGTTCCAGACCTTCCAGGATCTGTACAACCAGGCTATCACCCTTGAGAATGGAAGGAAGGAAATGGATTCTGCTATGAGGTCTGTCTCCGGGGATCCTCGTGCATCTGGTTCCGGCTTCAAGAAGCGCCGTGTGTTCATTCCATATAGCGCTGTTCCAAGAGCCCCATATGCACCCAAGCCTGCTGGTTATGCTCCTCGCCCAACTGCACCCCATTCTACTTCGACATACGGTGGTGGGCAAGGTTATCGTCCCTCAGGTGCTGCTCCAGCTGGACTTATCTGCTACACCTGTGGGCAACCTGGACACTATGCTTGGGGATGTCCTCAAAGGAACATTGGTGGTGGAACACCTCCGCCAAAGAAGGATGCTAAACCATCTGGAGCTGGACGTGGTCGTCTGACCCATGTCACCGCTGAGGCTGCTGAGGAAGATCCAAGCGTCATTCTTGGTACGCTTCATCTCAACTCAATCCCAGCTACAGTTTTGTTTGATTCCGGAGCATCGCATTCATTCATTTCGCAAGAGTTTGCCCAAAAGCATGGTATCCTTCTAGAGGAAATGTCTATCTCTATGGAGATTAATACCCCGGGATCTCGTTGGCGGGCAATCTGGACTGCCCCTGAGCCCAACATTGTTATAGGCTCTTTATCTTATCCCGTTTCTCTCATTGCCCTCAATTCAACTGACCTTGACGTCATCTTGGGCATGGATTGGCTGGTACGGTACAAGGCCGTTATTGACTGTGCAGCCAGATCTGTAAATATGACCCACCCCTCTGGTGAAACTGTTCGGTACTGGTCTCCTTCCTCAGTACCTTCCTCCGCAACATCTTTTCCAAGCTCAGAGTTGTGTGCCATGGACGCCACACCTACCCTTGAGATTCAAGACGTTCAGGTGGTTCGTGAATTTCCAGATGTTTTTCCTGAGGAGTTGCCTGGTATGCCACCTGATCGAAGTGTGGAGTTTGTTATTGAGTTGGTTCCTGGAACTGCTCCAGTCTCCAAAAGACCTTACCGCATGCCTAAGGAAGAGTTGGTTGAGTTAAAGAGACAGCTAGAGGAGATGGAAGAAAAGGGATTTATCCAGCCTAGCACCTCTTCTTGGGGATGCCCTGCACTCTTTGTTAAGAAGCGGGACACCAACATTCCTCGACTGGTGGTTGACTATCGACCGTTGAACGATGTGACAATCAAGAACAAGTACCCCCTTCCTCGGATCAACGATCTATTTGACCAACTAGCTGGTGCTACTGTCTTCTCCAAGATGGATCTGAGGTCTGGTTATCATCAAATCAAAATCCGGGAGGATGACATTGCAAAGACGGCATTTCAGACTCGTTATGGTCTCTATGAGTATACCGTGATGTCCTTTGGTCTTACCAATGCTCCAGCCACTTTTATGCGGCTGATGAACTCAGTATTCATGGAGTACCTTGACAAGTTCGTCGTGATCTACATCGATGATATCCTAATCTATTCCAAAACCGAAGAAGAACACGCAGAGCATCTGCGTTTGGTGTTGACCAAGCTTCGTGAGCATCGTCTCTATGCCAAGTTCTCTAAGTGTGAATTCTGGTTGAAGGAGCTTATCTTTCTTGGTCATGTTGTGTCAGCCGATGGTGTTACCGTCATTCCGGAGAAAGTTCAAGCTGTTTTGGATTGGGAGACACCTAAGTCAGCTAAAGAGATTCGGAGTTTTCTTGGACTTGCTGGTTATTACCGTCGCTTTATTGAGAACTTCTCCAAGATTGCAAAGCCCCTGACTGATCTTCTCAAGAAAGGAAAGAAGTTTGAATGGTCAGAAAAGGCAGAAGAAAGCTTTCAGGTATTGAAAACCAAGTTGACTACCGCTCCAGTTCTTGTTCTCCCTGATACGAGCAAGGATTTCGTTGTTTTCTGTGATGCTTCTCTTCAAGGGCTCGGATGTGTGTTGATGCAAGATGGTCATGTCGTGGCCTATGCCTCTCGGCAGCTGAAACCACATGAGCTGAACTATCCAACCCATGATCTAGAGCTGTCTGCTGTTGTACATGCTCTAAAGCAATGGCGGCATTATCTCTTTGGTAATCGCTGCGAGGTCTATTCGGATCATCAAAGTCTGAAGTATCTATTCACCCAGCCGGATCTGAATCTCAGACAGAGAAGATGGTTGGAACTCATCAAAGACTATGACTTGGGTCTCAACTACCAACCCGGCAAGGCGAATGTTGTCGCCGACGCGCTAAGTCGGAAGTCTTACTGCAACAATCTGATACTTAAGAAAGCTCAACCCTCACTCTATGAGGAGTTTGCACGACTCAACCTTGAAGTTGTTCCTAGTGGATTCCTGGCAAATCTGGAGGTGAAACCCTCTCTTGAGCAACGGATCATAGCTGCCCAGAAGAATGATTCTGATATCACTCAGATTAGGCGGAACATTGCTGACGGAGCAGCTACATGCTTCACCATCGATGATCAAGGTACCGTTTATTTCGGCAAGCGTCTAGTGGTGCCCAAGAAGCAAGATCTGAAACAGCTTATCCTTCGAGAAGCTCATGAGTCACCTCTTTCTATCCATCCTGGTGGCACTAAGATGTATAGGGACCTTCGTCAAAGATTCTGGTGGTCCCAGATGAAGCGGGAAATTGCCAAGTTTGTGGCCGAATGCGACGTTTGTCGTCGCGTTAAAGCTGAACATCAAAGGCCAGCTGGTACCCTTCAACCCCTTTCTATTCCTGTCTGGAAGTGGGATGAAGTTGGTATGGATTTCATCACCGACCTTCCAAAGACTCAAAAGGGAAACAATGCTATCTGGGTAGTCGTGGACCGCCTCTCTAAGGTTGCTCACTTCCTTCCTGTTCGAGAAGATATTACCGCTATTCAGCTAGCAGATCTGTATGTCTCCCGGATAGTTGCTCTTCATGGTATTCCAAAGAAGATCATCTCTGACCGTGGAAGTCTGTTTACCTCCAAGTTCTGGTCTAGTTTCCAACAAGCTATGGGAACACATCTTTCTTTTAGCACAGCTTATCATCCTCAAACCGGTGGTCAGACAGAACGAGTCAATCAGATTCTTGAGGACATGTTAAGAGCCTGTGTCATATCCTTCGGAAAGAATTGGGAGAAGTGTCTTCCATTCGCTGAATTCAGTTACAACAACAGCTTCCAATCTAGCATTGGTATGGCACCCTTTGAAGCTTTGTATGGCAGGAGATGTCGTACTCCTTTGAATTGGTCCGAAACTGGTGAGAGATCACTCTTTGGGCCAGATATCATCAAAGAAGCAGAAGATCAAGTCAATATCATCCGTGAACGTCTCAAAACAGCTCAGTCTCGTCAGAAGAGCTACTATGACAGCCATCACCAAGATGTTCACTATGAAGTTGGCGAGTATGCCTATCTCAGGGTCACTCCTCTTCGGGGTGTCCGTCGATTCGGTATCAAAGGCAAACTAGCTCCTCGCTATGTTGGTCCCTTTCGCGTTCTTGCTAAGCGTGGAAAGCTTGCCTACCAATTGGAACTACCCTCAAAATTTCCAGACGTCCATGACGTCTTCCATGTTTCCCAGCTGAAGCGTTGCTTCAAGAATCCCATTCGTGGTGTTGATCATGAGACTCTTGACCTTCAAGAGGATCTAACCTATCGTGAATATCCTATCTGTATCCTTGATGAAGCCGAGCGTAAAACTCGATGTCAGAGCATCAAGTTCCTCAAAGTTCAGTGGTCTCATCACTCCGAGGAGGAAGCAACCTGGGATGCGAAGATCGTCTCCGATCTGAGTATCCCGACTTCTTTTCTAAAACCTAGGAATCTCGGGGCGAGATTCTTGTAAGGAGGGTAGATCTGTAACAACCCAAGTTTGTTAAATAGAATTAAAAGGTGTGTTTGAGCATTGCATGCATTTCATTTAATTTGGACAAGAATTTGCATTTAAAATTCACATGTTTGCTTTTGCAAGAAAGGGGTAAACTCTTGATATTCTTGGTGAACTCAAAACATTCTAAATTTTCAAAATCCAAGACTTCCAATGGCTTCCTTGTGAAATTTTGAATCTCCTGGTATTTTTCTGCAAATTTTCCTCTTTACAGAAAAGCCCAAACCTTTTAAATAAGGAACCAGGGGCCTGTTTGTGAAAGAAACTAGCAAATAGTAAATCTTCCAGGGGGTTTTCTGGAAAATGGAGTCGTCCTCTTCCTTCCGACCACCCCGTGCGCCGGTGTCGAGCTCCCCGCCGTCCCTCGCCTCCCTACGCTGCGATTCGCGCCGCCGCCCTCCCTGGACTACAAGTAGCTGCCGCCGCTGCCAGGGAAAACCCTAGCTCGTCTTCTCCCCCTCCGTTCCTCGCCAAATCACCGAACCCTAACCACAGGTCGCCGGCGTTGCTTCGAACTCCGACCACCTCTTGCTCCGTCGAGCATCCCAGGAGCTCCGCCACGCTCCTCTCTTCCTCCTCCTTGAGTTGCTCGTGCCAGGAAGCCGCAAAGCCGGAGAAATCGGTCGATTTCCTCCGCTGGTCCGCCGCCGTCGACCACGATTTCCGGCCATCCCCGAGCTCCCCTCGCCTCCCCGACACTTCCACGAGCTTCAGGTTGATCCTGCGGTTCTCCCCGTGCCCTCCTTTCTCTCCCTCTCCCCCTGATTCCTCTGATCGTCGAGCGCCGCCGTCGGCCTCCGCTCCGGCGAGGCACCGGAGCAACTCCGGTGACCATTTGGTCACAGCGCCACCACCAAATGGTTCGCCTCGGCCCCCTCTTCCTTTTGCTGCAAAGCAATTGCCCCAATTCCTCCTGGTTCGAGAGAATCATCCTCGACAGTGGGGATTTGGCCGTGGATGACGTCAGCTGACGTCATCAGCCCTTTTCCTTTTCTTTTCTGGAATTTAAAAATCATTTCTGTATTTATTTAAATCCCTGACAGGTGGGTCCCCTTGTCAGAATCTTATTCATTTCCAAATAATGTTTTATGTAATTATTAAAGTTATGACATGTGGGTCCAATAATATTTATTTAAATTATAATTGTTTAAAATGGAATTAACAAGTGGTTTAAATTGAATTAAAAATTATTTAATCTTTAAAAATTCATAACTAATTCATTTTAAATCAGAAAAATATGATTTCTATATCAAAATATTCAGAAAAATAAAATCTATTCAATTATAATTTAATCATACATATCCCATACAAGAAAAATATTGTTATTAGCCTCACCTTAATAAACCCTAATTTAAATTATGGGTATATCCTTTTCATCCATTTAATTTAGTGCTTGCATCTAGGAAATTCTAAAATGACATATCATTCATGTGATTGTGCATCGCATCAATATTGTATTGATTGTGCCATTCCTTTCCGGTATTTGGTTCTTCGCGATAGGATTCGAGCCCGAGAGTGCTTGCAACGCCTCCGAAGATCAATATCCAGCTACTGAAGAGCAAGGCAAGCATAACCTTATATCTGCACATATAAGATTTCCAAAGTATTTGATTCTTGTGTTATGCATACGGTTCAAAGATGTTTTGGTCAAGGTATAGAGTGTCCCTTGCGTTGCATCGCCGCTTAGGCTTGCCTAGTTGTTCCTTTCTCCATCCAGTTGAGAAGATTGGGATGGATTAAGTACACATGATTTATTTATTGTTAAAGACTTGGACGAGAGGCCACATTGGGATTGTGGTGGATTGTCTCGTTCTCGTCGACATTAGGAACTGAGTTCCTGGGTTCGGAACCAAGACTATTCGTGCATCCACATGGGGCTCGGAAACCCCTCGACTCCAACTTGCCTAGCCTACTACGTGAAGCCACTAGTTCGAGTGTTCCATCTGCGTGTGCGGTAAAATGGTTTGAGGAGAAAATTTAGGGCTCGGGTCAGGAGAGTGTGACGCTCTGATCTTGACCCTGGCAACCCGCACTAGGGATCGCTGAGATGGCGGTCTGACCTACTGCTGTGGCTCATGGACATAGGCGAAGCTTGGGAAAGGTCGTGGCCAACCCTCCTGCCGGCACTCCCCGGAAGAGTGCTAATAGCTGGCGCATCGGTTGGTTGGCGTGTGTGGGTAGTTACACCCCCTGCAGGGTAAATCTTTTCGGAAAGCCGTGTCCACGGTTATGGACGACTTGGTACCCTATTTCGGTGATCATAGACAACTTAAAATTAATCATAAAACTGTCAACTAAGGATGGTTAGGGTTACTTCCTCGGGTTGAGCGAGGGGGTGATTCTTGAGGGTGGTGCAAGCGATGACATTCCGGCGGCTGCGGAAGATGGAGGATGAAGTCAGAGGTGTCGTTTTCTTATCCCATTTGAAAATTCTACTGATGCGAGACTCTCTCTCTCCTCCCTCGATTTGAAAACAAAGATGGCTTTATGCAAAGACATTCATGAATACTCTCTGAACGGGCAGATATATAATAGGTTAATTAAGTCTTGTTGAGTACCTCCTGTACTCAGCCTTGCGCACTTTTTGGACAGGTGAAGGTTCCAACTCCACTGCCGGTTTCTACATGGACATCGACGAGTAGATCGGGGTTCCCGGGCAGCAGCCTGGAATCGATGGGCGGGACGTCGCTTATGTTATGGCCTCTTAGGCCTCTTGGTTCTTGTTATGTAGCATAACATAATTTGCTTTCGCTGTTTGGTGTGTTGTTGGGTCAGTGACCTCTGCTTGTAATATTTGCTATCTTCACTCTGCTAAGAGTTTGTATAATATTGCCTTGAGTCGTAGAGTCACTGCTGTGTTATCGAATGTTCAGCTGTTGGCGCTCGAGATCGAGGTTAGGCTTATAACAGATGGTTATCTGGGATTTGTCTAGTCTGGCTCCCGGGGGTGCTACACCTAACGATCTCATGATGATGGAGTAGTCGATTCTCATATAGGGTGGCACGTTCTTAGAGTGCTATGAAGGTCGTATCCCGCGGGCACTGGACCTGATTAGCCGTGCACACAATCATGCGGTTCCCTGGATGGGTCGTAGAGAAGAGATTTGCCGTGTTGAGATGCCCTAGCTTCTGGCTTTGCTTTTGGGGTTGATCGAACGAGTACAGGTCCAGTAGTGCACCCCTGCAGGGTATAATCTTATCGATGAGCCGTGTCCACGGTTATGGACGACTTGGTGATGATGCTGGCTAACAAGATCATAGACAACTTACACCTAATCATTGTTAATTAACCTGACTAGTAATATAGAATTATTTTTACAATAACTGGTAACTAAAATTTGTTCAATGTGTGAGTATTCCCGAATTGCTTCCTCATATTTGGTTGAGGGGGTTAATCCGAGGATGGGTTATGACTGGTGTTAGTTGTAGATGGTTAACTTATGCGCTCTCTTATCCCTCTCAAACTTAGACGGAAGTTGTAGCGTGTCTCTATTAGGTTGCTAGTGCTGCTGCCGCTAAAGTCCACTTAACCCCATACTTTGGGAGTCTTACAGTTTTGTAACCTGTTAGCTTAATCTTGTTCGATACGCTTCGGTGTATTGACCCGTTCGCGGGCTGTGGTTTTTCTGCAGTTGAGGATTCTTCGCACGACCAGGTTGGTGGATACTACGTGGAGTTCGACGACGAGATCTACGACGAGTAGTTAGAGTTCCCCTGGGCTTCTTCCTGGTGGACCGCGTGGATGGGACTTCTTTTTCCGTTTCGTCCTTGAGCCATTTGCTTCTTGTCTGTACTCAGACCGGTTTGTTTCCGTTGCATGATGTAATGTTGGGACATGTGTCCTCTGATTGGTGCCATTCGATATATTTTGCTCAGTGAGAGCCTTTGGATATTATTTCCTTTCTTTGTGTCTTAGGTTTATTATGTGGTTTCAACTTGTTAAAAATCCGACTCGTATACCATGTGTGTATGGTTGAAGTATACGAGTTGGAAGACTTTTTGGGTTCTTGCGTGCACAATATGGAAACGTATGTGACGTTGGGATCGCCAAGAACTGTCGGCCGATGATCCATTCCGAGCATGGCCTGATGGTTTTTCCTGGGAGTGGTAACCCCAGTATGTTCTTGGTTGTGTGGCCCAACCGATACGTTTCGTTTGTGTAGCTTGAATTCAGGGTCTGACAGTTGGTATCAGATCTTAAACGCCCTCAGGTTCCCTTCTACTGGTCGTTGTTTGAGTCTAGAAAAAAATATTTTGTAGTTATCAGGAAATTCTTAAACGTGAGAGTAGGAATTCTGTTCTTTTACTTCTTTCCCCACCCACCCTCCATGTTCTTCTGGTAAGGAAGTGTTATGATATTTCCCTTCTCACCTTAATTTTAAAATTAGGACATCACGTGTTCTGGGTTTCTGTAGTACCATAGTTGCAGGTGTCTTCAAGGTGGTGCTTTCGCTTCAGCAGTTATCAACCTCTTCGGCTACGTTCAGTTTCTTTCTTGAATCAATCAGTTGTTTCTCCTCTTTTGGTAAAGTTACGTCAAGCTCAATTGGTGTTTCCTCGTTCTAGTGCTAGGCTTCGTTCTTACCTCTCTTTAAACCTTTCTGGAAGTAAACAAAGTGGCGTACCATGATGGATGGCCATGTCTGGTTCCTTGTTGTCTTTTCTAAGCAATCTGAAGTTTTTCCTTTAAAAGCGCTTACATTGGATTTTATTTATCCGATTGTGGTGTTAACGTTGTATCCTCCTCAGGATGGAGAGTGGCGTAGAAGATACTCAAATGCCATCCGAAATGAGGCAAGTGCTGTCTCAGATGACGCAAGTTTTGGGTCACATTCAGCAAAACAAAAACCAGGGCAACTGCCGTGTGACAATTGTAGAGTTCCTCCAGCTCAACCCACGCACGTTTGATGTTCCCTCTGAGCTACTGGATGCTGATGACTGGCTGCGTGAGATGATCAATGCTCTGGCTGTTTCTCGTGTGTCCGATGAGGACCGTGTTCCGTTTGTGTCCTATCTTCTCTGCGGAAAATCCATGTCTTGGTGGGAGAACTTCCAACAGTTACGAGCACCAGGTGTTGTTATCACTTGGGATGAGTTCAAGGAGGCTTTCAAACGCCACCATATTCCCGATGGGGTCATGGAAAGAAAGCGTGATGAATTCTATGACTTGACTCAGGGAAGCATGTCTGTGTTGGACTATCAAGCTGAGTTCAACCGTCTGGCTCGCTATGCTCAAGATGAGGTATCAACTGATGCACAGAAGCAAGCCAAATTTCGCAGAGGTCTAAGCCCAAATCTGAAGTATGCACTCACCTTGTTCAAGTGCGTTAACTTTGAAGAGCTCGTGAACACAGCTCTCCGGGAGGAATTTGGTCGTGAGATGTTTGAAGAATCTCGAAAACATGCTCTTGAAGGTGCTTCTTCTTCAGCAAACACCATACCTCCACAGAAGCGTAGGCTTTGGGTTCCATATGCATCTCCAACTCAACACACCTATCTTCCAAGCCCTTTAGGGTTCACTCCTCGTCCTCCATCCGTAATGTTTCCTACAAGAGGTTCTCAAGCTCAGAAAAGGCCAAGTGTTCAAATTCCGCCAAAGCCAGTGACTTCAAAAACCTGCTTCAAGTGCGGTGATCCAGGCCATATCTCTATCCATTGTCCACAAAACAAGCTTCATAAGCAACAAGCTCTTTCTCCTCCAACACAAGCTTTAGTTTGTGCTCTCCCCAGCAATTTGCCTACAGCTAGGAGTGGAAGGGTGAACCACCTCAACGCCAAAGAGGCAGAGGAAGCTCCAGAAGTTGTAATGGGCAAACTCCTAGTTAACTCTTTTCCGGCTAAGGTATTGTTCGATACTGGAGCATCTCATTCTTGTGTGTCAGTAACCTTCGCTCAAACAACGAAGCTGCCTCTAGATCCCTTATCTATTCCACTCGTGATCCATTCTCCGGGAACGCAAATGCAGACTTCTATGGTAAGCCATGGAAACCAAATTCAAATTGGAGATCATTTGTTCCTGGCTTCCTTAATTCTTCTGGGTAACTCAGACATTGATGTCATTCTAGGCATGGATTGGTTGAAGGCCAACAAAGCTAAGATAGACTGTTCCACAAAGACTGTAACTCTTTCTCATCCTTCTGGACAGATAGTCTATTCTCCAAATCAAACCTCTTCAGCTCAGCTTTTTGCTCTCAATGTTCATCCTCTTCCTGCTATGGAAGATATACCGGTGGTCCGAGACTTTCCTGACGTCTTTCCTGAAGAATTGCCAGGCATGCCGCCTGACAGAGCCGTGGAGTTTGTTATTGAACTAGAACCAGGCACTGCTCCTATCTCCAAACGTCCTTACAAGATGGGCCCCAAAGAACTGGCTGAACTTAAGAGACAGCTAGAGGAGTTGGAAAGTAAAGGTCATATCCAACCTAGTACTTCTCCTTGGGGTTGTCCTACTCTGTTTGTCAAAAAGAGGGACACAACTGAGCGACTGGTTGTTGACTACCGTCCTCTGAACAAGAAAACCATCAAGAACAAGTATCCCCTTCCTCGCATCAATGACCTGTTTGATCAACTCGCTGGTGCTTAGGTTTTCTCCAAGTTGGACTTGAGGTCAGGTTATCACCAGATCAAGATCCGCAAAGAAGACATTCCTAAGACAGCTTTCACCACTCGATATGGTCTCTACGAATACACTGTCATGTCTTTCGGTCTCACAAATGCTCCGGCGACTTTCTCACGTCTAATGAACTTCGTTTTCATGGAATACCTCGATAAGTGCGTGGTAGTCTATATCGATGACATTCTTATCTATTCCAAAACCGAGGAAGAACACGGAGAACATCTACGTCTTATCTTGTTGAAACTCCGAGAACACCGTCTCTACGCCAAGTTCTCCAAGTGTGAATTCTGGCTTCCTAAAGTATCCTATCTTGGTCATGTCATCTCTTCTGAAGGCATTTCTGTTGATCCAGAAAAAGTGAAGGCCATTGTTGAATGGTTGCCTCCTACATCAGTGAAACAAGTCAGGAGTTTCCTTGGCATGGCTAGCTATTGCCGCTGATTTGTTGAGAACTTCTCCAAAATCGCTAAGCCTCTCATAGATCTTACTAGGAAGGATAGAAAGTTCCTTTGGACTCCAAAGTGTGATGAGAGCTTCAATCTCTTGAAAGCTAAACTCACTTCTACTCCTATTCTAGTTGGCCCAGATACTTCCAAACCTTTCCAAATCTTCTGCGATGCATCCCTTCAAGGACTAGGCGCAGTCCTCATGCAAGAACGCAAAGTTGTGGCTTATGCATCTCGCCAGTTGCAGCCTCATGAGCTCAACTATCCTACACATGATCTTGAACTTACAGCAATCATGTATGCCCTCAAGGCGTGGAGACCTTATTTGTTGGGACACAGCTGTGAGATCTTCACTGATCACAAGAGTCTCAAATATCTCTTCACTCAACCAGATTTGAACCTCAGGCAAACAAGGTGGCTTGAGAAACTCTCAGATTATGATCTTACCATCTCTTACACTCCAGGCAAAGCTAATGTAATGGCTGATGCTCTCAGTCGCAAGTCCTATTGCAACAACCTCATGGTTGAGGACATCCAACCTCCTCTTCATGAAGAATTCAAGAAACTCAATCTTCAAGTCGTTCCTTCTGGTTATCTTGCAAACTTGATTGCCACTCCTACACTTGAGGATAAGATCCGTGCCGCACAGTTGCGTGATTCTGGTGTCAAGAATATCAAAGACAACATTGGCAAGGATAAGTACAAGAGTTTCTCTCTCGATGACAAGGGTACTTTGCTGTTTGAAGAACGCATTGTAGTGCCCAAGCTTGACAGCTTAAGAGAGATCATTCTCAAGGAGGCTCATGATACTCCGCTTTCTATCCACCCTGGCAGCACAAAGATGTACCAGGATCTCAAGTCAATCTATTGGTGGACCAGGATGAAGCGTGAAATTGCTCGCTATGTGTCTCATTGTGATGTTTGCTGTCGTGTCAAGGCAGTTCATCAGAGACCACCTGGACTTCTTCAACCACTACAAATTCCTGAATGGAAATGGGACAAGATCGAGATGGACTTCGTTACTGGGTTTCCAAAGTCCAAGAAAGGCAACGATGCAATCTTTGTTGTCATTGATCGTCTCTCCAAAGTGGCTCACTTCTTTCCAGTCAAAGAGACAATATCAGCTAGTCAGTTGGCAGAACTCTATATGACAAGAATGGTTCCTTTACATGGTGTTCCTTTGGCAATAAGCTCAGATCGTGGAAGTATCTTCACTTCTCGATTTTGGGATAGCTTTCAGAAAGCCTTGGGTACCAAACTTCTGTTCAGCACAGCTTACCATCCGCAGACAAGTGGACAGGTTGAAAGAGTGAACCAAATTATGGAAGATATGCTCAGAGCTTGTGTTATCTCCTTTGGCATGAAATGGGAGGATTGCCTTCCGTATGCTGAGTTTTCCTACAACAACAGCTTCCAAGCAAGTCTAGGCATGGCTCCATTTGAAGCTCTCTATGGCCGCAAATGAAGAACTCCTCTTAATTGGTCCCAAGCTGGTGAACGTCCATTCTTTGGGCCGGATATTATCCAGGAGGCTGAAGAAAAGGTTCGCATCATTCATGACAATCTGAAGATTGCCCAGTCTCGGCAGAAAAGCTATTATGATAGCAAGCACAGGGACATGGTCTATGCACCTGGTGATCAAGCTTACCTTCGTGTCACTCCTCTAAGAGGCACGCAACGCTTTGGCATCAAAGGCAAACTCGCTCCGCGTTATGTTGGGCCTTTCAACGTTCTTTCAAGGCGTGGTGAATTGGCTTACCGTCTGGAACTTCCTCCAAACCTCTCCAAAGTGCACGATGTCTTCCACGTGTCACAACTCAAGAAGTGCTTCCAAGATCCAGGTCGTGCAGTTGATCATGGATCAATTGAACTTCGAGAAGATCTCTCTTATGTGGAACAACCGATTCGCATTCTTGACGAAGCTGAACGTCGCACCTGTAACAACACTTTCAAGTTCTACAAGGTTCAATGGTCTCATCATTCTGACAAGGAAGCTACATGGGAACGTGAAGACCATCTCCGTGCCGAGTACCCCAACCTATTTGTTGCTCCATGAAGAATCTCGGGGCGTGATTCCTTTGAGGGGGGGAGTGTTCTAACACCCCAAAGTTGTACTTTCCTAAATTGTATGCCTGTGTTGTAATATAGAGTGACTTCATGTATATTTTGTTTTTTTGGGCATTGCAATTAGATAAATTACTTTCAAATTGCAAATCCCATATTTTAAATGTTTTTTTTCAAATCAATTAAAAATTGAAGTTTCTAAATTGTACAAATAATCTTTTCAATACTTCAATCAGTTTGTTTTGAAACTATCAAAATTGTCAAAAGGGTTTTATCTCTCTTTTCTTTTTCTATTTTGTTTTAAATTTACAAAATAGAAAAAGGATAAACAAAAAGAAAAAGAAAGTCAGTACAAAAAAAAATAGAAGTCTGGCCGAGCTGGGCCGAATCAGCCCAGCCCGACCCAACTTCTCCCCCTGACCCCTTTTCTTCTTCCTCCGTACGAGCTTTCCAGCGAGGCAAGCACGCCATGGCGCCATGGCTCACTGCAACGTGCGCCCCACCGCGCTGCCCCCACGGCCACCTGCCCTACCTGCTCCCTCTCCTCCTTATCTCCTGCGCCCGAACCCTAGGTTTCCTTCCCTCCTCGCGCCGCCGGCCCCTCTTTGTTTTCCCTCTGCCTCCACAGCAAACCACCGCACGTCCGCGCCGAGTTCTCCGTCTCCGGCGTCCCTCCGGTCGCCCCTCTCTCTATCCTCGCGCCAGCAGAACCCCAGCGACTCCCCCGTCCTCTACGCCCAGCAGCTGGACCAGGGACCTCGGGTGAGCGGCAAGGGGAGCTGCTCCCCCACGCCGGTCCACACGGCCGCCGTCCGCCCCGACACCGTCCTCTCCCTCCGTCGCCCTCCGGACCGCCTCAGCTCGCCGTCGAGTTCACCTCGGTGAGCACCGTCGTTTCCACTCCTATCTCACCTCCGATTGGGCACCTAGCGCGGCTCCCCGGCCTTGCCAGCACCGGCGTCGAGCACGGCCGTGGCGCCTCACGCACGCGTCGAGGACGGGCCCGAGCGCCCCGCGCCTCCCTTCTCCTCCCGAGCCTCGGAACGACTTCCTCGCATCTCCAGCACTCACGCACGCGCACGTACGAGGCCGCGCCGCCCTCCTTTGGCCCCGCCGGCGTCCGTTTTTCCTCCGCCGCGCGGTGCTCTCCGAGTTCCGTCAGTTAGCTGGAGAGATTCAGTTTTGTCGTCAGTTTCGTCAGTAGAGTTACCTGGCGTTTTCAGTACAAAAACCCTAAACGTGTTTTCCTAACATGAACACTACACCGAACCATCTGGCTAGCAGAGCCATGGGCTCCGTGCTCGCCCGCGTGAGCTCCTGGGTTCGAACCCCGGCCACGGTGTTTAAAAGCCAATCTTTTTAATTGCTTCCGGGTCCCTGACATGTGGGTCCCCCTGTCATCCACTCTAGAGACAGATCCGTCTGGAAAATTACACAGAGCCCCCTACACTTCCTGCCTAGCTTTTTAACCCTCACAGAAATTTCTCACATCACGAACAGGTCCCTGGAAAATTACAGAAACAACCCTAGAACTAAAAATGCAATAACTTTATTTGTATAACTCCAAATTAAATAAACTTTATATGTTTTTATATCAGAAAAATGCAATAAACATTAATATCGCATTCTTATGTCATTTTGCATCATTTATTTTAAATGCTTAGTTTAATTTAACAAATGCGCTTAAATAATTAAATATGGAATATGTGGGGTAATAAATATATAATGCCCTAATTCCATTTAATATGCTCATATCTTTTATACCATGTTTTGCCATGCTAATAAACATTTAATTTGATGTGTAGATAAATAATTTGCACTAAAATAATAAATATGGAATGTGTTGGGCAAATATTTATCTATTGCCTATTCCATTTAAATTAATTAGATCACCATGCCATGCTATATATGTTAAACAATATTCAATCTGTTGGTTACACAAATAACTTTCACCATAATTAATTGCCGGGATTTCATCCCCGCATTAATATGACCTAATCATCTCATACCATATGGCAACATCTTTTGATTGCGCATTTGCTTTGTATTGATTATGTTTCCTATTGTCTGTGTTTTGCTCTTCTCTGGGTAGACGACGACGTGTCTGCTGCCGATACTTTCATCCTTGAGATTTCAGCTTTTGTGTCGGGCCACAAGCTGCCAGGCAAGCTTCTGCTAACAGTTTACACGATTGTTTGATTTTCATCCTTGCCTTTTGATCTATGCTATCCTAGTTACGATTCTTGAATTGCGATCCCATCATATGTTTATCCTGCAGCCCATACAGCTTTACCCCCACATCCCATCACCTGTTGTATGTTTATCTGTTAGCCTTGCGAGTCGTAGTGCATGCTTAAGGTTGGTTATGCGAGTCTGTTTGTCCTATGTCATTTATACTTAGCATGATAGATTGTCTACTTTAATAAAATGATATCTTTTATTGGGGTATTATAATTAAAAGATAAGGCACCGGCGGAAGGCCTTGCAAGGTGCTTTGCTCTGCTAAGTGTCGACCTAGGAACTCAGTTCTTATCCTCGGATCCAATTTTGAGCGCACTAACCGCTTGTGGGAGGCCCTATGGAGCCCCCCGCGGCTTCGATCTAATCCGCTTCTTATCCAGGGCGTCGCAAGTAGTCCGGGCTTTCCATTTGATGCATGCATATGGTTACCTAACGATCTCATGATGATGGAGTAGTCGATTCTCATATAGGGTGGCACGTTCTTAGAGTGCTATGAAGGTCGTATCCCGCGGGCACTGGACCTGATTAGCCGTGCACACAATCATGCGGTTCCCTGGATGGGTCATAGAGAAGAGATTTGCCGTTTTGAGATGCCCTAGCTTCTGGCTTTGCTTTTGGGGTTGATCGAACGAGTACGGGTCCAGTAGTGCACCCCTGCAGGGTATAATCTTATCGATGAGCCGTGTCCACGGTTATGGACGACTTGGTGATGATGCTGGCTAACAAGATCATAGACAACTTACACCTAATCATTGTTAATTAACCTGACTAGTAATATAGAATTATTTTTACAATAACTGGTAACTAAAATTTGTTCAATGTGTGAGTATTCCCGAATTGCTTCCTCATATTTGGTTGAGGGGGTTAATCCGAGGATGGGTTATGATTGGTGTTAGTTGTAGATGGTTAACTTATGCGCTCTCTTATCCCTCTCTAACTTAGACGGAAGTTGTAGCGTGTCTCTATTAGGTTGCTAGTGCTGCTGCCGCTAAAGTCCACTTAACCCCATACTTTGGGAGTCTTACAGTTTTGTAACCTGTTAGCTTAAGCTTGTTCGATACGATTCGGTGTATTGACCCGTTCGCGGGCTGTGGTTTTTCTGCAGTTGAGGATTCTTCGCACGACCAGGTTGGTGGATACTACGTGGAGTTGGACGACGAGATCTACGACGAGTAGTTAGAGTTCCCCTGGGCTTCTTCCTGGTGGACCGCGTCGATGGGCCTTCTTTTTCCGTTTCGGCCTTGAGCCATTTGCTTCTTGTCTGTACTCAGACTGGTTTGTTTCCGCTGCATGATGTAATGTTGGGACATGTGTCCTCTGATTGGTGCCATTCGATATATTTTGCTCAGTGAGAGCCTTTGGATATTATTTCCTTTCTTTGTGTCTTAGGTTTATTCTGTGGTTTCAACTTGTTAAAAATCCGACTCGTATACCATGTGTGTATGGTTGAAGTATACGAGTTGGAAGACTTTTTGGTTCTTGCGTGCACAATCTGGAAACGTATGTGACGTTGGGATCGCCAAGAACTGTCGGCCGATGATCCATTCCGAGCATGGCCTGATGGTTTTTCCTGGGAGTGGTAACCCCAGTATGTTCTTGGTTGTGTGGCCCAACCGATACGTTTCGTTTGTGTAGCTTGAATTCAGGGTCTGACAGTGCGAGACTTAGCTTCTCGAGGTTTTCGCTCTGTGAAGGCTTTTCGCCTGGCGAGGTTGCCCACTTGAGGGGTCGCTCCTGGGGATGCTTTTCGCCTGGCGAGATTGCCCACTTGAGGGGTCGCTCCGGGGAGTTCTTCCCTGCAGGTATTAGAGGAGCGAACCCAAACGCTGAAACACGGTTCAAGGGACTCGTGTGCGCTTATAGGTCCCCTCAGGCGTTCCTTGCGAGGAGAGTAAGTACCAAGGTCCTCTGTAGAGATGGCGTGTTTATGGGATCTTGCCCTCCAGCCAGAGCTCGGACTCTTGGATTTTGCAGTACTGTTGGTGTGTCATTTGAGGCACTGGCACCGTACTCAGCCCCTGCTCACGAGGTACACATGTGGAGAGATATAAGCGCACACTTCAACAATAGTAATGCGTAAATAAAAACCCCCCAAAAAACATTTTTTTAAGCGGCGCCGAAGCGCTAAGTTCACTTAGGAACGAGATTGAGTCATTATGCTTGGGATTGCCAAGTTAATGCTCTGACCATGTCGAGGCATGGAGACCACCTGTTGGTGGCAGAGACTCTCAACGGCCTGAGGTGGCTCGTTTTAATTGAGATCTCGGAGGGTTTTCCCTCGAGTGAAGCCTTTGGGGCTTTGGAGGTTTAAGTCGTTGGCGTTTTAACCTCCAGAGACAAGAATGCTTGGAGGTTGAGCCGTAGCTGCCTCGTCCGCTAGGAGTCTCGACGTGACAATGATCAAGTGCGTGGCAATGACCACGGTTGTGTTTGTTCCCTTAGGAGACAAAGCATGTGTTTGAGGTTTAAGCCTTTTGGCGTTTTAACCTCTAGAGACGACATTGCTTGGAGGTTGAGCCGTAGGTTGCCTCTTCCGCTTGTCTTTTCGATGTGACAATGATCACGGGTGTGGCAATGACCACTTTGGCATTTGTTCCTTTAGGAGACAAAGCTATGTTTTTGGAGGTTTAAGCCTTTTGGCGTTTCAACCTCTAGAGACGAAAAATGCTTGGAGGTTGAGCCGTAGGCTGCCTCGTCCGCTTGACGTCTCGATGTGACAATGATCACGGGCGTGACAATAATCACTTTTTTAACTTGTTCCTTGCGGATACAAAAGTTTGCGAGGTTTAAGCCTTGAGCTTTTAACCTTGAGGGTCAAAAAGGTGCTTGGAGGTTGAGCCGTGGGCTGACTCTTTCGCTAAATGCCCTGACGTGATAATGATCACGGGTAAAACTTGCGCAGATGCATGATGTTCCATGGATTCTTGACGGGGACGCCGTCTTGCGTCTCGAGGCGAGCCGCGCCAGGCCTGGCGATGTGGGTGACCCTGTAGGGACCTTCCCACATCGGGGACAGCTTGTGGAGGCCTTCCCTAGAGAGGATTCGCCTGAGGACGAGATCGCCTGCCTCCAGGGTGCGCGAGCGCACATTGCGGCTGTGGTAGCGCCTCAGAGACTGCTGGTACTTGGCCGCCCGGAGGGCGGCGCAGCGTCTTAGCCCTTCAAGGAGCAGCAGGTCGTCGTTGTGGAGGTCCTCTTGCTGGTCCTCATTAAAGGCAAGGACCCGTGGGGATCCATGCTTTATCTCTGCGGGGAGGACTGCTTCGGCTCCATAGACGAGTGTGAACGGCGTTTCCGCGGTGGGCTTGGGTGGCGTGGTACGGATGGACCAGAGCACCGAGGGTATCTCATTGATCCAGCCCTTGTCGTGGCCCTTGAGGATATCGAAGGTCCTGGTCTTTAAGCCTTTGAGGACCTCTGCGTTTGCCACTCGGCTTGTCCGTTGCTTTGCGGATGGGCGACTGAGGCGAAGCAGAGCTTGATGCCCATTTTCTGACAGTAGGCTCTGAAGATGCCACTTGTGAATTGCGAGCCAGTGTCGGTGATGATGCGGTTAGGCACTCTGAAGCGGCAGACCAGGCCTCTGATGAATTTCACCGCCGCACCTGCTGTGATTGTGCGCGTCGCCTCCACTTCAGGCCATTTTGTGAACTTGTCAATGGCCACGAAGAGGTAGCGATATCCACCTTGCGCCGTTGGGAAATGTCCTAGGATGTCCACCCCCCAGACCGCAAATGGCCACGAGAGCGGAATGGTTTGTAGCCCCAGCGCTGGTTGGTGGATTTGCTTGGCGTGGAATTGGCAGGCTTCACAAGCTTGAATGATGTATGTTGCATCTTGAAGCGCTTGAGGCCAGTAGAAGCCGCTCCTGAAGACTTTTCCTGCGAGGGTGCGGGCACACGAATGGTGGCCGCATTCCCCGCTGTGGATGTCCTTAATCAGCAGTTTTCCTTCTTCAGGAGGGACGCACTTGAGCGCGATGCCGTTTGGGCGCTTGCGGTAGAGAATTCCTTCGAGGATCTGGTACGATTTTGCTTGGCGGGCAATTCGCTCGGCTTCAGCATCTTCCTCGGGAAGGATCCCTTTGTGGAGGTAGTCTTTGATCTCGTCGATCCATCCTGCCTCTTGGTGCACCGCTGTGAGCAACAGACGCTCCCCCGTGGGGGGCCCGCAGCCTGGAGCTCCGCTTGCAGGTGGTGGCGGGAGCGCTTCGTCTGTGCTTGCGGGCAGGGCCTCTAGGGGCTGCTTTATGGATGCTTTGACGAGCCTTTCTTCAAAGACACCTGGCGGCTGAGCCTGCCGTTTTGATGCACGCTTGGCGATGTCATCAGCTTCTTGATTTTCCTTTCTTGGGATATGCATGAGCTCCATTCCCCTGAAGTTCTTCTCCAGCCTACTGACCTCTTCAAGGTATGCGGCCATGTGGTCGTCCTTGGGCTTGTAGCTTTTGTTGGAGAAGTTGACGAGCAGCTGGGAGTCGCCCTTGATGAGTATATGCTTGACGCCTAGGGCGATTGCGGCGCGTAGGCCAGCAAGCAGCCCTTCATACTCGGCGATGTTGTTGGATATCTTGTCGATTCCGAAGCACAGCTGGACTGCGTAATACATCTTGTCGCCTTTGGGTGAGGTCAGGACTACGCCTGCCCCACCGTGGCGACAAGCGAAAGCTCCGTCGAACTTCATGGTCCAGTAGCTGGGCATTGCGGCTCTATAGGACTCGTGCTCTTCTTCCCAGGGCTCTTCAGGGGTTGGATTAGTCCATTCGGCGACGAAGTCTGCCAGCGCTCTTCCTTAGATTACTCTTGTGGTATTGAAGCGCAAATTGAATGGCTGTAGCTCGATGTTCCATCCTGCGACACGATCTGTTGCATTTGGGTTGCGCAGAATTTGCTCCAGGGGGAAAGAGGTTACCACCGTGATGGGGTGCCCCTGGAAGTAGTGTCGCAGCTTTCTTGAGGCGATGAGGAGTGCGAGAAGCTTCTGCTGCATCGGGTACCGCTCGGAGCATCATGCAGTACTGTGCTGACGAAGTAAACTGGATGCTCGACGAGAGTAGTTCCTGTTTCCTTGGCGTCTTTCGCCTGAGGTGGCCCAGCTTGGCCCTCGATGGGGTTGGCTTCAAGGGACTTGTCCTGGGCCTCGAGGGTGTTGGCCTCGCGGGACTTATTCTCGAAGGACTTGGCCTCGAGGGGCTTTGCCTCGAGGGACGTGGCCTCGAGGGACTTTGCCTCGAGGGACGTGGCCTTGAGGGACGTGGCCTCGAGGGACTTGGCCTCGCAGCGCTCCTCCTGGGCCTCAAGTGTGTTAGCCTCTTGAGGCTCCTCAGTCCCTTCGGCATGAACCTCTTGCAGCGGTTGACTCAGGGCGGTCCCCTCTTGAGGCTTTGGGCCTGGCTGTGGCTTTGTGAGGACTGCCCTTTCGTCGAGCTCTTTATCAGGAGGCTTTCTCTTTGGAGTGGTTGCACTCTTCTTGTGAAGTACGGGCTCCTCTCTTTCCACCACAAGGACAGCACTGGCTGTTTGTGGAGTAGCTGACAAGTACAGCTTCAGGTGCTCGCCAAGCCTTGGGGCGACCATTACAGGTGGGCTGGCCAAGTACTTCTTCAAGTCCTCAAATGCTTTTTCAGCTCCAGGGGTCCACTTGAAAGTGCCCGTTCTTTTCATGATCTTGAAAAACGGCAGGACTCTTTCGCCGTACTTGGAGACGAATCGACCCAAGCTGGCCATGCAGCCTGCCAGGCGTTGCATGTCCTTGAGCCTGCGTGGAGGTTGCATGCCTTCTATGGCCTTGATCTTGTATGGGTTCGCCTCTATGCCCCGATGAGACACGAGGAACCCCAGCAATTTGCCTGAAGGTACTCCAAAGACGCACTTGGCGGGGTTGAGCTTGATGTTCACCTTGCGCAGGCTGGCGAAGGTTTCTTCGAGGTCCCCGAGAAGAGTATCTCCTTCTCGCGACTTCACGACGATGTCATCGACATATGCTTCAGCGTTTCGCCCCATTTGCCCGCCAAGGGATATCCTCATTAACCTCTGGAAAGTGGCTCCGGCATTTTTTAGGCCGAAGGGCATGCAGACGTAGCAATACACACCGCATGGGGTGAGGAAGGCCGTCTTCTCCTCATCCTCTTTAGCCATCTTAATCTGGTGATAACCAGAGAAGGCATCGAGAAAACAGAGGAGGTCACAGCCTGCCGTGGAGTCCACGATCTGGTCGATTCTGGGCATGGGATAAGGGTCTTTGGGGCAGGCCTTGTTTACAGCAGTGTAGTCGATGCATAGGCGGCCTCCGTCGGCGGGTTTTGGGACTACCACGCCGTTGGAGAGCCAAGTGGGGTGCACGACTTCACGAACGACTTTTTCCGCTTTGAGCTTCTCGACCTCCTTGACGATGAATGCTTGCTTCTCGGGGGCTTGCTTTCTTGCTTTTTGCTTGACAGGGCGCGCGTTTGGGCACACGGCCAAGTGGCGCTCAATCACCTCCCTCGGTACACCATACATATCTGACGGTGTCCATGCGAACATGTCAGAGTTTGCCTAGAGGAAGGCGACGAGCGCGCTTTCCTATTTGGGAGGCAGCGCGGCGCCAATGGTGACGCTAGCCCCCAAGCCTTTAGCCCCCGAGCTACCTGAGCTCAGAGAGATCTTCTTGGTAGCAGCTGCCTCCTGGGAGAACAACTACTTCTTCTTCTTGGGCCTCTCGAGAGGCTCTTGGTCCTCGTCTACGGGGAAGGCCATGGCGGCGGTCTTGTAGGCCGTCTCAACAGCGCGCGTAGCGTCCAGGACATGCCCACGTATGGTGATCGTGCCGGCGCTGCCGGGGATCTTGACCATGTTGTACGCATGGTGCGTGACGGCCATGAACTTCGCGAGCGCGGGGTAGCCGAGGATGGCGTTGTACGGCAGGCCGATGTGCGCAACATCGAAGTCGATGTGCTCGGTGCGGTAATTTTCCTCGCTCCCGAAGGTGACGGCAAGTCTGACCTGGCCTAGAGGCTTGATTGAGCCGCTGGTGACCCCGTGAAGGGCCTCGAGGGCATAAGCCGCTCGTAGGGCACTTGAAGCGCTTCGAACGTAGCTATGGAGATAACGTTCAGGCCTGCTCCGCCATCGATGAGCGTCTTGGAGACAGCCACGTTGTCGATGGTGGGGGTGCAGACCAGCGGGAGGGTTCCAACAGTCTTGGTGGACTTGGGGTGGTCCTGAGCGTCGAAGGCGATGGTGTACTGCGCCCACTTGAGGGGCCTGGAGGTTTCCGTGCTTGGGAGGGCGGCGTTGAGCTCGCGGGCGAACTGCTTGAACTGGTTGTTCGACTTCGGCGCCTGCGCCCCCCCCCCCCCCCCCCCCGAGGATGCAGGCAATGGCGCCCCTCGGGGCTTGGTAGCCGCCATCTTCCTCGTCAGGGAGGTTGCCGTTCTTTTCTGGGGCGTTGGCCTGATTTCCAGATGGTCTCTGGTAGCCGCCCTTGCGTCCGCTCCCGCGGTAGCCATGGCCTCGGCCGCGGCTGCCACTGCCTTATGCTTGCTCGCGCTCCTTTCTCAACCTTTTGAGGTCGTAGCAGGACTCCGTAGAGTGGCCGCGCCTGTTGTGGTAGATGCAGAAAGGGTGGTGATCATCTTTCCTCTCTCCAGCCTCGGGGGAGTCCCTGTGAGTGCCTTTTGTGTCAGGCTCTGCCGCGAGAACTGCGGTGGCCTTGCGCTTGGGCTCCTCCTTCTTCTTCTGGCTTTTGGACCCCTCAGCGTGATCGTCCCCTCTCGAGGACATTTTCACGAAGAGGAGTCCCTCTTCAGCCTTGGCGCACTTGTCCGCCATGTCGAACAGCTTGACCACAGAGGTGAGCTTGTCGTGGATGCCTAGCTTCTCGAGCATCCTGCTGTTTGTGACGCCCTCGCGGAAAGCGGCGATGACTTGAGTGTCGGGGATGTTCGGGATCTTGTTGCGCACTTGGCTGAAGCGCTGGATATACTTGCGGAGCGTTTCATCCTTCCTCTGCACCACATCGCGCAGACCATTATGGGTGAGGGCGCGCTCGTACGTCCCCTTGAAGTTGGAGACGAACTGCTTGCAGAGCTCCTCCCAGGAGTTCACAGAGTCCTCCGGGAGGTTCAGGAGCCACGACAGCGCAGAATCGCGTAGCGCGTGAGAGAACCAGTTGGCCATGACCTTGTCGTCTCCCCCTGCAACTTGGATGGAGGTGGTGTAGAGCTGCAGGAACTCGACGGGGTTGCTGGAGCCGTCGTAGCCCTTGGGAAGAGCCGGCCTGAACTTCTGCGGCCAGACCACGCGACGCAGAGAGCGAGTGAACGCCATGCAGCCAGAGGTGTACGTAGCAACCCCGTGCTGAAGCGCGCCGCGGTTCTGCTGTCCCGCCTGGCCGAGCTCCTCCACGAGCCTGTTTTGGCGGTCTCGCTGGAGCTCCATCCCCACACGAGCGTCGGGCGCGGTGCGCTGCACGATTAAGCAATCGTGTGGCGAGGACGCGTGCGAAGCAGCCCTTTGTGCCGCAGCCGGTGCAGGCCCCGGAGGTGGCGGAGGCGCATTTGTTGCGACCGTGCCAGCGAGAGACGGGTGCATGTTGGACTGCGACGGAGCGGGGCGCGTCATGGCGATGCCGACGAGGTGGTTGAGGCGTTGGAGCCACTGCTCGTGGGCCTCACCGGTGGGCTGGTAGCGGAGCAGCTCCTGCGCCATGAGCAGCGCGGTGTGGGGCGCAGGGTCTGTCCTCCCCGGGCCCGACCCGCTCGGGCGCTGCGTCGGGTGCGACGACTGCGCGTCCTCTTGGTGCTTGGCGTCGTGCTCCGGTGCCTCCGCGTGAGGGCCAGAAGGGACATGCTCCTCGTGGCGGGGTCGGCCCCATCGTGCGCGGGTGGTCGCGGCACCTGGGTGCGCGCGTGCTCCCGCGGGCGCACGTCGGTTGCTTCGGGCGACGCGGGTGGCGCGCGTGTTCACCATGGCGCGGAGACGGACTCGAAGGTTGTTGACACGCCTCAATCCCCTACCTGGCGCGCCAAATGTCGGGTTATGACTCCCAGGAATCGGGGGTAGTCACTTCCTGAAGTGTAGTTCGAAAGGGGATTGAACGCGGAGGTCTAAACCCTCAAGTGGCTCCGCGACGTTGCTCGCCGGACCCGAAGAAGACGCACACCCGACCAAGGAAGACACCGTCCTTTACCCAGGTTCACGGCCCTCGTGTGGAGGTAAGACCGCTACTCCTGCCTGTCTGTATTATATGTGGAAGGTTACAGTACAATTGAGCTTGCCGGAAGCCCCCTTGAGGCAGTTCTTGCCTGGGGAGGGAAGCGATGATCTTCTTCCTCCTCCAGCCAGAGGCTAACCTAACCAGCGTTGCTAGGGTTTACAAGGGTGTTTTGCACGCAAAGGGCCGACCTTTGCTACGATGGATGTCTTCTCTCTTTTATAGGCCCCTCGGGCCTTCTCCTTCGGCTTGGCCTTCAAGGTGGCTCCCACTTGCCAGTGGCAGGGCGGAGCACGAGTCCACCGTGCTCCATTCGTCCATGGACTCGGTCCATTGTTGATAAAGGTGGCGCCGTGGCCGACAGGCGGCCGACCGCGCAGTACTATCAGCAGAGCGGGCAGTCTCTGAGGTGGAGCCCGCGATGACGATCTCCGTTGGAGGGTTGCGCCGTCCACCTGCTTTATCGTCAGAGTAGAAGGTCCTTACAGCTGCGCAGCTTTGTTGACCACTTTATCGCCAGGGACAGCGACGGGGGGTGTGCGCCACTGCATTAGCGTGGCAGAGGTCACGTGCGCTCTGCCGTGCTTCCTTGGCCGCGACGTTTCCCTCCTGGCCTGAGGGGAGATTCCTGTTGGACTCCCCTCGGGCGGGTTGGTTCCTCGGGGGGGGGGGGGGGGGGGGGGTCCCCTGAGGCGAGGGGTCCCTTGAGGCCCTCGTTTCCTCTTCAGGCCCTCGAGGGGAATCGCCTCTCGAGGGTCCCGCCAGGCGGTGACGCCTGGTCCTTAGTCGTTTCGTCTGACTGCTCCGCGTGTGAGGCCTGGGGGGAATGGGCTCTTGATACCCCAGTTCCCACTGGGCCGACATTCCGGACGACGTCGCTCTCCCCATCGTCCACACTCTCAACATAAACTTTCACAAAACAACCTTTGTTCCCCGTGAATGTCCTGGACGACAACACTCTTCCCATCACCCACACTATGGGCCCCTTCATCTCTTGTTTTCCGCAAACCTATCTTCGTCCCCCTTCTCCTCTTCCAAGGCCCCTCCTTCTGTGTTCCAACCAATTATCAATAGATGCAACAAAAATATTAGCAAGTTGGAGAGCCTCTCTCCTTTTTGAAGGGGGTTGCGCCTTACAAAAATCGCTCAAGAGTTTAAGAAAAATGTTCATCTAGTTCAAAAAAATGTTCGTGAGGTCAAAGAAAAATTTATCGTGTGTTTCAGCAACTTGTTTGAGTGTGTCCATGTGAGATAAATATATAGAAAAGTAAACAAAAGGAGAATAAGGGAAGGCTCGCCTTAGGCCTTGTTTGGTTACACCCGAGGTGAGAGGAATTGACATGTAATGGCAGTCAACTGGAAATCGTAATTAAAAAATTGACTTTCGTATAGGTATGGGTTGCCCACTATTAAAGCACATAGTCGCCTCCTCACTCTCCGCATGTTTTCAACTCACCCCCCCCCCCCCCTCCCCCGGTGGTGTAGGTGTTTGCTTGCTCGCCAAATGTTGGAACGAGAATAAAAGTGTGGGATGGTGATGAGTGAGAAGATACACACGAAGGTAGAACATAATTTTTCATTAATTATAAATCAAAATTTTAGAACATAATATTTCGAGTATCGTATGTCTAAATTACGAAATATTTTCACTTTTGAACACCTCATGTCAAGATTTTAAAACTAAATCCCATGTGATGATATATTTTTCTACTTCTAATCCGCGTTACAATATAAGAATACTTCAGCTTTCAAGGTATACTTTCACAGTGTGTGCGTGCTTCCAGAATTTTCACGGTTATACTCAGCGTACTTTCAGATTATTCAATTAAGGGAACACTACTTTTTGTCTCTAGAAATGCAACAACATATACTGGGCGGAAATCTTTAATGTGAAGGCATAATGCCGAGCAATAACCAATACACAATGCAGATACGTAATAAACATACTTAACACTCGGAGCCTGACTCTGAACCAAACTGAAGCCCGTGCCCCAAACTAAACACAAACAGCCATCACATACATGGCAGGCTTCACAGACCGGACGACCTTCCTCCCAGACTCGACACGAACTTAAAACGCAAAACAGAACAAAACGCACGCCAACACTTGATCAAAGGTCCGGTCTTGTTGAGAGTCTGGGCAAGGAAGGCTTCGATTAAGCGCTGGTCTTGTGCTCGCCTGCGGCTGCAGCGGCCTTGTCCTCCTCCCCAGCTGACTTGTGGTATCCAGGCAGCTTGTCCATGATCTTGCCGAGAAGGCCCTTCTTCTCCTTTCCGTCAGGGCTGTTGCTCACCTCCTCGGCGTGCGGCGCGGGCGCCGGCGCCGGCGCGTGCACCGGTGCTGGAGCAGCATGCGTGACCGGCACCGCAGCGGCGTCTTCCGGCTTCTTGTGACCGCCGGGAAGCTTCTCCTTGATCTTCTCCAAGAAACCTTTCTTCTCCTCCTCGGGCACCGCCGCCGGTGGCGCCTCTGTCTTCACGTCACCGTCGATCTTCTCGACGGGAACGGCGGTGTCATGGTGGTGGTCACCGTGGGTCTGCAGAGCCGCGGGGGGCGCCGGCGCGGGCAGGCCCGTCGTCACGTGCTCGCCCTCGGTAGTGTCCTTGTGGCCGGGCAGCTTCTCCTTGATCTTCTCCTTGAGACCCTTCTTCTTCTTCCTCTTGATCACCTCGCCGTTGTCATCGATCACCTCCTCCTCTTCCTCGTCACTCGACTGTAGAAAACAACACGATCATTCACGAGGTCAGTGCCGTACAAATAACCACGCCAGACCACAAAACAGGCCGACGAAGTAGCGAGCGCTAATAGATGACGTTTATACACACTTACCGAGCTAGAGCTGGAGCTGGATCGCTGCAGCTTGGTGAAGAGGGTCTCATGCTTCTCGCCCCCCTCGTGCTCCTCCTCCTTCTTCACCTCGGGCTCTTCCACGGAGACCTTCTCCATGCTGCTGGCCAGTTCCTCCTCCTGCTTCTTGTCCCCGGCCTCCTCCTTCTTCTTTCCCAGGAAGCCGTCGAAGAGGCCCCTGTCGGTCACCTCGACCTGCTCGGCCTGCTGCTCAACGGCCTCACCTCCCTGGTGTGACTGGGTGCTCCTCTCATCCTCCATCGATTGATCGGTTTTGCTTTGCGAGAACTACAGATCAGCAAGAGTAACAGTTGGTTCTTGGCTTGTGGCTTTTGCTTTGGCTCAGCTGTGAATGAATGATGAAGGTGTCCAGGGTAGAGCCCGTCCTTATATAGACGTGATCTGGAAAAGAGATCGAGAGCCGGTGCCGAAAGGCGTCTCTCCAACGCTGCATCTCGGCCAGCGCTGTACGTGAGGACACACGCAAAAGAAAAAAGAAACACAGAAGCTAGCAAGGACGGCTTGCTCACTCATTCAACGTCGCGAGTGACAGCGTGTCGGCCAGGAATAGAGACGTGACGCGGGAGCACGTACGGGACGGCCAGTGGAGCCACGACGCGTGTCGCGCCGTGCGTGGGGCGGCCGTCGTCCTACATGGAGATGCGTCGACAGAGGTCGGCGGCCATGTGGAGTGGTGGTGGTGGAGCAGCTACGCTACGCTCGCCGAGGCGTGGCCGGCTGCGATAGGTCGGCGAGATGCTCCCTCCCTCCCCGTCTTCCTGGCGTCTTCTCCGGCTCCATTGCCGACTCGACGCTTGTCCATCCACGCCTGTCGCTCTCCGATGATCCACCTCATGCATCAGGGAGACTATTTAACCGATTGAATTAGTAGTCGATCGACTATCGAACAGTAGCGAAAGCATTTTTGTTCGGATACGATTCGTCGGGATTATCTAAATGGTTGGATGATGGCATTAATACAATTTTCTTCTTCTCTTTCGGATGATGATCAGCACAGCTTAGCACGACGCCACAGAAGAAGCAAGCAGAAGAAAGAGTTCGTGGCGGATTTCGACACTGCTAAATCAAGGGTTGCAAGTTGGCGCCGCACGTCGGGAGAGTGATTACTGATTAATTGCACCGGCCAGCGAGGTCCGTGACTAGGACGACGAGTAGAGATATCCAGAGAGCCCGACGTTGACATGTGGGGTCGAAGCAGCTCTAGTCCCACACGTCCGTCGGCCAGAGCCTAAACAAAGCATGTAGGGTTTGGTTTGGTCCGGCGGGATAAGCTATCAAAATCAGGCCCCGATCGATGTGCAGGGCTTGTTGTTGTAATCAGATCGTTCGAGCTAGCCCACCCTATTTCCTCTCTCGCTTTGATGGAGCTTTCGTGGGCAAATGTCGGTGGCGTGTCTGCCTTTCTGGTTCCCTTCTTTTTCACCGTCCAGACGGACATCACCGGCCAAGTTCGATCGGGCACGGACCGTACGCTGTTTAGCTGGAGACTTTCGGTGCACGAGATGCCGTGACAACCAGCAGCTGGGGAAAAGTTTGGTGGCTCTCCGCTCTCGATTGACGGCAGACAATTAGTATCTCTTTTAATTATCCCTCCATCAATGTACATGCGCTTTATTTAAAACTCTACGTCACAAACCGCCAAGCATATGGACCACCTATCAGGCCTATCTTCATCTTACTCGCCCTGTCTCTCTCCCAATGGATACACATTCTTTCAAGCACTTGGCATGCTTCTTTCGCTACAACGGGAGACACCCCCCACCGTTATCGGGTCATTCACGTTCACGTACACCTTGTCCTCGATCGGCATTCCAACGAACACCATCCCAACGGCTGCGTCCACGAGGCTGGTGACGTGCATGACACCCCACTCGATCGACGTGCCGCTGACGACATTGATGAGGGCGAGGCTGGGCATGGAGGTCGGGTCGGAGGGGTCGAAGGCGATGACATCGACTACTGAGATGAACATGGAGCCCAGGTGCGTGCTTGGCAGTTTGCTCGTAGGCTTCGCCGAGGACGTGGCACTCCTAAGGCGGGAGCTAATGCTTTGCGGGTTGGCAGCGAGGCCGCTCATTCTAACTTCTAAGTGTAAGTGCCTCTACGGGCGACATCTTCGAATTATTCTTGATCAAATTCTTGATGAAATCGCTTGCGGTACGAGTTGAGATGGATGAAACCGAATATCGAATCTGGATGAAGATGCAACGAACTTCATGGATGTCTAGAGAAGGTGCATGTATGTGATGCTTTCGTCCACGCGCAACCTCTTCTTCGTCTGCACACCACACACAACTAGCTGACGATGAGCTCCATCGGCAAAGGGTCATCGGAGCTCAAGAGCGGGGATGTCTCGAGGCGATGTCGGACGTACTCAGAGCTTCCCGTGGTCGAGGATGCTTGAGATGACATCATATAGCCATGTGAGGCTACGCCATGAACCTCGGTGGACCGGCGTGACGGTAGCCTCCTCACTCGGAGTCATCTACATGTGTGACCTTACAAATAGGCCATGTCTATCAGAAATGCTATCAAAACGAGATTAATTATAAATTGATACTATCTATAGTGAGTAGTGACTGCCACAAATGTGGTATTTTTATTTAATTCATTTCAGTAGGCGATCGGCCGGACGAACGGAATGTATCGGCACCGATGTGGAATCATAACTCGAACAGAGCCACGCATAAACTAATTTGTCAACAACATCGGATCCTGCATGCCCGGGTGGCCACTGGCAAGTGCTTCGGCTTTCTCACACAGATCGTACGAGCCTACGAGGCAGCAGACACGGGCACCGGGAACCGACTCAGTTCAGCGGCTCGTGAGGCGCTCACTCATGGTTGATGCACCCGAGTAATGCTACACCTACGGGATAAACAAGTTACAGAAAGCTTACGCGGTGACGTAGCAGCCGAAGTGGAGCCAGCGTGTATTAGTAGATCAGAACAACAAAGAAAAAGAAAAAAAAGACAGCAAATGTGATCTTCGCATCTCATGTCCCCGATCCCCCCTCTCTCCGCATCTTCGGGCGCGGCGACTACACGGCAGTTGCGCGGCCTCTTCAGAAGGAGCATGGTGAGCGCCACCTCGATGACCTCCCGTTCATCTGGCAGCTGAGCGGCGGCCTTCCCCATGACATATGCAGAGCAGCAAACCCTCAGCGGCGGCCCGGCAAGCTCGCCTCTTCAGAACCAGAGCAACGACGATCTCGCTTTCCTTGAAAGCGGTGGGACGAGCTCGCCGTTTTCAGCAGCTGCGCGCCGACCTCGTGCAGTGGTCTAGCTAATCATCATTGTTCCTAGAAGTTCACATAACTGCTAAGCAATGGGCTACTCTTCTATCTTCTGAAGATCCAACTTAAGTTATATTTCTTTTCAAATGCAACCGTAGTTTTCAATCCACTCCAGAATTTTGATCTTGGTAACGACATTAACCATTCTATACTACTCAAAGCTTCCTTCCATCCAGCAGCCCTCCGTGGCCCCGGCTTGCTGTCCAGCAGCTCGCCGCGCCATCGTCTTCTCCGACCAACAGCTTGCCGCGATGCTGACGCCTACGACCAACAGCTAGCATCATCTAGGGCCTACGGTGCCTGCGACAAGGGTTGGCCCGGCGGCCCCGCCGCCAACAAGAAGCGTTCCGTCCGCCTGATTAAGATTGGAGATTTCTTGATTTCTTTTCCCCACACCAGTCGGTTTCTATTTTCTCTTCCATGCAAGCGCCACGTCTGGAGACACGTTAGCCCGTAGCGTTTTCCGTATGCTTGGCGTCCGTAGGTGTAGCATTACTGCTCTACATAAAGGGGCAAGGAGGCTGCCAACCTTGCCAGTCGGGCGGTGTGGGACTATCCCACACCAGCCACAACCCTTGCAAGGTGCGTTGGCCCTAGGTGGGCCCCTTGTGGCCCACCTAGGCAAGCCGAACCAGCCCTCCTCCCTTGGGGGAAGCTCCCCCCCCCCCCCTATGGGCCTTCTTTCCACTAGAAGGCCCATTTAGGAAGATCTGCATTTAAAAATTTGATAATAAATATGTAAAATCATATTTAAACATTAATTACACTAATTAATATCAAACATATTATATATAATTTATTCTAGCTCTGAAAACTATTTTGTCGCTGCCCGATCTCCATCGGACCATTTCCGGGACGTTCCCGGTCATCTCTTTCCTTTCCGGTTGTCTTGTCAAAACCCCTTATGTGTGTTACCCTAGCGGTTCGATATAATAGCAGACATTATCAAGACTCCTCTCCGATCATTGACTAACTCGTAGGCCTGGACCCCATGAATTAATCGTTGTGATATAACGAATGACTTTCATCTATCAAACCTGGACGTCTAGTCTTAAACCTTTTGTCATAGCGATACTTAGCGTGTCCGAGCATCATTCTCAGATTTCTCCATTCCTAGCATGATCTTGTTACCGACATCGCTATCTTCTACTCGTCTATGATATTATGTCAGCTAGTGACCTAGTCACATGTTTGCAAACTCATTTGACATAATCTCACCGAGTGGGCCCTAGAGTATCTATCTGGCTAAACGGACTGACAAATCCCGTTGTTGACCCCTCATCTCAACTACCCCCTTCCGATACCCAAAAGTATCACCATTATTGTCATACTAAATAAGATACGACGTTTGGTGCAATCAAAGTATCTTCCAGGAATAACAATAAGAGTTGGTCTCACGGTCTTAAGGCGTAATGACTACGTCCTATAAATATGGGTATGACCATCACATCGTTACACCAACGATATGACTTTCATTACCGATCGGCGCCATGCCCTATGATCGGAAAACCTCGATCCTCAATCGTGCAACGAAACTAGTCTTAGTAGAGGCAACTAGGGACCTGGTTGTTTATCTACCACACCTGTATTAATGTTTCCGCTTAATACAGTTACATTATGGTATAAAACATATAATGAAAAATTGGGATATTACCAATAAACTATGTTTATTAAGTGCCTCTAGGGCATATTCCCTTCAGTCTCCCGCTTGCACTAGAGTAACACTTAATCTAGTTTACAACTTGGTAAAAGCTCAGCACCCATAACATCTTGGTGCCTGCTCGTCTCGTGGAAGAGGAATACAGTCAACAGATCTCACACATGGAGACCTATATGTGCTTTGTAACACTTCTATGTCACCTAGTTTGACATCATCCCGTATCTTACGATGACGGTGAAATATATCCTAGTGGATGGAGTGAGACTCGAACATTCGCGTAGCATGGGACTTAAAAGTCTAAGACATCTATTAAGGGGACCACATACGCTCCAAAAACTGCTCAGTCCAATCACACTTGCTACTTCTGAAGTTGCCATGTATTTCTATACCTTTGTAGATTATGCGCCAGTGCATTCATATGCGACTTCACAAGCTAACCATGTCTTTCTTCAAAACTTGAGATTTCTATATGAGATTTCTAGTCGTATGGGTTAGTGTCACAACTTGCATCATCGTAACCGTTTTACGACAAGTTGTCTTTTCACTCTTACCCTTTACTAGAAAACATATCTTCAGTTCTCATAGACACTGAAAAATATACTTAACGTTTGTTCATTGATCCACACAAGGATAACTCTAGAACCTGTTCATTAACCAAGAACTCGGGTCACACCAAGTCGATCTTTCAGTCTGATAGAATCTATGTCTGATACATAGAAAATGTCGAATATCATTTTCTATCACTGAAAATGCCAAGATAAACTTAATATTTTACCTAGTCATACAAGCAAGAACAATCTTCTTCGCTTTTCCTATTATGAAACACTTCAGAATCTTAACTTAGGAAATATTCCGACCTAATGTTATTAAGCCCCTTACGATCTATACAATTATAAATCAGATGCCTAATACTCCTAACTTCATTTCATAGAAAATTTAATCACTTAAATAATCCTTTACACTCTACCAAGAGGATCTGTGTCATTCAATATGTTGTTACATACGAAATCACAAATGACACCTAGCTCCCACTCAAATATGCCTTCCGCATATCAGATCAAGGAAAATCTACTTAGCTCCCACTCAAATATGCCTTCTGCATATAAGATCAAGAAAAGCTATTTTGCTCTCACTCACTTATTTGCAAATGCAAGTTTCTTCAACTATTTTGGACAACTCCAAAATCCTTTGATCACATCATCAAAGTGAAGATTCTAAGTTTCTTCAACTATTTTGGACAACTCCAAAATCCTTTGATCACATCATCAAAGTGAAGATTCTAGCTCCGATATGCTTGCTTCCGCCCATGAATGGACATTAGCATCCTCAGGATTACAAACCATTATTGTACTGATTACAACTCTTTCTTAATGACACTGTTAAGAAACATGGTTTTCTTATCCATCTATTAATTTCTCATTCGAAATTATAGTAATTGCTAAACGACCCAGAATAGATTTAGGCTTCGCCACTTGAGACATTGTGGTCAACTTTTGAATCTGTCGAAACTGTTTCACGACAAATCGATCCTTTTCAATGTCTACTCTCTCATAAAATTCCATATTCTGTTAACATCCTAGATGCCATCAAGAAGATCTCCCAAGTCATTACCTGGTAATCGTACATGGATTTTATTTCGGATCATATATGACTCATAGCCATTTCTCGGACTTAGGTCCACCATCTCTTTTTCGTAGTTTGTAGGTCTGCCATATTCTATTAATATAACATTCATATCAAGATTGTCGTAACTTACAGTGTGGAACACAACCTCGTACGCCTACGTTTTTAGTATGAGCTCAGAGCATCATGATCTTGTATCATCAGCTTTTTCAAGCTGTGGAGCATGACATCGAAAACACTTTCGGTTGCACCACTCTGATGTCTAGAGAGAAAGTTCATCAACTTTGTCTTGATCTACTTTCTTTCTCACTTATACTCTTGGATAAGAAACTATTTCTTTCGCAAGGTATATCCCGGTAACGATTTTGCCTATGTCGTGAGACATGTACCCAACTAACTCTTTAGGTACGGTACACTACAAAGATTAATCCATTTTATGTTTGATCACATTGAAACACTAAATTGTTGAAACGACAATCCAGGCTAAAAGCCATGCCATGACTCATATGGTATTGTCTACATGAATTTAAATGGTTTCCCTATTACCTAACGTGAATGTTACGTTTCTACCATATGACTCTAATGATCACAATAATTCGGTAAGAGATTTATTTACCACACACTATTCGATAGGGTGTAATTACGACGTCCTAACATACCATAACACTATGGTGTTCCATGCGACGTAATTTGTGGAACTCTTCTCACAAGTCTTCCAATGATGTGCCAACATTATAACTCAAATCTTTATTTTCTTGATCTGTATCGCGGGAATTTGATTTTTCTTGTTAAATTTATTTCCTACTTCATTCTGAACTTGTTTGATCGAATCAAAATTCCAGACTAACATTCCCTGAGTGGATATCCATATATCTACTCGGAATATTCATGAAGTCTATGAAATAAAGACTTCCACTAAACGTTAAAGTACTTCATGATTCACATACACCCATATGCAGGATTCTCAACAAGCTATACTCAAAACGTTCAGTGAAGTTCACGAAATAAAGGTCTCCACTACTCGTCAATTGCTTCATTGAACCACATACATCTACATGCATGACTATCAATAAGTTATATGCCCGTTTTCTGAAAACGGTGTCTTAGTTATTTTGCAAGTGTCAAAAGATCAAATCTAAGAACTTGTAGATCCATCCGGTATGGAGCTAATTCATTGACTATAACATTGACATGAATTAAATGGTAGTGCCACACATATTGGTGTCTTTATTAAGTTCGTATCCCTTGGCATTAATATTGTGAATGTGGGAGCTTCTACCATCTAAACTCAAATCGGCATATGATCATTACTTCATAAATATAGGACAACGAAATTGTCACTAATATAACCCTGAAGTTGCTGCTGGCGAATGGCGTCGAGGCTAATTATGAAGCTTCCATGTCGGATTACCCAACGAAGCCAAACGGGAAACCCTCGTCTTTTCGAGGAGTCTCAATTACCGCTGCTCGCCTTGCTCAAGTTAGCATTTGCACTGGAGAGCGTCGTCAAGCCGTTGTAGCCTCCGAGCTCCAGTCACGTGGCCACAAGGCCAAGTTGGTAGCTCGTGAGTGAGTGTTTCATGTGTAATAGACTGAGCTCCCTATTGTAACATAAGACCTCGCAGTATATTCTGCGTTTTGGTTGTTTTCTGTTTTTATGATTTGTTCAAGCCACGCTAGCTTTCTTGTCTTCCTTGAGATCCTGCTCTCGATTCCGCCGAGTGAGTCGTATGTGATTTATGCAGTATGAAACGAGTCTCAATTCCCCAAGTCTACTGGGTGAACGTGCATGTATGATCTTTGAGTAATACCCAACCCCCGAGTCCGTCGGGTGGGTTATACGTGTTTACAAACTTTTTAAGAAAAACCCAGCCCCTGAGCCCGTTGGATGGGCTTATGTGTTTTTATGATTTTTAAAAAGATCCAGCCCCCGAGTCACTCGGGTATATGTGTGTAACCAAGATGTTGTAACAAAGTATCGTTTATTGATCAAATCTGTCCAGTAGACCGCCTCAATAAAGCCTTCTAGTTCCCGTGGGTACCCTGGTATGGAAAAGAGCGCGTCTGAAATCTACTACGACTTTTACACTGATTTGTCGAGAGACCTATGCGTAGAAACGACGTAAGTGTGCCACATTCCATGGGTTATGTGATAGTTCTCCCGTCTGTGCATGCTTCAGTCGATAAGCTCCTCCCTCAATGAATTCCGTAATTATGAATGGTCCTTCCCATGGTGACGCGAGTTTGTGGACTTTCTTCTGTTTTAGTCGCAACACCAAGTCGCCTACCTCGAAGGTCCTTGGTCGGAGACGTCGACTCTGATAATTTCTCAGGTACTGCTGGTAAACGGCTGTGCGGGCCAAAGCCGTGTCGCGTGCTTCATCTAGTATATCCAAGGCGTCCTCTTGTGACACATTTGCCTCTTTCTCTTCGTATCATTCTATTCTTGGTGCGCCAAATTTTATCTCTGGTGGCAGGACTGCCTCTGCTCTGTAGACCATAAAGAACAGAGTGAACTGTGTTGACGTGTTTGGGGTTGTGCAAATACTCCAAAGTACTGCTGGCAGCTCCTCGACCCAAGCACCCGCGGCTCTTTTGAGTGGAACTAGTAGTCTTTTCCTGATGCCTGCGCATACGAGGCCGTTTGCTTTCTCGACCTGTCCATTTGACTGCGGATGCGCTACTGATGCGTAGTTGAGTGTGATATCCCACTCTTTGCAAAAGGTTTGGAATTCCTCTGCTGTGAAGTTTGTGCCGTTGTCTGTGATGATGTTGTTCGGAACACCAAAGCGACAAACTATGGATTGTATGAACTTGACCGTTGTGGATGATGTTGAACTTGTGATTGGGATTGCTTCCATCCATTTTTTGAATTTGTCGACTGCCACAAGTAGGTGTGTATGTCGTCCAGGCGATGACTTTTTGAGTGGTCCTACCATATCGAGCCCCCATTGGGCGATCGGCCATGTTAATGGTATGGTTTTGAGTGCTGATGCTGGCGCGTGGGGTTTTGTTGCAAATTTTTGGCACCCGATGCATCTTATGACGATGTCTTTTGCGTCTTTGAGTGCAGTAGGCCAGTAGAATCCCGCTCTGAAGGCTTTAGCTACCAACGATCGACTGCAAGCATAATGTCCACAAGTTCCTGCATGAATGTCACGGAGTATAGTTTTACCGTCCTCTAAATATACGCATCTTTGGAAGATACCTGACGTGCTTCACTTGTAGCGTTCACCGTCGATAACGGTGTATTCTTTTGCTCTTCGAGTAATCCTTCTGGTTTCTGCCGTATCGTCTGTAGCTCCTCTCAGAGCATATATGCTAAAATTGGTTCGGTCTAGGCTGGAGTTAGGTGATCGCCTTGGCATAAGAGGACTTCGACTGCTGGGTCTAGTGTGCTGGGTGTGCTACCTGCAATTGTTTCTTTTGGATTTGTCGTTGACCGCTTCTTTTGGATCGATCTGTGCGTGATGCGCTCCAGAAACACACCTGGTGGGACTTGCGCCTTAGTCGACCCAATGTTGGCTAGTATGTCTGCTTCCTCATTGCTTTCTCGTCCGATATGCCGTAGCTCGCAACCGTCGAAGTCGCCTTCCAGTGTGTTGTATAAATCGCGGTATGCAATCATATTTGAAAGGGCATGTGCCCTCATGTATGGTTTTGGTAATTAATGATAATCCCTAAGGACTAATGTGTGTTTTGAGCATATTGCAAGTATGGCTTGAAGTTGTCAAGCCATCACCTATATGAAGAAAGATGGTATCTTCCATGGGCTTGCAACAAGAATATCAAGTTATATAGCTCATGGATGATGATGTCATGCCATGATCGTCATCAAGGTTGACTAGTGCAAGACCAAGGGAAGCTACCGGAGACATGAAGACGAAGCTAAGCGAGACTCTCCCATGTTGGAGTATGGGGGAGTATATGGAGGAGTCTTCATCGAGCATGTGCTAGCAAGCGCAATCAAGAAAGGTGGTCCACTTGAAGAGATCAAGATCGTCATCTTCTAGCTCAAGTGGATTGCTCAAGGCAAAGGTATGATCTTGATAGGGCTATAGGATAGATAGACGTACTATCAAGAGGGGCTCTCAAGTGAGTAACTTGATCGCATCTTTGTGGAGAGCTCAAACCTTTGCACGCTTGGCATTTCATATTTCTTGGTTCTTATTTGGCTTTTCTCCTTGTTGGTTTTTGGTGCTTGTCGTGATCTTCATGACAAGACCAAGTTCTTCGAAAACAGTTTTAGTATGGAAGAGTCGTTACGTTTTCGGTGTGGAAATATTACCGGTTCAACCTTGAGGAAAATTCCACACCTTCACATGTTTTGGTAGCCCTCTCCTTGTCAGTGCCTTTCCAACGGAGTTGGTCTCAAATCATTCGGAGTTTATTTGCAAAAGATATTGCAGTTCTGTTGTTTCTGCAGTTTTTCAAAGGGACGGAAATGTCCGGACCTTGCTCGGAGATTTCCGGTGCTCGGAGATGTCCGAGCCCCAGTCCGGAGATCTCCGAGTGACAGAAGATTTTGCCAAGTCCAGAACTCAGTTGCATACTGATTCAGTTCAGGTTTCCATCGGATTTTCTACCGGAGATGTCCGGGGTCCGGAAATCTCCGAACCTGGTTCGGATATTTCCGGACAACAAGTTGCAGTTTTTCGCCAAGTCTTTTTTGCCTTCAGCACCGATCTTTCTCAGCTCGCGTCGGAATTCCTACCGGAGATTTCCGGGGTCCGGAAATCTCCAGACCTCAGTTCGGAAATTTCCGGACTGGCGATTCCCAACGGCTAGAAATCAGGGAGGGGCTATAAATACCCCTCCCCTTCTTCTTCCTCAAGTTGACGACTTTCCCCTCTCTCTCTATTGCCATTGTTGACCTTGGGAAAGCTTGCCCCCTCTCAAATCCTCCCATGATTCTTGCATATCTTTGAGGGAAAAGTGAGAGGAGATCTTGATCTACAATTCTACCTATCCATCTCTCCTCTAAGTGAGGGGAATGACGAGGTGTTAACTCGACAAGTCCCAGGGTTGTGCACCCCAGGTTGATTGATGGGGAGAGAGATGAGTGCAGGTGGTCACGACGGCTAACAAGCAAGGATTTACCCAGGTTCAGGCTCCCGGAGGATAACACCCTACTCCTGCTTGTCTGATTATTGATGCGAGTTGTGGTTACAATGGCGAGATTGCGATCTCGCTAGGGTTTGTGGCCGTGGCTATGAGCGTGTCCTCTGGGACGAGCAACCCTCCTGGCTTTATAGGCAGCCAGGTCTCGGGTGGTTGGTGCCGATGGCAACTACAGATATGGCAGGTTATGTTTCCTAACCGACTCGGACTAGGTTACATGGTACCCCGCGTGGGCCTTCTGTGGGCCTTCCTGTCCTTGGCGCGGCCCAGGTAGCCTTATCGTGGGCTACCCGAAAGGCAGCCCCACGTCAGTAGCCCCCGAGTGCTTGGTCGAAGCGTAGAGTCGAGCAAAGGACTCCTTCCTCCTGGACGCGCCATTGGATTGCTTGATCTTGAGCTTGAACTCGATTTCCTCAGCCGAACCGGCCGCTCCCGATGGGAGTAACCTTTGCAGTCGAATTACTTTGCCTTCATCTTCTTGCGAAGCTTGCTTCTACTCAGCCTGCTTGGCTTACTTATGGATGGATTCGGCTGCTCGAGCTTACTCTGTTGCCACCCGAATGGTTTCTTCGGGTTCTCGGATCATCAGCCGATCCTACCTTGTTGGTTTCAGCTTTGAAGCTTACTACTCGAATTACTCTGTCGAGTTGCTTCAATTGATTTTGGAGCCGTTGGCTTGATGACGTCACTGGTGACGATCTGTTGCACGCCTCTGCGCCCGATGGGACGTGACATGGCGGGCCCCGCTGTCAGAGCTGACCGCGGTCAACAGTTGTCACGTCTCCGAACTGGGCGCGAAATTTGCGCGGCATGATGATGACGCCTCAGTTTTCGTGCGTAGTGGACGAAGTGGGCGGCGACGGTTGGTTTCCTCGTGTGACACGTGGACGGCCGGATGTGTCTGCTCGGAGCCCTTGTTCTGTGGACGGTTGATGTAGCGTACCTGCACTTTTAATAAGGCAGATACCTGTGTATAGTGCAAATCCCTGGATCGATTCATTTGCACACACAGTTTACGATGTAATATCACAACAAAGCATCAATTATATTACATCGATGATCCAGAATTACAAAATATTTTATACAAGTTGCATAGCGTAAAGCTAGCATTGAAAAAGTACACAGCGGAAAACAATAGCAGTGAGCCTCTATAACTTTCATGCTGCCACAGGCGAAAACATGTTGGTTGTAGACTCGAAACCTTTACGAAACCTCACTCGTCATCTGATCAAATCTGCAATAAGAAAAATATTGCAACAACGTGGGTCAGATTCCATTAAAAATGGAGTCTGGCAAGTGACACTATGGTGGACACTTAAGGAATAACTCTAAAGCCTATATGCATATTTGGCTGGTGGAGCTCAAGGCTAATTTGCATAAAGCCAATTTTTCCTACTCTTTTGAAAACACTTTTCTTGAAATCCAGATGAGTATGGCTTGAAAACCATAAATCTCATCTTCCCTTGTTCACCCATCAAGTTTTATTCTGAAGTTGGAATGGTGGAATCCTCCGTTGACGTCCTTGATCAGCTGCTCAAAATTGTCCGTAACCGGGGACACGGCTAAGTACTCAGTTTTACACTCTGCAGAGGTTGTGCACTTTCACCATTGTACCCATTCAACCAAGATATCCTTTACACACCATTTGTGATAAGGAAAGGGAGAGAATGAGACGAGATCTTTCAGAAGCATTTTCCCTCCCACCTGGCTTGACCCGTTCCACCTAACATCCCCCTACATCTGCTTGTCAAGCCGGAGAGAGTCCACGCAACATAATTGATCAAGCCAGAGCCCATATGGCAATGGCTGCACTGGAAGCAATCGTCACTCGGAGTTCTTCAGATTCCTCGGTTCCTGGGTGGCCGTTCACAAGTGTACGTACTCCAGGAACCATAGACATGGACCTGAGTAGCCACTCAACATAACCCATGCAACCAATTACCACCCAGGTGTTTCATTAACTTTGTGGATGTGCACTCTCAGGTAAAAGTCACCATGATCACAGCCCTAAGTAGAATAGAAATTCATCCTAGGCGAAGACAGCCATGAGCACAGTCCTGAGTAGTCACTTAACATTTTGTAAAAACCTTTCATCAATTGCATAGCATCAATATTTCTGCTAAGTATGATATAGGAACCTAGACACAGGAGTAAGGAGTTCTACACAGGTTTAGCATAGCAACACATGCATATAAAAATACACTAAGTAATGCATAAGAAATAATAGGAAGTTTATGAGGTGTGCCACTTGCCTTTGAATGTTGTCGTTGTTCACAAACTCTTTTCAACAACGAACGTTTGCTCTCCGTTTAATCTAAACAATAATAGCAACAACAATACAACAATCAACAAACAACAATCATCAAACATACATGCTCATATCAAATGAACAACAAGTTTCGTAAAACTCCTAAGGAAAGCATGTCATGTATGATATGCAAATTGTTTCTAAAGGCTAGAGATGCATGTTATGCTATGAACATCTCTTAAGTTAATGCAAGGCAAATAGGTGGGTCAAGAATGACTAAGGACTAAGGTCTTAAGTTGGATAAACATACTTTGTTTTATATCTTCTTGAAACAAGCACTCAAATGGCTTAGCCATGATGTGCAAAATACTTAGGGAAAAATACTAAGTCCTATGTTCAAGATGATCAACAATTATTATCAACTCTTTGTAAATTGGACATTCACTATAGTGAGAGAGACAGACACCCGGCCAGCCACTTAAATTGTGGAACAGGTCTCATGTACGTGGACATGTAAGGTTTGTTTCCAGGCCGCTTCATCTCACTATGCTGCTAGGATCCAACAACTTCAAGATGATAACATCATGATCAAAATTTGTTTAAGTCTAAAAGACAAGATTAGGAAAGAGGGAAAAGATAGAAAGAAAGATGTAGTTGTCCTCCAGGCTTCATCTCCAGACTTGTAACTTCCTTCTGGATGATGTCTTGATTGAGTTCTTGGTAGTCTTGATGAATCTTCAGACTTGATGATTCTTGTATCCTCGAGGCTGGTCTTGGATTTACTTAGTCTTCATGAAGTCTCAGAAGAGAAGAAAAGACAGAGAGAGAGACTTAGAGAATAAAAGGGGGTTGGCCTTCTTGAACTTCTTCTCACTTTTCTTCTAAGTGCTTGACATCTTGAGGATGCTTCCAGAGTCTGTTTTCTTCTAAGTCCTTCATGAAGTTTCAGAGAAAAGAAAGAGAGAGAGCAAGACTTGGAAAATATTTGCTGGTTGGTCTTCATGAACTTCTTCTTGATTTTCTTCTAAGTGTTTCTTCTCCTTGTAGATACTTCTGAAGTCTTGTTTTTGGCTAAGTCCTTCGTTGGTCTTCCAGCTCCATGTTGAAAATTACTAAGTGTCTTAAGTGTATAGCACTTTTCTCAAAATACTAAGTTTGAAAATAATCCTAACTTAGAGAAAATGGGGAGGAGTTTTTCTTATGGTAACTATAACTATAAAATATGCTATGAATGAATTGAAATTTTAAATCACAAGAAACATAAAAATAACTTTTGTGATTTCTTTATAAATATGCATGACTTTATAATTGCAGTTTAATTAATTTCTAGTTTTGGAAAATATAATAAAAGGAATAATTATAATATTAAAGTTTCCTATGATTAAATTTTTATAACCAAAATTTATAATTTGTGTTAATAGACAGAGAGCATTTACTTAAATCAATTGCAACTGGATTTAATCAAAAACAATGTTTCTATTAAAGTTATTTAAACAAAATAGTCAAACTTATTCAAATTGAACACACAACTATGAAATCATTCAAAAATTACTCAAAAATATTTTATAGCAGTGGCATTAATTTACAAATATTCTAAAGTTTCTAAAACATATTTATTTGCAATTTTTGGATTTATAGATTTAAAGTTATTACAAATATACTCAGATTCACCATTTGAAATTTGAATATTTTATACTAAGTCAAATTTGAATTTTGTCAGATCGAAAATATTCTACATGTCAAGAGCTTTCCAAATATATAAAAATTATTAAATTTGGAGTTGTGGTTAAAAAGTTGTGAGAGATCTAAGTGACAGGGGTGTTTCTGCAAAACTGCCAATTAAATTTAATTAATAAAATTGTTTTCCACGTGGCAGCTGACTGGGCAGTGACGTGGTGCTGATGTGGCTGCCACGCGGCGCTGACTGGATAAGTTATAGATCTGGGCCGTCAGATCTGGATCTGACGGTCCAGATCGGATCGTACCGCTTCGTCCGCGACAATCTAATCTAAGGCGAGATTGGATCGGACGGCTCACATTGCGTACCAGAAGGTGGCGGCGCGGTGGCTACCGGCGACGAAGGAGACGGCGGTGCGGCTCGGGATCGAACGGCCTTGACGCTGGAGTTGCTCCCCGGACGCGAGAAGATGACCACGACGTTCGGCGTGAAGCTGCGACGGCGAAGGGGTCGTCTACGACGAGCAGCGCGTCCTCGAGCAGTGCTGGTTCGTGGACGATGGCGCGGCGGCTCCGATGAACTACGGGTTGAGCAGAGCTCGGTGATTCTGCTGCACAAAAGCACGGAGAAGGCGTCATCGGAAGCGCATCGGAGAGGGAAGAATTTCGGCGCGGTCTCGACTCGGGGTAGGAGCTCACCACACCGGATTTGGCGAAATACGGTGGCAGCAACAGCGAACTCCGGCGAGCTCCTCCGGCGGCCTGGGGGCACGATATACTTAGGGTTTGAGGGGGAAAACGGCGGCGGGATCCGGGGTTTATATGGGCGCATCTACAGCAACAAATCCCGCAAGAAACGGGAAGGATTCGACTCCGATTCGATTTCAGTTTCGGCGCGATATTCGGATAGAAGTTGGAGAAGAACGGCTGACGTCACCGCTGACGTCAGCAACTATTTTCTTTTTCTGATTTTATTTATTTAATTCATATCTTTTGATTTAAATGTCCAAATGATGTCAAATTAATTTCTAAAAATTTGTAAAAATAATCTCTTGCTGTTAAACCAGTTGTGGGTATGTTTTGAGAACTTTTTTAAAATTAATAAATTTGAAATGTTGGTTTAATACAAAATTGATACTTAATATCAATTTTGAATTTATAACTTAATTACATTTTCTTTTTGCTAAATAAAATTTGTAAAATACCCACATGCAAATATGTTTGAAATAGAGTTATTAAAACTCATTTTACTGTAATTATTCATCTTTATTTTGGCATAAGAGTAGAATAACATAGTATAATTATTTTTAAAGTAATAGAAATTATAATGGATTCAAGTTTTAATTCAATTTTATTTTGTGCACCATTAAGTTTTACATTATGAGAAATCATTTGAAAACTTCATAACATCTTTGGAAAAGTTTTTATATTTAATTCATTTCCTTATATAGAATACACTAATCATTTCATGCTTTGAAAATACATGAAATTCATTTAAGCAAATGAAATGTTTATTTGGCTAATTCATTAATTTAAGATCTATGAAGTTTTAAAGTTATACACTATAGGCTTATATTTTCCAAACTATATTTTGAACTTGGTTAAAGGAATGAAAACCATTTAGTAATTATATACCATTTTGAATAATCTTATATTTATGAATAGATATGGCTAAGTGGTTTAATTCAAATACTTATGAAGAAACTAATTTATTTAAAATAAAATGGATTGTAGTTTGTAGAATATTTCTCAAATTATATTTTAAGATTTTTGAAACACAGTGGATAATAAAATGTTTAAACTGTGACATTTGAAATATTAAACCCAAGTTTGTAGTCTTCCATAGTTGGTTTCCTTATGCATTTAATATTTTAGTTTAATAAAAAGAAAAGTTTTAAATTTTAGTGATTTTTGAACATTCCAAAATGTTGGGATGTTACAGACTACCACCCTTAAAAGGAATCTCGTCCCCGAGATTCGGAGAAGCTAGAAAGACAAAATAATTGTTTGATTGATTCTGATAACTCGAGGTGTTTTGGGGAATGAAATTTTTGACATGGAAACTTGAAAACTTGACAGTGAATGGTTTTTCTGATTAGAAGGATGAAAAGAAAGATAGTTTGAGATCTCTGTGTTTAAGCGACTGGGTTTGAATTCTCTAGGTGGCTACCACCCTTAAAAGAAATTTTTGTGGTCAGTCTAGAAACTTTGTGTAATCTCGTTTATTCCTCTGATGTAGAGCGTACAAGTGTTCAAAATACAATGGCATGTGGTGGATACAGAAAGTTTTTAGCACTCAAGCTTTCCACTCGGTCCTTGGAGAGATTTATTCTTCTTCCACTCGGGGCAGCCACTGACATAGTGTCCTGTTGCTCCGCATCTGCGACAGGTCACGGGACTGATGATTTTCTTGTGTGAGCGGTTAAGGCATTTCTCCTTCCTCTTTACTGGGCACTTATCAGCATAATGTCCTTTGCCTTTACATTTGTAGCAAATTACGTCACTTAAGTTCCTCTTCTTCTTTGGTGTTTCCAGGGCTAAAAGTTCTTCCAAATCTTGTTTGCCATATTCTATCTCAATTAAAGAAGTCCAGTCTCGTTTGATTGGAAAATTTCGAGCTAGGTGATCTCCTTCACATTTATAGCAACACTTGGAGGTACTTTTGGATTTCTTCGGAAGTGACCTTACTCTTATTTCATTCTTCACCTTAGTATGACCCACAGTCTCATTTTGATGAAGATTTGGTTCAGTATCCTGACCAGTACTTTTCTCTTTGCAGTCCCATGAATAATGTCCTAGTTCTCCACAGGTAAAATATCTTATATGGCTAGTATCTCTTTTGTGTTCCTCCTTGTTTTCTTGTACTTCCACATACTTCATGAGATTTTGTTGCATCCCCTTTTTGGCTTGCTGACTGACTTCTTGCACCACGGGGTAGAGTTGATGTTGAGTTGGAACGTGATTTGTTGCTTCACAAAAACAGCAAGACATCTGACTTGTGGGGCATTCCCTAACTGGATGTTCGGTATGACCATGGGGCCACTCATCAGTGCATTCTTGGGACGTATGTCCTATCTCTCCACAAGTTTTGCATGCCTTTGGTTTGGTCATAAGGTTCTCTTTAAAATCACTATGGTTTTGATCAATCTTAGGCAGTTGGTCATTGATCATCTTCAATAGCTGACTCTGGTTCTCAAATAGTAGTTGCATAGTTGTATGTAAAACATTGGTGTTGGTATTTGGGTGAGACATCTGTTTGGTTTAGAAGCAATGAGTTGAATTATTTGTACTTATGGGGGAATCCTAGTTCAATAAAACAAAACAAGTCAACCAATCTATAACATAATCAATCAACATCTAACAAACATCAAGCAACAAGGTTCACAACAAACAAACAATCTAGTATTGTCATATAGCCAAGTTGATATGATCAATACACTAACACGATATCGTCATTCTATTTTTGGTGGTGGTCAAATCTACCTCCTTCGTGGGTGCTTCAAGTTCTTGTTCAACTTTCTTGAATATCTTCGAGGTGTTGGTCGTATCTTGGTTCTTCAGTGGTCTTTCATGCATGTAGAACTTCATGATTAATCGTAGCTTTTCCATATGAGCCAGCAGAATTCAGGCTTAGACTATAAGAACATGGTCATCTAGAAAAAGATAAGAGGTTTTTAGAAGGTTGATAGTAGATGAGAGTATGAGGAAGATAAAATGAAAAGTTTTGTTTTTAGAAAAGTGAATAAATAGATTTTCAATCCTATGGTCAGATCCTATTTCTATCCAAACCTAGGGTTTCGAACCTACAGGCAACACAGTGCTCTGATACCATCTGTAGCGTACCTGCACTTTTAATAAGGCAGATACCTGTGTATAGTGCAAATCCCTGGATCGATTCATTTGCACACACAGTTTACGATGTAATATCACAACAAAGCATCAATTATATTACATCGATGATCCAGAATTACAAAATATTTTATACAAGTTGCATAGCGTAAAGCTAGCATTGAAAAAGTACACAGCGGAAAACAATAGCAGTGAGCCTCTATAACTTTCATGCTGCCACAGGCGAAAACATGTTGGTTGTAGACTCGAAACCTTTACGAAACCTCACTCGTCATCTGATCAAATCTGCAATAAGAAAAATATTGCAACAACGTGGGTCAGATTCCATTAAAAATGGAGTCTGGCAAGTGACACTATGGTGGACACTTAAGGAATAACTCTAAAGCCTATATTCATATTTGGCTGGTGGAGCTCAAGGCTAATTTGCATAAAGCCAATTTTTCCTACTCTTTTGAAAACACTTTTCTTGAAATCCAGATGAGTATGGCTTGAAAACCATAAATCTCATCTTCCCTTGTTCACCCATCAAGTTTTATTCTGAAGTTGGAATGGTGGAATCCTCCGTTGACGTCCTTGATCAGCTGCTCAAAATTGTCCGTAACCGGGGACACGGCTAAGTACTCAGTTTTACACTCTGCAGAGGTTGTGCACTTTCACCATTGTACCCATTCAACCAAGATATCCTTTACACACCATTTGTGATAAGGAAAGGGAGAGAATGAGACGAGATCTTTCAAAAGCATTTTCCCTCCCACCTGGCTTGACCCGTTCCACCTAACATCCCCCTACATCTGCTTGTCAAGCCGGAGAGAGTCCACGCAACATAATTGATCAAGCCAGAGCCCATATGGCAATGGCTGCACTGGAAGCAATCGTCACTCGGAGTTCTTCAGATTCCTCGGTTCCTGGGTGGCCGTTCACAAGTGTACGTACTCCAGGAACCATAGACATGGACCTGAGTAGCCACTCAACATAACCCATGCAACCAATTACCACCCAGGTGTTTCATTAACTTTGTGGATGTGCACTCTCAGGTAAAAGTCACCATGATCACAGCCCTAAGTAGAATAGAAATTCATCCTAGGCGAAGACAGCCATGAGCACAGTCCTGAGTAGTCACTTAACATTTTGTAAAAACCTTTCATCAATTGCATAGCATCAATATTTCTGCTAAGTATGATATAGGAACCTAGACACAGGAGTAAGGAGTTCTACACAGGTTTAGCATAGCAACACATGCATATAAAAATACACTAAGTAATGCATAAGAAATAATAGGAAGTTTATGAGGTGTGCCACTTGCATTTGAATGTTGTCGTTGTTCACAAACTCTTTTCAACAACGAACGTTTGCTCTCCGTTTAATCTAAACAATAATAGCAACAACAATACAACAATCAACAAACAACAATCATCAAACATACATGCTCATATCAAATGAACAACAAGTTTCGTAAAACTCCTAAGGAAAGCATGTCATGTATGATATGCAAATTGTTTCTAAAGGCTAGAGATGCATGTTATGCTATGAACATCTCTTAAGTTAATGCAAGGCAAATAGGTGGGTCAAGAATGACTAAGGACTAAGGTCTTAAGTTGGATAAACATACTTTGTTTTATATCTTCTTGAAACAAGCACTCAAATGGCTTAGCCATGATGTGCAAAATACTTAGGGAAAAATACTAAGTCCTATGTTCAAGATGATCAACAATTATTATCAACTCTTTGTAAATTGGACATTCACTATAGTGAGAGAGACAGACACCCGGCCAGCCACTTAAATTGTGGAACAGGTCTCATGTACGTGGACATGTAAGGTTTGTTTCCAGGCCGCTTCATCTCACTATGCTGCTAGGATCCAACAACTTCAAGATGATAACATCATGATCAAAATTTGTTTAAGTCTAAAAGACAAGATTAGGAAAGAGGGAAAAGATAGAAAGAAAGATGTAGTTGTCCTCCAGGCTTCATCTCCAGACTTGTAACTTCCTTCTGGATGATGTCTTGATTGAGTTCTTGGTAGTCTTGATGAATCTTCAGACTTGATGATTCTTGTATCCTCGAGGCTGGTCTTGGATTTACTTAGTCTTCATGAAGTCTCAGAAGAGAAGAAAAGACAGAGAGAGAGACTTAGAGAATAAAAGGGGGTTGGCCTTCTTGAACTTCTTCTCACTTTTCTTCTAAGTGCTTGACATCTTGAGGATGCTTCCAGAGTCTGTTTTCTTCTAAGTCCTTCATGAAGTTTCAGAGAAAAGAAAGAGAGAGAGCAAGACTTGGAAAATATTTGCTGGTTGGTCTTCATGAACTTCTTCTTGATTTTCTTGTAAGTGTTTCTTCTCCTTGTAGATACTTCTGAAGTCTTGTTTTTGGCTAAGTCCTTCGTTGGTCTTCCAGCTCCATGTTGAAAATTACTAAGTGTCTTAAGTGTATAGCACTTTTCTCAAAATACTAAGTTTGAAAATAATCCTAACTTAGAGAAAATGGGGAGGAGTTTTTCTTATGGGAACTATAACTATAAAATATGCTATGAATGAATTGAAATTTTAAATCACAAGAAACATAAAAATAACTTTTGTGATTTCTTTATAAATATGCATGACTTTATAATTGCAGTTTAATTAATTTCTAGTTTTGGAAAATATAATAAAAGGAATAATTATAATATTAAAGTTTCCTATGATTAAATTTTTATAACCAAAATTTATAATTTGTGTTAATAGACAGAGAGCATTTACTTAAATCAATTGCAACTGGATTTAATCAAAAACAATGTTTCTATTAAAGTTATTTAAACAAAATAGTCAAACTTATTCAAATTGAACACACAACTATGAAATCATTCAAAAATTACTCAAAAATATTTTATAGCAGTGGCATTAATTTACAAATATTCTAAAGTTTCTAAAACATATTTATTTGCAATTTTTGGATTTATAGATTTAAAGTTATTACAAATATACTCAGATTCACCATTTGAAATTTGAATATTTTATACTAAGTCAAATTTGAATTTTGTCAGATCGAAAATATTCTACATGTCAAGAGCTTTCCAAATATATAAAAATTATTAAATTTGGAGTTGTGGTTAAAAAGTTGTGAGAGATCTAAGTGACAGGGGTGTTTCTGCAAAACTGCCAATTAAATTTAATTAATAAAATTGTTTTCCACGTGGCAGCTGACTGGGCAGTGACGTGGTGCTGATGTGGCTGCCACGCGGCGCTGACTGGATAAGTTATAGATCTGGGCCGTCAGATCTGGATCTGACGGTCCAGATCGGATCGTACCGCTTCGTCCGCGACAATCTAATCTAAGGCGAGATTGGATCGGACGGCTCACATTGCGTACCAGAAGGTGGCGGCGCGGTGGCTACCGGCGACGAAGGAGACGGCGGTGCGGCTCGGGATCGAACGGCCTTGACGCTGGAGTTGCTCCCCGGACGCGAGAAGATGACCACGACGTTCGGCGTGAAGCTGCGACGGCGAAGGGGTCGTCTACGACGAGCAGCGCGTCCTCGAGCAGTGCTGGTTCGTGGACGATGGCGCGGCGGCTCCGATGAACTACGGGTTGAGCAGAGCTCGGTGATTCTGCTGCACAAAAGCACGGAGAAGGCGTCATCGGAAGCGCATCGGAGAGGGAAGAATTTCGGCGCGGTCTCGACTCGGGGTAGGAGCTCACCACACCGGATTTGGCAAAATACGGTGGCAGCAACAGCGAACTCCGGCGAGCTCCTCCGGCGGCCTGGGGGCACGATATACTTAGGGTTTGAGGGGGAAAACGGCGGCGGGATCCGGGGTTTATATGGGCGCATCTACAGCAACAAATCCCGCAAGAAACGGGAAGGATTCGACTCCGATTCGATTTCAGTTTCGGCGCGATATTCGGATAGAAGTTGGAGAAGAACGGCTGACGTCACCGCTGACGTCAGCAACTATTTTCTTTTTCTGATTTTATTTATTTAATTCATATCTTTTGATTTAAATGTCCAAATGATGTCAAATTAATTTCTAAAAATTTGTAAAAATAATCTCTTGTTGTTAAACCAGTTGTGGGTATGTTTTGAGAAATTTTTTAAAATTAATAAATTTGAAATGTTGGTTTAATACAAAATTGATACTTAATATCAATTTTGAATTTATAACTTAATTACATTTTCTTTTTGCTAAATAAAATTTGTAAAATACCCACATGCAAATGTTTTTGAAATAGAGTTATTAAAACTCATTTTACTATAATTATTCATCTTTATTTTGGCATAAGAGTAGAATAACATAATATAATTATTTTTAAAGTAATAGAAATTATAATGGATTCAAGTTTTAATTCAATTTTATTTTGTGCACCATTAAGTTTTACATTATGAGAAATCATTTGAAATCTTCATAACATCTTTGGAAAAGTTTTTATATTTAATTCATTTCCTTATATAGAATACACTAATCATTTCATGCTTTGAAAATACATGAAATTCATTTAAGCAAATGAAATGTTTATTTGGCTAATTCATTAATTTAAGATCTATGAAGTTTTAAAGTTATACACTATAGGCTTATATTTTCCAAACTATATTTTGAACTTGGTTAAAGGAATGAAAACCATTTAGTAATTATATACCATTTTGAATAATCTTATATTTATGAATAGATATGGCTAAGTGGTTTAATTCAAATACTTATGAAGAAACTAATTTATTTAAAATAAAATGGATTGTAGTTTGTAGAATATTTCTCAAATTATATTTTAAGATTTTTGAAACACAGTGGATAATAAAATGTTTAAACTGTGACATTTGAAATATTAAACCCAAGTTTGTAGTCTTCCATAGTTGGTTTCCTTATGCATTTAATATTTTAGTTTAATAAAAAGAAAAGTTTTAAATTTTAGTGATTTTTGAACATTCCAAAATGTTGGGATGTTACAGACTACCACCCTTAAAAGGAATCTCGTCCCCGAGATTCGGAGAAGCTAGAAAGACAAAATAATTGTTTGATTGATTCTGATAACTCGAGGTGTTTTGGGGAATGAAATTTTTGACATGGAAACTTGAAAACTTGACAGTGAATGGTTTTTCTGATTAGAAGGATGAAAAGAAAGATAGTTTGAGATCTCTGTGTTTAAGCGACTGGGTTTGAATTCTCTAGGTGGCTACCACCCTTAAAAGAAATTTTTGTGGTCAGTCTAGAAACTTTGTGTAATCTCGTTTATTCCTCTGATGTAGAGCGTACAAGTGTTCAAAATACAATGGCATGTGGTGGATACAGAAAGTTTTTAGCACTCAAGCTTTCCACTCGGTCCTTGGAGAGATTTATTCTTCTTCCACTCGGGGCAGCCACTGACATAGTGTCCTGTTGCTCCGCATCTGCGACAGGTCACGGGACTGATGATTTTCTTGTGTGAGCGGTTAAGGCATTTCTCCTTCCTCTTTACTGGGCACTTATCAGCATAATGTCCTTTGCCTTTACATTTGTAGCAAATTACGTCACTTAAGTTCCTCTTCTTCTTTGGTGTTTCCAGGGCTAAAAGTTCTTCCAAATCTTGTTTGCCATATTCTATCTCAATTAAAGAAGTCCAGTCTCGTTAGATGGGAAAATTTCGAGCTAGGTGATCTCCTTCACATTTATAGCAACACTTGGAGGTACTTTTGGATTTCTTCGGAAGTGACCTTACTCTTATTTCATTCTTCACCTTAGTATGACCCACAGTCTCATTTTGATGAAGATTTGGTTCAGTATCCTGACCAGTACTTTTCTCTTTGCAGTCCCATGAATAATGTCCTAGTTCTCCACAGGTAAAATATCTTATATGGCTAGTATCTCTTTTGTGTTCCTCCTTGTTTTCTTGTACTTCCACATACTTCATGAGATTTTGTTGCATCCCCTTTTTGGCTTGCTGACTGACTTCTTGCACCACGGGGTAGAGTTGATGTTGAGTTGGAACGTGATTTGTTGCTTCACAAAAACAGCAAGACGTCTGACTTGTGGGGCATTCCCTAACTGGATGTTCGGTATGACCATGGGGCCACTCATCAGTGCATTCTTGGGACGTATGTCCTATCTCTCCACAAGTTTTGCATGCCTTTGGTTTGGTCATAAGGTTCTCTTTAAAATCACTATGGTTTTGATCAATCTTAGGCAGTTGGTCATTGATCATCTTCAATAGCTGACTCTGGTTCTCAAATAGTAGCTGCATAGTTGTATGTAAAACATTGGTGTTGGTATTTGGGTGAGACATCTGTTTGGTTTAGAAGCAATGAGTTGAATTATTTGTACTTATGGGGGAATCCTAGTTCAATAAAACAAAACAAGTCAACCAATCTATAACATAATCAATCAACATCTAACAAACATCAAGCAACAAGGTTCACAACAAACAAACAATCTAGTATTGTCATATAGCCAAGTTGATATGATCAATACACTAACACGATATCGTCATTCTATTTTTGGTGGTGGTCAAATCTACCTCCTTCGTGGGTGCTTCAAGTTCTTGTTCAACTTTCTTGAATATCTTCGAGGTGTTGGTCGTATCTTGGTTCTTCAGTGGTCTTTCATGCATGTAGAACTTCATGATTAATCGTAGCTTTTCCATATGAGCCAGCAGAATTCAGGCTTAGACTATAAGAACATGGTCATCTAGAAAAAGATAAGAGGTTTTTAGAAGGTTGATAGTAGATGAGAGTATGAGGAAGATAAAATGAAAAGTTTTGTTTTTAGAAAAGTGAATAAATAGATTTTCAATCCTATGGTCAGATCCTATTTCTATCCAAACCTAGGGTTTCGAACCTACAGGCAACACAGTGCTCTGATACCATCTGTAGCGTACCTGCACTTTTAATAAGGCAGATACCTGTGTATAGTGCAAATCCCTGGATCGATTCATTTGCACACACAGTTTACGATGTAATATCACAACAAAGCATCAATTATATTACATCGATGATCCAGAATTACAAAATATTTTATACAAGTTGCATAGCGTAAAGCTAGCATTGAAAAAGTACACAGCGGAAAACAATAGCAGTGAGCCTCTATAACTTTCATGCTGCCACAGGCGAAAACATGTTGGTTGTAGACTCGAAACCTTTACGAAACCTCACTCGTCATCTGATCAAATCTGCAATAAGAAAAATATTGCAACAACGTGGGTCAGATTCCATTAAAAATGGAGTCTGGCAAGTGACACTATGGTGGACACTTAAGGAATAACTCTAAAGCCTATATTCATATTTGGCTGGTGGAGCTCAAGGCTAATTTGCATAAAGCCAATTTTTCCTACTCTTTTGAAAACACTTTTCTTGAAATCCAGATGAGTATGGCTTGAAAACCATAAATCTCATCTTCCCTTGTTCACCCATCAAGTTTTATTCTGAAGTTGGAATGGTGGAATCCTCCGTTGACGTCCTTGATCAGCTGCTCAAAATTGTCCGTAACCGGGGACACGGCTAAGTACTCAGTTTTACACTCTGCAGAGGTTGTGCACTTTCACCATTGTACCCATTCAACCAAGATATCCTTTACACACCATTTGTGATAAGGAAAGGGAGAGAATGAGACGAGATCTTTCAAAAGCATTTTCCCTCCCACCTGGCTTGACCCGTTCCACCTAACATCCCCCTACATCTGCTTGTCAAGCCGGAGAGAGTCCACGCAACATAATTGATCAAGCCAGAGCCCATATGGCAATGGCTGCACTGGAAGCAATCGTCACTCGGAGTTCTTCAGATTCCTCGGTTCCTGGGTGGCCGTTCACAAGTGTACGTACTCCAGGAACCATAGACATGGACCTGAGTAGCCACTCAACATAACCCATGCAACCAATTACCACCCAGGTGTTTCATTAACTTTGTGGATGTGCACTCTCAGGTAAAAGTCACCATGATCACAGCCCTAAGTAGAATAGAAATTCATCCTAGGCGAAGACAGCCATGAGCACAGTCCTGAGTAGTCACTTAACATTTTGTAAAAACCTTTCATCAATTGCATAGCATCAATATTTCTGCTAAGTATGATATAGGAACCTAGACACAGGAGTAAGGAGTTCTACACAGGTTTAGCATAGCAACACATGCATATAAAAATACACTAAGTAATGCATAAGAAATAATAGGAAGTTTATGAGGTGTGCCACTTGCATTTGAATGTTGTCGTTGTTCACAAACTCTTTTCAACAACGAACGTTTGCTCTCCGTTTAATCTAAACAATAATAGCAACAACAATACAACAATCAACAAACAACAATCATCAAACATACATGCTCATATCAAATGAACAACAAGTTTCGTAAAACTCCTAAGGAAAGCATGTCATGTATGATATGCAAATTGTTTCTAAAGGCTAGAGATGCATGTTATGCTATGAACATCTCTTAAGTTAATGCAAGGCAAATAGGTGGGTCAAGAATGACTAAGGACTAAGGTCTTAAGTTGGATAAACATACTTTGTTTTATATCTTCTTGAAACAAGCACTCAAATGGCTTAGCCATGATGTGCAAAATACTTAGGGAAAAATACTAAGTCCTATGTTCAAGATGATCAACAATTATTATCAACTCTTTGTAAATTGGACATTCACTATAGTGAGAGAGACAGACACCCGGCCAGCCACTTAAATTGTGGAACAGGTCTCATGTACGTGGACATGTAAGGTTTGTTTCCAGGCCGCTTCATCTCACTATGCTGCTAGGATCCAACAACTTCAAGATGATAACATCATGATCAAAATTTGTTTAAGTCTAAAAGACAAGATTAGGAAAGAGGGAAAAGATAGAAAGAAAGATGTAGTTGTCCTCCAGGCTTCATCTCCAGACTTGTAACTTCCTTCTGGATGATGTCTTGATTGAGTTCTTGGTAGTCTTGATGAATCTTCAGACTTGATGATTCTTGTATCCTCGAGGCTGGTCTTGGATTTACTTAGTCTTCATGAAGTCTCAGAAGAGAAGAAAAGACAGAGAGAGAGACTTAGAGAATAAAAGGGGGTTGGCCTTCTTGAACTTCTTCTCACTTTTCTTCTAAGTGCTTGACATCTTGAGGATGCTTCCAGAGTCTGTTTTCTTCTAAGTCCTTCATGAAGTTTCAGAGAAAAGAAAGAGAGAGAGCAAGACTTGGAAAATATTTGCTGGTTGGTCTTCATGAACTTCTTCTTGATTTTCTTGTAAGTGTTTCTTCTCCTTGTAGATACTTCTGAAGTCTTGTTTTTGGCTAAGTCCTTCGTTGGTCTTCCAGCTCCATGTTGAAAATTACTAAGTGTCTTAAGTGTATAGCACTTTTCTCAAAATACTAAGTTTGAAAATAATCCTAACTTAGAGAAAATGGGGAGGAGTTTTTCTTATGGGAACTATAACTATAAAATATGCTATGAATGAATTGAAATTTTAAATCACAAGAAACATAAAAATAACTTTTGTGTTTTCTTTATAAATATGCATGACTTTATAATTGCAGTTTAATTAATTTCTAGTTTTGGAAAATATAATAAAAAGAATAATTATAATATTAAAGTTTCCTATGATTAAATTTTTATAACCAAAATTTATAATTTGTGTTAATAGACAGAGAGCATTTACTTAAATCAATTGCAACTGGATTTAATCAAAAACAATGTTTCTATTAAAGTTATTTAAACAAAATAGTCAAACTTATTCAAATTGAACACACAACTATGAAATCATTCAAAAATTACTCAAAAATATTTTATAGCAGTGGCATTAATTTACAAATATTCTAAAGTTTCTAAAACATATTTATTTGCAATTTTTGGATTTATAGATTTAAAGTTATTACAAATATACTCAGATTCACCATTTGAAATTTGAATATTTTATACTAAGTCAAATTTGAATTTTGTCAGATCGAAAATATTCTACATGTCAAGAGCTTTCCAAATATATAAAAATTATTAAATTTGGAGTTGTGGTTAAAAAGTTGTGAGAGATCTAAGTGACAGGGGTGTTTCTGCAAAACTGCCAATTAAATTTAATTAATAAAATTGTTTTCCACGTGGCAGCTGACTGGGCAGTGACGTGGTGCTGATGTGGCTGCCACGCGGCGCTGACTGGATAAGTTATAGATCTGGGCCGTCAGATCTGGATCTGACGGTCCAGATCGGATCGTACCGCTTCGTCCGCGACAATCTAATCTAAGGCGAGATTGGATCGGACGGCTCACATTGCGTACCAGAAGGTGGCGGCGCGGTGGCTACCGGCGACGAAGGAGACGGCGGTGCGGCTCGGGATCGAACGGCCTTGACGCTGGAGTTGCTCCCCGGACGCGAGAAGATGACCACGACGTTCGGCGTGAAGCTGCGACGGCGAAGGGGTCGTCTACGACGAGCAGCGCGTCCTCGAGCAGTGCTGGTTCGTGGACGATGGCGCGGCGGCTCCGATGAACTACGGGTTGAGCAGAGCTCGGTGATTCTGCTGCACAAAAGCACGGAGAAGGCGTCATCGGAAGCGCATCGGAGAGGGAAGAATTTCGGCGCGGTCTCGACTCGGGGTAGGAGCTCACCACACCGGATTTGGCAAAATACGGTGGCAGCAACAGCGAACTCCGGCGAGCTCCTCCGGCGGCCTGGGGGCACGATATACTTAGGGTTTGAGGGGGAAAACGGCGGCGGGATCCGGGGTTTATATGGGCGCATCTACAGCAACAAATCCCGCAAGAAACGGGAAGGATTCGACTCCGATTCGATTTCAGTTTCGGCGCGATATTCGGATAGAAGTTGGAGAAGAACGGCTGACGTCACCGCTGACGTCAGCAACTATTTTCTTTTTCTGATTTTATTTATTTAATTCATATCTTTTGATTTAAATGTCCAAATGATGTCAAATTAATTTCTAAAAATTTGTAAAAATAATCTCTTGTTGTTAAACCAGTTGTGGGTATGTTTTGAGAAATTTTTTAAAATTAATAAATTTGAAATGTTGGTTTAATACAAAATTGATACTTAATATCAATTTTGAATTTATAACTTAATTACATTTTCTTTTTGCTAAATAAAATTTGTAAAATACCCACATGCAAATGTTTTTGAAATAGAGTTATTAAAACTCATTTTACTATAATTATTCATCTTTATTTTGGCATAAGAGTAGAATAACATAATATAATTATTTTTAAAGTAATAGAAATTATAATGGATTCAAGTTTTAATTCAATTTTATTTTGTGCACCATTAAGTTTTACATTATGAGAAATCATTTGAAATCTTCATAACATCTTTGGAAAAGTTTTTATATTTAATTCATTTCCTTATATAGAATACACTAATCATTTCATGCTTTGAAAATACATGAAATTCATTTAAGCAAATGAAATGTTTATTTGGCTAATTCATTAATTTAAGATCTATGAAGTTTTAAAGTTATACACTATAGGCTTATATTTTCCAAACTATATTTTGAACTTGGTTAAAGGAATGAAAACCATTTAGTAATTATATACCATTTTGAATAATCTTATATTTATGAATAGATATGGCTAAGTGGTTTAATTCAAATACTTATGAAGAAACTAATTTATTTAAAATAAAATGGATTGTAGTTTGTAGAATATTTCTCAAATTATATTTTAAGATTTTTGAAACACAGTGGATAATAAAATGTTTAAACTGTGACATTTGAAATATTAAACCCAAGTTTGAAGTCTTCCATAGTTGGTTTCCTTATGCATTTAATATTTTATTTTAATAAAAAGAAAAGTTTTAAATTTTAGTGATTTTTGAACATTCCATAGTGATTTTCGAGTTTGAAGTCTTCCATAGTGATTTTTAATAAAATGTTGGGATGTTACAGTTGAGATGAGACTTTTCGAGGCATAAGTACTGCGTTTTGACGCGAGGGACTTCATCTTCTCCAATCGCTATGTGCTCCCTTTCCTCTGCGCTCTACCATTTTCGCCGCCATCCAGAGCTCCGTGCAATCTGTCCGGACACCTTGCGCTGCCTCGCGGCACCATGGGCAAGCCGAAGAGCGCCGCTGGCTCCTCCGCCGCCGCCGACGAAGCCGGGCTGATGAAGAAGCCCGACGGCGACTGGCAGAGATCGTCGGTGAAGAAGGCCGAGGTGGAGCTCTTCCGCGCGCAGGGTCTGCTTCCACCTGCTGACCAAGTCCAGGTACGCGTTCCTGGCAAAGAGGTTTTCCCCACTCCCCGCGATGGGGAACGTGTTTGCTTGGCGGATTTCCTTCCGCGGGGCTTCGGGTTCCCCATGCACGATTTTGTGCGCGGTCTCCTGTATGCCTATGGGGTTCAGATCCACGATCTGACCCCCAATGGCGTCTTGAGCATCGCGGGCTTCATCGTGCTCTGCGAGTGCTTTCTGGGTGTCGCGCCCCATTGGGCGTTGTGGAAGTCGCTCTTCCTCGTTCGCAAGAATGTTGGGAGGAGCGGGTTGACCTTCCCCGTGGGCTGCTTCGGAATCCAAGTGCACGGTGACACCGCGTACTTCCAGATGAAGAAGTGCGACTCCGTCCAGGGATGGCGCAGGAGATGGTTCTACGTCCAGTCGAACCAGGACGGCCTGGATGCATTCCACAACGGACGTGGACTGCGGAAGACCGGCGCCTGGGCGCACCTGCTGACTGTCGTGGAGAAGGAGGCCGTGCGGCCCCTGCTGAGCCTGCTGCGCGATCTGACCAAGACCCTTGGGCGCGAGGCGGGTGGCGTCTTCCTGATGGCCACCTTCTTCCGTCTTCGGGTGCAGCCGCTCAGCGCCCGGCCTCACCCGATGTGGGCCGTCGAGGGCGTCAGCACCGGGCCGCTTGACGATGAGGAGGTGGAAACCAAACTAAGATCCATCACCAACCTCCGAGTCGCGGACACGTGCAACGTCAAGTGCCCGATTGCTGCTCACGGGGCATCGAACCCCGTTCCTGAGGTGAGTCTTGGCTTGTTTTCCTTTTGTCTTTGCTCGACTTGCGTCTACTTTCTTCTTGATTCGACTTGTGTCAACTTGCTTCAGGGTCGGTCTTTGTTGATCATCCTTCCTCCTCTTCCCGAGAACGGACCCGACGACGAGTCGAAGTTTGTCGAGGAGGAGGACGACGACGAAGAGATTCCCTCCGCACATTCTCCCCACGAAGAGGTGGAGGAAGAAGGAGAAGTGGAGGAACCCGTGCGGAAGAAGCGGAAGCTCCCGAGTCGTGGCGACTCTGCCACTGCGTCGTCACCTGCTAAGGATGCCGACGTTACTCTGGAGGAGGTCGTCGCGACGTCGTCGGGTGCGCGGTCCTCGGGTGGCTGGGATGAGCCCCTGAATGTTCCTCCAGTCAGCTCCGCAGCTCCTCGTTCTTTTGCGCGGATGCCTTCGCCCTCCCTGGAGAGTTACGACGACCTTGGTACCCCCAGGTGAGCTTCTTTATGATGTGTGTCCTTCGAGTTGTGTTTTGTAGTTGCAACGTTTAAGTTGACAAGTGTGCTCGTTTTCGCTGTAGCCACCGTTTTGGCGATGTTAGCTCCCCCCTTCGGGACGTGGAGCATACATCCGCCCCTTCGACTGAACTGGGGACTCAGGCGGTAGTGGAGAAGGTGCGTGCTGAGCCTGCTGGCGTTGCATCGTCTAGCCGCGTTCCTCCTTCGGCTTCAGAGGACCCTGACCTCCTGGACCACGTAAGTCCTTTATGCTTGTACTTGCATTCTTGAGTTTTCATCAAGTGCGCGATCAGCGCTCCCGATGGGAGTAGCCCCCGAAGGTGTGGGTGACTAGTATAGTCGCCCGCAACTTTATTAACATCTTGCTTTTGTTTCAGCCGTACTACCGTCAGCAGCTTGACGCAGCCGCGGCTTATGTTCGCCTGGAGAAGGAGAGGGACCAGCTGCGTGCTTCTCTGGACCAGGCTACTGGGCGGGTTGATGAGTTTGAGAAGGCTCTACATGAGTCTCGAGAGCGGGAGCTGGCGCGGGTCGCCCAGGAGAAGACTCAAGTCGGTCGTCTCCTTTCACTCGCCGGTGTTCTTGGGGGTAAGTTTCGGCTTGATGCCTATGTCTTGATCTTCTTCTTTGTCTGACCTTGAATCCTTTGCGCAGAGACTTGCGGTGGAGGTCCTCCGGAAGACGCGTCGAGTGACACGGTTGACTTGGCGACTGCTGTCGGCTTCCATCGGGTCTGCGCCTATGCATCCGACGCGCTGAAGAAGTCTGCAGCCTCGTTGAAGAAATCGACTGGAGCCCTCACTGTGGTGCACCAGAGTATCTTCCCGGGTGACGTGGGGCTGCCTTGCGGGTAGCCCACGATGATGCTACCTGGGCCGCGCCAAGGATGGAAAGGCCCACAGAAGGCCCACTCGGGGTACCGCGTATCCTAGTCCAACTCGGTTAGGTCTTGTAACCTGCCGTATCTGTACCAACCACCCGAGACCTGGCTACCTATAAAGCCAGGAGGGTTGCCCGTCCTAGAGGACACGCTCATAACCACCACGACAAACCCTAGCGAGATCGCAATCTCGCCATTGTAATCGCTACTCGCATCAATAACCAGACAAGCAGGAGTAGGGTGTTATCCTCCGGGAGCCTGAACCTGGGTAAAACCTCGCTTGTCAGCCGTCGTGATCACCTTGCACTCATCTCTCTCCCCATCAATCAACCCGGGGTGCACAACCCTGGGACTTGCCGAGTTAACACCTCGTCAATTGGCGCCGTCTGTGGGAAGTTCAACAAGTGCTAGGATCATGGTCGCACCGGCTCCATCCGCAATGAAGATCGGCGCATCCGCCATCAGGGAGTCGATCCGATTCAGCTCCTTCGAGTACGTCATCCTCTCGCCAGCTCATCAGTCGGTGTACGCCGATCTGGACAAAGGTATACACATCACCTTCGGCTCCATATTCTGCTGCATCGATAGTCGTGGCATACTCAGGTCTACGACTACTGCGCTACGCGCGACGGCGTCACCAAAATCGCCGACCATCGCGCCCGCTGGACCCGCTGAGATCGCATCTGCCGCACCCGCGGAGATCGCGACCACCGGACCCGCGGAGATCGCATCTGCCGCACCCACGGAGATCGCGACCGCCGAACCCGCGAAGATCGCATCTGCCGCACCCGCAGGGGTCGCGTTAGCTGCTCCCGCGAAGAGGACATCTACATCGACAATCTCGGCAACGGCCGCGCGAATCGAGTCTACTACCCCAACCAAGGTCGTGCGGTCGATCAAGTCAAGATCCACCTCCACCGTCGCACCCGCACGGGCGATCAGGGGCCCGCGTCCGACAGCCATGTCGCGCGCACCCTCGTCTTCGTGGAAATTCCAGGTCTACCCCAAGCCAATCGCACTCGCCCCGGCGAGTGTGAGCACATGGACAATCGCGAAGAGACGCGATAGTGGGTGCGCCGCGCGCCACGTTGCAGCAATTTTCGACCCCGAGCAAGAGGCAGGCGACAGAAGCAGCAGCAGCAGCACCAACTCTCCAATTCATGTCTACCCCAAGCAAGTCTGCATGGCCGGCACAGCACCGCACGACGACGAAGACGAACCCGCATATCCGCTGGCGGTGGACATGCCGGACCAGACTAAACTTGTAATCACGCGGGACATGGCGATCCAAGCCATGAAGCATGTGGACGAGGGCACGTTCCCCCCACCCAACGCACCTCGAGAAGACCACCTGGCGGTCCAGTACTTGCTACGCAAGGAAGGCGAACGAATTCGCGCCAAAAAGGCCGAACTTCTCAGGCGCAGAAGGGACGCGGACGCATCGAGTGCCAGGCGAGCCGCCCTCTCCTTCACATCCTCCACAGAGGTGAACCAGGGAGCACGGCGAACCAGAGCCCGTGTCCCCCACATGGCAGAAGCTGATCGAACAAGGCTCACCCGTAACCTCGACTCGTCCTTTGTCACCGAAGATGAAAACGGGATACCCGTCCCAAAGACGGCGAACGCCGCCCTGATATCAGTCGAGACATACCTCCGGCTCACGCAACCACCGGAGGGGGACGCGCGCTCCCTTCTCCACAAGCAACAAATTGCCTCCATAAGAGCAATCGAAGAAGCTCTGGCGGCCAAGGGACCAAGCAACCGAGCGAATGAACCAACAACGTCGGGAATCCCAGCGGCGCAGCGACAGCCAGTCAAGGACCTCCGTGACGTCCTGACACTGAAGACGGTGGACCGCAACCGCAAGGAGCGATCGGCTAGCGCGGCACACGCGGACGACCACGTCGACCGCGACTTCGAGCCATGTGGCGCGGCATGCTTTAGCTTCAACATCCGCGACACCCGCATGCCTAAAGGCTTCAAGTTGACGGCTGGCACACCAAAGTACGACGGGAAGCAAGACCCAAAGCTATGGCTCGAAGACTACCTCATCGCTTGCACCTGTCAAGGCGGAACGTCGACTACAGCCATGCTGTACATCCAGCTCATGCTGACAGACTCGGCACGCGGGTGGCTCACAAGCCAACCCAAAGACTCTTTCCGAACATGGGAGGAATTCCAGGATAACTTCATCAAGAGTTTCTCAGGAACATTCGCCAGGCCGACGACCTACATCGAGTTGCAGGCCTGTAAGCAAGGGAAGGATGAGTCGCTCCGCTCTTACATCCAGAGGTGGACACTCCTCCGCAATACCATGGAACCCGTATCAGAGGATCGAGTGATGGACACCTTCATGCATGGCGTCACTCGCCGCGACCTCCGGGAGGAATTCGGTAGGCTCCAGCCGAAGACCACAATAGAACTCATGAAGACATCCAACCAATGGGCCGAAGGAGAGGACTACGCACGCGAAACTTCTCCCAAAAAGGAAGGCGAAACAAGCAACTGGCAAGAGGCACGTCAAAAGAAAAAGGCACGTTACACCCACGATTCAATCGAATTAGTAGCGGCAGGTTATGAAACCCCCCGCGAGGACAAGCGTGACGGCAGCCGACAGTACGAGCAAAGTCGGCAGCCCAGCTCGAGTCAGTACAACCGTGGCAGCAGCAGCATCGACCATAATGATGGAAGTCAGAAACGCGAGTGGAAGCGCCTGTTGACCCCAGCAGAGGAACTTATGCAACCCTGTAAGCATCACTCGTTCCGCAACCCGGCAACAGGAAAGTGGGGCTCAAACCACCTGTTGAAGGATTGCCGCAAAGCAAGAAAGATCTACCATGCCATGCAGCAAATCATCGCCCCGGTGCAGGCCATACAAGCGGCGCCACAGCTAGCCATCCAGGCAGCACCCGCAAACAACAACCAAGTGCAGGCGGCAGGAGCGTTCCCCCAGCCGCAGCAGCAGCAGCAAGGTCCGTCGGCAGCAGCCGACGCGTACCCAGCCGCACGGGGACAACTGAACATGATCCAGAAGGGACCCCCGTCGAACAGGCGGCAGAAAATCATCACACGCCAAGTACTTCAAGCCATCAACAGCCCGCGCGCGGTACCAGACTACCTGCGCGGGTCGGAGACACCAATCACATTTTCCAGGGCAGATCACCCAACGGAGGTAGTCCGACCCGGGCACGCCGCACTCGTGATTGAGGCCTTGATCGGCGACTACAACCTGAAGAAGGTATTCCTGGACGGAGGAAGCGGCATCAACATCATATTCGCCGATACCCTCAGACGAATGAACAGGTCGACAGAAAAATTGCCGGAATCGGAGACCACCTTCCACGGCATAGTACCAGGGCAAGCAATCACGCCCATGGGAACAATCACACTCGACGTCATCCTCGGTACACCCGAGCACTTCAGGAAGGAGTCGATAGACTTTGAGGTCGTCGACTGGAAGTCACAATATCACGCCATCCTCGGACGCCCAAGCTTTGCCAGGTTCATGGCAGTACCCCACTACGCCTACCTGATGATAAATTTGCCCGGGCCGAAAGGAGTGATCACCGTCCGCGGCGACTTCGGGCTCTCCAACAGCTGCGACCGCGAGTTCGCCAAGATCTCCGAGTTCTTCGGCGTCCAAGAGCACTTCAAGGCCATATCAGCCGACAACGACAAGACCATCTTCCCGGCTCGCAAGAAGTCTGCCAAAGACGTAGCGTTCAACACGAATGACGACACTGTCACCCACCAAGTCCATCCGACTGACAGCGGAAAGACGGTCAAGGTCTCATCGAGTCTGACCCCCGCATAGGAAGGCGCGCTCGTCGAGTTCCTGCGTGAGAACTGGAAAATCTTTGCATGGCAACCCTCTGACATGCCAGGGATACCCAGGGAACTCGCCGAGCACTCTCTAAAAGTCCACAAGGACGCAAGACCAGTCAAGCAATCCATGCGACGCTTCTCAGGACCCAAACGAGACGCGATCACCATGGAGGTCGACAGATTACTACACGCCAAGTTCATCCGAGAGATCAAGGACTCGGACTGGGTCGCCAACCCGGTTCTAGTTGAGAAAAAGAAGACGAAGAAACTACGCATGTGCGTTGACTTCACCGCAGTCAACAAATGTTGCCCCAAGGACCACTTCCCGCTCCCGCGGATAGACCAGATCATCGACTCGACTGCAGGTTGCGAACGCCTATCTTTTCTGGATGCCTACTCAGGTTACCAGCAGATCAGGCTGAAAGTCGAGGACGAAGAGAAGACAGCCTTCATCACACCCGACGGCGTCTTTTGCTACCAGACGATGCCGTTCGGGTTAAAGAACGCAGGTGCCACGTACCAGCGGACAATGCAAGCATGCCTCAAGGGGCTAATCGGGAAGATCGTCCAAGTCTACGTCAACGACATCGTCGTCACTACCCGAAAGGAGATTACCCTAATCGACGACCTCCGCAAGGTCTTCGCCGCACTGGACGTATATCAGATCAAGCTCAATCTAGAGAAGTGTGTGTTCGGCGTACCAGCCGGAGAGCTACTAGGGTACCTTGTATCCGCAAGAGGAATCGAAGCAAACCCCGAGAAGGTGCAGAACATACTCACAATGCCAGCACCAACCAAGCTCAGGGAGGTGCAACGATTAGCTGGCCGAGTCGCAGCTCTCAGCCGGTTCATTAGTAAGTTGGGAGAGAAAGCCTTACCTTTCTACCAACTGATGAAGAAGGCAGACAAGTTCGAGTGGACACAAGAGGCGCAGGACGCATTCGACCATCTCAAGAAAACGCTGACAACTTCTCCAGTCCTCGTGGCACCACTGGAAAATGAGCCGCTGTACCTATACGTCTCAGCAACGAACAGGGTGGTAAGCACGGTGCTCGTAGTCGAACGCGAAGAAGAAGGGCACAGTCACCCGGTGCAGAGGCCCGTCTACTACCTTAGCGAAGTACTCACCTTGTCCAAGCAGAACTACCCTCATTACCAGAAGCTGGCATACGGAGTCTTCATGACCTCCAGAAAGGTCGTCCACTACTTCTCCGAGCACCCGATCACGGTGGTAAGCTCCTCTGGACTAGCAGACATTCTCACAAACCAGCGCGCGACAGGACGAGTTGCCAAGTGGGTTGTCGAACTAGGACCATGGGGGCTGAAGTATGCTCACCCGAAGACCATCAAGGCCCAAGTCCTTCCGGAATTCACCACCGAGTGGATAGAAGCCCAGCTACCAAATGTCCCTGACTTGTCCAACGCATGGACAATGTACTTTGATGGCTCCAAGAAATTCACGTCAGCCGGGGCAGGAGTCGTGCTCATCTCCCCCAAAGGCGACAAGCTCAAGTATGTCCTACAGATGGACTTTCCGACGCCGTCCAACAACGAAGCCGAGTACGAGGCCCTGATCCACGGCATGCGTATGGCCAAGAACTGCGGCGCCACGCACCTCATGATCTACGGCGACTCCTACCTGGTGGTACAGCAAACCATGAAGTCTTGCGACGCAATCGCTGACAACATGATCGCCTACAGAGACCTCTACAATCAGTTGGAAGGCAACTTTGACGGCTGCGAGCTGCGCCACATTGGCCATGAAAGCAACGAGGAAGCCGATGTCCTCGCTAACATGGGCTCAGACAGGGTGCCAGTCCCACCCGGCGTCTTCCTCGAGTGCATCACGCAGAGATCCATCAAGACTCAGAGTACAGCAAGCACTGCAACAACAAAAGGCGATGTCAACCCGCCAAGCCAAGACAAGGTCCCTATGGAGGTCATGCTAGTCGAAGCCACATGGACAGGACCATACCTGGCATACATACTACATCAGAAGCTGCCAGCCGACCCAGTCGAAGCAAAGCGCATCATCATACGCTCCAAAAGTTTCACCGTCATCAACGGAGAACTCTACAAAAGAAGCATCTCAGGAATACTGCAACGGTGCATAGATCCAGTCGACGGTCAAGCCATCTTACTCGACATCCACGCGGGTACCTGCGGGCATCACGCCAGTAGTCGGGCACTGGTGGCCAAGGCGCTACGAGCCGGGTTCTACGGGCTGACAGCCATGCAAGACGCCGAGGAGCTGGTGAAGAAATGCACAGGGTGCCAGGAATTTGCCAACAAGCCGCACGCCCCAGCATCAGAACTCACAACAATACCATTAGCCTGGCCCTTCGCCCAATGGGGTCTGGACATGGTGGGCCCACTGAAGAAATCCTCACCCGGAGGTCACACTCACCTCCTGGTTGCAGTCGATAAGTTCACAAAGTGGATCGAAGCCGTCCCCATCACAAGTTCGACTGCCTCCACGGCGGTCAATTTCATCAGGTCAATCATCTTCAGATTTGGGGTACCAAACAGGATCATCACCGACAACGGCTCGAACTTCACAGACGAAGAATTCAAGGACTTCTGCTCAGAGCAGGGGATCAAACTCAGCTACGCGTCTGTCTCGCACCCGCAATCCAACGGACAAGTGGAGAAAGCCAACGGCCTCGTCTGCAACGGCATCAAGAAACGACTGCGCGTGCCCCTAAAACGCGCAGCGCGCGCATGGGTGGAAGAACTGCCATCGGTCCTCTGGAGTTTGCGAACAACGCCAAATAGATCCACCTAGTACACTCCATTCTTCATGGTGTACGGTGCAGAAGCGGTCCTCCCCTGCGACATCAAGTTCGACGCACCGAGAGTAGTCACCTACGACGAGTCGGAAGCAGAGGAGGCACTCGAGGACAGCAGAGACACCCTGGATGAAGCGCGCGACATCGCCCTGGCACGATCAGCCGTGTATCAGTAGGACCTGCGCAATTACCACACCCGGAGGCTGCGACCAAGAGCGTTCGTTGCAGGCGACCTGGTTCTTCGACTCAAGCAAAAGAAGGTGCACAAGCTCGCTTCCCCATGGGAGGGCCCGTACATCGTAACAGAAGCAATAGGCAATGGATCTTACCGCCTAAAGGACTCGAAGACAGGAGCGGACTGCAGCAACCCGTGGAACGTAGCACAACTCCGCCGGTTCTACGCCTAGTTCAAAACAACCATTGTACAAGAAAACCAGCGCGGCAGGTTTCAGACGCACTCTTTCCCTTACCAGGGTACCTGAGGGGACTGGAAGGGTTTTAATGAGGCGGCCTGTTCGCAAGAATAAATAAAGTGGTTTGAAGAAAAATCTGTCTCCTTTACCTGTCACTAAGAGGAAGCTCAAAAATCCTAGGCTGCCACTCGAACCACTCGGGGGCTGCGCCACACAGGTTGAAATAAAAGCTTAGGCCGCTACCCGAAGCACTCGGGGGCTGCGCCATACAAGCCTGTCCAAAATCCTAGGTCGCCACCCGAACCACTCGTGGGCTGCACCGCACAGGTTGAAATAAAAGCTTAGGCCGCCACCCAACTTACTCGGGGGCTTCGCCATACAAGCATTGTCAAAAATCCTAGGCCGCCACCCGACCGACTCGGGGGCTGCGCCATACAGGTCAAGTTCAAAATCCTAGGGCGCCGCCCGCCACACACGGGGGCTGCGCCACACAGGTCACACTTGTAACCCTAGGCTACCACTCGACTTACTCGGGGGCTACGCCAAACAGGACTTCTCAGAAAAATCCTCAGCCGCCACTCGAACTCACTCGGGGGCTGCGCTGCACAGGTCAAGTTCCAAATCCTAGATCACCACCCGACATACTCGGGGGCTACGCCAAACAGGTAACACTTGTAATCCTAGGCCGCCACTCGACCTACTCGGGGGTTGGGCCAGACAGGTCTTAGCCAAAATCCTAGGCCACCACTCGAGCGACTTGGGGGCTGCGCCATACAGGTCAAGTTACAAAAATCCTAAGTCGCCACCTGATAAAATCAGAGACTGCGGCATACAGGTCACACTTGAAAAACCTAGGCCGCTACCTAGCATACTAGGCGACTGCGCCATACAGGTTGAATCAGGCACTATCATTTTCGAGTAAAAATATCAACTCTCATAACTCGAAAGTACTTTAATCTGTTATCGTACTTACACAGGCACATTTGCCCTCTATAGCTAACCCTGTACATCAGACGACAGCTACTCTAAACTGCAGGTTCAGCCTTCGGCGCATCAAGGGGGCCTACAAGGCGCTCGCTCAGGTCCTGAACCTGCCGGATAATCCGGCGCGCAGCCGCCAAGGTCTCGTCGAAGTCGTCGTCACCCGGCAGGCCTTCAAGCACCCTCTCAAGCGGGAGGTGTGGCCGGTGCATCCAGACGTATGCCAGCGCCGCGTTCGCACCAGCCACAAGTTGGGCGTCGACGACCTCCTTCAGCCCTTCACCATCGCGGAACCTCTCCAGCAAGACAGACAACCCGTTCGGCTGCGCATTATGCGGGAAGTACACACGATTGATGTGCCAAAGTGTCTTCCGGCAGTTCTCCAGAAGAAAAGCAGCGCGCCACGTACGATCAAGCATGGTGGCAAGGACGCGCCCCCTCGACTGGTTCACCCAGAACTGTCGAGCTTCGTAGGAGTCGCCGGACGCCTCTCGGGTGACTCGCTCCTCAATGCGAGCCCGCTCGGCCTCCCAGTCACATCTGCGCACATAAAATGCAAGTCAGAACGAGAAGGAAAGCCAACAAGGACGGCAGCCGCCAAAAGGATACATACCTTGCAGCTGCCGACTGATCAGGTCGATCTCCCCAAGCAAAAAATCCTCACGTCGCGAGAACTCCGCCGTGGGATGCGACTGAGAATGGTGCAGCAGCCGCTCCGTATTCTTCAGGGTCGCCTCAAGCTCCACCACCTTGTTCTTCAGATACGTGGTTATCCGCTGATCATTGACACTGCGTGGAGGAGCCGGCGCCGCCGAGCACCCGAAGAAGAAGCCGCGCCACTCGGCTCGGCCACTGGAGAAGGTGGAGCATCACCGCGCGCAGCACTCTGCCAGGGATACGCAGAGTCAATACAATCACGCGACTGCGAAGCGCAGATCAACTCAGAAGAAAGAAATTCAGCAAAATCAATATTGAAGACCAAAAGACCCGACAGGGCAATATTCATTACAAGCATGAAGTTCAAAATACAGACCGCGGCGACTGCCGCATTCCTACAACTACGCCTACTCTAAGGCCGCGGACTGCGAACGGGAACGGCCCTTCCAAGCGGCAGCCGCCTCGGTGGCCTTAGCAAGGGCCCTCTCAAAGAGTGCCACAAGCTGCGCAGCCAGCTGCGAGGCACACTCCTTCACGCCACTCAGCGACGCGGTCCGGCCATCGGGTTTGCGAGGAAAACCGCCGACGACCTTCTCGAAGTCACCCGGAACTTGGTGGCCTAATAGGAGCTGGAAGGTGAGCTCGGAGCCGCGTACCGTCTACGACCGCGTGAAGTCGGCGATGGTGGTCGCGTCCTCAAACGGCGCAGCCAGGGCGTCCATGGTTGCCGGCGGCCGGTCGCCCGGGAAGATGCTCTGATGCACCACGGTGAGGGCTCCAGTCGACTTCTGCAACGCGGCTGCAGACTTCTTCAGCGCGTCTGAAGCATAGGCACAGACCCGATCGAGGAAACCTACAGCGGTCGCCAGGTCAACCGTGTCACTCGACGCGTCTTCTGGAGGAGCTCCACCACAAGTCTCTGCGCAAACATTCAAAGTCAGGATAAGAAAAAGATCAAAGACTCAGTAGGCGTCAAGCCGAAACTTACCCCCAAGTACGCCGGCGAGTGAAAGGAGACGACCAACTTGAGTTTTCTCCTGGGCGACCCGCGCCAGCTCCCGCTCTCGAGACTCGTGAAGAGCCTTCTCAAGCTCATCAACCCGCCTAGTAGCCTGGTCCAGCGAGGCACGCAGTTGGTCCCTCTCTTTCTCCAGGCGAACATAAGCCGCGGCTGCGTCGAGCTGTTGGCGATAGTACGGCTGAAACAAAAGCAAGATGTCAATAAAGTTGCGGGCGACTATACTAGTCACCCACACCTTCGGGGGCTACTCCCATCGGGAGCGCTGATCGCGCACCCGATGAAAAATCAAGAACGCAAGAAAAAGCATGAAAGACTTACGTGGTCCAGGAGTTCAAGGTCCTCTGCAGTCGAAGGAGGCACGCGGCTAGATGATGCAATGCCGGCAGGCTCAGCACGCACCTTCTCCACCACCACCGGCGTCCCAACCCAGTCGAAGGGGCGGATGTGAGCTCCACATCCCGAAGGGGGGAGCTAACATTGTCAGAACGGTGGCTGCAGCAAAACCAAGAACACCAGTCAAACCAAAACGTCGAAACTGCAAAGTACAACTCGAAGGACACATTGCAAAGAAGCTCACCTGGGGGTGCCGGCGTCGTCGTAGCTCTCCAGGGAAGGCGAAGGCATCCGCGCGAACGAACGTGGCGCTGCGGAGCTGACTGGAGGAACGTTCAGAGGTTCCTCCCAGCCACCCGAGGACTGCGCACCCGGAGACGTCGCGACGACCTCCTCCTCAGCAATGTCGACATCCCGGGCAGGTGACGACGCAGTGGCAGAATCGCCGCGACTCGGAAGCTTCCGCTTCTTCCGCGCGGGTTCCTCCACTTCATCTTCCTCCTCCACCTCGTCGCGGGGAGAATGCGCGGAGGGAATCTCTTCGTCCTCGTCCTCCTCCTCGACAAACTTCGACTCGTCGTCGGGTCCGTTCTCAGGGAGGGGAGGAAAGCTGATGAACAGAGCTCGACCCTGAAGCAAGTAGACACAAGTCGAATCAAAAAGAAAGGTAGACTCAAGTCGAACAAGGACAGAAAGAAAACAAGACAAGACTTACCTCAGGAACGGGGTTCGAGGCCCCGTAAGGAGAAATCGGGCACTTGACGTTGCACGAATCCGCGGCTCGGAGGTTGGTGATGGACCTGACGTTCGCCTCCACCTCCTCGTCATCCAGCGGCATGGCGCTGACGCCTTCGGCGGCCCACATCGGGTGAGGCCGGGCGCTGAGCGGCTGCACCCGAAGACGGAAGAAGGTGGCCATCAGAAAGACGCCACCCGCCTCGCGCCCAAGGGTCTGGGTCAGATAGTGCAGCCGGCCCAGCAGGGGCCGCGTGGCCTCCTTCTCCACGGCGGACAGCGGGTGCGCCCAGGCGCCGGTCTTCCGCAGTCCACGCCCGCTGTCGAACGCGTCCAGGCCGTCTTGGTTCGACTGGACGTAGAACCACCTCCGGCGCCATCCTTGGACGGAGTCGGACTTCTTCATCTGAAAGTACGCGGTGTCACCGCGCACCTGGATTCCGAAGCCGCCCACGGGGAAGGTCAACCCGCTCTTCCCCACGTTCTTGCGAACGAGGAAGAGCGACTTCCACAACGCCCAGTGGGGCGCGACACCCAAGAAGCACTCACAGAGCACGATGAAGCCCGCGATGCTCAAGACGCCATTGGGGGTCAGATCGTGGATCTGAACCCCATAGGCGTACAAGAGACCGCGCACGAAATCGTGCATGGGGAACCCGAAGCCCCGCGGAAGGAAATCCGCGAAGCAAACACGTTCCCCATCGCGGGGAGTGGGGAAGACTTCCTTGCCAGGGACGCGTACCTGGACTTGGTCGGCAGGTGGCAGCAGACCTTGCGCGCGGAACATCTCCACGTCGGCCTTCTTCACCGAGGACCTCTGCCAGTCGCCTTCGGGTTTCTTCATCACCCCGGCGTCGTCTGCGGCGGAGGAGCCAGCAGCGCTCTTCGGCTTGCCCATGGTCAAGGTTGCAAGGTGCACGGATGGATTGCTCGGAGCTCGGGATGGCGGCGGAAATGGTAGAGCGCAGGAGGAAAGAAAGCACGGAGCGATTGGAGAAGATGAAATCCCAAACGTCAAGACACAGTACTTATGCCTCGAAGATCAGCATCTCAACCGTCCACCGGACAAGGGCTCCGAGCGGGCACATCCATCCGTCCACGTGTCGCAAGGAGAAACCAACCGTCACCGCCCACTTCTTCCACTACGCACGAAAACCAAGGGGTCGTCATCGCGCCGCGCAAAATTCGCGCCCACTTCGGAGACGTGACAACTATGGACCGCGGTCAGCTCTGACAGCGGGGCCCACCACGTCACGTCCCATCGGGCGCAGAGGCGTGCAACATATCGTCATCAATGACGTCATCAAGCCAACGGCTCCAAAATCAACGGAAGCAACTCGATAGAGTTGTTCGAGTGGTAAGCTTCACAGCTGAAATTAAGGTAGGATCAGCCAATGATCCGAGCACCCGAAGAAGTCATTCGAGTGGCAACGCAGTAAGCTCGAGCAGCCGAATCCATCCACAAGTAAGCCAAACAGGCTGAGTAGAGGCAAGCTTCGCAAGAAGATGAAGACAAAGTAATTCGACTGCACAGATTACTCCCATCGGGAGTGGCTGGTTCGACTGAAGAAATCGAGTTCAAGCTCAAAATCAGGCAATCCAACGGCGCGTCCAGGAGGAAGGAGTCCTTTGTCCGACTCTACGCATCGACCAAGCACTCGGGGACTACTGACGTGGGGCTACCTCGCGGGTAGCCCACGATGATGCTACCTGGGCCGCGCCAAGGATGGAAAGGCCCACAGAAGGCCCACTCGGGGTACCGCGTATCCTAGTCCAACTCGGTTAGGTCTTGTAACCTGCCGTATCTGTACCAACCACCCGAGACCTGGCTACCTATAAAGCCAGGAGGGTTGCCCGTCCTAGAGGACACGCTCATAACCACCACGACAAACCCTAGCGAGATCGCAATCTCGCCATTGTAATCGCTACTCGCATCAATAACCAGACAAGCAGGAGTAGGGTGTTATCCTCCGGGAGCCTGAACCTGGGTAAAACCTCGCTTGTCAGCCGTCGTGATCACCTTGCACTCATCTCTCTCCCCATCAATCAACCCGGGGTGCACAACCCTGGGACTTGCCGAGTTAACACCTCGTCACCGGGCGACCAGCCGCCGGCAGCCGTGGACGCCCTTGCTGCGCCATTTGAGGACGCGACCACCATCGCCGATTTTACGCGGTCGCAGACGGTACGCGGCTCCGAGCTCACCTTCCAGCTCCTCTTAGGGCATCAGGTTCCAGGTGATTTTGAGAAGGTCGTCAGCGGCTTTCCCCGCAAACCTGATGGCCAAACCGCGTCGCTGAGTGGCGTGAAGGAGCGTGCTTCACAGCTGGCCGTGCAGCTTGTGGCACTCTTCGAGAGGGCCCTTGCTAAGGCGACTGAGGCGGCTGCCGCTCGGAAGGGTCGCTCCCGGTCGAACTTCTGGCTCTGTAATGAATATTGTCCTGCCAGGTCTTTTGGCCTTCAATATTGCTTTTGCTAGAACTGACTTTCTTTCTGCCGAGTTTAACTGTGCTTCGCAGTCGTATGATTGTATTGACTCTGCGTGTTCGTGGCAGAATGTTGTGCGCGGTGGTGCTTCGCCTTCTCCTGCGGCTGAGCCGAGTGGCGCGGCTTCTTCTTCGGGTGCTCGCCGTCGTCGGGCGGCGCCGGCTCCTCCATGTAGTGTAAATGATTAGCGGATAATCACATACCTGAAGAACAAGGTGGTTGAGCTTGAGGCGACCCTGAAGAATACTGAGCGGCTTCTGCACCACTCCCGGTCGCATCCTACGGCGGAGTTCTCGCGACGTGAGGATTTTTGCTTGGGGAGATCGATCTGATCAGTCGGCAGTTGCAAGGTTTGTATCCTTTTGGTGGCTGCTATCTTTGCTGAAGCTTGCTTGTTCTGACTTGCAGTTTATGCGTGCAGATGTTAATCCTGATTGGGAGGCCGAGCGGGCTCGCGTTGAAGAGCGAGTTACCCGAGAGGCGTCCGGCGACTCCTACGAAGCTCGGCAGTTCTGGGTGAACAAGTCGAGAGGGCGCGTCCTTGCCACCATGCTTGATCGTACGTGGCGCGCTGCTTTTCTTCTAGAGAACTGCCGGAAGACACTCTGGCACATCAATCGTGTGTACTTTCCGCATAACGCGCAGCCAAACGGGTTGTCCGCCTTGCTGGAGAGGTTTCGTGATGGTGAAGGGCTGAAGGAGGTTGTCGACGCCCAACTTGTGGCTGGGGCGAACGCGGCGTTGGCATACGTACGAATGCATCGGCCGCATCTTTCGCTCGACAGGGTGCTTGATGGCATGCCTGGTGATGACGACTTCGACGAGACCTTAGCGGCTGCGCGCCGAATTATCAGGCAGGTTCAGGACCTGAGTGAGCGCCTTGTAGGTCCCCTCGATGCGCCGAAGGCCGAGCCTGCAGTTTAGAGTAGCTGTCGTCTGATGTACAGGGTTAGCTATAGAGGGCAAATGTGCCTGTGCAAGTCGTAATGTAATAGATTAAAATACTTGCGAGTCATGAGAATTGATCTGCTTGCTCGAAAGTGTAAATGCATGTTTTGATTTTCGACCTGTTTGGCGCAGTCGCCTAGTATGTTGGTCGACGGCCTAGGTTTTCCCAAGTGTGACCTGTATGTCGCAGCCTCTGACTTTATCAGGTGGCGACTTAGGATTTTTGTAACTTGACCTGCATGGCGCAGCCCCCGAGTTGTTCGAGTGGCGGCCTAGGATTTTTGCGAAGGCCTGCATGGCGTAGCCCCCGAGTAGGTTGAGTGGCAGCCTAGGATTACAAGTGTCACCTGTTTGGCGCAGCCCCCGAGTATGTCGAGTGGCGACCTAGGATTTCGAACTTGACCTGTACAGCGCAGCCCCCGAGTGAGTTCGAGTGGCGGCTGAGGATTTTCTGAGAAGGCCTGTATGGCGTAGCCCCCGAGTAGCTCGAGTGGTAGCCTAGGATTACAAGTGTTACCTGTTTGGCGCAGCCCCCGAGTATGTCGAGTGGCGACCTAGGATTTTGAACTTGACCTGTATGGCGCGGCCCCCGAGTATGTCGGGTGGTGGCCTAGGATTTTTTGATTTATACTTGTATGGCGCAGCCCCCGAGTGGTTCGGGTGGCGGCCTAAGCTTTTCTTTCAACTTGTGTGGCGCAGCCCCCGAGTCGTTCGGGTGGCGGCCTAGGATTTTAGCTTCCTCTGTATGAAAGGTAAAGGAGACAAATTTTCTTCAAATCAATTTATTGATTCTTGCGAACAGGCCGCCTCATTAAAACCCTTCCAGTCCCCTCAGGTACCCTGGTAAGGGAAAGAGTGCGTCTGAAACCTGCCGCGCTGATTTTCTAGTACAATGATTGGGTTGAACTAGGCGTAGAACCGGCGGAGTTGTGCCACGTTCCACGGGTTGCTGCAGTCTGCTCCCGTCTTCGAGTCTTTCAGGCGGTAAGCTTCGTTGCCGATTGCTCTTGTCACGATGTACGGGCCCTCCCATGGGGAAGCGAGCTTGTGCACCTTCTTCTTCTTGAGTCGAAGAACCAGGTCGCCTGCAACGAACGCTCTTGGTCGTAGCCTCCGAGTGTGATAGTTGCGCAGGTCCTGTTGATACACGGCTGATCGTGCCAGGGCGATGTCGCGTGCTTCATCCAGGGTGTCCCTGCTGTCTTCGAGTGCCTCCTCTGCATCCGACTCGTCGTAGGCGACTACTCTCGGTGCGTCGAACTTTATGTCGCAAGGGAGGACCGCTTCTGCACCATACACCATAAAGAATGCAGTGTACTGGGTGGCTCTGTTTGGCGTTGTTCGCAGACTCCAAAGGACCGACGGCAGTTCTTCCACCCATGCGCCCGCTGCGCATTTTAGGGGCACGCGCAGTCGCTTCTTGATGTCGTTGCAGACGAGGTCATTGGCTTTCTCCACTTGCCCATTGGATTGCGGGTGCGAGACGGACGCATAGCTGAGCTTGATCCCCTGCTCTGAGCAGAAGTCCTTGAATTCTTCGGCTGTGAAGTTCGAGCCGTTGTCGGTGATGATCCCATTCGGTACTCCAAATCTGAAGATGATTGACCTGATGAAGTTGACTGTTGTGGATGCAGTCGAACTTGTGATGGGCACGGCTTCGATCCACTTTGTGAACTTATCGACTGCAACCAGGAGGTGAGTGTGACCTCCGGGTGAGGATTTCTTGAGCGGGCCCACCATGTCCAGACCCCATTGGGCGAAGGGCCAGGCCAATGGTATTGTCTTGATTTCCGATGCTGGCGCGTGTGGCTTGTTGGCAAATTCCTGGCACCCTGTGCATTTCTTTACTAGCTCCTCGGCGTCATGCATGGCTGTCAGCAAGTAGAACCCGGCTCGTAGTGCTTTGGCCACCAGTGCTCGACTGCTGGCGTGATGCCCGCAGATACCCGCGTGGATGTCGAGTAAGATGGCTTGGCCGTCGACTGGATCTATGCACCTTTGCAGGATTCCTGAGATGCTTCTTTTGTAGAGTTCTCCGTTGATGACGGTGAAACTTTTGGAGCGCCTGATGATGCGCTTCGCTTCGACTGGGTCAGCTGGCAGCTTCTGATGTAGTATGTACGCCAGGTACGGTCCTGTCCATGTGGCTTCGACTAGCATGACCTCCATGGGGACCTTGTCTTGGCTTGGTGGGTTGGCATCGCCTTTTGTTGTTGCAGCGCTTGCTGTATTATGAGTCTTGATGGATCTCTGCGTGATGCGCTCGAGGAAGACGCCGGGTGGGACTGGCACCCTGTCTGAGCCCATGTTAGAGAGGATGTCGGCTTCCTCGTTGCTTTCACGGCCAATGTGGCGCAGCTCGCAGCCGTCGAAGTTGCCTTCCAACTGATTGTAGAGGTCTCTCTAGGCGATCATGTTGTCGGCGATGGCGTCGCAGGACTTCATGGTTTGCTGTACCACCAGGTAGGAGTCGCCGTATATCATGAGGTGTGTGGCGCCGCAGTTCTTGGCCATCCGCATGTCGTGGATCAGGGCCTCGTACTCGGCTTCGTTGTTGGACGGCGTCGGAAAGTCCATCTGCATGACATACTTGAGCTTGTCGCCTTTGGGGGAGATGAGCACGACTCCTGCCCCGGCTGACATGAATTTCTTGGAGCCATCAAAGTACATTTTCCATGTGTTGGACAAGTCGGGGATATTTGGTAGCTGGGCTTCTATCCACTCGGTGGTGAATTCAGGGAGGACTTGGGCCTTGATGGACTTCGGGTGAGCATACTTCAGCCCCCATGGTCCTAGCTCGACAACCCACTTGGCGACTCGTCCTGTCGCGCGTTGGTTTGTGAGAATGTCTGCTAGTCCAGAGGAGCTTACCACCGTGATCGGGTGCTCGGAGAAGTAGTGGACGACCTTTCTGGAGGTCATGAAGACTCCGTATGCCAGCTTCTGATAATGGGGGTAGTTCTGCTTGGACAAGGTGAGGACTTCGCTGAGGTAGTAGACGGGCCTCTGCACCGGGTGACTATGCCCTTCTTCTTCGCGTTCGACTACGAGCACCGTGCTCACCACCCTGTTTGTTGCTGAGACGTATAAGTACAGCGGCTCGTTTTCCAGTGGCGCCACGAGGACTGGAGCGGTTGTCAGGGTTTTCTTGAGATGGTCGAATGCGTCCTGCGCCTCTTGTGTCCACTCGAACTTGTCCGTCTTCTTCATCAGTGAGTATAAAGGTAAGGCTTTCTCTCCCAACTTACTAATGAACCGGCTGAGAGCTGCGACTCGGCCGGCTAATCGTTGCACCTCCCGGAGCTTGGTTGGTGCTGGCATTGTGAGTATGTTCTGCACCTTCTCGGGGTTTGCTTCGATTCCTCTTGCGGATACGAGGTACCCTAGTAGCTCTCCGGCTGGCACGCCGAACACGCACTTCTCTGGGTTGAGCTTGATCTGGTACACATCGAGTGCGGCGAAGACCTTGCGGAGGTCGTCGACTAGGGTATCCTCCTTTCGGGTCGTGACAACGATGTCATCGACGTAGACTTGGACGATCTGCCCGATTAACCCCTGGAGACATGCTTGCATTGTCCGCTGGTACGTGGCACCTGCGTTTTTTAACCCGAACGGCATCGTATGGTAGCAAAAGACGTCGTCGGGTGTGATGAAGGTCGTTTTCTCTTCGACCTCGACTTTCAGCCTGATCTGCTGGTAACCTGAGTAGGCGTCCAGGAAGGAAAGGCGCTCGCAACCTGCTGTCGAGTCGATGATCTGGTCTATCCGCGGGAGCGGGAAGTGGTCCTTGGGGCAGCACTTGTTGACTGCGGTGAAGTCAACGCACATGCGTAGTTTCTTCGTCTTCTTTTTCTCCACTAGAACCGGGTTGGCGACCCAGTCCGAATCCTTGATATCTCGGATGAATTTGGCGTGCAGTAGTCTGTCGACTTCCATGGTGATCGCGTCTCGCTTGGGTCCTGAGAAGCGTCGCATGGATTGTTTGACTGGTCTTGCGTCCTTGTGGACTTTCACAAAGTGCTCGGCGAGTTCCCTGGGCATCCCTGGCATGTCAGAAGGTTGTCATGCAAAGATCTTCCAGTTCTCACGTAGGAACTCGACGAGCGCGCTTTCCTATGCGGGGGTCAGACTCGATGAGACCTTGACCGTCTTTCTGCTGTCAGTCGGATGGACTTGGTGGGTGACGGTGTCGTCGTTCGTGTTGAACGATGCGTCCTTGGCAGGCTTCTTGCGAGCCGGGAAGATGGTCTTGTCGTTGTCGGCTGATATGGCCTTGAAGTGCTCTTCGACTCCGAAGAACTCAGAAATCTTGGCGAACTCGCGGTCGCAGCTGTTGGAGAGCCCGAAGTCGCCGCGGACGGTGATTACTCCTTTCGGCCCGGGCAGCTTTATCATCAGGTAGGCGTAGTGGGGTACTGCCATGAACCTGGCAAAGGTCGGGCGCCCGAGGATGGCATGGTATTGTGACTTCCAGTCGACGACCTCAAAGTCTATCGACTCCTTCCTGAAGTGCTCGGGTGTACCGAGGATGACGTCGAGTGTGATTGTTCCCATGGGCGTGATTGCTTGCCCTGGTACTATGCCGTGGAAGGTGGTTTCCGATTCCGGCAATTTCTCTGTCGACCTGTTCATTCTTCTTAGGGTGTCGGCGAATATGATGTTGATGCCGCTGCCTCCGTCCAGGAACACCTTCTTCAAGCTGTAGTCGCAGATCAAGGCCTCAATCACGAGTGCGGCGTGCCCGGGTCGGGTTACCTCTGACGGGTGATCTGCCTTGGAAAATGTGATTGGTGTCTCCGACCCGCGCAGGTAGTCTGGTACCGCGCGCGGGCTGTTGATGGCTTGAAGTACTTGGCGTGTGATAATTTGCTGGCGCCTGTTCGACGGGGGTCCCCTCTGTATCATGTTCAGCTGTCCCCGTGCGGCTGGGTACGTGTCGGTTGCTGCCGACTGACCTTGTTGCTGTTGCTGCGGTTGGGGGAACGCTCCTGCCGCCTGCACCTGGTTGTTGTTTGCGGGTGCTGCCTGGATGGCTAGCTGCGGTGCCGCCTGTATGGCCTGTACTAGGGCGATGATTTCCTGCATGGCCTGGTATATCTTTCTTGCTTTGCGACAATCCTTCAACAGGTGGCTGGAACCCCATTTGCCTGTCTCCGGGTTGCGGAACGAGTGGTGCTTACAGGGTTGCATCAGCTCCTCTGCTGGGGTCAACGGGCGCTTCCACTCGCGTTTCTGACTTCCATCATTGTGGCCGATGCTGCTGCTGCCACGGTTATACTGACTCGAGCTGGGCTGCCGACCTTGGTCGTATTGTCGGCTGTTGTCGCGTTTGTCCTCACGGGGGGTTTCATAGCCCGCCGCTACTAATTCGATTGAATCGTGGGTGTAACGTGGCTTCTTCTTTTGGCGTGCCTCACGCCAGTTGCTTGGTTCGCCCTCTTTTTGGGGGGAAGTTTCGCGGACATAGTCCTCTCCTTCGGCCCATTGGTTGGCTGTCTTCGTGAGCTCTATTGTGGTCTTCGGCTGGAGCCTACCGAATTCCTCCCGGAGGTCGGCGAGCGACGCCGTGCATGAAGGCGTCCATCACTCGATCTTCTGATACGGGTTCCATGGTATTGCGGAGGAGTGTCCACCGCTGGATGTAGGAGTGGAGCGACTCATCCTTTCCTTGCTTGCAGGCGTGCAACTCGATGTAGGTCGTTGGCCTTGCGAATGTTCCCGAGAAACTCTTAATGAAGTTATCCTGGAATTCTTCCCATGTTCGGAAAGAGTCTTTGGGTTGGCTTGTGAGCCACCCGCGTGCCGAGTCTGTCAACATGAGCTGGATGTACTGCATTGCCGTAGTCGACGTTCCGCCTTGGCAGGTGCAAGCGATGAGGTAGTCTTCGAGCCACAGTTTTGGGTCTTGCTTCCCGTCATACTTTGGTGTGCCAGCCGTCAACTTGAAGCCTTTAGGCATGCGGGTGTCGCGGATGTTGAAGCTGAAGCATGCCGCGCCACACGGCTCGAAGTCACGGTCAGCATGGTCGTCCGTGTTTGCCGCACCAGCCGAGCGCTCCTTGCGGTTGCGGTCCACCGTCTTCTGTGTCAGGACGTCGCGAAGGTCCTTGACTGGCTGTCGCTGCGCCGCTGGGATGCCCGAGGTTGTTGGTTCGTGCGCTCGGTTGCTTGGCCCCTTGGCCGCCAGAGCTTCTTCGATTGCCCTTATGGAGGCAATTTGTTGCTTGTGGAGAAGGGAGCGTGCGTCTCCCTCCGGTGGTTGCGTGAGCCGGAGGTATGTCTCGACTGAGATCAGGGCGGCATTCGCCGTCTTTGGGACGGGTATCCCGTTCTCATCTTCGGTGACGAAGTACGAGTCAAGATTGCGGGTGAGCCTTGTTCGATCGGCTTCTGCCATGAGGGGAACGCGGGCTCTGTTTCGCCTTGCTCCTTGGTTAACCTATGTAGAGGATGTGAAGGAGAGGGCGGCTCGCCTGGCACTCGATGCATCCGCGTCCCTTTTGCGCCTGAGCAGGTCGGCTTTTTCGACGCGGATTCGTTCGCCTTCCTTGCGTAGCAAGTACTGGACCGCCAGGTGGTCTTCTCGAGGTGCGTTGGGTGGGGGGAACGTGCCCTCGTCCACATGCTTCATGGCTTGGATCGCCATGTCCCGCGTGATGACAAGTTTAGTCTGGTCCGGCATGTCCACCTCTAGCGGATATGCGGGTTCTTCGTCGTCGTCATGCGGTGCTGTGCCGGCCATGAAGACTTGCTTGGGGTAGACTTGAGTCGGAGAGTTGGTGCTGCCGCTGCTGCTTCTGTCGCCCGCTTCTTGCTCGGGGTCGAAAATTGCTGCAACGTGGCGCGCGGCGCAGTCGCTGTCGCGTCTTCTCGCGATCGTCCATGTGCTCACGCTCGCCGGGGCGAGTGCGATTGGCTTGGGGTAGACTTGGGATTTCCACGAAGATGAGGGCGCGCGCGACATGGCTGTCGGGCGCGGGCTTTTGGTTGCCCATGCGGGTGCGACAGTCGAGGTGGATCTTGACTTGGTCGACCGCACGAGCGAGGTTGGGGTAATAGACTCGATTCGCGCGGTCGTTGCCGAAATTGTCGATGTAGTCGATGTAGATGCCATCTTCGCGGGTATAGCGGGCGCGGCCTCCGTGGGTGCGGCACATGCGATCTTCGCGGGTTCGGCGGGCGCGGCCTCCACGGGTGCGGCAGATGCGATCTTCGCGGGTTCGGCGGGCGCGGCCTCCGCGGGTGCGGCGGATGCGATCTTCGCGGGTTCGGCAGGCACAGGGGTTGCCGATTTAGGTGACGTCGTCGCGCGTAGCGCGGTAGTCGTAGACCTGAGTATACCACGACTATCGATGCAGCGGAATATGGAGCCGAAGGTGATGTGTATACCTTTGTCCAGATCGGCGTACACCGACTGGTGGGCTGACGGGTGGAGGACGTACTCGAAGGAGCCGAATCGGATCGACTCCCTCACGGCGGACACGCCGATCTTCATTGCGGACGGAGCCGGAGCGACCATGATCCTAGCACTTGTTTGACCTTCCCACAGACGGCGCCAATTGACGAGGTGTTAACTCGACAAGTCCCAGGGTTGTGCACCCCGGGTTGATTGATGGGGAGAGAGATGAGTACAGGTGGTCACGACGGCTGACAAGCAAGGATTTACCCAGGTTCAGGCTCCCGGAGGATAACACCCTACTCCTGCTTGTCTGATTATTGATGCAAGTTGTGGTTACAATGGCGAGATTGCGATCTCGCTAGGGTTTGTGGCCGTGGCTATGAGCGTGTCCTCTGGGACGAGCAACCCTCCTGGCTTTATAGGCAGCCAGGTCTCGGGTGGTTGGTGCCGATGGCAACTACAGATATGGCAGGTTATGCTTCCTAACCGACTCGGACTAGGTTACATGGTACCCCGCGTGGGCCTTCTGTGGGCCTTCATGTCCTTGGCGCGGCCCAGGTAGCCTTATCGTGGGCTACCCGAAAGGCAGCCCCACGTCAGGGAACTTAGTGGATCAAGATCTTTGAGTTCCTTTGTGGTTCTCCCCCTTTGTTCTTACTCTCTCTTATCCCCCCATAAGCATTAGTTGCTTGTGGTGGGATTTGGGAGTGTAGGATTTGTCTCCTTTGTGGTTTCTTGGTTCTTCCTCTCTTATTCCCCCATAAGCATTTGTGGCTTTGTTGGAATTTGAGAGTGAAGGACTTGAGCACTTTGTGTGTTCTTGCCATTGCATCTTGCATCGATTTGAGCCATCCACGAGGATTCGTGGTGGTGAAATTCGCGAGCTTGTTACTCTTGGGTCTTGGACTCTAGACGCCTTAGTGGCCGCCTTTGTGGCATAGGACCTTTTGTGGTCAAGGCCTTTGTGGCTAGTTGGGACCTTTGTGGTCAAGACCTCTTGTGGTCATTTGGGAGCCCCCAATTCGGTTGTGGGTGTGTGCCCCAAGGTTGTTGTACGGGATTGTTCTCCGCCCCAAAGGAGTTCATAGTGGAAGGTGGACTCGGACCTTTGTGGTGGAGTTCATCGGAGAAGAAGGTGAAGCCTTTGTGGCGTTAAGCAAACCTGTTGTGGTTGCTCACACCTCTCCAACGAGACGTACACCTTTTGTGGTGGAACTCGGGATTACATCATCGTCTCCGCGTGCCTCGGTTATCCCTATACCCGAGCTCTTTACTTATGCACTTTACTTTGTGATAGCCATCGTGCTTGAAGTCCTTTACCTTGCTATCCCTTTGTTGTTTGTCTTGCATAGCTTAAGTTGTTGGTGCACATAGGTGAACCTAGTATATTTAGGTTGTGTCATTGATAAGTTAAACACTAAGTTTTATTCCGTATTTATCAAGCTTAAATTGTAAAAAGTGCTCCTCGCCTATTCACCCCCCCCCCCCTCTAGGCGACGTCTTTCCTTTCAATATTGTCCGCTATGGCGTCGCAAGCCTTCATTGTCTGTTGTACCGCCAAGTTTGAGTCGCCATATATCATCAGTCGAGTGCATCCTAAAGCTTTTGCCATTTGTATGTCATGTATTAGACCTTCGTATTCGGCCTCATTGTTGGATGGCGTTGGGAAATCCATTTGGAGTACGTATTTCAGTTTGTCTCCTTTTGGGGATATCAGCACCACCCCTGCTCCTGCCCCTTCGTTTTTTCTTGGAACCATCGAAATACATTGTCCATGAATATGATATGTCTGGCGTTCCTGGTAATTGTGATTCGATCCACTCTGTCGTAAAATTTGGCAGCACTTGAGCTTTGATGGCTTTTGGGTGATCGTATGTTATCCCGAGTGGCCCCTTCTCAATGAACCATTTGGCGACTCGTCCTGTTACGTCTGGATTGGTGAGTATTTCTCCGATTGCTGATTTGTTGATCACCGTTATTGGGTGTTCCGTGAAGTAGCGGTGTAGCTTCCTTGTCGTTATGAATACTGCATAGGCTAGTTTGTGGAAGTGTGGATATCTTTGCTTTGATAGGGATAATACCTCACTGATGTAGTAGACTGGTCTTTGCACACTCTGGGCTTTTCCTTCTTCCATGCGCTCGACTACCAGTACTGTGCTGACCACTCTGTTTGTTGCTGCCACATAAAAGTATAGTGGCTCCTTTTCCTTTTGCGCTGCTAGAATGGGAGGTTTGGTGAGTATTCGCTTGAGGTCTATGAAAGTCGCTTCTGCTTCTTCTGTCCACTCGAATTTATCTGCCTTCTTCATCAGTCGATAAAGTGGTAGTTCTTTTTCGCCTAGCTTGCTGATGAACCGACTGAGGGCTGCCACTCTTCCTGTCAGTTGTTGTACCTCATATAGCTTGGTAGGCCTTTTCATAGTTAGTATAGCATGTATCTTTTTGGATTTGCTTCGATTCCTCTTGCTAACACCAAGTATCCCAAGAGTTCTCCTGGCGGGACTCCAAAGGTACATTTTTCTGGGTTCAGTTTTATGCTATAGCTTCTGAGGTTGTCGAATGTCTCCTTTATGTCTGCCAGTAGTGTGCACTCCTTTCTTGATTTGATCACTATGTCGTCGACATAAACTTCCACATTTTTGCCGATCTGTGTTTTCAAACAGTTTTGCACCATTCGTTGGTAGGTAGCTCCTGGATTTTTGAGGCCGAAAGGCATTGTAGTGTAGCAGTAAACTCCGAGTGGAGTTGTGAAGGTTGTCTTTTCTTGGTCCTCTTGCTTCATTCTTATCTGATGATATCCAGAGTATGCGTCCAAAAATGATAGCTGGCGCATCCCGCAGTAGAGTCGACAATCTGGTCGATACGGGGTAGAGGAAAATGATACTTTGGGCAGCACCTGTTTAGCCCTGTGAAGTCGATACACATTCTTGTCTCGGTTGTTTTCTTCTTCTCCACTATCACGGGGTTGGCGACCCATTCTGATTTCTTTATTTCTCGAATAAATTTTGCTTTGAGCAACTTGTCTACATGCATCTCTATGGCTTCTCTTTTAGATCCTGATACATGTCGTACCGTTTGTTTGATGGGTCTTGTTCCTGGACTGAGTTGGAGAGTGTGCTCGGCGAATTCCCTGGGTATGTCTGGCATGTCATCGGCTGACCATGCAAACATTTCCCAGTTCTCACGGAGGAATTCGACGAGCGCGCCTTCCTATGCGGGAGGCAAGCTTGTCGATACTTTGACTGTTTTTGCTGAGTACGTCGGGTAGACCTGGTGCGTCCGAGTGTCGTATGCGGTGTTGAATGTCTTGCCTTTGGCCTGCTTTTTGTGCTCGGGCATGTAGATTGTGTCGCTGAGAAGCCAGAGCTCTTCCAATGTTTTCTCTGCTCCAAATGTTTCGGAGATTTTGTGGAAGTCTCGGTCGCAGGCGTCTGACCTTTGAAAGTTTCCACTGACCGTGATTATTCCTTTTGGGCCTGGCATCTTCAATTGTAAATATGCGTAATGTGGTACTGCCATAAATCGGGCAAATGTCGGTCGTCTGAGTTAAGCATGGTATTGTGATCAACAGTTGACGACTATGAACTCCATTGTTTCAGTGCGGAAATGTGTTGCATCTCCAAATGTGACGCCGAGTTGTATTGTGTCTTTGGGTACAATGGCTTTGCCTGGAACTATGCCATGAAAAGTATTTGACGATGGAGATAAGTTGTCGACTGACCTGTTCATTCGTCATAGTGTGTCGGCAAAGATGATGTTGATGTCACTCCCTCCATCCATGAAGACCTTAGTCATATTGCAACTTCCTATTTGGGCTTCTAGCACTAGAGAGGAATGATCTGGCCTGTATGCAGATGGCGGGTGGTCCTCCCGACTGAATGTAATTGTTGTTTCAAATCCGCGGAGGTACTCTAGCACAGCTGGTGGTGCCATGACTGTCATATTAACATGCCTGGTATGCAATTTATGTTGCCTGTTTGACAGTCGCCCTTTCTGGATCATGTACGTTTGCATCTGATGGCCCGAGTGTTTACCTATCGACTATTGGTGTGTGTGATACATAGCTCCTGTAGATTGACCGTTAGGGTCATATGGTGGAGGTGGTGGTAGTGTTGCGCCTTGTGGTGCAGATACCATGTGCTCAAATGTATTGCTCTTATGCTTTCTTGCGTACTCGATTGTCAACTATTCGAATTCTCGACAGTTTTCAATCGTGTGACTGGAGATTAATCTTCCTGTCTCTGGGTCTTTGAATAAGTGCAATATGCATGGATTTTTTATCTTTGGATCTAAGCGTTGTTGCCTATATTATTTATTGTAGCTTTCTTGTTGTGCATGATCCAAGTTGTCATGCCGACCGACTGGCCTGTCGTTCTTGTAGCTATTTCTGGCTTCTCGTTCGTTGTCATGTTTCTTGTCTTTTTGACTGTGATTGTTTTTTGAGAATCCTACCGCCATAAATTTGACATTTCTTTTGTCTCTGCTGTGGTCATTGCGTCGTCAGCGCTTGTCTTCCCTATCCCGACGATCTCGACTGTCTCGGTGGTCGCGACTGTCCCGTCTGTCGTGATGTTGCTGTGGTGAATGTGGAGTTTTGTCCTAGACTGCGTCCTCGCCATCTGCCCACTCGGTTGCTACTTTCATAAGTTCTGCCATGCTTTTTGGCTTTTGCCGTCCAAGCGCCTCCCGAAAAATTTTCCTAAGGACTCCGTTTGTGAAGGCGTCCATGGCCCTGTCCACTGATATTGCGCATACCGAGTTTCGAATGGAGGTCCACCTTCTGATGTAAGATCCGAGCGTCTCGTCTGACCTCTGTCGACATGCTCTCAATTCTTCAAATGTTTTCGACCTTTCGCAGAGGGGGTCGAAATATTTTATGAAGTCCTCTTTGAAGTGATCCCAGGAGTCGTAGGCTCCTGCCGGTAATGTTTTGAGCCAGTCGCGGACTGTGCCTTCAATCATTAGCTGTATGTATTGCAGTGTTGTCGTCGTTGTTCCTCGTTGTCATATGACTGCTAATTTGTAATCTTCTAGCCATCCCGAAGGTTCTTGTTTTGAGTTGAATTTCGGCACAGTTGGTAGGCCGAACTTCTTTGGGAGTTTCGTTTCCTGAATCCGTCGAGTGAAGCATTGTGCTCCGCATGGTCCTGCACTGCGGTTGTCAGGTGATTCCCGACCGCCTGATCCTCTTGATCTGCTTCTTGATCTGCGGCGGCTTGAACTTCTCCTGCCGCTGCTACGCTGAGGACTACGACTGGCTCGTTCCCTTGAGCGGCTTCTGCTACGCCTTCTCCTTCCTCCATCGACTAGTTCTTTTGCTGCGATCTCCAGGGCCTTCATTTGTTGTAGGTATCTTGCCTCAGCTGGGTCACCTGCCGGTGGTTTTCCTGCTTGGTGGTATGCTCCTATGGATATGAGGGCCCCTTCTTCTGTTTTTGGCTGGATTATGCCATCAGAGTCGACGGTTAGGAACGAGTTGTTCAGCTTTCAAGTGACGTCTGCCCTTTCGTGTTCAGGGATTCTCTCAAATCTGGATCTACGTTGTGCTTCAGTTGCTCCTGTATAACTCATCGATAATTGTCGTCTACGAGCGCTTGATATGCTTTCTTGAATTTTTCGCTCTTCGAGTGTTGCCCTGTATTGCTTTAGGCGTTGTGCTTCCTGCCAGTTGAAGATGTTGTATGTTGCCAACTCATTTGGAGGTGCATCTGCTGGCATCATTATGCCCTCTTCGATGAATTTTGTTATTTTCGCCGTTGTCTCTCCTGAGATGTCTAGATTAGTTATGCCGACTGGCAGGGTGACGGTGCATGGGTACTCGACGGCTTGTCGATTGGCCGCGTTTTCTGATGTTTCTGCTGTTGTTGCTACACAAACTTGATGTGGTATGCAATCTGTGTATTCAGATCGCTCTTCATATGCTGCTCCGTCGTTACTATTCCGCTCTATGTTTTTGTTGCCTTCGTCATCTTTTCCTTCTTGCGTATGATCATCATAGTCGATGGCAGTATGCTTTGGGGACTGGATCTCTGTGTCGGCGAAGTCGGCTAGATGTATGCTGTCTTCAGTAGGCTTATCATACTCTGGTAGGTGAAAGCTTTCTCCTGGAAAGCTGATATGCATACGATCTTCAGCTAGGTTGATATGGAAGGTCGACTGCACTTCTTCTTCCATCTCGTTTTGCCGTATGAATTCGTTGGATTCCTTTTTGGACATGGACCCTGCTATGGATGAGATCGGATCGATCTGTGATGTTGGCGCTCCAGTGCTTCCAGCCGAAGTTGTCGATATGACCATGTTGTCGACTGAAGCAGTCGATAGTTCCTCCTCTTCAGGGAACTCATCTGTCATGAATTTGTTGAATTCTGCGGATGTCATTGACTCTGTTGGAGATTGTGGCGGCGGGATCAGATCAATCTGTGTCAAGGTATTTTCTTTGTCTGCTGTAGATGTGATCTCAGTCAATTTCTCCCGAGATGGCTGAGTTGCGATCTATTCGACTAAATAATGCACACCAAGCTGGTTAATAAAGAAATTATGTTCTCCAACAATTAGATTAAAACCTGAATTGAGATGGGAATAGATCTCCTGAGCTTCGGGTGAGTATGGCATGATCCTTGCTGGCAATGCTTCCTTTGTCGAGTGGCCGCTTGTGATCTGGATATGAGATGTTGTTGCTGATGTGGATCCTTCTGAAATAGTCGGCGGATCGCCGTTTGAAATTTGTACCAAAAAATTCGTGGATCCAACACCACCTATTCCCACAGACGGCGCCAATTGACGAGGGATGGCCCCATCAATACCCATGGTTACTAGACTAGGGTTAGAGTTTATGAGGTAGAGAACGTGTGGTGTTGGTAGATTCGTCGGCTAACAAGCGGGGATTACCCAGGTTCGGTGCCCTCGAGTGAGGTAAAACCCTTACTCCTGCTTGTCTGTTATTGATTCTGTATATGCGGTGAGTACAGGGGTCTAGCAAGATGTTAATCTTGCTAGGGTTTTGTGATTCTGATTGGACGTGCCCTTAGTCGATTACCCTCCTGTCCTTTATATAGGGGTACAAGTCTCGGGTCGTAACCGACTAGGACTACATATATGGAAAGTATTACTGACTATGCTATCTATAGTAAGAGATCTTCGACTTGGGCTTCGCTTGATGGGCTTCCTCAGTCGGTTGCCAATTGGGGTTTAGTCAATACGTGCACCAGGTACCCACACGATGGGGTACCCGTTTGGTATATCCTTGTCACTTCTAGTTTATCTTTTGCATATTTTACGTGGCTCGGGGCTGTCGTAAATAGAACCGCTTCATACCTACGAACCTTATGACCACAACAACGATCCAATAATTGCATGTTTAAGCACCCCTTTCGGGCCCTCCATTGAAAATGCAAGACCAACTAAAGAGAGAGAAACAGACACCCGCCAGCCACAGATACGGTACAAGCCGTATGTCAGTAGTGGAACCAGTCTCGCGTAAGCGTACGCGTAAAGTCGGTCCGGGCCGCTTCATCTATTCGATGCCGTTGGAATCACAAGTGCACGCTAGAGGGTAGCAAATAACAGGAACGGTGCCCCCTTGTAGAACACGGGTTCTAACAGCGTACAACTATATCTACGATAGATCGGCTCTGATACCACTGAAGAGGATCGCGGGAACAAAACAAAAAAATTCCTAGCAACGATATCCTTAAACTAGTCAAGATCTATTCTATTCAGATATAAAAGTACGGTGGAGATCGGAATACATACCCTCGTAGACCGAAAGCGGGGATTACGCTCCCGCACAAGCGTTGACGACGAAGATGACGTAGCCGACCTCTAGGTCGCGAAGAACTCGACGCGACGAAGATGACCTCGAGGTCGGGTGGAGGAAGTAGTCCTCCGAGTACCGCTAGTGCAGCACCTCGCAGGGCGTTACACACATACGGTGGAGATGACGGCCTCCGAAGCTCCAGTCCAGGACGAGCAGCGGAAGACTTGGAACGGAACACCAGCAGCGCGGCAGCGGGCTATGGTGGAGAGAGAACTCTCATCCTCCTCGGCGCAACTCCGACAAAGGGAATCACGAGATCGAGCAGAAATCGAGAATTAATTGGATGAATTAAAAAGCCAGGGGTGCCCCTCTATATAAAGGGGCAAGGAGGCTGCCAACCTTGCCAGTCGCGCGGTGTGGGACTATCCCACACCAGCCACGACCCTTGCAAGGTGCGCCGGCCCTAGGTGGGCCCCTTGTGGCCCACCTAGGCCGGCCGAACCAGCCCTCCTCCCTCGGGCATGGGCCTTCTTTCCACTAGAAGGCCCATTTAGGGAGATCTGCCTTTAAAAGTTCGAAAATAAATATATAAAATCATATTTAAACATTAATTACACTAATTAATATCAAACATATTATATATAATTTATTCGAGATCCGAAAACTATTTCGTCGCTGCCCGATCTCCATCTGACCATTCCCGGGACGTTCGCGGTGATCTCTTTCCTTTCCGGTTGTCTTGTCGAAACCCCTTAAGTGTGTTACCCTAGCGGTTCGATATAATAACAGACATGATCGAGACTCATCTCTGATCAATGACTAACTCGTAGGGCTGACCCCATGAATTAATCCCTGTGATATAACGAATGACTTTCATCTATCAAACCTGGACGTTTAGTCTTAAACCTTTTATCATAGCGATACTTAGCGTGTCCGAGCATCATTCTCAGATATCTCCATACCTAGCATGATCTCGTTACCGACATCGCTATCTTCTACTTATCTATAATATTATGTCAGCTGGTGACCTAGTCACACGTTTGCAAACTCATTTGACATAATCTCACCGAGTGGGCCCTATAGTATCTATCCGGATATACGGACTGACAAATCCCGCTGTTGACCCCTCGTCTCAACTACCCCCTTCAGATACCCAAAAGTATCACCGTTATTGTCATACTAAATAAGATACGACGTTTGGTGCAATCAAAATATCTTCTAGGAATAACAATAAGAGTTGGTCTCACGGTAAGGCGTAATGACTACGTCTTACAAATATGGGTATGTCCATCACATCGTTACACCAACGATATGACTTTCATTGCCAACCAGCACCATGCCCTATGATCGGAAAACCTCGATCATCAATCGCGCAACGAAACTAGTCTTAGTAGAGGCAACTAGGAATCTGGTTGTTTATCTACCACACCTGTATTAATGTTTCCGCTTAATACAGTTACAACATGGTATAAAACATATAATAAACAATTGGGATATTACCAATAAACTATGTTTATTAAGTGCCTCAAGTGCATATTCCCTTCATTTACCTCGCCTCGATCTGACGTGGTGTGTCCTAGTCACCAATTGCCGAGGCGGTTTAAATTTTTGTCCGTTTAACGCAGTCACTCTGCCATACAAAACTAACGGTGAAGCTAGTAGTTGTAACACACGTGGCGTCGCAGTCGGGGCTCCGCTGCCACACCTGTGTCATACCGCCACTAGTGCTTCCTGTACATCCCCTCCAACTTCTCGCCCCCTCGGCTTCCTTTGCGTCGATGCTCATCCCTCCCCCCCCCCCCCCCCCCCCCCCGCTCCATGAAGGATGAAGCCTAGCCGTTACTAGGTCTCGACTCCATCGATGAGGATGATGGTGGGTGAGCTGGTCTGGTTGGTTCAACTAAATTCCATAAGATCGAGTCTGGCTCGATCTGATGGAGGTCTGGCCACGCAGGTTAAAACGGCTCAGCTCGATTGCTGACTAGGACATGACACATTGGACCGGGGGTGGGACCCACGGGTCGGGATGGAGTACACTATAGAAAAGTGTACAAAGTGTAAGAAAAATTGTTAAATGGGGTAGTTTCGAGAAAATTCTATTAAACTGGGTACAAAGTGGCACAAAAATGATCTCAGGGGGTAAAAAGTGGAATTCACTCAATATATATATATATATATAAGAACGGGTCGTAGCCTACACCTTCATCATTCACAAAGCCAAAGCAAAAGCCACAAGCCAGGAACTAATATTCGTGTTGATCTGTTACTCCTAGACCCCCTAGTATAAGAACAAATCCCCCAAATAGCATAAGAATCTCATGTATTGGTCCAGGTAAATCCATTATGGATAAAAAGAAATTAAAATAGTATAAATTTTTTCACGAACTGACTAAAACTAAAGGACTCAAGTAGAGTCGAAAAGAGGATTCCTCGCTTCTTTCACTCTTGCAAAACCGTGCACAACACCAACCAGTCACACCAGGAAGGTGAGGCCGTTGAGCAGGCCGATCAGGTCGAGGTGACCGACAGGGGCCTCTTCGACGGCTTCCTGGGGAAGAAGGAAGAGCCGAGGACAAGAAACAGGAGGAGGCCCTGGTCAGCGACATGGAGAAGCCGAGAAGGTCTCCGTGGAAGAGCCCGAGGTGAAGGAGGAGCATGAGGGTGGCGAGAAGCATGAGACCCTCTTCACCAAGCTTCAGCGATCCAGCTCCAGCTCCAGCTGGGTACGTTCAAACGTCATCGGTCATCTAGCTAGCTCAGTTACCTTTTTCCGGCATGTTTTGTGATCTTCCATGATTAGTTGTGCACGGCACTAATTTCGTGAGGGATCGTTTGTGCAGTCGAGTGACGAGAAGGAAGAGGAGGTGATCGATGACAACGGCGAGGTGCTCAAGAGGAAGAAGAAGGGCCACAAGGAGAAGATCAAGGAGAAGCTGCCCGGCCACAAGGACACTGCTGAGTGCGAGCACGTGACGACGGGCCTGCCCGCGCCGGCTCCCCCCGCGGCTCTGCAGACCCGCGGTGACCACCACCATGACACCGCCGTCCCCGTCGAGAAGATCGACGATGACGTGAAGACAGAGGCGCCACCGGCGGTGCCCGAGGCGGAGAAGAAAGGTTTCTTGGAGAAGATGAAGGAGAAGCTTCCCGGCGGTCACAAGAAGCCGGAGGACGCCGCTGCGGTGCCAGTCACGCATGCTGCTCCAGAACCAGTGCACGCGCCGGCGCCAGCGCCGCACGCCGAGGAGGTGAGCAGCAGCCCTGACGGGAAGGAAAAGAAGGGCGTTCTCGGCAAGATCATGGACAAGCTGCCTGGCTACCACAAGGCAGCTGGGGAGGAGGACAAGGCCGCTGCAGCCGCAGGCGAGCACAAGACCAACGCTTAATTGGAGCCTTCTCAAATCTCAACAAGACCGGAGCTTGATTACAGTGCTGGACTGTGTTCCGTACTTCTGCTCTGTTTTGCGTCTTTAAGTTCGTGTTGAGATGCTAGGAGGGAGTTGATCGTCTTTGAAAGGTCGTCCAGTGTGTGAAGCCCGCCATGTGATGGATGTTTCTGTTTAGTTTGGAGACACTGGCTTTAGTTTGGTTCATAGTCAAGCTCTGGGTGTTGAATACGTTCATAGTCAAGTTTGGTTCATATTCGTTTTTTTAGCAATCGAGTAGGAGCTCTGCCTATTCATTAAGAAGAAAGAGGAGTGACCATTTATAAGGAACCGGCCGAAATCTGATACAACTCGACACCCACCCGTTCGGTTTACACGAAAGCCCAGACGAGAAGGAATTACACCTTTTTCTTTAAGAAGATTCCGACTAGTATATGATATTGCATTTTCCAGAATAAAGTATAGGGTGTTGCATTGTACATGTGAGTTTACCTTTTGAAAGATAATGTCTAATGAGTACAGATCGAAACAGAGTAGAAATATTCCGACTTTTCCACAGAAAAATGGAAAAAAAATGAAAATTTGGAAACAGGGACGAAAAACATATTTTTTATGCATAAACGGAAAACTTCTCCTCCTCGTCACCCGACAGTGGAGCTTTTTTCATACATCTAAGATTTTTTAGGCTTTTAAATATTTTTTGAATTTTTAAATTAAATCGTTCCATAAGCACAGTCTTTCAAAATGTATAATGTGTTACACTCCGTTATCGAGCTAACAAATTTTACAACATTCTTTTGGAAATGTTGATGTGTCCAATAGTATTCAGTATTGAAAGGAACAATGGGTTAGACTGTTATGAGCTTCTATTTAACAATAGACAATAAGCTATGTGCATGGACACGACGAACCCTATTTCAGAGCATCTCCAAGAGCTTACCTAAAAGTTAGGTAGACAAAGTGGTTTAGGGTAGAAAAGAGAGGGTATGGGTAAGCCGAAAAATTCTGCTTTTCCAACTTACCCATATGCTTACCATATTCTGAATACCCAAAAATAAACCGCACACGGGCCCACATGTCAGTGAGTCTTATTTCCCACCTCCGTTTTCACTTTCTTTTTTACCCAATACATCCCTGCCAAAGCAGTTCTTTGTCGTCGATGGGCGAGGCAGGGTCGCGGCAGTTGCGATCGGAGACCACAGGTCAGCGATAGTTGCCTTCCCGTAATGGTTGAGGGTGACGTGACAGTTATGCCAATCCATTTGACATGCCAATTTTGGCTACTCATTTTTTTTGGCCATTGACCACTTTTAGGTAAGCTCTTGGAGCTGTTTTTGTCCATTTTTTGGGTATTGTGATTTACATAAGCTCTTGGAGATGCTCCCTCGTCTAAGGGACGATGCCAACGTCCATTTACCTAGCACGCTTGCCCAGTAAGACGAGTCTTTGACTTTTTCCTTTGTTTTCTTCTTTCGCTGTTTTTTGGGTCTTGTTCTTCCATTTCCCATCTTTATATATTTTTCGATGGTTCCATCGTTTTTATATTTATTTCACCTTTTTCTTTGTGTTCATGTTTCTTAATTCCTTTTCCTGGTTCTTCTTTTTCTACATAATCACATATTTTGTGTGTGTAACATGTGAGAAATTACTGTATACTATGTGAATATATATTTATCTCACATGAATTCCTCATTTAACCCTCGAGTTATTTGAAGTACACAAAATTATCATAATATAATCAACATTTTTTGAACCACACACATATTATTTAAATATCGTCCAAATTTACCATGTTTTACTTCTTTAACACATATTTATCTCTAAGGAACATTTGTAATCCCCACTACTTTTTAATTACACATCTTTTTTTAAACTTAGCAAAAAATTATTTTGTACTACGTGAAGATATCTTTCTATCGCATGGATACCCTAAAGCATGTTATTGAAGTACACGTAAAAATATTCAGACGCCGTGAACATTTTTTCAAACTCATCAACAACTAATTGTACTACACGAACATATCGTTCTCTCACATGGACTTTTTTAAAAAACCCACCAACATTATTTTTGAGCCATACAAACTTTTTATTTTAAACCTCACGAACATTTTAGAATTACATGAACTCTTTAACTATCAGACTTTTTTAAAAAACCTTATATGATTATTGTTTCTCTGGTGTCTTTGCTTCATTGCTTGCCTCTCGCACCCATAGTCGTCACTTACTCCTTTAATTTGAGCTCTCCTCCCCGACTTTTTAAGAGTATTTTTCTCAATATATATGTTCAAGCTTGTGCCCAAAATGTATGCGCTCATGCCAAGAAATGTAAGGAAATTTCCCGACTAATCATGTACTGATAGCAGTCCGATCCATAATTACGTACTGTAGTGCTATTACTACTCTGGTTGTAGTGATGGAAGTGCCCTCCAAATCCTGATCTGATCTGGTTCATCTTAAATCGCGGCGGGTGGACAGAGAGGCAGTCGGTCACGCACAGATCCAGTTTCCAACTACACCTTCTCCCGCTTCCAGCTGGGCCCCATCCACTTCGATAAGACGATCGCCCTCTCTGCCACATGGGCCCCACCCCTAACGGGCCAAGCTTCCTCCCTACCGGAAAACGCCGTCCCCGAACGGAAGCACCACCCAAGTCGCGACGACGCCGGCAGCCCTCCTCACTCCCGCTGCCTTAACCATCGGATGCGACCGCGGCGGCGGCGGCAATGGCGTCCTCCTCCGCCGCCGAGCCAGGCGTCCGCCTCTCCGATCGGAGTACGCTCTCTTCTCTTATCTGATTCGCCCTCAGCTCGATTTGGTCCTCCGCCGCGTCGGGTCGGTCCTGATCTGGGGTTCTGCGGGTTTCTCTTTCGCAGCGAGGAGGTCGTCGTCGCCCCTCAGCTTGAGGTCCATGGTGCTCCTGATGCACGTCGTCTTCGTCGGCGCCGTCTTCCTGCTCGATGCGACCCTCGATAGGCGGATCCACCAGGAGCCGTGGTACACTTCCCACCTGATTTTGCCCCACGACCAATTTCAGTACTGTATTTTTTTTTGCTTTGTCATCTGAGTCCAAATCCAATACTATGCCCTGTCGATCCGTATGATGCGTTGAAGCATATGACCAGCTCTTGGTATCACTGGAATTATTGTTTCCCTCGTTTTATTACTATTTAGAACCACAACTGCATAGTAGCATGTTATTTTGGCTCTGCGAGCCGTCTCCACGCGGCCAGCTATATATGAAGCATAAATCACCTAGTTTTTTGTTTTTACACAGTGGAGAAAATTCATGGTTATGATTGTAGTTGGTAGTTTGTGTTAGTGCCTTTTCTGCTTGACATTCCAGCTGGAGTGTGTCAGGATCAAAGTTCTCAATCTTATTTTGACTCCACAAGTTATGTTCAGTATGAAAATATGCTACGCCATGGTACTTTCCATACTACACATTTACGTGACTAGGTCAGATGCCAGGGGTAACAAAAGCTTCCATTTTCTGGGGAAAAAACACTATGTCTGGGGCAGTTTAAAAGTTGTCTTTTTTGTTGTTGTTGAGGATCTGTTTGGTATAATTTGATTGCAGGTATATTGGGGTGTATGGACTGCTTGTTCTGATCACCATAGTCCAATACTTCTACACCGCTGGTTCATCTCCAGGGTATGGAATAACCTTGTCTAATCCGTTATTCTACTCATCATTTGTTGAATTTGGTAAATGCCTGACCTTTTCTATTTGGGGCCCTGCACTGTCAGATATGTTATTGATGCAATGGAAGCTGGTGGTAGGATGCATGCTACCTTCGTCAATACTGCCACTCTTTCAAAGTAATGTCATAATCGCGATTGCATAAAAGTGTTGATAACTTGTAAGATGTATACACTGATTCTTATACTTCCTTGTGCGTGTGTTTTTGATGATTAAGAAAAGACAATCCAGTTCAAAACATGGAAGCTTAAAGTCCCCCGTGAACGGGCCTCAACTAGATAAACTTAACCCAATCGCTTCTACATCTTCATGGTTGCATCAAATCGTCGATCTTTATCCTCCTGGGTCAAGTAACAGGTAAAGCTCGAGGGATTTATTTTTTAGGGTAGTCGTGGTAATTATTTTCTTGTGTTTTGCTCACTATTATAGTGTTTAACATTATACTATTGAATTTATAGGGACTGGACTTGCGGATACTGCAAAGTTATTCAGGTTTTGCTTTATTTCTAAGTTCATGGTGCTGAAGCGTTCATCGTTACCATATGCAAATGTTGTTTACATAATTGTTTGAAATCATCATACTGAAACTTCATCAAGTGTGAGCTAGTGACAGAAATCACGAGCAGGGAAGGAGTTCCTGCATAAGCACTGGTGGCAGCTGACACCAGTGATACTTAATAAAACTTTTGCTAGTTCACTACCAATAACTATTCATTTGCATAAGCTGACCCTAGTGCAACAAAGATGTCCCCACTGAACTTTTGTCCTTATTTTCTTGGGAGTGCCTATGTCTCAGTTGACTGATTTTTTCTTAAATCTCAGTCACCTCAGAAAAGTGTAACTAAAAGAACAGAAAAGTGCAATTGCACATTTCTTTGAACTGTGATTGCACTTTTCTAAAAAGTGACTGAGACTTACGAAGACTTAGCAAATCCTTACTTTCTTCCTGATCATGAGGTATCTTTGTAAGTTATTTTGGCAATTTTAATGTGGACTACATATGGACTGAAATGAGGAAACCGACACACTTGTCTAGATACATGCGATTCAGAAAAGGCTAAAACATTGTGTAATTCGTCAAGGTTCAGTTAAGGACTAGGCATTGATTGAGCATTTTGCCTCCGCTTTTCCCCTTTCTGAAAGATTAAAGCGCTAGGCGCTTTGGCTCGGCTCAGCGCCTAAGCAAGCTTAAGCATGCACTTAGGCGCGCTTTCTATAACCTTGTAATTCAGAACGGAGGGAGTACTTGAATTAGTTTATTTGGAGTCTTTCTTTCATATTGGTACCTGGCCCGCATTTGCCAATACACTGATTTGCGATATCCTAAACTTCAGCATTTTTCCATGAAAAGCTGTTGCTAATTGTCTAAGTTCAGTTTTAACTACATTTATACTTCTGCAGCCACCTCGTGCCAGGCACTGCCATGATTGTGATAAATGTGTCCTTCAGTTTGACCATCACTGTGTTTGGCTTGGAACATGCATTGGCAAAAAGAACCATTGCCGTTTTTGGTGAGTTTTGGCATGTATATCTTTTGCAGTATATTTTTCACATTACATAATGATTGTGTTGCCTTGTCCCCATGTTTCACGTGGTTGTGTTGCACATTTCTATGTTCTACTGTGCATTCTGTAGAAGTTTTCCTTTTATATTTATTGATTTTCCTTCTGGTACTTCATAAACATTCTGACAAGCCTACTGTATCCACTTAAATTTCATAGCACTTCATTAATGTGACTGGAAATGCATATGAAACCATGCGTCGGAGTATTTATACCAATCAACAGATAACGCTCACCCTGTCACAAACTCTTGATTTACTTTTTACCTCGTGTTGTACCCAGCGTACAACATAGACATCCTTATTTGCATAACACACTGTATTTGTGGAATATATAACATTGTGAAACTATATTCTGATGAACCGCCTTCTGTTAATTTCATGTGACTAATCTAACTCCGTGAAAAATATTGTTACTCAAAGTTGAAAGTTGATCGCAAGCTTTGCACAGTTAGTGAGTGAAAATAAAGTGGAGCAGGAAAGAGCCTTGAATTTACTGAATAAATTGTGAAATTTTGTTTTGCAAGTTTACATATATTTGTGAAGTTGCAATATCAATTTGATCAAAACTGTTAATACACATGCCATGCCTTTTTTGGGTCTTTTGCCGTTACAGATTGAAATGTCCATATTGGAGTGCCTTGAGATATGTTAGACTCGGTTATTAAGATTGTTCCTTCAGTTGTATAACAAATATTTCCCAGGTGGTACATATTTGAAGAAACAATTCTGTGTACCTGGACTGTTGCTCTGTACATTGAATCACTGCATTTAGACATTGACAAGGCCTGGTAAGATATTTCCCAGGTGATATCTTCTAAAGCTGAAATTGCTGCTCGTATGATGTGGCTTAAATCCTTTCAGTTTGAGCCTGCCTTTCCTCTGATCTCATGGAACTTCTTTTTATACCATTTCAGGTGGAAGGATTTTATTGGTGTAATCATGTTAGCAGTATTGATATTTATCCTATTGTTCCTGCTGCTCCTGTTGATGTTTCATAGGTAAGTTTTGCAAGTGTTTAATGTGTCTAGCTGTATAAGGGCTTTTAATTATTGAAACGAAATGTCAAATGGTAGATTCTTCAGTTTTTTCCATGAATTATAAAGTTAAGAGCACATGCTTATCCTCTTCTCCAGGAGAAAAAAAAGAGAGAATCATGAATTTGAGCATCAATGAAACAGTACTGTCTAAAAAATGTTATTGTGAGAAGCCAATGGTTGAACAGACTAACCTTTTTCTAATTAATTTTTGTAATACCCAGAACTTTGATACCACATTAATTTTTGTAATAGCCAGACCTTCAATACCATGTTAGTAGTTTACATTGAGTTACATTAGCATATAATGCTGGCTGACCTAACAAGTTGCACCAAATAGAGGATCATAGGAGAAAAGCCCAAGGGAAGCGCTACTGGTGCCCACCTTCCGAAGGATGGCCAGGACTTGAGCAATTTTTGGACCATATTTTTTTTGAAATGCTACAAAAGCATCAAAAAAACATGCAGCCGCCACCTCCAGAAAAAAACAACACCACTCTGCCTATAGTGCCTGTTCAGCTGAATATTTTCCTTTTTGCAGCTATATTGCTCTTACAAATCAAACTACCTACGAAGTTGCCAGAAGGAAGCGGATATTCTACCTAAGGTATGGTAATATTAGGAGCAATACATGTTTCACTTGGCTATCATTTATCATCGCGGTATCGGTACTAAACCATCGGAGCTGTACTACTTGCAGGGGAATTCCTGACAGAGTTCATCCATTCAGTAAAGGCATCTGTAGAAACAGCTATGACTTCTGCTTCTCTAGAGAGAATGGATTTGATCTGGAAGCTGTGCCTCCATTGGAGGAGCTGGAAGCCAGAGCTGCTCCTTACACATGCCGAGACATCATTTGCTGCCGGTGCTGTTGAAATGTGTTATACTGTAGTACCTGTACCATTCTTTGCCCCCCAGCATGTGCTATAATCCATCTGCAGATTTTTTTCGCCAATGGAAGCAGGTCTTTCATAAGCTGCACCGATAGATGTCATTTTCATGTAAAGTCACATGTTCATTTTTACGCAGAGAAATGAGTCTATGTGGCCTGAGATATAGCTACATGTCTGTCCCTATATATAATCTGTATCACATTTGTCCTTCTGCATTCATGTCTATGGCTTTCACTTTATTCTGAAAATTAATATTCACAGTAATTTAATTTTAGATCAAAATCATTTCCACGTACCAATGAGAAAACGAGTGATGTATTTCAGAGGCGATGGAGGACAGTTGGTGGATCAGTAAAAACCGAATGGATTATGTAGTTAACTTTACGGTAGAAGATCAAGAAACATGTACTGGTTCATGCGAGTAGACATATCAAGGAGTTTAGCTCTAAGAATATCTGGGAATGTAGAATCTCCAGATCTTAATTAGTTCTAAGCCGAGGTTGGGATAATCGCAAACAGCACAACCGAGCGCAGATGGAAAATTGTGATACATTTGCTGACATTGAAATGTGTAATTTTGGAGGCTAAGCTAATAATAAATTTGCATGAGACCATTAGGTGGCAGGCTGATTTGATGTTAATTTTGTAATACCTCATATAATGGTTCGGATATGACTCACACAATAAGAGAGGTGGATATAGGCAAAGGATTCTGTTAATAATACAATGTATTTTTTTTGTAAGTTTCATTTAAAGACTTGAACCCGAGAGAGTTTATGAAATGCATAAAAAACATTGCATATGAAAATTATATGTTATATTAATATAACCTTTGAACATATGAGAATAAACAGTCAGAAGAAAGAAGTATACCTGGGCCGGCTGCCTTAAGCAGGATCTCCTCACGGCCCAGGTAGGCGGTCTCTAATCTCGATTCCCAAACCCTTCCTCCTCTCCTCCCTCCTCCGGCTCTCTTCTTCCCATCACCACCAGCGGCGGCGGCAAGATGATGAAGAAAAGTAAGAAGAGCAGCAAGCGCGTCACGCTGAGGGCGAAACACAAGGTGCTGCGCAAGGTGAAGGAGCACCACCGCAAGAAGCGCAAGGAGGCCAAGAAGGACGGCCAGAACCACAAGAGCAGGGCCGAAAAGGACCCGGGGATACCCAACGAGTGGCCCTTCAAGGAGCAGGAGCTCAAGAACCTCGAGGATCGACGCGCTCATGAGGTCAAGGGGAATCTCGAGCTCAAGGAGGCTCGCAAGGAGAGGGTAAGCGCCTGTCCGGTCCAGTTTCCTTAGTGTTTGATTTGATGTATAGCATTATCCCCTTCCTAAATTTCCTGTTGTATTCCAGCGTGCACAGCGTCTAATTGTTACTAGATACTTTTGCATAGATAGATGAGCGTTGATTTCTCCAATTTCCTTTCGATGAGGTTATTCATTGCATATGTATCATCGGCGAACTAACATGTTGGCTGAAGGCAGATATTGAAATGTACGTCCATGGATTGTTTGTTGGTTAGACAGATTGTCATCTGTGATTTCTACCTTCGAAACATATCGTGGCCCTTCTTTCCATAATAGGCATACTTTTTTTTCTTTTTCTGTCCATGTTGAACAGTGATAATATATCGTGGCCCTTTTTTCAGGATAGGAAGAGAAAGCTCGGATTGCCTGATGATGAGGATATTGCTAATTTGGTAGCTGCTGCTTCTGCACAGGGCAGTGAGTTTGTAGAGAAGGATGCAGCAAAGGAGAATGCTGGGTTTGCTATGCCTAACACCAATGGTTAGTTCATTTTTTTTCCCTTTCCTTTATTGTATTGCCTTCCTGCTTGCATATACATTGTTCACTATATCTGTCGAATGTGTCTCTAGACCATTCAGAGAGGGCCTTCTATAAGGAGTTGGTTAAAGTTATCGAAGCTTCAGATGTTATTCTCGAGGTTCTTGATGCAAGGGACCCACTGGGCACTCGTTGCATTGACATGGAAAAGATGGTCAGGAAGGCTGATCCAACTAAACGAATAGTGCTGCTTCTCAATAAAATAGGTAAGATCAACTTTTGATTGACTTCAGTCCCCTTGGTGTGGTCTTTCCTTGTAGTTCTGCATCTGAAGGTAAATCTTGTGTGAGTTGTAGATCTTGTCCCCAAGGAGTCAGTAGAGAAGTGGCTTACGTATCTGAGGGAGGAATTGCCAACTGTTGCATTCAAGTGTAATACTCAAGAGCAGAGGACCAAGCTGGGATGGAAATCGGCAAAGCTTGATAAATCAAGCAATGTATCACAAAGCAGTGATTGTCTTGGTGCTGAGAATCTCATTAAACTACTAAAAAATTATTCCAGGAGTCATGAGGTAGCTTATCTTGATGTTTCAGAGATGATTGGAGTCTGTCTTTGTTTATCTGTATTTATCTAGCTTCAGTCAGGACTCAGGAGGTTCACTGGTTGGTTGTTTATAGGATTTCTACTTTTCTTATTTACATGAGCTATAAGACAGTAATTATTGAAAATTGCATGATTTCTTATTATATACCTGGCTAATGCATTATTTTGGCGGCATATTAACATTGAATCTGGTTAATGAATTATTTTTATTTATATATATACAAGACACCTAAACTTTCCATATGGATGTAGTTTAATCTGGTTGTTTTAAATTTCATACTATACTGATTTAATCAATCTCATCCTGATATTTCGATAATTACCCATGTTGATGATATTTTTGCTACTTCCTTACCTAGCTTCTTTTGTGGTAGTATTGTAACCATCCATATACACCTGAGGAGTTGTATCTCTTGTTTCTGTTTTGTGTCGTGCTTCGTATATAATGTTTTATGTTGGTTGGCTTGCAGCTCAAGCTGGCGATTACTGTGGGTATTGTCGGCCTTCCTAATGTTGGCAAGAGTAGTCTAATCAACAGCTTGAAGAGGTCCCGTGTCGTTAATGTCGGTTCTACTCCAGGGGTTACTAGATCAATGCAAGAAGTTCAGTTAGACAGGAAGGTGAAGTTGTTGGATTGTCCTGGTGTTGTGATGCTTAAATCTTCCAACAGTGGTGTGTCTGTAGCCCTTCGCAACTGCAAAAGAGTTGAGAAAATGGAAGATGTTATCACTCCTGGTAGGTGCTATGTTGTTTCTTCATCATTCCAGCCACAGCTCTTCTATTCATCCCAGCTGTGGTACTCTTTTGGTTTACCATGCTGATACTATTCTGACAGCAATCTAGCATGATGTGACTAGAAGTGCATCATGCAATACTGATTCCATATATTTTTATTCTGCAGTTAAGGAAATACTCACTCTTTGCCCACACGAGAAATTGCTCTCTCTGTACAAGATGCCAAGCTTTACTTCAGTTGATGATTTCCTTCAAAAACTTTCTACACTCCGGGGTAAATTGAAAAAGGGTGGTATAGTGGATGTTGAAGCTGCTGCAAAAATAGTGCTTCATGACTGGAACGAAGGTACAGTTGACAATTTATCACTTATCAATGTTGTTAATTTGTTAGTTAATTCCAAGCCATCTCACTGTTTTTGTTATTAGGTAAAGTACCCTATTATACGCTGCCACCTAAAAGGGCTGCTGTGGAGGATGCCAATGCAGTAATTATCTCAGAGGACGGAAGAGAATTTAATGTTGATGAAATTTACAAAGCTGAGTCTTCATTTATTAGTGGTCTAAAATCCATGGAGGATTATAGTCATATTGAAATTCCATCCAATGCCCCATCAAAGATTGATGAAGAGATGCTCGAGGTATTTCTAACAGCTATAGTGATTTTCCTTTATTTATGCAATTATTACAGTTTTTTCAGCCAACTTATTCTTGGCATTTAATTTTATGCTTTTTAGTTTCTTACATCTTCGTGGGCTATGTTCTGTGTAATTGTGATCATACAGATGCATATCCTTCTCTCTTTCTTTTCTGCTTTTTTGTGGTACTGTGGGGTTTTTACTCATAACTTCTGTAGGCTACCGATTACAGGCAATCTCTTTTCTCTTAACATTGGCCCCTTCCTGTACTGTACATTCTGCTTGATTGCAAGAGTAGGTAGTTATAACTGTAAACATGTCAAAGGCATTTCCTAGGGTTTATATATGCCACTATGCCCTTGTGTGTTACAGATCTCAAGTTAGCTTGCATTTGGAACATGGATTCTCTTGTGTGTTAAAAGATCTCAAGTTAACGTGCATTCAGAACAACAGAGATGGCTTTAAAGTTGCATGTTTCTATGCAGCTATATAATTTTGTCTTACATTGAACAGGATGGCACAGTGCAGAGTGGACCTGTCCAGGAAAACCGTGATGAATCCATGCGTGACGTGAATGATCGTGGAAGCAAGACGACTAGTGGTAACACGCAGCATGATAAGCTGTACACCGCCGAGGGTATACTCGATCCTCGCAAGAAAAGAGCAGAGAAGAAACGGCGGAAGGCTGCTACAAACAAGTTCAGTGTGCTGAATGACATGGATGAAGATTACGATTTCAAGGTAGATTATCAAATGAAGGGTGCCGGTATGGATGATGAAGATGGCAGCAAAGTTGGAGATGAAATCACGGAGAGTGAGCCCATGACTGGTGTTAGTGATGCGTGAGATAAACTGCATGTTGCAACGGACGTCTTTAGAGCAGGCACGAACTAAGCTGAATGGTTACATTTTTTTTGCAGAAACAAAACTGATAAAAACCTGGAAACTAATATAAAAACAAATATTGTCAGAAATAGATGTAAACTAAATTCGGTGTGGACAGTGGACATAAAGCGATCCTCAAATAGCTGGAAACAAAAAAAATGTCCATTTTTAAAGATGAATTAGGAATATAAGAAAATATCATGATTATATTATATAGTATGAATAAACATAAAAATAGCCGTCCCTAACGCGCATCACGGAAATGAGACATGGGAACGATTCCACAAGGGATGATATGTGAATACATGTTGCCTAAACATGGTTGCTTTGTCTACTTTTATTCATAGTTTGTATTGTTGCTAAATCTCCCCACTAGAATTTTGTTTTAACTTAGTGATTAATTAATGCTACATTAGCTTACTGATTAACGCTTCGTGCTTGCCAAAGATAATACTAATAGATACCAAATTTTATATCAAAAATCAGTATTACCTGATCAATTTATAGTTTTATACTAACATAGCCTCAAAATTCAATGTAGGTTTCCAGTATCGCTTTAGCTGACTCCATAATCCTCTTTCTAGTAGACATAAATTTATAGTAATCAGCTATAATTGTGTTAGACAAAAAATAAAAGAAATAATCTAAAGCAAAAAAAAATACTAAATCGTGACCATGAGATCAATGAATTTTAGCACTATAGTGACTAAGTTTTCCTATATTATAGAATGTTGCGATATTGTTCGACAACATGCTGGCTACTAATACAAAAATGTTAGTGAATGAAACTAAGGGGGATGTACAATGGTCTTATCTTACAATGCCATATGAGATAATTGTTAAGTTGGGGGAGAGAGAAATGAAGAAAAGTGGGTTGTCTTCTCTTAGCTAAGATATCATCTCTTTCATACTGTACTGATTCACGACACTACGTATCACAGTGCCTGATGAGACGAGGAGAGCAGTACCATCAATGTTAACAACATCATCATCATCAGCGATGTTGTCAACATCGGCGGTGAGGAGGTATCCAAATGCAATAGTCAGCAATGGAAAGCACTTCAAAGCCGGATGGGAGATCTGCGTCGGGGCCTCATCGAGCAGCTCGTGTCGTGACTGTGCGCATATGCATCTCCATCTCAGTCGCCTTATGCAACAAATAGGATTCCGAAGGAAAAACATGGCCTCGTGCTCTCGCGACCCCGAGCGGGCCCTGACGCCGGCCGCCGCGCCCGCCACCGTCGCTGCGGTCGCCGTCCCCACCGGCCGCTTGCCACCCCCGCTGTCGCAGCTGCCTCTAGGATTCAAACCCCAGGTATGCCCCACCGCTCTCCCCACGCCCTGCGCGCCGAGCTCCCCGGCCGACCTGGATCTGGCGTCGCCGTCCACGCCGCCCTCGCGCCCCGCGATGGTCGAGGATGAGGAGACCGTCCCTGAAACCCCGCCCGAGCTCCTCCTGCCTGCGGGTCAGCTCCTGGCTCCCCATCGCGTGGCTCCCCTGCGCACGGGTGCTGGCGCCATTAATGCTGATGCGACTTGGGGGAGCTGGAGCTGCGTGGTCGCTGAGCCTTCAATGCCCTCTCAAGAGTGCTAAGGGATGCAGCTGCCTGCTGCTACGCCGCGTGAAGATGGACATGGCGATGGGACGGGCGGACATTGGCCGATGGGAGATGGTGATGTCTCGCGCCCCGCGCCGCCTGGCTTTGCCTTCAAGACCGACACTTATGCCCAGCTACCGGCCTCCTCCACTCCCCGACTGGCTGCGGGGGCGCTGCTTCCGCTGCCTTTCAAAAGGCCACCGAGCCAGTTTCTATAGGGATCCTCTCAAGTGCAGGCGCTGCTTCCGCAACGGACACTCCGCCCGTTTCTGCCACCGCCCGCAAGAACCGCTCCCAGGCCCCGAAGTCTACTGCCCGTGTCCACGACCTTCGTCGCCGACCACGCTACTCCAGCAACGTGCCCGCCCTGCTCCCGCCCTACGCTCTGTCGAGCTCGCCGAACAGGTCCAGCCGCCCGCTCGCGACGTGCCCGTGCTCGCCATGTCACGCCCTGGAGACCCAGAGCTCAGGCCTGAGGAGGATTTCATGGTCATCGCCAACACCCCCGCCATGCAGCAGGAGGCGGTCCTGCTCTCCTCCAACTGCGTCGTCGCCTGGGTGGACGGGCTCCACCCCAACATCTCCACGGCCACCATTGCCAGCGCCTTCGCCACCCGTTTCAGCGCCGTCCCGGGGGACGTCACCGTCGTCAAGCACTTCCCCGAGCATTTCCTAGTGACCTTCAGCCACCCCCACCACTGCGCCGCGGCCATTGCGCAAAGGAGCTTCCCCTCCGGCAACCTCAACATCCAGGTGCGGCTGTGGCGGCTTGAGGCGAACGCCGACCATGTCGACATGAAGTACCATGTGCACATTGCGGTGGAGAAGCTCCCGCTGTACGCGTGGAATGAGGAAGCCGTTGCCAAGGTGCTGGGGAGGGCCTGCTCCCTCGACTACATCGACGGCCGCTCCAAGCGCAAGGAGAACACGGAGTGGCTGGGCGCGTGGGCCTGGACCGACAACCCCAGCGCCATCCCGAAGGTCAAGTGGGTCACTTTACCGGCTCGCATTGCCATGCCAGGCGAGTCGCAGGCACACGGTCGCCGCGGGCTTCGCCACCGCACGCTGCTGCACTTGGACATCATCGAGGACCACACCACCCTAGACGCCAACGGCAACCCGCATCCTCCGCGCGTCCTCACCTGGAGGCTGGCCGAGGTAGATGGGCGGGGCGCGCAGCCGCGTCGTGACCACCCAAGGAGGACCGACGTCCGCAGAGACCGCCACGACGACGACCGTGACCGTGACCACGACAAGGACCAGCGACGCGGCCGGGGACGGAATGACGACCGCACCAAGGAAACCTGGCGCGCGAAGCTGCGCCGCAGCTTGTCAAGAACTCCAAGGGAAGATGGTGGCAACCGTAGGCGCTACGACAGCACAGGCGCATGACGTCACGAGGCCCTGCCTCCCATGATGCAGCTGGTCATCGTCCCCGCACAGGTGCCCGCGCCTCCGCCTACCGATGACTTGGTGCTCATCCCCGCAGCGGTGCCCGCGTCCCTGCCTGCCGATGGGGCGGATGGGGCGTTCACGGACGTCGACTCGTCTGACGACGACATTCTGGGTTCGACACTGGGCGTGGTGGCCGTAGCACCGCACGCCACACATCCCCGCGCTCGGCCAGGCGCCGGTACAGGCAGGAAATGACGCCACCCACAACACCGACCTCGGTGCTGCCAAGCTCCTCGCGCTCCTCCAAGTCACCAGCTACAACCGAGCTCAGCGCTGCAGCCAGGGCGGCCATGCGCCTCTGCGCGCCCGCTTCTCTACAGCGGCCGCCACGGCCAAGCCTCTCGCCGGAGTTCTCACCTGGCTTCGAGCACTCGCCTGCCTCGCCCGAGCAGACCACACCGCTCTTCATCTCGGCCACGGCCCAGGCTTGGACTCCGGATCATGCGCCCCCTGCGGCGCGGCCTGCACCAGCCTCCGAGGCCCTGTTCGCGCCGTGCGAGCGCCCACTGCTCTCTCCACCGCCGATTCGTGCAAGCAACCGTAGAAATACGCTCGCCGGCATGACGATAACATGCACGTCTGGGCCAAGTGGGTTCATGCTGCACCGGGCGAGCGATCGTGTGAAGGCCAAGCGCAAGCCTGCTCCGGTTGCCCGCGCGGCGGAGGCCTTCGTGTGCCGCGGCCTGGGCATCATCAAGGACGGCCAGGTGGTTACCTCGGAGGCCCTCGACGAGTTCGCACACAAGTTCAAGAACCTGCTGGCACCGGAGGTGATCCTCGCGTTGCGCGCCCTCTTCAAGCTGAACTCGCCCCTGGACGCTGCTGTGGATGATGCGCTGATTGGACATGGCGGCGCCCAAGCCCTGGATGTTGAAGCCGAAGCTGACGTTGCTGCCCTCTCTACTGTCTGATTGTTATCTGTTACCTATGCTGTTTAGAGTCTACTAGTTTGCCATGTTAGAACAACTTATCAATCTGCTGTATTGGAATGTCCGTGGTTTGAACGATGATGATCGTAAGGGTGTTGTAAACAAAACCATTGCTTCTTCTTCATGTCAGCTGGTTTGCCTCCAGGAAACCAAGTTACTTTCGGTCTCCGCCACTGATGCTTTCTTCATTGAAGGAAATAGGCTGCGCGGGTTTGCGGAGAGGCCTGCCATAGGAACAAGGGGAGGTATCTTGCTCAGGCCCGTCTTTGAGGCCAAACAGGGTGTACACCCGTTCAGGGCCCCCATTTTTATGGGCCCCAATATTTCTAAGCTGAGTATATATTAACAAAAAAAACGAGGGGCCCAGCTAGCAGTTAGGCAAGTATACGAATCCATCAGGACTCAAAGCATCCGGCCAGCTCGTGTCCTGCCGCAGTGCCACGTACTTGCGTCGGATCGATCGATCAATCGATCAGCTGCAAGCCCGTGACTCGCCGCCTCCAGCCCCGCGATTCACCGACGACTCGCCGCCTCCAGGCTCCAGCCCTGCGAATCACCGACGACCGACGGCAGGCAAATACTAATTAGGGCTGCAAGAGACCTACGATTATTAGGGATTTGGGATTCGAAATTAAATTAGGGAAACTAAATTAGGGATTCAAATTCTTGAGGATGTGATTCCTGATTTACTGATTATGTGTTATTATAACAGAGATTGGGGATTGTTAATTTGATTTGTTAACCATTCATGTTACGGTTGCATCATGGGAAAGGAGCTTCTCCAAACTCAATTTGTTAAAATCTTATTTGCGGTCTACTATGACACAAGAAAGACTCAATGAATTGGCGACAATAGCACTTGAAAATGACATTCTAAAGAAGATTAATTATGAAGATATGATTGAAGATTTTATTTCACGGAATACCATGCGGATGATGATTTTCAGCCAAACATAAGGTCAGTTTAGTGGTTTACTAGTACCTTTTTATAGAATTAATATTTGAAATGTTTCTATATCCTATATGAGATAAGACATACTGAAGTTATATAATAAAGTGAAAATATTTTTAGTTTCCATGTAATGTGAAAAATTCAAAATTTTAGCCCCCATTTTATGTTTCGCACACGGGCCCCAAATTTCTGTAGACGGCCCTGATCTTGCTGCTGTGGGATGACTCGCTAATCCAGGTCACTGATTTGGTCATTACCGAATTTTGTTTATCAACTACAATTCAAACCTTGCATGGTGATTGCGGCTTCAGGGTCACTACCGTTTACGGGCCAACCGCTGCTAACCGGAAGAATGATTTCTTCATCGAGCTCGTCGCCCAAAAACCACCTGCCGGTGTCCGTTGGCTTGTCCTTGGCGACTTCAACCAAATACATCGAGCTAGAGATAAAAACAATGGGAACATTAACCGCGGCCGTTTATCACGCTTCCGCAAGGCTTTGAGCGATTGCGAGCTCAACGAGATCAACCTTCAAAATAGACGCTTCACTTGGAGCAATGGGAGACGAAACCCGACACTTTGTAAACTTGACGTCGTGTTTTGCAACCCGGATTGGGACCTACGGTTTGGCACTCATGTGCTACACGCTCTCTCGTCGTCCCTCTCCGACCATTGCCCGCTCCTCCTCGCCGATGATAGCGGACCCTACAAGCCGCGAACTTTTCGCTTCGAGAACTTTTGGACACGTTTGCCCGGTTTCGATGATCTTGTCAAAGCGTCTTGGGATGCCCCCATCAATCACACCGAACCGTATCACATATTGTTCCATAAGCTAAGGCGCTTGGGCGTTTGTCTCTCCAAATGAAGCCGAAACTTATTCTCCAAACCAAAGGTCCTCCTACATGTGAACGGATAGACGTCGCCTAGAGGGGGGGGGGGGGGGGGGTGAATAGGCGATTTAAAACTTTTTCCGAGGAGCCGGAATATCCGGTCCAAGAATGACCCGGAAATTCCGGTATGCTTGATAAATGCGGAATAAAACTAGAAGTTTACTTTAACAAGCATACAACCTAGATATAAATACTAGGCTCACCTATGTGCACCAACAACTTATGCTAAGCAATACAAGTAACAAGGTGATAGCAAAATATATGACTTGAAGCACGAAGGCTATCACAATGTAAAGTGCATAAGTAAAGAGCTTGGGTATAGAAATAACCGAGGCACGCGGAGACGAGGATGTATTCCCGAGTTCCACCCAAATGGTGTATGTCTCGTTTGGAGAGGTGTGCGCAACCACAACAGGTTAGCCGCAACGCCACAAAGGCTCACCTTCTTCTCCTGATGAACTCAACCACAAAAGGTTGCGAGTTCACCTTCCACTATTGATCTCCTTTGGGGCGGAGATCGAATCCCGTACAACTCTTGAGACACACACCCACAACTTAATCGGGGGCTCCCAAGTCTTGAGGCAGACACCCACAACTTAACTGGGGGCTCTCAAGTGACCACAAAAGGTCTTGGCCACAAAAGGCCGGCCACAAAAGGCGTTTAGGGTCCAAAGACCCAAGAGTAACAAGCTCACAAGTAACACCACCACGAATCCTCGTGGAGGGCTCAAACCGATGCAAATGCAATGGCAAGAGCACACAAAGTGCTCAAGTCCTTCACTCTCAAATTCCAACACAACAACAAATGTTTATGGGGGAATAAGAGAGGAAGAACAAAGGAAACCATAAAGGAGTCAAATCCTTCACTCCCAAATCCCACCAAAAGCAACTAATGCTTATGGGGGGAGAAGAGATGAAGAACAAAGAAGAAGAACCACAAAGGAGTCAAATCCTTCACTCCCAAATCCCACCAAAAGCAACTAATGCTTATGGGGGGAGAAGAGAGGAAGTACAAAGAAGAAGAACCACAAAGGAACTCCAAGAACTAGATCCACTAAGTTCCCCTCACTTAGAGGAGAGATGGATTGATAGGATTGTAGATCTAGATCTCCTCTCAACTTTCCCTAAAGAATATGGAAGATTCAATGGAGGGATTGAGAGGGAAATGAGCTTTCCAAGGTCAACAATGGAGTAGGAGAGAGGGGAAAAACGTGTTGCCTTGGTTTTTTTTTGCTGGGGAAGAAGAAGGGGAGGGGTATTTATACCCCTCCAGGAAATATAGCCGTTGGCTGTTTCGACACTCGGAAATTCCGGTATAAGTGAGACTCGGAAATTCCGGTCAACCGGAAATTCCGAGTCCATGAAATTTCCGAGCTGAAATTCCGGCTGGAGTCAGAACCAAAACCAAACATTTCCTTAGCCATTTCTGGAGGACTTTTCTGGGTGCACTCGGAAATTCCGGTATATGAAAATTTCCGAGCACAATTTCTGACTGGATTCAGAACCCTTTTTCTCTTTTCCTTAGCCGTTTTCTTGGATCAGCTGGGGAACCGAAAATTCCGGTAGAGCGAAATATCCGGCCCCAATAATCCGAATCAGGAAAACACCGAAACGAAAACTGCTATAACTTTTGCAAATGAACTCCAAATGAGGTGAGACCAATTTTGTTGGAAATATTGCATCCCATAAATATAGTAAAATCACCACACATGGCAAGGTGTGGGACTTTCCTCATGGTAGAACCGACAATATTTCCGCCACCGAAAACGCAACAAGTTATCCAAAGTAAAACCGATTTCGATGAACAAGAGCTTGACATGGAGATGAACCAAGCTCTAGTTCCTCGCCAACATAAAAGCCAAATAAGAACCAAGAAATATGATATGCCAAGTATGCAAAGGTTTGAGCTCTCCACAACGATGCGATCAAGTTACTAACTTGAGAGCCCCTCTTGATAGTACGCCTATCTATCCTATAGCCCTATCTAGATCATACATTTGCCTTGAGCATTCCACTTGAGTTAGATGAAGACTATCTTGATCTCTTCAAGTGGTTCATAGTTTCTTGATTGCGCGTCCAAGCACATGCTTGATGAAGACTTCTCCAAATACTCCTCCATGCTCACAATGGGAGAGTCTCGCTTAGCTTCATCTTCATATATCCATTGCAAGCACCAATCATAGGATCTCTTCAAGATGCTTCTCTTGGTCTTGGTCTTGCACATCTCACCTTGATGACGATCACCACATGATGTCATCCTCCATGAGCTATATTGAAAGTGCATGGTTGCCCTCATGCGTGGTTTTGGTAATTAATGACAATCCTTATGGACTAATGTTTACATTGAGATATTCTTATAGATCTTGTCCATGGGAAAATATAGGAGTTCATGTGTTGGACTCTTCAAGATGACATAATGAAAAATGCTCTTTTCAAGGGTTAATATGAAGAATGGTCATGTATAGAGTTGAGCTCATCGCAAGTATGGCTTGGAATAGAAGATTGAGTGAACAATCATGTTTACCCCCAAGCCATCTTACATATCAAGAGAAGAAGATGAAGAGCAAGTTCAATATGATGCATCTCGGATGATATCTTTTGATTGAAGCTTGCAAAGGAGACATGAAGACGAAGCTTAGCGAGACCCTCCCATAATGGAGTATGGGGGAGCATTTGGAGAAGTCCTCATTAAGCATGTGCTAGCAAGCACAATCAAGAAAGGTGTTTCAACTTGAGAGAGTCAAGATCGTCATCATCGAGCTCAAGTGGAATGCGCAAGGCAAAGGTATGATCTTGATAGGTTTTCTATTTTATCGGTCTCATGGTGGTAGTGGGAGACCGGGTTTTAGGATAGATGGCGTACTATCAAGAGGGGCTCTCGAGTGAGTAACTTGATCGCATCTTTGTGGAGAGCTCAAACCTTTGCATACTTGTCATTTCATCTTTCTTGGTTCTTACTTGGTTTTCTCCTTGTTGGGTTTTGGTGCTTGTTGTGATCTTCACGACAAGCCCAAGTTCACCGAAAACGAATTTCATATGGAAAACTTGTTGCGTTTTCGGTTTTGGAGGTTTGCCGATCATTCCTTTTTAGAGAGGTTTTAACCTCCTCCATTTGGTTTTATCTTCCATTGTTGGACTATGAGGTTTATCTGCATGATCTTGTAAAGCTCTTCGTTGTGATTCCAACGAGCCAAAAATCATCGAACACGGAGTCCGGATGGAAAAGATATTGACGTTTTCGTTATCGGTTTTGCTGCAGTTTTTCCTAGGCCGGAGTCTCCGGTCCTAGACCGGAGTTTCCGGTCTGTGCATGACCGGAGTCTCCGGACACAATGTTTTTCTCCAAACGTTGTTCAGCCCCTGGTGGGGGGGCGGAGTTTCCGGCCCTAGAGGTCGGAGTTTCCGCCCCTGGATGAACTTTCCGGCCCAGGGCACCGGAGAGTTTGCCCAAGCCTCGGCGGTGTTGACAGTGTTCAGCCCCTGGTGGGGGCCGGAGTTTCCGCCCCTGGCCGGAGTTTCCGGCCCTAGTGACCGGAAACTCCGGTGTGAAGTTTTCCTGCAACGGCTCTTTTTCGTGGGACCTATAAAAAGGCCCCTTCTTCCCCAGAGAGAGCAGCTCTTCCAAGCACGAATTTTCCCCCTCTCGCTCCTCCATTGTTGACCTTGGAAAGCTTGCCCCTCTCTCATTTCCTCCCATGATTCTTGCATATCTTTAAGGGATTTGAGAGAGGAGATCTAGATCTACATTTCCACCAATCCATCTCTCCTCTAAGTGAGGGGAACCTTGTAGATCTTGATCTTGGAGTTCTTGGTGCATCTCCTCTTTGTTCTTCCTCTCTTTTTCCCCCATAAGCATTTGTTGCTTTGTTGGAATTCGAGAGTGAAGGATTTGAGCACTTGTGCTCTTGCCTTTTGCATTTGGTGCATCGGTGTGCTCTCCACGAGGATTCGTGGAAGTTGAAAGTTTGTGAGCTTGTTACTCTTGGGTCCTTGGACCCTAGACGCCTTTGTGGTGGTTGGACCCTTGTGTGGTCACTTGAAGCCGTTCGGGAGCCCCCAATCCCATTGTGGGTTGTGCCCCGGATTGTTGTTGTTGAAAGCCGTTCGGGAGCCCCCAATCCCATTGTGGGTTGTGCCCTGGATTGTTGTTGAAAGGCTCCGGATTCCGCCTCGAAGGAATTCCGATAGTGGAAGGTGAACCAAGCCTTTGTGGTGCGGTTCATGGGAGAAGAAGGTGAAACCTTTGTGGTTATTGAACCGTTGTGTCGGTTCACACCTCTCCAACGAGACGTACTCCCTTAACAAGGAGGAACTCGGGAATACATCCTCATCTCCGCGTGCCTCGGTTATTTCTATACCCGAGCTTTTACTTATGCACTTTACATTGTGATAGCCTTCGTGCTTGAAGTATTCTATATTGCTATCACCTTGTTGTTTGTCTTGCTTAGCATAAGTTGTTGGTGCACATAGGTGAGCCTAGTTTATTTAGGTTGTCGGCTTGTTAATTTAAACACCTAGTTTTATTCCGCAATTAATAAGCCTAAACCGAAAAAGTTTTAAACCGCCTATTCACCCCCCCCCCTCTAGGCGACATCATTGTCCTTTCAATTGGTATCAGAGCCTGGGCTCTCTTTTTGGGCTTTACCGCCTAGAGAGTAAAAGATGTCGTTTAGTGAATTAGTGCACGATCCCACTTTTATATTTGATGGCACAAATTTTGATGTGTGGAAAATTCGCATGCTTAATGTATTTAGGGCCATGGGTCCAAATTATGTTAAGAGGATTGTAGATGTGTGTTTATCTCCTCCAAAGGATTCTCATGAATTATCTTTAGAGGATGAGATAAACTCTCATCTCGAGACTCAAGTTACTAATGGTCTTATGTGTGTTTTGACCGATGTAGTTCTTGCTTCAATCATGCCTTTTCGAAATGCACATGAGCTTTGGACCAAGCTTCAAGATATATATGAAGTGTCCAAAATTATTGAGGATGATTTTTCTTCCTCCACCTCCGGCCGTGATGAGTTCACAACTTCTTCCACTTCACCAACATGTGATTTGTCACACGGTAACGATATGGTGAGTGGCGATAGAAATTGCATTGGTGATGGTGAACTTACTATTGATTATACCTATTCTCTATCACATTGCAATCTTCTATCTTTGAACTTAAAATCTTCTAGCACTCCAAATGTCATACATGCTAGAGTTGATTGTCCTTGCATATCAAGTAATAGTTGCTTAACTAAATATAATGATGATATGCTCTCTATGTCTTGTTGTGTTGAAAATTACTCTTCCATATCCTCTAGTATTTGCATGACTAACAATGTAGAGGAATCCCAACAATTGTTGGAACAAGACATGGACCTCAATGGAGCTTCAAGTATTTATTCATCCTCCTAACCCATTAATCATGTTTGCCTTATGGCTAAGGATTCCGAGGTATCTCCCACCTCGAATCCAAATTGTGATGATGTGGATGAGGATTCTCATGAATAAGGTTTTGACTTTGAATCCTTAACTAAGATGGGTGAGATGGTACTTGGTGTTCTCCCCAAAGGTAGTAAAGCTATCCCTCCTCTTTGTGAAATCATTGATTATGTTACTAAGAGTAGGGAATTCATTGAGGATTTGGAAATTCAATTTGATGAGAAATGTCAAATTGAGAGAGATGACTCTATCACCATAGCTTCTTTGAAAGCTTCTCTTGAAGAGGAAGAAGAGCTTAGGGTTTCTCTTGAAGAGAAACTTGAATCCCTTGATGAGTCTAATGATCTTATTATTGCTAAAATCATTAAGGAAAGAGATCATGCCCTTGCTAAGTATAAAGTGCTTAAAATTGAAAAAGTTGAATTTGGTGTTGGCAATGATAGACTAAATGAGGACATAGAGAGACTTGACAAAGCTCACAAGGCTTTAGAAAGTGAACATTCTCTCCTTATCAAGTCTCATGATCAACTCCAAACTCAACTATCTAAGAATGACAAGCTTGTCAAATTGTCTTCTTCCATCTCTAATATTAATGATGCTTGTGCTACTAACTCCACTTCTTGTGAAGCATCTATTTTGAAGGAGAATGTTGAGCTAAGGGATCAACTTGAGTTGCTATCTAGTAAGTATGGGAAATTGGAAGAAAGTCATGAAAAGCTTTCTAGCTCTAATGATGATCTTCTAGCATCCCATGCTAGGCTAAAGTTAGCTCATGAGGCTATTATGTCAAAGGTAACATCTTGTGAGCCTCATGTGGACAATGGCACAATTTCTACTCTTAATGCTATATTGCCATATGCTAGTCCTAGTGATTCATCAACTCATAATGTTGCTACATCCTGTGATGAATTACTTTACATGTCTTGTTGCTCTAACAATGAAGCCTCTACTTCCTCTAGTTTTTGTGTTGATACTAACCATGTAGAGGAATTAAATGAGCTCAAGGCCCTAGTCACTTCTTAGAAGAAAGACTTGGAAAAGCGTCATGTTCGGGATTATACACTTGACAATATGTTGAGTGTTCAAAGACGCCCCAATGACAAGAGTGGACTTGGATTCAACTCTAATATCAAGAACAAGTCCAAGCTTAACAAGAAGAACAAGGGTCGAGAACAAGTCAAGGATTCGGCCAAGATTGTTTGCTTCAAGTGCAAAGTTGAAGGGCACCATGTTAGATCTTGCCCTTTGAAGAAGAATGCTCTTAGTGAGAAGCAACAAGGGAAGAAGACTCAAGTTCAAACTCAAGCTCCTCAAGTTGAAGAACGGTCTCTTCCCAATAAGAATCAAGCTACCACTACTCAAGTCAAGACTCCAACTAAGAAGAGAGGAGGAAGTAGATGTTGCTACCTATGCCGTGAGAAGGGTCACCTTGCTTCTTCATGCACAAATGGTACCTTATCCAACCCTTTTATAGTTGATGATGTTTATTCTCTTCGGAAGGATAAGGTTGGCAATGTGTTTGCCAAATTTGTTGGTACTCAAAGTGGTGTCAAGAAAAGAACCATTTGGGTTGCCAAACCTATTGTGACTAACCTCTTAGGACCCAACTTGGTTGGGGACCAACAAGATAAAACTTGATCAATAGGTGTTGTTGGAGGACATTGGAGACTTGGCTACACTATGAAGAATTAAGGGATCTTCATCAATTATATTCTCTCAAGTCAAGTCATATGGATTATATTGTTCTATCTCATATCCAATGTTCCTCCTTGCGGTAACTTTTATTTAAATCATATATACATTGAAAGTTGCTTGCACCCTTGCATGTGTTAGGTTTAGTACCTTGCTAGAGTTTGTATGTGTTGTGCTCTCTACTTACTTATCTTGATAAACCAAGTATGTGTACTTTGGTTTGCACACCATCTACTTGTTTTGATCCCTATTGCTTTTATTTTCTATCTTATCTTGTTAGCTCTCTTTGAGAGATAAATGGACTATCCATTTTTGGAGAGTGATATGCTTCGTGCACCTTACAATCCTAAAAATGTGTGTACATGAGGAATACCACTTAGTGTTGATATATCAATATTATCTATTCTCTTTGTGGTATGTCATGCTCATGAGAAATTCAAATTATATAATGTCCATTAATTTCTCTAGTTGTTTTTATTCGCCTCTTGTGTTAAAATAAATGGATTATCACATTATGGGGGAGTAATAAGCTATGTGCATATTACAAGCCTAGAAAATGTGAAAATGTGAGGTTTTGCCACCGAGCATTGATATTGCTAATTATCTTGTTCCTATGTGGCATGTTGCTCAAACAAGTTCCCATTTACTTAAATGCTCTTTGTCTCTCACTCTTTTGGATCTTGTTTGTGAAGGATGTTCTTGATATGGCTTTCCCTAAATATGTTCTCATATATCTTTTTGGGAAGCCAGTTGATTCAAGCTACTCCTTGGAGTTGCTTTGCATTATCACATGATTTGTGAATCTATCAAGAATATCTATCTAAGCATGGCTTTTAATTCCTATACTTTGCCACATGCTTATGTTTTGTGAATATGGTCTTGAATATATCTTTGCAATCCACCCCCGAGAAATATCTCCACACATTACTTGTCGTGACAAGTGATAATCATAATTTGTGGTATATATATTGATCATATTCACTTTGACTCTTGCTTTGAATTGCCTTATTTGATTGCCAAGAATTTAGTTTGATCTAACTTTCTTTTGTCTTCCTTGTATCTTTTGGATCCTTTATTGCTCTACTTGAAATTTGTTTTGTGCTTTCTTGAGTTGGGACCTGCAATGAACCAATTCTTGTGCATTGACCTTCAAGAGTCATACTTCTTAATAATGCACTATTCTTTGGGAAGCTATCCTACTTTGAGTAAAACACCGTTCTTTAAATTGGTATTGCAATTTCTTGCCTTTCTTGAACATGACTAGTGTTTGAATATATATATGAAGAGTGATGATCTCATTTGTGTGCATTTTGTATTCAAATGCAAAATCATAAATAATGTACACATCTTGGGGGAGCAATCCTATATGCTTTAGAACATTAGTTGTCTTCATATGATATTTGATCCCGATGACATGTCTCCTTGGAAGACAAACATTTTTCGTCTTGGTACTTTGTGCCATCATGAAAAGTGTAGAGGTTTTGGTTTATTCCTTGATGATAGGTTCATCAATTGGTTTCTTGATTTCATTAGCATCTTTTCAAAGTGGTATCTTCACTCATGTGTTGATTTGGGTATTTGATATAATGTGGACAATTTGTTTTATTGTCACACTTGTGTGTGCCTTGTTGGTTTACTTGGTGTTTTGTCTAAATTATATCTCGTTTGGTTCTTGAAAGTCATGTGCATGCATTTTTATTATATGTATATCTTATGGCATGCTTACTTTCGTTGATCCAATATATAGAATAAACTCCATCAAATCCTATATGGCTAAGATGTGCATGAAATTCAATTTCACATTAATATGCATATATTTATGTGGAGTTTGTCCTATGTATTGTAGTTGCTCTAACTACTTTGGACCCAATGAGTTTGGGTACCTTTTTGTACTTGAATTTGTTTTAGGTATATTGGAGATGCATTGGAAGTTTGTCTCATCTAAAAGGAATGTGTTGTCACTATGTGCTTATTGGACCCAAGCTTGGATGATCATGAGCTCTTATCTTCTATATCACCAATGCTATCTCGGTAACAAGTATCTACCTCATGCATACTTTTCTAGCTTTCAACCTTGTGTAGGTTGATTTCATGGCATGAATCTCTTTGGTTGCAATTCTTTTGATTCTTGTAAAACGTCTTTATTGCAAATGTGAGTAAGCCGGGATGATTACATATCAAGGGAGGAATATATATAATCATTTTCATGATTCACCAATCCCAAATATGTTAATCTAGCACTTTCTAATCTATGTCTCGTATATGTAATATTGATGTGTTTCAAAATCATTTGCCTTTTGTGAGACTTTTTATCCTACTCGGAGCATCCCGTTTATCACCTTATACCTTGTGGATACGTTTGATGCTATGATGAGTGTGTGTTTGAAGTTCATCTATATCCCTTTAAGATAAAAGTGAGCTTTGTGCTATGCTTTTAAGCAAAGATCTTATTGGTGTATTTATGACTTCCTCTTGGATATCATGACCTCTACCTTTGTATCTATCTTGTGTGTACATGTTTATTTGTAGACCCATATCTTAGTGATTCGTGTCTACTTAGAAATTTATACACATGAAAATAGTACATCTTTATTTGGTATTCCAATTCCTTAGTGACCACCTCTTATTGCTTTTGTTTCTTTGGTGGTTTCTAATTAAAGGCACAAGCTTTATTTTCATGTGTTATGCTTGTTGAGTTTTAATAAGCTTGTGGAGCTACTTGCTATATCTCCTTTGGTGTGTGAGTATGGCTAAGACATCATATGCACCATGTGGAACTCCTTTTGAAAGACTATGTTGATGTGTTTTCTCATCCTTCTATTAGTCTCCTAAAATGTCTTTATATCTCACACCCATCCTTTTATTTGTCGCTCCTTGCTCATGTTGCAAAACATTTTATTTGTTGCAAATTGTTTTGTTTCTTTTCTCACTTATATTCTCTTGCATGTGCTTGTGTTCGATTTTATCTAGGAGGGAGTGAGGATTCCATGTTGTGCACACTATATTGAAATACAAATCCTATTTGTGCACGTACCTTGGGGAGTTCCCTCATGATATTTAGAACACTTTTTTGGATCATTTTGATTGATTGCATCTTTCGTTGAAGTATCTTTCTATTTGATATTCTCTTGCAATCTTTGGATCCTCAATATAGTTTGATCTCCCTCCATATATTCTATTGGATATGTGCATTTGATTTCTCACATTATGAGAAATGCACACTTTATGGGGGAGCTCTTATTATATTAGCCTTCTTACTTTTCACCCATTTCGGCAATCAATGCCAATGGGGGAGAAATTTAGAGGGCTTAAGGGAATATGGGTTTGTTATCTTGCGGTTATCTTGCATCCTTGCTCTTTGTGTTGCATGGCTGCTTAAATTCATTATATAAACCCTCGTAAAAGGGATTGTCATCAATTACCAAAATGGGGGAGATTGAAAGTGCATGGTTGCCCCCATGCGTGGTTTTGGTAATTAATGACAATCCTTATGGACTAATGTTTACATTGAGATATTCTTATAGATCTTGTCCATGGGAAAATATAGGAGTTCATGTGTTCGACTCTTCAAGATGACATAATGACAAATGCTCTATTCAAGGGTTAATATGAAGAATGGTCATGTATAGAGTTGAGCTCATCGCAAGTATGGCTTGGAATAGAAGATTGAGTGAACAATCATGTTTACCCCCAAGCCATCTTACATATCAAGAGAAGAAGATGAAGAGCAAGTTCAATATGATGCATCTCGGAAGATATCTTTTGATTGAAGCTTGCAAAGGAGACATGAAGACAAAGCTTAGCGAGGCCCTCCCATAATGGAGTATGGGGGAGCATTTGGAGAAGTCCTCATTAAGCATGTGCTAGCAAGCACAATCAAGAAAGGTGTTTCAACTTGAGAGAGTCAAGATCGTCATCATCGAGCTCAAGTGGAATGCGCAAGGCAAAGGTATGATCTTGATAGGTTTTCTATTTTACCGGTCTCATGGTGTTAGTGGGAGACCGGGTTTTAGGATAGATGGCGTACTATCAAGAGGGGCTCTCGAGTGAGTAACTTGATCGCATCTTTGTGGAGAGCTCAAACCTTTGCATACTTGTCATTTCATCTTTCTTGGTTCTTACTTGGTTTTCTCCTTGTTGGGTTTTGGTGCTTGTTTTGATCTTGACGACAAGCCCAAGTTCACCGAAAACGAATTTCATATGGAAAACTTGTTGCGTTTTCGGTTTTGGAGGTTTGTTGATCATTCCTTTTTAGAGAGGTTTTAACCTCCTCCATTTGGTTTTATCTTCCATTGTTAGACTATGAGGTTTATCTTCATGATCTTGTAAAGCTCTTCGTTGTGATTCCAACAAGCCAAAAATCTTCGAAAACGGAGTCCGGATGGAAAAGATATTGACGTTTTCGTTATCGGTTTTGCTGCAGTTTTTCCTAGGCCGGAGTCTCCGGTCCTAGACCGGAGTTTCCGGTCTGTGCATGACCGGAGTCTCCGGACACAACGTTTTTCTCCAAACGTTGTTCAGCCCCTGGTGGGGGGCGGAGTTTCCGGCCCTAGAGGCCGGAGTTTCCGCCCCTGGATGAACTTTCCGGCCCAGGGCACCGGAGAGTTTGCCCAAGCCTCGGCGGTGTTGAAAGTGTTCAGCCCCTGGTGGGGGCCGGAGTTTCCGCCCCTGGCCGGAGTTTCCGGCCCTAGTGACCGGAAACTCCGGTGTGAAGTTTTCCTGCAACGGCTATTTTTTGTGGGACCTATAAAAAGGCCCCTTCTTCCCCAGAGAGAGCAGCTCTTCCAAGCACGAATTTTCCCCCTCTCGCTCCTCCATTGTTGACCTTGGAAAGCTTGCCCCTCTCTCATTTCCTCCCATGATTCTTGCATATCTTTAAGGGATTTGAGAGAGGAGATCTAGATCTACATTTCCACCAATCCATCTCTCCTCTAAGTGAGGGGAACCTTGTAGATCTTGATCTTGGAGTTCTTGGTGCATCTCCTCTTTGTTCTTCCTCTCTTTTTCCCCCATAAGCATTTGTTGCTTTGTTGGAATTCGGGAGTGAAGGATTTGAGCACTTGTGCTCTTTCCTTCTGCATTTGGTGCATCGGTGTGCTCTCCACGAGGATTTGTGGAAGTTGAAAGTTTGTGAGCTTGTTACTCTTGGGTCCTTGGACCCTAGACGCCTTTGTGGTGGTTGGACCCTTGTGTGGTCACTTGAAGCCGTTCGGGAGCCACCAATCCCATTGTGGGTTGTGCCCCGGATTGTTGTTGTTGAAAGCCGTTCGGGAGCCCCCAATCCCATTGTGGGTTGTGCCCCGGATTGTTGTTGAAAGGCTCCGGATTCCGCCTCGAAGGAATTCCGATAGTGGAAGGTGAACCAAGCCTTTGTGGTGCGGTTCATGGGAGAAGAAGGTGAAACCTTTGTGGTTATTGAACCGTTGTGTCGGTTCACACCTCTCCAACGAGACGTACTCCCTTAACAAGGAGGAACTCGGGAATACAGCCTCATCTCCGCGTGCCTCGGTTATTTCTATACCCGAGCTTTTACTTATGCACTTTACATTGTGATAGCCTTCGTGCTTGAAGTATTCTATATTGCTATCACCTTGTTGTTTGTCTTGCTTAGCATAAGTTGTTGGTGCACATAGGTGAGACTAGTTTATTTAGGTTGTCGGCTTGTTAATTTAAACACCTAGTTTTATTCCGCAATTAATAAGCCTAAACTGAAAAAGTTTTAAACCGCCTATTCACCCCCCCCCTCTAGGCGACATCATTGTCCTTTCATATATGAAATCTTCTTTTGATGCAAACCCATGGGAAGATACCTAACTGAAGGAGATATGCCTTAGAGGCAAATAAATAAGTAGTATTTATTGCATTATCTCATAAGTTTATAATAGGTTTGTGTAATATGCTATAACTGTATTAATCGGAATTGTTGATACACGTGTGATACATAGACAACCAGGTCCCTAGCAAGCCTCTACATGAGCTAGTCCATTGGGCAACAGTTGATCGAGATTCCCGATCAAGGACAATGACGTCGGTTGTCAATGGGGTCATCTTGTTAGTTGAATAAGGTGATGGACATTCGCAAAGTATTGCAATAAGATCGTATTACGATGTTTGTCATTTGCAATAGATAAGAATATGATAGCTTGTTCCTTAGACCGTGAGACCGTACTTATTGATGCTTCGTAGGGGTGCTTTGAGAGCATCAAACGTTGTGTCTTATATAGCATGACAATAACGGTGTCCATCTTGGGTATTCCGAAAGAGCATCGAGACGTAAGGATCAAGAGCGGGATTTGTTCATTCTTGTAATGGAAAGATACTCTGGGCCCACTCGATGATATTGCATCTATATAGCTGCGCAGCTTATGACTAGGTCATGGAGATGTAATATCGCAGACGAGTTAATAACCTTCGTCGGTAACGAGATACAACAAAGACATCGGTGTGTCTACGATCATATCTCGGACAAGGTAGTATCGCAGAGACAAAGGGAATGAATATCATATTTATGGTTCAACGACGATATTCGTGGAATGCACAGGGGTCGTCATATACTTCCAGGTATCCCTGCCGGTCATTGGTGAGCGGAGTGTCTCGACCATGTCTGGAGTGTTCTCGAACCATAGCGTAACAAACTTAAGGTCTTAGCGACACCAGGAGATAGGTTCTGGAATATTTTAGGAATTTGTTGGAGAGAGAGAAATGATCCGGAAAGAGTTCCGGTGGTCCGGAAGGAGTTCCGGGGAGGTCTGGAATGGTTCTAGGAATGTCCGAAAGTTGTTCGGGTGGTTCCGAAATAGTTTCGGAGTCATGGGATATTGAATTATATATAAATATATTAATTATGAATTAATGGGATTTTTATATTCATTTAATATTAATTAAATAAAGGAAAAAGGGGGCTCCCACCTACATGGGCCCTAAGAGGGCCCAAGAGGGGGAGCCGCACCAAGCAAAGGGGGGCTTGGACCCCCCCTAGTCCGAGTTGGACTAGGAGAGGGCAAGGCCCATGGGGGGTTTGGCCGAACCCCCCCCCTCCCCTCTCCTCCTTTAGTCCCACATGGGGGAGCCAGGGGGTTTGCACACCCCCTTCCCCCTTTATATACCAAGACATATTAATTGGATTAATTCATTGGAAAATACAATTAATTGTATTGCAGGCCGGCCGATCTGTTTCTCCGCCCGTTTTGCCCCCTCTCTCCACCTAAACTATACTGCTGGGCACCGTTGCTCTGCGGGATTCCAGATAAGATCTACCCCTGCGATTTCAGCTGGATCTGAATGACCGGGGGTTGTCGCTAAGCTCTGTATGTTTGTGAGTGCTCGGAGGTAACTCTTTTTGAGGAGCCTGGGCGACGTCGTGTCGCCTCTGCAGCCGCCACGCCGCCTCCCCCCTGCCGCCGGCGCACCCCCTGGTGCCGGCGCCCCGCCTTCTCCCGCCCGACGCCCGTCGACGCAGATCATCGTCGACACCCCGCCGTCATCGACTTCATCATCGCGGCAAGTTCTCCACGACCTCGAGGTCGGCTACGTACGACTTCATCGTCAACGCTTGTGCGGGAGCGTAATCCCCGCTATCGGTCTACATGGAGGTAATGTAACCCGTTCCGCCACCGTTATCACATGTACTAGATAGATAGATCCTGGCTAGTCAGGGTTTCGTTCGCTAGAAAAATTATTGTTTTCTGCACCGTAACCCCTTCACTAACCTCATATAAAGATACCACACACACATATATCATGGGTTAGTTCACAAAGAAGCTATGCGGACAAGTGTTTACCATCCCAAGAGATACATGATCGCTCTTGGTATATCTTGTAGCTTTGTGTGTTGATCAACATCTTGATCAACCTTGTATCTTCCAACATTTCTTCACTAATATGATGTCTTGAATCCTTCAAGACATACTTGCAATATGCTCCACTCATCACATAAGCTTCAAGAGTCCAACACATGAACTCCACAATTCCATGGACATGATCTATAATGATATCTCAATGCAAACATTAGTCCATAGAGATTGTCATTCAATTACCAAAACCACACATGAGGGAAAATGCTCTTTCAACATGCGGCTCTCCTTGTCATCCTTCAACTCGACGAGGCACAAGATTCCCACACCCTCTCCATGGAGGATCATAACCTCCATGTGCTTCTAAAACGGAAGGTCCTTAGTCTATCAATTCTTGAGAAGGCTAGAAAGAAGCAATGCTCTAGGGTCCAAAACCTTAAGGAGGGAGATGTGAACACCAAATGATTTCACTTGAAGGTCAATTGGCGCCGGCGAAAAAACCACATTCATCGGCTAAAGAACAACAATGGATGGGTTACGGAGCACGAGCAAAAAGAGAACATCATCCATGCTCACTTTGATTCGGCCCTTGGAAAGGGGGAGGCGAGGGCTCGTGATTTCAAATGGGATGAGCTTCACTTCGAAGAGACAGACCTTTCGGATTTGGACACACCCATCACCGAGGAAGAGGTGAAAGCCGCGATACACGATATGCCTAGTGACAAGGCCCCCGGTCCGGATGGCTTCACCGGGGCCTTCTTCAAGCGATGTTGGGACATAATCAAGTCCGACTTCATCGTCAACGCTTGTGCGGGAGCGTAATCCCCGCTATCGGTCTACATGGAGGTAATGTAACCCGTTCCGCCACCGTTATCACATGTACTAGATAGATAGATCCTGGCTAGTCAGGGTTTCGTTCGCTAGAAAAATTATTGTTTTCTGCACCGTAACTTGTAACATCCCAACATATTATAATGTTGAAAATTACTAGAATTTAAAACTTTTTGTTTTGATTAAAAGAAAATATTAAAATACATAAGAAAATCAACTACAAAAGACTTTAAACATGATAAAAAGGTTTAATATTTCAAATATTTCAGTTTAACCTTTTTCTCCAAAGTTGTTTCAAGTAAAAATTTATTATCCATTGTAACTATTAAAACCTCAATAGCTAATTTGACAAATGTTTTACAAACCTTCAAATCATATTCATAAATTAAAATAATATTTATAAGTGTTCTTTTAAACTATTTAAAACATGATCTATTTGCCAAATGGTTTTCACTCTTTTAACTAAGTTTAAAATATGGTTTGGAAATTATAAGCCTATAGTTTATAACTTTAAAACTTCATAAATTAAAATTTATGAATTATCCAAATAAACATTTCATTTGCTTAAATGAATTTCATTTATTTTCAAAGCATGAAATGATTAATATATTCTAAATGAGAAATGAATTAAAACTAAAACCTTTTCCAAAGTTGTTATACAATTTTCAAATGATATATCTTAATATAAAATATAATGGTGCACAAATAATTTGAATTAAGAATGATTACATTACATTCTCTCCTTCCATTTCAAATAGTTGTAATGAGATATCTAATAATCTATTAAAGCTAATATTTATTTAATATTGGAATATGAGTTTAAATAACTTAAATTCAAACATTTTGAATATGGATATTTCATAGAATCTATTTTTAGCCAAAAATAGAATTTATTAAACCCTAGTTTTAAATTTTACATAAAGTGTCAAATTTGTATTTTATGAATATTTCAAAATAATTAATTTTCAAAAAGTTTCAAAACATGTCCACTATTCTTTTAAAACATAGATATAAATTTTACAAATTTATAGAAATTAATTTGACTTCATTTGGACATTTAAATCAAAAGATATGAATTAAAAGAAAAATCAGAAAAGAAAAAAGAAAAATTGTTGACGTCATGCTGACGTCAGCATCGTCTTCAACCTCTAGCCATGAATCACGCCCCGAGTCAAGAAACGGCCGTCGTTTAATCCTCTTAAATCCTCGTGTTTAAGAGCCTCAATCAACTCCTCGAGACCACGTATTTGTAGCCCTGCCTGTCCTCCCCATTTCCCCTCTCATCTCGCTCGAAACGGTGCCCCCAGGCCGGCGAAATAACTCACCGGAGCTCCACCGGTCCGCCGCCGTATTTCCTCTGTCCCCGGTGAGGTAAGTACGCTCCCGAGCCCAAGACCTCCCCATGCGCTTCCCCAAGTCCTCACGCACCTCCTTGACCCCCTCCTTTGCTTCTTCACGCAGATGTTGGAGCTACGCAAGAAGCTCGCCGGCGGAAGCCGCCCGACCACGCGCCCCTACCGTTCCCGGATGCATACGGCACCGCCACCTTGCCCATCGTCGTCACTGCGACCTCCCGCTTCTGACCTTCACCTCCTCGGAGAAAAGAGGCCAGCGGAGTGAGAAATCCGTCCTCGACCAGAGCCGCGCCGCCGTCTTCTTCAAGTCCGGCGAGGTGCGCCGCCCCGTTCTGGTCAACTCGCCCAGGACCGTCAGATCTGCTTCCTACGGCCGAGATTAGATCGGCCCCGAAGAGGTATTCCACGATCTGATCCGTCCAATCCCCTTAAGATCCTACGGCCCAGGTTAACCCTAGATCCGAGCCAATCAGAGCTCGCCACGTCAACAGCACAGTCAGCGCCCAGTCAGCGCTGACGTGTAAAATCTTTTTCTCGATTTATTTAATTTGACAGTTTTACAGAAAAGACCCTGCACTTAGATCTGTCATAACTTTTTAACCACTTATCCAAATTCAAATACTTTTACATATTTGGAAAGCCCTTGACATGTAGAATATTTTGGATCTGCCAAAATTCAAATTTGACTTAGTTTAAAATATTCAAATTTCAAATGGTGGATTTGAGTATTTTTGGCATAACTTTAAATCTATAAATCCAAAAATTGCAAATAAAATTGTTTTAGAGACCTTGGAATATTTGTAAATTGATGCTACTGCTATAAAATATTTTTGAGTAATATTTGAATGAATTCATAGTTATATATTTAAATTAAATAGTTTGAGTATTTTCAACATAACTATTAATAGAAATATTATTTTTGATTAAATCAAATTGCTATAAATCTAATTAAATGCCCCCTGTCTATTAACACTAATTATGAAACTTTGTTATAAAAATTAAATCATAGAAAACTTTAATCTTATAATTATTCCTTTTATTATATTTTCCAAAAATAGAAATTAATTAAATTGCATTTATAAATTCATGCATATTTATATAAATATCACAAAAATTAGTATTATGTTTCTTGTGATTTAATATTGCATTTCATGCATAGCATATTTTATTTTGTAGTTACACTTCCCATAAGAAAACTCCTCCCCCATTTTCTCCAAGTTAGAAATATTTTCAAACTTAGTATTTTGGTAAAAGTTTTATAACATAGACACTTAGGATTTTAAACATGGAGCTAGAAGACCAATGAAGGGCTTATCCAAAACAAGACTCCAGAAGAATCTCCAAGAAGTAGAAGCACTTAGAAGAAAAATCAAGAAGAAGTTCATGAGAAAGTTACAAATATGGAGAAGATTCCCAGAAGACCAACTACAACCTTCTTTCTACCTTTTCCCTCTTTCCTAATCTTGTCTTTTAGACTTAAAAAAATTTGATCATGATGTTATCATCTTTGAAGTTTGTTGGATCCTAGCGGCATAGTGAGATGAAGCGGCCTGGAGACAAACCTTACATGTCCACGTACATGAGACCTGTCCCACAATATAAGTGGCTGGCCGGGTGTCTGTCTCTCTCACTATAGTGAATGTCCAATTTACAAAGAGTTGAGAATAATTGTTGATCGTCTTGAAGAAATGACTTAGTATTTTTCTCTAAATATTTCTACACATCAAGACTAAGCCATCAGAGGGCTTATTCAAGATGATATAAAACAAAATATTTTATTCAACTTATGACTTTAGTCCTTAGTCATTTTTGACCAACTCATTTTCCTTGCATTAACTTAAAAGATTTTCATGGCATGACATGCATTTCTAGTCCTTAGAAATAAATTGCATATCATGCATGACATGTTTTCCTTAGAAGTTTTACAAAACTTGTTTGTTCACTAGATATGAGCATGTATGTTTGATGATTGATGTTTGTTGATTGTTGTATTGTTGTTTGCTTATATTGTTTAGATTAAACGGAGAGCAAACGTTGTTGTTGAAAAGAGTTAGTGAACAACGACAACATTCAAAGGCAAGTGGCACACCCCCATAAAAGTCCTATTATTTCTATGCATGAGTAGAGTATTTTCTATAAGCATGTGTAGGATAGCATTGCTATGCAAGCCATGATAGATCTCTTTATTCCTGTGTCTAGGTTGCTATGAAATTACTTAGTAGAATAGTGATGCTATGCAAAAACTATTTTGATGAAAGAGATAAAGTCTACTAAGTTTTAATCAAACACCTGGGTGGAAATTGGTTGCTTGGCTGTATGAGTTGAGTGTTGTTCCCAGGGGTGTTACCTGTGGAATATTCACTTGTGGAAGGCCACCCAGGAGCAAAGGAATCTGAAGAACTCCGAGTGAAGATTGCTTCTCGTGCAGCCATTGCCAATATGGGCTCTGGCTTGATCAACTAAGCTGCGTGGACTCTCCCCGACCTGACAGGTGGTGGTAGAGGATTTGTAGGTGGAGCGCGTCAGGCCAGAGTGGGAGGGAAAATGCTTCTGAAAGATCTCGTCTCATTCTTTCCTTTCCTTATCACAAATGGTGTGTAAAGGGTAATTTGGGTTGAATGGGTACAATGGTGAACGTGCACAACCTCTGCACAGTTAAAATCTAAGTACTTAGCCGTGTCCCCGGAAACGGACAATTGAGCAGCTGAACGAGGATGTCAACGGAGGATTCCACCATTCCAACTTATAAATTTAAAACTTGATGGGTGAACAAGGGTAGAATGAGACAGTGGATTTCATGCCACGGATGTCTCGAATAGAAGAAAAGTGTTTTCAAAGAATTAGGGAAAAACTTGCTTTCTGCAAAATAGCCTTGAGCTCCACCAGCCAAATAAGCATATAGGTCATAGAGTTATTCCTTTAAGTGTCCACCATAGTGTCACTTGCCAGTTCCATTTTAATGGTTCTGACCCACGTTGTTGCAATATATATCTTATTGCAGACTGTCCTGATGATGAGTGAAAGTTTTACTAAGGGTTTCGAGTATTCAACCAACATGCTCGCCTGTGGCACATGATGATGATTGGGGACTCCATGAAGAATAAATTTTCCGCTGTTTACTCTGTGTACTGCTAGCTGTATGCTATGCAAATTTGTAATGAATATTTTCCTAGTCTGGATCAGCGTTGTAATAAATTGATACTTTGTTGTGATATTACATCGTAACTGTGTGTGCAAACGAATCGATCCAGGGATTTGAACTATACACAGGTATCTGCCATATTTAGGTGCAGGTACACTACATAACCCCTTCAGTGGTATCAGAGCCGATCTATGCGTAGTACTGCTGGTACGGTTAGAACTCATGTTGAATGAGGGCGTCTTTCTTATATTTGCTACCCTCTAGCGTGCACTTGCAATGCCTTCGGTATTGAGTTGATGAAGCGGCCCGGACCGACTTTACGCGTACGCTTACGCGAGACTGGTTCCACTACTGACATACGGCTTGCACCGTATCTGTGGCTGGCGGGTGTCTGTCTCTCTCTCTCTAGTCGGCAAAGCATTTTCAATGGAGGGACCGAAAGGGATGCTTAAACATGCAATTATACGATCGACGTTGTGGTACAATGTTCGTAGGTAGGGAAGCGATTCTCTTACGAATAAGCCTATATGCCACGTAAAACTTGCAAAACTAAATAAAGCTAGAGGCGTCTAACTTTGTTTTGTAGAGGCGTTATTTTATGTGACATGGTTACGGTAAGTTTTGATATTACTCGTACTGTCGGAGGCAATGGAGGGCTCTGTAGACTCGGAGCCACGCCGGGCGCCGGAGGCCAGGCACATGGCGCCATGAAGGTCCAGGCGCATCGACCATGTCACATCGCACTTCATTGCATCATTATTGTGTGCTGTTGTGTGTGCATCCTATTGATTGCTTATATGCTAGATATACAACGGTAGCATCATAAATAGGATGATCCCTAACAAATACCAAAATTGTGTTCTCCCTCGTTGCGCACCACCAAGAAAGTTCTACGTTATGAGGCAGGCCGTGATGATCGGGTGTCACACATCTCGTCGTTCGCATACAGTGGGTGTAAGCCATGTTGCACGCGCAGGGTCTTCGAGGTTTCATTGGCGAGCCTAGCATATCCAGAAATATGGCCTCGGAGCACGGGAAGATCGAAAGATCGAGCACGAGTCACAGAGTTGTTGTGATCGACATTTTATGTCCACCTTTGAAGCTATGCTGCCGGCTGTGATGATCGGAGGTGGTGTGGTGGATGAGGGTCGTGTAATCGCCATTATTATTTTAGGGATAATAATCTTGGTGGGGTGTGTTTTTAGATAATGAGATTATAAAACTAAAACTCACCTACATATTATAAACTTTACCTTACCTCTTTTGCGATCACAACTGTAGACTACGCAACTATACTTCGGTTACTTCCTCAAGAGCCCGGATGCTACCTTAGAAGCCGACGGGTCCAACTTCAGCAGATGGTACAGGGGTTTTAGAAACATTCTCGAACACAACAACATTCTATATGTTCTCGATGAACCGTTAGGAGAAGGACCAGGAGATTCTGCTAGCGAGAAGGAGGAAGATGATTTCCGTAAGCGTCGAGACATATTCATTGAAGTGGAGATCACCATGATCGTATACCTGGCACCCGAGTTGAAAGAGTTGTTTCAACGCAAGGAGCCGAGCGTCATGATTGATGCGATAAAGACACACTTCGGGGATGAATTAAAGCGTGAGCAATTCAGGCAGCTTAGAATGTTCCAGACCATTCATATGGAGGAGCATACCTGTCTGAAGACACATTTGAAGAGATTGTATGACATCTACTTCCAGCTAACGATGGTCTTCGATTACTGGATGGCAGATTCATGTGCCATTCGGACTGTCCTGATATCTCTACCTCCTAGCTATGAGAAGCATGTGCGCAAGTACATTTTGAAGGCCGATGATATGAACTTCTACAAGTTTGTGTCTGAATTCAAATCTCTGAAGGTTGATTCCATCGAAGGAGAGATGTTCGATGCTACAGGTATATATTTGATATATACAGAATTATGAATTCGCCTCTTGATATATGATGAAGTATTTGATACTTGTTCTGTTTGTGAAACAGGTCCTAATTATCACATATATGCGGCGCAGTTTGATGTGACCTGGCGCTGAAGCTGGTGATCAAGGAGTTGATGGCCATTTGGTGTTCACGTCCTCAAGTTATCATAGTTATCATTAATAGTTTTTGATAAGATCTTTTGTAATAGTGAGCGAGTGTGTGTGTGTCTTGATTGTTGCAAGACAAAGTTATTCATGTAATAAGACAAGTTCAGTTGTTTTATGTTATGGAACAAGTCAGTTGTTTTATATTATGAATAAAGATTCCACATCTCAGTTACATTGATTGTATGATAAGTATTCATAATTGTAGAAATGATAAAATAGCGTGTCCTATGAATAAGAGTTCTATTACTAGAACAAACACCGTCGAGTTTAGTCATGAAAGCAATGAAAGAAGTAATGGATGGTTTTGGTCCATTTAAGTATTTCGAGTACCGAGTTGATTAAGCTTGAAATCAAGTATTGAAGTTGCAATACCAGAGGAAATTAATTGAGTGTCATTTTTAATGATTAATTAATGGTGTTTATTGCTTGATCCGAATTCTCCTATGATTTTGGTAAATAGGAGTATTTGCCCGACAAATCATAAGTCTGAAATTAATTTGATAATAGATCAAATGGGGTTTTTCAGAAGAAAGGTTAGTGAATATTGTATTCACAAGATTCAATCAAAGGACAATATTTTTGAATTATGGTTTCAACACAAAAGACTTGTGCAAATTTGTTTCACAAAATTATAATGTCATATATAGTGATATGTGGGGAATTATAATCATGCTCTATTTTTTAAATAAAGTGTGGTCTGTCAGAATCAGTCTTAGAAACTCCTAATATGTTCGAAACATTATAGTCGATGTCCATTTTAGAAAATAGGTATTTTTCTCAACGAGAATTTGTAGGATCGACATTAGTGTCGACATGTATATGATTATGCGATAAATCGGAATATACATGAGTGGTTCTTTGTAGATTGCTCGCATTGGATGAGAGTGTATTCCAAAACCAAATAGAAACAAAACTTAGTTTGTTGTCTATGTAATTCCGAGGAGAATATGATTTTTCGAATTATGGTTTATGGATTGGAATTAGAAGCTTGAAATAAAGTGTCAGGCCTATGTTGGAAGGTGTTCCAAAGAGTATATGTCTGCTAATGGAAATTTTGTGATTAAGAATGAGGGAGACTAGAAAATTGTTTTCTGCTTGCAATCCTCTTCATAAAGATCATAATATTTTCATGAAAGAAACTTCTAAATAAAGTGTTGTTATATTTAATATTGTTGTCAGGTCACAGCACTGTATTAAGTGTTTCAGATCTTGTTCACAGATCAAGGTGCACTATATGAATACAAAGAAAGTTGAGAAAATATCAGAATATGAACAAAGGCTTTTTCAGCCTGGAAATCCAAGTTGCATTTGAAAGGATTAAGAGAGTAATTGTTGCTGCAATTCTTATTAGAGGAATAAGATTGTTTAATTGTCATATAAGGTGTTATATGAGAAATGTGACTATAAGAAAGATGCGGTAGCATATCTTGTCAAGAAATGTGTCTTGGACAAGATCAAATTTGTTGACTACATTTGTGTAGACATGCTTGAAGTCTGAGTGATTTGTATTAATGTAATACTATAGTTTGTATTAAACTCGAATTGATAATAGATCAATGATTTTGGTTTGACCAAAATGTCGATTTAAGTGGGAGTCAATGTTAGTTTACTCAGATGGAATATGTAAAGAACATATTTTTGAGTGGGAGCTTAGGAACTCAAATATGTGGATAACATGTTTTTGAGTGGGACCTTCTGTTCTCAAATATGTGGAAACATGTTTTGAGTGGGAGTCGATTTCATCTTGTGTAGTTAACACATTGTGAAATTGTACCAGTAGAATAGATGAGAAGGATGAAGTTGTGAAACTATTTGAAAGTTGGTGTCTATTTTCAAATAGAACGGGAATTTTAAATAGTTAGTCGAGTTGTTTTGAATTATATCTGAGGAGTCAGAATAGAGTCAAAAGGATGGTCCTTTGAAATCCAATTGATCATTAAGAGTAATGATACAAGGTAGTAACGGTTGTATGACGTGTTGGTCTATTGTGTAATATTAGACATCATACAGAAACCATATTATCTGCTCGATAAAATATAACCGATGTTCTTAAGAAAATAAAAATTGTAAAAGTAAATTTAGAATTTACTGGAAGTAGAGGTGTGTTAGTTGTTGGATTGACATTAGAATGTCAAGTTTTCTACATTGGTGTGAAAGTATGTAGATATCGCGAGTTTGTAATTGTTACAAGGGGTTCTCTATGGCTGAGTGTGTTTTTCAGGGCAGTTATCTGGTTAGTATAATCTGAGTAAGCGCTGGGAAACAGTGATATCAAGCAAGTCGATATCAGTGAATCGCAAGAGCATGTACAATCATGGATTGTGCAGTAACACTCTTCCACAAGCAAGCATTATCAAATGATTCTTATTTGATAAGGGATTCTGATAAAGTAAAATGCAGCTAGTTTATTTGTACTCTAGTGCAAGTGGGAGACTGAAAGAGATATGCCCTAGAGGCAAATAAATAAGTAGTATTTATTGCATTATCTCATAAGTTTATAATAGGTTTGTGTATTATGCTATAACTGTATTAATCGGAATTATTGATAAACGTGTGATACATAGACAACCAGGTCCCTAGCAAGCCTCTACATGAGCTAGTCCATTGGGCAACAGTTGATCGAGATTCCCGATCAAGGACAATGACGTCGTTTGACAATGGGGTCATCTTGTTAGTTGAAATAAGGTGATGGACATTCGCAAAGTATTGCAATAAGATCGTATTACGATGTTTTTCATTTGCAATAGATAAGAATATGATAGCTTGTTCCTTAGACCGTGAGACCGTACTTATTTGATGCTTCGTAGGGGTGCTTTGAGAGCATCAAACGTTGTGTCTTATATAGCATGACAATAACGGTGTCCATCTTGGGTATTCCGAAAGAGCATCGAGACGTAAGGATCAAGAGCGGGATTTGTTCATTCTTGTAATGGAAAGATACTCTGGGCCCACTCGGTGATATTGCATCTATATAGCTGCGCAGCTTATGACTAGGTCATGGAGATGTAATATCGCAGACGAGTTAATAACCTTCGTCGGTAACGAGATACAACAAAGACATAGGTGTGTCTACGATCATATCTCGGACGAGGTAGTATCACAGAGACAAAGGGAATGAATATCATATTTACGGTTCAACGACGATATTCGTGGAATGCACAGGGGTCATCATATACTTCCAGGTATCCCTGACGGACATTGGTGAGCGGAGTGTCTCGACCATGTCTGGAGTGTTCTCGAACCGTAGCGTAACAAACTTAAGGTCTTAGCGACTCCAGGAGATAGGTTCTGGAATATTATAGGAATTTGTTGGAGAGAGAGAAATGATCCGGAAAGAGTTCCGGTGGTCCGGAAGGAGTTCCAGGGAGGTCTGGAATGGTTCTAGGAATGTCCGAAAGTTGTTCGGGTGGTTCCGAAATAGTTTCGGAGTCATGGGATATTGAATTATATATAAATATATTAATTATGAATTAATGGGATTTTTATATTAATTAAATAAAGGAAAAAGGGGGCTCCCACCTACATGGGCCCTAAGAGGGCCCAAGAGGGGGAGCCGCACCAAGCAAAGGGGGGCTTGGACCCCCCCTAGTCCGAGTTGGACTAGGAGAGGGCAAGGCCCATGGGGGGTTCGGCCGAACCCCCCCCCCCCTCCCCTCTCCTCCTTTAGTCCCACATGGGGGAGCCAAGGGGTTTGCACACCCCCTTCCCCCTTTATATACCAAGGCATATTAATTGGATTAATTCATTGGAAAATACAATTAATTGTATTGCAGGCCGGCCGAGCTGTTTCTCCGCCCGTTTGCCCCCTCTCTCCACCTAAGCTATACCGCTGGGCACCGTTGCTCTGCGGGATTCCAGATAAGATCTACCCCTGCGATTTCAGCTGGATCTGAATGACCAGGGGTTGTCGCTAAGCTCTGTATGTTTGTGAGTGCTCGGAGGTAACTCTTTTTGAGGAGCCTGGGCGACGTCGTGTCGCCTCTGCAGCCGCCGCGCCGCCTCCCCCCTGCCGCCGGCGCACCCCCTGGTGCCGGCGCCCCGCCTTCTTCCGCCCGACGCCCGTCGACGCAGATCATCGTCGACACCCCGGCGTCATCGACTTCATCATCGCGGCAAGTTCTCCGCGACCTCGAGGTCGGCTACGTACGACTTCATCGTCAACGCTTGTGCGGGAGCGTAATCCCCGCTATCGGTCTACATGGAGGTAATGTAACCCGTTCCGCCACCGTTATCACATGTACTAGATAGATAGATCCTGGCTAGTCAGGGTTTCGTTCGCTAGAAAAAATATTGTTTTCTGCACCGTAACCCCTTCACTAACCTCATATAAAGATACCACACACACATATATCATGGGTTAGTTCACAAAGCTATGCAGACAAGTGTTTACCATCCCAAGAGATACATGATCGCTCTTGGTATATCTTGTAGCTTTGTGTGTTGATCAACATCTTGATCAACCTTGTATCTTCCAACATTTCTTCACTAATATGATGTCTTGAATCCTTCAAGACATACTTGCAATAGGGCTCCACTCATCACATAAGATTCAAGAGTCCAACACATGAACTCCACAATTCCATGGACATGATCTATAATGATATCTCAATGCAAACATTAGTCCATAGAGATTGTCATTCAATTACCAAAACCACACATGAGGGAAAATGCTCTTTCAACATGCGGCTCTCCTTGTCATCCTTCAACTCGACGAGGCACAAGATTCCCACACCCTCTCCATGGAGGATCATAACCTCCATGTGCTTCTAAAACGGAAGGTCCTTAGTCTATCAATTCTTGAGAAGGCTAGAAAGAAGCAATGCTCTAGGGTCCAAAACCTTAAGGAGGGAGATGTGAACACCAAATGATTTCACTTGAAGGTCAATTGGCGCCGGCGAAAAAACCACATTCATCGGCTAAAGAACAACAATGGATGGGTTACGGAGCACGAGCAAAAAGAGAACATCATCCATGCTCACTTTGATTCGGCCCTTGGAAAGGGGGAGGCGAGGGCTCGTGATTTCAAATGGGATGAGCTTCACTTCGAAGAGACGGACCTTTCGGATTTGGACACACCCATCACCGAGGAAGAGGTGAAAGCCGCGATACACGATATGCCTAGAGACAAGGCCCCCGGTCCGGATGGCTTCACCGGGGCCTTCTTCAAGCGATGTTGGGACATAATCAAGTCCGACGTTATGCGGGTCATCTCGAGTAGGGCAACCTTCTTTGTTCTACACTTCTTTGTTCTCGACGTTATGCGGAACTTGATCTCCTACAACGGAAGGGCTTCCCTAGTAGATTCCGGAATTGTATCAACCGCTTTGTTCTACACTTCATCGTCTTGCATCTTGTTAAATGGTGTGGCCGGCCTCCCCATCTCCCATGGCCGTGGCCTTCGGCAAGGGGACCCTTTGTCGCCGCTACTCATCGTCATTTCTATTTATCCCCTCCAACAAATCCTTGAGGTGGCCACTCGTCTTGGTTTACTACACAAGATTCGTGGTAGAGGAACAATTTTGCGAAGCTGGCTCTATGCGGATGATGCGGCGATTTTTGTGGCACCTTTTAGGGAGGACATTGTGAACCTAACGACAATACTACGCGAGTTCAGAGGCGTCACGGGCCTTTGTACCAACGTCCATAAGAGCTCGGTGGTTCCCATTCGTTGCGGTGCTATTAACTTGGACAACGTTCTTGAAGGCCTTCCGGTGGTTAGGGCAACCTTCCTCATGAGATACCTTGGGCTCCCTCTTTCTATTTGGGAATTGCGGAAAGTTGACTTACAATACCTTGAAGACAAATGTGTGGGAAAGGTTCCCACTTGGCATGGCAAGTTCATCACCATGGTCGGCCGGGGCACCGTTGTCAAATCCGTCCTCACCTCCCAAGCTATTTACCACTTGACTCCACTTGTGCTACCCCCGGGGTTCCTCGCAAAGCTAAACAAGATCTACCGTGCTTTCTTTTGGGCGGCCTCCGATAAAGTTTCCGGTGGCCAATGTAAAGTAAATTGGGAGGCCGTTTGTTGACCCACGAACCTTGGAGGGCTTGGGATTCTCAACACCGAGAAGTTTGCTAGAGCCCTTCGGATACGGTGGCCTTGGCTCCTTTGCAAAGACCCCAACAAAATTTGGGTCGGCTCGAGCACTCCATGCACGAAGGAAGACATGGACCTTTTCTACGCATCCACTACCATTGCCGTTGGTGACGGCGAGAAGACCCCCTTTTGGGAGGCCCCTTGGCTACAAGGCCAAAAACCAAGAAACATAGCCCCACTTATATTCAAGATCTCTTGCAAGAAAGTGTGCGTCAAAAAAGCCCTTCACAACAATGCTTGGATTGGTAATATCAAAATGGTTGAAGACGTTTCCATGCAACACTTGCTTGACTTCATTGACCTTTGGACAAAAATTAGACGCTACAACCTTATCTTGGATAACTCCGTTGAAGACTCTATTACTTGGAACCTCACCGCGCATGTGGAATACTCGGCTAAGTCCGACTACAAAGCCGAATTCTTGGGTGCTACCGCCTCCGATTTGAAGCGGGTGATTTGGAAGGTTTGGGCACCGCCAAAGACGAAAATATTTTGCTTGGCTCGTCCTTCAAAACCGCCTTTGGACGGCGGATCGCTTGGCCCGCCGAGCTTTGCCAAATTGTGGACCTTGCCCCCTTTGCAAGAGGACAATCGAAACGGCCGACCACCTTCTCCTACATTGCCGCTACACCGCTAGGATTTGGACCGCTTTGAAGGAGTGGCTAGGGCTCTACGACTAGGATCTCTCTCCTTGGTCAAACCTTACTCTCCCGCAATGGTGGCGGCAAATGACTCAGGAAGGCACGCATCGTAAGGCCATGGCTTCCCTCCTCTTCTTGACCTCGTGGGAGATTTGGAATGAGAGAAATGCGAGGGTTTTCCACAATAAACACTTGCCACCTACCAATATCCTTGCCAAGATTAAGCATGAGGCGAGACTTTGGTCCATAGCGGGGGCGAAGCACTTGTGCGCCAGTTTGCCGGGAGAGTAATCCGGTTGTATATTTTTGTTCTTTTTGTTTGTCCCCAAAATTATGTTTGCTCTCTCTCTTAATTAATATATTGGGGCAAAAGCTTTTGCCCCACAGTTTCTAAAAAAATCTCAGTCGCCTTGATGTCGTTGTCTTCTCCTTGTATTTGCAGCAGCCCCAATCCGGTCCTCTCGCTCTCCGCTGAGAGTGCTCCATCCACGCTCCCCTTGTAGCACCTGTCGCATAATTAATCTGCTATTGAGAGTGCTAAGCGTCAGCCAGTTGTAGCAACAAATTGCTACAGCCGCCTCCCGCACCGTCGGATCCACTTAAGTGAACCGATCCCGCGCGTCCGATCTATGTAACAAAAACGTTTCGCGTGTAACATTTTTTAACATACGTGTAACATCGACATGTAGCAAAAAGCAAGATCAGAAAATGTTGCATTCGATCTATGTAGCAAATAAAAGTCAAACACAACATTTTTTTATCTCATGTAGCACTGTGTGCAGCAAAAAAAATCAGATCCGTAAAAGTTATGATCGTGTATCAAAAAATGGTGTAGCAGTTTCAACAATGTCATGTAACAAAATCCAAAAGTCTATGTAACAAAACCTCATTTGGTTGTAGCAAAATGTCACCAGAACAAATCAGTGTAGCACTTTGTCCATACTTACAAAACAAAAAAACTACACTCATGTAGCAAAAACACACATTGCATGCAACATTGAAAAAATCCCAGAAAAGCTAACCTCCACCGTCGGTCATGGAGCCACCGCCATGGCCATTTCGAGCTCGCCGGATACGAATCCGACACGCCGGAGGTCTATCAGCGCGAGATCGGGTGAATCCCAACCAATCCATCTAGTGGGCTTTGTCTTCCCCAAATCCAGCATGTGCGAAGATCGTCGGCCGGAGCTTGACAGGACGTGGCCATGGCTGTTGCGGCAAAGCTAGGGAAGAAGGCGGAGGAGGGGCGAGTGTCGCACGCGGCTCCTCCGGCGAGCAGCGGCCATGGCTGTTGCGGCCGGAGCTAGGGCAGAAGACGGCGAAGGGGCGAGCGTCGTGCGCGGCTCCTCCGGCGAGCGGCGGCCATGGCTATTGCGGGCCTGCATCCGGAGCTAGGGTAGAAGGCCGCAGAGTGGCGAGCGTCGCGCGCGACTCCTCCGGCGAGCGGCGGCTATGGCTAGCTGCGCGTGGGAAACTAGATAGCTGCGTGGGGGAAACTTGCGTGTGCAGCGCGGAGCTAGCCAGCTGCGTGTGGGAATGAATCGTGCGGAGCGAGCCGGCTGTAGCTACAGCCGGGTGTAAGTAAGCATTTGCCATTGTTTAGTTGCCGTAAATAAATATTTCATTGTACTACTACTTCTTAACAGACCTAAGGATAACCCTGATGTTTGATCTCTCACGTCATCTCATATAGTATTAGTTATCAAACCAAATGAGCAAGACAAGAGCTTCAGTTATCCTGCACCAGAAAAGGTTGACTTCACCGCGGGAACCCCGGCCTGCTTCTAGAACTGCTGAAAACCATTCGCCGTCTGGAGTCAACTGACATGGAGAAGCCTACCATGGAGGGTTTCAGTTCATTTCCTTTTCAAATATACCAACGGGGCTAGCCCCCTTTCCATTACCAAGATAATGGAAATACAAAGTCGTTTTTACATCCACCTCGAACCAACCAACAACAAAAGAAAAGAAGATGGGATGGGGGAAAGCGAGTTGGAGCATTAACAGGAAACCCGCCAGCGAGCACTCAATCTCGAGCACCCCCTACGGGGCAAAAACCTGCTAACACCATACAGTTCCACAGACAACCTAACTACAGCCAAAACAGAAGAATCAACTAGGATAACTACACATTTCCAACAAAGGGCACACATTTGCTTTCAATGGCTTCTTTGCATTCGTGTGATGAAAGCTGTTTGGGAATAAAACAGTAATCTTATCTTCTTTCTCACTGCAGGGATTGAGAAGAGTCGTTCCTTCCCTGAGGCTGTTATTTTGCTTATGTATCTTCTCAATACCAGGTTAGACCTAGTGCAGGTGTACACACAGACCATATAGCTCCATCTCTGCACCCAACCACCTCCACAGCATCATGCTTGCTTTCTTCAGTAGTCTCGCTGAGAGCGACAGCATCTATTCAACTTTCAGCGAGAATAACGAGAATATTACAAGAATAAAACTTGATCTTATACATTTATGTATTAGTTTACTCAAGATAGCTTCAATTCACCTAACTTTTTTCAGTAACATAATCCGGCGATGACGTCCAAGCAGAGTGCCCAACCTACACTTCAGAGAGAACATCTTCCACACCATTTTAATTCTGCACCTGTATCAAGCAGAGCAGCATAGCCAAACATCTCTGATATATTTTACACTAAAGGAGATGTTCATATCACGCACATAAACAACAGAACTGTCTAGTTGTCGTGCTGTGCTCACCGTCCGCGACTTCTTTTCTTCGTCGACGAAGTCCATGCTTCGTGATGTGTCCACTGTTGACAGTCAGCAGGCTTGACAAGAAAGTCATGGTGGCAACAAACTCTCCCGGCCAAATTGACTCGATCTTGGTTTAAAATCAAACAAAACTGCTTTAACGCGCCACGATTGTAGACACATACAGATGGGAACTGGTCAGATCAGATATGTTTTCTACGATCTAAATATAATCAAGAGTGATCAACACCGCTCGTTCTGAATTGAGCACGCAGGTCGTCTTTAGATACTACTATATGTAGGTCAGAAACCTTCCTCCCCGTCCGCACGAGCGTTAGCGTGCGTTTGGTTGATGGACCAAAGTGTATGGAATGGGATGGGCCAGATTTTGGGAATGAAATGGCCCAAATCAGTACGACCCACCTTTTTGTTTGGTTAGAAAGATTTGAGGGATGGGCCGGCCTGTATTTAGATTAATCGATACTAGCAATTCGTTAACAGGTGGTTAATATATCAAAACATGCGGTTAGCCAATTCTCTTCTCCCTCTCACGGAAACTGCCTTCCAATGGTAGAATCGTGCGCCCCATATTTCAGTCTGCCATGCTACCACAGGATTCGAGCACCCGGGGAGACGTGGGGCGCAGCCTCCAGCAGGATAGATTCGTGAATCTCGGCCGCCGTCGACCTCCTGGTGACGGATTGCTGCAGCCAGGAAGATGAAGATCCTTCATCAATTTCGCGAGCGCCTGGCTGACGGCGCATGTCGGTGGCGAGTTAGACGGATCCTGGCGACCGGAGGGAAACAGCTATGACCCACCGTCCCCAGCGACCACGCGAGCATCTTGTTCCCAGGTCGCGTGCCGCTCGGTTTGGAGGTTCTCGGCCATCTCTGACCTCGGCGTCCTCGCGCCGCCGCCACACGGCTCCCAGGTCGCCGCCTGCTCCCAGCGACCTTGGTGGCGTCTGCTTCCTCGACCTCGCCGGCGTTCGCACGGCGCCCTCGGTCAACTTGCCGGCGTCGGATCCCTGTGCTGTCGTTGATAATGCTGAGAGGAGCGAGATTTGCAGGAAAGAGGGTGATTAGTAAAGGTGGGCCATTTGGTGCGGCCGATTCGGAGTAGTCTTTTGGTACAGCATATTAGGGGAATATTCCCTAACGTGGGCGGAACCATTCACCTCACTTTATAACCAAACGCATCAAAAAATGGAACCATCCCACTCAATCCCTCTCAACCCTTGGAACCAAACGCACGCCTCTGTCTCTCTACTAAAATCCGATCGAATATATGGAGGCCCTTGGTTGTCTGGCTGATCAATTCCAAGATGACGCCAAAACGCTGCAAGTTGTGGTTGGTACGGATTGAATAATTAGCAGCTCATGCAAAACGCGGGCTCCCGTCTCTGCCGCTCGCTAACGACAACTAGGAAGTACTTAGCCGGCTGCTCGATCGACACCGACGTCGGTTCAGTGCACCTTATCCGTGGCCATGGCGCAGCTACTTGTTAATTGCACCACATGCTTCAAGCTCTGAGCTGAATCTTGAAAATAAGCTTGACGATAACACGTGGGGTTAACCTATGGAGCCTGAGTGATATGCATGGGGATTTCTCTCGTTCCAACTTCCAACTCAAAAAAAAAACTTCCAAGTAGTATCTGCCACTTGGTACTAGGTGGGATTAGGAAGCTTCCAGCGCTCTGTTATGACAAGCATGCATATGCAGAGCAAGATGCACTGAACGCAGCTAGGCGGCCGAGGTTAATCCGGACAGAGTACTTATCTGGGTCTCTGTAGGGTTTTGCAGGTCACAGTCGTTTCATGTCAAGTCAAACAGAGTGTCGGGTCACTCACGCCATGACCGGGAAATTTTAGCTCCATTTCTGACCCGACTGAACATGTGTGAAACAGACAACTACGGTAGTTAATAGTCTCAGTCGACTGCCTATGCGTGAACTTGGCCGAGAAAAAACGCGAGTTACTACCGAAACGACAACGGCGTGAGAGCACAACTGAGAGCGAAAGGCCGCCGGAGACGAAGAAGCGGCCGAGCGTCACATTCGCTGAATCAAACTCATCTGGAACAAAATGTTTGGCATGCAAGGTTGTCTATTTCTATGTCTTCCCCGGGCGGGATCTCCAATTTAGTGATGCTGATGCAGAGAAACAGGGTATCAAGCTTGCCAAACTCGTGACCTGTAAGCAAAATTAATTTCCCATTACATTTTTATTTCTGAATAAAATCGATTTGATCCTTGTTAAAAAAAATCGATTTGATCAGAAAGAAAATGCTATAAGGACCCCAAAGAAAACGTAAAAATCTGACCAACGGCAAGACACACCTAGCACAATAAAACGTCGGTAAGGCAGAAAAATGACACACACCCACGTCCCTGCTACCAAGGTGTGCACTGAAAGTTGTCGCGTTGACATGATCCACCATGGCACCATGAGCACTTTCCCCAACCTCGTCGACCCTAGAAAAGAACAACACACCCCGAAAAGGAGGACAAGTGCCTCTATGACCTGCTAGCCAGGACTAAAAACGCTCATATGTCGGCCCTTGCATGTGAAGTATGCACCTACGGTCCACCAATGCTTCATACCTCATTGAACACCTGGTCGCTCCAAAGAGAGAATGCGCACTGAGTGTACCTTACCACTGCCATCGCCCTATCCGATAGCCCGGGTCTAGGATTTTCCCCTAGACCATGTCGGGGGGGGGGGGGGGGGGGGGGTAGTTGCTTGTCATCGCTTTCACTTGCACAACAAGGGAGCGACGCTCAAAGGCATATCCATCGCTTTCACTGCCAACCACACACATACACACCAACCAGCCACCGGCCAACGACACGTGGGATCGTGACCCTCAATCGCACATCACACCTTTCCTCTACAACGGCCTCCGACTTCACCTCCGAACCAACTCGATGAGCTGATGGCACTTCTCCCGCTTATTGCACTTTACACCGCCATCCATCTCCCTCCAAGCATCACCTTTCTGTCTGAACACCACGTGTCGAGGCCGAGCCGCACTCCCCACCCGTCACTTGACGTAGCAATGCCTTGTCAGCTCACCTTCGGGAGGACCCAACAACCACATAAATGGCGGCGCCATTTATCTCCCACAACACCATCACTTACCTTACCATGCCCTGCCACATCATCCAACAGTGTTGGTTGTGCCCAACATTTGAATGCCATCGTCTGCATCTTCAGTAGTGACCAGTTTGATGTCGATCGGCTCACACATCGCCAACTCGTTTAGGTCTCCATCGTCGTGCAAGTGTAGCCCCGCCTGTGCGATCGAGCCAGACGTTCTGCCCAACTCATAGGACCGCCCGCGCGATCGAGCTAGACGTTCAAAGGCGGCATTCCCTGAGCGCAGCTCCTTATCAAAGTGAGGTTTCGACATGAGTACAAATAGCATTTTATTTACTATATATATATTTATGTGGAGATCATTCTACTACTTTCAAAAGATCTCGAGATTGTTGTACTAATATATATACCGTATATATTTCTGGAGATCGTTCTACTATTTTCAAAAGATCTTGAGGGACCATGTCCATTTACTCCGCCCGTCACGCCACCAAACCGGACCCAAATCCAACCCATCCCAGGCTGCCATTCGGACCCCACCCAAGTAAACCTGTTATGCGTGCGGAGCATGACCTGCCTTCTTCTAGTCTAGAGTCTAGACTAGAAAAACAGCCACCCATTCCACCTCCCCCGCTTCGCTTCACACTATATAACGCCCACCCGTGCGCTTGACCTCTTCCACGCCTCGCTTCCATTCCATTCCCGAATCTCACTTCGCTCCTCCCCTCTCCATCCTTCGATTCCATTGCACTAACGCCGCTGCTGCAACCTACCAGTACCGCTACGACAATGGTGGTCGGTTTCCGCCGCACGATCTCGTTCCCAGAGCCCAGGTCCTCCTCCTCGGCGGCGGCGGCGGCTGGGTCCTCCAATGGTAAGTCCGCCGAGGGCTACCGCGTCCGCTCGGCGAGCCTGCCCTGCCGGTTCCACCCGCTAGTCCTCCAGCTCGACGACGACGTCGCCACGCTCCGCGATCTGGCGGCCGGTCTCGCCTCCTCCTCCTCGGCCCCGTCCGCCATCGCGGAGGCCGCCGAACAGCTGGGCCGCGTCCTGGTCTCGCTCTCCGACCTGCTCCACCACCCGCAGGCGCAGGAGCCGCTGCACCGCCTCGCGCGCTCGCCGCTCGCGGAGCGGCTCCTCGACGACTTCCTCCGCCTCGCCGACGCGCACGGCAGCTTCCGCTCCGCGCTTGTCTCCCTCGGCGCGATCCAGGCCGAGGCGCGCGCCGCGCTGCGCCGCGAGGACCCGGCGCGCCTCGCCTCCGCCGCGCGCGGGCTCCGCCGGGCCGGCCGCGACCTCCCGCGGATCGCCTCCTCGGCCCGCGCCGTCGCCGCCAGAGAGCCGCCCGCCGCACCCGCGGCAGGCCTCCCGTCCGACGCGGCCGCCCTCGCCGCCGCCGTCGTCTACGCGGCGGCCGCCGTCGCGTCCGCCTCCGCCGCGGTCTTCTCCGGCGTGTCCGCCCTCTCCGTCGCCGCCGCCACGGCCCGCGTCGACGTCATCAGGACGCCCTGCTGGATGCCCTCCCCCGCAAGGTTCGCCTCCACGCCCAGAACCAGCCACCACGTCGTCGTCACCACCAGGCCCTCCTCGTCCATGCGCATATGGTGGGTGGCCGACCTGATGCGCTGGATGTCGCGCGCCAAGCGCCGCTCGGCCAACAAGCAGCACGCCGAGGACGGCGCCGGCTCTTCCGGCCAGCAGCGGCGGCCGCGACACGACGCGGCCGTTATCGACGTCGACCCGGAGGAGGAGGACCGGAAGGCGGCGTTTGAGCGCATGGACAACCTTGGGCGGTGCATCGCGGACGTGGAGAACAGCGGCGATAACGTCTTCCGGGCTCTCGTTAACACCAGAGTCTCCCTGCTCAACATCCTCAGCCCAACCCTCTGAAGTCTGAACTGAAGAACAATCCCCCGAATGTTGGAGTCAACAAATCAAAAAATTTGACTCGTGTGGAATTTGTATATACTAGAGAAATGGTATTAGTAGAACAGGAATTGAAGCATATAAGCAGAGAGATTTCCGTTTTGTTTTGAGAATTAGAGATTTCCGTTTTGTTTTTCAGAATTAGAGACTTAGAAATGGCGACTGCTGACCGTTTGATTTCGTTGGTTGCGATGGGTGGGGTCACATGGGCGGAATCGTATGAGATCGGATTGGCGATCTTCTACGTGCTTTCTCCAACACGATTCGATATTTTTAGGGAGGTGGAGGGCGCTCCGTTGCTGGCGCTAATCACGCCGGGCGATGGAATGATCTGGCGTCGTGGAGATGGCAGCATCACTGTGTCAGTGATCCCGCCTGGTTCTGCTCCGTTTTCCTTTCCTTTTCCTCTACGCGATGACATGCTGCCAGGTTTCAGTTTTCAAGTCCAATGCTGTCCCCGGCAAGCGAGGCAGATTCATGCCGTTTTGACCTCAACAGACAGCTACAGTAGCTGGCAACACATCGAAGCAGATCAAGAACACGTGCAAAAACACAACCAGAGTTGAGAGTTGAGGAATCTGTTGACTAATAAGTGCATACTACTTGAGTATGTGCAAAGACAGCTTAACAATCAAATATCAACGAATGATCAGCTAAAAAAGAAAACATTTGCCAACAAAAAATTATCAAAGCTCCTCGTTTTCATTTACTCGGTCTTCTAATGGCTAAAAGGCGATGGTCGGGGTGTAAATCATTATGTGTCCTGTAACGAAGAAGAGTCGGTGTAACATTTTTTCATCTCATGTTCCTTTGCTCGCAATATTTAGAGACTCGTTCATTTTATTTTTAATATTTCGCCTCCTACCAACATTGTGAATATGTTTGGAAATTGGCTCATAAAAGCGACACTAAAACAAAAGTACATATACATATGGACGTAACAACTTTGTTGGTCGATATGGAACTATACGAAATGATATTATTTTTAAAGAAAGAAACGTTGTTCGTTATTTGAAGGTTATCAACAAAACAATCTAGTAGATACACACGTGGTCCTTACTCCTAACTCTATATCAGAGGATGATTGGCCTTTTTTGACCTTTGGTTATGTTTCCTTGTAACTTCTTCTTCTATAAATGAAAACGCAGCTCTCCTGCGCCTTTTCAAAAAAAAAAGTATCAGAGGATGATTATGGATATCCGATGAAACCGCATGCTGGTGGTTGTGCTGTCTATATTGTGTCTGGGATGATGGTTAAATCTTAGAAAACTCGATCCTTAAATTTGTAATCTTCATTTCGTTGATATTTGTTTCCACTTTATGTGATCCATGAATTGTAATAACCTTTACTTTCAAACATTTTAATTTAACATAGATAAGGAATTTGAATATACACATTGGATTATGAGTTTTTTTGTATTGTTCTTCGATTATGAGTTGATGTCTGCAGATAATGTACAATGATCGATATAGCAACTTAGTGGCATTTTGCTGTCGCCATTGTTAGTTGGTTTCACGGGCCAGTTTTCTCTCGACCACCTAGCTACTTTCACGGCTCAAGAGTGAACAGAATGACATGTACATAAGTACACGAGGTTTTGTTAACTCTACCATACTAGCTATGATGTGATGATGGGCATGAGTCATTGTCTCATGGACGAAAAAAAACAGGCAGTTATTATAAATCAGCTTATGGTGTGATTTATAATTAGTATATACTGTATCTAAGAGATCACATATTCTATGTACGTAATGTCCAGCTATAATAAGCTCGTATCTACGTCAGTACATGCGTGCGGCTACACAACACATCCCTACCTCTACTTGTCAATTCCTTGAAGCAAACCGAAAGAAAGAAACTCCGTTGTTCGCTAGAAGTGGCGTCGATTCGGCTAAATGGACGGTGCTTGTGACGCCCCGTTATTTCTCCGTGTCCAAAGGCGAAAGCCGTGTAAAGGTTGGTGCATCGTTCAACCGTTGCGAGGTGCAGACTGCAGCGTGGATTTGAACGAACGAAGCTGCGTGGTCTCACTGAAACTTTGATGTGTCTTTCAGACTAGCTATTGCTAAGGACGTGTTTGGTTCACAACTTAGTAACGTAACTTGATTGCAGTCATAACGAATTCCTTTAAAATCTGTTTGGTTCACTTTACCCGTAATCAGTTACCGTGTAATCAAATCCCACTCCTATTTAAATCTGGGGTGTGCTTAGAGCTCAGTCAACTTAGAACTCATAAGTTCTCAGTTGGGTGATGTAAGCATGACGTACGCATGGGTTTTGACCCAAAAATGTTCAAATTCAAAAATTATCCCGAAAAATCAGTTGCAACCCACCTGGAACCGAAAAATCCAAGTACAACCCCGACCACCACTAGGCCGTGACCCGTCACAAGCCCATCGTCGGAAGCCCAGCTGGGTCTGCGCCAGCTGACCTGGGCTTTGCCCTTGTATTAGTCTAGTGTTGGCAAAGGGGAAAGACATCGATGATCATTAGCCTGGAGCGTGTGTAACCTTCCTTCACTCTGTTCTTCTTCTCTCCCTCTGAACTCTGAATTCTAGAACCAGATCCAAGGATTTGGTGTGTATCGTGATGAATCCTGTCTATTTGGTGAGTTGCCACTAGTAGGATCGTTACAATTGGTATCATGAGTCTTTTGATCTGAGGGAAAATCCGGGAAAAATCCACACACAATTTTTTTTGCAGCGAGGTTGATCTGTGAGATCTGGAGGCGAATCGAGTTCGGCGAAGTCTGGGTTGGGTTCTCCTGTAAAATCCCTGGACGGAGTTGGTTCTCGCGGGGTGGTGTGCAGCTGCTCCTTCTCAAGTAGTGTGGTGGCGAAAATCATGGTGTTGGGGTAAATTCGGCCACAGATTGGCGGTAATTGGAGGTTGCTATGCTAATTCTAAGCCGGTGCTAAAATCCCTGCCGATTTGTCGTTTCCGTGTGGCTTTGGAGGCGATTGGATCAATTGCAAAGGAACGAGCTCTGTAGTACTCCCGGTGAGGAAGGTGAGTTCCAGTACTTGTTGATCCCGGTGGAGGTGGTACTGGGTGGAAGTCACGACGGCTCGTCTGCCTAGTCTGACGGTGCGGATGGGGGTGGCGGAGCAAACGATTGCAGCCACCACGGGGGCGATGGCGGACATCGACAAGCAACTGAGTCAAGTTTTGCTCGGGTTGTCCAAGGCGGCGGAAACTGTAGAGAAGAACTCGAGCTCCTGTCACACGCTCTCTGTCACTACAGAGCGTCTACTCAAGAATCATGAAGTGGTTCTCAACAAAAGTGTCTATGATTGAAACCAATATTGAAGGACTTATCACTCGAGTTCATTCGCTGGAGAGCACCATCTCCAAGGGGATGCAGCAAAATCTCGGCCAAAATGGGCACCGTGAAGACATTTTGAACCAGGGCATGATCACACCTTGTGCCCTGGATAATGGTGTGTCCTTCACACCTTGTAATCAGCATGAATCTGGCACTTCAAATGATTTAGTTCATAGAAATGATAGATACATTAGAGATACTCAGCATAGGGACTTTCACATGCCTAAAACAAATTTTCCTAAGTTTGATGGTAGTCATCCTAAAATATGGAAGGAAAAGGCTGACAAATACTTCAATATGTTCCATGTTCCCGATGAGTGTAAGGTAGACTATGCTACTTTGCATTTCCAAGGGTCAGCAGCCTTGTGGTTGCAGACGTACGAAGCTCAACATTCTATTGAATGCTGGGAACAGCTAGTTGTGGCTGTTTGCCAGAAATTTGCTAAAGACTTATATTATAGTGATATGAGTAAGGCTTTAGAGGTCTTAGAACAAGAGAATGCATCTAGAATGGCTCCCACGTCGCCCCCCCCCCCCCCTCCCACCCTCAGCGCTCCCCTCCGGCCATGGTGATTTCTAGCCCTTCGGTGCAATGGAAGCGCTCCTCTCATGGGATTTTTCGCCTGGCTTGGCGGTGGCTCATCAGGTGCATAAGCAGTTTGGATCTTCAGTCCATTTCTCCTCTTCCTTTGGTTCCAAAGAATTCTTTCTGGTGGTCTCCTTTTCCTCGGCTTCTTTTGCTCTTACGGAGGAATCAGTCGGAGTAGCCTTGCAATGCTGTATTGGTGGGGATCCATCTGGTCTGTGAGTTTTCCGGTTGGCTGATCGGAGATTCGGGTTTTCGGTTGCGTCTAGTCAGATTGGGCATTTCATCTATGGGCTTAAAGATCGGATTTGGCCTGACTTTGTTTGTCACTTTTCTCTCTTTCGAGGTGATTCCCCTAAGGTCACGGGTCTTTTTCACCCTGCTGCCTATCAAGATTTTGACAAAAAAGATATTGTGATTGCCCAACGCAGTCCGACTCGGATTCGGCCGAACCTGGATTTTTTACGTCAGAATGGTGTTGCTGATCCGTGTTCTTCTTTGATCGAATTGGCAAAGTTTGGTTTAGTGGATAAATCAAGTCCTGTTCCATCAGTTCATGATATTCAGTTTGGATCGTTCACACCGCCGGTGAAGCCTACGACGGTGCTGCCCCGGGTTGCAGAGGTCAATTTAGTTATCTTTGGCAGGTTCTCTGATCCGGTTCCCTTGGGGCCCGTTATTTCTGGATTTCAAAATGTTAATAGATTTTTATATCCCAAGAACTCTTTTGCCCATCTGTCAGTGGATATTCTGGAGCATATTAATGATTTGCGGGGATCGGGTTACGCTGATCCGGAGATTTTGGAATATTTGAATCTGACTGCAATCCCGCCCGCGGATACGGTTTTCCAGTTATTGGGTCGGTGCTCTCGCTGTAGTCTTTCTGATCACTTGAGGCCCAACTGTCCGGGAGTTTGTGTGGCTTGTCAAGTATTGGGCCGCAAATGCGAAGCTTGTCTAAAACCTGTAGCTGATAATTCTCATTGTCCTCAACCTGCGGGTAAGCCTCCGAAAGGAGATCTTCTTCTGGCGGGCCGCTGTTGGGCTTGCAACCAGGCTGGTCATTTCAAGGTTAATTGTACTCGGAAAGCCTTTTGGCGGCCCAAGAAAATTGCACCCACAATACCTATGCGTCCGGTCCGCCAAATCTGGGTGCCCAAACAAAAAGCTAGGCAAGTTAAGGAAGTTAAGGATTTTAGGGATTCTCCCCGGAGTTCTCGAGACACAAAGCTCCTCCTCTCCTACCCTGTTCCCCTTGCTACAGTAAAACCCTCAGTGGTGCCGCCAGAGACGCTTCGAGACCTGCCGCTGCCAATGGCGAACTTCCCCGTCAACCCCCATGCCTTCATCCCTGATGGTATGACGATCGAGCAAGGCCCTGCGGACAGAAGGACCCGCACCCAACTTGTGGTGCCGCCTAATCCGCCTCTTCACCACGACCGTGTGGTCATCGCGGAAACTAATCGGTTTGTTCCGATCCAGCTCAGAGAGAGTATGCGTCAGGATGTGAGTGATCTTCTGGCTGAATCTGGATTTGCTGCGGTAGATTGGGATGATCACCCATTTGGTTTGGGAGTTTTCCAGTGTGCGGATACCCTGTCTGCGAATACAGTTATTGGTTTATCCTTTGAAGTCGATGAGATTACGACAGTCACCTTTGTTAGACATGATAGGGCCAAGAATGTGAGATTAGCAGCTTTTAGACGTGAGACGTGGATTCTGTTTCTTGGCTTTCCGCTAGATTATGAGACTGCGTTTTACATCAATAGAGTTGTAGAGGATTTTGGTCTGCTTTCAGTTTGGCATCAGCCGAGAGGCAATCTGAAGTTTGTGCTTGCTAAGGTTAGGGTTGTTCACCATAAGTTCATTCCTCGCAGTCTGGTTGTCACTCAGTTAGGGGGTGCAAGAAACAGTTGGACTGTTCCGGTTTACATCTTGCGTAGTGCGGATTGGAATGCACATGTGCATGATGTGCCTTTTCCACCTGAAGATCCAGAACCCCAAGGTGGGAACCCTCACCCCATGCATGGTGCCGATGTTACGGCTGAACAGATTTACCAGGGACAGTTGGTTGCTTGGCTCAGCTTAATCAAGTGCATAATGCTAATTACAATCAAGGCAATCAAGGTAATCATGGTCAACACCAACATGCAGAGGTCCCGTAGTTGGATCTTCAGGAACAGCTTGAGGAAGGAGAAATTCAGGAAGATGTGCAGGCTCTCCCGTTAGTAAACTTTCAGGCGATTCTAGCTGAGCAAGGAGTTCCTTTCTAGGCTGGAGTGCCACCTCCTGCTAATAACACTACTGACAGCCCCATGCAAGCGTGGACTGATTCCATTAGCAGCCCGGAGATGGAGCAGGAAGTGATCAATTTGCAGGTCAACACAACTCTGTTATGTGAAGATAATTTCTCTGCCGCCAATTCTCTGATCCTTCAAACTTATGGGCTCACCAAGCTGTACAAGGCTGAATTCTCTGCTCTACAGGTTGATAGTCTCCATTTTGCTCAGGCTTTGGTATTGGGCCTCCAGCTTTTTTCGGCTGTAGCTTTGGCCCAAATTTCAGTGGTCACGGCTTGTATAGCCCAGCTTATGAAGCCCAAAGTTGGCCCACCTCTGCAGTGTCAACTGGTCCAACAGACTCCCCTCTCTCTTTTACAGATTGTCTCGGGCAAGAGAACTGCTGATTCCCTGGATCTGTTTCCTACACCACCTAAGAAGCTGGCAAAGTTACAGTCAGCTAATGGCCTACAGATTGCTCTGATAGCGGCAGAAGATGCCATTGGAGAGCAACATCCTTTACATGATCAGGAACCATTTGTCACAACCATGGTAAGAAGGAGTCCTCGAGCTAACAAGTTTGATGGTTTCAAAGTGCCAGCTGTCAAGGATGTTAAAGCAAGGAAATCCAAGGTGAAGACAATCAGGATCCCAGCTGTTAAAGATGTCCCATCTGAAATTCAGACTACATATATCTCTGCATCTCAAGTCAGGGAGCCAGTACCACCTGCAACCCCTATACCTCTGATGCAACACATTGGTGTTCAGTTGTGTGGTGTGCCTCCACAGAAGCTTTCCTCCCTGAACCTCCTGGCTGACCTGGAGGATTCTGAGAGCTCCTCCTCTTAAGATATCTTTTTGTAATGCATTATCTTAAAAAGTGGTGTGTCTTGTGCTGGAACATTAGGGGTTTAAATGCTAGAAGCAAACAGTTGGCTCTTTTGAATGCAATCAAACTTTGTGGCTGTGATGTGATATGTCTGCAAGAAACTAAGAAAGATTTCTTTGATATGGCCTTTATTAAATCTTGCTGCCCTCCTCTCTTTGATGAATTTGTGTATGTACCGTCTAATGGTGCCTCTGGTGGATTAATTATTATTTGGAAAAGCTCTGTTTTCACTGGCCTTGTTATGCACTGTCAGCCTTTTGCCTTGTCGGTCCATTTCACTTCAAAGTTGGATAACATCTCTTGGACCCTTCTAAATATATACGGCCCTTGCACTGGTGAGCTTCGAGATGCTTTTGTCGAATGGCTATATGATCTCTCCATTCCGGATGAGGAAGACTGGCTGATTGTAGGAGACTTCAATTTTATAAGATCTAGCTCTGACAGAAATAAGCCAGGTGGCAATGTTGATGATATGCTTATCTTTAATGATATAATTAGATCTCAACATTTAACTGAAATTCCTATTAAAGGGCGTCGTTTTACTTGGAGTAATATGCAACATGACCCGTTGTTGGAACAACTGGACTGGTTTTTCACCTCTTTGCATTGGGCTACTTCTTACCCAACAACTTTTGTCTTTCCCCAAGGAAAGCCCACTTCGGACCATACGCCCTGTGTGGTTTCTCTGCAAACAAATATCCCATGAAGTAAGCTTTTTCGCTTTGAGAGTTATTGGACAGCCCACCAAGGATTTATGCAGACAGTGGCAGCTAGTTGGGCCAGGCCCACTTATAAGAGCAATAGTGCAGCAAACCTAAATGCAAAATTAAAACGCTTGCGGTATGATCTTAAGTTCTGGAGTAAGGGCATTTCTAAATTATCCATTTGCATTGCAAATTGCAATAAAGCTTTGCTTGAGATCGATAACTTGGAAGATAGAAGAGGCCTAACTATCCCAGAGATTAACTTCAGGAAAATCCTCAAGGAACACCTGCTTAACCTCCTTGAGTTCCAGAGGCAATATCGGAAGAAAAGATGCACTATCCGGTGGACCAAGTTTGGAGATGAAAACACAAAATTCTTCCATGCCATGGCTACTGACAGATATAGAAAAAACTCAATTGCACACTTGGCACTCTCTGATGGTTCTCAGGTCACTAGTCATGCTGACAACGAAAAGGTTATTTTTGAAGCTTTTAAAGGTAGGTTGGGTACCTCGCAAGCTGCACATATGGGATTTTGCTTAGGATCCCTAATCACTCCTATTGAAGGTTTGGAAGTATTGTCTACACCATTTACTTCCGAGGAGATTGATTCAGTTGTCAGATTAATGCCACCTGACAAAGCACCTGGTCCAGATGGATTTAATGGTCACTTTCTTAAGGCATGATGGCCTATAATTAAGGAAGATATGTACAAGCTCTGTAATGAATTCTTTGAGGGTAAACTCAACTTGGAAAGCATCAATACGGGATATATTACATTGATTCCAAAAGTACAATCTCCACAGACTGTAAGTGATTACAGACCAATAACCCTTCTGAACTATTGCCTAAAGTTGGTTACCAAGATTCTTGCTAATCGGTTGCAGAAGGTGATACTGAAAATTGTTCATAAAAATCAGTATGGGTTCCTTAAGGGTAGAAGTATACAGGATTGTATTGCTTGGGATTTTGAATTTATCTTTCAGTGTGAGTCTTCCAAAAAGGAAATCATTTTGCTCAAGCTAGATTTTGCAAAGGCCTTTGACACTATTGATCACTCAGCTATGGTGAAGATTATGAGGCAAATGGGTTTTGATGACAAGTGGCTAAAATGGATTGAGCTAATCTTTGACTCAGGAATGTCTTCTGTTCTTCTAAATGGTGTGCCAGGCAGACAATTTCACTGCAAAAGAGGAGTGAGACAAGGGGATCCCTTGTCTCCACTCATTTTTGTCTGAGCAGCTGACTTACTTCAGGCGGCTATCAATAAAGCCTTTCGGAGTGGGGTTCTTAGATTTCCCAGTAGTTCAATATGCCGATGATACATTAATTATCATGCCTGCCCGTGTTGATCAAATTAGAATCATGAAGGAAATTCTGAGCACCTATGCTCAGTCTACTGGGTTGCATATTAATTACCATAAATCAACAATGATCCCAATTAATGTGCCAGCCCATACTGCAATACAACTTGCCTCTATTTTGGGTTGTACCATTGGGTCATATGCCATTTACTTATCTGGGTTTGCCCTTGGGTACTACCGAGCCTACTGTACATGATCTGATGCCATTAGTTGACAGAATTGAGAGGAGTATGTCTGCCAACTTTATGATGATGGCTAAAATTCTAGAGCATATTGAGAAGATTAGACGACATTGCCTTTGGAATAAGAAAACAGAAGAGGGTGAAAATTGTAACCCTTTAGTAGCTTGGGATAAGGTCTGTAGACCTAATGATAAAGGAGGTGTTGGTATCCTAAATCTGAAAATTCAGAATGAAGCATTGATGCTTAAATACTTGGATAAATTCTACAATAAAGCAGATATACCTTGGGTACAGCTAGTCTGGCAAGCATACTATAGAGATAAAGTACCATATGCGACAGAACCTTATGGATCATTTTGGTGGAGAGATATTAGTAAGCTATCCCCAACATTTAGGGGTATTGCTTCTTGTCAGATTAATGCAGGGAATTCTTGTCTGTTTTGGAAAGATCTATGGGGTGAGGGTATTGCTGCGGATATTTTCCCTAGGGCTTTCTCTTTCGCGCTGCACGAAGATGTGTCTGCACGCGATTTCCTGACTGCCACTTCACTTGCTGCTAACTTTGCTTTGCCACTGTCGCCAAAAGCTTTTCAGGAGGTTAGAGACTTGCAAAAAACTACCGCTCACATAATTCTGGATACTAATGTTCCGGACCAATGGACTTTCATTTGGGGGATTAACACATACTCATCCAGGCAGTATTACAAGTTTTGCTTCAGAGATATATCCCCACATGTGGCTTTTAAGTGGTTGTGGAAGGCTAATTGCATCCCTAAGATCAAGTTTTTTGGTTGGCTCTTGTTGTTTGACAGGCTGAACACAAGAAATATGCTTCGGAGGAGACACTATAATATTGGAACTAATTTCAATTGCTCCATGTGTGATTTGCAAACCGAGGAAACAGTCGAACACCTTTTCTTCACATGCGCATTTAGTCGATCGTGTTGGAACATTGTTGGAATGCCCATCTCAGATAACCTACTTGCTGAACGGTTGCATTTGATCTCTTTTTCCCATGATGGCTGGAACAAACAGATGTTCATGGAAGTTTTTTCTACTGCCGCCTGGAACATTTGGAAAGAGAGGAATAGTTTTTACTTCAATGGGATCGCCACAGAGCTTCAATCCTGGAAATCTAGATTTAAGGCCGATTTCTCCTCTTTGGTTCATAGAACCAAGAGCTCAAAACATCAGTTCATAGAAACTTTAGTTAGTAACATCTGAACTCTTCTTTTCTCTTGCTCTATCTTTCTATACATCTACTGGATGTAAGTTTGTAAATATGTAACTGTTCTTGTTCTTTATATATTTGTGAGGGTGAGGCAGTAGGGGGTTCTCCCTACTGTCATAAAGTTTCAAAAAAAAAGTAAGGCTTTAGAAATTAGACAAACAAGAGATGTAGCCAGTTATCACACTGAATTTGAGCATCTCATGCATCAATTACTGGCTCACAACAGTGCGTTAGATGATACTTTTTTTGTTGCTAAATTTGTTAAGGGATTGAAAAAGGACATTAGAGCAGCTATTGTGTTACATAAGCCTCGAACTGCTGATGCTGCGATATCCCAAGCTCTTTTGCAGGAATCTCAATTACAATCATTCCCAACACAAAAGTATGAATACAAAAAATGGCATAATCAAGCTGGTCCGGGTAAATTGGGTCCTGCTCCAGCCGAGCCAGTCGTGGATATGGCCAAGTCAAATGTCCCAGTCATGGCTAGCAAATTGGCGACACTAAGGGCTCAGAGGCGTGCTCGGGGTGAGTGCTTCACATGTGGGGGCAAGTATGGACCGACACACAAATGTCCTGCTCAAGTCCAATTGGCAGTGATAAATGAAATTTGTGAGGCATTAGAAATTGACAAGGAAAGCAGTGCTAGTGAAGCAGATCATGAGAACAGTTCTGACAACAGTGAATCTGAGACTGAACAGGCCAATTGCATTTCGGTTGCTGCAGCTGAAGGAACTGTTAGCAAAAAAACAATGAGGTTATTGGGGTACATTGGCAAGACCCAAGTATTAATTCTCATTGACTCCGGTAGCTCTGGAAATTTTATAAATAGTGCCTTGGTAGCTAAATTGCACATTCTAGTACAACAATTACCAAGGGTGCAAGTAACAATTGCTGATGGGAATAAAGTGCATAGCGAGGCAGGAATTTCTGGCTTACAATGGGAGTTCAAGACACTAAGTTTACAACAGATGTTCGGGTGTTACCAATTAAGTGTTATGACATCATATTGGGTATGGAATGGTTGGAAACTTGTAATGGGGGAAAATGTATGTTGATTGGAAACGCAAGAAGATGCGATTCTTGCATGAGGGCAAAAGAATAACTCTGAGAGGGTTATCAGCTAACACAAATTATTGCCCAACAGTTCCAGAATCAGTGGTTCATCAGCTTATTCAAGAAGATGTTGTCGCACAAATAATCACCTTGCAACCTGCCCAATTACAAACAGAGTCAGCTACATTGCCAGCTCTTATTCAACAAGTAATTGATCATAATGATAAATTGTTCAAGGAACCTGAAGGACTCCCACCAAGTAGATCATTTGATCATCAAATTCCATTGATTCCTGGTGCTGTTCCAGTGCAGAAGAAACCTTATAGATATGCTCCAACACAAAAAGATGAACTCGAGCAACAAATTGCGGAAATGATCAAGAGTGGAGTTATTCAACCAAGCCAAAGTCCATATGCTTCACCTGTTATTCTAGTAAAGAAGAAAGATGGCAGTTGGAGAATGTGTGTAGATTACAGGTATCTCAATGCACTGACTGTTAAAAACAAATACCCATTACCGGTGATCGATGAGTTACTTGATGAATTACATGGCTCTCAGTTGTTCACCAAGCTTGACTTGCGTAGTGGGTATCACCAGATTAGATTGGCTACTGGTGAAGAGTTCAAAACTGCCTTTAAAACTCACCATGGACATTGGGAATTCAAGGTAATGCCTTTTGGCCTTACAAATGCTCCGGCTACTTTTCAAATGGCCATGAATGTTATTTTTTCCCCTCTGTTGCGCAAAGGAGTTTTGATATTCATGGAAGACATACTACTGTATTCAAAAACCCTTGAAGAACATAAGGAGTTGTTACAAAAAGTGTTCCTCATTCTGGATGAGCAGAAATTCTTTGTGAAGTTATCCAAATCCTCGTTTGCTCAAAAAGAGTTAGAGTACCTTGGACACATCATCAGTGCTCAAGGAGTGGCCACTGAACCATCAAAAATTCAGGCAATACGAGATTGGCCGGTACCGATAAATTTGAAAGAACTAAGAGCGTTTTTGGGGCTGGCTGGCTATTATCGCAAATTTATTGCGTTGTATGGATTGGTCAGTAAACCCCTGACTGAGCTGTTAAAGAAGCACATGCAATTTCTTTGGAAATCATTCACAGAACAAGCTTTTCAAGATTTGAAAAAGGCGTTGATGAATGCCCCTGTTTTGGCGTTGCCAAATTTCCAGTTACCCTTCGATGTTTATACTAATGTCTATGGTCTGGGTGTGGGTGCTGTATTGTCACAAGGAGGTCACCCAGTAGCCTACCTCGGCAAAGCCCTCTGCCCACGCAACCAAACGTTGTCCACTTATGAAAAAGAATGTTTGGCTTTAATCATGGCTGTGGAAAAATGGAAACCCTACTTGCAGCATCAACAATTCACAATATACACAGATCATAAAAGTCTGATACATTTGGAAGCACAACAACTAACTAATTCTATGCAACACAAAGCATTCTGTAAGCTTTTGGGATTGCAATATCAAGTGAAATATCATCAAGGCAGGGTTAACACTGTAGCGGATGCTCTGTCGTGTTGCCCTTCTCTGAAGGGGATCGTGTGCAGAAAACAAAAAATTTCCTACCAACGATATCCTAAAAGCATGCCAAGATCTATTATATGCAGATATAGTAGTACGAACGGAGATCGGAATACGTACCCTTGTAGACCGAAACCGGGGATTACGTTCCCGCACAAACGTTGTCGATGAAGACCGACGAAGCCGACCTCAAGGTCGTGTAGAGGAAGCAGACCTCCGAGTACCGCAAGCGCAACACCTCGCAGGGAGTCGCACACGTACGGTGGAGACGACGGCCTCCGAAGCTCCAGTCCAGGACGAGCAGCGGAAGACTTGGACCGGAACACCAGCAGCGGGCTATGGTGGAAGAGATCCCCCTCCTCAGCTCGGCGCGGCTCCGACTTGGGAACCACGAGATCGAGAGAGAAATTGGGAATTAATTGGTGAATTAAAAGGCCAGAGGTGCCATTTCTTATATAGGCTCCCAGGGGGAGCCAAGCTTGCCAGGCAGGCAATGTGGGACTATCCCCACATGCCTGGTGCGGCTAGCCTTGGTGCGTCGGCCCCCTGGTGGGCACCTTGGCCCATCCAGGCCGGCCACCATGGCCCCCACCGAATCCCCTAGGGATTTTTCCCCCTCTTGGGCCTTCTTTTGACCAGAAGGCCCATTTAGGGAAATCAGCCTAAATAAATTCGAAAATAAATATATAAATCATATTTGCATATTAATTACACTAATTAATATCAAACATAATATATATAATTTTTCCTAGCTCCGAAAACTCTTTCGTCGCTGCCCGATCTCCATCGGACCTCTCCCGGGACGCTCCCGGTGATCTCTTTCCTTTCTGGTTGTCTTGTCGAAACCCCTTAAGTGTGTTACCCTAGCGGTTCGATATAATAACAGGTATGACCAAGACTCCTCTATGATCAACGACTAACTCGTAGGCCTGGACCCCATGAATTAATCCCTGTGATATAACGAATGACTTTCATCTATCAAACCTGAACGCAAAGGCTTAAACCTTTTGCCATAGCGATACTTAGCAAGTCCGAGCGTCGTTCCATAGATATCTCCATACCTAATCCCGACCTCGTTACCGACGACGCTATCTTCTACTCGTTCATGATCTCATGTCTCTGTGACCTAGTCACATGCTTGCAACCTCATTAGACATGATCTCACCGAGTGGTCCCGAGAGTATCTATCCTGCTATGCGGACTGGCAAATCCCGCTCTTGACCCCTCGTCTCAACTACTCCTTTCCGATACCTGAAAGTATCACCGTTATTGTCATACTAAATAAGATACGACGTTTGGTGCGATCAAAGTATCTTCCAGGAATAATAATAAGAGTTGATCTCACGGTCAAAAGCGTAACGACTACGTTCTCCAAATCTGGGTATGTCCATCACATCGTTCTCCAGCGATATGACTCCCATTGCCGACCGGCACCATGCCCCATGACCGGGAAACCTCGATCATCAATCGCGCAACGAAACTAGTCTTAGTAGAGGCTACTAGGGACCTGGTTGTTTACGTATCACACCCACATTAATGTTTCCGCTTAATACGGTTCTAGCATGACACAAAAACCTATTATGAACAAACGAGATATGATAAAGAATACTCTTTATTAATTTCCTATAGGGCATATCTCCTTCAGTCTCCCACTTGCACTAGAGTACAACTTAATCTAGATTACAACTTGGTAAAAGCTTAACACCCATAGCTAACTGGTGCTTTTCATGCTTATCAAGCGGAAGAGGCTTCGTCAGCGGATCTGCCACATTCAGATCTGTATGCACTTTGCAAATCTTCACATCGCCTCCTTGTACGTACTAACGTATCACATGGAAGCGTCGGAGAATGTGTTTGGCGGTGGACTGAGACCTTGGCTCCTTGGCGTTCGCAATGGCACCCGTATTGTCGCAGAAGAGGATCACGGGGTCTTGCACGCTCGGGAACACTCCAAGTTCGATGACGGATTTCCTCAGCCACACAGCTTCATTCGCGGCTTTGCAAGCAGCGATATATTCCGACTCCATTGTAGATTGTGCGACTATGGGTTGCTTCCCAATTCTCCAGCACACGGCGCCTCCATTCACCTTGAACACGTAACCTGTCTGTGACTTACAATCATCGGGGTCTGAGCAGAAACTTGCATCTACATAACCCGTTACGCCAAGTTCTTCATCGCAGACACCATACACAAGGAACATTTCCTTTGTCTTATTGAGATACTTAAGAATGCTCTTAACAGCTACCCAATGCGGCATTCCAGGATTACTCTGGAACCGGCTTGTCAAACTTAGAGCTAATGCCACATCCGGTCTAGTACTCAACATTGCATACATGATCGATCCTATGGCTGAAGCATAAGGATGTTTCGTCATTTCGGCCTTACCCAGTTCCGTCACCGGACACTGTGCCTTCCGCAATATCTTATTCTTGATAACCGGCAGAGAACCCTTCTTTGCCTTCTCCATACGGAAACGCTTCAGTATTTTATCAAGATAAGTACGCTGACTTAGTGCTAATAGGCGCCTTGATCTATCGCGATAGATTTTTATGCCTAAAACATACGCAACTTCTCCTAAGTCCTTCATGGAAAATTTACTGTTTAAATATTCCTTCACGCTATTCAGAAGTTTCACATCATTCCCAATCACCAATATGTCGTCAACATACAGTGCTAAGAACACAACCGAGATCCCACTCATTTTCTTGTAAATGCAGGTCTCTTCCACATTTTGGATAAATCCAAAACCTTTGATTATCTCATCAAAGCGAAGATTCCAGCTCTGAGATGCCTGCTTCAATCCATAGATGGATCGCTGAAGCTTGCACACCTTGTTAGCATTTCCTGGATCAACAAAACCTTCCGGCTGTACCATGTACAACTCTTTCTCAATGTTTCCATTTAGGAAGGCCGTTTTGACGTCCATCTGCCAGATTTCATAATCATAATAGGCAGCTACCGCTAACAAAATCCGAATAGACTTAAGCATCGCTACCGGTGAAAAAGTTTCATCGTAGTCAATTCCATGAACTTGTCGGAATCCCTTTGCGACAAGCCGAGCTTTATAGACGGTCACATTACCATCAGCATCAGTCTTCTTCTTAAAGATCCACTTATTCTCGACGGCCTTGCGCCCTTCGGGAATATCCACCAAAGTCCACACTTTGTTATCGTACATGGATCCTATTTCGGATTTCATGGCTTCAAGCCATTTCTCGGACTCTAGACTCTCCATTGCCTCCTTGTAGTTCGTAGGTTCGTCTTGCTCGACTAGCATGACGGTGCAAACCATGTTGCCATACCATTCTGGTGGGATCCGAGATCTACCAGACCTACGAGGTAGAACATCTTCCTCGACAGTTTCTCCCACTCCTTCCACGGAGGACGTTTCCGGAATTGCTTCCGTTGCGCCACTCGGAATCTCGAGTTCAGGATCAACGATTTCATCGAGGTCTACCTTCCTCCCACTTACTCCTTTCGCAAGAAACTCCTTCTCTAGAAAGGTACCGGTCTTCGCGACAAAAGTTTTGCCCTTAGCTTGGTTGTAGAAGGTGTACCCAACGGTTTCCCGTGGATATCCTACAAAGACGACTTTCTCCGACTTCGGTTCGAGTTTGTCGGGCTGTAGTTTCTTAACGTACGCCTCACAACCCCAAACCTTCAGAAACGATAACTTAGGCTTTTGGCCATACCATAGTTCATACGGTGTCGTTTCAACGGACTTGGACGGAGCCCTATTTAAAATGAATGCGGCTGTTTCTAACGCATAACCCCAGAAGGACACTGGCAGATCGGTAAGAGACATCATAGATCGAACACTATCCAGTAGAGTACGATTACGTCGCTCGGACACGCTGTTACGCTGCGGTGTTCCGGCTGGCGTAAGTTGGGGTACTATGCCACAACTCTTCAGATGTGTGCCAAACTCAAAACTCAAGTATTCTCCACCGCGATCGGATCGGAGATGCTTGATTTTCCTATTAAGCTGATTCTCAACTCCACTCTGGAATTCTTTGAACTTTTCAAACATTTCAGACTTGTGTTTCATCAAATAGATATAACCGTATCTACTCAAGTCATCAGTGAAGGTGACGAAGTAAGGATAACCATTGCGTGTCGAAACGCTCATCGGTCCACATACATCTGTATGTATGATCCCCAACAAATCCGACGTCCGTTCAACGAAACCTTTGAACGGTGTCCTGGTCATTTTGCCCATAAGGCATGGTTCGCATGTATCGAGTGATCCGAAATCCAACGAGTCCAAAAGTCCATCGGAGTGGAATTGCTTCATGCGCTTTACACCAACATGACCAAGACGGCAATGCCACAAATACATGGCGGTATCGTCACTACACTTAATCCGTTTGGCTTCTATGTTATGGATGTGAGTACTACGATCGAGATTCAACAAGAATAAACTGTTATTCTCGGGAGCATCAACATAAAAGATATCATTCATATAAATAGCACAATTGCTTGACACTGATTTAAATGAATAACCGTCTTGTAACAGGCAAGACCCACTTATAATGTTTACACTCAAGGATGGCACAAAATAACACTTATTTAAAACCAAAACTAATCCCGATGGTAGATGCAGAGGGAGCGTGCCGACAGCCACCACGTCGACTCTCGATCCGTTGCCGACGCGCATCGTCACCTCATCCTTCGCCAGCCGCCGTCTATTCCGTAACTCCTCCTGAGAGTTATATATATGAGCAACAGAACCAGTATCAAATACCCACGTGTTGCTCCGGGCGGATGTAAGGTACACATCTATAACATGTATATCAAATATACCTTGCTCTTTGTCGACCGTCTTGCCAGACTTCCTATCCTCCAGGTACTTGGGGCAGTTGCGCTTCCAGTGACCCTTCCCCTTGCAGTAGAAACACTCCACGCTAGCTCTGGGACCAGACCTGTTAGTCCTGGGCTTGGCAGCCAACTTTGCCTCCCTCCTGGACTTCCAGCTCTGCTTTCCCTTGCCACCGGACTTCTTGAAATCAACGGTCTTGTTGACCATCAACAGCGTGTGCTCCTTCTTAATCTCTACCTCAGCAGTCTTGAGCATCACGAACACTTCACCCAGGGACTTAGCCATGCCCTGCATGTTGTAGTTCATGACGAAGCCTTTGTAGCTTGGCGGCAACGATTGCAACACCCTGTCAATCGCCAGCTCATCGGGAATCTTGCAATCCAGAGCATTCAGGCGTTGAACGTAGCCAGACATCTTGACTACATGCTCTCTCACACTGCTATGCTCTTCCATCTTGGCCGAGAAGAAAAGCTCAGAAGCCTCATATCTCTCAGCCTTAGTCTGCGGCGCGAAGACAGCCTTAAGATCCGAAATGATCTCAAAGGCGCTCATCTTCTCAAAGCGCTTCTGCAGGTCGGCTTCCATGGCGTAGAGCATGCCACTCTGGACAAAGGCAGAATCCTCTGATCGGGTCTGGAAGACCTTCTTCTCATCCTCAGAGGCATCATCTGCGGGAGGGGCACCTATGGCGGCCTCAATGACGTAGGCCACCCTATGGGGAGTGAGGAGGATCCTCAGGTTGCGGAACCATGCCATGAAGTTTGACCCATTGGTCTTAAGCTTTTCTTTCTCAAGGAACAGACCTAGGTTAAACGAGGGGCGAGACATATACAATGGAATTTGCAAAAACATAAGACTTTGTTCATAATAATTTTGAGTTATAGTATTTTAAAAAATAACTAACATAACTCCCACTCAAACGAACATCCCTCCTGGTCGTTTAAGCGATTACACGACCCCCATCCATTGCACCACCCCTCATCATAAGAGCCGGCGGCACAACTTCAAGAGTAGACAAAATCGTCCGCCACACCAATTTTGTGACTCGTGCTTGACCTTTCGGTCTTCCTGTTCCGAGGCCATATTTATGAATATGCTAGGCTCGCCACCAAAGACCTCCACGCTGACGCTTGTGCAACATGGCTTACACCCACTGTATGCGAACGACGAGATGTCTGACACCCGATCATCACGGCCTGCCTCATAACGTAGAACTTTCTTGGTGGTGCGCGTTGGAGGGAGAACACTAGTGGTATTTTGAAGGGATCATCTTATACAGCTACCGCCGTGTAACTAATGTATACTATACACACAATCACACAATATAAGATGCACACAAAACATCAAATGTAATGCAATGTGATATAGTCCATTGCGCCATGGTCTTCTTGGCGCCCGCAGTTTATAAACAATTTAATAAACCTACCTTGACCATATCACATAGCCCCTGCAAAATAAAGTTAGACGCTTCTACTTTATCTTTTGCATATTTTATGTGGCTTGGGGCTTTCGTAAATAGAACCGCTTCATACCTACGAATCTTATGACCACAACAACGATCCAATAATTGGATGTTTAAGCATCCCTTTCGGGCCCTCCATTGAACATGCGAAGACCAACTAAAAAGAGAGAAACTGACACCCGCCAGCCACATATACGGTACAAGCCGTATGTCAGTAGTGGAACCAGTCTCGCGTAAGCGTACGCGTAAAGTCGGTCCGGGCCGCTTCATCAACTCAATGCCGCTGGAATACACAAGTGCACGCTAGAGGGTAGCAAATAACAGGAACGGTGCCCCCGTGCAGAGCACGGGTTCTAACAGCGTACAACTATATGTACGATAGATCGGCTTTGATACCACTGAAGGGGATCGTGTGCAGAAAACAAAAAATTTCCTACCTACGATATCCTAAAAGCATGCCAAGATCTATTCTAGATATAGTAGTACGAACGGAGATTGGAATACGTACCCTTGTAGACCGAAAGCGGGGATTACGTTCCCGCACAAACGTTGTCGATGAAGACCGACGAAGCCGACCTCAAGGTCGTGTAGAGGAAGCAGACCTCCGAGTACCGCAAGCGCATCACCTCGCAGGGAGTCGCACACGTACGGTGAAGACGACGGCCTCCGAAGCTCCAGTCCAGGACGAGCAGCGGAAGACTTGGACCGAAACACCAGCAGCGCGGCAGCGGGCTATGGTGGAAGAGATCCCCCTCCTCAGCTCGGCGCGGCTCCGACTTGGGAACCACGAGATCGAGAGATAAATTGGGAATTAATTTGTGAATTAAAAGGCCAGGGGTGCCCTTTCTTATATAGGCTCCCAGGGGGAGCCAACCTTGCCAGCCAGGCAATGTGGGACTATCCCCACATGCCTGCTGCGGCTAGCCTTGGTGCGCCGGCCCCCTGGTGGGCCCCTTGGCCCATCCAGGCCGGCCACCATGGCCCCCACCGAATCCCCTAGGGATTTTTTCCCCCTCTTGGGCCTTCTTTCGACCAGAAGGCCCATTTAGGGAAATCAGCCTAAATAAGTTCGAAAATAAATATATAAAATCATATTTGCATATTAATTACACTAATTAATATCAAACATAATATATGTAATTTTTCCTAGCTCCGAAAACTTTTTCGTCGCGGCCCGATCTCCATCGGACCTCTCCCGGGACGCTCCCGGTGATCTCTTTCCTTTCCGGTTGTCTTGTCGAAACCCCTTAAGTGTGTTACCCTAGCGGTTCGATATAATAACAGGTATGACCAAGACTCCTCTATGATCAACGACTAACTCGTAGGCCTGGACCCCATGAATTAATCCCTGTGATATAACGAATGACTTTCATCTATCAAGCCTGAACGCAAAATCTTAAACCTTTTGCCATAGCGATACTTAGCACGTCCGAGCGTTGTTCCATAGATATCTCCATACCTAATCCCGACCTCGTTACGGACGATGCTATCTTCTACTCGTTCATGATCTCATGTCTCTGTGACCTAGTCACATGCTTGCAAGCTCATTAGACATGATCTCACCGAGTGGGCCCGAGAGTATCTATCCTGCTATGCGGACTGGCAAATCCCGCTCTTGACCCCTCGTCTCAACTACTCCTTTCCGATACCTGAAAGTATCACCGTTATTGTCATACTAAATAAGATACGACGTTTGGTGCGATCAAAGTATCTTCCAGGAATAATAATAAGAGTTGATCTCACGGTCAAAAGCGTAACGACTACGTTCTCCAAATCTGGGTATGTCCATCACATCGTTCTCCAGCGATATGACTCCCATTGCCGACCGGCGCCATGCCCCATGACCGGGAAACCTCGATCATCAATCGCGCAACGAAACTAGTCTTAGTAGAGGCTACTAGGGACCTGGTTGTTTACGTATCACACCCGCATTAATGTTTCCGCTTAATACGGTTCTAGCATGACACAAAAACCTATTATGAACAAACGAGATATGATAAATAATACACTTTATTAATTGCCTCTAGGGCATATCTGTAACACCCCAGAACTTAGGGTCCAGAAATAGAGTGGACACAGGAGTGTGCATTGCATTCATGCATCAGAAAATCCGGATAATTTTCGCGCATTTAATTTTCAACACACTAAGTGATTGAAGTTTCACTTAAGTTGGTGAGATTGAAGTAGATCATCAACTTGAGCGTTATAAACTTTGAGATGATCTTGGCTTAAACCTTATTTTGGGGTAAAGATATACACGATGAGAGGTTACACTAAAGAAAACAAAACTTGTTACATCAAAACAATATTTAGGAGTTAATGACCCAAAACAACTATTCTTAGTTATTCTCTGATCATCTATTCTTACCAATTGTGCTAGACATATTTCTAGTACATCGAAACCATGACATTCTTGGAGACCAACTGAATTACCTAAACCTTAAACCAGATCCTCTTACTTGATCTAGACATCATATATTCTTAACTCCTAATCTTCTTGAAGGCATCAACCAGAGAAGATATCGAGAAGGGAAGAAATACAACAAGAAGACTTAGAGAAGCATTCATTTGATGGACATAGAAGTGTTATGCCAATCTACCATGAAGAATTGGAAACTCTTTTATCATCAACTATCTTAATTTCTCAGGAAATGATATGACATTACACTGTCAGTGTTATATAGAAATAGGTTGAGAACAGGCTTTGCAACCTTGTTGACAACTCATTTTGGTATGCACAAACAATGGAGTGCCATATACACACGAACAGTAGGATAGATCCTCTAGTACATCAAGATCTTTGATGTCATAAAATACACATACATTCACATACCACCAACCAAGAAAGTGGTTTGGTTAAATTGAATTATCCTCACCACAAGGGTGAGACAAGTGATGTTGGAAATTCAATACATGACAAGTGTCTTGAATATCTACTTCTTGTTTAAAAGGATCAATGCCAAAGTTAAGACACATATGGATTTATGGTGTTTTCCAAGGGGACCATAACCAAAGAGAAAGTAATGCCAAGTCATAAGTGTATATAATCAATATACATATCTCAGAGTCACATGTATCATATCCCATGACTATGTGAATGAAGAAACATATAAGAGAGGAGCCACAAAATCACTAATGGATAATCATCCATTGGTTGAACCAAGAATTCATTTTCAACAAAAGATAATCTTGTACATATGGAAAAATAATCATCTAGAAGCATTAGTTGACATATGTTCAAGGATACTCATTTCACAAACTCAAATATATATTATTAGATATATTCCTAATACATTAACTCTATCAAGAAAGAATGTATCCTTCTTACTCCATCTTAACTGGGGAATGAAATGAGAAGAAGTCTAAACTCATCATCTCATCACCATAAGCCCTGACCTTAGGCAGGAATTCTTATCTTGTGCTTTCATAAGTAATTGATCATGTACTCACATGATTTATTTGTCAAGGGTCACAAATAAAAGCCATTTGGCAATCTATCATGCTTAGCATGGATTTGACATAGAGCATTGTGTATACTTTTCTTTGGATTCACAATAACCCGTTTTGTTATTTCCATCTAACCACAATTTGGTGTGGTATGAAATACTTAAACCATTATACCACCAATTGGTGTACTCCAATGTTTCAATACATTAAAACCCATAACCTATATCATTTTAGAAGTTGATGGAAACAAATTAGAAACTAATAAATAATGCCATAGAAATAATATTCCTATGGATATAATGCATCATAAAAATGATTTAGTGGAATCAACAAAATATAACAAAATGGACTATTCATGTTCACATATATTCTTTGAAACAAAATCTCATATCAATTGTTAATTTGGAAACAACAAATTCCAAATTAAATGATAGCATAGGAAATATTCTCATATTCCTAAATGCATCCTAGAAATTTAATCAAGTGCCAGATATAAAGTTCAATGAAAGGAAAATACCTAAATATGTCCAAACTCAATTAAAAGGATAAAATAATTCAAAAATATACCTAGCAATAAAATTATATCAAGAAATGATTTCACATGGTTATAATGCACCATAAAAACAAATAAGTGAAAACCATGAATAGAAACAAATTGGATAATTATTTTATCCAAAGTCTTTTAACCAAAACCTCAAATCAATTTAATTGGAATTGTAACATAGAAAATATTCCATGTGCCTCACATGCACTACCAAAAATTAATTAAGTAAAAGACATTAGTGAAAGAAAATAGCAAATGGCCCAAATTCATCTTATGAGATAAAAGAATTCAAAACTACACCAAATATTCAAAATATATCAAAGATATAAATGTCTTAAAGTAAATAAACATTTTATTCCATTTATAAACTTCCCTGGACTTGTTTGCAAGTCCCAGAATCACAAACAGGCCCAAAACAGGAGGCAGGGGCCTGTTTAAACGTTTTCTGTGGTTTCTGAAACTACCAGGGGGTTTTCTGCAAAGTTGTTTTAAACGATTTCTTCTTCCTCTCCGGCCAGAAGGACGCAGACGCCGTGGCCACGCCTCCGAGCTGCCGTGGTCGATTCCTTCACCTCCCTCGCGCGGATAAGGCAGGGGAGAGACGTCTGCATCCCTCAGCTTCTCACCCGCACCCATCTCTTCCTCTCCCCAATCCTCTCTGAATCCTAACCCTAGTTTCCCGGGCCGCCGCCGTGCGCCGGCGATCCTCGACGATTCCGGCCGTTCCTCATCGCCCCGAGCTACTGCGGAGAAGCGCCTGGTCATCTCCTTCCTCCTAGCCGAGCCACGCTTGCGGGGATGGTCGCAATCAGTAGAAATAGAGCATCTTCTCCAACTCCGGCCGGCGGATGCTCCAGACAAGCTCGTCGCCGTCCGGCGTCCCCAAGTCTTCCCGAGCGTCTCGCCGTGCCCAGGGTGAGCTTGTGCATCCTCCTACACTCTCAGATTGGTCCAAATCATTCGGGAAATAGCTTTGCGTCGTGACCCGAGCGCCGCCGCCGCAAACCTCGCCGCCGGCGATGCTCCGGTGACCTTTTGGTCCAAGCGCCGCCACTAGTTTGTTCGTCTCAACGTCCTCTAGCGCAACCCGTAAGCCGTTCTTCCCAATTTGCATTATAACAACGAATTTGTGTTCGGCTTTGGAGATGAACTCCGGTATGACGTCAGCTGACGTCAGCAAAGCAATTTAAATCATTTTCTTGATTTCCTGTATTTATATTAATTCCAGAAATTCATATAAATTTTGTAAATTCATAAGTAATTCATTTTAAATCAGAAAAATATAATCTTTATATCCAAATAATCAGAAAAATAAAATCTAAATAACTACATCATTACACTTTGTATTTGAATAAATTTTAAACAGAATAAACTTTAAAATACAAAACACTTAATCTTTTAAATGTGAAGTTAAATTGGAATGCTATTTTGGAAACATTTCAAACTTCATTTAAATTAATTCACATGCATAACTTTAAATTTGAAAATATATTTCAGTTATAACATGTAATATCCATATTACAATAATTGATACTTTAAAATAATATTCTATTTTAGAGAAGAATAAAGAAGTATTATTTTCAGAATTTTCAAAAATAAAATTTTAAGCTCAGAAGAGATATTCTAATACCTTCTAGTAATAATTTATGATAAATAAAATCTAATAAAGATTTAAATTACTAAATCTTACTTGAATAAATGTTTTACTTATTCCCTTAATTACTTAACTCATGTTTATTTATAATTGGAATTTGAATATAGTTAAAAAATAAATAAATTGGAAAACAAATTACTTAATCTTTTAAATAAAAGATAATTTGAAATGCTATTTTGGATGCATTTCAAACTTCACTTAAAATGTCACACATAATTAGCTTTCAATTTTAAAATGTGTTTTCATTATAACATGTAATATTAATATCTCAACAATTTCATTTTAATATGATATTTTATTTAAGGAAATAATTAATAATTACTACTTTTCATAATTTTGAAAATGATGTTATAAGCATTTGATTATCATCTAAAACAAATAACATCACACAACACTTTGAATTACTATGCTCCTTTTGAATAAATGTTTCACATATATCACTTAGTACATAATTATCTTCCATTTATCTTATGTGTAAGTAAACTAAGTGGGAACAATCTAAAATTCATAACCCCGAGATAGTAACTCAAATTGTTATATTCTAAACACAAAGCATCCATCCATAAGAAACAATGCATAGTTTAGAAGTAAGTGCTCAACTAAAATAAAATCATATTGCAATGTCTTGGGTAAAACACACAAAGAAGAATAATATTATAATCTTTCTATCAACCATGTAATATAGTATCAGCAATATAAGACATTATTTTTGTTCTTCAAAAGTTATTCTTTTTGCCATCTTGTAATAAAACACTAGTTCCCTACTAAATTAAAGTTGATACAAGTTTTCCACCAACATAAGATGAACACAACTTCAAACAACCATTGAATGTTTATATATGGTTTGACTTTACTCTTATGCTTAATATGATACATGAAGATTACTGTTAAACAACTCATCTTGCTTGTGAAATAAACCTGTAGACAAAACAACTCTAAATGAAAACACCCAACTCAAACAACACACAATCTCCGAGAGTGAGATACGGGGTACTTTGCGAAGCATCTCATACTTAAGCATTAATCATGCTGCTTCTTTAAACATTAGTCCTTACCGGACCAATGATGTTGTTTCCAGATTTCTTGGAGTTTATATTATATCGAAGACCCTGGCTGCATAATCTTGCAGTCAGAAAGGCAAGTTCATCCCTTTTATTCATGTCCTCTTGATGTATTTGTTAAGAAACTATTTTCAAAATGTTAGAATTACATATCACACAAAAAGGGCAAAACTTATTTTATAATAATATGACTACGGTTATCCACCAGTGAGGTGATAAACTCATATGGCTGGCAGATGGGACCACGGTAAGAATGTTGTGGTGGAGGTTCCATTTGCAAGGGAAAGTATCACCTAGGACTTAACAACAAATGTCGCCAGTGATTCTTGCGCCGAATATTACGCGCAACCATAAGATTTGGAATGGGACGGAGAAGTCAGCTGTACCCTTTTCCTCTCGTACACCAACGGGTGACTAGATCAAAGCCGGGCGGTGTGTAAATCCGCTGAGCTTGAGGTGGCCAGGATAATAACCTCACCTTCGGGTTGTGGCTTCTAGCATCTATTGAAGGTTGGCTTCAGGACTAGGTTGGGACGGTGCCCACGAGTCAGCAAGTTGTAGGTTGGGATGGTTCCCACTAGCTTGCAACTGAAGTAATGGGGGGTGTGCGGGGATGGTGGAAAGGCGCAGTGAATGGCTTGGATTATTGACTGGGCCCCACACCAAGGAAGTGTGGACGGGAAGATCGCCCGGATGTGCAGCAAAGTCTTGATCTCTTATGGGTAAAGCAGCGCACCTCTGCAGAGTGTATGAATGTGACATGTTACTCCACGTTCCAGGACGGAACGACGAACGCAGCCGGAAAGGAGGCTCCTCAAAGCCCTAGCCCGGTGACTCCTGACGGACATAGCTCTTTGGATTAAAAGCAACCATTTGAAGAAATGTTTTTCGAAAACTTCTATAAGCCTACGACAATCCATTGTCTGTGGCTGTATTTATGCATCAAACTTCCCACCTTGCATAATGAACTTGCTGGGTAACGCTGTTACTCACCCTTGCCTCCTAAACCCCTGCTAGACATGAAGAACCACAAGAAGGCAACACTTTAGGCGATGAAGACTCTGAGGATGGATAAACTCAAGATACCAAAGAAGGCATCTACATCGAGTTGAAGCAATTGAAGGAAGACGGAGAACAAATGAAGGCGTAGTGTAAAATAGGATAGATTCCTAGTCATAGAACCTATCTCTGTAGGCGTTGCTATAGCGCAATTGCAAGCCTAACCGTATTAGCAGTAGGCATAGTTTAGATTAGTTTCCCCGAGATTTTCCATTTGATGTTCTTATATTAGGGCCTTGCCTCATTGTTTCGAGGAGGTTCTAAAGATCTGTTGTTTTTGGATCTTCTGTTTGTAATCTATAGCCATGCCTTGGACCTGCGATGTTTCTGTTGTACCACTCTGATGGCGTAACACTGGTGGACGGTGATCCATTGGTGCTATGTCAACGACTATAGCATACTACACCATGCAGTGGTATGCTGGGTCATCACAGCTGGTATCAGAGCAAACGCTTTGACCCTAGGATTAAAACCCTCTAAAGGAGACCTGTAGGTTGGGTAGTGACTATAGGTAGCCATCTTGTCTAAACCAACTTCTAAAAGACTTGCGATGGATATTCACTTGAGAATAATCTTACCACACTAGAGTTAAAATCTTCTTTCATATCGTATTGGAAGAAGTATTTCCTATCTCTCCTTAGCTAAAATTATGTATCTATTCTTTTAATGAATACGTACATATCTCATCCTTAGTACTATGACCTAGTAAAGCTTATCCCATAACCACCGGTGTTTCATGAACTGAAGTAGGACCAATTCAGTAGCACCTATTTGTGTTAATGGTGGTATCGTGTAAAGAGAAGGCATCTGAGGTAGTGAAACCACGACTACTAATCACGTGAGATTCACTTGTGATTCTATACATGATGGTGTAGCATCGTTAATCATACCCGTTATCCTCTCGGAGAAGGGAGAGACGAAGAGGATATTTGTCATAAGATAAGGAGTATGATGTTAGCAGCTTAATAAAAGAAAGTCTCATGGTGAGTCTAGCTCTTAAACCATGATAGGAACGTTAATTATGACAATTTGCTAAGGAACCTTGGATAAAAGTGTGTAGGATCAACATTTGCTAGATAGAGATAACTTAGGTAGGATAATGAGGAGGTTTTATAGGTTAATAACAACTTGTGTAGTAATTTTGAGAGACTATGTGAGGTTAGTCTATGGATGGAACATAATTGGTAGCATGTATAATAAGTAAGCTAGAGCACAATTAGTGCTAGATAACTACTACTATAGATCACCTTGGCGCCGTTTATCCTGTTACAAGTGGTCAACTGGGGTAATCAGTAAGATGAAGAGTAGTATGAACCCTATACCTTACCAAACAACGGTAGAGACCTATATACTACTATATGTGTGCATCATATTATAATCTATATAAGCCTTAGTACGAGAGATGTTATTCTCGAAGTGCTATGTTATAGGCTTTACATATGCATGTATGCATATCACCTGGTTTCTTGGATTTTATTGGTTCTTTGTGTGACTGGATCTAGTCATGAAGCTTCGCTTGATGTGCAAATGCATGTTGCATCACCAAGCTATGGCCTAATGTTATAGATCTAGATAGAGTAGGAATTCGTGTAAGGAAGAGACGAGTTCTAAGGACAAGGATGAAGACTTGCATGAAGATGAAGACTTAAGGTTCTTGGACTCTTTGTTATGCAGTTTTGGCTATGCCCGTGTTATGGCGCAACTGAGGGGTTGTGTGCCGATGATCCATCCCGAGCACGCCTACCGATGAGCATCGGTCTGGGATTGGTAAACCCAGGGACCCTTGGTTACGTAGCATGACCAGTGACACATAGCATTTCTGTATAGTTCAGAGGTCGAGTCCGACAACAACAAGATTCTAGAATTCTTTGTTATGCAATCTTGGTTATGATTAGCGTGGTAGTCTTCCGAGGGGTTTGTGTGACCGGTGTTCCCGGCACGCCTGCAGTGCAATTCTGCCTGGGAGTGGTACCCCAGTAACTCTCGGCTAACATGTCTAAGAGCACATAACAGTTGTGTATAACTCCGAATTCCAGGATTCGCCAGAAGTATTGGCATCAGAAGAGACGAAGGACCTTCTAGCGTAAAGATTGTATGGAGAATATACCCCGGATACCCACAATTGCGTGGGTACACCGTAGATTTTCTTTCTAAGATTAGATAAAGGTAAATGTAAGGTATACCAAGACCATGATTCCAAACCTAAAACCCCTGTAGGTACACCCAAAGTGTGGAAACCTTTACAAAAATCTAAGGAGGGGAGTAAATAGTGAAGTAGAAGTAAGGAAAGTTGAAAAACTGGAGTAGTAGATGAGAAGAAACCCAAGATTTGGGGCAGTTGAGCCTTATTTTCATAAGGTTAACTGTAATCCAGACAAAGATAGAACCTATAAGGTAATCCCAATTCAGGAGTTGAGGTTCCTACCAGAATGAAGTAAGGAGTAGACTTGAAGTGGAGTTTGACAAAACCAAGTTGTTGAACTACTTTTGTCAACAAAGGATCATTTCTTGGTTCCAACTTAGAACATGACAGGAGAAGTGGGTAGGAGAAATCACCTAGTAAAACATATCAGAAGACCGCTTTGCTTCACTACGACGAGTGTTTTAAGAAGATTCCAGATGACACGAGAAAAAGGAAATCGACTAAGTAAATCTTATAAAGTAAACCCTCTTGTCCAATCATATTTGGGTGGACTATGTATAGTGCCATTACCAGGGTTGGTTCAAGCAAAACTAAAATGGTACCGTAGTAAGACTTCCTAAAACCTTAACTGCGTTCCAAAGTAGGTTAGCTAATACGTGAAGAAAGTTACTTAGAGCTATTAATAGGGCTAACAAGGATTTGATAAAACCTGATCCCAGGAGATTTTCAATAAGATATGCTTAGAAGTGGAATAATCCAAGAAGGAATCACTGAATCAAAGGAGTTGACAGTTAGCAAAGTACTAAGTCAAAAGAAGATTCCAGGATAGAATATGGATTTGGGAATACACCAATTATCTCCATAAAGGATTAACATGAAGTTCGAGAAGTGCAACTTATATACAAGGCGGATCCTCAATCCGAAACGTAAGAGAGTACGAACTTCGGGGACGAAGTTTAGTTTAAGGAGGGGAGGCTGTAACACCCCAGAACTTAGGGTCCAGAAATAGAGTGGACACAGGAGTGTGCATTGCATTCATGCATCAGAAAATCCGGATAATTTTCGCGCATTTAATTTTCAACACACTAAGTGATTGAAGTTTCACTTAAGTTGGTGAGATTGAAGTAGATCATCAACTTGAGCGTTATAAACTTTGAGATGATCTTGGCTTAAACCTTATTTTGGGGTAAAGATATACACGATGAGAGGTTACACTAAAGAAAACAAAACTTGTTACATCAAAACAATATTTAGGAGTTAATGACCCAAAACAACTATTCTTAGTTATTCTCTGATCATCTATTCTTACCAATTGTGCTAGACATATTTCTAGTACATCGAAACCATGACATTCTTGGAGACCAACTGAATTACCTAAACCTTAAACCAGATCCTCTTACTTGATCTAGACATCATATATTCTTAACTCCTAATCTTCTTGAAGGCATCAACCAGAGAAGATATCGAGAAGGGAAGAAATACAACAAGAAGACTTAGAGAAGCATTCATTTGATGGACATAGAAGTGTTATGCCAATCTACCATGAAGAATTGGAAACTCTTTTATCATCAACTATCTTAATTTCTCAGGAAATGATATGACATTACACTGTCAGTGTTATATAGAAATAGGTTGAGAACAGGCTTTGCAACCTTGTTGACAACTCATTTTGGTATGCACAAACAATGGAGTGCCATATACACACGAACAGTAGGATAGATCCTCTAGTACATCAAGATCTTTGATGTCATAAAATACACATACATTCACATACCACCAACCAAGAAAGTGGTTTGGTTAAATTGAATTATCCTCACCACAAGGGTGAGACAAGTGATGTTGGAAATTCAATACATGACAAGTGTCTTGAATATCTACTTCTTGTTTAAAAGGATCAATGCCAAAGTTAAGACACATATGGATTTATGGTGTTTTCCAAGGGGACCATAACCAAAGAGAAAGTAATGCCAAGTCATAAGTGTATATAATCAATATACATATCTCAGAGTCACATGTATCATATCCCATGACTATGTGAATGAAGAAACATATAAGAGAGGAGCCACAAAATCACTAATGGATAATCATCCATTGGTTGAACCAAGAATTCATTTTCAACAAAAGATAATCTTGTACATATGGCAAAATAATCATCTAGAAGCATTAGTTGACATATGTTCAAGGATACTCATTTCACAAACTCAAATATATATTATTAGATATATTCCTAATACATTAACTCTATCAAGAAAGAATGTATCCTTCTTACTCCATCTTAACTGGGGAATGAAATGAGAAGAAGTCTAAACTCATCATCTCATCACCATAAGCCCTGACCTTAGGCAGGAATTCTTATCTTGTGCTTTCATAAGTAATTGATCATGTACTCACATGATTTATTTGTCAAGGGTCACAAATAAAAGCCATTTGGCAATCTATCATGCTTAGCATGGATTTGACATAGAGCATTGTGTATACTTTTCTTTGGATTCACAATAACCCGTTTTGTTATTTCCATCTAACCACAATTTGGTGTGGTATGAAATACTTAAACCATTATACCACCAATTGGTGTACTCCAATGTTTCAATACATTAAAACCCATAACCTATATCATTTTAGAAGTTGATGGAAACAAATTAGAAACTAATAAATAATGCCATAGAAATAATATTCCTATGGATATAATGCATCATAAAAATGATTTAGTGGAATCAACAAAATATAACAAAATGGACTATTCATGTTCACATATATTCTTTGAAACAAAATCTCATATCAATTGTTAATTTGGAAACAACAAATTCCAAATTAAATGATAGCATAGGAAATATTCTCATATTCCTAAATGCATCCTAGAAATTTAATCAAGTGCCAGATATAAAGTTCAATGAAAGGAAAATACCTAAATATGTCCAAACTCAATTAAAAGGATAAAATAATTCAAAAATATACCTAGCAATAAAATTATATCAAGAAATGATTTCACATGGTTATAATGCACCATAAAAACAAATAAGTGAAAACCATGAATAGAAACAAATTGGATAATTATTTTATCCAAAGTATTTTAACCAAAACCTCAAATCAATTTAATTGGAATTGTAACATAGAAAATATTCCATGTGCCTCACATGCACTACCAAAAATTAATTAAGTAAAAGACATTAGTGAAAGAAAATAGCAAATGGCCCAAATTCATCTTATGAGATAAAAGAATTCAAAACTACACCAAATATTCAAAATATATCAAAGATATAAATGTCTTAAAGTAAATAAACATTTTATTCCATTTATAAACTTCCCTGGACTTGTTTGCAAGTCCCAGAATCACAAACAGGCCCAAAACAGGAGGCAGGGGCCTGTTTAAACGTTTTCTGTGGTTTCTGAAACTACCAGGGGGTTTTCTGCAAAGTTGTTTTAAACGATTTCTTCTTCCTCTCCGGCCAGAAGGACGCAGACGCCGTGGCCACGCCTCCGAGCTGCCGTGGTCGATTCCTTCACCTCCCTCGCGCGGATAAGGCAGGGGAGAGACGTCCGCATCCCTCAGCTTCTCACCCGCACCCATCTCTTCCTCTCCCCAATCCTCTCTGAATCCTAACCCTAGTTTCCCGGGCCGCCGCCGTGCGCCGGCGATCCTCGACGATTCCGGCCGTTCCTCATCGCCCCGAGCTACTGCGGAGAAGCGCCTGGTCATCTCCTTCCTCCTAGCCGAGCCACGCTTGCGGGGATGGTCGCAATCAGTAGAAATAGAGCATCTTCTCCAACTCCGGCCGGCGGATGCTCCAGACAAGCTCGTCGCCGTCCGGCGTCCCCAAGTCTTCCCGAGCGTCTCGTCGTGCCCAGGGTGAGCTTGTGCATCCTCCTACACTCTCAGATTGGTCCAAATCATTCGGGAAATAGCTTTGCGTCGTGACCCGAGCGCCGCCGCCGCAAACCTCGCCGCCGGCGATGCTCCGGTGACCTTTTGGTCCAAGCGCCGCCACTAGTTTGTTCGTCTCAACGTCCTCTAGCGCAACCCGTAAGCCGTTCTTCCCAATTTGCATTATAACAACGAATTTGTGTTCGGCTTTGGAGATGAACTCCGGTATGACGTCAGCTGACGTCAGCAAAGCAATTTAAATCATTTTCTTGATTTCCTGTATTTATATTAATTCCAGAAATTCATATAAACTTTGTAAATTCATAAGTAATTCATTTTAAATCAGAAAAATATAATCTTTATATCCAAATAATCAGAAAAATAAAATCTAAATAACTACATCATTACACTTTGTATTTGAATAAATTTTAAACAGAATAAACTTTAAAATACAAAACACTTAATCTTTTAAATGTGAAGTTAAATTGGAATGCTATTTTGGAAACATTTCAAACTTCATTTAAATTAATTCACATGCATAACTTTAAATTTGAAAATATATTTCAGTTATAACATGTAATATCCATATTACAATAATTGATACTTTAAAATAATATTCTATTTTAGAGAAGAATAAAGAAGTATTATTTTCAGAATTTTCAAAAATAAAATTTTAAGCTCAGAAGAGATATTCTAATACCTTCTAGTAATAATTTATGATAAATAAAATCTAATAAAGATTTAAATTACTAAATCTTACTTGAATAAATGTTTTACTTATTCCCTTAATTACTTAACTCATGTTTATTTATAATTGGAATTTGAATATAGTTAAAAAATAAATAAATTGGAAAACAAATTACTTAATCTTTTAAATAAAAGATAATTTGAAATGCTATTTTGGATGCATTTCAAACTTCACTTAAAATGTCACACATAATTAGCTTTCAATTTTAAAATGTGTTTTCATTATAACATGTAATATTAATATCTCAACAATTTCATTTTAATATGATATTTTATTTAAGGAAATAATTAATAATTACTACTTTTCATAATTTTGAAAATGATGCTATAAGCATTTGATTATCATCTAAAACAAATAACATCACACAACACTTTGAATTACTATGCTCCTTTTGAATAAATGTTTCACATATATCACTTAGTACATAATTATCTTCCATTTATCTTATGTGTAAGTAAACTAAGTGGGAACAATCTAAAATTCATAACCCCGAGATAGTAACTCAAATTGTTATATTCTAAACACAAAGCATCCATCCATAAGAAACAATGCATAGTTTAGAAGTAAGTGCTCAACTAAAATAAAATCATATTGCAATGTCTTGGGTAAAACACACAAAGAAGAATAATATTATAATCTTTCTATCAACCATGTAATATAGTATCAGCAATATAAGACATTATTTTTGTTCTTCAAAAGTTATTCTTTTTGCCATCTTGTAATAAAACACTAGTTCCCTACTAAATTAAAGTTGATACAAGTTTTCCACCAACATAAGATGAACACAACTTCAAACAACCATTGAATGTTTATATATGGTTTGACTTTACTCTTATGCTTAATATGATACATGAAGATTACTGTTAAACAACTCATCTTGCTTGTGAAATAAACCTGTAGACAAAACAACTCTAAATGAAAACACCCAACTCAAACAACACACAATCTCCGAGAGTGAGATACGGGGTACTTTGCGAAGCATCTCATACTTAAGCATTAATCATGCTGCTTCTTTAAACATTAGTCCTTACCGGACCAATGATGTTGTTTCCAGATTTCTTGGAGTTTATATTATATCGAAGACCCTGGCTGCATAATCTTGCAGTCAGAAAGGCAAGTTCATCCCTTTTATTCATGTCCTCTTGATGTATTTGTTAAGAAACTATTTTCAAAATGTTAGAATTACATATCACACAAAAAGGGCAAAACTTATTTTATAATAATATGACTACGGTTATCCACCAGTGAGGTGATAAACTCATATGGCTGGCAGATGGGACCACGGTAAGAATGTTGTGGTGGAGGTTCCATTTGCAAGGGAAAGTATCACCTAGGACTTAACAACAAATGTCGCCAGTGATTCTTGCGCCGAATATTACGCGCAACCATAAGATTTGGAATGGGACGGAGAAGTCAGCTGTACCCTTTTCCTCTCGTACACCAACGGGTGACTAGATCAAAGCCGGGCGGTGTGTAAATCCGCTGAGCTTGAGGTGGCCAGGATAATAACCTCACCTTCGGGTTGTGGCTTCTAGCATCTATTGAAGGTTGGCTTCAGGACTAGGTTGGGACGGTGCCCACGAGTCAGCAAGTTGTAGGTTGGGATGGTTCCCACTAGCTTGCAACTGAAGTAATGGGGGGTGTGCGGGGATGGTGGAAAGGCGCAGTGAATGGCTTGGATTATTGACTGGGCCCCACACCAAGGAAGTGTGGACGGGAAGATCGCCCGGATGTGCAGCAAAGTCTTGATCTCTTATGGGTAAAGCAGCGCACCTCTGCAGAGTGTATGAATGTGACATGTTACTCCACGTTCCAGGACGGAACGACGAACGCAGCCGGAAAGGAGGCTCCTCAAAGCCCTAGCCCGGTGACTCCTGACGGACATAGCTCTTTGGATTAAAAGCAACCATTTGAAGAAATGTTTTTCGAAAACTTCTATAAGCCTACGACAATCCATTGTCTGTGGCTGTATTTATGCATCAAACTTCCCACCTTGCATAATGAACTTGCTGGGTAACGCTGTTACTCACCCTTGCCTCCTAAACCCCTGCTAGACATGAAGAACCACAAGAAGGCAACACTTTAGGCGATGAAGACTCTGAGGATGGATAAACTCAAGATACCAAAGAAGGCATCTACATCGAGTTGAAGCAATTGAAGGAAGACGGAGAACAAATGAAGGCGTAGTGTAAAATAGGATAGATTCCTAGTCATAGAACCTATCTCTGTAGGCGTTGCTATAGCGCAATTGCAAGCCTAACCGTATTAGCAGTAGGCATAGTTTAGATTAGTTTCCCCGAGATTTTCCATTTGATGTTCTTATATTAGGGCCTTGCCTCATTGTTTCGAGGAGGTTCTAAAGATCTGTTGTTTTTGGATCTTCTGTTTGTAATCTATAGCCATGCCTTGGACCTGCGATGTTTCTGTTGTACCACTCTGATGGCGTAACACTGGTGGACGGTGATCCATTGGTGCTATGTCAACGACTATAGCATACTACACCATGCAGTGGTATGCTGGGTCATCACAATATCTCCTTCATTCTCATCCAGAAGTTCATGCACTCTCTAGTGGCAAGCCTAAGTGGCTCGAAGTTGTGGTTGAAAGCTATACTGCTGATCCAATTGCCAAGGAATTGCTGACTCAACTCAGCTTGGCCAGTCCTGATGCACAAGGATATTCACTGCATGAGGGTGTCATTAAGTATAAGAACAGAGTCTGGCTAGGCAATCATAAGGAAGCAAAGGAGGCTATTCTTCTGGCATTGCATGACAGTGGAATTGGAGGAAATAGTGGCTTTACTGCCACTTATCACAAGTTCAAGGCATTATTTGTGTGGCGCAATTTGAAACAAGATGTTAAGACCTATGTGGCTCACTGCACACAACAAGCGAAACCAGAACACATTGGTAAACCAGGGCTTCTTCAACCTTTGCCAATTCCTAGTCGTGCTTGGGTGATTGTCAGTTTGGATTTTGTCAAGGGTTTACCTAAGTCATCAAGGTATGATACAATTTTGGTGATTATAGATAAATACACCAAGTATGGTCATTTTATACCACTGGTGCATCCATTTACAGCTATGACAGTGGCACAACTCTATGTAGATCATGTGTATAAATTGCATGGATTACCATATGTTCTTATCTTTGATTGTGACAACGTGTTCACAAGCTCTTTATGGCAACAGTTATTTAAGCTCACTGATACAACTTTGAATATGAGCTCAAGTTATCACTCTCAAACTGATGGTCAAACGGAACGCCTTAATTAGTGCATGGAGACATATTTGCGTTGTATGACCCAGTCATGTCCTAGCAAGTGGTCCAAATGGCTAGCATTAGCGGAGTTTTGGTACAATACAACATACCACTCAGCTTTGGGTCGCTCTCCATTTGAGGTCCTTTATGGTTATAAACCAAAGCATTTTGGCCTACAAGATCCAGAACCAGACATTGTGCCTGATTTAGCTACTTGGTTACAAGAAAGGGATGATATGCAACGACTAATTCAGCAGAATTTGTTCCGAGCACAACAGCGAATGAAATCACAGGCGGATAAACACAGAGTGGAACGGTCCTTCCATGTCGGGGATCAGGTATATTTGAAACTTCAGCCTTATGTGCAAATGCCGGTCGCTCGTCGAACTAATCAGAAGCTGAGCTACAAGTATTTCGGACCATATACGATTCTCCAGCGAGTTGGGGTGGTGGCTTACAAATTGCAACTGCCATCTCGGAGCCATATCCATTCGGTGGTGCATGTTTCTCTGCTAAAACCAGCACTGCCAGCAAATACTGTAGCTCAACCTGACATGCCATCTCAGTGCACCATGATTCAAGAGCCCATGCATATTGTCAATCAACGACACATCTCATAAGGTATGAAAGGGTCTTCTTTGGTGCAGGTTCAGTGGGTGGGATTGCCTACTTGTTGGCGCACTTGGGAGAACAAGAATCGCTTGCGGCTGGAGTACCCAGATGCATCTGCTTGGGGTCAAGCAGAAAATCAAGCGGAGGGGAATGTCACGACCACCACTAGGCCGTGACCCGTCACAAGCCCATCGTCGGAAGCCCAACTGGGTCTACGCCAGCTGACCTGGGCTTTGCCCTTGTATTAGTCTAGTGTTGGCAAAGGGGAAAGACATCGATGATCATTACGCCTGGAGCGTGTGTAGCCTTCCTTCCCTCTCCTGCTCTTCTCTCCCTCTGAACTCTGAATTCTAGAACCAGATCCAAGGATTTGGTGTGTATCGTGATGAATCCTGTCTATTTGGTGAATTGCCACTTGTAATAAAAAAAAAGCAGTTTCGACCAACTTACAACTGGAAAAAAATTCAGTTGCAAATCACTTGAAACTGAAAAAAACGTGAAAAATAAAAGAAAAAAAGAAAAACGCACACATCTTAACACTTAATCAAACAGTGGTGGACGTGACTTACAACTCATGAGTTCTCAGGCGACTTAGAACTAGCAAAACCGTAAAATCTGATACCGGTCACACCCCTCCGCTAACACGACGTATTACCGGTCTCTCTCTCTCATCTCTCATCGTCAACCTCCCACTGCTACGGATCTTCATCGTTATGCTCCCATCGATCTGGATCTCTACCCTCCTTCGTCTTTCCCCTTGCCCATTCCTCTTTCACCCAGTCCCGCCGGCGGGGACCCTCTCCAATCGCCCAATCGGCCTCATCTTCAAGCCCCATCGTCTTCTCTGGATCTTGAACCCCCAACGTCTGTCCTCTTCCCATCTTTAAGCTCGAGGTGGTATGGCCCGTGATACAGGACGGGGCTGTCCGTGAAGCAGTTGAACTTGACGCACTTGTCGAGGTCGTCGTCGCGTTGAAACTCGTCATCTCGGCCGGCGTCAAGGCACGACGGGACGCCGCAGCCGCGACAGGGTGCTGGTCTGCACGATCTCCCTGGCGCCTATGGAGAGGGAGAGGATGATGTGGAGCAAGTAATCCGGCAGGCCGCTGAGTCTGTCCACCAAACCCCAGGACGGGCTCCTTGCTGGCTACGTCGCCACGCACGGCGAGGACCGGTGGAACGAGCTGCTCTCGCCGCGGGGCTGAGGCACACGGGTAAGAGCTGCTGACTTCGGTGGCTCAACTACCTCCGCCCGGACGTCCGGCGCGGCGACTTCACAACGCGGGAGCAGCAGCTCATCCTGGAGCTCCATTTTCGGTGGGGCAACCGCTAGTCCCAAATCGCGCAAGACAATTTGTTTCCATTACAGACGCATAACAAACAAAAACTGGAGTTTACCGGTCCACCCGCGATACACCCTGTGATCTGATTTCATTAACCGTACCATTACCATTTATGAACCAAACACGTCCTAAGGGCATCTACAATGGTAGAGAAGACACGCTTTCACTTAACCATACACGTCATTTAGGGAAGACAAAATTAGAAGTTATACAATGCATCATCTCTTATTGCCATCCGTAGGAATTAATGAGAATTAATTATATTTTGGTAGAAAATTAAAGTTTTAAGAGAAGACAAGTGCTACAATGGTGAAATTAGTCTTCCCTTATTTCATAAGAGATCATCGCTTAACTAAGAGAAGGCAACATTTCCTTCCTTTATTCTCTCTACGCCACGTAGGCAATTATTCTACGTGTTAACGCTAAGAGAAGGCTGATGTCACCGTATTGTACATGCCCTAAGCAGTTCAGGGACGCATCTAGTACAGTACATTGCACGACTTTGAGAGCTGCCAATTCCGGCGCTGTGTGTCTGAAAGACTCTACTTATACAAATGCGGGCAGCCACACGTGGTGTGGACATCAAAATTTCAACGGGCCACGGACGCACACACACTCACGGTGGGAATGTGGGATTGGGGCAGAGAGATTCCGTATCGGCGGACAGATGCCTTCCCGGATCCCCGGACGTGGCCATCGAGGCGTCGAATAGCTGGCGCTCGAGGTGTCCCTTCAGCCCCTTCACACGCGCTCGCACGAAGTATCTCGATCGATCATCTCCGTGCACGCTGACGGCGTCGCGGAATATGAAATTCGAGCGTGCAGGGTGACTGGTTGGGTGGGTGCCCGACCGGATGGCCCCGAGTTTCCCTGGCCGTGGACAATTCTGTCTTGTCACAGATTGAAAAACCCTCAAACAGTGTTTTTTGTTTGAAAACGCAGAACAGAAACCGCATACCGAAGCTTCAGTTCGAAAGAAAAACATTGGCGCTAAAATTGAGAGAAGGCCATGCGCCACTCCCCCCTCTCTCCCACTGAGTGCTCCATCCGAATGGAACCCATGCTCGAGTCGAGCGCTGCAACAGTTCACTCGCCGGTACTTCTAACGTAACGATTTCGCATCGACGAGTTTGACGAGGTTCCTGTTGTTGTCGACGTACTCGAAGGCGTCGTGATCGCCATCGTCACTCTCGTCCGCCATGAGGGGCCGACAACACGGGCGACGACCAAGACACACGGCCGCGCACAAGCTCCCGACCTCATCATCATGTGTGCCACGACCGAGCTTTGGTCGAATTGCGCGCGTTGCACGCCGCCACTTCTTCTCAACGGACAACGCTAGCGGAGTGACGTTTTCATGAGCCACGCTCATTTTGGACCAAGTGTAGTCGTGGGAGTTGTTCACCGATCACATGCCGCCGAGGAGGAGCTAGGGGGGAGGGGGAGTGAAAGATCCGTCAGAACTTTTCGTTGCAGGAGGAGCATTGTGCGACGGAGAATTTGAACTGAGTGAGCTATTTCTATGGGTTATACACGAAAATCTACGGACCACCTTAAAAACTTTTATGGGCCAGACCGTTATAAGCTCTGCTCGAAGCAAAAATCTCTACGCCCGAACGCGTGCATAACATCTTTGATGCGAACATGTTGGGAGAATACCTAGTGCTACCACCCCTCTAGATGGTTAGAATAGCACAACATAGTGACTAGGAGCAGAGTGCCCCTTTCTTGGTGGCCTCTATAGCGAGAAAGACCTTTCCGAAGGAGGCATGTGTAGTCCCTGACCGGCTCTCGGTTCTTGAGCAAGCTCCTCCACTGTAGGTAGGATGCTTAAAAAAACTCAATGTTAAACGTAAACGTTCATAATGATTTTACCTACAACCACCAAAAAGTCTAGGTCCAGATTCAAAATACCAATAGTAGATTTTTTTTTTGACACTATTCATAGTAGATTTGTCTTTTTCTTCAACCTGCCTTCTGAATTTGCACCTGCATATTTTGGAGGCTGTAAATGCATTCTTTGTGAGTATTCACAACTATGTATAGAATTTTCGAAATATTTAAGATCGATTTTTTTTAAATGGTAACATTATAACATACTTCTGCGCATCTGGTTGTAGGCAGCCACACGGTCGTGCTCCACTATTGGAAGCAAGCTAACCTCAATTTCTGACCAGGATTCACACGCCCTAGCCTGTCATTATGTAGCACAACCTTTTTCTGGAGAAATCCGAGCATTCCAACTTTAATTTAGTTGGGCCAAGTAGTTAGGTTTTATTTGTTTGGACCGTTTTAGTTAGGCCATTATTTCTAGCATCTTACATCGGCCCGTAGGATGTTCGAAAATCACTGTTTTGGGCTTTCTATCTGGGCCCTAACCTGGGTCATATCAAAGTCCCTACATTGGAGTACGACAGTGGAGGGTTGGACTAAGGAAAGGTCGGTCTTCGTGAAGGGAAAAACGGGAGCGAGCGTCCGCTGCAGTTGCGACACGTGGCGTAAATTAAGCAAGTGGTCCCGCGTATGTCTAGATCCAGATTCAAATTCAGATCTAGATCTGGATCTATTATTAGACTTGTACAAAACACAAACTAAGATAGTACAGTAACGCAGAACGGGATGTACATCAACGCAGACCGGGCTGTACAGCAACACAGACCGGGTTGTACAGCAACACAGATCAGTTTGTACGTACAACAACACAGACCGGGTTGTACAGCAACACAGACCGCGTTGTACATCAACGCAGACCGGATTGTACAGAAACGTAGACCGGGTTGTACAGCAACAATGACCGGGTTGTACAGCAACACAGACCGGGGTGTACAGCAACACAGACCGGATTGTACGTACAACTACATTCGGGTTGTACGAACAACTACACCTAACAGGTTGTACGTACAACTACAACATTCAAATTGTACGTACAATTACACTTAGGTTGTACAAAACAACACAATCCGAAGTAAAAAAAAAAGTTTGTCGAAACCTATGAATATGAGATCTAGTTTTGAAGATCTCGACGCGAGGAGTTCAAAAGTGAAAACGGTTCGTAAATCGGATAAACGGTTCTCAAGATATTTCGTTTTTAAAAAACGAATCTCAAAATAAATGCATATACAACCCTCTGCCCAACACCAGGGAGCTGCCACTTGTCACCGCGTGGAGAAAATGTGGGAGAAAAACGAACGAAATTGCGACACTTGTCAGCACCGGAGCGCACGTGCGTGGATCTTTGCGAAGAGAACCCTTTTTCTATGGATTTCTGACAGTGGACGCACTTTGCTCTTCCGGAAGGCCCTGCTGCTGAGACCGCGAGTGACTCCATTCTATTTCTATCCGATAACTATGAATTTACACCTTCTCATCAGACTCTGACTCTCTCCGTAAGTTTCATACGTTCGAGAAATCATCAAAACAAAGAAGAATCATAGTCTCTGTGAACAACGTGTACAGTGCAACAACAATGTTTCTGCTCAAAAGGCATGCAACAAATACACGCACGCCTCCATAACATTCCGTGCGTCAATGATTTGAACCTAATTGCGATCCATCCCGTCGAAACGTGATCCATTCCTTTGCCACCGTTAGCGATCGCAGGGCAACACTGTTACTGCATGAACAGCATGAGTGCCGATGTGCACTGTTACCTCATGCTCGATCTGGTCTGATGAGGGAATAGAATCTCTGGAAGGCTGGTGAGTCAGCCACCTACCGCTCCCGGCATCATCCTCTGCAGATGAGACGAGTGGAGACGAATCGATCGGCATGGCTGCATCCAAATTCTTTAGGGTGATCCATGTGCTACCAAGTGGCTTCTGGTATGGCGCAGAGCCGCCATAGAACAGTGAAATGGCGTCTTTGATCGAGTTGCCTACACATGCATGCATGGCAGATTGGCATTCCAGCAGGACGGCGCACAGCTAAAGAAACTACGACTGTAGTTTCAAAAGCACGATCTATCTTTCATGTTCACTCTGCTTCGTCTCAGGATTCTGCCGATCGATGTGCTGCTCGTGTCCATGGAGCGTAGCGCTTGTCTCCTTCGTAAAATTTACGAGGTGAGTGAGTTCGTGTTCGTCTGAGGAAGTGAACTGTTAGTTGGTGTTCCGGCGAGTGGTTTCGTGGTGCTCTCCTGCATTGGCCGGCGTGCAAGTGCAAGTCCTGCAGCTTGGTGATCACCACTACTTGCACAAAGGCGCGAGAGATCCAATTACCTGGCCCGGTTTTTAATGGCTCCGCGCATTCCAATCCAACCGCGGTAGCACTAGCATACAGTGTTCATGCAATCGTGCGTGCGTGCTCGTCTAGCTAGAGTGGTCACCGCCGCGAGCCATCATGGGCAGTAAACTTTTCTTTTGACGTTCGTTCTCGCCGCTCCTAAATCAGGACAACGACGCTCCTGTTGACAGTTCAGAGCTTAGCGAGAAGAAAACTTTCGCCACAACTTTATCACCTTCAAAAAGATAAGAGAAACGGCAAGAAAGATAAAGAGAAGCGGGCAAAAAAAAAAAAGACCACTACTATACCGAGAGAGGCAACAAAGCGGCAAAGCGCAATCTGTGGTGAAAGCCGGGATAAGATTCAAGGCCAAAAGCGCGGGAGGCAAAGGGAGCAAAAGTATATGCGCATTAGTGCATGGTCTGCACGAGGGAGGAGACAGTGGACTTTAGCTAGGGTTTTCACCTCGAGGTGAGGCTTTGCTTGACTAACTGCATGCGGCCACCTCGATCACTAGGAGTTAATCGGAGTACGTAAAAAAGATGGAGCTTTGCTGAGGTGAAGATGTAATGAAGTGAAGACGATGACACCCTCGATCGGATGCAGGGTTTTGAGCATTATGCATGCGTTGAACTTTGACTGCCTCGGCAAATTGATGGATAATTAGCCCTTGCTAAGAACATGTTATGACAAGGTAAATATGCTACACCACCATCGTACTAGTGCCAAGCATAGAGTAGTGTTGTGGAGTCTGTAGTTGTATCATTACCCCCACGTCCAGATTCTAGCGCCAAGCATTGAGTAGTAAAATTAACCAAGGACTGTGTCCTCACTTGGAAGTTGGAACTTGGAAGTTCACACACTTGCATTAGTTAGCGATTTCCAAGAGTACGTGTGTGCTAGATGGTTCATAAAAGTATGATAAAGTACTACAAATATAATAGAAAGCTGATATAGGCTATAATTCTTGTCTGCTAGTACTAGATGTTAGTATATCTGTATAGGTCGATCGACATACAATTTGTGCTAGTAGTCTATATTCATTACACAGTTGCAATTCAGAACCCCACGGTATTTTGGCGACTAGACCTGTTTTACATGTCTAACTGTAATCTCCCCATAGAGATTGGATATGAAGGAACATCCAAGACCTGACATTAATTGAGCCGAGTTTAGATTTGTATCCTAAACGTCAGGAGAAGACAATCCCCATAAAAATGTTCAAGTTTAAAAATCAGAAGAAAATATATTACCAGATCTTTCATAAAAAACTTTCACTGCATTTATTGTGTCTTTAAATTCCGGGTTTCAATTATTTGGGCTGGAGCATTTATGGTTTTCTGCTTTTGCATAAACTTTCAGTTTTTTGAAAAAAAATATACATTTCCCTTCAGTATTACTTCTATTTTTTTATGATTCTTTTCTTGATCTTTCGTGCTGACTGGTGTCTACATGTGTGCGAAACCACGACCACATCATTTGTCTGCGCGCTTGGACTAGGGGAGAGACCAAAACTGTCTCCCCGTACAACAAAGCAAATTTGTCTTGAATAGAAAACTTAGACTTCATAATTAGGAGACAAAAATACTTTTTCTTTTCATCCATAGCAGTTTAAAACTTGTGCAAGCTAGGCCTCTAAAACGCAGCTAAAATTCAGAAATGATAATGTCCTTTCCCTTCCTATACTTAGTATTCCCATGTGACACAGTGCAATATACTCCCTCCATTTCAATTTAGTTTGCGTTCTAGGTTTAGTCAAAATCCAACTTTATTAAGTTTGACCAAAAATATAGGAAAAAATATCAATATTCATAAAATCAAATGCATACAATATGAAAATATACGTTATAATGATTTTAATACTATGATTTTTTTTATTATAAATGTTAATATTTTTACATAATATTTGGTCAAACTTGACAAAGTTTGACTTTGACTAAACCCAGAATGCAAACTAAATTAAAACCGAGGGAGTAATACACTCACCTTTTGTGAATATTTAATTTAAATTTAGCGCATGAGTTAAGTATAATAAGAAGCTTCGAACACTGAACTGACCAGGGTATAAATTACTGCATTATCTATGCTCTTAGCCTCTTAGGCACGGTGCCACAGAATGTGGACCGGGGTATGATGGTGTGGACACCAGTTGGCTGTTAGAGCATCTCCAGTGGAACGTGTATATGGGCGTGTATGTTAAATATACACGTTGGGAGGTGGAAATTGGTCTCCAGTGGAACGTGTATACGGACGTGGGAACTATCCACGTCCATCCACGATGCTACTGGGCGTGGACATAAACACGCCCCATCCACGCTCGTGGCTCGCGAAACTGAGCGCCCCGTCCGTCCTCTGTCCTCCTCCTCCTCAAGATGAACGAACCGCACCCGACCTTCCCGTCTCCGACTCCCTGCGCCTGCCCCCCCTGGCATCAACGAGCTCCCCGCCTCAGGTCCGCATCCGGCACACGCTAGCCGCGCCCGACCTCCCCGTCTCTGGCTGCCCCGCCTCTGCTCGCCGTGCTCGCCGCAGGTCCGACCTCTCCGTCTCCGGCCGCCCCGCCGCTGCTCGCCGTGCTCGCCGCAGGTCCTCCTCCCCGTCCTCTCCTCCTCCTCTTCGTGCTTCCCGTCATCTGCTCCTCCTCGGGACGAACCGCAAGCGGAGGAGTTGGAGGATGTGCCTCGCGTCTCCTTGGCTGATCCGGCGGCGCCGGCGCGGGAGATACCCGGGGGTTGAGGAGGATGGAGGTTGGGGACGGGGCGACGGCGTGGCTGGGCGCGCTCCGGAGAAGATGGAGGGCGGGGACGGGGCTGGGTGCGAGCGCTCGCTCGGCCCCCGTGATGCAGAGACCTGTCGCGCCGCTGCGGCGGGGACATGCTCTTCATCTCCGACCCGTGCCCGGCCGCGCTGCTCCGGCTCAATTCCGGCAACGAGGACGACATGGGCGCGTACCGGCAGTGCTGCTCCGGCTCAATTCCGGGCAGGAGGAATTTGGGGCTCGGCCTCCATGGCAGTGCTGCTCCGGCTAAGTTTTGTACTCAATTTCGCAGGGATTTCCTCAATTTGGTGGTGATTTGCTGAATTTTCTTTGAATCGCGGGGGATTTGCTCAATTTTCTTTGAAATCACAGGGATTTGCTCAATTGTGCCATTTGGATATAGCCCTTGGAGTATACATGTTCTATTTACACATCCTGTTTACACGTTCCACTGAAAAAATCGGATGTGTAAAATTTAGCATGGTGTATATGGACGTGTATATGGAGATATACACGTCCAAATTTGCACGTTCCACTGGAGATGCTCTTAGGTGTGCATTTTATCTACGTCGATCATGGGGTTCAGTCACAAAAGCTCCAAGGAGAAAAATGAGAATCGATGTACAACAACCATGTTCAGGTAAGATTTTAAAAGAATGCTGTTCATCCCCTTTCCCTTCAGAGAAAAAACTGGAGGTGTTGATTGAAGAACTGTCGTAGTGACTTGTTTGTAATGTACGCTCTGAGACGTCTATACTACAGGGGTATAGAATTAATAGATAATCTTGCATTAAATTCAAAAAATTAGATATTATCAAATTCAGCAATAATTGTTGTACAGTGTGCATCGGAAGGTACTCCCACTAGGTTTTGTTCCGAATATTATTAGACTTTATGATTTCCTATGGTAAGAAGGTGTGTAGTGTTTTTACCATGTTTTTTTTTTAGAAATGGGGAGTTACCCCAGGCTCTGCATCGAAAAAGATGCATATTTCTTTTTTTCATTCATTCAACATAGAACTGTTGTGAAGTGAGCCTATCTCAACTGGTTTGGTTCCTTGTGGTCAGTGGCGGAGCCAGAGGGTATGCCCGGTATGCCCTGGTATACCCTCCAGCCAAGTATGTAATCGTATACTACTGGTACATGAAAAAATAACATTAGTGCAAATCAGCTCAATACATCCTGCTCCCGTGAAGGAAAAAGACGTTGAATGAATATGCCCAGAACAAAACCCCATCTACTAAAATGCTATAATTATTCGGCCTCCGCTTATTCTCATACTCCTCCATTTCACAATATAAGATGTTTTTAGCAATTTTTTGAATTCATTATACACATGTTTAGACATATTTTAGTATACATGTGCACTCATTTTAATGTGAATCCATACAATATGTATTACGCCTAAAACAACTTATATGTTACATCTAAAACAACGTATGTTGTGACACGGAGGAAATGCATCTTACACTTCAACAAAATATTTGTTCAGTTCGTTAACTGCTTGCTCGTGATTACGCCACTGGCCGCCATGGCGAGGTGTTATTTTCCCGAGTACCCGATTGAAATTGCGCAATTTTAACGCTGGCTAGGTTAAAAAAAATGAATTCACTTGCCACTAGCAGTTTAGCACCCATAACTTTTTATTGAGTAGAAACCCACTCGAAAATACACCTACGATTACAAATTATACTTTATTACAATATAAATTTATAGTTATTTATTAAATTAGTATATAAGTTTTTTAAAATGTCCAATAAATTATGTGGCATACCCAATGAAAAAATCCTAGATACGCCACTGCTTGCTTGTGGTGGAACCAACACACACAGGTTCAAGTCCCAGACTTGGCATGGGTGCTCACACTTTTCTGGATTTTTCAGGATTTAACCGGCACTATGCTTTCAGTGGGAGGTGATGTGCCCGTCAACAGCGAGGCGCCCGTGGTGACTTCGTCAAGCTCAAGATATACCGGACCAGTCTATCGGAGGTGCTCATAGGGGTAGGGTTTACGTGTGTACGGTCATAGGGGTGTCTGTACGTGCGTGTTTGTGAGCGTCTGCGTCTGTACTGTGTTTCTCAAAAAAAAAACATAGAACTGTTAGACAAATATTATTCACACCGTTGTACCTTCCTTGTATGGGCAGGAATACACCGGATGGTGTAGTACACCACCGGCCATGCATCCAACGGCTCTATACAAGGATCCCTAGATTTGCTCTTTCCTTTTCCTTTTTTTCCATGTAATGATCCTTCCATGTAAGTGCCACGGATGGGGCTTTTCCATCTTCTATTTAACATGTAACCGATCCCCTCAACAGGGGCAATCGTTTCCACCAACATGGTATCAGACCTACCTCTTCACTCGACGTCTTGATCGCTAGAAAAACAACAGACACAAACCCAACGACTCCACACGGTTTCGTTCCTCCCTCCCTCCCCATGATGGCTGGCTCTCTCACGGCCGCCCTAGGAGCTCCACCTACGAAGAAACTAACCATGGACAATTACCTGTACTGGAAGGCGCAGGTGGTTCCGGCTCTGCGTGGCGCCATGGCCATGGGGCTGCTTGACGGCTCCGACCGGGCGCCCGAGGAAACAATAGCGGGAGAGGATTCGGAGAAGAGAAGGATCATGGTCCCCAACCCGGCCTACGCGGCCTGGATTGCGAGGGACCAACAACTCGTGAGCTACCTCATCAAGGCTATCTCCCCCGACCTCTCCTGTGAGCTTCTCGACTTGGAGCACACCGCCGACATCTGGGCCGCCCTCACCGATAAATTCTCGGCCCAGGTCAAGGTGCGGCTAGGAACCCTCACGGCTACCCTCATCAGCACAAAGAAGCGCGAGCTCTCCGCTACTGCCTACATCAACAAGAAAAAAGGCTTCGCCTCCGAACTCGCCTCGGCTGGGCGGAGCGTCCAAGATGCAGAACTAAAAGAGTACCTCCTTGCCGGTCTCTCCGGTGAGTATAATGGTCTTGTTGCAGCTCTTAACGCCAATCCTTTGAGCACATTCGCAGATGCATGCAATCAACTCCTCGCATACGAACACCGCCAAACGATGTTATCCGATGCTGAAGAAACCGCCGTCCCCTTCACATCCTCTGCCAATGCTGCCAATAGTCGGGGTGGCGGAGGTGGTGGTCACCGCCCTGGTGGTAGTGGCTCCTACCGTCCGCACTCCGGAGGTGGTCGCGGTGGGGGAGGAGGCGGATATGGTGGTGGTGGCGGCGGTTATGGCGGGGGTGGCGGTAGCTACAACAACTCCCGCCCACCTCGTCATGATGCTGCCCGTCGTCCCCAACCGAGAGGAAACCGTGGACGGGGACGTGGGAATCGTGTTCCTTCGCCCCTCCAAGATTTCACGTGCCAAATTTGTAAGAAATATGGGCACCCCGCCAACGAGTGTTGGTGGCGCTATGGTGATGATGACCATGATGATCCACCTCGTGAAGATAAACACGCCCACATCGCCTCCTATGGTGTGGACACCAACTGGTTTGTGGATTCGGTTCCACAAATCACCTCACAAGCGAGTTGAGCAAGCTCTGCACTCATGAACAATACAAAGGCCATGATCAAATTCACACTGCCAGTGGTCAAGGTATGGAAATTAAACATGTTGGTCATTCAATTATTCATACCCCTCATAATCCTATTCATCTACGTAATATTCTTCATGTTCCTAATGCCTCTAAAAGCTTATTATCGGCTCACAAAATTAGTCTAGACAAAAATGCCTTTATTGAAATTCATCCGTTTTTCTTTGATTAAGGATCGGGCAACGAAGGAAATCATGTTTAGAGGTCCGTGTCATGGTGGTCTCTACCCTCTTGTTCCCACATCAACGGACTCCACTAAGCACGCCTTCATCACCCTCACGCCCTCGTCCTCCACGTGGCACCGCCGTCTAGGACATCCATCCTCCTTCATTGTTCAACAAGTTCTTCGGAAAAATAATCTTAGTCATTTGCATGAAATAAATCCATATGTTTGTGATCCCTGTCAACAAGCTAAGAGTAAACAATTGCCTTATCCTATATCTACTAGTGTTTACACTATACCATTAGAACAAAAAAATTTGGATGTGTGGGGACCTGCTCCTCCTTCTGTTGGAAAACACTCATATTATGTAAGTTTTATTGATGATTTTACCAAATTTACTTGGATTACCTTGCTTAAAAAACGTTCTGACGTCTATCAAGCCTTTTTAAACTTCAAACAATTAGTTGAACGAAAATTTGGCCGCAAAATAATTACCATGCAAACGGACTGGGGTGGTGAATATGAAAAACTTCATTCTTTCTTCCAAAAAGCCGGTATCACTCATCACGTCTCATGCCCTCATGCCCATCAACAAAACGGTTCCGCCGAGAGAAAACACCGCCACATCGTTGACGTTGGTTTATCTCTTCTTGCCAATGCATCCATGCCTCTAAATTTTTGGGAGGAAGCTTTCTTAACCGCCACTTACCTCATCAACATGCTCCCAAGCAAACCTCTCAATTTTGCAACTCCCACGGAAAAACTCCTCAATCTTACACCCGACTATAACTCCCTACGTATTTTTGGATGCGCTTGTTGGCCTAATCTACGTCCTTACAACACAAGAAAATTATCTTTTCGCTCTAAGCAATGTGTTTTCCTTGGTTATAGCCCTCTTCACAAAGGAGTCAAATGTCTTGATATTGGTACCGGGCGTGTCTACATCTCTCGTGATGTAGTGTTCGACGAAAATGTCTTTCCCTTTGCCTCGTTAAATCCCAATGCTGGTTCTCGTCTTCGCCAAGAAATTCTCCTAATACCCACAACATCACCCTCTAATATTCCTAGCATCACGGGTATGACTAATGATGACCACATGCAATTTGTTTGTATGACTAATGATGACCACATGCAATTTGTACCTGCTACTAACACTACTCAGATACCCGAAGCAAGTGGAGCCCATACAACAAGCCAGCAATCTGACGTTGAAGAAACAAATGGAAACAGTGAAGAAATCATGCAAAACCGTGAAGAAACCAGCCAAAACGGAGCTAATATGTCAAATTAGGAAGCAGACAACGCATGCACAGATCCCGGGACTGATTCTCCCGCCCTGCCATCCGCATCGCCCTCGGATCACGCGCCAGATTCTCCTGCGCCATCCTCTCCGGGATCGCTGCCCACCTCCGGATCCGTTCCAACGGTCACTCCTCCGGGGGCCCACCAACCTGGCCAGATACGACCCCCCGCCAACCACGACCCGCCACCATGCCGCTGACTGCGCCGTCTGCCCCACGCCCCACGCCGCGGCAGTTATTCCCTGCCGGGAATTCCTCTCCGCACGAATCACGGGAGGACACGTCCTCGCCATCAAGTGGAGACGAAACTGCCGGATCTGCTGCCTCCGGATCCTCTACACCGACCACTACTACTTCATCTCCCACACGCACGGCCACAGGATCGGCTGCACCGGACTCCTCTGCACACGGATCTGAAGCGGCCGAATCTTCTGCGACCTCTGCTACTACATCCCCTCCTGTGGCTCCGGCTCCACCACAAGCTCCCCAAAACCGAACACGTCTTCAAAAAGGTATACGTAATCCGCGCATATACAAAGATGGCACTATTCTCTATGGTCTACTAACATCAACAGATGAACCAAGCAAATTATCTGAAGCATTAGGAAATGCAAAATGGAAAGATGTTATGCAAGAAGAATATGATGCAGTGATTCAAAACAAGACTTGGCATCTTGTTCCTCCCAGCTCCAACAAAAACGTCATTGACTGTAAGTGGGTTTACCGTATAAAGAAACATTCCGATGGTACTATTGACAGGTAAAAAGCATGACTCGTCGCAAAAGGCTTCAAGCAACGATATGGCATTGACTACGAAGACACCTTTAGTACAGTTGTTAAAGCAGCTACAATCCGAATTGTTCTCGCTCTTGCTATCTCACAGGGTTGGAGTCTCAGGCAACTCGACGTCAAGAACACGTTCTTACATGGCGTTCTGGAAGAGGAAGTTTACATGAAACAACCCCTTGGCTTCATAGATCCTCACGCTCCGCATCATCTCTGCAAACTTGATAAAGCCCTTTATGGTCTCAAACAAGCTCCTCGTGCCTGGTACTCCAAGCTGAGCACCAAACTCGTCACTCTTGGTTTTCAACCCTCCAAGGCTGATACATCTCTCTTCATATATCACAAATCAGGTATTACCATATTCATGTTAATTTACGTTGATGACATTATTGTTACTAGCTCTTCAGGTCAAGCCATTTCGGCCCTCCTTCATGATCTTCGTGAGGACTTTGCTCTCAAGGATCTTGGTGACTTACACTTCTTTTTGGGCATCGAAGTCAAGAAAACATCCGAAGGTCTCAAACTAACACAAGCTAAGTATTCTCATGATCTCCTTACTCGAGTAGAAATGGGTAAGTGCACACCATGTCCTACCCCCCTCTCTAGTTCCGAAACTCTGTCTCTCACAAATGGCACTCCACTCGGCCCCGAAGACAGCACCACTTACCGAAGCATTGTGGGTGGTCTTCAATACCTCACTCTCACACGTCCAGATATCTCCTTCTCTGTCAACAAAATATGCCAGTTCCTTCACGCTCCCACCACAACTCATTGGACAGCTGCAAAACGCATCCTGCGTTATGTGCAATGTACGATTCATCTAGGTCTCACTTTTCAAAGATCTCACATTACTTTTCTTAGTGTTTTTTCAGATGCAGATTGGGTAGGCTGTCTTTATGATCGACGCTCTACTGGTGGGTTTGCGATATTTTTTGGTCCTAATTGATGGGTTCGTAGCATAGAAAACAAAATTTTTCCTACGGTGAGAACAAACCAACAAGCCAAGATCTAATCTAGGAGATGCTCGTAACGAGTGGAACATATTCCAAGAGAAACTCACCCTCTAAGACCGTAAGCGTTTCGAGAATAATTCTCGTGGATGATGTAGTCGTTCACTCGCCGATCTCAAGATCGTGAAGATGTGCGCTGCAACGGGCAGCGCCTCCGTACTCGGTCACACGTACAACTTGATGACGACCTCCGTTCCCTCGATCCAGCGGGGCAGCGGAAGTAGTAGAACCACCAAGGAACTCCAACAACACGACGGCGTGGTGTGGAGGAGAACTAAACGGCCATGGCTTCGCCAAGTGGATGGCCGAGAGGTGGAGCAGCTGGAGGAGGGAGAGAGGATCAAGTGTGTCCATAAGAGGGAGCTCTACCTCTCCTTATATAGGAGAGGGAGGCAGCCCAAGGGTGGTGCGGCTCAAGGAGCCCCCACCCCTTCCTCTTCATGTGAGTGGAGCATCCACTCATGCCCACTCACTCTCTTTAAAACTCCACTCGAAAAATCACAAGGGTTTTTCTTTATTAAATAAAACAATTTCATTTCTTTTTAGTATTTGTTAATTCTATTAACAAACATTAACACTTATCCCCTTGGTTCATTTGTTAATTCTATTAACGACCATTGGCAACCATTGACAATTAACCCCTTGAACTATTTCAATATTAACCGAAACAATTTCGATGCTGTCCAAACTTTTCTCTGAAATTCCGTGTCTACCCAAAAGCGTCGACAAACCTTATGTGTGTCACCCTACGGTTCGTGAATAATGTAGACATGATCGAGACACCTCTCCGATCAATAGTCAACAGCGGGATCTAGAGATCCGTAATGACTCCTACATATTCGACGATGAATCTTGTGATCGCGTGAACCAAAAAAAACGACATAACCAATTCGTTTTGTCTCGCGATATTTTACTTGTCCGAGATCCGATCATTGGTATCATCTATAGCTTGTTCGATCTCGTTCCCGACAAGTACTCTTTACTCGTTCTGTGATATGACATCCTTGTGACCTAGTCACGTGCTTGCAAGCGGTGTCGATGTGATATCACCGAGATGAAGGAGATATGCCCTAGAGGCAATTAATAAAGTGTATTCTTTATCATATCTCGTTTGTTCATAATAGGTTTTTGTGTCATGCTAGAACCGTATTAAGCGGAAACATTAATGCGGGTGTGATACGTAAACAACCAGGTCCCTAGTAGCCTCTACTAAGACTAGTTTCGTTGCGCGATTGATGATCGAGGTTTCCCGGTCATGGGGCATGGTGCCGGTCGGCGATGAGAGTCATATCACTGGAGAGTGATGTGATGGACATACCCAGATTTGGAGAACGTAGTCGTTACGCCTTTGACCGTGAGATCAACTCTTATTGATATTCGCGGAAGATACTTTGATTGCACCAAACGTCGTATCTTATTTAGTATGACAATAACGGTGATACTTTTGGGTATTGGAAAGGAGTATTGAGACGAGGGATCAAGAGGGGGATTTGCCAGTCCGCGTAGCAGGATAGATACTCTCGGGCCCACTCGGTGAGATCTTGTCTAATGAGCTTGCAAGCATGTGACTAGGTCACGGAGACATGAGATCATGAACGAGTAGAAGATAGCGTCGTCGGTAACGAGGTCGGGATTAGGTATGGAGATATCTATGGAACGACACTCGGACGTGCTAAGTATCGCTATGGCAAAAGGTCTAAGACTTCACGTTCAGGTTTGATAGATGAAAGTCATTCGTTATATCTCAGGGATTAATTCATGGGGTCCAGGCCTATGGGTTAGTCGTTGATCATTGAGGAGTCTTGATCATACCTGATATTATATCGAACCGCTAGGGTAACACACTTAAGGGGTTTCGACAAGACAACCGGAAAGGAAGGAGATCACCGGGAGCGTCCAGGGAGAGGTCCGATGGAGATCGGGCAGCGCCGAAAGAGTTTTCGGAGCTAGGAAATATTATATATACTATGTTTGATATTAATTAGTGTTATTAATATGCAAATATTATTTTATATATTTATTTTCGAATTTATTAAGGCAGATTTCCCTAAATGGGCCTTCCGGACGAAAGAAGGCCCAAGAGGGGAAAATTCCCTAGGGGAATTCGGTGGGGGGCCAGGAGGGCTGCCCCAGGTGGGCCAAGGGCCCACCAAGGGGGCCGGCGCACCTCCCAAGCCGCACCAGGCTATGTGGGGATAGTCCCACATTGCCTGGCTGGCAAGGTTGGCTCCCCTTGGGAGCCTATATAAGAAGGGGCACCCCCAGCCTTTTAATTCACCAATTAATTCCCGATTTCTCTCTCGATCTCGTGGTTCCCAAGTCGGAGCCGCGCCGAGCAAGAGGATCCGGGGATCTCCTCCACCATAGCCCGCTGCCGCGCTGCTGGTGTTCCGGTCCAAGTCTTCCGCTGCTCGTCCTGGACTGGAGCTTCGGAGGCGTCGTCTCCACTGTACGTGTGCGACTCCCTGCGAGGTGCTGCGCTAGCGGTACTCGGAGGTCTGCTTCCTCTACACGACCTTGAGGTCGGCTTCGTCGGTCTGCATCGACAACGTTTGTGCGGGAACGTAATCCCCGCTTTCGGTCTACAAGGGTACGTATTCCGATCTCCGTTCGTACTACTATATCTGCATAGAATAGATCTTGGCTAGTTTAAGGATATCGTTGCTAGGAAATTTTTTGTTTTCTGCACACGATCCCCTTCAGTGGTATCAGAGCCGATCTATCGTAAGATATAGCTGTACGCTGTTAGAACCCGTGCTCTACACGGGGGCACCGTTCCTGTTATTTGCTACCCTCTAGCGTGCACTTGTGTATTCCAGCGGCATTGAGTTGATGAAGCGGCCCGGACCAACTTTACGCGTACGCTTACGCGAGACTGGTTCCACTACTGACATACGGCTTGTACCGTATCTGTGGCTGGCGGGTGACAGTTTCTCTCTCTTTAGTTGGTCTTCGCATTTTCAATGGAGGGCCCGAAAGGGATGCTTAAACATGCAATTATTGGATCGTTGTTGTGGTCATAAGATTCGTAGGTATGAAGCGGTTCTATTTACGAAAGCCCCAAGCCACGTAAAATATGCAAAAGATAAAATAGAAGCGTCTAACTTTATTTTGCAGGGGCTATGTGATATGGTCAAGGTAGGTTTATTAAATTGTTTATAAACTGCGGGCGCCAAGAAGACCATGGCGCGATGGACTATATCACATTGCATTACATTTGATGTTTTGTGTGCATCTTATTTTTGTGTGATTGTGTGTTACACGGCGGTAGCTGAATAAGATGATCCCTTCAAAATACCACTAGTGTTCTCCCTCCAACGCGCACCACCAATAAAGTTCTACGTTATGAGGCAGGCCGTGATGATCGGGTGTCAGACATATCTTCGTTCGCATATGGTGGGTGTAAGCCATGTTGCACAAGCGTCAGCGTGGAGGTCTTTGGTGGCGAGCCTAGCATACTCAGAGGTATGGCCTCGGAACAGGAAGACCGAAAGGTCGAGCACGAGTCACAAAATTGGTGTGACGGACGATTTTGTCTACTCTTGAAGTTGTGCCGCCGGCTTTGATGATGAGGGGTGGTGCAATGGATGGGGGTCGTGTAATCGCTTAAACGACCAGGAGGGATGTTCGTTTGAGTGGGAGTTATGTTAGTTATTTTCTAAAATACTATAACTCAAAATTATTATGAACAAAGTCTTATGTTGTTGCAAATTCCATTGTAGATGTCTCGCCCATCGTTTAACCTAGGTCTGTTCCTTGAGAAAGAAAAGCTTAAGACCAATGGGTCAAACTTCATGGCCTGGTTCCGCAACCTGAGGATCCTCCTCACTCCCCATAGGGTGGCCTACGTCATTGAGGCCGCCATAGGTGACCCTCCTGCAGATGATGCCTCTGAGGATGAGAAGAAGCTCTTCCAGACCCGATCGGAGGATTCTGCCTTTGTCCAGAGTGGCATGCTCTACGCCATGGAAGCCGACCTGCAGAAGCGCTTTGAGAAGATGAGCGCCTTTGAGATCATCTCGGATCTTAAGGCTGTCTTTGCGCCGCAGGCTAAGGCTGAGAGATATGAGGCTTCTGAGCTTTTCTTCTCAGCCAAGATGGAAGAGCATAGCAGTGTGAGCGAGCATGTAGTCAAGATGTCTGGCTACGTTCAACGCCTGAATGCTCTGGAGTGCAAGATTCCCGATGAGCTGGCGATTGACAGGGTGTTGCAATCGTTGCCACCAAGCTACAAAGGCTTCGTCATGAACTACAACATGCAGGGCATGGCTAAGTCCCTGGGTGAAGTGTTCGTGATGCTCAAGACTGCTGAGGTAGAGATTAAGAAGGAGCACACGCTGTTGATGGTCAACAAGACCGTTGATTTCAAGAAGTCCGGTGGCAAAGGAAAGCAGAGCTGGAAGTCCCGGAGGGAGGCAAAGTTGGCTGCCAAGCCCAGGACTAACAGGTCTGGTCCCAGAGCTAGCGTGGAGTGTTTCTACTGCAAGGGGAAGTGTCACTGGAAGCGCAACTGCCCCAAGTATCTGGAGGATAGGAAGTCTGGCAAGACGGTCGACAAAGAGAAAGGTATATTTGATATACATGTTATAGATGTGTACCTTACATCCGCCCGGAGCAATATGTGGGTATTTGATACTGGTTCTGTTGCTCATATATGTAACTCTCAGGAGGAGTTACGGAATAGAAGGCGGCTGGCGAAGGATGAGGTGACGATGCGCGTCGGCAACGGATCGAGAGTCGACGTGGTGGCTGTCGGCACGCTCCCTCTGCATCTTCCATCGGGATTAGTTTTGATTTTAAATAAATGTTATTTTATGCCATCCTTGAGTGTAAACATTATAAGTGGGTCTTGCCTGTTACAAGACGGTTATTCATTTAAATCAGTGTCAAGCAATTGTGCTATTTATATGAATGATATCTTTTATGTTGATGCTCCCGAGAATAACGGTTTATTCTTGTTGAATCTCGATCGTAGTACTCACATCCATAACATAGAGGCCAAACGAGTTAAGTGTAGTGACGATACCGCCATGTTTTTGTGGCATTGCCGTCTTGGTCATATTGGTATAAAGCGCATGAAGCGACTCCACTCCGATGGACTCTTGGACTCGTTGGATTTCGGATCCCTCGATACATGTGAACCATGCCTCATGGGCAAAATGACCAGGACACCGTTCAAAGGTTTCGTTGAACGGGCGTCGGATTTGTTGGGGATCATACATACAGATGTGTGTGGACCGATGAGCGTTTCGACACGCAATGGTTATCGTTACTTCGTCACCTTCACTGATGACTTGAGTAGACACGATTATATCTATTTGATGAAACACAAGTCTGAAACGTTTGAAAAGTTCAAAGAATTCCAGAGTGAAGTTGAGAATCAGCTTAATAGGAAAATCAAGCATCTCCGGTCCGATCGCGGTGGAGAGTACTTGAGTTTTGAGTTTGGCGCACATCTGAAGAGTTGTGGCATAGTGCCCCAACTTACGCCCGCCGGAACGCCGCAGCGAAACGGTGTGTCCGAGCGACGTAATCGTACTCTACTGGATAGTGTCCGATCTATGATGTCTCTTACCGATCTGCCAGTATCCTTCTGGGTTATGCGTTAGAAACAGCCGCATTCATTTTAAATAGGGCTCCGTCCAAGTCCGTTGAAACGACGCCGTATGAATTATGGTATGGCCAAAAGCCTAAGTTATCGTTTCTGAAGGTTTGGGGTTGTGAGGCGTACGTTAAGAAACTACAGCCCGACAAACTCGAACCGAAGTCGGAGAAAGTCGTCTTTGTAGGATATCCGCGGGAAACCGTTGGGTACACCTTCTACAACCAAGCTGAGGGCAAAACTTTTGTCGCGAAGACCGGTGCCTTTCTAGAGAAGGAGTTTCTCGCGAAAGGAGTAAGTGGGAGGAAGGTAGACCTCGATGAAATCGTTGATCCTGAACTCGAGATTCCGAGTGGCGCAACGGAAGCAATTCCGGAAACGTCCTCCGTGGAAGGAGTGGGAGAAACTGTCGAGGAAGATGTTCTACCTCGTAGGTCTGGTAGATCTCGGATCCCACCAGAATGGTATGGCAACATGGTTTGCACCGTCATGCTAGTCGAGCAAGACGAACCTACGAACTACAAGGAGGCGATGGAGAATCTAGAGTCCGAGAAATGGCTTGAAGCCATGAAATCCGAAATAGGATCCATGTATGATAACAAAGTGTGGACTTTGGTGGATATTCCCGAAGGGCGCAAGGCCGTCGAGAATAAGTGGATCTTTAAGAAGAAGACTGATGCTGATGGTAATGTGACCGTCTATAAAGCTCGGTTTGTCGCAAAGGGTTTCCGACAAGTTCATGGAATTGACTACGATGAAACTTTTTTCACCGGTAGCGATGCTTAAGTCTATTCGGATTTTGTTAGCGGTAGCTGCCTACTATGATTATGAAATCTGGCAGATGGACGTCAAAACGGCCTTCCTGAATGGAAACATTGAGGAAGAGTTGTACATGGTACAGCCGGAAGGTTTTGTCGATCCAGGAAGTGCTAACAATGTGTGCAAGCTTCAGCGATCCATCTATGGATTGAAGCAGGCATCTCGGAGCTGGAATCTTCGCTTTGATGAGGTAATCAAAGGTTTTGGATTTATCCAGAATGTGGAAGAGACCTGTATTTACAAGAAAATGAGTGGGAGCTCGGTTGTGTTCTTTTTTTTGAAAATAAACACACTATAATAAAAGCAAGCAAGCCGCCTCATTAAAAACCTTCCAGTCCCCTTAGGTACCCTGATAAGGAAAAGAGTGCGTAAAAAACTTGCCGCTGAGAGTTTAGAACAAAGTTACATCTTGAATTACAAAAGGTAAAATAAAATCTAAATCGGGAGGAACCTCCTTCCAGCTGCTCGATCTCTTCGACTCATACGCAAATTTTGCCAATTCATGCGCTACCTTATTTTCTTCCCTTGGACAGTGAGCAAAACTGATCTCCTCCATCATACCTGCCTTCGAAAAGCAATCTGCCAAGAGTGCTGAGTACGGACCCAAAATTTCAGTTTCACCATTACACGCCTGAATTAGCTCAAGGGAGTCAGACTCAACTACTGCCTTAAAACAACCAATATCTTCTAGAAATTCCAAACCTCTCAACATGGCAACGGCTTCAGCTGATGCAGCATCAGAAAGGTACTGGGCAGGCCCAAAGGAACCTCCTAGCACTTCTCCCTTATGGTTGCGTAGTACTGCACCGGTCGCCCCCGATCCATCCACATGAAATGATGCGTCAATATTTAGCTTCATAGTACCAGCTAACGGTTTAATCCATGTGCTCGCCTTAGGAATAGCATGAACATGACTGACACCATAATTTGCTGTTATAGACTGAATAGCAAAAGCTGAGCTCCTAGGGGCTGCAACATGTTCACCTTTTACCGCCTCACGACGCTGCCACCAAATATACCACAGCCGACCGCAATCGTTTCTTGCAACCCAAGATGATTAAGTGTTGGGGACCTTTTCCTTGAATCACATAAAATATGTTCCAGTACCACCGATCCTGACCGGTCCACCTTCAAAGCCTCGAAGATAAACTCATCTAATCCAAGGGCTTTCCAGACTTCTTTTGCTCTGAGGCAAGAAAATAAGAGATGTTTGATATCCTCCGGTCCAGACAAACAAATAGGACACTGTGGTGATACCTTAATATGCCGATCAGCCAGTACTGATTTTCCAGGAACAACTCCATGCAGGGCACGCCATAAAAATATCTTAACTTTGCTCGGAACGTCTAAATTCCACAAAGCCTCCCAAACTGGATTGAGTGACGAAGATCCTTGACCATCACCTCTACTGATGCGATTGCTAAACTGATGATTCCACTCGAGATGATAAGCTGATCTTACCGAAAAAATATAATTTTTTGTAAACTTCCAGGCCACAAAATCTTCAGTTAACCGATCACTTAAGGGAATAGAAAGAATTCTTTCCGCATCCACTTGTAGAAAGATGTCCCTAATGAGCTCCTCATCCCACCGACCAGAATGCGGATCAATTAATTGATCAACCGTACGTAGTAGGCATTGTCCACGTCTTGAGAAAACTTGCCGAGTTGGACTGTTAGGGATCCAATGATCTTCCCAAATATTAACTTTAGAGCCTGAACCAATCCTCCAAATATGTCCTCTTTTAAACGTGTGAAGGCCGGCCACAATACTTTGCCAGGTAAATGAGGAACCAGGCTTTGGTCCCGCTTTCAAAAAGTCACCATGTGGGTAATACTTAGCCCTGAGTACTCTTGCACACAAGGATTCTGGATTAGATACCAGCCTCTAACTTTGTTTAGCTAGCATAGCCAAATTAAAAGAGTGGAGATCTCGAAAACCCATACCTCCCACTTTCTTTGGTATGCACATTTTCCACCAAGCAAACCAGTGCATTCTCTTATGTTCTTCTGTATCACCCCACCAAAACTCTGCCATAGCTTCATTTAACTCTTTACATAACTGTTTTGGGATTTTGAAAACAGCCATAGCATAAACCGGGATAGCCTGAATAATTGCTTTCAATAGCACTTCTTTCCCTCCTAGAGACAAGAACTTCTCTTTCCAACCTTTCAGCCGCTCAATAACTCTCTCCAATAAATATAAGAAACTTTCAGTTCGGTCCAAACCCACCATAGCAGGAAGCCCAAGGTATGTATCCGAAATAGCTTCTGTCATAATATTCAGTTCAGAGCAAATTTGTGCTTTCACATTTACCTCCACATTAGGACTGAAGAATATACTGCATTTTGCCTCACTAACCAACTGGCCTGAATTTGTACAATAGAGATCTAGAACATGTCTCAATGAGGTTGCATTAACTAAGTTTGCCTTTATAAGTATAAGGGAATCATCAGCAAAAAGCAAGTGAGATACCGACGACGCATTCCTGCACACCCTTACACCTTCTATGCCACGAACCTCCTCTCTATGAGCCAACGCACTAGACAATCCTTCCGCACAAATCAAGAACAAGTATGGTGATAAAGGATCACCTTGCCTCAACCCCCTCGAGGGTACAAATCCTTCGGTTTCTTGATCATTAAATCTCACCTTATATTTTACTGATCTCACACAAACCATAAGAAGGTCAACAAAGTCTCTCTGGAACCCAAGCCGTGATAACATTTGCTCCAAAAAGACCCACTCAACTCTGTCATATGCTTTATGCATATCCAACTTGACAGCACAATATCCATCCTTCCCCTTCTTTTTATTTTTAATTGCATGCATACTCTCATAAGCTAACAAAATATTATCAGTGATCAATCTTTCAGGAACAAAAGCACTCTGAACCTGTGATATTACCTCATCCAATATGACCTTTAGCCGCAGCGCAATCATTTTAGAAATAACTTTATATAGAACATTGCAAAGACTAATTGGCCTGTATTGGGTAATTCTCTCCAGGGATTCAACTTTAGGGATAAGAACTATGACCGTATCATTCCAACCCTCAGGGATTACCTTGTCATTAACTGCCCTTAGTATTTCCTCTGTTAAAACATCACCAATAATATTCTAACACTTCTTGAAAAATAAGGCGTGTAAACCATCTGGGCCTGGGGCTTTTAGATCACCAATTGAAAAAAGCGCCTTCTTAACCTCTTCTGCCACATACGGTTTTAACAGAGCATCATTCATCTCCGGTGTTACTCGGGGGTTCACCATGTTCAAAAAAGATGGGTCAGGTTCGTCCACTTCAGTAGTAAATAAACCAGCAAAGAAATCAGAGATCATGGGATTTAAATTAACATAACCTTCCTGCCAGCTATCAGTATTATCACGAAGTTTTTTAATACGGTTTCGGCTTCTGCGGGCTGAAGCAAACTTGTGAAAAAAGCCCGTATTTTTATCTCCAAACTGTAGCCAATTAACTCGACTACGCTGTGACCAATGGATCTCCTCTTGCTCTAGCAACTTCTCGATTTCCCAAGCAAGCTCCCTTTCCTTACGGATATTCTCATCTGTAAGCTCAGCTTTTGTTACTTCCTCCAACTCTTTCTTGACCGCACTTAATCTTCGTTTAGAGCTCTTCAACTCAAATTTATCCCAGCGATGTAATCTGTCATGAACTAGTGTGAGTCTTCCTGCCAGGTTATTATTTTGAACTCGATGGGCCGAAAGGTCCCAAGCACCCTGGACAATATCAGTAAACCCCGCTTCTTTAATCCAACGGGCCTCAAATCTCAACAGCGAGGGACCACTCCTCTCCTCCACTAGGACTTCCCCAAATTGCATTAAAATTGGCCGATGATCAGAACGGCTGTAATCACAGTTTAAAAGTGTAGCATCCGGAAATTTATCCCGCCATGAAGTACTAGCAATACCCCTGTCTAACCTCTCTCGAATCCCACCTCGGTGCCAAGTAAATTTATCTCCAGTGTACCCCACATCTTCCAGCTCACAATATGTTAACACATCACGAAAAGCTTGCATAAAATGTAAAGGACGGCTGTTACCTCCCTCCTTTTCAAACGGGTAGAGCATCTCATTAAAATCACCCATAAGTAACCAAGGCATTGTCGTGACCGCATGCAGGTTCTTAATTCTCTCCCACGATTTATACTTATCTGCCCATCTAGGTTCACCATAAAAGCCAGTGAAACACCAAATATCATGTCCACTGCCAACAATCACATCTATATAATTATCCGTCTTAAACCTCAACGTTAGAACCACTTCCTTTTTCCACAGTAGCAATAACCCGCCTTTCCTTCCATCACTATGAACCACCTCTTTGAAATCCATATTCAGTCTTCTCCTCAGACTCTCTGCTGACCAATCCTCCAAATGGGTCTCCATCAAAAACATAACGTCAGGATTATATTGCTTGTGCACATCCCCAAGTGCCCTGACTGCCGTAGCCTTTTGCAGGCCACGGCTATTATAACTTAGGATTTTCATTGCGCCCGGACAACCTCCTCGGAGGCCGCCGATATATTGTGATCCTCCTCAAGGGAGGCTGTTGAAGCAAACTGCTCAGAAGAATTCTCGACATCTCCAGACGTCTTTCTTCTCTTTGGATCTTGGATTTTTTGTGGTGTACTCATCAGGGTCTTGTCCACCATGGAGTTACCGTTCTCAATCATTAAAACTGAATTTGCCACCGAGACTGATCCTGCCATGGGATTTACAGTGGCATTATTCGACCCAAAATTTAATCTCTTCCTTGCCGCATTACTCGTGTGGCCATTATCTTCCCAATCCATATTATCGTAATCAGTACGTGTGTCTCCTGGTTGGCGTCCCCTTCCCCTGACTCTATCAGCTCTGCCTCCACGATTATTACCTCCTCTTCCACCCCCAGCCGGGATAAAAGATTCAAAATTTACTTTCAGGTATTCACCCCACTCGCAATCAGCCTCAGCATGAATCCCGTCGCCACACTCAGTAACCTCGTGGCCTATTTTCCCACAAAAGAAACAGAAATCTGGTAGTTTCTCATAGTACACCGGGTACTTCTTTCTCTCTTTCAGAGTTATTACTACACACCTGACCAACGGTATGTTCAGATCAATGAACACTCTCGCCCGTAGGTATTTTGAGGGATTCAACTTCCCCTCCGAGACTATCACTGTAACAGGAGGTTCTCCAACCTTTTTTGCAACTCTCTCCGCCAACTCTTTCTTCTTCATTACCCCTTCTGGTACTCCATGGACTCTAACCCAGACAGGGATTCTATCAAGTTTATAATCCTCGACATTCGAAAAACCATCATACTCAGTCATAACTAAAGCAGCCCCTCGAAACAGCCATGGCCCTCCTTCCATCACTCGGTTCCAATCACCCAGGCAATGGAGTTGAGCAAGAAATAGATTGGCCCCCTTTGTCTTGAACGTGACATCTTGTGCTGGTGCCCATGCGTTCCTCATTTGTTTGAACATGGCCGCATGACTGAAGGGTTTGGTGGTATGGAGCCTAAAAATAGCAAGCCATCTCACTTCTCCCACCAGATCCTCTAATTCTCCAGAGAGATCGAGATCTGATTCCTCTTCTCCACAGAGATTTATTCCCTCAAAACGATTTTCTAACTCCTTCTCAAAATCAACGTATCCTGGTCGCCCAGCACGCCCTTGATCCGCCGATTCCTCAACTTTTTCTTTCGCTTCATCTGAAGCCCCAGCAGACGGCGCCGCCGACGGCGGATGCGAGCCTGACCCCGCCATGCACACCCTCCCGAGGACCGCCAACAGCCTGGGACCGTTCGCGGAATAGATCGCCGGACTTCTTGGGAGATCTCACGTCGATCTCGTCGAAACTGTGCTGAACAAGGTAGACTCTCGCGGTCGCCGCGAGAGGAAGTCGGGAACCCTAGAAAACTAGCTCGGTTGTGTTCTTAGCACTGTATGTTGACGACATATTGCTAATAGGGAATGATGTGGAACTTCTGAATAGCGTGAAGGAATATTTAAACAGTAAGTTTTCCATCAAGGACTTAGGAGAAGCTGCGTATGTTTTAGGCATAAAAATCTATCGTGATACATCAAGGCGCCTATTAGAACTAAGTCAGAGTACTTATCTTGATAAAATATTGAAGCGTTTTCATATGGAGAAGGCAAAGAAGGGTTCTCTGCCGGTTATCAAGAATAAGATATTGCGTAAGGCGCAGTGTCCGGTGACGGAACTGGGTAAGGCCGAAATGACGAAACATACTTATGCTTCAGCTATAGGATCGATCATGTATGCAATGTTGAGTACTAGACCAGATGTGGCATTAGCTCTAAGTTTGACCAGCCGGTTCCAGAGTAATCCTGGAATGCCGCATTGGGTAGCTGTTAAGAGCATTCTTAAGTATCTCAATAAGACAAAGGAAATGTTCCTTGTGTATGGTGGCTGCGATGAGGAACTTGGCGTAACGGGTTACGTAGATGCAATTTTTTGCTCAGACCCCGATGACTGTAAGTCACAGACAGGTTACGTGTTCAAGGTGAATGGAGGCGCCGTGTGCTGGAGAAGTGGGAAGCAACCCATAGTCGCACAATCTACAATGGAGTCGGAGTACATTGCTGCCTGCGAGGCCGCGAATGAAGCTGTATGGCTGAGGAAGTTCGTCATCGAACTTGGAGTGTTCCCGAGCGTGCAAGACCACGTGGTCCTCTTCTGCGACAATACGGGTGCCATTGCGAACGCCAAGGAGCCAAGGTCTCACTCCACCGCCAAACACATTCTCCGACGCTTCCACGTGATACGTCAGTACGTACAAGGAGGCGATGTGAAGATTTGCAAAGTGCATACGGATCTGAATGTGGCAGATCCGCTGACGAAGCCTCTCCCGCTTGATAAGCATGAACAGCACCAATTAGCAATGGGTGTTAGGCTTTTACCAAGTTGTAATCTAGATTAAGTTGTACTCTAGTGCAAGTGGGAGACTGAAGGAGATATGCCCTAGAGGCAATTAATAAAGTGTATTCTTTATCATATCTCGTTTGTTCATAATAGGTTTTTGTGTCATGCTAGAACCGTATTAAGCGGAAACATTAATGCGGGTGTGATACGTAAACAACCAGGTCCCTAGTAGCCTCTACTAAGACTAGTTTCGTTGCGCGATTGATGATCGAGGTTTCCCGGTCATGGGGCATGGTGCCGGTCGGCGATGAGAGTCATATCGCTGGAGAGTGATGTGATGGACATACCCAGATTTGGAGAACGTAGTCGTTACGCCTTTGACCGTGAGATCAACTCTTATTGATATTCACGGAAGATACTTTGATTGCACCAAACGTCGTATCTTATTTAGTATGACAATAACGGTGATACTTTTGGGTATTGGAAAGGAGTATTGAGACGAGGGATCAAGAGGGGGATTTGCCAGTCCGCGTAGCAGGATAGATACTCTCGGGCCCACTCGGTGAGATCTTGTCTAATGAGCTTGCAAGCATGTGACTAGGTCACGGAGACATGAGATCATGAACGAGTAGAAGATAGCGTCGTCGGTAACGAGGTCGGGATTAGGTATGGAGATATCTATGGAACGACACTCGGACGTGCTAAGTATCGCTATGGCAAAAGGTCTAAGACTTCACGTTCAGGTTTGATAGATGAAAGTCATTCGTTATATCTCAGGGATTAATTCATGGGGTCCAGGCCTACGGGTTAGTCGTTGATCATTGAGGAGTCTTGATTATACCTGATATTATATCGAACCGCTAGGGTAACACACTTAAGGGGTTTCGACAAGACAACCGGAAAGGAAGGAGATCACCGGGAGCGTCCCGGGAGAGGTCCGATGGAGATCGGGCAGCGCCGAAAGAGTTTTCGGAGCTACGAAATATTATATATATTATGTTTGATATTATTAGTGTTATTAATATGCAAATATGATTTTATATATTTATTTTCGAATTTATTAAGGCAGATTTCCCTAAATGGGCCTTCCGGACGAAAGAAGGCCCAAGAGGGGGAAATTCCCTAGGGGAATTCGGTGGGGGGCCAGGAGGGCTGCCCCAGGTGGGCCAAGGGCCCACCAAGGGGCCGGCGCACCTCCCAAGCCGCACCAGGCTATGTGGGGATAGTCCCACATTGCCTGGCTGGCAAGGTTGGCTCCCCTTGGGAGCCTATATAAGAAGGGGCACCCCCAGCCTTTTAATTCACCAATTAATTCCCGATTTCTCTCTCGATCTCGTGGTTCCCAAGTCGGAGCCGCGCCGAGCAAGAGGATCCGGGGATCTCCTCCACCATAGCCCGCTGCCGCGCTGCTGGTGTTCCGGTCCAAGTCTTCCGCTGCTCGTCCTGGACTGGAGCTTCGGAGGCGTCGTCTCCACCGTACGTGTGCGACTCCCTGCGAGGTGCTGCGCTAGCGGTACTCGGAGGTCTGCTTACTCTACACGACCTTGAGGTCGGCTTCGTCGGTCTGCATCGACAACGTTTGTGCGGGAACATAATCCCCGCTTTCGGTCTACAAGGGTACGTATTCCGATCTCCGTTCGTACTACTCTATCTGCATATAATAGATCTTGGCTAGTTTAAGGATATCGTTGCTAGGAAATTTTTTGTTTTCTGCACACGATCCCCTTCACAAGAGGGCCCAGAGTATATCTCTCCGTCACCTGGATGGACAAATCCCACTTCTTGATCCATGAGCCTCAACTAATACTTTCGGAATACCCAACACCACCTTTATAGTCACCCTATTACGGTGTGACGTTTGATGTTATCAAAGCATTCTTCCGGTGTTAGTGATTGACATGATCTCATGGTCTAAGGATTAGGGTTACTTCGTATGTTCAGTATAACAATATAAACTTAATGACTTGATCGTATTGCTATACTTAATTTGGGTGTGTTCATCATATCATTCTCCTAATGACGTGATCCCGTTATTAACAACATCCAATGTTCATGATCAGGAAACCTTGATCATCAGTTAATCAACGAGCTAGTTAAACGAGAGGCGTTACTAGGAACTCTAATTTGTTCATTAGTCACACATGCATTAATGTTTCTGATTAATACAATTCTAGCATGAGAAATAAACATTAATCATAAACATGGAATAAGATAATAACCACTTTATTATTACCTCTCGGGCATATTCCTTTCACTAATCTCATCTCCTGGAGTGCTCGCAAACAAGCCACCGTCTCTCGCTCCAGCACCGAAGCAGAATACAAAGCTCTTGCCAATGCAACTGCTGAATTAATATGGGTCGAAGCCCTCCTCAAGGAACTTGGTATCACTTTTAAGGAAAAACCGTGTCTATGGTGTGATAACCTAGGTGCCACCTACCTTTCTGCGAATCCTGTATTCCATGCTCGAACAAAGCACATAGAAATTGATTTTCATTTTGTTCGTGAAAGAGTTGCCAACAAGCTACTTGACATTCGTCACATCTCGACCAAGGACCAAATCGCAGATGGTTTCACCAAGGCATTGCCGATCAAGCCTTTGACAACTTCAAGCGTAATCTCAACCTCTCCAGTGCTTCCGAGGCTTAGATTAGGGGGGGGGGGGGTGTTAGACAAATATTATTCACACCGTTGTACCTTCCTAGTATGGGCAGGAATACACCGGATGGTGTAGTACACCACCGGCCATGCATCCAACGGCTCTATACAAGGATCCCTAGATTTGCTCTTTCCTTTTCCTTTCTTTCCATGTAATGATCCTTCCATGTAAGTGCCACAGATGGGGCTTTTCCATCTTCTATTTAACATGTAACCGATCCCCTCAACAGGGGCAATCGTTTCCACCAACAAGAACTACAAAGAGCCTTATAATGCAAACATACAAGCAGAACCCACCAAACAGTGAAAATTGCCACAACTGGCACAACGACATAAAAAACAACAGGGCCTTATGCCTCGGCCACAATCCTCGCCGGCCCCAACGCCAACTCCGGAGATAGCGCCTTGTGCGCACGCTTCGGTAGTCCCTTTCGCCATCTTCCTCCAACCCATTTCTAGCGAGTAGATCAAACTGAAGACCCTCATCATATCTGTCATTGACGTTGCCACGATGCCAAACAACATCACCGTCATGCACGTGTTCATCATCACGCTTGCACTGCCGATACTCCATGATGTCGAGAATCAATGTTGTCTATGCGGTTGATGCAACACCGCTCCACCTTCATACCACTTTAGCAAGAACATACTCCAAAAACAATGACCCAAGAGGGAGAAAAATACACCGGAAGCACTGCCATTGTTCGATCCGGGAGACCCATGTCCGTGGTTTCCCCTGGACCCATGTTCGATCCGGGAGACCCATGTCTGTGGTTGCCCCTGGAGTATCTAGGCGGGAGGCAAGTCATAGTGATGACACCTTCATCAAGGTAATGGCGCCGCGGACAACATCATCGACCCTGATCGCTCGGCGCTTGGCTTTCACTGGACAACTCACTTGTCTCGCAGATCCGCCCCGATTGAAGTCCATGTCCTACAGGCCAGCCGCAAGCCCATGCGCCACTCCGAGTTGTTGCTGGAGTCAGCACAATGTACCAGCATATGAGCAGCTGGCAAAGCACTTGTGACCCGTCGAGCCCAAAGGTCCAGACTGGACCTGCAGATGAGTTGCCCCGCCACCTGCATCCATGGGTGTGCCTCTCGCCGTGGAGAGGTTGCCTCCGCGTCGATCGAGCTGTCGGAATGGTCGCCACTACCATAGCCAGATCGTCGACGACGGTGGAGGAGTTAAGGGGATGGCGCGTGGGAGGTTGCTTGTGCCGGTGGCGCCCACGCGACCGCATGAGAGTGAGAGGGAGGGTCGCGAGATCTATTTCGCCCCTTGTAGACGCACCTAAAATTTGGGGAGAATTTCACTTCCTGACCTCTCTGCACCAACTAGGTATAATAACCAAGGTAGTTCTCAGAATAAATTGCATAAGTATTAAGAAGAGCCGGTTCTCAAGTATAAATACAAACATATAGGTATAATCGTGTGTGTGAGGAATTGAACTTGGTGTTGGATTTGTATATCCACTTCCAAACCAATTGAGCTAGTCTCACTTGCTTAATGTTTCTACCATATACAATACTATAAAGATATGGGAAGGGAATACATAAGTACCGTTTGATCAGCTGCTGCAATTTATGTAGTGACCATTCCGTGTCTTTTAAGAGTCCTACGGCGTGTGTGTCCATTAACCCTATCTATCATTGCTTTACCTTCTGAGGAATCTGAGACTGAGCTGCTAGTCATTGTTCTTTCTTGTTTTTTTTCCTTTGCTGAAAAACATAAAGGTGACCTTCGTCGACTACCTCGTGTACTCCTCAAAACTCACTACTCCCTTATCTTTCTGGGAATAGCTGCTTAGCTAGGTTAATCATGTAGCTGTCCTGCGATAGAAAGGAAAAGTAAAAGATTTCACCAGTAGCGGCGAGTGATCTAGCTTCATTCTTCTTTGGCATCAAATCTTCTTATTTTTCACAGATCTTGACCTCTTTTATGGCAAGTTGCACACTCAACATGCATTTTGCCCAATGCCCACTAGTTGTATGTACATGTAGATCTAATTTCGCCCACGTCCTCACTAGGCTGAATTAGTGCTAGTTAAGTACAAGCTTTGTCGTCTGCTATGATACTTGTGCAGTGTCTTTATCTACACTCTTTACAGATAAAATTCACTTTGTCTTCCTTAGACCAATATATTTTAGAATGGTGGGTGAACAATTATCGTTCACGTTCTTTTCCAAGAGATTTTTTCTACTCGGAACGAGATCTATGACCTTCCCATCGCCGCTTTCATGACATTTGTTGGTAACCAATGGACCCCCATATATGGAAAGCTCATGCCTACCGCTCTCCCTCAGGCCTCAATGGTTCTTGCAAATGGCCGATGATCAGTGTTCTTTTGTGATGCCCGACTCCATGTGAATGTGCTAGGCACGGTCTTCCGACGCTCTTATCCCACATTGTCATGTTGAATTCTATGTCTCTCACATCTACAAGGCGATGGCACGCTCGCCCCTCGGTCGACTCTCTTCTAATGGCACATCATGTGTTGTGTTGCCTTGTGTGGAATGTCCCTCTTTCTTGGAGTTCCCTGACAGTCATGTCATGGTTAATTGTGTGCCACCAATGAAATCTTATTGGTGACTTGGTCTTATATTGCCTCACTATTTCAGAAGAGAAGTGTATCCTACCACATCGTGTTTTTGGCTAGTTGATGGTCCAGTTGTGGATCGGCATCTGTGACACATTGTTGCCTATGAATGTTCTCTTGAGAAACAAATGCGGCAGCCCCCAAAAAAAATCGCTGATTGTTAGATGGTGGATCACCTTGTCTGTAGCCAGGAGCTGAGCTGGTATACAAGCTAGGGGTCAAGTGGTCAACTGACCCAATGGAATTTATCGAACACTTCATTCGTTATGTCATTTTCATTGTCTATTAGTTGAAAATTGACACTGAACAATCAAACTAACATCGCAAATTTTCTGCTCTAGATTCGCCACTACCTTTGGTGCATTATTTATATGTATCGTGAATATACACATCGGGGTAGTTAGGTGTCTAATTTTATATTGGGTTTCGATTATTTGGTGGCATGTTTGTTTTCAGGTCGTGTATGTTTTTTGTCGTGTGCTCTAGTCTTAAGTGGCTACTTTCCTCTTCGTATAACATTAAACATAGTTCTCGAGGATGGTTCCCATAATATACGTGGCTAATGATACCCATCGACCCTGGACATTGTTTTTTTTGTCCTATTTTTTATTCATCTACTTATGAAGAGGAGGGTTTCTGTCCCCTTTTTCAAAAAATATATGGGACATTTGTTTAGCTTTCTTACAAGTTAGTTTAACGATTCATCGTCTACTTTCTCTAAGATAAACTTTTTGGGATCTGCCATATGTGCCTCCCCACACCCAACTTACACACATCACACTATTTTTACTACCTCCGGTCCAGAAAGATTGTCGCTGCTAGCATTGTTTATTTGTATGTGAACATGTCTTTTCAAGCGACATTTAATTTGGATTGGAGGGAGTAGAAGACTTTGCTCGGGTATGCGTGACAAGCCGGGAGTGCGCAACAGCTAGCGTTCTTGTGAGAAAGAAATAACCAGGAAATGTAAAGGCATGGGCCTAATGGGCTTATAGTGACTTATACGTGTATCGCTTCCTTTTCCGTCGCTTTGTTCAACGGGCATGCGGTGAATCTTGGAAGAGAGTGGCCTTGTTCCTCCTGTCACTCTCTAGTCTTCAGTGGGAGCCATGTTTAGCCACTTTTATAGATTCTAACCGGTACTAACCATAACCTATCTGCTATAGTAAATTATGGCTTCTTATCTGAGTTGTGGCCCCAATTCACAATACAGAATATACATTCAACTTTGTAACAACTGGTTAAACTTTTGCGCTCCACCTTGCTGTCGATAAGATACTGGTGTACATGGGAAATGAACAGTACTGTGCTGATCTGGGTTGCTTTTGAAAAGCTTTGATGCAGAAGATCTATTACCTGTGAAGTGTCCGACAGCTTGCACCATTGAAAATATACGTCATGGCAAGAAAATTAACTTGAGTTAAGAAAGTAGTAACTTCATAAAGGTGTTCTCACTGTCAGTATAACAAATGATAAGAGTGTTAACATCTTGCATGCGTTCTTGGTATCACTAATTCGACATGACTTCTCTTCTGATCATAAACAGTGCAACTCCTTAGCACGCATGGGTAAACAAGTCTTGCGCACGGGAAATTACTATAATGACCATCAATACCGGTATTGACTATTTGTTTGCACAATTTGTGATATACTTGTAAGTAAGAAATGCCATTGTTGAGTGGATTTCGATCGATCTCGAGAGAGAGAGAGAGATTTATCCCCTAGGTGCATATGCAGTCTTTATTCAAAATACATTTTAAATGTGTTTTAAAATGTCAAGAACATTTCCAACAAAAAAGTCAGTGTTGCATATTAACATACTATGTGTTCGCAATGTTATTTCAGCAAAAACCAACATTTTTGTGATATGTTTTTTTTAAATGGTGATAAAATAAGAATTTTCACGAGTCATTTTTGTCGTTTTCAGCAAAATTTTCACGAGTCATTTCAGCAAAAAAAAATCTTGTTCGGGCACACTACACAGTTGCTTATAACATAAGTTATAAATTGGCATTCTCACTTCACACATGATAACACTCTGTGCACACTACACATTTGCTTATAGATTGGGACACACAACCAAACATAACACATGAAGTCATTCTACGAAAATATCATTTCATCCTACTAGAATCATTTGTATATGATTTTTTTCCAAATTTTACCGAAATGTTTGGGCGATATCAAGTTTTTTCGCCCCATGACGAGAACCATTAATTTCACAAAGTTCGTCTGAAACTTCGATGAATTATTTTTCACTAGCAGATTGATTGGGGATTTAGTGGCGAACAAATTTGAGATTTGATTGGGAAATTAGAAAGGCGAAATGGAAGAGAAAGAGTCGTGAGGGATATGCATCGTGGGGAATCATGGAAGTTACTAGTGTTTCCTTAATTCGTTTTGCTTTAGGGCTCATCAAAGTATTACTCATAGCAGATGACATGTGGGCCGGCATGTGGGATGTGAGGTGAATGGCTACTCAATCCGTTCTAAATTAGATGACTTTTATTTATATAAAATTGAATATAGCTAGACATGTTACAAATCTAGCTAGGTGCATCCACTTTTGAACAAATAAAAGTCATCGTACTTATAGCCGGGGGTCTTTGATTTGGAAAATACTTGTGTAGTTGCTTGACTACACAACCACAACGTGGCTTCGCCAAGCAACCTAACACACCATCAATATACACCATCAAAAATACACACGCCACATTGTTAGATTAGAGCATTACCTCTAATCAAACAAAACAATTGTCCAGTTTTAAACTAGCCCCGATCTAAAACTGCGACACTTGTTTGTTTTTTTGTATGGGAGCAGGGGCGGAGCCAGCTCCTGGCGACCTGGGGCAGCTGCCTGGGCTCGTCCAGCGAGTGTGCACTGATAATTAAATTAAGCATGGTAATTAGTGCTAATACATGGTGAGGCAAACGATTGGACATTGTCGTGTACACTAGTTTTGCCCAGGCTCCATGAACTGGCTGGCTCCGCCACTGTATGGGAGGGAGTAGCATATTGAGTCACCCACGTCCTACAACAGGTGAAACGGAGAAGGTGGGATGCAAAAAGACCAGTAGATAAGAAAAGTTAAAGCGAAAGAGCCAAGGCATGTCGTCATTGGTATATGATCATTTCATGGGTTAGGACTCACTTTTCTCCGTTGCTCTTTTATTATTAGGTTCAGATTTTCCGGACTCCTCCACGCCCTGGTGATAATTACTTGATGAGAACTTGAGTTCCCTTGTTGTAAGCGCCAAATTATTCAGACTCGTACCGTTTTCTTAATACCCCTCCGTTCCAAATTAGATTACTTTTATTTGTCAAAAAAAGTATATATTTTAATTTTTAGAAAAGAAAAGTATGTATCTTGACATGTTATAAGTCTAGATATATACTCTTTTTGACAAATAGAAGTCATCTAATTTGGAACGAATGGGTACTAAACATGCGACGAGGGTTTACTTTTCTGCGCTCCTGTTGACGCCACCACGATCCATGATGCCTATGTGGCCTATGGGTCATGGCAGCGCGGTGTATTTTCAGATTTTACGGGTAGGATGGCTCTAGTCTCATATGTTTTGTTGTTTGTTTAGTGTATGTGTTCTGTTTAGAAGATAAAGTGTCGGTGGCCTCTGTGTTTATTCACGTGCCCTCCTGCTTCCGGGTCGCTCTTGTGGACGACCCGGGTGCGCCCCAACCCTATCCTAAAAAAACCCTGCTCCCGTGTTGTGCTTTGGTCGCCGCTGATGGTGTTGGCGCCTGACCGCCAGAAGGTGGAGGGCAAGGTGACGCGCTCAGACGACGCTATTTTCATGCGGAGAAGATGGCATCCATCGGTCACGGGAGGTGGTGCTACTGCGGTGCTTCGACAGCGTGGGTGTGGACGGGGTAGTGCGAGCCGGCCGGTGCCGTGCCGCGTGTAGCTGGGCGTGGTCGTGAGGGTTGCCGACGCATAGAAGATGCGCGAGGTTTGGGCCTAGATCTGTCCGCGGCCAAACGGGGGCCCTTTGGGCCATGGCAATGGCGCACGGTTGGAGGCTTGGAGCCATGAAGGTGTGTTGAAACAGTAGCCCGTTGTAGTCACCCCAAGCACGTCGATCCATTTAGATGTAGTGGTTAGTGAAAAACTGACACTGTCTGTTTGACAACCCAAACATATAAAAGGTACATCGTCTCGCTGAAATAATCCATAAATAGATGAGAAATTCACGTGAAATTTTACAAAATTGGCCCTTTGGACAAACTTTACCAAAAAGCAATCCTTTTCGAAACTATTTCAGAATCTAACCCTTTTGGGTAGCGACCAACGTTTGGGTGCTACCCTCTCTATAGTAGCGCCAGACGTTGGGGCGCAACCCTTCTGCCAACGTGGCATCGCGGGGCCCGCATAGTTTTGCATCTCTCACGAAAACGTTGAAAACGACTAAGTGCTAGGGGTAGCGCAGCAACCTGGGGTGCTACCCTATGGAGGGTAGCGATGTGCGCTAGGGTGCTACCCTATTTTACAAAAGTTACAGAGCCTACTCCTCACGGGCTCGTTGTCCTCTTCAAATGGTACGTGAGCATTCTTCATGTTCGGCCTCCTTAGGGGGAACCTTCTGCAGCCTAGGGATGGCTCCTCCTCAGACCCAATCTTGACACGTTCTGTCTCCTCGGACTTAGCTTCCGACGGCTCGGACTCCTCCGACTCAGCTTTCCGGCAGCTTGGACTCCTCCGAGCTGGATATAATAACCTCTTTGCCCTTTGCTTGTTGAGCCCACTGGCTAGGCGTGAACCAGACAAGAAGCACTCGTTCAACCTCTTTCGTTGTCCTCTTCAGATGGTACATGGGCATTCTTCATGTTTGGCCTCCTTAGGGAAACCTTCTATGGCCTCGGGTGGCTCCTCCTCAGACTCAGTCTCGACACAGTCTGTCTCCTCGGACTTAGCTTCCGGCGGTTCGGACTCCTCCGACTCAGCTTTCGGCAGCTCAGACTCCTCCGAGCTAGATACAACAATCTCTTTGCCCCTTATTTGCTGAGCCCACTGGCTAGGCGTGAACCAGACAAGAAGCTCCCTAGCGCACGACGCTGCCCTCCATAGGGTAGCACCCCAGGCCACGACGCTACCCCCAGCACTTAGTCGTTTTCCACATTTTCACGAGAGATGCAAAACTGTGTGGGCTCCGCAATACCACGCTGGTATAAGGGTAGCGCCCCAGCGTGTGGCGCTACCATAGAGAGAGTAGCACTCCAGCTTTAGGCGCTATCCAAAAGGGTTAGATTCAGAAATAGTTTTGACAAGAGGTTATTTTTTGCTAATCTTTCCCCCAAAGATTTAATTTTGTGAAATTTCACGAAATTCACTTGTTGCACGCAGTCGTCGGAGAGGACCGAGAGCCGGCCATAGCAGGACAGACATCCCGAAGAAGAAAAAGCGGTGCGTGTAGGGGTGTAAACGGATCGGATCGGATCGGATTTTGCCTTTACCATATCCTATACCATACTTTTTCATCGGATTCAGAGCGGATTCGGATGCGGATATCCGTGATGGCGAATTCGGAGGCGGAAATGGAGCGGATTCGGACCGGTAACAAAATTAATCGGATAGATACGTGTATAATTAAATTTTCAAACCATACATACAAAAATAATTGTTTGATAACTTAATAACTAACCAACTTGTAATTTATAGTGTTTACAATGACTATTTAAGTGAGATGTTGTTCGACTAACGAACTCGACAACTTACTAGATTCAAATTATGCTATATTAGACTAGACAATTTGGTAGAAAATCGGATTATTCGGATTTAAACCATCGGATAATCCTATTTAAATTTCGGATAATCCATATTTTACGCTATTTTACATACCATATCCTATACCATATCCGGGTGTCAACTTCGGAATCGGATATCCTTATCCAACGATTTATTAAAACCAAATATGGATTATTAAAAACGGTTTTAGAATCGGATATGGTGCGGAAATTATTCTATCTGTTTACAGCCCTAGGTGCGTGGCAGCAGCCCTGTGCACGGCAGCGTATCCTCTCGGCAAGGCAGAGAGAGCAGAGAGCAGAGTGGGCAGACGAGAGCGCAGCGCGTCGCAGTCGTTGTTGATCCGCTGAGTGAGACCGGTCAAGACCGAGCGTCCACCATATGATGAAGACGGGCGTCAATGCCTGCATTGCCGCAGCAGTACGAAACCCGAACCAACAAAGCCTGCGCGCAACTCCATACCACTCTCTGCTTCTTCCGAACGGAAACAAACAAAATAGGTAAAATCGATCAAGAGCCCCCCTGAGAGATAGACAGGAGAGATCGTCGTTGTGTGTGTGTGCGCTCCCCATCTTGGGACGATCTTTCTCCCCCACCGCAAGAAAACAAGGCTGCCACATCCAGCCCGGAAAAAAGAAGGAGCGAGTGCAAACAAATTTCCCACAAGCAAAACAAGCGAGAGGAGAGCAGATTCCTTCCTGGCCCCTCCTCCCCTCCACTACACACACTGTCCTCCTCTCACGCATTCCCCATCCGCTCCTTTCGCCCGTCATCATGGCGGGACGACGCCGCCACCAGCTCCTATAACCCCGCCCCGATCATCCGGAACGGACTGCTTCTCATTAGCAACCACTCGTAGCAGTCACCTCAGCGATGGGTTGCAAGGGGTCCAAGCTGGACCAGCAGGAGGCGGTGGCGCTCTGCCGCGGCCGCGCCGACCTGCTCGCCACCGCCGCGCGCCACCGCGACGCGCTCGCCGACGCGCACGCCGCGCTCGCCGCCTCCCTCGCCTCCGTCTCCTCCTCGCTACACCTCCTCCTCCACTCCGCCCCGCCGCGCCTCGCGCTCCCGGCCGCCACGGCAGGCGGCAAGACCGTCGACCCCCCTTCGCCGACGCCTCCAGCGGCGCACGTGCAACCCTCCTCGTCCCACATCGACTTCGCCACCTCCTCCTCCTCCGGATCCGACTCCGGCTCCGTCGCCTCCTCCTCGCCTCCCCACCGCCGCGCCGCCCACCACCACGAGCAACCCTGCCACCCGCACTACGCGCTCCACTCGTCGTTCCCGCCGCATTACGGCTTCTCCCCCTACGCCTACGCCTACGCGCCCGATCCTCCTCCTCCCCCCTTCGGCTACCCGCCGCCGCTGCAGCTCTACTACGCGCGGAGCCGCCCGCCCCCGGCCTCGGTCGCCCTCGAGCACCGCGCGCCGGCCCCCGAGCGCGTCTACTTCGGCAGCTCCTTCGAACCCACCCCGCGCGCGCACTACGCCTACGGAGGTGAGCCCGCCACCACGCCACCAGCCCAACCCACGCCGTCGCCGCCCAGGGCCACCTCCAGCTGGGACTTCTTCAACGTCTTCGACGTCCACGACAACTACTGCTACGACGCTGCCGGCGCCGGCAACACGGCAGCCACGACGCCGTACGCGTCAAGCCGGTGCTCGCGGGAGGTCAGGGAGGAGGAGGGCATCCCGGACCTCGAGGAGGACGACGCCGCCGCCGTCAAGGAGGTGGCCACCGAGTACCACCACCATGGGGCCGGGACCCGTAGTAGCCGGCGCAGCTCGCTCGGCTGCGTCAGCAGCAGCATTGCGGAGGACAGTGATGAGGAGGAGAGTTGTGCTGTCGATAAGGGAGTGGTCGGCGCCGGGGGTGGCGGCATGACGCGGCCTAGTGTCGCGGCTTCCGTGCAGGCTCACGGCAAGTCTTCTGACATTGCCGGCGAGATCAAGGCTCAGTTTGTTCGAGCGGCAGAGGCAGTTTGGGCGCTGGCGCCGCTCCTGGAGGTCGAGAGGCGGAGCTACCAGTACCATCCCAGGAGAGCAGTGTACCACGGTGAGCTATTTGTAGTTTCAACAACTTTCATACAGTTTACCACTACTATCAGTTTTGTGTATGTGAGCTAGAGCTACTTGTTCTTTCAAGAACTTGCATATATTCAAATTTGTCACTGATTGATTTTTTGGTATTTCGAAATAGTTTCCTCTCGGATGGTGGCATCCACTGCATTGCCGAAACACGAGGAGTTGGATACCGGAGGAAGTGAGAAGGTTGCAGGAGGGAGGAGCTTATCTTTGACCCTGCAGAGACTCTATATCTGGGAGAAGAAACTATATAACGAGGTTAAGGTATGTATCTACGTGTGAAATATTCACCTTATTAATTGGTTTTCGTTCAAGTGATGCCTGAATTTACTGTGTGCTGGAATGATCTCTGACTAACTTAGTAATTCTCTCACGTTCGAATACTTTAAAAAGGTAATTGATATGTACTAGGATGCAAATCTCTTGCTCGAGTCTGTTTAAAACAACTGGTTACGAATCCACAGGTCTTTACCAGACGCATGTTGTCATTCATTTTATAATGGCGAGTTTTGTCTGGCGACAACATCCTTAAGCAGCTGCCAGTAGCAGGGCATTAGGATGCTATACAGAATAAGAAAAGGATGATATCAACGCAGTGCCATGTGTGCTGCTTGATTGGTATAATGGTTTATTTTATTAACAGTGTGTAAAATTTCCTTTCTGCCTACCCAAAACCAGATTAAGAAGGTTTATGTTTACTTGTCATGTGTCAAGAGATCTTATCAGTTAATTTTAAAAAAGAGATCTTATCAGTTTTGTAATAGTATTAAAGGAGTTTTTAAGTTGTGGGTTTTACTTATGATGCATAATAACATTATATTTTAGTTAGACTGTTATTAGCTCCTTAGTAAATAAATAAACGTTTTAAGATGGAGCTCTCTTATGTTGCACTAGTTTCAGTAATGTGGGATGTGTTTTTTTATATCGAGGAGGAGACATATGCTTTACATGTGCAGACTCGCTGTAGATTCCATGCTATATATTTGGTTACTTTTTAATATGGTTTCCTCTTTCAGTCCGAAGAGAAAATGCGTCTCCTGCTTGCCAAGAACTTAAAGAGGCTGAAGTTCTTGGATCAAAAGGGTGCTGAAGCTCACAAGATCGATGCGACTCAAAATTTGGTCAAGAAGTTGTCGACAAAAATAAGAATAGCTGTCCGAGTTATTGCCAAGGTTTCAAAAAAGATAGACAGAGTAAGGGATGAGGAACTGTGGCCACAAATTAAGGTCTTAATCCAAGGGTACGCTCTCTTTTCGCCCTGATATATGCTGGCAGATATTTCAATTAAGATCCCTTTTGGTACACTGTTTCTTTCTTTACATTCTTAGTTCAGAAGGTTATTAGGTTCCAAAGCAATTGTCTGGAAATCGATGCATATCGTAGAAACTAACTCTACGGTCCCGCGTTTACATCTTGTGATTTTATTTTACTCCACTAGTCCACTGCTCATGTATTTGAAAAAGGCTCACTTGACGAATAATCTTGATTTTTATATTACCTGCAAAAAAACTAGATTCTTATATGCTTTAATCATATGTGGGTGAACTTTCCTGAATATTCTCAGTTTCATTCTTACTTATCTTACATTGCCTACCCCGTGAGAGCTAGCTTGCATCAAAAGACTGACTGTCCTCTTTGTAGGTTTGTGAAAATGTGGCAAGAAAAGCTGGAGTGCTACCAGAGACAGTGTCAAGCGATATCGGAGGCCAAAAATTTGGATTCAGTTATCTCTGGTGGAATCAGTCAGGATGTAGCAATGGAGCTTGAAGTAGACTTGGTTAAATGCATCGTAAATTTCTCCTCTTGGGTGAATGCGCAAAGGAGCTTTGTGAAGGCATTGAATGGATGGCTGGCACTCTGTCTTGACTATCGGCAGGAGGCGACACCTGATGGCACTCGTCCGTATTCTCCTGGAAGAGTGGGTGCACCGCTTGTGTTCATCATCTGCAACAACTGGTCGCAAGCTATGGATCCGATTTCTGAGAACGAAGTGGTGACCGCTATGCAAGCTCTTGTATCCAGTGTTCGCAGCCTGTGTGAGCACAAAAATGTTGAGCAAAGCGAGCAGATCATTATAATCCGAGAAAGAGAAAAGTGGAACAAGATTCTGGCAAGGAAGTCCGTAGAGATCAACAAGGAGACGGATACACTTAACAGAAAGCTGGCCCTGGTACCAGGCCGGCAGAACCTGCTTCCAACGGCACAAACATACCAGGCGCATTTTCTCGAGTCAGACAGTCTGCATGTAAGTTTGAGGCGGGTTCTTCAAGCCCTGGAGAGCTTCGCCTCCAGCTCCCTGCAGGCTTTCCAGGAGACTCTCAGACATACTGAAGAGGAAATCTTATCAAGAAAAAATGCGTCAGTTTCATAGCCTGATGTTGCATCTGATAGTAGACCGAGCACAGCTTATAAAATACGGTGATCACCTCATGTCCTCAACTGCCGGCTTCGGTGCTGAATGTGCTTAGGCAAATGCTTACTGCAGATCGATTTTGGTGGAGAAACTCTGACTTACTTAAGTTTTAGTAACTGGCCGAGATATGCCAATCTAGTTCAGATAAATCTTGGTCCATCAGACTGGAGCAGTAATTGAAGTAGCAGTACTAGGTACATATAGGCAAAGTGCTACGAGTAGTATTTATGTGGCATGGGTACGTGAACTAATCAGCCCAAATATTTTTTGTTGCTTTTTGGCCCCCATTACCCTATATATAAAAGTTGGTCAGATTCACTCCCCAATCCAACATCCACGTCATCCTATTTTCATCAGCCGTCCGATCGGAGCAACAGACGGACCAGATCGCAAGTTTCTGGACGCAAAACACCCATTACTAAAGCACCGGTCTCTCCACCAATCGCGACGCAGCACGTCGCCCGGTCACCGGCAGGTGACATCCGGTTCCACTAGTCACCACACATGTTTTCCACATAAACGCCTCGAAGATCCGCGCAGTAACCCGCGGTCTAAACTTTAGCACAGCGAAGGACTCAATTCAGAATATGAAATAGTTCAGATGCTTTTCTGCAACCCCACCCCGCATAATCCCCCACCCCTTCCTTCTCTCTCCCGCACCTCCCGAGTTCGCCGCCGCCAACGCGCCGCTCGCCTCCTCCTGCGCCCCCGCCATCTCCCGCGACCCCGCCCCTCCACCCGTGCCGCCCCGCCTCCTCCCGCGCCGCCGTGCCTCCGCCCGCGATGCCCCGCCTCCTCCCGCGCCGTCGTGCTCCCTCTCGCGCCCCCCTGCTCCCGTGCCGCGGCGCCTCTGCTCGCGCCGCCGCGCCTCCTCCCGCTCTGCCCCGCCTCCTCCAGTGCTGCTACGCCTCCTCCCGGAACCTCCCGCGCCGCCCCGCCTTCTCCCGCACCGTAAACAACGGTGAGGCATGCCCTAGCGCCGCCCGTCCGCACGCCTCGCCCCCACACCTCCACCACATCCGGGATCCGCGAGAGGAGGCCGCCGGCGACCATGCTGGTACTCTTCTTTCCCCTCCATCCTCTACACCGCCCACGAGAGGAAGCCGTCGACCACGCACCGGTGACCACAGTGGTACTCCTCTTCCCCCTCCATCCTCTACACCGTTTTACCATAAGCTGGATGCACTTTATTCCAAAGTTATTGTCATGGTCTCTAGGTGAAATTGTTTGTGGGGAATGCACATCTTCAGTTAGTTCCATGTACATGCTGAATTTATCATTCCCCACCAGCTAGAAGAAGCAATCAACCACTCTATTGCCTAGATGTAGTCTTTTCAGTAAGGATTGTCATTTACTGTTTTCTCAAGAAGTTCTGAAGCAGCTCTAAGTCTACCTTCATATACTCACGGTCGATCTCCTGATCTCCTGTTGGATGCAGGATGTGCTTCTCAGGTTGAATTGTCGTTTTATCTCCTCCTCTATGCTTGCCTGTAACGGTACTCTTAACTTTTCACAGGCAAGCTTAGTGAATAATACTTTTTTGTAAAAAAATGGTAGGGTATGCATTGTTTAATTTTTTGCCTGATCCTCAGTGTGATGAAATTAAATTTGTACTGCGCAGACAACTCTCCCACATATGTTGTAGAGTATGTAATCAAAGGATCATTTTCCTTGTTGTTGAGTATGTATTGCTTCCAGTCACTTGCCTCCATGCCAACATACTAGGTGCCAACATTCTTCTCAGTTTCTTTCTGAATTATGATCTCTTTTCAGTTGCATTTACCTGACCAAAGCGTTTGGTGTTCCTCTTAAATGGTGGTATCCACATTTGTTTAGCGTTAGTGTAATATATTTGCATCCGGTTACCCATGTGAAAGAACATCGTATGTCAAACATTTAACATTGCTCAGAAGCTTTCGCTTCAGGTTTTTTTTCTCATCACGTTAATTAGTTCATTTGGAAACTGAATGCTTGTGTCTGCAAGACTACCAATAATGGATGTTATTGGTGATTGTATCCTACTTCAGCTTTTAGGATGATAGCGGAAGGTCTTCCGAAAACTTGAGGTATCTTTAGAGTAGTCAAGCTACGCTTTGTCGACGCTGAAATACGAAGGGTTCCACTTTACACTGGTTGTCCAGTACAGTAGTATCATGGAGAAAAAACTAAGGTAGCAATATTTCGAAATGAGGAGCAAATCATGGATGGTAATCTTTCCAAATTGTAAATTGAGATATTACCAGTCCATGCTGATTTCTTTACCGAGAGAGAGTGGGAGGAGGCTATGGATATTGCAAAACAAACCATGCACTTATGTAGGCATATATTGGTTGGTGACTAACGAGGGGTTTAACAACCAATATTATAAGGTGAAGGAGGTTCAGTAAATGATGTATCACTGATTATTTAACTACCAATTTACAATAAGCAAATCAGATTACTGATAAATATATACTTTCACTAGATTTAGATTATATCATTTCTGTTACAGTGGCCATGTTCTTATAAAGGGGGACGATTAATTACTTTTGCTTCATGTGTTCTTCTTTCTGCAAGTATTTTTGCTTTGGCTGCCTAAAATGTAAATATCTCAAGGTCTAAATACACACAAGAAGAAAGTTTGTTGTTCTATAGTCGTTCCCTGATAATTACAACCTGCTAGGTCTCATCGTTGCTGCCTTTTGATATATTGTGTTCACTTATGAAACAATCATTTTTTCCGTTTCAGCTTTGTCTTCATTTTTCTTGAGTAATTTTTAAAGTAATTTCAGAAGCGAATGAAGAGAGGATGATTAGCGTAAACAAAGATTGTGGTGCTGAAATTTTCTTACGAAATGAAACTAATTTAGATAATAGGCCTACTCTGCCCTCAGCCTAATGCGCGCATATCAGCTTGGCTAGGGTCTGGTGTATTGTTGCCTACATGTATTATAACCTTTTCCATGTTACAATGATAGCTGGCTGCTTTACCATTGATCAAGTAAACCTGAAAAATTATAATGACCATTCTAAAGTTTAGATGATACCACAATGCTGTGAACTTTGTAGATAATTGATGGAAAAGGAGCTATCGGTTGAAAGAGGACACTGAGAATTGTTTCCTCAAGAAGGTTAGCTGTAATTCATTATGTCTACCTGATGGGAAATTCTTAATTTTGTTCCTATACCCTCTCAAGTTTCTATTGTTACACTGGAGCGGGCTACTAACCTTGATCTTTGCCTCTCAATGTCTCATCGAAAACAGAGTCATGGAGGCTTGTGTGCTACACTAATACAATCATAGGAAACAAGGGGAATTTCAGGTTTCCATCTACAGGAGTATGTGATTTCCTAATAACATGATGTAATATTTTTTTGTCCTCAGGAGTATATATAAAAGATAAGCTGATTGACACTCTTATCTAATTGTGCTCGAATGGTTCATTGCTGTGAAAATGCTTATGGTCACAACGACGGCTCAGATGGTTCATTGCAGGAGGTCAGTTCTTATTTCCTTGATATTGTTGCAATATATTTTCTATCTATGTCAATAGCTTGAAGGTTAAGGCTTCCTTAGTTCTTTATTGCATCAGTTTTAGGCTAACAAACAATATACTTGATCAGTTTTATGTTGCGGCCTTCTATTCTTAAATTTCACTTTGCTTTCTGCTTCATTGTGTCCACGGTTTGTGCGAACAATTTATTTTGCAGGATAACAAGTGAACCCCGATTAAAGTTTTAGTTGAACATTAGTACTCAATGTTGTAGGGCAATTATGGTTGTGTTGGTTCAAAATAAGATTTTAGGGCCATTAGATGTTCCATGCTTGCATTCTAAAGAAAGAATTGCATGTTCTAGGCTCCGTCTTACTTGCAGAGTATATGGTTTCTTTATCCAGCCATTTTCCTCTTCATATTGAAGTCAAAATACATGTTCAAGCAGCTACCATGCTAATGATATAATAGTTCAGTACATGCCGGTTGCGTTTTGTTAATTTCAGTTGGTTTTTTTTGTTAGAATGTTGCGTATCCAATAGCAACTTTGTTTCAGTTACATGCTTGCAGATGATCGGATTATGAGTTTAGAATTAGTGGTGGTGACACTTGCTAATTAGGAATCTTCAAGAACAGTTTGGTGAATAATAATAAGGTGAGTTGCCCCTCTCTCTTTTGAACAGGGTCGTGATTATTCTTTCCCTGTTAATTTTAGGGAGATGCTTGTGATGTGGTTGTTAAAACTTACCAAAAAGATAATACGATGAAGAGATACATGAATAGTACTGTTTAAATCAAAGTCTTTGTACTTTTTACAAGAAGGTAAAATACATGACTACTGTTTTCCGGCAAGGAAGTTACATATCTATTCAAATAGATAGACCTGTTATGGGACATTCTTAAATCCATACAAATTAAAGCCCAAGATAATTGCAGCATGTACGTTATGTGCAGTGTGTCCATGCCGTGCTTAAAGGATCACCCATTTCTCATGTGTTTCTCTCTATGTTGTAGTTGCTGATCAGCAAGAGAAGCGCAAACTCTGGAATCGAGTTTCTAATCCATCCAGTGGTACTATGGTAGTCGTGGCTCTCGACCTCGCTGCATTTGGCTCTGTCGCAAGTACCCTTTCCCCCCTTCTCTTCCATTGTCCCGTCTTGCCGTTGTAGTTCATATGATAGGGCATTTGATTTTGCTCTTTAAAGAGGTTCATACGTTCACAAAGGACTTAAATTCCATTCTTATGGTGCATATTGTAAGTGCGAGTCTATCTTGAGATCATTGAGTTTATATTGCTCTATACCAGATAACCAATTTATCTTGCATGATCATGGTTTGATTACTTCTATTTGATTCGCTATGCAATTTTATGATTGAGGTTTGAAGGATGAAGAGCTAGGCAAATACTTTTACCAGCTGCCATTAGGGGTCTTATGTGTGTCTTTGTAGTTAATGATGGACAATACATAAAAGCGACATAACATTCTATTTACGTTTTAAATTTACTAAATGAACCTACTTGAAAGTGGAAACCTGAAAGCATCAAACTTTGTTTTTATCTACTGGTGCTTTATTTATTCTGTTTGCTCTATGTGGTATACCGCTTCAGAGATAGGATAGGTTGTATGTAGCTCCAACACAATCCAATCCCATACATTTGTAGGTGCATCGGATTCACTAAAATGGCAAGAGATGCAAAACGTGTCATATTGATGATGTTGATTTGTGTCCATGTGCTTATCTGGTTTAGGACATGTATTTTAGCTAGAAAACTTATGTCTTTGATTGAACGGAATATGCCCTATAGGCACTTAATAAACATAGTTTATAGGTTATATTCCAATTGTTCATTATATGTTTTATATCATGCTATAACTGTATTAAGCGGAAACATTAATACAGGTGTGGTAGGTAAACAACCAGGTCCCTTGTAACCTCTACTAAGCCTAGTTTCGTTGCGCGATTGATGATCGAGGTTTTCCGATCATAGGGCATGGCGCCGGTCGGCAATGAAAGTCATATCGTTGGTGTAACGATGTGATGGACATACCCAGTATTTATAGGACATAGTCATTACGCCTTAAGACCGTGAGACCAACTCTTATTGTTATTCCTGTAAGATACTTTGATTGCACCAAACGTCATATCTTATTTAGTGTGACAATAACGATGATACTTTTGGGTATCAGAAGGGGGTAGTTGAGACGAGGGGTCAACAGCGGGACTTGTCAGTACGCATAGCCTGATATATACTCTAGGGCCCACTCGGTGAGATTATGTTAAATGAGTTTGCAAACATGTGACTAGCTCACCAGCTGACATTATATCATGGACGAGTAGAAGATAGTGTTGTCGGTAACGAGATCATGCTAGGTATGGATATATCTGAGAATGATGCTCGGACACGCTAAGTATCGCCATGACAAAGGGTTTAAGACTATACGTCCAGATTTGATAGATGAAAGTCATTCGTTATATCATAGAGATTAATTCATGGGGTCCAGGCCTATGAGTTAGTCATTGATCGGAGAGGAGTCTCGATCATGCCTGTTATTATATCAAACCGTTAGGGTAACACACTTAAGGGGTTTCGACAAGACAACCGGAAAGGAAAGAGATCACCGGGAACGGCCCGGGAATGGTCCGATGGAGATCGGGCAACGGCGAAATAGTTTTCGGAGCTAGAATAAATTATATATAATATGTTTAATATTAATTAGTGTAATTAATGTTTAAATATGATTTTATATATTATTTTTGAATTTATTTAGCCTGATTTCCCTAAATGGGCCTTCTGGTCAAAAGAAGGCCCATAGGGGGGAAACCCTCAATGGGAAATTCGGTGGGGGGCTTGGCCGGCCTAGGTGGGCCAAATGGGGCCCACCTCACCCTCCCTAGCCGCACCAAGGCATGTGGGATAGTCCCACATTGCCTGGCTAGGAAGGTAGCTCTCCACGGGAGGCTATATAAGAAGGGGCACCCCTGGCCTTTTAATTCACCAATTAATTCCCCAATTCTCTCTCGATCTCGTGATTCCATTTTGGTCGGAGTTGCGCCGACTTGAGAGGGGGATCTCTTCCACCATAGCTCGCTGCCACGCTGCCACGCTGCTGGTGTTCTGGTTCAAGTCTTCCGCTGCTTGTCCTGGACTGGAGCTTTGGAGGTCGTCGTCTCCACCGTATGTGTGTAACGCCCTGCGAGGTGCTGCGCTAGCGGTGCTCGGAGGCCTACTTCCTCCACCCGACCTCGAGGTCATCTTTGTCGTCATCGTCGCGCCAATTTCTTTGCGACCTAGAGTGTGGTGACCCGCCTTGCCACCGCATGATTGCAGCACGCAGGACATCGATGTAAGACTTACGAAACACGGTTCCGCAAATATCACACCATCAGAGTGGTACAACAGAAACATTGCGTGGGTCCAACAGTCAACCACTTATTATTACAAGCCACATATATACAAATTCAGAAAGATCCTCTTCGGTCCACCGAGGATCCGCACTACTGGGTTCTATTTGTAAACTTAAGAGTTTACAAACAAGGGGTATTAACAAACTTAAAACCATGAAGCTCAGCAACTTATTTAGTAAAGTTCTATGTTGCTCGGCTCACTAACTACTCTAGGGCCTTGCTCTAGTATTCCTCCGCCTCTTCCTCTTGGTCACCGAAGGTGATGAGGTAGTCGACGCCTTCGACTCCACCTGATAAGTCCGGCTCGTCGTAGACCAGATTGTCTTGGTTGTAGACGTCGTAACCTTCTTCGTCTCCTGTGGCTTCAAAGTCTAAAAAGGGGTTTAAGGCAAGAGTGAGTAACAGCGTTACTCCGCAAGTTCATTATGGGAAAGTGGGAAGTTTGATGTGCTAGCTACAGCCGCTGACAATGGATTGTCGTAGGCTAATGCAAGTTTTCGGAAACATTTCTTCAAAGATTGCTTTTATTTCTGAAGAGCTATGTCCGTCAGGAGTCACAGGGCTAGGGCTTTGAGGAGCCTCCTCCTGCTGCGTTCGTCGTTCCGTCCTGGAACGTGGAGTAACATGTCACATTTATACACTCTGCAGAGGTGCGCTGCTTTACCCATAAGAGATCAAGACCTTGCTGCACAACCGGGCGTACTTTCCCGTCCACACTTCCTTGGTGTGGGGCCCAGTCAGTAATCCAAGCCAATCACTGCGCCTTTCCACCATCCCCGCACACCCCCCATTACTCCGGTTGCAAGCTAGTGGGCCCCGTCCCATGCTAAAACTTGCTGACCAGTGGGCACCGTCCCAAGCTGGTCCCGAAGCCAACCTTCAATAGATGCTAGAAGCCACAACCCGAAGGTGAGGTTATTATCCTGGCCACCTCAAGATCAGCGGATTTACACACCGCCCGGCTTTGATCTAGTCACCCGTTGGTGTACGAGAGGAAAAGGACACAACTGACTTCTCCTTCCCATTTCGGATCTTATGGTTGCGCGTGATATACGGCGCAAGAATCACTGACGACATTGATGATTAACTCCTAGGGGTATTACTTTCCATATGCAGTGGAACCTCCACCAACCACAGACAACCATGGTTCCACTGCCCACCATAGTTGGTTAATCAGTCACCCTGGACTGGTAACCCAATAGTATTGTTATTTATGAAAATAAGATTTTGATTTTTCAATGCATATGTGATACGATATAGTATTTGACAAATGTTTTGCTATAAAATATTTCAACGGACATGAGCAAGTGATGAACTTGCCTGGTGACTGAGAGGTAGTGCAATTCGAAGCTTCAGACTGACCCGGGACCTCGGGTTCTGAAATAAGTATTATTGTCTCATAAGACAATGTTTGAAAGAAGCAATGGATGCTATGCTGCATGATTCTGCTATGCATGATTTGAATTTGGGTCTAGGAATTTAGCGTTGTTTTAGGTATGGCTTATATTCTTTTGTTTATTTTTATTTATTTAATTAAAATCTTTAGAGGAATGGGTTATTTAAAAATAATTCAGAGGTGTGTAAAATTAAATGATTGGATTAGTACTATTATTCTGGTTATTATATATATATTTTTTTAATAGAAAAATCCATGTGTATTGAATTTAGGATTTTAAATCTTTTATCAGAATAAAGACTATAAAAATAAGTTTAAGAATTTTATCTTTAGAAGAAAATTCAGAATAAAATAGTTTTGAATAGATTATATTTTTCTGAATTCAAAACTTATTTTAAAATTTTAGTTTTCATTTATTTGCCATCTATTTGTTTTATTTCTTTTATTGTGAATTTTATTTATTTATTTATTATTATTTATTTTTTTTGGCTGGGAGAAAAATCAGTGGGCTTAGCCCACTGACTGGTGGGCCAGAGTTGTCATGGGTGGAGCCATCAACCGGCCCGACCGAACCGGTCAACGCCTAGACGCTGCCCTAACCTCTCCTTCCCCGATCCCCTTTGCCTCCCGTGCGACGGAATCGCCGCCGCGGTCGCCTCCTTGCTCCGACCATCTCCGGCAGTCTCCGCCGCCGTCCCCATGCGCCATCGACGCGCTGCACCGCGGTCTACCCTCCTGTCCGCGGTTTCTCGCCGAATCGGTCCTCGCGCGGCCGTGCCCTCTTCGGTCCCGAGCTAGGGTTTCCGCCGTCGGCCCTTTTGCGGCTCCGGCGGTCCTCCGGTGATTCTGGTGCACGAGGAAGATGTCCCCACGTTGCTCTGCGGCGGCCACGTGGGCACTGCCCCACCACGCCGTCGTGGTTGCGCTTGGGCGCTGGTGAGCTTCCCGTTCTTCTTCGCCCTTCTCTCTCTCACATATGGGCCCGAGGCCGTGCTCTGTGAAGGTCGCTTGTAGTTTGATTTCTTAGCTTTTGGCAGGCTCGGTTTATTGCAGCCAGTGTGTGGCTTGTGCTGTGAGACAGATGTGCTTCAAGAATTTGCACTGGTTGAATCCAGTGTTGTGGTCCTTCTGGTCCTATGGTATTTTCTGTATTTGGTGGGTGCTACTTTGAATCACTCAGATTCAGAGATGTGCCACAGAACTGTTAACTGAAACAAATGTTCAGTTAATTGACAAAAGCTTTGTTGCTTTACTAGTAAATGATTCCTTGGATTCTAATTCCAGGAAGATGATATGATAAGTAAATAGATGATTCCTTGGTTAAGTTGACAGGATTTTATATAGGTTTGTGCTTGTGGTGCTATTTCCATTGGATTTAGTGCCCAGCAAAACTGTATCTTATCCAACTCTCCTTAGCTAATTACTTCAGCAAGGAATTGTTTTGTGTTACCCCAGCCAGTGATGCATAAGCTGAGGCTGTTTGTGCTTGAGGCCTGTGTTTGGTGCTGGTATAAAATTTATTTGTTGCCCCCCCTTGCCTATGATGCATAGACTGAGGCTCCTGGCTTTTCAAAAAGAACAGATACTGGTGTGCCTTTTATAAAATCCCAGTGAGGAGTTGTGCATACCATTTGCATGCATCTCTGAGGGTTAGCACTCGATAGAATAACCCATGCATCTACCAACCTATTCACTTGCAAAATAAGTTGAGGATCAACCTCCTGGCAAGTTGTGGTGTGGTTCTGGGTTGCTGTAGAGTCTTGATCACTTGTTCCCTTTCCTTGTATGTACTCAGCCCTTCTCCTCCTTGTTTATGCACAGCCCTTCTCCTCCTTGGTGCTGCTTACCATCATCTTGCCTTGCTTTCAGCAGAGGTGGGGTTTTGGTGTAGTGGTGCTAGGTGGATGAAGTGATTTGGTGAGATGGATTGGGTGCTGAACAGAGATGAACAGATGCTGGTGCTGGTTATGCTACGTTGTGAGCTGAAGTGAGCAAGTGCATTTGCCTCACTTGCTAGCCACGGCAGTGTTCCCTTATCCCTGCTGCTGCAGCTGTGCTGGTGACAGCAGTGACTCTTTGCATGTGTGATAGAGCTGCCTGCATACTAGCTTGCCCAGGTCCTGTGCTTGGAGCTGATCCCTTCGGCTCTCTTTGAGATTATCCTGATTGTGGGAGTTATTTTGTGCTGCCAACTGGCCTTTCCCTAATCCAGACCTTAATGTGGTGTTGAGACTAAATTATTTGATGAGAACAGATGCTAACCTTGGTTAAGGTCCTTAACTCGATGATGAGACTAACAGTGCATTTCACTGTTAATCTGAGAGTATTACAACACTAACCCACTTTGAGTTTTTCTTTACTTGCTTTGTTTTCTTTTTGTCTTTCAGGAAGAAGATTAGTGTGGGTTGAGATGATGAAAAGATTTGAAGAATCAGGATGCAAGACTTAGTCTACTAAGGAATTTTTATTTCTCTTATGTAATTCCTTATTTATTCGATTCCATTTGATTATTTGTAAAGACAATGTATACTATTGCTGTAAATCAATAAAGCATTCCTTGTTGTGTTTCATAATTGTAACTTATATTTGTAATCATTTAATTTGTGAATTACCTCTTTATTATTATTTACTTATTATTTATTTTTTGTTTGCTCTTTTTATTCAAATTATTTAATTATTAGAATTTGCTCAAATCCCCTCAAACAGAGAAAATACCTAAAGGTCATGTCAAAATTTATCACAATCATCTCAATTGAACTATACCCTACTCAATGAGTTGAAAGAAACTTTGATCACCTCAGGTTTTCAAGTTGCAAAAAATTTATTCGAGTTTTAAGATGCATGGATGCAAATGCACAAAATCTACTTCTACCCTCCGAGGTTTCCTAAACGCTGGGACGTTACAGTCTTTCCCCCTTAACCAGAACTTCGTCCCGAAGTTATAACTTTGTGTACCTGAAGAACTTTGGATAGGCTTGTCTCAGGTCATCTTCCTTCTCCCAGGTGGCTTCTCGTTCCGGATGGTTTTTCCATTGGACCTTGCAAAACTTTATTACTCGGTTTCTGAGTCTTTTCCAGTTTTCTCCTAGTATCTTCACTGGTTCTTCGACATAAGTTAGGTCTGCTTGTAAATCTAATTCTTCATGTGAAACAGAATCCTCTGGTGCCTTCAAGCATTTTCGCAGTTGTGATACGTGAAAAACATTATGTACCTGCTTCAGCTTTTCAGGTAACTCAAGTGTAAAGGCTACATTCCGATTCTGTGCCAAAATCTTGAAAGGTCGAATATACCTGGGACTGAGTTTCCCTTTTACTCCAAATCTCTTAACTCCCTTCATCGGACTCACTCTAAGGTAAACCAAATCTCCTACGTTAGGTTTCCATGTCCTACGCTTCTGGTCTGCATAACTCTTCTGACGACTCTGAGCTATCTTCAAGCGATCCCGAATTATGTCAATTATGTTTTGCTTCTCCTTGACATAATCTGGTGCAAACTCCTGGTTACCACCGGGCTCATACCAACATATTGGTGATCTGCACCTGCGCCCGTATAGTACTTCAAAGGGTGCTGCCTTCAAACTGCTATGATAACTGTTGTTGTAGGAAAATTCTGCTAGTGGTAAGTGTTCATCCCATGAACCTCCGAAATCCAAAGCACAAGCTCGTAGCATGTCTTCTAGTATCTGATTAGTCCTTTCTGTTTGACCTCCTGTTTGTGGATGATATGCAGTACTGAAGTCTAGTTGTGATCCCAGAGCTTCATGCATTTTTTTCCAGAATACTGATGTGAACACGGATCCTCGATCCGACACTATCCTTTTGGGAACTCCATGCTTACTTACAATCTCCTTAACATAAAGGTCAACTAGCTTTTTGGCATTATCCTTCTGATTTACTGGCAGGAAATGTGCACTCTTGGTGAATCGATCTACGATCACCCATATCATATCCTTATGTTTCCTGGTTATTGGTAAACCAGTGATGAAATCCATTCCGATTTCCTCCCATTTCCATTCAGGAATCTCTAGAGGTTGTAGTAGTCCTGCTGGATTCTGGTGTTCTGCCTTAACTCGTTGACATGTATGACATTCCGCAACGTATTGAGCGATGTCCCTCTTCATATTATTCCACCAGAATAGCTCCTTGAGATCCATGTACATCTTGGTGCTTCCGGGGTGGATTGAGTAAGGTGTCTCATGTGCCTCCCGAAGTATCAATCCTTTGATTTGAGGGATGTCTGGCACACATAATCTTTGATGGAACCATAATGATCCATAATCACCCAACCGGAATTCTGATGGTCTTCCTTCTCCTATCCTACGGATTTCTTCTTTGATGAAAGAATCCTCGTCTTGACGTCGGATTATCTCATTCCGAAGGTCACTTTGCGGTTCTTCCATCACCCTTAAAGTATTCAAACTCCCTAACGACTGAACCTCCACTATCTGGATTTCCAACCGCTCCAGATCCATTTTCAGCTCCTGGGGTAACTCTCTGTTGATTGGTTGGTTATCCATACTCTTTCTGCTTAGAGCATCAGCTACGACATTGGCTTTCCCTGGAGTATAGTTGATGTTGAGATCATAATCCTTAATCAACTCCAGCCATCTTCTTTGCCTCATGTTTAACTCCTTTTGGGTAAAGAAGTACTTGAGGCTTTTATGATCAGTGTACAGCTCACATCTGGCCCCATAGAGAAATTGTCTCCATTTCTTCAAAGCGTAAACAACTGCTGCAAGCTCAAGATCGTGTGTTGGGTAGTTGATTTCATGGGGTTTGAGCTGTCTGGAAGCATAAGCTATTACCTTCCGCTCTTGCATCAATACACATCCTAATCCATTCTTAGATGCATCACAGTAAACGATATAATCCTTGCCTGGTTCTGGTAGAGCTAGGACTGGTGCTGTTGTTAGCTTGGATTTAAGCTCCTGGAAACTTGCTTCACACTTGACCGTCCACTCAAATGGAACATTCTTCCTTAACAACTTGGTCATTGGCCCAGCTATCCGAGAAATTCCCTCAATGAATCTCCTGTAATATCCGGCCATTCCCAGAAACCCTCTAATTTCCTTGACGTTTTTCGGTGATTGCCAGTCCAGAACTGCTTGTACCTTCGCCGGGTTGACTGCAATTCCCTCTTTACCGATGACATGACCAAGAAATTCCACTTGGTCAAGCCAAAACTCACACTTACTAAACTTGGCATACAACTGATGTTCTCTTAGAACTTGTAATACTGTTCTTAGATGCTTTGCATGATCCTCTTTAGTCTTGGAGTATACCAGAATATCATCAATAAAGACGATCACAAACTTATCCAGATACGGCATGAAGATCTTGTTCATCAGATTCATGAAAATTGCTGGTGCGTTAGTCAATCCGAATGGAACAACTAAGTATTCATGGTGTCCGTACCTGGAGACAAATGCTGTTTTTGGTACATCCTCTGGTTTTATCTTAATTTGATGGTAACCTGATCTGAGATCTATCTTGGAGAATACTCCAGCTCCCTGAACTTGGTCGAACAAATCCTGAATTCTAGGTAAAGGATATTTGTTCTTGATGGTAACGTGATTCAGGTTCCTGAAGTCACAACACATTCTTCTTCCTCCATCTCTTTTATCCACGAAGATGACAGGTGATCCCCAGGGTGATACACTTTCCCTGATGAATCCTTTGCCTTCCAGCTCATCAAGCTGCTCTTTGAGTTCCTTCAGCTCCTTCGGACCCATCTTATATGGCGCTTGAGCTATCGGTGAGGTACCGGGAATTAAATCAATGGTGAATTCTATCTCCCGACCAGGTGGCATACCTGGTAATTCTTGTGGAAACACATCTTGGAATTCCTTAACCACGGGTATATCCTCAATTCGGACTTCCTTCATGGAATTTAATTGTATTCCCACCTCCAAGTGATTGTGCCGATCCCCTTGATATACAATCCGGCCTCCTCCTAGAGTCCGAAGTGATATAGTCTTGTCCTCACAATTTATAATTGCTCCATTATCCGTTAACCAATTCATCCCTAAGATGGCATCTATATCGCTCAATGGTATCACATACAAATCTGCATAGTAGGTCTGTCCACAAATCATAATCACCTGATCCACTTTCATCTGAGTGACTGTAATCATCCCTCCTGCTGACCAAACTGAGATAGGCGTTTCTAACGTCCCACATCTAATCCCATACTTATCAACGAAATGCTGAGCCAAGAAAGTAGTAGTGGCTCCAGTATCAAATAATACTTTGCCAGGATGAGTTAGAATTTGGAGCGTACCTAGGACAGCCTTGTCAGAACGGTCTGCCTCCTCCAAGGTGGTGCAGTTAAGCTTTCCATAGGGCTTGCCTCTCTTCCCATTGCCGTCCTTACCAGAACTTACTCCCCTTGGTGGTCCACTTCCTCCTGGTCGACTTCCGCTCATTCCTGGCCTTCCTCCCATGTTCAGATTTGGACAGTCTGGCCTGATGTGACCCTCCTGACCACACCCGAAGCATACAACCTTTGGGGTCCTGCATTCCTTCTGGAGATGACCCCGCATTCCGCAACTATGGCAAACAAGGTTGCGTTTGAAATTCGGGCCCTTGTAGTTGGGTGCATTGTTTGACATGATAGTACGAGGTTTGAAAGTCAGCTTGGGTATCGATTTGCTGGGTGGAGCTCTTCTAGGTTCCACCTTCATCCGCTTGTTCCTCTCCTCCTGGACTTGCTTGAAGTCGTCCTCCCAAGTGATGGCCGCATCCACCAGCTCTTCAAAACTGGCTGCCTTGGTTAGCCTGATCTGCATTTTCATGTACGGGTGCAGTCCTCGAAGAAACCTTTTCTTCCTTTTCTCGGGCGTGTTAACATCCTCTTCGGCATACCGGGAAAGTACGTTAAACTCCCGAATGTATTTATGAACCGGTAGATTGTTCTGCGTGAGGTTCTCAAATTCCCGACGCTTCAGTTCCATCACGCTTTCAGGAATATGTGCTTCGCGGAACTTCTTCTGGAATTCTTCCCAGGTGAACACCTTGTTTGCTGGGTGAACATTCACGACATTCTCCCACCATGCTGCTGCTGGTCCCGATAACAGATGCACCGCGTAGCGCACCCTTTCTTGGTCAGAGCACCCTACCGTCAATAGTTTCCTGGAAGTGTCACGGAGCCAGTCCTCCGCGTCCATCGGCTCTGCTGCTACTGCGAACGGAAGTGGTTTAGCTTCTTGGAAATTCTTTAGAGTAACTCCCCGAAATCCCTCGGGTTCCCTTTCTCCTCCTGCCTTTTGTAGCAGGGCTTCCATAAACTTGTTCTGGTTCTCCTGATCCTTCCTTCGGTTTTCTTCCATCGTCATCAGATATTGAGCAAACTGTTGCGATGTCATCAGAAGTGGTGGTGGTGGCAACCCTCCTTGTCCAGCTTCAGCTTCCTCCTTCTGTTCAGTCTCCCTTTCGACCCGAGCTCTCTCCTCCTCCGTTATCTCTAACGCCATTTTCCCCCACGTCCTGTACAAAGAGCGAAACTCATAGTTACACCATGCAATGCTTTTTGAGCTCAACTCAGAGCACAATGCGTGTCACAGAAAGATCCAAATCCAAACAAAACCAGCAGTATATTATACATACACAAGCTCACATATACCAGGGTTCGTACAGTACCTTACTACAACTATTACAAGCTCACCCGGTATACTACATAGTTTTTCCCGGGTTCTGGGAGAACTCGCTCCCTTATTAATACATCTCATGCTCATACTCACTGAAGTACTAGATAATATACATCTCGTCACCTTTCGTCAATACATCCCGCATCAGGTCCGTCACTCCTCGCGATACCTGCCTGAGGTCCACCCGTGGTGACGTGACGTCCGGCGCACCACCTCTGGTGTGTAGGGCCTCCCTGATGGAACGTAGTCGGTATCGGAAGTGTCCAAAAACAACCCTCCCATGCCGACATAGCTCGCGGCATCCTCCACAGCGCTCTGCTCGGTCGGGTCAGCCTCCATAGGTTCCTCCTCGTCAGAGGAGATATCAATAATCACTGGAGTGGGTGGTGCTATCTCTACCACACTGTCGTCGGTGTCGTAGACAGGTACTGGATCCTGACGTGTGCCAGCGAACCAGTTGTATCTCCAACCGTCCGAGTTCTCTATCGGAGCCTCGGAATCTGAATCGTCGGGTGGTAAGGGTGGTTCTGGCTCATTAGGTGGTATCACTGGGTAGAAAATGGGCTCTGGTGTAGGTGAGTAATGGAATGGCACATCCTGTGATGGCCTCCTAGATGTGCCCTCCTCGGCTACCCTACTAGGCTCCCCTGTCTGTGTGACTACCTTCTTCCCCTGTCGCTTCCTCCTCTGAGGATCCTCTAGATCCTCCAGCATCCCATCCTTGTCCTCTACTATGACACGGTGGGTATAATAGAGAGATTCGACCACCTGTCTATACCTGTCTAGTAACCTGGACGCTAAGCGAGGCTTCGTCTTAACTAAGACTGAGTGATCCTCCAGCTTCTCCGTGGAAAGAGCATCATGTGGCAGTGCTATAAAACTCGTGCCCTCTAACTCTCCTGCCCTATTCTCCCTGATAGTGGCGATCGCCTCCAAGACAGCCTCATCGTAAGCTGCTGTAACACTGCGTCCTTCCCCACTGGGTGGAATAGGACATGGTGTAAACTCCTTGGGTATCATTACTAATACCCTATACTTTACTAACTCCTCACCCTCCTTAAATGTGTAAGTGTGGACCGGAACGGTAAGAGGGGATCCAAAAGCTTTAAGGAGTGACCTCAACTGCTCTGTAAGTGTCCCGTGAATGTCATCCAGCGTGTCGTGCTGCACCCACGTCGACTTCTCGGAACCCATCGCTTCAGAACACTGTGTAAGAATTTATAATTAGTACTAATGCATCATAATAAAGAATTATCACTCTAAAAATATGACCATGTTATTCTCGAGTGAATATACATCATATTCCTAGAGAACTCTTTACCGTTGCTCGTATACCCTACAGGCGCTATCCCATTACTAGGTTTCCAACCTAAGGTCAAAGCAATTGCTCTGATACCAGCTGTGGTGACCCGCCTTGCCACCGCATGATTGCAGCACGCAGGACATCGATGTAAGACTTACGAAACACGGTTCCGCAAATATCACACCATCAGAGTGGTACAACAGAAACATTGCGTGGGTCCAACAGTCAACCACTTATTATTACAAGCCACATATATACAAATTCAGAAAGATCCTCTTCGGTCCACCGAGGATCCGCACTACTGGGTTCTATTTGTAAACTTAAGAGTTTACAAACAAGGGGTATTAACAAACTTAAAACCATGAAGCTCAGCAACTTATTTAGTAAAGTTCTATGTTGCTCGACTCACTAACTACTCTAGGGCCTTGCTCTAGTATTCCTCCGCCTCTTCCTCTTGGTCACCGAAGGTGATGAGGTAGTCGACGCCTTCGACTCCACCTGATAAGTCCGGCTCGTCGTAGACCAGATTGTCTTGGTTGTAGACGTCGTAACCTTCTTCGTCTCCTGTGGCTTCAAAGTCTAGAAAGGGGTTTAAGGCAAGAGTGAGTAACAGCGTTACTCCGCAAGTTCATTATGGGAAAGTGGGAAGTTTGATGTGCTAGCTACAGCCGCTGACAATGGATTGTCGTAGGCTAATGCAAGTTTTCGGAAACATTTCTTCAAAGATTGCTTTTATTTCTGAAGAGCTATGTCCGTCAGGAGTCACAGGGCTAGGGCTTTGAGGAGCCTCCTTTCCTGCTGCGTTCGTCGTTCCGTCCTGGAACGTGGAGTAACATGTCACATTTATACACTCTGCAGAGGTGCGCTGCTTTACCCATAAGAGATCAAGACCTTGCTGCACAACCGGGCGTACTTTCCCGTCCACACTTCCTTGGTGTGGGGCCCAGTCAGTAATCCAAGCCAATCACTGCGCCTTTGCACCATCCCCGCACACCCCCCATTACTCCGGTTGCAAGCTAGTGGGCCCCGTCCCATGCTAAAACTTGCTGACCAGTGGGCACCGTCCCAAGCTGGTCCCGAAGCCAACCTTCAATAGATGCTAGAAGCCACAACCCGAAGGTGAGGTTATTATCCTGGCCACCTCAAGCTCAGCGGATTTACACACCGCCCGGCTTTGATCTAGTCACCCGTTGGTGTACGAGAGGTAAAGGACACAGCTGACTTCTCCTTCCCATTTCGGATCTTATGGTTGCGCGTGATATACGGCGCAAGAATCACTGACGACATTGATGATTAACTCCTAGGGGTATTACTTTCCATATGCAGTGGAACCTCCACCAACCACAGTCAACCATGGTTCCACTACCCACCATAGTTGGTTAATCAGTCACCCTGGACTGGTAACCCAATAGTATTGTTATTTATGAAAATAAGATTTTGATTTTTCAATGCATATGTGATACGATATAGTATTTGACAAATGTTTTGCTATAAAATATTTCAACGGACATGAGCAAGTGATGAACTTGCCTGGTGACTGAGAGGTAGTGCAATTCGAAGCTTCAGACTGACCCGGGACCTCGGGTTCTGAAATAAGTATTATTGTCTCATAAGACAATGTTTGAAAGAAGCAATGGATGCTATGCTGCATGATTCTGCTATGCATGATTTGAATTTGGGTCTAGGAATTTAGCGTTGTTTTAGGTATGGCTTATATTCTTTTGTTTATTTTTATTTATTTAATTAAAATCTTTAGAGGAATGGGTTATTTAAAAATAATTCAGAGGTGTGTAAAATTAAATGATTGGATTAGTACTATTATTTTGGTTATTATATATATATATTTTTTAATAGAAAAATCCATGTGTATTGAATTTAGGATTTTAAATCTTTTATCAGAATAAAGACTATAAAAATAAGTTTAAGAATTTTATCTTTAGAAGAAAATTCAGAATAAAATAATTTTGAATAGATTATATTTTTCTGAATTCAAAACTTATTTTAAAATTTTAGTTTTCATTTATTTGCCATCTATTTGTTTTATTTCTTTTATTGTGAATTTTATTTATTTATTTATTTATATATTTATTTATTTTTGGCTGGGAGAAAAATCAGTGGGCTTAGCCCACTGACTGGTGGGCCAGAGTTGTCATGGGTGGAGCCATCAACCGGCCCGACCGAACCGGTCAACGCCTAGACGCTGCCCTAACCTCTCCTTCCCCGATCCCCTTTGCCTCCCGTGCGACGGAATCGCCGCCGCGGTCGCCTCCTTGCTCCGACCATCTCCGGCAGTCTCCGCCGCCGTCCCCATGCGCCATCGACGCGCTGCACCGCGGTCTACCCTCCTGTCCGCGGTTTCTCGCCGAATCGGTCCTCGCGCGGCCGTGCCCTCTTCGGTCCCGAGCTAGGGTTTCCGCCGTCGGCCCTTTTGCGGCTCCGGCGGTCCTCCGGTGATTCTGGTGCACGAGGAAGATGTCCCCACGTTGCTCTGCGGCGGCCACGTGGGCACTGCCCCACCACGCCGTCGTGGTTGCGCTTGGGCGCTGGTGAGCTTCCCGTTCTTCTTCGCCCTTCTCTCTCTCACATATGGGCCCGAGGCCGTGCTCTGTGAAGGTCGCTTGTAGTTTGATTTCTTAGCCTTTGGCAGGCTCGGTTTATTGCAGCCAGTGTGTGGCTTGTGCTGTGAGACAGATGTGCTTCAAGAATTTGCACTGGTTGAATCCAGTGTTGTGGTCCTTCTGGTCCTATGATATTTTCTGTATTTGGTGGGTGCTACTTTGAATCACTCAGATTCAGAGATGTGCCACAGAACTGTTAACTGAAACAAATGTTCAATTAATTGACAAAAGCTTTGTTGCTTTACTAGTAAATGATTCCTTGGATTCTAATTCCAGGAAGATGATATGATAAGTAAATAGATGATTCCTTGGTTAAGTTGACAGGATTTTATATAGGTTTGTGCTTGTGGTGCTATTTCCATTGGATTTAGTGCCCAGCAAAACTGTATCTTATCCAACTCTCCTTAGCTAATTACTTCAGCAAGGAATTGTTTTGTGTTACCCCAGCCAGTGATGCATAAGCTGAGGCTGTTTGTGCTTGAGGCCTGTGTTTGGTGCTGGTATAAAATTTATTTGTTGCCCCCCCTTGCCTATGATGCATAGACTGAGGCTCCTGGCTTTTCAAAAAGAACAGATACTGGTGTGCCTTTTATAAAATCCCAGTGAGGAGTTGTGCATACCATTTGTATGCATCTCTGAGGGTTAGCACTCGACAGAATAACCCATGCATCTACCAACCTATTCACTTGCAAAATAAGTTGAGGATCAACCTCCTGGCAAGTTGTGGTGTGGTTCTGGGTTGCTGTAGAGTCTTGATCACTTGTTCCCTTTCCTTGTATGTACTCAGCCCTTCTCCTCCTTGTTTATGCACAGCCCTTCTCCTCCTTGGTGCTGCTTACCATCATCTTGCCTTGCTTTCAGCAGAGGTGGGGTTTTGGTGTAGTGGTGCTAGGTGGATGAAGTGATTTGGTGAGATGGATTGGGTGCTGAACAGAGATGAACAGATGCTGGTGCTGGTTATGCTACGTTGTGAGCTGAAGTGAGCAAGTGCATTTGCCTCACTTGCTAGCCACGGCAGTGTTCCCTTATCCCTGCTGCTGCAGCTGTGCTGGTGACAGCAGTGACTCTTTGCATGTGTGATAGAGCTGCCTGCATACTAGCTTGCCCAGGTCCTGTGCTTGGAGCTGACCCCTTCGGCTCTCTTTGAGATTATCCTGATTGTGGGAGTTATTTTGTGCTGCCAACTGGCCTTTCCCTAATCCAGACCTTAATGTGGTGCTGAGACTAAATTATTTGATGAGAACAGATGCTAACCTTGGTTAAGGTCCTTAACTCGATGATGAGACTAACAGTGCATTTCACTGTTAATCTGAGAGTATTACAACACTAACCCACTTTGAGTTTTTCTTTACTTGCTTTGTTTTCTTTTTGTCTTTCAGGAAGAAGATTAGTGTGGGTTGAGATGATGAAAAGATTTGAAGAATCAGGATGCAAGACTTAGTCTACTAAGGAATTTTTATTTCTCTTATGTAATTCCTTATTTATTCGATTCCATTTGATTATTTGTAAAGACAATGTATACTATTGCTGTAAATCAATAAAGCATTCCTTGTTGTGTTTCATAATTGTAACTTATATTTGTAATCATTTAATTTGTGAATTACCTCTTTATTATTATTTACTTATTATTTATTTTTTGTTTGCTCTTTTTATTCAAATTATTTAATTATTAGAATTTGCTCAAATCCCCTCAAACAGAGAAAATACCTAAAGGTCATGTCAAAATTTATCACAATCATCTCAATTGAACTATACCCTACTCAATGAGTTGAAAGAAACTTTGATCACCTCAGGTTTTCAAGTTGCGAAAAATTTATTCGAGTTTTAAGATGCATGGATGCAAATGCACAAAATCTACTTCTACCCTCCGAGGTTTCCTAAACGCTGGGACGTTACATAGAGGTCGGCTACGTCGTCTTCGTCGTCAACGCTTGTGCGGGATCGTAATCCCCGCTATTCGGTCTACGAGGGTATGTATTTCGATCTCCGTCGTACTTCTATATCTGCATAGTATAGATCTTGGCTAGTTTAAGGATATCGTTGCTAGGAATTTTTTTGTTTTCTGCATGCGATCTCCTTCAGTGGTATCAGAGCCGATCTATCGTAGATATAGTTGTACGCTGTTGGAACTCGTGTTCTGCACGGGGGCACCGTTCCTGTTATTTGCTACCCTCTAGCGTGCACTTGTGATTCCAGCGACATCGAGTTGATGAAGCGGCCCGGACCGACTTTACGCGTACTCTTACGTGAGACTGGTTCCACTACTTACATACGGATTGTTCCGTATCTGTGGCTGGCGGGTGTCTCTCTCTCTTTAGTTGGTCTTGCATTTTCAATGGAGGGCCCAAAAGAGATGCTTAAATATGCAATTATTGGATCGTTGTTGTGGTCATAAAGTTCGTAGATATGAAGCGGTTCTATTTACGACAGCCCCAAGCCTCGTAAAATATGCAAAAGATAAAGTAGAAGCGACTAACTTTATTTTGCAGGGCTATGTGATATGGTCAAGTTAGGTTTATTAAATTACTTATGAACTGTTGGCGCCAAGAAGAGCATGGCGCGATGGACTATATCACATTGCATTAAATTTGATGTTTTGTGTGCATCTTATATTGTGTGATTATATATATTAGTATATATTAGTTACGCGACGGTAATTATATAGGATGATCCCTTCAAAAATATCACTAGTGTTTTTCCTCCAACGAGCACCACCCAGAAAGTTCTACTTTATGAGGCAGGCCGTGACGATCGGGTGTCAGACATATCGTCGTTCCCATACGGTGGGTGTAAGCCATGTTGTACAAGCGTCAGCGTGGAGGTTATAGTGGCGAGACTAGCATATGCAGATATGGCCTCGGAACACGGAGGCCGAAAGGTCGAGCATGAGTCACAAAGTTGTTGTGATTGAAAATTGTCTACCCTTGAAGTTGTGTTGCCGGCTGTGACGATGAGGGGTTGTGCAATGGATGGGGGTCGTGTAATCGCTTAAACGACCAGGAGGGATGTTCGTTTGAGTGGGAGTTCGGATAGTTCTTTTCTAAAATACTAGAACTCAAAATATAATGAACAAAGTCTGTTTTGCAAACCTTTGTAGATATTAACCAATGTAATAGCATCTTTTCAAATTAGGCGCATTCCTGTGATTGAGAAACTTAAAAGGTTGGGTCCAAACTTAATAGTTTTATACTTTAGCTTGAGGATACTCCTTGTTTAAACCGTTAGCTTTTTGTGATACAATACCCGCTAGGAGATAAACCCGGAGATTCCGCTAACAAAAGATAATTTGGATTATCAGATTTCTTACGGATGATATCATCATAGTCTAGTGTATGCTATGATCTCTGCCATAGAGAACCAACGGTGGGTATGAGTTGTTAGATCGCGAACATATGAGATGGTCGCTAAACTCGGGGTACCCCTGAAGTTCGGTTGATGAAGTTTATCTGTACGTTGACTGATTGTCTTCTCAACCAAGATGGAAGATAATACACACATTGAGGGAGCACGTGGCAGTCATACTTGATGACATATGATCATACTTGATGAACATTGAGACGCCTCGCTGAGCTCGATCACTGGATGACAGACGTCGTTGCCAAGTGCAAATGCTATGTTATAGACTATGTCATGCAAGGGGAATCGTTCACCTTCATGGTTCTTGATTACGTTGGAAGTATCAAGAAGATGAAACAGATCGCCGGAAGTCATCAATGATGATGGTGTATATATGATATACATGTTATGAATGTTTTAGCTAAGCAAGTACTCACAGTAGTGACTAAGTTTTTGATACTAGTCATGTTTTATGAAAACAAGGTTTACTGCTTGAGTAGCTTGAAAGGATGAGGCGACATTGCGTGTTGATAATGGCAGCCAAATTGTTGTGTTGGCCATAGACACTCTCCCTCTAGATCTACCATTTGAATAAATTATTTATGATCGCCTGTTAGTATGATCATTATAAGTGTGTCTCCTCTAGAGAGACACTTGTTCATATATGTTAGTGACAAATTCGTTGTCCTATATTTATGAAGTAATGATCATATGCCGATTTGAATTTAGATGGTAGAAGCTCCCACATTCATAATATTAATGCCAAATGATACAAACTTAATAAAGACACCACATATGTGTGGCACTACCGTTTATTCATGTCAATGTTATAGTCAATGCATTAGCTCCATACCGGATGTATCTACAAGTCCTTAGAGTTGATCTTTTCACACTTATGACACCGTTTTCGGAAAACGGGTATATAACTTATTGATAGTCATGCATATAGATGTATGTGGTTCAATGAAGTAACTGAAGGGTAGTGGAGACCTTTATTTCGTGAACTTCACTGAACGTTTTGAGTATAGCTTGTTGAGAATCGTGCATATGGGTGTATGTGAATTAAAGTACTTTAACGTGTTGTGGAAGTATTTATTTCATAAACTTCATGAATATTCGAGTAGATATATGGATATCCACTCAGGGAATGTTGGTTTGGAAATTTTGATTCGATCAAACACGTTCAGAATGAAGTAGGAAATAAACTTAACAAGAAAATCAAATTCCCACGATACAGATAGAGGAAATAAATATTTGAGTTATAATGTTGGCACATCATTGGAAGACTTGTGAGAAGAGTTCCACAAATTACGGCGCATGGAACACCATAGTGTTATGGTATGTTTGGACGTCGTAATTGCACCCTATCAGATAGTGTGTGGTAAATAAATCTCTTACCGAATTATTGTGATCGTTAGAGTTATATGGTAGAAACGCAACATTCACGTTAGATAATAGGGATACCATTTCAATCCATGGAGACAATACCATATGAGTCATGGCATGGCTTTTAGCCTGGATTGTCGTTTCAGCAATTTAGTGTTTCGGTGTGATTAAACCTAAAATGGATTAATCTTTGTAGTGTATCGTACCTAAAGAGTTAGTTGGGTACATGTCTCACGACATAGGCAAAATCGTTGCCGGGATACACCTTGCGATAGAAATAGTTTCTTGTCCAAGGATATAAGTGAGAAAGAAAGTAGAGCAAGACAAAGTTGATGAACTTTCTCTCCAGACATCAGAGTGGCGCAATCGAAAGTTTTTTCGGTGTCATGCTCCACAGCTTGAAAATGAAGGGAATATGCCCTAGAGGCACTTAATAAACATAGTTTATTGGCAATATCCCAATTGTTCATTATATGTTTTATACCATGCTATAACTGTATTAAGCGGAAACATTAATACATGTGTGGTAGATAAACAACCAGGTCCCTAGTAGCCTCTACTAAGACTTGTTTCGTTGCGCGATTGATGATCGAGGTTTTCCGATCATAGGGCATGGTGCCGGTCGGCAATGGAAGTCATATCGTTAGGTGTAACGATGTGATGCACATACCCAGTATTTATAGGACATAGTCATTACGCCTTAAAACCGTTAGACCAACTCTTATTATTATTCCAGGAAGATACTTTGATTACACCAAACGTCATATCTTATTTAGTGTGACAATAACGGTGATACTTTTGGGTATCGGAAGGGGGTAGTTGAGACGAGGGGTCAACAACGGGATTTGTCAGTCCGCATAACCGGATAGATACTATAGGGCCCACTCGGTGAGATTATGTCAAATGAGTTTGCAAACATGTGACTAGGTCACCAGCTGACATAATATCATAGACGAGTAGAAGATAGCAATGTAGGTAACGAGATCATGCTAGGTATGGAGATATCTGAGAATGATGCTCGGACACGCTAAGTATCACCATGACAAAGGGTTTAAGACTAGACGTCTAGGTTTGATAGATGAAAGTCATTTGTTATATCAAAGGGATTAATTCATGGGGTCCAGGTCTACGAGTTAGTCATTGATCGGAGAGGAGTCTCGATCATGTCGTAACACACTTAAGGGGTTTCGACAAGACAACCGGAAAGGAAAGAGATCACCGGGAACGTCCCGGGAATGGTCTGATGGAGATCGGGCAGTGATGAAATATTTTTCGGAGCTACAATAAATTATATAAAATATGTTTGATATTAATTAGTGTAATTAATGTTTAAATATGATTTTATATATTTATTTTTGAATTTTTAAAAGGCAGATTTCCCTAAATGGGCCTTCTAGTGGAAAGAAGGCCCATGAAGGAGGGGAAGCTTCCCCCCAAGGGATGAGGGCTGGTTCGGCTGGCCTAGGTGGGCCACAAGGGCCGACGCACCCTTCAAGGGTCGTGGCTGGTGTAGGATAGTCCCACCCCGCCCGACTGGTAAGGTTGCGGGAGCCTATATAAGAAGGGGCACCCCTGGCCTTTTAATTCACCAATTAATTTCCCAATTCTCTCTCGATCTCGTGATTCCCTTTGTCGGAGTTGCGCCGAGTTGAGAGGGATATCTCTTCCACCATAGCCTGCTGCCGCGCTGCTGGTGTTCCGGTACTAGGCTTCCGCTGCTCGTCCTGGACTGGAGCTTCGGAGGCCGTCGTCTCCACCGTATGTGTGTAACACCCTGCGAGGTGCGGCGCTAGCGGTGCTCGGAGGCCTACTTCCTCCACTCGACCTCGAGGTCATCTTCGTCGCGCAGTGTTCTTCGCGACCTAGAGGTCGGCTACGTCGTCTTCATCGTCAACGCTTGTGCGGGAGCGTAATCCCCGCTATTCGGTCTACGAGGGTATGTATTCCGATCTCCGCCATACTACTATATCTGCATGGTGTAGATCTTGGCTAGTTTAAGGATATCGTTGCTTCAGCACGGGGGCACCGTTCCTGTTATTTCCTACCCTCTAGCGTGCACTTGTGATTCCAGCGGCATCGAGTTGATGAAGCGGCCCGAACCGACTTTACGCGTACGCTTACGTGAGACTGGTTCCACTACTGACATATGGCTTGCACCGTATATGTGGCTGGCGGGTGTCAGTTTCTCTCTCTTTAGTTGGCTTTGCATTTTCAATGGAGGGTCCGAAAGGGATGCTTAAACATGCAATTATTGGATCGTTGTTGTGGTCATAAGGTTCGTAGGTATGAAGGAGTTCTACTTACGACAGCCCCAAGCCACGTAAAATATGCAAAAGATAAAGTAGAAGCGTCTAACTTTATTTTGCAGGGGCTATGTAATATGGTCAAGGTAGGTTTGATAAATTGTTTATAAACTGCGGGCGCCAAGAAGACCATGGCGCATGGACTATATCACATCGTATTACATTTGATGTTTTGTGTGCATCTTATATTGTGTGAGTATATATTAGTTACGTGGCGGTAATTATATAAGATGATCCCTTCAAAAATACCACTAGTGTTCTTACTCCAACGAGCACCACCAAGAAAGTTCTACGTCATGAGGCAGGCCGTGACGATCGGGTGTCAGACATATCGTCGTTCGCATACGGTTGGTGTAAGCCATGTTGCACAAGCGTCAGCGTGGAGGTAATAGTGGCGAGCCTAGCATATGCATATATGGCCTCGGAACACGGAGGCCGAAAGGTCGAGCACGACTCACAAAATTGATGTGACGGACAGTTCTCTACTCTTGAAGTTATGCCACCGGCTCTGACGATGAGGGGTGGTGCAATGGATGGGGGTCGTGTAATCGCTTAAACGACCAGGAGGGATGTTCGTTTGAGTGGCAGTTCGGATAGTTATTTTCTAAAATACTAGAACTCAAAATATAATGAAGAAAGTATGTTTTGCAAAACCTTTGTAGATATTAACCATTGTAATAGCATCTTTTAAAATTAGGCGCATTCCTGCGATTGAGAAACTTAAAAGGTTGGATCCAAATTTCATAGTTTTATACTTTAGCTTGAGGATGAAAGAGCATTTTCCCTCATGTGTGGTTTTGGTAATTGAATGACAATCTCTATGGACTAATGTTTGCTTTTGAGATATCATTACAGATCATGTCCATGGAATTGTGGAGTTCATGTGTTGGACTCTTGAAGCTTATTGCAAGTATGTCTTGAAGATTCAAGACATCATCTTAGTGAAGAAAAGATGAGTTGTGCAAGACCAAGAGAAGCTTTCTCGAAAAGATGCCATGCTTGGTGCTTGCAATGGATACATGAAGAAGAAGCTTAGCGAGACTCTCCCATTGTGAGCATGGGGGAGTATTTGGAGAAGTCTTCATCAAGCAAGTGATTGGACGCGCAATCAAGAAAGATGATCCACTTGAAGAGATCAAGATAGTCATCATCCAACTCAAGTGGAATGCTCAAGGCAAAGGTATGATCTTGATAGGGCTATAGGATAGATAGGCGTACTATCAAGAGGGGCTCTCAAGTTGGTAACTTGATCGCATTCTTGTGGAGAGCTCAAACCTTTGCATACTTGGCATATCATGTTTCTTGGTTCTTATTTGGCTTTTATGTTGGTGAGGAATTAGAGCTTGGTTCATCTCCATGTCAAGCTCTAGTTCATCGAAATCGGTTTTACTTTGGACAACTTGTTGCATTTTCGGTGGCGGAAATATTGTCGGTTCTTCCGTGAGGAAAGTCCCACACCTTGCCATGTGTGGAGATTTTACTCTATTTATGGAATGCAATATTTTACTCTTTTTGCTGGGTAGTCATCGTCGCTATCTTTCCAACAAAATTGGTCTCACGTCATTTGGAGTTCATTTGCAAAAGTTATAGCAGTTTTCGTTTCGGTGTTCTGCTGATTCGGATTATTGGGACCGGATATTCCGCCCTACCGGAATTTCCGGTTCCCCAGCTCATCCAAGAAAACGGCTAAGGAAAGGAGAAAAAGGGTTCTGACTCCAGTCGGAAATTGTGCTCGGAAATTTCCTTATACCGGAATTTCCGAGTGCCCCCAGAAAAGTCCTCCAGAAATGGCTAAGGAAAAGTTTGGTTTTGCTTCTGACTCCAGCCGGAATTTCCGAGCTCTCTTTGACCGGAATTTCCGGGTGACCGGAATTTCCGAGTCTCTCTAGATCGGAATTTCCGGGTGACCGGAAATTCCGAGTCTCACTTATACCGGAATTTCCGAGTGTCGAAACAGCCAACGGCTATATTTCCTGGAGGGGTATAAATACCCCTCCCCTTCTTTTTCCCCAGCCAATCCAAGGAAGCACGACTTTCCCCTCTCTCCTACTCCATTGTTGACCTTGGAAAGCTCACTTCCCTCTCAATCCCTCCATTGAATCTTCCATATTCTTTAGGGAAAGTTGAGAGGAGATCTAGATCTACAATCCTACCAATCCATCTCTCCTCTAAGTGAGGGGAACTTAGTGGATCTAGTTCTTGGAGTTCCTTTGTGGTTCTTCTTCTTTGTTCTTCCTCTCTTCTCCCCCCATAAGCATTAGTTGCTTTTGGTGGGATTTGGGAGTGAAGGATTTGACTCCTTTGTGGTTTCCTTTGTTCTTCCTCTCTTATTCCCCCATAAACATTTGTTGTTGTGTTGGAATTTGAGAGTGAAGGACTTGAGCACTTCGTGTGCTCTTGCCATTGCATTTGCATCGGTTTGAGCCCTCCACGAGGATTCGTGGTGGTATTACTTGTGAGCTTGTTACTCTTGGGTCTTTGGACCCTAGACGCCTTTTGTGGCCAAGACCTTTTGTGGTCAAGACCTTTTGTGGTCACTTGAGAGCCCCCAATTAAGTTGTGGGTGTGTGCCTCAAGAGTTGTACGGGATTCGATCTCCGCCCCAAAGGAGATCATTAGTGGAAGGTGAACTCGAACCTTTTGTGGTTGAGTTCATCAGGAGAAGAAGGTGAGCCTTTGTGGCGTTGCGGCTAACCTGTTGTGGTTGCGCACACCTCTCCAAACGAGACGTACACCTTTGGGTGGAACTCGGGAATACATCCTCGTCTCCGCGTGCCTCGGTTATCTCTATACCCGAGCTCTTTACTTATGCACTTTACATTGTGATAGCCTTCGTGCTTGAAGTCATATATCTTGCTATCATCTTGTTACTAGTATTGCTTAGCTTAAGTTGTTGGTGCACATAGGTGAGCCTAGTTTATATATCTAGGTTGTATGCTTGTTAAAGTAAACCTCTAGTTTTATTCCGCCTTTATCAAGCATACCGGAATTTCCGGATCATTGTGGACCGGATATTCCGGCTACTCGGAATTTCCGGGTCACTCTTGGACCGGATATTCCGGCTCCTCGAAAAAAGTTTTAAATCGCCTATTCACCCCCCCCCCCCTCTAGGCGACGTCTATCCGTTCAGAGGATACTCCTTGTTTAAACCGTTAGCTCTTTGTGATACAATACCCGCTAGGAAATAAATCCGGAGATTCCGCTAACAAATGATAAGTTGGATTGTCAGGTTTTGTGCGGATGATATCATCATAGTCCAGTGTATGCTATGATCTCTGCCATAAAGAACCAACGGTGGGTACGAGTTGTTAGATCGCGAACATATGAGATGGTCGCTAAACTCGGGGTACCCCTAAAGTTGGGTTGATGAAGTTTATCAGTACGTTGACTGATTGTCTTATCAAACAAGGTGGAAGAGAATACACACATTGAAGGAGCACGTGGCAGTCATACTTGATGACATATGTTCATACTTGGTGAACATTCAGGCGCCTCGCTCAGCTCGATCACTGGATGACACACATCGTTGCCAAGATCAAATCCTCTGTCATAGACTATGTCATGCAAGGGGAATCGTTCGCCTTCATTGTTCTTGATTACGTTGGAAGTATCAAGAAGATGAAACAAATCGCCGGAAGTCATCAATGATGATGGTGTATATATGATATACATGTTATGAATGTTTTAGCTAAGCAAGTACTCGCAGTAGTGACTAAGTTTTAAACTAGTCATGTTTTATGAAAATCAGGTTTACTGCTTGAGTAGCTTGAAAGGATGAGGCGGCATTGGGTGTTGATAATGGCAGACAAGTTGTTGTGCTGGCCATAGACACTCTCCCTCTAGATCTACCATTTGGATAAATTCTTTATGATCGCCTGTTAGTATGATCGTTATAAGTGTGTCTACTCTAGCGAGACACTTGTTCATATATGTTAGTGACAAATTCGTTGTCCTATATTTATGAAGTAATGATCATATGCCGATTTGAATTTAGATGGTAGAAGCTTCCACATTCATAATATTAATGCCAAAGGATACAACCTTAATAAAGACACCACATATGTGTGGCACTACCGTTTAATTCATGTCAATATTGCAGTCAATGCATTAGCTCCATACCGGATGGATCTAAAAGTTCTTAGATTTGATATTTTGACACTTGCAAAATAACTAAGACACCGTTTTCGGAAAACGGGCATATAACTTATTGATAGTCATACATATAGATGTATGTGGTTCAATGAAGTAATTGACGGGTAGTGGAGACCTTTATTTTGTGAACTTCACTGAATGTTTTGAGTATAGCTTGTTGAGGATCGTGCATATGGGTGTATGTGAATCAATGAAGGACTTTAACGTGTAGTGGAAGTCTTTATTTCATAGACTTCATGAACATTCGAGTAGATATATGGATATCCACTCGGGGAATGTTGGTATGGAAAGTTTGATTCGATCAAACAAGTTCAAAATGAAGTAGGAAATAAACTTAACAAGAAAATCAAATTCCGACGATACAGATCGAGAAAATGAAGATTTGAATTATAATGTTGGCATATCATTGGAAGACTTGTGAGAAGAGTTCCACAAATTACGTCGCATGGAACACCATAGTGTTATGGTGTGTTAGGACGTCGTAATCGCACCCTATCGGATAGTGTGTGGTAAATAAATCTCTTACCAAATTATTGTGATCGTTAGAGTTATATGGTAGAAACGTAACATTCACGTTAGGTAATAGGGAAACCATTTAAATCCATGGAGATAATACCATATGAGTAATGGCATGGCTTTTAGTCTGGATTGTCGTTTCAGAAATTTAGTGTTTCGATATGATCGAACCTAAAATGGATTAATCTTTGTAGTGTACCGTACCTAAAGAGTTAGTTGGGTACATGTCTCACGATATAGGCAAAATTGTTGTCGGGATATACCTTGCGAAAGAAATAGTTTATTATCCAAGGGTATAAGTGAGAAAGAAAGTAGAGCAAGACGAAGTTGGTGAACTTCCTCTCCAGACATCAGAGTGGCGCAACCGAAAGTGTTTTCGGTGTCATGCTCCACAGCTTGAAAAAGCTGATGATACAAGATCATGATGCTCTTAGCTCATACTAAGAACGTTGGCATACGAGGTTGTGTTCCACACTATGTGTTACGACAATCTTGTTATGAAGGTCATATTAATGGAATATGACAGACCTACGAACTACAAAGAAGAGATGGTAGACCTAAGTCCAAGAAATGGTTATGAGTCATTTATTGTGACGCCCTAAAATCGGTACTATGTAGATTTAAGCGTTCCCGCCGAAATCCGCATAATAACGATTTTAGGTCGCCCACCAGACATAATGTGCACGTCGAAACATGCGCATTATGTGGGTGGAATTGTGATAACATTATAACAGTTCCGATACATCCACAAATACAACAGAAGATAAATTACAACAACGACTCGAACGAGTCAAGATACAAATATACAATACAAAGATACAAATGACAGCGGAAGCAGAATAGTATCCGACTACGGATAAGAAGCAAATTGGACTAAGAGTCCTGAAGATAAGCAATGGCGCCATATCCCTGCCCAGCCAAGCCGGAGGGATTCCCAAGCTAACGTCGTCAGACTTCAAACCTGTTGACTGCACATAAAACACATCCCAAAAGAGGGTCAGGGCACTCCCTGGCAAGCAAAACCGACTTGCCTACTTTCTACACCATCTCCCAAAATATAGGGGAGGTGGACTTAGCGGCAGCAGCACTAGCAACCTAAAGAGACACGCTACAACTTCCGTCTAATCAGAGAGGGATAAGAGAGCGCATAAAATAAACATCTACAACTAACACCAAACATAACCCATTCTCGAATTAACCCCCTCAACCAAATATGAGGAAGCAATTCGGGAAACTCACACGTTGAACAGTTTTAATTATCATTTATTGTAAAAATAATTCTATATTACTAGTCAATTTAATTAACATTAAATAGGTGCAAGTTGTCTAGATCTTGTTAGCCAGCATCATCACCAAAATCGTCCATAACCGTGGACACGGCTCATCGATAAGATTATACCCTGCAGGGGTGCACTACAGTACCCATACTCGCATGATCAACCCGTGAGGATCTCTCAACACGACTCATTCATTCTCTACAGCAAGTCCAAGTGCCACCCATATGAGTTGTTACCCGCGTCAGGAGTCCGGCCGAATCTCAATTGCGGACTCATTAGTTTGTGACTACGCCACCATGCGGCTCAAACCACAGTAGGAACTGTCCGCTACGCGACGTACCACCCCTGTATGACCCCCCGTATCAAGTAACCTCTCATCGAACATCATCATCATGCACATGCATATGAGCGAATGGAAAACCCGAACTACTTGCGGCACATGGACGAGCTGCGGATCCGTTCAAAGTCGAGGGGGGCTCCATTGGGGCACCCACAAAGTGGTTAGTGCGCTCAAAATTGGATCCGAGGACAAAATCTCAGTTCCTAGGTCGACACTGAGCAGAACAAAGCACCTCGCAAGGCCTTCCGCCTGGTGCCTTATCATTTAATTATAATACCCCAATATAAGACAACATTTTATTAAGGTAGAATAATATATCATACTAAGCAGATGAAACATAAGACCAACAGACGACTCGCACAAACAACTCTAAGCATGCGCTACGACTCGCAAGGCCAACAGATAAACATGCAACAGGTATTAGGTTGTGGGGATAAAGCTGTATGGGCTGCAGGATAAACATGCGATGGGATCGCAGTTCAAGAATCGATAACTAGGGTAGCAGAGATCAACGGCAGGAATGAAAGACAATGTATAGGTAAACAAGCAAACTTTGCTTGCCTGGAATCCCGCATGGAAGCAGATCTTGTCGTTGCTCACACATCTCAACGTCTTATCCGCGAAGAAGCAACAAACACTGTAAAGCGCAAAAGATGCATTTTACAACTACGGCAAAAGATTCAGCATGATCATACGAGAATGATGCATGGCATGGCAAGATGCAATACAATGCAGGCAATCCAAATTAAGCGGGAAAACAATCCCGACAATTAATATTTAGGTGCAAGTTATTTATTTAACGGCAATATTAAATGTTGGTTAACATGGCAACACATGGCATGGGTGACCTAATTAAATTAAATGGAATAGGCCATTATATATTTATTACCCCACACAGTCCATAATTTAATTATTTAGTTGCAATTAACAAATTACACTAAGCAATTAAAATATCAGATGCAAAATGACATACAAATGGCATATTAATATTCATTGCATTTTTCTGATAAATAAACATATAAAGATTATTAAATTTGGAGTTATAGAAATAAAGTTATTAGCAAAACAAGTTTTAGGGGTGTTTCTGCAAGTTACAGGGACCTGTTGGTGATGGAAACGGAAATTCTGGGGACTTAGGTGGGAAAACCCGAGAGCAGGGGGCTCTGTGCAAAAATTCCGAGCGCTAGATACTTTTCTCACCGAGTCGGATCTAGCCAGAGAGGCTGTCACGTGGGACCAGGCGCCTCGCTGGCGGTGGGGGTGTTGACTGGACGCTGCGGGCTCCCGCGGTCACTGACCGGTGGGGCCCGCGTGTCAGTGTGTGGGAAACAAAGAAAAAGAGGGGCCTTTTATTCCGCGAGCCCTGGGGGTGGAAGTCGCGACCGTGCGCGCGGGGACGAGGACGAGTTGCTGCGCTAGCCACTGGGTTGAGCGGGTGTATGTGTTAGACTCAGTTACGAGTTGTTTTTAAAGTGCAGGAACTGTCCAGACCTCGGATGAATCTGAATCCGTCGGAGACGGTTGGCACCGGCGGAGGAAAACGATGGCGGTGACCACGACCGGGCCGCGCTGGGGCGGGGGCGTGCGTGGGCGATGCGTGGGTGCTGCGGTGGGCACGGAGGTGCACTAGGCGAGGCAGCGGGCAAGGACCAGAGGAAGAAAAAAAACAAAGCTTGAAGCTCTCGGGCACGGCCATGGCGACCCGAGGGGAGTCGAGGACCAAATCGACTACTCCGGCGACCAAGCGAGGAGGGGAAGGCGGGGATGGAACCGGAGCTCACCGTGGGGGGCGTCGGAGTAGTTTGTTGGTGCGGGGGAGGTCCGGGGACGGAGAATTTCGGCGGGGCTCTCCGCCGGCCGCGAGGAAGACGTGACGAGGGCGTCGAGTGCGGGGACTCCCGGGACGATTGCTTTGCGCGGAGAGGTGGCCGGCGACGCCGCGCAGCTCTTGGTCCTCCCCTAGGCCCTTCGACGGCAGCAACGCAACAACTCAACGGGGAGGTGGCTATCAGTTGTTTCCGGTGGAGAAAGAAATCAGAGAAGGGAGGAAGAAGAAGAGGGGAAAGGGGCGGCGGAGGATGGAGGAAGGAGGGAGGAAAGGCTCTAGGGTTTGGGGCAGGAGGAGGCGCTAAGTAGAGGAGAGGGGAGGAGCACGTGGTGGGGGAGGCCATAGCCTCGCTGTAAAGCGAGCTCTGCTCGCCTCTGTCTCCGTACGAAGAAGGAGATGGGGGAGTGGGCTGGGCCAAGGCTAGATGGGCCAGGAGGAGATGGGCTGGGTTCGGCCCAGGACGATATTTTTTCTTCTCTGAAGTTTTTTATTTCTTTTATTTAAAACATTACTGTTTTATGTTTTTAAATTAAAATAGAAGAAGAAAAGATATATATAACTTTTGTCAAATAATTATTATTTTCAAAATACACAATTTAATATATATTACTTTGAATATTTGAAAAGAATTTAACTACCACCTTTTAAAATAATTTGATTTGCAATTAGATTTAAAAGTGGCAAAGAATTTAAATGGAGATGAATTTAAATGCAACAATTTAAATTCAAGATTGACAAATAAAATGATGCATGATGATGTCATGTTGATGCAAAAAAGAAAAACAAACAAAATCTAATTGGGGATAAATCCCGGGGCGTTACATTTATGATCTGAAATAAAATCCATATATGATTACCAGGTAATGACTTGGGAGATCTTCTTGATGGCATCTAGGATGTTAATAGAATATGGAATTTTATGAGACAATAGACATTGAGAAGGATCGATTTGTCGTGAAACAGTTCTGACAGATTCAAAAGTTGACCACATGAGAGTTTGTCTCAACTGGCGAAGTCTAAATCTATTCTAGGTCGTTTAGCAATTACTATAATTTCGATTGAGAAATTAATAGATGGATAAGAAAACCATGTTTCTTAATAGTGTCATTAAGAAAGAGTTGTACTCAGTACAATAATGGTTTGTAATCTCGAGGATGCTAAACATGTATGCAAATTTCAGTTGTCCATTCATGGGTAGAAGCAAGCATATCGGAGCTGGAATCTTCACTTTGATAATGTGATCAAAGGATTTTGGAGTTGTCCAAAATAGTTGAAGAAACCTGCATTTGCAAAGAAGTGAGTGGGAGCAAAGTAACTTTCCTTGATCTTATATGCGGAAGGCAATTTGAGTCGAAGCTAAGTAGCTTTTCCTTGATCTTATATGCGGAAGGCATATTTGAGTGGGAGCTAGGTGTCATTCGTGATTTTGTATGTAACGACATATTGAATGACATAAATCATCTAGTAGAGTGTAAATGATTATTTAAGTGATTAAATTTTCTATGAAATGAAGTTAGGATTATTAGGCATCCGATTTATAATTGTGTAGATTGTAAGGGGCTTAATAACATTAGGTCGGAATATTTCCAAAGCTAAGATTCTGAAGTGTTTCAGAATAGAACAAGCAAAGAAGATTGTTCTTGCTTGTATGACTAGGTAAAATATTAAGTTTGTCTTGACATTTTCAGTAATAGCAAATGATGTTCGACATTATCTATGTATCAGACATAGATGCTATCAGACTGAAAGCTCGACTTGGTGTGACCCGAGTTCTTGGTTGAAGAACAGGTTCTCGAGTGATCCTTGTGTGGATCAATGAACAAACGTTAAGTATATTTTTCATTATCTATGAGAACTGAAGTTATGTTTTCTAGTAAAGGGTAAGAGTGGAAAGACAACTTGCCGTAAAGCGGTTACGATGATGCAAGTTATGACACTGACCCTTACGACTAGAAATCTCATAGGAGATGTCCTTTATTTTGAAGAAAGACATGGTTAGTTTGCGAAGTCGCATATGAATGCACTGTCGCATAATGTACATAGGTATAAAAATATATGGCAACTTCAGAAGTAGCAAGTGTGATTGGACTGAGCAGTTTTCGGGGCGTATGCTCCTTAATTGATCTCTTAGACTTTTAAGGCCCATGCTGCGTGAATGTTCGAGTCTCACTCCATCCACTAGGATATATTTCACCGTCATCGTAAGATACGGTATGATGTCAAACTAGGTGACATAGAAGTGTTGCAAAGCACATATAGGTCTCAATGTGTGAGATGTATTGACTGTATTCCTCTTCCACAAGGCGAGTAGGCACCAAGATGCTATGGGTGTTGAGCTTTTACCAAGTTGTAAACTAGATTAAGTGTTACTCTAGTGCAAGTGGGAGACTGAACGGGCACTTAATAAACATAGTTTATTGGTTATATTTCAATTGTTCATTGTATGTTTTATACCATGTTATAACTGTATTAAGCGGAAACATTAATACATGTGTGGTAGCTAAACAAACAGGTCCCTAGTAGGCTCTACTAAGACTAGTTTCGTTGCGCGATTGATGATCGAGGTTTTTCGATCATAGGGCATGGCGCCGGTCGGCAATGAAAGTCATATCGTTGGTGTAACGATGTGATGGACATACCCAATATTTATAGGACATAGTCATTACGCTTTAAAACCGTGAGACCAACTCTTTTGTTATTTCTGGAAGATATTTTGATTGCACCAAACGTCATATATTATTTTGTGTGACAATAACGGTGATACTTTTGGGTATCATAAGGGGGTAGTTGAGACGAGGGGTCAACAGCAGGATTTGTCAGTCCGCATAGCCGGATAGATACTCTAGGGCCCACTTGGTGAGATTATGTCAAATGAGTTTGCAAACATGTGACTATGTCACCATCTGACATAATATCGTGGACAAGTAGAATATAGTGTTGTCGGTAACGAGATCATGCTAGGTATGGACATATCTGAGAATGATGCTCGGACACGCTAAGTATCACCATGACAAAGAGTTTAAGACTAGACGTCCAAGTTTGATAGATGAAAGTCATTCGTTATATCACAGGGATTAATTCATGGGGTACAGGCCTATGAGTTAGTCATGGATCGGAGAGGAGTCTCGATCATGTCTGTTATTATATCGAACCGCTAGGGTAACACACTTAAGGGGTTTCGACAAGACAACCGGAAAGGAAAGAGATCACCGGGAATGTCCTGGGAATGGTCCAATGGAGATCGGGCAGCGACGAAATAGTTTTCGGATCTAGAATAAATTATATATAATATATTCGATATTAATTAGTGTAATTAATATTTAAATATGGTTTTATATATTAATTTCGAATTTATTTAGCCCGATTTGCCTAAATGGGCCTTCTGGTCGAAAGAAGGCCCATAGGGGGAAAACCCTCAAGGGGAAATTCGGTGGGGGGCTTGGCCGGCCTAGGTGGGCCAAATGGGGCCCACCTAGGGTCGGCGCACCCTCCCTAGCCGCACCAAGGCATGTGGGATAGTCCCACATTGCCTGGCTAGGGAGGTTGGCTCCCCTTGGGAGCAAATATAAGAAGGGGCACCCCTGGCTTTTTAATTCACCAATTAATTCTCCAATTCTCTCTCGATCTTGTGATTCCTTCTGTCAGAGTTGCGCCGAGTTGAGAGGGGGATCTCTTCCACCTTAGCCCGCTGCCGCGCTGCTGGTGTTCCGGTTCAAGTCTTCCGCTGCTCGTCCTGGATTGGAGCTTTGGAGGTCGTCGTCTCCACCGTATGTGTGTAACGCCCTGCGAGGTGCTGCGCTAGCGGTGCTCGGAGGCCTACTTCCTCCACCCGACCTCGAGGTCATCTTCGTCGTCATCGTCGCGCCGAGTTCTTCGCGACCTAGAGGTCGGCTACGTCGTCTTCGTCGTCAACGCTTGTGCGGGAGCGTAATCCCCGCTATTTGGTCTACGAGGGTATGTATTCCAATCTCCGCCGTACTTTTATATCTGCATAGTATAGATCTTGGCTAGCTTAAGGATATCGTTGATAGGATTTTTTTGTTTTTTGCATACGATCCCCTTCATTGATTTCTTGATGGGTTAGCATGTTCTTATGATATAAATGGTTAGAAGATGTGTTTCTAGACAGATTCATTAAAACCATTCATGGTAGTCATATATCTTCTAGATTCCTAATTTTACTTTGTAGCATGGGATTTTCTTGACTGCTCCTAGCTGAGTTTTAATCCCTGAGATATTATCTCAACCTAATTCTTGGTAATGGTAGCTCATGCTAATATTATTACTACCTTCTAATTGTTACCAATTCACTAGGGGTATATATTTCTTGAATATGTGAGTTGTCTGATTCGGATTGGAACTCTGTACATAAACTGTAGTCTTTGAACTGAACTACGCTATTGTTTGGATTAAACAACCCATGTCTTTTGCTTTCCCAGCCAATTATTGCAATTTGGCATGAACCTGATACTCAGCTTCATTGACGATATTCCCTAATCAGCAGGGTACAAACATGGGCACCAGTGACCACGACAGTTAAAATCTACTAGCAACAAAGATTGGCACCGCCGGTCAAGCCAACAATCAACAAGGTTTGCTTCTCTGACAAGGTATTCCCTTTGTAATCGTCTTATTGTAGAATGCGGACCACAAATGTAGGTACAATCATTTCTTCTCATAAAAAATGTAGGTAACAAAAAACGTGTTTATTTCAACTAGAATTAGAACTCTATTATTTATTCAATTCAGAGATGTGAAATTTGCAGGCTTTACCTGCATCTTATTTTGTGTTTCTGCATTTACTTATGAAAATGTAGCATCTATTTTACAATGTAGTAATTGTCCTTCATGCTTTATAGAACCATTTGTTGGACAAGAGTCTCAAGCTCTAATAAATAAGAGTTTCATATCATGAATATTTTCTCATTCCATTTTTTTAACTAACTGCAATGCACATATTAGTTTTGATCTACTATATTTCATCTCTTTCAGCACACACAATTGGCTTCAGACCAATAACATTTTGTTTCACTAATTATATATTTATATTACAAAAAATTACCACGATTAATAACCACACTGGTGCGGCGTGTTGCCGCGCCATGTTGCCTAGCATAAGCTGAGTGCTTGAATGTGCAATAGTGGATCATATCTTTTCATTGGTGGTACTGTTTAGTACATACCGAGTTTGGCGCGAATCGTTTCAAAAATCATGTCCAATATATGTGTGATTAAGTTACAACTGGACTTGAGCTTCATGGACTTGGGCTTCATGGAGAGTGTTAGGATGACTCCAACAACCCGACCCAAACGGTTTGCCTTTTTTGTCCATTTGGGGTCGTCGAACGGACAAGGGTCCGGTCCATGTCCGCCCCTTTATTACCAATATACCCAACAAGGCACAACGAGCCGACGCATCCTGTCCGGCCAGTTAGGGTTTTGGCCATTTGATCATCGGCCAGGGTTTATGTTGAACATTTTGAGTATAGACTAAATCAATTAAATAATAACACGACCAAATTTAAACAAACATCCCAAACATAATAAGCATAGGGCGATGCTGACATTCATCTCAAAATATTCAACAATAAATCATAAGGCCACCCCGACCACCACTTGGCCATGTTCTTTTGGCCATCTCAGACATGGTTCACAACACCGACATGCAAAATTTACGAAAGGAGTGAGATGTGATCACTCTCGATCCATATAGTACTCTTGCTTTTTCTTTTAGTATGCCTTCTTCTTGGGAGTGAAGGTGGAAAGATTCATGGCCATGATTCGGGCCTCTTCTAGTTTTAGGGCGAAGTCGATCTCTTTGGTCTTGACATTGGCAACCTTGGATCTTTCCTTCGCCTCCTTGGCTCTAGCATCGTCCTCCTTTGATCTCACCTCGGCCTCCGTAGCTGCTACATACTGCCTAGTCAACCTTTATAAATGGGATCGATCGGTCAAGAACTCTCACATGCTTTCAGGTGGAAGGCGATATGTATACTTTAGTTCCAGAGATGATATATTTTTGAAAAAAAAATCAGCATCGGCACTGACCCGTATTTTCAGCCTCAAATGTGATAGTTTTTTTTAAATATTTGCTCACTAGCCCTTACAATTTTCAAATTCAGGGAAGGTTTTTTTTTCACTTGTTAGTTCGAAGTTCTTTCGAAATCTTTTAAACAAGACTTACCTTCGTGAAGTTCTATTTTCGTCCTCTCCGCTTTCGACACGTGTCGCAATTTCGTTTGTTTTTAATTCCCACCTTTTCTCTGCACTTGATAAGTGGCAGTTTTCTGGTGGTGCGCAAAGTGCGGTACGTGCATTTATTTGAGATTTGTTTTTTTTAATGAAATATCTTGAGAACCGTTTATCCGAATTACAAATATAATTCGTTTTCACTTTTGAATTTCTCGCGTCGAGATCTGCAAAACTAGATCCCTTGTTGATAGGTTTTGAAGATTTTTTTTTAAACTTTGGATTGTGTATAGTTCGTACAATCTGACATGTTTAGTTGTACATCCAACTGAAACCGAGTGTAGTTGTAATCTGATCTGTGTAGTTGTACGACCTGATCTGTGCAACCTGCTGTATAGTTATATAACGTGATCTGTACAACGTGTATAGTACGTTGTGTGTAGTTGTACCGATGAAGTTTGTTTCTGTACATGTTATCTGTTTGTACAATTTATTTTAAATCTGTAATGTTGTCTGCATGCGCTGGGATTTGGTACGTCCGCGTGCGAGGACTTCAGCTGAGCAGCCACGTGACGGGAATGTGGTGCCTCGGGGTGGCCTTCCCAAAGGGAAGCCTTTGATTAGTGGCACCAGAAGGCCCGTAAAATAGAGGATTTGGTACAAGGCTCTGCTCTACGCGCGCACACACAGGACGCGCAGGGCTTTGATCCGTCCACGTGCGAGGACTTCAGCTGGGCAGCCACGTGGCGGCAGCGGACGGAAAGTGGTGCCTCGGGGTGGCCTTCTCAAAGGGGAGCCTTTGATTAGTGGCACCAGGGCCGTGAAACAGAGAAGAGAAAGCCCAACGCAAGCAGTCCAGCATCTTCGGCCCGAGCGGAGCTTCCTTGTTGCCACGCACTACGCACGGCAGCCCACGCGTGGCAGGTGGCAGCCTCTGCAGCCACCGTCCCATCAGCGTGCCCTTTCCCCCGCTTCACGCACACCCACGCGGCCCCGCACCGCACAACGGCTCGCTCGCACCAGAAAGCCAACAAACAAACCCAGCAGCCCTTTCCGCCTCCCAAACCAAACCAGCTCCGCTCCTCCGTCCTGCCCCCCTGTAAAACCCTAGCTCCCAACCCGCGGCGGCGGCGACTTCCACCATGAAGGGCAAGGCCGACACCTCCAAGAAGGGCGAGGGCAGGTAACGTCTCCGCGCCTTCTTCTCAAACTCCGAGCAGGAGGGATTTCTGCCGTGTTTGTGCCGAACGCTTCACATCGTCTGCGTCGTTTGTTTGTTCGTTGCAGGCTCAAGGCCGCCGGCGGCGCCAGCAAGAGGAAGAAGGACGCCGCTGCCGCTGGCAAGCCCAAGCGCCCACCCTCCGCTTTCTTCGTCTTCATGTAATCCCCTCGCGCTCTCTGTACTGTTAGTTTCAACCCGCCCCCAGATCTCCAGATCTGTTCGACCTTTTCGCTCAACTTTTTTTTTTGTCTTTTTCAGGTCTGAATTCAGGCAGGAGTACAACGCGGAGAACCCTAACAACAAAAGTGTCGCCAACGTGAGCCATCTTACACTGTTGTATTTATTTTCGCTTGTATATATTCATCTCAAGTTTTTTTTTTGCCCTGCTGGGTGATTAGGTGAGCAAGGCTGCAGGGGAGAAGTGGCGAGCTATGTCTGATGAAGTGAGTGCATCTTGCAATGCTCAGCTAGTTTCTCAACAGATCTTCGCTACTGCACGCTATTACAATTTCTGCTTATTTTACTTTAGCCGTGCATGTTTACTTGAAACGGCTCACTTTAACTAGACAGTTCAAATGAAATTTGTCTATCCATTTGTTACTAGGAGACACGATTAATGTGGCTATATCTGTGTATCCATTTTTTACTTCCTAACATGATTAGTGTGGCTATATTTGGTTTATTGACCTGTTAATTTTTGTTAGGACAAAGCACCTTATGTGGAGAAGGCTGGACAGAAGAAGCAGGACTATGAGAAGACCAAAGCCACCTTTGATAAGAAGGTAAACCTGGGATCATGGTGCACGCTAAAGTGTAAAATTTTCAAAGTTTAGTGCTAATTTGACATCTCTGGTTTCTTCAGGAGAGCGAAAGCTCCAAGAAGGCTAAGACTCAGGATGTTGAGGAGGTCGATGACAAACCTAATTCTGAGGTTGAAGATGACGGTAGTGATGATGTATGTTCTGTGATACTTGGGTTGATGTTCTGAGTGCCAATGAGATTTACCTGTTACTGTTATTGATGGTAAGTTTTCTATTTGCTGTTTGCAGGATAATGAGGATGATGATGAGTAGATACTAGCATGAGGTAGCAAATTGGCTGTTGGGTCCCCTGTTAGTTTACTAGTTTGCTGCCCTCGGTTTTAGATGATGGAGGTTGAAGTAGAATGTGCGTCTGTGTGAAGGGGACCCTCTTAGTTTATGCACTTCATGGTTTGAGAAGTTGTTTTAGTAGTGTTTTAGCAGAGAAAAAGCCGGATGCTACAAGCTGTTCTGTTGCTTTTCTTTTGCTAACCACTTGTGTAAGAACTTGTTTTCGTTCGCTAATCTTATGACTGCCCAGCCATTGGCTCGTAGTTAATTTTATCTTATATTTGCTTCGTTATGCTTCATGTTTAACTTTTGTCTCTTCTATGCAATGGCATAGTGCTATGTCATGGTCCACGACTGTTCAGTTGAATGCACACAGTTGAATCTATCTGCTCTGTGCTGTTTGGGAAAGCTATCTTGCTCTGTTTGGGAAACATATCTGCTCTTGACTTTCTGAGTTAAACTTAACTCGGCCGAGTTATTTTAGTTATCACTACTCTGATGAAAGCCTGCTAGCTGTTGGTTTACATGATTACATCAAGCGTCTCTGGTTGGTGATGTTTGTCCAACTTGGATGTACCCTGTGCAAAAGCATGCAGAAGAGTTCTTTTCCTGACTGATTCTCACGCAGAATCAACCACAACTATTTCGCAATCGTCTGAACTGGTAGACCTGTTTTTTACATGCTATATATATCTGCTCTCCCTTGCTGATGTCAATTAGGTCAACTCGCAACACCTTTTCGTGTGTACCATTACTATTGAGATGCCTGAGCGACTGCGGAGGTAAAATAGGGTAAGATGAGAGAATGCGTGATGCTATTGCCTATATTAAGAAACAAATTATGCAGCGATCATTCGAGCTTCCGTAGCATAGTGGTAGTGCGTTCCCTTCGTAAGGGAAAGGTCGTGAGTTCGATCCTCACCGGGAGCTTCCCACTTTTTTGTTCGCAAATTTTATAAATACAATGGAAGTAGTAAGATCTCTCAGCCAATGTACAGAAGCAACTGTACACCTGTGCGTCCGGGCTCACTTCCGAACGAACACCAATCGCTGCCATTTAGCAAGAAACAACCACCTCCGAACATGCGAAACAACAACCTCCGAACATGCGTAGGCAAACATCAGTGGTAAGTGTTAGGATTTAATTAATCTGTAATTAGGGATAATCCTCCGTTGTAATAAACCGACGTGCGGATGCGACGGTTTCCCTTACTCCCCGAACAGACGTGACCTTTCATCGCGTCCCTTCCCCTTGTATATATACTGTGAATCATCAATGGAATAGCAGAGTTTGATTCATTCTCGATTTCACTCACAACACGTTATCAGCACTTTGACTCTGCCGAGAGAGCGAATAGGTTGAAGTCGCCGGCGAAGTCGCCGGCAAATCGCCAGAAGGAGAAAAACAGAAACGAAAGAAGAAGAACATAGGGGAAACAGCAATCGGTAAGATGAACGCATGTTTCTTGAATCTTTCTTCGAACGCTTCGCGAAGATGGTCGCCGGAGAAAGAAAAACAAACGGGAAAAACATCAAGAGGTAAGATGCCTACAGGTTTCCTGAAATTCTTTTTCAGGTGCTTCACGGAGAGGTTCGCCGGCAGGGCTGTCGCGCCCGCGGCGCACGAACCGTAGAGTCTGGGGCTGCTTCGCCGAGCGTCGGCCTTGGGGCTCGGGCTGCGCCTCACCGCGCCGAGCGCCACGCATGTGGACGCCGGGACTCCTTGTAGTGCGCTGGCCTTGGGCTGTGCCTCCCAGCACCGGCCGTCGTGCGTGGGGACGTCGTCGACAAGGGGTAAGCAAGGCCTGCGCCGGTCGCCGGCCGGGGAGTGGAGCCCAGCGAGCCTCGGGCTCGTGAACGGCAACCCAACGGCATCACGTCGGGGACACAACTCCCTAGCAGATCTTCTTCAGAGGAAGAGGACGGCGCGCAGGGACCTTCGGCCGCTCACCGTCGAGAGATCAACCTGGGGCGAGCATAGAAGCGCCGCCGCTGATTGGGGATTGGGGAGCAGTTTCCGTCTCGGAAGAAAACTGCCCCGTCCTGGCTTATCCGCTCGTCAGGGAAGTTACGACTTAGCCAGGCACAAAGGCCATGTTGTTCACGTCCGTGAATTTGAAAAAAAAAAGGAGCAGAACGAAAAAAAAGTGGCTGAGCCACCTGATGTAGTTTCGGCCCAATACATCAGATTTCGTTTCTCTTTTCTGTTTAGCATTTTAGCTGTCAGTTTTTGTGAATACATGTTCGTTAGCATTTCTAGCAACGACTATGTGTAGTATGCATTTAAATGCCAACATATGATTTGTTGCATGGAATGATAATTGCTCGAAGTTGACGACGCTTGAAATATATGGTTTCTTTCAATTTTTGTATAACTTTGTTCACAACTAAGGGTCTACACCATATTATGGTGATTACCTATAATGTGTTTTAGCCAACATAAGGTTGTGCAAAGTAACATGAGAAAAGGTCTACATTACAATGTAGTGATTACCTCCATGTGTTCAGAGTAAAAAGTGAAAGAACACGGATTATGGCATGAAAATAGCCATACAAGTGAGGTGTATGCCCCTTGTTGGTAATTACCTCGATGTGTTCTACAAAACAAAGATCTACGTCATGTTATGGTGTTATGGTGATTATCTTTTTGTGAAAAGTCATATTTATGGTCGTTTAGGTTTATCCTAGACCTTTGTATTTGAATCAAGCATGTTATTACACACATAATTAATTTACTATCAAGGTAAATTACACGCATGATTTTTCATGTAGGATATGAGTGACATATCAAAGAAATATACATTGTGTGTTGTAATATTATAATATCATGAAACATATGATATTGTAATAATTATGTGAAAAATTAAGACACATAAGTGGAATAATTTTTACAAAGGAAATGCGATTGTAATGACAAAAGGTGGGAGTAAATTTTGAACATGGGTCATGGACATTACTAATTCCATTGACCAGTGGCATCGTCGCTACATTAACTCCACCTTCATAGAATGTCATGGATATTTATGCAGGTTTGCATTTATATGTGTCATCGCAATGACTCAGTTCTGAAACTGAGTATTTAACGGATTATGAAAAATCATTTTCCTTTTAAGACTCCATTCAGGATAGATATGTTGTCATAAGCATCATACGAATGGTTATTCATTCATATTCAGAATTTTAAGTCAGTTGAGTCTTATAATTGTGTTGTCCACAAACCAACACCTAGTTAATGGTGTGTGATAAGGCAGTCTCAGATCTTTATCTGATTGTAGGACCTTACTGCACTTTATGTTCTCCTATGATGGTAAAACAAATTTCATCTTCCTGTCAACATGAATATATGATGAACTTCTTATGTAGAATCATCGGGTAAGCCAACGGGTGCTCTACCATTCATGTTGGTGCTTATAACTATAAGCAAGTTAGTGGTTAAAGAACCATGAGGATTTGAATATAAAGTAAATGGGATATGCCATACATAAATGGAGTGTACATCCCAGCGGGGAATGGATCATATAAGATCATTATACTACTGAATGTGGTATAGTTTAGAACATCTTATCCATGTGACATGATAGTTGAAAAAAAAAGTTTAGTGTATGAATAAATTCATACTCAATATTGTTACGTACACAATAGTATTTCCTCATTTACCAATCGGGTATAGGATGATTCGTAATATTATTGTTGATTCTGTTGGCCAGAATATTCCCGACAATCATTAGATTTTATGTACACTACACGTGACATAGGGGAATTAATTTTAAGGCACTCTCACCTTAAAATTTGAAATTAACCAGTCATTATTCTTAAACCCATCGAATAATGGGGAATATTCAACCATTGTATGGGTCATGTTGGTGTTTCATGGTATTCATATACACATATAGAAAATGGTCTTAGGTGTGGATCCTCCACACAAAACCATGCGTTTACTGAATTAATTGCTCAAATTGACGAATTTGGAGCAAATTATCCTAAATATGGGATAGTTCCATTGGAATGGAAATGTTCTTGAATTTTATTCACGAACATTCAATGGTAATATTCAGTATGTTGTTGTACCTTCCCAAAATGGTGTGGCTGGATCTCTTACGAAAGAGAGTAAAATTGAATGGCCATCGTTACAGAATTGTGATTAGCCAACATTCGTTGGTAGTAACATGCGGTCTCACACGCCACATGTTTGGTCTTACGTAGATCATGCATATTATATTGCATCCCCTTGCAGTTTGTACGTGGAAATCAATGAAGTATTTCCCATCTGCGGTAATTCGGTTGCATACCGATATCACCACCCCGACATACTTAAGGGCCTTCACATATATTTGGGATCTATGTGAGGAATGACTTTGGTATGATTATTAATCCGTCAAATACCTTAACCCTAACAAGGGAGTGAAAGAACATTTCTTAATCCCTAGTGTTTTGTGTGTTAGTTAACAATACCAATGATATACTAATCCTATTGCTAAGTATTTCAGTTTGGGTGAAACTCATATCACAAATCCTAAAGCCAAATTGTAGAGAAAAAGAGTTTCTGGAATTCTTCCCACACTCGGATATTCCGGTTCCCCAACTCGGATATTCCGAGTCAACCCCAGAAAATTGGCTAAGTCAAGTTCAGAAGTACTACTGACTCCAATCGGAAAATCAGCTCGGAAATTTCAAGGACTCGGATATTCCGGTTCCCCAACTCGGATATTCCGAGTCAACCCCAGAAAAATTGGCTAAGTCAAGATTCAGAAGTGGTACTGACTCCAATCGGAAAATCAGCTTGGAAATTTCAAGGACTCGGATATTCCGGTTCCCCAACCCGGATATTCCGAGTCAACCCCAGAAAAATTGGCTAAGTCAAGATTCAGAAGTGGTACTGACTCGAATCGGAAAATCAGCTCGGAAATTTTAAGGACTCGGATATTCCGGTTCCCCAACCCGGATATTCCGAGTCAACCCCAGAAAAATTGGCTAAGTCAAGATTCAGAAGTGGTACTGACTCCAATCGGAAATTCAGCTCGGAAATTTCGAGGACTCGGATATTCCGAGTCAATCTCAGAAAATCGGCTAAGTCAAGTTCAGAATTGGTTCTGATCTCAACCGGAAATTCAGCTCGGATATTTTCAAAGACCCGGATATTCCGGGTGACCGGAATTTCTGGTGTCACTTAAACCGGAATTTCCGGATGCCCAAGACAGCCAACGGCCAGATTTTGAGGGGGAGTATAAATACCCCCTCACTCACTCAAGAACAGTCAGCTCTCAGATTTTCTCTCTCCTACTATTCTTGAAAGCTCAAATCATCAAGATCTCCCAATCCCCCCACCCAAATTCATTGATCTTTGGAGGATTGGAGGAGAAGGCCCGAATCTACATCTTCACCGAAGGGATTTGCATTTCTCCCCCATTCACTTGGGGATTTCGTGGCTAGGGTTTCCGGTGGGAAAACCTAGTTCACCATTGTTGTACTCTTGGTGTTACCTTGACCTTTTGTGGTCCTTGACCTTTTGTGGTCTTCTTGGGAGCCCCCAATTCAGTTGTGGGTGTGTGCCTCAAGCGTTTGTAAGGGATTCGATCTCCGCCCTAAAAGGGGATCAATAGTGGAAGGTGGACTCGAAACCTTTGTGGTTGAGTTCATCGGAGAAGAAGGTGAGCCTTTGTGGCGTTGCGGCTAACCTGTTGTGGTAGCGCACACCTCTCCAAACGAGACGTACACCCTTGGGTGGAACTCGGGATTACATCTTCGTCTCCGCGTGCTTCACTCGGTTCCCTTTACCTTTGCTCCCTTACTTGCTTATCTTGTTATTGCTTAGATTATCATTTAGGTAAATTCACCGTAGTTGCACATCTAGAGAATTTACCTTTGTGTTGAGCCTAAATTTGAAAAGACCTAAAATTTGTAATAGCACCTATTCACCCCCCCTCTAGGTGCCGGATTCCCATTCAATTGGTATCAGAGCCTTGTTCACTTTTAAGGGCTTAACCGCCTAAGTGCAACGATGACGGAATCCGATGCCGAGAGGGCCGCCCGTGAAAAATTAGAGGCGGAGAAGGAAACGTTAGCTAAAGGGGCAACCATGGCCGATCTTATTGATATGAGATCGTCCTTGGAGGCCCAACTCCTCAAGATGAATGAGATGCTCATGGCACTCTTGAAGTCTAAGGAGCCCGAGGCTACTTTTCCCTCTCCTCCTCCTAAGGAACATGCGGGGAACTCTAAGGAGTCATCTTCGGATGGGTCCAAAGATGTGTAACATCCCAACATTTTATAATATTCAAAAATCACTAAAATTTAAAACTTTTCGTTTATTAAAATAAAATATTAAATGTATAAGGAAACCAACTATGAAAGACTTCAAACTTGAGTTAATAATTCAAAATGTCACAGTTTAAATATTTTATTATCCACTGTAATTCAAAAACCTTAAAATATAATGTGACAAATATTTTACAAACTACAATCCATTTTTATTTTAAATAAATTAGTTCTTTATAAGTATTTGCATTAAACCACTTAGTCATATCTATTCATAAATACAAGATTATTCAAAATAGTATATAATCACTAAATGGTTTTCATTCCTTTAACTATGTTCAAAATATAGTTTGAAAATTATAAGCCTATAGTGTATAACTTTAAAACTTCATAGATTGTGAATTAATGAATTAGCCAAATAAACATTTCATTTCCTTAAATGAATTTCATCTATTTTCAAAGCATGAAATGATTAATATATTCTAAATAAGAATAGAATTAAAACAAAAATCCTTTCCAAAGTTGTTATGAAGTTTTCAAATGAATTATCATAATATAAAATATAATGTTGCACAAATTAGTTCCAATTAAAAATGAATATCCTATATTTCACATTCCCTAAACATTTTTATATTTAGTTCTTTAATAACATGCCAAAATAAAGAGGAATGACTTTAGTAAAACAAGTTAAATAACTTAAATCCAAATATATTTGAATATGGGTATTTCATATAATTTATTTAGCCAAAATTAAAATTAATTAAACCCTAGTTTTAAATTAAACATAAAGTGTCAATTTCACATTTAATCAATATTTCTAAATTACTATTTTTGAAAAGTGTTCAAAACATACCCACAACTGGTTTAACAGCAAGATATTATTTTTACAAATTTTTAGAAATTAATTTGACATCATTTGGATATTTAAATCAAAAGATATGAATTAAACAAATAAAAACAGAAACAGAATTATTGGATGACGTCATCGCTGACGTCATCATCGTCAACCTCCAGCCGGGATTTTCGCCCGATCTGCACTCGTTCGATTCGCGCGATTTCAGCGAAGAAAACCCTAACGGCGGAGGCCTATAAATCCCCCACGCTCTCCTCCGTCTTTCCCCTCTCCTCCCCCTTCTTTTCACGCCGCCAGGCCGTCGGAAAAGCTCGCCGAAGCTCCATTGCTGCCGCCGCCATTTTTCTCTGTTCCCCGGCGAGGTGAGCCTTCCCCGTTGCCCGTGAGCCCTCCTACCTCTCCCTCGCGTCCGTGCGCATCTCCTGACTACTTCCCTCGTCTCCATTCGCAGCCGAACGGAGTGTCTCGTGCTCGGACGGATCGCCGGAGCCGCCGAGCCTCCATCTGCTCGTCCACGACGTTCCGGGAAGAGGTGGATCTGGCCGTCCCCGCCATTCTGCTCGTTTTGGATCGCCGAGTCGGAAGCCGCCCTCCGCGCGTTCGGAAAACCACCGTGGCGACAAATTCGTCTGTGACCGAGCGCCGGCGTCGTCGTCCCTCACAACTCCGGCGAGATCCCGCCGCCCAGGTACGGTCCACGCCTCTCTACCGTTCGATTCAAATCCTACGGCCCAGATTAGATCGCCCTCCGAAACGGTATCAGCGAATAGGAAGTAGCCACGTCGATGCCCAGTCAGTGCCTCGTCAGATCCAGTCAGCGCCGCGTGGCAGCCACGTCAGCGCCAGCGTGTAAATCATTTTTTTTAATATAATTTTAATTGGAAAATTTGCAGATTAGTCCCTGTAATTAAAACATCTATAACTTCTGAACCACAACTCCAAATTTCATAATTTTTATATATTTGGAAAACTCTTGACATGTAGATTATTTTAGATCGACCAAAATTCAAATTTGACTTAGTATAAAATATTCAAATTTCAAAAGGTGAATTTGAGTATATTTGTAATAACTTTAAATCTATAAATCCAAAAATTGCAAATAAATATGTTTTAGAAACTTTAGAATATTTGTAAATTAATGCCACTGCTATGAAATATTTTTGAGTAATTTTTGAATGATTTCATAGTGGTGTGTTTAATTTGAATAGTTTGACTAATTTTGAAAATAACTTTTAATAGAAACATTATTTTGATTAAATCCAATTGCAATAGATTTAATTAAAAGCTCTCTGTCTATTAACACTAACTATAAAATTTTGTTATAAAAGTTTAATCATAGGAAACTTTAATCTTATAATGATTCCTTTTATTATATTTTCTAAAACTAGAAATTAATTAAATTGCATTTATAAATTCATGCATATTTATAAAGAAATCACAAAAGTTATTTTGATGTTTCTTGTGATTTAAAATCTCATTTCATTCATAACATATGTTATATTGTAGATATAATTCTCATAGGAAACCCCTCTTCATTAGTTTTCTCTAAGTTAGAAAATAATTTCAACTTAGCATTTTTGTAAATTGCTACAATTAGACACTTAGTAATTTTCAAGATGGAGCTAGAAGACCAATGAAGGACTTAGCCAAAAACAAGACTCCAGAAGTATCTTCAAGAAGAAGAAACACTTAGGAGGAAATCAAGAAGAAGTTCATGAAGGACTTAGAAGAAAACAGGCTCTGGAAGCATCCTCAAGATGTCAAGCACTTAGAAGAAAAGTGAGAAGAAGTTCAAGAAGGCCAACCCCCTTTTATTCTCTAAGCCTCTCTCTCTGTCTTTTCAGAAGACTTCATGAAGACTAAGTAAATCCAAGACCAGCCTCGAGGATACAAGAATCATCAAGTCTGAAGATTCATCAAGACTACCAAGAACTCAATCAAGACATCATCCAGAAGAAAGTTACAAGTCTGGAGATGAAGCCTGGAGGACAACTACAACTTTCTTTCTATCTTTTCCCTCTTTCCTAATCTTGTCTTTTAGACTTAAACAAAAATTGATCATGATGTTATCATCTTGAAGTTGTTGGATCCTAGCAGCATAGTGGGATGAAGCGGCCTGGAAACAAACCTTACATGTCCACGTACATGAGACCTGTTCCACAATTTAAGTGGCTGGTCGGGTGTCTGTCTCTCTCACTATAGTGAATGTCCAATGTACTAAGAGTTGATAATAATGGTTGATCATCTTGAACAAATGACTTAGTATTTTTCTCTAAGTATTTTGCACATCATGGCTAAGCCATTAGAGTGCTTGTTTCAAGAAGATATAAAACAAAGTATGTTTATCCAGCTTAAGACTTTAGTCCTTAGTCCTTTTGGACCAACCTATTTTTCCTTGCATTAACTTAATAGATTTTCATAGCATAACATGCATCTCTAGCCTTAGAAATAATTTGCATATCATACATGACATGTTTTCCTTAGGAGTTTTACAAAACTTGTTGTTCATTTGATATGAGCATGTATGTTTGATGATTGTTGTTTGTTGATTGTTGTATTGTTGTTTGCTTATATTGTTTAGATTAAACGGAGAGCAAACGTTCGTTGTTGAAAAGAGTTTGTGAACAAACAACAACATTCAAAGGCAAGTGGCACACCTCATAAACTTCCTATTTTTATATGCATTACTTAGTGTATTTTTATATGCATGTGTTGCTATGCTAAACCTGTGTAGAATCCCTTATTCCTGTGTCTAGGTTCCTATGCAATACTTAGTAGAATTATTGATGCTATGCAAATGTTGTTTTTGTGAAAATCTAAATTCTACTAAGTTAAGAATGAAACACCTGGGTGGTAATTGGTTGCATGGGTTATGTTGAGTGGCTACTCAGGTCCATGTCTATGGTTCCTGGAGTATGTACACTTGAGAATGGCCACCCAGGAACAGAGGAATCTGAAGAACTCCGAGTGACGATTGCTTCCAGTGCAGCCATTGCCATATGGGCTCTGGCTTGATCAATTATGTTGCATGGACTCTCTCCGGCTTGACAAGCAGATGTAGGGGGATGTTAGGTGGAACGGGTCAAGCCAGGTGGGAGGGAAAATGCTTCTGAAAGATCTCGTCTCATTCTCTCCTTTCCTTATCACAAATGGTGTGTAAAGGATACCTTGGGTTGAATGGGTACAATGGTGAACGTGCACAACCTCTGCAGAGTGTAAAACTAAGTACTTAGCCGTGTCCCCGGTTACGGACAATTTTGAGCAGCTGATCAAGGACGTCAACGGAGGATTCCACCATTCCAACTTCAGAAATAAAACTTGATGGGTGAACAAGGGAAGATGAGATTTATGGTTTTCATGCCATACTCGTCGATTTCAAGAAAAGTGTTTTCAAAAGAGTAGGAAAAATTGGCTTTATGCAATTAGCCTTGAACTCCACCAGCCAAATATGCATATAGGCTTTAGAGTTATTTCCTTAAGTGTCCACCATAGTGTCACTTGCCAGACTCCATTTTTAATGGAATCTGACCCACGTTGTTGCAATATTTTTCTTATTGCAGATTTGATCAGATGACGAGTGAGGTTTCGTAAAGGTTTCGAGTCTACAACCAACATGTTTTCGCCTGTGGCAGCATGAAAGTTATAGAGACTCACTGCTATTGTATTCCGCTGTGTACTTTTTCAATGCTAGCTTTACGCTATGCAACTTGTATAAAATATTTTGTAATTCTGGATCATCGATGTAATATAATTGATGCTTTGTTGTGATATTACATCGTAAACTGTGTGTGCAAATGAATCGATCCAGGGATTTGCACTATACACAGGTATCTGCCTTATTTTAAGAGCAGGTACGCTACAAGATGTTACCTCAAGTGTTCCCGGGAAGGCGGAAAAGGATGAACCGCCTAGCTCCTCTAACACCCCCAAAGGAGAGGAATTTCATAATGTCAACCATAATTACTCTCCTAACCCTCATATCCCTCACCCTCATGTAAACTTTAGAAGTGATCCTCCTAAGCTTAAACCTACTCACTTCTCTCAATGGGTATTTCTAATGAAGTCTCATCTATGTAGTACCTCAGTTGAGCTTTGACGCATCATTGAAGAAGGATACAAGCCCCATGATCCAACCAACTTGACAAGAAGAGAGGTGGTTGATAGCCAACTCAACGCCACCGCTCTTCATCAACTCCAAATGGCCGTTGGAGAGAAGGACATGGCGCTCATTCAACAATTCTCCACCGCCAAGGAAGTTTGGAATGCTCTTTCCGACATCTTCGTTGGGAATGAGAGCATGAAGAAGAACCGGTATGATGCCTTATGCAATGAGGTGGAAGGGTTCTACAAGTTGGATGGAGAAAGCCACGAGGACATGTACCGGAGGTTGGTGTTGGTTGCCAACTCCTTCAAGAACCTCGAGGCGGAGTACATTAATGATGCTTGGATCAAGAGGAAGTTTGTGACCGCTCTCTTGCCCTTTGAGGAAACGGATTTGAAGACACTCCAAGGGAGACATGACTTTGCAAAGATGACATCCAATGAAGTTATGCAAGAGATGACCGCATACAAGGTGGCCTCCAAGATTGCACAAGATGCAAGAGCTAGAGCCATAGGGATGCACAAGCATGCCTCAATTGATTTGAAGGCCACCGTTGAAGAAGAGGATGAAGAGGAGTGTGATGATCAAGTCGAGCTATCTAGTGAAGCTCTCTCAAGCACTCTCACTCAACACATGGGTCTTGCGGCAAGAACCTTTTGGAAGAACCCCGGAAGGGCCAAAGCAAGGATTGACAAGAAGTTTCCCCCCAACGGAGGAAAGCCATTCAACAAAGTGAGGCTTTGCTATAACTGCGATGACAAGAGCCACTTTGTTGCCGATTTCCCATGGGGGAGAAGAGAGGATCATGGTGGGAGGCTCGTGGCCAAGACGAAGGGCAAGGGGCCCATGCCCATGAAGAAGCCTTTCTTCAAGAAGAACCAAAAGATTGTCTTGGTGACTCAAGAGCAATATCCCACCGATGATGAAGATAGTGACAAGGAGGATACTCCAACGCAAGTGGCCGCACTAGCCATTTCTTCCACACCTCCATCACTCTTCTCCTCACCAAATGAGAGCCCCATCGTCAAGAATGCAAGATGTCTTATGGCAAAGACATCCGAGGTACAATTATCCCCCAACTCCATATCACATGACATTGATGATGCTATGAGCTTAGAAGTCAAGGAAGAAATCATTGCTTTTGATAAATTCATGACTAACTTGCAAGGAGAATGAAAGAAACACTTTGGCTCAATCATGAGTCGTATAGGTGAGCTTGAGGATGAGCTTGAATTAAAAGGTGAGATTGAGAGAGAGGATGCACACGCTAAGGTGTCTCTCCAATCCTCTCTCGAAGATGAACAAGAAGCTCATGCTCTCCTTAAGGAGCAACTAGCTAAGATCACTAAGGATCGTGATCTCTACTTTGCTAAATGTAAAATTGTGCAAAATGAAAAGTCTGAGCTTGTAGTTGCTCATGCTAGACTTTTTGAAGACTTTGAGTCACTTGACAATGCTCACAAGGTGTTGACAAGTGATCACGAACGTCTTCTCAAGTCTCGTGATCAACTCCAATCTCGGATATCTACTCTTTAGAAACTTAGCACCTCTACTCCTTTGAATGCTAATGCAAATGTTGTGAAGGATATTGCTAGGGTTGTGTTTGTTCCTTCCATGGCAACCAAGCCCAAGACCTCTCTTGATAAAGGTAAGGGGACACTCACTTCTCCTCTTCATGAGCGAGTGCCCCACAAGGGTAAGGAAGGTCTAGGCTATGTTGCTAAGGACAAGAAGAAGATCAAGAAGAAGACCAAGTCCGCACAAGCCAAGAAGGATGACATTGTGAGTGGAAATGCCACAAGGGGCACTCCCACTCGTAATGACTTTGCGGGCATATCTAACTCCAACTATGCTTTATATGTTGATTATTATGGGGATGTCTATGCTAGATACATTGGTCCTTTTGATGGTTACATTGAATATGCTATTTGGGTTCCAAAGACCCTTGTTGCTAACCAAAAGGCACCCATTGCAAAATGGGTACCTAAACCAAAGAATTGATTGTGTGTAGGGCCTTGCTTCCGGAGGATCGAAATGAATAATTGATAGTGGGTGCACTAGTCATATGACCGGAAGCAAGGATATTGTAACGGAGTTGAAGCCCAATGATGATCAAATGACCGTTACATATGGTGATAATTCTAAGTCTAAGGTAATAGGGCTCGGCAAGGTGGTAGTGGCACCGGACATCACACTTGTGAATGTCTTGCTTGTCGAGTCCCTTGGTTTCAACTTGATCTCCGTCCATTCCTTAACTTGCTTGGGCTATACCGTTGTCTTCGAAAAGGAAATGGTCATTCTCTTGCGGAGCAAGTCTCTCAATGTGTCTTTCGTTGGATACATTGAGAATGGGCTCTATGTGGTTGACTTCTCCGGAGTCACCACTTCCCATACAATGTGCCTATTCGCAAAGGCGGACTTGGGTTGGCTATGGCATCGCCGACTAGCCCATGTCAACATGAGGACTTTGCAAAGTCTTCACAAGGGTGGCCATATCCTAGGACTAAAAGACCATGTTTCTTTCTCGAAGGATCTTATGTGTAGGGCGTGTGTTGAAGTAAAAATGCATGACATCTACCATCCAAGCAAGACCATCATTTCTTCAAAAAGGGTTTTGGAGCTTCTCCATGTTGACCTCTTTGGTCCCATTCCGGAAGCTAGTCTTGGTGGCAAGAAATATTGCTTGGTGATTGTTGATGACTATTCAAGATACACATGGGTTTTCTTCTTCAAGACGAAGATGGAGACTCAACAAACTATCATCGACTTCTCCAATGAAGCTCAACGTCAACACAATGTCCCTATCTTGGTGATAAGAAGTGACAATGGGTCCGAGTTCAAGAACTACACCTTAAACGAGTTCCTTAGTGAAGAAGGGATTCGTCATCAATATTCCGCTGCTTATACTCCCCAACAAAATGGTGTAGCCGAAAGGAAGAACCGCACACTTATTGAGATGGCAAGGTCGATGATGGCCGAGTTCAAGTCCCCTCACAACTTTTGGGCCGAAGCCGTCAACACCCCTTGCCATTCATCCAACCGGCTCTTCTTTCGCAAAGGACTCATGAAGACACCTTATGAAGTGCTTACCGGGAACAAGCCCAATATCTCCTACTTCTGAGTATTTGGTTGTAAGTGTTTTTATCTCATTAAAGGTGTTCGTTTGGACAAGTTTGATTCTAAGTCTCTTGAAGGGACATTTGTGGGCTACGGATCCGAATCCCACACTTATAGAGTCTATGATAAGGCCTCGCGCATAATCATAGAAACTTGTAGTGTGGTGTTCGAGGAGAATGACGGCTCCCTCGTGGAGCAAAGTGGTGTTTCCGGTGTAGGTGATGATGAACCTCATGAAGGAGATATGCCCTAGAGGCAATTAATAAAGTGTATTCTTTATCATATCTCGTTTGTTCATAATAGGTTTTTGTGTCATGCTTGAACCGTATTAAGCGGAAACATTAATGCGGGTGTGATACGTAAACAACCAGGTCCCTAGTAGCCTCTACTAAGACTAGTTTCGTTGCGCGATTGATGATCGAGGTTTCCCGGTCATGGGGCATGGTGCCGGTCGGCAATGAGAGTCATATCGCTAGAGAGTGATGTGATGGACATACCCAGATTTGGAGAACATAGTCGTTACACCTTTGACCGTGAGATCAACTCTTATTGATATTCCCGGAAGATACTTTGATTGCACCAAACGTCATATCTTATTTAGTATGACAATAACGGTGATACTTTTGGGTATTGGAAAGGAGTATTGAGACGAGGGGTCAAGAGCGGGATTTGCCAGTCCGCGTAGCAGGATAGATACTCTCGGGCCCACTCGGTGAGATCTTGTCTAATGAGCTTGCAAGCATGTGACTAGGTCACGGAGACATGAGATCATGAACGAGTAGAAGATAGCATCGTCGGTAACGAGGTCGGGATTAGGTATGGAGATATCTATGGAACGACACTCGGACGTGCTAAGTATCGCTATGGCAAAAGGTCTAAGACTTCACGTTCAGGTTTGATAGATGAAAGTCATTCGTTATATCTCAGGGATTAATTCATGGGGTCCAGGCCTACGGGTTAGTCGTTGATCATTGAGGAGTCTTGAACATACCTGATATTATATCGAACCGCTAGGGTAACACACTTAAGGGGTTTCGACAAGACAACCGGAAAGGAAGGAGATCACCGGGAGCGTCCCGGGAGAGGTCCGATGGAGATCGGGCAGCGCCGAAAGAGTTTTCGGAGCTAGGAAATATTATATATATTATGTTTGATATTAATTAGTGTTATTAATATGCAAATATGATTTTATATATTTATTTTCGAATTTATTAAGGCAGATTTCCCTAAATGGGCCTTCCGGACGAAAGAAGGCCCAAGAGGGGAAAATTCCCTAGGGGAATTCGGTGGGGGCCAGGAGGGCCGGCCTAGGTGGGCCACAAGGGGCCCACCAGGGGGCCGGCGCACTCCCTAGCCGAACCAGGCTATGTGGGGATAGTCCCACATTGCCTGGCTGGCAAGGTAGGCTCCCCTTGGGAGCCTATATAAGAAGGGGCACCCCCAGCCTTTTAATTCACCAATTAATTCCCGATTTCTCTCTCGATCTCGTGGTTCCCAAGTCGGAGCCGCGCCGAGCAAGAGGATCCCGGGATCTCCTCCACCATAGCCCGCTGCCGCGCTGCTGGTGTTCCGGTCCAAGTCTTCCGCTGCTCGTCCTGGACTGGAGCTTCGGAGGCGTCGTCTCCACCGTACGTGTGCGACTCCCTGCGAGGTGCTGCGCTAGCGGTACTCGGAGGCCTGCTTCCTCTACACGACCTTGAGGTCGGCTTCGTCGGTCTGCATCGACAACGTTTGTGCGGGAACGTAATCCCCGCTTTCGGTCTACAAGGGTACGTATTCCGATCTCCGTTCGTACTACTATATCTGCATAGAATAGATCTTGGCTAGTTTAAGGATATCGTTACTAGGAAAATTATTGTTTTCTGCCCACGATCCCCTTCACCTCAAGATGCTATCCGAAGAATGGGGTTGGGAGTCCACCGCCCCGTTGAACTCTATTATGAGGTTGATCAACAAGGACCAAGTTCTTCACAAGTGGTGACCACCCCAACACAAGAAACACCCATCGACAACACCGTGCCCAATGCACCTAGCCAAGAAGAAGAACAAGATTCAACAGCTGCTCCTGGAATTTCCGGAGGACCGGAAAATCCGGTTCAAGATGGACTCGGAAATTCCGGTGGTTCGGAATTTCCGGTCCCTGAACCCGGAATATCCGGTCCTGCTGACATTCCCGGTGGCAGTTCGCAAGGCCAAGATCAACCCTCTCCCTCACCAATGGACACCACTCCAATGGTTGATCAAGGCCATCAAATCAGTCAAGGCGGAGACATGAATGATCAAGATGATCAAGCGATTCCTCCCACCACTCGGAGGGAAATCGAGATCCGCCGCTTGAATAGGGTTGGCACCTCACAAGAATTAAGAGCTCTATCTCTTGACAAGGTGCTTGGTGATGTGAGAAGCAAGGTCTCTACCCGAAGACAACTCGCAAGCTTTAGTGAACATCAAGCTCACATCTCCATGGTGGAACCCAAGAAGGTCTTTGAAGCTCTTGAAGATAAAGATTGGCTTGATGCTATGCATGAAGAGCTCAACAACTTCGAGCGCAACAAAGTGTGGAAGTTGGTGGAAAGACCCAAAGATTACCGCAATGTTATCGGCACCAAGTGGATATTCAAGAACAAGCAAGACGAACGTGGCATGGTGGTGAGGAACAAGGCAAGATTGGTGGCTCAAGGTTACTCTCAAATTGAAGGCATTGACTTTGGAGAAGCCTACGCGCCCGTGGCTCGACTTGAGTCAATCTGTATTATTCTTGCCTATGCCTCTCACCATAACTTTAAGTTGCAACAAATAGATGTTAAATCCGCTTTTCTAAATGGTCCACTAAATGAACGTGTTTATGTTAAGCAACCACCGGGGTTCGAGGACCTCAAGTAACCGAACCATGTCTACAAGTTGGATAAGGCACTCTATGGCTTTAAACAAGCCCCGCGAGCGTGGTACGAGCACCTTAGAGAACTACTTGTAGACCGTGGATTCCAAGTTGGGGAAATCGACCCCACACTTTTCACTAAGAAAGTTAATGGAGAAATTTTCATTTGTCAATTATATGTGGATGACATTATATTTGGATCGACTAACAAAGCATTTAACGAAGAATTCTCTAAGCTTATGACTGACAGGTTTGAGATGTCTATGATGGGCGAGATGAAGTTCTTCCTCGGATTTGAGATCAAACAATTGAGGGAAGGAACGTTCATCAACCAAGCAAAGTACATTCAAGACATGCTCAAGAAGTACGAGTTGCTTGATCTCAAGGGTGCCTCTACCCCAATGCAAACCAAATGCCACCTTGAGCTCAACCCGAAGGGTAAGGATGTGGATCAAAAGGTATACCGCTCCATGATTGGATCTCTCCTCTATCTTAGATATTTGGCTTATACCCCAACCTATGGATTGTGGTACCCCAAGGATGCAAATTTCTCATTATATGGGTACACGGATTCCGATTGGGCGGGAGATCATGATGATAGGAAGTCAACCTCCGGCGCTTTTCAATTTATTGGGAGGTCCTTGGTGAGTTGGTCTTCTAAGAAGCAAAATTGTATATCTCTCTCCACCGCCGAAGCCGAGTATGTTGCTGCCGCAAGTTGTTGCACTCAGTTGATATGGATGAGGCAAACTTTAAAGGAGTACGGACTCGATTGCGACAAAGTGCCTCTTTTATGTGACAACGAAAGTGCCATCAAGATTGCCTACAACCCGGTGCAACATTCAAGAACCAAGCATATTGAGATCCGCCATCATTTCATAAGGGATCATGTGCCCCGAGGAGACATTGACTTATCATATGTGGGCACAAGGGATCAATTGGCGGATATCTTCACGAAGCCCCTTGAGGAAGGAAGGTTTTGCTTTTTGAGGAATGAGCTAAATATCATTGATTCGAGGTCCTTAGCTTGATCGCTTGCACACTCACCTAGGGCGTAATTGCATCTTATCTAGTTTAGATGTAGGCATGGAAATAGGGGGAGTGCGATCCTAATACATTGGACCATCCCTCCCCCCATTATGCCGATAGCAAGTGTTCTTTTATCTCTATATTCATTCTTATTACTAATGAGCTAAAACGACGAGTATTGGTTATGTACCCAAGATACATCTTCGCGGTAACATGCCATACACTCCTACATGGTGGCCTCGGCCACCGACCTCCTCTCCTTGAAGAGTTGATTTTATTTGGAGCTTATTGTTGCTATTTGCCCTCCTATTCATGCATGTGGGAAACCTACTCAACTTGGCTCTTTTGTTTCGATTTGGTTGTTGTGAGTTGAGTATGGTGTACCAATATCAGTTTGGAAATCTATCCCAAGCCTACTTTCCCCTGAAAACATTTCTCTCTATTGCACACAAGTCATCCATTTGAAAACTGGGATTTTGGTTCAGCAGGTCGGAATATCCGGTTCATTTTGAACCGGAATATCCGGTGACTCGGAATATCCGGTGCAAGTCACACTCGGAATATCCGGTCTGGCGGTTTGTCCAGAAATATAAGGGCAGGCTCGGGGTGAAGGGCTCATTAGTGCCCTTCTTCCACCCCCGACCTCCCTCTCCTCCAGCCGTCGCCCCTGCTGCTCCAAGGTCCCTCCGGAGCACTTCGACCGTCGGGGAACCTCTTTCTCGGCCGGATCTGCTCCTCCTCCGCCCCGGGAACTCACTCCTCCAAGCAATGGCCTCAATGGATGAGGGTAACTTCACTTTTCTTCTTCCTTATGTGCTTGCACTTGGATCTTGATGTGGAGTTATTTGTTTCAATGTTGCTTGGTAGAGATTGTTCCTAGGACTATTCCCTGCCATCTACATACATTAGTTTTGCATTATGTTGGATCGATCTAGTTTTAGACCGAGTCAATCTCAGATCTGCTGTTTCTGTCTGACTCGGAATATCCGGCTCAGACTGACTCGGAATTTCCGGTCCCCCGGAATTTCCTGTCATGTTCGAACCGGAATTTCCGAGTCAAACACTGCAGTTTTAAGATTAACTCATGTTTAACTACATATGATTCATCAAATGCCTATATAATGTGTGTCTCATCTCGTGACTTGTGTGCACTTACCTTATGCTACCCTCTATGCTCAAATTCACAGGTTCAGGTGGGAGTCCGTCCGCAGGGGCATCAAGGAACACAGGTAGAGCACCTGTCCACAAGCAACCAGTCAACAAGGGAAAGTGTCCTGCAACTCAAAGGAAGAAGAAAGCTGTGGTCAGCAAGCCCTCATCCAAGAAGAGGAAGAATGCCCCTAGTCCCCAACGTCAGGACTACTCCAAGATGAATTCTGTGGATTACTCTCAGCTGAGACAGGGGGACTGGTACCTCAACGCAAGAGACAACTCTCTCGCTGATCGCAGCTTTTGGTGCCAAGCGCAAGAGCACATATTCGTGGATCTCTATCTCTCACTGTCGAAGCCCATTCGACCCATGCACTCCTCGATTCTCTCGTGACTTGCTTCCATTGTATGATGTTCTTGTGCGCATCCTGCGTGAGAACATTGCACCGAGTGGTGGCAACAATGACAACGTGGTTACCCCTCTCTGCAACCTGCTCCTTCACGCCAACCGCATTGTGGAGGACTCGGGTTCTGATACTGACTGGAGTGTAGATGTGATGGATTACATCTACAATGAGATGTATGAAGCTAGACCACCAGGGTCTCTATTCCTTATGCTCCTTACATAATGAAGCTCCTCAAGTTTAAGTTCCCTGACTACAACTTCAGCAGTAGTGATTTGGTGCCACATGACTTCAAGAAGCTTTATGTGAAGAAGACTGTGGTCAAGCCCCCTCCTAGGCCTTCTACTACCTCAGCTCCAGGTGGATCTTTCATGGGTGATGCTAGGAGGGCTGCTGCTGCCTCTACTCATGTTCCTACCACTCATGCGCATGTCAAGAAGCTGAACTGGTTCCAGCGCAACATCCTTTGCATGAATGTGGACATCCGCAAAGAGCAATACAATGCCTACAAGGATCGCCGTCAGCTGGAATACAAGCAAGACTTGATCCTTCACCATGCTTCTGGCTCTCCTGCTCCTGCTGCTCTGTCTGATCCCCTGACCTTTGCTCAGTGGAACCAGGGTTCCTTGGCTCCGTGGACACTGATTGACCAGGACCTTGGCGGCAGCTCTTACACCACTGGCTATGACTATGATGATGAGGAGGAAGATGATGATGAGGAGGCAGAGTCTGAGGAGTATGAAGAGGATGATGATGATGATGCTGGTGATGATGATGATGAGGAGGACCCCTCGGACTGAAGAATTCCATGGGACGTAGCATCGCTCTTCTTCCTTTTTGGCGTTTCGGTGCCAAAGGGGGAGAAGTTTCTCTACTAGGACTTCTTCGGGGATTTGCAAAGGGTCGGACACAAGCTTATGCGTTTATCATTTATTTGCGCTTGTGTCCATTTATCGTGTTTTAAGTTTTTTTGTGAACTCCTTTTATTTCATTATGTGATAACTATGTATTGAGACAATGGTTTGATGCTATCATTATCTTATGGTTGAGACTTCGAATTGATTGTGTTGGTATTCTCTTCATATTCTATATACACAAGGTATGAAAATCTATCTAGTCTACCATAATCTTACATTTTGTCTCGTTTCTCCTTTGTGATATCTTGTGGTTGTTGTTATAAAATTGCTCCTATCCTTTGTCATTTTGTGTTGCTTACTTGCATTTATTTAGGGGGAGCCATTTTCTGCCAAAAACATGATATTGCCTTTTGTTTCTATGCAAATCTTGGTATTGTCATCTAACACCAAAAAGGGGGAGATTGAAAGAACATTTCTTAATCCCTAGTGTTTTGTGTGTTAGTTAACAATACCAATGATATACTAATCCTATTGCTAAGTATTTCAGTTTGGGTGAAACTCATATCACAAATCCTAAAGCCAAATTGTAGAGAAAAAGAGTTTCTGGAATTCTTCCCAGACTCGGATATTCCGGTTCCCCAACTCGGATATTCCGAGTCAACCCCATAAAATTGGCTAAGTCAAGTTCAGAAGTACTACTGACTCCAATCGGAAAATCAGCTCGGAAATTTCAAGGACTCGGATATTCCGGTTCCCCAACCCGGATATTCCGAGTCAACCCCAGAAAAATTGGCTAAGTCAAGATTCAGAAGTGGTACTGACTCCAATCGGAAAATCAGCTCGGAAATTTCAAGGACTCGGATATTCCGGTTCCCCAACCCGGATATTCCGAGTCAACCCCAGAAAAATTGGCTAAGTCAAGATTCAGAAGTGGTACTGACTCCAACCAGCTCGGAAATTTCAAGGACTCGGATATTCCGGTTCCCCAACCCGGATATTCCGAGTCAACCCCAGAAAAATTGGCTAAGTCAAGATTCAGAAGTGGTACTGACTCCAATCAGAAATTCAGCTCGGAAATTTCGAGGACTCGGATATTCCGAGTCAACCTCAGAAAATCGGCTAAGTCAAGTTCAGAATTGGTTCTGATCTCAACCGGAAATTCAGCTCGGATATTTTCAAAGACCCGGATATTCCGGGTGACCGGAATTTCCGGTGTCACTTAAACCGGAATTTCCGGATGCCCAAGACAGCCAACGGCCAGATCTTGAGGGGGAGTATAAATACCCCCTCACTCACTCAAGAACAGTCAGCTCTCAGATTTTCTCTCTCCTACTATTCTTGAAATCTCAAATCATCAAGATCTCCCAATCCCCCCACCCAAATTCATTGATCTTTGGAGGATTGGAGGAGAAGGCCCGGATCTACATCTTCACCGAAGGGATTTGCATTTCTCCCCCATTCACTTGGTGATTTCGTGGCTAGGGTTTCCGGTGGGAAAACCTAGTTCACCATTGTTGTACTCTTGGTGTTACCTTGACCTTTTGTGGTCCTTGACCTTTTGTGGTCTTCTTGGGAGCTCCCAATTCAGTTGTGGGTGTGTGCCTCAAGCGTTTGTAAGGGATTCGATCTCCGCCCTAAAAGGGGATCAATAGTGGAAGGTGGACTCGAAACCTTTGTGGTTGAGTTCATCGGAGAAGAAGGTGAGCCTTTGTGGCGTTGCGGCTAACCTGTTGTGGTAGCGCACAACTCTCCAAACGAGACGTACACCCTTGGGTGGAACTCGAGATTACATCTTCGTCTCCGCGTGCTTCACTCGGTTCCCTTTACCTTTGCTCCCTTACTTGCTTATCTTGTTATTGCTTAGATTATCATTTAGGTAAATTCACCGTAGTTGCACATCTAGAGAATTTACCTTTGTGTTGAGCCTAAATTTGAAAAGACCTAAAATTTGTAATAGCACCTATTCACCCCCCCCCCCCTAGGTGTCGGATTCCCATTCAGGGAGTCATTTGCAGCCTGTGCGTTGATTGCTTTTGCAATAAGGACATTTGCTGGCATTAGGGGGAGAAATGAGAAATGTACCACATAGAATGCCAGGAAATAATAAGAAACGTAGTAAACATTTTGTCCACGTACTTAAAAATCTGAACCGCGGGTTCAGGTTATGAGAAATTTGCAATGTTTTGCAAATAATCTGCCATATACATTTACTGATTACAAAGGTGTCATTGAAATAAAGTACCAGAACGAGTGGGGGCACCTAATAAACCACTTTTGTCCCCAAATGAGAGCATGCGGGGGAGATTTCTGGACGCATGAGATTAAGTTCTCATCGGAGGAATTGTTCTCCTCAATCAGTAAATGTAGTTCAACCTCGGGTTGAAGGACACCTGACGGATGTGCGTCATCCAGAACCCATCACAGATGTGCACACAATTTAAGTGTTGGGACATCGAAACACCTTGACTCTGTTGTTGTGGGAAATAACAAGGAGTTAAGAGGCGTAATGGAATTCCACAAAAGATTTTGATTCATGAGAATCGTATATGAAAAGTCTACATATGTGGACATAAGTTTCTTCTTGACAATTGTTGATATCCTTTTGGGCCCTGAACCAAAATCCATGGAGAGTGTTGTTTGCACTTATGTTGGTTCAAATAAAAGGAAGCAATTAAGGAAGAGTAGCACTCACTAATCAAAAGAGAGGTGTTTACAATAGTAAAACCTGCTCCTCATAAGTATCTTCGGTAGGGAAGAGAAGTGAATTTTTCTTTCAGAAACGAAAATAGATGAGGTGGTGAAAAGGTGAGGCTTGTAGCACAAGGGTTTCCGCAGAAACCCAACATCAAATAAGATGTAACATACCTTTTTGGTATGAGTGGAATTATGTTTCGATACTGAATTGGCAGTACGGATCCATGTGGTTGATGTATGTAGTGGCTATATACTCACATGGATCACTAAGTTTAGAAATAGAAGTCACTGAAAGGGCTTAATATTCTGAATTCAATGGTAAATTGTAACATGCGTGTGTGAAGTTTCAGAAGTCATTCTATGACTTTGAAGATGTCGGAGAGTTGTGGGGTACAACCGACTAAGTGAGTTACTCCTTGATAAGGATTACTCTAATACTAATGATTGTTACTGATGATTGTTGATGTGTATTCTCATGAAGATATCCTGAATTGGATTTGCATCATCTTAGTGATGTCGATGATCTTATCATCAATGTCTATATAGGACATATGAGATACACACAATCATTTTTAGACGGATATTTGGGTCAAACCAAATTAAGCTAAGTATATAACTTGAGCTATTCCCTTGGGAATAAATGTATATCAGTCTTCATATATCCAGAAATATTGGAGAAATTCAATATGGATATATCTTATCAGACACATATGGTCATATTATACATAACATGGGATACAATCCCATTCAGACTTAGGGGAGATGGTGAAGTGATAGTGAACCTGAAATTCCATATATGAATACCATCAGAACACTCATATATCTTGCAAAAATACGTCAGGCCTGACATTATATATGTTGGTAATTTATATGAGTGCAATCCCTAAAGAAAGGTATAAGATTTGTGTAAGGAATATTCACAGATATGTCCAAAGCACAAAAGGTTTTGATTAGTTCCATCCGGAAAATCAAGGCTGGACCATGTTGTGAAATCTCGATAGTGACTAATTATGTGATCCCAACAATGTCCTATCAAAGACTGGATTTAATGGAAGAATATTCTGAGGAGACCCTTCAGAATAGACTCTAAATGGGTCCTTCAGGTGACCATTCTGCAGTAATGAAGCATCACAAGATGTGTATGGCTTCGCGGAATGTTTTGCCACATGTGAGATCATGTGGAGATTCGATAGAATCATCGAGATAATGTCATTTGTATTGGTTAGGGTTATATTTATCCTCGTGAGTTACAGAAATTTAACAGGATAATTTGCAAACAAACTATTGTGATATTCACAATGTCTCTACGCACATTGATATTCTAGAATTATATTCGTGGAATTGGTGGGAGACTACCATGAGGTTTGCAATGTTCAGGGGGAGTAAACTCCCAAAATATACCCCGTTTATGATTTTTAAATCATTAGTATTGTACTCTTTTTCCCTTTTATGAGTTTTCCAGGATGGTTTCTCATATAAGGTTTTTAATGAGACAATATATATACAAGTGCGGATACATGCCATATCGTTTCTCCTTATAATTTTCCCACTGGGTTTTTATAGGTGGTTTCAATGGCATTTAACATCACAAGAATGTGCATGAAAATGAACTTTGTCCAGAGTTCAAGTGGGATCGGTTCATTGGAATCTCCCACCATTATCTACGAGGATAATGCTGCGTGTATTGTACAAATACAGACAAGTTATTTTAAGAGTAATATTACAAAGCATATTGCTTCTAGGCTATTTTATCCCCAAGAACTACAAACAATGTGGAAATTAGTATTTTGCAAACAAAGTCACGCGATAACCTCGCTGATTTGTTTACCAAGTCCTTACCAAGTCTTTGTTCAACAAATATGTGAACAGAATTGGTATGAGGGACTTCGTGAATTGCAAAATTCAGGGGGAGAAATCTGCTAGGTCATAACTTGTTGAAAATCATGAGATTTTTGGTATTGCACTCTTTTCCTTTGTGAGTTTTCAGGAAGGTTTCTCATGTAAGGTTTTTAATGAGGCAATAGTAGTATAAGCATGGACGATATATGTCGATTTCTTCTTATTTTCCCAAGGGTTTTTAGAAGGAGTTTTTCATGACATATTGTATTGTTCTCCTCAATTTTTCCCACAGGGTTTTTGGAGGAGACGATTCCAAAGGATGATCAGTCGCAAGGACAAGCAAGGATTAGGGGGAGTGTTAGGATTTAATTAATCTATAATTAGGGATAATCCTCTGTTGTAATAAACCGACGTGCGGATGCGACGGTTTCCCTTACTCCCCGAACAGACACGACCTTTCATCGCGTCCCTTCCCCTTGTATATATACTGTGAATCATCAATGGAATAGCAGAGTCTGATTCATTCTCGATTTCACTCACAACAGTAAGAAAGGCAGCTTGACTACTACCGTTGTCCCCGTTGTCATACAACCTTGTACACGAAATATGCCGATTTATTTATGCTATGATAACTACGTACAACCCGACGAACGCAGGGTCTGATCATGCTTACGCTGGCTAATTATTCCATGGCAATGTGCCGCCAAGGCATGGCCAGCTTGATTGAGTTTTTGTCTTGTCGTGCTGTCTTCTCTGAAGCGGATGGTAGTCGCTCGTTTACGCTAGTTACAGAGGACGATGCGTTGTGCTGAAAATTGATTCAAAAATGAGCTAGTGGCTTAGGAAATTAACAGGACAAAAGCCAACGCCTACTTCAACTGGCAATGATCAATGCTTTTCCATTAACTCGCTCCAAAGATGAGAAAAAACGCGGTTGTTTTAATAAGAACATGCCACTAATTGAAAAGGAGTGTGTGATAAGATTAGGAGAGCATGAAGAAGAAACTGCTGTCTCGGCCTATGTCGACAGGAAAAATCCATCTTTTATACTTTCTGTTTATGGGGCTGACATGATAAATTATTATGTTTTTCTATTTTTGTGAGAAGGTGTGAGATATTTGCTTAGCTATGGCCCATAGCCTATGGGAATTTTGAGACGAAGAAAACTATAACTCGAGGAGATGAATGAGAAACACAATGAACTTTCAATTTTACGAACGTCGGTATTTTTGGTCATCCACGACTCCACGGTTAGATTCAAATCAGTTTTTAATGTTAGCTCATCATCATATTCATACATTTTCAGACAAAGAGAATATCTCAATGTCTATAAGACAACCCGGTCATTATCTGCACCATATTTGTACATACAATTGTTCCCTAACTCTTGCATCATGTTTCTCCTGTCGCCATTGTCGTCCTTCCACTAGTCCAAGCAACAACCGATATCATCATGTTCCGCGGGCGGCACCATGGGATACATGCTTCAGTTGACAATTATTTGAAGTTGAGCGAGAAGGAAACAATCTTATCCAACGGACTCTAAAGTGAGTGGACGTAAATCAACAAATGGATGCAAACTTGTTAATCCACATACATATAAATATCTATAACAAGACCAATAACATGAGAATATTGGAAGCTAAAGCCGTTGTGATGCAATTTCATAGATAAAAAGGATACATAGTGTATCTATACGAAACATAGTGTAACATAGTGTATCTATACGAAACAATGTGAAACTATCTAGGGGAGTACTTTTCTCTAACACTGTGTTTGGATGTTGGAAAACTAGCCTGGAATTGACAATTCGGAATTTCCCTCCCGCTTTCCGTCGTTTGGTTTGGTCTTAGAATTGTAGTAAGGAATTTAGGAAACTTTCCGAGCCCCGGTTCCCGCAAGCGCATAGCTTCATGGATCAATTCCGACCTCGTGACTTCGGAAAGTCACGGAAACGCATCCCCCGCCGCCCCGCATACCGCTTCGCTTCGCATCCCCTGCGATTTCCTTGACGAACCCATCGCCGCCCCCCGACCCTGCCGCCAGCAAGCCCTGCGGAAGCGAAGGTTAGCCTCCTCCCAGCCTTTGCGCGATTCTTCCCGGCGGCCTCTCGTTGTTCCCGTCTCCCTCTCGTCGTTCCCATCTCCCTCTCGCCTGCGCCCATGGTTGCTGCCCGAACCCTAGTTCCCGACGGCTATGGCAGTGGACGCCGGTGGCAGAAACTTCCGGGCCGATGGAGTGTCGAACGGCGGTGGAACAACGATCATCGATGGATCCAATCCCTACACTGGATCGGCTAATGGATCGATAGCCCTTCCCCTGCCGGTGGCAGCACCTTTCATATGATAAATCTTTGTACTATGTTTGTCATCATATTAACCGGATGGTAATTGTTTCAACTGCAGAACCGGAGGAGAAGAAGGTCTTGATTTCAGTTGTCAAGGTATAATTTTTTTGGCAATTATATGGGATTCGTGCAGTATTCGTTTGTACTGCATATGTGTTTATTTGATATGTTTGCATGTTAGAAAAATAATATGAGATTCGTGTTCAAACATTGTGTGCATTGTAGCATTATCATGTCTCAACAAGAGTTGGTTGCTTACATAACTGAAGAGAACAAAAGAAGAAAAAGAAAAAGGGTCTTGTTGACAAAGATGTGGTTCGAGATGTCATGCATGGCACTTGCTTATCTTAGTACGCAAAGGGCACCTAGAGACCTAGGATGTTTCAATGATGATGAGGAAAAGGTTGCATATAGAAAGTACATCTTAAAAAAAAATGTATAATGGGTCCGAGGCAGCTTGCTATGATAATCAAAGGTTAACTAAAAGGAACTTCCATGACCTTTGTGCTATGTTGCGTGAGAAGTGTGGTCTCAAAGATAGCATCTATGTGACGGTAGAAGAAAATGTCGCTATGTTCCTTCAAGTTGTTGGACATGGAATCAAAATGAGAGTTTTGGGTGGCTCGTATCAGCGGTCCATAGAGACTATCAGTAGGCGCATCTCTACTGTGTTATCGGCCACCCTGTCTCTCACTAGGGAGTTTATCAAGCTTCCCGATCCTTCAGCGAACCCTCCCGACGATTACAAATGGAAGTGGTTTGGTAATGCACTTGAAGCACTAGATGGGTGTCATATTCCTCTGTATGTTAAAACTGCTGACAAAGGGAGGTATAGGAACCGAAAACAAGAAATCAGTACTAACATGCTAGGTGTGGTCGATTGGAACATGAAATTTCTTTATGTTCTACCTGGTTGGGAGGGCTCGGCATCAGACTCGAGAGTGCTGAAAGATGCTATGAGAAACGATCGCCAAGATGCATTTGTTGTACCACAGGGTACGAATAACCTTCCTCTTGGCTTTCTACTTCTCATATTTAATTGTTAGCTAACATATTTATTTGATAATAGGAAAGTACTACCTAGTTGATGCTGGCTACACCAATGGCCCGGGATTTCTATCTCCATTCAGATCCACGCGGTACCACTTGAAAGAGTGGGCTGCAAGTCTTCTAGGTCCCCAAAATGCAGAAGAGTTGTATAACATGCGTCATGCTCGGGCTAGAAATGTAGTGGAGAGAACTTTTGGATTGTTGAAGAAAAAATGGGCCATTTTGCGAGCTTGTTCTTACTTTGCCATAGAGGACCAGGTAATATGTGACCATAAGGTATTGAAATTATTAAACATGAAACAACAAATGCTAACAATGAAATATATGTTCGCAGATTCGACTTATTAATGCGTGTTGTGTGTTACACAACTATGCAAGGGATAGGCAACATGAGAGGGATGATTTGCTATTGCCGGAAGTCGACGCTGAACTAGCAGCTACAGGCCCTGAACCTGCAGATGATGCTATTTTAATTAGAAGTGTCCAACAAACAACCGAATGGTCCAATTTTAGGCAACAATTCGCTGATGATATGTATGCTGAGTATCTTGTTGCGCGTGGAGAGCAGGAGATTTAGTAGATAAATCGACATTTGGGTAGATGATGTCTTATTTTGTGCTAGCTGGATGATGGTGCTATATTGTGTGATATTTTGTACCTTGTGTGCTTGGTTGAAACTAATATTTATGATTTATCTTTCTTACTGTTGCGTACCTTGCTATTTTTTACCTTGCTATTTTGTATCATACTTGCAATTTTATACCTTACTTGTAGAAGCATGGCTGAACCAAAAGGGAAGAAACCTAGGAGTTACCTTACATGGACTACTGAGATGGACGCGGCATTGTTGGCTGTCCTTGTTGAGCACCACAACATTGGTGATCGTGCTCAAAATGGTTGGAAGCCACATGTGTACACTGCTTGCATTAAGCATGTCAAGGAGAAATGTGATGTTGACATCACCAAGGACAACATTGTTGGAAGAATCAAAACGTTTGATAAGCATTATGAGATCATTAGCAAGATGCTTGCTCAGAGTGGTTTTGGATGGGATTGGGAAACCAACAAGGTTACTGTTAACAGTGACGAAGTCTGGACTCGTTATGTGGAGGTATCTAATTCTATATTTTGCTTTGTGGTTACTTTTGCACCCTCAATATCAACTCTAATATTTGTGTCTATTCTACAGGCGAACAAGGATACACGTGCCTATAGGACCAAGGTAGTGCATAACTGGAGTGATATTGAGACTATTTATTCAAAAGACCATGCGAATGGTGCAGGTGCTAGGACGGGGGGTCAATGTGCTCAAGAACAAAATACTCCAGTTGTTGAAGAATCTCCCGAGGTGCCTCAAAAGAGGCAACGAACTGGTGATGCTATCTTGTGCATGATGGGACAAATGAGAACATCGTTTGATGAAGCTTTGAAGACAGCTGAGCCACTACCGATGCCAAAGGCGACTCCTCCAACAGAAATCCTTGATGCACTCAAAAAGGTAGAAGGTTTGGAGGATTCTGATATGCTCAGAGCTTACGGGAAGTTGATCGTCAATGAGCGCTTGTTCGAAGCACTCATGGCGCTCCCCGAGAACTTCAGGAAGCCATGGCTCTTGACCTTGCCTTGATGTTCTACCTTATGTGGTGGTTGGTATAAACTCTATGTGCGCTATGTGTGAGACATGATGTGTGCACTTTTCCTATTTGTTAGAGACATGAAAAATAGATTATATGTTGAAATTGAGGTTCATACTAAATTTTTTGGTCACCTGCATGATGTTTCTCTGTCTTATTTAAATGATTTTAATGTTATTATGTGTGAAAAATAATATATAAACATTGTACTACGTACATATTATTTTTCATGCATGTACAAAAGTTTATATTGTCTAAAACCATCAACACATCCAATTCCATGGTTTGTACATCCAAACAGGAATTGGAATTGGTCACAGGCCTCTGTTTCCAGCAGGAAATTCTGAACACACCCAAACATCAGAATTAAATTCGGAAGCCAATTCCTTTCCATCCTGGATTTGGAATTCCTTCTCCAATTCAATTCCAGGCTAGTTTTTCAACATCCAAACACAGTGTAAATGTGAATGTATCTATATTTGTATAGTTTCTAAATAAATTTATTTTTAGGTAAGTGTGAGTTTAATCATTTAGTAGTACTCCTACTTGTAAAGAAACACAAAAATATTACCAGAAGTTCTGAAAAAAACACGGGAAACACATATTGCCACAAAAAAAATGGAATGAAATGACAGCCGTCGCACGGTTCACACATGAGGACACGTGTCTCCAAACAGATGGCAATCTTACCTGCAAAATAGAATGGCGATTTTCGTAGGTACGGCTCATACACCGCCACGCACCTACAGGTGGTCCCGCGGATCACGAAAAATCCGGCATTCTCATGGACTAGACTAGGTCGATGATATTTTCCCACAACGGCACCTGTCCATCGTCTACAAAAGCACCAGCAATTCCCCCCACCGGGAGCCCGAAGCCACTCTTCTCTCATCGATTTCCTCCGCCGCGAGATCGCTCGATTTTTCCCGATACTTTGTAAACGGATAGAGGAGAAATTATTAAATCCCATCCAGTTTTCGTGTTCGTCGTTTCAGCATCTGTGTGTATCTTCTGTGGTGGTTTTTGTTGCCTCGATTTGTTGTTAGTCGTTACGATTCAATCGCCATGGGATTGGGGATTAACGAGGGGAGCTCGTCGTCTTCGCGTCTGGATCCCGCGCCGCTGCTCCCACACCACAGCGCCGAAGGTGGTCGCCTGTCCTCGCAGCCCAAGACCTTCGCGAACGTCTTCATCGCGGTGGTCGGCGCCGGCGTGCTGGGCCTGCCCTACACGTTCTCGCGCACCGGCTGGGCGGCGGGGTCCATCCTGCTCCTCTCTGTCGCCCTGCTCACCTTCTACTGCATGATGCTACTGGTCGCCTGCCGCCGCCGCCTGGCGGACGAGCACCCGAAGAAGCTCACTTCGTTTGGGGATCTGGGGGCCGCCGTGTTCGGCGCGCCCGGCCGCCTCGCCGTGGACACCATGCTGGTGCTCAGCCAGGCCAGCTTCTGCGTCGGGTACCTCATCTTCATCTCCAACACCATGGCGCACCTCTACCCCGTCTTCGCCCCATCCTCGAACGTCCTCCTCTCCCCGAAGGCGCTCTTCATCTACGTCATGCTGCCGTTCCAGCTCGGGCTCAACTCCATCAAGACGCTCACGCTGCTGGCGCCGCTCAGCATCTTCGCCGACGTCGTCGACCTCGGCGCCATGGGGGTCGTCGTCGGCCAGGACGTGTCCGTCTGGCTTGCCGCGCACCCGCCCGTGGCCGCGTTCGGCGCGCCCGCCGCGCTCCTCTACGGGGTCGGGGTGTCCGTGTACGCCTTTGAGGGCGTCTGTATGGTCCTGCCGCTCGAAGCCGAGGCCGCGGACAAGAAGAAGTTCGGCGCCACGCTCGGGCTGTCCATGACGTTCATCGCCCTCATGTACGGGCTCTTCGGGGTCATGGGGTACGTCGCCTTCGGCGATGCCACGCGCGACATCATCACCACCAACCTCGGAGGCGGGTGGCTGTCGGCCGCCGTGCAGCTGGGGCTGTGCATCAACCTCTTCTTCACCATGCCGGTGATGATGAACCCGGTGTACGAGGTCGCCGAGCGCCTGCTCCACGGCAAGCGCTACTGCTGGTGGCTGCGGTGGGTGCTCGTGGTCGCCGTCGGGCTAGCGGCCATGGTTGTGCCCAATTTCACCGACTTCCTCGCTCTCGTGGGGAGCAGCGTCTGCGTGCTGCTCGGCTTCGTGCTGCCGGCTACCTTCCACCTCAAGGTGTTCGGCGGCGAGATGGGCTGGCACGGGGTTCTCAGCGACGTGCTCTTGGTCGTGCTCGGCCTCGTGATCGCCGTCTTTGGCACCTACTCTTCGCTGGTGCAAATCTTCCACTCATCCAGCGCCTGATTTCTGGATCTCCCGTGGGTCGCTAAGCCAATGCGCCGACATTATTTTGATCGGTGCATCGGATCAGACTCAGATTGTAGTACATTCGGTGGCACCTCTCTTCAGATCGTAGTACAGGATTTTACTTGGATGGCATGAAGATACAGATTTTCATGTTAACCACAATGTCCTAGATGTTCCAGCTGCAGTGTTTTCAGTGGATTCGATGAAAGGACATTATTTTCAGTGTTTAGTTACTTGTGTCAGCGTACAAGGTTGTTACTTGCGCGCTGTTTATGTCTCGTGTGTTTTGTGTTAAACTCGTTTTACGGAGTACCTTGCATTGCTTGTCAAAGTGTTACATGATACCATTCTATATACGTTTCGAACTGTTGTACCATCTCCCAATCAAGCAAGCAATCCTGTAAAGGCCCTCTCTTTTGTTTGAGTTTGTCCATTGCGTCATGACAGAGTTCTGTTATGAAATCAATCAATTGAACTCAGATTCAGACACGAGCAAACCGGCCATATGGACTGCTTAAGAACCTAAACTCTGAATATAAAATCTTATGATTTCCTTGTGATATCCGTTTCCATTCTGCTACCGCGAAAGGAGTATGGAAGCCCGAAAGGAGCAAAACGCAGACCGACTCTTCATGCTTCAGTAGTCTAGCGTGGTCGATCAGTCCTTCTCCTTCTAGAGCTTATCAGTTTTATCAGGGGAAGTATCTGTTCTTATCTTCTCCACTGTGCTTTCCATCACTTTTCTTCTGTCGCATCTGCCTTTTTCCCAAACAAAAAACAACAACATCGTTATCGATCCAAGCTGTTACTGTCGTCTGGATAAGGGCTGAACTTTCAGCCACTGAGCGGTTTCCATTTTAATAACTAGCGGCGACGTTTTTCTCCAAATCTTCACCATTCTCTGCCCTACAAATACAGGTAACGACAGCATCTCGTGTGCTTATTTCAACAACTCGTGAGCTCCTTTATTTTCGGATGGGGACTTCATATTGTGATATGTTTCAGTAGTAACAAATTTAGGGTGCTTCATTGATTAGAAGAATGATGCCCAGTTCCCTATCATGATTTATGGCCATCTTTGTGATGCTGATTCGTCTGGATGGGTTCTAGTCTTCTTGAGCCGTTCTTTTCCCACTAATTTCACTGTCTAATTGCTTTTCAGTGGATCGATGGAATGTTTTATATAGGACGCAATGTTTTAGGAGGTGAGGTCAGCAAGGCCCCACTCCAGTAGTTTGAGATGCCGCGATTTTTTTTGTGTGAATATGCCGTGATATCCTCGGCCTCTACCTGGCTATGTTGGACATGACCAAGAATGTTAAGGCCGACATTTGTATGGCTACTGTACATTAAGAAAGTGGAATTTGTTATGCTTTCTGAATATGAATAATCGGCCCAAAATGTTTTTTGTTGGTAACAATTTAGATTTTTTTTCATTTATCTGATCATGTTGAGGAGGAGCCATCAGGTGGTGTTTCATTGAGGGGTGGAGGTGCAACTTTTGTTCATGATGTTCCGTTAGCTAATGTTGGAATTGTTGATGCGGATGTTCCGTTGTTCAGTGCAGGTGTAACCGTTGTTCCTGGTAACCTAATGTCCTTTGTTGATCGGTGCAACAGTGGATGCGCCTGGTAAGCCTAGTGCTTTCTGTTATGGGTGCATGTGTTGCTTTTCTTGAATTCATGAAACTTCACACACCGAGTCATCTCGCATGAGTGGATGCACATATGGTAAAATCATGGTGGCACCTAGTGGGTGCTACTTTTGATTCCAATGAAACTTGAGTCGATGGATCAGTTTTAGCGAAAGATCAAACATGGACCAACATATACCCTACTCTTTTTCATATTGTGGCACATTATGCATCGCTCGATCATCTTCATGTCCTCTAGCATTTCAAATCGTCCCTAAATTGTGCCTTTAGGTCTGAGCTCTCAACTATTGCCGCCATATGAAGATGTTGCTTCCACAACTATGTTTACCAGAGCGCCTCCTTCCACCCCAGCCAACACCATCTCTAGTTCTGCAATACCCATAGTGTGATATGAAGATGGACTAGCCTGCCAGACTCCCTTTATGATGATTGGTTAATCGACACAAGTCAAAATTGCAAAAGCATTGTGTGTTGGATGCAATTTCTCGGAGAGCGGACGAACAATGGTTTAGATGAAACGCCGTGGGAGAGCAGATCTGCATGTGCGTGCATGAGTTAGCTCTAAGGAAGAGCTGTCATGCCTGCTCACGGCGCGAGACGGTGGTTGATGCTCTATGCAACTGAATCCCCGAGCTGGGATGCCAACCAAGGGTTGATTTACCCTATTAAAGGCAGTTGTGCTCTATATTTGGTCGAGATGGGAGTAGCACCTTATAGCCCATTCGCATTAAGTTGATGTGAGCGATAGAGATGCATCTTATGGCTTGGCCGGAGCCATGACGCCTCTGCAGCCTGGAGGAGCACTTTGTGCCCTAGATTATGTGTTCCATGACAGAGCTTCCTAGCAAAGGCCTAGTTCCATCGATGACATCCGTGGCCCTGGGGCCACTGCACGCTCGGACACATGTTGCCGAGCTCATCCTTCCTCCATCTTTCGGAGAATCTTCTTCGTAGCTTCGCTCCGGTGACGTTGCCGGTTACCGTGGCTCGAGCTCTAGGCGGTGCAGCGTTGAAAACTAAGGACTCAATTGATTTGTCATTTTATCTTTTAGGGTCTTTTTGCAAAGACTAAGGAGTGGATTGTAATTTTATTTCCTCGTGTTCTTGTTCATAATGTGTACAGTATATGTTCTCGGGTATGCGGCACGAAATGAGAAGGTGCACGGCACCTCATCTAACCGCCACGGAGCTCACACGCCGACCTTGCAGGTTGCGCCACCGCCACGTCTTCACATCTCATTCCCAAATACACGTAAATCGGTGGCGACGGATTTTATTTGCCCGCAACTGAACGCACACAACTAATTCCAGATCGCGATCGCCATGGCCGCCATCGCGCCTGATCTCCTCTCGATCGTCTCCGGCGGCCTCACGGAGCTCGCCGACATCGCACGCTTCCGCTCCGTCTGCACCACCTGGCGCGACGCGGGGGTGGAGGCCGCGGCGGCGCCTCCGCAGCAGCCCCCGTGGCTCGTCGTCCCGTCCTCCCCGTACCCGCTATTCTTCTGCCCCCGGGAGGACCGCCTCTACAACAACCTCCGTCTGCCTACCTCCACCGCGGATTCCCACCGCCGCCGCCTCTACGCGTCCCCGCACGGCTGGACCCTCGCCATCGACCGGATTGATCTCTCCGCGTCCCTCCTCCACCCCTTCACCGGCGCCGCCCGCCCCCTCCCGCCACTCCCCGCCTTCTTCAAGGAGACCGACGACCTCTCCTGGGACGTGTCCCCGCACGGCGTCATGGCGTCCTGCGGCGAGGGCGTTCTGTTCTGCGCCCTCGACCCTCCCTCGGACTCCTGGGTCCCCATCCCTGCCATGGACCGCTACAACGTGAGCAGCATCAACTACGCCGCCGGCGATTTCTTCGTCTTTGAGGAGGACGAGTGCCGCACCACCGTCGTCGACTCCATCACCCGTGTCGTCTCGGCCATCATCCCGGCGCCCCCCATCGAACTGCCTACCGAGGCGCGCGTGGTCGTGGCAGGCGACGAGCTCTTCCTTCTCGTCAAGTCCAAGTGGCTGTACATCTTTGGTGACGACGTGGACTTCTCCAAGTTCTTCTGCGTGAATCACCGGAACCCCAACCCGGCCTGGCAGGACGTCGCCAGCATCGGCGAGCGGGCAGTCTTTGTTGATCCTCTCCATGGATTCGCTGTGGGCACGTCTGGATTCAGGAATCTTGAAAGCAACACGGTCTACTCGGTGGACACCAAGGAGGTGAACCGTTCCACCAAGGTGAGATACAGAGTATCGGCCTTCAACCTGGAGACCCGGACCTCTAAGGACCTTTCATGCCAACTGAACGAGCTCGAGGCGCCTCAGCGTGGTGGGGTGGCATCATGGATCATACCAACCTTGAACGAAGGCTGAATGAAGTCCCTGGAATTGGAGGTCCTGGTTCTTGTGTGATTGCGTCGAATGATGGGAATGGTATTTGCCTCGGGCTGAATTCATGGTACACTTGGCTAAGTTCTGAAGATCCAGTTACCCTCTTTTATATGCACATGTTGCTCTTCGTTTAAATGCTCCTAGATTCTGATAGGCCTGAATCTTATTATCCGTGAGATGTATTGTTGCTAAAATTTGAAGTTTCAGTGTTCACTTTAATTCTCAAGCTGAATAAGAGTTTGTGATGTGTTCTTTCAGTAATTGGCCTAGATACATGGCTAGACCATTGGAGACTTTTGTTTGTTCATTGTGTTCATAGACTGATGCAGACTGAAACTGGAGTATGTGTTTTGTACTATTCGTAGCGGGATAAGTTTGTTTAGAAGATCAGAGATGCATGTTTGAGTGCTAGTTCAACTTACATCCATTTTTTAGTCCCCATGATATGCATATTTGAACCCGTCTGTGCCCATGGTCACCATGGCCGTGTTTGTTTCATCGCCTTTCTGCATCTTGAACGGGACCAACTCGACACAGTCTTGAATAGTCACTCTTCCTTCAGGCCCTGTATGCGAGTTTAACCTAACATCAGAAACTGGTTCCTAGCCAAATAGAGCATTTTAATAGTCTGTGATATGTCTCTTCAACTGCTCATAATCTTGGAGCCATTCTCTTCCAAAGAAAAGAAAGATGGGTAGTCTTCCTCTTCCTATCATCCGTCACACTGAAAATAGGTTATGTTATGATCCTTTACATAGTTCACCACATCTTCTATTATGAGGCTAGAACAAAGTGATCAAGTTATGAGCTGCGTTTTGCTACGGAAGAGGCATTGTGGAGAGGAAGTTTTCTTTCAATCTGAGACCTCGAGGGCATCCCAATTATGGAAAGGTGAAAACAGAATGTTGGCCTGGTGAACTTTGCTGCTGCTTCTGTGACAAGGAGTCAGTTCAGCACATGGGAGAAGGAGTCAATTCATCGCCTCAATTTTGAGTTTCCAGTTTCACATTTTGTCCAAACCATCACCCTGCAGGACCTTTCAGGCCTTGTATAGGACGTGTGTGTAGTTTCATACCCAATCAGATTGAGATTGGAGGGTAAAATATTTTCATTCACCCAATTTCTTTAAATGTTTTAAAAGAAATTCATCAGTATGGTCTGGTGTTTGCTTCGAATCTATATAACAATCAGACGGTTTGTAGGGGATACCATCTGTTTTTTACCCGATAGTTGGTAGGTGTATTTCAGCCTTCAGGTGTGTTTAGTTTAGATGTGTCTTCAGTTTCAGTTATGTGCCTACTATTTTTCATGTGTTAACTGCTTGGTTAGAAACTTTTGCTGTAAATGATAGGCCCATGTTATTGTCAGGAGTTGTTGCGTTAATTTTGGCAATTTTGAATCTATAATCAGACGGTTTGTAGGGGGGCTGCCATCTATTTTTTAGCTGAATAGTTGCTAGATGTATTTCAGGTGTGGTTAGACGTGTCTTCAGTTTCAGTTATGTGCCTACTATTTTTCATGTGTTAACTGCTTGGTGTGTAACTTTTGCTGTAAATGATAGGCCCATGTTATCGTCAGGGGTTGCTGCGTTAATTTTGGCAATCTGGATATCCAGATGATGCATTTTTAACGGAGTTTTACCACGGGATCCTACAACTCTTAACATTTCAGATTTCTCACTGCATCTCGTATTAGGCTAGTCTGCAAAAAACAAATCAGCTAAAATGCAGCGTAAAGGGATAAAGCCTCTAGTTCTGGTCACAGCTGAGTTCCGTCACCGAAATCAAGGATGGAGGGTGCTAGCACTTCGTTTGACTAGCAACTGATGTACTGTAGGGGATTTCCTTCGTTTATGTTGTTTTAGTTCCTGACATGATCTGGGCTGTTATCTTTTGGCATGTGTGCCCATGTTACATGTGAAACTTACAACTGGTAGTAGTTTCGTTTTATGTTTTCCACATGCCGCTGAGGTTGTGCCTGGTTGGTGTGATGGACACTTGAGAGCCGGGATAAAAACCTGATATTTCTATATTATTATCAGTTTTCATTGGCCATTATGTTCTAATTTTTTTCTTCTGAGTCTTGGTTCGATCGTAAGTACTTTTTTTTAAAATTTAAATACCATATATTAGGTTAGCAAGCCGCCTCATTAAAAACCTTACAGCCCCCTTAGGTACCCTGGAAGGAAAAGAGCGTGTCTAAAACTTGCTGCCTTTAAGCATCCACATAGGTTACATCGTTGATTACAAAAGAAAGCAGAAAATTTGAGGGGTCACCCTCATTATTGTTCACCCTTATATGTCTATTATTATACATATGTTGTCATTTTTATTATTTTCTATCCTCATACTGGCATGGATAACCATTTGATCCACTTATTCCTTCCTTATCCAGAAAGAATCAGATTGATCCTCTGAACTTCCTTATTTGTTCCTTGGAGCATTGTCTACGACGCAGAAAATGATGGAAAATGATCACAATTTTTCCTACCGTGCCTACACACGTTGTGTCCGATCATATCTTCTTATATTTCAATTTCTCTAATAGATTTAGCTTTAAATTAAAAACCACTTTAAATGTTTAAAAGTTTAGTTCACTTAGTCATTGCTAACCTGCCGATTTATGCATTTGCAGATTGATAGAATGAGTCTAATATTAAATGTGTAACTTAAGGCCATGAGTAATTCATTGGATAATTTTGCATAATACTTTTCTTACGAACATTCATGAGTATATTAAAAAAATCATGATTTCCTTTGGACGTTAACCTAAATCAACTTCAACTTGAAAATTGTCCACTCAAGAAACATGATGTAGTGGAAGACGTTATGCATTAGGGAAAAGAATCAAAATTTATACTCAAATATCTATACTAGCTACTTTGCAGTATTTAATATCTTACTCTCACACACCCTATGCACTGGAGCACTTGAGTTCTTTACTAGGACGGGACGGATTATGTGCGTATTTTTACTGATGGGTAGATTATTGCATGAGAGTCAGTCTACTATAGATGGGAGTTCTGGTGGATACGACGCCACAATCAAGACTTTGAGTTAGAACTTGAAAATAAAGGTATGATGATTTTGTTGTAGCTTGATTTTTTTTCTCTTACATAGGGTGCTGAGATGCGAGCCTGTATTGAGCTTTAAACACATGTTGCCTCTAACGAATTGATGTATGTTTTCCAACCTTTTGTGATATGTAGGATGAATGGAGGACCAGTTTTACCTCTATATCGTTAAAGTACAGTACTATTTTAAAGAATTATTTCATCATCTATTTTCCTTATTGTTTTAGGAGTCTTTTTGGTGAGTAATACAGCACTTTTAAATATTTTCTGCAGCAAAGGTCAAGGAATTAATCAAAGCTCGGCACTATCAAAAATTATTATTTACACACCCTACAATTCTCATTCCCGGATACCCAACACAAGTACTCCCTCCGTTTTTAATCGAAGAAGAACTTATGCTCGGAGGGTGATCGCTAAAGGGGAGGGAAAATCAACTAAGATATACTCTGATACGAAGGCCGGAAGATTCATCAAGGTCCACACAAGTACTCCCTCCGTTTTTAAATATAAAACATTTTAGCCTTTTGCCACATGCATATGTCTAAACTTGTATCTATAGACATGTTTTTTAGTGTTCACATTCACTCATTTTAGTGTATATGTAGACAACATGTGCAATAGTTAAAATATCTTATATTAAAAAACAGAGGGAGTAAGGAGGTGCAACCTTCTTTTATTAATGTTTCATATGACGATATGTAATACTCCCTCCGAACCACAAAAACCGTTGCCAGCTCGGTGGAAGATTATACTAGCTTAGTATATTTTCTACGATAGTTAATATGGACTAGAGGTAGTATTATTTTCATATATTATATTTCACCTCAACGGATTGTAGATTGGGAAATGAATAGATTCTATCGACCTTAAAAACACAACCACACGAGGAGCGCATATAGAGAAGTTTTTTTCCTATTTATAAATACATTTACCTTCGTTTTACGTTTACATTATTTATCAATTTTATATAACCGTTGCAAAGCACGGGTATTCAGCTAGTATTTCACATTTAGGAGGGAGTAGGACACACGTCTAGAGTAGATATTTCTTACGCCCGAGCTACTGCTAGTTTAAATAATATGAAAAGTATTTAAAAGTTAAGAAAATATCAGAAAAAAATCATGCATGCTCTAATGACATATCTTATATCCGTGCAAAATCACAGTGCAGATTTGTCATGTGGGGCCAGACCTATAGGCGCAAGGGCCCTGTGCCACCTTAGTTCTTTCCTAGTTTGTTTAATTATAGAGTCCTTTTAGATTTAGGCTAAAGAGTCTGGGTAAGGTTACCCTGCCAACACCCAACTAGAGTTGGAGTCTGTTACGTCTTTGTAATCTGCTACTTATAGCCACCCTTGTACGATCAATGAGCCAAGCAGAAAATAATCTATCTCCTCACCTCCTGCACCTGCGCCTCGGCGCCCTCCTCCTCACCTCTTCCCCAACCATAGGCCGACGAGAGTTTCGCCCTCGTCCTCCAGCCTCCCACGAATACAACCTCCGGTCCAATCCACCCCCAGCCCGTGACAACTTGGTATCAGATTCATCTTCGATCCCGGCGGCTGCCATGGCCACTCCGCCGCCCCTTCCGCAAACCCTAGAAGAACTCGCTACCAAACAGCACAAGGACCATGAAGCCGTGATCGCGACTCTCACCAGCCTCTCCGATGAAAATCAAACTGCGAGGGCTGAACACGCTGAGGACAGCGCCACCCTCAAGTCCATCGCCGCGGCGCTCCAAAAGCTCCAGGGCCAACTCGACGATACGTCGCAGCAACAGCGCGCACAGAATCTGGCCCTCCTCCGGCTTGAAGGGAAGGGCCCGCCTCAACTTGGCGGCCTCGGGCTCCTGCAGCCACCTGCGGCTACATCCAGAGCCGGGGACAGGGCCGCCCTGTCGGATCCGTCAGATCGTGCTCCGCGACTCTACAAAATCGACTTCCCTCTCTTTGACGGGGCGAGCGATCCACGACCGTGGTTGACACGCTGCGACCTCTTCTTCCTCGGCCAGCGGACGCAGGATTCAGATAAGACGTGGCTCGCCTCCTACCACCTCACCGACGTTGCAGCCTTATGGTACGGCCATCTCGAGGCAAAGTTGGGCCAGCGGCCGTCCTGGGGAGAGTTTAAACACTCATCTCTAACCACTTCGGACCGCCGTCACGCGCCAACCCCTTTGGCGAGCTGATCTCGACACGCCGCTCTGGCACCATGGCGGAGTACTCCAAGCGCTTCCTCGAGAACCTCTCTCGTGTGCACCCAATTGCTGATGCCGAGGAGCGTGATATCTTCACCAACAATTTAGGCGAACCCATGAAAACTCAGGTTGAGATGCTGAAACCTGCGACTCTAGATGCGGCTATGGACTTGGCAATTTCGTTCGAGCACCTCAACACTGTCACCGGAGACACGGCTGCTGCTGCTCGACCGAGCCGCCAAATTCGTCCCATGGCCAGCCCTGGTGTGGCATTGCCGGAGTCCTCCAGCTCAACGCCTGTCGGGGGACTGCCCCCCGGGTAGGGGCAGATCCCGGTATAATCCACTAAGGTGACAACAGTACCTGACCTTTGGCGAGAGCAAGGGACACCTTCTGCTGTACTGAAAGGGCAGCTTGACCCTTGAGCGTTGGTAGAGGACAAAGTGCCTCCTGGCAGGCGCAAGGGTCAGATCTCGCAGCTATAAATAGACACCCTCGGCCCTCACAATCGCGGCACAAGCATGAGCGGGTGGTTCCTCTAAGAACTAGCTTCTCGAAGATGTCTTTGCTGGTAGGCTAAGACATCTTTGGGAGGCTAGGCCTAGAGATACTCATCCTAAGACGAGCTCGGACGTATCCGGATAGGGTCCCGAGTCTCACGGTCTGAGGAGACTCCCGGATGGAGGTGTACTCGGCTTTACCGGATAGGTAGTCCGGGTAAGTACTAACCGGAATGTATGACTCGGTCTGGATCTTATGCAGAAGAGGCTCACAGTGGCAAGCGAGGAGGTAGCCGGCGTAAGGGCTTCCGGTAGCCCGTCAACGGTCCATAGCAGGCTTTTCCGTCTATTGCGGGGGGAAGTACCATTCCGCCTAACACGGAAGCATGGTCATCTCCCGCCTGACACGGAAGCATGGTCACTTCCCGCCTGACACGGGAGCGCGTCAGCCGGTACGATCGTGGTACGACAAGACCTGACATGCCTAGCCCGGCAATCCGGAAAAAGGCTATCCGGGATGGGCAAAGACATGTCTTGTCGTCTAACGAGGGGACAATGATGATGCAGGACGGCGCCTGCCGTCCTTAACGAGATGATGACGAAGGGGCTACACCGGATAGCCCGACGACTAGGTCGCACTAGCCGGTGACGGCATGCCGGCTAGGCCTGTCCGGTGGGGCCAAGCCAAGTTAGGGTTTCCGGCCCTCTTGGCCGGAGCTCTATAAAGGCGCCATAGCTGCTCCTGAGAGCAAAGGACCAACTTCAGAGCCAAAGCTATAGTCACCTTTACTCTTAGAGCATTTACTCCTTCTCACCTTGAGTTCATCTAGTTCTTTGTACTCCTCCCTTTGAGAGATCTTGTTGCAAGTTGTAGTCCTTATACCACCAATATATAGAGAGGAAAGGCAGGAGTAGGGGTGTTACCTCCTCACGAGGGCCCTGAACCTGGGTATATCGTGTGTGTGCTGTGTGCCTTCGTGCATTTGTTTGTGTTTGTTAGATCTTCCCCTTTGCACTTTGATCTTATTCCTTGTTCTTGGGAGATCTCGGTTTTACCGGGATCCTCCCCGTGCGAGCTCTTCAGCTCGCTATCCCTCCCCGGATCCACCAACGTCCATCGGCCCCACAAATTAGCCATCCTATGGCATCTGCCGTGACACCACCACGACAGTTGGCGCCTACCGTGGGGCTGACAGAGGCGTTGGCTGGTGTACACATCCGGACGGGCTCCCCCGTTCATTTCGACGTTCGGGTTCTCTCTGGCCTAGTCGTAAGGCTAGGGGAGATGGACTTCGTCTGCGACAACGCAGTGTGCTTCCGGAACAGACCGTTTCCGGTGAACGGATGTCTCATTGACTTTGGTGGTTTCACCACCTACGTGGCCACCGAGGTTGTCTGTAGCTACCCGGACGTAGTCCTGGAAGCCGAGGACCCTCCCATGCTCTGCGCTGCTCGGGGTCTGCGTGCCGGTCGCCCCCCGAGTTCCGTCGCAGTGATGATGGTCGGGGCAACCGAGGAGGAGTACCAAGACGCTGACGGCGATACCGACGGCCACCCCCGTTTGGCCAAACCCCCGCAGGAGAGGCCTGCGGCCCGAGATGGTGATCCGCAGTCATCCCAGCCGCGACGTCGTCAGGATCCCCTCTCGGGACTCGTGGCCAAGTTGGCCGTACCGGTAGCTGCCGGAGCAGATGCCCAGGCCACTTCGGCTGAGTTAGAGGAGCAGCGGAAGTTGCTACTCGCTGAAGCACAGGAGATCGCCGAGATCCGCCGCGAGCTCAGCGCTAGCCTCCGGGAGTACAATGCAGCTCACGGATTCCCTAAGATAGACTCTCGGGAGAAGGGTATTGCAGATCTGCGCAAGAAAGGAAGAATGGTGAATGAGGAGCTGGCTGGTGGGGCCACCACCAGTAACACTGGAAGTCGGATTTCAGCAGGGAAGCCGGTGTACAGCTCACCGGCGAAAACCCTTAGGGCCGCCGAAGCCGCCATGGCCGGGTTGGTGGGGTTATCCGGTGAAGCCCTGCGCAAGCAGCAGGAGAGGGTAAACGAGTTGGTGATTGAAGCCAATCGTCAGAATCTGGCCTTCAAGAAGAAGAACCCCGGGGCAGGGTCTCAGGTGCACTCAGCCAGACCCAATAGCCAGAAATCGAATGGGGAGGCCTCTTCCCCGCATCCAAGCAGAAGCAAGAGCAAGAGCAAGAGCCGGAGCCGGAGTCGAGGTTCCGGAAAGAACAAGCAGCTACAGACCTATGATCCGGCCTTCGCCGGTATCCAGCAAGCCGGGCAGGCCGGACAGCGTAACTCGGGACAGGCGGGAAGTACCCGTGGGGATGGTAACCTGGGTGTAGGAAACAATAACCCGGTTGGCCGTGGTAATCCACCCCGGAATCCTCCTCACGTTCAGGGAAACCCGCAGAGGGAGGTCATCTCCGTTCCCCAGCAGGCCCTGGTCCCTGCACAAGACAGGCTCAACGATGGCAACTCGAGGTTGCAGCAGCTCGGATATCAGCCAGACGAGAACCCTTTGGGATCTCGGATAGGAACCCTAAACTGCTGAACCCGTCAGATGCCAGATTCCGGCTCGATCGGATTCACCAATCCGAGTTGGTGGAAGAGCAAGGACCTCCGGGACCTGCATGCTTCGGACCTCGGATCATGCGGGAACCTCCTGTTCGGAACTTACAGCTCAACCGAGGTGCCAAGACCTATGACGGTAGCAAGAAGCCGGAGGACTGGCTAACCGACTATGTAACTGCAGTAAGCATAGCCGGTGGAAACAGACGATGGGCGGTACGCTATGTACCACAGATGTTGGAGGGACCAGCCCGGATCTGGTTGAACGATCTGAGAACTGGCAGTATAGACTGCTGGTTAGACTTTGAGGAAGCATTCATCAGCAACTTCACCAACACGTACAAAAGGCCCAACAGGCTTCAGCAGCTCGCCATCTGTAGGCAGAGGAGCAATGAGACAGATCGGGAGTACCTTACCCGGTGGAGCAATATTCGCAACTCGTGCGAAGGGGTGGTGGAGGCACAGGCCATATCCTGGTTTGCGCAAGGATGCCGGCATGGCTCTATGCTGTGGCAGAAGTTGCAGAGAAAGATGCCAACGACTTTGGCAGAGACCATGCGCATCGCCGATAACTACACGCTTGGAGATCCCATGCAACCCCTGGTGGATGTCGGTGACTCCAACAGGAAGAATGCGGGACCTCAGCGTTCAGGACCGAGCAGAAGCCATGATCGCCAGGAGTTCGGCCACAAGAGGAATCAGCCCGAGTACCACCATGCCGCGCAGCATGTCGCAGCAGTGACCCGGGAGCAGGAGGATGCCGGCAACAGCCAGCGTCAAAAGACAAGTGGCCCGGCTTGGGGTCAGAGTCAGGAGGTGCAAAAGACCTGGGTGGAGCAGAAGAAGCCCCTGACGTATGAGGAAATGCTGAACAAGCCATGCTGCTACCACACTCTGGAGGCCAACAAATCCGCAAACCACTCTACTAGGCAGTGCAGCTGGTATCAGCGCACGTTGCAGGAAGGCAGCTCGGGAGCTATTCGTCAGAGTGCTCCGGCATCTCGGCCCAATATCCCGAGACCCCCTCCTCCGACATCGGGGGACAATGCCGTTCGACTTCCCCCCCTCCGAGAGGACCCCCACCTCGCCCTGTGAATGTGGTGCATACCCGGAACGACAACGGTAACCAAGCCGGACACCAGCAGAGCAACTACCGGGAGGCTCATCAAAGCTATGTGGTCTTCGTAACAGAGCCCACTGACCGAAAGAGTGTGCGGCAGCGTGCCCTGGAGGTAAATGCTGTGATCCCGGCGGTGCCCAAATTCTTGCACTGGTCCGAGATGGAGATCACGTGGAGCCGGAAGGATCACCCCCGGGTTATGCCTAAGCCGGGAGCGTATGCCTTGGTGGTGGACCCAACTTTTGTCGGACCCAACCTCAACGTCCGCTTCAGCCGGGTTCTGATTGACAATGGCAGTGCCATTAACATCATGTACAAGGACACGATGCTGAAGCTGGGAATATCCATGAACACCCTGCTGCCCACCGAGACAACCTTCCACGGCATTGTGCCCGGAGTCTCCTGCTCGCCCATGGGAAAGATCTGGGTGGAGGTGCTATTCGGAACTCGGGAGAACTGCCGAACCGAGAGCTTGGAGTTCGAGGTCGTGGACCTCGAGAGCCCGTATCACGCCCTGATCGGCAGACCGGCCCTCGCCAAGTTCATGATCTCGACTCACGTGGGCTACCTCAAGATGAAGATGCCGGGACCTAACGGCGTAATCACCATCTCGGGAGACCACAAGCGCTCCATGGAATGTGCCTCGGCGGGGTCATGCTTGGCTGAATCTCTGGTGATCGCGGAAGAAAAGAAGAGGATCCAGCAGGTGGTGGCGATGGCCAAGACCTCCCAACTCGGGATGCCCGGGATGGTGAACCCGGAGCAGGGTGCGTCATTTCAACCCCCCAAGGAGACCAAGAAGGTGTGTGTGGACCCCAGCAACCCGGAGCGCCAAGTTATCATCGGCAGCAACCTGGACAACAAATAGGAAGGCTAGCTCGTCGACTTCCTCCGTGAGAATCGGGATGCCTTTGCGTGGTCGAGTGACGATCTGCAAGGCGTCCCAAGGGAGTTGGATGAGCACTCTCTGTTTGTTCGACCGGATGCGAAGCCGGTGAAGCAACCGACTAGGCGCCTCTCAGATGAAAGAAGAGCCGCGGTCATGGAGCATCTAGCTATACTGCTGGCCGTTGGATTCATAATGGAGGTGCTGCACCCGGATTGGATATCGAATCCGGTCCTGGTGGAGAAGAAGAAGGATGATCCCCTCCTGCTTAAGGTGTGGCGCATGTGCATCGACTTCACCAACATCATCAAGGCATGCCCAAAAGACCCCTTTCCGCTGCCCCGGATAGATCAAGTAATAGATTCCACGGCCGGGAGTGAGCTTTTAACTTTTTTAGATGCTTATTCTGGTTTTCACCAGATACCTTTGAATCCGGATGATCAATTGAAAACTGTTTTCATTACCCCTTATGGGGCTTATTGCTATCGTGTCATGACTTTCGGGTTGAGGAATGCTGGTGCTACATACCAGAGATGCATGCAGAAATGCTTGCATGACCAGATAGGCCGAAATGCCGAGGTCTATGTTGATGACATAGTCATAAAAACAAAAGAAAAAACCTCACTGATAGATGATCTGAGGGAAACATTTAAGAACCTAAGAAGATTCCGGATGAAGTTGAACCCGGATAAGTGCACATTTGGGGTTCCGGCAGGGAAGTTACTCGGTTTACTCATCTCAAGCCGGGGAATCGAGGTCAACCCGGGTAAAATTCGTGCCATCGAAACCATGAAGTTGCCGGTACGTCTCAAAGATGTGCAGAAGTTTACCGGGTGTCTTGCATCCCTAAGGCGGTTTGTAAGTCGACTTGGGGAGAAGGCCTTGCCCCTATATCAACTGATGAAGAAGAGCAAGACATTTGTTTGGACCCCGCAGGCTGATGCGGCGTTCAACGATTTGAAGAGAATGCTCTCAACAGCGCCAGTGTTGGCATCCCCGTTACCCAAGGAACCAATGCTGTTGTATATTGCTGCAACCAACCGGGTAGTCAGTGTGGCAATGGTAGTAGAAAGGGAAGAAGGGGGCAAGCTGATACAGAGGCCGGTGTATTACCTCAGTGAGGTGATCTTGGAATCCAAGCAAAACTACCCGCACTACCAGAAGATGGCGTATGGGGTGTACATGGCAGTGACCAAGCTCAAGCATTACTTTCAGGAACACCCGATCACAGTGGTATGCGAAGCTCCTCTCGCCGAGATCATCGGTTGCAAGGACGCTAGCGGCCGGGTAGCCAAATGGGCCATCCAGTTGTCTCCGTACGCTCCGGCATACGAGAGACGAGATGCTATCAAGTCGCAGGCGCTGCCGGACTTTTTGGTAGACTGGGCCGAGATGCAGTATGAACCTCCGATGCCGGATCACAATTTATGGAGGATGCATTTCGATGGCTCAAAGGCTAAGATCAGATTGGGTGCCGGAGTGGTCCTCACTTCCCCAAAGCAATATGTACTGAAGTATGTGCTGCAAATTCATTTTCGGGCATCCAACAATGTCGCAGAATATGAGGCTTTGGTTCATGGGTTGAATGTCGCCAAGGAAATCGGCATCCGCCGGATAGAGTGTTTCGGTGACTCGGACCTCGTAGTACAACATGTGTCGGGGAATTGGGATGCCCTTGATGCAAACATGGCCTTATACAGGTTTCATGTGCAGAAAATTTCCGGATTTTTTGAAGGATGCGAGTTCAAGCACATACCCAGAGGAGAAAACGAGGCAGCGGATGTCTTGTCCAAGCTAGGATCATCCCGAGATGCAATCCCGCCCGGGATAGCTCTGGAGCATTTGAGGAAGCCATCTATTCAACCCTCACCCGAATCAGATTCTATCTTCATCCCAAAGGAGCATGGTTCAGATGCAGTACCCATGGAAGTAGATGTCGGGAGCATAACATCGAACCCGGGGACTGCGTCCCAGTGCTCGGAGAGGCAAAGAAAAATGATGATAGAGGTGATGTCGGCAGAGCCAATGGACATAGACGCTCCCATGTTCCCGGTTAGACCTGTCCCGGAATGGGCACAGCCCATTATGGCTTATATCTTGGAAGGGACTCTCCCGGAGAATGAAGTGGAAGCCCGGCAAATATTGCGAAGATCAAAAGCATACACTGTCATCAATCAAGAGCTGTACAAGAGAAGTGTCACTGAGGTACTCCAGAGGTGTGTGGAACCGGCAGAGGGACAAGAAATGCTAGTGGAAATACATCAGGGAGAGTGTGGACATCATGCATCATCCCGGGCACTGGTGGCAAAGGTGTTCCGGCATGGGTTCTACTGGCCCACTGCGCTGCAGCAAGCAGAAGATATTGTCCGGAAGTGTGGATGATGCCAGAGATTTGAAGGAGATATGCCCTAGAGACAAATAAATAAGTAGTATTTATTGCGTTATCTCATAAGTTTATAATAGGTTTATGTATTATGCTATAACTGTATTAATCGGAATTATTAATACACGTGTGGTACATAGACAACCAGGTCCCTAGCAAGCCTCTATATGAGCTAGTCCATTGGGCAACAGTTGATCGAGATTCCCGATCAAGGACAATGACGTCGGTTGACAGTGGGGTCATCTTGTTAATGGAATAAGGTGGTGGACATACGCAAAGTATTGCAATAAGATCGTATTACGATGTTTGTCATTTGCAATAGATAAGAGTATGATAGCTTATTCCTTAGACCGTGAGACCGTACTTATTGTTGCTTCGTAGGAGTGCTTTGAGAGCATCAAACGTTGTGTCTTATATAGCATGACAATAACGGTGTCCATCTTGGGTATTCCGAAAGAGCATCGAGACGTAAGGATCAAGAGCGGGATTTGTTCATTCTAGTAATGGAAAGATACTCTGGACCCACTCGGTGATATTGCATCTATATAGCTGCGCAGCTTATGACTAGGTCATGGAGATGTAATATCGCAGACGAGTTAATAACCTTCGTCGGTAACGAGATACAACAAAGGCATCGGTGTGTCTACGATCATATCTCGGACAAGGTAGTATCGCAGAGACAAAGGGAATGAATATCATACTTATGGTTCAACGACGATATTCGTGGAATGCACAGGGGTCGTCATATATTTCCAGGTATCCCTGACGATCATTGGTGAGCGGAGTGTCTCGACCATGTCTGGAGTGTTCCCGAACCATAGCGTAACAAACTTAAGGTCTTAGCGACGCTAGGAGATAGGTTCTGGAATTTTATAGGTTTTTATTGGAGAGAAAGAAATGATCCGGAAAGAGTTCCGGTGGTCCGGAAGGAGTTCCGGGAAGCTATGGAAGGGTTCCGAGAATGTCCGAAAGTTGTTCGGGTGGTTCCGAAATAGTTTCGGAGTCATGGGATATTGAATTATATATAAATATATTAATTATGAATTAATGGGATTTTTATATTAATTTAATATTAATTAAATAAAGGAAAAAGGGGGGCTCCCACCTAAATGGGCCCTAAGAGGGCCCAAGAGGGGGGGAGCCGCACCAAGCAAGGAAAGGGGGGGGCTTGGGCCCTAGTCCGAGTTGGACTAGGAGGGTGCGCCGGCCTCCCCCCCCTCTCCTCCTTTTAGTCCCACACGGGGGAGCCAAGGGGGTTGGCACACCCCTTCCCCCTTTATATAGCAAGGCATATTAATTGATTTAATTCATAGGAAATTCAGTTAATTCCCAATTTCTCTCTCGATCCCGTGGTTCCCAAGTTGGAGCCGCGCCGAGCTGAGGAAGAGGGTCTCTCTCCACCTAAGCCATACCGCAGAGCGCCGTTGCTCTGCGGGATTCCAGATAAGATCTACTCCTGCGATTTCAGCTGGATCTGAATGACCGGGAGTTGTCGCTAGGCTCCGTATGTTTGCGAGTGCTCGGAGGCTACTCTATTGAGGAGCTTGGGCGACATCGTCTCGCCCCCTGCAGCCACCGCGCCACCCCCCCTCTGCTGCCGGCGCGCCAGCCCCGGTGCTGGCGCTCTGCCTTCTTCCGCCCGACGCCCGTCGACGCAGATCATCGTCGACACCCCGGCGTCATCGACTCCGACATCGCGGCAAGTTCTCCGCGACCTCGAGGTCGGCTACGTACGACTTCATCGTCAACGCTTGTGTGGGAGCGTAATCCCCGCTATCGGTCTACATGGAGGTAATGTAACCCGTTCCGCCACCGTTATCACATGTACTAGATAGATAGATCCTGGCTAGTTAGGGTTTCGCTCGCTAGAAAAATTATTGTTTTCTGCACCGTAACCCCTTCAGTGGTATCAGAGCCGATCTATGCGTAGTACTGCTGGTACGGTTAGAACTCATGTTGAATGAGGGCGTCTTTCTTATATTTGCTACCCTCTAGCATGCACTTGCGATGCCTTCGGTATTGAGTTGATGAAGCGGCCCGGACCGACTTTACGCGTACGCTTACGCGATAATGGTTCCACTACTGACATACGGCTTGCACCGTATCTGTGGCTGGCGGGTGTCTGTTTCTCTCTCTCTAGTCGGCAAAGCATTTTCAATGGAGGGCCCGAAAGGGATGCTTAAACATGCAATTATACGATCGACGTTGTGGTACAAAGTTCGTAGGTAGGGAAGCGATTCTCTTACGAGTAAGCCTATATGCCACGTAAAACTTGCAAAACTAGATAAAGCTAGAGGCGTCTAACTTTGTTTTGCAGAGGCGTTATTTCATGTGACATGGTTACGGTAAGTTTTTGATATTACTCGTACTGTCGGAGGCAATGGAGGGCTCTGTAGACTCGGAGTCATGCCGGGGCGCCGGGGGCCAGGCACATGGCGCCATGAAGGTCCAGGCGCATCGACCATGTCACATCGCACTTCATTGCATCATTATTGTGTGCTGTTGTGTGTGCATCCTATTGATTGCTTATATGCCAGATATACAACGGTAGCATCATAAATAGGATGATCCCTAACAAATACCAAAATTGTGTTCTCCCTCGTTGCGCACCACCAAGAAAGTTCTACGTTATGAGGCAGGCCGTGATGATCGGGTGTCACACATCTCGTCGTTCGCATACAGTGGGTGTAAGCGATGTTGCACGCGCAGGTCTTCGAGGTTTGATTGGCGAGCCTAGCATACTCAGAGGTATGGCCTCGGAACACGGGAAGATCGAAAGATCGAGCATGAGTCATAGAGTTGTTATGATCGACATTTTATGTCCACCTTTGAAGCTGTGCTGCCGGCCGTGATGATCGGGGGTGGTATAGTGGATGGGGGTCGTGTCATCGCCATTATTATTTTAGGGATAATAATCTTGGTGTGGTGTGTTTTTGATAATGAGATTATAGGACTAAAACTCACCTATATATTATAAACTTATCTTACCTCTTTTGCGATCACATCTGTAGACTACGCAACTATACTTCGGTTACTTCCTCAAGAGTCCGGATGCTACATTAGAAGCCGACGGATCCAACTTCATCAGATGGTACAGGGGTTATAGAAACATTCTCGAACACAACAACATTCTATATGTTATCGATGAACCGGTAGGAGAAGGACCAGGAGATTCTGCTAGCGAGGAGGAGGAAGATGATTTCCGTAAGCGTCGAGACATATTCATTTAAGTGGAGATCACCATGACCGTATGCCTGGCACCCGAGTTGAAAGAGAGGTTTCGACGCAAGGAGCCAAGCGTCATGATGGATGCGATAAAGACGCACTTCGGGGATGAATTAAAGCGTGAGCAATTCAGGCAGCTTAGAATGTTCCAGACCATTCACATGGAGGAGCATACCTGTCTGAAGACACATTTGAAGAGATTGTATGACATCTACTTCCAGCTGACGATGGTTTTCGATTACTGGATGGCGGATTCTTGCGCCATTCGGACTGTCTTGATATCCCTACCTCCTAGCTATGAGAAGCATGTACGTAAGTACATTTTGAAAGCCGACGATATGAACTTCTACGTGTTCATACGTGAGTTCCAGTCTCTGAAGGTTGATTCCATCGAAGGAGAGATCTTCGATGCTACAGGTATATATTTGATATATGCAGAATTATGAATTTGCCCATGGTATATGATGAAATGTTTGATAATTGCTCTGTTTATGAAACAGGTCCTGATTATCACATATATGCGGCGCAGTTTGATATGACCTGGCGCTGAAGCTGGTAGTCAAGGAGTTGATGGCCTTTTGGTGTTCACGTCTTCAAGTTATCATAGTTATCATTAATAGTTTTTGATACGATCTTTTGTAATAGTGAGCGAGTGTGTGTGTCTTGATTGTTGCAAGACAAAGTTATTCATGTAATAAGACAAGATCAGTTGTTTTATGTTATGAAACAAGTCAGTTGTTTTATCTTATGAATAAAGTTTCCACATCTCAGTTACATTGATTGTATGATAAGTATTCATAATTGTAGATATGATAAAATATCTTGTCCCATGAACAAAGGTTCTATTGCTAGAATAAACATCGTCGAGTTTAGTCATAAAAGCAATGAAAGAAGTAATGGATGTCTTTGGTCCATTTAAGTATTTCGAGTGCTGAGTTGATTAAGCTTGAAATCAAGTATTGAAGTTGCAATACTAGCGGAAATTAATTGAGTATCATTTTTAATGATTAATTAATGATGTTTTATTGTTTGATCCGAATTCCTCCATGATTTTGGCAAGTAGGAGTATTTGCCCGATGAATTATGGAGTCTGAGATTAATTTGATAATAGATCAAATGGGGTTCTTCAGAAGAAAGATTAGTGAACATTGTGTTCACAAAATTCGATCAAAGGACAGTATTTTTGAATTATGTTTTCAACACAAGAGACTTGTGGAAATTTGCTTCACAATGTTATAATATCATATATGGTGATATGTGGGGAATTATAATCATGCTCTATTTTAAATAAAGTGTGGTCGTCAGAATCAGTCTTAGAATCTCCTAATACGTTCGAAACATTATAGTCGATGTCCACTTTAGAAAATAGATATTTTTCTCAACGAGAATTCGTGAGATCGACAGTAGTGTCGACGTGTATATGATTATACGATAATTCGGAGTATACATGAATAGTTCTTTGTAGATTACTCACATAGGATGAGAGTCTGTTCCAAAACCAAATAGAAACAAAACTCAGTTTGTTGTCTATGTAATTCTGAGGAAAATATGAATTTTCAAATTACGGTTTATGGATTGGAATTGGAAGTTTGGAATAAAGTGTCAGACCTATGTTGGAAGGTGTTCCAAAGAGTATATGTCTGCTAATGAAAATTTGGTGATTAAGAGTGAGGGAGACTAGAAAATTGTTTTCTGCTTGCAATCCTCTTCATAAAGATCATAATATTTTCATGAAAGAAACTTCTAAATAAAGTGCTGTTATATTTAATATTGCTGTCAGGTCACAGCTCTGTATTAAGTATTTCAGATCTTGTTGACAGATCAAGGTGCATTCTATGAATACAAAGAAAGTTGAGAAAATATCGGAATACGAACAAAGGCTTTTGAGCCTGGAAATCCAAGTTACGTTTTAAAAGGATTAAGAGAGTAATTGTTGCTGCAATTCTTATTAGAGGAATAAGATTGTTTAATCGTCATATAAGGTGTTATATGATAAATGTGACTATAAGAAAGACGTGGTAGCATGTCTTGTCAAGAAATGTGTCTTGGACAAGATCAAATTTGTTGACTACATTTATGTAGACATGCTTGAAGTCTGAGGGATTTGTATTAATGTAATACTGTAGTTTGTATTAAATTCGAATTGATAGCAGATCAATGATTTTGGTTTGACCAAAATGTCGATTTAAGTGGGAGTCATAGTTAGTTCACTCAGGAGAAATATGTGAAGAACATATTTTTGAGTGGGAGCTTAGGAACTCAAATATGTGGATAACATGTTTTGAGTGGGAGCTCGTGTTGTCAAATATGTGGAAACATATTTTGAGTGGGAGTCGAATTCATTTTGTGTAGTTAACACATTGTGAAAATGTACCAATAGAATAGGATGAAGTTGTGAAACTATTTAAAAGTCAGTGTCTATTTTGAAATAGAACGGGAATTTTAAAATAGTTAGTCGAGTTGTTTTGGATTATATCTGAGGAGTCAGATTAGAATAAATAGGATGGTCCTATGAAATCCAATTGATCATTAAGAGTAATGATGCATGAAAGTAATGGTTGTATGACATGTGGGTCTATTATGTAATATTAGACATCATACAGAAACCATATTATCTGCTCGATGAAATATAACCGGTGCTCTTGGAATAAGAGCGGTTATGAAAGTAAATTTGGAATTTACTGGGAGTAGAAGTGCGTTAGTTAAGGGATTAACATTTGAATGTCAAGTTTTCTACATTGGTGTGAAAGTATGTAGATATCGCGAGTTTGTAATTGTTACAAGGGGCTCTGCATGGCTGAGTGTGTTTTTCAGGGCAGTTATCTGGTTAGTATAATCAGAGTAAGCGCTGGGAAGCGGTAGTCTCACTTAGTTGCGGTGTTTGCATATGTGTTGTTAGACAACATGGTGATATCAAGCAAGTTAATATCCGTGAATCGCAAAAGCGTGTACAATCATGGATTGTACAGTAACACTTTTCCACGAGCAAGCATTATCAAATGATTCTTATTTGATAAGGGATTCTGATAAAGTAAAATGCAGCTAGTTTATTTGTACTCTAGTGCAAGTGGGAGACTGAAGGAGATATGCCCTAGAGGCAAATAAATAAGTAGTATTTATTGCGTTATCTCATAAGTTTATAATAGGTTTATGTATTATGCTATAACTGTATTAATCGGAATTATTAATACACGTGTGGTACATAGACAACCAGGTCCCTAGCAAGCCTCTATATGAGCTAGTCCATTGGGCAACAGTTGATCGAGATTCCCGATCAAGGACAATGACGTCGGTTGACAGTGGGGTCATCTTGTTAATGGAATAAGGTGGTGGACATACGCAAAGTATTGCAATAAGATCGTATTACGATGTTTGTCATTTGCAATAGATAAGAGTATGATAGCTTATTCCTTAGACCGTGAGACCGTACTTATTGTTGCTTCGTAGGAGTGCTTTGAGAGCATCAAACGTTGTGTCTTATATAGCATGACAATAACGGTGTCCATCTTGGGTATTCCGAAAGAGCATCGAGACGTAAGGATCAAGAGCGGGATTTGTTCATTCTAGTAATGGAAAGATACTCTGGGCCCACTCGGTGATATTGCATCTATATAGCTGCGCAGCTTATGACTAGGTCATGGAGATGTAATATCGCAGACGAGTTAATAACCTTCGTCGGTAACGAGATACAGCAAAGGCATCGGTGTGTCTACGATCATATCTCGGACAAGGTAGTATCACAGAGACAAAGGGAATGAATATCATACTTATGGTTCAACGACGATATTCGTGGAATGCACAGGGGTCGTCATATATTTCCAGGTATCCCTGACGATCATTGGTGAGCGGAGTGTCTCGACCATGTCTGGAGTGTTCCCGAACCGTAGCGTAACAAACTTAAGGTCTTAGCGACGCTAGGAGATAGGTTCTGGAATTTTATAGGTTTTTATTGGAGAGAAAGAAATGATCCGGAAAGAGTTCCGGGAAGCTATGGAAGGGTTCCGAGAATGTCCGAAAGTTGTTCGGGTGGTTCCGAAATAGTTTCGGAGTCATGGGATATTGAATTATATATAAATATATTAATTATGAATTAATGGGATTTTTATATTAATTTAATATTAATTAAATAAAGGAAAAAGGGGGGCTCCCACCTAAATGGGCCCTAAGAGGGCCCAAGAGGGGGGGAGCCGCACCAAGCAAGGAAAGGGGGGGGCTTGGGCCCTAGTCCGAGTTGGACTAGGAGGGTGCGCCGGCCTCCCCCCCTCTCCTCCTTTTAGTCCCACATGGGGGAGCCAAGGGGGTTGGCACACCCCTTCCCCCTTTATATAGCAAGGCATATTAATTGATTTAATTCATAGGAAATTCAGTTAATTCCCAATTTCTCTCTTGATCCCGTGGTTCCCAAGTTGGAGCCGCGTCGAGCTGAGGAAGAGGGTCTCTCTCCACCTAAGCCATACCGCAGAGCGCCGTTGCTCTGCGGGATTCCAGATAAGATCTACTCCTGCGATTTCAGCTGGATCTGAATGACCGGAGTTGTCGCTAGGCTCCGTATGTTTGCGAGTGCTCGGAGGCTACTCTATTGAGGAGCTTGGGCGACATCGTCTCGCCCCCTGCAGCCGCCGCGCCACCCCCCCTCTGCTGCCGGCGCGCCAGCGCCGGTGCTGGCGCTCTGCCTTCTTCCGCCCGACGCCCGTCGACGCAGATCATCGTCGACACCCCGGCGTCATCGACTCCGACATCGCGGCAAGTTCTCCGCGACCTCGAGGTCGGCTACGTACGACTTCATCGTCAACGCTTGTGCGGGAGCGTAATCCCCGCTATCGGTCTACATGGAGGTAATGTAACCCGTTCCGTCACCGTTATCACATGTACTAGATAGATAGATCCTGGCTAGTTAGGGTTTCGCTCGCTAGAAAAATTATTGTTTTCTGCACCGTTACCCCTTCAAGATTTGCTCACCGGATACACATGCCGACGTCAGCACTAAAAACAATCCTCATCACTTGGCCATTCGCAGTGTGGTGTTTGGATATGGTCGGTCAATTCAAGCCGGCAAGAGGCAATATGACACACATACTAGTTATGGTGGACAAGTTCACTAAGTGGATAGAGGTCAAGCCAATCCGGAAGTGCGATGGACACACCGTTGTGCAATTCCTGAAAGACATCATCTTGAGATACGGATACCCACACAGCATTATCACAGATAATGGAACCAACTTTGCTGTGGGGGAATTCGCTCGGTTTTGTGCTGAGAAGGGAATTCGGCTGGATGTAGCATCAGTTGCACACCCGGAAGCAAATGGGCAAGTCGAAAGAGCAAACGCCTTAGTCTTGGCCGGCATCAAAGCTCGTTTGATCGAACCACTATTGAGGACTCCGGGATGCTGGATAGAGGAGTTACACGCCATTCTACCAGCAGTGCTATGGGGACTCCGGACTACACCGAATAGATCTACCGGATACACGCCATTCTTCATGGTATACGGTGCTGAAGCAGTACTCCCGACCGACATACAGTATGATTCTCCGAGAGTGACGATGTTCACCGAGACCGAGGCAAAGGAGGCCCGGGAAGATGATGTAGATTTACTCGAAGAGGCAAGAGAATTGGCACTATCTCGATCTGCAATTTATCAACAAAATCTCCGTCGCTATCATAGCCGGAAAGTACACCCGAGGGTGTTCCGAGAAGGGGATTTGATGCTGAGGCTCATCCAACGCACGGCCGGAATGCATAAGTTGTCACCTCCATGGGACGGACCTTTTGTGATAAGCAGAGCATTGCACAATGATTCTTATTACCTTGTAGATGCACAGGAGGCTAGGAAAGGTGTAATGAACAAATCCGGTGAGGAAACCAAGCGTCCATGGAATGTAGCTCTACTTCGACCCTTTTACACATAAAGGGCTCAGTGTATGTTATATCTCAATTATCAATATTTATGGAAGTAAGGCACCCCGGGAGGAACCCGGGGACTGCCTGGTTATGAGCATGTCTTGTTGTTATTTTTGTCAAATTCATTTACTGTTTTTCACCGGCGTCTCGGGAAGGAACCCGGGGACTGCCGGATAACTGTTCTCTACTTTTATTTTGTATGCCGGGAAAGTTCCGAGTTCGATTCTCAAAGTCAAAGTAATGTATGTCATGTGAAATCATCTTGTGACTCGACTGACGAACGCCGAAATGGTAGTCAAGAGCAAAGAGAGGGAAGGTGGGAAACACGAAAATGGTCTCGGGGACTCGGAGAAGGAACTTATCCGGCATACCTGTTTTTTACTAACTCTGTTATTTTTTATGTCGGGAATTCGGTTAGTAGGAACTCGGATTGTTTTAAGTAATGTATGCCGTATGTGGAGTTTCGTGACTCGACTGTCGAACGCCGAAATGGTAGACAAGAGCAGAAATTACCTAAGTACGGTAAACATGAAAGACAAGTCGGGAACTCAAAACAGAATAAATTGACATAAGTTACTCGGATAAATAGTTCACTAAGAAACGAAAATAGTATGAGTGTATATTACATATGGCACCCGGCATCCCGGGGATTTGACGAATCTACTCTTAAGTTTTTTCAAGCGGTAGGGGAAGTCGGCTTCTCGACGGAGACCTCGGGAGCAGCAGCAGCAGAAGCAGCAGGAGCAGTAGCGGGAGCGACTTCGGCTTCAGTTCCGGCAGCGCTACTCGGGGCGTCGGGACGCACCTCGGTCTCGGTGGCCTCCGGTCTCGGCGAAGTCGTCGCGTCCTGGGGAACCTCGCTCTCGGGCGCGGCACCGGAAGCAGCGTCATCTTCTTCCGGGGCCTCGTCTTCCGCGTCGCCGGTCGCGCCGCTTTCTTCGTCGTCCTCGTAATCTGACTCCGAGTCGGAAGGAAGGACGCTAGAGGTGAAGGCGCGGATGCTTGCCCACGTAGCGATGCGGTGCGACACCTCTTGTCGGCGCTGGACCTTTTCCGGATCGGTGACCCACGGAGAAACCGTACGCAGGCGCAGGATCGCCCCCAGATCAAGACCTTCGTACCAGCTAAGTACTTGGGTCAAGACCTGGTCGGCGCCAGCCCGCGCACCGGAACGCTTCCAGGCGTGGATGCGCCTCCCGGCACCCCGAAGTGCGCTCGCGAGCTTGGGAATCGAGAGCGTCCCGCGGATACTCGGCCACAGTGCGCCGTGAACGTGGACCGCAGCGCTGAGTAGCTCCGTCCCGATAGACCGGAGAGGTACTATCCGGGCCTTCAGGGCGGTGAGGTGATCCTCGATGTCCCAGGCATCCGAAATGGGACCCTTCCCGGCGCGCTTCTCTCGGGAGGCGGCAACAGCAAGGGCGGCAGCCTCGCGGGAGTGCTCGAACTCTCCTTTAAAAAGAAGAGCTGTCAAACGACTAAGTCATAATAGTAACAACAAGAAAGGAAGCAGCAAGACAAGAGGGATGTCGGTCCACTTACTGTTCAGATCCCGGTTCAATACAGTGAGCTCCGAGAGCCAAGTATCAGACCGGGACCGGAGAAGAGCAAGCTCGGTCTCGGCAGTATGCGCGCGCTCCTCGGACTGGTCCAAGGTCTCTTTCTGCTTCTTGGTCGCCTCGATGAAGCGCGTCTTCATGTCGGTCGTAGCAGCCTTGACCTTTTCGAGCTCGCCGTTGAGCCGCGCGATCTCGGCTTGCGCGGTGGCAAGTGCAGTCTTCTGGTCAACCGAGACCTTGCGCGCGGCGTCGCGCTCATCCCGGAGGCGTCCTTCGGATTTCTTGGACTGACCGAGATCAGCAAGAACCCGGTTGAAGATGTTGCGGCGTTTCTGGCTGCACTCCTGAAATCAAGACAAAGAAGGAGTTAGTCGGGAAAGGATGTAAGGAACCCGGTTGGGAGGATCTCGGGGACTCGGTGCCCGAGCCCTATAATTTTCTCTAAGATTGGAGCCTAGTGATCTGCTATTCGGAGGAATCTAGAGCACTAAGCACCAATCTCGGGGACTAGTGGTGATGGAGAAAATTTTGAAGCAACCTACCCGGTTGGGAGGATCTCGGGGACACGGTGTCCGAGTCCTGAATTTTTCTCTAAGATTGGAACCTAGTGATCTGCTATTCGGTGGAATCTAGAGCACTAAGCACCAATCTCGGGGACTAGTGGTGGTGGAAGGAACAAGTGTTTTTTGATAAAAGAAAGAGAACAAGCTTACCTCGGTCACCCGAGTAACATCCAACGCGGCCACCTGCAGAGCATGCAGGGCTTGGGCGTTGCGGCTTGGGCCTGCAGCGTGCAAGTCCCCTGCAGTCTCGGAGGCGTCGGCGGCAAGCCAGGCCTGGTTGTATTCGTCAACAACCTGTATGCCGGAGCCGCCGGTAGCGCGAGTAGCAACACCGTCCCGGGATCCTGAAGGTACAAAGGAACTGACGGTTGCTCGCAACATCCGCAAGGCATCAGTAGGAATCTCGGCGGGAGGCGGTGGTAACGATGAAAACATATCCGTGCGCAGCACCAAGTCGCGGGCCGAGGATGTCGGGGCAGCTGCAGGCGGGGCAGAAGGTATTTTCTGTCCGGCAATCTTGGGGCGCGACTTCCCGGCAGGTTGATCAGCTGGCCGGGAGGAGGCTGTGGGCTGTTTCTCCGAGATGGTCTTGGTCGCGGCTGGCCGAGAACGGCCGCTTGCCGCGGGTTGCCGGCGAGGGCTAAGGATCTCTGCCTCAAGCCCGGGCACCCGGCGCGGACTCTCCGGAAGAAGAACTTCTCCCGAGGCGGTCGTGGACTGCACCGAGGTCTCGTCGATCACAGGATGTGCATCCGGGGTCGCAACGGTAGCCGGTGCGGCACCAGAGGCGGCAGGCTCACTTCTTCGAGTAGAAGGGCGAGGAGGTGAAGGAGAAGCCCGAGCCGGGCTGGGAGTCCGAGTCCCGGGAGGAGGAGGAACAGCAGGTGACGGGAGCTCGAGCGCATCCCTGAAATGAAGTGTATGAGTAACAGTTTGTGGAGAAAACAAAGTCAGATAACATAGGGCAAGGAAAACGTACCCGGAATCCACAACGGGAGGACCCCTTTGCCGACGCCGAGCAGGCTTCTCGGTCGTTTGCTTACTCGGCTTGCTCCTCTTGGGGGGGGGGGGGGGGGGGTTGCCGGGGTTATCGGCCCCCTCGGTGTCGGAAGCCGCGCGCTTCCGGTTATCGGCACGTTTGGTCCCGGTTGTCGGTTTCGGAACCACTGCTGAGGCCCAATTCAGAGGCAGAGCGTCAATAACATCGAGGATCTGGCAGTCAGTCTCATCCTCATCATCCGAAGAAATGGAAACTGCCTCTGAGGTTGAAGGATTACCCGGGGCAGCAGCCTTGACGAAAGGGATGGCGAGATGGTCCTCGCCGTCGGGGTCCTCCCTCGGCAGCTCGGCCGGTTTTGGGAAGTTCGGCGCGTAGTTCCCGTTGGCGTGGACAGCGTCTTCTTCGAGTTGACGCTCGAACAACTGCGCAAACAAATTAGGCCGTGTCGGTGTCCAGGTGAACGCATGTACGAAGGCGAATGCCCGAAAGACAGATATGAGCACCTGGTCGCATGGTTTTTTCCGGGATCCCCCAATGACACCCCAAGAGTAGTCCTCCGTCATCTCCGTCCGGGCAATAGCTCGAACGCGACGGACGACCCCTGCGTGATCTAGCCCAAAGATACTGGTTCTAGTGGGGTCATAGTTCCCGGCCATATGGCACATCTTGTGCACTCGGTTTTGAAGGGGGCAGACCCGGCGAACAATGAAGCAACGCAGGAGATCATCGCCGGTCATCTTCTCATTTAGCACGTTCAGAACATCGTGCATGCAATTGACCTCGTCGTTGTCGGGAAGCTGCTTCCAGAGACGGAATTCGCGCGGAGGACCAATAACGAACTCCGGCAGATTGATGAAGTCCGGATTCGAGGATCCCGGACCGTCTCCCGAGTGCTCCCGATTCTTCACATAGAAGAAGCTGCGCTGCCACTTCCGGCAGGACTCTAGCCCCTTGACTATAGGGAATCCGGAGTCCGCGCGAGGGATGATGGTGGCCGCTCCGCAATCGACTAAGTCTTTTATCTTCTTATCCGGATTGGGGATGGCTTGGCGGCGAAGAATGAAATACTTGGCCCAGAGATCCAAAAATGGACATATGCCGAGGTATGCCTCCGCGTAGGTGGTGAAGACCGAGAGCATCATAATGGCGTTGGCGGGAAGATGGTGAGGTTGGAGGTCGTAGGTGTCGAGGAAGTCGCGGAAGAAGGGGCTAACCGGAAGCCCAAACCCACGCTCGAAGTGCGCGAGGAATACCACGTATTCCCCGGGTTGGGGTTCCGGTGCAACCTCCCCCTCCAGGAGACGGCTCTCGACTTCCGGAGGAATCCGGTGAGTCCGATACAGCCAGTCCAGATCTGACTGCTTGGTCTCAGACCCATCCCAGCATCCCCGGGTACGTTCTTCGCCCATGTCGGAGAAGTAGGCAGGGGTATCCGAGCTACTCTGCAGGCGCAGCGGCGGTTAGTCGGAGTTAGTCTACCGGAAACTAGTATGCCGGAGCACAAACTGCTAAGCACTACCGGGTTCATGGGAAACAAGATCTACCGTGTGCTAAATAATCAAGACTAAAGGGAGTAGAAAAGGCTCGCGCTAGGCTCGGGCAAGGCGCAGTACGGGTGAATGATCTACAACCTACCGCCACGGTACATCACCGCCGTGCACCTCGTGCGCGCCGCCCAGGTTGTGCTCACCGGCGGCGGCTCAACCGCACTTGTGCTATGGCACGGCCGGGGTCGGGCGGTTGCTCTACCGAAGAAAATCACCGGAGCGGAGAAGAGGAACTCACCGGAGAAGAGAAGGTCGGCGAGGGCGACGGTGTCCGGGCTCCTGCGAGCGGCGAGGGCGACGGTGCCCGGGCTCCGGCGAACGGCGACGAATGCAGCGGCAGCGGGGCGCTCGAGACAGCGAGGGAGGAAAATGCGAAGGAGAGGAAGAAGGAGGGGAAACCGTTCCGGTCCCCTATTTATGGGGGGGGGGATTCCGGAGAGGTTTCCGATTTTCCCGCCCACGATCTCCACGATCGTGGGTGGGATCTGTTTTGTGCAGCTAGCCACGTGGCGCTATCCAGAGCGCCCGATCCGGCCACACCGAGGGCCATACGGCCCCAACGGTTGGATTCCGGATCGGCTGCGGCTCCCCGACGCGGGAACCCAAGCGACGGCGTGCTCGCGCAGGAGCACTCGAGTGCGTCTCTGCTCAGACGGGACGTCGGGTGGGCCCTGGCTCACAGTCTCGAATTCATCAGGAGGCCAACGGTCGAGATTCACTGAGGAGGTGTTATCCGGTTGCAGGCTTCGCCTCCCGGTAAACATAGTCTCAGTAAGAAGGTCTCGGAAGAACCGACTTCGGCAGAAAGGGAAAGGCTGGTGGTGTGTGTTCTCGGAAGACAGTTGTTGTTTAAAGCTGATCCCGCACATCATCTGAGGTCGCTGTATAGCACCAGCTTCGGGGACAAGTGTCGGGGGACTGCCCCCCGGGTAGGGGCAGATCCCGGTATAATCCACTAAGGTGACAACAGTACCTGACCTTTGGCGAGAGCAAGGGACACCTTCTGCTGTACTGAAAGGGCAGCTTGACCCTTGAGCGCTGGTAGAGGACAAAGTGCCTCCTGGCAGGCGCAAGGGTCAGATCTCGCAGCTATAAATAGACACCCCCGGCCCTCACAATCGCGGCACAAGCATGAGCGGGTGGTTCCTCTAAGAACTAGCTTCTCGAAGATGTCTTTGCTGGTAGGCTAAGACATCTTCGGGAGGCTAGGCCTAGAGATACTCATCCTAAGACGAGCTCGGACGTATCCGGATAGGGTCCCGAGTCTCGCGGTCTGAGGAGACTCCCGGATGGAGATGTACTCGGCTTTACCGGATAGGTAGTCCGGGTAAGTACTAACCGGAATGTATGACTCGGTCTGGATCTTATGCAGAAGAGGCTCACAGTGGCAAGCGAGGAGGTAGCCGGCGTAAGGGCTTCCGGTAGCCCGTCAACGGTCCATAGCAGGCTTTCCCGTCTATTGCGGGGGGAAGTACCATTCCGCCTAACACGGAAGCATGGTCATCTCCCGCCTGACACGGAAACATGGTCACTTCCCGCCTGACACGGGAGCGCGTCAGCCGGTACGATCGTGGTACGACAAGACCTGACATGCCTAGCCCGGCAATCCGGAAAAAGGCTATCCGGGATGGGCAAAGACATGTCTTGTCTCTGACGAGGGGACAATGATGATGCAGGACGGCGCCTGCCGTCCTTAACGAGATGATGACGAAGGGGCTACACCGGATAGCCCGACGACCAGGTCACACTAGCCGGTGACGGCATGCCGGCTAGGCCTGTCCGGTGGGGCCAAGCCAAGTTAGGGTTTCCGGCCCTCTTGGCCGGAGCTCTATAAAAGGCGCCATAACTGCTCCTGAGAGCAAAGGACCAACTTCAGAGCCAAAGCTATAGTCACCTTTACTCTTAGAGCATTTACTCCTTCTCACCTTGAGTTCATCTAGTTCTTTGTACTCCTCCCTTTGAGAGATCTTGTTGCAAGTTGTAGTCCTTATACCACCAATATATAGAGAGGAAAGGCAGGAGTAGGGGTGTTACCTCCTCACGAGGGCCCTGAACCTGGGTATATCGTGTGTGTGCTGTGTGCCTTCGTGCATTTGTTTGTGTTTGTTAGATCTTCCCCTTTGCACTTTGATCTTATTCCTTGTTCTTGGGAGATCTCGGTTTTACCGGGATCCTCCCCGTGCGAGCTCTTCAGCTCGCTATCCCTCCCCGGATCCACCAACGTCCATCGGCCCCACAAATTAGCCATCCTATGGCATCTGCCGTGACACCACCACGACAACGCCAGCGCTCGTATTCAAAAGGCTTACCCCGGCCGAGATGGACGACCGACGCGCAAAAGGGCTTTGTTTCAACTGTGACGAGAAGTTCGTTCGAGGTCATCACTGCAAACGTCTTTTCTACATCCAGTCAGCCGATGACGAAGAAGAAGAGCCATTAGCGGATTTCCAGGAGGCCACCATCTCGCTTATGGCTGCCACAGGGATTCCCACCAGCGACACCATGCAGGTCGCTCTTCGCGTAGGGGATCGTGACCTCGTCGCCTTGCTTGATTCCGGTAGCACTCATAACTTCATCCATGAGGAGCTGGCCACCGTCGTGGGCATGCCCTTCTCCTCCGACCGCCGCCTCGGGGTCACGGTCGCTAATGGTGATAAGGTTACTTGTCGTGGACTCCGCAAGCATGCTGCCATTACGATTGACAAGGAGCGTTTCATTGTCGATCTGCACGCCATACCGTTGGGCGGATTTGACATCGTCCTCGGCACGTGCTTCCTCAAAACCTTAGGGCCGATTCTGTGGGATTTCAATTCCCAGTGGATGTCGTTTTGGCACACGGATCACCGCGTGGAGTGGTCAGGACTCGGCTCACCAGCACGGCCTTCCCAATTACATGTGTGCGACGGCAAGGACTTACTCGACAGCCTCCTGGCTGCATTCACAGACGTCTTCGCCGAGCCCCAGGGACTGCCGCCGCCACGCGCCCTTGACCATCATATTCACCTTATTCCAGGGACGCAGCCTGTTGCCGTACGGCCTTACCGCTACCCGGCTATTCAAAAGGATGAACTGGAGAGACAATGTGCTGAGATGCTGGCTCGTGGCCTTATCCGCCGTAGTTCGTCGGCGTTTTCGTCACCCGTCCTGCTCGTAAAAAAGCATGATGGTACTTGGCGTTTCTGTATCGACTACCGTGGACTCAACCTTGTCACCATCAAGGACAAGTTTCCTATTCCAGTCGTCGATGAGCTGCTGGATGAGCTGAAAGGCGCCCGTTTTTTCACAAAACTGGACCTCCGATCCGGCTACCACCAAGTTCGGATGGCCCCTGAAGATATCCACAAGACGGCGTTCCGCACCCATGAGGGTCTCTTCGAATTTGTGGTGATGGCATTTGGTCTAACCAATGCTCCAGCGACATTCCAAGCGCTAATGAACGAAGTACTCAGTCCCTTCCTTCGTCGCTTTGTGCTGGTTTTCTTTGACGATATTTTGATATACAGCTCTTCCTGGTCGGATCACCTTCGTCATGTCAAACTCGTCTTGGAGGCTATGCGCACACATCAGCTTTTCCTCAAGCGCTCCAAGTGCTCATTTGGGGAGGAATCCATGGCTTACCTCGGACATGTCATCTCTGCAGAAGGAGTAGCCATGGACAGTGATAAGGTCCTCGCCGTGGTTGATTGGCCAGTTCCGCGCACTGTCCGTGATGTGTGTGGTTTCTTGGGTCTTGCAGGCTACTACCGGAAGTTCATACGTGGTTTTGGCACCATTGCAGCACCCCTCACAGCGCTGCTCAAGAAAGGTGGGTTCCTCTGGACCTCTGAGGCGGCCGACGCGTTCGACGCCCTCAAGACTGCACTCACCACCGCACCGGTGCTCCAATTACCTGACTTTGCAGCTCCGTTTATTGTGGAATGTGATGCATCTGGGTCTGGTTTCGGTGCGGTACTGCATCAAGGTGGAGGGCCAGTTGCCTATTTCAGCAAAACCATAGCTCCTCGACATGCCTCTCTAGCCGCTTATGAGCGGAAGCTCATTGGTCTTGTTCAAGCCGTGCGCCACTGGCGGCCATAGCTCTGGGGGCGCGCCTTCGTCGTCAAAACTGACCACTACAGCCTCAAATTTCTGCTGGACCAACGCCTTGCCACAATACCGCAACATCATTGGGTGGGCAAGCTCTTGGGCTTTGACTTCACCGTGGAATACAAGCCAGGCCGCCAAAACATCGTCGCCGACGCGCTCTCTCGCCGTGATGTTCCTACAGGCACCGCATGCACCATCACCGGGACTTCTTTTGATTTATTTGACGCCCTCCGTCAAGCCGCACACACAGACCCTGCGCTTGTCACATTCAGGGAACAGCTGGAATCTGGCAAGTTGGGGCAGCCTTGGGCTCTCGTAGATGGCATTGTTACCTTTCAGCATCGGGCTTATGTGCCGCCCTCGTCACCACTGGTAGCGGAGGTCCTAGCTGTGGCCCACGATGACGGCCATGAAGGCATACATAAGTCATTGCATCGTCTACGCAGGGATTTCCATCTGCCTCAAGCACGGTCGGCGCTTCAGCAGTATATTCGTGCTTGTATGGTTTGTCAACGCAACAAGACGGAGCAGCTGCATCCAGCTGGCCTGTTACAGCCTTTGACAGTACCATCTCGTGTCTGGGAAGACATCTCTATGGATTTCATTGAGGCATTACCAAAGGTGGGCGGTAAAAGTGTTATCCTTACCGTGGTGGATCGTTTCTCCAAGTATGCACATTTTATTCCTCTAGCGCATCCATACACTGCTGAGTCCGTTGCTAAGGCCTTCTTCTCCAACATCGTCCGTCTTCATGGTTTTCCAACATCCATCGTTTCAGACAGAGATGTGGTGTTCACTTTGGGATTTTGGAAGGCTTTGTTTGCAGCCGCGGGCACACGATTGCATATGAGTTCTGCCTTCCATCCGCAGTCTGATGGTCAATCGGAGGCAGTGAATCGCGTCATCACTATGTACCTTCGTTGCATCACTGGGGATCGCCCACGCCAGTGGCTCCAATGGTTGCCGTGGGCAGAGTTCTGCTACAACACTTCATATCATTCAGCGTTGAAGGACACTCCTTTCAGGGTGGTCTATGGGCGGGTCCCCCGTCTCTCCGGGACTATACGCCAGGCGAAATTCGCAATCAGTCAGTAGAACGGCAGATCATCGACCGCGACCAGTTCTTAATAGACGTACGCGAGCGTCTCCTTCAAGCAGCGCAGCAGTACAAGCATTACTATGATGACAAGCATCGGGCTCTTTCCTTTGATGTTGGGGAGTGGGCTTGGCTCCGTCTGCAGCACCGCCCAGCGGCATTCCTCGGAGCAGGCGCAAAAGGCAAATTGGCACCCAAATACTATGGGCCTTTCAAGGTCCTCGCTAAAATTGATACGGTTGCTTACCGTCTGGAGTTACCCCCTCGCGCCCGCATTCATAATGTCTTCCATGTTGGGGTACTGAAGAAATACCATGGTCCTCCTCCTGAAGGTCCGTCGATGCTTCCTCCGCTGTTTCAGGGTCGAGTACATCCAACTCCCGTCCAGGCATTGCGTGCTCGTATTGCTCGCGGTATACAGCAGGTGCTCATTCAATGGGAGGGACAGCCTGCGTCTGCTGCTTCTTGGGAAGATGTCACAGCCTTCCGCGACCGTTATCCAAGTTTCCAGCTCGAGGACGAGCTGTTTCAGAATGGAGGGGGAGATGTCATGTGGGGCCAGACCTATAGGCGCAAGGGCCCTGTGCCACCTTAGTTCTTTCCTAGTTTGTTTAATTATAGAGTCCTTTTAGATTTAGGCTAAAGAGTCTGGGTAAGGTTACCCTGCCAACACCCAACTAGAGTTGGAGTCTGTTACGTCTTTGTAATCTGCTACTTATAGCCACCCTTGTACGATCAATGAGCCAAGCAGAAAATAATCTATCTCCTCACCTCCTGCACCTGCGCCTCGGCGCCCTCCTCCTCACCTCTTCCCCAACCATAGGTCGACGAGAGTTTCGCCCTTGTCCTCCAGCCTCCCACGAATACAACCTCCGGTCCAATCCACCCCCAGCCCGTGACAAGATTACTCTATATTCAACCTACAAAAATTAACAAATGTACGGGTGTTATTAGTTATGCATGGTTTCAACTTTCAAGTGTCCTCATTTTATCATTTTTGTGGATGTACTAAAAATAATTCTGCTCTGAAATTCTGCACGCTTGTAGTATAATCATTGAGAACATGAAAAAAAACAGATTTTTTTTTGAATTTTTTTAATTAGCTGAAGCAGTGCAAAGACCACTTTTCAGCAAATCGACTGTTACTTTCGATACACCGCCACCTCCATTCGCTGGCTCGTAATAAGCGCAGTGTGTACCACACCCTCTGATCAGCTATCTGCTGCTGCTCATGAGTTCCCTAGTCATGCTATTGACGATGAAGTCATCACAGAGGCTGGGTTGTATATAAAACTTGAAACATCCACTTCCTCGGTTTTACAATTTAAGATGTTTTAGAATTTTTTCACATCCATATATATACACACTTGTAAGTTGACATCTTTTAGTGTACATGTTCATTTATTTTGATCTGAATGTACTAACTCCCCCCGTTCCATCATATAGGATGATTTTAGCATTTGTTTTCTACATATATATGTACACACATGTATCTAGATACGTCTTAGTGTACATATACTCTTATTTTAGTGTGACAGCATGTGTTACTGTTACACCTAATCCATCTTATATTTTGGAACGGAGGAGTAGATAACATATAGTATAATACTTATAACATCTTATATTATGGAACGGAGGAGTATTGATTAAGTTTGATACACATCACATAACTCTTTTAGTAGCTTGGAGTGTCAGAAACTAAAGTTGATTCAGACCGTTTCTGCAGCTAGCAGAGCAGTCGTTTACTCGTTTACAGATCAACAAACTTAGTTAAAACTGCAAATTAAGCGAACGAATTTGAGTATAACCTACGACACAAATGCATCACAGGCAGGCTATTAGCTGGGGTAGTACATCCTACTCCCCGGTTCCATAATTCTTGTCATGGTTTAGTTCAAATTTGAACAAAAACTTGAACTAAAACCAGGACACGAATTATGGAACAGAGGTAGTATGTAAGTCGAGCTGGCACGACCGCCTGTCGATCAGAGCTTTTGCAGCTATCAGTTAGCTGGTCAGGCATCACCGGTACAGGCAGCCCCTGTACGCCGGCGTCCAGTAGTCCATCGCGTTGCCGTCCCGGTACACTTCGGGGGTCCACGAGACAGGGACCAAGCAAAGCCCTCTCTCCCTTAGGTCATGCTCTCCCTCTGCTTGGCTCGCCTCCGCATGAACACCCCATGGAGCGTTGTTACAGTTACCCTGAAATAGTGTCAGCAACCAGTGATGAGTTTACGCCTTAATTTATCCTGATTATCTTGGGGAAAAGAAGGGATCTTATAGTAGCATCAGTCTATACCTTGTTCCTGCTCACGTTGTTGTACGGCTCACTTAGCAGCTGCAAAGAGTAAGAGAGTAGGAGAGGAAGGCCAATCAGCATAATAGCTCAACTCGAAAGGGGTCACTCTCAGCTGCGATGGTGATCGACATGTCCGCGTGCACTGTCCCTATCTCATGTTTCTGGTAGTGTGCGAGACAGGACAAGTTGAAACATTCTTTTTGCTGTTTCTCGGGTATATTTAAGCATGACTAGGAAGTCCACTTATAAAAGGGGGCACAGCAAGTCAATTTCTTATGTGGAACCAGCTAAACAGTCATAGCAACGATTCATTGCATCTCGGAAGATACCGCGGATCGTGTTTCGATCGTGTGTGCGTATACGTTTCTCATCCGGGTTACACTTTCTTTTTACTAGGAATGTCAGGGCGGGGGTATAGGAATCTTATACTTTTCCTGAACCTTTTGTGTCTAGCTAGGTCAAAATATGCAGAGCTTGTACATGGAGGGATTATTTGGAGGAACAAATGCAGATAATTTGGGAATATGGTGTTACCTGTACTTGCTCGTGCAGAAACTTGATATACTTGATCGTTTCAAACAGCACCGATGCTGTATCCGTCTTTTCATAAATATGCGCAATTTAAACACGTTAGAGAAGTAGAATAGTTGCAGTTTCACTGGTCCACATGCATATGAACGACATCTGTTGCTTGAGTGTACCTTCCCAAAGGGCGAAACGATTTGCTGCAGTGCTGTGATCTTCTCTCCCAGTTTCACTTTAGGAACTTGTTGCTGCATTTGGTAACCCAGCGATCACCTCAAAGATGCTAATTGAATGGTTCGCTTTGAAATACTTTAGCTTGTGTTTGCTGTTACCTTAGGAGGTGATGCTGTGGACGCCTCTTGCTTGGATTTCTTGCTGGTGCTTTCCCGCCTTTCCTCCGATGATCGCTTCTTACGATCACTGGGTGCCGCTCCACTGCCGCTGCTACTACATCTTGCCTGCGACAACCACATGCCACAATTCACATCCACTAGCAAACTACACATAATCTGGTGTTTGAAAACAGCTCCCACTAATTAGTTGTACCAATACTTGTACATCATTTTTAACGAAAATACTTGTTAGATCACTGAACATTGGCATCAAATGGTATGGATGTAATGTGCATGCGACTTACTGGCACGATCTCTTGCTCTTGTCTGCTGCTGTCAGACCTATCGGCGCATCTCATGTATGGCGGAGGCGGCGCTGACATCAATTCTTTGGTTGACCTGTAGCCGCCGAAAGAGCTGAAATCCGGGTGACTCCTGATGTTGAAAGGCTTGGCAGCCTCCATTGGTCGGCCCTCTCCCTCCTGGCAAATCCTGTCAAGTCCTCCCAAGCCTGAATAATCCAGACTAGCGTGCACCCCAGCACTAGTGCGACTACTAATTTGCTGAAGAAAGGAAGCCATGGGGCTCCCGTGTTCTTGCTGGTGGTGGTTGTTGCTTTCCTCTCTCTGACGGTGGCCATCGACGTAGGATGGCATGCAGCTCAGCAAGTTCATCCCCTGGGCTTCGAGCCCTGCAGCATTAGAACCGGTCCCCAAGAACAACGGCGAGTCAGCGGCAACCTCGTACTTCATCGGGGAGACGTCGGAGCCTGCCTCGAACCGCGTCGTCAAGGAGGCTGGTGCTGTAGCATAACGGCCGGCTGGAACGTCGTCGAACATCTCCGGCGTCACGTTCTTCGACGCGAGCAGGTCCAGGAAGTTCTCCCTGTAGCCCGTGCTGTCGTTACTTCTGAAAACACAAACAATAGTTAGCTCGTGATGATGAAGGACAGACATGAATAAGCATGCCATAGTATTCCTGCAGGGATTTCGTATGTAGGACATGCATATAATTAAGTACTCACAGTTCTCCGTGGCTCCAGGCATGTCGTTGGACGTGGTCGCCAACCGACAGGTGCATGTCTGCCACCGCCGGCACTGAGTCGGCGGTGAAGGCTGGGCTGTCGAGAAGCGCCGCCGCAGTCCCAGCGTAGAGGGTCCAGGAGGGGGAAGGCTGCAAGGCGGCATGAGCCTGGTGATACTCCCACATAGTGGCGGCCGGCGAAGTGGTGGAGGAGGCGCACGCAGAGTCCGGAAGGTCGGCTGCGTCCTGGGGCTGCCGGGGCATGAAATACTGGAGGTGCAGCTCGTCTGCTGGTAGATGCATAACATGCGTGGATCGAACAAGGTGCAGTGCACTGAGTGGAGTGGACCAAAGCTGATGTGAGGGGGCCTATTTGTAGTCGTAGGCGCTTGGAATTTTTGCCCTTCCTTTTCCAGTGAGGATTTTGAGGAGGATATGCACACGTTTACATGACGCAAGCATGCGGGAAGACATCATGGAGAATTTTGTCTCTCTTCTTTTTTCCAAAATATTAGTGCATTCGTATGCTATGGAGTAGCCATGCTTTAAAAGTTTCAGAATATAAGATTGTTTTCATATAGCTATTGTGCTTCTGTATACTTTTACAGACATGTTTATGCAGGTCTTGGTGAAGCAAGGGCTAGCTACGTGTATCTAGGCCTTAATTAGATTATTCTATTTTGAATTTTCATGCAGTTCAGCATCTTTAAAGTTGATGAAGTACCTACCGGTCTGAGGTGTTGCATTATATACTGGCTCGCTAGAGCCTAGAGGTTTCTCACTTTATCCTCGCACCAACCATTTAATTCTGTTTATTATGGAAAAGGTACTTTTCGCCCTTAACTATCGTTTAAGTCTAAGTTTGGTCTTTCAACTCTGAAACTCTTAGTCCCTCGAAATTCCAAAAACATCTACATTTGTCATTCCGTCTTCAATGAAAGTGGCTTCAAGATCCATGGTAATTTTCTCGATAGTAATTTGAGAGGGGTGGAGCCTCTAGAAAAAACTCAATGCTAGCACACGTTGACAAGACATATAGGTTCAGACCCAGGAAAATAATCGTCCGGTAAAGACCATATTCATATTTGTGTCTTTCTTCTCTATTATCCCTCATGCTCGATGCAATCTCAAGAGGGGGTCTGATCACACTATGGCGGACGTTATGAGGTTGAAACGGATATATAAGGCTGTCCTGCTCGGCAGGTTCTTACCTTGCATTATATACTTGAACTAAATATTACTTGAAGTTTTACCTTTTTGTTCGAAGATCTTTACCCTTATTGATAGGTTCCGACCTTCATATATAATTGGCATCATGAAAATGGGAGACCACTTATGGACGTAGAGCCCGCCCATAGCTTCAAAATGAGACCAAAATCGTCAAAAACAAAATCCATATGTGAAATATATGACCAAAACCGGGAAGCGGAGTTGGCACTCTGGAACCTAGCACTACGGGAAACACAGCCTAGCACGACGGCCATTTCAACGCCGACGGCAATATGTCGGGGCCGTCGGCGTTATAACGTGAAACCGACGAAATAAAAAAATCGTCGACGTCGTTTTGCCGTCGGCGTCGCAAGGCCGACGGCCACCGTTGGGCTCATAATGGCGTCAGCGTTCATTTAGTGAGCCCCACGGCCACCGTCGGGTTTACAGTGCCGTCAGCGTCCATCTAATCACATTGTGATCCCGACGGTATTACCGTCGGGCTCACTATACAGTTTTTCAGTTTTTATCAAAAAATTAGATTATATTCAAGAAAATGAAAAAGTACTAAAAAAAAGAAACCCTTTGGCATGCAGTCTTTTGACGTGTACTAGTTTTTAGAAAAATGATAAACTTGAGTTTTGGCAACTTTTTAAAATAAAACTTTACAAAAATATCAATCATATACAAACATGCAATAGTTTCAACACACATGTGTGACCATTATCATGTCATAGTTTGTGATAAAGTGTTCATAATCAGCACATATATGTGTCATGGTATGGAAAACAACGTCGCCAAAATGATTTTCAAAATTCTTGTTAGAAATATCATTTTCCATTTTTTAAGTATCAAAAATGACTATTTTTGTGAAGCAAGTACATAAAATATGGTCCAAAATGACACTCATTTAATTTTCACAAAGAGTAGAACATATTTTATGGATAATACCTGAATATGAGGATTTTCCTTACTTTCTATCTAAATTCGACTCTTTAATTGACTTTATGTCAATTTTCCGGAAGTAATTCAAATTTGAACTACAACTGTGTGATAGTTTGCTCTGAAGTTCTTACAAAAATAATTTTAAGATACACAAGTAGTGGTTACAACATAGAACCGTCAATAGTTTTAAAAAATTCGACCACTTTTGATGAATAGTCATGCTCTCCATTTTGACCGTTTTTTGAAAGAAATGAAAAATATGAAAAAGTACTCAAAAAAAGAAACCCTTTGGCATGGAGTCCTTTTACGTGTACTTTATAGGAAAAATGATAAACTTGATTTTTGGCAAACTTTTCAAAATGAAACTTCACAAAAATGTCAATCATCTATAAACATGCATAAGTTTTAAGACAAATGACCAATGTATGACCATTATTATGTCATAGTTTGTGATAAAGTGCCCATATTCAGCACATATGTGTGTCATGCTATGGGAAACAACTTCACCAAAGCGATTTTCAAAATTCTTTTTCAAAATGTCATTTTCCATTTTTAAGTGTCAAAAATGACTTTTTTGTGAAGCAAGTACATAAAACATGGTCCAAAATGACATTCATTTAATTTTCACAAACAATAGAACATATTTTATGGATAATACTTGAATATGAGGATTTTCCTTACTTTCTATCTAAATTCGCCTCTTTAATTGACTTTATGTCAATTTTCTGGAAGTAATTTAAATTTGAACTACAACCGTGTGATATCATATTTGGATTCCTCTCATTTTTATGATCGATGTCGGGGATGTACTTCCCCGGTACCCTGAGAGTACGGGGTTTATTGTGTTAATGTTGCAGGAATAAATGAATGCATATAAGAGGGAGATAAAGAAAAAGGAGGAGAAGGGCATCTTGGGCCAAAATGAGGAGAACTGGCCCGAGTTCTCGTCTGAACCGGTGGAAACGAGACTAATGGGCCCCGGATGGGCCGACATCCCCTCTGCTAAGTCAACCGAGAGGATCGCGTCCACCATCCCGGCTTCCCCGACTCGGCGGTGCTCCCGGCTTCCCCGACTCGGCGTCACTCTCGGCTTCCCCGACTCGGCGGCACTCCCGGCTTCCCCGACATGGAGGTGCTCCCGGCTTCCCCGACTCGGCGTCACTCTCGGCTTCCCCGACATGGCGGTGCTCTCGGCTTCCCCGACTCGGCGTCACTCTCGGCTTCCCCGACTCGGCGGCACTCCCGGCTTCCCCGACATGGCGGTGCTCCCGGCTTCCCCGAGTCGGCGTCACTCTCGGCTTCCCCGACATGGCGGCGCTTCCGGCTTCCCCGACTCAGCGTCACTCTCGGCTTCCCCGACATGGCGGCACTCCCGGCTTCCCCGACATGGCGTCACCCGACTTCCCCGACCGGCACGGGTGATTCGGAAGACATGCGCAAGCAGACAAGAGCAGGACGCAGGCGTCGCGGGTCAGGCCTGACCGCGGCATGGGCAACCGCTGCTACAGTGTCACCGATGTGACTAGAGTACAATTCATGATTGAGTGAACAGTGCGGACGAGACCCCGGTAGTCAAATCGAGGAATAGTGTAATGTACTATTGTGGGCCTCTCTTGTCCCTTGGGCTTCATTTTATAAGAGGCACCAGGGGGAGAGGGCAAGAGGCAGGAGAGCACGCGCTGATCACTCGCACGCACCAAACTAGCTAGCTCCCAAGCCTTGCTCTCTCCACTCACGTACCAAGCCAGGAAGCAAAGCTTGCTTACTCCTTGCTCCCGGATGATCCATATCCTACCCAAGAACATGAACAGCTCAAGGAGCAAACTTGTAGCCCGATATATACTCCACCATATATGCAGACTAGATGCAGGACGTAGGGGTTTTACCTCCTCACGAGGGCCCTGAACCTGGGTAAAACCGGGTGTTCGTGTGTGTTCTTAAGTATTCTTTGAAGGGGTTACGGTGCAGAAAACAATAATTTTCTAGCGAGCGAAACCCTAACTAGTCAGGATCTATCTATCTAGTACATGCGATAACGGTGGCGGAACGGGTTACATTACCTCCATGTAGACCGATAGCGGGGATTACGCTCCCGCACAAGCGTTGACGATGAAGTCGTACGTAGCCGACCTCGAGGTCGCGGAGAACTTGCCGCGATGTCGGTGTCAATGACGCCGGGGTGTCGACGATGATCTGCGTCGACGGGCGTCGGGCGGAAGAAGGCAGAGCGCCAGCACCGGGGCTGGCGCGCCGGCAGCAGAGGGGGAGGCGCGGCGGCTGCAGGGGGCGAGACGACGTCGCCCAAGCTCCTCAATAGAGTAGCCTCCGAGCACTCGCAAACATACGGAGCCTAGCGACAACTCCCGGTCATTCAGATCCAGCTGAAATCGCAGGAGTAGATCTTATCTGGAATCCCGCACAGCAACGGCGCTCTGCGGTATGGCTTAGGTGGAGAGAGACCCCCTTCCTCAGCTCGGCGCGGCTCCGACTTGGGAACCACGAGATCGAGAGAGAAATTGGGAATTAATTGAATTTCCTGTGAATTAAATCAATTAATATGCCTTGCTATATAAAGGGGGAAGGGGTGTGCCAACCCCCTTGGCTCCCCCATGTGGGACTAAAAGGAGGAGAGGGGAGGGGGGGTTCGGCCGAACCCCCCATGGGCTCTCCCACTCCTAGTCCGAGTTGGACTAGGAGGCCCAAGCCTTCCCCTTCCTTGTGGGGTGCGGTTTCCCCCTCTTGGGCCCTCTTAGGGCCCATTTAGGTGGGAGCCCCCTTTTTCCTTTATTTAATTAATATTAAATTAATATAAAATCCCATTAATTCATAATTAATATATTTATATATAATTCAATATCCCATGACTCCGAAACTATTTCGGAACCACCCGAACAACTTTCGGACATTCCCGGAACCATTCCATAGCTCCCCGGAACTCCTTCCGGACCACCGGAACTCTTTCCGGATCATTTCTTTCTCTCCAATAAAAACCTATAAAATTCCAGAACCTATCTCCTAGCGTCGCTAAGACCTTAAGTTTGTTACGCTACGGTTCGGGAACACTCCAGACATGGTCGAGACACTCCGCTCACCAATGATCGTCAGGGATACCTGGAAATATATGACGACCCCTGTGCATTCCACGAATATCGTCGTTGAACCATAAGTATGATATTCATTCCCTTTGTCTCTGCGATACTACCTTGTCCGAGATATGATCGTAGACACACCGATGCCTTTGCTGTATCTCGTTACCGACGAAGGTTATTAACTCGTCTGCGATATTACATCTCCATGACCTAGTCATAAGCTGCGCAGCTATATAGATGCAATATCACCGAGTGGGCCCAGAGTATCTTTCCATTACTAGAATGAACAAATCCCGCTCTTGATCCTTACGTCTCGATGCTCTTTCGGAATACCCAAGATGGACACCGTTATTGTCATGCTATATAAGACACAACGTTTGATGCTCTCAAAGCACTCCTACGAAGCAACAATAAGTACGGTCTCACGGTCTAAGGAATAAGCTATCATACTCTTATCTATTGCAAATGACAAACATCGTAATACGATCTTATTGCAATACTTTGCGTATGTCCACCACCTTATTCCATTAACAAGATGACCCCACTGTCAACCGACGTCATTGTCCTTGATCGGGAATCTCGATCAACTGTTGCCCAATGGACTAGCTCATATAGAGGCTTGCTAGGGACCTGGTTGTCTATGTATCACACGTGTATTAACAATTCCGATTAATACAGTTATAGCGTAATACACAAACCTATTATAAACTTATGAGATAATGCAATAAATACTACTTATTTATTTGCCTCTAGGGCATATCTCCTTCATTCTTGAGTTCATCCGTGCGCGGGTTCAACGCTCAATCCCTCCCCGAATCCCCTAGCGTCCATCGGCCCCACAAATTAGCCTACCCGTAGGCATCTGTCTGTTCGCCATGACGACAGTTGGGCTTCGGATCGGCTGCGGCTCCCGACGCGCGAACCCAAGCGACGACGTGCTCGGACAGAGGCACTCGAGTGCGTTTCTGGTCGGACGGGACGTCGGGTGGGACCCAGCTCGAGATCTCGAGTTCAGTACGGAGCCAACGGTCGAGATTCACTGAGACTGCACTATCCGGTGATAGGCTTCATCTCTCGGATAATACAGTCTCGGTAAGAAGATCTCGGGAAGAACCGATCTCGGCAAGTAATCGAAGGATGATTTCATGTGTTCTCAGAAGATAGTTGTTATTAAAAGCTGATCCCGCACATCATCCGAGGTCGCTGTGCAGCACCAGCTTCGGGGACTAGTGTCGGGGGGCTGCCCCCCGGGTAGGGGCAGATCCCGGAATAATTCAATAAGGTGCCAACAGTACTTGACCTTTGGCGAGGGCAAGGGACACCTCCTGGTGTGCTGAAGGGGCAACTTGACCCTTGAGCGCTGGTAGAGCGCAAAGTGCCTCCTGGCAGGCGCAAGGGTCAGCTCTAGCAACTATAAATAGACACCCCCAACCTTCACAATAGCAGCACAAGCATCAACGGGTGGTTCCTCTAAGAACTAGCTTCTCGAAGATGTCTTTGCTGATAGGCTAAGACATCTTCGGGAGGCTAGGCCTAGAGATACTCATCCTGAGACGAGCTCGGGCACCTCCGGAAAGGATCTCGGATCTCGGGCTCCGAGGAGACTCCCGGAAGGAGGTGTATTCGGTTTTGCCGGATAGACAATCCGGGTAAGTGCTAACCGGAATATCTATCTCGGTCTTGATCTTGTGCAGGAAGGACTCACGGGGGCAAGCGAGGAGGTAACCGGCACGACGGACCCCGGTAGGCCGTCAACGGTCTATAACAGGCTTTCCCGTCTGTTGCGGGGGGAAGTACCATTCCGCCTGACACGGAAGCATGGTCACCTCCCGCCTGACACGGAAGCATGGTCACCTCCCGCCTGACACGGGAGCGCGTCAGCCGGTACGACAACGGTACGACAAGACCTGACATGCCTAGCCCGGCAATCCGGAAAAGGCTATCCGGGATGGGCAAAGACATGTCCTGTCTCTGACAGGGAGACAATAATGGTTCACGACGGCGCCTGTTGTCCTTATCGAGATGATGACGAAGGGGATATGCCGGATAGCGCGGCGACTAGGTCGCACTAGCCGGTGACGACATGCCGGTTAGGCCTGTCCGGTGGGGCCAAGCCGGTTTAGGGTTTCCGGCCCTCCTGGCCGGAACTCTATAAAAGGCGCCATAACTGCTTCTGTGGAGGAGAGGACCAACTTGGGAGCCAAAGCTATAGTTGCATTTACTCCTAGAGCATTTACTTCTTCACACCTTGAGTTCGTCTAGTTCTTCGTGTTCTTCCCTTTGAGAGATCTAACAGCAAGTTGTAGCCCTTGTACCACAATTATATAGAGCGGAAAGGCAGGAGTAGGGGTGTTACCTCCTCATGAGGGCCCTGAACCTGGGTATATCGTGTGTGTGTTGTGTGCCTTCGTGCATTGGTTCTTGTTTCTTAGATCTTCCCCCTCGCACTTTGATCTTGTTTCTCGTTCTTGGGAGATCTGGGTTACACCGGGTTCCTCCTCGCGTGGGCTATTCAGCTCGCTATCCCTCCCCGGATCCACCAACGTCCATCGGCCCCACACATTAGCCATCCTATGGCATCTGCCGTGACACCACCACGACAATCGACATGGACATTTTATTTAGTAAATTCTGATACACAAATATGAAGATATGAATTATTTCTTATTAAATGAAAAAGACAAAACTAAAATAAAATAATTGATTATTATTATTATTTAAGTATTATTTAACATAGTTGTTTTGTTCATTCAAATCTTATTTTTGAAATTTTAAAGATTAAAATTTATAATATATCAAATGAGGCTTAATATGATTGTTATCATAATAACAGCAGCAAGGTATGATATCTCAACTGAAATCTTATTTGAATAGAACCCAATAGTTAAGCGTGCTTGGCCTGGAGCAATCTAACGATGGGTGACTGTCTGAAAAGTTTGACTAATGGTGTATAGTTTGAGATAAGATTATGAATAAGTGTGTGATATGAGATCAAATATATGACTCAATTGGAGTTGAAATAATAATAAAAAAAGTTGAAAAAAAATTTCTAAAAATATTTTTTTTGAAAAATTGGTTTTCAAAGATATTTGGTAGAGCTATCTATGAGCCCGACGACAATGCCGTCGGCGTAGCTAGTTATGAGCCCGACTAATGCCGTCGGGCTCACTATATTTGCCGTCGGACTGGCTTGTTACTCCTGTAGTGTAAATGGTTTGGGACTGTCCAGTCCTATAATCGGGTGCTCCCAGATTCGTGGCCGGATGGTCCAATCCAAAACAACATAATAGTCCTGGAAGGTCGCAAATTCCTAATCAGAAATTTCAGGCCGAAAAACATGACTTGGAATGTTGAGTGAGAGGGGGAGAATTTCAATTAGACCAAAGCAATGCGACAAGGAGGGCAGCGTTTATAGTGGCACGTATAAACTTCCTGGAGATTTCAAAAGGGGTAAAGCTTTATCCAGATAATGGAATGAAAGTTTCAATTTGAATTCCAAGAAGAATAAAAAAACAAGGGGGGAATTCACAACCTAGCAGCCTTCTCATAAGATGATGGACGATGGTTCGAATGGTCCACGATAGGTACTTTTTCTACACTCCAACGGATGCAGGTTAATTTCCATCTGGTGCACACATTGCCGAAGCACGCGGTTTTTCTGCAACAAGAGGATGTACCATCACTACGTGCCATCACATTTCAATCCTTTGTCGTGATGAAAAGGGGGTCATTTTACGAAGTAACTCAAAAGATACTCGCAGCCGCAGTTAGCAGCCTACCAGATCAGTTTTGCAGCACCAATAACGCAAAGCAACCGGCCTCTCCCTCTGCATGCTTCCCCAAACTGTTGCTGCGTTGCATACCCTGCAACATACAATTCCTGGGAAAAGATAGATGCTGTATTTACACGAACAAGATTACAAGATATGCCTTTGGGAGCGGGGAGATCTACACCGTAGAAGAAGTTAGGTGGAAGGAGCCACGCTCAACTTGGACGCGGCATATCACATCACTTTGGAATTTACAGTGTCCGTGGGAGGTGATGTCTTTATCATTGCTGAATGAAGCCATGGACATCACAGCTCGGGTTGAAGAGGAATATTTTCAGACAACGGTAAGCAGAGGTCACTTCGCTGGCTCCCTGGTCTTGTTTGCACTTGAGTGGGTCAGAGTGGCTGAGTGCCATGGGCAGCTAGCTGCGGCTTAATCCAGATCTTCCTCTCTTGTTAGTTCCCTACTCACTGCACCACCTTGTCTTGTTTCCTTTCCCTGATCTCTCTCGTCCGGTGAGCATTGGTGGAGGGACTAGCTGCAGTGCCTCTTGGACTGGAAAAAGCTCATCGTAGGGTTGGTGAGTGACGGTGGTGGCGTCGGTACGTAGTGGGCTGATGCGAGGTTTCAGGGCTGCAATCCATTGCTTCCAGAACCCTTTGAGACACATAAGGTGTGTGATGAAAGGGAGGAAAGGCTGGAGCCTGCAATCTGAACACAGATTAAAATCAATAGCAGGTCAGCTGAAAAAAGAAGAGCAGGCGAACATCATAACATCTTGCCTGCTTTCATTAACTCAGGACAAGGCATATCACTGATCTGGGAGGTAGTTTTAGTAATTTTAAATAAGTCGAGAGTCTTGAATTGTGTATTTGTGGTTCAGTAGTACTCCCTGCAGCGTTCCTTCATATAAAGGTGTCTATGATTTTAAGATAAAATTCAATACATAAGGTGTGTTGCGATTTATGAACAAGTTTACTTATCAAAAAACGAGTCACAATCTACAACAAAGGCATTTGACATACTGTTTTCAGTTTATGACTATAATGGATTCCACTATCTCAATTTTTTTAGAAGAAAATAAGTCCACAACATGCAAAAATACTGACGTCTTAATATATTTTTCATCAAACTACCAAAATGAACACCGTATAGGGTTTGCGTGTGAGCGTATAACTGGGCCCATTCCTTCCACACGCACGAAGCACCCGCATCGTCCGCTTGGGTTGCTTCTTCCTGCCTGACGGGGCAGTCACAATTTCAATCCTCCTCACGACAGTCAGCTGGTGTTCGGCTCAATCTACATCTATGTTCTTGGCCATGTATGTAGTTGGCAACAACTTTAGCAAGTTGTGCGATATTTCTTATTTGTTGCTTGTTGTTGTTGCGTTGTAAGCTGCTCGTCCACCTCCGTGTATTGTTTGGTCATTGGTTGTAACTCCGGGCGGGTTGAGGGCTTTGTTAATTCAAAATTGGGCTCGTGTGAGCCCTTGATCTTGAAAAAAACACCTTATAGATGTATCGGAACTATTTCGTCTACTGCATTAATCATATAATAAAATGAAAAATGATGATACTTGTGTAGATGTATTTAAACTACTCCCTCCGTCCACAAATAAGTGTCTCAAGTCTCTCAAAAAGAAGATGTATCTTTGAGAGACTTGAGATACTTATTTATGGACGGAGGGAGTATTATAAGCCCTTATAGCAATTCACCAGGAACAACGGAACCACACCCTGGTATGTGGCCAGGTAAAAGAGACGATAGTGGAGTATAAGTTTAAATTATGTCCAACCAGAAGCAGCATGCCTCAAATAGACTTTCTCCATCCCAATAATGTACTGGGTCCTGCATATATTGTAGAGAAAATTGAAAAGACAGCTTTGAAATTTTATACTAACAAAACTTTCAGTGGGAAAACCGAAATTGCTCAAGACACTTGTTAGCATAAGAACATTTGGTCCAGAGTCAAAATGATAGAATGATCTGTGTAGACACAAATCGATAATTACGGGTTACAACTCTTGAGCACTCCACAGGGAAGAGTTGGTGGATGCTCACAAATAATTACTGTGACGTACGTCCACTCAAAAGTATACAATCCTTACATAACTCTTCACTGAACACCGCCCTGATCTGATCCCATAAACATTGGCATTCTAAATTATTTAATCAGAGGAAGAGGATGCACGCTCCGGTAGTTATCACTAAACGTGTGGTCTTCAGGGGTCAGCTACCTATAACTGGTTGTCTCATCAAACCAAAGAAATGATTTGAGAGGCACAGCAGACACTTTATACCAGGCTCTTGTTTAGCTAGGGATAAACAACTTAGAATTGCTTGTGAAAAGAAATTTGTTTCCAATGCCGCCACCCTATCCCCATCCGTGGTGCCGGACACCCATTCTGCACTTCAGATAGTTAACTTAGAAAGCATGGACAAGAGAACTTTTCCTCTGTAGGCTCAAAACTCAGTGTCAAATGGTCATTGCGGTGAGATGTCAACCTAAGTGGGGTGGCAAAAGTTTTCAACTTGAGCTTCGACAAGAGACAGGAAGAATCACCACCCCCACCGCCTCCCCTCTCTATCCTATCAACATTTACAAAATGGTTAAGAAGAGTAGAAGACTGATAATCAAGGAATTCAGGTCCATCACGCCTACTAATAAAGGTCCTTTTTAGGCGAACTGATAAAGATCCTCAAGTGCATGGTTATATTATATCGATGTGAATGACTACACAAGGACCCTCCACCTTTAGGAAAGGGAAAGAGACAAAACAAGGATAGGCAGCATTAAGCACGCGCATCATATATTCTAACCGAAGAAGGAAAGCACATCAGCAGCGATGCCCAGCGTACGGTGAACCTAATGACATGCAAATAAAGGAGTTTCTTTGTTAGCTCCAAGTTGACCTCGCTGTGAAATGTGTCAACCACTAGAATAATATAAGAACAGAAGCCTCAAGGCAAGGACGATCAAATCTCCTCCCCCTTGATTTGAAAGATGTCAAGCGTGAAGGTTCCCCACTAACGATCTTAATAGGTTGGTGGAGGTTGACAACGATGGATGGAAACAACACGTTCCAATGAGAATAGTGACTTCGATATGTAGGTTAGTGACTTAGTGTGTAGTTACTAGTTCATTCATGTGTGACAAACTATGAGACGGAGGCGTAAAAGTTTTGGACTCTTGTTGTGCCTCTCCCTTGTCTTGACATGGAGAAAGAGTACATGGTCGCTCTGATTAGGTCAAAGCCTTTGAGGAGGATGTCAAAAGGTCAGTCATGTCGCTTGGACGGTCTCATGGTGGATCTTGTGGTGCACTCTGTTGACTTCACATATTGATGCATGAGCTAGTGGTTCCATCACCAACTGTAGCTAGGTGTTAATTTGTACTAAATGAAAAAAATAGGATGCATATCATATTCAAATTGTCAATTCATATATGTGTGAACTGAAAATACCCGCTGTGGTCTCAGAAAAAGACGCTTCAGTGTGATCGATGATATGATAAGTCACAAATTAGCTTATTCCACCTCAGGATCCTTGTCAAAAACTCCCTTCACCTGCACTGTCGGGGGGCTGCCCCCGGATAGGGTCAGGATGTGGAAAAAGCTATGTCCAAGGGTGGACCGAGGTACCTGTTGACCGACATATGCCCGGGTCGGAAGGGACCGGGATATGATACCGGTGCAACCCGGCATACTCTAACCGACTTAAGTTAACCGACATGTGCTACCTGACTTGTATGTGTCGGTATCTTCTGGTTTTCTCTTATGTGCAGGAAGGGCGGATAATGAAGAGTAATCCGGCATAACCATGCCGGGTTTCGGGAGAAGAGTGCTATCCGACATATCCGGCATATCCATGCCGGGTTATACGGAGAAGATGCAATGCCAAGTGCTACAGGACAAATGACAGACAAGACATGACAAGCCCATCCCCTGATGTGACAAGAGTACGACTGCCTGACATAGTGAATAGTGCTGACAAGACCCCATCAGTCAAATCATGAACAGTGTACCGCGCACAGTACTTCTTGTCTCCTTGTCCCCAGCTTGTCCCCTAGGCTCTCCTATATAAAGGGCACCAGGGGGAGAGGAAGGAGAGAGGCCAAGCCCCCCACCACTTCATTTCCCCCTTCTCATTTGCTCTCAAAACCTTATGGAGGTATGTCTAGCAGCTCACGGAGCATATTGTAGTCCGGATAATAAGAGGAGAAATACACCGAGTAGGCTAGGTGCTGCAGTAGGGGTTTTATCTCCTCACGAGAGCCCCGAAGCAGGGTAAATCCTTGTGTCACCATGTCGGTTGAGTTTGCCTGCGCGCGAGTTCATCGCGCAATCCCTCCTCGAGATCCCCTAGCGTCCATCGGCCCCACAAGTTAGCCTACCCGTAGGCATCTGTCTGTTCGCCACCACGACAGTTGGCGCCCACCGTGGGGCACAGTGACGCTTGCGGGAACAATTTCGGACGGGACCCGGCATCCCAAATCCGGGATCCCTACGCTGCGGGCAGTGGTCACTGGCATCCTGCGCCGCGGGTAGCGGTCACCGGCATCCAAAATCCGGGATCGTAAATCCGGGATCCCTACGCCGCGGGTTGAGGTCGCTTACATCCCTGCGCGGGGGGTTGAGGTCGCCGACATCCCTGCGCCGCGGGTTGAGGTCGCCGACATCCCTGCGCCGCGGGTTGAGGTCGCCGACATCCCTGCGCCGCGGGTTGAGGTCGCCGACATCCCTGCGCCACGGGTTGAAGTCGCCGTCATCCCTGCGCCGCGGGTAGAGGTCTCCGACATCCCTGCGCCGTGGGTAGAGGTCACCGACATCCCTGCACCGCGGGTGGAGGTCATCGACGTCCCCGCATCGCGGAAACCGGTCGTCGACATCCCAAACCGGCATCCCTACATCGAGGGCACCAGCCGCCGGCCTCTGCCCCGACACTCATCATCAATGGACCCCTGGCAGTTGCACACCAGTTACCCGGGTTATGTCGCCTCCGACATCCCCAACCTCTCCTGTGCTCCGTGAGTATCGTCATCTGTACCTTGCAATTATGTTATCTTATATATTATGCGGGAACCGCCCCTGCATGCTTAGCTTAATTGTTTACCCGGGAACGAGATATCGTAACCCGGGGACTGCCCTGTTGTGCCTGTTTCGTCATCCGTTTGTTTTCTACCCGGGAACGAGATGTCGTAACCCGGGGACTGGCTTACCGGTCGGTTGAACCTTGCATGCTTAGTCGGTAGAGTAACTTGGTTTATATTTATTTATATACATGTCGTATCTTGCTTCTTGCTGTGTCATTGGTGAGCCGGTATCCCGAAACTGGACTCGGGGACTGCCGTGTTCCTTCGTCTGCATGCTATATCTGTAAAATTTACCCGGGGACTCGGTGGAACCAGTATCCCCATGCCCGCCTTGGCGGCTAGTTGTATTCTTATGTCTCGCATTAAATTCTCTTGGGCTTGTCGTTTAAAGTTTTCACTTCCGTCAAATATTTGTTATACATACCTGTCTGTGCTAACATTAAAAGGGGATGTTGTTTTTTACCGAGATGGTACCCATGTTGGATAGAGCGCCTTATCGAGAGAATATTCATGTCAGAGATTCTGGGGATACCGGTTGTTATACTAGTTATCTCGGGTCCATCTTATGCTTGGTTATTTTCTCAAGATATATTGCATATGATCTGTGGTATCAGTTGGCCCACGTATCGCGGTATCATGCATAATTTCCAGATCACCGTTTATTTCGGTTCGTCAATATATCATGGCACTCCAGATCACTATTTATGTCGGTTCGCCAACGTATCTGGCATCATATCATATCTCTAGATCCCTGTTTATTTCGGTTCGCCAATGTATCATGGCATCGGGTAATATTTCCAAATCGTCATTTGTTTCGGTGTATCAAAGTTGGCCAAAGGCAACACCTGAGATACCGAAAGACCTGTGATACGCCCATAGTGGCCGAGATACCGAAACACATGTGATATGCCCAGAGGGGCCGACATACCGACATACCGAGATACCTGTGTGACATTGTGTGTGTAGGCGTCTGTGTCGGTATACGCCCAGAGTGGCTAAACGCCGGCACATGAGACTCTGTGTCGGTATACGCCCCGAGTGGCTAAAGGCCGGCACATGAGGCGTCCGTGTCGGTATACGCCCAGAGTGGCTAAACGTCGGCATGTGTTGTGTGTTTGTGTCAGACCGGCGGTGGCCGAAGACATCTATGTCGGTAAAACGCCCAGAGTGGCTAAGGAACCGGCATATGATTGTATATTTGCAGGTACTCGGTGGAGCAAGTGAAGGCGATGAGGTTGTTATTTTTTCTAAGACTGCGCGACTCTGCGAGTCCCCCGCAGCCTCGGGGACTAGTGTCAGGGATGTGATCCCCGGGATCCCTATTAAACGGGACATTCGGTATGGAGTTTTCCTGATAACTGTTTAACTTTTAAGTCTATGCGCGACTCTAACGAATCCCCCATAGACTCGGGGACTAGTGTCGGGGATGTACTTCCCCGGTACCCTGAGGGTGCGGGATTATTGTGCTAATGTTGCAGAAACAAATGAATTTAAATAAGAAAGAGAAAGGTGAAAAGAGCAATCTGGGTCAAGTTTTACTAAGCACAGATCGGAATCTCCTTAGCTGGACCGAGTCCTCCTCAACTCGGTAAAAGCAAAGTTGGTGTATCTCGGTGGGCCGGGATATCCTACTCGGATGGGCCGGGATCTCCTGATTCAGCCGTGCTCACGTTTTCGGAGATGGGTCAACGGTCCGGAAGCACAGCTCGTCGGCATCTCCTTCGTCGCGGGATCCCCTCGTCATCAACCTCCCGCATGAGCACGGCGTCCGCAGGTTCCTCGCCGCCCGACCTCGGCAGCGAGTGGTCGCGCCTCGCCCGCATCTCCTCCGACGTGCTCTGCCCCGACCTCCGCGACCTCGGTGGACAGCGCCCTCGACCTCGGATGCCTCTCGCCATCCCCGACATCGCCTCTACCTCGGCCACATCTCGGCGTCCTCAAATCGGTTGACCCAAGATATGTGCATCTCCGTCGTCTTCCCCGAGTTCGGCCACGACCAGCACGCTCCCGATGCCGCCACGCCCGACCTCGCCCCGGCACCGGTGCCCCCGACCTTGGTCGCATCTCCTCCGGCAGCGCCTCCCGGAGCCGTCCTCGCCTCAGTCGAGTCCGACCTAGCTACTCGGACTCCCGTGCACGAGTTCGCCCGCGATCCCGGCTGTCCTCGCTTCCTCGGCTTCATCCGCACCCATGCCTCCCTGGACGGCCGTCATCGCCTCAGCTCGACTGGGAAAAGTTCACTGCGCTCTTGGCGGCCGACATATCCTCACCGCGGCGCCGACACCAACACCGAATCGCCCCTAACTCGGCCGCTCCGCCAGCTCCCGGCGCGCCTGCGCCTCGCCGCCCGACTTCGTCGGCTCCGCCATGCCCAAGGTCAGGCATGCCCGCGCCCGAATTCATCTCCGGCAACGCCAACCCCGAGTTCTCCCAGAACTCGGCCGCGCCCAACTCGGTCGCTCCGGCACCGGCGCACCCCGTGTCACTCTCTCCTCGGCTGCATCCCGGCTTCCCCAACTGCGGCTGCATCTGGCCCGTGCTCGTCGCCCGCCAGGTCACCGCCTGTGCCCCTACGTGATCTTTGGCTGGCTAGTGCGGGAATAGGAGAGCCGAGACTCAGTCGGGTAAGGAGAAGAAGGAAAAAAGGAAAGGGAAAATAGAGAAAATCATATCAGATCGATCGGGTGGAGATGAGAGAGAAAAAGAAGGAGAGAGAAAAGGAAAAAATACCGGATGCCCGTGTGGAAAAAGAAAGAATAAGGAGAGAAAATATTAAAGAAAGGAGGGGAGGACCGGTCCCTTCGGCTGTGGCATGAAAGGAGATAATGTAGGGTAAGCAACTGTGATTCCCGGGTTAGCTGAGTGCTTGGTTGGCTGGGACACCCGGGGATCCCTGGTCACCTGGACGACATGGATATATCTCGGCTGCACGTGTAGCCGTTCGATTGATATATGCCAAGCAGAGAGATCTGTCCGACACTAGGCGTCCGCGGACATCCGAAACAGGCCGACGACGGTTCCTATCCCGGTTGGCACGAGTGTTTCTCAATTCGGTTGGGCATGCAGTGTTCTTCTTTTGTCGGTGTTTGATCAATTTGGTCTGGTAATTTAAATCTGGTACGGCCCTTCATCCGAGGCTGCAGGACCGCACCAGCTTCGGGGACTAGTGTCGGGGGGCTGCCCCCGGATAGGGTCAAGATGTGGAAAAAGTTATGTCCAAGGGTGGACCGAGGTACCTGTTGACCGACATATGCTCGGGTCGGAAGGGACCGGGATATGATATCGGTGCAACCCGGCATACTCTAACCGACTTAAGTTAACCGACATGTGCTACTTGACTTGTATGTGTCGGTATCTTCTGGTTTTCTCTTACGTGCAGGAAGGGCGGATAATGAAGAGTAATCCGGCATAACCATGTCGGGTTTCGGGAGAAGAGTGCTATCCGACATATCCATGCCGGGTTGCGCGGACGAGAAGTCGTAGGGATATCCGGCATATCCATGTTTGGTTGCCCTGGAGAGGAGTCGCCAAGTTATCCGGCATATCCATGCCGGGTTATGCGGAGAAGATGTAATGCCAAGTGCTACAGGACAAATGACAGACAAGACATGACAAGCCCATCCCCTGATGTGACAAGAGTACGACTGCCTGACATAGTGAATAGTGCTGACAAGACCCCATCAGTCAAATCATGAACAGTGTACGGCGCACAGTACTTCTTGTCTCCTTGTCCCCAGCTTGTCCCCTAGGCTCTCCTATATAAAGGGCACCAGGGGGAGAGGAAGGAGAGAGGCCAAGCCCCCCACCACTTCATTTCCCCCTTCTCATTTGCTCTCAAAACCTTATGGAGGTATGTCTAGCAGCTCACGGAGCATATTGTAGTCCGGATAATAAGAGGAGAAATACACCGAGTAGGCTAGGTGCTGCAGTAGGGGTTTTATCTCCTCACGAGAGCCCCGAAGCAGGGTAAATCCTTGTGTCACCATGTCGGTTGAGTCTGCCTGCGCGCGAGTTCATCGCGCAATCCCTCCCCGAGATCCCCTAGCGTCCATCGGCCCCACAAGTTAGCCTACCCATAGGCATCTGTCTGTTCGCCACCACGACATGCACAATAAGCTCCGTGCTGACTACTGGCGTCAGCGGGCAAAAATCCACGACTGTGTCCTCGGTGACGAGAACTCCTCATACTTTCACCTGTCAGCCACTATTCGCTTGTGGAAAAATCAGATTAAGACTTTGCAGGTGGGCGACCTCTTGGTCTCCTCTCACTCGGGTAAGCACTCCATCCTCCTGGATTTCTTCAAAAACCTGATGGGATCCGTTGGGAAGCACCTTCAACTTCGATGTTGAGTCCCTTCTTAGCCTGACGTCCCTGTCTCCCTTAGACGTCGCTTTCATCGACACTCCCTGTCGGCCCAGTGGAGACTGGGGTATGAAGAGCCCACTCCCCCAGGCCTCGCACGCTGGCTAATCAGACAAAACAACTAAGGACCAAGCCTCGCCGCCTGGCGAGACCCTCGAGAGGCAATTCCCCTCGAGGGCCTGAAGAGGAAGCAAGGGACTCAAGGGGACCCTCACTTCAGGAGACCCTCCCGAGGCGCAACGCGCCTGGAGGGAAGTCAACATGAATCCCTCCACAGGGCTCCCCAGACCTGTGGGGAAACGTCGCGGCCAAGGAAGTACGGCAGGGCGCACATGGCCTCTGCCACGCCCACATGGTGACGCAGGCACTCCCGTTGCCGTTTTGGTGATAAAGGAGTTAATAAAGTTGCGCCGTCTGCTCCAGGACTGCCAAGACCTTCTACTCTGGTGATAAAGCAGATGGGCGGCGCAACCCTCCAAAGAGAACGTCATCGCGGGCTCCACCTCAGAGACTGCCGTCCCTGCGGGCGGTACTGCGCGGTCGGCCGCTGGTCGGCCACCGCGCCCAACTTTATCGAAGATGGACCGCGTCCACGGACGATCCCGCGGTGGTGGACTACCGCTCCTCCACGCCACTGCCGTGTTGGAGCCACCTTGGACGCCAAGCAGAAGAAGAGCGCCTGAGGCGCCTATAAAAGGAGCAAGACCTCCATCGTAGGAAGGGTTTGCCAATTGCTTGCTACAACGCTTGTAAAACATTAACACTGCTGAGTAGGATAGCCTCGGGCTGGAGGAGGAAGAAGATCATCGCTTCCCTCCCCAGGCAAGTACCGCCTCAAGGGGGCCCTCGGTCAGCTCTGTTGTACTGTAACCTCCATAGTTCAATATAGACAAGCAGGAGTAGCGGTCTTACCTCCTCTCGAGGGCCGTGAACCTGGGTACGGGCTGGTGTCTATCTCAATCCAGGTCCGGCGAGCATCATCGCCGTGCCCCTCGAAGGCTTGACCTCCGCGTTCAGTCCCCTTCACGAACTACACTTCAGGAAGTGACTACCCCTGATCCTAGGGAGTCATAACCCGACACTCCCTTCTCCATTGACGAAATTAAGATTGCCCTTTTAGCATGGACCACAATGCGAGCCCGGGGCCCGAAGGCTTCGGCCCTGCCTTCTTTAAGAAAAACTGGGATCTAGTTAAAAACGACCTCTTCCAACTTTGACCGATTTCCACGCCGGGAACGCAGATCTTAAGCGTATTGATAAGTCCTTCATTGTCCTCATACCTAAGCTTATTGGTGTCACTCGTCCGGACCAATTCCGCCCAATTTCTCTCCAAAACTGCTGCGTTAAAATTGGGTCAAAATGCCTCACCAACAGACTTCAGCCCCTTATCCCAAAAATCATCCACTCCGACCAAACTGGCTTTGTTAAAGGTCACGCTATTACCGAAACCTTTATCTATGCCACGGACATCGTCCAAACTTGCTTCAGAAGGAAAAAGGCGGTGATCGCTATTAAGTTAGACTTCCAAAAAGCTTTCGACTCTATCAGCTGATAGGCCCTAGACAAGGTCCTCAAAGCAAAGGGTTTCTCTGACTCCTAGCGCCTTTGGGTCAAAAACCTAAACACCTCCGGCTCATCCGCAATTCTGCTTAATGGCAAACCCGGCAACTGGTTTCAATGTCACAGGGGCCTGAGACAAGGGGACCCGCTATCCCCTTATCTCTTCATCCTGGTCGCAGATGTGCTTCAGCAGATGATCCGGGACGCCTCGTCTAGGGGTCTGCTTTCCCACCCGATAGACCCCTCGCTTCCCTGCCTGGTGCTGTAATACGCCGGGGACACCCTAATTATCCTTGAAGCTGACCAATCACAGCTGGAAAATCTTAAAGAAATTTTAAATGATTTTACTACCGCCACCGGCCTAAACATCAACTTCTCAAAAAGCACTTTTGCTCCGATTCACGTTGATCCTCATCTTGCCACTACACTAGCCACTATCCTAGGGTGCCCCATTGCCACCTTCCCTCAGACTTACCTGGGCCTCCCTCTGTCTACTCACAAGCTTCGCCTATCCGCCTTTACCCCGTATATCGAGAGAATCAGGATGCGCCTGCCTGGCTGGGCTGGCAAGATTATGCCCCTAAGCGGCAGAGGGATCCTGGTGAAGGCTTCCCTTCGCCCCATGCTATCCTTCCCCATGGGTGCCATCCTGGTTCCCATGGGCATGATCAACGCCGCTGATAAGCTTTGCCGAGCTTTTTTCTAGGCCGGTGAGGATCATGTCCGTGGCGGCCAATGCTTAGTTGCGTGGGACGACGTTTGCGCCCCTACCTCCAAGGGTGGCCTGGGCTTCAGATCTCTCAAAGCTCATAACATTGCCTTACTCTCCAAGATGCTTGCCAAAGTCCACTCTCCCGGGACAAATCCTTGGGAAATTTGGTTTACCAACGCTTACGGTTGGGCTGGGAACCATGACCTAGGGGACATATCTTCTTCCCACACCCTGGTGTGGCGCGACCTGCTTGCTTGCCTTCCCTCCTTCCGCGACTCCACCAAGGTTACCGTTGGCTCGGGCTCTGAAACTTCTTTCTGGTTTGACCACTGGCTTGGGGATGAAACTTTAGCCTCACGCTTCCCTGCGCTGCTTTCCCAAGTAAAAAACACCAATTCATCTGTTAAGCACTCCCTACTTCCCACCCTAACCCTCTCCCTCCAGCCTTGTCTGTCTGCCGTAGCCACACTCAAGCTAAGGGCGCTTCGTGATCTGGTGGGCCCTATTAGGTTAACTCCTCTCACTCTGGACGTCTGACTATTGCGTGACGTGGGGCTACTCTTCGACTATCCCACGGTGAGGATACCTAGGCCGCGCCAAGCTTACAAAGGCCCACAGAAGGCCCACTAGGGGTATCGTGTGACCTGGTCCTAGTCGGTTAGGTCGCATAACCTGCCATATCTGTAATTGCCATACGGCATCGTTCACCCGAGACCTGGCTTACCTATAAAGACCAGGAGGGTTGCTCGTCTCAAGGACACGCTCATAGCCGCCACCACAAACCCTAGCAAGATCGTAATATCGCCATTGTAATCGCTACTCGTCATCAATATCAGACAAGCAGGAAGTAGGGTGTTATCCTCCGGGAGCCTGAACCTGGATAAATCGCCCCGATTGTCAGCCGTCGTGATCACCAACGCTTCTCTCTCCCCCTCAATCAACCCGGGGTGGACAACCCAGGGATTTGTCGAGTTACACCCTCGTCAATTGGCGCCGTATGTGGGAAAGAACAAGCGTTGGAATCATGGTCGCACCGGCTCCATCCGCAAGGAAGATCGACGTCTGCACCACCCAGGAGCCCATCCGCTTCAGCTCCTTCGAGTACGCCTTCCACCCGTCGGCCCGCCGCTCGGATCTATACGAAGGTATACACATCACCTTTGGCTCCATATACTGTTTCGTCGACAGTCGTGGAATATTCAGGTCCGCGGTGACCGCACCACGCACGGCGGTGACACCCGCATCGGCCACCCCCGCGCCGTACCCGCCGTCGTCTATCGCGGGAGTCGCATCTGCTACAACTGCAAGGATCACATCTACTTCGACTACATCGACTACTTGGACAGCGGCCATGCGGATCGAGTCTACTTCAACCACCTCGATCGCATGACCGACAAAACCAAGATCTACCTCGACCACGACTGCATCGATCGCACGTGTGACCAAGGACGCGCTGCCGACAGCCACGTCGCACGCATCTTTGTGGACCCATCAAGTCTACCCCAAGCCAATCGCACTCGCTCCGGCGACTGCGAAATCTCCTTCCACGACTCCTGCAAAGATCGCGAGAAGACGCAACAACGGCTGCGCCACCCGCCATGTGGCAGCAATTTTTGATCCAGAGCAAGATTCGGATGACGGAAGCAGCAGCGGCAGCGTAAACACCCCTACCGAGGTTTACCCCGCGCAAGTCTTCATGGTCGGCACATCACCTCCAGAAGGCAACGACGAACCCGCATACCCACTGGAGGTGGTCATGCCCGACCAGACGACTCGACTCACAATCACGCGCGACATGGCGATCATGGCCATGAAGCACGTTGACGACGACACGTTTCCACCACCCGACGCACCTCGGGAGGACCAGCTGGCAGTCCAGTACTTGCTACGCAACGAAGGCGAACGACTACGCGCCGAAAAAGCCGAACTCATCCAGCGCAAGAGGGATGCGGACGCGTCAAGCGCCAGGAGGGCCGCCTACTCGTTCACTTCCTCCACCGAGGTCAGCCAAGGAGGACGGCGACGCAGAGCCCGCGTTCCCCTCATGACGGAAGCCGAACGAGCCAGGATCACCCGCAACCTTGACTCATCCTTCGTCACCGAGGACGAAAACAGGATACCCGTCCCAAAAACGGCGGACGCCTGCATCATGGCAGTCGAAACGTACCTTCGGCTCACACAGCCACCGGAGGGAGACACACGAGCCCTTCTCGACAAGCAACAAATCATGTCCATGAAGGTAATCGAGGAAGCCCTAGCAAACAGGGTGCCAAGCAACCGGGCACGCGAAGAACAAGAACAACAATCTCGCGATCCGGCAACACCGGACGTCCCTGTAGCACAGCTACTGCGACAACCACAACCAGGAGAAGACCTTCGCAACGTCATCACGCAAAGGACGGTAGACCGCAACCGCAGCCAGCGTTCGACTGACACGACGAACCCAGATGAGCAGGCCGACCGCAACTTCGAGCCGTGCGGTGCCGCATGTTTCAGCTTCAACATTCGTGACACCCGCATGCCGAAGGGCTTCAAGCTAGCAGCAGTAACACCCAGGTACGACGAAAAGCAAGACCCGCGCCTCTAGCTCGAAGACTACCTCATTGCCTGTACCTGTCAAGGTGGGACATCGACCACAGCGAGGCAGTACATCCAACTCCTGCTCACGGATTCGGCACGCGGATGGCTCACCAGTCAGCCTAAGGACTCTTTCAAGACCTGGGAAGAATTCCAAGATACCTTTATCAAAAGTTTCTCTGGAACATAAGCAAGGCCGACGACCTACATCGAGTTGCAAGCCTGTAAGCAAGGAAGAGATGAGTCGCTCCGGTCATACATCCAACGGTGGACACTCCTCCGCAACACCATGGAACCCGTCTCAGAAGACCGGGTGATGGACGCGTTCATGCATGGCGTCGCTCGCCGCGACCTCCGCGAAGAGTTCGGTAGGCTCCAACCGAAGACCACGATCGAGCTCATGAAGATAGCCAACCAGTGGGCCGAGGGAGAGGACTACGCCCGTGACACCTCTCCAAAGAAGGAAGCCGGAACAAGTAACTGGCGCGATGGACGCCAGAAGAAGAAACAACGTTTCACCAACCTCGACTCGATCGAGCTAGTAGCGGCGGGATATCAAACCCCCCGTGATGACGCGCGCGATAGCAGTCGCCACTATGATGAAGGACGCCAGTACAGTCGAACCAGCGACCAGAGTCGGCAGTCCGACCCAGGACAATACAACCGCAGCAGCGGCAGCATTAGCCGCAATGACGGAGGCCAGAAACGCGAGTGGAAGCGAGCGCTGACCCTAGCAGAGGAGCTGATGCAACCTTGCAAGCATAGCTCGTTCCGCAGCCCGAAAACGGGCAAGTGGGGCGCCTACCACCTATTGAGGGATTGCCGCAAAGCACGCAAGATTTACCAAGGCGATGCAAAATATCACCACCCCTGTGCCAGCGCTGCAGCCGGCCCCGCAGCTCGCCATTCAGGCAGCACCCGTGAACAACAACCCGACATAGGCAGCGGGCACCTTTCCCCAGCAGCAGCTACAGGAAGCCCAGCCAATGGCACACGACGCATACCCAGCCGCGCATGGACAGCTCAATATGATACAAAAAGGGCGCAGAAGCTCATAACCCGCCAAGTGCTACAGGCTACTACTTGCCCACCCGCAGTGCCGAACTACCTGAAAGGGTCAGAAACGCCAATCACGTTCTCCAGGGCAGACCACCCGAAAGATGTACCTCGACCCGAGCATGCCGCCCTAGTCGTTGAAGCCCTGATGAAGGTTTTCATGGATGGAGGAAGTGGCATCAACATCATATTCGCCGACACCCTGAGAAGGATGAACAAGTCGACAGATAAGCTGCCAGAGTCCGAGACCACATTCCTCGGCATAGTACCAGGGCAAGCAATCACACCCATGGGAACGATCACACTCGATGTCATACTCGGGACAGCCGAGCACTTCAGGAAAGAGTCGATCGACTTCGAGGTTGTCGACTGGAAATCACAGTATCATACTATTCTTGGGCGCCCAACTTTTGCCAGGTTCATGGCAGTACCTCATTACGCCTACCTGATGATCAAGTTGCCTGGACCAAAAGGAGTAATCACGGTACGCAGCGACTTCAACCTTTCTAACAGCTGCGACCGCGAGTTCAGCAGGATTTCTGAGTTCTTCGGGGTCGAAGAGCACTTCAAGGCCATATCAGCCGACAACGACAAGACCATCTTCCCACCCCGAAAGAAACCAGACAAGGACGCCGCCTTCAACACGACTGACGATACCACAACTCATCAGGTCCGTCCGAGTGACAGCAGCAAGACGGTCAAAGTGTCCTCAAGCTTGACCCCCGCATAGGAAGGCGCGCTCATCGAGTTTCTACGTGAGAACTGGAAAATCTTCGCATGGCAACACTCTGACATGCCAGGAATACCCAGGAATCTCGCCGAGCACTCCTTAAAAGTTCACAAGGACGCCAGACCCGTCAAACAGGCCATGAGACGTTTTTCCGGACCCAAACGGGACGCGGTCACTGTGGAAATCGACCGACTGCTGCACGCCAAGTTCATCCGAGAAATCAAGGACTCAGACTAGGTCGCCAACCCGGTCCTAGTAGAGAAGAAGAAGACGAAGAAGCTACACATGTGCGTCGACTTCACCGCCGTCCACAAATGCTGCCCTAAGGACCATTTCCCGCTCCCGCGGATAGATCAGATCATCGACTCGAAAGCAGGCTGCGAACGCCTGTCCTTTCTGGACGCCTACTCAGGTTACCAGCAGATCAGACTGAAAGTTGAAGACGAAGAAAAAACAGCGTTCATCACACCCGACGGTGTCTTTTTCTACCAGACAATGCCCTTCGGGTTGAAGAACGCTGGCGCCACGTATCAGCGCACGATGCAAGCATGCCTCAAAGGGCTCATCGGGCAGATTGTCCAAGTCTACGTCGATGACATCGTCGTCACGACCCGAAAGGAAGACACCCTAGTCGCCGACCTGCGCAAGGTCTTCGTGGCGCTCGACGCATATCAGATCAAGATGAACCCAGAAAAGTGCGTTTTCGGCGTGCCAGTCGGAGCGCTACTAGGGTACCTCGTCTCTGCAAGAGGAATCGAAGCAAATCCCGAGAAGGTGCAGAACATACTCACGATGCCAGCACCCACCAAGCTCCGTGAAGTGCAACGGTTAGCCGACCGAGTCGCAGCTCTCAGCCGGTTCATTAGTAAGTTGGGGGAGAAGGCCTTGCCTTTCTACCAACTGATGAAAAAGACGGACAAGTTCGGGTGGACAACAAAAGCACAAGAGGCATTCGACCAGCTTAAGAAGACCCTGGCGACTTCCCCAATCCTGGTAGCACCACTAGAGAACGAGCCGCTATACCTATACGTCTCAGCGACAAACAGGGTGGTGAGCACAGTACTCGTGGTTGAGCGGGAAGAAGAAGGGCATAGTCATCCTGTCCAGAGGCCAGTCTACTACCTCAGCGAAGTTCTAACACTGTCCAAGCAGAACTACCCGCACTACTAGAAGCTGGCATACGGAGTCTTCATGACTTCCAGGAAGGTCGTCCACTACTTCTCCGAGCACCCGATCACGGTGGTAAGCTCCTCTGGCCTAGCAGACATCCTCACAAACCAGCGCGCGACAGGACGAGTCGCCAAGTGGGTTGTCGAACTAGGACCCTGGGGGCTGAAGTACGCTCACCCGAAGTCTATCAAGGCCCAAGTCCTCCCGGAATTCACGACCGGGTGGATAGAAGCCCAACTACCAGATGTCCTGACCTGTCCATCGCATGGACAATGTACTTTGACGGCTCCAAGAAGTTCAAGTCAGCAGGGCAGGAGTCGTACTAATCTCCCCCAAAGGCGACAAGCTAAAATATGTTCTGCAGATGGACTTCCCGACACCCTCTAACAACGAAGCAGAGTACGAGGCCCTGATCCATGGCATGCGGATGGCCAATAACTGCGGCGCCACGCACCTCATGATCTACGACGACTCCTACCTCGTCGTACATCAAACCATGAAGTCCTGCGACGCCATCGCTGACAACATGATCGCCTACAGAGACCTGTACAACCAGCTGGAGGGCACATTCGACGGCTGCTAGTTGCGGCACATCGGTCGCGATAGCAACGAGGAAGCCGACGCCCTCGCCAACATGGGCTCAGACAAGGTACCAGTACCACCCGACGTCTTCCTCGAGCGCATCACACAGAGATCCATCAAGACTCGACCCGCAATAAAACCCTCCACACCAGCAACGAGCAACAACAACCCACCGAGCAAGGAAAAAGAGCCCATGGAGGTCATGCTGGTCGAAGCTACATGGACAGGACCATACCTTGCGTACATACTGCACCAGAAGCTGCCAACTGATCCAGTTCAAGCAAAACACATCATCCGGCACTCCAAAGGTTTCACTGTCGTCAACGGGGAACTCTACACGAGAAGCATCTCAGGAATTCTGCAAAGGTGCATAGATCCAGTAGACGGCCAGGCCATCCTACTCGACATCCATGCGGGTATCTGCGGGCATCATGCAAGCAGTCGAGCCTTGGTGGCCAACGCACTGCAAGCCGGGTTCTACTGGCCAACAGCTATGCAAGACGTAGAAGACCTAGTAAAGAAATGCCCCGGGTGCTAGGAATTTGCAAACAAGTCACACGCACCGGCGTCGGCGCTCAAGACAATACCTCTAGACTGGCCCTTCGCCCAATGGGAGTTGGACATGGTAGGTCTGGAGGGCACACTCACCTCCTGGTGGCAGTCGACAAGTTCACCAAGTGGATTGAGGCAGTGCACATCACAAGTTCGACTGCATCGTCAGCGGTAAACTTCATCAGATTCATCATCTTCAGATTCGGGGTGCCAAACGGGATTATCACGGACAACGGCTCAAACTTCACAGCCGAAGAGTTCAAAGACTTCTGCTCAGATCAAGGCATCAAACTCAACTATGCATCTATCTCACACCCGCAGTCCAATGGGCAAGTCAAGAAAGCCAACGGCCTAGTCTGCAGCGGCATCAAGAAACGCATGCGAGTGCCACTGAGACGCGCCGCAGGTGCGTGGGTCGAAGAACTGCCATCAGTCCTTTGGAGCTTGCGAACCACGCCAAACAGATCCACTCAGTACACTCCATTCTTCATGGTGTACGGGGCAGATGCGGTTCTCCCCTGCGACATCAAATTCGACGCTCCAAGAGTGGTCGCCTACGACGAGTCAGATGCAGAAGAAGCACTCGAAAACAGCATGGACATCCTGGACGAAGCACGCGACATCGCGTTAGCACGGTCAGCCGTGTATCAGCAAAACCTGTGCAACTACCACGGAAGGAGGTTGCGACCAAGGGCATTCGTAGCAGGTGACCTGGTCCTCCGCCTCAAGCAGAAGAAGGTGCACAAGCTCGCGTCACCATGGGAGGGCCCGTATGTTGTGACAGAGGCAATCAGCAATGGAGCCTACCGTCTGAAGGACTCGAAGACGGGAGCAGTCTGCAGCAACACGTGGAACGTCGCGCAACTTCGCCGGTTCTACGCCTAGTCGACAAAATCATTTTACCAAGGAAAGCATGTCAACGCGGCAGGTTTCAGACGCACTCTTTCCCTTACCAGGGTACCTAAGGGGACTGGAAGGGTTTTAATGAGGCGGCCTGTTCGCAAGAATCAATAAAGAAGATTTACAGAAAAAGCTGTTCACCTTACCTTCTCAGTCAAGGCAAATAGTAACCTAGGCCGTCACTCGAATCACTCGGGGGCTGCGCCATACAGGTTAAAACAAAAATCCTAGGCCGTCACTCGAATAACTCGGGGGCTGCGCCATACAGGTTGAAAAATAAGCCTAGGCCGCCACTCGAATCACTCGGGGGCTGCGCCATGCAGGCCCTACTCGAAAAATCCTAGGCCGCCACCTGAACCACTCGGGGGCTGCGCCATACAGGTCAAGTCCTAAAATCCTAGGCCGCCGCCCGACACACTCGGGGGCTGCGCTTCACAGGTATCACTCGAAATCCTACGCCACCACTCGAACTACTCAGGGACTACGCCATGCAGGACCTACTCATAAAATCCTAGGTCGCCACCTGAACCACTCGGGGGCTGCGCATGTAGGTCAAGTACTAAAATCCTAGGCCGCCACTCGAAACACTCGGGGGCTGCGCTTTACAGGTAACACTTGAAATCCTAGGACGCCACTCGAAACACTCGGGGGTTGCGCCATACAGGTCCACGACAAAGCCATGGCCGCTACCCAAGGTGCTCGGGGGCTGCGCCGCACAGGTCCACGACTCGCGCTTAATGTACCCGAGCCACGTCGCACAAGACCTAGTACTAAGTCGCATTAAGTCCATTCGAAGGAGCACCACAGATAATCGCACAGTAAAGCAAACAGTTTTAACTTGCTTACTCGGGCATTCCCCACAACTAATACATTGATGTTTACATTTGGTAAATTCGCCTCCTATGACTAATCCTGTACGGCAGAACATTGGTGTCCCTATTCCTCATCCTTTGGCGCGTCGAGTGGCCCTACAAGGCGCTCACTCAGCTTTTGGACATGTTCAACCATTTGGCGAGCAGCCGCCAAGGTGTCGGCGTTGTCATCGTCCCCGGGCAGGCCGCCCAACACCCTCTCCAGAGGAAGGTTCGGCCGGTGCAACCGGACGTACGCCAGTGCCACATTCGCCCCAGCGATGAGTTGCGCGTGGACTACCTCCTTCAACGCATCATCCTCGCAGAACCTCTCCAGCAAGGCGGTCAGCCCATGCGGCTGCCCATTGTGTGGGAAGTACACACGGTGGATATGCCAGAGGGTCTTCCGGCAACCTTCAAGAAGAAAGGCAGCCCGCCAAGTTCGATCAAGCATGCGCGCGAGGATTTGCCCTCCCGACTTGTTTGACCAGAATTGGAGAGCCTCGAAAGAATCGCCAGTCGCCTCTCAGGTGACCCGCTCCTCAACCCGAGCCTGCTCAGCCTGCCAATCTGGGTTCACATCTGCGCCCAGAAATTACAAGTTAGAACCAGCAAATCTCAAGGAGGAAGTCAAGCAACAAAAGGCTACCAACCTTGCAGCTGTCGACTGATTAGATCAATCTCGCCAAGCAAAATTTCCTCGCGCTGGGAGAACCCCGCAGTGGGACGCGATTTGGAGCGCCCCAGCTCCAACTCAGCAAGCTTCAGACTCGCTTCAAGGCTAACCACCTTATTCCTCATATAGTGGATCAACCGCTGGTCATTCACGCTTCGCTGTGGAGCGGGTGCTGATCGACGACGACGCCCAGCTGCAGTCGAGCGAGAACCTCCCTCGCCACTCGCGCGAGTCGTCGCAGCGGCAGAAGTGGCCTCATGCGTGTCAGTCTGTCACAAATATGCAATGTCAATACAACAAAAAGACTCCTCAGCCAAAGCACAGTTGAAGGGACCCGACAAAATAAAGGTCATTACAAGCTGCAGAATGAAATACAAGTTCTTGTGACTAAAAGGACCCACACTACGAAAGCTCCTAAACTACCGACTCCGACCGGGAGCGACTCCTTCGAGCAGCAGCCGCCTCGGTTTCCTTGGCGATCGCCCTCTCGAAGGTGGCCACAAGCTTCACAGCCAACTGTGTAGCCTGTGCTTTCACCCCGCTGAGGACGTAGTCTTGCCATCAGGCCTTCGAGGGAAGCCGCTCACAACTTTCTCGAAGTCGCCAGCAACCTGGTGACCAAGAAGAAGCTAGAAGGTGAGCTCGGAGCCACGTACCGTCTGCGCCCGAGTGAAGTCCGCGAGGGTGGTCGCGTCATCTTCAAACGGCACCGTGAGGGCTTCGACGGCAGCTGGTGGCGGTGCGCTGGGGAAGAGGCTCCGATGGACAGTCGCCAGCGCCCCGGTCGACTTCTGCAGCGACGCCGTCGACTTCTACAGCGCAGCAGAGGCATATGCGCATACACGGTCGAGAAACCCGACCGCGGTGGCCAAGTCGACATTGTCGCTGGACGTGTAACATTCCAACATTTTATAATGTTTGAAAATCACAAAAATTTAAAACTTTTGTTTTGATTAAAAATAAAAACATTATATGCATAAGAAAACCAACTAATAAAAGATTTCAAACATATTTAAAGGATTTAATATTTCTAATATCTCAGTTTATCATCTTTTTCAAAAGTTGTTTCAGGTTAAAACATTTTATTGTCCATTGTAATTCTTAAAACCTCAATATGTAATTTGATAAATGTTATACAAACTTTCAAACCTTTTCCCTGTAATAAAAAGTTCTTTGTAAGTATTTGATTTAAACCACATAGCCATAGCTAATCATAAATTAATATAATATTTATAACAAATTGAAACATGGTCTAATTGCCTAATAAGTTTTCATTATTGTTACTAAATTCAAATTATAGTTTTGGAAACTATAACTTTATAATTCATAACTTTAAAACTTCATAAATTAAAGTTAATGAATTATCCAAATAAACATTTCATTTGCTTAAATGAATTTCATTTATTTTCAAAGCATGAAATGATTAATATATTCTAAATAAGAAATGAATTAAAACTAAAATCTTTTCCAAAGATGTTATGAAGTTTCAGTTGAATTATCTTAATATAAAATATAATGGTGCCCAAAATAATATTAAAAATGGATACTCTATAATTCCCTTTCATTTCAAATAAATGTGTTATGTTACTTAATATTGTAATGAAGCCAAAAATGATTTAATATTGAAAATGAGTTTAAGATAAATTAATATCAAAAATATAAGATTGTGATATTTTCATAAATGTTATTAAACCATAAAATAAGATTACTAGATCACTATTTTTAAATTTGACATAAGGTGACAATTTGCATTTATTAAATAATTCAAAATTTTGGATTTTTAAAAGGTGTTCAAAACAAGCCCACAAATGTTTTAAATGATAGATATTGTTTTTACAAAATTATAGAAACTAATTTGAGTTGATTTGGATAAATAATTTAAAAGTTATATTAAAAATTCAGAAAACAGAAAAAGGAAAAGAACAAAAAAAAGAGGGCTAGCTGGGACGAGCCCAGCATCTCTTACCGAGCGCGCGCGCAGCCCAGCCCAGCTCTCTCTCCCCTCTCGCTGACGTGTGGGGCCCACACGTCAGCTTCGTCTTCAAGCCCGAAGACCACGCCTCGACGCTCGCCCGAAAACCGACGGCCGTTTTCGCATCAATTCGGGAGATTATGAGACGAATTCAACGCGGCCCCTAGCTCCTTTTAACCCCCTCTTCATCCACATCATTTCCCCTCTCCTTCCACTCCACATCGCGCCTCCAGGCCGCCACAACCGCTCGCCGGAGTTCGCGTTTGCCGCCGGCGTCTTTCTTCCGATTCCGACGAGGTGAGCCACCCCTCGCGCCCCCAAACCACCACCTCCTCTCTCCCTCGTCGGCGCGCACCTCCTGACGCGTTGCGCGCTCTCCCATTGCAGTACAACGCACGGGACACGTCCGACCAGAGCTCGCCGGCGCCCGAACCACCCCGCCCGCACCTCCACGCCACCTCCGGGGCGCCCAAGACGACGCCATCGCCTTCATCGTCTTCCTCGCGACGAGCCGGACCCGAGGGCGTCATCCGCGCGTCCGGGGGAGCACCACAGCGCCGTCCTCGTCCTCGCCGAGCGTAGCACCGCCGTCGGCCTCGTCTCCGGCGAAATCGCGCCGCCACCCGGTGGTCAACGCACGGTGAGCGTCCGATCTGTTTTCAACGCCCACGATTAGATCGTTTCAAAAACGAACCGGTATGTCGATTATACCCGACCGATCCAGATCCAACGGCCTAGATCTGTTGACTTAATCCAGTCAGCAATCCCAGTCAGCGCACAGTCAGCGCCCAGTCAGCGCTGACGTGTAAAATAAATTTTCTCAATTTATTTAATTTGGCAGTTTTACAGAAAAGACCCTGCAACTTAGAATTGTTATAACTTTTTACTCACATATCCAAATTCAAATATTTTTATATATTTGGAAAGCCCTTGACATGTAGATTATTTTGGAACTTTTAAAATTCAAATTTGACTTAGTATAAAGTATTCAAATCTCAAATGAATGATTTGAGTATATTTGTAATAACTTAAAATATATAAATCCAAAAAATACAAATAAAATTGTTTTAGAAACTTTAAAATATTTTTAAATTGATGCCACTGCTATAAAATATTTTTGAGTAATATTTGAATGAATTCATAGTTATATAGTTAATTTGAATAGTTTGAGTATTTTCAACATAACCATTAATAGAAATATTATTTTTTTATTAAATCAAATTGCTATAAATTTATATAAATCCCCTCTGCCTATTAATACTAATTATAAAATTTTGTTATGAAAATTTAAATCACATAAAATTTTAATCTTATATTTATTTCTTTATTATATTTTGTGAAATTAGAAATTAATTAAATTGCATGTATAGCCTAATGCATACTTTATAAATATCACAAATTTTGTATGATATTTGTTAAGATTTCAAAGTGCATTGCATGTATAACTTATGTTCGCATATAGATATATTTCCCATAGGAAATCTCTTCATTATTTTCTCTAAGTTAGGATTATTCCCAAACTTAGTATTTTGGTAAAAGTGCTATGCATTAGACACTAAGAATTTTCATCATGAAGATAGAAGGCCAATAAGGACTTGGCCAAAACAAGACTTCAGAATATCTCCAAGGAGTAGAAGCACTTAGAAGAAAAATCAAGAGGAAGTTCATGAAGACCAACCAGAAATATTTTCTAAGTCTTGCTCCCTCTCTCTTTCATTTCTCCTTTCTTCTCTTAGACCTCTTGAAGACTAAGTTAAATCCAAGACCAGCCTAGGTGATACAAAAACCATCAAGTCTGAAGATTATTCAAGTCTACCAAGAATTCAATCAAGACATCACCAAGGAGAATATTACAAGTCTGGAGATGAAGCCTGGAAGACCAACTACATCATTCTTACTATCTTTTCCCTCTTTCCTAATCTTATCTTTTTTTTAAGCGCAAAACAGTAGGGTAAACCCCTACTGTCTCATTTTCTATTTTCTCATTCAAAACAAATAAAAGTTACATAGTAGGTGTTCATAAGGTGTCTAGCCACTGGGACATACCCTCCTTAAGAGAGGGCTTAGCTCGGTGCATCACAAGTTTAAAACAACAAACAAAATGCTGGAAACAAACATCCAGGTCAATCGCCTGATTATCAAAAATACTTTTGTTTCTGTGCGTCCAGATCGTCCAGCATCCAACAATGAGTGATTCCTTGAAGCAAATCAAATTGTATCTTTGTTTAGCTTCCATCAACATAAGCATCAGATCAAGATCAACACTCCACTCAATATTAAGCCTCCACCAGAAATTACGGGTGAAATCACAATCAAAGAAAAGGTGTCTGTAATCCTCAGAACCACTGTCAGAGCAAAGAATGCAATCATAAGATTCAATGATGAAATTATTTCTTGCCAACAAATCCCTTGTGTTCAACCTATCTTGTAGGAGCAACCAAAAGAAAATTTTATGCTTTGGGAGAACACAAGATTTCCATATCCAACTCATGGGTATAGGAGCCAGACCTGGAGGTGAGAGTCTAGCATAGACCCGTTTGCTGGAATAAGGTTTGAGTGAGGATGAGAGCAACCACTGATCAGGGGCAGATATGCCATCTCTACTAAGTAGTGTAGACTGAAGGTCAACACATTGTTGAGCTGCTATAGGAGAAATAGGAGTATGAAACATATCAAAGATATTCTCATCCATGTATATAGCAATAGCTTGTTTTAAGGTAATCTCCTGACTCCTCGCAAATGAGAAAAGATGGGGCATCTTATTTCGCAAGAGATCATCCGACCAATTATCAAACCACAGCCGAATAGTACTACCATCACCAGGTTTAACTGAAGCTAACTCCAAAAAGGTAGTCAGTAGTGTCAAGCAATCCTTCCACCAAAATGAACCACAAGCATTAGAGTTTTGAGGGACCTTGCCATCAGCATAATGTGCCTGCCAAATGAGATGAACCCATGGCACATCCACCTTGTTCATAAACTTAAAAAGGTGTTTTAATAACATGGCACAATTCTGAGTTCTCAGATTTAGAACACCAAGGCCTCCAGCCTTTTTTGGTTTGCATACTGTATCCCATTTAACCAGACATTTTCCATTTTTTGTGAATATCCTTTCCTCTCCAGAAGAAACCTCTTGTATTTCCTTCCACATAATCCAAAAAACCCAGAGGCAGCTTTAAGGTGCACATTGCAAAATTCGGGATGGCCGATATAATAGATTTAACAACAATAAGTCTACCATCATATGAGAGTGTATCAGCAATACCAACGAGTCTTCTGTCAATTCTTTGTATAATACCAAGCAGATCCTCCATCCTAGGCCTAGTAGTGCCTAGTGGTAACCAAGATAGGTGAAAGGGAGGGATTCAACCTGGCAGCCAATGGTCTGAGCAAGTTCCTGACTCTGTTGTTCCAAGATATTAATAGGCACCATAGAGGACTTTGAAAAAATCACCTTTAAGCCGGTTGAGGAGGAGAACTTATCCAGCAAAACTTTGAGTCTGTTTAACTGAATATTACAAGCTAGCATGATCAGCAGTGTATCATCTGCATATTGTATAATTGGGTAGTCCAAACCAAATGAGCTATCAAGAGGTAAATCCAGATCTCCAATTCTCAAGGCCTCATTAATAACAAACTGCAAGAGCTCGGCGGTAGAAACGAAAAGAAGAGGTGAAAGGGGGTCACCTTGCCTGACACCACGTTTGCAGAATATCTTTTTCCCCGGCACACCATTTAAGAGAACACTAGCAGAAGCAGAGTATAAGATGGATTTTATCCAGCCGATCCATTTTTCCCCGAATCCCATATGTTCCAACATAAGAAGGATAGCACTATACTCCACCTTATCAAAAGCTTTTTCAAAATCAAGCTGAAGGATAATGATTTCCTTTTTTGACTTATGGCAAAGGTGGATATATTCAAAGGCCCATGCAAGACAGTCTTCGATGGTTCTGCTCTTAATAAAACCGTACTGATTTTTATGTAATGCTCTAACAATCACCTTTTGCATTCTATTGGCCAAGAGCTTAGTGATTAGTTTAAGTGTGATACTCACCAAAGAAATTGGTCTATAATCATTAACCCCCTCAGGATTGGATATCTTGGGGATCAGAGTGATAAAGGCAGAATTAATGCTAGTGATATCCAAATTACCCTCATAGAACTTGAAGCAAAGGTAATAAAACTGCTCCTTAACAGTATCCCAGCTATTTTTCAGGAATGCTCCATTAAAACCGTCAGGTCCATGGGACTTGTCAGTAGGCATCTCTTTCACTATCCCATCAATCTCCGATTCAGTAAAAGGAGCTTCTAAGGCAGAAAAATCAATGAGACTGTTAGACACCACTAGGTTCAGAAGATCAAACAACATATCAGGGTTATCAGAACACCCAATTCTCTTCTTGAAAGCATGCCACAAAGTAGCTGCCATATCCTCATGATCACAGACAATACGACCATCATCAGTCTTTCACTTTAGACATAAACGATTTTTTATCATGTTATTACCATCTTGAAGTTTGTTGGATCCAAACCTTACATGTCCACGTACATGAGACATGTTCCACAATTTAAGTGGCTGGCCGGGTGTCTGTCTCTCTCACTATAGTGAATATCCAATTTACCAAGAGTTGTTAATAATTGTTGATCACCTTGAAGAATAAAGTTAGTATTTTCTCTAAGTAGTTATGCACATCATGACTAAGTCATTGCGTGCTTATTCAAGATGATTTATAACAAAGTATTTTTGTCCAACCTATGACTTTAGACCTTAGTCATTTTGACCAACCTAATTGCCTTGCATTAACTTAAAAGAATTTCATGGCATGACATGCATCTCTAGTCCTTAGAAACAATTTGCATATCATGCATGACATGTTTTCCTTAGAAGTTATGAAACTTGTTTGTTCATTATGTATGCTTGTATGTGTTGTGTTGTTTTGTTTTATGATTGTTGTATTGTTGTTTGTTTATATTGTTTAGACTGAACGGAGAGTTCCGAGTATCGTTGAAAAGAGTTTATGAACAACGACAACATTCAAAGGCAAGTGGCACACCTCATAAACTTCCTATTATTTTCTATATGCATTACTTAGTGTATTTTTATAGAAGCATGTGTAGGATAGTATTGCTATGCTAAACCTGTGTAGAAATCCCTTATTCCTGTGTCTAGGTTCCTATGCAATACTTAGTAGAATTATTGATGCTATGCAATGGATGAAAAGTTTTACAAAATGTAAAATGACTACTCAGGGCTGTGCTCATGGTTGTCGTCGCCTAGGATGAATTTCTATTCTACTTAGGGCCGTGAGCATGGTGGTTTTCACCTGAGAGTACACATCACTAAGTTAATGAATCACCTGGGTGGATTGGTTGAATGGTTTATGTTGAGTGGCTACTCAGGGCTGTGCTTGTGGTTGTCTTCGCCTAAGATAGTTTCTATTATACTTGGTGCCATGAGCATGGTGGTTTTCACCTGAGAGTGCACTTGTGCATGGCCACCCAGGGAACAGAGGAATCTGAAGAACTCCGAGTGACGATTGCTTCCAGTGCAGCCATTGCCATATGGGCTCTGGATTGATCAATTATGTTGCGTGGCCTTTCTCCGGCTTGACAAGCAGATGTAGGGGGATGTTAGGTGGAATGGGTCAAGCCAGAGTGGGAGGGAAAATGCTTCTGAAAGATCTCGTCTCATTCTTCTCCTTTCCTTATCACAAATGGTGTGTAAAGGATAATTTGGGTTGAATGGGTACAATGGTGAACATGCACAACCTCTGCAGAGTGTAAAACTAAGTACTTAGCCGTGTCCCCTGTACGGACAATTTGAGCAGCTGATCACGGACGTCAACGGAGGATTCCATCATTCCAATTTCAGAAATAAAACTTTATGGGTGAACAAGGGAAGATGAGATTTATGGTTTTCATGCCATACTTGTCTTAATTTGAAGAAAGTGTTTTCCAAAGAGATAGGAAAAAATTGGCTTTATGCAAAATAGCCTTGAACTCCACCAGCCAAATATGCATATAGGCTATAGAGTTATTCCATTAAGTGTCCACCATAGTGTCACTTGCCAGACTCCATTTTTAATGGAATCTGACCCACGTTGTTGCAATATTTTTCTTATTGCAGATTGTTCAGATGACGAGTGAGGTTTCGTTTATAGGTTTCGAGTCTACAACCAACATGTTTTTGCCTGTGGCAGCATGAAAGTGATAGAGACTCACAGCTATTGTATTTCCGTTGTGTACTATTTCAAAGCTAGCTTTATGCTATGCAACTTGTATCGAATATTTTGTAATTCTGGATCATCGATGTAATAAAATTGATGCTTTGTTGTGATATTACATCGTAAACTGTGTGTGCAAACGAATCGATCCAGGGATTTGCACTATACACAGGTATCTGCCTTATTTTAAGTGCAGGTACGCTACAGGACGAGCCTTCCGGAGGAGCGCCGCCACATTTCTCTGAAACGAGAGGTCAAAAATCAACAGAAAGAAAAAGAAGCAAAGACAAAGTAGGCTCTAAGCCGAAAACTCACCTCCACGGGCGCCGGCGAGTGAGAGCAGGCGGTCGACCTCGGTCTTCTCCCGGACGACCCGCATACGCTCGCGCTCCTGGGACTCGTGCAGGGCCTTCTCAAGCTCCGCCCGAGCCTGAATCTTCAGCTCCAACTCTTCAGCCCGCTTAGTAGCCTGGTCCAGAGAGGTATGCAGCTCGTCCCTCTCCTTCTCCAGGCGAACATAGGCAGCGGCTGCCTCAAGCTGTTGGCGGTAGTATGGCTGCAGAAACAACAAGAAGTTATAAAGTTGCGGGCGACTATACTAGTCACCCACACCTTCGGGGGCTACTCCCATCGGGAGCGCTGTTCGCGCACCCGATGAAATTTAAGGACTACAAGAACAAGAACAATGACTTACATGGTCCAGAAGGTCGACATCATCCGAAGCCGCGGGGGGAGCACGACTCGGTGCCCTGAAGTCGCCAGTAGGCGCATGCTCCTCGACCACCGCCTGCGTCACCAGCTCAGTCGAGGGAGTAGAGGTGTGCTCCACTTCGTGGCGAGGGGAGTTGACCTCGCCAGAGCGATTGCTGGAACAAATTCAAGGCAAAACTCAACTCGAAGCTCGAAACTCGAAAATACAACACGACGAAGAAGGAAGAAAAGGAACTTACCTGGTGGCCTCGTCACCATCATAGCTCCCCAGGGAGACGGACGACATCCGAGCGAACCCGCGCGGCGGCGCAGAGCTGACCGGAGGAGCAGCCAAGGGTTCGTCCCAGTCGTCCTGGGACCGCACACCCGAAGAAGACATGCCAGCCTCCAAGTCAGCGTCGACATCCTTTGCAGGTGACGACGCAGTCGTAGATTCGCCACCACTTCGCCGCTTCTGCCTCTTCCGTGCGGGTTCCTCTCCGTCATCGTCATCCTCCACCTCTTTGTTAGGAGAGATAGCGGACGGGATGTCTTCATCGTCATCCTCCTCCTCCACAAACTTCGACTCATTGTGAGGTCCGTTCTCAAGGAGAGGAGGAAGGCTGACAAAAAGAGAGCGACCCTGAAGCAAAAAGCAGAGTCGAATCAAGAAAAAGAAGATCAAGAAAACCAGCAACGAAGAGAACAATGCAAAAACTCACCTCAGGAACAGGGTTCGCTCCTCCGTACGCTGCGACCGGACACTTGACGTTGCAGGGGTCCGTGGCTCGAAGGCTGGTGATGCCCCTCACCTTGGTCTCCACTTCTTCGTCGTCAAGCGGTTGGTCGCTGACACCCTCGACTGCCCACATCGGGTGGGGGCGAGCGCGTAGCGGCTGGACGCGCAGCCGGAAGAAAATGGCCATCAAGTAGACGCCACCTGACTCGCGCCCCAGGGTCCGGAGGAGGTCGCGCAGCAGGCTCAGCAGAGGCTTCACGGATTCCTTCTCCTCCTCGGCGAGCGGGTGCGCCCAGGCACGAGTCTTCCGCAAGCCGCGCTCGGCGTCGAAGGGCGCCAGACCCTCCTGGTCGCACTGGAGGTAGAACCACCTCTTTCGCCACCCCTGGACGGAGTCCGGCTTCTTCATCTGGAAGAACGCGGTGTCGCCGCGCACCTGGATGCCGAAGCCGCCCACGGGGTATGTTAACCCGCTCTTCCCAACGTTCTTGCGAACAAGGAAGAGTGACTTCCATAGAGCCCAGTGGGGTGCGATCCCCAGGAAGCACTCGCAAAGCACGATGAAGCTCGCGATGCTTAAGACGCCATTGGGGTCAGATTGTGGATCTGAACCCCATAGGCGTACAAAAGACCACGAACGAAATCATGGAGAGGGAACCCGAAGCCCCGTGGAAGGAAATCCACGAAGCACACGCGTTCCCCCTTGCGAGGCGCGGGGTACACCTCCTTGCCAGGAGCACGTACCGTGGCCTCGTCATTCGGGGGCCGGAGACCCTGCGCGCGCAGGAGCTCGAAGTCCGTCTTCTTCACCGTGGACCTCTGCCAATCGCCGTCGGGTTTCTTCATCACCCCGGCTTCGGAGGCGGAGGCGCTAGCGGCGATCTTTGACTTGCCCATGGCGTCGAAGGATCGCAGAAGGTGGGAGGACAATTGGCACAGAGCTTGGATGGAGACAAGAATGGCAGAGAGCAAAGGAATGGAGGCGCGTACGATTGGAGAAGATGACGCCCTCGCACTGCGGCGCAGTACTTATGCCTTGCAAAATTCATCACAGCCGTCCGCAAAGGAACTGTTCCAAGCAGCTATATCCAGCCGTCCACGTATCGTGTGGAGAGACTAACCGTCGCTGCCCGCCCCGTCCACTACGCACAGGAATCAAGGCGTCATCATCATGCCGCGAAATTTTCGTGCCTAGTTCGGAGAGACGTGACAACTGCTGACCACAGTCAACACTGACAGTGGGCCCCGCTACGTCACGTCCCATCGGGCGCAGAGGCGTGCCACGAAGCGTCATCACTGACGTCAGCAAGACAATGGCTCTAGAGAAGAAGCGGAGCAGCACGACAACTCGAACACAAGATTCAAGTAATAAGCTTTACAGCTGAAAACAAACAAGTAGGACAGGGTGCTGATCCGAGAACCCGAATCAATCATTCGGGTGGCAAAGACAAGGAAGTAAGCTCACACAGCTGAACCAATCTACAAAGTAAGACAACATGCCGAATATAAGCAAGTTTCGCACAAGGCCAAGACAAAGTAATTCGACTGCAGAGATTACTCCCATCGGGAGCGTCCTCTTCGACTGAAGAAAGCAAGTTCAGACTCAAGAACAAGAAATCTGGCGGCGCGCCCAGGAGAAAGGAGTCCTTTGCTCGACTCTACGATTCGACCAAGCACTCGGGGGCTACTGACGTGGGGCTACTCTTCGACTATCCCACGGTGAGGATACCTGGGCAGCGCCAAGCTTACGAAGGCCCACAGAAGGCCCACTAGGGGTATCGTGTGACCTAGTCCTAGTCGGTTAGGTCGTATAACCTGTCAGATCTGTAATTGCCATACGACATCGTTCACCAGAGACCTGGCTTACCTATAAAGGCCAGGAGGGTTGCTCGTCTCAAGGACACACTCATAGCCGTCACCACAAACCCTAGCGAGATCGCAATCTCGCCATTGTAATCGCTACTCGCCATCAATATCAGACAAGCAGGAAGTAGGGTGTTATCCTCCGGGAGCCTGAACCTGGATAAATCGCCCCGCTTGTCAGCCGTCGTGATCACCAATGCTTCTCTATCCCCCTCAATCAACCCGGGGTGGACAACCCAGCGATTTGTCGAGTTACACCCTCGTCATCGCGTTTCGACGGGAAATCAATCTCAGCAAAATCTGCATATGCGGCAGCTTTTTGATATATGCAGGTGGTACCTTTTGCTACTCCGACCTGGAAGAACTATGCGACTAACCGCTGCAGGATGTTCAGTTGGCTGGCCGACCGCGACCAAATCTTTACTAATCACCGCAGATTCCGGAGAGGCATCGCTGCAAATGACGCATGCCCCTTCTGCTCCTCCTTCGAGACTTCAGTCCACCTGCTACTGCACTGCCCAAACATTCTTGGGTTCTGGGAGACAGTCCCGACCATCCATGACAATGTTAACGCCTGTGACAGGCTGAGGGATCTGTGGGACTCCAGCCCACTCTGTAAAGCGAGATCAACTGTCATTATCGCTGCTCTCTGGAACATTTGGAAGAGAAGAAACACAAAGATCTTCCGCAACGAAACTCAGTCCCCTCTCTCTGGTTTTTCGCCGCTGCGCCGAAGACCTTTTGTTGTGGACTAACAGGTGCGGCAAACCTGATACAAAGAACCTCTTAAGAGATTGGGCAGCCAGGTTCCAACACCTAACTGCGGAACACTAGTGATCACACCTTGTAAACCTATTTAGAGCATCATTTCGGTTTTGGGAGCCCACAACTAGGGTTTTCCCCGTTTCTTTCGCCTTTTTTACTAACTTTAGTTTCTCTTCAGGTTTTAGGTTTTTCTTAGCCTCTTTTTTCGACTATTTTACTTTCCTTGCCAGTTTTTTGGGCTGGCTACCTCTGTTCTTTTGACTTAATGGAAAATGGTTCAGGCAAACCCTTTGGGAATTTGGGTCCGCCGTAGAATGCTAAAAAAAAGCTTATTTGAGAAGCATGTAGAGTGTATGTATAGAGGTACAGTACAAAAAATGGGATAAATTTTCTTGCCTCGCTGGAGACTAACAGAAATAGTTTGTGACATAGAAAAACAAAATTTACCTGGCAGAGTAGGATGCTGCGGTTCATCTTCTTAAACCTTTTTGGTGCAGGTTAAGCAGTCAAGATCTCAATATTTCTAGTAACGGGTTCAGAAACAGTACGTTTTAGATATTTATTTCCAAAACGTTACTATAAACAAAAGCAATAGAAGTCTCAAACGGAACACGAACAAGGAAATAGTACCTACATGCCTACAAACTCCAGACAAAACCATCATCATTATCTAAGGGATGATAACGGTTTGTACATTTAGCTTCTAAAAGACTCCCAAGTAATGTCCTCCACTAGTAGAAAACGGGGGTTTGGTTCACCCCTTTAGCCTACATTTAAAAAGGAACCGAGACTAAAGGGTACAAGCCACCAGATTGAATTTCGGAGAGACCTTCAGTCCCGGTTCGTGACACGAACCGGGACTAAAGGGTCACCACATGCGGCCGTAGAGGCAGGGTCCAGTGTGTGACCCTTTAGTCCCGGTTCATGGCACCAACCTGGACTAAAGGGTCTACGGTAGGCTACTTTTTTACCGTGAAAAAACAACGTCTAAAATAAATTTAAAAAATAAAAAAACTTCAAATTTAAAAATCCTTTAACGTGTCGGTACCTATCGCAACCTACTATTAGAGAAAATTTTAATTTTTGATTTTTAACTTTTTTTGTAAAAAAAGTGATCTCAATTTAAAAAAGTATAACTTTTGCGTACGAATTCGGAAAACATTGTGTATATATGAAAAACAATCTACGCAATTAGGTCACATAAATGACACTGTGTGATGATTTACCATTTTAAGTTTTTTTATATTAATTGTAGCCAAAGTTTAGTATAGGATGGAATGATAAAATGCACATCTTGCAGGACCAGTCAACCGGAAGGAATCTTTTTTTTTGTAAATTTGGTCAGAAATCAAGTTTATCATTTTTCATGCCAACTAGTACACATATAACTTTTAGACCAAACTATCAAACAGTTGTATTTTAAATTTGAATTACTTTCGATAAATCAACATAAACTCAATTAACTAGGTGAAATTAGTTAGAATTCAAACAAAAAACTCATACCTGGGGATCATCCATCATATGTGCATCACTCTTAGTGAAAATTAGTTGGGTGCCATTTGGAGTCATATTTTCTGTACTTCCTTCATAAAAAACCTCATTAGTTCCACTTAAAAAAAGGAAAATTATATTTATGAAAATAATTTGAAGAATCCCTTTGGTAAGATTGTTTAATATACCAATATGCACCTATGTGTGGAGTATGAGATCTTTATCATAAACTATGTCATCGAAATGACCATAACTTGGTCATTCGGCTTAAAACTTACAAATGTTCATACATGATAGACCTTTTTGTGAAGACTTTTTTTGCAAATGTTGGCAAAAATCAAGTTTATCATTTTTCATAGCAACTAGTATACATATAAGGATCCCATGCCAAAGGATTTGATTTTTTGAGGTGTTTATCACTTTATTACATTTTTTCTTAAAAACGATCAAAACGTTCACTATGACTAATCATCGGAAGAGATGATATTTTCTAGAACTATCAATATTTCTGTGATATAACCACTAGTTGTGTACCTTAAAATGATTTTTCCAAAAATTTCAGACCAAACTATCAAACAGTTGTAGTTTAAATTTGAATTATTTTCGATAAATCAACATAAACTCAATTAACTAGGGGAAATCAGTTAGAATTCAAATAAAAAACTCATACCTGGAGATCATCCATCATATGTGCACCACTCTTAGTGAAAATTAGTTGGGTGCCATTTGGAGTCATATTTTCTGTACTTCCTACATAAAAAACCTCATTTTTTCCACTTAAAAATGGAAAATGATATTTATGAAAATAATTTGAAGAATAACTTTGGCAAAATTGTTTAATATACCAATATGCACCTATGTGTGGAGTATGAGATCTTTATCACAAACTATGTCGTCGAAATGACCATAACTTGGTCATTCGGCTTGAAACTTCTAGATGTTCATACATGATAGATCTTTTTGTGAAGACTTTTTTTGCAAATGTTGGCAAAAATCAAGTTTATCATTTTTCATAGCAACTAGTAGACATATAAGGATCCCATGCCAAAGGATTTGAGTTTTTGAGGTGTTTATCAGTTTATTACATTTTTTCTTAAAAATGATCAAAACGGTCGCTATGACTAATCATCGAAAGAGGTGATATTTTCTACAACTATCATTTTTTCTGTGATATAACCACTAGTTGTGTACCTTAAAATGATTTTTCCAAAAGTTTCAGACCAAACTATCAAACAGTTGTAGTTCAAATTTGAATTAATTTCGATAAATCAATATAAACTCAATTAACTAGGGAAAATTAGTTAGAATTCAAAGAAAAAACTCATACCTGGGGATCATCCATCATATGTGCACCACTCTTAGTGAAAATTAGTTGGGTGCCATTTGGAGTCATATTTTTTGTACTTCCTTCATAAAAAACCTCATTAGTTCCACTTAAAAAAAGGAAAATTATATTTATGAAAATAATTTGAAGAATCCCTTTGGTAAGATTGTTTAATATACCAATATTCACCTATGTGTGGAGTATGAGATCTTTATCACAAACTATGTCGTCGAAATGACCATAACTTGGTCATTCGGCTTGAAACTTGTAGATGTTCATACATGATAGACCTTTTTGTGAAGACTTTGTTTGTAAATGTTGGTAAAAATCAAGTTTATCATTTTTTATAGGAACTACTACACATATAAGGATCCCAAGCCAAAGGATTTGATTTTTTGAGGTGTTTATCAGTTTATTACATTTTTTCTTAACAATGATCAAAACGGTCGCTATGACTAATCATCGAAAGAGGTGATATTTTCTAAAACTATCAATGTTTCTGTGATATAACCACTAGTTGTGTACCTTAAAATGATTTTTTCAAAAGTTTCAGACCAAACTATCAAACAGTTGTAGTTCAAATTTGAATTACTTTCGATAAATTAATATAAACTCAATTAACTAGGGGAAATTAGTTAGAATTCAAAGAAAAAACTCATACCTGGGGATCATCCATCATATGTGCACCACTCTTAGTGAAAATTAGTTGGGTGCCATTTGGAGTCATATTTTCTGTTCTTCCTTCACAAAAAACCTCATTTTTTCCACTTAAAAAAAAAAGAAAATGATATTTATGAAAATAATTTGAAGAATCCTTTGGCAAGATTGTTTAATATACCAATATGCACCTATGTGTGGAGTATGATATCTTTATCATAAACTATGTCGTCGAAATGACCATAACTTGGTCATTCGGCTTGAAACTTACAAATGTTCATACATGATAGACCTTTTTGTGAAGACTTTTTTTGCAAATGTTGGCAAAAATCAAGTTTATCATTTTTAATAGCAACTAGTATACATATAAGGATCCCATGCCAAAAGATTTGATTTTTTGAGGTGTTTATCACTTTATTACATTTTTTCTTAAAAACGATCAAAACGGTCGCTATGACTAATCATCGAAAGAGGTGATATTTTCTACAACTATCATTGTTTCTGTGATATAACCACTAGTTGTGTACATTAAAATAATTTTTCCAAAAGTTTCAGACCAAACTATCAAACAGTTGTAGTTCAGATTTGAATTACTTTCGATAAATCAACATAAACTCAATTAACTAGGGGAAATTAGTTAGAATTCAAAGAAAAAACTCATACCTGGGGATCATCCATCATATGTGCACCACTCTTAGTGAAAATTAGTTGGGTGCCATTTGGAGTCATATTTTCTGTACTTCCTTCATAAAAAACTTCATTTGTTCCACTTAAAAAAAGGAAAATTATATTTATGAAAATAATTTGAAGAATCCCTTTGGTAAGATTGTTTAATATACCAATATTCACCTATGTGTGGAGTATGAGATCTTTATCACAAACTATGTCGTCGAAATGACCATAACTTGGTCATTCGGCTTGAAACTTTTAGATGTTCATACATAATATACCTTTTTGTGAAGACTTTTTTTTGTAAATGTTGGTAAAAATCAAGTTTATCATTTTTCATAGCAACCACTACACATATAAGGATCCCATGCCAAAGGATTTGATTTTTTGAGGTGTTTATCAGTTTATTACATTTTTTCTTAAAAATGATCAAAACGGTCGCTATGACTAATCATCGAAAGAGGTGATATTTTCTACAACTATCAATGTTTCTGTGATATAACCATTTGTTGTGTACCTTAAAATGATTTTTCAAAAGTTTCAGACCAAACTATTAAACAGTTGTAGTTCAAATTTGAATTATTTTCGATAAATTAATATAAACTCAATTAATTAGGGGAAATTAGTTAGAATTCAAAGAAAAAACTCATACCTGGGGATCATCCATCATATGTGCACCACTCTTAGGGAAAATAAGTTGGGTGACATTTGGAGTCATATTTTCTGTACTTCCTTCACAAAAAACCTCATTTTTCCACTTAAAAAAAGGAAAATGATATTTATGAAAATAATTTGAAGAATCCCTTTGGCAAGATTGTTTAATATAACAATATGCACCTATGTGTGGAGTATGAGATCTTTATCAAAAGATGATAGTCCTTTTTGTGAAGGATTTTTTTAAATTTTGTCAAAAATCAAGTTTATCATTTTCATTCCACCTAGTACACATATAAGGACGCCATTTCAAAGGATATCCTTTTTTGAGGTGTTTATCGTTTTATTTCATTTGTTCGTAAAAAAAAAATCGAAATGGTCATCATGGCTATCGATGTTTCTGTAATGCAAAATATGATTTGGATGTCATATTTGGATTCATCTAATTGTTTTGATCAATTTAGACATTTTATTTGTTGAATTTCGATTTAAGGATTTAAAGATACGGATTATTTCATACTATATAAAAAGGCAAAAGTAAAGTTATGTTTATTTTATCATTGTTTATTTCAATATTTTATTGTATTATCATTTTTATTTATTGAACTAAAATTTTATAATACAAGCAATGAAAAAATATATCATCATGACCGAGCGGTTAATATGATAGATAAGACAATTATATCAATAAGTTCTCTGTTCTCTCTTAGTATCTAATTTGAATGGAACCTAAATGTTAAGCGTGCTTGGGGTGGAGTAGTGTGAGGATGGGTGACTGAGCGGGAAGTTTGACCGTAGGTATGCACTTTGACTTGAGAATAGGGGTAAATATAAATAAATTGGTAAAATAATTGAAAGATTCGAAGTTCAAAAACAATTCAAAGATTCAAAATAAAAAAACCTGAAAAAAATATAAAATAATTGATTTTTTTTAAAAAAATGAATTTCTGCTAAAAACCTTTAGTCCACGTTGATATTATCAACCGGGACTAAAGGGTCCAAACGCTGTGGGCACACGTGGCCATGTGGAAGGGCCTTTAGTCCAGATTCATAAGCAACCGAGACTAAAGGGTTGGGCACCTTTAGTCCCGCATTGATAGTCCCGGTTGCTACACCGGGACTAAAGGTTCTCTAGAACCGGGACTATTGCTCATATTTCTACTAGTGCTCCCATTCCCTGAAAAAACTAGCATTTACTACAGTAGTTTATACTTTCTATGTATTTTTTTACGATACATGGCAGGAGCTCTGCCTTCTCATTATAGATAAGAAGAGATTACATGAAAAAAGATGGTATGGAAACAAGAACTGGAAATAACCCTGAGAACAGCACAGGCCTAGGCAAAAAAAAAGTGGGCACAAGACAAATCCCACGGCCTAAGATCATCCTCAATCAGAAAAGCCACCTATTGTGATAGACGCTGGTTTCTCTCCTTTGTTGACCATCACCTAAGGAATAACGGAGATCCAATTTTTTACTCCACATACATGGAGTAGTGTATTCTGGCGATGACGAGGTTATACTAAACGGGTACGCCTTCGTGTGAATACCTGGTGCACGTAATGACTAAAATCCAATTGTCAAATAGACTGAAGAAACCCAAAAAGAGAAGACCAAGTCGAAGAGTTCTATCATAGATAGACACAGTCATTTATATTTTTCATATCTGTAATCCTAGTCGGTTACTGCCCGAGACCTATACCTCTATATAAAGAACATGAGGGTGGTCGATCAAGGGCACGACCAATCAGAACTACCAAACTCTAGCAAGATCAACATCTTGCTAGACCCTTGTACTCGCCGCATATTCACAATCAATAACAGACAGATAGGAAGTAGGGGTGTTACCTCATTCGAGTGCCCTGAACATGTGTAAACTCCCACTTGTCAGCCGACGAATCTACCAACACTACACGTTCTCTACCTCATAACTCTCACCCTATGCTAGCAACAATGGATATTGATGAGGACACCCCTTGTCAGGCGGCATGCTATTAAAAGTACTAGCAGGTATGGATGAAACGGTGAGGATACATACATAGCAGAGTAGTGCCATATTTATTTTCATATTTTTTTGCAGAAGCGGGAACGAATACATAAACCCTAAAAACAAATATACAAACAAATATAGTCGGAAGGAGATACATATCGAATACGTTATGGACACGGAAGAAAGCTGATGTTTGCCGAAACCAAGAGACCCTTTAATAACGCATGAAAATTTAAGTAAACCAACAAACTTGTCAAGTTTCTAAGGGGAATAAAATATAAGAATGTCATATAAATTTGACAATATTAAAAGTACCTACTATCATCTTTAACCCTACTGCAGCATCGAAATGGGCGAACAAGGAACGACTATGCGCTGCTTCGTCATGTGTGAACATTGCTATGTGTCTGGGTTAACCTGAATTCGCCTCCTCCACAGATGTGTCCATCCAGGCCGTAGCATGTTTTCGCTTTCAACTGGCAATCGACCAAAAAGTACAGTGAACACACTTTATACACCATTATTTATAATCTTTGCAACACATGGGTATTTAGCTAGTCCATGACAATGTAGGGGACGGAAAATTATAAAACTCACAAAAAAAAGTGGGGAAAGAGATCAGTTTCCTCTTATGCACTGCTATGATTTCATCAAAACGCATTGACGTTAAGTCATCGTATTTTCTTGTAAACTCAAAGTTAAGTGTGTATATCAATCATTGTTTCCATATTTTATTAGTCAGAGAAGTGCACTTTTATGGACCACCAAACCATTGATAGAAATTTAGGGATACACAAATGAATAAATCAATGTCATAGTAGACTAGAAACAATATTCCTTCGGAGAATGGAATGAAATAAAGAGGAACAATCTAGACACATTAAAAACATGTTTGCGATAGAAATTTCCAGTATATATATCAACATTGGGCTAAGAATACCATGTGTATCTTCTTTTTTTGTGGGGGAAAAAGAATTATATTAAGCAATGGAAGGTTACAGTCATATAGAATAGCCTTTGTGATTTCCGGGGGGAAACTGCTCAGCCAAACCTCAGTTCTACCCTGAACCCTACCAAATACCCTGTATATCATTATCAACAACCATAGTGAGCTATATTTATGTTGTGCAAGATCACAATACTAGTCTCTGGTACAACGGCAATGTATCTAGATCAAGGTTTTAAATAGCGCGCTATTTGATATAGCGCAACCTTCCAAAAAATGCTATAAACAAAATAGCGTGTTAATAGCGCGCTATTTTATAAAATAACGTGTCACAAAATATTATTCAGATTTTAGTATATAGCAAGAGAAATGACAGATTTCAGCAACTAAAAGTCTAAAACTAAGGCTAAAACATTCAGTTGGACTGTTGGAGCAAGAGGATCAAGGAGGCGAGAGGGACCGGAGGAGGCGACGGCGACCAACAGAGGCGATGCAGAGAGTAGAGGAGGCGGCAAGAGGCGGTCGGTCGTGGCTGGAGGGAGACGGACGAGGGCGACGCACCGGCGGCCGCCGCAGCCACCCAGTAGTTTGGTCAGTCGAGGGTGAGTGAGTTAGGTTTCGCTCGGTCGAGGGCGAGAGATATAGCGATGTGGTTAGGTTTACTAGGCCGAAAAGGCCAAAAGAATAGTGGACAGATGTTAAATTCTTCTGAAAATAATAAGGCCGCGTCGAAAAGATAGCGTCGATACGCGCTGTAGCGCGAAATTATCATATTTAACGCGAATAGCATCATAGCGAGTAAAATATACATAGCATAACGTTTACTTACTAGCGCGCTATAGCGACGTTTTAGCGCGCTATTTTTATCCTTGATCTAGATGGTATAATTGTCTCCGTATACTCATCTAGCAACGCCAGATCTGATTAAAATACCGATTCGGCCCAAACCACACGCAAGGCAGGAGCAGGATCAACAAACTTTGGAAATCAAATCACCTCACCTGCCGTAGCGGCTGCCAGGACCCTGCAGCGCACGCCGCTGCACGTCCGCCCGTGGATCGATCGCGTACAATATGCAGACTCGGTTTGCAGGGCTTCACTGTAGAATGCGGCTCGCGCTGCTGTTTTAGCGTGTGTTTGGTTCTTGGTCTACTAGGGATGGAATGGATCGCCCCACTTTTTGTGGGTGGGATGGCTCACCTTCAAGTGTTTAGTTGTTTTGGGTGGATGGTTCCATTTATCTGTTTGGTTTGAGGAGTTGGGGTGATGGATTATACGTGGAGGTGGGTTGTGATAACTTTTTCAGCTATTTGGTGAGATTACCACCGTTTTTTTACCAGACAGTACAACAAATACTTGAAGTAAAAAATAAAGAATAGAAATCATTATAAAAATTTCTATCTACAATAATCTGGTAGAAAACATCTTGACATTTGCTTCACATAAATATGAACCACACACATAATCTGGTACATGGCATCTTGACATTTGCTACACATACAAGGGCTGGAGCGCAGTACATGGCACAAATTTGCATAGAAGTACCATAGATTTACAAACCATACCTAAGGCTTACCGCCTAAAATTAACCATGTATGCATGATCAGCAGCTTGTCCACTTGATGTTGTAGGTGGAAGTGGATTAGCAGCTCATTCTGTCTCTGATATGATTAATTCATCAATCCCATCTTCTACAACCCAATTATGAATAATGGCACATGCCACAACAAGATCATCATTGATATGGCAGTGTATGCCGCAGCCGCAGCCGCTGCCGCTTGTTCATCTACAATGTGTTAGCAGCAACACAACTAGGTGCAGTTCACATTTATACGTAGCAAATTAAATGGTCAGATAAATGATGAGTTTCCACAGTTCACATAAATATGAAGCAAATGGTCAGATCTAGTGGGATTCTCACCTTCAGATTGGAGAGAGCAGAGAGGAGAAATCAATGGAGTGGTGCTGCTTGCAGTCGTCCGCACGTCCCTCCTCCACCTCCGGCTCACCCCAGCCTTCCCCTCTTCCTCCAACCTCTGGTTCACCCCATGCCCTCCATGTCTACCGCCGCCGCTCGATCAGCAGGAGGATGGAGCAAGGGAGACGTGACCAGAAGGACGAGGTGAGGACGCGAGGAGCCGCCGGCGTCGTTCTCCGGGAAGATCTTGCAGTCCCCGCCGCCGCCGCCGCTTAGAGTTGAGAGGAGAGGAGGGTTTCGGGAGGGAGAGAAACACGAGAGGAGGTGGGGTGAGATGCGATGGGGGGGGGGGGGAGGTGAGGGGAATGGCGCGTGAGGAGGTGGGCCGAACGGTGCGACCGTTTTTCCCGAGCCGATCGGTACCGAATATTTCGGGAATATTCGCAGGTCGGGGGTGGTTCCGTTCAGCCGAATTAGAACCAAACGAGGGCAAACTGTCGGGGGGCTGCCCCCCGGGTAGGGGCAGATCCCGGTATATTATAATAAATATCAACAGTGCTTGACCTTTGGCGACAGCAAAGAACACCTCCTGGTGTGCCGAAAGGGCAGCTTGACCCTTGGGCACTGGAAGAGGGCAAAGTGCCTCCTGGCAGCCGCAGGGGTCACCTCTGGCAGCTATAAATAGGCACCCCCGACCCTCACAATCGCAGCACAAGCATGAGCGGGTGGTTCCTCTAAGAACTAGCTTCTCGAAGATGTCTTTGCTGATAGGCTAAGACATCTTCGGGAGGCTAGGTCTAGAGTTACTCATCCTGAGATGAGTTCGGACATCTCCGGAAAGGATCCCGGACCTGGGACACCGAGGAGGTTCCCGGATGATGGTGTACTCGGCTTTACCGGATAGGTAGTCCGGGTAAGTGCTAACCGGGATGTATATGTCGATCTTGATCTTATGCAGAAGAGGCTCATAGTGGCAAGCGAGGAGGTAGCCGGCGAGAGGGCTCCCGGTAGGCCGTCAACGGTCTAGAGCAGGCTTTCCCGTCTATCGCGGGGGGAAGTACCGTTCCGCCTGACACGGAAGCATGGTCACCTCCCGCCTGACACGGAAGCATGGTCACCTCCCGCCTGACACGGGAGCGCGTCAGCCGGTACGACCGTGGTACGACAAGACCTGACATGCCTAGCCCGGCAATCCGGAAAAGGCTATCCGGGATGGGCAAAGACATGTCTTGTCTCTGACAAGGGGACAATGATGATGCAGGACGGCGCCTGCCGTCCTTAACGAGATGATGACGAAGGGGCTACGCCGGATAGCCCGGCGACTAGGTCGCACTAGCCGGTGACGACATCCCGGCTAGGCCTGTCCGGTGGGGCCAAGCCAAATTAGGGTTTCCGGCCCTCCCGGCCGGACCTCTATAAAAGGCGCCATAACTGCTCCTGAGAGGGAGAGACCAACTTCAGAGCCAAAGCTATAGTCACATTTACTCTTAGAGCAGTTATTCCTCTTCACCTTGAGTTCATCTAGTTCTTTGTTCTTCATCCTTTGACAGATCTTGTAGCAAGTTGTAGTCTTTGTACCACCAAGATATAGAGAGGAAAGGCAGGAGTAGGGGTGTTACCTCCTCACGAGGGCCCTGAACCTGGGTATATCGTGTGTGTGCTTTGTGCCTTCGTGCATTTGTTTGTATTTGTTAGATCTTCCTCCTTGCACTCTGTTCTTATTTCCTGTTCTTGGGAGATCTCGGTTCTACCGGGATCCTCCCCGTGTGAGTTCTTCAGCTCGCTATCCCTCCCCGGATCCACCAACGTCCATCGGCCCCACAAATTAGCCATCCTATGGCATCTGCCGTGACACCACCACGACAGTTGGCGCCCACCGTGGGGCTGACAGAGGCGTTGGCTGGTGTACACATCCGGACGGGCTCCCTCGTTCGTTTCGGCGTTCGGGTTCTTTCTGGCTTAGTCGTAAGGCTAGGGGAGATGGACTTCGTCTCCGACAACGCAGGTTGCTTCCGGAACAGACCGTTCCCGGTGAACGGATGTCTTATTGACTTTGGTGGTTTCACCACCTACGTGGCCACCGAAGTTGTCTGTAGCTACCCAGACGTAGTCCTGGAAGCTGAGGACCCTCCCATGCTCTGCGCAGCTCGGGGTCTGCGTGCCGGTCGCTCCCCGAGTTCCGTCGCAGTGATGATGGTCGGAGCAACCGAGGAGGAGTATCAAGATGCTGACGGCGATACCGACGGCCACCCACGTTTGGCCAAACCCCCGCAGGAGAGGCCTGCGGCCCGGGATGGTGATCCACAGTCATCTCACCCACGACGCCGTCCGGATCCCCTCTCGGGACTCGCGGCTAAGTTAGCCGTACCAGTAGCCACCGGAGCAGATGCCCAGTCTACTTTGGCAGAGCTAGAGGAGCAGCGGAAATTGCTACTCGCTGAGGCGCAGGAGATCGCCGAGATCCGCCGCGAGCTCAGCGCTAGCCTCCGGGAGTACAACGCAGCTCACGGATTCCCTAAGATTGACTCCCGGGAGAAGCGCATTGCAGATCTGCGCAAGAAAGGAAGAATAGTGAATGAGGAGCTAGCTGGTGGACCCACCACCAGTAACACAGGAAGTCGGATTTCTGCGGGGAAGCCGGTGTACAGCTCACCGGCGAAAACCCTTAGGGCCGCCGAAGCCGCCATGGCCGAGTTGGTGGGGCTATCCGACGAAGCCCTGCGCAAGCAGCAGGAGAGGGTAAACGAGTTGGTAATTGAAGCCAATCGTCAGAATCTGGCCTTCAAGAAGAAGAACCCCGGGGCAGGATCCCAGGTGCACTCAGCCAGACCTGACAGCCAGAGGTCGGATGGGGAGGCCTCTTCCCCGCATCCGAGCAGAAGCAAGAGCAAGAGCAAGAGCCGGAGCCGGAGTCGAGGTTCCGGAAAGAACAAGCAGCTACAGACCTATGATCCGGCCTTCGCCGGTATCCAGCAAGCCGGGCAGGCCGGACAGCGTAACTCGGGACAGGCGGGAAGTACCCGTGGGGATGGTAACCTGGGTGTTGGAAACAATAACCCGGTTGGCCGTGGTAATCAACCCCAAAATCCTCCTCATGTACAGGGAAACCCGCAGAGGGAGGTCGTCTCTGTTCCCCAACAGGCCGTGATCCCTGCACAAGACAGGCTCAATGATGGCAACTCGAGGCTGCAGCAACTCGGGTATCAGCCAGACGAGAACCCGTTGGGATCTCGGATAGGAACAAGACAGCTGAACCCGGCAGACGCAAGATTCCGGCTTGACCGGATTCACCAATCCGAGTTGGTGGAAGAGCAAGGACCTCCGGGACCTGCCTGCTTTGGACCTCGGATCATGCGGGAACCTCCTGTTCGGAACTTTCAGCTCAACAGAGGTGCCAAGACCTATGACGGTAGCAAGAAGCCGGAGGACTGGCTGACCGACTATGTAACTGCAGTAAGCATAACCGGTGGAAATAGACGATGGGCGGTACGCTACGTACCGCAGATGTTGGAAGGACCAGCCCGGATCTGGTTGAACAATCTGAGAGCTGGCAGTATAGACTGCTGGTTAGACTTTGAAGAGGCGTTCATCAGCAACTTCACCAGCACGTACAAGAGGCCCAACAGGCCTCAGCAACTCGCCATTTGTAGGCAGAGGAGCAGTGAGACTGACCGGGAGTACCTTACCCGGTGGAGCAATATTCGCAACTCTTGCGAAGGAGTGGTGGAGGCACAGGCCATCTCCTGGTTTGCGCAAGGATGCCGGCATGGCTCTATGCTGTGGCAGAAATTGCAGAGAAAGATGCCAACAACCTTGGCAGAAACCATGCGCATCGCCGACACCTATACGCTTGGAGATCCCATGCAACCCCTGGTGGATGTCGGAGACTCCAACAGGAGGAATGCGGGACCTCAGCGTTCGGGACCGAGCAGGAGCCATGATCGCCAGGAATTCGGCCACAAGAGGAATCAGCCCGAGTACCACCATGCCGCGCAGCACGTCGCAGCAGTGACCCGGGAGCAGGAGGATGCCGGCAACAGCCAGCGTCAGAAGACAAGTGGCCCGGCTTGGGGTCAGAGTCAGGAGGTGCAGAAGACTTGGGTGGAACAAAAGAAGCCCCTGACGTATGAAGAAATGCTGAATAAGCCATGCTGCTACCACACTCTGGAGGCCAACAAGCCCGCGAACCACTCTACTCGGCAGTGCAGCTGGTATCAGCGCACGTTGCAGGAAGGCAGCTCGGGAGCTGTTCGGTAGAATGCTCCGGCATCTCGGCCCAACATCCCGAGACCCCCTCCTCCGACATCGGGGGCCAACGCTGTGCGACTTCCCCCTCCTCCGAGAGGACCCCCACCTCGCCCAGTGAATGTGGTGCATGCCCGGAACGACAACGGTAACCAAGCCGGACACCAGCAGAGCAACTACCGGGAGGCACATCAGAGCTATGTGGTCTTCGTGACCGAGCCCACTGACCGAAAGAGTGTGCGGCAGCGTGCCCTGGAGGTGAATGCTGTGATCCCGGCGGTGCCCAAATTCTTGCACTGGTCCGAGATGGAGATCACCTGGAGCCGGAAGGATCACCCCCGGGTTATGCCCAAGCCGGGAGCGTATGCCTTAGTGGTGGACCCAACCTTTGTCGGACCTAACCTCAACGTCCGCTTCAGCCGGGTCCTGATCGACAATGGCAGTGCCATCAACATCATGTACAAGGACACAATGCTGAAGCTGGGAGTATCCATGAACACCCTTCTGCCCACCGAGACAACCTTCCATGGCATCGTGCCCGGAGTCTCTTGCTCGCCCATGGGAAAGATTTGGGTGGAGGTGCTATTCGGAACTCGGGAGAACTGCCGAACCGAGAGCTTGGAGTTCGAGGTCGTGGACCTCGAGAGCCCGTATCATGCACTGATCGGCAGACCGGCCCTCGCCAAATTCATGATCTCAACTCATGTGGGCTACCTCAAGATGAAGATGCCGGGACCTAACGGCGTAATCACCATCTCGGGAGACCACAAGCGCTCCATGGAGTGTGCCTCAGCGGGGTCGTGCTTAGCGGAGTCCCTGGTGATAGCGGAAGAGAAGAAGAGGATCCAGCAGGTGGTGGCGATGGCCAAGACCTCCCAACTCGGGATGCCCGGGATGGTGAACCCGGAGCAGGGGGCATCATTTCAGCCCCCAAAGGAGACCAAGAAGGTGTGCGTGGACCCCAGCAACCCGGAGCGCCAAGTTATCATTGGCAGCAACCTGGACAGCAAATAGGAAGGCGAGCTCGTCGACTTCCTCCGTGAGAATCGGGATGCCTTTGCGTGGTCGAGTGACGATCTGCAAGGCGTCCCGAGGGAGTTGGCTGAGCACTCTCTGTTTGTTCGACCGGATGCAAAGCCCGTGAAGCAACCAACTAGGCGCCTCTCGGATGAGAGAAGAGCTGCTGTCATGGAGCATCTGGCTATACTGCTGGCCGCCGGATTCATCATGGAGGTGCTGCACCCGGATTGGATTTCGAATCCGGTCCTTGTGGAGAAGAAGAAAGATGATCCCCTCCTGCTTAAGGTGTGGCGCATGTGCATCGACTTCACCAACCTCAACAAGGCATGCCCGAAAGACCCCTTTCCGTTGCCCCGGATAGATCAAGTGATAGACTCCACTGCCGGGAGTGAGCTTTTAACTTTGCTAGATGCTTATTCTGGTTTCCACCAGATACCTTTGAATCCGGATGATCAATTGAAAACTGCTTTCATTACCCCTTATGGGGCTTATTGCTATCGTGTTATGACTTTCGGGTTGAGAAATGCTGGTGCTACATACCAGAGATGCATGCAGAAATGCTTGCATGACCAGATAGGCCGAAATGCCGAGGTCTATGTCGATGACATAGTCATAAAAACAAAAGAAAAAGCCTCACTAATAGATGATTTGAGGGAAACATTTAAGAACCTAAGAAGATTCCGGATGAGGTTGAATCCGGATAAATGCACATTTGGTGTTCCGGCAGGGAAGTTACTCGGTTTCCTCATCTCAAGCTGGGGAATCGAGGTAAACCCGGGTAAGATTCGTGCTATAGAGAGCATGAAGTTACCTGTGCGTCTCAAGGATGTGCAGAAGTTTACCGGATGTCTGGCATCCCTAAGTCGGTTTGTAAGCCGACTTGGGGAGAAGGCCTTACCTCTGTACTAGCTGATGAAGAAGAGCAAAACATTTGTTTGGACCCCGCAGGCCGATGCGGCGTTCAACGATTTGAAGAGAATGCTCTCAACAGCACCAGTATTGGCATCCCCATTACCCAAGGAACCTATGCTGTTGTATATTGCCGCAACCAACCGAGTAGTCAGTGTGGCAATGGTTGTAGAAAGGGAAGAAGGGGGGAAGCTGATACAGAGGCCGGTGTATTACCTCAGTGAGGTGATCTCGGAATCCAAGCAGAACTACCCGCACTACCAGAAGATGGCATATGGGGTATACATGGCAGTGACCAAGCTCAAGCACTACTTTCAGGAACACCCGATCACCGTGGTATGCGAAGCTCCTCTCGCCGAGATCATCGGTTGCAAGGATGCTAGCGGCCGGGTAGCCAAATGGGCCATCCAGTTGTCTCCATACGCTCCGGCATATGAGAGACGTGACGCCATCAAGTCGCAGGCGCTGCCGGACTTTTTGGTGGACTGGGCCGAGATGCAGTATGAACCTCCGATGCCGGATTACAATTTCTGGAGGATGCATTTCGATGGCTCAAAGGCCAAGATCGGATTGGGTGCCGGAGTGGTTCTCACTTCCCCAAAGCAAGATGTATTGAAGTATGTGTTGCAGATCCATTTTCGGGCATCCAACAATGTCGCGGAGTATGAGGCTTTGGTTCATGGATTGAACGTCGCCAAGGAAATCGGCATCCGCCGGATAGAGTGTTTCGGTGACTCCGACCTCGTGGTGCAACAGGTGTCGGGGGATTGGGATGCCCTAGATGCAAACATGGCCTTGTACAGATTTCATGTGCAGAAAATTTCCGGATTTTTTGAAGGGTGCGAGTTCAAACATGTGCCCAGAGGAGAAAACGAAGCAGCGGATGTCTTGTCCAAGCTAGGGTCATCTCGGGATGCCATCCCACCCGGGATAGCCCTAGAGCATCTGAGAAAGCCATCTATTCAACCATCACCCGAGTCAGAATCTATCTTCATCCCCAAGGAGCCTGGTTCAGATGCGGTACCCATGGAAGTAGATGTCGGGAGCGTAACATCGAACCCGGGGACTGCATCCCAGTGCTCGGAGAGGCAAAGAAAGATGATGATGGAGGTGATGTCGGCAGAACCAATGGACATAGACACTCCCGTGTTCCCGGATAGACCTGTCCCGGGATGGGCACAGCCCATTATGGCTTACATCTTGGAGGGAACGCTCCCGGAGAATGAAGTGGAAGCCCGGCAAATATTGTGAAGATCAAAGGCATACACTGTCATCAATCAAGAGCTATACAAGAGAAGTGTCACCGAGGTACTCCAGAGATGTGTGGAACCGGCAGAAGGACAAGAGATGCTGGTGGAAATACATCAAGGAGAGTGCGGGCATCATGCATCATCCCGGGCCCTGGTGGCAAAGGTGTTCCGGCATGGGTTCTACTGGCCCACTGCGTTGCAGCAAGCAGAAGATATTGTCCGGAAGTGTGGGGGATGTCAGAGATTTGCTCACCGGATACACATGCCGGCGTCAGCACTAAAAACAATCCCCATCACTTGGCCATTTGCAGTATGGTGTTTGGACATGGTCGGGCAATTCAAACCGGCAAGGGGCAACATGACACATATACTGGTGATGGTGGACAAGTTCACTAAGTGGATAGAGGTCAAGCCAATCCGGAAGTGCGATGGACACACCGCTGTGCAATTCCTGAAAGACATCATCTTGAGATACGGATACCCACACAGCATTATTACAGATAATGGAACAAACTTTGCTGTGGGAGAATTCGCTCGATTTTGTGCTGAGAAGGGAATCCGGCTAGATGTAGCATCAGTTGCACACCCAGAAGCAAATGGGCAAGTCGAAAGGGCAAATGCCTTGATCTTGGCCGGCATCAAAGCTCGTTTGATCGAACCACTGTTGCAAACTCCAAGATGCTGGATAGAGGAATTACCGGCAGTACTATGGGGTCTCCGGACCACTCCGAATAGATCTACCGGATACACGCCATTCTTCATGGTATACGGTGCTGAAGCAGTACTCCCAACCGACATACAGTATGATTCCCCGAGAGTGACAATGTTCACCGAAACCGAGGCAAAGGAGGCCCGAGAAGATGATGTAGATTTACTCGAAGAGGCAAGAGAGTTGGCACTGTCTCGGTCGGCAATTTATCAACAGAACCTCCGTCGCTATCATAGCCGGAAAGTGCACCCGAGGGTGTTCCGGGAGGGAGATCTGGTGCTGAGGCTCATCCAACGCACGGCCGGAATGCATAAACTATCACCTCCGTGGGAGGGACCTTTTGTGATAAGCAGAGCATTGCACAATGATTCTTATTACCTTGTAGATGCACAAGAGGCTAGGAAAGGTGTAATGGACAAATCCGGTGAGGAAACCAAGCGTCCATGGAATGTAGCTCTACTTCGCCCCTTTTACACGTAAAGGGCTCAGTGTATGTTGTATTTAAATTCTCAAATATCAATGAAACTAAGGCACCCCGGGAGGAACCCGGGGACTGCCTGGTTACGTGCATATCTTGTTATTTTTGTCAAGTTCATTTACTGTTTTCTACCGGCATCCCGGGAAGGAACCCGGGGACTGCCGGATAGCTATCTTATATTTTACTGTGTGCATGCCGGGAAAGTTCCAAATCCGATTCTCAAAGTCAAAGTAATGTATGTCATGTGAAATCATCTTGTGACTCGACTGACGAACGCCGAAATGGTAGTCAAGAGCAAAGAGAGGGAAGGTGGGGAACACGAAAATGGTCTCGGGGACTTGGAGCAGGAACTTATCCGGCATGCTTGTTTTTACTAACGTAGTTGTTTTTTATGTCGGGAATTCGGTTAGTAGGAACTCGGATTGTTTTAAGTAATGTATGCCGTATGTGGAGTTTTGTGACTCGACTGTCGAACGCCGAAATGGTAGACAAGAGCAGAAATTACCTAAGTACGGTAAACATGAAAGGCAATTCGGGAACTAAAAGCTGAGTACAATGACATAAATTGTTCGAATAAATAGTTCACGGTGAAACAGAAATAACATAAGTGTACGATACATCTTGCACCCGGCATCCCGGGGATTTAACGAATTTGCTACTTAAGTGTTTTAAGCAGTAGGGGAAGTAGGCTTCTCGACGGCGACTTCGGGAGCAACGACCTCGGGAGCAGCAGCACCAGCAGCAGCGGGAGCAACTTCGGCTTCGGTTCCGGCGGCGCTACTCGGGACGTCGGGACGCACCTCGGTCTCGGGGGCCTCGGATCTTGGCGGAGTCGCAGCGTCCCGAGGAACCACCTTCTCGGGCGCACCACCGGAAGCAGCGTCATCTTCCTCCGGGACCTCGTCTTCCGCCTCGCCGGAAGCGGCATCATCTTCTTCGGAGTCCTTGTTATCTGATTCAGACTCTGAAGAAACGGTGCTGGCGGTGAAGGCACGGATGCTGGCCCACTTGGCAATGCGGTGCGCCACCTCTTGCCGCTGCTGGATCCTTTCCGGATCGTTGACCCAAGGCGACACCGTCCGCAGGCGCAGGATCGCTGCCAGATCAAGACCTTCGTACCAGCTAAGTACTTGGGTCAAGACCTGGTCCGCACCAGCCCGCGCACCGGAGCGCTTCCAAGCGTGGATGCGACTCCCGGCACCCAGGAGTGCACGCGAGAGCTCCGGAATCGAGAGCTTCCCGCGGATGCTCGGCCACAGTGCGCCGTGGACGTGGATCGCGGCGCTGAGGAGCTCCGTCCCGATAGACCGGAGAGGTACTATCCGGGCCTTCAGGGCGGTGAGGTGATCCTCAATGTCCCAGGCATCCGAGATGGGACCCTTCCCGGCACGCTTCTCTCGGGCGGCGGCAACAGCTTTGGCGGCAGCCTCGCGGGAGTGCTCGAACTCTCCTTTAAAAAGAAGAGCTGTCAAAACGACTAAGTCACAAGAAAAGAAACAGCAAATAAAGGAAGTAACAGGAGAAGAGGGGTGTCGGATTACTCACTGTTGAGATCCCGGTTCAGCACGGTGAGCTCGGTGAGCCAAGTATCAGAACGCGACCGGAGAAGACCCAGCTCGGTCTCGGCGTTATCCGCGCGTGCCACCGACTGGTCCAGGGTCTCCTTCTGCTTGTTGGTCGCCTCGATGAAGCAATTCTTCATCTCGGACGCGGCAGTCTGGGATTTGACCAGTTCGCCATTGAGGCGCGCGATCTCGGCTTGCGCGGTAGCGAGGGCGACCTTTTGGTTTACCGAGATCTTGCGCGCGGCGTCCCGTTCTTCCCGGAGGCGATCTTCGCACTTCTTCGACTGACCGAGTTCAGCAAGAACCCGGTTGAAGATGTTGCGGCGTTGTTGGCTGCACTCCTGATAGCAAGACAAATGAGAAGTCAGTATGGAAAAGATGTAAAAAACCCGGTTGGGAGGATCTCGGGGACTCGGTGTCCGAGTCCTGGATTTTTCTCTAAGATTGGAACCTAGTGATCTGCTATTCGGTGGAATCTAGAGCACTAAGCACCAATCTCGGGGACTAGTGGTGATGGAGCAATTTTTGAAGCAACCTACCCGGTTGGGAGGATCTCGGGGACTCGGTGTCCGAGTCCTGGATTTTTCTCTAAGATTGGAACCTAGTGATCTGCTATTCGGTGGAATCTAGAGCACTAAGAACCAATCTCGGGGACTAGTGGTGATGGAGCAATTTTTGAAGCAACCTACCCGGTTGGGAGGATCTCGGGGACTCGGTGTCCGAGTCCTGGATTTTTCTCTAAGATTGGAACCTAGTGATCTGCTATTCGGTGGAATCTAGAGCACTAAGCACCAATCTCGGGGACTAGTGGTGGTGGAAGGAACAAGTGCATTTTTTGATGAAAGAGGAAAAGCTTACCTCGCTTACTCGGGTGACATCCAGCGCGGCCACCTGGAGAGCATGCAGGGCTTGAGCGCTGCGGCTCGGGCCTGCAGCGTGCAAGTCCCCTGCAGTCTCGGAAGCGTCGGCGGCAAGCCAGGCCTTGTTGAAGTCATCAACAACCCGAATGCCGGAGCCGCCAGCAGCGCGGGTGGCAGCAATGTCCCGGGATCCTGAAGATACAAAGGAGCTGACCGTTGCTCGCAACATCCGCAAGGCTGCAGTAGGGGTCTCGGCAGGAGGCGGTGGTAACGAGGAAAACTTACACGGGCGCAGCACCAAGTCCTGGGAGGAAGATGTCGGGGCAGTTGCAGGCGGGGCAGGAGGTGTTTTCTGCCCAACAATCTTGAGGCGAGACTTGGGAACTTGATCTACTGGCCGGGAGGAGGCTGTAGGCTGCTTCTCCGGGAGGGTCTTGGTCGCGACTGGCCGAGAGGGGCCACTTGCCGCAGGTTGCCGGCGAGGGCTAACGATCTCTGCCTCCAGCCCGGGAACCCGGCGCGGTCTATCCGGAAGAAGAATCTCTCCCGAGGTGGTCGTGGCCTGCACCGCGATCTCGTCGATCACCGGAGGTGCATCCGAGGTCGCGATGCTTGCCGGTGCGGCACCGGAGGCGGCGGCTTCACTTCCTCGAGCAGAAGGGCGAAGAGGTGAAGGAGAGGCCCGAGCCGGGCTGGGAGTCCGAGTTCCCGGATGAGGAGGAACAGCAGGTGTCGGGAGCTCGAGCGTGTCACTGAAAGGAAATGTCTTAGTAAAAGTTGTGGAGAAAACAAAGTCAAATAACATGAGGCAAGAAAGACGTACCCGGAATCCACAAGGGGAGGACCCCTCTGCCGGCGCCGAGGAGGCTTCTCGGTCGTCTGTTTGCTCGGTTTACTCTTCTTGGGGGGGGTTGCCGGAGGTTTCGGCCCCCTCGGTGTCGGAAGCCGCGCGCTTCCGGCTCTCGGCACGTTTGGTCCCGGTTGTCGGTTTCGGAACCACAGCTGAAGCCCAATTCAAAGGGAGAGCATCAATAACATCGAGAATCTCGCAGTCAATCTCATCCTCATCATCCGAAGAAATGAAAACTGCCTCTGGAGTTGAAGGATTACCCGGGGCCTTGACGAAAGGGATGGCGAGGTGGTCCTCGCAGTCGGGATCCTCTCTCGGCATCACGTCCGGTTTCGGGAAGTCCGGCGTGTAATTCCCGTTGACGTGGACGGCGTCTTCTTCGTGTTGACGCTCGAACAACTGCGCAAACAAGTTAGGCCGTGTCGGTGTCCAGGTGAGCGCATGCACGAAGGCGAAGGCACGAAAGACTGATATAAGCACCTGGTCGCATGGTCTTCTTCGACATCCCCCAAGGACCCCCCAAATGTAGTCCTCCGTCATCTCCGTCCGGGCAATAGATCGGACACGACGGACGACCCCCCCCCCCCCCCCCCCGTGGTTTAGCCCAAGGATACTGGTCCTAGTGGGGTCGAAGTTCCCGGACATGTGGCACATCTTGTGCACTCGGTTTTGGAGAGGGCAGACCCGGCGAACAATGAAGCACCGCAAGAGATCATCCCCGGTCATCTTCTGAGTTAGCACGTGCAGAACATCGTGCATGTATTTGATCTCGTCATTGTCGGGAAGATGCTTCCAGCGACGGAATTCGCGCGGAGGACCCATGACGAATTCCGGCAGATTGATGAAGTCCGGGTTCGAGGATCCCAGACCATCTCCCGAGGGCTCCCGGTTCTTCACGTAGAAGAAGCTGCGCTGCCATTTCCGGCAGGACTCTAGTCCCTTGACTATGGGGAATCCGGAGTCCGCGCGAGGGATGATGGTGGCCGCTCCGCAATCGACTAAGTCCTTTATCTTCTGATCCGGATTGGGGATGGCTTGGCGGCGAAGGATGAAATACTTGGCCCAGAGATCCACAAATGGCCATATGCCGAGATACGCCTCCGCGTAGGTGGTGAAGACCGAGAGCATCATGATGGCGTTGGCGGGAAGATGGTGAGGTTGGACGTCGTACGTGTCGAGGAAGTCGCGGAAGAAGGGGCTAGCCGGAAGCCCAAACCCGCGCTCGAAGTGCGATAGGAATACCACGAATTCCCCGGGTTGGGGTTCCGGTGCAACCTCCTCTCCCGGTAGACGGCTCTCGACTTCCGGAGGAATCCGGTGAGTCCGATACAGCTAGTCAAGATCCGACTGCTTCGTCTCGGACCCATCCCAGCACCCCCGAGCACGTTCTTCACCCATGTCGGAGAAGTATGCAGGGGTATCCGGGCTGCTCTGCAGACGCTGCGGCGGTTAGTCGGAGTTAGTCTATCGGAAACGAGGATGTCGGGGCACAAACTGCTAAACACTACCGAGTTGGTGGGAAGCAAGATCTGTCATGTGCTAAATAATCAAAACAAAGGGAGGAAAAATAGCTCGCGCTAAACTCAAACGAGGTACGAATACGGGTGACCAATATGCATCCTAGCGCCACGGTGGTTCATCGCCGTGCACCTCGCGCGCGCCGCTCGAATGTGCTCACCGGCGGCGGCGCAACCGTGCTCGTGCTATGGCACGGCCGGCGTCGGGAGGTTACTCTACCGGAGAAAGGCATCGGAGCGGAGAAGAGCAACTCACCGGTGGAGGAGACCGACGGCGTGTGAGAGGGACGGCGGGGTGCGAGCTCCGGCGAATGGCGAGCGAGACGTCGTGCGGGCGACGAGCGCAGCGGCGGCGACGAGCTCGAGACGGTGAAGGAGAAGAAGAGCGAAGAAGAAGAAGTGAAGGAGACCGTTCCGGTCCCCTTTTATGGGGGGGATTCCGGAGCGGTTTCCGATTTTCCCGCCCACGATCTCCACGATCGTGGGTGGGATCTATTTTGTGCCGCGAGCCACGTGGCACTATCCGGAGCGCTCGATCCGGCCACACCGAGGGCCACACGGCCCCAACGGTTCGATTCCGGATCGGATGCGGCTCCCCGGCGCGGGAACCCAAGCGACACCGTGCGTGCGCAGAAGCACTCGAGTGCGCCTCTGCGCAGACGGGACGTCGGGTGGGCCCTGGCTCGCTGTCTCGAATTCATCGGGAGATCAACGGTCAAGATTTGCTGAGATGGTGCTACCCGGTCGCAGGCTTCGCCTCCCGGTTAAGACCATCTCGGTGAGAAGATCTCGGGATGAATCGACCTCGGCATGGAATAAAAGGATGGTGTCATATGTTCTCGGAAGATGGTTGTTATTAAAGCTGATCCCGCACATCATCCGGGGTCGCTGTGCAGCACCAGCTTCGGGGACTAGTGTCGGGGGGCTGCCCCCCGGGTAGGGGCAGATCCCGGTATATTATAATAAATATCAACAGTGCTTGACCTTTGGCGACAGCAAAGAACACCTCCTGGTGTGCCGAAAGGGCAGCTTGACCCTTGGGCACTGGAAGAGGGCAAAGTGCCTCCTGGCAGCCGCAGGGGTCACCTCTGACAGCTATAAATAGGCACCCCCGACCCTCACAATCGCAGCACAAGCATGAGCGGGTGGTTCCTCTAAGAACTAGCTTCTCGAAGATGTCTTTGCTGATAGGCTAAGACATCTTCGGGAGGCTAGGCCTAGAGTTACTCATCCTGATATGAGTTCGGACATCTCCGGAAAGGATCCCGGACCTGGGACACCGAGGAGGTTCCCGGATGATGGTGTACTCGGCTTTACCGGATAGGTAGTCCGGGTAAGTGCTAACCGGGATGTATATGTCGATCTTGATCTTATGCAGAAGAGGCTCATAGTGGCAAGCGAGGAGGTAGCCGGCGAGAGGGCTCCCGGTAGGCCGTCAACGATCTAGAGCAGGCTTTCCCGTCTATCGCGGGGGGAAGTACCGTTCCGCCTGACACGGAAGCATGGTCACCTCCCGCCTGACACGGAAGCATGGTCACCTCCCGCCTGACACGGGAGCGCGTCAGCCGGTACGACCGTGGTACGACAAGACCTGACATGCCTAGCCCGGCAATCCGGAAAAGGCTATCCGGGATGGGCAAAGACATGTCTTGTCTCTGACAAGGGGACAATGATGATGCAGGACGGCGCCTGCCGTCCTTAACGAGATGATGACGAAGGGGCTACGCCGGATAGCCCGGCGACTAGGTCGCACTAGCCGGTGACGACATCCCGGCTAGGCCTGTCCGGTGGGGCCAAGCCAAATTAGGGTTTCCGGCCCTCCCGGCCGGACCTCTATAAAAGGCGCCATAACTGCTCCTGAGAGGGAGAGACCAACTTCAGAGCCAAAGCTATAGTCACATTTACTCTTAGAGCAGTTATTCCTCTTCACCTTGAGTTCATCTAGTTCTTTGTTCTTCATCCTTTGACAGATCTTGTAGCAAGTTGTAGTCTTTGTACCACCAAGATATAGAGAGGAAAGGCAGGAGTAGGGGTGTTACCTCCTCACGAGGGCCCTGAACCTGGGTATATCGTGTGTGTGCTTTGTGCCTTCGTGCATTTGTTTGTATTTGTTAGATCTTTCTCCTTGCACTCTGTTCTTATTTCCTGTTCTTGGGAGATCTCGGTTCTACCGGGATCCTCCCCGTGTGAGTTATTCAGCTCGCTATCCCTCCCCGGATCCACCAACGTCCATCGGCCCCACAAATTAGCCATCATATGGCATCTGCCGTGACACCACCACGACACAAACCGTGGACCATCCCACCCGACTCAGGCTTAGGTCGGCAACCAAACGCATTCCTCCGCACGGGTGGGATTGTCTGACGAATGCGCCTAGTACGGCGTGGGGCGTGGCGGCGGTGGTCCGTTTACGGAGGCCGGCGGCGGAGTCGTTTTTATTTATTTTGAATAGACGTCGAAGTCGTTGTTGAAGACGAAGCGCGTGCTTGTAGAAGGGCTTTCCGTTTTCTGAGATGGCTTGCCACAAAGACCATTGCCAGTTATAGCGTCTCCCTATCCTGCTATGAACAATCGTCACAGTGATCAATGGCATTGCCGTATTATATTGCACTAGTTAAATACCCGTGCGTTGCTACGGGTAAACAAATTTGACTGAATACCTATCAAACAAATCAACAAATCTAACAATTGTGAGAACTTGCCTGTGGCAAGATGGTTAGGAGGATGGTTGTATCCCCAGCCCACCAAAGTTCAAACCCCAGGTTTGGCGCTGGTGTTTCTCATTTATGCGGAATATTCTTTCAGTGGAAGGCGACGTTCTCGTCGACAGCGAGGCGCCTGTGTTGACTTCGTCAATCTCAAGACCCGCCGGTTCAGTCTCTCGGAGGTGCTCATAGGGGTAGGGTGTGCGTGTGTGCGTTCATAGAAGTGAGTGTGTGCGCGTGTATATGAGCGCTTACGTTGTACTGTGTTTCTTAAAAAAAAATCTAACAATTGTAGTAGATGGTAACAAAGGAACAGAAAAATGATTTGCATCGGCACCTCTCTCCTAAGCATAACCATGGTAAGAGATGGATATATATAGAAAAATCTTACACGCTGTGAGGTGCACGCGGCAAAACAGATCTCAGACCAAAGACCAACTGCAGGAAAACAAATATCAGAAAAAAAAGTGACTGCATCTACATACTACAGTCTTATATATACATCACGAGGAATCCAAAAGTCAGCTTACATATAGTTCATGAACTTCAGTTGGTCTTCTGCAAACCCGCTCACTTAAATTCCTGAGCATGCGACTGCTAAAAAAATATGACTCTTTGCATCATCTACGTACATGTTGTATCACCTAATAACATAAGAATTTGTAAACATCAGTTCACATGATAAAGTAAAATATTAAATGCAGATTAGGTTTCTCATTTCATGATATGTGAAGCAAGCATTAGATTGTGTGCCCGCATACTAAGTAGTCTGGACATAAAACATATGCCAATGCTGAGTGAAAAGCATTTTATAATAGCAGGAGTCTCTTCAGAAACTTGGTCAAGGCTCCATATCAAATTACTGTATCAAGATGTAAGAAATAGCCAGATTATCTACATAGCAGGAGCCCATTGCAACAACCAATATATTCTCGCATGATTCTCAATAGATGATAGTATTTGAGTGTGAAAAAGGGTTAATTTAAATGGAACCATCAGGTGCTTCCTTGGAAAAATATATATTTTCTTAGAACTCTTTGTTTCTCATTTAGCTATGGTTTGTTGATACAAAACTTAAGATCTCTCGGCTAGTAAATCACACATTTGTCCAAGCACACAAGCACCACCGTGCAAGAACAAACATCTCTTAGGCTAGTAAATCACACAACAGTAGTATGCTACTTCTGAATCCTTGCATGATGACTTCCGCCATGCACCATGCCTCTCACTTGTTTTTCTCGCTCAGCTTCAGGCTGATCCCTTCAGGGCTTCAAGGGAATCCTCTCACTCTGAGCAGACGCAGCCTACTATTCGCAACAACACTGATACTCAGTTCTAGCTCCGCCATGCCACAGTTCTTGCAGAGCTTTACCATCCTTCCCACTTGAGACCATATCCGGGGCATTTAGATAGCTACTTCAGTTAAATGCAAAATATAGCAACACCAAATTAGATTAAAATGGTGAGAGTTCTTTATGAAACTATTCAACATGTACTGAGTAAGATACTAATCACTAAGCCGCCTTTGAAACTAAATCACAGTGGCATGCAGGTGACAAACTTACAAATTGTTACCTTTGAAATTAATTCATCTCTACTACAGTCTATAGAGAGCTGAATTTAAACATGGGCAGGATTGAACTTCTGGAATACTTAAGTAAATGCAGCCTTGTTGATGCCATCATGGATGCCTGAATGGTTAAATTATAGTGTGCCAAATATGGCTCGGAATTTAATCAGACACTTGTATATCGGGTTAGCATCTATGGGCAGCTAGCTGCTGTCAGCAAATTCAGAGAGGCGGCAATACCTGACGAGAAGGTGGGCTGGAGCATCTTGGGTGCGCTAGCTAAAAAATCCCCTGTCATTGCACCCGTAGTGGCCTCCGCTGCCTCGCCGGTGATGCAGATGCCGACGAGGGCGCCCCACTAAGCTGCAACTGATTTTACGACATCTATACATCCTAGAAACATAAGTCGAGAGCTGTAGAATGAAGTTTCACGGAGAGATGGGACTGAGGAAGGAGACATGACCAGGTTGCGTCTGCTACCTGAGGCTTGTTGGGCTGTGTGTGAGCAGTCGGGACAGAAGAAATAATCAAAGGGGGATTTATATTGCATCTGATAGCCTTTGATATCATTCCCGAGATGCTCCTGCACAAGCCGGACTACGACACGCTCGTTGACACCTGGTCGCTCGGATGCGTCATGGCAGAGATGCTCACCTAGGAGACGATGTTCCTTGATGATGAAGACGAGGACGAGACCATAGTTGACGAGGTAGTCCAGCTCTCGAGTATCTTCAGAGTGTTGGGCACACCGGACGAGAAGACGTGGTCGGGGTTTAGGTCGCGGCCGGAGCTGTGGGCGGCGGCGGCGGGGTTGGTGGGGAATGGGCGGAGGCGAGGACCAGAGGACAGAGGAGTTTGTGTTTCAGAGAAAATAACGCTTAAGGATAAGTTATGGAATGCGGGTTGTTTTCCAGAAAGTCAGAGGACTGAATTGCAAAAAAGCCACGACGTACGACCGGTGTCCCCAAGCCATATTATATAGTAGAGATTTTTGTCTTATGTATACTCCATGCAAAAAAAAAAGTTGTCTTATGTATACAGATCAACAATGGGAAGAAGCGGTATATATGCAGTGTATAAGGGTAGGGTTCCAGCCTTTCAGGACTCTACCACGATTGGGAGGGCTGTGTCAAGCAGTTAAACGAGTTCAAGGGCAACATCTATATGGGCAGTGGCGAAGCTAGAGTATTTGGCCATTGGGTTCACTTCCCCTATTTATGGTGTAATATTTCACTAATAGAAGTGATTAAGACTAGAGTAGTGAAGGATTTAGAAATTTTATTGGGTTCATATGAACCCAATCGTTGTATGGCAGCTCCGTATATGGGCTACATGAGTAAAGAAGAGGCGCAATATAGATACTTGAACCACCTTTAAGAGGAACAGAGTAACCACCTCGGAGAGTCATCGTCATCCCCATCCTTCTCATTGTCATTGTGGTTCTCTTCCATGTTCTCGTTGTTTAGATGACTAGCTACTTGTCTATTTCAAGCTTGCCAGCTCTAAACTTGTGATATTTCGGCTTATAAGACGTGAACCTGTCAATTAGGCTTGTAATGCATATAATGAACCTATAATTTGGTCATTTGTCTTATTTATACTACTACAACTGTGTATTTATACCATTACTGTCATTTATATGTTAATATCATTTATACCTGCTGGAATACGGTATTGCAGGAAAACAACTAAAACATCAAAATATACCGCTAACCCTGTAGGTATAGATATCGCTGACACGCGGAACACTCACACAGATGTACGATCAGAAGGTATAGATCGCTGACACGCGGAACACTCACACAGATGTACGATCAGAAGGCTACTACTGATGTACGGCTTGTCCGTCAGCGGCACGGTGGACTACCTCTGCAATAAGTTGCACTACGCTGAATTGCGCCCGCACGATCAGCGGTAGCCAAATTACGCATATCGCATGGCAGCGGTATCATTTTCTGTAGTAGTGATGCACAATCACAATGGTTAAAAAAGTACGGGGGGTAATGATGGTGTATTAGTATTACGGTTTGGCTTCGCTGATCAACGTGTGGCAGGCAGCAAAAAGTCAGTAAATTGGATGATGTATTAGCATTATGAATCGGCTTCGCCTCAATAATTTTTAATAAATATCTTGAAAGGTGTATGTTGATCCACATTCTTAGTTGCGTGCATTGGTTGTTTTCGGTGCTACGGGCTCGGTTTCACCTCGATGACTATCAAAGTATGAGCTATTAGTAGTACAAAGGAACTTGTACAAACTACATAGAAAAACATAGAAAAACAGTATACACATTAACACAACTGGGAGTAGATAATATATAGATGACGATATAAAAACTACACAGAACAGGTAGTATAAACTAAAATAACACAAAATACAAAAGTATACGGACACTACTAGTACACCTACACCAAAAATAATGTAATATTACTGGAAACTGGGAGTACATAATACTGGTATACGAACTACATAGAAAAGAAGTACAAACTACATAGAACATGAAGTATAAAAATACACAAACACATGTACTGTATAGTTTTTTTTAATAAAAACACACAAAACATGAAATCCAAAAGTTAAGGGCCTTTTTTGAGTTAACCATCCGAGGAGGTATGGGCTAGTTACCTAGTTGGGCCACGTAGAGTAGAGAGCGATTGACATGGGCTGTTAGGCTGAGCCGGTGAATAATGTCTCCTCTTCTTATTTCCTGTTTTTATATATACAGTGTATAATACTAGTTTTTAGTAAAAAATACTCCATCTATATCAAAAAATAAGATATTTTAGCTTTTTTATCCACATGTATCTAGATGTATTAGTACAAGGTTGAATGAATCTTTCATTTAAACATGTCTACACATATGTGGATTAAAAAAGTCGAAAACATAAAATGTTCATCTGAATATATTAAATTAAAGTGGGCCCGCCTCAGCATACCTACTTACGTCAATGCCAGTTCACACACTGACACACATGATATACATACTGTACATCCGAACGAATCTTTCATATGTTCAAAATGCTGTGATGATTAGTGGGGTCGGGACGATGGGCGCGCCTATTTGTGTGGAGCGCCCGTGAACCAAGAGAGACTACGTCTTGATTCCTGTCAGCTCTGCCATTGGTTCGGTCACTTTGATTTCTTTATTTGCACCTCATGTACGTGTGTGTCTTATAATTTCTTTACAAGTAAGGTCCCGTTTGAAACACAGGAAATAAAAACGTAGAAATAGAAAAAATATAGAAATCGAGATGTTATGTTTCCTGAATTTCTATAGGAATCAAAAACACAGGAAATTTTTCAAAGTGTCCGTTTGGATGTCATACAGGAAAAACACAGGAATTGTACACATAGGAAGATTAAAATATGAGGTGAGACCTCATGTTTATTTTTCTACAAAATTCCTACGGAATAGCCTATCCCATAGGAATTTCAAAGGAATCCAAATGTCCTATTCCTTTATTCCAAACAACACCATAGGAAAATTTCCTATAAGATTCCTATCCTCCAAAATTCTTATGCAATTCCTTTGTTCCAAACGGGAACAAGAGCCTATTTGACTCACACAGAAACATGCATACGGTTAATTAACGTAAGAATACAATGCTAGGGCATGTGAACCCTATTTTTTAAGAGGACTTTTACAATACCCCTAATTTAATAGGATCCGTCCATTTTCCTTAATCCAGTGGTCCTCGTGATATGGTACTCCACGTTTAGCCCCATGGAGTACCGGCTCTAAACCTCACGAAAACTGATGGAGTACCTCCACCGGAGGGGGAAAGGGTAAGAATTTGTCTCAAGTTTTCTGGGCATATATCTCCTGTATCAAACCTAATCCATGGACCGGTGGTGCCGTGGTTGTGGCATAAAGGAGAGAAGGACTCGTTCTCGGTCAGGTCGAGGCGGCCACAACGGTGTGATGGCGGTGGTCTGACGGTGGTGTGGGTGTTCTCGCCCGGCGGCGGCGTGATTAATGGGAGGCGGGGGACGATTTAGCTGGTCATCACCTCCATACTGCTCAGTCAGTTCATCTTCTTGTAACGTCTAGAGCATGTAACGCCCGAAAATCGGTACTATGTAGATTTAAGCGATCCCACCGAAATCCGCATAATAACGATTTTTGGTCGCCCACCAGACATAATGTGCACGCCGAAACATGCGCATTATGTGGGTGGAATTATGATAACATTATAACAGTTCTGATACATCGACAAATACAACAAAGATATAATTACAACAACGAATCGAACGAGTCAAGATACAAAAGATACAATACAAAGATACAAATGACAGCGGAAGCAAAAATAGTATCGGACTACGGATAAGATGCAAATTGGACTAAGAGTCCTAAATATAAGCGATGGCGCCATATCCCTGCCCAGCCAAGCCGGAGGGATTCCCAAGCTAACGTCATCAGACTTCAAACCTGTTAACTGCACATAAAGCACATCTCAAAAGAGGGTCAGGGCACTCCCTGGCAAGCAAAACCGACTTGCCTAATTTCTACACCATCTCCCAAAATATAGGGGAGGTGAACTTAGCGGCAGCAGCACTAGCAACCTAAAGAGACACGCTTCAACTTCCGTCTAATCAGAGAGGGATAAGAGAGCGTATAAGATAAACATCTACAACTAACACCAAACATAACCCATTCTCTGATTAACCCCCTCAACCAAGTATGAGGAAGCAATTCGAGAATACTCACACATTGAACAATTTTAGTTACAAGTTATTGTGAAAGTAATTCTATATTACTAGTCAGGTTAATTAACAATGATTAGGTGTAAGTTGTCTATGATCTTATTAGCCAGCATCATCACCAAGTCGTCCATAACCGTGGACACGGCTCATCGATAAGATTATACCTTGCAGGGGTGCACTACTGGACCCGTACTCGTTCGATCAACCCCAAAAGCAAAGCCAGAAGGTAGGGCATGTCAACACGGCAAATCTCTTCTCTACAACCCATCCAGGGAACCGCATGATTGTGTGCACGGCTAATAAGGTCCAGTGCCCGCGGGATCGACCTTCATAGCACTCTAAGAACGTGCCACCCTATATGAGAATCGACTACTCCATCATCATGAGATCGTTAGGTAACCATATGCATGCATCAAATGGAAAGCCCAAACTACTTGCGGCGCCCTGGATAAGAAGCGGATTAGATCGAATCCGCGGGGGGCTCCATAGGGCCTCCCACAAGCGGTTAGTGCGCTCAAAATTGGATCCCAGGACAAGAACTGAGTTCCTAGGTCGACACTTAGCAGAACAAAGCACCTCGCAAGGCCTTCCGCCGGTGCCTTATCTTTTAATTATAATACCCCAATATAAGACAACATTTTATTAAGGTAGAATAACCTATCATGCTAAGCAGGTGAAATAAATAATACATACAGACGACTCGCACAAACAACTCTAAGCATGCGCTACGACTCGCAAGGCTAACAGATAAACATACAACAGGTTATGGGATGTGGGGGGTGAAGCTGTATCGGCTGCAGGATAAACATATGATGGGATCGCAATTCAAGAATCGTAACTAGGATAGCATAGATCAAAAAGGCAAGGATGAAAGACAATGTATAGGTAAACAAGCAAACTTTGCTTGCCTGGAATCCCGCATGGAAGCAGATCTTGTCGTTGCTCACACATCTCAACGTCTTATCCACGAAGAAGCAACAAACACTGGAAAGCGTAAAAGATGCAATTTACAACTACGGCAAAAGATCCAACATGATCATACGAGAATGATGTATGGCATGGCAAGATGCAACACAATGCAGGTAATCCAAATTAAGCGGGAAAGCAACCCCGACAATTAATATTTAGGTGCAAGTTATTTATCTACTCAACAATATTAAATGTTGGTTAACATGGTAATACATGGCATGGGTGATCCAATTAAATTAAATGGAATAGGGCATTATATATTTATTACCCCTAACATTCCATATTTAATTATTTAGTTGCAATTAACAAATTATACTAAGCAATTAAAATAACAGATGCAAAATGGCATATTAATATTCATTGCATTTTTATGATATAAAAACATATAAAGATTGTATTATTTGGAGTTATAGAATTAAAGTTATTAACAAATTAAGATTAGGGGTGTTTCTGTAAATAGCAGGGACCTGTTGGTGATATAAAAATAATAATTGTGAGGGCTATAGTGAGAGAACCAGAGAGCAGGGGGCTCTGGGTAAAAATCCCAGCGCCTCTGTCTCTGGCGTGTGGGACCCATTCGTCCAGAGAGCTAAGGGAAAATAAAATGGGGGACTTTTATTCCCGACGGCCGGGTTCGAACTCGCGCCCACGCGCGCGCGGTGGAGATCTGTGCTGCTAGCCACTCGGCCCGGGTTTGTGTTGGTGTTAGAAGTAGTCTAGGTTTGTTTTTAGATGGTAGCCAGCGCTCGAACTGACGAAACTGAAAGAGGTGTTATCTGACGAAGAACACAAAGAGCAGCGGCGATGCGTTTCTCGCCGGCGGCGACCAAACAGCGGCGGCGCCGCTGCGGGCGTGGGTGTACGAGGTGCGGGGATGTCGTGTGCGTGCTCGAGGCCGAAAAAAAGGCACCTCTTTTCCCCGTGTCCGAGCTGTTCGTGCTCGTGCCCGTGGTGGCCGTGGCGGATGCGGAGGAAGTCGGCGGCGGATACGTTGATTCCGCCGGCAAAAGGAGAGGGGGAAGGCGGGGATGGGTCCGGAGGCTCACCGGGAGTGTTTCGGAGGAGCAGTTCGTGCTCGGGGAGGACAGGGCCGCCGGAATCAAAGACGAAGGTCCGCCGGCCGCGGGGGAGACGAGGACGAGGGCGACGGCCGCGGCGGCTTCGAGTCCAATTTCTTCTGGAAAAAAGGTCGAGGACGACCCGGCGCACCTCCTGGGACCTTCTGCTGGCCTTCGACGGCGATGGAGAAGAGGCCCAGCGGCGTAGTGCTCTCCGGCGTGTCCACGGTGGGGAAAAAACAGTGGAGGAGGAGAGGAACAGAGAGAAGGGGGGCGGGTGGCGGCGCTGGGAGGAGAGGGAAGGGGGAGTTAGGGTTCAGACAGAGAGTGAGGTCTTAAAGGGGGGGAGCAGGTGGGAGGGGAGGCACGTGGTGGGGGCGCCATGGGTGGCCTTGCTGGAAAGCGAGCTCTACTGACCGTATGGGGAAGAAGGGAAGGGGATAATGGGCTGGGCCAGGAGAGTTGGACTGGGTCAGGAAGAATAGGCCCAGCTGAGTATTTTTTTCTCCCTGTTAAAATTTCCTTTGCTTTAAACTTTTCTGTTTTATGTTTTTTTTAACAAAATAGAAAAAAAAAGATGTATAGACTTTTGGAAATTTATAGTTTCAAAAGTACACAATTAAGATATAAATTTGAATATTTGAAAAGAATTTAAATATCACATTTAAATTAAATTGATTTGCATTTAGATTTAAAATGGAAAAGAATTTAAATGGAGTTGAATTTAAATGCAATAATTTAAATTAAGATTGACAAATGCAAATGATGCATGATGATGTCATGTTGATGCAAAAAAGAAAAACAACCAATTTTCTAATTGGGAAAAATCCCGGGGCGTTACAGAGCATAAACAAGATGGGTCGTGATCTGCGCACCCCGCTCATGCAGATGGACGCCCACGGCTGCTTGCCCCCAACGTCAACAGTACGTATGTGGCAGCGTCGACGTTCTAATGGGGATCGACGGGTCCTGCTTAGATCCCGAATTCCTGATGGCACTCCTAACTTCCGACCTGTTCCAAACCATCATATCTCGCCATGGACGTGGTAGCAAGAAACAGACACGATTGGTGCCGACGTCGTAGCCTGGCAGCAGCAGTGTTCTTGTGAATTTCCATTCCACGTGCTTTATCTTATCGAGCAGGTTTTACGACGATGAGAGAGCCGTTGGAGGCGATTCCAAAGGCGATCTCGCCGTCGGCCGAGACGCCCGTCGGAGGTACGATCGGAAGAAGATCGCGAGGAGAGGCGGGTTGGGGAGGCCGGTTCTGGGCTCTTTCCCCAGACTCGTCTAGCGAGGAGGACGCGGAAGACGGAGGTGTGGAAAAATCGGATGATAGGTATCGCCGTCAAACGCTGGAACAGTCATGCGGGACTCCTACTCCATGCCTAAATCAGATGGAATCGATGTCTTCGGCGAAGATCAAGCGTCGTTTGGAGAAGAGGAGGAATCAGAGGTTTGCATCTCACTGTTTTTCTCAATTATCTCCTTTTGCAGCGGAGAGACAAGGTGGAGTATCTAGGTCGCGACGTTTTCGTACGCCGCGAGTGCCGGTTCTGGAACCTTCGGTGTTCGTAGAGGATCTAGATGGCGGTGAATGGACGACGGTTGTTCGTCAACGTCGTCCGTCGCCGGCATTGGTAATTGCGGCCAGATCCCACGGTCCAAAATTTCAAAATCTTGATAACCAGAGGAAGAAGAAGCCCTTCGTGGGCTGGGTCTCAAAAAAGCTCAGTATGCATGGCCTGCTAAGGATCGGATCGGGCGATCGAACGTCTTATCGACCAGGAGTTAGTCTCCGTGGATTGTTAGGTTTCTTTTGGCATTCCACGAGTGCGGCGGCGATGTCCTCGCGTGATGTAGCGCGCGGAGGAGGAGACCATAGGCGGGGCGGTGCTGGCCGAGGTGCGTTGCCGCCGTTCCGATTCAGCTCGTATGACGCGGGCGGCACCAGCGGCACAGCAGGTCAGGGGGAGAATCAGGCAGCCGGACGAGCAAACTTTCAGGGGATCCATGGCGATGGCTTTGCGTCTGGCCATGGAAACTTTCATGCGGGTGCTGGTTTTGCTGGCCGCGGTAGACGAGGAGGTTACAAAGGACGCCGTTTTTTCGAAGGCCGCGGCGGCTACCAGGCGGGTCGCGGAAGCTATGGTCAAGGTGCCATGGATTTCGACCGTGGGCATGATCGTATGGCCTATGGGTAGGGAGGTGCGGGAGCTCACCGTGGATACGGCAATGGTGCTGGCTATGGCAATGGTGCTTGCTATGGGAATGGTGGTTATGGCAGGAACGACAATGGAGGAACTGGCAATGGTTATGGAGGTGCTGTTTCGTATGGGTATGGAGGTACAGGAAGAGGTAGAGCTGATAACCGGGGTGTCCGCGGCCGTTTTGGCGAAGCAAATTTTAACCAGAGGGTTGCTGCTGTGGTTCCGACAATGCCTCCGGCTGTGGCTCAGGTGAAGCAACCGCCGGTTGCTCCTGTTACTCAAACGGCGACGAGTGTGGCTGTGGCGGAGCCGAAGGCCGTGGCGACTTCGATGTCGGTACCCGTGGCAAAAGCTGATTCGGTTTCTGCAGATCAACTCGCAAACGCGTTAGCTGAGGTTGTTCCGAAGAAGGGAAAGAGGTGTTACAAATGTGGAGTGATGGGGCACCGTTCGAAGGATTGCTCAGTTGATATCTGTGACATTTGTGAGGGTCTAGCTCACGGTGATAGTGATTGTCATTTGTTGACAGCGCCGAAGCCGCAGATATGCACGCATGGGTATGCGCATGCGGAGCTGATTTTCTTTGAGTTTCCTTGCACTAAGTCTTATAAACCACGGATGGAAAATGTTCGACTTGCTTCAGTCGTGGTAACTGGAGGGGATTTGAGCATCCCGAAGCTCATCTCTCAGTTACAAAGATTGGTTCCTTCGGAAGATTTTGTTTGGCATGTGATTCAGAAGGGCCATAATGTTTTTCAGGTGCAATTTCCTAATAGGACTAATCTACAGAGCCTTAGCATATTTGGTACTTGTCGGGTTCCAAACAGCAATTGTGAGATAACTGTGGATAGTTGGGATCAGATTCCTGAACCTATGGACACCCTTCCAGAGGTGTGGCTAAGAGTATCGGGTATTCCTAGGTCTCATATTGGTGACTTTTTAGCGTTGTGGGCTGTGGGTGATATGTTTGGGAAAACACTGAAAGTTGACATGGCATTTACGAGAGAGCATGGGGTTCTTTGGATCTTGATTGGTTGTTTATGTCACTCAAGGATTCCTCGTCACTTTCCTTTGTTGATCAATAAAGGTTTCTATGATCTGACTATCGAGGTGGAGGGGTTGGAAGCACCGGTTGATCACGATGTGGAGATGACAAAATCTAATGATGATGATGATGATAAGAAGAATAACAATGATGATGACATGGGAGATGACTTTGCGGAGGCTTGTGCTAAATATGCACCAAGAGTAACAAAGACGGTAAATACAGAGAAACAAAATGCTAATGATGATGATAAGATTGTGGAGGACACTACTCCTGTTTCTTCGGTTAAAATGGGTTTGGTTTTTTCTCCGACTGTCAGACGGGATTTTGATATGGCTAGAAAGGAATTTGCGGCGCTTTTAGCTGCCTCGGTAGAGAAAATGCAGCGGGAAGTATTGTCGGTGACTGATACACACTTGGGGGGCTCGGCGTTGGAAGACACTATTCCGAACCAAGGGTCTGGAGCTGCGATGGGCGACATGGCGAGTACGGATGGGAAGAGTACGTTGTCTACTTGTTTATCTGATGTGGTTTCGGTAGAGACGGGTGTGGTGACGCTGGCTTCTTATTGCTCTGGACGGGTGGCCGACACGGCTGTCTCAGCTTCGTGCGAGAAAGAGACACAACGGACTGCGATGACTTGGACTACATCACTACCCAGCTCTTCGGAGGCTGCTTCCGGAGGCTGTGGCGGGGGCGCGATGCGGACAGCCAACTGCTCTCCCTCCCCAGGCGTGGGTGGGGGATCGAGTGTGCTGGCTTTTCCGGTTTTTCACACACCCGCACCCATCATTCAAACGGCTGGGGTGATGGCGAGTGGGGATGTGAGACAGGCGGTGGTGGATTTCGGTGGCGTCCCGGATGTAGAGGCGCTAGGTCTCCGGTCGAGTGAGAGGATTCGTTCCCAGCACAACGCGGACGACACCCAGTTGGGACGTGTTATGGAGTTGGCAAATCGTCGAGATTTGGCTCAAGGTAATAAAAACGTTTCCTTGCTTTCGTTTTCAGATAAGCTTATTTCAGAGAGGGCATCTACACTGGGAGTTTCGTTAGGTGTGTCGGAATCAGCTGTTATTAAGGCTGCACAGTCTATTAAGCAATCGGAATTGGATAGAACCGTGAAGGTGATTCAAAATAACTTGCATCGGCAGTTAGAGGACCTTGTAGATAGTCTTACTCTTAAAACAATAGCTAGCCTAACGGAAGACTTGGTGGATGTGTGTTTTGTGGGTGATTTAGATGACCAGTTAGTTTGCCCGGTTACTAAGGATAAAGGTAGGAAAATAAACAAAAGAAAAGATTACTCGTGCTCTAATAAAAGGAGGAGTGCACGCATTAAAATAAAAACTAAAATTACAGATGCATGATTTAAAAGGATTATTTTGGAATAGCGAGGGTTTTCGTGACCCTGGAAAACACTTCTTTGTGCAGGAGACAATTAGAGAGGAAAGATTAGATTTTATAGCATTATCGGAGAATGGTAGATCTAACTTTGCGACACCATTCCTTAATCATCTTGCGAGTGGTTTAGACATTTCGTGGTTTTGTCTACCGCCGCGAGGCCGATCGGGGGGCATGCTCATCGGGATTAATATGACTACTATTCAGGTTAACGATGTAGATGCAGGCGACTTTTGCATTAAGCTAAAACTTAAATCTAAGCATGATGGGTTTCAGTGGGCGCTGATACCGGTGTATGGTGCGGCTCAAGATGAGTTCAAACCCCAATTTTTATCAGAGTTAGTTTGGTTATGTGCGAATGAACCATTACCGGTGATGGTGGGTGGGGATTTCAACACAATCCGAAAACCTGAGGAAAAGAATAACACTATTTACAATCCGAGGTGGCCTATTATGTTTAATGCGATAATTCGGAGTTTGGAGTTGAAAAAAATCGATTTAACGGGTAGGAAATATACTTGGGCTAGTAGACGAGAAAATCCTACCTTTGAGAAACTTGATAGAGTACTCGTGTCCACCGAGTGGGAATTAAAATTCCCATTAGTCACTGTGCAAGCGTTGGCGCGTACGACCATACGCCACTTCTGCTTGACTCAGGAGTGCGAGCTCATGTTGGAAATAATGCTCAATTTTCGTTTGAATTGTCTTGGCTTCGTCAAGAAGGTTTTTATGAAATGATTGCTAAGGAATGGGCGAGTCCGGTCGGTGGTGGTACACCAATTGAGGTGTGGCAGAACAAGATAAGACATTTACGTCGGTATTTAAAAGGTTAGACTAAAAATTTGAGTGGAAGATATAGATTAGAAAAGAAACGTTTGTTGCGTTTAATTGATGAATTGGATGTTAAAGCAGAAACTTTTTTTCTTTCGCCGTCGGAGCGTGTAAGACTAAAAGAGGCAAATGATCACATTTGTTGCCTTAGACGTGATGAGGAGACTAAATGGGCACAAAGGGCTAAGGTAAAATACATCCAAGAGGGAGGTAGTAATACGAAATATTTTCATCTAATTGCAAACGGTAAACATAGAAAGAAAAAGATCTTTCAGTTAGAGCAAGAAGAAAGAACCATAGTGGGGGAAACAAATTTAAAAACATACATCTCGGAGTATTATAAAAAACTTTTTGGTGAGTCGGCACCAAGTACCATCTCGCTTGATGAAAGTGTACATCATGATATACCGCAATTAACGTCTGAAGAGAATGACATTCTTACAGCTGATTTCTTAGTGAAAGAAGTGTATGAGGCAATCTCGCAGATGGAGCTGAATAAGGCGCCGGGGCCTGATGGCTTTCCAGCTGAGTTCTATAAAACCTTTTGGGAGGTGATTAGATAGGACTTAATGGCTATGTTCGGCCAACTTCAACAAGGAAATTTACCCTTGTAAAAGTTGAATTTTGGAGTGATCACGCTGCTACCAAAAAAAGAAAATGCGGTTCAAATTCAACAATACAGACCGATCTGCTTATTAAACGTAATCTTCAAAATCATTACAAAAGTAGGTACTGATCGTATTACTGAAATTGCACAAAAGGTTACCCGACCAACGCAGTCGGCTTTTATGCCAGGTCGTCACATTCTAGAAGGGGTTGTGGTCTTGCATGAAACCATCCATGAGCTTCATCGGAAGAAAATGGATGGGGTAGTTTTTAAAATTGATTTCAAGAAAGCTTATGATAAAGTTAAATGGCCTTTCCTCCAACAAGCTTTGCGTATGAAAGGATTCTCACCTAAGTGGTGTGAATGGATTATGCAATTTGTTCAGGGACGAAGTGTTGGGGTGCGGGTGAATGATGACATCGGTCATTATTTCCAAACCAGAAAGGGATTACGGCAAGGTGATCCGTTATCCCCTATGCTTTTCAATATTGTTGCTGATATGTTGGCTATTCTTATCGCAAGGGCGAAGGAAGATGGTCAAATAGGAGGTCTGATCCCTCATTTGGTTGAGGGAGGCCTGTCGATATTACAATATGCTGATGATACGATTTTGTTTATGGAGCATGATGTGCACAAAGCACTAAATATGAAGCTCATCTTATGTATTTTTGAACAACTTTCGGGACTTAAGATCAATTTTCATAAGAGTGAGGTGTTTTGCTTCGGCAAAGCGAAGGAAGAGGAAGACCAGTACAAAGAAATTTTCGGTTGTGGCACTGGTTCTCTACCCTTCAAATATCTTGGTATTCGTATTCATTATAGGAAACTTTTAAATTCTGAATGGTATCCAGTTGAAAGCCGTTTCGAAGGCAAACTTGGATGCTGGAGAGGGAAAATGCTCTCCTATGGTGATCAATTGGTACTTGTTAATTCCGTTTTAACAAGTCTACCGATTTTTATGTTATCATTTCTGGAAATACCCATAGGGGTAAGAAAGAGACTAGACTTTTATCGATCAAGGTTCTTCTGGCAGAGCGATGAAAACAAACGCAAATATAGGTTACAAAGTGGAATATTATTTGCCGACCAAAGGATCAGGGCGGTCTTGGAGTGAAAGTGCTAGAACTCAAAAATAAATGTTTACTCAGTAAATGGTTGTTTAAACTTTTAAATGAGGAGGGGGTTTTGCAGGAGCTTCTGCAAAACAAATACCTTCATAGCACAACACTTTCAAATGTTGAGATGCAACCGACTGATTCACCCTTCTGGAAAGGTCTGATGAGAGTCAAAGATGAGTTTTTGCGAGAGGTTCTTTTCAAGTAGGTAGTGGAGAGGCAACAAGGTTCTGGGAAGACATTTGGTTAGGAACTACCCCGTTGAAAGATCAATATCCATCGCTTTATAATATAGTGCAACATAAGTACGTTTCGATACATACTGTGATGCATAATGCACCCCCGTTGAATATGAGTTTTAGGAGAACTCTTACAGCGAACAAATGGGATATGTGGTCTCATTTATGTTTGCGCTTGATGGATATTACTTTGAGTGATCATTCAGATTCTTTTCGCTGGAAACTAACTCAAACTGGAACCTTCACAGTGAAATCGATGTATGAGGATTTGATAAATGGACATACAAGATTTCTTAAAACTTATTTGTGGAAGTTAAAGATACCACTAAAGATAAAAGTTTTATGTGGTTTCTTGATAGAAAGATACTCCTAACCAAAGACAACCTAGCAAAACAAAATTGGATTGGTAATTTAAATTGTCCCCACTGTGGTTCAGCTGAGACTATAAACCATTTATTTATTGAGTGCCCGTTTGCTAAACTTATATGGCGAGTTGTTTTTTGTACATATAATATTCCGCCTCCTACAAATATTTCTAATATGTTTGGAAATTGGTTAAATGGGATTGACAAAAAGACGAAAGCTAGGATACGTATCGGCGTCTCCACTATTTGTTGGTCTATTTGGCGTTGTAGGAATGATATAGTTTTTAACAAAAAGATTGTTCTAATGTTCTACAGGTTATTCATTTGGCGGCGCACTGGATCAGACTATGGGCTTTCCTGCTTCCTTCGGACCAGCGGGACCTCATGTAGTTTGGGTGCACGCGCCTACTTATGGTGGCACATGATTTTTTCTCCCAACTCACGTGGCGGCATACTAGTCGACTTTTGTAGTCACTTTTTTATCGCTTTTTACTCTATGAGCTTCCATTCACTTTTATGCGTTTAGAGTTGTAATTTGGATGTGATACTCAAACTATTACGTTGTTTTAATAAATGGTTGTGTGCATCGCTTGATGCACAGGCCGGGACTACCTTTTTTAAAAAACAAAAAGTCCAACATGCAGTTTTGACCGTCATAATAATATTTCTGTTGCACAACACCGTCATAATAATTTAACACAATTGCCCTTCATCATGGATGGTCAGACCGACCTGGTACTCCACATCACGATTTTGTACTCCACATCACGATTTTGGAGTACCCAGGTACCGTAAAATTAGATTTGTACAGAATTAGAAGCTTATAGAAATTTTCCTCTAAAAACCGTTTGATTTATCAGATCATATACCATGTGAAAAATGCTCACATGAATCAAGTGGTCCATTCTTAATAAGAAAAAAACACGTGGTCTGACCTCATGTATTTTCTTCACCATGGTAAAAGGAACTTACTCTTCCCATAGAATTTAATTTAGATATGCCATGCAAACCCTATTGGTTTCCTGTTTCTATACTTTTCATATCATATGACTGAAAGGAGCACTGCAGAACGAAAAATGTAGGAATTGGTAGAAGTAGTTATTCGTTTGCCATAGAAAAATCACATCAATTTGGTAAGTATACGTCATAGTTATCACCTAGAAATATTGTCAACATGTCTAACCTATTGATATAAATATTTTTTATTGTATAGGGAAGCACTTCATATATATGACATTTGAAGATTTCTTTGAATCAACTTGACTCCGTGCGCAATTCCCACAGATCGAATCCTATTTCTCCCAGTAGTTAGTGGTTATTCCCTGCAGGGTGCTGTAAGCCTGTAACTAGTTGTCGATCACCCAGTGTAGACGTGCATCCTCGCACAGGGTAGTACGCGCATGGGCCTCTTTTGATGAATAATTAGGCGATTTAGCATATGATTTAATTCTCAATAACAGTGAACAATTAATGATTAGAATAATACAAATTATAGTAATCATGTGACCTACACAAACAATAGATAAACATATGCAATCTAGAGCATGTACTATAAGTATGAACTCTAGCAAAACGTCATATAGGAAGATGAAGAACACATACGGTGCAGCGGCAGTCGCACCACTGGAGTTCCCCGTGTTGTCGCCCATGTCGTCGATGAAGAGGCTGGCGATGTCGGGGAAGAAGTCGTCGTTGGGAAGAACTCGAAGCCAGTAGTCGCGCGAGTGCGCTCACCAAAAACCTGATCGCCCCTCTCCCGTACAGGATCACAAGAGGCGGGGTTCCGGAGGCCTACTGTCCCTTCAACCGGTGCACGCCGGAAGACGGGATGGAGAAGACTTGGTAGACGGCGGCGCAATGCTCTGGAACGGTGTGAGACCATGTATCTTGTGGTGGCGGCTAGGGTTTGCCCCGGGTTGTATATGTAGTGCGAGTCGGGTAGAACGTGGGCTGTAAGCCACGATCGAGTCGGTAACGCCCCACGATCCCATAGGAATCGGAAACGGCAGGATAATTAACGCGTCCATTAATTACTAATCAATGACTCATTAATTTTCCCGGACTGCAAAAATATAAGCTCGGCTCGGCGAGATTCCCGCAACCCGCGGCGCGACGCGTCGTGATGAGGCGAGCGAGGAGGAGGAGGAGCGCGCGTGTGGCACCCTTCATCTTCTCTTATTCTCACTAGCTCATATTAGTACTAGAACGTCCCACTATATAAAGTGGTGCAGCTCACTCTCCACTAGCAGTATGGGACTAAACATTAGTCACGTACACTCAACCAGCCATTTATTAATGGGCCATGGGAATTTCGGATTTTAGTTGGGCTGGCCCATATACACTAAAATTCCAGCAATCCCCCACAAAGTCTCATTGGCACATTATATCACATTTGTTCCAAAATATTGTTTTATATACCGGTACTTAGTGGGGACTATTAAGTTGAACTCCACTTTGAAACTTATGCTACGTTAGACCGCAACTTGAATAGTGGACTATGCCTTGAACTACAAGTTTGCTGCGACCTAATTTCACACAAGCCCTTGACCGATACTAGGCTACCGCAAGACTTCCCCGCGGTGTGGAGCTTATACGTCATACTCCAAGGCCTTTCATGAGTTTATTAAATAGCACCCGACTCTCATAGACTGCGACGTTTAACAGTCAGACTCATATAGGTGTGTTCCTCAAGAGATGCTCTGCAGGATAACATCTCCGATTATAAAAGTAAGCCGCTTGGAACACATTAAGATAAATATCAACCTGCCATGCAGATCAGGAGAGTATTGCATCTTTGTGGAGTGGGATAGTAAAATGTAGGGATACTCTCCTCCCAGCCGACCAACAGCTTGTCTCCCACTTCTAATTCACGGGATCTCCGATCACATAGAGTAGGTTACCACTGTGGACAACTCATACGGTGGGTCTCAAACCCATCTCCCTCGATGCATTATCTATCACGTTACGTGATAAACCCTTTGTGAAAGGATCTGCCAAGTTTTTAGACGTTTGGATATAATCCAACGCAATAACTCCGGAGTTCTTCAATTTTCTGACAGATTTCAATCTCCTTGTCACATGCCTTGATGACTTCAAATTATCCTTAGAACTTTTAATCTTAACTATCACAGTTCATAAGGATATCGGGTATGGGTTTTTCAACCACAGGTAAGTCCATCAAAAGTTCTCGAAGCCACTCTGCTTCAACAGTGGCTGTGTCTAATGCTGTGAGTTCTGCTTCCATAGTTGACCTCGTTAAGATGGTCTGCTTGCAAGACTTCCAGGAAACAACTCCACCACCGAGTGTAAACACATAACCACTTGTGGCCTTAATCTCATCAGCATCAGATATCCAATTGGAATCACTATAACCTTCCAGTACTCTAGGATAACCAGAATAGTGAATTCCATAGCTCGCAGTGCTTTTTAAATAGCGCATAACTCTCTCAAGCGCATGCCAATGATCATCTCCTAGGTTGGAAACAAACCGACTCAACTTGTTACAGCAAAAGAGATGTCAGGCCTCGTGGCACAAGCCAAATACATAAGCTAGCCAATGATCTGAGAATATCTCAGTTGATCTCTAGCAATGCCCTGATTCTTTCGAATCAACACACTGGGATCATATGGTGTCGGAGAAGGCTTGCAGTCGTCATACCCGAAGCGACTCAAGATCTTTTCCACATAGTGGGATTGAAGCAGTGTAATCCCACCATCACCATCTCTCAGCAGCTTGATGTTTAAGATTACATCAACTACTCCAAGATCCTTCATCTCAAAACAGTGAGATAAGAAATCCTTAACCTCCTTGATTAAATCAAGATTGGTTCCAAATATCAGTATGTCATCGACATACAGACATAGAATAACTCCCTCGCCCCCACCATGGCGATAGTATACACACTTATCGGTTTCGTTAACAATGAAACCTGCAGCAGTTAAAGTTCTTTCAAACTTCTCATGCCACTGCTTCGGAGCTTGCTTAAGGCCATATAAAGACTTCAATAGCTTGCACACCTTTGCTTCCTGACCCGGTACTACAAAACCATCAGGATGATCCATATAAATTTCCTCGTCTAACTCTCCATTTAGAAAAGTTCTCTTAACGTCCATTTGATGAACAAGATGACGATGCGAGGCAGCCAATGAAAGTAGCACCCGAATCGTGGTCAGTCTAGCCACAGGTGAATAAGTATCAAAGAAGTCTTCTCCTTCTTTCTGGGTATAACCCTTGGCCACAAGCCGCGCCTTGTACTTCTCAATAGTACCATCAGGCCTAAGCTTTTTCTTGAACACCCACTTACATCCTACAGGTTTGCACCCATAAGGACGATCAGTAACTTCCCAGGTTCCGTTAGCTAAGATGGAATCCATCTCACTACGGACAGCCTCCTTCCAGTAGTCAGCATCAAGAGATGCATAAGCTTCTGAAATGGTACTGGGGGTGTCATCCACAAGATACACAATGAAATCATCACCAAAGGACTTAGCAGTCCTCTGTCTCTTGCTCCTAATAGGAGCTTCATTGTCATCCTCCATGGGATTATCAGTGTGTTCTATCGGAATGGTAGGATCAGGAATCTCAACTAATTCCTGACTAGATGTATTAGGTATATCCTGATTTGATGAGCTAGACATACCCTTCATGAGAAAGATGTCCTCAAAGAAAGTCGCATCATTCGACTCCATAATCGTACCAACATGCATGTCGGGTACCTCAGATTTGATTATCAAAAATCTATAGCCAATGCTATGAAAAGCATAGCCCCCAAGAACACAGTCCACGGTTTTTGGTCCTAGCTTGCGCTTCTTGGGAATTGGAATATTGACTTTCACCAAACAACCCCAAGTAAGTCTCAACTTTTTCCTTTCCCATTCCTCAAATGGAGAAACGGATTTGTTCTTTGCGGGAACTCGGTTTAGGACATGACAAGCTGTCAATAGCGCCTCCCCCCACCATGCCTTGGAGAGACCCGAAGTGTCTAACATGGCGTTAACCAAATCAGTTAGAGTTCGGTTCTTTCTTTCGGCTACCCCATTTGACTGAGGTGAATAGGGAGGCGTCCTCTCATGGATTATACCATGTTCCGCACAAAAAGAATCAAACTCATTGGAAAAGTACTCTCCACCACGATCAGACCTTAGCCGTTTTATTTTTAGATCAAGTTGGTTCTCTGCTTCAGCTTTATAGTTTTTGAAGAAGTTTAAAGCTTCATCTTTTGTTTTCAGGAGATACACATAACAATATCTAGTGGAGTCATCAATAAGCGTCATGAAATATTTCTTTCCGCCTTTTGTCAACACGCCATTCATCTCACAGAGATCTGAATGTGTAAGTTCCAGTGGTGCCAAGTCTCTTACCTCCGCAGCCTTATGGGACTTGCGGGGTTGTTTAGCTTGAACGCACACTTGACACTTGGAACCTTTGACATTAGTGAATTTCGGAATTAAATTCAAATTAGCTAGCCGCGTCATGCTACCAAAGTTAATATGACAAAGTCGAGAATGCCAAATATTAGATTCAACTTTATGGCAAATATGATTAATAACTTTGGTGCAAATATCCGACAAAGATAGGCGGAACAAGCCTCCGCACTCATAGCCTTTTCCAACAAATTGTCCATACTTAGATATTACAACTTTATTGGACTCGAAAACCAACTTAAAACCATCTCGACACAGCAGCGATCCGCTGACGAGATTTTTATTGATGGCGGGCACATGATGAACGTTCTTCAGACGCACGGTTGAAAGAACATTTCTTAATCCCTAGTGTTTTGTGTGTTAGTTAACAATACCAATGATATACTAATCCTATTGCTAAGTATTTCAGTTTGGGTGAAACTCATATCACAAATCTTAAAGCCAAATTGTAGAGAAAAAGAGTTTCTGGAATTCTTCAGGGACTCGGATATTCCGGTCCCCCAACCGGATATTCCGAGTCGACCCCAGAAATTTGGCTAAGTCAAGTTCAGAAGTGCTACTGACTCCAATCGGAAAATCAGCCCGGAAATTTCAAGGACCCGGATATTCCGGTTCACCAACCGGATATTCCGGTTCACCAACCGGATATTCCGAGTCAACCTCAGGAAAATTGGCTAAGTCAAGATTCAGAAGTGGCACTGACTCCAATCGGAAAATCAGCCCGGAAATTTCAAGGACCCGGATATTCCGGTTCACCAACCGGATATTCCGGTTCACCCACCGGATATTCCGATTCAACCTCAGGAGAATTGGCTAAGTCAAGAATCAGAAGTGGCACTGACTCCAATCGGAAATTCAGCTCGGAAATTTCAAGGACTCGGATATTCCGAGTCAACTGAAGAAAATCGACTAAGTCAAGTTCAGAATTGGTTCTGATCTCAACCGGAAATTCAGCTCGGATATTTTCAAAGGCCCGGATATTCCGGGGCACCGGAATTTCCGGTGCAACTTATACCGGAATTTCCGGGTGACCAAGACAGCCAACGGCCAGATTTTGAGGGGGAGTATAAATACCCCCTCACTCACTCAAGAACATTTGAGCTCTCAGACTTTCTCTCTCCTACTATTCTTGAAAGCTCAATTCATCAAGATCTCCCAATCCCCCCCACCCAAATTCATAGATCTTTGGAGGATTGGAGGAGAAGGCCCAGATCTACATCGTCACCGAAGGGATTTACATTTCTCCCCCATTCATTTGGGGATTTCGTGGCTAGGGTTTCCGGTGGGAAAACCTAGTTCACCATTGTTGTACTCTTGGTGTTACCTTGACCTTTTGTGGTCCTTGACCTGTTGTGGTCCTTCTTGGGAGCCCCCAATTCAGTTGTGGGTGTGTGCCTCAAGCGTTTGTAAGGGATTCAATCTCCGCCCTAAAAGGGGATCAATAGTGGAAGGTGGACTCGAAACCTTTGTGGTTGAGTTCATAGGAGAAGAAGGTGAGCCTTTGTGGCGTTGCGGCTAACCTGTTGTGGTAGCGCACACCTCTCCAAACGAGACGTACACCCTTGGGTGGAACTCGGGATTACATCTTCGTCTCCGCGTGCTTCACTTGGTTCCCTTTACCCTTTACTCCCTTACTTGCTTCTTGTTATTGCTTAGTTTCTCATTTAGGTAAATTCACCGTAGTTGCATATCTATCTAGAGAATTTACCTTTGAGTTGAGCCTAAATTTGAAAAGACCTAAAATTTGTAATAGCACCTATTCACCCCCCCTCTAGGTGCCGGATTCCCGTTCAATTGGTATCAGAGCCTTGTTCACTTTTAAGGGCTTAACCGCCTAAGTGCAACGATGACGGAATCCGATGCCGAGAGGGCCGCCCGTGAAAAATTAGAGGCGGAGAAGGAGGCGTTAGCCAAAGGGGCAACCATGGCCGATCTTATTTATATGAGATCGTCCTTGGAGGCCCAACTCCTCAAGATGAATGAGATGCTCATGGCACTCTTGAAGTCTAAGGAGCCCGAGGCTACTTCTCCCTCTCCTCCTCCTAAGGAACATGCGGGGAACTCTAAGGGGTCATCTTCGGATGGGTCCAAAGATGTTACCTCAAGTGTTCCCGGGATGGCGGAAAAGGATGAACCACCTAGCTCCTCTAACACCCTCAAAGGAGAGGAATTTCATAATGTCAACCATAATTACTCTCCTAACCCTCCTATCCCTCACCCTCATGTAAACTTTAGAAGTGACCCTCCTAAGATTAAACCTACTCATTTCTCTCAATGGGTGTTTCTAATGAAGTCTCATCTATGTAGTGCCTCCATTGAGCTTTGGCGCATCATTGAAGAAGGATACAAGCCCCATGATCCAACCAACTTGACAAGAATAGAGGTGGTTGATAGCCAACTCAACGCCACCGCTCTTCATCAACTCCAAATGGTCGTTGGAGAGAAGGACATGGCGCTCATTCAACAATTCTCCACCGCCAAGGAAGTTTGGAATGCTCTTTCCGACATCTTCGTTGGGAATGAGAGCATGAAGAAGAACCGGTATGATGCCTTATGCAATGAGGTGGAAGGGTTCTACAAGTTGGATGGAGAAAGCCACGAGGACATGTACCGGAGGTTGGTGTTGGTCGCCAACTCCTTCAAGAACCTCGGGGCGGAGTACATCAATGATGCTTGGATCAAGAGGAAGTTTGTGACCGCTCTCATGCCCTTTGAGGGCACGGATTTGAAGACACTCCAAGGGATACATGACTTTGAAAATATGACATCCAATAAAGTTATGCAAGAGATGACCGCATACAAGGTGGCCTCCAAGATTGCACAAGATGTAAGAGATCGAGCCATAGGGATGCACAAGCATGCCTCAATTGCTTTGAAGGCCACCGTTGAAGAGGAGGATGAAGAGGAGTGTGATGATCAAGTCGAGCTATCTAGTGAAACTCTCTCAAGCACTCTCACTCAACACATGGGTCTTGCGGCAAGAACCTTTTGGAAGAATCCCGGAAGGGCCAAAGCAAGGATTGACAAGAAGTTTCCCTCCAACGGAGGAAAGCCATTCAACAAAGTGAGACTTTGCTATAACTGCGATGACAAGAGACACTTTGTTGCCGATTGCCCATGGGAGAGAAGAGAGGATCATGGTGGGAGGCTCGTGGCCAAGACGAAGGGCAAGGGGCCCATGCCCATGAAGAAGCCTTTCTTCAAGAAGAACCAAAAGATTGTCTTGGTGACTCAAGAGCAATATCCCACCGATGATGAAGATAGTGACAAGGAGGATACTCCAACGCAAGTGGCCGCACTAGCCATGTCTTCCTCAACTCCATCACTCTTCTCCTCGCCAAACGAGAGCGTCATCGTCAAGAATGGAAGATGTCTTATGGCTAAGACATCCGAGGTACAACTATCCCCCAACTCCATATCACATGACATTGATGATGCTATGAGTCTAGAAGTCAAGGAAGAAATCATTGCTTTTGATAAATTCATGACTAACTTGCAAGGAGAAGGAAAGAAACACTTTGGCTCAATCATGAGTCGTATAGGTGAGCTTGAGGATGAGCTTGAACTAACAGGTGAGATTGAGAGAGAGGATGCACATGCTAAGGTGTCTCTCCAATCCTCTCTCGAAGATGAACAAGAAGCTCATGCTCTTCTCGAGGAGCAACTTGCTAAGATCACTAAGGATCGTGATCTCTACTTTGCTAAATGTAAAATTGTGCAAAAAGAAAAGTCCGAGCTTGTAGTTGCTCATGCTAGACTTTGCGAAGACTTCGAGTCACTTGACAATGCTCACAAGGTGTTGACAAGTGATCACGAACGTCTTCTCAAGTCTCGTGATCAACTCCAATCTCGGATATCTAATCTTGAGAAACCTAGCACCTCTACTTCTTTGAATGCTAATGCAAATGTTGTGAAGGGTATTGCTAGGGTGTTGTTTGTTCCTTCTATGGCAACCAAGCCCAAGACATCTCTTGATAAAGGTAAGGGGACACTCACTACTCCTCTTCATGAGCGGGTGCCCCACAAGGGTAAGGAAGGTCTAGGCTATGTTGCTAAGGAGAAGAAGGAGATCAAGAAGAAGACCAAGTCCGCACAAGCCAAGAAGGTTGACATTGCGAGTGGAAATGCCACAAGGGGCACTCCCACTCGTAATGACTTTGCGGGCATATCTAACCCCAACTATGCTTTATATGTTGATTATTATGGGGATATCTATGCTAGATACATTGGTCCTTTTGATGGTTATATTGAATATGCTATTTGGGTACCAAAGACCCTTGTTGCTAACCAAAAGGCACCCATTGCAAAATGGGTACCTAAATCCAAGAATTGATTGTGTGTAGGGCCTTGCTTCCGGAGGATCGAAATGGATAATTGATAGTGGGTGCACTAGTCATATGACCGGAAGCAAGGATATTGTAACGGAGTTGAAGCCCAATGATGATCAAATGACCGTTACATATGGTGATAATTCTAAATCTAAGGTAATAGGGCTCGGCAAGGTGGTAGTGGCACCGGACATCACTCTTGTGAATGTCTTGCTTGTCGAGTCCCTAGGTTTCAACTTGATCTCCGTCCATTCCTTAACTTGTTTGGGTTATACCGTTGTCTTTGAAAAGGAAATGGTCATTCTCTTGCGGAGCAAGTCTCTCAATGTGTCTTTCGTTGGGTACATTGAGAATGGGCTCTACGTGGTTGACTTCTCCGGAGTCACCACTTCCCATACAATGTGCCTATTCGCAAAGGCGGACTTGGGTTGGCTATGTCATCGCCGACTAGCCCATGTCAACATGAGGACTTTGCAAAGTTTCCAAAAGGGTGGCCATATCCTAGGACTAAAAGACCATGTTTCTTTCTCGAAGGATCGAATGTGTAGGGCGTGTGTTGAAGGAAAAATGCATGACATCTTCCATCCAAGCAAGACCATCATTTCGTCAAAGAGGGTTTTAGAGCTTCTCCATGTTGACCTCTTTGGTCCCATTCCGGAAGCTAGTCTTGGTGGCAAGAAATACTGCTTGGTGATTGTTGATGACTATTCAAGATATACATGGGTTTTCTTCTTCAAGACGAAGATGGAGACTCAACAAACTATCATCGACTTCTCCAATGAAGCTCAACGTCAACACAATGTCCCTATCTTGGTGATACGAAGTGACAATGGGTCCGAGTTCAAGAACTACACCTTAAACGAGTTCCTTAGTGAAGAAGGGATTCGTCATCAGTATTCCGCTGCTTATACTCCCCAACAAAATGGTGTAGACGAAAGGAAGAACCGCACTCTTATTGAGATGGCAAGATCGATGATGGCCGAGTTCAAGTCCCCTCACAACTTTTGGGCCGAAGCCGTCAACACCGCTTGCCATTCATCCAACCGGCTCTTCTTTCGCAAAGGACTCATGAAGACACCTTATGAAGTACTCACCGGGAACAAGCCCAATATCTCCTACTTCCGAGTATTTGGTTGTAAGTGCTTTTATCTCATCAAAGGTGTTCGTTTGGGCAAGTTTGATTCTAAGTCTCTTGAAGGGACATTTGTGGGCTACGGATCCGAATCCCACACTTATAGAGTCTATGATAAGGCCTCGCGCATAATCATAGAAACTTGTAGTGTGGTATTCGAGGAGAATGACGGCTCCCTCGTGGAGCAAAGTGGTGTTTCCGATGTAGGTGATGATGAACCTCAAGATGCTATCCGAAGAATGGGGTTGGGAGTCCACCGCCCCGTTGAACTCTATTATGAGGTTGATCAACAAGGACCAAGTTCTTCACAAGTGGTGACCACCCCAACACAAGGAACACCCATCGACAACACCGTGCCCAATGCTCCCTGCCAAGAAGAAGAACAAGACTCTACAGCTGCTCCTGGAATTTCCGGAGGACCGGAATATCCGGGTCAAGATGGACTCGGAAATTCCGGTGGCCCGGAATTTCCGGTTCCTGAACCCGGAATATCCGGTCCTGCTGACATTCCCGATGGCAGTTCGCAAGGCCAAGATCAACCCTCTCCCTCACCAATGGACACCACTCCAATGGTTGATCAAGGCCATCAAATCAGTCAAGGCGGAGACATGAATGATCAAGATGATCAAGCGATTCCTCCCACCACTAGGAGGGAAATCGAGATCCGCCGCTTGAATAGGGTTGGCACCTCACAAGAATTAAGAGCTCTATCTCTTGACAAGGTGCTTGGTGATGTGAGAAGCAAGGTCTCTACCCGAAGACAACTCGCAAGCTTTAGTGAACATCAAGCTCACATCTCCATGGTGGAACCCAAGAAGGTCTTTGAAGCTCTTGAAGATAAAGATTGGCTTGATGCCATGCATGAAGAGCTCAACAACTTCGAGCGCAACAAAGTGTGGAAGTTGGTGGAAAGACCCAAAGATTGCCGCAATGTTATCGGCACCAAGTGGATATTCAAGAACAAGCAAGATGAACATGGCATGGTGATAAGGAACAAGGCAAGATTGGTGGCTCAAGGTTACTCACAAATTGAAGGCATTGACTTTGGAGAAACCTACGCGCCCGTGGCTCGACTTGAGTCAATCCGTATTCTTCTTGCCTATGCCTCTCACCATAACTTTAAGTTGCAACAAATGGAGGTTAAATCCGCTTTTCCAAATGGTCCACTAAATGAACTTGTTTATGTTAAGCAACCACCGGGGTTCGAGGACCTCAAGTATCCGAACCATGTCTACAAGTTGGATAAGGCACTCTATGGCCTTAAACAAGCCCCACGAGCGTGGTACGAGCACCTTAGAGAACTACTTGTAGACCGTGGATTCCAAGTTGGGGAAATCGACCCCACTCTTTTCACTAAGAAAGTTAATGGGGAGCTTTTCATTTGTCAATTATATGTGGATGACATTATATTTGGATCGACTAACAAAGCATTTAACGAAGAATTCTCTAAGCTTATGACTGACAGGTTTGAGATGTCTATGATGGGCGAGATGAAGTTCTTCCTCAGATTTGAGATCAAACAATTGAGGGAAGGAACATTCATCAAGCAAGCAAAGTACATTCAAGACATGCTCAAGAAGTACGAGTTGCTTGATCTCAAGGGTGCCTCTACTCCAATGCAAACCAAATGCCACCTTGAGCTCAACCCGAAGGGTAAGGATGTGGATCAAAAGGTATACCGCTCCATGATTGGATCTCTCCTCTACCTTTGTGCATCTAGACCGGATATAGTGCTAGCTGTAGGAGTGTGTGCAAGATATCAAGCGGCTCCTAAAGAAAGCCACGATGTGGCGGTCAAGAGAATCTTTCGATATTTGGCTTATACCCCAACTTATGGATTGTGCTATCCCAAGGATGCAAATTTCTCTTTATGTGGATTCACGGATTCCGAATGGGCGGGAGATCATGATGATAGGAAGTCAACCTCCGGTGCTTGTCAATTTATTGGGAGGTCCTTGGTGAGTTGGTCTTCTAAGAAGCAAAATTGCATATCTCTCTCCACCGCCGAAGCCGAATATGTTGCAGCCGCTAGTTGTTGCACTCAGTTGCTATGGATGAGGCAAACTTTAAAGGAGTACGGTGTCAATTGTGACAAAGTGCCTCTTCTATGTGACAACGAAAGTGCCATCAAGATTGCCTACAACCCGGTGCAACATTCAAGAACCAAGCATATTGAGATCCGCCATCATTTCATAAGAGATCATGTGGCCCGTGGAGACATTGACTTATCATATGTGGGCACAAGGGATCAATTGGCGGATATCTTCACGAAGCCCCTTGAGGAAGGAAGGTTTTTCTTTTTGAGGAATGAGCTTAATATCATTGATTCGAGGTCCTTGGCTTGATCGCTTGCACACTCACCTAGGGCGTAATTGCATCTTATCTAGTTTAGATGTAGGCATGGAAATAGGGGGAGTGCGGTCCTAATACATTGGACCATCCCTCCCCCCATTATGCCGATAGAAAGTGTTCTTTTATCTCTATATTCATTCTTGTGACTAATGAGCTAAAACGATGAGTATTGTTTATGTACCCAAGATACATCTTCGCGGTAACATGCCATACACTCCTACATGGTGGCCTCGGCCACCGACCTCTTCTCCTTGAAGAGTTGATGTTTTTTTTTGGAGCTTTATGTTGCTATTTGCTCTCCTTTTCATGCATGTGGGAAACCTACTCAACTTGGCTCTTTTGGTTCGATTTGGTTGTTGTGAGTTGAGTATGGTGTACCAATATCAGTTTGGAAATCTATCCCAAGCCTACTTTCCCCTGAAAACATTTCTCTCTATTGCACACAAGTCATCCTTTTGAAAACTGGGGTTTTGGTTCAGCAGGTCGGAATATCCGGTTCATTTTGAACCGGAATATCCGGTGTAACTTATACCGGAATATCCGGTCTGGCAGTTTGTCCAGAAATATAAGGGCAGGCTCGGGGTGAAGGGCTCATTAGTGCCTTTCTTCCACCCCCGACCTCCCTCTCCTCCACCCGCCGCCCCTGCTGCTCCCAAGCCCCTCCGGAGCACTCCGTCCGCCGGGGAACCTCTTTCTCGGCCGGATCTGCTCCTCCTCCGCCCCGGGAACTCACTCCTCCAAGCAATGGCCTCAATGGATGAGGGTAACTTCACTTTTCTTCTTCCTCTTTTGGATCTTGATGTGGAGTTGTTTGTTTCAATGTTGCTTGGTAGAGATTGTTCCTAGGACTATTCCCTGCATTCTACATACATTAGTTTTACATTACATTGGATCGATCTAGTTTTAGACCGAGTCAAATCTCAGATCTGTAGTTTCTGTCTGACTCGGAATATCCGGTCCATCGTGACTCGGAATTTCCGGTCCCCCGGAATTTCCGGTCATGACTGACCCGGATATTCCGAGCCAAACAGGGCAGTTTTAAGATTAACTCATGTTTAACTACATATGATCCATCGAATGCCTATCTAATGTGTGTATTACCTCCTGACTTGTGTGCACTTACCTTATGCTACCATCTATGCTCAAATTCACAGGTTCAGGTGGAAGTGAGTCCGCAGGGGGATCAAGGCACTCTGCTAGAGCACCTGTCTCCAAGCAATCTGTCAACAAAGGAAAGGGCCTTGCACCTCAGAGAAAGAAGAAAGTTGTTGCCAGCAAGCCCTCATCTAAGAAGAGAAAGAGTGCCTCTAGTTCCGAACGTCTGAACTATTCCAAGATGCATGCTGTTGATTACTCTCAGCTGAGGCAGGGGGACTGGTACCTCAGCGCAAGAGACACATCTCTCGATGATCGCAGTTTTTGGTGCCAAGCACAGGAGCATATATTTGTGGATCTATACCTCTCTCTGTCGAAGCCAATTCGACCCATGCACCCGTTTGATTTTGCATCCATACAGAAGAAGACTGCTTTTTCTGAGGCCATCCATATTGTGAAGACCATGGGTTTGGAGAGATTGGCGCTCATCCGTTGTGCCTACAACGCGCAGCTTGTTATGCAGTTCTTCGCCACCCTAGTGATCAAGAGTGACTCGAAGAAGACCATGAAATAGATGACTGGGGAACCTTACTGTGAGTCCAACTTCGAGGAGTTTGGCAAGGTACTGGGCTACATATTTGATGGTGATAATCCCCAAGGCACTCGCATGCACCACTCCTACAAGCTCAACAAGAAGGAGACAGCTCATTTATATGGTGTGGGAGCCACCCCTGGATTCTCTCGTAACTTGCTGCCTTTGTATGATGTTCTTGTGCGCATCCTGCGTGAGAACATTGCACCGAGTGGAGGCAACAATGAAAACGTGGTTACCCCTCTCTGCAACCTGCTCCTTCACGCCAACCGCATTGTGGAGGACTCGGGTTCTGATACTGACTGGCAAGTGGATGTGATGGATTACATCTACAATGAGATGTTTGAGGCTATGACCACCAGGGTCTCCATTCCATATGATCCATACATCATGAAGCTTCTCCTGTTTAAGTTCCCCAACCTCAACGTCAGCAACAGTGATTTGACGCCACATGACTTCAAGAAGCTCTATGAGAAGAAGACTGTGGTCAAGCCCCCTCCTAGGCCTTCGACTACATCAGCTCCAGGTGGATCTTTCATGGGTGATGCTAGGAGGGCTGCTGCTACCTCTACTCATGTTCCCACCACTCATACGCATGTCAAGAAGCTAAACTGGTTCCAGCGCAACATCCTGTGCATGAATGTGGACATCCGTAAGGAGCAATACAATGCCTACAAGGATCGCCGTCAGCAGAACTACAAGCAAGACTTGATCCTTCACCATGCTTCTGGCTCCCCTGCTCCTACTGATCTGTCTGAGCCCCTGTCCTTTGCTCAGTGGAACGAGGGTTCCTTGGCTCCATGGACCCTGATTGACCAGGACCTTGGTGGCAGCTCATACACCACAGGTTATGACTATGATGAGGAGGCTGAAGATGAGGACGAGGAGGCAGCGTCTGAGGAGTATGAGGACGCGGATGATGATGATGATGAGGACGCTGATGCTGATGAGGAGGACCCCTCGGACTGAAGACTTCCATGGGACGTAGCATCGCTCTTCTTCCTTTTTGGCGTTTCGATGCCAAAGGGGGAGAAGTTGCTCTACTAGGACTTCTTCGGGGATTTGCAAGGGTCGGGCACAAGCTTATGCGTTTATCATTCATTTGCGCTTGTGTCCATTTATCGTGTTTTTTTGTTACTTGTGAAACTCTCTTTTGGTCATTTGTGATATCTTTGTATTGAGACAATGGTTGATGCTATCATTATATTATGCTTGAGACCTGGAATTGATTGTGTTGGTATTCTCTTCATATTCTATATGCACAAGGTATGAAAATCTATCTAGTCTCAAGTACTTCCATTATCTTTCATCTTGTCTCGGTTCTCCTTTGTGATATCTTGTGGTTGTTGTTATAAAATTGCTCCTATCCTCTGTTATCTTGTGTTGCATACTTGCATATATTTAGGGGGAGCCATTTTCTGCCAAAAACATGATATTGCTGTTTGTTTCTTTGCAAATCTTGGTATTGTCATCTAACACCAAAAAGGGGGAGATTGAAAGAACATTTCTTAATCCCTAGTGTTTTGTGTGTTAGTTAACAATATCAATGATATACTAATCCTATTGCTAAGTATTTCAGTTTGGGTGAAACTCATATCACAAATCTTAAAGCCAAATTGTAGAGAAAAAGAGTTTCTGGAATTCTTCAGGGACTCGGATATTCCGGTCCCCCAACCGGATATTCCGAGTCGACCCCAGAAATTTGGCTAAGTCAAGTTCAGAAGTGCTACTGACTCCAATCGGAAAATCAGTCCGGAAATTTCAAGGACCCGGATATTCCGGTTCACCAACCGGATATTCCGGTTCACCAACCGGATATTCCGAGTCAACCTCAGGAAAATTGGCTAAGTCAAGATTCAGAAGTGGCACTGACTCCAATCGGAAAATCAGCCCGGAAATTTCAAGGACCCGGATATTCCGGTTCACCAACCGGATATTCCGGTTCACCCACCGGATACTCTGGTTCAACCTCAGGAGAATTGGCTAAGTCAAGAATCAGAAGTGGCACTGACTCCAATCGGAAATTCATCTCGGAAATTTCAAGGACTCGGATATTCCGAGTCAACCGAAGAAAATCGACTAAGTCAAGTTCAGAATTGGTTCTGATCTCAACCGGAAATTCAGCTCGGATATTTTCAAAGGCCCGGATATTCCGGGGCACCGGAATTTCCGGTGCAACTTATACCGGAATTTCCGGGTGACCAAGACAGCCAACGGCCAGATTTTGAGGGGGAGTATAAATACCCCCTCACTCACTCAAGAACATTTGAGCTCTCAGACTTTCTCTCTCCTACTATTCTTGAAAGCTCAATTCATCAAGATCTCCCAATCCCCCCACCCAAATTCATAGATCTTTGGAGGATTGGAGGAGAAGGCCCAGATCTACATCGTCACCGAAGGGATTTACATTTCTCCCCCATTCATTTGGGGATTTCGTGGCTAGGGTTTCCGGTGGGAAAACCTAGTTCACCATTGTTGTACTCTTGGTGTTACCTTGACCTTTTCTGGTCCTTGACCTGTTGTGGTCCTTCTTGGGAGCCCCCAATTCAGTTGTGGGTGTGTGCCTCAAGCGTTTGTAAGGGATTCGATCTCCGCCCTAAAAGGGGATCAATAGTGGAAGGTGGACTCGAAACCTTTGTGGTTGAGTTCATCGGAGAAGAAAGTGAGCCTTTGTGGCGTTGCGGCTAACCTGTTGTGGTAGCGCACACCTCTCCAAACGATACGTACACCCTTGGGTGGAACTCGGGATTACATCTTCGTCTCCGCGTGCTTCACTTGGTTCCCTTTACCCTTTACTCCCTTACTTGCTTCTTGTTATTGCTTAGTTTCTCATTTAGGTAAATTCACCGTAGTTGCATATCTATCTAGAGAATTTACCTCTGAGTTGAGCCTAAATTTGAAAAGACCTAAAATTTGTAATAGCACCTATTCACCCCCCCCCCCCCCCCCCTCTAGGTGCCGGATTCCCGTTCAACGGTCTTCCCCGAAGTAAACTTCAGATCGACCGTACCAACACCACGAACAAAAGCATGTGACCCATTTCCTATCAGCACGGGGGAAGTCCCTGTGACCTGGTAAGAAGAAAACATCGAGGCATCAGCACAAACATGTACATTGGCGCCAGTGTCAATCAACCATTCAGGAGAATGACAAACTGAAAGGATGGTTGGAAATATACCGTACCCTGAATCCTTCATCTCAGTATCGCCAATCACAACATTGGCATTCTTGCCATTGTTCTCAGATTCGCGCAGCTCATGGCGGTTGGGACAGCGAGGTGCCCAGTGACTTGGATCACCACAAACATGGCATGATCCCTTCCTCGGTTTATTGTTGTTCTTCTTCTTGAAGTTGGTAGGCTGTGATGGCTTGAACTTTCCATCAGGCTTGCCCTTACCCCCAGAGTTGTTCTTGTTAAACTTGGTTTTGTGGGGCGGCTGGTAATTCTTCTTTTGTACCACATGGGCACTAGAACCAGCCTCGGTAACTCGAGCACGTGTATCCTTCGCTCTCGCCTTCTCTTCCACATCAAGCGACCCAATGAGATCCGAAACGGAAAACTCTTGTCTCTTGTGTTTCAGAGAGGTAGCAAAGTTGCTCCACGAAGGTGGAAGCTTGGCGATTATGCCATCGGCGACAAACTTGTCCAGTAAGACACACTTAAAGTGCTCAAGTTCCTTAGCGAGAGACTGTATCTCATGAGCCTCACTAGACCAGAACATGCTAATTTAGAGGATTTCAAATATGACATCCAAATAATCTTTTGCATTACAGAAACATAGATAGTCATGGTGACCATTTTGATCGGTTTTACGGAAAAATAAAATAAAATGATAAACACCTCAAAAAAGGATATCCTTTGGCATGGGGTCCTTATACGTGTACTAGTTGCTATGAAAAATGAAAAACTTTATTTTCACAAAATTTTCAGAAAATCTTCACAAAAAGGTCTTTCATATATAAACATCTAAAAGTTTCAAGTCAAATGATCAAATTATGGTCATTTTCATGGCATAATTTATGATAAAGATCTCATATTACATAAATAGGCGCATGTTGGTATAAGAAACAATCATGCTAAAAGGATTCTTCAAATATTTTCATAAATACCATTTTCCATTTTTTAAATGCGAAAAATAACTTTTTTGTGAACAAAGTACAAAAAATATGATGCCAAATGGCACCCATTTAATTTTCATGGAAACTAGTACACATATGATGGATAATCATCAAGTATTAGGTTTTTGCTTGATTTCTAGCTAATTTCGCCTAGTTAAATAAATTTATGTCGATTATTCGAAACTAATTCAAATTTGAACAACACACATTTGATAGTTTGTTTTTAATCTTTTGGAAAAATCATTTTAAGGTACACAACTATTGGTTATATCACATAAAAATTGATAGTTCTAGAAAATCTTACCTCTTTTGATGAATAGTCATCGCGACCATTTTGATCGTTTTAATGAAAAAATGAAATAAAATGATAAACATCTAAAAAAAGGATATCCTTTGGCATGGGGTCCTTATATATATACTAATTTACATGAAAAATGATAAACTTGATTTTTGAAATTTTTTGCAAAAAAAAGTGCTCACAAAAAGATCTATCGTCTATAAACATTTAGAAGTTTCAAGCCAAATGATCAGGTATGGTCATTTCCACGATATAGTTCGCGATACAGATCTCATATTCCACATATAGGTTCATATTGGTATAATACGCAATCATGCCAAAGAAATTTTCCAGATTATTTTCATAAATATCATTTTCCATTTTTGAGTGCGAAAATGACTATTTTTGTGAACAAAGTATAAACAATATGATGAAAAATGACATCCATTTAATTTTCATGGAAACTAGTACACATATTATGAATAATCCCCAAGTATTATGTTTTTTCTTGATTTCTACCTAATTGCGCCAGTTAAATGAGTTTATGTCGATTATTCGAAACTAATTCAAATTTGAAGTACAACTATTTATTAGTTTGGTCTTAATATTTTGGAAAATCATTCTAAGGTACACAACTATTGGTTATATCACATAAATATTGATAATTCTAGAAAATTTACCTCTTTTGATGAATAGGTCATCACGACCATTTTGATGGTTTTAACGAAAAAAATGAAATAAAACGATAAACATCTCAAAAAAGATATCGTTTGGCATGGGGTCCTTAAATATATGTGTACTAGTTGCCATGAAAAATGATAAACTTGGTTTTTGACAAAATTTGCAAAAAAATCTTCACAAAAAGGTCTATCATCTATAAACATCTAGAAGTTTCAAATTTCAAACCAAATGATCAAGTTATAGTCATTTTCACGACATAGTTTGTGAGACAGATCTCATATTTCACAAATAGGTGCATATTGGTATATGAAACAATCATGCCAAAGGGATTCTTCATGTTATTTTCATAAATATCATTTTCCATTTTTTTAAGTTCGAAAAATGACTTTTTTGTGAACAAAATACAAAAAATATGATGAAAAAGGAACCTTTTTATTTTTCATGAAAACTAGTATACATATGATGGATAATTCCCAAGTATTAGATTTTTCCTTGATTTCTACCTAATTTCGCCTAGTAAAATGAGTTTATGCTGATTATTTGAATCTATTTCATATTCTTCAAATTATTTGTGAAAAGGTCTCGTATTACACAAACGAGTGCATCTTGATATACTAAACAATCATGCCGAAGAGATTATTCAAATTATTTTCATAAATATAATTTTCTATTTTGTAAGTGTCAAAAATGAATTTTTGTAAGTGTCAAAACATTTTTTAATATATAGGCACCTAACTTTTGTCCCGGTTCGTGGCTGGAACCGGGACAAATGGGGTACGATGACCTTTTGTCCCGGTTCGTGGTTGGAACCGGGACAAAAGATCTGATTTTGAAGCGCGTGGAGGCTATGACCAACTATTTGGCCTCATTTGTCCCGGTTTGTAATACGACCGGGACAAATAGGGTATTTCTGTTTGGTCCTATGGCTTTTTTTCTACTAGTGCCTGTTGCACAACAGAGCGCTCATCAGTCATCTTGTAGTCATAGAAAGTTTCCATGACATACAACTCGCTGCCAGCGTCCGAGACCCCAAACTTGGTCTCGAGCGCATCCCACATGTCCTTGCCGTTAGAAAACGACATATACAAGTCCACAATGGAATCGTCAAGAATACTCAAAAGGGCACTCTTAAACATGTTGTCGAGCCTCTCGAAAGACTCCTGCTGTGCAGGGTCAAGCTCGCCATCAGGCTTGCCTTTCGTGGCAGCATAGCAGTTTATGTTCTGAAACCATAACACTGCTCTCATGCGCCACCGCTTATACATAACCCCTTTAAAGGGAAACGGCCTCGTTGACGCGATAAAGCCAGCAGTTGCTAATTGCCTATAATTAGGTTTTTGGATTGATGAATAATTAGACGATTTAGCATATGATTTAATTCCCAATAACAGTGAACAATTAATGACTAGAATACTACAAATTATACTAATCATGTGACCTACGCAAACAATAGATAAACAGATGCAATCTAGAGCATGTACTATAAGTAAGAACTCTAGCAAAACGTCATATAGGAAGATGAAGAACACATACGGTGCAGCGGCAGTCGCACCACTGGAGTTCCCCGTGTTGTCGCCCATGTCGTCGATGAAGAGGCTGGCGATGTCGGGGAAGAAGTCGTCGTTGGGGAAGAACTCGAAGCCAGTAGTCGCGCGAGTGCGCTCCCCAAAAACCTGATCGCCCCTCTCCCGTACAGGATCACAAGAGGCGCGGTTCCGGAGGCCTACTGTCCCTTCAACCGGTGCACGCCGGAAGACGGAATGGAGAAGACTTGGTAGACGGCGGCGCAATGCTCTGGAACGGTGTGAGACCATGTATCTCGTGGTGGCGGCTAGGGTTTGCCCCGGGCTGTATATGTAGTGCGAGTCGGGTAGAACGTGGGCTGTAAGCCACGATCGAGTCGGTAACGCCCCACGATCCCATAGGAATCGGAAACGGCAGGATAATTAACGCGTCCGTTAATTACTTATCAATGACTCATTAATTTTCCCGGACAGCAAAAATATAAGCTCGGCTCGACGAGATTTCCGCAACCCGCGGCGCGACGCGTGGCGAGGAGGAGGAGGAGGAGGAGGAGGAGGAACGCGCGTGTGTCACCCTTCATCTTCTCTTATTCTCACTAGCTCATATTAGTATTAGAACATCCCACTATATAAAGTGGTGCAGCTCACTCTCCACTAGCAGTATGAGACTAAATATTAGTCACGTACACTCAACCAGCCATTTATTAATGGGCCATACGAATTTCAGATTTTAGTTGGGATGGCTCATACACACTAAAATTCCAGCATCTTTCTTGTCCTCGTCATGAGAATCCTCCAAAAACTTCGCACATGCGTCACGAGCTGAGTCCGTTCATGGTCGCCCGGTGGACGTGATTCAGTGCCAAAGGTGTGTGTAACGTCTACGTCCGTGAGTCCGTGACCTGCACAGTGAAAGAAGTCTATTACTATGTGGACTACAGAGACATGATCACATGAATGTCGCGCGCCTGTATAAAGCAAGTGTATGTCTCAGTGTAGAGTGCACCACTGTGTGTCTACATTCAACTTATTAAACCGGCCAAGTTTTCTCATGTCTACTCTACGTGCATAGCCGGTGCTAATTTTCTAACTTAATGTTGAATAACCTTTAAGTTAGTTCAAGTCGTAGACTTGACACTCGTATTTTCCTGTATTTTACAGGATTTAATCAGTGCTATGCTTTCAGTGGTAGGTGACGTGCACATCAACAGCGAGGCGTCTATGTTGACTTCGTCAACTTCAAAATTTGCCGGACCAGTCTCTCGGAGGTGCTCATAGGGGTAGGATTTACGTGCGTGCATCCATAGTGATGTATATACGTGCGTGTTTGTTAGCGTCTGCGTTTGTACTGTGTTTTTTAAAAAAAGTTAGAGCCATAGACAACCCTTCATAAAAACAGAAAAGACTTGTTAACAAAAACTGAACGACAAAAGGTGTCGATGGAAATTAAAAGCAAATATATGGCGTACAATACAGTACTCTCCCTCGTAGCTCACGTATTCATGTTGCTGCACGTCAGGACGGAGCACTGCGTTGCCGCATGCATGCCGATGAATGCTGAAAGATAACTCGATCGACCGATCGATGAATATGCCGGGTAAAATTACGTGCGTCACGTGTGATCTCTATAGGGTATTTGTCGTGTGCAGTGCTGGTCGGATGCTATTATTCGCGTGGACGGGCGTGCATGTGCATGGCCCTCTCTGATTTTTTTCGTTAGGACCGGCTGGCCAGAGCTTATCATTTGCAAAGCTTGGATGTATCTCTGTGTTCTCGACAGTCTATTCCCCGTGAGTCGCAAAGATCGAGTTGCAGAGGAGAGGGTTATCTTCCTGCTGTCCGATGGCGGTCTGTCAGTCAGAGACTGTCACGTATTTAAGATTTTGTGGCCCCTTCTGCTGTGTTAATCGTCGGGTCTATGCATGCATATGGACCATGCAAATGCAAACGCACAGTCCCACGGCACTCTCGTCACTGTACGCTCTATAGGTGAATCAACCGATCGATTGATCGGTCGAGACTCGAGAGACGCATGTTAGTTCGGTGCATCGGCTCAGACTCGCCAGAGATACACGGCGACCTGGCGGCTGGCGCGCTTTCCCCTGTTCAACGGCGTGGAGAGGACGGCAAGGCAAGTGCATGCCATACGTAAATCAGCTTTAAACCTGTGCATGCATGCCCTGCCCGGCGCCGGTCCCCGGCCTGCCGGCTGTGCGCACGTACCACGGGGCCGGCCATCGTCTATGCCGATCGACCACGAGCGTGCTCCGACGACGCTCGATCCCTTCATCGATCCGGCCGCGTCGAGCGAGACACCGCTCGTGCAATCGTGCCCGCCAGCCCGGCCTGACGGCCGGGCACTGCCGGTGCCGGAAAGACAGGAGCGCCGCCGACGACGCGACGTCCTCGTAGCGACGACGGTGCTCCCGCCAGCATACGTACGCCACCTCGCTAGCTCTTCATGCATGCCAGACTGACACAGCGCCAAGGGACATACGCAGTGGCGTGGCGTTACGCTGTTGTCTTGCCGGCCGGGGCCTGATCTCCCGGCACGGTGAACTGATCGATCTGCTCCGGCGACGTGCGCGCGTCTGTACTCTGTGCTGCTACTGTAGCGGCTGGGCTGACATGCAAGGCAGATGGCAAAGAAAAGGGAAAGGAGGCTGATATGGTCCTCATATGATCATAGGCTATAGCCTAGTGCAGCTACATACTACAGTAACGCATGCGTGCGACTTCTGAGCTAAAATACTACGCGCTGTATGCGCCTCCGTACGTTATACGTAGTTTTTTTTTTCTTTTGCGAAGGAAACATAAATGAAGATCTTGACTGCCCCAGCTGCGAGCCTGCCTTCTGCAAATTCGACTAATTCACCTGACATTATTTCACCAAGAACTATAATACGAGCAATCCCATTCCCCACTTGAACTACGCGACCAATATTCTCAATCCCTACTTTCCTATTATATTATTCAATACGTTCGTGGAGAATTTTATGAATTTCGTAAGTGTTGCCATTAGTGTTTCTTGACTCTTTTTTTGGAAGCAAGGGAAAAATAATGCCTAAATTCTAAACGAAAGTGGCAGTGCCCGGTGGCGAGCCAGAGAGTTGGAGTTGACGGACTGGGGCGCCGGTGTCTAAACTGAGCCCAGGGAGGCAGGGTTATGGGTTTAGAGGATGGTATCCCGCAAGACTTCGCACTAGCATGTATGCGCATGACGCTGCTCTTTTCCTCAACTCGATCAGGCAAGAGGTAGCGGCTGTGCAGATGATCCTGGAGCGTTTTGCGGAGGTGTCTGCACGGCTTATAAGGTTAGGTGTGAGTGTGACGAGACCCCTGTTTTGGTAACATCCAGGACGATTTTGGAGGAGGTCTAGGCTCCCTTCCATGCAGCTACGACCTCGGGCTGCCTCTTGGGGTGCGCAAGCCGTGGCCTTTGGAGATCCAACCTCTGCTGGACAAGGCGGCAGCGCGGTTCCGTCGTGGAAAGGTAAACTGTTTAGGGCTCGCCTGGATTCGTGTTCTATCTTCCCCTCCGTAAAATACGGTCCACATCGTTAATTTACGGAGCAAATGAGGTCCGTGAAATATTACCGGCCGTTTCCAGCCCAAAAACCCGACATCCCAGCGCGGCCTTTATCGTACTGGGAGGCTAGAGCTGGTTAACTCAATACTGACGGCATAACATACTACCTGTCGTGCTTTCCCCTCGACAAGTGGGCAACTAAGAAGATAAACAAAATCCCTAGAGGTCTCCTGTGGGCGCAAATGGCGGCAAATGCTTGGTCAATTGGGTAAAACTGGGGCTCCCCATGGGTGAAGTTGTTCGTCTGGCTGGCATGCTTGAATTGCTGCTGGACGGGGGAGATGTTGGCGAGACGGGGTCTGCCACATCCGGCAGCCTGCCCACTATGTGACCAGGTGGCTGAGTTGATAGGACACATATTTACGGGTTGTTCCTTCTCGCGCACGATGTGGCATGAAGTACTATCTTGGATACGATCAACCTAAAGACCGCTTGTTGTTGAGGACGATTTCGCGACCTGGTGGCGTCGGTTCTCAAAGCCACACCTCGTGCGCTGCGCAAGGGCACCTCTTCGGTGATCATGCTCTCCGTGCGGTGGATCTGAAAACAACTGAACGCGATAGTTTTCGACAACGCACGGCCCTCTGTTAGCGCTTTGATGGAAACCATCAAGACAGAGGCGCACTCGCGGGTGAGCGCAGGAGCCCGGGGTCTCGCCCTAGTTCTTCCTTAGTCTTGGGTTGAGTTGTACGGTGATGGGTGGCCTCCTTACAGACTTGTAATTACCTCTCTTTTCTATCAATGAAATGAAACACGATGTTTTTGCGTTTTCGCAAAAAAAAGGTTTGCACACCGAAGAAAGTGGGTGGCTTGGGGGCGAAGGACATTGAGGCGTATGGCCGTGCGCTGCGCCCGCGTTGGCTGTGGCACAAATGGGATACGGTGTCGCGACCGTGGGCGGGCTCGCTGGTGTCGTGCGACGACACAAACATGGCTCTCTTCGCCTCCTGCACTTCTATTTTGCTTGGCGACGAATCAATTGCTGATTTCTGGTCCTTAGAGTGGCTTCTGGGCTCTTCGCATCGAGAGATTGTGTCGGACCTCTTTCATCTCGCATGGCGCAAAAAGCTCACGGTTCAGGTGGCGCTTGCTGATGGAAGATGGACGTGCGGCCTGCTGCGTATGATCTTGCTGCCCCCAACTAGTTCAATTCTTCAACCTCTGGCACAAGCTACAGACAATCACGCTCACGGAGGAGAGGGATGCAATCCACTGGAACCGCACGATCGACTTATACGACGTTGTTCCTCTGCCAAATTCAGGCTCCGGTGCTCAATAGTGTTTGGAAAGTCAAATTAGAGCAGAAAATTAATTTCTACCTGTGGCTTCTCCTCCAAAACAGGAATTGCACGAGTGATCGTTTGGCGGCGATAGGTTGGCCTCACAAGTCACAACTGTCGTTTACAACCAAGGATTGGAAACTGCGGCAGACCTCGTGCTTGACTGCTCCTTCGCCAAGGAGGTCTGGCACCGGCTCTCTGGTTCTTACCCACGGTTGGCGACCATCGCGTAGGGCACTGCCTCCCTGGCTATATTAAAAAACCGATGACGGAAAACAGAAACACAAAAAACCGATGACCGAAACCGAACTAACAGAGACCAAAAAGACCAATACAAATTCCCAGAGCGACGACCTCTCTCTTATTTGAGTCGGGATTTCTTTCTGAAGATATTTTTTTCTTCAGAAGGTTCTGCCCAACCACATCTCCAAGTTCTAATTCCTAGAGCCACTTACATGATAAGCTAATGTTCATTAGCTCAAGGTTAAGCACTCCCAAGCCACCTGTATTTTGCATCTTTTGGTTGCTCAAATTTTGAGGAGAAAATGTGAACCGAGCCATCTTTACAAGTAGGGATTTTTTTAACTGAATTTTGAAAATATTACAATTAGGGCAACTGAGTTTTTTAGTTGATTGTTATCGAATGAGTATAAAACAAGCAGTTCTTGGCGGCTCCAGGAATAATAGATTGGGTATTCACCCAATTTTTTTCCCTAAACATAGTATATAAATTAAACATCACAAAACTAGCAATATATGAACGAAAACAAAGTGAAAACGATACGACATAACTGCGGCATAACGAAGCAAAAAGCTCTATCTTTTTTCACACTATATTCAATCCATGGAAATTCTTTGAAGTAAACAACTAAGCATTGCAAAAGCGACCCTCTTTTCCACTTTACTTGTAAAACTGAAACATATGATTCTTTGGTTGACATGGCCCCATCTCAATAAATCTCCTCCTTGGTCTATCTTGGTCATTGACATCATACAATGAGATGGGACGTACCTGCTTCTGTGTCGCTCGAGAACGCGGCGGCAGGGCGCGGGCGGGCAGGGGGCGGATCGCCACCGCGGGCATGGGTGTGGGGCGGGGCAGGGGCGCCGTCGCCGCCGTGGGAAGGGGACTGCTGCATCGGCCTCGCCGTGGGGCGAGCGGGAGGCGCCGAGGCGGGGCGGGGGGGAGGGGGGATGGGGAGAGATCAGCGCGGGCGGCGGGCGTGGGGAGTCGCGATGCAGATGTAGTTCGTCTGTTCGTGTCGTTTCAATCTAGTGCGTCGTGCACGACAGCGCAAGGATGCTGCGCAGGGACAGAGCGTTCGATCGGAGCGTGGGCCTAGGCCTTGGCAGGGAGTGTTCTGTGTAGCGTGCGTATATGTAAAAAAACTTCCCAAATTATTGGGTATGCACGGGAATACATAGGCATACCCCTGACGCCGCCCCTGAGTTCAAATGGGTTAGGCCGTTTAACCCTTATCTATTTTTTGTTTAATTCCGGCAAAGTGTGTCTAAGAAAAAGGATACTGAAAGCCTAAAGGAATAAATTTATCATGGAAGTGTCTCCTCACCTTGTTGAAAAAGTGGTCGCAACTTTACTATATGAAGTCGAGTTTTATGGAAATATGGTTCATTCTCAGGGGAATGTACCTATGAGAAATTTGGGATTACCTTTATCTTTTGTTACTTTGAAAAACATATATTGGAACTTCAGTGCCAAAGGACGGCCACATATAGAAATGTCGTTTGCTAGTCCTCTTCTCAAGATTACTTGAGCTAGCTTAGCCTTATCATGATAAATGCCTTGAATCTTTTAGGTCATGTTGTGTCATGCGTGACAATGCTTTTTTTATCTTATATTTCCTTCGAACTCTGAGTTGTTTCGGTGATAGAAAATTTTAGACCCGTAAGAGTGTTTTGACATCGAGCATGAGCATCGCAGAGAGGTTTCCTACTACTGCCCCAGCTCGCAATCCCTTCTTTCCTACTTACTTCCATTACTTATGTAAGAAATTTGTATTTCCGCTAACTGACCAATGAAAATGTGATTAGCCAGTTTATAGAAAATGTCAACGGAGTAGATTTCCCTGTTAATTACTTGGCTAACAATGCATACAGATATACGTAGCGTATGCAGTATACCAAACAACACAAGCAGCTAATCCCTGACAAGATGGTTAGAAGGGTAGTTCTACCCTTATCCCACCAGAGTTTAGATCCCAGGTTTGATGATGGTGTTTCTCATTTAGACGGAACATTGTTCAGTTGGAGGCGATGTTCCCGACAACAGTGAGTCGCATGTGGTGACTTCGTCAATCTCAAGACCTGATCCGCTGGTTTAGTCTCTCGAAAATACTCATAGGAGTAGGATGTGCTTGTGTGCGTTCATAGAGGTGAGTATTTGCGCATGCATATTAGCGCTTACGTTGTACCGTGTTTCACGATAAAAAAAACTAATCCCACCACACTCGACAGGTGAAAAAGGAATCAAACCGGAGCATGGGCGGACTGTGGAGAGGGGGGACTTTTACGGTAGGGACAGATAAATGTCAGCCATCCAACCAATCAGATCCGACGGTCGTGATTTCTCAATACTTGTTGATCCATATAGTAGTATTTTTTCACCACAGTGCAATTTTGGTATGTAAAAAGGGAAATGAAACATTCCGCACAAACGGTGGACAAGATTGGCAGCGTTGGCAAATGCGCCTTCCATATATACCCTTTCTTTCCCAGAGCGCTGTTAGCCCCTCTGTCCCGCTTTGGGCCTTCTACCTGTCGAATCCAGACCCTGCTTGAAAATCTGCTTCAAACGAGGTTTTTCTGCTCCCGTGCTTAGATCGAACAATATTGCGAAATCAGTGATACGAAAAATCCTCTTCCATTCTTTCCGCCTAGGGCTGCAGGCAACTTAGAGAAGAAAACAGGCTTACATCTCCAAGCCACACTAGGTAGGGCAAGGAATAGTCCCTATCACGACTGGTTCTTTTCTTCTTCTATAAGCCTCAGCTGAGCAATCTCCCCATTAGCATCAGCATTCCCTTCATTCTCCCCCTCTCGACTATCACCCTCGGTGCTAGCAGAGAATTCCTCCAAGAACTGACTAAGATCACCTCTACCTGTGGCTGCTGGATCCCCATCGTCCCCATCGGGGGGAGCGGGCGGCGGAGCAGGCTCAGCACCATTCGCTTCTGAAAGAATTTGAACTAAGTGTGCCACAGTCGAGCGTTTTTGTCCAATCGCAACATAGACACAATACAATGTATCACTCTCATTTGTGCTGGGAGCATTTCGGGGTATAGGTCTAACCACCTCAACTCCCCGTTTCTGGCATGCTATAGTTCTTTTAGTCTCTCGACGACGGGAATGGGAGATGACCGGTAAGCCAGATGCTTCGCGAACCACCGATTTCGTTGCACTTAAATCACCCTCGTTAAGAGGCGCACTCCGATACCATTGATGTCCAATAGCTTTGATAGTAATGGCTGGATATACTAATACCCCGTCCATTGAGTATAACAGAGCAAACGATGGTATAGCCCTCGGCCCCCTGCGAATCCGTAAATCAGAGAGCATGCCGGAAAAAAAAGATGGTCCCCTATGCATTTCATTCTTTCCGGAACGCAAAGAATGAAAGTACCTGACCCCCCATCATGGTGAACCTCTCCTTGTGATCGGGATGAGGTAGATGCCTCCCAGCCGGGGGGCGGATCGAATCGGAGTTTCCTTAGGTAGCCACCGACCTACAGTTCTCCTTAAACTTCTGTGCTTACGCATGCTCATAATAGCTTCCGATAGCATCTATAGAAAAAAAATGTACTCGAGAAAATAACGTGTAGTGAAGGGTGAGATACATCTACTTGTAAAATGAAATTTCAAACGGTTAACCGAGTGCGATGAATTTAACCGTGTCTTGGCAAATATGCCTATCAAATAATTATACAAATTGCGATTCAAAATTAAAAGGTTAGAGGCGATCATATTTGAACCGATCACGGGAATGGAAGCATTGATACGCATATATTTTATCTCAAACTGAGACACGATTAAACATATTTTGTTTTAATTTAAAAAATTAGAACAATAAAAATGTACATGGAGGATGGTGGTACTTTCGTCTCTTTTCGGCACGGCCCATGCGGATGGCGCGCTATATGTCAAAAAATTTATTTTTACGTACTATTGTGCAAATTTCTTTTTAAAAAATCGTATTATTAAAAAAAAATCCGCCATGACGTGTGGTAGATGTAAATTTCGTATGACTTTGCAAAATTTTAACGTAGAACTAGGAACTTTCAACCTTTGTTTAGCAAAAACAAACTACTATTTCACATATCTTTTGTTTTTGAGAAACTTACTTTTTTTCTACTGGGATACGAGCTCACGTTCGCGGCAAGTATGGCATATTCTCTCTTTGTCAAGATTTTTAACTCCACGTTCCATTAAGTGGAGTAAAAAAATCGAACTTGAACAGACACGGTTGTTGCCATGGTTGATTTGACAGTACCAGATCAAACCATATCGTTACGTTGGAGGATATCCGGCAATTATAGATATGATTCAATACTACTAACTCATGGGACAAGTAAATTGTAGCGTAAAACAGCTCGGAGAGGGACGCAACCGTGACACCACGGTCCTTCGGAGGTTTGCATGGCTTCATGTCCAAGCTAGCACTCCAGCTCTCTGAAAGCGGAGCCACAGGTTCTTGTTCCATCGTACGTTATTCCCTCAGATATTCGTCGTCCCCCTTGGTTGCTGAGTACGTAGACACGCTCGACCGGGAGATGTCGTCATCGCTCAAAATGCAGAGACGGGACCATGCATCTACAACTATTCGTAGTCCTTCTCATGGATTTCCGGCCGGGATCGGATATCTTCGGAAGAGCATACAGTCAGGCTTATTAGACTGAACACTGATCAAGGAAGCTTCCCTGGACGTGAGCCGTATATATTAAGTTCACGTCAGTAAAGTATATATGTACCTCTCTTCCACGTATGCATTTCATACGTTTTCTCTGATTATCTCCGAAATTCACTGATCATTCAGTGAACCTTAAGCTCTAGTACTACAACGAATAAGCCAAACTCTAGTACACCCACGCTGCCACGCATGAGTGACGTGCACGCCAGTATATACATACGGTACATACACATAAAATATTTTGAAATTTGAAGATTGTACTGTATCACCATGTACACACGGATAGGTTTACTTCTGAAAAAACCCTTATTCAATCCAGGGTCAACAAGTAAGCCTCGAGTTTCCAAGTCGAAAGAAAACGACCAACATGGTGGAAATAATCTCATCATACTGTGTACACGCTACAGAGCGCGCGCGGGCCCGCTACTGAGTAAGAGAGCACGGCATCATAGTTTGTGCATATTCCTTGGCAACCACAGGAGGTCTCACCACCAGGGAAAATCCAAACGAGGCAGCATAATTGCGCTGCATAAAACCAAGCGACCAAATTCCCTCTTCGGACGGGAACATGACTCCCCGCGTCTCACTCTACGTGTCCCGATCGACCATGGATTTTTGATGGGCAGTACTGCTCGACTTCGATATACGTACTGCAGATTGGTAGATAACTTATCCATGCGTCTAGCGGTTCAGTCTGCAAATTTTCTTCCCCAAGCGAAGCGGCGATTGTTTTCAATCACCATGGAAGTACCGTCAGAATATTTTCTAGCAGATCATGCAGAAAAAATACCGTAGAACTCCCTCCGTTCTTTAATGTAATATAAGGTGTATAAGTTTTGAGAAAAAAATCAAATATAGTGTTACTTCTTTCCACCACTCATATGAATACTTGTTTTAGAGATATTATTATGTTTCGTCATCCTCGCACGCCAGTTAGCTAAACATAATTCTTCTCAAAACAAGTGTAGTTTTTTACTCCATGTGCATTCTTTCATTTCCGTGCAAAACCTTTAGACATATCAGTGAATAAAAATCTGTAAACTGTAAACTGTTTTTACGGTATGGATCGGTTTGCCCTAGACATATCAGTGAATAAAAATCTGACCTAGGTCCCGCATCTTATTGTTTTTTCCCTGGTCATCTTCTTCCTCCCGCATTTCCTCCCTTGCGCCTTTGAAACAGTACATACCTAAGACATCATCACATCAAGCTGGTTATTATCGAACTCTCAGGAAAGTTAGATCATTTTCTCACCTTTATTTAACAACCTACAAAACAAAGATGTTTCTCAATTGTAGTGGTTGTCATGAATATGGCGTTTATGTGAGGCAAAAATAAAATAATGCCAGAAATGAGTTGTTGTCTCGGTTTCAATATGCAAACTTTAAAAACAAGTAAATAAAGTAATTTTGTCTTTCGGATTAACTAAATGTAAATGCAAGTAAAGTATTGTAAAATGTGTTTCTTACATCAAAATGGACCGGGATATATGGGTTCACTTGACTACTCTACCGTAAATATGGTAGCATGAATTTAGCTTTTCTAGAGAAGATAAATATTGATGCATGTTTTATGTTGACAAGGTTATACCAAACGGGTACCCCTTCGTGTGGGTAACTGGTGCACATAATGACTAAATCCCAATTGTCAACCGGCTGAGGAACCCCATCAAGCGAAACCCAAGTCGAAGATCTCTTACTATAGATAGCATAGTCGGTAATATTTTCCATATATGTAGTCCTAGTCGGTTACGACCCGAGACCTGTACCCCTATATAAAGGACAGGAGGGTGGGCGACTAGGGACACGCCAAACCAGAACCACAAAACCCTAGCAAGATCAACATCTTGCTGGATCCCTGTAATCGCCGCATATACACAATCAATAACAGACAAGCAGGAGTAAGGGTTTTACCTCACTCGAGAGCCCCGAACCTGGGTAATTCCCGCTTGTCAGCCGACGAATCTACCAACACCACGCGTTCTCTACCTCATAACTCTTACCCTAGGCAAGTAACCATGGGTATTGATGGGGACATCCCTCGTCATATGTACTGTTTGAATCGTATTTCTATGGGATCGTCTCTTAGCATAGGGATGATGCAACACATTCTTAGTACTCCCTAGTAAGGGAAAATTCCTCATACTAGAATTAAGTGGTAAAACATAGTAATATCTTAGGTACTTTGACGTTGGATCTCTCGTGAATATCCCGAACAAACGAGGCCATCTTATTTTCGGACACATGGTATCCAATTCTGCCTACTACAAGTTCACTCCGTCTAACACAAACATTACCTCTCTCACGGTTTAGCCTACTATTGATCAGAACTCATATACATGAACGGGTAACAAAATACATCTAAAAGTACATCAACAAATATACAAATATTGCATCTCCTTATGCATCAAATATCATAGGATCTAGCATGCAAGTTACATCACTGGCCATAATCATGTAGGGTTGTTCATATGGTTCTAAATCAATCATAGTTCATAGAGAGACGAGTCAAACTGCTTCCACAAAAACCCATAGTATAGTGGTGGACTACTCCCTCTTCTTTATAGAGACGATGACTGTGATGTTGGAGGAGTTGATGGAGTAAGGGGGGTTGGCTCCAGTGGCATTTCACAATTGAATCTTGACGAAGTCGAAGTATCTGTCTTTCTTTTGTGTTTCAATGATGGTAGCCGTCTCCTGGGAAATTCGATAAAAGGAGCATATACATGGTGACAAATTGAAGAGGCAGACAAATAATGCACTGCATGGGAGCCTTGAAGCTCTAGAAGGACCCTATGGCATGTCCAGGCCCTACGATCTCGCCATGGAAGGCTTGTGGGCCTTCCCTTGGCCTTTTGGCCCTCCCCTATGGGGCTATGGGCACAATACTCCCTCCTCATAAAAATGCAAACCATGGTTATTCTATTATGAAGAGTCAAACCCAAAAGGAGGGGGACTTGCTAGAAAATCCGAGTAGGATTCCACATGACCAAACTTCTAAATGAATAAATTCTCCTTAGGGTGTGTTTGGTTTGGGAATCAAATGTAATGGAACATCATGGTTCCGTTTAAGGGAATGGTTCGGTTCCGTTCCTATGTTGGTACATTTGAAAAATGGAATGGGTTAATTTCATTCTACCGTTTGGTTGGAGAGGTAGAATGGAAAGTAATCAAGAAAAAACCAGCTGTAGGGGCTTCCCCTACCGCATTGCTTTCAAAAAAAATCAAAAAAAATAATCTAGTTTAATTACCATATGGGATTAACTTCTTTAGATATTGAATAACAACAAACATCATCCAAATCCACATCCAAACTTACTAGTACAATTAGCAATCGACCCTGTGGTCGATGGTAGGAGTGTCCCTACGTTACGCCACGGGAAGTGGAGGAGTGGGTAGCGGCATACGGCTGGCGGGGAGGGATAGTGGATCGTGGAGCGGCAACAGGCTCTCCCCATCACCATTTCGGCTACCTTCCATTTTTCATGGCATCTCTCGCCGTCGTGTCGCTAGGCAGCCCAACCGGATAGATCGGGAGGGAGATGAGGGAGGACCTGGTTTATGAACGAGATAGAGAGAGAGGTGCGAGACAACATAGTTGGGGAGAGAGAAATGGAACAAGGTGATTCCATCTATTCTGTGGACTGACAAAATTCAGCCTCTAAGCGGAATATGTCATTTTGTGGGACGTGTGGTTCCGGTTTGAGTTTCCTACCAAATATAGAGAATTAGCCCCAAATGCAGGTCGGGCCTGTTCCACTCCACCACACGTGACTCAAACCAAACACACCGTAAAGATAGAATACGAGTTCTAAGCGTGCCAAGTAATAAAATACTCATGAACTTTATTTTTTTTATTGCTTACTTGTTTCTTTGTTTACTTCTACTTGTTGAATAATTAGGCGATTTAGCATATGATTTAACTCGCGAAAACAGTAAACAATTTATGACTAGAATAATACAGATTAAACTAATCATGTAATCTACGCAAATAGTAGTAGGTAGACCAATTGAATCTAAATCACATACTACTAATATGAACTCTAGTAAAACATCATATGTGAAGATCATGAACACGTACATTGCAGCGGCAGTCGCACCGCTGAAGTTCCCCGTGTCATCGCCCATGTCGTCGATGAAGAGGCTGGCGATGTCGGGGAAAAAGTCGTCGTTGGGGAAGAACTCGAAGCCAGTAGAGTGAGTGTGCTCACCATAAACCTGATCGCCCCTCTCCCGTACAGGATCACAAGAGGCGGGGTTCTGGGGGCCTACTGTCCCTTCAACCGGTGCACGCCGAAAGACGGGATGGAGAAGACTTGATAGACGGCGGCGCAATGCTCTGGAACGGTGTGAGACCATGTATCTCGTGGTTGCGGTTAGGGTTTTCCCCTGGCTGTATATATAGTGCGCATCGGTAGAACGTGGGCTGTAAGACACGATCGAGTCGGTAACGCCCAACGATCCCAGAGGAATCGGAAACGGCAAGATAATTAACGTGTTCGTTAGTTACTAATCAATGACTCATTAATTTTCCGGACTACAAAAATATAAGCTCGGGTCGGCGAGATTCCCGCAACCAGCGGCGCGTCGTGACGTGTCGTGACGAGGCGAGGCAAGTCGAGGCGTGGTGACGCGAGCGAGGAGGAGGAGCGCGCCTCTGGCACCATTCATATTCTCTTGTTCTCACTAGCTCATACTGGTACTAAAACATCCCACTATATAAAGTGGTGCAGCTCACGCTCCAATAGCACTATGGGACTAAACATTAGTCACGTACACTCAACCAGCCATTTATTAATGGGCCATGGGAATTTTAGATTTTAGTTGGGCTGGCCCAAGTACAGTAAAATTTCAGCAATGCCCCACAAAGTCTCATTGGCACATATATCACATTTGTTTCAAAACATTGTTTTATATACCGGTGCTTAGTGGGGACTGTTAAGTAGAACTCCACTTAGAAACTTATGCTACATTAGGTCACAACTTGAATAGTGGACTATGCCTTGAACTACAAGTTTGTTGCGACCTAATTTCACACAAGCCCTTGACCGATACTAGGCTACCATAAGGCTTCCCCGCGTTGTGGAGCTTATACGTCATACTCCAAGGCCTTTTCATGAGTTTATTAAAGAGCATCCAACTCTCATAAACTGTGATGTTTAACAATCAGACTGATATAGGTGTATTACTCAAGAGATGCTCTGCAGGACAACATCTCCACTTATAAAAGTAAGCCGCTTGGAACACATTATGATAAATGTCAACCTGCCATGCAGAACGGGAGAGTATTGCATCTTGACAGAGTGGGATAGTAAAATGTAAGGATACTCTCCTCCCAGCCGACCAACAGCTTTTCTCCCACTTCTAATTCAAGGGATCTCCGATCACATAAAGTAGGTTACCACTGTAGACAACTCATACGGTGGGTCTCAAACCCATCTCACTCGATGCATTATCTATCACATTACGTGATAAACCCTTTGTGAAAGGATCTGCAAAGTTTTTAGACGTTTGGATATAATCCAACGCAATAACTCCGCAGTTCTTCAATTTTTTGACAGATTTCAATCTCCTTTTCACATGCCTTGATGACTTTAAATTATTATTAGAACTTGTAATCTTAACTATCGCAGTTTGATTATCACAGTTCATAAGGATAGCGGGTATGGTTTTTTCAACCACAGGTAAGTCCATCAAAAGCTCTCGAAGCCACTCTGCTTCAACAGTGGCGGTGTCTAATGTTGTGAGTTGTGCTTCCACAGTTGACCTCGTTAAGATGGTCTACTTGCAAGACTTCCAGGAAACAGCTCCACCACCGAGTGTAAACACATAACCACTTGTGGTCTTAATCTCATCAGCATCAGATGTCCAATTGGAATCACTATAACCTTCTAGTACTCTAGGATAACCAGAATAGTGAATTCCGTAGCTCGCAATGCCTTTTAAATAGCGCATAACTCTCTCAAGCGCATGTCAATGATCATCTCCCCGGTTGGAAACAAACCGGCTCAACTTGCTTACAGCAAAAGAGATGTCAGGCCTCGTGGCACAAGCCAAATACATAAGCAAGCCAATGATCTGAGAATATCTCAGTTGATCTCTAGCAATGCCCTGATTATTTCAAATCAACACTCTGGGATCGTATGGTGTCGGAGAAGGCTTGCAGTCGTCATACCGAAGCGACTCAAGATCTTTTCCACATAGTAGGATTGAAGCAGTGTAATCCCACCATCACCATCTCTCAGCAGCTTGATGTTTAAGATTACATCAGCTACTCCAAGATCCTTCATCTCAAAACAGTGAGATAAGAAATCCTTAACCTCTTTGGTTAAATCAGGATTGGTTCCAAATATCAGTATGTCATTGACATACATACATAGAATAACTCCCTCGCCCCCACCATGGCGATAGTATACACACTTATCGGTTTCGTTAACAATGAAACCTGCAACAGTTAAAGTTCTTTCAAACTTCTCATGACATTGCTTAGGAGCTTGCTTAAGGACATATAAAGACTTCAATAGCTTGCACACCTTTGCTTACTGACCCGGTACTACAAAACCATCAGGCTGATCCATATAAATTTCCTCGTCTAACTCTCCATTTAGGAAAGTTGTCTTAATGTCCATTTGATGAACGAGAAGATGATGCGAGGCAGCCAATGAAAGTAGCACCCCGAATCTTGGTCAGTCTAGCCAAAGTTGAGTAAGTATCAAAGAAGTCTTCTCCTTCTTTATGGGTGTAACCCTTGGCCACAAGCCGCGCCTTGTACTTCTCAATAGTATCATCAGGTCTAAGCTTTTTCTTGAACACCCGCTTACATCCTACAGGTTTGCACCCATAAGGACGATCAGTAACTTCCCAGGTTCCGTAAGCTAAGATGGAATCCATCTCACTACGAACAGCGTCCTTCCAGTAGTCAGCATCAAGAGATGCATAAGCTTCTGAAATGGTACTGGGGGTGTCATCCACAAGATACACAATGAAATCATCACCAAAGGACTTTGCAGTCCTCTGTCTCTTGCTCCTAACAGGAACTTCATTGTTATCGTCCACGGGATTATCAGTGTGTTCTATCGAAATGGTAGGATCAGGAATCTCAACTAATTCCTGACTAGATGTATTAGGTATATGCTGATTTGATGAGCTAGACATACCCATCATTCGACTCCATAATCGTACCAACATGCATGTCGGGTACCTCAGATTTGATTATTAAAAATCTATAGCCAATTCTATGAAAAGCATAGCCCAGAAGAACACAATCCACGGTTTTGGGTCCTAGCTTGCGCTTTTTGGGAATTGGAATATTGACTTTCGCCAAACAACCCCAAGTACGTAAGTAAGAGAGTCTCAACCTTTTCCTTTCCCATTCCTCAAATGGAGAAACGGTTTTGTTCTTTGCGGGAACTCGGTTTAGGACATGACAAGCTGTCAATAGCGCCTCCCCCACTTTGCCTTGGAGAGACCCGAAGTGTCTAACATGGCGTTAACCAAATCGGTTAGAGTTCGGTTCTTTCTTTTGGCTACCCCATTTGATTGAGTAGAATAGGGAGGTGTCCTCTCATGGATTATACCATGTTACGCACAAAAAGAATCAAACTCGTTGGAAAAGTACTCTCCACCATGATCAGATCTTAGCCGTTTTATTCTTAGATCAAGTTGGTTCTCTGCCTCAGCTTTATAGTTTTTGAAGAAGTTTAAAACTTCATTTTTTGTTTTCAGGAGATACACATAACAATATCTAGTGGAGTCATCAATAAGCGTCATGAAATATTTCTTTCCGCCTCTCGTCAATATACCATTCATCTCACAGAGATCTGAATGTATAAGTTCCAGTGGTGCCAGGTCTCTTGCCTCCGCAGCCTTATGGGACTTGCGAGGTTGCTTAGCTTAAACGCACACTTGACACTTGGAACCTTTCACATTAGTGAATTTCGGAATTAAATCCAAATTAGCTAGCCGCGTCATGCTACCAAAGTTAATATGACAAAGTCGTGAATGCCAAAGATTAGACTCAATTTCATGGCAAACATGATTAATAACTTTGGAGCAAATATACGATAAAGATAGGCAGAACAAGCCTCCGCACTCATAGCCTTTTCCAACAAATTGTTCATACTTAGATATTACAACTTTATTGAATTCGAAAACCAACTTAAACCATCTCGACACAACAAAGATCCGCTGACGAGATTTTTATTGATGACGGGCACATGATGAACGTTATTCGGACGCACGGTATTCCCCGAAATAAACTTCAGATCGACTGTACCAACTCCACGAACAAAAGCATGTGACCCATTACCCATCAGCACGGGGGAAGTCACTATAATCTGGTAAGAGGAGAACATCGAGGCATCAACACAAACATGTACATTGGCACCAGTGTCAATCAACCATTCAGGTGAATGACAAACTGAAAGGATGGTGGGAAATATTCCGTACCCTGAATCCTTCATCTCAGAATTGCCAATGACAACATTGGCATTCTTGCCATTGTTCTCAGGTTCACGCAACTCATGGCGGTTGGCACATCGAGGTGCCTAGTGATTCAGATCACCGCAAACATGGCATGAACCCTTCCTCGGTTTATTGTTCTTCTTTCTGAAGTTGGTAGGCTCTGATGGCTTGAACTTTTCATCAGGCTTGCCGATGCCCCCAGAGTTGTTCTTGTTAAACTTGGTCTTGTGGTGCGGCTGGAAATTCTTCTTTTGTACCACATGGACACTAGAACCAGACTCGGTAACTCGAGCACGTGTATGCTTCGCTCTCGCCTTCTCTTCCACATCAAGCGACCCAATGAGATCCGAAACGGAAAACTCTTGTCTACTGTGTTTAAGAGAGGTAGCAAAGTTGCTCCACGAAGGTGGAAACTAGGCGATAATGCCACCGACGACAAACTTGTCCGGTAACATACACTTAAAGTGCTCAAGTTCCTTAGCGAGTGACTGTATCTCACCAGCCTGTTGAACAACAGGGCGCTCATCAGTCATCTTGTAGTCATAGAAATTTTTCATGACATACAACTCGCTGCCAGCGTCCGAGACCCCAAACTTGGCCTCGAGCGCATCCCACATGTCCTTGCTGTTAGAAAATGACATATACGAGTCCACAATGGAATCGTCAAGAGTACTCAAAAGAGCACTATTAAACATGTTTTCGAGCCTCTCGAAAGACTCCTGCTGTGCAGGGTCAAGCTCGCCATCAGGCTTGCCTTTGGTGGCAGCATAGCAGTTCATGTTCTGAAACCATAACACTGATTTCATGCGCCACCGCTTATACATAACCCCTTTAAAGGGAAACGGCCTCGTTGACGCGATAAAGCCAGCAGGTGTTAATTGCCTATAATCAGGTTTTTGGATTGTTGAATAATTAGGCGATTTAGCATATGATTTAACTCGCAAAAACAGTAAACAATTTATGACTAGAATAATACAGATTAAACTAATCATGTGATCTACGCAAACAATAGGTATACCAATTGAATCTAGAGCACATACTACAAGTAGGAACTCTAGTAAAACATCATATGTGAAGATCATGAACACGTACAGTGCAACGGCAGTCGCACCGCTGGAGTTCCCCGTGTCATCGCCCATGTCGTCGATGAAGAGGCTGGCGATGTCTAGGAAGAAGTCGTCGTTAGGGAAGAACTCGAAGCCAGTAGTCGCGCGAGTGCGCTCCCCAAAAACCTGATCGCCCCTCTCCCGTACAGGATCACAAGAGGCGGGGTTCCGGAGGCCTACTGTCCCTTCAACCGGCACGCCGGAAGACGGGATGGAGAAGACTTGATAGACGGCGGTGCAATGCTCTGAAACGGTGTGAGACCATGTATCTCGTGGCGGCTCGGGCTGTATATATAGTGTGAGTCGGGTAGAACGTGGGCTGTACACAATCCCAGAGAAATCGGAAACGGCAAGATAATTAACGCGTCCGTTAGTTACTAATCAATGAATCATTAATTTTCCCGGACTGTAAAAATATAAGATCGGCTCGGCGAGATTCTCGCAACCCGCGGCGCGTCGTGTCGTGACGAGACGAGCAAGTAGGAGGAGAGCGCGTGTGGCACCCTTCATCTTCTCTTGTTCTCACTAGATCATACTGGTACTAGAACATCCCACTATATAAAGTGTTGCAGCTCACTCTCCCTAGCAGTATGGGACTAAACATTAGTCACGTACAGTCAACCAGCCAGTGGCGGAGGACGGAAAAAAATTGAGGTCGGGCGAAATTTAAAACATACAAAAATTGATAAAAAAATCAAAAATGTTTAGACAGATTATATTATCCTACAAACCATTATCACTTAGCGGAGTGGAAATAGCAACATATTTAGAGGTCACACAGGCAGCAGCACAATCGCTTTGATAGCTTTTCGCTAGGCAGTTCAAAGGCTAGGAAACGTAACTGTGGCTTGCTGCCTTGATCAGTCAAACCTGGACGTGGAGGATATGCGCTTTAAGTCTGGTTACCTAGCGACGTACACACGACCCAACAGAAAAACGGGAATATGGTCCATCGTATCTTTTACGTGTTCTCATCAAGCGATACAAAGGACCTAGCGTACGTATACGAGGCTTTTTGTCGCGAGCTAGGTAGGGCGAGCGTCCGACCTCGCCCTAACGAGAGCTCCGCCACTGCAACCAACCATTTATTAATGGGTCATGAGAATTTTAAATTTTAATTGAATTGGTTCAAGTACACTAAAATTCTAGCACTACTGCCCTTTTATTTTATCTTATAAACAAAACCACCACATTTTCTACAGTGAGCGAAAACTCTCCAGTCTCCACACACGCACTCACACGAGCCGAGACCAACACTGTGAATGAGCTCACGTACCTGAACGTCGCAGCACTCGATCGCCGAGGACGGGCGGGCTGGCAAGCACGGAATGTCAGCGGGAGGCCGGGAGACGAAGGCCTCAACGGCATACGCCGAGATAGGCGACGAAACATGCAACATGCATGCATCGAGTTAGATAGGCGGTCGATATGTCGTACGTCCATGCAGTCACGGCTTGACGTATGGATGAATACAATACCGACGACGGTCTCTCCGCCTTATCAGTTCCATAGAGCTGTGAAGGTCCTTCGCCAACCCCGTACAGGAAGCTACCTGCTGGGGAGAAGAAATTAGGGGTGCCCGTGCGATCTTGCATGCATGCATACCTGTGCAGGCTGTGCAACCGCTTGGACTTGCCCACGCCTCAGCCAAATGGTACTGAGCGCAGCGAGCTAGGCGCACTCGTGACGTTTCTCTGTGTAGATCGAATACCCGTGTCTCGTGGGCTAGTCGTTAGAAATCTAGCCAGAGAAACGTCACGTTTCGGTGGTGTGCTTGCATGTAGGTCGGAGCATAGTATACATACTACGCCCTATACAAGCAACCCAGGGAATCTACGTACTGACGAACCTGAAACGCACAAGCCACAACGTACCACGAATTAGTCCAGCTACTATTTTTATATACAAGTATAAAGATATACGCACACTTTTTTTTTCTGAAATGAAGGTTGAAACCTGGCCTCTGCATCAAATGCCGACGACTGTCACAACTCCTCAATAATCATATGCACTGATCTCAAACATCTACACACATCATTTAAAATCAGGGGCATCAACCAAACCGTCTAAGGACGAGGTGGGAGCACAAATCGGTCAACAGACGCTCAACACACACTGTATGCGCACTCTTTTTTTTTTTAGGCGGGTATGTCACTCTCAGAAGCCGTCGTCGTTGTATTATGCTAATCCATTTTCAGGAGGAATCAATACAATTGCCTTCTCAGACTTCTCGAGGATGTCGTCACGACGTCAGACAACACAATTGTTCTGCGCATGTCCATCATCACGTGTCCATCGCCGATGCCCCGCTACGCCACACAGTCGTCAATACAACGATGTCAACGATGCCCACCTCTTGGTACCTTCCAACTATCCTATGATCCACCTCTTGATTCCTCCAACCAGCAGTTGCTCCCAACGATGCCCTCAGGAGGGAAGACGGCGTCGTATAGCCACCATCGGCTGATCTAGCGGACCCAAATAAGACTCCCACTCAGTATCTCGATCAAGGAGATGCCGACTACAACAACGATGCCTTCACCATGGCAACAACACAAAACGCCTCCATCGACCGAAGTTGGAACTCGATTTCATCGGTAGTCACGTCTCCTGAGTGATTCACAACCGACTGGATCACTGCGCCTCGCGCAGATATGCTCTATGTCAATCCCCAATCGCTCTGTTCGTATGGCTACATGCCACGCCGACGACCGATATAAGCGGGAGCCCAGACCCGTAGCCTGCCGCCTCCATCCGCCATGATCAGCCCTCGTGGGAGGGTGTCCAGGGTGGAGACCACCACGCTCGTCTAAATCTACTGACCCTTCCCCAAAGTATCGATGCTGCATCTTTCCAATGCCCAGCAGCTTCGATACCGGGGCTTGCCGCCTCCACGGGCATGCCGAGTTGCCGACACGGTGGGAGTTGTCGTGGTGTGCTCTTAGCGGCGCTAGGGTTTCCACTCTGGTGCTGCTCTGGGGATGACACGTATATAAGTTTGAATATACTGATGTTTTTTTATATACACATGCTCAGGACATTGTGAATACATCGAAAACGTATCCGTAAATTGTTGGCGCTCAGCTGCTAGCCTGCTAGCTACCTGCTCCGTTCGGTTTAACTTTCTTTATCCATGTGTATCTAAACATATTTTAGCACACACAGTTCACATGAATCATATACTTAAACATATCCAGATACATGTATGTCTATAAGAAAGTAAAACTTCTCAATTTACATTTAACATCAGGGAGCACCTATTACAGCCATGCGTTCTCCTTCGGACCATGAGTGAGGAGTTCAAATACAATCACGGCGTAGTAGGTGATTAAGATGTGCATGCGGCGGAGTTATCTTCTCGCAGATCCGTCCGGACGACGTGAGTAAGCTAGTAGCTGTGATACGTACATACTCCATGAATCCAAGGAAGGAGCGTGTGCGTGGTGCGTCGTCCTACGTGGGCGAGTGTCGGTGGACCCAAATCCTCAGCCGCTTCAGGACCCGTGTGCCTGAGCGTGGGGCCCGCACAGCCGCTTCACGACAACCGCCTTTGCCTTCCGTGAGCTTGCATGCTCCCATGGTTCGGCTGTACTCTACTCTACTCCCTTAATTTCTCTGAGCTGTACATAGCAACGTAATTTACCACAGTACGTTCAATGTAGTGTATACCGTATTAATCGTAGTAATTAATAGCAAAAGATCGCACGTACTACTACAGTAGCCCTAGTAGTGTAGAAAGGAGGAGGCAAAAGGCGAAAGAGAAAAGTATGACAACGAAATGAGCGAAAGGAATCAGACAGCAACCTTCTTATTAGCCTCCTCCATACCCTCGTCGTCCTCCTCTCCACTCCACTTCTTCTTCTCCCCCTTGCGCAGCAGCAGCGCAAGCGATAGATAAGAGAAGAGACACACAGGTATGGAGAAGAAACAAGGAGCTCTCGTTTTTCTCTAGCTTGCTTCTCTTCTCTTACACACTTGTTTGTGAGTGCAACTGCTGGCTTGGATTTCACTGCCAAGTTTGTTCCTTTGTTCATCTCGCTCCCCACAATTGAGCCCTAACCCGTTGGAGCTTTTCCCCAGCTTCTTGTCGATTCCCTTGTTGTTGCAGATCGATTCCGGCAAACACAGTCACACATATGAGATAGATAGGTATGTCCTTGCCCTCTCATCTCAGTTTTGTTATCTTTCTGTTTGGTATTTTCCTCCTCCCACGCCCAGGGAAACAGCTTTCTAGCTGCTGGCGTTTTCTTTGCATGTTGTGTATTGCCAATTTCGAATGCTTCCTGATTTTGTTCTCGGCATGCATCGCTCATATGGAAACCGATGCTTTTTCTTCCAGCCAAGGGAAATCTGCTCGTACAAGGCCGGGCTATCAAAAGGGAAAGGGTTTCCTGTTGCTAGCTGGTGAGGGAGGAAGTAGGTTCAAGGATACATCATACATCTGAGCTGCGATGGCATCCAATTCATCCGCGGCGGCCGTGGCGGCGTTGTTCGGGATTAGAGACGATGGCCACCAGCAAGACCAGATCAAGCCGCTGCTTGCGCAGCAGCACCGGCAGCCTGTCGCCGCACCCACCAGTGCTTTGACGGCGGGGCCAGACCAGGCGGCTGCGGCGGCGCCTCCGGTGAAGAAGAAGAGGACCATGCCAGGTAAGAGAAGCAAGTGTGCTCATTTTTCTGCAATTTCATTCATGAAATCTCCCAGCTGTTCAAGCTTGGATCTGCCGGGAGTTTTCCACGGAGAGAGCTTAGATGCGAGCCGTCCAACTCTCTGAGCTGCGCATGGTTGTTTCCTCATATGTCGATCTTACTTTATCTGGTCCTTGTTTCTTGATCTCGAAATTATGAATCAAAATAGAAAGGTGTCTTATTAAAGGGGAATCCAGGATTTGTTTTCACTGGGTTTCTATGGCAAGAAAATATGGTCCCATGTTGTTCTTTAGTTCCGATTCTCTCTCTCTTCCTCGTCCAATGAATTTGTTCCATGAGCTACCTCGATCCAAACCAAGTGGTCGTCACATCTTTTACTCACTGTACATCATTTAAAGCAAGCATGTAGTGTAGTCTCACCTGAATAGTAGTAGACTTGATTATTCCCAGTAGATTATTCAGTCCGTTCACTGTTATTTTTGTTCCTTTGATGAAAGCCTGATGCATGATGTGTCAGCAGAAAATTTCTCGGCGCAATTCCCTTCTCCGTGTTCCAAGAAAAATTCCTTGGAATAGATAGTCACGGGCTCACGGGTCACGAGCATATATTATCAGTTCGAACTGGACAAAAATCGTCTCCTTTTCTTTTTCTTGCAAGATTCCATGTACGTACTTGAGCTGCTCTCCTCTTCACCCTTTTGCTCCTTGTTCCGCTTGCCAATTATGAGAGATACAGATCGGGGCCATGACACGATCGTCGCTAGTTCCTTTGTTCCCTATAACGCTTGCTGCAAATGCCTTTTTGCGTCTTTTCTTTCTCCAAGTCTGGTGCAAAATATTCTACCATTTGTTGCCTTCATTTGTCCCTTCCTCGCCAAAACCAAAAGAAAGATACACAAATACATAGTAGCTATGTTTTTACCTTCAGCCACCAGTGTACCAGTTAACCGTGCACGCTTGAGCTTAAGTTATCGCAACGTTAGTACCTGTAAGCACAGAATGTTAACTTCTGCCCCTACCACTCAAGCTCAAAAAATACGTGTAAATATGAAAATGTTAAGCATGAATCGTTTCAGCATCATTTATAGGTGTGTATAGCTAGAGTGGGCGAGTGGCTGCAATATATAAGATTGCTAATTGAGCGAGTCATATATGAAATCTTTCTGAATGCAGACCCTGACGCGGAGGTGATCGCGCTGTCGCCCAAGACGCTGATGGCGACGAACCGGTTCGTGTGCGAGGTGTGCAACAAGGGGTTCCAGCGTGAGCAGAACCTTCAGCTTCATCGGCGCGGCCACAACCTGCCATGGAAGCTGAAGCAGAAGGACCCGAACGCGGTGCAGCGGCGGCGGGTGTACCTTTGCCCGGAGCCGACGTGCGTGCACCACGAGCCGGGGCGCGCGCTGGGGGACCTGACGGGCATCAAGAAGCACTTCTGCCGCAAGCACGGGGAGAAGAAGTGGAAGTGCGACAAGTGCTCCAAGCGCTACGCCGTGCAGTCCGATTGGAAGGCGCACTCCAAGATCTGCGGCACCCGCGAGTACCGCTGCGACTGCGGCACCCTCTTCTCACGGTACCTACCTACGTCTACCTCGTTTTATCGTTACATCCATATAAGGTAGATGCATGCATTCATCTCACGGTAACTATAACTGGTTTGGCGTGCACGGTTTTACCAAGGTCCAAGGACAACCTGCCTCGCATGCATGCATGGATGCACGCATATGCATGCTATCCTAATTTTATCTTTTGCCTACTTTCTGTCCCAAATCCCCGGAACAGACTTTCGCCCCGTTTTATAGATAAAGTCACACAACCGAACCAATAAATATGAGTAGCTACACCCGGAAGAGGCACCCAACAACTAACTAGAGGTGCCACCACACCTCCATGTGAAACCATCGTCACACCCATCAAGTTGTCGCCAGAGAGGGTCCCCTGGCCCTCTAGCTCCGGGTCGTGGAACGCATCGGCCAACTAGGACGATGATATGTCAAGACAAAGCCACGTGTATAAGATAAAAGGACGCTAATCCCCATGCTAGCGTCAAAAGTGACTTGAGACATGATCCAAGTTTGCCCACTGATGTCAATTGAACGAGACCGACATGTAATAGAGCTCCACGACAACGGCCCCAAGAGGGTGATAACACATTTCGTCATTGTCGCCGAGACCGAACAATCAAGGTTTTTCACCTGAAGCTTTGACATGGGAAAGATAACCACAACAACGCACGAGAGGGTTAGGACACCCGTAGGCATCAACATCGCTTGTGCTAGAGAGCTGAGCTTTCGCCCGGAAAGTCGTCACACCACAACATGTTAACATGGACCGCCGGCGCCATTGAAATAGACTCCATGACGCGATCTGTGAGCCGCCACTGTCGAAGCACTCAGTCCTCGCCACCACATGACCAAAGAATAGAGTCACCACCACCGTCACGCCCCTCACCATAGAGTCAACCGGGCCTGAACGAGCCTTCATCTGGGCCAACAAGCCCGCGTTGCCATGAGCTCGGCCACCCCGCACTGACGGCCATAGGGATGTCAAGTGGCGTCGTTTATTCCCATATATGTCCATTTATTGATCCAGCTCTTCACGTTTTTTTATTTGGGGAAAAAAGAAGTAGCAATAACACCTCATAAAATGGTATTATGTGGCGCCGGAAATCGATCCATTGACATCCCTAGACGGCCAGCTCCACCGTCGGGCGCTTCCCACCAACACACTTGCCGCCCACATGTCCGGCCCCCCGCTGCCATCGCACCCCATCACTATTGAGCCGAGATCTTCGAGACCCGGTCCCACTCCCACCAACAACGCCCGCCCATGAGGCTTTCCTATTGCTAGGTGGAGGGGATACCGTCATCACCGGCACATCACGAGCTTTGCCCGGCGGCACCTGCCGACGGTGGCGGAGGAATATGGGGAGGAGACAGAAGACGGCGCAGGGGATCGGTGCCTCAGTCACAGACGTGAGACGTTTTTTCCTAACCTAGATTAAGGATTAGGGCATAGTATGTAGGAATGATAGGGTGTAATTAAGTCCATGCTGGGTTTAGATAGATTTGCTCTGTGCTTTCACAAGTTTGTTTATGTGAAGGTATGCATGTATTAATAGATAGAGAAAAGGAAGCCAAAGGATAGCTAGTCTTACATAAAACCGCCGGTCGAAAGAAAGACGACCTTGCCTGAAAAACTATACAGATTGCACACGGGCGACATGAGAAATTAACGACTCCTACCTTCCCTCGAAAAAAAACGACTCATACCTCACAGCCGTGATATCTTTGCGCTTGGGGCAATGACGCAGCTAGTGAGGTTATACCGAGGCGCGTCAATTGCTGGTTGAAAACTATTTCCAAACCCCCTCTTTGGCCCTCCGGGGCCACTGAGAATTTCTGAAAGGGCTCCTTCTCCTTCGGGAGAGGGTAAAGCCCTAAAAAAGATGAAAAAATGGTCATTGTCTCGTCAACGACGCCATTCGTCTTACAGTACTAACTCGTCAAGTTTACCGGTTTTTCCCTTGCACGAGTAGGCATGCATGTACGTACAAATAGTCGTGCGTCATAGTGTACTGCTGTGTAAATGATTGTCCGGCCGCGATGTCAGTAGCACAATCTACAAACACACACCCGCGCGGCTGCGCGGCCCACACACGACACAAGAACATGGGCACACATATACGGACACGTTACATATACATACATACTCCTATGTACATACGGATTACGGAGTACATACATATATACTTCCAGAATTGGTTTGCCACGTAATGAATCTAGGCTATCCATGCTGTCACGTGAGCTGGCTAGCTAGGTACACTGTAGATGCGAAGCAGGGCCTTTCGTTGGCCGCGTCCATCCATCCAGGCCCCTTGGATCACATGGGTGCAATTCTCAGGAGCTAGCAGCAGAGCAGCGCGATTCTCTCTCTCTCTCCATCATTGATGCATTTGGGCTCGAGCAGGGTGGTCACCCTATATCTTTCACCACTTCGGCACACATTTCTCCAACGGGGAGGAAGCGTATATGGAATGCATCGGCAGAAGCTAGCAGCACTGATTGAGATGTGGATTTTGAATGGTTTCTTTCTTCATGGCCGGCCGGCCTCTGCTGTCTTCATGCAACAACGACATCTCAGTCGCTTCAATTATTTCCCAAGGACCCGTCCGGGTCCCTCACTCCTACTCCCAGCTACCGATCGATACAGCATGGAGGCATTTCCCCCCTCCAATCTTCTTCAAGATCTTTCGATTTGTTTATTAGGATACGAGCTTAGCTAAAAAAATGAGTAAATTCTGTGAATCAGGCGACTTTGGTAGAGAAAAAAAAAGCCCAAATGCTACACGGTTCTTTGAATCAAAGGAGCTCCAAGTCTTGAGACAGCGCTCATCCATTGAAATTCTAATGTCTAATAAGTAATACTCCTAATTAACCCCATTACCTATATTAGAGTTGTGTCATTGCTTCCTCTTCTCCTTGGAAGCTTCCTTCTGTTAGGAATCTAGCTACCTATATTAGGAGCTAGCCTAGCATAACATGCCAACAAACCTGCTTACTCGTTTCCTCGTTTTCCTCCTTGAGTGACATGAGTTTCTGGGATCTCCGTCTGTCATTGAGTGTGATAGAAGTAAAACCAGCAGGTTTTAGTCAAATCCTACACTTCAGACCCGAATGTATTGTATATTGTCTGGTCACACTATTTAATTATAACAGAGCCTAGCCTCATATAGTAGTACTACTAATTAACCGAGAGCACAAAATCGAGGCCAGTTAAACTCTTTAAATGTGAACAATTTATAACAATTCTATCTCTTGTTTTTTTAATACCTATGAACAATGCATACACTCAGACATAATGCAAAAGGCCTATGTAGTTAGTAAGCAAATTGAGGGATTAATTATACCGAGCATACTCACGTGTATTTCCTTCTTCTTAACTTATTCCTTCACATCTTTTCTACCACAAATTTTTTCACTTATAAAGTTTCTAACACGCTACTTTGACAATTGTGTTTTTCGATATGAGTTGTAGGATAAAAGCTACAAGAAGGGAATACACTAGTAATTAGTTTTATTAATTTTGTATATGGTTGTTTAACCTATCATTTTTCGAGTTTATCTATCAAGGAACAAACGATTAGCCAAGTACCAATTTTCTATGAATTTTTTAAAAGGCATAACCACACGAAAGTTCTCTCACTTCTTATGCTTGTAAATACTTATCTTGCATTTCGATATTCTGTCCTCAAAAAAATACTCCTCTGATCCAAATTAACTGACGCGAGAACTGTAGCAATTTCTACTACCGCTGTACACATTGTGCGACAATTAATTTGGACCGGGGGTAGTAGATGAAATGTATTCCATTTTGAACCAAAAAAATAAGTTGGTAAAAAAAGTTAAGTTCCTGAACTCCCACATACTACAGAATCAGAAATCGAGGGAAAAGGCTCAATGTATGCTATAAGCGGCAGTAAGTCCAGATAGACACTCTACATCCTATTACAATTTAGGCTTAAAATTGTGCATTTTGATTTCACAATGAATCAAAACAATTAGATTTATAATTAGCATAGCTTGTCTACCCTATTCGTTGTTTTCCTTTTTCTATCATGTGAATGAATAACTTAAGCTACCATATTTGTTGGCCGCGCCAGTAGATTAGATCAAATGTTTTGCAATTAGGAAAGATGAATACAATGAAATATGATGATGCAGTAGGGTCGTCGCTAATGTCGTTTGTGTTAAATTAAAAGGACACAAGATGCATATAAATTTTGATAGAAAGAATTTTTATTAGGTAAACAGAAAGAAAAGTTTAACCATAGACTCTGCATGCTACAGTTTCGTTGTTCACAAGAGCATTTGAGAAGATATATTAATCTTGTAGCGAAAAGTCATTTTGGCTCATGAGTGCTCCCTCTATATAATAATAAATATAATATAAATCATATTTTTTTAGTTTTAAAAATTCAAAACAATCCATGCATCTTGTCAATGATATATCTCACAAACATGTAAAATCTCAATTTATAAAACTTATATTCCGAGCAACACAAATATTACAAAATATTATATATTCTGAGCTCAGAATATAAAGTATTTCAACTCGAGATTTACGGGATACATCATTGAAAACATGAAGGATATTTTTTCAGAATTTTGTAAATCTTATTATGAAGATTTTAATTTTTAAAATAAATAAATTATTATAACTTATGAATGAGAAACTGTTTTTAACAATAGGCAATATATTAATATCAACTCAATATACAGATCAATTGCAGACATCGAGTATGCACACAGCCAAATACTTAAAAAGTAGAAATAAAATAAATATAAAAACATGACATCCCATGAACGAGAAATATATATATATATATATTCTCTAGAGATAGTTGCTCTTTTTGCCTAAAGTACGAGCACTCCTCAATTGTCCTTCGATTATATTTTCCCTGCACGAGTACAGCATAGACAACTTTCTACCATGCAGAATATATTACTATATTTCGTACCACTATTCTGTTTACGTGAATTTAGTACCACTATTGGTTTTGCACGGATGACAAGACAGCATATTTTGCAAGCACACATGGGCACACCGTCGCACTCGCACACACACCGTCCTTTGGTTTCTATCGTACCATTTCACGGGGCAAAGCTATTTGTTGGATACTTGCGTAGGAGTATTTCTCGAGCGACACGCACATGCATGCATATTTGTCCTTTGGTTAATTTCATGCAACTGCAACGTGTATTTGCCGAATCAACCATGAATGCAGCATTAATTGCGTGCATGCACGAATGCAGGAGGGACAGCTTCATCACCCACAGGGCCTTCTGCGACGCCCTCGCCCAGGAGAGCGCGCGGCTTCCGCCGGCCGGTCACCTCTTTGGCGCCACTGCCGCGGGCAACATGGCGCTCAGCCTCTCGCAGGTCGGATCCTCCTTCCAGGACCCCCACGGCCAATACCACCAGGCATCCCCGGACCTCCTCCGCTACGGCGCTGGCGGCATGGCTGCCCGCCTCGACCACCTCCTCTCGTCGTCCAGCGCCTCCCCTTTCCGCCACCTGCCGCCTCCACAAGCACCGGCGTTCAACCAAGGTACGGTGCAGGAGTTCGGCGACGGTAATGGTCCGCACGCGTTCCTGCAGGGCAAGCCGTTCCACGGCCTCATGCAGCTCCCGGATCTTCAGGGCAACGGCTCCGGGGGCACGTCGTCGTCGGCTCCTGGTATTTTCAACCTCGGCTACATCGCCAACAGTGCCAACAGCTCTGGTACTTCCAGCCATGGCCACGCGAGTCAGGGACACATGGGCAATGACCAGATCAGCGAAGGAGGCGGTGGCGGAGGTGCAGGATCCGAGAATTCTGGAGCGGCATTCTTCAGCACCGCCGGTGGAAACTTTTCCAGTGGCGACCACCAGGTTGCTCCTGCTGGGATGTACAATGAGCAGGCCGTGATGCTGCCACAAATGTCGGCGACGGCGCTGCTCCAGAAGGCGGCGCAGATGGGCTCAAGCACGAGCGCGGACGGCGGCTCGTCCTTGTTCAGCGGTTTCTTGGGCTCGTCCGTCGCGCAGGTCCGCGCACCCATGGTCGACCAGGGACAGATGCACCTCCAGAGCCTCATGAACTCACTTGCCGGAGGTAGCAATGGCGGCGGAATGTTTGGCGGCGGCAACGGCCGGGGCATGATTGATCCGAGGCTATATGATTTGGATCAGCACGAGGTGAAGTTTAGTAGCCAGGGCCGTGGTGTGCCTGGTGGCGGCGGCGGAGACGGTGACGTGACCCGAGACTTTCTCGGCGTCGGTGGCAGAGGAAACATGATAAGAGAGATGTCAGTGGCAAGAGAGGAGCACCATAACGGCGGCGGCAGCGACATGAGCTTCTTGGAGGCCGAGATGAAGTCGGCCTCGTCGCCTTTCAATGGAGGTCGGATGCAGTGATGAGCTGAATCGTGAGCAAGGAATCTAGTGGCCGATCGAAGCATGCATGGAAGAAGCTGTTTACAACTATATATACAAGTATTTTGACTTCTGGGAGTAAAACTTAAAATTCCTCCATGGATGATGGATCATGCCAGCTTTTATGATTCGGGGACACAAGATGTGTTGGGTATGCAGAGGATTCTTCTTCCACCAATTCAGGAATGGAAGAAAGCTAGATCAACTCGAATCATGAGATCGGACCTTATATTTAGCTCTAGTGTTCCTTTTAATGTTTTCTTACTGTAGTTTAATCTCGTTAAATGTAATGGGGTTATTTCATATCGGGCAGAAGAGATAGTTTGCATACACCGTAAGGTTTTTGTAGCTTGTTATGTGAGGGATGGTCAAAACTTGATCGCACCTACTCACTTTCTTATCTTTCTTGTTCTCTTTTTCTCCTTCCAATAATGACATTGGTTATTCTAGCCCACATGAGTGATACTAGTTTCCCCTATAATTTCTCATGAGTGTTTATGGCGTTCAAATATGTTAAAATTTAGGTTCTTCATACATTCCACATATTTTGTTTAGACAAAAGGAATTTTTGCTTCACTTTTCTAGACAGAAGGCACAGCGTGCCTGATTCTAAATTAATAAAGCCCCATGGCTACGATAGCTTACAAAGGATCATGAAGATAGCTTTAAGCATAACGACCCCCTCCTCCAGTAGCGGCGCTACCTTCGGCTTGAAAATAGGCCTCCATGGCTATAAAAGAATCATAAGACTGAAAAGGTATCCAACCGGATATTTGGGAAATTTAGTTTCAGTCGTGAACTTACTACAAATATTAAGCCACGGGCCTTAAAAAATTCCAACCAAATCATATAGTATATAGCTGGGTTCCAACCAAATCATATAGTATATAGCTGGGTTCCATGCTATAGTGCTACACTTAGCATGGAACGCAAGCCGCTTCACACAAAACACGCAAAGCCCTAGTGTACGAACAACAAGCACACTCTCCATTTAATGACCATCCAGGCTTGATCATCTGGTCGTAAGAGGGTAGGCATTCTCTCGCCAATTGCCACATCAAGATCATGATTGTTAGGCGAAAAGAGACCTTCCAGATCTACTATGCACACGGTAGGATTATGCCCTCGCAAAGTCTACCCACATGGATTTTGTGGGGAAGGTGTGCCCGAGGGCTCCAAGGCCCATGCCACACTATTAGTTGCTCGGAATGTTTGAGCTCATCTTTAACTTCATATAAAGCCTATGCCATTGTTTGCATTCAACAGGTCCAAAATTCCGATAAGAAGCTGGGATATCTTGGGCTCAGGGGCTAAGCATAAGTTAAAATGATTCAGGAACTAGGTTGCTAAAGGCTCAGAACTAGACCGGTGATCCATCCAAATGCAGAGTATAATTGTCGTTTCCAAGTATGAATAAAACTCCATATTTGATACACACCTTAACTTTGTGGATATTGTGCCAAAACTAGGAACCTTCACTGGGGTTTGATCCAAAGATATCGGTCGCCACGAAGTATTTGGCTCAGTTTGACCCACAGAGCATGCTCCTCATGGCTACATAGAGGCGCCACAACCATTTGCACAAAAGGGCGATATTGAGCAGTTTGGTGTTTTAATGCATGTCTCCTTGATCTCTAGGCATGCATATATCCTTCCAACTATCACCAAATAGTATTTACTCTTGGTCCCTACCCCTCCCGAAAGAACCAGCCTTTTATCGAAACCAGCATGTGTGATGTATGGGAACAGAAACGTATTCATCTTACGAATATAGAGACTATGACAAGAATCTATGAGGGTCAAGCAAGATGCTGCCGACATAAAGCGGCACTAATTACCAAGGTTCGGTCTGGAAATCTACCTTCGCAACCACTGGTCCATGGCCGCAATCTTCAACTTCGATATCCTATGGTGAACCCCAGATAGGTGCACGGAAAAAACCCCGTCCTTGCTTTTTTGGTAGTTTATCTTTACACCTGACATCATCTCAAAACAAATCCGGAGAAACTTCAAATTAGCCAGACCCAACGCAGTGTTTTGAATGAGGATCATTGTGCCATCGGCGTGGTGCAGATGAGTTACCCCACCGGGATAAGGTGGGGAACTCCACAAGCCTTACCCAAAATAGCATCTAGTGTGTGTACCGTAAAGTCAAACAACATGGGGGAGAGGGGGTAACCCTTACGCACCCCTCTCTTAAAGCAAAAAAGGGACCAACTGAAGGGGATCGTGTACAGATAACAAAAAAATTCCTAGCAACGATATCCTTAAACTAGCCAAGATCTATACTATGCAGATATAGAAGTACAACGAAGATCGGAATACACACCCTTGTAGACTGAAAAGCGGGATTACGTTCTCGCACAAACGTTGACGATGAAGACCGACGAAGCCGACCTCAAGGTTGTGTAGTGGAAGTAGACCTCCCAGCACCGCTAGCGCAGCACCTCGCAGGGCGTTACACACGTACGGTGGAGACGACGACCTCTGAAGCTCCAGTCCAGGACAAGCAGCGGAAGACTTGGACCGGAACACCACCAGCGCGGCAGCGGGCTATGGTGGAGAGACCCCCTCTCTACTCGGCGCAACTCCGACAAAGGGAATCACGAAATCAAGAGAGAATTAGGCAATTAATTGGTGAATTAAAATGCTAGGGGTGCCCCTTCTTATATAGGCTCCCAGGGGGGAGCCAAGTTGCCAGCCAGGCAATGTGGGACTAACCCCCACATGCCTGGTGCGGCATGGCTGGGTGCGCCGGTCCTGGTAGGCCCCATTTGGCCCACCTAGGCCGGCCTCCTTGCCCCCCCACCGAATTCTTGAAGGGGATCGTGTGCAGAAAACAAAAAAATTCCCAGCAACGATATCCTTAAAATATGCCAAGATCTATTCTATGCAGATATAGTAGTGCGAACGGAGATCGGAATACATATCCTTGAAGACCGAAAGCGAGGATTACGTTCCCGCACAAACGTTATCGATGAAGACCGACGAAGCCGACCTCAAGGTCGTGTAGAGGAAGCATACCTCCCAGCACCGCTAGCGCGGCACCTCGCAGGGCGTTACACACGTACGGTGGAGACGACGGCCTCCGAAGCTCCAGTCCAGGACGAGCAGCGGAAGACTTGGACCGGAACACCAGCATCGCGTCAACGGACTTATGGTGGAGAGATCCCCCTCTCAACTTGGCGCAACTCCGACAAAGGGAATCACGAAATCGAGAGAGAATTGGAAATTAATTGGTGAATTAAAAGGCCAGGGGTGCCCCTCTATATATAGGCTCCCAGGGGGGAGCCAACCTGCTCACCAGGCAATGTGGGACTATCCCCCACATGCCTGGTGTGGCACATGGTGCGCCGGCCACCTGGTGGGCCCCTTGTGGCCCACCTAGGCCGGCCACCTTGGCCCCCACCGAATTCCCCTAGGGAATTTCCCCTCTTTGGCCTTCTTTCGACCAGAAGGCCCATTTAGGGAAATCAGCCTAAATAAATTCGAAAATGTATCTATAAAATCATATTTAGACATTAATTACACTATTAATATCAAACATATTATATATAATTTATTCTAGCTCCGAAAACTATTTCGTCGTTGCCCGATCTCCATCAGACCTCTCCCGGGACGTTTCCGGTGATCTCTTTCCTTTCCGGTTGTCTTGTCGAAACCCCTTAAGTGTGTTACCCTAGCGGTTCGATATAATAACAGGTATGATCGAGACTCCTCTCTGATCAACGACTAACTCGTAGGCCTGGACCCCATGAATTAATCCCTGTGATATAACGAATGACTTTCATCTATCAAACCTGAACGTAAAGTCTTAAACCTTTTGCCATAGCGATACTTAGCTTGTCCGAGTGTCGTTCATAGATATCTCCATACCTAGCTGACCTCGTTACCGACAACGCTATCTTCTACTCGTCTATGATTTCATGTTTTCGTGACCTAGTCACATGCTTGCAAGCTCATTAGACATAATCTCACCGAGTGGGCCCTAGAGTATCTATCCTTCTATGTGGATTGGCAAATCCCGCTCTTGATCCCTCGTCTTAACTACTCCCTTCCCATACCCAAAAGTATCACCGTTATTGTCATACTATATAAGATACGACGTTTGGTGCGATCAAAGTATTTTCCAGGAATAACAATAAGAGTTTATCTCACGGTCGAAGGCGTAATGACTACGTCCTACAAATATGGGTATGTCCATCACATCGTTCTACCAACGACATGACTTCATTGTCGACTGGCGCCATGCCCTATGATCGGAAAACCTAGATCATCAATGGCGCAACGAAACTAGTCTTAGTAGAGGCTACTACGGACCTGGTTGTTTACGTATCACACCTGTATTAATGTTTACGCTTAATACAATTATAACATGACACAAAGCGTATTATGAACAATCGAGATATGATAAAGAGATACACTTTATTAATTACCTCTAGGGCATATCTCCTTCAGTCTCCCACTTGCACTAGAGTACAAATTAATCTAGATTACAACTTGGTAAAAGCTTAACACTCATAGCTTCTTGGTGTTTTTCATGCTTGTCAAGCGGAAGAGGCTTCGTCAGGGGATCTGCCACATTCAGATCCGTATGCACTTTGCAAATCTTCGCATCGCCTCCTTGTACGTACTGTCGTATCACATGGAAGCGTCGGAGAATATGTTTGGCGGTGGAGTGAGACTTTGGTTCCTTCACGTTAGCAATAGTACATGTATTGTCACAGAAGAGAATCACGGGGTCTTGCGCCTGGGAACACTCCAAGTTCAGTGATGAACTTCCTTAGCCACATAGCTTCATCCGCGGCTTCGCAAGCAGCAATGTACTCCGACTCCATTGTAGATTGCGCGACAATGGGTTGCTTCCCACTTCTCCAGCACACGGTGCCTCCATTCACCTTGAACACATAACCTGTCTGTGACTTAGAGTCATCGGGGTCTGAGCAGAAACTTGCATCAACGTAACCTATTACGCCAAGTTCTTCATCACAACCACCATAGACAAGGAACGTTTCCTTTGTCTTCTTGAGATACTTAAGAATGCTCTTAACAACAATCCAATGTTCCATTCCTGGATTACTCTGGAAACGGCTCGTCAAACTAAGAGCCAATGCTACATCAGGTCGAGTACTCAATATTGCATACATAATTGATCCTATGGCTGAAGCATAAGGATGTTTAGTCATTTCGGCCTTACCCTGTTCCGTTACTGGGCACTGTGCCTTTCGCAATGTTTTATTCTTGATAACAGGCAGAGAACCCTTCTTTGCCGTCTGCATACCAAAACGCTTTAGTATCTTATCAAGATAAGTACTCTGACTCAACGCTAATAGACGTCTTGATCTATCACGATAGATTTTAATGCCTAAGACGTATGCAGCTTCTCCAAAGTCCTTCATGGAAAATTTACTGTTTAAATAATTCTTCACGCTATTCAGAAGTTTCACATCATTCCCAATCAGCAATATATCATCTACATATAGGGCTAAGAACACAACCGAGATACCACTCATTTTCTTGTAAATGCAGGTCTCTTCCAAATTCTGGACAAATCCAAAACCTTTGATTACCTCATCAAAGCGAAGATTCCAGCTCCGAGATGCTTGCTTCAATCCATAGATGCAAAGTTGAAGCTTGCATACCTTGTTAGCATTTTCTGGATCGACAAAACCTTCTGGTTGTATCATGTACAACTCTTCCTCAATGTTACCATTTAGGAAGGCTGTTTTGACATCCATCTGCCATATTTCATAATCGTAATACGTAGCAACTGCTAACAAAATCCGAATAGACTTTAGCATCGCTACCGGTGAAAAAGTTTCATCGTAGTCAATTCCATGAGCTTGTCGAAAACCTTTTGCGACAAGCCGAGCCTTATAGACGGTCACATTTCCGTCAGCATCAGTCTTCATCTTAAAAATCCATTTATTCTCGACGGCCTTGCGCCCTTCGGGAATCTCCATCAAAGTCCACACTTTGTTATCATACATGGATCCTATAACGGATTTCATGGCTTCTAGCGACTTCTCGGACTCTAGACTCGCCATTGCCTACTTGTAGTTCGTAGTTTCGTCCTGTTCAATTAGCATGACGGTGCAAACTAGGTTGCCATACCATTCTGGTTCGATACGAGATCTACCAGACCTACGAGGTAGAATACTTTCCTCGACAGTATGTCCCACTCCATCTGTGGAGGACGTTTCCGGAACAGCTTCTGTTGCGTCACTCAGAATTTCGAGTTCAAGATCAACGATCTCGTCGAGGTCTACCTTCCTCCCACTTACTCCTTTCGCGAGAAACTCCTTCTCAAGAAAGGTATCGGTCTTTGCGACAAACGTTTTGCCCTCAGCTTGGTTGTAGAAGGTATATCCTACGGTTTCCCGCGGATATCCTACAAAGACGACTTTCTCCGACTTCGGTTCGAGTTTGTCAGGCTATAGTTTCTTAACATACGCCTCACAACCCCAAACCTTCAGAAATGATAAGTTAGGCTTCTTGCCATACAATAACTCATACGGTGTTGTTTCTACGGATTTGGACGAAGCCCTATTTAAAAGGGTCAATTGGTTATGTGCCATGGTTCGCTGAGTTTTATCGGTCTGTGCCATTCCCGCGCTGTTTCTCTGGTTTGTGCCCTGGTTTGGCTTCTGTTCGTCAAGTCCCACGGAGCGCGCAAGCGCTCAAGCAGGCAGTGGTCACTGAAGGGGAATCCAGCCGTCACTGTTGCGGCGGGAGACGGAGGAGTTTGATCTCCTCCACTGTCTCCTGCCCACGCCGCCCGTCCTCGCGCCACCGTCACCTACCGCCGACGAGGAGACCTCGTCCGGCTCGTGGACCTTGTCGCCGTCGCCACGCAGCCCATCCGAGGTCGCCGTGGACGAGGAAGGGTTCGAGATCTACGATCCCGCCGCCTTCGAGTCCTCGGTGACCCGCGAGGACTTAGTCCCCGACGAGGTCCTCGAAACGGTCACCGAAGCCGTCCAGGCGCGCTCCTTGAAGGAGGTCCAAGCGTACGCGAAGCATCGCCGCCGGGGGATCGAGATCGAGTTGTACCGCCTCCACCGCGAGCAGGAGGCCGACTCGAGCAAGGGGAATGCCTTCATTGTCTACGTCGACGAGGAGTGAAGCACTCTGGCGACGGCGCGGCTGCACCCTGCGAGCTCCGGTGAGCTAATTTTGCTGCTTAGGGTTAGGGCCGCGTAGTGTACATAGATTTTGGAAGGTCGTATGTAATCTCCGGCAAGCTCTGACGAGCACGCTCTGAATGTAATCTCCCGCAAACAATGAACTATATAAATTTTAAATATGTGGGTCCAATTTTCTACGGCGAACGCATTTTTCAGCGAGTCCACCATTTTTGGTTAGAAATGGGGTGTTTACCCTACCTTTGGAGCTCATTTCATACACATTTTCCAGCGAGTCCAACATTTTTGCTTAGAAATGGGGCCGTTTAGCCTACCTTTGGAGCTCATTCGCAACACTTTTTTCAGCGAGTCGACCAGCCTACCTTTCGAGCTCATTTGAAACACATTTTTCGGCGAGTCGACCATTTTTGCTTAGAAATGATGCCGTTTACCATACCTTTGGAGCTCATTTGAAACACATTTTTCAGCGAGTCACCACCCTTCCTTTGGAACTCATTTCAAACACATTTTTCGGCGAGTCGACCATTTGTGCTTAGAAGTGAGGTCGTTTACCCTACCTTTGGAGCTCTTTTAAAACACATTTTTCAGCGAGTCCATCACCCTTAGTTTGGAACTCATTTCTATCACATTTTTCGGCGAGTCGACCATTTGTGCTTAGAAATGATGCCATTTACCCTACATTTGGAGCTTATTTGAAACACATTTTTCAGCGAGTCCACCACCCTTCCTTTGGAACACATTTCAATCACATTTTTGGCGAGTTGACCATTTGTGCTTAGAAATGAGGCCGTTTACCCTACCTTTGGAGCTCATTTGACGGTGGAGGTTTCCATTTTAGTTATTAGTTGTTTTATTAAGGGCAAGTGCCAATTTAGTTATTAGTTGTTGATTTATTTTAGTTGTTAGTTGCTTTATTAAGGGTAATGGCCTTGTGCTTGACGTCTCAAATTGTGTGTGTAAATCCACTTCAGTTTGCAAAATTTTCGGCGAGTCCACCATTTTTCATTAGAAATGAGGCCGTTTACCCTATCTTTGGAGCTCATTTGAAACACATTTTTAAGCGAGTCCAATTTCATTTGAAAATTTATATGGATTCAAGGTAGATTTGAGCAAGCTCATCGCTATCCCCAACTGGTTTGACAAGATACCCATTTGGTTACGACGGGTAACAGCCGAAATCCGCATTTGGTGCGCCAAAATACCCATTTTGTATCACTGAGGCAAATGGGGGTGGGCGAGCCAAAATCCCCGTTGGGTCCACTCCTCAGTGGGTGTACAACCCTTGTACTATGCGCGCGTCCAATCAGATCGCAAAACGAGCTTCTCGCGGATCGCCTACAGATTCCCTCTGGAGGAAATCGGATGGCTGCATATTCCTTCTAGAGAAAACGGACGGCTGCAGTTTGATCAACATTTGAAATGAGCTTTAAATATTCAAAAAATATCAAAAAAGGAAAATCATGCGCACATAGTCGTCTTATGTCATATACTAACGACTCAAGTTGAAAAACATGGTCTACATACATTCAAAAGGATAAGGGCATGGAGATCAGGTGATATCGCATAACTCAAACTATGAGGTCTAAGGTTGGAGAGAAGTGGTTTTGGAATTGCAACATGAAAATTCAAAAACTTCACAAAAGATTCGTTTTGGAGTGACTAAGAAGTATCCATACTTAGTTTTTCATTTTCATGTTTTAAACTTGTTTAAATGTTGGTCAAACTTAGGTTTGACTGATTTTCAAATAACAATAATAAATTGAAAAATTATCGAAAAATTGAAAAACCGACGCACATAGTCTTAATATGTCATATACTAACGACTCATGTTAAAAAACATGGTCTACATACATTCAAATAAGAAGGGCGAGAATCTCATGTGATATCGCATATCTCAAATATGGAAATGAGAATTACAACATGATAATTTCAAGATACTCACAAAATTATCATTTAGTACTGACTAAGAATGGTCTAGGCCCAGTTCACACACAACTTTTACACAAATGTGCGCATGTTCGCGCTGGGAGCACGCCGGGTGACGAGGTGTTAACTCGACAAGTCCCAGGGTTGTGCACCACGGGTTGATTGATGGGGAGAGAGATGAGTGCTGGTGGTCACGATGACTGACAAGCAAGGATTTACCCAGGTTCAGGCTCCCGGAGGATAACACCCTACTCCTGCTTGTCTGATTATTGATGCGAGTAGCGATTACAATGGCGAGATTGCGATCTCACTAGGGTTTGTGGCGGTGGCTATGAGCGTGTCCTTTGGGACGAGCAACCCTCCTGGCTTTATAGGTAGCCAGGTCTCGGGTGGTCGATGCCGATGGCAACTACAGATATGGCAGGTTATGCTTCCTAACCGACTTGGACTAGGTTACATGGTACCCCGCGTGGGCCTTTTATGGGCCTCCATGTCCTTGGCGCGGCCCAGGTAGCCTTATCGTGGGCTACCCGAAAGGCAGCCCCACGTCAGTAGCCCCCGAGTGCTTGGTCGAAGCGTAGAGTCGAGCAAAGGACTTCTTCCTCCTGGACGCGCCATTGGATTGCTTGATCCTGAGCTTGAACTCGATTTCTTCAGTCGAATCGGCCGCTCCCGATGGGAGTAACCTTTGCAGTCGAATTACTTTGCCTTTGTCTTCTTGTGAAGCTTGCTTCTATTCGGCCTGTTGGCTTACTTGTGGATGGATTCGGCTGCACGAGCTTACTCGGTTTTTCTTTGCCACCCGAATGATTCCTTCGGGTTCTCGGATCAGCAGTCGATCCTACTTTGTTGGTTTCAGCTAAGAAGCTTACTACTCGAATCACTCTGTCGAGCTGTTTCAGTTGTTTTTGGAGCCGTTGGCTTGATGACGTCATTGGTGACGATCCATTGCACGCCTCTGCGCCCGATGGGACGCGACGTGGCGGGCCCCGCTGTCAGAGCTGACCACGGTCAGCAGTTGTCACGTCTCTGAACTGGGCGCGAAATTTGCGCGGCCTGATGATGACGCCTCGGTTTTCGTGCGTAGTGGACGAAGTGGGCGGCGACGGTTGGTTTCTTCGTGCGACACGTGGACAGCTGGATGTGTCTGCTTGGAGCCCTTGTTCTGTGGACGGTTGAGATGAAACGTTTTCGAGGCATAAGTACTGCGTTTTGATGCGAGGGCCTTCATCTTCTCCAATCGTCATGGCCTCCTTTTCCTCTGCGCTCTACCATTTTCGCCGCCATCCAGAGCTCCGTGCTTTTTGTCCGTGCACCCTGTGCTGCCTCGCGGCGCCATGGGCAAGCCGAAGAGCGCCGTTGGTTCCTCCGCCGCCGCCGACGAAGCCGGGCTGATGAAGAAGCCCGACGGCGACTGGCAGAGATCGTCGGTGAAGAAGACAGAGGTCGAACTCCTCGGCGCTCAAGGTCTTCTTCCTCCTGTTGATCATGTGCAGGTACGCGCTCCTGGCAAAGAGGTTTTCCCCACACCCCGGGATGGGGAATGCGTTTGCTTCGTGGATTTCCTTCCGCGGGGCTTCGGGTTCCCCATGCACGATTTTGTGCGCGGTCTCCTGTATGCCTATGGGGTTTAGATCCACGATCTGACCCCCAATGGCGTCTTGAGCATCGCGGGCTTCATTGTGCTTTGCGAATGCTTTCTGGGTGTCGCGCCCCACTGGGCACTGTGGAAGTCGCTCTTGCTCGTTCGCAAGAACGTTGGAAAGAGCGAGTTGCCCTTCCCCGTGGGCGGCTTCGGAATCCAAGTGCACGGTGACACCGCGTACTTCCAGATGAAGAAGTCGGACTCCGTCCAGTGGTGGCGCAAGAGATGGTTCTACATCCAGTCGAGCCAGGACGGCCTGGTGGCATTCGACAGCGGACGTGGGCTGCGGAAGACGCAAGCCTGGACGCACCCGCTGACTGCTGGGGAGAAGGAAGTCGTGCGGCCTCTACTGGGCCTGCTTCGCGATCACCAAAACCCTTGGGCGCGAGGCGGGTGGCGTCTTCCTGATGGCCACCTTCTTCCATCTTCGGGTGCAGCCGCTCAGCGCTCGGCCCCACCCGATGTGGGCCGTCGAGGGCGTCAGCACCGAGCCACTTGACGATGAGGAGGTGGAAACCAAAGTAAGATCCATCACCAACCTCCGAGTCACGGATACATGCAACGTCAAGTGCCCGGTTGCTGCTTACGGGGCATCGAACCCCGTTCCTGAGGTGAGTTCTTGACTTGTTTTCCTTGTGTCTTGACTCGACTTGCGTCTACTTGCTTCTTGATTCGACTTGCGTCTACTTGCTTCAGGGTTGGTCCCTGCTGATCAGCCTTCCTCCTCTTCCCGAGAACGGACCCGACGACAAGTCGAAATTTGTCGAGGAGGAGGACGACAACGATGAGATTCCTTCCGCGCATTCTCCCCACGAAGAGGTGGAGGACGAAGATGAAGAGGAGGAACCCGTACGGAAGAAGCGGAAGCTCCCGAGCCGTGGCGATTCTGCTACTGCGTCGTCACCCGCTAAGGATGCCGACGTTACTCTGGAGGAGGCCGTCGCGACGTCGTCGGGTGCGTGGTCCTCGGGTGGCTGGAATGAGCCCTTGAATGTTCCTCCAGTCAGCTCCGCGGCTCCTCGTTCGTTTGCGCGGATGGCGTCGCCCTCCCTGGGGAGTTACGACGACCTTGAAACCACCAGGTGAGCTTCTTGATGATTTATTTTCTTCGAGTTGTGTTTTGTAGCTGCAACCTTTGAGCTGACCAGTGTGCTCGTCTTTGCTGCAGCCATCGTTCTGGCGATGTTAGCTCCCCCCTTCGGGACGTGGAGCATACATCCGTTCCTTCGACTGAATTGGTGACTCAGGCGGTGGTGGAGGAGGTGCGCGCACAGCCTGCTGGCATTGCGTCGTCGAGTCGCGCTCCTCCTTCGGCTTCAGAGGACCCTGACCTCCTGGACCACGTAAGCCCTTTACGCTTGTACTTGTACTCTTGAGTTTTCATCGGGTGCGCGATCAGCGCTCCCGATGGGAGTAGCCCCCGAAGGTGTGGGTGACTAGTATAGTCGCCCGCAACTTTATTAATATCTTGCTTTTGTTTCAGCCGTACTACCGCCAGCAGCTTGACGCAGCCGCGGCCTATGTTCACCTTGGAGAGGGACCAGGTGCGTGCTTCTCTGGACCAGGCTACCGGGCGGGTTGCTGAGCGGGAGCGGGAGCTGGCGCGGGTCGCCCAAGAGAAGACTCAAGTCGATCGTCTCCTCTCACTCGCCGGTGTTCTTGGGGGTAAGTTTCGGCTTATTGCCTACTGTGTCTTGATCTTTTCTTTGTCTGACCTTGAATCCCTTGCGCAGAGACTTGTGGTGGAGCCCCCCCGAAAGACACGTCGAGTGACGCGGTTGATTTGGCGACTGCTGTCGGCTTCCTCGACCGGGTCTGCGCCTATGCGTCCGACGCGGTGAAGAAGTCCACAGCCGCGCTGAAGAAGTCGACTGGAGCTCTTACTGTGGTGCACCGGAGCATCTTCCCGAGCGACCAGCCGCCGGCAGCTGTGCACGCCCTTGCTGCGCCGTTTGAGGACGCGACCACCATCGACGACTTCACGCGGTCGCAGACGGTACGCGGCTCCGAGCTCACCTTCCAGCTCCTCTTAGGACATCAGGTTCCGGGTGACTTTGAGAAGGTCGTCAGCGGCTTTCCTCGAAGACCCGATGGCCGAATCGCGTCGCTCGGTGGTGTGAAGGAGCGTGCTACATAGCTGGTTGTGCAGCCTGTGGCACTCTTCGAGAGGGCCCTTGCTAAGGCAACTGAGGCGGCTGCTACTCGGAAGAGCCGCTCCCGGTCGCAGTCTGCAGCCTTAGAGTAGATGTAGCATAGGAAGTTGGCAGTCGCCGCGGTCTGTACCTTTAAACTTTTGGCCCTGTAATGAATATTGTCCCGCCAGGTCTTTTGGCCTTCAACAATGCTTTTGCTAGAACTGAATTTCTTTCTGTCGAGTTTATCTTTGCTTCACAGTCGTATGATTGTATTGACTCTGCGTATTCGTGGCAGACTGTCGTGCGCGGTGGTGCTTCTTCTTCTCCTGCGACTGAGCCGAGTGGCGAGGCTTCTTCTTCGGGTGCTCGCCGTCGTCGAGCGGCGCCGGCTCCTCCACGTAGTACAAATGATCAGCGGATAATCACGTACCTGAAGAACAAGGTGGTTGAGCTTGAGGCGACCCTGAAGAATACTGAGCTGCTGCTGCACCGCTCCAGGTCGCATCCTACTGTAGAGTTCTCACGATGTGAGGATTTTTTGCTTGGGGAGATCGATCTGATCATTCGACAGCTGCAAGGTTGGTATCCTTTTGGCGGCTGCTTTCTTTGCTGAAACTTGCTTGTTCTGACTTGCAGTTTACGCGTGCAGATGTGAACCCGGATTGGGAGGCTGAGCGGGATCGCGTTGAAGAGCGAGTTGCCCGAGAGGCGTCCGGCGACTCCTATGAAGCTCGTCTGTTCTGGGTGAACAAGTCGAGAGGGCGCGCCCTTGCCACTATGCTTGATCGTACATGGCGTGCGGCTTTTCTTCTGGAGAATTGCCGGAAGACACTCTGGCATATCAATCGTGTGTACTTCCCGCATAACGCGCAGCCGAACGGGTTGTCCGCCTTGCTGGAGAGGTTTCGCGACGGTGAGGGGCTGAAGGAGGTCGTCCACGCCCAACTTGTGGCTGGGGCGAATGCGGCGTTGGCATACGTCCGGATGCATCGGTCGCATCTTCCGCTCGATAAGGTGCTTGATGAACTGCCTGGTGATGACGACTTCGACGAGACCTTGGCGGTTGCGCGCCAAATTATCGGGCAGGTTCAGGGGCTAAGTGAGCGCCTTGTAGGTCCCCTCGATGCGCCGAAGGCCAAGCCTGCAGTTTAGAGTAGATGTCGTCTGCTGTACAGGGTTAGCAATAGAAGGCAAATGTGCCTGTGCAAGTCGCAATGTACTAGATTAAAAATATTTGCGAGTAATGAGAATTGAACTGCTTGCTCGGAAGTGTAAATGCCTGTTTTATTTTCGACCTGTTTGGCGCAGTCGCCAAGTATGTTAGGCGACGGCCTAGGTTTTTCCAAGTGTGACATGTATGTCGCAGTCTCTGACTTTAACAGGTGGCGACTTAGGATTTTTCTAACTTGACCTGTATGGCGCAGCCTCCGAGTTGTTCGAGTGGCGGCCTAGGATTTTTGCTAAGGCTTGTATGGCGTAGCCCCCGAGTAGGTCGAGTGGCAGACTAGGATTACAAGTGTTACCTGTTTGGCGCAGCCCCCGAGTATGTCGGGTAGCGACCTAGGATTTTAAACTTGACCTGTTTGGCGCAGCCCCCGAGTATGTCGGGTGGCGACCTAGGATTTTGAACTTGACCTGTATGGCGCCTGGCACTCGATGCGTCTACGTCCCTCTTGCGCCGGAGTAAGTCGGCTTTTTCGGCGCGGATTCGCTCGCCTTCCTTGCGCAGCAAGTACTGGACCGCCAGGTGGTCGTCTCGAGGTGCGTTGGGTGGGGGGAGCGTGTGAAGGGGATCGTGTGCAGAAAACAAAAAATTTCCTAGCAACGATATCCTTAAACTAGCCAAGATCTACACTATGCAGATATAGTAGTATGGCGGAGATCGGAATACATACCCTCGTAGACCGAATAGCGGGGATTACGCTCCCGCAGAGGCGTTGACGACGAAGACGACGTAGCCGACCTCTAGGTCGCGGAGAGCTCGGCGCGACGAAGACGACAAAGATGACCTCGAGGTCGGGTGGAGGAAGTAGGCCTCCGAGTACCGCCAGCGCAGCACCTCGCAGTGCGTCACACACATACGGTGGAGACGACGGCCTTCGAAGCTCCAGTCCAGGACGAGCAGCGGAAGACTTGGACCGGAACACCAGCAGCGCGACAGCGGGCTATGGTGGAAGAGATCCCCCTCCTCTACTCGGCGCGGCTCCGACAAGGGAACCACGAGATCGAGAGAGAAATTGGGAATTAATTGGTGAATTAAAAGGCCAGGGGTGCCCCTTCTTATATAGGCTTCCGGGGGGAGCCAACATCCCTAGCCAGGCAATGTGGGACTATCCCACAGCCATGGTGCGGCTAGGGATGGTGCGCCGGCCCTAGGTGGGCCCCATTTGGCCCACCTAGGCCGGCCAAGCCTCCCCCACAAAATTCCCTTGAGGGTTTTCCCCCCCATGGGCCTTCTTTCGACCAGAAGGCCCATTTAGGGAAATCAGCCTAAATAAATTCGAAAATAAATATATAAAATCATATTTGCATATTAATTACACTAATTAATATCAAACATAATATATATAATTTTTCCTAGCTCCGAAAACTCTTTCCGCGCTGCCCGATCTCCATCGGACCCCTCCCGGGACGCTCCCAGTGATCTCTTTCCTTTCCGGTTGTCTTGTCGAAACCCCTTAAGTGTGTTACCCTAGCGGTTCGATATAATAACAGGTACGATCAAGACTCCTCTATGATCAACTACTAACTCGTAGGCCTGGACCCCATGAATTAATCCCTGTGATATACCGAATGACTTTCATCTATCAAACCTGGACGTATAGTCCTAAACCCTTTGTCATGGCGATACTTAGCGTGTCCGAGCATCATTCTCAGATATCTCCATACCTAGCATGATCTCGTTACCTACATCGCTATCTTCTACTCGTCTATGATATTATGTCAGATGGTGACCTAGTCACATGTTTGCAAACTCATTTGACATAATCTCACCGAGTGGGCCCTAGAGTATCTATCCGGCTATGCGGACTGACAAATCCCGCTGTTGACCCCTCGTCTCAACTTCCCCTTTCCGATACCCAAAAGTATCACCGTTATTGTCATACTAAATAAGATACGACGTTTGGTTCGATCAAAGTATCTTCCAGGAATAACAATAAGAGTTGGTCTCACGGTTTTAAGGCGTAATGACTATGTCCTATAAATACTGGGTACGTCCATCACATCGTTACTCCTAACGATATGACTTCCATTGCCGACTGGCGCCATGCCCTATGATCGGAAAACCTCGATCATCAATCGCGCAACGAAACTAGTCATAGTAGAGGCTACTAGGGACCTGGTTGTTTATCTACCACACCTGTATTAATGTTTTCGCTTAATACAGTTATAGCATGGTATAAGACATATAATGAACGATTGGGATATTGCCAATAAACTATGTTTATTAAGTGCCTCTAGGGCATATTCCCTTCAGTCTCCCACTTGCACTAGAGTAACACTTAATCTAGTTTACAACCTGGTAAAAGCTCAACACCCATAGCATCTTGGTGCCTGCTCGCCTCGTGGAAGAGGAATACAGTCAATAGAACTCACACATTGAGATCTATATGTGCTTTGCAACACTTCTATGTCACCTAGTTTGACATCAACTCGTATCTTACGATGACGGTGAAATATATCCCAGTGGATGGAGTGAGACTCGAGCATTCGCGTAGCATGCGCCTTAAAAGTCTGAAAGATCTATTAAGGGGACCACCTACGCTCGGAAAACTGCTCAGTCCAATCACACTTGCTACTTCTAAAGTCGCGATATATTTCTATACCTATGTAGATTATACGACAGTGCATTCATATGCGACTTCGCAAACTAACCATGTCTATCTTCAAAATACAGGACATCTCCTATATGAGATTTCTATTCGTATGGGTCAGTGTAATAACTTGCATCATCGTAACCGCTTTACGGCAAGTTGCCATTCCACTCTTACCCGTTACTAGAAAACCTATCTTCAGTTCTCATAGACACTGAAGAATAAACTTAACGTTTGTTCATTGATACACACAAGGATCACTCTAGAACCTGTTCTTGAACCAAGAACTCGGGTCACACCAAGTCGAGCTTTCAGTCTGATAGACTCTATGTGTGATACATAGAGAATGTCGAACATCATTTTCTATCACTGAAAAAGCCAAGATTAACTTAATCTTTTACCTAGTCATACAAGCAAGAACCTCTTTCTTCGCTTGTGCTTTTCTGAAACACTTCAGAATCCTGACTTAGTAAATACTCCGACTTAAATGTTATTAAGCCCCCTCTGATCTATACAATTATAAATCGGATGCCTAATACTCCTAACTTCAATTCATAGAAAATTTAATCACTTAAATAATCCTTTACACTCTACTAGAGGATCTATGTCATTCAATATGTTGTTACATACCAAATCACGAATGACACCTAGATCCCACTCAAATATGCCTTCCGCATATAAGATCAAGGAAAAGCTACTTAGCTCCCACTCAAATATGCCTTCCGCATTCAAGATCAATGAAAGCTACTTTGCTCCCACTCACTTCTTTGCAAATGTAGGTTTCTTCAACTATTTTGGACAACTCCAAAATCCTTTGATCACATTATCAAAGTGAAGATTCCAGCTCCGATATGCTTGCTTCTGCCCATGAATGGACAACCGAAGTTTGCACACATGTTTAGCATCCTCAGGATTACAAACCATTCTTAATTACACTATTATGAACCATGGTTTTCTCATCCATCTATCAATTTCTCATTCAAAATTATAGTAATTGCTAAATGACCCAGAATAGATTTAGGCTTCGCCACTTGAGACAAAGTCTCATGTGGTCTGTCGGAACTGTTTCACGACAAATCGAATCTGCTCAATATCTACTCTCTCATAAAACTCCATATACTATCAACATCCTAGATGCCATCAAGAAGATCTCCCAAGTCATTACCTGGTAATCGTATATGGATTTTATTTCGGATCATAAATGACTCACAGCCATTTCTCGGACTTAGGTTCACCATCTCTTCTTCGTAGTTCGTAGGTATATCATATTCCATTAATATGACCTTCATAGCAAGATTGTCGTAACACACAGTGTGGAACACAACCTCGTATGCCTACGCTCTTAGTATGAGCTCAGAACATCATGATCTTGAATCATCAGCTTTTTCAAGCTGTGGAGCCTGACACCGAAAACACTTTCGATTGCGCCACTCTGATGTCTGGAGAGGAAGTTCACCAACTTCGTCTTGCTCTACATTCTTTCTCACTTATACCCTCGGACAAGAAACTATTTCTTTCGCAAGGTATATCCCGGCAAAGATTTTGCCTATGTCGTGAGACATGTACCCAACTAACTCTTTAGGTAGGGTATACTACAAAGATTAATTCATTTTAGGTTCGATTTCATCGAAACACTAAATTGCTGAAACGACAATCCAGGCTAAAAGCCATGCCATTACTCGTATGGTATTGTCTCCATGGATTCAAAGGGTTTCCCTATTTGCTAACGTGAGTGTTTACGTTTCTACCATATGACTCTAATGATCACAATAATTCGGTAAGATATTTATTTACCACACACTATCCGATAGGGTGCAATTACGACGTCCTAACACACCATAACACTATGGTGTTCCATGCGACGTAATTTGTGGAACTCTTCTCACAAGTCTTCCAATGATGTGCCAACATTATAACTCAAATCTTCATTCCTCGATTTGCATCGTGGGAATTTAATTTTCTTGTTAAGTTTATTTCCTACTTCATTCTGAACTTCGTTTGATCGAATCAAAAATTCAGACTAACATTCCCCGGAGTGGATATCCATATATCTACTCGGAATATTCATGAAGTCTATGAAATAAAGACTTGCACTACACGTTAAAGTACTTCATTGATTCACATACACCCATATGCATGATTCTCAACAAGCTATACTCAAAACGTTCAGTGAAGTTCACGAAATAAAGGTCTCCACTACCCGTCAATTACTTCATTGAACCACATACATCTCCATGTATGACTATCAATAAGTTATATGCCCGTTTTCCGAAAACGGTGTCACAGTTATTTTGCAAGTGTCAAAAGATCAAATCTTAGGACTTGTAGGTCCATCCAGTGTGGAGCTAATGCATATAACATTGACATGACTAAACGGTAGTGCCACACATATGTGGTGTCTTTATTAAGTTTGTATCCTTTGGCATTAATATTATGAATGTGGGAGCTTCTACCATCTAAATTCAAACCGGCATATGATCATTACTTCATAAATATAGAACACCAATTTGTCACTATCATGTATGAACAAGTGTCTCGCTAGAGTAGACACACTCGTAACGATCATACCAACACCCGATCATAAAGAATTTATTCAAATGGTAGATCTAGAGGGAGAGTGTCTACGGCCATCACAACAACTTGATTGCCATTATCAACACGCAATGTCGCCTCATCCTTTCAAGCTACTCAAGCAGTAAACCTGGTTTTTCACGAAACATGACTAGTTCAAAACTTAGTCACTACTGCAAGTACTTGCTTAGCTAAAACATTCATAACATGTATATCATGTATACACCATCATCATTGATGACTTCCGGCGATCTGTTTCATTTTCTTGATACTTCCACCGTAATCAAGAACCATGAAGGTGAACGATTCCCCTTGCATGACATAGTCTATGACAGAGGATTTGCACTTGGCAACGATGTCTGTCATCCAGTAATTGAGCATGAACATATGTCATTAAGTATGACCGCCACGTGCTCCCTCAATGTGTGCATTCTCTTCCATCTTGGTTGAGAAGACAATCAGTCAACGTACTGATAAACTTCATCAACCCAACTATAGAGGTACCCCGAGTTTAGCGACCAAATGTTCGCGATCTAAAAACTCGTACCCACCGTTGGTTCTTTATGGCAGAGATCATAGCATACACTGGACTATGATGATATCATCCGCACAAAATCCGATAATCAAAATTATCTTTTGCTAGCGGAATCTCCGGGTTTATCTCCTAGCGGGTATTGTATCACAAAGAGCTAACTGTTTAAGCAAGGAGTATCCTCAAGCTAAAGTATAAAACTATGAAGTTTGGACCCAACCTTTTAAGTTTCTCAATCGCAGGAATGCGCCTAATTTGAAAAGATGCTATCACAATGGTTAATATCTACAAAGGTTTGCAAAACAGACTGTTCATTATATTCTGAGTTCTAGTATTTTAGAAAATAACTATCCGAACTCCCACTCAAACGAACATCCCTCCTGGTCGTTTAAGCGATTACACGACCCCCATCCATTGCACCACCCCTCATCATCAGAGCCGGCGGCACAACTTCAAGAGTAGACAAATGTCCGCCACACCAATTTTGTGACTCGTGCTCGACCTTTCGGTCTTCCTGTTCCGAGGCCATATTTCTGAATATGCTAGTCTCGCCACCAAAAACCTCCACGCTGACGCTTGTGCAACATGGCTTACACCCACTGTATGCGAACGACGAGATGTCTGACACCCGATCATCACGGCCTGCCTCATAACGTAGAACTTTCTTGGTGGTGCGCGTTGGAGGGAGAACACTAGTGGTATTTGAAGGGATCATCTTATATAGCTACCGCCGTGTAACTAATGTATACTATATACACAATCACACAATATAAGATGCACACAAAACATCAAATGTAATGCCATGTGATATAGTCCAACGCGCCATGGTCTTCTTGGCGCCCGCAGTTTATAAACAATTTAATAAACCTACCTTGACCATATCACATAGCCCCTGCAAAATAAAGTTAGACGCTTCTACTTTATCTTTTGCATGTTTTACGTGGCTTGGGGCTTTCGTAAATAGAACCGCTTCATACCTACGAACCTTATGAACACAACAACGATCCAATAATTGCATGTTTAAGCATCCCTTTCGGGCCCTCCATTGAAAATGCAAAGCCAACTAAAGAGAGAGAAACAGGCACCCGCCAGCCACAAATACGGTACAAGCCGTATGTCAGTAGTGGAACCAGTCTCGCGAAAGCGTACGCGTAAAGTCGGTCCGGGCCGCTTCATCAACTCGATGCCGCTGGAATCACAAGTGCACGCTAGAGGGTAGCAAATAATAGGAACGGTGCCGCCGTGCAGAACACGGGTTCTAACAGCGTACAGCTATATCTACGATAGATCGGCTCTGATACCACTGAAGGGGATCGTGTGCAGAAAACAAAAAAATTCCTAGCAACGATATCCTTAAACTAGCCAAGATCTACACTATGCAGATATAGTAGTACGGCGGAGATCGGAATACATACCCTCGTAGACCGAATAGCGGGGATTACGCTCCCGCACAAGCGTTGACGACGAAGACGACGTAGCCGACCTCTAGGTCGCGGAGAGCTCGGCGCGACGAAGACGACGAAGATGACCTCGAGGTCGGGTGGAGGAAGTAGGCCTCCGAGTACCGCTAGCGCAGCACCTCGCAGGGCGTCACACACATACGGTGGAGACGACGGCCTCCGAAGCTCCAGTCCAGGACGAGCAGCGGAAGACTTGAACCGGAACACCAGCAGTGCGACAGCGGGCTATGGTGGAAGAGATCCCCCTCCTCTACTCGGCGCGGCTCCGACAATGGAACCACGAGATCGAGAGAGAAATTGGGAATTAATTGGTGAATTAAAAGGCCAGGAGTGCCCCTTCTTATAGAGGCTCCCGGGGGGAGCCAACCTCCCTAGCCAGGCAATGTGGGACTATCCCACAGCCATGGTGCGGCTAGTGAAGGGGATCGTGTGCAGAAAACAAAAAATTTCCTACCGACGATATCCTAAAAGCATGCCAAGATCTATTCTATGCAGATATAGTAGTACGAACGGAGATCGGAATACATACCCTTGTAGACCGAAAGCGGGGATTACGTTCCCGCACAAACGTTGTCGATGAAGACCGACGAAGCTGACCTCAAGGTCGTGTAGAGGAAGCAGGCCTCCGAGTACCGCTAGCGCAGCACCTCGCAGGGAGTCGCACACGTACGGTGGAGACGACGCCTCCGAAGCTCCAGTCCAGGACGAGCAGCGGAAGACTTGGACCGGAACACCAGCAGCGCGGCAGCGGGCTATGGTGGAGGAGATCCCCTCTTCCTCTTGCTCGGCGCGGCTCCAACTTGGGAACCACGAGATCGAGAGAGAAATCGGGAATTAATTGGTGAATTAAAAGGCTGGGGGTGCCCCTTCTTATGTAGGCTCCCAGGGGGAGCCAACCTTGCCAGCCAGGCAATGTGGGACTATCCCCACATAGCCTGGTGCGGCTAGGGAGGTGCGCCGGCCCCCTTGGTGGGCCCTTGGCCCACTTGGGGCAGCCCTCCTGGCCCCCACCGAATTCCCCTAGGGAATTTTCCCCTCTTGGGCCTTCTTTCGTCCGGAAGGCCCATTTAGGGAAATCTGCCTTAATAAATTCGAAAATAAATATATAAAATCATATTTGCATATTAAGAACACTAATTAATATCAAACATAATATATATAATTATTCCTAGCTCCGAAAACTCTTTCGGCGCTGCCCGATCTCCATCGGACCTCTCCCGGGACGCTCCCGGTGATCTCCTTCCTTTCCGGTTGTCTTGTCGAAACCCCTTAAGTGTGTTACCCTAGCGGTTCGATATAATATCAGGTATGATCAAGACTCCTCAATGATCAACGACTAACTCGTAAGCCTGGACCCCATGAATTAATCCCTGAGATATCACGAATGACTTTCATCTATCAAACCTGAACGTGAAATCTTAGACCTTTTGCCATAGCGATACTTAGCACGTCCGAGCGTCGTTCCATAGATATCTCCATACCTAATCCCGACCTCGTTACCGACGACGCTATCTTCTACTCGTTCATGATCTCATGTCTCCGTGACCTAGTCACATGCTTGCAAGCTCATTAGACATGATCTCACCGAGTGGGCCCGAGAGTATCTATCCTGCTATGCGGACTGGCAAATCCCGCTCTTGACCCCTCGTCTTAATACTCCTTTCCAATACCCAAAAGTATCACCGTTATTGTCATACTAAATAAGATACGACGTTTGGTGCGATCAAAGTATCTTCCGGGAATATCAATAAGAGTTGATCTCACGGTCAAAGGTGTAACGACCATGTTCTCCAAATCTGGGTATGTCCATCACATCACTCTCTAGCGATATGACTCTCATTGCCGACCGGCGTCATGCCCCATGACCGGGAAAACTGGATCATCAATCGCGCAACGAAACTAGTCTTAGTAGAGGCTACTAGGGACCTGGTTGTTTATGTATCACACCCGTATTAATGTTTCCGCTTAATACGGTTCTAGCATGACACAAAAACCTATTATGAACAAACGAGATATGATAAAGAATACACTTTATTAATTGCCTCTAGGGCATATCTCCTTCAGTCTCCCACTTGCACTAGAGAACAACTTAATCTAGATTACAACTTGGTAAAAGCTTAACACCCATAGCTAACTGGTGCTGTTCATGCTTATCAAGCGGGAGAGGCTTCGTCAGCGGATCTGCCACATTCAGATCCGTATGCACTTTGCAAATCTTCACATCGCCTCCTTGTACGTACTGACGTATCACATGGAAGCGTCGGAGAATGTGTTTGGCGGTGGAGTGAGACCTCGGCTCCTTGGCGTTCGCAATGGCACCCGTATTGTCGCAGAAGAGGATCACGGGGTCTTGCACGCTCGGGAACACTCCAAGTTCGATGACGAACTTCCTCAGCCACACAGCTTCATTCGCGGCCTCGCAGGCAGCAATGTACTCCGACTCCATTGTAGATTGTGCGACTATGGGTTGCTTCCCACTTCTCCAGCACACGGCGCCTCCATTCACCTTGAACACGTAACCTGTCTGTGACTTACAGTCATCGGGGTCTGAGCAAAAACTTGCATCTACGTAACCCGTTACGCCAAGTTCTTCATCGCAGCCACCATACACAAGGAACATTTCCTTTTTCTTATTGAGATACTTAAGAATGCTCTTAACAGCTACCCAATGCGGCATTCCAGGATTACTCTGGAACCGGCTTGTCAAACTTAGAGCTAATGCCACATCTGGTCTAGTACTCAACATTGCATACATGATCGATCCTATGGCTGAAGCATAAGGATGTTTCGTCATTTCGGCCTTACCCAGTTCCGTCACCGGACACTGCGCCTTACGCAATATCTTATTCTTGATAACCGGCGGAGAACCCTTCTTTGCCTTCTCCATATGAAAACGCTTCAGTATTTTATCAAGATAAGTACTCTGACTTAGTGCTAATAGGCGCCTTGATCTACCACGATAGATTTTTATGCCTAAAACATACGTAGCTTCTCCTAAGTCCTTCATGGAAAACTTACTGTTTAAATATTCCTTCACGCTATTCATAAGTTCCACATCATTCCCTATTAGCAATATGTCGTCAACATACAGTGCTAAGAACACAACCGAGCTCCCACTCATTTTTCTTGTAAATACAGGTCTCTTCCACATTCTGGATAAATCCAAAACCTTTGATTACCTCATCAAAGCGAAGATTCCAGCTCCGAGATGCCTGCTTCAATCCATAGATGGATCGCTGAAGCTTGCACACCTTGTTAGCACTTCCTGGATCGACAAAACCTTCCGGCTGTACCATGTACAACTCTTCCTCAATGTTTCCATTCAGGAAGGCCGTTTTGACGTCCATCTGCCAGATTTCATAATCATAGTAGGCAGCTACCGCTAACAAAATCCGAATAGACTTAAGCATCGCTACCGGTGAAAAAGTTTCATCGTAGTCAATTCCATGAACTTGTCGGAATCCCTTTGCGACAAGCCGAGCTTTATAGACGGTCACATTACCATCAGCATCAGTCTTCTTCTTAAAGATCCACTTATTCTCGACGGCCTTGCGCCCTTCGGGAATATCCACCAAAGTCCACACTTTGTTATCGTACATGGATCCTATTTCGGATTTCATGGCTTCAAGCCATTTCTCGGACTCTAGACTCTCCATTGCCTCCTTGTAGTTCGTAGGTTCGTCTTGCTCGACTAGCATGACGGTGCAAACCATGTTGCCATACCATTCTGGTGGGATCCGAGATCTACCAGACCTACGAGGTAGAACATCTTCCTCGACAGTTTCTCCCACTCCTTCCACGGAGGACGTTTCCGGAATTGCTTCCGTTGCGCCACTCGGAATCTCGAGTTCAGGATCAACGATTTCATCGAGGTCTACCTTCCTCCCACTTACTCCTTTCGCGAGAAATTCCTTCTCTAGAAAGGTACCGGTCTTCGCGACAAAAGTTTTTCCCTCAGCTTGGTTGTAGAAGGTGTACCCAACGGTTTCCCGCGGATATCCTACAAAGACGACTTTCTCCGACTTCGGTTCGAGTTTGTCGGGTTGTAGTTTCTTAACGTACGCCTCACAACCCCAAACCTTCAGAAACGATAACTTAGGATTTTGGCCATACCATAATTCATACGGCGTCGTTTCAACGGACTTGGACGGAGCCCTATTTAAAATGAATGCGGCTGTTTCTAACGCATAACCCCAGAAGGACACTGGCAGATCGGTAAGAGACATCATAGATCGGACACTATCCAATAGAGTACGATTACGTCGCTCGGACACACCGTTACGCTGCGGCGTTCCGGCGGGCGTAAGTTGGGGCACTATGCCACAACTCTTCAGATGTGTGCCAAACTCAAAACTCAAGTACTCTCCACCGCGATCGGACCGGAGATGCTTGATTTTCCTATTAAGCTGATTCTCAACTTCACTCTGGAATTCTTTGAACTTTTCAAAGTTTCAGACTTGTGTTTCATCAAATAGATATAACCGTATCTACTCAAGTCATCAGTGAAGGTGACGAAGTAACGATAACCATTGCGTGTCGAAACGCTCATTGGTCCACATACGTCAGTATGTATGATCCCCAACAAATCCGACGCCCGTTCAATGAAACCTTTGAACGGTGTCCTGGTCATTTTGCCCATGAGGCATGGTTCGCATGTATCGAGGGATCCGAAATCCAACGAGTCCAAGAGTCCATCGGAGTGGAGTCGCTTCATGCGCTTTATACCAATATGACCAAGACGGCAATGCCACAAAAACATGGCAGTATCGTCACTACACTTAATTCGTTTGGCTTCTATGTTATGGATGTGAGTACTACGATCGAGATTCAACAAGAATAAACCGTTATTCTCGGGAGCATCAACATAAAAGATATCATTCATATAAATAGCACAATTGCTTGACACTGATTTAAATGAATAACCGTCTTGTAACAGGCAAGAACCACTTATAATGTTTACACTCAAGGATGGCACAAAATAACATTTATTTAAAACCAAAACTAATCCCGATGGTAGATGCAGAGGGAGCGTGCCGACAGCCACCACGTCGACTCTCGATCCGTTGCCGACGCACATCGTCACCTCATCCTTCGCCAGCCGCCTTCTATTCCGTATCTCCTCCTGAGAGTTACATATATGAGGAACAGAACCAGTATCAAATACCCACGTATTGCTCCTGGCGGATGTAAGGTACACATCTATAACATGTATATCAAATATACCTTGCTCTTTGTCGACCGTCTTGCCAGACTTCCTATCCTCAAGATACTTGGGGCAGTTGCGCTTCCAGTGACCCTTCCCCTTGCAGTAGAAACACTCCACGCTAGCTCTGGGACCAGACCTGTTAGTCCTGGGCTTGGCAGCCAACTTTGCCTCCCTCCGGGACTTCCAGCTCTGCTTTCCCTTGCCACCGGACTTCTTGAAATCAACGGTCTTGTTGACCATCAACAGCGTGTGCTCCTTCTTAATCTCTACCTCAGCAGTCTTGAGCATCACGAACACTTCACCCAGGGACTTAGCCATGCCCTGCATGTTGTAGTTCATGACGAAGCCTTTGTAGCTTGGTGGCAACGATTACAACACCCTGTCAATCGCCAGCTCATCGGGAATCTTGCATTCCAGAGCATTCAGGCGTTGAACGTAGCCAGACATCTTGACTACATGCTCGCTCACACTGTTATGCTCTTCCATCTTGGCTAAGAAGAAAAGCTCAGAAGCCTCATGTCTCTCAGCCTTAGCCTGCGGCGCAAAGACAGCTTTAAGATCCGAAATGATCTCAAAGGCGCTCATCTTCTCAAAGCGCTTCTGCAGGTCGGCTTCCATGGCGTAGAGCATGCCACTCTGGACAAAGGCAAAATCCTCCGATCGGGTCTGGAAGACCTTCTTCTCATCCTCATAGGCTTCATCTACAGGAGGGTCACCTATGGCGGCCTCAATGACGTAGGCCACCCTATGGGGAGTGAGGAGGATCCTCAGGTTGCAGAACCAGGCCATGAAGTTTGACCCATTGGTCTTAAGCTTTTCTTTCTCAAGGAACAGATCTAGGTTAAACGAGGGGCGAGACATCTACAATGGAATTTGCAACAACATAAGACTTTGTTCATAATAATTTTGAGTTATAGTATTTTAGAAAATAACTAACATAACTCCCACTCAAACGAACATCCCTCCTGGTCGTTTAAGCGATTACACGACCCCCATACATTGCACCACCCCTCATCATCAAAGCCGGCAGCACAACTTCAAGAGTAGACAAAATCGTCCGCCACACCAAATTTGTGACTCGTGCTCGACCTTTCGGTCTTCCTGTTCCGAGGCCATACCTCTGAGTATGCTAGGCTCGCCACCAAAGACCTCCACGCTGACGCTTGTGCAACATGGCTTACACCCACTGTATGCGAACGACGAGATGTGTGACACCCGATCATCACGGCCTGCCTCATAACGTAGAACTTTCTTGGTGGTGCGCGTTGGAGGGAGAACACTAGTGGTATTTTGAAGGGATCATCTTATTCAGCTACCGCCGTGTAACACACAATCACACAAAAATAAGATGCACACAAAACATCAAATGTAATGCAATGTGATATAGTCCATCGCACCATGGTCTTCTTGGCGCCCGCAGTTTATAAACAATTTAATTAACCTACCTTGACCATATCACATAGCCCCTGCAAAATAAAGTTAGACGCTTCTACTTTATCTTTTGCATATTTTACGTGGCTTGGGGCTTTCGTAAATAGAACCGCTTCATACCTACGTATCTTATGACCACAACAACGATCCAATAATTGCACGTTTAAGCATCCCTTTCGGGCCCTCCATTGAAAATGCGAAGACCAACTAAAGAGAGAGAAACTGTCACCCGCTAGCCACAGATACGGTACAAGCCGTATGTCAGTAGTGGAACCACTCTCGCGTAAGCGTACGCCTAAAGTCGGTCCGGGCCGCTTCATCAACTCAATGCCGCTGGAATACACAAGTGCACGCTAGAGGGTAGCAAATAACAGGAACGGTGCCCCCGTGCAGAGCACGGGTTCTAACAGCGTACAACTATATCTACGATAGATCGGCTCTGATACCACTGAAGGGGATTGTGTGCAGAAAACAAAAAAATTCCTACCGACAATATCCTAAAAGCATGCCAAGATCTATTCTATGCAGATATAGTAGTACGAACGGAGATCGGAATACATACCCTTGTAGACCGAAAGCGGGGATTACGTTCCCGCACAAACGTTGTCGATGAAGACCGACGAAGCCGACCTCAAGGTCGTGTAGAGGAAGCAGGCCTCCGAGTACCGCTAGCGCGGCACCTCACAGGGAGTCGCACACGTACGGTGGAGACGACGCCTCCGAAGCTCCAGTCCAGGACGAGCAGCGGAAGACTTGGACCGGAACACCAGCAGCGCGGCAGCGGGCTATGGTGGAGGAGATCCCCTCTTCCTCTTGCTCGGCGCGGCTCCAACTTGGGAACCACGAGATCGAGAGAGAAATCGGGAATTAATTGGTGAATTAAAAGGCTGGGGGTGCCCCTTCTTATATAGGCTCACAGGGGGAGCCAACCTTGCCAGCCAGGCAATGTGGGACTATCCCCACATAGCCTGGTGCGGCTAGGGAGGTGCGCCGGCCCCCTTGGTGGGCCCTTGGCCCACTTGGGGCAGCCCTCCTGGCCCCCACCGAATTCCCCTAGGGAATTTTCCCTTCTTGGGCCTTCTTTCGTCCGGAAGGCCCATTTAGGGAAATCTGCCTTAATAAATTCGAAAATAAATATATAAAATCATATTTGCATATTAATAACACTAATTAATATCAAACATAATATATATAATTATTCCTAGCTCCGAAAACTCTTTCGGCGCTGCCCGATCTCCATCGGACATCTCCCGGGACGCTCTCGGTGATCTCCTTCCTTTCCGGTTGTCTTGTTGAAACCGCTTAAGTGTGTTACCCTAGCGGTTCGATATAATATCAGGTATGATCAAGACTCCTCAATGATCAACGACTAACTCGTAGGCCTGGACCCCATGAATTAATCCCTGAGATATAACGAATGACTTTCATCTATCAAATCTGAACGTAAAATCTTAGACCTTTTGCCATAGCGATACTTAGCACGTCCGAGCGTCGTTCCATGGATATCTCCATACCTAATCCCGACCTCGTTACCGACGACGCTATCTTCTACTCGTTCATGATCTCATGTCTCCGTGACCTAGTCACATGCTTGCAAGCTCATTAGACATGATCTCACCGAGTGGGCCCGAGAGTATCTATCCTGCTATGTGGACTGGCAAATCCCGCTCTTGACCCCTCGTCTTAATACTCCTTTCCAATACCCAAAAGTATCACCGTTATTGCCATACTAAATAAGATACGACGTTTGGTGCGATCAAAGTATCTTCCGGGAATATCAATAAGAGTTGATCTCACGGTCAAAGGTGTAACGACCACGTTCTCCAAATCTGGGTATGTCCATCACATTACTCTCTAGCGATATGACTCTCATTGCCGACCGGCGTCATGCCCCATGACCGGGAAAACTCGATCATCAATCGCGCAACGAAACTAGTCTTAGTAGAGGCTACTAGGGACCTGGTTGTTTACGTATCACACCCGTATTAATGTTTCCGCTTAATACGGTTCTAGCATGACACAAAAACCTATTATGAACAAACGAGATATGATAAAGAATACACTTTATTAATTGCCTCTAGGGCATATCTCCTTCAGCTAGGGATGGTGCGCCGGCCCTAGGTGGGCCCCATTTGGCCCACCTAGACCGGCCAAGCCTCCCCCCACAAAATTCCCTTGAGGGTTTTCCCCCCATGGGCCTTCTTTCGACCAGAAGGCCCATTTAGGGGAATCAGCCTAAATAAATTCGAAAATAAATATATAAAATCATATTTGCATATTAATTACACTAATTAATATCAAACATAATATATATAATTTTTCCTAGCTCCGAAAACTCTTTCGGCGCTGCCCGATCTCCATCGGACCCCTCCCGGGACGCTCCCGGTGATCTCTTTCCTTTCCGGTTGTCTTGTCGAAACCCCTTAAGTGTGTTACCCTAGCGGTTCGATATAATAACAGGTACGATCAAGACTCCTCTATAATCAACGACTAACTCGTAGGCCTGGACCCCATGAATTAATCCTTGTGATATAACGAATGACTTTCATCTATCAAACCTGGACGTATAGTCTTAAACCCTTTGTCATGGCGATACTTAGCGTGTCCGAGCATCATTCTCAGATATCTCCATACCTGGCATGATCTCGTTACCGACATCGCTATCTTCTACTCGTCTATGATATTATGTTAGCTGGTGACCTAGTCACATGTTTGTAAACTCATTTGACATAATCTCACCGAGTGGGCCCTAGAGTATCTATCCGGCTATGCGGACTGACAAATCCCGCTGTTGACCCCTCGTCTCAACTACCCCTTTCCGATACCCAAAAGTATCACCGTTATTGTCATACTAAATAAGATACGACGTTTGGTGCGATCAAAGTATCTTCCAGGAATAACAATAAGAGTTGGTCTCACGGTTTTAAGGCGTAATGACTATGTCCTATAAATACTGGGTACGTCCATCACATCGTTACTCCTAACGATATGACTTCCATTGCCGACTGGCGCCATGCCCTATGATCGGAAAACCTCGATCATCAATCGCGCAACAAAACTAGTCATAGTAGAGGCTACTAGGGACCTGGTTGTTTATCTACCACACCTGTATTAATGTTTTCGCTTAATACAGTTATAGCATGGTATAAAACATATAATGAACGATTGGGATATTGCCAATAAACTATGTTTATTAAGTGCCTCTAGGGCATATTCCCTTCAGTGTGCCCTCGTCCACATGCTTCATGGCTTGGATCGCCATGTCCCGTGTGATGACAAGTTTAGTCTGGTCCGGCATGTCCACCTCTAGCGGAAATGCGGGTTCTTCGTCGTCGCCATGTGGTGCTGTGCTGGCCATGAAGACTTGCTTGGGGTAGACTTGAGTCGGGGAGTTGGTGCTGCCGCTGCTGCTTCTGTCGCCCGCGTCTTGCTCGGGATCGAAAATTGCTGCAACGTGGCGCGCGGCGGAGTCGCTGTCGCGTCTTCTCAGGATCGTCCATGTGTTCACGCTCGTCGGGGCGAGTGCGATTGGCTTGGGGTAGACTTGGGATTTCCACGAAGATGAGGGCGCGCGTGACGTGGCTGTCGGGCGCGAGCTTCTGGTTGCCCGTGCGGGTGCGACAGTCGAGGTAGATCTTGACTTAGTCGACCGCGCGGCCGAGGTTGGGGTAGTAGACCCGATCCGCGCGGTCGTTGCCGAAATTGTCGATGTAGTCGACGCAGATGCAATCTTAGCGGGTGCAGCGGGCGCGCTCTCCGCGGGTGCGGCAGATGCGATCTTCGCGGGTTCGGCGGGCGCGGCCTCCGCGGGTGCGACAGACGTGATCTTCGCGGGTTCGGCGGGTGCGGGGGTTGCCGATTCGGGTGACGCCGCCGCACGTAGCGCGGTAGTCGTAGACCTGAGTATGCCACGACTATCGATGCAGCAGTATATGGAGCCGAAGGTGATGTGTATACCTTTGTCCAGATCGGCGTACACCGAGCGGTGGGCCGGCGGGTGGAGGACGTACTCGAAGGAGCCAAAGCGGATGGAGCCGGAGCGACCATGATCCTAACACTTGTTTGACGTTCCCACAGACGGCGCCAATTGACGAGGTGTTAACTCGACAAGTCCCAGGGTTGTGCACCCCGGGTTGATTGATGGGGAGAGAGATGAGTGCTGGTGGTCACGACGGCTGACAAGCAAGGATTTACCCAGGTTCAGGCTCCCGGAGGATAACACCCTACTCCTGCTTGTCTGATTATTGATGCGAGTAGCGATTACAATGGCGAGATTGCGATCTTGCTAGGGTTTGTGGCGGTGGCTATGAGCATGTCCTTTGGGACGAGCAACCCTCCTGACTTTATAGGTAGCCAGGTCTCGGGTGGTCGATGCCGATGGCAACTACAGATATGGCAGGTTATGCTTCCTAACCGACTTGGACTAGGTTACATGGTACCCCGCGTGGGCCTTCTGTGGGCCTCCATGTCCTTGGCGCGGCCCAGGTAGCCTTATCGTGGGCTACCCGAAAAGCAGCCCCACGTCACCGCGCATGCTCTGAGCGCGTCCAGAGTCCACACTTAAGGTATTCGACAAAAGTACAATAGCAGTGCACACTACATAGACGGCAGGGTGGACTACGGCATGCCATGCACGTATTCAATGTGCATGCAGTGCCACGAACTGGAAGGCTCTCAGATGTGTCTCATCGTACGACTCGTAAATATTGGTTTTCTTTGGATTCTTCCTTTCACGCTAGAATGGATAAACATGAACGTATACGTGCCGCTCGTTCTGCCCTATGATTAATGTAGACATAAATTAACACAGACTGGCAGGGGTGATGGAGCTGTAACGCATGTACACGATTGGCGCGACGGACATAGCTATAGCTAGTACTCCCAAATCTGAACTAACTCGGTGCAGGCCTGGTTGAGCCGTTGGCGTGCTTCAGACGCACATCGTTCATCACCTCCTCAAACTTGGCATCAAAACGTCGACGCTTCTCCACGCGGCGCTCCGAACGCACGAACTTGGTGAAAACTCGCGCATCCAGCTCAACTTGGTCAACGATCTTGAGTAGGTCGGCGCTGTCGTCGGTGGAGAGCGATTCGAGAATTGAGTAGGACTCGTCGTTGTCGCTGGACTCGATAAACGATGCCGCCGCCGGCGGCGGCTGTGGGGTCGCCGCGGCCCGGGAGGACCCAGCCTCCCCATCATGACGTCTCTACGGTGGTACGCGCAGCGTTGGGCGTCCTCTTCCTCGCTGCGGTGCGCTCCCCCTCCTGTTAGCTAGGGTCCTCCTCCTCGCTGCAGCTGCAATGACATTCGATTCACGGCGGCGGCGCTCCTCCTCCTCGTAGTCGCTCTCGGATGGGGATGACATGGCGGTGAAAACGGAGATGGGTGGCGAGAAGGCGGATGGAAGGGTTTAAATGGCCGCGTAGTAGGCGGGAAATGCTACACAACGGAAACTGGCACATAGATTCCAGCGAGCACGTACATTCCAGCGAGTACGCTAAACTATCAAACTTGGTAAAAAAAGAGTGAAAAATGTTTGGTACAAATGAACAGGTTTGAAGCTAAGTTACGCAAACATATGTTTTTTTTAAGTCCGTATGAACACATTTTGCAGCCTACCTTCGGAGTTTATTTGGATCGCATTTTTCAGCGAGTCCACTCACCATTTTGTTTTGGAAATGGGGCCGTTAACCCTACCTTTGGAGCTCATTTAAAACACATTTTTAAACGAGTTCACAATTTTTGCTTAGAAATGGGGCCGTTTACCCTATCTTTGGAGCTCATTTAAAAAACAATTTTTGGCTAGTCCACTGTTTTTGGCTTAGAAATGGGACCGTTTACCCTACCTTTTGAGCTCATTTCAAACACATTTTTCAGCGTGTCTATAATTTTTGCTTAGAAATGGGCCGTTTACCCTACCTTTGGAGCTCATTTGAAACACATTTTTTAGTGTGTCCATAATTTTAGCTTAGAAATGCATGTGGCCGTTTACCCTACCTTGCGAGCTCATTTGAAACACAATTTTCAGCGAGTTCACAATTTTTTCTTAGAAATGGGGCCGTTTACCCTACCTTTGGAGCTCATTTAAAACACAATTTTCAGCCAGTCCACTGTTTTTGGCTTAGAAATGGGGCCGTTTACCCTACCTTTGAAGCTCATTTGAAACACATTTTTCAGCGTGTCTACAATTTCTGCTAAGAAATGGGGCCATTTTCCCTACCTTTGGAGCTCATTTGAAACACATTTTTCAGCCAGTCCACTGTTGTTGGCTTAGAAATGGAGCCGTTTACCCTACCTTTGGAGCTCATTTGAGATTTTTCAGCGTGTCTACAATTTTTGCTTAGAAATGGGGTCGTTTACCCTACCTTGCAAATTTGAAATTTATATGGATTAGGGTGCATTTGGTGTGCCAAAATACACATTTTGTGTCACTGAGGCAAATGGGGGTGGGCGAGCCAAAATCCCCGTTGGGTCGCCGTGGTCCACTCGTCAGCGGGTGTACAGCCCTTGTCCTACGTGCGCGGCCAATCAGATTGCAGAATGAGCTTCTCGCGGATCGTCCCCGAGTCTACCTGTAGATTCCTTGTAGAGGAAATCGGACGGCCGCAGATTCCTTGTAGAGGAAATCGGACGGTTACAGATTCCCTGTAGAGAAAATGACCATAAGAAATTCAAAAATTATTGAAAAATTGAAAAACCGACGCACATAGTCTTCTTATGTCATATACTAAAGAATCAAGTTGAAAAACATGGTCTACATACATTCAAAAGGAGAAGGGCATGGATCTCAGGTGATGTCGCATAACTCAAACTATGAGGTCTAAGGTTGGAGAGAAGTGGTTTTGGAATTGCAACATTAAATTTTCAAAAACCTCACTAAAGCTTCATTTTGGAGTGACTAAGAAGGATCCATGCTTAGTTTTTCTTTTCATGTTTTAAACTTGTTTAAATGTTGGTCAAACTTAGGTTTGACCGATTTTGAAATAACCATAAAAAATTCAAAAAATATCGAAAAAATGAAAACCGCCGCACATAGTCTTCTTATGTCATATACTAACGACTCAAGTTGAAAAACATGGTCTACATACATTCAAAAGGAGAAGCACATGGATCTCAGGTGATCTCGCATAACTCAAACTATGAGGTCTAAGGTTGTAGAGAAGTGATTTTGGAATTGCAACATGAAATTTTCAAAAACCTCACTAAAGCTTCATTTTGGAGTGAATAAGAAGGATCCATGCTTAGTTTTTCATTTTCATGTTTTAAACTTGTTTAAATGTTGGTCAAACTTAGGTTTAACCGATTTTGAAATAACCATAAAAAATTCAAAAAAATCGAAAAAATGAAAAACCGACGCACATAGTCTTCTTATGTCATATACTAACGACTCAAGTTGAAAAACATGGTCTACATATATTCAAATGAGAAGGACATGGATCTCATGTGATATCGCATAACTCAAATGTGCAAATGAGAATTGCAACATGATAATTTCAAAATACTCACTAAAGTATCATTTAGGAGTGAGTAAGAATGGTCTAGACTTAGTTCGCGCCCAAATTTTAGACAAATGTGCGCATGTGCACGCTTAGAGCACGCCGGGCATGCTCTGAGCGCGCCCAGAGTGCGCACTTAAGGTGTTCGACAGAAGTACAATAACAAATATTACAAATTTCCGCAAATGTTCAAAGCTTTGTCTTGCTCCTTGTGTTCTTAGAAGGAGCTACGACCTTGCTCCGGGTGCTCCTTGCTACGCCCTCGCACTGCTTGTTCTTCTTGGCTTGTTTGTTCCTAGTTTGTGGTGATGCTCCTGCTGGTGGTGATGCTCCTATTACTGGTGGTGATGCTCCTATTGCTGGTGATGCTCGTGATGCTCCTGTTGCTGGTGATGCTCGTGATTCTCCTGTTGCTGGTGGTGATGCTCCTGTTCCTGGTGATGCTGGAACCCAGGTACTTCCAGTAGCCAAAACTGGTGGTCTCGGAGGCGAAGCTACAAATTGCTCTTCCTCTTCCATTCCAGCAACTGCTGCCAAAAAAATGCCTCTCCTTCAGGATCTTCTCGTTCTGTATCTTCTGGTGCCCCCCATTCTTCACGAGCAGCTCTTTTCTACGCACGAGTCATTTTCAGCCAGTAGCCTTTAGTTTTACCCTTCTTGCTTGTCTTTTCCCTGGCATTCAAAATTCAAGTGAAACAGATATTCCCTAACAAATATGGAAAACTCTAGACACACGTACCTTTCAGCAAACTCTCTTGCTACGGCTTTTGCTACTTTGGTGGCTGCTTCTACTGCTCTGGCGGCGGCTGCTGCTGCTTCTGCTGCTTCATCTGCGCCCCATCCTTCGTATGTTACAAATGTAGAGGGGACTGCATTGTTGCAATTCTTTTGCATGTGCCCTAGTTCCGCACGAACGCCTCTTTACGACTCTACCCTCTGCACCTGGTCTTACTCTGTTTACCCTTGGCCTTCCTGGTGCTCTGTTTAGCTCCGGAGGGAATAGTTTGAATCCTGGATGATACTCATCCCATTGTTCTTTTCCCAATAAAGCAGGCACATTATCAGCATATTCTTCCTTAAACTTGGCAACAGAGAAATATTAAGACACATATTGATCAACTTTACCCAATTCGCCTCCGAGGTAGGTCATGAAGTAGACGACATGTATACATGGCTTGCCACTGAGCTCCCATCGCTTGCAACTACATTTCTTGTTTCCCAAATCCAATGGATACCTCCAAACATGGTCTTTGAATGCATATGTCAGCTCAGCAGATAAGTCTATGCATCTTTGCATATTCATAAAATCCTGCATATTTCTTGCTCGTGCATGCAAATTCTTGATCACACTTAGGATGATGATATGGCCATCCTATGAGTGTCCAATTCTATTGCGCAATACCATCTTCTCCATTATCAACTGCCTGATGTTGTCAAATATTTCCCACACCATTAGACCTTTCAGGTGCTTAATCTTTGCGTTGAAACTTTCAATAACGTTGCTTGTCACATAGTCCACCTTGCAAGATGTTCCAAATAAGCTTCTCGTCCACAGCTTTCCGTGATGTGCATCCAAGTATTGTTCGATGGTGGGATTTTCATCGTACATGGTCTTCAAGTGGTGTCTATACTTCTTCTCGCTGCATGTGTACGATGTTGGCAAAAGGTTTGCCTCAAATACTTTCCCCTTAAATTGGTTCTTGAAATTAGCAGCAAGATGTCTCATACATTCCCTGTGCTCTGCTTGAGGAAACACAATTCGTACAGCTTTCTCCAAACCCTTGCAAGCATCTGTATGTATAACCAATCCAGCAGGGTCCCTATAACCTTGTGTAAATTGCACAAAAACCACCTCCGGCTCTGCTCGTTCTCCACCTCCACCACACCATAAGCAACTGGAAAAAGGCAGTTGTGTCCATCAACTGCACAAGCAGCTACCAACTGTCCTTCCATTTTCCAGTTAGAGTAGTTGCATCCACAGCCAAATATGGTGTGCAACCTTTATGAAACCCTTCATGGCAAGCCTTAAAAGAGACAAAAGCCCTCCTGAAGACATTTTTTCAACAAACTTTCCATCCACTTTGGACCGCACAACCATATCATTGATTTCTACCACACTATCTGGACTTGCCTTCTCCACCTCACCTTTGAATGCGTACAACAACTGAAAGCTATCTTCCCACGCAGTACCTCTTATCCTCGCTAGGGCCAGTTCTCTCGCTTTCCATACCTTCGAGTAATTCAGACACCCTTGCATCTTATATTTTGCACTGATTGCTTTGGAGAATTCAGTTTCTCCAATCCTTTGGTCCTCTCTTAGCGCTGGAGTCATCTCACTTGCAAGCCTCCATTTGGTTGCTAAGTGTTCTTTACGCCAGTCCACCTTAGGGGCACAAGTGTGTTCATGCATGTTATACTTTATCTCTACCATGTTTTTCGCATCATGCATGTCACGAATCTTCTTTGGCACAAGAACGGAATGCAACTTCCATTTGCATCTCTCATATGGGCAGTGAACCGTATACCTGTCTTTCTATCTCTTCACAATGTCGAAAGTATTGTTGCTGATGAGACAGTACGTTGTAACTGATAACCGAAGTTCATCCATATTTTGAATCTTGTCCCTGCAACAAGCGATGGAGCAGTCATATCTCATTCAAGCTCTGGCATGTCATCGCCATCGTATTCATCTGCAATCATCATGTCATCGTTCTCCTCCTCCTCTTCAGGAATATCTTGTACAAGCATGGCAGGGGCCCTATGGCCCAATTCATCCACAAACTGAGGAAACATCTTCTCATCTTCATCGTCGTTCCGCGGCACACGATTGGCGGCTTCATCGTCTGAACGCATAGCATCTTCAGCATCTGCTGCAGTGGGCTTACTTGAACTACTAGTGGAGGGCTTACTTGTACTGCCACTGGGCTGACTACGAGGTAACGGTGGAAGGTTTGCATTAGCAACTGCCCCTTTCCCGTTGAAGTCTTTCGCAGTTCATGTACAAGTCGTTTCCAAACGACCTCAATCCTGATTTTACCGAATCGCTCGGTCGCGCTCTGAATAAATAAGTATCCAGTTGCAGTGTCATCGGCAAGTGGGATGAAACTGTCCTCCACAATTGACCAGTATTTCAGAACAACAGTATCAACCGGCCACGACGTTTCTACCACCAACTTATACCAAACAATATTTCCTAACTCCTGATCGTCCTCCCAGCGCGAGGCAAATTCGACTGACAAGCGAAAAGCGGTATTCAGATTCATCCTATTGAACAAAATTCATGGCAATAAAGGTAAAATTGAAGCCATATTCAACTACATACATCATGAAATCGAGACAATCGATAGATTAATCGACAGATTATGTACTTACATCCCCATCCAAGTTTTATCTGAATCTGATTTCACCCAGTCCTCGCCTTCAAAAGGCAGAACGGGCGGAACGGCGGGGCCTGGAACTGCCGCCATGGATGCGTCTTCCAAGCGGAGGTTCAGTGCACCATCGGCGGACGGGGCGGCGCTAGGGCGGCGGTGGTAAGGCGCGGGCGTCGTGTCCGATTGGGATTTGGGGGGTGGGGGGAAGACGATGATTCAAACCTACCAACGGTCCAATTCAAAAAGCGCAGACCAAAGGAAATTCCAACCGAGCCGCACACTAGCCGAGCCGCGGAAATTCCAGCCAAGCCGCGCTAGGCCGACCCCACCAGTCAGGCCAAGTGCGGGTCAAAGGAGGTTGACCAGAGGGAACCAAGCGTTTGGGCGATATGCGAGCAAACCAGGGTACATAACAGAGAAACAACGCGGGTATGGCATAGACCGATAGAATTCAGCTAGGTATGGCACAAAACCAATTAACCCCAATAACAAAAGTAATGCAAGTAACTATTTTTTTGTATTTTTTATATTAAGCAAACAAGACAGTAATAAAAGTAAACTAAGAAAGACAATAACAAAATAAAAAGATTGGAAATGCAAAAACTCCCCTCGTAGTGAATCTTTATCTCCTCGGCAACGGCGCGAGAAAAGAGCTTGATACACACAGTGGATGTGTTGTTGGGAGACCCCAAGAGGAAGGTATGAAGTAGTGCAGCAGCAAATTTCGCTCAGTATGAAACCAAGGTTATCGAACCAGTAGGAGATGAAGAATTCCCTCGAGGTATCAACGGCGCCAGAAAAGAGCTTGACGTAGTTGACGTGGAATCTGCACAACACACAATCAAAGTATTTTGCCCCAACTCACTGGTGAGTGTGTCAATCCCATCGGCTTGCTGTATAAAAGGATTAAATGTATGTGTGGAAGAAATAGTGATGTTTACAGAAAGTAACAGGTTCGCAGTTGCGGTTTTATCAGATTAATGAGAAGGACCAGGGTCCACAGTTCACTAGTGGTGTCTCTCCATAAATAATAATATTCATCCATGCATGGTAAACAAATTACAGCTAGGCAATTGACAGAATAATGATGAGCAACCCAATGCATATACTAATGATATGGTGTCTAGTGTGAGATTCATTCGGGCATTACAACAATATACATAGACCGTTCCAAGCGCATCTATGACTAATAATCCACCTTCCGGTTAGCGTCCTTACCCCTTTCAGTATTAAGTTGCATGCAACAGATTATCGCCTTAAGCACTGTGTGTAAAGTAAGTAAGTAACATCATCCTTAGACAAAGCACTATTGTTTTATCCCTAGTAGCAACAGTACATCTACAACCTTAGAGCTTTCTGTCACTGACCCAGATTAAATAGAGACATGAACCTACTATCGAGCATAAATACCCTCTCTTGTAGTTACGAGCATCTACTTGGCCAGAGCATAGACAAGTAACGGAGAGCATGCAAGATCATTAAATAGCACACGCATGATATATTATGAAGCAATAACTTTAGTACTCAATATTCATCGGATCCCAACAAACACAACATGGAGAATTACATAAAGATGATCATGATCATGATAGGCAGCTCACATGATCTAAACATGATAGCACAAGAGGAGAAGACAACCATCTAGCTACTGCTATGGACCCGTAGTCCAAGGTAGACTACTCACGCATCAGTCCGGAGGCGGTCATGGTGACGTAGAAGCCTCCGGGGACGATTCCCCCTCCCGGAAGGGTGCCGGGGAGCCGTTCTGATCTCTCCTGAAGTGGTGATGACGACGACGGCGGCTCGGGACCCGTGGAGGAAAAAGTATTCAACCGTGCCCTGGTTTTAGGCCAGGGGGTTTATATGGGCGGAAAACGCTGGCAGTGGGGCCGCGCCACCAGGCGATGAGGTCGCCTTGCGGCCCCTCTTCGTCTCGTTTTCGATTTTCCTGGACGCAAATATTCCAAAAATAAATCATGGTTGAGTCGTTTCCAATTTGGCGGATATTTCCTTAAGAGCTTTTCTAAAACCAAAAACAGCAGAAAACAGGGAACTGGCACTGTGGCATCATGTTAATAGGTTAGTCCCAGAAAATGCATAAAACTATACAAAATGCATACAAAACATGTAATAATATGATATAACATAGCATGGAACACAAGAAATTATGGATACGTTGGAGACGTATCACTCATCATTATTCTGTCAATTGCCTAGCTATAATTTGTTTACCACTCATGGATGAATGTTATTATTATTTATGGAGAGACACCAATAGTGAATTGTGGACCCCGGTCCTACTCAATAATCTGATAAAACCACAACTGCAAACCTGTTACTTTCTGCAAACAAACAACTTTATTTCACACATACGTTTAATCTTTTGTTACAGCAAGCCGGTGGGATTGACACTCTCACCGTTGAGTTGGGACAAAATACTTTGATTGTTTGTGTGCAGGCTCCACGTTCGTCGCTGACGCTAGTGTTGCGCCATGCCAGCGTCGCTGCTAACAACCTCAGGGGAACGTTCATCTCCTACTGGTTCGATAACCTTGGTTTCATAACTGAGGGAAAACCTGCTGCTGCACTACTTCACACCCTCCTCTTGGGGTTCACCAACCACACACTCGTGCTCATCAAGGATTTTCTGGCGCCGTTGCCGGGGATTTGAAGGTTCTTCATGAGGGGAGTTTTCGCACTTCTAATCTTTTTATTTTGTTATTGTCTTGCTTGATTTATTTTTATTACTGTCTTGTTTGCTTAATATCAAAAATAAAAAAAAATTAGTTACTTGCATTAGTTTCACTTTCTATATTTCGGTTTCCACTTTTATTTTAAGTTTTGTTAATCTTGTTTATTTTGGTTTGGTAATATTTTCTTTAATATAGTTATTTTGGTTTGTCTATTAATTTGCTAAAATGAGTTCCGCTGAAAATACTAAGTTGTGTGACTTTACAAGTACCAACAATAATGATTTTATATGCACACCTATTGCTCCACCTGCATCTAAAGCTGAGTTCTTTGAAATTAAACCTGCTCTATTGAACCTTATTATGAGAGAGGAATTCTCTGGTGTTAGTTCTGATGATGTCGCTGTCCATCTAAATAACTTTGTTGAATTATGTGAAATGCAAAAATATAAAGACATAGATGGTGATATCATAAAACTGAAATTATTTCCTTTCTCCTTGAGAGGAAGAGCTAAGGAATGGTTACTTTCATGGTCTAGGAATAGTATTGATTGTTGGACAAAATGCAAAGATGCTTTTATAGGAAAATACTATCCTCCTGCTAAGATTATTTCTCTAAGAAGTAGTATCATAAATTTTAAACAACTTGATAACGAGCATGTTGCTCAAGCTTGGGAAAGACTGAAATGTTTGATAAAGAATTGCCCTACCCATGGACTGGCGGCTTGGATGATCATCCAAACCTTTTATGCAGGACTGATTTTTTCTTTAAGAAACTTATTGGATTCAGCTGCTGGAGGTACCTTTATGTCCATCACTTTGGGGGATGCAACAAAACTCTTGGATGATATGATGGTGAATTATTCTGAATGGCATATGGAGAGGACACCTCAAGGTAAGAAGGTAAATTATGTTGAAGAAACCTCCTCCTTGAGTGAAAAGATTGATATTATCATATCTATGCTTGTTAGTGGTAAATCCCATATTGATCCCAATAATGTTTCTTTAGATTCTTTAGTTGCACAAGAAGAGCATGTTGATGTAAACTTTATTAAAAGCAACAATTTCAACAACAATGCCTATAGGAACAACTATGATAATAACAACAACTATTAGCCATATCCTTCGAATAATAATGGCAACTCTTATGGTAATTCTTATAACAATAATAGGACTACCACCTCTGAACTTGAAACCATGTTAAACGATTTTATCACTACATAAACTTTGTTTAATAAAATTGTTGAGGAAAAGTTTGGAAAAAATGATATTCTTGCATCTAAACTTGATAATCTTGTCCTTGATGTTGATCTTTTAAAATCTAAAGTTATGCCTACTGAAACTAAAGAGGTTAATCCCTTTGCTAAAATTAATGCCATCGAAATTCAAATTGATGAAAATGTTAGGATGATGGCCCAATTACGTGCTAGATGGGAAAGAGAGAACTAGAAAAATAGGCTAATATTGTTAAAGCTTTTACTATTACTACCTCTGAAAATAATGGTGTTTACATGTTATTAAGCGTCCTATTATCAATGGTAACATAGTTGGTGTTGGAAATGTCTCCTCTCTCCTCCAAAAATTGGCTAAAACTGCTGAAACTAGTGTTGACAAAAGTGCTAAAAATTTTAAGAACATGAGAGAAAGTGGTTCAGTTTGCTTTGATGATAATAATATTTATTTTTATAATTGTAATATCTCTAAAGTTATTAAGTTCTTGCAAAAATTGGCCACAAGTCCTAATGCTAGCTCTCTTAATTTGTCTTTTACTACTCATATTACAAATGCTCTCATTAAAGTTAGGGAAGATAAATTAAAACTCGAAGCTTCTATCCCTAAGAAGTTATAAGATGTTTGAGAGCCCATCATTAAAATGAAAGTAGATAAATTTGATTGCAATGCTTTGTGTGACCTTGGTGCAAGTATTTATGTTATGCCTAAAAAGCTCTATGATATGTTTGATTTGCCACCATTAAAACATTGTTATTTGGATGTTTTTCTTGATGATAATATTTTGAATAAACCTTTGAGGAGGATCAATGATATTCCTATTATGGTTATAATAACCTGGTCCCCGTTGATTTTATTGTCTTGGACATTGAATGCAATCCATCTTGTCCAATTGTGTTGGGAAGACCTTTTCTTAGAACTGTGGGTGTTATTATTAATATGAAAGAAGGTACCATCAAGTACGAATTACCACTCTATTGTTACCTTTTGAATCTATTGTTCGTTCGAATTATGGTGTTGATGCTTCATCTCTTGATAATACTTGAGTTTCATTTTTTGTGCCTAGCTCAAAGGCGTTAAACAAAAGCGCTTATGGGAGACAACCCACTTTTATTTCATGTTGTTTTATTTATTTTTCTTGTTTCAAGTACTTGTCCTACCTCTGTAGCAATTCATTTATATCTTTATTTATTGCATTGTTGTGTCAAGTTAAGACTCTAGTTGAAAGTTGATGCTAAATTTCAATTCCTGCGCAAAAACAGATTTCTTCTGTTCATCGTTAAATTCATAACTATTCAGTGGAACTTCAGAAAATTCTTCCATTTTTTGTGCATAATCCTCAGATGTATATGCAACTTCCATTAGTTTTGAGTTTTCTGATCTGAGTAAGTTAAGTGTCTCGAAAAAATTCGTATTTACGGACTGTTCTGTTTTTGACAGATTCTGCCATTTATTTTGCAATGCCACTTTTGCTATTTTGATTGGATATTTGTATCCTATTAAGTATCAGTGGCTGTAGATAATGTCCAGTACCATTGGTAGTAATTGTTTTCCTACTGAATATCATAATTGTTTGTGCACTAACCCTCTAATGAAGTTACTCTAAGTTTGGTGTGGAGGAAGTTTTCAAGACTCAAGAGAGATGGATGATATTATGTGATCAAGAGGATAGTAACGCCAAAGATTGGGGATGCCCTGATGGTTCACCCCAATATAATTTAAGAATACTCAAGCATTAAAGCTTGGGGATGCCCAAGGCATCCCCTTCGTCATCGACAAACTATCAGGTCCTTTCTAGTGAAACTATATTTTCATTCCGTCACATCTTATGTGCTTATCTTGAAGCGTCTGTTTGTTTTTATTTTTGGTTTTGTTATTTTCATTCTCTTAATAAAATGGACCCTAGCATTTTTTTGTGTGGGAGAGTGACATGATCCGCTTTTTCTTATGAATACTCGTATTCTTCACTCATATTTGTTGAGTATTCTTCTCATGTTATTGTTTGCTTTCTAGTTCTTGTTTTTCATGCATATCTTACTAGAGATGTTAGCTTTGTTATATCATATTGTCATATCTCATTGTTTAATTACTTGGAGATTTTATCTTTTAAATAAGTTGATTGGTGTTTGGTTGAGAACAGAAAATGCTAAATGTGGTAGATGGTATAATTAAATGATACATAATCTTATAGATCATTAAATTGTGTCACTTGAATCATTGATGTTGTTTTGAGATATTAATTTTCTTAATGGTAAACATGATGGTCTAGTAAAGTGGAATGATTAATGGTTGGTTTAGAAAAACTTGAAGTTGTGCCACACTTAAATTTCCAGTTGATTGGATAATGGTATATGTCTTCTATTTGCCTAAACCAACTGTAATGACTTTATGTTATGCGCTATGGTCGGGGAAGCCAACGATGACTTTGTCATTCGCCATGATCCATCTAGGAGTAATTTTCATTATGCGTTGTATGATCATATTTTTATTTGGAATCTTTTGCTTGTGAGTTCTAAAACTGCGGTTTGCATGGCACTTCCACCACCATATTGCTAGCCTCTTCGGTACTTTGCATTGCCCTTGTTCACATTGAGAGTTGGTGCATATTTCGCGGGTACATCCAAACTCGTGGGAGATCTTCATGTTGTTCTCCTCCACATAATCCAAATATCTTCCTCAAAACATCCACCATACCTACCTACTACAACATTTACATAGTTGTTCCGACATATATTGCCATGCAACATCCATCTTACATTACATGACTTGTTGTCATTCATTAGTTATATATCGCTTTGCGTGATTCTATAAATCTGATGTGTGGTTTTACCCATGTTACGCTACATCACTGCATAACCTGCTACACTGGCAGAGGCACCATTGTCATATGCATTCTTATGGCACATTCATATTACTTACTTATATCATCAGTATGTTGTTTTATCATCATTAGTGTGTTGTTATATATCATATATCATATTATGATGCTTGCTCCTAAAAGTGAAAAGAGCCATGGAGGCCATCGAAAAGAGAAACAGAAAAAGAAAAGAAATAGAGAAAAAAGAAGAAAAAAAGGGGCATCTCATTACTATTCTTTATCACACACTTGTGCTCATGTTAGAGCACCATATCATTTATAGTCATCACTTGTGCTCATGTTATAGCACCGTATCATTTATGATCATCATTTGTGCTCATGTTTAGCACCTTTACTCCATATGAGAGAGTTTTCATGTCTTAGTTGCATAACTATATGGGAAACTTTACACTATAGAACTTGGTTTGTATATTCCAATGATGAGCCTGCTCAAAAGTGCTCTAGGTCTTCGTGAGCAAGCAAGTTGGATGCACCCCCACTAGTTCCATTGGAGAGCTTTCATATACTTATATCTCATCGTGCATCCGTTGTGTGGCAATCACTACTCCTTGCATAGCTTCGATTGTAAGACTTTCTCTTGTCTAAAGATCATCTACAGCTTTGTGAGACTTTCTTCCGTTGGCCTTCCAAACCTCTGTTAACATTCTCTTAGCCATAACATCATGGTGCCAGGAACCAACGTTGAACGCTTGCTTATTTCTTTTGAACAAATAATGTATTGATCTTCTACGTGCATATTGATATTGCTTAACTTGATCATTTCTTTAAGTTGTCACGTTTGTTGGAAGCATTATATGATTATATTGTTGTGATTGAATCTTAAATCATCTTTAATATCTACTTTGCACAGTTGATTGTTATCTAGTACTATATCATTGAAAGCATTGCTTGCTTTACCTACTTGTTTATTTATTACTCATTTGATATCAACATAAACTACAACCCTTATTCATTTGATCTCAATTTACATGCCTTACATTATTATGTGATCAAGATTGTGTTTAAGCATGTCACTTCAGAAATTATTATTCTTTTATCGTTCTTGCCTACTCGGGACGAGTAGAACTAACCTTGGTGATGTTGATACGTCTCCAACGTATCCATAATTTATTATGTTCCATGCTATGTTATATCATGTTATTACATGTTTTATATAGTTTTATGCATTTTTTGTGACTAACCTATTAACAAGATGCCAAAGTGTCAGTTCTTTGTTTTCAGCTGTTTTTGGTTTCAGAAAAGTACTTAAGGAAATATTCTCGGAATTAGAAATAAAAGATCCTGAAATTATTTTTGAAAAAAGAACGTTCTAGAACACTGAAGATGAGACGGAGAAGAGCCACGAGGCGGACACACCACCCCGTGGCGCGGGTCCCATCCTGGCCGCGCCAGGAGGTGGTGTGGGCCCCTCGGGCGCCACCGACATCGCCCTTTCGCCCATAAATACCCCCTGACCTAAAAACGATCGCACGATATTCACTTTCTCCTCCACAGGTCCCGAGCCGCCGCCGTCGTCAACACCAATTCGGGAGAGATTAGAACTGCTCCCCTGCACCCTGCCGGAAGGGGGAATCGTCCCCGGAGGCATCTACGTCGCAATGACCGCCTCCAGACTAATGCGTCAGTAGTCTACCCTTAGACTACGGGTCCATAGCAGTAGCTAGATGGTTGTCTTCTCCTCTTGTGTTATCATGTTTAGATCTTGTGAGATGCCTCTCATGATCAAGATCATCTTTATGTAATTCTCCATGTTGTGTTTGCTGAGATCCGATGAATATTGAGTACTAAATTTATATTATAATATATCATGTGTGTGCTATTTAATGATCTTGCATGATTTCCGTTACTTGTGTGTGATTTGGCCAAGTAGATGCTCGTAACTCCAAGAGGGGGTATTTATGCTCGATAGTGGGTTCATGTCTCTATTATCACTGAGGCAGTGACAGAAAGCTCTTAGATTGTAGATGTACTATTGCTATTAGGGATAAAACAGTAGTACTTTGTCTAACGATGATGTTACTTACTTACTTTACACACGGTGCTTAAGACGATAATCTGTTGCATGCAATTTAATACTAAAAGGGGTGCGGACGCTAACCGGAAGGTGGATTATTAGTCATAGATGCGGTTGGAACGGTCTATGTGAATTGTTGTAATGCCCGAATGATCTCACACTAGACATCATAACCTTAGTATATGCATTGGTTTGCTCATCATTATTCTGTCAATTGCCTAGCTGTAATTTGTTTACCACTCATGGATGAATGTTATTATTATTTATGGAGAGATACCACTACTGAACTGTGGACCCCGGTCCTTCTCATTAATCTGAGCAAACCTGTCACTTTTTGCAAACAAACATCTTTCTTCCACACATACGTTTAATCTTTTGTTACAGCAAGCCGGTGGGATTGACACCCTCATCGTTGAGTTGGGACAAAATACTTTGATTGTTTATGTGTAGACTCCACGTTCGTCGCTGACGCTGGTGTTGGGTCGTGCCGACGTCGCTGCTAACAACCTCGGGGGAACGTTCATCGCTGCTAACAACCTCGTGCTCATCATCTACCACCTTAGCGACTTCGGTTGACAAATCGAAGAATGAAAAAAAAAACAGACCTCAGTGGTGACCAAAAGACCTAATTTACGCAATAATCATGCATGTTAAGCATGGGTTGCTATCCTATCGTCACCAAGCTTGGTAGTCGTCGTCCTCAACTTAAGGAGTTCATGCGGAGAGAAAAGATAGATACCCTATTCCTTAGTGAAACTATGAAGCAATGGGTTAGGGATACCGAGTTGTGAAGTATTGAGAGCAATGAAAATTCTTCTGACATTGGAAGGTGGTGGAGGACCAGTCTCGTGGTCTCTACTCCTTGGTAGAGATATTACCTTGGAGGTGGGTGACCCACAAAGGTCGATTCTCCTTTAGCTTCTTTTTTTAGCGCTTTCCCTTACCACATGGCCACTAAATTTAAGTTTGAACTTGTGAGGGTGTATGTACCCGCTGATCACGCCCTTTACCAAGTAGTAGTTGTTGGGACTTTAACCTTATTAGAGTACTCATGAATAACCACAATATCAATCGGTCAAGGGCGGCACCTCCACCGGCCTCCTCACCTACGGCACCTCCGGCGGTATGGTGTCGATCCAACCATCCACAACCACGTCTGCTAGCGCCACCGCTACCGCATGAAGACACACACACGGTGAAGTTTGTTCCTCACCTCTGCTAGCGCCACCGCTACCACGTCGTGAGCCGCTTCCAGCGAGATCAGCGGGTGTGAGGGCTTGAGGAAGAAGAAAGACATGTAGATATAAGCGGTGGGTAGAGAGATAAGGCCCTGTGGTGGGTCCAGGTTTGACCAGCTCAAGACGTTTCAATAAATTGTGCCCACTGTCGCCCTGAATAGCCGGTCCGTATTAAAATATAATATGTTCAAGTACATGAGCATGTAGACATATCTTATACAAGATTCACATGAACCATGAACCTTGTACAAAGATATGTCCACATGCATATATATAGACATATCTTGTGTTTAAACATCTTATATTTTGATACAGGGGAGTACCTTATTCGGCAACTCAGCATTGATAATCCAACACAATTCACTGAAACCAACAGTACTTCGATTGGGGTCACTGGGAACGGCCCAGAGGCGTTGCCCCTGAACTTAGCAGTAAAACATGACACGTTTCACGTTTTCCTTCAGGTCAGGTAGAGGCTTAACAGCAACATTCCCAGCAGTTCTGCTGCGAGACCCATTAGGGCCACGGCTTGTCGTAGCACCGCTCACAACCGAACTGCCGTCAGAAGTATCTGGTTCCATGTAGAACCGAGCTCGAAAAGCCGCAAGGTGAGCATAGTACGCAGGAGGCACTGCACAGAAAACCCACACAACGTGACAATATGCTATACGAGATAATCCTAATATAATTGCACGTTTACTTGATGGAACGGAATGGAGGTTTGGACACAACTGCCTTACCAATTGATACAGAACGGGTGCACCTTGCATAGCTGCAACAACAGGGACAATGGTTAGTTTACTGGCCATGCATGTAGACATCGAAATGGAGGCGTGGCAGTAAATTACGTGTAGCATAAGTTGTTCGTAAGAGTCTGCAAATCATCTGCGGTAAATTTGTTTTCATCCCACAGGACATGGTAATGCGCTGGGCGGCTTGTTCCCTAGAAGTAGGGTAAGGTTAAATCAAGTCCACCCCAATGCTTATAAGCTGTACAGAGCAACTGACCTGAATACCAGCATGGCTACAAAGGTAGAAATCGAATTCAGTAGGATGGCATATCTTCGAATCAACAACGGTGCCTAAAATAAGACATAAGATGATAATGATAAGTTGACCTTGAATTAAGAATTGAGCTTTCGTGCATAGGGTCGAGAAGCTATGCAGAACAAAAAAAATCACCAACAAGGCAACAACTTACCCGGCAGTATATTTCCACTTTTTCTATCAACACTGCGCTGATCGTTGTGGTTATTAGCAAAGAGTCGTGTATGATGACGCTTCTGAACCACCACAAAGGTAACAGGTGGCTGATAATTGGGCTCCAAGGATGCACAGGCCTAGGTTTATTAAACCAAAACGCCATCTCAGAGTCAATGAAATTTCACGTGAGATTTTTCGCTGGTATCATGTGAGAATATATAGAAAACATAACCTCACCTTTCTAATGGCATCAAGCTCATACAACAGAACCTGGTAGAACTGTCCTTCACTAACACCATCCCTGAGAAAAGATATGTTAAATATGTGAAGTTCTGGACAATGCTGCCAATCAGATATGCTTAGATGAAGATTAGTACGTACCTATAGAATATGATCCTCTGGGGTTTCTGTCCAGTCGATCGATGAAAGGAAATGAGAAGTTCTCTGCAAATTCAATAGAACTTGTATATCCATAACACCATTCAAGCATTTTTTATGCATTGCAAGTGAACAAGATCATACCTAACCATTCCACCATATATAGTCCCTCTCTGAGGATCTTGCCACACTTTAAAAAGGTCTTCTATCAACTCCTGGCGACGGGTTTGTGCACTTACTAATCCAGCATACTTTGTAACCTCAGGCCAGTCTTGAGAAGCAACAACCTGCATGAGTATGGAATCGTTAATAACAATTGGACGCCTAGCAAGATGTGAACATGGCAACACTAAAACTGCAAAAACGGCTGCTCAACAGAGAAATAGCAACCTTTCACCCAGAATTAATATAAGCTTTACCATATGATAATAAATACATGAGATGATTCAAGATCAACATGTTAGACAGTATACACTTACAGCTGCGATGGAAGGGCTAGAATCTTCTCCAGGATGAGGATGGGTAACATCAGCACCAAATATAATTGTTGGTCTGTCACTAACAAGGGGAATTCTCCTTGACAAAGCATCGACAAGTACAGTATTTCTTCCTCCCACCTACAGGAGTAAAGGAATGTGAAAAGAAGCATAGAAAGAAACGAACAACAAAGACCAGGTTAGCAGTAGGCAGAAGCCACAGAACAGGAAAAACCTTGACATTGATTTTAAGGGCTACATTTGCAAGATACTGAGGGCTCCTCTTAAAAATATGTTTCGTGAGACAGCATTGAGATACCAATCCAAGATCTGTCTCACATATTCTTTTGATATTACCTTAAGGAGTGATTAGAATAATAGTTAGTATTTGAATCAGATAATATACTTATTATGTTTTGAATTAAGGAGCATACCATAGAGAGAACCATTATTGTCAGGCAAAATTACAATAAGCAGGTCAAGTTGCCTGCCCTGTGGTTTCAGAACATTCACGGCATCTTGATAGCGTGCTCTGAGTGCTCTTTCTACATTTTCCGGTCTTGTGGTTAAAGGAGGTAGCAGAGGATCAATTGAAAAGTCCTATGGTGGGAGAAAATGGATCATGTGAGACATTAGGAGTTTAGGACTATAAATACAAATACACAACTGAAAATGAGATGTCTGGAGGCACTGTTTAGATGGGGGACCTACCATCCCAGATATTTGGCACATGTCAGCCAGCTCACGACAGAAATGCTTCGCAGCACTGTCTGGGACATTCCGAGAAAAGTTAATGCATATCCAGTCATTAACTCTCCCACCGTTGACCATTTTCTGCAACAAGTGCAGTACCAAGAAAATTAGTTTGTAATAGCACAGTATTGTCGAAGACAATCTTCGATATAACCATCGATACGATAGTTATTTTACCTTATTCATCATATTCCATTGGCCAATTCTTGGCAAGACATCCTTCTCTCTGCCACTATCATGGTACTTAAGCTAATAGTAAAGGACAATAGTCAGACATCCAGGAAAAGGCATAATATATAAAATAGATTTGAGAGTTGAAACATGTCAACCATGTGTTCTTACTCTAGGGGGAGGTAGGATGCGAGCTTCAACCGACGCAAGGCGATCATTAATCCTTATGCCAAACTCCTGCGCATATGGATCCTCGTGGTATGCGTTGTGATTCACTGTCTGTTAACCAAAGACGAAATAAGAAACATGTTCAACCTAGAAAACATTCTTTTTGTAGGAAAAGGAAAGGAAACTGGCAAATGGTTATATACGCAAGACAAAAAAAATGGCTATCTGCGGTGTTACACCAAAAGGAGAAATTTACGCCAATCAAACCACCTTAACATGTACTCCCTCCGATCCAAATTATAAGATGTTTTAGATATTTTAATATGGACTAAAATAAGTGAATATGTCCACTAAAACATGTCTAGGTACAACCGAATCAGGAAAAAGAAAAAACATCTTGTATTCAGAACGGATGCAGTACAATGTAAGGAAATGCAAACAATATTTGCAATAACACATTTTTTTTCATCTTTAAATATCAAGTCCAAATTAGTGTTTGAAAAGGGGAAAATACCCAATTCCAATAGAGTAGATAAAAAAAATTAGAAATTGGATGAAGCTTGTATATATACCTGAAACCATGTCCAGATATAGAACAAGGCAAGCAAGAACAATAAATTCACAAAACACTACAGTATAGAAGAAATAAGTAAATTAAAACTAATTCACACCATTTAATGTGGACAAAGTTACCTGCAAAATGTCCAGCTCCCGCTGTTGGGGGCGTTGGCAGGTTACTTTAAGAAGAGCAGCTATCTGTTTCTCATTCAGTCGTTTTGAGTAACGCTGTCCCTCGACAATCTTGCAGACCTGAAATTTTGATATAATGGCGAATGTCTTTTACTGTAAAATATGTTAGAGAAGTATGACACATTGAGGTTATAGAGGTTATTTAGGACACCAACCTCCATCGGAAGATAATTTGGTTTCTGTTGGTTGCCCACTTGCAAGCAAGGTAAAGTGGTATGCTGAATGTTAAAACCGTATGTCTCCTGGAAGTATTGCACTACTGCCTTCACGGTACCATGGTCATCTATAGGGAAACTGTTGAATGCCAAACCAAGCAGGTCCATAATCAAATTATCTTATTATACATTCATATTTGACAGCGTGGGCTAGAGGCTTCATCATATATAGGTAAGCGAAATACATACGTTAACTCTCTTGTTGGTTGTGAGGTAAGACCAAATATACGATACTTTCTGCGCATATTGCCTCTATGTGTGACCTCAACCTTTACACCTCGTAAAGCCTTCTTGATCTGACCAGTGGTAAAAGATAGGGAAGCTTGTGAGTGAAGAGTGAGCACAACTGCAACTTAAGCATTATGTAATGGAAAAACATATGAATACGATAAAAACAATATGACATATGTACAACTTATAAAATAAATACTACTACAACATAAGCATTGTGTAATGGAAAAATAGAGTAACATAAAAATTTAGGGAAGCTTGTGAGTGAAGAGTGAGCACAAACTGAAACTTTCTATATAGAATAATCCAACCTTCACACGATCAGCATCTGATAATGGTCTGACTGAGACGTTTCTATTCAAGAGTTGTGCAACGAAATCAATCACGGATAGAGGCTCGATGAACGCTGTAGATGACATATCTGCAACAGAAAATGTCAAGCTATTTCAAGATGCAAGAGAAGAGAAAAATCATATTAATGAACTCTGTCCCTATATGATTGATATCTTAGGACTGGAGTGAACAAGGAACACAAGTTTTAAACATAAATCAAGCATCGCACAACATAATGATAAAATATAACATCTCAGACTCAAGGGTCCCTTTAATTGCGCAGTAAATCGATTGATGCAGAGGCCGGGGTTCCATTCCCCTCTACAAAAAACTAAAAAACTCAAGGGTTTCGACTACATATGCTCCTTACATTGCACGCTATTTACCATGAAGATGAAGTATTATATATTGGCTTTCCAGCTGTCAATCTGAAAAATCTTACAAAAAAAGCTACTCCCTCCATTTATTATAAGGTGTATTAGTTTTAAAAAAGTCAAACTTGATTGACCAAGATTGTAGGAAAAACATATCAACCTTTCAAATAATAACAAAACAACATATGAAAATAAATCTCAAGATGAATCTAATGATACTGGTTTCATATTGTAAATTCTAATAATATTTTCTAAGAACTTGGACAAAGTTCGACTCATTTTACTTTTCAAAAACTAACACACCTTATAATAAGGAAATGGAGGGAGTATTAAATTTATAGGCGTTTATGAATATACAGGCATGGGACGTAAGATTGGGAGGGCAGTTCAAGTAGTGGACAAGGTATCCATAGGGATGGCTCTAATATATTTTTCCTCTCAACATATTTTTTCGTTTAGCAAACATGGCTCGTGTATCTGTAATTTCTGAACTTTAAGTACACTTATTCACTTACTAATCATCCTAAAAGAGAAAGTGCCAGAGCAGGATTGTTATTGCCCTCAAGTGGATCCTATGATTGCTCTTCTCATAGAAGTACTATGGATTATGAAGACAAAGAGTTGGATCTAACCAATATTCAACGAAAGCCCCATCTGTGTGGGTCGTATGCTCTGGTAAAAACCACGCCAGCTTTCCAAGCCATCACCAAGTTGCTGGCGCCTCCCTAAGTCAGGTGAATAAAATGACCTGGCAACTGGGGAATACCTACACGTGAGAGATGAGGAAATGCTCAACAGCTCTGCTAGCAGAACAGTATTGACGCATCAACAGTTGGGAAAAATTACCTTGCAGTAGGTAATTCACGTAAAACAATATCAAGCACTTGAATAGCTTCTTGGGGAGCATCTGGTTGCTTCCCGGCCAAAAACATAGCTAAATGATGGAGATCAGCACGCGCAGCGAATTTGATGACGACATCAAAATGTTTTTCACGCCTTAAGACATGCAGATATATCAGGAAGGAGCATACATTGTATCAAGTCATGGATATGTCCAGAATATCATACCTTTGTGCAACTGGCGCACCACCAAGTCTCTCCTCCTCATCCTGCAGGACGATTTTAAATGTCCTAGAAGTAAACGGCAACGGCCCAGCAGTATATAGGCTCTTCCTTCCATCGTAGGCAGGAAGACGGCCAGCCAACTGAGATTGCCTGTAAAGTGTTACAAGTTCTCCCATCACAGCACGATTGACACCACGGGAAGGAACATCGGGACTTATAGACACCTGGTGCCATATCAAATGGAAACTCATGAAAAGAACATACTATATGTGCAAAAACTTCTGCAAGAGGTGGTCCTTACATCATACTGGTGAAGATCTTTATCAGGCAGTTCAGCAGAGAAATGATTCGCTTTCACAATGCACCTACTGCCAGATGTACCCTTGCCAGGGCGCATGGGAAATCTTATTGATTTACTAGACGGTGGCACTGGTTGGATACCCTGACTAGATAACCTTTGATCTGGGATATCAAGTTGCTGAAACTGTAGCTGGACTTCTCCGGTGTTCACCTCAACATATTGTGAGGATGACCCAGTTTCAGATGATGAAGGTGTAACTACCGGAACTCGGTGCTGGGCTTGCGGGGCTTGGTGCAGTTCGGGAAGTGTTATTGATGGAGTAGCAGGAACTACGCGTCCACCACTGCCACTCCTACGCCCGTTGCGGTATAGTTGTGGTGTTTCTCTTTGGCGTGGGCCACCATGGCCATAACAACCATGCGCTTGATACTTAACAGGATAGCTAGATGGTTGATGTTGTGTTGGATCCTGGTAACATCCACCACCACGAGCACCTTGTTGAGAATACTGAGTGTTGGCATGTACCCTATCGCCACCTCCATGATGTTGAGCTCTCTCAACTTGTTGTGACAGACCCTGTCCAACGGCTCTTGTAGCTTCCTTAGTTTCAGAACTTCCCCCTGCGCTAGGGGGGACATATCTTCTATTTTTCATCGAAGTTAAGGCTGCAGGCGAAACAAATATATAATGTTACTATTTATGTTCTGCATCATAAACAAATAAAGACAGAACAGAATGACCAAGTACAACGTAAAATAAAGAGAGCGGAGAAGTGACCAGATTCTGCCACAGAACTTAAGACTACTCCCTCCGTTCCGAACTATAGGAAATATGATGTTTTGGATATTTCAATGTTGATCATATACGGACTGAAATGACGAAACATGCACACTAAAACGCATCTATATACATGTGATTCAGAAGAAGAAAAGTTACTAAATCTTACAATTCAGAACGAAGGGAGTACTACATATGCCAAATTGTGTGGCCTAAACTGACAGGATTTTCAATTAGCATGAACTCTCTGCCACTGTGTGGACAATAGTCCTTGTTATGTCCCCGAATGCCAAAATTGAAAATCAAAACATAATATTTTCCTAAAAGCGACACAATTGCTCACCACATTTAGCAGGCTATACTACACAACAAAAGGAACCAGATATTTTCTTTGTCCAACAAAAGCTAAAGAAACAAAGACAAAACTGTTTATATGGAATTGAATAACATCCACTTGAATCATACACTACTGAAATCCCGATAAAATCCCGCAATATATTTTAGTCACGGTTCTAACCGAAACAAGTTCAGAGCATTGCTGTTCACCGTGACAAGTAGTAGTTGACAACTAAGCAAAACACATGATGTGGGCACTGGGAAGCTGTTACGGAGGGGGGAAATCTTGCCGTGGAGGGCGCGCTTTCGCTGTCATGGCCGCCAGGCGCGGGTCGCCGGACGGGATGAGGTGGGGGGCGGGAGGAGTGACGCCAATCGCCTGCCTAGCCATGATGGACACCGTGAGCAGCGCTGAGTGGCGCGGGAGGAGGCTCCCGGACCTCACCGGAGCCGCCGCATCGGTTGTTTTCGCCGGATGAGTGGCAGAAGACGGCTCGGCGGTTGGGGGAAAGTTTGGGCCGGGCCGCAGGGGCGAAAGTGGAATTTCAACATTGGGGAAGTAAAACTGGCGGGAGTGTTTATGCAAAAACAGCCACTGCTTGTGCGGAGAAAGGAAATCAACAGCGTCCATGGCTGGCTGCAACCTGATCAGTCGACGATCTCGTGAACTCGAAGAGCGAACTGGCCGGACAATCTCGTGAACTCGACGAGCCAAAACAATCCTTGACGTAAATGAAACGGAGACACAGAGCAAGCAGTAATATAAACACAATCGAGGTTCGAGGAGCTGCCAGACTAATTATGCATAGCCAAGAACATATATAGAGGAAGGTGTGATCGATGAATTACGCATAGACATACCTTGATCGTGGGAGTGGTACCCGTTGTTCATCTGGAAGGCCATGCCGAGGCCAAACGATGATCAGTACGTGCAGTCCGGAGTCCGCGCGCGAACGGAGCCGGCCGGCCGCCGCCGGCAATGGCAGCGAACAAGGAAAGGAAACGAAGGGAAGGAGACGTGCGCGAAGTGAGAGATGCAATGCGGTTATCGTTAATAATAGTTCTTATACTACTTGTACTAGTAGATAACATTTGTTGGTGGGTGGAGGCTCTTGTGCGTCCCTCTCATCGGTCTCCTTCTCACCTTCTTCTATCCATGCCATTGCCCGGACTCATCGTGGCGGCTGATGCGGCACCGCACGTACGCACAGCCATCGCCAATCGCTAGACGGTGGTGGCGATGATGGTGAGGTGCCGCTAGCCTAGCACACGGGCGCGCACCAGGATACTGTGCGTGAACAGGGACGCGATCGATCGCATTTGCGGGAGCTACCCAACGTAGTCTTCCAGGCTAGTATTGCTTAATTTGGGGTGCACTTGCTACTTAACAAATCAGCCTAGTTCAGCTCGATCGGGACACGGTGCTGGAAATGGACCGGCCGATCGCTGGTTTGATGGTTCCTAGCTCCCTCATGGCTCATGCGCTCAGCTACTCGCTCCTCCGCGCCACTGATTATTGGTTGTTTGGGGGATGACAACCCAATGACAATTCATAACTGATTACTGGTTGTTTGGGGGCTGACAACCCAATTGCCAATTTATTAATTAGGAAGTGGTGCTTATCTTATCTTCTGGGATAACGATGCATTGCGGTGAGCTTAGTATATGCATAATTCTGGCTCTTTGCCTACAAGAAAGTGCCCCGTCACACGCCACAAGGGCCAGGGAGAATTAACAAGCCCGATTGCGGTTCCGGCGATGGCAATGGCTGTAACCAAACGAGGAAAGCGATCGTGCACTTCCTCCTCAAGATCGGCCTCAACCTCTAATGAGATTTGCAGGAGAATAGAGTCAGGCGGGCGGGCGAGGCAGGCCGGCAGGATCGGCCGCTCTGGTTGGTGCTGGTGCCGGCGTGTTCATGCCACTGCCATAGTCCGTATATACGCGCGCCTTTTGTTGCCTCAAGAACAGAAAAGAAGCTCCCCAAGTGTGCCACTATTCTGCATTTTCTTCTATGTGCACTTGCACTGTTGCGTGCGGAGGTGTAAAGTGAGACTCGAATGTAGTAAGTCGGACCGTGGGTGCGAGAGGTAAGACGCGTCTACATTTCTTTCTTTTCTTTCTGTTTTTTCCGTTGTCTTTGAACCGAATTTTATAGTCAGAAACATCTTCATCGTCATAATCTGACATTACATTATTCCCTGCTTCCATTGCTAGCACTCTGCTAGCTTTCTTCATAGTTCTGCTACGACCAGACATTTCATCAGCTGAGGGCTCACGTGGCATAGCCAGAATAGTTACTAGTTCATCAGTTGCTTGTTCACCATGGTCATCAAATTGTCTTTGCTCATTGTTCCTTGGCTTGGTAGGACTGATAATTGGAGGAAATCTGTTAGGGTATTAGGCAAATTTCAGATGATTTGGTTAGCAAAATCATCATTACAGATGCACTAGAATATTTAACCACATACAACAAACTAGACATATATATGTACGTATGACCCAAATACTACTACAAACGGAGATAATAACGACACACACATGTTGACCGGGAAGGCCCCGCCATGACACTGTTGTTGTCGGCCATGGAGATGAAGAGGATGTGGATGTACAACCGACTTTGAAGTTGGAGTCGGCATTGCCGGTGTCTTATAGTCGACGCGGTTGGAGTCGGAAGTGAGCAAGTCGCCACAATGCGCTCAAAAAACCTTATCAGCCTTCCCCTGGTGCATAATCTCAATGGTTGGGTTTCAGAAAACCTAAGGCTGCTTACGTGGGTATGCCCTTCGGGTGAGTATACCTCATGCACAATTGCAGCTATGGCCCACCCGGTGGTCCCCTAGTAGTCTGCAATCAAGGCCCAAGAAGGGAGGCCCGTGATCCGGAAGTGTCCCACAAGGAAGGCGCAACCTATTGCGGTAAAGGCTTACCATACCCGTAAATCAAGTCAGATGTGTGAACTCTCGAGACCCAGCCTCCTTTATAAAGGTTGGGAGGGCCACCGATCTATGGCACGCTACGCTAAACTTATTTACACACTAACCCTAGCAAGATCGCATCTCGCCGAGAGCCCTTGTAACTCCATTGTAATCACCTCGAGACAATACCACACAAGCAGAAAGTAGGGTGTTACCCTCCAGGGGCTTGAGCCTGGGTAAATTTTTGCTTGTCGGCCGACAATTCCACCAGCGCTACCATATTCTTCCCTCTCAATCAACCGTAGGTACATTAACCATGGGAATTGACGTGGTCACCCCCACGCTCAATTGGCATTGTCTGTGGGAAAGACTAGTGCTTGATCTACGGTTTTGACGGCTTCATCATCAACAATCGGCAACTCGGGTTCGATCTGCACCCGCCAGCTTTGCGTCCGATCTTCGCGGACCTCCATGCGGGTGTGGAAATGACCTTAGGAGTCGTGTGATTCCACGTCAACCAGTGAGGCATGCTCCGCCTAACGGACTCGTTTCGTGCGGCGGTAGCGGCACCCACCCTATATCGACTAATGCATCAAGCTTTGCATCGACCATCCCGATCCTTCAGGTGAGGGCGAACCTGCTACCGAGTACTGCAGCGACCGTGGCACCCATCATGTGGCGGCCGTCATCAGCACCCTCTACTCAATAAAGAAAGATGCAGCAGCAGCAAAGAGCAAGTTAACAAACCCCGCCTCCCCGTCCAAGTCTTCATGGCAATCGAAGCACCCGGAGAAAGAGAGGCCAACTGGACGGGCGAACAAACCACTCCCGATCCTGGCAACCAGCAGACTTACCCGTTCACGGTCACTATGTCGGGCGGATGCTCCCAGCTTCACATCGCGGAGTCAATGGCAGCTATAAGGACAAAAAAGCCGTTCGCGAGTGCAGCGTCATGCCAGCGGACGCGAGCAAAGAAGGCCTCATGGCGTTTTAGTACCTCCTATGACGGGAGAAGGACCATGAGGCGCTCACCGAGCTGAAAAGACTTAAAAGTGACAAGTTTCTCAATTTGTACGTTTTCTCAAAATAGGTTTCTCAAGGGAGTAAGCGATTTTAGCAATTGTTATTTCATTTATCATAATTAGACCTGGGCATGGGTCGCTCGGCCCGGGTGAAAATACAGAGCCTGACCACCTGGTCGGGCCTGATTTTTGGGCCCGACTGTCGGGTCGGGCCGGGCTCAGGCCTTGCAAAAAAAGGAAATCAGGAAGGGTCGGGCCGGGCCGATCGGGCCTAGTCGGGCTTTGTCAAGCTCGGGCCGGGGTTGGGCCTGATTTTCGGCCCGACGGTCAGGCCGGGCCGGGCTCGGGCAAGATTTTTTCTGGGTCGGGCTTTTTTAGGCCCAGCCCGAGAAATGCCCAATTATAGTCATAATTAGTTTTAGCACAATAGCACATGTTTCACCGGTTACTCTACAAAGTCAAGGCCCATGATGAGTGTGTGACCCAAGAGAAGCCCGATGAAGCCCATGCCCACATGTGAGTGCGTTGCTCCGTCAGCTGCGGCAAATTCGACCTATCTGACTCTGACGCGAAAGTTCAGCCCGAAATGAACCGTCTTCAAAAGTTTAGCACGATCTAACCCTTTTCGGTACCACTCAACATGCCGGTGGTAGGGTTTCAAGGAGTACCGCCAGAGTCGTTGGCGGTAAGGGTCCTGGTCCACGGTTTCGCGTCTGAAAGTTGACGATGCTGACGTGGCGGTACCGCCCGGTAAACAGGCGGTAGACTCCTTCTGGTACCGCCCCGTGGTCTGGCGGTAGCCTCTGGAACTTATTCCACCCGTTGCTCTCCTGCCCGTGCCCGACTACCACTCTGCCCGAGACCACAAGAACAGAAGGAGGCGGCGGCGGCGCGTCGCCTCTGGCCATCCCCCATCGATTTGGCCCCCCTCGACCGCGGATTTGTAGGGGATTTGCATCCCTAAGGTAGTATCAGTTAACTCCCATGAATTTGTTGGTTGATTTTCTGTCATTGTCTTGCATTGGCTACTTTTTTCTCAAGCCCTAGATTTGTTGTTTTTCCTCAAATCCTTTTTTGTAATTGGTGTAGTGTGGGTTATGTAGTGTTTACAATGTTTATGAAATATTAGGGTTAGTCACATTCATTTGTTTATACGTTGAACTAGGGTTTGGTTAGGTTTAGGGTTTGAAATAGTGGTTAGCACGCATGTCAAATTTAATTAAGTATGGTGTGTTTGCTAACACATGTCCAACATTTTAGATGGCAAGAATCGTGAATATCCATTATGTTGACAAAGAAGCATTCTTTTGGTTTTTCTTGAGAGCCCGACGTATGCCGAGGTTGTTGCAAGAGTAAGGCAAGTTTTGGTATGGATGGACCCAAGGGAGATAGTTGAACTAGAAGGAAGATATTTTGTTGGTTCGGGACATTGTCCTCGAAAGAAAAAAAAATCCTATTGCAAGCGAGTTAGATTGGGAGGCTTACAAAGAGGTTGTGGCGGCCTCCGAAGACAAGTCACTCGAGTTATTTGCTTCCAAGGTTGGCGGTGATCGCTTTCAAATTGACTTGAACCGATGTGCCTCCCCCAACAATGAAGCAATGAGCCCCACTAGAGATGGCTCATTTGATAATGTTATCGAGTTGAATAATATTAGCCAACCTCCTATGAGCGACCAAGTGGACGAAGAAGAAGAAGAAGAAAATGTCAATGTGGATTACGGTTATTGCTTTGACAATGAGGATGAAGATAGGGAGGAGGAAGACATGGAGGGTGATATGTCCGAGCGGGAGGATGAGTATCATGACACTTATATTGGTGATGTAGAGACACAAGTTGTGGAGGAAGGCATGGACCGTGAATCTTTTACTGCCGTTCCTATGCCTCTGACTCGGAGGACGAGGGTCTAGAAGAATTGGATGAAGATGGGTTCACGGCTAGAGAAGCCGAAGCCTTTTTTAAAGTGGTAGGCCGGGATCACTGAATACCATTTTTTCGTGATCTCACGCTAGCCGATAAGGCTATAGTGGATGGTGGCAAGTATAAAGATCTACAAGCAACACCGAGCACAACTCAAGACGATGACGACCAGAAGTCCCGCATAAAGAAAGGTTTAAAGTTTCCGAACTTCGTGGAATTGCAAATGTGGCTTAGGGAGTATGCGGTGAAGCACCATAGGCCATTCATAGTGAAGCACTCAAACGAGAAGAGTCGGTACACCGTGATTTGTGAAAAAAGAGGATGTCCATGGGTTGTCCGTGCAAGACCTACTCCCCACGGGGAATGGAAAATAACAAGTTGTGAAGCCTATCACTTGTGCAAGAAGCGGGCCGGAATCCGTTCACGGTGGCAAGAAACCAAAGCCGCCAGCCGACGACACCGCTCCATTAAACGCTGCAAAAATAACCATGTGAGGGGAAATGTTGTAGTCCACACTTCCTAATACACTACACGAATATGTACTTAAAGGTATACCGTCATGGTTCCTCTAAGAGATTTCTCAGACTGTATGGTAACCGGCTCCTTTGAAAGAGAGTAGGCGGCCTCATTAACGGTACGAGTGAGCTCCAAACCCTACAAAAAATTACAAAAACGTCATGTTAGTAACGAATGGGAAATAAGAAACCAAACAAAATAAGGAAAGCTCCAAGCCGTACCACACGGTTAAAAACGGGTGCGTAGTCCATTGATGTTCCCTCGCTCTCTCTAACCATGAGGTCGTACTCGGTATCACCATCTTCTGCTAAATCCAAGCAATCTTGAGTGGTCCACGAAGGTTTTAGCTTTAGTCGGTGTTGTTCTTCATGCCAAGCAAGGTGTCTCTCATAGGCGTTGTCCAAGTTCATCGTACCATCCTTCTCACGACAGTTGGATCTATTATTCCACATCTCAATCCATTTGATGTGTTTACGATCCCATTCTTTCTCTTTTGGGCACTTCTTCTGGTCCATCCTATGAAGATCAACACTTGTGCTCTGGCTAGCCAGCGGGGTGCGTTGCTTTATTCCAAATTGCTTTGCGACCCGTTGTGGAAGGTGCCACTCGACGGCGTAAAAACATATCATAGGACACCTGATGCGCCATAAGGTGTTGTCACGTATGCACATCGCGCTTATATGGAGTTCTCTCGGCCGTACATAAGGCGTCCATTTGACCTACAACAATAAAATCATTAACCATTGATATATGAGATTCAAGGGTTGATTGGTTTCAATGGTAGATGAGCTTACCAACTTATATGTAAGCGTGTCGAGCTCGTTCGTGTAGCTCTTGTTACGGCCCATGGACAAATATTTGCATGTCTCGACTTGGTCCCACTCGAATGTTATCGTGGGCATCCGCCATTCGTCATCACCTTCAAAATTCTATGCTTCTCGGGGGAGTTTGCGAGGACGTCCACCCGGAATCCGCTCCCACATCCAAATAATGAGGGGCCACGCAGCACCACCCAACGAGGCTTCTGACCCCCTTTTAAGACATGCCATGTCCAGCTGCACAATAACAAACATGTCAAATGAGGACAATGGAACAAAAACATGTGAAACACAATGGAAAGGCGAAATGAATTTTTTGCGAGCGAATTACCTGCCGATAAAGAAAGGCTAGACCGGCCGACCCCCAGCTATACTTCACGTCCCAGTCACGTAATGGGTCAAGCCACATCCAAGAGGCCGTGTCGCCCGACCCATCTGGAAAGATAACTCGGGCTAACACGTACCACACATATCCCCGGGCAAACTGTTGTACCACCGCCCCATCGGCATCCGCCGGGCATGGACCCATTTGGCGAAGCCACGAATACAAGACACCCGAGGATCGGGTATCTTAAATTCCTTCCGGCAGCGTGGGAGGTAATCTACCGGTGAGACCAAGAACCCACTATCGCCACCCGATACTTCCACCCTCCCTGTGAGAGCCGCTCCATCAATAGGAAGGCCGTGATCATGGCAAAATCTTGCAAAGTGAGCGTCATCTCGCCACAAGGAAGGTGGAAACTGTATGTCTCGGGCCTCCAACGATCAATAAGAGTGGTTACGGTCGTGTGGTTGAACGCCGGCAGCTTACGCTTGAACTGAAGGACAAAGGGTAGAAGACCCGCTCTCTCCAAATATGGCTCATAACGGACATCATACGACATATCATCCGCACTGTGGCCTCTCATACGCATAGTGACAATAGGCTACAAAATAATGAAACCAAGATGTTGTCACTATCTTCGTAGTTGCAAACATATAGCAAAATAACAATATTGTTTTTTGTCTTACCGCTAATCCCTCCACATATCCCCTCTCGATGAACCGGGCACGATGTTCCTTGTCATAAACCATATCAAGCCCGGGATAGAAAGGCTCGTCCATCCTATCATTAAAGAAAAATCATCTATTAATAAAATTCTCACATCTGTATGTACGATTTCTTAGTACACATGACATAATATAAAACCATTCATACTCTGACAAAATTAGTCAACCTACATACTTGATTACTAGTCACCAAATAGAGCTAAACAAACCTAAATTGCAACTTCATTGCAAGATATCCATGAATCTAGACAACTATTAACAAGACCTAGGGTTTCGAAAATAGCTCAAATCGGACGAAATCAGTGGTTCAACTGATAGGGGGTGGGGTAGATTTACCTTTTTCTATGATTTAGGACTCAAATCCCCTAGAAATCCATGGATGATGGGAAGGTGTCGAGTGGGGGTAGAGAGGAAGCCGCCTCCGCCTCTGTTCTTCACGTCGGGTCGGGTGGAGTAGTTGTCCAAGTGGGTATCAGGCTAGGGCACGGGAGCACGTTATGTTTTGAAGGCTACCGCCAGACCACGGGGCGGTACCAGAAGGAGTCTACCGCCTGTTTACCGGGCGGTACCGCCACGTTAGCATCGTCAACTTTCATACACGAAACCGTGGACCAGTACCCTTACCGCCAACGACTACGGCGGTACTCCTTCAAACCCTACCGTCGGAATGTTGGGTGGTACCGAAAAGGGTTAGATCGTGCTAAACTTTTGAAGACGGTTCATTTCGGGCTGAACTTTCACGTCAGAGTCAGATGGGTCAAATTTGCCTCAGCTGTCGAGCACTGCCCTTGTATTGGAGAGGAAGTAAAGAATAGATCCATCGATGATCATTAGCTACAAACGTGTGTACCTCTTCCTTCTTCTTGATGTTTTCTCACCTCTCAGAACTCTAGAATTCTTGTATCAGATTAGTACATCTTCCATATTCGTGATGGATCCCAACTATTTGGTGTGTTGCCACTAGTCGGAACGTTTACAGACACGATGCATTTGAAGGCACAGGAGGACTAGCTTGCTTAGCTAGAGCTTGGACGCCCTTGATCGCTTCAGAGTCTGTCTCCACCCTGCACGACGGTGCTCGTTACAACTTACAACCTGGCACCTGGACAGGCAACTCTGTAGCAGGCAGTCCAGGCTAAATAAATACATGTAGGCAAACCGTATGTAGGCAGTGGAAGCCAGACGGCAGGTACTGCGGCGGGTCTCGTTTCGTAGGGATTTTGCTCTGCGCATTCCGCCGCATGCATGCATGCCGGCCGGGCCCTTTGCCCATTCGAGATCCAACTCTGTTTCCTCGCCATGTCTTGTTCATCCTGCTTCGAATCTCCCAAGCTATATGCATGCTATTCCTGCGTTTTGTCCTCCTGTGAGTTGTGACCATGGCCGAGCAAGCATGCATATAGAGGTGCACTCCAGGACTCCATCAAGGGAATATCCCAGGCATGGAAAACAGTAACGCTCTAGCATAGCGCACATACAGGAGATACAGTACAATGCTAGTATACCGTGTGACCTAGCTATGTGGTAGTAGTATCTCTGCTGCATTGGATTTGGATGTGTGTGGCGCAGCGTGCAGATCTTTCTGGGAGCTTGTAGAATGTAGAGTGCACTACTACAAAGGAGCCTGCCGCTGTGCACAGCCAAAATATAAAGACGGAGCTGACGAGCTGTCGCCCGCGTGGAAAGCCCGTCCAAATTGAAGACGGAGCTGACGAGAAGTCGGCAGCCAAAGTATTTGTTTGTGTGGAATGTTGAGCCTCTTGGAATTGAATATTCGAATCATGTGAACCGAAGAAACTCAAAATGGGGTAGTCCGTACTCCGTATGCAGACCATCAACCGTAAAATGATCTAGTACGAGTATAACCGAACAACTCTTTTAGATCGGAGTATCTGTACTATATAATCTCTACCATATAGTACGGCTTACGGTGAGGCGGCATACGTTGTTGCACGTTTTGCAAAAAGCCCCCTGAAAAATACGGAAATCATCCCGCCGTCCAAACATAAAGTTGCAATATTTTCGTTTGAGCCCCTGTACCGCTTCAGAACATACGCCACAAATCCCCTCCAACCCGACCTAGCGCCACCGCCCAGCCGCCGCCCACCTCCCCGCCGCCATCGTCATGGCCACCCGCGCCGCTCCCACGCCTGCCGCGGCGCTTGCGCCCTTCAAGAGGATGGCCGGCGCTGGAAATCAAGACACCTGTGCTCACCCCATCCGCTCCCGCAATAAATCAAGACACTCGTGCTCACCACATCTCCAGCTGTTGGCCACCGACCGGAGCATCGCGCCGCCCCGCCGAGGTCGTTCCCACCCCGTAGTGGCCCGAACTGGAAGCTTCTCTCTCCCCGCGGGTACGTCTGACTTTCTTCCAGCCCCTCAGCTCTGCCTCCCAGAATCCCGGCCGCCACGCCGAGCACCCCGACCGGGCAACTTCTTCTCGCCTCGCCTGCCCAGATCGACGAGAATGACGACGAAGAAGACGACGTGGGGTACGCTATTGATCCTCTGAGCGACGGGGACGCAGCGGACATCAACATCGCTCTGTCGAGATGGAGGCAAATCATAGTTTTCCTAGGAACTACTTTGATCGGTATCTCTCTCTCCCGCACACAGAGCGCTAAGAGCTGCTTTTCTCTGTCTCCTATGTGCAGGCGCGCATCAGCTACTGGTCTCTATTCCTCCCATGCTCACACGCGGCAGGAGAAGCTGTTGTTTCTCTCTCTCTCTCTCTCTCTCTCTCTCTCTCTCTGCTAGCTACAGTTGTAGTTGTTCTCTCTCCTTCCCCTAATTGAACCTATCTAGAGGTAATTTGTCAGCTATGAACAGCCAAAGAGTTGGGGATCCTCGTCGTTGCCGCTGCAGTTGCTGCATCTGGCGATTGAGGATAAGGACGACGCCACGAGCAGGTTGGCGGTCCCTCAGCCGCTGATGCCGGTGCAGTCATCTTGTCTTAGCCTCGCGCTTCAGGATGATCAGAATCTCATCCCCGAGTTGCAACTGCATGGGAGGCCTCACGGGGTCATGGAATGCTGGGAGATTGTGGGAGAGAGGTAGATGATATTGCTGATTTCAGTGATCAGATATCACACATTCACACTTGATGTCTCCCTGTTTTAAATGGTTGAGTGGAATTTGTTCGATTATCAGAAGGCATTTCTTAGACTTAATGTTTGATCATGGAAGCGATCAAATCATATGCTCTGGGTTTTCTAAGTGAATAAACTTTTGCATACAAGTTTGCTATGAAATTTCAGTTTGTCCTTTTCTGATGCAGAAACAACTTTATGTGAGGCATGACCAGGATTGAAAAATTGTTATTACTCTTGATTTTGCAATAAATATTCAGCGTTAATGTTTCCTAATTAATGTAGTATGAACATTTTTAAACATATACCACGTCTATATGTTTATCTGATTCTATTGTTGCTCGCTTAGAAATTCTAGCCTTCAACAAGGTAGTATGATAAGAGCAATTTATATGGGAAAACCTGCATAAAAGATAGATGTTGAGTCATATAGTTTAAGCTACACAAAGTGCATTGTACTTATACACCAATCGATCATCTTGTTATTATTTATCAAGTACTAATACATGTACACTATTATTGTTAATATTCCTGATGTACTGATTTTAGAAGCAAATATCATCCTTCCATTATGCGTAAGCGTCTAAATGGATGCTCCTCAACTCGCATATATCCTCACGTGCAAACTAAGCTTTATGCTTCAAAAAATTCAGATATGTAAATTACCAAACTTGAACGTTTTTAAGTGATATTATTTTACACAATAGTCGATCTGGTGTAAGGACTGCATGAAGGTTCAAGCCTTGTGCGCACACGGGCTCTTTTGATATGCAAACTTCACTAAAACTGAATCAATGGTCATGAAAGTTAGATTTTATTTCTCCATGTGTGTCCAAAATCTTGGGAATCTCCGCATAATGGAGAGTGAACTGTATACGTTCCAACTTATGGTATTTTAACTAAATTCAACGTTGAATTATTTGCTGGCATGGATGAGTAATAAGAGTTTTGAGTAAATCGTGAGATCATTAATTAAATGTAGCTTGTTGCGGCCATTTTCATCATGCCTTATTCATGTGCTGCAGGCTAGACTGTCATGTACTATGGAAAGGTTATCCTTTAGCGTGTTGTTGATGTAAGACCATCCCAGTGACACCGGCCTGACTGTTCCCTTTACTTCATACCGAAAATAAGACACTTAACTTTTAACTTTAGTTAGAGAATTTGATAGGTATTCAAAGAAGATATATAGCAATCTACAATCAATTTAAGCGTTCTCTAACTTATACAAATCAAGCAAGATACTTAGATTTTATAGAGGCGATGCATCCAATGAGAAAGATGATGGGCAGACAAAGAGCGGTTAAGATGACAACTTATACCCAGTGTAAATGAGCCATATAAGAAAATGAGAGAAATTTTTTTGGTTTAAATGAATTGCTACTTCATTTGATGCAGAATGTCTTTGTATATATGTTGTCCCGTTGTAACGCAGACATTTTGCTAGTAACTTTTATCCCCGTTTCAAAAATGAAAATCTGACGTCGTGGCTTTGGGCCATACGCCCATACGTACGTGCATCCATCCATGGGCTGGTGTCTAATTCAAAGAGTCAACAGGTTCGATCCCCGCACGTCATTATCATTCGTCTGCACTCCATAACGCCTCACACGACGCATGCACATTACATACGCATGCAGCAGTATATACGTACGTAATGATGTCGAATCCACACTGCCACAGCTATACACAGGCGCCGTCCGTGGACAAGACGTGCCGTACGCTCCTTGTCCCCGCGTCGGCATTGGCGATCTTCTGTTAGCTAGGCCAATACAATGCAGCTCTAGCAGCTGCTCCCCTGAGCCTATGCACGGGGCGCTCGCCCAGCGATATATAAGCCAACAAAGGGCAAAGACAGGTGCCGGCCAGCCCACACACACGAACCAACATCTTCATCGAGGATTCGAGCGAGGGAGCGAGAGATCAATGGAGAAGGGTCGATGCAAGAGGAACGGGTTCGTGCGGCGGTACACCAGGTCCAATGTGCCCAGGATGAGGTGGACCGCCGAGCTCCAGCAGAGCTTCGTGCGAGCCGTCGACTGCCTTGGCGGCCAGGACAGTGCCAGTAAGTTCCTCGATCCTCATCTTCCCTTCCATCCGATCGTCATCTATGGGGAAAACTTCTCTCAAAACTCTTCGACATTTTGCCAGCTCCCATATGCATCTCGATTGATTGCCTTGCACTTTCTAGGCTCATGGTTTCTATTTACTCGTTCTTCTATTTTCTGTTGAAACTATTCCATGGTTTCATTTTCATGCTGATCTTGGTGCGATCTCAAACTGCAGAAGCAACTCCGAAGCGCATTCTTGAGCTCATGGATGTCGGAGACCTGACCATATCCCATGTCAAGAGTCATCTTCAGGTCAGACCGTAACTAACAACCCACTAGTCTTCCTTGCCCACCATGTCCTAACTGGGGTCCTTGTTCTTTCATCAACAGATGTACAGATGCACACCGCATGGCACTGGGAAGAAAGGTGAGAGAGATACAAAACATCACTGCCTTCTCTTCCCGGCCTGCAACCTTCTCTTGAGTCTTCAGATTTCTATACTTAGATTATTCCTTGGGATTTGGGATTGGAACACGGCCGGTATATGATTACTCTGTGGCTGAATGTCCTAATAATGATTAGCGTAAATGCAAGGCCTTGTAGTTAGCGTTAGGCAGGCGCCTCTCACTTTGGCCGTGTGGGGCTCTGATACAGTGATTCTGCACATGCATGTGTCTAGACGATGCTAATGCAAAGCCAAACCGCTTTCTTCTTTTTGCATGTTTCCATCAGAGATGCAGCCACAACTTCGTCCCAGGAATCACTCATTTGCCATTGATGAGCAAGGCTCCGACGGATTCATATTACCGCACATGAAAAGGTATTTCGCTGCCACTTTTGTATACCCCAGAACCGCTCAAGCTTCACCTAAGAAGATCATCTTTAATTACTAGTGGCCTAATCTTAATTTGATGCAGAAATAACACATTTTCCATGTTCTTTTTTCCTTTGGTTTCTTGTATGAACAGGGCCAAGGTTGGGACAGGAGCTGCAGCGACATGCAAGAGCATGCAAGGAAACAGTGATATGAGGATGATGATGATTCCTGGCAGCCATTGCTGCGGCATTGATGATTACGTGCGAGTGCAAGCAATGTCCATGGACGTAAACGAGGTCCTCGGGTGGCAGAGTCTTGCTGCTGCTAACCTCCAGGAATTAGGACTTTGGGTGCAACGGCCTGAACCCTCTAAGGTACGTCAGGTAAAAGAAAAGGCTCATCAAAAGAAGACACTACATCCCTCTTGTCTTAACTGCTTTCTCAGTCACCACTGAATCTCTCTTCACACATGACTCTCTCTAGTCTTATCATTCTTTTACTACTCCAACTGGCCTAGCCTACACAAATGGTTGAGGCAACGATGATAGTAGCAATCACATCGTTTCGATTGTAGTTTCATGGTAGAACCCCACTATGTGCTAGCATTTCTATTGCATCAGATCCGCTCCCAGCAGCGTATCTTTGACTGCCATTTCTCAGCTTGCACTCCTGCCGTTTTTTTCCATGTCTCGACTGGGGGGAACCTCAAGTGAAAAACTAAGCTGATCTCCGATAGCTACGTAGCTAGGGTCGACACTGGCTTTAAATGGGCATGCAAACCCCAGCTAGCTATCAATGCTTGTAGTGTTTCAGTGGGACAATGTGGTGTGGTATAGACCGGTGATGGACTGATGGTTGTAGTAGCGCTGCGTGCTAGCGATATGGATGTAGTCTAGGACGCTGCCAGAAGTGGCTCTCGAGAACCCACCCTATCTTTGGCAGGAATAATAGCTTTGCCCCAGGCACCTGCTTCAGCTCATCGACAATGATGTGCCAAAAGGGGCAGGCTTGCAGAAGCTCGGCTCCGACCCTCTCAGCAGTTCAATGGGTCCATGCATGGGGGAGCATTATAGATGAAAACTTAAGAACAAACTCATTAAAACCCCTCTGATCATCAGATACTGTGCTAGCCCCGGTTGCAGACAAAAGTTGACCAGTAGCCATCTGGTATGTCATGTGTGTGATCTTTTGCTTTCGGGTGCACGTTGGTACAGATACAGTAGCTTCCTGCCCTGCCACCGGCTCAGACCAAGCTGATACTTGCAGATTATCTAGTAGAGTCCCGTCTCACAGGAATTTGCTTCCAGCTGATAAATTTCATAGCAGCGCGCCTGAGCATTCTATGTTCTAACCTAACCTACCCCTGCGTTATTGTTTCCACAGCTGGTTAACGAGGCGGAAGGACCCCATCATCTGGACCATACGGCGAGGCAACTATCTTCCATGGAGAGCTACCAGAGTCGGAGCTTCCTCTTGAGCAGTGCAGCGACCGGAGAAGATATGCCGGCCGGTGACTTGGCGGCCAACAAACGTGCTCCGTCGCCGTGGCTTGCCATCCAGCAGAGAGCTGCGAAAGATGTCACCTCCTGGCCCAGCGAGAGCAGCTGCGTGCTCTCGCCGTCGTCGAGGAGCTTCAGCGACTGCTCAGGGCCCCCGGGCTGCAGCTTTGTTGGCCAGCATGTTAACCTGGAACTTTCCCTGTCGATACCCGGATCGTAAATTTAGGACATTATTCATGCATGCTGTTTCCTGTAGGCCGGTCTCAACATAGTGTAATCTTCACGTGTTTTCGGCTGGTTTGGCCTAGTTTTCGTGGAAAGCCTTCCAAGTGCCAAGAATGCAGCAAATGGACTAGTGATTAGTCACTCGGACGAGAGAGTATCTGAGAACAAACTGTTAATGGCAGGATTGCTAATTTCCATTTTGTATATGGCGAATTGGCAGCGCCAAAAGGCACATTTTGTCTTTGAAAGTTTAAACTCCAAAAAGTATTTTATAATTTAAAACTACAGGTGATGTGACAAAAAAAACTGATTGTTTTGTATTCACGTGTACCATACGATTTTACAAATTATTGAAAAAATCATATAAAAAACTGAAGGTCATGGTATAATATGGGATTAATCAAAATACCATTGAAAATATCTTGCGCATGACGTATCTCGGTAGCACGGTCCATCAAAATATGTCTTATAAATCAGGTTGAATTAATTAAGTACTACTTAACAAGAGAAAGAAAAGTGTGCGTTTACTCCACCATCCTTTGCTTCTGGTTCAAACTCACACCGTGTGATGGTTGACTAGGAAATCTTACAATCACTCAAACCTTTTTCGGAATCCTTTGATTTTTCTTCATGGAATCAAACAAATTATGGTTTACGAAATCTCGTACGATTGGAGTGGGGATGACATGCAATTCTGCTTTTTTACTATTCATGTGTTTTTTGAATCATGTGAATAAAAGGGCCCCTAACTTTCTCATTCTATGACAAGTCTTTCCTCTATTGTGCATTTTCTATTAAAAATTGCTTTAGCAGATTATTCGTTAGAGATTACATTAAAATATAATCCATTGTCCAACATATTTTTGTTGTCTTCTCTACGACATGCATTGAATCATTGATTAAATAAGTACTCCCTCCGACCCAAAATAATTGTCTTAAGTTTGGCTAAAAGTGGATGTATATAGACATGTATCATGTTTAAATATATTCACTTTTAGTCAAACTTGAGACAATTATTTGGGACGGAGCAGGTATGTCTTCTCTATCATTATTCATGTCCAATGTGTTTTGGAAGGGAGTGGAATGGAATGACATGGTTACATTCCATTCATGTGTGTGGAATGGAATGGTTCTATCAAGCTGTTTGGTTGGAGGTATAAAATGGCCGGAACGCGGGGTACGGGGTACACGACATTAGTTAAGAACTAAATCAATAGTATTCCCAACATACAGCTCAGAAATGTAGCTATGACTTAGCACAAAATGAATGGTCAGCGTAGAATTTCGATGATGGTTAGCACCCTGTTTAAGCAGATTCTCCAATTCGGTAGAACAAGTGCATTCCGGATCTAATAGGCATATTCTCTCCGATGGAACCAGTTGATTCCATTTCTCCTTTACAACCGAACACGGGAAATAAACCTAGGTGTGGAACGATTCGGTTCCACTTCATTCCAAGGCCAAACACGCCCGTAGGAACTTGGTGATAACAACTGGAGTTCTACGGCAGCTAGTGTATCTGTGTATGTACATGTTTCAACTCTCAACGAAGTAGTATCACAAGTTGAGGTGATATAGCTCCGAGCGCATCTGATCACATCATGTTAGCTTCACATGTTGCACAGTACATGTGCCAGGTATGCCTGTATGTAGTCGATCAAGGTCGGTATTTGCGGGCAGCAAACCTAACGTACTCATGGCCATGGCCAAGCTATAGTGTCCCCGTGTCCTTTCCTTTGGAAGAGAACAGAAACAGAATGATGAAAAACATCAGTCAGCTCATGTGCGTGCGTGTGTTGTCTGTTTCGACGTTGCGTCTGTTAAAAAGGGAAAAGCCCAAGAGAGTCTTCAAACCTGTCACATTGATTTGCTGGTTAAAAGATTGACAAATCAAATCCCCCACTCCCCCAAGCCCAAAGAAAGCGGCCTGAAAAGGTGGTTAGGAATATACTCGTCAGTTCATATGTTTGCCTTTGACGCTGCCAATGGCATATCTTTTGTCAAAACAAAAACCATCTACTACCATTCTCCCTGAAAGTTATGAGGCTGACAGCATCTCAAAGCAGTACAAATTATTGCAATGATGAGCAACACAGTAGATCGCAGAGGAAAAGGTACAGGAGGACGAAACCAAAAAAAACCATGGAAGAGGCTGCTTCTTCAGCAACGTGCATGCTTTGTTACTGAATTGGTCATGATACATAAAGTTCAGAGAAACAGTGCAAGGCCGTCGTAGCCAGCAACAAGTTCAGTTTTCACAATGATGAACGCTAGAAAAACGATAAGAAGCTAACCTCCATGAACAGGAGGATCACTGCAGCTTACAAATTGCCACGCTCAGAACCAGGCAACCAGCTGGTGGTGGGGACAAAGGATCATATAATAGTAGGACAACATGTAAGCGTTCTTCGTGCGTGAAACTCCTCTTGATCATAGAAGGCTCAAGTTGCAGCATGGCTGAAATGAGCATGCTGAAAAAATAAAATGTTTCCTCCATGTATTGCCGTTACAAGCACTCTGATTTGTTGCAGTCGCGTTGGTGCATCACCTCTTCTTTGCTTTTGTATCGGATACCAAAGCCTTGACGCAAAGACGAGGCTTAGCCGAGAAGAGTTCAGCTGGGAGAACAGACACCCCAGCAACCGATGATCCAATGGGCACCCCAGAAATTGGGAGCACCTCCACAAGTACTGCCACCTGGACGTTAAAAAAATGTCTTCTGCGTAAGATTAATGAAGGTAGGTACACAGAATATCTCAACTTGGCATTCTCTGCAAATTACCTAAATATAATCTTGTTCCAACTTGACACAATATAATACATTTCCTAGTTATAAAGTTTGGAGCGGTGGTGAGTTCACTCCCCCACCACTAGGCGGGACCAATACCTTAAAATGGCTTGACCAAACAAGTACAACCATCAACACATATAGGCCCACCAATCATGCAAATACATCCAATACACAAAATGCACTATTTATACTCCAACGTAAGCCAGCAGCGTTTGCAAAAAATATACGCTTGTACTCTCATAGAAACCAAAAATATACGCTTGCACAACGGCCGCATGACACCAAGGCTACACTGAAAATCCTGGCGACCACAACCTAATTCCTTGCTTTTTTGTGTGCTTTTACATAGCTATGCACGGGCTAAGTGCCAGTTTATTAGAAAGTCTAGTTGCCCTACATATTCTTAAGTTAAAGAACAGATAAGCCAAATATAGAACATAGCATAGCGTAGCCCATGGAAAATATGCAAGTTTGGGTTTCATCTTCAGTTAAGGAAAAGAACACAGAGCAAATATAGATGAACATAATATAGTGAAATGGTCGTCTGACATAAGCTGTGAAATTAAACGTGCTAAAACTGCAGTATGTCAGGACTCAGGTGTCAATCCCAACTCATACAACATCACAATGTAACGGAAACAAGACTTAGTTCCACTAGTCAGCGTCACAACATCACTCTTTCAAGTTTGGAGTCTTCAGATTATGGTGCTTTGAATTCTAATGCTATATAGCTGATCGGTAACCTGCTAAACTGTAACAATAAATTGCAGGATGTGTTCAAGGGTACCTCAGGAGATTTGAGATCAACAATTGCACCCTCCGATACCGATTTGATGGCAGCAGCAACAACCTTGAAACATTGTTCCCTATCCATCAAAGCTTGTTGAATTGAACTGTTATCGTCATTCTTCTGCGCCTTAGTCATCGTTTCGTCAATGCCTCTCCGATTATACCCAACTGCAAACTTTATCTACGTTAAATTTATACTAAAATTAGTATGGACTAAGAAATATGGATAGTATCTAGCAGAAAGTGCAAATGGCACCCGAGCTACATGTAGCTCAGTGTAACATCTCAAATTTTAGAATTGGGCGTTTGACTCAATCCCTTGTTTAATCTTTTCCTATATTCTTTTTCTGTTTTTCTTTATAACTTTTGGATTCAAACTCGGAGTTGAGTCAACCAGTTATGTAAAAATTGTAAAATCATCCTCTGTCATAAATGACTATTAGGACTACTTTTAACCAAAATAAAATACAACTTACCTCTAAGCACATATTTTTTCTTTATATAGGGTCTTCGGGAAATTTAAAATAGGATTTTAGATTTATCTTTTTAAAATCGAATGCAAAGCAAACAAATGCAAGTTCGAAATTGATGTCATGATGAAATGCACATGCTCTAAATGCAAATCACCCAATTCTATAATTTGGGATGTTACACTCAGTATTTTCAAGTATTCTAAATCTGCACTTTTATGTTTCAAAAAAATCGATAAAAACCATATATGTAGATGATGTAAAGATCTATCATTGGGCAAATTTCAATGCAAAATTCATAATATTTAGGCTACACAAAATGGAAAATCTGGCACAATATAAGTTTCTGAATTGTGCACTGTTCACCGATCCAGATCTACACATTTGTCATTTTTATCCCAGGCTAAAATACAACGAATTTTTCATTGAGATTTCACATAGTGGTAGATCTAGACATACACCTAGGCAATAAAAATCGATTTTTTGACACATAAAAATGTCGATTTCGAATTTTTCAAAAAACAAGCTCCATGGAGCTCAGCCTCCAAAAAGCCACACTATAGTATCTACTGATCAATATACTTCCATGAGATACTGTTCGGACATAAAAGGTAATGCAATTTCAAAATAAATGCAGATTGTACCACAGATGGGTAGGAGTGACAAAACAATTACTTTTGCACAAACATTATCATATTACACAACTAATTAATAAAATGCAGGACATTATTTTAATCAACACATCCGATTAGTATATGAGATCCGCAATAGTAAGTATCCAAAAAAGAGCTAACAAGAATATTGCAACAAACTGATGAATTTAAGTCAACGTGCAGCTTAATCTCAACATTAATAAAGTATAAGTAGTGTAATCTTATCTACCTTGATAGGCTCATCTTGGTCTCCTTTATTCCTGTAGAAATCAAGGAATAACTTTGACACAGTGACACCAAGCTCTGTTTCTGACAGAAGGCAGGTTTCCTGGATAGGAAAGATGCGGTGACACCATCTGTCCATTCATGCAAGCTTACATTTTTCAGGACAAGATCACTCGAAAGATATTATATGAGTCAGAAAAAAAGCACAGAACTTTTCTACAGCAACTAGAGCTTGATAATATTAAATGCCCAAGGGACATCAGCTTCATTGTATACATATGCAGTTATGCACTATGACCTCCACTTCTTGAATAAAATAGTGACACAAAGGTTGAATTAGTGAAATTTCTATGATCGCATTTAGTCAAGAAAAGCTGGTATATTCGGCCTTTATAATACTCTGGTCCACACAAAATATCGTTCAGCATATAGCCAAATGAGGCAAGCAGGCGAGGGTATGGTACAGATAATCACTAAATAAGACTGAGATAAAAATGTTTGAGATACTAACAAACTGAAACAAGGTTGTCAATACTATCAATGAAATATTGGAGAAGAATGGCATACATTTCTTAGCACACTGCATCACAGCCGAAAGAGACAGGGGGGCAAGGATATGGTACACATGATTACTAAATAAATTGGACTAAAATCATCCCTACAGGGGAGCGATGATATGGTACACATGATTACTAAATATATAGGACTAAAATCAACACTATTTGAGGTGTAAAACTGAATAAGGGTTGACAATAGACGTGTCACAAGCTAGCATTTCCTTCAGTTCAAGGTAATGCCACGCATGATTTAAATAGACGAGTTCATCCAGTTAAGTTGAGAACTTACTGTGGAGATTTAAGCTTCCCAGATCTCAGTGAATGAAACACTTCGGTAAGCATCTGAACAACACGAACGCCTCCACTAGGGAAAGAAAAGAAAAGCAAGCCGCTCATTGATAGCTTAACCAATGAGAGATTTGACGTCATATCAGCATTTTCACTTGTCTTGGAGTGAAATGAACTTGTTTCTACTTCAATGTCGCCTATTATGGTTTGAAAAAATGCACATCATAAACATGCCGGTAACTGAATCACCCATAATACCTCTAGATCTAGCATGGTTAACAAGTTAAAAGTGTAATTTATACTAACCAGTCGACTCTGAAGTGTCACTCTTCCCATTTGTTACAGCATCTTCTGAATATTCATTTTGTGAAGCCTCAGAACATAGTTTTCTTTTCTTTGATGCAGCTTCCATACAACTTGGTTCCAAGCTTTCAAAATTATGACTGCATTCATGACTAATGTACTGAAATACATAAACAATGCTGGTATGTCAACATATTTTCCAGGAGCAAGGAAGGTGAAGTCGCATAAGGTTGCAGAAACTATGCGCCCCACAAAAAAGAGAGCATATAAAACACTTTTAGAGTCGCGGTAAAGTTTGCAGACTATTATGATGATAAATCGTTAAAAATCAAAGTAACAAATGGATTGCAAAGGTGGGCTAACTCAAAAGTCAAAACGTCAATATTAGCTTGCATTAAAGGCTTGAACTCTCGATGTTTGTATTGAGGTGAACAGTGCAGAAAAGAGGATTGGAAAGATACACATATAATGTACTGAAATATACTCCCTCCATCCCAAAATATAAGGCGCCCTTGATTTTCACTGGTCAACAACTTACAAGTTTTTACAACATGTCCACAAAAGTAATATAAGGATATATGAAATGAAAGAATTTCAAGGCGAATGCAATGATGCCATTTGTACATTCTCAATCCATATAATTTTAGAATATATTAGTGGTCAAAGTCGTGCATGAAAGACCATTAAAAAAATAGCGCGCCTTGTATTTTTGGGACATAGGGAGTATGGTGCAGCTTCACTAATAGGTTTACAGCATGAGAGGTGTGCACCACAAGGTTAATGAAATGTCAAACAAATTCAAGTGTAGCATCATGGCGATAATTAAATTTAAGAGCAGTTCATAAAATAGAGTTGTAGACCTAGAATTATCAATAGCAGAGAAATATCAAAGTATAAGGAGCAAGATCAACCTCTCCAAGAATAGAAATGGCTTCCTTGGTTGCACTCTTCTCTCGCTCTGTCAGATGACAATCACATCACACAAATTGCAACAGTGGATAGATAAAGTGTATAAGCAAAACTAATCCCCCAAATTTTAACTATGTAACTGGTGTCTGGTTTCCTAAAATAGAATTGCAAGTTCATGTAAATGAATCATATCATACATACACTGTTTCTATTGTCTGTCTGCCAATCTACCTTCAACTTTTATTCGCTTATCTTATATAGTATTACTGCGGCAACCAACAAGAAATAACTGTGTTTACCATATAACAGCTGCAGTTGATCCACCAACCAAATACTTTACTATGGAAACATTGGTAATCTTGAGTTACTTAGCACTAGCTTAGGACATAATATACCCATTTCAGCAATGGGTATATTATGGGAATACAAATTGCTCGATGTATGGCTGCAGTCTTATGTTTTATTTTTTTGCAGTTTGGGTAGTGCAAGTAGTGGCACTAATTCAACCTGGAAACGTTAATGCAAAATATATAAATTTTCGATTTATTCCATGTTGCCACAATTTGGTGAGCTATACCAAGCCCGTCAGAGCTTCATTAGAATCGCACTGGTCATTAGATATTTCCTACTCATACAGAGATGCTAGAAAAAACTGAAGCAACTTTAACCACACAAATCCACAACTAAACGGTGTATGACAGCGTCCTTATGAAAGAAACTCGTATAAATCCAGGAACAAGTAGTCACCCTAAATGACCAGCTCAAGCAGAATAGCACTCGAGATGATCAACTCGTCGAAATAAGTCGAGAAAATCTAGTATGAAAGAGGCGACGCACTGATTGGACAGGTGATGAGGAAGCCGGAGTGGGAGCGGAGGAGGAGGGAGCCCGAGGCGCGGTAGTCGTACCGCGGGAGGTTAATCACCGCAGCGTGCTGCTCCCACGGCTGCAGCGCCCGTCCGGCGGAGGCGTCGGCTACTGGCTCCGGCGGCGGCTCGCGGGACGGTGCTGGGTTTTCTGTCTCGTGCTTGGACTCTTGCTCCGGCGCCGCCATGGGGGGTTTGCCTGTTCGTCGAAGGGGCAAGGGCACCAGCGCTCTCGGATACTGGTCGCGGCTCGGACGCCTTACCAAAGATCAGCCGTAAACTGAATCCGAAGGCGTACCCATATTTCCCGTAAACCAAGATGGAGAGCGTTTCTGTGGACGGGCTCCATGGAGCCTCTTTTTTAATTCGAAAACAACATTTCTAAGTTTCAAATAATGCTGAAAAAATTCCTAGTATAGGAACTGATTATTTCTAATGGTATAAAAACCTTTCTAAGTTTCTACTGATTATTCCTAGTATAGGTACTGATTATATTTTGAGCTATGTAAAAAGGAAAAAAATCTGGATTGGAGTTGCTCAACGGTGCCTGATTTGAAAAAAATCAGATTTATCCGGATTTTTATTTTCATGTAGAACGGAATACAAACTATTTCATGTGGAACATGTTATTGTCGACAACTAGGAGTGTTTTAGGGTATTTTAAAACTTTAAATGTCAATTTGATTTATTTGAAAAAGGCTTCTCTATGATCACGAAGAATTTAAGACTGCGGGAGGCAATAAAATATGTGATATCGATGTTGTTAGAGTCTAGCTTCCGACCAATCCACTTCACTTCGGAGGACATAACAGCTTAAGAATTCTTAACTACTTTGGATATTTGGCTAACATTGGATCAGGCAATACTATTTGTTGTTTCTTAAAGGAAAAGGCAATGATACTTCTTAAACGTATCTATAATATTTGATTGTTTCATGTTTACTGTGTACCATTGCTATATGATTTTACTATATTATTATATTATTTTAGGATATATTTTTTGGGACTAACTATTAACAAGATACCCGGTGTTAGTTTATGTTGTCGTTTTGCTTCAGAAAAGTTGTTAAGAAAATATTGTCTAAAAATCATGAAAATTTGTGGAGACGAGTTTTTCACCGACACGGAGACAAAGATCGAAGGATATGCTGAGGGGCCCATCACAGGACCCACACGGCCCACGGCGTGGCCTAGCTAGGTGGTCGCGCCACCACCCGCGTGGGAGCCCTGGGGCTCCTCCCGCTCCGCCCTTTCGTCTGTGTATTATCTGATGACAAAAATCCTAGGGCGGCCAATCTGCCCCGACATTTGGTCGTGGACGTAGCTTTTGTCGTCAGCGTCTCCTACGATTCATGTAGTGAATGGATGGCTCGAGCCATCAGGTGAGTCAGACTTGCAATCAGTCGACTAGAATTTGCATCACGGGGTGTGGGATACGCCTTTAGTGTTTACTATAAAATCTTTCTCTTTTGCTAACTCTCTGTCCATTTGCGACTACGTGAAAATATTACACGTGGGTTGTAACTGCGCATGATCTTTACAATTGCACATGAATTACATATGAAATTAGGTGAATTGCTTAACTCAGTTTATATTTTTTATGATGTTTGATTGTTTTCCCTACCTTATTTTATACTCCCTAGTTTTTTGTTTCCGCAAAAAAAATGTAACAATAACACCAATGGTCCTTCACTCCTTCGGGGTGTACAGATACGAAAATCGACAGAATTTTGGCACTCCAGCCATCAACAGTTATAGGCCTGAACTAAGCCTACAGATGCCTAGTTACGAACGCTGCAAGTACTGTCCTAAATACATGCAGCAGTGCAGCACCTTCTTCATCAGCGTAAATATGCGAGTCTAGCAGCAACATCGGGCGCAAACTTCTGAAGCAGCGGCTTCCCCGCGATAAAAGCCCCAGCCAGGGCTCCCCCTACGAGGCCGTGGACGGCGACGGCCCGCAGGCCCGACGGGAGGCCGTACATAGCGCCGGCGCCAACCGAGCCGGACACGGTGTTAACCCAGTCGTCCGTCCCGCCACGTACGGAGCGCGCGACGCTCTCTGTGCCTGCGTAGAGGAACCCGACCACGCCGAGCCGGGTGCCGATCTTCCTGCCGACGGAGCCGCACTCGTTGAGGGCGCGGTTGACGCGCAGCTTCGCCGTCTCCCCGCGCTCCGCCGCCCTGACGCCACGGAAGGCGCCGAGCGCCCCGCCGGCCAGGGTCCCGGAGCAGAAGCCGATGCCGGTGTAGAAGGTGAGGTTCTCGCCCAGGCTGCGGTGCGCCCGGAGCGCGTCCTCCTGGAAGAGGAACTCGGGCGAGGTGGGCAGGTCGTAGAGCGCCCTGACCTCGGCCGTCATCATCGGATTGTCCAGCTGGGGAGGACGACGGCGGGTCTCGGTGGTCGCGTCGGCGTCGAGCGGCATCAGATCGGGACGGAGGCCCGTGCGTACCGTGTCGTGCGCCATACGCGTATTCGAGAGGAAGAGTTTTGCAATGAACGACGTCGGCGAGCTGGCGTTATTTATGGTTGTGAATACAGAGGTGTCGAGTCCGGCCGGCCCCGACTTGTTGCACAAGTCGGACTAGTGGCGTCCTTCTTTGTATCCAACTCAAACATACACTGATACACTCGTCGTCGTACCCTTATGTCTATGGTATGATACGCGGTATACAACTCAACATATATGACATAATATATACAGTACCTCCTTTGAACTCAGGTGAGCTGATTTGTCTCGTTTTACTTTGGTGGCTACTACAATGGTAGCGAAGAAGAAAGATAGACATTAGTTTGTCACATAGATTTATCCTATATTTACATATCTATAAGATCGGTGTGTACATATTTTGTATCTTATTATTTTACCAATAAGAAAAGTATTACCTTGGAAAAAAAAGTACCGACTAGCACATACTATGTGCTTTTGTGCTGCAACGAAATACCTATTGCCGTGGCGTCCATATATAGGCCATCAAGTACAAAGATCAAACACAAGTAAATATCGAAAAACAACCGTAAACAAACGATAACACGGGAATATAAGCTGATCATTTATAGGATATTCTATATTTAAAAACTATAGAAATGATTCTACCAATTCTTGTCCAACACAAGTACAAACGACAAATTATATTTTCTTTTAGACTGCAATAAAACATGTATTTTGTGTATACATATGATTGTAGAAAAAATGACTAAAACATTATGGAACTCGTACGCAGTAGGTGGCTTCTATTTGTCTACATAGATATATCTACATGTGGATTTTTTTAAGTCATCTAATTTGCAACGAAGGACAACTTATATATTTCTAGGGAATCTACTTATGAATCGTAAACACGTGTTTGTTTCTTTGTGTTGGAAGACAACTTTCTAGCTCTAGCTATGAGTTCATTTGTGAAGGACAAGGCTTGCTCTTAAGGGGACGCGATTAGCACCGCTTTTGTGAGTGCTCTATATATGTCATAATATGGTGCAAGCTTGAGACTTGTATGTATATATTCATAGCATGTTTCAACACTAGTCCTCTAGAGGAGGCCTGCCTCCGCCGCTCGGAGGGCGCGTGCAAGCACGATTCATAGAAAAACCACGGTGGGAGCAGCTCGCCCCTCGAAGGGGAGAACGACGCCGATGCAGGCAGCTCAGCCGGTGGCCGGAGGAGGAAGAAGCTGGAGGTGGAGGAGTACATTCTGTCCCCGTTGCCGACGGGAGAGATCGTTATCACTGCATCCAACGTGGATCCAGCGGCACGAGCATGAGCGCGCTCTTTGACAATCTTCTGTAAGTCTTCCGATGATGAGCTCGTGCTCGACACACTTGCAAAGAAGGCAGGAGCTCCCGACGGCCGACGCTACCACTAGTGGAAGTGGAAATAGGCTTATAGGTGGGATGCCCCTTTGTGGCGCACCAGTATCCCATGCGCCACAGAAAAGATTTAGTGGTGCACCAAACCAATGCGCCACAAACATCTGTGGCGCACACAAAATCATGTGCCACAGAAAGTTGGTTTTTTGTGGCGCACCGTGAGACATGTGCCACAGAAAGAGGGTGGGCCCCACCATGCAGTTCAAATTTTGAAATTATGTGGCACACCAGGCCCATGCGCCAAAAAACAAGCACATTCTGTGGCGCACCCACGCCCATGCGCCACAGAAAGCAGATCTTTTGTGGCGCATGGTGAGGGGTGCGTCACAGAAAGCCAACATTCTGCGGCGCATGGTCATGCTGCGCCACAGAATGTGCCTGTTTTGTGGCGCATGGGCCTGATGCGCCACAAAATGTGAACCTGAGACCACTTAAGCATTCAATGTACAAAATCTCAGATTCATTATCAACCTTTCCTCTTCCCTCACCAACTCGTTTTTCTCCTCTTTCTCACCCAATTCTCCTCATTCTTTCTCCATGATTGCTCCATTCTAGAAGGTTAAAACCTATTTTGTTCCATAGAGATTGTTTAGTACGTAGGGGGGCATCATATATTAACTCTCCTCCTCTTTTTGTCCACTAATTTCTCTCCAAACTCACATCACACGATCACCGTCTCAGAGGAGCTCCAATCTTCTAGGTGAGACATCGATCTTCTCCTCTTTTTGTTGTGGCCGGTGTGCATGATTGTGTAGCGGTGGTATGGCATCGGTTTTTGGCCTTCGATCGGTGTATGTGGACACATGCATATATATGCATGTTTGTTATTTTTGTTGTCTCTTGCGCCGACGTGTTGGAGAAGTCATGCCAAAAAAATTCCGCCGAAAATGCATGTGTGTGTATGCATGTGTGCATGTGTGTTACGATTGTAAATAACGTATGCTCTTGTTTCTCGGTTGTGTGTTTTATGTAACCCGTGTAAGCAACCATGGTCATCATGATGAGATCCGGTCAAATTACTAAATACAAGGAAGAAGCAAAGACGGAAATGATTAAGTGCAACAAGCGCCAGATAAGATGTCCTTGTCGGAAATGCAAACTCGAGAGTTGGATCAACCCTGATTCCGGACAATTGGAGGATCACTTGCTGAGGCACGGTTTCATGCTAGGATTTAACCAGGCACCGACACCGGCAGCAAATGCGCCTGGACATGACGAAGGAGATGTGGGCGGAGTACAAGATGATCATGACGTCGGTGGACAAGATGATGATCATGATGACCATGGGGGAGATGGTGGTGGAGAAGACGCGAACACGGAGAACACCCTAATGTCGGCCTTACGGGACCCCTTATGTTCAAGAACTGCTTCTCCAGGAGACGAGCAACGCCAGAGAGAAAGCCAAACTGGCACAAATGGAGATCGACGGGAAGACTCCGTTGTATCCTGGGTGCCGGACACAGGATACGTGCTTGCAAGTAATGCTTGATGCTCTGGAGATGAAGGCGCAAGGCAAATGGACCGACGTGATCTTCACGAGAAACCTGAAATTCATGCACGATCGACTTCCCGAGGGGAACACATTGCCAACAAGCATCGATGAGGCCAAGAAAGTCGTGTGCCCACTTGACTTACCGCACGTTAAATACAATGCATGCATCAATGATTGCGTAATTTATCAGGGCGAGTACAAGGACATAACCAAATGTCCGGTGTGCGACATAGGACGGTACAAGGGTGCGAACAAGAAAGTTCCTCGACAAGTGGTATGGTACTTTCCTATCACTCCCCGTCTGCAGCGGTACTTTGTGGACCCTAAGGAAGCAAAGCTCATGCATTGGCACGCGGATAGGGAGAAGCCCGAAGAAGATCCGGAGAAGGGAAGAATCCTTTCACACCCTTCAGGCACTAGCCAGTGGGAAGCATTGGACGCCTTTCAAAATTTCGGAGGCGGCGCAAGGAACGTCAGACTGGGTATGAGCACCGATGGACTCAATCCGTTCGGGAACCAGAGTAGCACGCACAACACCTGGCCCGTGTTTGTATGTCCTTACAACCTTCCCCCTTGGTTGTGCACGAAGCAAAGGTACATACACATGAGCATTCTCATCCAGGGGCCAAAACAACCGGGTGTCGACATACATCTTTATCTCACGCTGTTGAAGGAGGAGTTAGCCACGTTGTGCGAGACGCCAGCCCGTACATGGGATGCCTACACTAGAGAATATTTCGACATGAGAGTCGCCTTATTCACGACGGTGCAGGACTATCCTGGTTGCTCGTACGTATCGGCCCAGGTAGGCCACGGATTCTGCGCATGTGTCAGGTACATGGATGGGACCCCGCATCTCCAGCTACCAAGGGATGGGTCTTCGAAAACTGTGTACCCAGGTGCTCGACGTTGGCTTCGCATGGATCACCCGTGGAGGAAACGCGATGGCCTTTTCAATGGTGAACAGAAGCTCGAAAGCCCCCCGCGCCAGAGGACCGGCACTGAAATCGACGAGGTTTTGAGAAATTGGGAGGAGTGCCCTGCTCCTGGAAAGAAGCGACCGAGGGTTGATCCCCTCCTGGGTGTATGGAAAGTGAGGTCTGTTTTTCTCGACTTGTCGTACTGGAAGGTCCTTAAAGCGCCCCATAGCCTAGATATGATGCACATTACAAAGAATGTCACCAAGAGTCTACTTGGCACTCTTTCCAACCTTCCAGAAAAGTCCAAGGATGGGACAAGAGCAAGATACAATCTAAAATGGCTTGGCATCAAGAAAGATCTGCAGGCACCCGACAGTGATGACGATGACAAGGATGATGATCAAACGGAAGGAACTCAAGGTCGCCGCAAAAGGGAAAGAAGAAATCGGTGGTGCTTCCCTCTACCTGCTTCACTATGAGTCCGGAAGAGCTCGGCCAGTTCTATAAGTGCCTCGTAGGAGTCAAATTTTCGGGCGGTTACGTGGGGAAGATCAGTAGGTATCTAGACCCAACGAAGAAGAGGTTCAGTGGTATGAAGTCTCACGATTGTCACGTGTTGATGACGCAGATAATTCCCGTTGCGATCTGAGGGATAATGGACGAGCACGTCTGAGATACGTTGATTGCCCTGTGCAACTTTTTTGATGTCATCAACAGGAAGTCGATCGGCGTGAAGCAGCTCGACAGACTACAGGAAGAGATCGTGCTGATACTATGTGAGCTCGAGATTTACTTCCCGCCCTCATTCTTTGATATATACATGCATCTCCTTCTCCATGTCGTTGAGGACATCAAGCAGCTCGGACCGACGTTCCTGCACTACATGATGTCGTTCGAAAGGCAGAACGGTGTCATGAAAGGATACGTTCGCAACAGGGCCCGTCCGGACGCAAGCATGGCGAAGGGATTTCTAACCTACGAGTGCATCTCTTTCTGCCAGAATTATCTAAGCACCGGGAATGAGGATGTTGGTCTGCCCACCAGGAAGCACCTCGGCATGCTAGGTGGAGTTGGTCACCGCGAGGGCTCCCGCTCACTCTTTGTGGGCGTTCATGGTCGAAGAGGAGACCTCGACAGGGCTCACCATGTCGCGCTACAGCACTTACAATTGATCAAACCTTGGGTGGAGGAGCACAAGAGCTTAATCGAGCAGAATTACATGAAACTGGGGCGGCAAAGGAAGAATGGAGACGTATCCAAACATCACAACTCTAGCTTCACATGTTGGTTCAAGGGAGGCAACTGTTTCAAGCAGCGAGCGAAACGCCATCTACGGAAGATGAAAAACTCATATTCTCATTATCACAGGGCCCCGGACAGAACGTTCGGCCCTATCAGGCGTACGACATCAACGGTTACACATTCTACACCGAGAAAAGGGACAAGAATAGTGAATATCAAAACTCAGGAGTAACTATGCTATCCTACGGTTATGACGAGGCTACTGTTAAGGAAAGATTTTCGGAAGGATCGAGGAGATATGGGAGCTCAGCTAAGGTGGAGAGTTGGTGCCAATGTTCCGTGTAAGATGGGCCAAGGATGTCGTGAAAGAAGGTCGGTATTTCACCACCATGGTAATACCTGATGCCAAATCGAAGAAAGCCTCTGCGAAAAACGAGCCATGGGTACTCGCTAGCCAAGTTGAGCAATGATTCTTCATTACCGACCCGTCAAAGCCTAGCCGTGTTGTGGTGAGGAGGGGCAAGAGGAGCATCATCGGAATGGACGGAGACGCCAACGAGGAAGACTTGGATGGCAATCCAAAGATCGAGGAGGATTTTGACATGTCGAAGCAACTATGAGCAAAAACCCAAGGAAAACCTCTGTACCTACTAAAGGTTGTCCATTCACGCGAAGAAATCTCAAGGTGCCCGTCCTAAAGTATTCAACCGCGAAGAAGGGAAAGAAGAGAAGCTAGCTCTCTCGAAACCGGCCGGGATGAAGAAGCCTTTTTTGGTGTGTGTGAGATAATGAAAGCATATATATGCATATACGAGACTTTTTTGGTGTGTGTCATACAATGTAAGCATATATATGCATATACGAGACTTTTTTTGTCACGTGTGAGACAATGCAAACATATATATGCATGTACGAGACTTTTTTGATGTGTACGAGACAATGCAAGAATATATATATGTGTGTGTATGTCATGACTAAATTTTTGTTTCTTATTATTTCTTTCAATATATATTTTGGTGTGTGTGAGACAATACAAGCACTTGGCAACAAATTTGCATGATATATACTTTTTGAAATGATTTGAAATTATATGAAAAAAGAGGTTTGCAGCAAAAATGAAGTCTAAACTGAAACTAGCTAGCACGTATTTAAAATAACATGCAACGATATTCTGTGGTGCAACCGTTCCAGCCATGCGCCACAGAATCTTGTAATTCTGTGGCGCACCGAACCTATCCATGCGCCACAGAATGTTGAAGGATGAGGCAGGCGTGGGCAGGCCCACATGTAAGCGTCACGATAGAAATTCTGTGGCGCATCCCACGTCGAATGCGCCACAGAATTTCTATCGTGACGCTTACACGTGGACCCGTCCCACGCATGCCTCATCCATCCACTTCGAAAATTGGCTAAGTCTCGCGCGCACGACGCCGCTGCCGCCGCCGTCTGCCGTGCACAAATCGCTCGACGCCGCGCCCCGCCATCCGCGCCTACCCACCCGCGCCCCGTCATCGACGCCGGCGCGCCTCCATCGACGCCAACGCGCCTCCCCATGCCGCGCCGAAGAAGAAGACCACGCCGCTGTTGAACAAATGTATTCGTTGTATCTGTTATGTTCTGTAACCTCCTAGCGATAGTGTCCTATAGAATAGGATCGCATGCACTTCGTGCTCTCTATCTGTAACTATATATGTAAACCCCGACATCAGTAATAAAATTAATCAAGTCTTCCTATTATGCTTGGTATCGGAGCCTCGTGCTCCTTTCTTCTCTCCCACCGATGGCGTCACCTCCTTCTTCCTCATCTCCGGCCACTTTAAAATTCTCCATGCCCTCTCTTGATGCCGACCCCCACACCCCAATTAAACCTCGAAACACTATGCCCCGAGCACCCCCCAACAATTCCGATCCCATCTCCTTCCCCGGTTTTGGAGACGATCTGTCGGTAATCCCCAATACAGCCGCACAGGCTGCACCACCGGCCCTTGTTTTTCCCTCCCAGGATCGCTCTGCTCGCCACGACCACCCAATTCTCGACACCCACATCCAAGACTAAATCAAATTTCAGGTCAACACAACCGGGGAAAATTTCTCAAAATGGCGACACACCTTCCAACTCCTCTTCACCATGTTCAAGGTCTTCGATCACGTGACCGAGGGTCTGAAGGGAATATGCCCTAGAGGCACTTAATAAACATAGTTTATTGGCAATATCCCAATTGTTCATTATATGTTGTACACCATGCTATAACTGTATTAAGCGAAAACATTAATACATGTGTGGTAGATAAAACAACCAGGTCCCTAGTAGCCTCTACTAAGACTAGTTTCATTGCGCGATTGGTGATCGAGGTTTTCCGATCATAGGGCATGGCGCCGGTCGGCAATGAAAGTCATATCGTTAGGTGTAACGATGTGATGGACATACCCAGTATTTATAGGACATAGTCATTACGTCTTAAGACCGTGCGATCAACTCTTATTGTTATTCCTCGAAGATACTTTGATTGCACCAAACGTCATATCTTATTTAGTGTGACAATAACGGTGATACTTTTGGGTATTGGAAGGGGGTAGTTGAGGCGAGGGGTCAACAGCGGGATTTGTCAGTCCGCATAGCCGGATAGATACTTTAGGGCCCACTCGGTGAGATTATGTCAAATGAGTTTGCAAACATGTGACTAGGTCACCAGCTGACATAATATCATAGACGAGTAGAAGATAGCGATGTCGGTAACGAGATCATGCTATGTATGGAGATATCTGAGAATGATGCTCGGACACGCTAAGTATCGCCATGACAAAGGGTTTAAGACTAGACGTCCAGGTTTGATAGATGAAAGTCATTCGTTATATCACAGAGATTAATTCATGGGGTGCAGGCCTACGAGTTAGTCGTTGATCATAGAGGAGTCTTGATCGTACATGTTATTATATCGAACCGCTAGGGTAACACACTTAAGGGTTTCGACAAGACAACCGAAAAGGAAAGAGATCACCGGGAACGTCCCGGGAGAGGTCTGATGGAGATCGGGCAGTGACGAAAGAGTTTTCGGAGCTAGAATAAATTATATATAATATGTTTGATATTAATTAGTGTAATTAATGTCCAAATATGATTTTATATATTTATTTTCGAATTATTTAGGCTGATTTCCCTAAATGGGCCTTCTGGTCGAAAGAAGGCCCAAGAGGCAAAAATTCCTCAAGGGAATTCGGTGGGGGGCATGATGGCCGGCCTAGGTGGGCCAAAAGGGGCCCACCAGGTGGCCGGCGCACCATCCTAGTGTAACATCCCAACATTTTATAATATTCAAAAATCACTAAAATTTAAAACTTTTCTTTTTATTAAAATAAAATATTAAATGCATAAGGAAACCAACTATGAAAGACTTCAAACTTGAGTTTAATATTTCAAATGTCACAGTTTAAACATTTTATTATCCACCGTATTTCAAAAACCTTAAAATGTAATTTGACAAATATGTTACAAACTACAATCCATTTTATTTTAAGTAAATAGTTTGCTTATAAGAAATTGATTTCAACCACTTAGTCATATTTATTCATAAATTCACAAATTATTTAAAAAGGGTGTTAGTTACCAAATGGTTTTCATTCTCTCAACTAAGTTCAAAACATGGTGTTAAAAAATTCATTTCTGTAATATATAACTATAAACTTCATAGATTTAAATTAATGAATTAACCAAATAAACATCCCTTTTGCTTAAATGAATTTCATTTATTTTTAAAGTATGAAATGATAAATATATTCTAAATAAGAATAGAATTAAAAAAAAATCTTTTCCAAAGTTGTTATGAAGTTTTCAAATGAATTATCAGAATATAAAATATAATGTTACATAAATTATTTTCAATTAAAAAAATGAATACCTTATATTTCACATTTCCTAAACATTATTTATATTTAGTTCTTTAATATTATGCCAAAATAAAGATGAATGATTTCAGCAAAAATAAGTTTAAATAACTTAAATTCAAATATTTTGAATATGGGTATTTTACAAATTTTATTTAGCAAAAAGAAAATTTAATTAAGTTATAAATTCAAAATTGATATTAAGTATCAATTTTGTATTAAACCAACATTTCAAATTTATTAAATTTAAAAAGTTCTCAAAACATACCCACAACTGGTTTAACAGCAAGATATTATTTTTACAAATTTTTAGAAATTAATTTACATCATTTGGACATTTAAATCAAAAGATATGAATTAAATAAATAAAATCAGAAAAAGAAAATACTTGCTGACGTCATGCTGACGTCAGCAGATCTTCTTCAACCTCCGAAACAAACTCTGCTGGAATCCTGCATCGATCCGAAGATCGATCCCGGGCCGTTTTCGAACGAGATTCTATCTCTTCTCCGCCTCCATAAATACCCCGACCTGTAGCGTCTCTCGGCCCCCCGAAAATACCTAGAAATCGCCACCGGGCTGCCCTAAAATCGAGCCGCCGTCGCCGCCATTGCCGCCGGCCACTTCTTCGAGTCCGGTGAGTATAGACCCCTTCAGGAGCTTCCGAACCTCCCACTCGATCCCCCTCGCCCTTACGCATCCTCCCATGTCCCTAATTTCCGTCATCCGCAGCTGGACTGCCAAATCCGTGCTCAACCCGAAGCTCGCCGGCGTCCGCACCTCTTCATCCGCCCGAGGCCGCCTCACCGAGACGAACGACACGGCACCGACCTCTCCATCGCCTCCGCCTTGCCCAGCCGCACCTCTACGCCACCTCCACGAGCCCGGGGAGGAACTGAAACGACTGGAGCGTCCACGCCGAGCCGCCGGCACCGTCGTCCGCGCCATCTCCGGCGAGCTGCGCCGCCCACGGTATGGTCAAGCCCCAGCGCCGTCCGATTGAAATCCTTCGGCCCAGATTAGATGTCGCAGACGAATCGGTACGATCCGATCTGGACCGTCAGATCCAGATCTGACGGCCCAGATCTGTTAACTTATCCAGTCAGCGCCGCGTGGCAGCCACGTCACTGCCCAGTCAGCTGCCACGTGGAAAATGATTTTCTTAATTAAATTTAATTGGCAGTTTTACAGAAACACCCCTGCCACTTAGATCTGTCACAACTTTTTAACCACAACTCCAAATTTAATAATTTTTATATATTTGGAAAGCTCTTGACATGTAGAATATTTTGGATCTGACAAAATTCAAATTTGACTTAGTATAAAATATTCAAAATTCAAATGGTGAAATTGAGTATATTTGTAATAACTTTAAATCTATAAATACAAAAATTGCAAATAAAATTGTTTTAGAAACTTTAGAATATTTGTAAATTAATGCCACTGCTATAAAATATTTTTGAGAAATTTTTGAATGATTTCATAGTTGTGTGTTTAATTTGAATAGTTTGAGTATTTTCTACATAACTATTAATAAAAATATTATTCTTGATTAAAGTAAATTCCTATAAATTTAATTAAAATACCTCTGTCTATTAACACTATTTATTAAATTATATTATAAAAATTTAATCATAGAAAACTTTAATCTTATAATTATTCCTTTTGTTATATTTTCCAAAATTAGAAATGAATTAAATTGCATTTATAAATTCATGCATATTTATAAAGAAATCACAAAAGTTATTTTTGATGTTTCTTGTGATTTAAAATTTCATTTCATTCATAGCATATTTTATATTGTAGATATAATTCTCATAGGAAAACCCCTCTTCATTAGTTTTCTCTAAGTTAGGATTATTGTCAAACTTAGTATTTTGGGAAAAGTGCTATACACTTAGACACTTAGGATTTTCAACATGGAGCTGGAAGACCAATGAAGGACTTAGCCAAAAACAAGACTTCAGAAGTATCTTCAAGGAGAAGAAACACTTAGAAGAAAGTCAAGAAGAAGTTCATGAAGGACTTAGAAGAAAACAGACTCTGGAAGCATCCCAAAGATGTCAAGCACTTGGAAGAAAAGTGAGAAGAAGTTCAAGAAGGCCAACCCCCTTTTATTCTCTAAGTCTCTCTCTCTGTCTTTTCTTCTCCTCTGAGACTTCAGGAAGACTAAGTAAATCCAAGACCAGCCTCGAGGTGTAGCGTACCTGCACTTTAAATAAGGCAGATACTTGTGTATAGTGCAAATCCCTGGATCGATTCATTTGCACACACAGTTACGATGTAATATCACAACAAAGCGTCAATTTTATTACATCGGTGATCCAGAATTACAAATATTCTTTACAAATTGCATAGCATAAAGCTAGCTTTGAAAAGTACACAACGGAAATACAATAGCAGTGAGCCTCTATAACTTTCATGCTGCCACAGGCGAAAACATGTTGGTTGTAGACTCGAAACCTTTACGAAACCTCACTCGTCATCTGATCAAATCTGCAATAAGAAAAAATATTGCAACAACGTGGGTCAGATTCCATTAAAAATGGAGTCTGGCAAGTGACACTATGGTGGACACTTATGGAATAACTCTAAAGCCTATATGCATATTTGGCTGGTGGAGCTCAAGGCTAGTTTGCATAAAGCCAATTTTTCCTACTCTTTTGAAAACACTTTTCTTGAAATCGACGAGTATGGCATGAAAACCATAAATCTCATCTTCCCTTGTTCACCCATCGACTTTTAACTTAGAAATTGGAATGATGGAATCCTCCGTTGACATCCTTGATCAGCTGCTCAAAATTGTCCGTAACCGGGGACACGGCTAAGTACTTAGTTTTACACTCTGCAGAGGTTGTGCACATTCACCATTGTACCCATTCAACCCAAGGTATCCTTTTCACACCATTTGTGATAAGGAAAGGAGAGAATGAGACGAGATCTTTCAGAAGCATTTTCCCTCCCACCTGGCTTGACCCGTTCCACCTATCATCCCCCTACATCTGCTTGTCAAGCCGGAGAGAGTCCACGCAACATAATCGATCAAGCCAGAGCCCATATGGCAATGGCTGCACTGGAAGCAATCTTCACTCGGAGTTCTTCAGATTCCTCTGTTCCTGGGTGGCCATTCACAAGTGTACATACTCCAGGAACCATAGACATGGACCTGAGTAGCCACTCAACATAACCCATGCAACCAATTACCACCCAGGTGTTTCATTAACTTTGTGGATGTGCACTCTCAGGTAAAAGTCACCATGATCACGGCCCTAAGGAGAATAGAAATTCATCCTAGGCGACGACAACCATGAGCACAACCCTGAGTAGTCACTTATCATTTTGTAAAACTTCTCAGTCATTGCATAGCATCAATATCTTTGCTAAGTATGATATAGGAACCTAGACACAGGAGTAAGGGATTCTACACAGGTTTAGCATAGCAACACATGCATATAAAATACACTAAGTAATGCATAAAAATAGGAAGTTTATGAGGTGTGCCACTTGCCTTTGAATGTTGTCGTTGTTCACAACTCTTTTCAACGGTACTCGGGACTCTCCGTTCAGTCTAAACAATACAAATAAACAACAATACAACAATCATAAACAACACAACACATACAAACAAGTTTCTTAAACTTCTAAGGAAAACATGACATGCATGATATGCAAGTTATTTCTAAGGACTAGAGATGCAAACCATGCCATGGAAAATCTTTTAAGTTAATGCAAGGCAATAGGTTGGTCCAAAAAGGACTAAGGAATAAGGTCATAAGTTGACTAAAATATTTTGTTTTATATCAACTTGAATAAGCACTCTAATGGCTTATTCCTGATGTGCCAAATACTTAGAGAAAAATACTAAGTCATTTGTTCAAGTTGATCAACAATTATTATCAACTCTTGTAAATTGGATATTCACTATAGTGAGAGAGACAGACACCCGGCCAGCCACTTAAATTGTGGAACATGTCTCATGTACGTGGACATGTAAGGTTTGTTTCCAGGCCGCTTCATCCCATTATGCTGCTAGGATCCAACAACTTCAAGATGATAACATCATGATCAAATTTTGTTTAAGTCTAAAAGACAAGATTAGGAAAGAGGGAAAAGATAGACAGAAAGATGTAGTTGTCCTCCAGGCTTCATCTCCAGACTTGTAACTTTCTTTTATATTATGTCTTGATTGAAGTTTTGATAGACTTGATAAATCTTCAGACTTGGTGGTTCTTGTATCTTCGAGGCTGGTCTTGGATTTACTTAGTCTTCATGAAGTCTCAGAGGAGAAGAAAGACAAAGAGAAAGACTTAGAGAATAAAAGGGGGTTGGCCTTCTTGAACTTCTTCTCACTTTTCTTCTAAGTGCTTGACATCTTGAGGATGCTTCCAGAGTCTGTTTTCTTCTAAGTCCTTCATGAACTTCTTCTTGATTTTCTTCTAAGTGTTTCTTCTCCTTGAAGATACTTCTGTAGTCTTGTTTTTGGCTAAGTCCTTCATTGGTCTTCCAGCTCCATGTTGGAATTCCTAAGTGTCTAAGTGTATAACACTTTTTCCAACATACAAGTTTGAAACTAATCCTAGCTTAGAGAAATTGGGGAGGAGTTTTCCTTATGGAAAATTTAACTATAAAATATGCTATGCATGAAATGTAATTTTAATTCACAAGCAACATAACACTCATTTTTGTGAAGTTTATAAAATATGCATAAAGTTATAATTGCAATTTAATTAGTTTCTAATTTGCAAAACATAATAAAAGGAAACATATAGATTAAAATTTTATGTGTTTTATATTTTATAACACAATTTTCTTTATAGATGGTGTTAATAGCCAGAGGTGGTTTAATTATATTTAATGCAATTTGATTTAATAAAAAATAATATTTCTATTAAAAGTTATTTCAAAAATAGTCAAACTATTCAAATTAAACTCACAACTATGAAATCATTCAAAATTTACTCAAAAATATTTTATAGCAGTGGCATAAATTTACAAATATTCTAAAGTTTCTAAAACATATTTATTTGCAATTTTTGGATTTATAGATTTAAAGTTATTACAAATATACTCAAATTCACCATTTGAAATTTGAATATTTTATACTAAGTCAAATTTGAATTTTGTCAGATCAAAAATATTCTACATGTCAAGAGCTTTCCAAATATATAAAAATTATTAAATTTGGAGTTGTGGTTAAAAAGTTGGGAGAGATCTAAGTGACAGGGGTGTTTCTGTAAAATTGCCAATTAAATTTAATTAAGGAAATTGTTTTCCACGTGGCAGCTGACTGGGCAGTGACGTGGCTGCCACGCGGCGCTGACGTGGATAAGTTAACAGTTCTGGGCCGTCAGATCTGGATCTGACGGTCCAGATCGGATCGTACCGCTTCGTCCGCGACAATCTAATCTAAGCCGTAGAGATTGGATCGGACGGCTCACATTGCGTACCAGAAGGTGGCGGCGCGGTGGCTACCGGCGACGAAGGAGACGGCGGCGCGGCTCGGGATCGAACGGCCTCGACGCTGGAGTTGCTCCCCGGACGTGAGAAGATGACCACGACGTTCGGCGTGAAGCTGCGACGGCGAAGGGGTCGTCTACGACGAGCAGCGCGTCCTCGAGCAGTGCTGGTTCGTGGACGATGGCGCGGCGGGTCCGGCGAGCTCCACACACGACGATTTGCTGCGAAGGAGATCGAGGGAAGGGTCAGGGAGATGCGTGTCGATACGGGGAAGAGGATGGAGGGGCTTTCGGTCAAGGGCTCGGCTCACCTCGTCGGGAACGGGACGAATACGGCGGCGGAGATGGCTAACTCCGGCGAGCTTTTCCGGCGGCCTGGCGGCGTGATTTAGTTAGGGTTTGAGGGGGAAAAGACGCGGCACGGCTGGGGTTTATATAGGGGGTTTCAGGAGATCGTATCCCGCACGAATCGGAGAGGAAATCGACTCCGATTCGATTTGATCTTCGGCGCCGATTTCGGACAGAGGTTGGAGATGAACTGCTGACGTCAGCATGACGTCAGCCAGTATTTTCTTTTTCTGATTTTATTTATTTAATTCATATCTTTTGATTTAAATGTCCAAATGATGTCAAATTAATTTCTAAAAATTTGTAAAATTAATATCTTGCTGTTAAACCAGTTGTGGGTATGTTTTGAGAACTTTTTAAAATTAATAAATTTGAAATGTTGGTTTAATACAAAATTGATACTTAATATCAATTTTGAATTTATAACTTAATTAAATTTTCTTTTTGCTAAATAAAATTTGTAAAATACCCACATTTCAATATGTTAAATTTTAAGTTATTTAAACTTATTTTGCTGACATCATTCATCTTTATTTTGGCATAATATTAAAGAACTAAATATAAAAATGTTTAGGGAATGTGAAATATAGGGTATTCATTTTTATTTGAAAATAATTTGTGCAACATTATATTTTATATTATGATAATTTATTTGAAAAACTTCATAACAACTTTGGACAAGACCTTTGTTTTAATTTTATTCTTATTTAGAATCTATTACTTATTTCATGCTTTGAAAAAAAAATAGATGAAATTCATTTAAGCAAATGAAATGTTTATTTGGCTAATTCATTAATTTAAATTCTATGAAGCTTTAAGGTTATACACTATAGGCTTATAATTCCAAACTATATTTTGAAACTCGGTGGATAATGAAATGTTTAAACTGTGACATTTGAAATATTAAACTCATGTTTGAAGTCTTTCATAGTTGGTTTCCTTATGCATTTATTATTTTATTTTAATAAAAAGAAAAGTTTTAAATTTTAGTGATTTTTGAACATTCCAAAATGTTGGGATGTTACACGAGGATACAAGAATCATCAAGTCTGAAGATTCATCAAGACTACCCAGAACTCAATCAAGACATCATCCAGAAGAAAGTTACAAGTCTGGAGATGAAGCCTGGAGGACAACTACATCTTTCTTTCTATCTTTTCCATCTTTCCTAATCTTGGCTTTTAGACTTAAACAAATTTTGATCATGATGTTATCATCTTGAAGTTGTTGGATCCTAGCAGCATAGTGAGATGAAGCGGCCTGGAAACAAATCTTACATGTCCACGTACATGAGACCTGTTCCACAATTTAAGTGGCTGGCCGGGTGTCTGTCTCTCTCACTTTAGTGAATATCCAATTTACAAAGAGTTGATAATAATTGTTGATCACCTCGAAGAATAGAGCTAGTATTTTCTCTAAGTATTTTGCACATCAAGACTAAGCCATTAGAGTGCTTATTCAAGATGATATAACACAAAATATTTTATTCAACTTATGACCATAGTCCTTAGTCATTTTGACCAACCTATTTTGCCTTGCATTGACTTAAAAGATTTTTCATAGCATGGCATGCATCTCTAGTCCTTAGAAATAACTTGCATATCATGCATGTCATGTTTTCCTTAGAAGTTTAAGAAACTTGTTTGTATGTGTTGTGTTGTTTATGATTGTTGTATTGTTGTTTATTTTTATTGTTTAGACTGAATGGAGAGACCCGAGTTCGTTGAACAAAGTTTGTGAACAACGACAACATTCAAAGGCAAGTGGCACACCTCATAAACTTCCTATTTCTATATGCATTACTTAGTTTATTTTTATGCATGTGTAGAATAGTATTGCGATGCTAAACCTGTGTAGAATTCCTTACTCTTGTGTCTAGGTTCCTATATCATACTTAGCAGAAATATTGATGCTATGCAATTGATGAAAGGTTTTACAAAATGTTAAGTGACTACTCAGGACTTTGCTCATGGTTGTCGTCGCCTAGGAAGAATTTCTATTCTACTTAGGGCCGTGAGCATGGTGATTTTTACCTGAGAGTGCGCATCCACTAAGTAAATGAAACACCTGGGTGGTAAGTGGTTGTATGGTTTATGTTGAGTGGCTACTCAGGTCCATGTCTATGGTTCCTGGAGTATGTACACTTGTGAATGGCCACCCAGGAACAGAGGAATCTGAAGAACTCCGAGTGACGATTGCTTCCAGTGCAGCCATTGCCATATGGGCTCTGGCTTGATCAATTATGTTGCGTGGACTCTCTCCGGCTTGACAAGCAGATGTAGGGGGATGTTAGGTGGAACGGGTCAAGCCAGAGTGGGAGGGAAAATGATTCTGAAAGATCTCGTCTCATTATCTCCTTTCCTTATCACAAATGGTGTGTAAAGGATACCTTGGGTTGAATGGGTACAATGGTGAACGTGCACAACCTCTGCAGAGTGTAAAACTAAGTACTTAGCCGTGTCCCCGGTTACGGACAATTTTGAGCAGCTGATCACGGACGTCAACGGAGGATTCCACCATTCCAACTTCAGAAATAAAATTTGATGGGTGAACAAGGGAAGATGAGATTTATGGTTTTCATGCCATACTCGTCTTGATTTCAAGAAAAGTGTTTTCAAAAGAGTAGGAAAAATTGGCTTTATGCAAATTAGCCTTGAACTCCACCAGCCAAATATGCATATAGGCTTTAGAGTTATTCCATTAAGTGTCCACCATAGTGTCACTTGCCAGACTCCATTTTTAATGGAATCTGACCCACGTTGTTGCAATTTTTTTTCTTATTGCAGATTTGATCAGATGACGAGTGAGGTTTCGTTTAAATGTTTCGAGTCTACAACCAACATGTTTTCGCCTGTGGCAGCATGAAAGTTATAGAGACCCACTGCTATTGTATTTCCGCTATGTACCTTTTCAATGCTAGCTTTATGCTATGCAACTTGTATCAAATATTTTGTAATTCTGGATATCGATGTAATAAAATTGACGCTTTGTTGTGATATTACATCGTAAACTGTGTGTGCAAATGAATCGATCCAGGGATTTGCACTATACACAGGTATCTGCCTTATTTTAAGTGCAGGTACGCTACACCTAGCCGCACCAGGCAATGGGGGATAGTTCCACATTGCCTGGCTGGCAAGTTGGCTCCCTATTGGGAGCCTATATAAGAAGGGGCACCCCTGACCTTTTAATTCACCAATTAATTCCATAATTCTCTCTCGATCTCGTGATTCCCTTTGTCGGAGTTGCGCCGAGTATAGAAGGGGGATCTCTTCCACCATAGCCCGCTGCCGCGCTGCTGGTGTTCCGGTCCAAGTCTTCCGCTGCTCGTCCTGGACTGGAGCTTCGGAGGCCGTCGTCTCCATCGTATGTGTGTAACGCCCTGCGAGGTGCTGCGCTAGCGGTGCTCGGAGGCCTACTTCCTCCACCCGACCTCGAGGTCATCTTCGCCGTCTTTGTCGCGCCGAGTTCTTCGCGACCTAGAGGTTGGCTACGTCGTCAACGCTTGTGCGGGAGCGTAATCCCCGCTATTCGGTCTACGAGGGTATGTATTCCGATCTCCGCCGTGAAGGGGTTACGGTGCAGAAAACAATAATTTTCTAGCGTATGAAACCCTAACTAGACAGGATCTATCTATCTAGTACATGTGATAACGGTGGCGGAACGGGTTACATTACCTCCATGTAGACCGATAGCGGGGATTACGCTCCCGCACAAGCGTTGACGATGAAGTCGTGCGTAGCCGACCTCGAGGTCGCGGAGAACTTGCCGCGATGACGAAGATGATGTCGTCGGGGTGTCGACGACGACCTGCATCGACGGGCGTCGGGCGGAAGATGGCGAGGGCGCCGGCTCCAGGGGGTGAGCCGGTGGCAGAGGGGGTGGCGCGGCGGCTGCAGGGGCGAGACGACGTCGCCTAGGCTCCTCAAAAAGAGTTACCTCCGAGCACTCGCAAACATACGGAGCTTAACGACAACCCCCGGTCATTCAGATCCAGCTGAAATCGCAGTGGTAGATCTTATCTCGAATCCCGCAGGGCAACGGCGCCCGACGGTATAGCTTAGGTGGAGAGAGGGGGCAAAACGGGCGGAGAAGCAACTCAGCCGGCCTGCTATACAATTAACTGTATTTTCCAATGAATTAATCCAATTAATATGCCTTGCTATATAAAGGGGGGAGGAGGTGTGCAAACTCCCTAGCTCCCCCATGTGGGACTAAACAAAGGAGGAGGGGGGGGGGGGTCACCCCCACATGGGCTGGCCGAACCAGCCATGGGGCCCACCCCCCTTTTGGTGGTGCGGCTCCCCCTCTTGGGCCCTCTCAGGGCCCATGTAGGTGGGAGCCCCCTTTTTCCTTTATTTAGTTAATATTAAATTAATATAAAATCCAATTAATTCATAATTAATATATTTATATATAATTTAATCTACCGTGACTCCGAAACATTTTCCGAACCACCCGAACAACTTTCGGACATTCCTGGAACCATTCCAGACCTTCCCGGAACTCCTTCCGGACCACCGGAATTCTTTCCGGATCATTTCTCTCTCTCCAAAAAAATTCTATATTATTCCAGAACCTATCTCCTGGTGTCGTTAAGACCGTAAGTTTGTTACGCTACGGTTCGAGAACACTCCAGACATGGTCTAGACACTCCGCTCACCAATGACCGTCAAGGATACCTGGATGTATATGACGGCCCCTGTGCATTCTACGAATATCGTCATTGAACCATAAAAATGATATTCATTCCCTTTGTTTCTGCGATACTACCTTGTCCGAAATATGATCGTAGACACACCGATGTCTTTGTTGTATCTCGTTACCGACAAAGGTTATTAACTCGTCTGTGATATTACATCTCCATGACCTAGTCATAAGATGCGCAGCTATATAGATGTAATCTCACCGAGTGGGCCCAGAGTATCTTTCCATTACAAGAATGAACAAATTCCGCTCTTGATCCTTACGTCTCGATGCTCTTTCGAATACCCAAGATGGACACTGTTATTGTCATGCTATATAAGACACAACGTTTGATGCTCTCAAAGCACCCCTACGAAGCCTTAATAAGCACGGTCTCACGGTTTAAGGAATAAGCTATCATATTCTTATCTATTGCAAATGACAAACATCGTAATACGATCTTATTGCAATACTTTGCGTATGTCCATCATCTTATTCAACTAACAAGATGACCCCACTGTCAACCGACGTCATTGTCCTTGATCGGGAATCTCGATCAACTGTTGCCCAATGGACTAGCTCATATAGAGGCTTGATAGGGACCTGGTTGTCTATGTATCACACGTGCATTAATAATTCCGATTAATACAGTTATAGCATAATACACAAACCTATTATAAACTTATGAGATAATACAATAAATACTACTTATTTATTTTCTTTTAGGGCATATCCCCTTCACGTCGTACTTCTATATCTGCATAGTGTAGATCTTGGCTAGTTTAACGATATCGTTGCTAGGAATTTTTTTTTTCTACACACGATCCCCTTCAGTGGTATCAGAGCCGATCTATCGTAGATATAGTTGTACGATGTTAGAACCCGTGTTCTGCACGGGGGCACCGTTCCTGTTATTTGCTACCCTCTAGCGTGCAGTTGTGATTCCAGCGGCATCGAGTTGATGAAGCGGCCCGGACCGACTTTACGCGTACGCTTACGTGAGACTGGTTCCACTACTAACATACGACTTGTACCGTATCTATGGCTGGCGGGTGCCTGTTTCTCTCTCTTTACTTGGTCTTGCATTTTCAATGGAGGGCCCGAAAGGGATGCTTAAACATGCAATTATTGGATCGTTGTTGTGGTCATAAGGTTCGTAGGTATGAAGCGGTTCTATTTACGACAGCCCCAAGCCACGTAAAATATGCAAAAGATAAAGTAGAAGCGTCTAACTTTATTTTACAGGGGGATATGTGATATGGTCAATGTAGGTTTATTTAATTGTTTATGAACTGCGGGCGGCAAGAAGACCATGGCGCATGGACCATATCACGTCGCATTACATTTGATGTTTTGTGTGCATCTTATATTGTGTGATCATATATATTAGTATATATTAGTTACGCGGCGATAATTATATAAGATGATCCCTTCAAAATACCAATAGTGTTCTCCCTCCAACGCGCACCACCAAGAAAGTTCTACGTTATGAGGCAGGCCGTGATGATCGGGTGTCAGACATATCATCGTTCGCATACAGTGGGTGTAAGCCATGTTGCACAAGCGTTAGCGTGGAGATTATAGTGGCGAGTCTAGCATATGCAGATATGGCCTCGGAACACGGAGGCCGAAAGGTCGAGCCTGAGTCACAGAGTTGTTGTGATTGACAATTGTCTACCCTTGAAGTTGTGCTGCCGGCTCTGACGATGAGGGGTGGTGCAATGGATGGGGGTCGTGTAATCGCTTAAACAACCAGGAGGGATGTTCGTTTGAGTGGGAGTTCGGATAGTTATTTTCTAAAATGCTAGAACTCAGAATATAATGAACAGAGTCTGTTTTGCAAACCTTTGTAGACATTAACCATTGTGATATCATCTTCTAAAATTAGGCGCATTCCTGCGATTGAGAAACTTAAAAGGTTGAGTCCAAACTTCATATTTTTATACTTTAGCTTGAGGATACTCGTTTAAACCGTTAGCTCTTTGAGATACAATACCTGCTACGAGATAAACCCGGAGATTCCGCTAACAAATGATAATTTGGATTATCAGGTTTTGTGCGGATGATATCATCATAGTCAAGTGTATTATGTGATCTCTGCCATAGAGAACCAACGGTGGGTACGAGTTATTGGATCGCAAACATATGAGATGGTCGCTTCACTCGAGGTACCCCTAAAGTTGGGTTGATGAAATTTATCATTACGTTGACTAATTGTTTTCTCAACCAAGGTGGAAGAGAATGAAGGGGATCGTGTGCAGAAAACAAAAAATTTCCTACTGACGATATCCTAAAAGCATGCCAAGATCTATTCTATGCAGATATAGTAGTACGAACGGAGATCGGAATACGTACCCTTGTAGACCGAAAGCGGGGATTACGTTCCCGCACAAACGTTGTCGATGAAGACCGACGAAGCCGACCTCAAGGTCGTGTAGAGGAAGCAGGCCTCCGAGTACCGCTAGCGCAGCACCTCGCAGGGAGTCACACACGTACGATGGAGACGACGGCCTCCGAAGCTCCAGTCCAGGACGAGCAGCGGAAGACTTGGACCGGAACACCAGCAGCGCGGCAGCGGGCTATGGTGGAGGAGATCCCCTTGCTCTGCTCGGCGCGGCTCCAACCTGGGAACCACGAGATCGAGAGAGAAATCGGGAATTAATTGGTGAATTAAAAGGCTGGGGGTGCCCCTTCTTATATAGGCTCCCAGGGGGAGCCTACCTTGCCAGCCAGGCAATGTGGGACTAATCCCACATGCCTGGTTCGGCTCTGGAGGGTGCGCCGCCCCCCCTAGTGGGCCCTTGGCCCACTTGGGGCAGCCCCTCCTAGCCCCCACCGAATTCCCCTTGGGAATTTTCCCCTCTTGGGCCTTCTTTCATCCGGAAGGCCCATTTAGGGAAATCTGCCTTAATAAATTCGAAAATAAATATATAAAATCATATTAATAACACTAATTAATATCAAACATAATATATATAATTTTTCCTAGCTCCGAAAACTCTTTCGGCGCTGTCCGATCTCCATCGGACCCCTCCCGGTGATCTCCTTCCTTTCCGGTTGTCTTGTCGAAACCCCTTAAGTGTGTTACCCTAGCGGTTCGATATAATATCAGGTATGATCAAGACTCCTCAATGATCAACGACTAACTCGTAGGCCTGGACCCCATGAATTAATCCCTGAGATATAACGAATGACTTTCATCTATCAAACCTGAACGTAAAGTCTTAGACCTTTTGCCATAGCGATACTTAGCACGTCCGAGCGTCGTTCCATAGATATCTCCATACCTAATCCCGACCTCGTTACTGACGACGCTATCTTCTACTCGTTCATGATCTCATGTCTCCGTGACCTAGTCACATGTTTGCAAGCTCATTAGACATGATCTCACCGAGTGGGCCCGAGAGTATCTATCCTGCTATGCGGACTGGCAAATCCCGCTCTTGACCTCTCGTCTCAACTACTCCTTTCCGATACCCAAAAGTATCACCGTTATTGTCATACTAAATAAGATACGACGTTTGGTGCAATCAAAGTATCTTCCGGGAATATCAATAAGAGTTGATCTCACGGTCAAAGGCGTAACGACTATGTTCTCCAAATCTGGGTATGTCCATCACATCGCTCTCTAGCGATATGACTCTCATTGCCGACCGGCGCCATGCCCCATGACCGGGAAACCTCGATCATCAATCGCGCAACGAAACTAGTCTTAGTAGAGGCTACTAGGGACCTGGTTGTTTACGTATCACACCCGTATTAATGTTTCCGCTTAATACGGTTCTAGCATGACACAAAAACCTATTATGAACAAACGAGATATGATAAAGAATACACTTTATTAATTGCCTCTAGGGCATATCTCCTTCAGTCTCCCACTTGCACTAGAGTACAACTTAATCTAGATTACAACTTGGTAAAAGCTTAACACCCATAGCTAACTGGTGCTGTTCATGCTTATCAAGCGGGAAAGGCTTCGTCACCGGATCTGCCCCATTCAGATCCGTATGCACTTTGCAAATCTTCACATCGCCTCCTTATACGTACTGACGTATCACGTGGAAGCGTCGGAGAATGTGTTTGGCGTTCGCAATGGCACCCGTATTGTCGCAGAAGAGGATCACGGGGTCTTGCACGCTCGGGAACACTCCAAGTTCGATGACGAACTTCCTTAGCCACACAGCTTCATTCGCGGCCTCGCAGGCAGCAATGTACTCCGACTCCATTGTAGATTGTGCGACTATGGGTTGCTTCCCACTTCTCCAGCACACGGCGCCTCCATTCACCTTAAACACGTAACCTGTCTGTGACTTACAGTCATCGGGGTCTGAGCAAAAACTTGCATCTACGTAACCCGTTACGCCAAGTTCTTCATCGCAACCACCATACACAAGGAACATTTCCTTTGTCTTATTGAGATACTTAAGAATGCTCTTAACAGCTACCCAATGCGGCATTCCAGGATTACTCTGGAACCGGCTTGTCAAACTTAGAGCTAATGCCACATCCGGTCTAGTACTCAACATTGCATACATGATCGATCCTATGGCTGAAGCATAAGGTTGTTTCGTCATTTCGGCCTTACCCAGTTCCGTCACCGGACACTGCGCCTTACGCAATATCTTATTCTTGATAACCGGCAGAGAACCCTTCTTTGCCTTCTCCATATGAAAACGCTTCAGTATTTTATCAAGATAAGTACTCTGACTTAGTGCTAATAGGCGCCTTGATCTATCACGATAGATTTTTATGCCTAAAATATACGCAGCTTCTCCTAAGTCCTTCATGGAAAACTTACTGTTTAAATATTCCTTCACGCTATTCAGAAGTTCCACATCATTCCCTATTAGCAATATGTCGTCAACATACAGTGCTAAGAACACAACCGAGCTCCCAATCATTTTCTTGTAAATACAGGTCTCTTCCACATTCTGGATAAATCCAAAACCTTTGATTACCTCATCAAAGCGAAGATTCCAGCTCCGAGATGCCTGCTTCAATCCATAGATGGATCGCTGAAGCTTGCACACCTTGTTAGCATTTCCTGGATCGACAAAACCTTCCGGCTGTACCATGTACAACTCTTCCTCAATGTTTCCATTCAGGAAGGCCGTTTTGACATCCATCTGCCAGATTTCATAATCATAGTAGGCAGCTACCGCTAACAAAATCCGAATAGACTTAAGCATCGCTACCGGTGAAAAAGTTTCATCGAAGTCAATTCCATGAACTTGTCGAAAACCCTTTGCGACAAGCCGAGCTTTATAGACGGTCACATTACCATCAGCATCAGTCTTCTTCTTAAAGATCCACTTATTCTCGACGGCCTTACGCCCTTCGGGAATATCCACCAAAGTCCACACTTTGTTATCATACATGGATCCTATTTCGGATTTCATGGCTTCAAGCCATTTCTCGGACTCTAGACTCTCCATCGCCTCCTTGTAGTTCGTAGGTTCGTCTTGCTCGACTAGCATGACGGTGCAAACCATGTTGCCATACCATTCTGGTGCGATCCGAGATCTACCAGACCTACGAGGTAGAACATCTTCCTCGACAGTTTCTCCCACTCCTTCCACGGAGGACGTTTCCGGAATTGCTTCCGTTGCGCCACTCGGAATCTCGAGTTCAGGATCAACGATTTCATCGAGGTCTACCTTCCTCCCACTTACTCCTTTCGCGAGAAACTCCTTCTCTAGAAAGGTACCGGTCTTCGCGACAAAAGTTTTGCCCTCAGCTTGGTTGTAGAAGGTGTACCCAACGGTCTCCCACGGATATCCTACAAAGACGACTTTCTCCGACTTCGGTTCGAGTTTGTCGGGCTGTAGTGTCTTAACGTACGCCTCACAACCCCAAACCTTCAGAAACGATAACTTAGGCTTTTGGCCATACCATAATTCATACGGCGTCGTTTCAACGGACTTGGACGGAGCCCTATTTAAAATGAATGCGGCTGTTTCTAACGCATAACCCCAGAAGGACACTGGCAGATCGGTAAGAGACATCATAGATCGAACACTATCCAGTAGAGTACGATTACGTCGCTCGGACACACCGTTACGCTGCGGCGTTCCGGCGGGCGTAAGTTGGGGCACTATGCCACAACTCTTCAGATGTGTGCCAAACTCAAAACTCAAGTACTCTCCACCGCGATCGGATCGGAGATGCTTGATTTTCCTATTAAGCTGATTCTCAACTTCACTCTGGAATTCTTTGAACTTTTCAAACGTTTCAGACTTGTGTTTCATCAAATAGATATAACCGTATCTACTCAAGTCATCAGTGAAGGTGACGAAGTAACGATAACCATTGCGTGTCGAAACGCTCATCGGTCCACACACATCTGTATGTATGATCCCCAACAAATCCGACGCCCGTTCAACGAAACCTTTGAACGGTGTCCTGGTCATTTTGCCCATGAGGTATGGTTCGCATGTATCGAGGGATCCGAAATCCAACGAGTCCAAGAGTCCATCGGAGTGGAGTCGCTTCATGCGCTTTATACCAATATGACCAAGACGGCAATGCCACAAAAACATGGCGGTATCGTCACTACACTTAATTCGTTTGGCTTCTATGTTATGGGTGTGAGTACTACGATCGAGATTCAACAAGAATAAACCGTTATTCTCAGGAGCATCAACATAAAAGATCTCATTCATATAAATAGCACAATTGCTTGACACTGATTTAAATGAATAACCGTCTTGTAACAGGCAAGACCCACTTATAATGTTTACACTCAAGGATGGCACAAAATAACATTTATTTAAAACCAAAACTAATCCCGATGGTAGATGTAGAGGGAGCGTGCCGACAGCCACCACGTCGACTCTCGATCCGTTGCCGATGCGCATCGTCACCTCATCCTTCGCCAGCCGCCTTCTATTCCGTAACTCCTCCTGAGAGTTACATATATGAGCAACAGAACCAGTATCAAATACCCACGTATTGCTCCGGGCGGATGTAAGGTACACATCTATAACATGTATATCAAATATACCTTGCTGTTTGTCGACCGTCTTGCCAGACTTCTTATCCTCCAGATACTTGGGGCATTTGCGCTTCCAGTGACCCTTCCCCTTGCAGTAGAAACACTCCACGCTAGCTCTGGGACCAGACCTGTTAGTCCTGGGCTTGGCAGCCAACTTTGCCTCCCTCCGGGACTTCTAGCTATGCTTTCCCTTGCCACCGGACTTCTTGAAATCAACGGTCTTGTTGACCATCAACAACGTGTGCTCCTTCTTAATCTCTACCTCAGCAGTCTTGAGCATCACGAACACTTCACCCAGGGACTTAGCCATGCCCTGCATGTTGTAGTTCATGACGAAGCCTTTGTAGCTTGGTGGCAACGATTGCAACACCCTGTCAATCGCCAGCTCATCGGGAATCTTGCATTCCAGAGCATTCAGGCGTTGAACGTAGCCAGACATCTTGACTACATGCTCGCTCACACTGCTATGCTCTTCCATCTTGGCTGAGAAGAAAAGCTCATAAGCCTCATATCTCTCAGCCTTAGCCTGCGGCGCGAAGACAGCCTTAAGATCCGAAATGATCTCAAAGGCGCTCATCTTCTCAAAGCGCTTCTGCAGGTCGGCTTCCATGGCGTAAAGCATGCCACTCTGGACAAAGGCAGAATCCTCCGATCGGGTCTGGAAGACCTTCTTCTCATCCTCAGAGGCATCATCTGCAGGAGGGTCACCTATGGCGGCCTCAATGACGTAGGCCACCCTATGGGGAGTGAGGAGGATCCTCAGGTTGCGGAACCAGGCCATGAAGTTTGACCCATTGGTCTTAAGCTTTTCTTTCTCAAGGAACAGACCTAGGTTAAACGAGGGGCGAGACATCTACAATGGAATTTGCAACAACATAAGACTTTGTTCATAATAATTTTGAGTTATAGTATTTAGAAAATAACTAACATAACTCCCACTCAAACGAACATCCCTCCTGGTCGTTTAAGCGATTACACGACCCCCATCCATTGCACCACCCCTCATCATCAAAGCCGGCGGCACAACTTCAAGAGTAGACAAAATCGTCCGCCACACCAATTTTATGACTCGTGCTCGACCTTTCGGTCTTCCTGTTCCGAGGCCATACCTCTGAGTATGCTAGGCTCGCCACCAAAGACCTCCACGCTGACGCTTGTGCAACATGGCTTACACCCACTGTATGCGAACGACGAGATGTATGACACCCGATCATCACGGCCTGCCTCATAACGTAGAACTTTCTTGGTGGTGCGCGTTGGAGGGGGAACACTAGTGTTTTTTTTGAAGGGATCATCTTATTCAGCTACCGCCGTGAAACTAATGTATACTATACACACAATCACACAAAATAAGATGCACACAAAACATCAAATGTAATGCAATGTGATATAGTCCATCGCGCCATGGTCTTCTTGGCGCCCGCAGTTTATAAACAATTTAATAAACCTACCTTGACCATATCACATAGCCCCTGCAAAATAAAGTTAGACGCTTCTACTTTATCTTTTGCATATTTTACGTGGCTTGGGGCTTTCGTAAATAGAACCGCTTCATACCTACGAATCTTATGACCACAACAACGATCCAATAATTGCATGTTTAAGCATCCCTTTCGTGCCCTCCATTGAAAATGCGAAGACCAACTAAAGAGAGAGAAACCGACACCCGCCAGCCACATATACGGTACAAGCCGTATGTCAGTAGTGGAACCAGTCTCGCGTAAGCGTACGCGTAAAGTCGGTTCGGGCCGCTTCATCAACTCAATGCCGCTGGAATACACAAGTGCACGCTAGAGGGTAGCAAATAACAGGAACGGTGCCCCCGTGCAGAGCACGGGTTCTAACAGCGTACAGCTATATCTACGATAGATCGGCTCAGATACCACTGAAGGGGATCGTGTGAAGAAAACAAAAAAAATCCTACCGACGATATCATAAAAGCATGCCAAGATCTATTCTATGCAGATATAGTAGTACGAACGGAGATCGGAATACGTACCCTTGTAGACCGAAAGCGGGGATTACGTTCCCGCACAAACGTTGTCGATGAAGACCGACGAAGCCGACCTCAAGGTCGTGTAGAGGAAGCAGGCCTCCGAGTACCGCTAGCGCAGCACCTCGCAGGGAGTCGCACACGTACGATGGAGACGACGGCCTCCGAAGCTCCAGTCCAGGACGAGCAGCGGAAGACTTGGACCGGAACACCAGCAGCGCGGCAGCGGGCTATGGTGGAGGAGATCCCCTTGCTCTGCTCGGCGCGGCTCCAACTTGGGAACCACGAGATCGAGAGAGAAATCGGGAATTAATTGGTGAATTAAAAGGCTGGGGGTGCCCCTTCTTATATAGGCTCCCAGGGGGAGCCTACCTTGCCAGCCAGGCAATGTGGGACTAATCCCACATGCCTGGTTCGGCTCTGGAGGGTGCACCGGCCCCCCTAGTGGGCCCTTGGCCCACTTGGGGCAGCCCCTCCTAGCCCCCACCGAATTCCCCTTGGGAATTTTCCCCTCTTGGGCCTTCTTTCGTCCGGAAGGCCCATTTAGGGAAATCTGCCTTAATAAATTCGAAAATAAATATATAAAATCATATTTGCATATTAATAACACTAATTAATATCAAACATAATATATATAATTTTTCCTAGCTCCGAAAACTCTTTCGACGCTGCCCGATCTCCATCGGACCCCTCCCGGGACGCTCCCGGTGATCTCCTTCCTTTCCGGTTGTCTTGTCGAAACCCCTTAAGTGTGTTACCCTAGCGGTTCGATATAATATCAGGTATGATCAAGACTCCTCAATGATCAACGACTAACTCGTAGGCCTGGACCCCATGAATTAATCCCTGAGATATAACGAATGACTTTCATCTATCAAACCTGAACGAAAAATCTTAGACCTTTTGCCATAGCGATACTTAGCACGTCCGAGCGTCGTTCCATAGATATCTCCATACCTAATCCCGACCTCGTTACTGACGACGCTATCTTCTACTCGTTCATGATCTCATGTCTCCGTGACCTAGTCACACGCTTGCAAGCTCATTAGACATGATCTCACCGAGTGGGCCCGAGAGTATCTATCCTGCTATGCGGACTGGCAAATCCCGCTCTTGACCTCTCGTCTCAACTACTCCTTTCCGATACCCAAAAGTATCACCGTTATTGTCATACTAAATAAGATACGATGTTTGGTGCAATCAAAGTATCTTCCGGGAATATCAATAAGAGTTGATCTCACGGTCAAAGGCGTAACGACTATGTTCTCCAAATCTGGGTATGTCCATCACATCGCTCTCTAGCGATATGACTCTCATTGCCGACCGGCGCCATGCCCCATGACCGGGAAACCTCGATCATCAATCGCGCAACGAAACTAGTCTTAGTAGAGGCTACTAGGGACATGGTTGTTTACGTATCACACCCGTATTAATGTTTCCGCTTAATACGGTTCTAGCATGACACAAAAACCTATTATGAACAAATGAGATATGATAAAGAATACACTTTATTAATTGCCTCTAGGGCATATCTCCTTCAGAGAATACACACATTGAAGGAGCACGTGGCAGTCATACTTGATGAACATTGAGACGCCCTGCTCAGCTCGATCACTGGATGACAGACGTCGTTGCCAAGTGCAAATCCTCTGTCATAGACTATGTCATGCAAGACCTTCATGGTTCTTGATTACGTTGGAAGTATCAAGAAGATGAAACAGATCGCCGGAAGTCATCGATGATGATGGTGTATATATGATATACATGTTATGAATGTTTTAGCTAAGCAAGTACTCGCAGTAGTGACTAAGTTTTGAACTAGTCATGTTTTATGGAAACCAGGTTTACTGCTTGAGTAGCTTGAAAGGATGATGCGACATTGCGTGTTGATAATGGCAGACAAGTTGTTGTGCTGGCCATAGACACTCTCCCTCTAGATCTACCATTTGGGTAAATTCTTTATGATCGCCTGTTAGTATGATCGTTATAAGTGTTTCTCCTCTAGCGAGACACTTGTTCATATATGTTAGTGACAAATTCGTTTTCCTATACTTATGAAGTAATGATCATATGCCGATTTGAATTTAGATGGTAGAAGCTCCCACATTCATAATATTAATACCAAAGGATACAAACTTAATAAAGACACCACATATGTGTGGCACTATCGTTTAGTCATGTCAATGTTATAGTCAATGCATTAGCTCCATATCGGATGGATCTACAAGTCCTAAGATTTGATCTTTTGACACTTGCAAAATAACTGTGACACCGTTTTCGGAAAACGGGCATATAACTTATTGATAGTCATGCATATAGATGTATGTAGTTCAATGAAGTAATTGACGGGTAGTGGAGACCTTTATTTCGTGAACTTCACTGAACGTTTTGAGCATAGCTTGTTGAGAATCGTGCATATGGGTGTATGTGAATCAATGAAGCACTTTAACGTGTAGTGGAAGTCTTTATTTCATAGACTTCATGAACATTCGAGTAGATATATGGATATCCACTCGGGGAATGTTGGTATGGAAACTCAGAATGAAGTACGAAATAAACTTAATAGGAAAATCAAATTCCCGTGATACAGATCGAGGAAATGAAGATTTGAGTTATAATGTTGGCACATCATTGGAAGACTTGTGAGAAGAGTTCCACAAATTACGTCACATGGAACGCCATAGTGTTATGGTGTGTTAGGACGTCTTAATCGCACCCTATCGGATAGTGTGTGGTAAATGAATCTCTTACCGAATTATTGTGATCATCAGAGTCATATGGTAGAAACGTAAACACTCACGTTAGCAAATAGGGAAACCATTGAATCCATGGAGACAATACCATGCGAGTGATGGCATGGCTTTTAGCCTGGATTGTCGTTTCAGCAATTTAGTGTTTCGATGTGATCGAACCTAAAATGGATTAATCTTTGTAGTATACCCTACCTAAAGAGTTAGTTGGGTACATGTCTCACAACATAGGCAAAACTGTTGCCGGGATATACCTTGCGAAAGAAATAGTTTCTTGTCCAAGTGTATAAGTGAGAAATAAAGTAGAGCAAGACAAAGTTGGTGAACTTCCTCTCGAGACAAAGTTGGGGCAACCGAAAGTGTTTTCGGTGTCAGGCTCCACAGCTTGAAAAAGCTGATGATTTAAGATCATGATGTTCTGAGCTCATACTAAGAGCGTAGGCATACGAGGTTGTGTTCCACACTGTGTTGTTATGAAGGTCATATTAATGGAATATGATAGACCTACGAACTACGAAGAAGAGATGGTGGACCTAAGTTCGAGAAATGGCTATGAGTAATTTATGATCCAAAATAAAATCCATATACGATTACCAGGTAATGACTTGGGAGATCTTCTTGATGGCATCTAGGATGTTAATAGTATATGGAATTTTATGAGAGAGTAGACATTGAGAAGGATCGATTTATCGTGAAACAGTTCCGACAGATTCAAAAGTTGACCACATGAGAGTTTGTCTCAAGTGGCAAAGCCTAAATCTATTCTGGGTCGTTTAGCAATCACTATAATTGATAGATGGATAAGGAAACCATGTTTCTTAATAGTGTCATTAAGAAAGAGTTGGTGATCCTGAGGATGCTAAACATGTATGCAAACTTCAGTGGTCCATTCATGGGCTGAAGCAAGCATATCGGAGCTGGAATCTTCACTTTGATAATGTGATCAAAGGATTTTGGAGTTGTCCAAAATACTTGAAGAAACCTACATTTGCAAAGAAGTGAGTGGGAGCAAAGTAGTTTTCCTTGATCTTATATGCGGAAGGCATATTTGAGTGGGAGCTAAGTAGCTTTTCCTTGATCTTATATGCGGAAGGCATATTTGAGTGGGAGTTAGATGTCATTCGTGATTTTGTATGTAACGATATATTGAATGACACAGATCCTCTAGTAGAGCGTAAAGGATTATTTAAGTGATTAAATTTTCTATGAAATGAAGTTAGGAGTATTAGGCATCCGATTTATAATTGTATAGATCGTAAGGGGCTTAATAACATTAAGTCGGAATATTTCATGAGTCAAGATTCTGAAGTGTTTCAGAATAGTACAAGCAAAGAAAGAGGTTCTTGCTTGTATGACTAGGTAAAATATTAAGTTTATCTTGGCATTTTCAGTAATAGCAAATGATGTTCGACATTATCTATGTATCAGACATAGATGCTATCAGACTGAAAGCTCGACTTAGTGTGACCCAAGTTCTTGGTTGAAGAACAGGTTCTAGAGTGATCCTTGTGTGGATCAATGAACAAACGTTAAGTTTATTCTTCAATGTCTATGAGAACTGAAGATATGTTTTCTATTAAAGGGTAAGAGTGGAAAGACAACTTGCCGTAAAGCGGTTACGATGATGCAAGTTATGACACTGACCCATACGACTAGAAATCTCATATAGGAGATGTCCTTTATTTTGAAGATAGACATGGTTAGTTTGCGAAGTCGCATATGAATGCACTGTCGCATAATCTACATAGGTATATAAATATATCGCGACTTCAGAAGTAGCAAGTGTGATTGGACTGAGCAGTTTTCGGGGCGTGTGTGGTCTCCTTAATAGATCTCTTAGACTTTTAAGGCCCATGCTGCGCGAATGTTCGAGTCTCACTCCATCCACTAGGATATATTTCTCCGTCATCGTAAGATACGGGATGATGTCAAACTAGGTGACATAGAAGTGTTGCAAAGCACATATAGGTCTCAATGTGTGAGATCTATTGACTGTATTCCTCTTCCACGAGGGGAGCAGGCACCAAGATGCTATGGGTGTTGAGCTTTTACCAAGTTGTAAACTAGATTAAGTGTTACTCTAGTGCAAGTGGGAGATTGAAGGAATATGCCCTATAGGCACTTAATAAACATAGTTTATTGGCAATATCCCAATTGTTCATTATATGTTTTACACCATGCTATAAATTTATTAAGCGAAAACATTAATACAGGTGTGGTAGATAAAACAACCAGGTCCCTAGTAGCCTCTACTAAGACAAGTTTCATTGCGCGATTGATGATCGAGGTTTTCCGATCATAGGGCATGGCGCCAGTCGGCAATGGAAGTCATATCGTTAGGTGTAACGATGTGATGGACATACCCAGTATTTATAGAACATAGTCATTACGCTTTAAAACCGTGAGATCAACTCTTATTGTTATTCCTGGAAGATACTTTGATTGCACCAAACGTCATATCTTATTTAGTGTGACAATAACGGTGATACTTTTGGGTATCAGAATGGGGTAGTTGAGACGAGGGGTCAACAACGGGATTTGTCAGTCCGCATAGCTGGATAGATACTCTAGGGCCCACTCGGTGAGATTATGTCAAATGAGTTTGCAAACATGTAACTAGGTCACCAGCTGACATAATATCATAGACGAGTAGAAAATAGCGATGTCGGTAACGAGATCATGCTAGGTATGGAGATATCTGAGAATGATGCTCGGACACGCTAAGTATCGCCATGACCAAACGGTTTAAGACTAGACGTCCAAGTTTGATAGATGAAAGTCATTCGTTATATCACAGGGATTAATTTATGGGGTCTAGGCCTACGAGTTAGTCGTTGATCATATAGGTGTCTTGATCGTACCTGTTATTATATCAAACCGCTAGGGTAACACACTTAAGGGGTTTCGACAAGACAACCGGAAAGGAAAGAGGTCACCGGGAACGTCCCGGGAGAGGTCCGATGGAGATCGGGCAGCGACGAAAGAGTTTTCGGAGCTAGAATAAATTATATATAATATGTTTGATATTAATTAGTGTAATTAATATCCAAATATGATTTTATATATTTATTTTCGAATTTATTTAGGCTGATTTCCCTAAATGGGCCTTCTGGTCGAAAGAAGGCCCAAGGGGGGGGGGGATTCCTCAAGGTATTCGGTGGGGGCATAATGGCCGGCCTAGGTGCGCCAAAAGGGGCCCACCAGGTGGCCGGCGCACCATCCTAGCCGCACCTGGCAATGGGGGATAGTCCCACATTGCCTGGCTGGCAAGTTGGCTCCCCCTTGGAAGCCTATATAAGAAGGGGCACCCCTGACCTTTTAATTCACCAATTAATTCCCTAATTCTCTCTCGATCTCGTGATTCCCTTTGTCGGAGTTGCGCCGAGTAGAGAAGGGGGGTCTCTTCCACCATAGCGCGCTGCTGGTGTTCTGGTCCAAGTCTTCTGCTGCTCGTCCTAGACTGGAGCTTCGGAGGTCGTCGTCTCCACCGTATGTGTGTAACGCCCTGCGAGGTGCTGCGCTAGCGGTGCTCGGAGGCCTACTTCCTCCACCCGACCTCGAGGTCATCTTTGTCGCCTTCGTCGCGCCGAGTTCTTCGCGACCTAGAGGTCGGCTACGTCGTCTTCGTCGTCAACGCTTGTGCAGGAGCGTAATCCCCGCTATTCGGTCTACGAGGGTATGTATTCTGATCTCTGCCGTACTTCTATATCTGCATAGTGTAGATCTTGGCTAGTTTAAGGATATCGTTGCTAGGATTTTTTTTGGTTTCTGCACATGATCCCCTTCAGGGTGCTGCCCTTCGTGATCCGGACGACGACTGGCGCGCCATCAACATTCACATCACTCTTTGGTTCATGGCAACCTTGACTGACGATCTCTACCGCCTGGTGGTTGGATCGGACGGCCTGGCCTGCACCACCTGGAACCGTCTGCATCGATTCTTCCTCGACAACTCGGCCTCGTGATATCTGTTCCTCAGTAAGCAGTTTCGCAGCACGCCATGCGGCGATCTTTCGATTGCCACGTATGCAAGCAAACTCCAGTCGATCGCCGACGATCTGGCTGCCATTGGGCGCCCTGTTGATGATCGCGATCTCACCCTTCAGTTCATTGATGGACTTGGTGAACGCTACAAGCTCCAGGCGGAGATCCTCAAGGGCGCTCTTCCCTCCTTCACGGATGCGTGCTCGCGTCTGCAGCTCGCCGAGGTCTCCGACGCCACCAGCAGCGCTTAGGCCTTTGCTGTTCACTACGGTGATCGAGGACAGCCCAACAGCAGTGGCCGTGGAGGAAATCAATACCGCCCCCCTGGAGTCAGCCCCAACTACCGCGGCAAGAACCCTATCCCCGGATTCGTTCACGGGGGTGGGCGTGGCGGTGACCAGCGCGGCAACAACCACGGGTAGAGCTCCCCCGGCGGACACGGTGGGGCCGGCCGTGGCCAGCACTGACCAGCTCGCGGCAACGACCCCGGCGGCCGCAGCGGCGGCTCCTCTTCTCAACAACCCTGGTTAGGGTATTTTGCGCCGCTGGGTGTGCCTTTTCCCGCAGCTCGCCCTGCCTGGATCCCACCCAATGCCACCGGTGTGCTCGGCTCTCGTCCTGGACCACACCACCAAGCCTATGTCGCGGCACCGTCTCAGTACGCCGCTCCAGCGCTGCCTCCAACACCCCACTCCTTCGATCAGAACGCCATGATACATGCCGCCATGAGCTACAACACGCAGCAGCCCGAATGGTTCATGGACTCGGGCGCCTCCTCCCACGTCACTGGTAAGATGGGTAACTTGACTTCCTCTCCTTCCAGTACATGCTATAGGATCTGTTAAAATTTCATCCCTCCCACTACACCTTCAAAATGTCCTAGTTTCCCCTCATATTGTCACAAACTTAATATCTGTGCGTCAATTTACCCGTGATAATCATGTTTCAATTGAATTTGACCATTCGGTTTTTCCGTGAAGGACCTAGCCACCAAGACTCTACTTCTTGGCTGCAATAGTGACGGGGACCTCTACCCATTCTTCGGATCCAAAACAACCACCAATGCCGCCTACTCCATCACCACCGGCGATCTATGGCACCAACGCCTCGGACACCCTAGCTCTGCATCGGTGTCTCATTTACCCTCAGATTTTCTCACATGTAATAAATTTGTCACTCGTCGCTCCCCCACATGTGAAGCGCGTCAGTTCGGACGCCAACCGCGCTTACCATTTCCCACCTCCACCTCCCGTACTTCCGCTGCTTTCCAACTAGTTCATTGTGACTTGTGGACATCACCCGTGCTTAGCTTCTCTGGATACAAATATTATTTAGTTGTCTTAGATGATTTTACGCATTATTCTTGGAATTTTCCTTTGAGAAATAAATCAGATTCTTGTGCCACCATTCAGCGTTTCTTTGCTTTTGTGCTAAACCAATTTAACACTTCTTTAAAATGTCTGCAATGTGATAACAGTGGTGAATTTCTCACAAGTTCCTTGCGTGACTTCTTCTCTACACATGGTGTGTCATTTCGCCTCTCATGCCCCCACAGATCCCCACAAAATGGCAAAGCTGAACGGCTCATTCGCACCACCAACGACATCGTTCGGACACTCCTCCTACACGCCCACCTACCTCCTCCCTTTTGGGCCGAGGCACTTCACACAACCTCACATTTTCTCAACATACGCCCATCACAGACCATTTCTTTCTCCACCCCCACACTACTGCCTATACGGTGTATAGCCATCCTATGATCATTTGCGCGTGTTCGGATGCCTTTGCTATCCTAACCTTTACGCCCCCACAGATCACAAACTTTCACCACGTTCGACTCGTTGTGTATTCATAGGCTTTCCACAAGAACATAAGGGGTATCGCTGTTTTGATTTATCTTCACGTCGCGTAATTGTGTCGCGTCACATTATCTTTGACGAAAATCAGTTTCCCTATTTTTTGCCTAAATCAACAGCCACAGAAGATCCCGTCCAGGCAGCCTCTGACGCGACCCAGCCCACGATACACCACGGGATCCACACCTCAACAACCTCGTCCAACCACCAGCCCACTCCAACCAATCCCATCCCGCCACTAGGGCTGAAAACGGAGCGGATACGGCGAATAGTAGTGAAACCATGTCCGTGACCATATTTTTTTCGGATACGAGTCGAAGCGGATAGTGTGCGGATACGAATACGGAACCGGATCATGTCGGTTACGAATATGGATCGAATTTGGGGCGAATATTGTTCGGGTACGGATATTCATTTTGTCGGATGTGGAACTTAAAATATGACTAACATTTACCAAATAGTATCAACCAACTTACTCCAAATTAAATTTATATATTGTGATAAAGAATATTTTAGTAACTCATACTTATCTTTTCCAAGTGACTACTTAAGTTTGACCTTGAATGGTTTAAGGGTGCCTCCAACAAATGTGATTCACAAACATGGTAATGGCTTGACAAGATTTGTGTGGAGTTATGTAAGTACATAAGTTTTATCTTGCCTAAAACTTGGTCACATGAGATTCGTGGTATTAGTTGTCGGATATTTCCCCGGGTAATCGTCGGATATGACCGTGAAATATGATATATCTTCGAATATGGACGGATATTAGTAAAACCACATCCTTTTCCGTATCCGTGGATTACTATCCGTATCCGTGTCCGTATCCGCCAACTATCCGACCGAATCCGTATTTGCCTTCCGTGAGTCTCTGGTCGGTCGGTCGGAAATAATCCGTACCGTTTTCACCCCTACCCGCCACCTCCCCTACCAGCCCGCGCCGTACCCGACCCACCCCAATCCACCTCGTCTCTCGTGCCCAGTCAAAACAACTCCCGCCCGATCCCCACGCCGACCGCGTCTGTCGCGCCCATGCCGACCGCCTCTGTCGCGCGCACGCCCAGCCCATCTCCTGCCTCATCTGGACCCCACGGGCCCAGCACCGCTGCCTCACCTACCACCCGACCGGTCCAATCCCCAGATACCTCCTCAGCCAATCAACACACACCAAACGTCCCACCTCTGCCACCCCGATCTATTCCGGTAGACGCACCCAATAATCCACACCGAATGATAACTAGAGGGAAATCTGGATATTATATGCCCAAACACAATTTTTCTTTAACCACCACCACCACCTCTAACACAATTTCACCCATCCCCCCACATATAGATCAGCCCTCAAATACCCCAATTGGCACAACGCTAGGCTTGATGAATTTAATGCCCTAATGCGGAACGACACGTGGTCTTTAGTTGCTCGTCCTGCAGGTGTCAATGTGGTGACTGGAAAATGGATATTTCGGCACAAGTTCAACTCAGATGGCTCTCTTGCACGGTACAAGGCAAGTTGGGTGGTTCGTGGATTCACTCAACAACACGGTGTTGATTATGATGAGACCTTCAGTCCAGTGGTGAAGCCAGCCACTATTCGTCTTGTGCTCAGCATTGCTACGTCTCACTCGTGGCCTATTCATCAAATGGATGTCAAGAATGCTTTTCTCCACGGTCATCTCCAAGAAACAGTATACTGTGAGCAGCCCTCGGGTTTCCTTGACTCCACTCATCCCTCACATGTTTGTCGTTTGCAAAAATCACTCTATGGTCTTAAACAAGCGCCTCGCACTTGGTTTCAGCGTTTCACTCATTTTATCACCTCCATTGGTTTTTCGGCCTCCAAGAGTGATTCATCCTTGTTCATTTACAAAAAAGATTACTCCATTGCCTATTTGTTGTTATATGTTGATGACATCATTCTTACCGCCAACACCACCACACTCCTCCAATTTGTTATTGATTATCTCAAAAACGAATTTTCCATGAGTGATCTTGGAGACATCCACCATTTTCTTGGCATAAATGTACATCGGACCAGTGAGGGTCTTTTTCTCTCCCAACAACAATATGCGCTTGAAATTCTTGAGCGTGGCAAAATGCTCAAATGCAACCCCATCTCCACCCCCATTGATACTAGCTCCAAGGTCTCTGCCCTGAATGGCTCTCGGGTTGCTGATCCCACACTTAATAGGAGTTTGGCGGGTGCACTCCAATACCTCACACTCACTAGGCCGGAGTTGGCTTATGCTGTTCAACAAGTGTGTCTATTTATGCATGATCCTCGTTCCTCCCACATGCAGTTGATCAAGCGCATTTTGAGGTATATCCAAGGGACGTCACGCTACGGTTTGCAACTTTACAAAACTCACCACTCAACCTTGTTGCTTATTCGGATGCTGATTGGGCCGGCTGCCCCGATACAAGAAAATCCACCTCTGGCTTTTGTGTGTTTCTTGGTCACAATCTGGTGTCATGGTCGTCTCGCCGGCAACACACAGTCTCTCGATCAAGTGCTGAGGCCGAGTACAGGGCCGTGGCAAATTGCATTGCCAAATCTTGCTGGTTGCGTCAGTTATTGCAAGAACTTCATCATCCTCCAACCAGCGCCACTGTGGTCTACTGTGATAATGTGAGTGCAATGTATCTCTCCTCCAATCCAGTGCAGCACCAACGGACTAAACATGTTGAGATTGATCTCCATTTTGTCCGTGACCGCGTTGCTCTTGGTGAAGCTCGAGTACTCCATGTGCCTACCAGTTCTCAGTTTCGGATATCTTCACAAAGGGACTGCCGACCAGCGTGTTCCAAGATTTCAGGTCCAGCCTGAACGTCACCTCCAGTGTCGTTCCGTCTGCGGGGGGTTGTTGAACAAATGTATTCGTTGCATCTGTTATGTTCTGTAACCTCCTAGCGATAGTGTCCTATAGAATAGGATCGCATGCACTTCGTGCTCTTTCTATCTGTAACTATATATGTAAACCCCGGCATCAGTAATAAAATTAATCAAGTCTTCCAATTCTGTTGCCGCCTCTCTGCCTCACCGTGGACGAGCTCGACACCTCCGTCGACCTCCCCTCCTTCCCTTCCCCGAGGTGATACCCCTCTCCCCATCCTCCCTCCCATATTGAACCACCGCACCTAAGGTGTTTGGTGAAATTCCTGACCGAGTTTTTGTGCTCTATTTGTGCTAAATTCAACCTAAACCGAGTCATGCACCGAATTGAAATGATAATGCTCTGTTTGGTCAAAATTTGGTAATTATAATGCATGCACCGAATTGAAATTTGGTCAAAATTTGCTCATATATTGAAAATGGTGCTCCACGACCATCGTGTTGTGTATGTGAATGTTGCCGGCTTGCAATGCCGCCAACATGATTTGTGCACTGCATGCAGGTACCCCGTAAGACCCTTGAGATTGCCGGAGCGGACCCGTAAGGCCCTTGAGATTGCCGGAACGTTGATTAACTTCCGTTCCGGCAAATTCGGGTACTCCATATGTCCTTTTTTTAAGCAAAGGTTATGCCGAAAGTTTTCGTGAATTTGAGCATGACTTTGCTAAAAAAGGACCTATGGGGGTAATGCATGTCAACCCGGGGTATCTTAGTAATTAATTAAGTATATTTTTTACTTATATTTGTTGTACTAATTAATGTAGTGCAAAAATGGAGCCCGACACTTCTAAGCATATGAGCGTGGAAGAAGCTCGTCTAGAGGCCAACATGACCTTCTGGGAGTTGTCACAGGAGTTGAAGGACGCCACGCAAGAAAATGCTGGTGCTGACGGCCGGGAACAGACCACCACCACTACCGATGGAGATGCTAGTGGCGACCATGGTGACGCCGATACCACAACCGATGCCGGCGAGGACCACAGGGAGGATGGGACGAACCCACCCGCCCTAAAGAAAAAGAAGCCAAGGAGGGATCGGACACCGCAAGCACTTGGCAACGTCACAGACTCCTTCACTGAGGTCTCGCCTAGTGGCCTCCCATTGCAGCCCGAGAGACTTGCCAAAGTATACGCCATGCAACTAGGGTGCATCCTCTGGGAAACCGTGTCGATCAACGCGAGGGACCTCGGGCACATGCGGAATGAGGCTTTGGTCAACATCCTCATCCAGAAGCTTCACCAACGATTCACGTTCCCGCAGCCGCTCAACAAAAAGGTGGAGAGGTTAGCCATCATGAAGATGAGCACCGCCTTGAGCAGCTGGAAATTCAGGGTGAGGAGAAAGATTGAGAAGGGTGAAAGCTGCGAGGAAATAAAAAAACAAAGAACCGACGCTAAACAAGGATGACTTTGACGCATTCAAGTTGTCCTTGAAAGAAGAGGTGTCTATAAAATGGACGGAGTGGGGGAAGAAAATGCAGGACATTAACCTAGGTAACCACCATTTGGGAAGCGGTGGCTACCGAGGAAAACAACCCGTTTGGGACAAGGAGGATGCCGAGGTTCTTCGTAAGGGAATAACGAACCCATGGCACCAAATCACGGACGAGCAGGTACGGAACTTTGTCCAATCCCGCTACTATCTGAACAAATATACGGGGGAATTCATTACAGACGATGACGATGTGAAGAAATTTGAGAAAGTGCTGGTAAGGAATTTAATTTACCCCGTAGGCTAATTTGTCTACATATGCATGAGTTCACCTTAATTTGCTTTGTCTACAAGCTGATAATGAGGTAGGCCCGTCGTCCCAGGATTCAACAGAGCCATGGGACAATACTTTCAATAGGGCGATGGACGTTTGGAAGAAGAGGGACAAGAACTTTCCACCCATGTCAGCTGGCCGTGTCACCGGCTTTGGTACGAGCATGAAGTTCCTCCAGTACTACAACACAGACGGCGGCCAATCGAGAAGGCAGAGGAAGAAGCCGACAAAGGATGACGCGGAGGTTATAGAGCTCAGGAAGAAGGTGGAGACATTGGAGAATGAGAAAGTGGACTCCACCATGGTGAACCAGATGGTGAAGGATAGGATCAATGAGCTCTCCCCCCCTGGTTTGATGGAGGGGTTAGTTGCTTGGAATGCGGCAGGTCGAAAGGGGCCGATACACGTGCCCAGCTACGCCGCCAGCAACTCCAGCCATATAGCGACCCCTCCGGACCAGCTGGTGACCCCGCCGGCCAACACCGCTTTCGAGCCACCGTTTCATACTATGCCAAAGGCGCCCCCTACCGAGGCACATGAGCTCCCCATGCAAACTCCGGCTCCAGACAATAAGACGCCCGCCGCCGGCGCCATTGTATAAACATTAGAGGAGCTCAACGCAATCGACAAGGTAACTAATTAGTTAGTCCACGACATCTTCTATAATTAACTATGCCTTTGATGACTATCATCTCATGATGCCCACCAACATGCATATGTGTTGACTCTCAGGACATGGTTTGCACACTCCTGCATACGATGGGGGCCGACGGCGAGTTGGTGGATGTTGCTAAGGGCACGATCATACAACCAAAGGGTAACCTAATGCACAACCAACGCATGAACCCGACCGTGCTGAGAATCAAGTTGGATGAGGTATTGCCTCAATTTGAACACATAAATCCCCCAATGCAACCTGCGGGAGCCGACGATGATGAGCACATGGTCCTTAGAGCCTGTCTCCAGTGGCTCATGGAATGGCAGAAGAGCCAAATTCGTCTTGGAGGGCTCATACGCACCTCCGGCGCCACCTCAGAGCCGCCACAAAAGGTTAGCCGACCCTCTATCATTCGGCCCTCGGCGAGGCCGCCACATATACCCGTTGTGAACGAGCCGGCGCCACAAGCACCCGTTGCCAGGACCCGGAAGGAAGCGCCGACGGTTGTCGCCACCACAAGCAGACACCAAATACTCATGGGAGCATCTGCACCGCAACAACAAGACAAAGGCAAAGGCGTTGCGCCTCAACTTGAAGACATCAACGAGGATCATCATGATGCTGATATGAATGACGAGGACGTCGATGGCTTCCTCAACACTGGCGCCTTCGATGGTTCGTGCATGCCTGCTTTGGATGAAGAAGAATTCTGCGCCCCCCCCCCCCCCCCCCCCCCGCAGTATGCCTATTCGTCCCACTTCATGCTCGCAGCGCCTAAACTTCCATGGTTTATCTCAAGAAACTCCTCCGGAGGCCGACGATCAAGTTGAACCGGCTAACATTTTCAGCCCTGGCACACTACATAAGTTGATTCACGCTATGCAATCCCCAGAGAAGAAGAAGAAGCCCAGGAAGAGAAGCAAACCAGGTGCCTCTTCAAGCCAACCAACTCCTAAGACTGTCCTGGATGAACGAATGGTTCCACGACGTCGTGATGGCTTGACCCGAATGCATGAAGCTGGTAAAACGATACTGCCTCCGAAGCTGCTCTACGCCGCACAAGGATCGATGCAAGCTTTGCATGATGCTATCTTGACGCTAGAGGGCATGCTTCTTAAACACAAGGACCCATTACCCCGTCTTCACGTGCAAGGTGCAAAGGGCGTGAACTTCGTTGTTGAAGCCCCGACGGATGTATTCTTTATAGCCTTCGAGGACATCTTCAAGCTGTTTCACAGTAGATGGCTGGACTATAACTTGGTCCGTCTATACGCGCTCATTCTGGCGATTAAGAACAAGAGAGAGTCAAACCCGTACGTCGCGGTAGCGGATCCCTACTACATGCGTGACAACCAGCTATGTGAAGGATCAACGACACGGGTCATGGCGAGGGAGTACATCCAAAGCTTCATGTTGAAAAACATGAGCAAGAACAACCATCTTGTGCCTTTCTTTTGCAAGTAAGTACACATCCGCTCCTCAACGTCGTAACTTATGTTTTCCCATAGAGTCGTTCCATTGCTTATCATGAATTTCCTACATTCCCTTTGAATTACGTTAAGTAGTGACCAGTACGCAGTACTCATCGCCGTAAACACGAGGTGGTCCATTGCCACTTATTTAGACTGGGGGAGTTCGGTTATAAAGAAAGGCTACACCCGAATAAAGGGTGTTCTCGATGAGGCTCTCGAGCTCTACGCCAGTAATGGAGGCACCTTCCAAAAGAAGTGTGAATTCTTGAACAAGAACAAGAAGCACAAGTTTAGGCATGTCACCGACTTCCCTTGCATCAAGGAGGCCTCTACCAGCGTGAAGGAGGCGTTCTACGCCATCCATCATCTTAAAGGGTATGTCGAGGAAGCTGAAGCCATGAGGTTTCCATTAGGGCTCCGGAAATGGATTGAAAATGCGGGGGAAATCTCTGATGCTGATCTTAGAGAAGACTTCCATCGCACCCAGATGAAGTTATCACATATCATCCTCCACGATGTCATGGCTACCGAAGGCTGCCTACGCTACCCTAGAGGTAGAATGTATTACAAAACTAGGCCTAGCTAGCTAGATACTGTGCTTGTGCAAGAAGTGTTTATTTTCTTTATTGCACTTATATACATGAATTATTCACACTCTATTTATGTTATTAACTGATACTTACCAATCCATCTCTAGAATTGACTAAGATGGAGATCGAAGAACGTCTAGCATAGTAGCAGGACACGAGGACGTGGACGACGAAAGAACTCTACAAACCGTTCCCGGCGCCGACAAAGAACTAGCTAGGCTACACGTGATCGTGCTCTCCCGCTGATTTCGCTTATGTGTACTCTATTTGATAACTGCTCCATTTGTATCATGACTTATGTAAGATTCAACACTAAGTACTCTTATTACTCTATATATGTATGTACATCTCGGGCTCGAATGAATGTGATATTTCTGTTCTAATTTATATACTGGTTGAATATATATGTCAACTTATAATATATATATAAATCCTGTATATACCTATATTTGTACAGCAGGATTTTTTTCCAAAATTCCTGTTATTTATTCTGTGGCGCATGGCGCGCATGGCTGATTTTTTTGTGGCTCATATAATTCTGTGGCGCACGGAAACCACATGAGGCACTAAAATATTTATGTGGCGCAGCACGAAGGATGCGCTACAGAATTCTGAACATTTATGTGGCGCATCGAGGGGGTGCGTCACAAAAATATATTTTAGTGGCGACCGAGGGGTGCACCACATAAATATATTTTAGTGGCGAGATAACTGTGGCGTACCCCCCATTTTCCTGGATGCGCCACAAATAGTCTTTTTTCCACTAGTGTACGGAACGTCTCCAAACGGTGGTGGACGAGGATGAGCTTGCACAGACAGTGCGCTGGATCAGAAGGAGGAGCTCGGCATCTGGATCGTGTGGATGTCCTCGCCTTCTGAACAAGAGGTAGATCACCAGATTAATTTCTGTTTTTAGTTGTGGTTCTTACATTTTGATATGTAAAAATCTCGCGCTAACTTTACTTTCATTTCATGCTTGAATATGCAATATGAGTTTTTTTATCTCTTCTGTCCCAACTCTTCTCATACCGAAAATTATTTTTGCTTATTAGATCGGTATCTCCTAAAGTGCCTAGGGCGTGTTTGGTAGCCCGTATCTTCCCAGATATTCTCACCCCACCCCAGATTTCGGTGTTTAGTAGCCCGGTTTAGGCACCTAGGCCATGCCAATCGCATACGAAAAAACGTCCTCAGCCAGACTCGCGACAGAAGCTAGAATCAAGCTTCTCACTTCAGCCTGGCCAATGCCATCCCCGAAAGCATTCCCGTGCGTGGGCCCCACATGCGCGTCACGGTGCCAGCGACCAGCCCCGCAAAAATTCGTGGCCATTCTCCCCCGTCCTCCTTCCCTTCTCATGAGTGCCACCACCGTCGCCCAACTTGTGCCGCCATAGAGGAGCGCCGCCGTCGCCACCCAACTCGTGCCGCCGACGGAGGAGAACCACCGACGTCTCCTCGATCCGCCTAGCGCCGCCGAGCTCTCCCAACACCCTACCGTCCTCCCAACAACGAGCTATCCCGCCGACACAGATCTCCCCGCGCCGCCATGAAGCTCCTCAACCACCGCTGCCCAACTCGAGCCCCACGGAGGAGGGCCACTGCCGGCTCCTCACGCCGCCATGGACTACCGCCACCACGACGGCCTCGTTGCACTGCCAAGCGTCGGAGATGCGCTTCCACCACGGAGACGAGCTGCCACCACGATTGGGAAATTTTAGAGGACTTGATTGCTTTTTTATTTCTGGCCAGGGACGTGGACCTATTTCTAATTTCTTTTCCTCGACTCAATTCTCAGCATGTCTCATGGCATACAACCTACCAAACAACATCTCAACCCAGCTTGTCTCAACCCATACGGGCCACCAACAGAGCAGAAAATCTCAGCCCAACCTGACACATATCAACTTGGCTCACTTGAGAATGATTTGATGAGGTGATACATGGTAGGACTAGAAAAAGGGAAGCCTTCCGAAAGGCCGATCTATCGATCGCGCGCACGCGGTCCAGGCACGTGTCGCGCGCCCACGCGTACTGCTCTCTCTCCGTGCGAGAAACGCGTGAAGCCCCCTGGCGACCGATCGTACGAGGCCTGCCTGCACGTACGACCCTGACTGGAGGCCTGCCTGCACGTACGACCCTGACTGGGATGACGTACGAAGGCCCCACGCTACGGTATGTGTGCGCATGCAGTCTACCATATACGTACAGTAGGGAAGAAAAAATAGAATGTACAAAACAACTTAATTTGAAGTACATATATAAAAGAGGTTGTACATGTTTACTACAATTGAGAGTACATAACGTACACAGATTTAGATCAGGTTGTACATATAACCACATAGATTCAGCTTACATGTATCGCTATATAAATTTAGACGTACAACTACATAAACTCACACGTATAACTACAGACATACAACTTCACATAATCAGGTTGTATGTACAATTTTACAGACTCAGCCGTACAACTACGTAGAATCAGGTTGTACGTACAACTACGTAGAATCAGGTTGTACGTACAACCAGAGATTCAGGTTGTACAAACTATACATAACTGGATGTACATAAAAAAGTTCGTCAAAACCTATCAATATTGGATCTAGTTTTGAAGATCTCAACGCGAGGAACTCAAAAGTGAAAATAATTCGAAATTTGGATAAACGGTTCTCAAGATATTTCGTTTTAAAATTTCGTTTTCGAAAAATAAAAGAGAAAACTGCCTCTCCGTATCCAATTTCTTTTCAATCCTTCTCCCCACTTTTATTCTAGAGTTGACACTTGGCGGGCATGTAACAAATCATGGGGACCAAAACAAGAAGAAAATGACACTTGTCATGAGGAGTGTAAGGACCTTTACAAAGGAAAGCTTTTTAAAATAATTTCCGGTGATACAACCTACCAAACATACATTATGTTCTTAGAGGCGTGTTTGAATAGGTTGGCAAAGGAGAAAATTTCAAAAAAAAAAGGTTGGCAAAGGAGAAAGCACCTGGGCCGAATCTTATGACCGGCCCATAGTCAGTTTTTTTTTTGAAATGAGGCCCATTGTCAGTTACCTTAAGGAACAGTCCAGATTCACAGTTAGCACAAGTTCGCACTGAGCTCGATCCAAAATATCGAGCCTCTTCTCGAACAAAAAAGCAAAACAATGGGGACCAAGGCCGACGCCGCCCCCGGCGGCGGCGACGACCTCGCGGCCATGCGCGAGCAGTGCCGGAGCATGGAGGAGGCCATCTCCTTCCGCCGAGAGGCGCAGCTGGGCCTCGTCGGCTCCCTCCAGCAACTCGTCCCGGACCTGGTCCCCTCCCTCGACCGCTCCCTCCGCCTCATCGCGGCTTTCAACGACCGCCCCTTCGTCCCCACCCCGAACCCCAACGCCGGCGACGCCCAGAACACTGGCCAGAAGCCCCACCACCGCCGCGCCATCCCTGACCCAGCCCGCTCCACCCGCTGCAAGACCTCTCCGGGGTCCTCCCCGGCCTCCGCCGCCGCGGGAGGCGCTGCTCCCGGCGGCCTCGACGCGGTACGCACCATGGTCGCTGTCTTTCTCCTTGAGCTCGTCCCCTTCGCCGAGATCGACGCCGCCGTGCTCGCGCGCCGCCTGCAGGCTGAATCCTCGTCAGCCAGTGATGCAGAGCGGGCTGCTCTTACCGATCTGGCGACGGAGCTCGGCGGCTCCGTGCCCGCCGCTGTAGCCCTCGCCCTCCGACGCATAGCTGAGGACAGTGGGGGCGTGCAGATCGAGGAGGCCATGATTGGAGGCAAGCAGATGATGATGGTCTGGGCCATCGACCGGAGCAAGCTCCTCAAAGAGCTACCGGAATCCACTACCTTGTTGCCACCCCAACCTCCACCTATTCCACAGGCAACGTCATCTGAGACCGATACTGCCATTGCTACTGCTATCATACCAAGGCCACTACAGCAGCAGCAGCAGCAGCCGGATATGTGGGCACACTCAATGCCAAGGATGTTCCCACCGCCCAGGATGCCGGGGATGCAGAGGATGCATCCAGGGTTGATGCCACTTCAGCGGCCGTTCATGACGCCAAGCGGAGTTATACCAATGGGTGGGGGCCTGGGACCTAGTCCTACCCAGCAGAACCAGAGGACCGAGGAGGAGGACCTGAAGGACCTTGAGGTGCTGCTGAGTAAGAAGACTTATAAGGAGAAGCAGAACACGAAAACTGGTGAGGAGCTGCTGGATCTCATTCACCGGCCCACAGCAAAGGAGACCGCTGTCGCAGCAAAGGTTTGTTTCCATTCAACCTCCATCTCCAATGTAACTCCTAGGCCTAGGTGAGATATTTCCCTCCTATGTGGTATGTGCTGTTGTTCTGTGTAGTTTGAGATGACTAAGAAGTCATGGGCGGAGCATGGCCCAAAATCAAGAGGTGGATTGATTTGTTAATGCTAAGCAACAATATGCAAGTATTAAACCTATGGAATAGTTTCGGTAGAATTTATAACCAGGCAATCATTAGAGACTGGCAAACATATCTAATATGTTCACAAATATCATACCGAGTCATCAAAGAGAACGGGAAAGCTAGGAAGAACTCATAATAATGACTTGTGTAGTCGTTTACATTGGGGATGAGGGAATATGACTAGAAGACAGTAGAGAATTGAGACTTTTGTGTGCTAAGACATTAGGCAGCACAAGTATTAATTGCTGCATTAGATATTTTCAGCATGATCTTTCCGAGTTCCTGTTGTCTTTGCAAAACCAACATTAGAGTTTACAAATTAAGTTGTTTTATGAGTCACACTGAATGATTTGGTCTGGTTTACATCTTTGGTTTTCTGATGTTTGATTATCATCTATTTTAATTTTCTACTAACCTTTGTTTTGTATCTGGCAGTTCAAAACAAAAGGTGGTTCCCAACTGAAGGAGTACTGCACCAATTTAACTAAAGAAGATTGCAGACGCCAATCTGGTTCCTTCGTTTCCTGTGCTAAGGTAATGTTATTACACTCATTTTTCCTACTCAATGTTTACGTCCTGAGATATTTTTTCCTGAACCTACATGGTGTGTAACTGCCATTCAGATTTCAAACTGGTTCTTTTAAGCAAATATATATCTGATATATGCTATGCAATACTTTCTTACATTTGTCAGGTTCTAATTTTTCTAATGCATAAGGTGCTAAGCAACAAATATTTTTCTTGTAAGATAGAATTAATCTGATTTGTGAACAAATTATCTGAAATTTATGAAACTGAACTAGAGTTGGTATATAATCATAGTTGCCATTCATTGCTCCAAATCCGTGTCAGGATTCAAGGACAATTCTTTCTTCAATTTCTTAATAATGATTTGGAGAAGCAAGTAAGTTAAATAGTTATTTTTCAACACATTTCTATGAACTGGAAAATAATATCACTGTTAAATATTTGTTGAGTTGAGAGTTGCCAATATAATACTATATGATTTCCTAAGATCTTCATATAAGTTTTCTTGATACTATGCTTGAACACTTCACTAGTCCACTGCACTTGTTTTAGCTATTAAAGTTTATCAGTGTCCAACTTTTTCTTTCATTCGGAGCAGGTTCATTTTCGGCGTATTATTGCTCCACATACTGATACAAATCTAGGAGATTGCTCTTTTCTGGACACTTGCCGTCACACTAAGGTTGGCCAAAGAGGCATAAACCCTTTTCTATTAATATACTCCCATACACCTATTTGCTTATCTTACATGTTTCCTCTGTAGACTTGCAAGTATGTCCACTATGAGCTTGATCAAACACCAGATATAGCTCCAATGATGGCTGGCGCCCTTGCTCCACCTAAGCAAATTAAGTCCCATAGAGCTGAATATTGTTCAGAAATAGAGCTTGGAGAATCACAATGGATAAACTGTGACATTCGGAATTTCAGAATGGACATCTTAGGACAATTTGGGGTAATTATGGCTGACCCCCCGTGGGATATTCATATGGAACTGCCATATGGCACAATGGCTGATGATGAAATGAGGACTCTTAATGTTCCTGCTTTACAAACAGATGGTTTGATTTTCTTATGGGTCACTGGTCGTGCAATGGAACTTGGTCGGGAGTGGTAAGTTGTCAAACTTTTAACTATTCTTCAGAAAAATTGCTAGGGAAGTTTGTTCCATACTTGTAACTCTACCGAATACCGATGATAGTTGCCAAAACTGGTATTCTGCATTTTATATATTGTCTGTATACTTCAATGCCCACTATGCAGGGTGCCATGCTATTTATTTATTTTATGGCGAGTTTTAGTTCTGTGTGTATGAGGGAAACCAGTTGTTCAAACTGATCCACTTGTACCTCTTTTTATTCTTCAGTTTGGAGCTCTGGGGATACAAACGCGTCGAAGAAATTATTTGGGTGAAGACCAATCAACTTCAACGCATTATTCGAACTGGCCGCACTGGCCATTGGTTGAATCACAGTAAAGAGCATTGTCTTGTTGGAATAAAAGGGAGTCCCTTGGTGAACAGAAATATAGACACTGACGTTATTGTTGCTGAAGTGCGTGAAACAAGCAGAAAACCTGATGAGGTAATACATCCCCTTCAATGGTTCACACTAGCGGGTTCAGAACAAGTGATGCCTCTTTAAGTTGTTCTGTGTGAGCACTGCTTGCTTGTTTTTCTACCTAGGGTTCCATACACAGATTTGCATCTCCTATAGTAATAGGAATCACAGAGCTGAAAACCTGTAGATTTTATTTTCTTTCCATAGTTTTCATTTCAAAGAACACTGCTTCAAGTCTGTTTTGCTGTGCAGATGTACGCCATGCTAGAAAGGATAAGCCCAAGGACAAGGAAGCTCGAACTGTTTGCAAGGATGCATAATACGCAATCTGGGTGCGCACTAGCTATTTGTCCCTCTCCCCTCCCGTAGTTCTATTGTGTGCTTTTGATGTCACATACTTACCTTTTTTTTGTTCAGATGGCTTTCTCTGGGTAACCAGGTAAGTGGAACAAGGCTTGTGGATGAAGGGTTGAGGGCAAGGTACAAAGCTGCTTATCCAGATTTCGAAGTGCAGCCGCCGTCACCTCCCAGAGCAAGTGCTCCTACGGATGTTGATCAAAGTACTCCATCACAGAAGCCTGTTGTGTCGGATGCTGAGCGTCCTACCTGATGTTGGCACCTTGGTTAGGCGTTCAGGAATCATCTTGCAAAGATCTACTGTTGTTTGACTAGGTTTTGTCACTTGTTATCTTTGTAGTGCTGTAGTTGTAGAATTAGGGGATGGGTGATGAAAGAGCAAGTGTAAGGCTTCACCTATATATTTGTCAGTAAGCTTACCCATGTGGCCGTGAACGCCTATCAATGTACTATACTTCAATTTGTCAGTTCATATAGAGTGACCAAATGTCTGATGATTCAGTTTTTTTGTTTGCCTTGTGTTCATCGAGAAGATCATTTTATGTTCACTGAGGGGTGGACGTTGCAGAGACTATACGCTAATTATTTTACCTAGAGATTATATGTAAGTAATCCGTATATTTTTTGAGAATTTTACACGTAATCCCACGTGATATGTGAGCTGCAAAAAAAAATTACCCAGGTGATCCATGCAAAAAAAAATTACCCTGGTGATTTCATGCAAAAAGATACCATGCAAAAAACTAGGCTTTGTCACTTGTTATCTTTGTAGTGCTGTAGTTGTAGAATTAGGGGATGGGTGATGAAAGAGCAAGTGTAAGGCTTCACCTATATATTTGTCAGTAAGCTTACCCATGTGGCCGTGAACGCCTATCAATGTACTATACTTCAATTTGTCAGTTCATATAGAGTGACCAAATGTCTGATGATTCAGTTTTTTTGTTTGCCTTGTGTTCATCGAGAAGATCATTTTATGTTCACTGAGGGGTGGACGTTGCAGAGACTATACGCTAATTATTTTACCTAGAGATTATATGTAAGTAATCCGTATATTTTTTGAGAATTTTACACGTAATCCCACGTGATATGTGAGCTGCAAAAAAAAATTACCCAGGTGATCCATGCAAAAAAAAATTACCCTGGTGATTTCATGCAAAAAGATACCATGCAAAAAACTAGGCTTTGTCACTTGTTATCTTTGTAGTGCTGTAGTTGTAGAATTAGGGGATGGGTGATGAAAGAGCAAGTGTAAGGCTTCACCTATATATTTGTCAGTAAGCTTACCCATGTGGCCGTGAACGCCTATCAATGTACTATACTTCAATTTGTCAGTTCATATAGAGTGACCAAATGTCTGATGATTCAGTTTTTTTGTTTGCCTTGTGTTCATCGAGAAGATCATTTTATGTTCACTGAGGGGTGGACGTTGCAGAGACTATACGCTAATTATTTTACCTAGAGATTATATGTAAGTAATCCGTATATTTTTTGAGAATTTTACACGTAATCCCACGTGATATGTGAGCTGCAAAAAAAAATTACCCAGGTGATCCATGCAAAAAAAAATTACCCTGGTGATTTCATGCAAAAAGATACCATGCAAAAAACAAAGATTTCATGCAAAACAAAAAAATAACGTTACCCAGGTGATGGACGGGGACAAAATCTATGGGCCTGAACGACATTAGTTGAATTCCAGTGCCGTCACGCTCGGCCCATACCTAATGGGCTCGAAACACACTCCTCTCTTGTCGTCAGTCATAGGGTTTTAGCAGGGATCTCAGCCGCCGGCGACTGTGGGAAGCGACAGGCAGAAGCGGCAGGCGGCGATGGACTTCTGCCCGGCGTGCGGGATGCTGTTGCAGATTCAGCCAGCCACCGGCGGCCACCGCCTGCGCCTCTTCTGCCCCGTCTGCCCTTACGTCTGCCCCATAAAAAACAAGGTCTTGCCCTTGCTTTTCCGCCCCCTTTGCGCCTGCTTGTTTGTAGTGTGTGACGCCCCGCTTGGTGCAGATCGTGAAGAAGGCGAGGCTGGCCAAGAGGGAGGTGGAGTCCACGGAATCTGCCCCCAAGACTGAGGATCAGCCCAAGGATCCTGCCCCCAAGGCCGAGGATCAGCCCATGGATCCTGCCCCCAAGACCGAGGGTGAGCTCTTCACCCTTTTGCTTATAGCTATTGGATCGATTGTTCTCTCTGCTCTCTATTTCAACTTTGTGCGTAAGTAGGGATTGTAAACTGTTATTGCAATTCTCCTTATTCAGAAGTTTTATGCAAACAGTTTCTTACAGAAATTTAGCATTCAGCGAAAATATTGCTGTTCCTTTTTGTTGCAAACTCGTTGCTCATTTTTGCACCGGTAAAGTATTTTTTTTCTTCCTACTCCCTCTGTTCCGTAATATAAGATGTTCTAGGTGTAACCATGTTGTGTAGATTCGGATCAAAATAAACAACATGTACACTAAAACATGTCTAGCTATATTTGTACACATATGAATGTGAAAAATGGCTAAAACATCTTATATTGTTGAATGGAGGGAGTATTTCAATGAATTGTATTCGACTGAATAAATTTCCAAACGTTCAGCGGAGTTGTTTTATTATGCAAATGTGGCTTAGGATTCTTAATACATTTCACACAGTTATTCACACACTTGCTTATTTGGAAGGATGATCCTTGCTTACCACTTACCACCCCATGCCTCTTGCCCCCATGTCTCTCCAAACATGCTTTCGTCCCACTATATCAGTCACACCGATACAACACTTCGAATTAAATGAAATGCTGGGGCAGCAGCACAAACATGCCCAAAGAGAAAATGAATGAAGACAAGCGTCCCGTACCAAGCAGCACCTTCGAGAAGAAAGCACCGACCACGACATTGCTGCCCGGACCACCGGTCCTAGGGTTTCCCCTGGCACACAAAATACAGTGGACAGGGGATTCCCGTGACGCCCTTGAGAAAGGAAAGGTGCCACTCGAAAGAGGCAGCCGGCCGCGCCGGACCAGGACCTCCCGAAGAGCACCGCCGCCAAGGAGGAGAGGTTCGACCGGGTTTATTTTCAAGAAGATCTTCTGGATACACTCAGTCTGCCCCCATGGCTCGCTCAATTCTTGACTTGTTTCTAAAACAGTTGGTTTTGTTGTGGGTTACCTGATTTGGGATCAAACTCCCAAGCTGCAAGTCTAGGTCATTAAACTTCTTAAAGTGTTACTCTCTAGGCTGATAGTATGTCAATTGTCATTCCTTCTGTCTAGTACACTCCCTCCAGTCCATAATATAAGATGTTTTAGCCTTTTTCCACATTCACATGTGCATACATGTACTCCCTCCGTTCTGAATTAATTGACTCAGATTTAGTTCAAGTTGTACTAAATATGAGTCAATTAATTCAGAACGGAGGGAGTATTTAATGTATGTGTGAATCTAGATAACATGCACAATACCTACAACCTCTTGTACTGTAAAATGGAGGGAGTATAATTTGCACTCCCTGGCAAGGCCACTCAAACAAATTGGTGTGGCAAACGAACTCTGTTCTCCCTGTTACTAGCTGAAATGTGTGCAAGTCATTAAACTATAGAAAACCACACTACTGGTCCTCTTCAAGTAGACCACTGTACTCGCAAATTGCACAGATCACTGAACTATAATGTGGGTGCTACACTGCTACTACCTTGTCAGTTGCTACTAAGGTAGCGGCACAATGTAAGATCATGCACGTGATGACTTGTTTTAATTCCTTGTCTCTCGTTTTTGACTATGATCTTTGATAGGTTTTTTTTGTAAACATCTCCACCAGTTTATTAGATTGAGCAGTATGGAGTACTTTTCTGTGTAACCACTGTCTTAATACACAGATGATGGTTTTTTTCTTTTTCAGGTACATGACTAAAATTCAACAATGGGGAAGCTTCGAATTCGATGAGGATAATATGTACAATTGTTTTGAAACTTAAAAGTATGTAGACATGCAGATTTGTAAAACTTCTGGTAATTAAATTATGTTGCGGTACAGAACTTGTCAAAAACCAGCAATCCTTGGCAAAATACTGATATGTTACATCTGACGGCAATGGATGTAGGTGCTCATTTGGTTCATGGAATTCTTGTGGAACTGCCGACAAGAAATGTGTGAGACTTGGGGCTTGGCTTTGTGTTTGTCTTGCATCCAGAAACTTAATGGGTTTGCGAGAATTGTTCTGCAACCCGAAACTAGTACTACCTCAGTTTCGAATTATAAGATGTTTTATGTTTTTATGAATCGCATGAATATAGATGTGATTCAGTGTGTAACTCATTTCAACTGGTATGAAGTACACATTGAAATATCTAAAGCATATTATAATTTGGTCCAGAGTGAGTATCAATTTTATTATCTTACACAAATGCAATGATTAAACATACTCCCTCTGTCCGCTTTTACCCTGCGTTCTAGTTTTTCACAGATTTTCCCCTTTACCCTGCGTTCTGGCTTTGCTTCCCCACTTTGCCCCCAACAACCAGCCCGCATGGAATTAATTAGGCTGCCGCGCATGCACCTCGTCTTCCACCCGTTCCCTCGTCTTCCCTCCGCCTTCCTTTTATACGAACCGTCCAGCACTCGAACACTCCAACGGATCTTCTTCACTGTATACGCTTGAGTTCCCCGGTGACTTGATGAAGGACGGCAAGGACAGCGCGCCGCCGCCGTGCATGGTTGAGCAAGAAGCTGCCGTCGACGAGCCGGACGATGATGTCGCCTCGGATGGCTGGCAGTATTGTTTGCGAGTCAGGAACCGGAGCGTCTTCCCGAGGAGTCCGACGAGGAGCTGTGCCTCGTCCACGGCGGCGAAGCATGCGTGAAGCCTGTGGAGGATCAGAGCGAGTACGCGCAAGGTAAGCATGCTGCTCATATGCTTACTCGTATGCATGCATCGTTTATGCATGGCCACTTCTCATGCATGCATGATTATCTCGCACGAATGCATCGTTTGTGCATGTCCACTGAAGTTCATGGTTTCGGATGCAGTAGACACGGGTGGCAGCAGCTCTGTGATCGCTCCGGACTCACTGCTGAACGAGTATGTGCCTGACTCGTTTGAGGACACCGGTGGCAGCAGCTACGTGATTGCTCCGGACTCACTACCGGGCGACGCCATGGCTCAATATGTGCCCGACTCTGTTGATGACTCAATGCCAGACTCTCCGCCACAGGACGATATCGACGATGAGACCATGGTTTCGGTAATCATGCCGATGTACGACATCTATTTGCCGCAGTATAGAGAGATCTATGAGAGAATGAAGAAGGCAAAATTAAGCCATGATGAGTGATCTAGTTTACCAAGTGACCGAAGTTGTTTCATGTTGTCGATGTTGCTACATTAGCTTGAGTTTACTTGAAAACATGAAAGTTCAACAAAAATTATACATTGAGTAGAAACTCTCTAAGCCTCGTCTACAATCTTGAAAACATGAAAGTTCAACAAAAATTATACATTGAGTAGAAACTCTCTAGCCTCGTCTACAATCAACCGATCGCACTCTAACCTAATTGGCAAGATCCCAAGTCTTTGCAATGCTAGTTTTCTCATGTGAGGCACCTTGTAGTGTCGACTTCCCTTTAACCTTAAAATCTCCCGCATGCAAGATTGTAGAGTGAGGAAGATCCTGTTGGTTCTCTCGGACGGGTACTCCTCATATGCTTGGAATACCTTCATCACAATTTCATCAATTGATCCTGGAAATAACTTGTGAAACAATGACTGTAAAGCTGCAAAAAACCCCAAGTCAAGGATATTTAGATCAGGTGAATTCGGAGGTTTTTTTTGGAGTTAGTTGATGAAATACTCCATGAAAACAGTTTACACGAGCACAATTCCATGAAAACTTACTTTGCTCAGTTTGATCGTCGCCTTGGCCGGAACCACCACCGTTGCCGTTTACATCACCGTCCATGCCGTGGCCATGCTCGCCATGGGTGCCATGCTCGCCATTGCCATGTGCATTCTCCTCGTTACCTCCTGCATCCAAAGCAATGATGTTGAGTGGGCACAGATAAAGAACGCATGCAGTACAAAATGAAAACGATGAAACAGAGTTACCTTGCTCGTGCTCGCTCTGGTCACCCGACGTGCCGCCATGCGCATGATCACCTTCGTCATTTAGGTTGAAGTCCAACAGAGCGCGGCCTCTCCCGGCCAGTCTCCCTCGCCCGCGCCCGGCCGGGTTCCGTCCGCCGATCGCTCTCCCATTCAAGCCTCCTCGATCGTTCCAGCGAGTGATACCCGATCTGCCACGTCCAGCAAGGCCCAGTGTCCCTCGTCCACTGCCCCGTGTGAGTTCGGCGTCACCTCCGCCATCACCTTCGCTCCCAGCCGAGCCTCGTCCAGTGCCTCCACCGAGCACTGCGCCACGGCCAGCTCTGCGTCGAGCGGCAAGGCCTCTTCCAGCAGTGCGGCGGCCAGTGAGTCCAAGTCGAGTGCGCCCTCTTCCGACGGCGCTTCCTCCAGCTGCGTCCGGATCGATGTCATGGTCTGGCTCATTCGGTTCGTCTAGCAATATGAAAGAATCGTCATTTTCGGTGAATTCAGTGGAACAAACGAGATTCACCCAAGTAAACATGAACTTACCCTCATCGCTCTCTTCAAAAACGTAGACGTAGCTCATGTCGGACACATCACCGGTGTACTCTTCGTCGATGTCTTCCCAGTTGATCTGCTGGTTGAGGTCTAGGTGGATGCGTTCATTGGCATCCATGGTGGAGAAGAGAAGAGGGAGGGATAGATGGCCATGATGCCATAGCTCTGGGACAGTTTATAAAGGGGAGTAGAGGAGCAAACTTCAAACTGAAAAATTGGCGCTGGAAATTTAGAAGAAAATGACGCTTCAAGTTTCTGAAAATCTGCAACACTCGAAAGTTTTAGTTTCACCGTTTTGCCGGGAGAAAAAATGGCGCGCGCGGATGCTTTTTGGCGGGTAGGAAATGCACCGGAGGAGATGAAAAAGCTAGCTTTGCTATGCATTCATTAACGCTGGAGACGAAGAAGCCGGGACATGATTAACCAATGCATGCATGGATTGTGCGGCGGGATGCTAAATGCATGCAACGGTGAGTACGTTGGCGTGGGATTGCACTGGGGCTATTTTAGTCCATCTTGTACAGAATTTAGACGCTTCAAACCTCTCCTTGGTATCCGGGAAACACCCAGAACGCAGGGTAAAAGCGGACAGAGGGAGTATAAGAATTTGGTATATGGGGAGTATTATTTTTGTCGGGTTGAGCTGCTAAGAGCATGTCTATCAGTAGCCGAAAAAGCCGTGGAACTTAAGAGTAACGCTTTTTAATTTGTTTTTGCATCGAAGGACCGTGTGGCCAGCCAGCGGACACGACAAAAGCATCCAGCTAGTACATGTACAATTGAGAACTTGTCTCTAGCAAGATGGTTAGGAGGATGGTTATATTCCCAGCCCACCAGAGTTCAAACCCTACGTTTGACGCTGGTGTTTCTCCTTTAGGCGGAATATTCTTTCAGTGGGAGGCGACGTTCCCGTCGATAGCGAGGCTGTCGTGGTATCGGCATAATTGATAGGAGACGGGGGTCCTCTAGCCTACGTATGGATTGTGGGGAAGAAGGTTGGTGTCGAGGACGGGACTGAACACGGCGAGTTTACCCAGCTTCGGATCCCACGGCGGTGGTGAGATCCTACGTGCTGCTATAATTCACTATGAGGCAATAGCCGTGAACAGGTTACAATGTGTATGATGCCTATTGAAGCGTCTGCCCTAAAGGCTCCCTGGTGGCCGGCTTATATAGGCGGCCAGACCCCAGGGTACAAGGTAAGTACTTGTCCGGCAAGTAAACAGAGTCTTAGACCTAGCCGGCTTAGTTGCCGCCTTCCGTCTTGGGCTTGGTGGCTTGATGGGCTTCGGCCTTCCGCCTTCCTTGGACCATCCGCCTACTTCCTTGTACGTCAGCTATCTGGGCCGCCCGGCAGGCTTCGGCCTTACCACCCTTGGGCCACCCTGGACTAGCCGGATTGATCCATGTTGGTTATACCCCTAGTTGATATATCCCCAACATTAGCCCCCAGAAAGGTTGAAGTTCTCCAGGCGCCGACTTCTTCTTGATTCTTCATCTGCCAAAGTTGACGGCTGCAGGACTTGAACCATTCTGAAAATCAACGAGGCATGCGTGTCTTGACATTGACATGTGGCCGCCTTTATCCATCATGGGAAAAGACGGGTACTCGGCAATTTTGCCGAGCATTCTTCTTGACGGTTTCCACCTAGCCAGCTCACGATAGTTTGAAAACAGTCTAGGCGGGAATCTCGCCATGATCACAAATTGCGGGAAAAGAGGAGGCGTGGAGATCGTGCAATCGTGTGCTGCAACGGATGCTAGACACGTGTCCGACTAAAAACACCGTTGCACAGGGAGCAACGCCTGGCCCTATAAATAGGTAGCCAAACGGTCCATTTTCACCACCCTGCCTTTGCTCTCCGTGCCCTCTTGCCCTTTCCACTTCTCCGCTTCCTGCTTCCGAGCGAGCTCCGGCGAACTCCTCTCCTCCGGCGACCTCTCCGCGCGGCGATGTCCACCGGTCAGACTCTTTCCACGGCGTCGAGCGGTCCGGCGACGGCGATGGGCGGCGCGATAACTCGTCCCGCGACGGCGGCGACGGGCAATGTCGCCCCCCAGACTTCCACCGCGCGCGCGCCAGCGGCGGGTCCTTCGGCTCCTCCACCAACCACCACGGCGATGACGACGGCGGGCGCCCCCGTCGACGAGGAAGAGGAAGCGGCGGACCTCGGGTCCCGCTACTGGCTACCTTCCATAGTCGACGAAGACGCCCTCCAAGATTTGGAGGCCGTCGGCTACCTCCCCACTCGGGAAGATTGCCGGTGGAGGGCCGCCTATGGAGACGTCATCCCGGCCCCGAGAGCCGGGGAGCGGGTAATCCTAACCTGCCATTTAGTTAGGGGAATGGCGCTTCCGCCTTCCGCCTTCTTTAGCGAGGTTCTAGATCACTATGGGCTCCAACCCCACAATATAGCACCCAATAGCATATTAGTCCTAGCCGGCTTCACAGCTCTGTTCGAAGGCTACCTAGGTATTAGGCCTAGTTTAGACTTCTTCAGATATTGCTTCCGTTGCCGGGGACAGACGGTGTCGGACGGCGGGCTGGCAACCTGCGGCAGCGTCACCTTCAACTGCCGCCAGGGCCGCCAATGGTATCCTAAGATACCATACCTTGAGTCCGTCAAGGGCTGGACCTCCACATTCTTCTACTGCCAAGATATGGCAGCTCCGGGCCGCCAAGTCGGCATCCCGGAATTCGTCAACGCGCCACCTATGCCTCGGCCATGTTGGGACGAGGCGGTGCCCAAGTTGACGGAGGAACTCCGCCTTATTCAAAGGCGGATTGAATTCCTCACGCGGACGATGGCTCCCCCTCTGCTGGATGGGGTCGACACCGTCATCTGCTGGCTCGGCCGGCTGATCCTCCCCCTGCGGTACAGCCCGCACAAAATGTGTCAGTATTCGCCTACTGACACGGCCTCTCTCCGCGTGAGCGAAGAGATGTTGCCGGTTGCCGACCTGGCGTTCCGGCTCCGCAGCCTCGTCAAGGCGGGGCTGGTGAAGGCGGTGGAGGGCGTGCCCATGCACACCCACGACAACCCTCCCCTCGAGGTAAATATCTTCTTCCTTGCCCCTTCTTTGATAGCTTCGCCGGCTAAAATTGAGCTCTATTAAGCTTGTCTTCTTTTTCAGCTCTCCGCCTTGGGGGAGGACGACCTGGCTCCCGACTTCTACGAGTCGGAAGCCGGGAAGACGAAGAAGCGCAAGGCATCCGGCGCCGCTTCCTCCACGGTGAATGCCGAGAGGAAGAAACGGATCGCATCGGCTACCGAGCCAGCTCTCGCCAACCTTGGCGAGAATGCGGGGATTAATATCCCCCGAAGGTACTCAATTTTGCCTTTAATAGACGACAAACCTCTTTAATACTGTCACCCAATTGATTGTGCTTGCTTTTTGATGACAGGGAAAGGGTCGCAACTTCCCGGTTGACGACCAGGCTTCTTGGCAAGGGTAAGCGGCCACAAGGCAGCTCGTCGGCTACCGTGCCGCCAACTCCTCAGCTCCAAGCCGGCAGCTTTATGGGCGACGCTCGTCGTCAGCCCCCGGCTCCGGCTTCTAGCGCTCCGCCAAGGGCCTCTTCCACCGACCGCGCGCCCAAGACTCCCCTACTGCTGGCTGAGGCTACGGCCGATGAAGCCGCTCAATCGCGCGCCGCCAATGAAGGGTTGCTGGAGTCGACTGCCGGCGGGTCTCGGCAGCCCCGACTGCGGGCGGCGGCAAGGTCAGGGACCCTTGGTCCACCTTTAAGGAGGCCAAGGAGTCAACTTTGGCTTTCGCCAACTTCGCCTCGCAGGCCTTCGCCGACTTGGAGGGCGACCTATCTGTAAGTTTTTACCACTCCGGCATATACATAGCCTTTCCCCCGAGCACTTAGATGGCAAGTCAAAAATAAAAGAAATTTTGACTGCCGGCTTAGTGGTTATTCGACAATATGTTTTATGCCTTTGTTTTGTCCTGCAGGGCCTTGTGTCCGCCAACGTCGAGCTTGTCTCCTCCCGAGTCAAGATAAACCGGCGCTGCCGCGACCTGAAGAAGGAGTGCGAGGCTAAGGACCTGCGGATTGCCGAGTTGGAGGCGGCCCGCAAAAAAGATGAAGGTAGGGTTAATCCTCTTCGCCTTCAGCTATACTTTCTACTTATGTTGCCGTCAATCATTTAGTTAGCGAATCCATATTTGTAGAACTGCTAGACCACGCCCAGGATATGCTGAAGGCGTCCACTGATATGCAAGCTCTTATGAATGAAGCTTCTGATTTGGCGGCCGCCAACTTGGAGTTGAAGGAGGCTCACCAGAAGGAGATGGAGGCCCAGCAACTCAAATTTGCGCAGGAATCTAGCCAGCTCACTGGTGAGCTGGAAAGCCTGCGCAATAAGTTGGCGGAGGCGGAGAAGACGGCTGCCGAGGAAATCTCCAAGCAGACTTCTCGCGCCCAAACTGCGGAGGATGCGCTGGCGACTCATATGATTGAGTTGTCCGCTTTCCATAACTCGGCCCTTGGTAATTTCTTACTCCTTATTTGATGTTGCCATTTTGCTTTAGCCTGAGCCAGACTAATGGCTTCATTTTTGATTCAGTTCCCGTCGGTTTAGGCGATGACAAGGTTGTCAGCCCCCGCCTGGATCGCCTTGCGCGTCTAGGCGACCTGATCACCGAGACTTTGGCGGCGTCCAAGCGGTTTGCCGCCAAGTTCTTCACCTCCTCCGGCAGCCAGAAACCGACCGAGTTCAGCGACGTGCCCGCTATCTTGGAGCAGGCGACCAAACTGCACAAGAGCTCGCTGAAGTCGGCGGCGCGGGGTGGTGCCAAGACCGCACTTGGGTTATTCATGGCGCACTACCCCGAGGCGGAGATAGAAGCCGTCACTGAAGGCATGCCGTCAACATATGAAGACGGCAGCGAGGTTGAGCCGGCCGCTGTTCTGGACAGCGTTTCCGGCTACGCCACGCGTGTTGCCGATATGGTCGACACTTCAATCTTCTATCGGCGCCATCCTGTGCCTGGCGGAGAGGGAGCTGGAGCTGCCGGCGCGGCCGAGGCGGAGGGGAGTGATAGTTCCGGGGCTGAAGTTGTCAGCCCCCAAGCCTGATGTAGACGCTCCCCCGAGCCATATCTTTTCTGTCCTTGCCTGCTATTAGCCTTACTTGTCGGCCCCTGAAACAATGCAACATTGACTTGTAATATTTGTATATACTTTTGTTGCTGCTTTGTTAGGCGGAAACTAGCTGACAAGTTTTATTTTGTCTTTATTTATATGGCCCGCCTTAATTTTACCCTAACTTATATGTTTGACTTTTTGTATGTTGACGAAACCTCAGCCGGTAACTTTAACTGAAACAACCAGGGCTAAACCATGCGTTTAGAATCAGAGACCAAAGCCAACATGTTGGTGTCAAAGACATACTACTAGGCGAACCACATATAAGTAATCAGAGGTAAAGGAATTAGGCGGCGCAAAAAAGTTTATTTTTGCTTTGGGTTGGCTCGAAAGCTGCAAGTATCTACCAGTTTGAACCTTTGCACGGAGCTAGAAAATAGGTAACTTAGATACATAGGGGAAATATGATTGCAAGAAAGGACAAAAGATGGCATGCTTCTCAACACAGATGAGGAACCATAGACTTTTATTTCATAATCATATTTAACTTATTATAATTATAAATTGCTAAGTGTAGAAAGGACGTAGTTGCTCAATATTCCAAGGCCGTCTTGTTTGCTCGAACGGATCGTCAATGCCTTTTTTGCGCTTGGTTCCCCTTTTTCCTGCCGCCTTCTTGCGCATTTTCTTTTCGTCTTCGTCGCGGATGTCGGCCAGGTAGTAGGAACCATTGAGCAGCGCCTTTGTGACTATAAACGGTCCTTCCCATGGCGGGGATAACTTGTGCAAGCCTTTTCTGTCTTGAATTAGACGGAGAACCAGGTCACCTGTTCTGAAGCTTCGCTTCCGCACTCTCCGGCTATAATAGCGGCGAAGTTGTTGCTGGTACAAGGCGGAGCGATGGAGAGCGACGTCTCTTTCTTCGTCCAGCAGGTCTAGGCTATCCTGTCTTGCACCTTCTACGTCTTGCTCGATGTAGGCTTGAACTCTTGGGGAATCGTACTTCATGTCGGTAGGTAGCACTGCCTCCGCGCCATATACTAAGAAGAAAGGAGTGTAGCTGGTAGACCTGTTTGGCGTTGTGCGCAAACTCCATAATACCGACTGTAACTCATCTGCCCAAGCGCCGGCTGCCCTGTGTAATGGAGCTTCGAGACGAGGTTTAAGTCCTGTTAAGACTAGGCCGTTTGTACGCTCTACTTGTCCATTTGATTGAGGGTGTGACACGGATGCCAAATCAAGCCGGATACCCAGATTGCTGCAGTATTCTTCTATGTCGCCTTGAGACAGGTTGCTGCCATTATCGGTGATAATGCTGTGTGGAACTCCAAACCGAGAGATAATTCCCCAGAGGAAATTGGTGGCTGTTCGTGCGTCAAGTTTGCTGATCGGTTTAGCCTCGACCCATTTGGTGAACTTGTCGACAGCGACCAATAGGTGGGTGTACCCACCACGCGCCTTTTTGAAGGGACCCACCATGTCTAAGCCCCAGACCGCGAACGGCCAGGTGATTGGGATCGTCCTTAGTTCCTGTGCCGGCAAGTGAGGTTGACGAGCGTACAACTGGCAGCCTTTGCATGTCTTTACGATGTTCTCGGCGTCTTCTTTGGCGGTGAGCCAGTAGAAACCTTGGCGGAAAGCTTTGGATACAATGGACCTAGCGGAAACATGATGCCCGCAGGTGCCAATATGTATGTCCTTCAGAATTTCCCGGCCTTCTTCCGGCTGTATGCACCGCTGATAGATGCCGCACGTGCTTCGCTTATATAGCTCGCCTCTTATTATCGTGAATGCCTTGGCTCGCCTGATGATCTGCCTTTTTAGCACCTCATCGTCCTCCGGCAACTTTCTGTCGATTAGAAAATCGAGATATGGGACTGTCCAATCCGGCTGTGTCAAGTAGACAGCGAGACTTGCCGCTTCTACCGGTTCTTCTGCATCGGGGTCCATCAAATTGGCGCCTTTAATGGATGGCTTGTGAAAATGCTCCAGGAAAATATCTTTTGGTACCTTTTTGCGTTCCGATCCTAGTCTTGCAAGTGTGTCCGCCGCCTCGTTCTCAGCTCTTGGAACATGCCGGACTTCATAGCCCGCGAAGTTTTTTGCGAATTCATCAACTTTGGCTCTGTAAGCCGCCATTGTTGCGCTTTTCGCATCCCATGCTCCGCTTACTTGCTGCGCGACTAAATCTGAGTCGCCATAACAGAGGATTCTTTTGACGCCTAGGTCGTTTGCCACGTGTAACCCATGAAGCAAGGCTTCGTACTCGGCAACGTTGTTGGTTGCTGTGAAGTGGATTTGTAACACGTAGCTAAGCTTGTCACCTTTAGGCGTGCGTAGAACGACTCCAGCCCCCGAGCCTTTGAGCATCTTTGATCCGTCAAAGTGCATGACCCAATATTCTGATTCGGGGAGTGTCGTGTCCTCCATGGCCTCTGTCCAGTCGGCGACAAAATCTGCAAGCGCTTGAGACTTAATGGCGGTCCGTGGTTTATAGACTATATCAAAGGCGGCAAGTTCGATGCTTTATTTGGCAACTCGACCTGTTGCCTCTGCATTGTTGATTATGTCTCCCAACGGTGCCTTGCTGACCACTGTCACTGTGTGTTCCTGGAAGTAATGCCTAAGCTTTCTGGCGGCGAAGAATACACCATAAGCCAGCTTTTGGTAATGCGGATACCTCTGCTTGGAGGCGGAGAATACTTCACTGATGAAGTAGACCGGTCGCTGCTCACACGTCGCGGCTTCGTTCTCCTTTCTTTCCACAGCCAAGACAACGCTGACAACAGCTCCTGTTGCCGCGATGTATAGCAACATTGGTTCCTGTGATCGAGGTGCTGCCAATATCGGAGCGGACATGAGGGCCTCCTTAAGTTGTTGCAAGGCGGCATCTGCCTCTGCTGTCCACTCGAAGTTGTCGGATTTCTTCAATAGCCGGTAGAGAGGCATTGCCTTTTCCCCTAGGCGGCTTATGAAACGACTGACGGCTGCCGCCGATCCGGCTAGGCGCTGCACGTCATTCAGACAAGTAGGTCTGGATATGTTTTGGATGGCCTTGATCTTCTCCGGGTTAACCTCGATCCCTCGTTCTGAGACGATAAACCCGAGCAGTTTGCCGGCTGGAACGTCGAAAACGCACTTGGCGGGATTGAGTTTCATCTGATACCTCCGAAGATTCTGAAACGTTTCTTCCAAATCCTCTAGGAGATCTGCTTTCTTTTTTGACATTACCGCGATGTCGTCTACATAGACGTGAACATTGCGGCCGATCTGTTCGTGCAGGCAATTTTGCATACAGCGCTGGTATGTTGCCCCTGCATTCTTCAGGCCAAAAGGCATTGTAATGTAGCAGAAAGTCCCGTATGGAATGGTGAAAGATGTTTTCAGCTGATCCGACTCTCTCATCTTGATTTGGTGGTATCCTGAGTAGGCGTCCAAAAAACAAAGCCGCTCGGAGTCTGCTGTGGAGTCTACGACTTGGTCAATTCTAGGCAGCACAAAGGGATCCTTTGGGCAGCACTTGTTAACGCCGGTATAGTCAATACACATCCTCAGCTCTTTATTCTTCTTTGGAACAAGTACAGGATTTGCCACCCAATCGGTGTGTACAACTTCTTTTATGAAATTGGCGGCCTTCAGCCTATTTATCTCCTTTCCTATAGCCTTGCGTCTCTCATCTCCAAAGCGTCTTGTTGCTTGCTTCACCGGCTTGGATCCTTTTATGACGTTGAGCAAGTGCTCGGCAAGTTCCCTCGGTACACCAGGCATGTCGGAAGGCGACCATGCAAAGATGTCACGATTCTCACGGAGGAACTCGACGGGCGCGCCTTCCTATTTGCTGTCAACGTTGGAACCGATGACAACTTGCTTAGACTTGTCACCTGGGATGAGGTCCGCCTTTTTGGTGTCTTCCGAAGCTTCGAAGGTCTTCTTGACATCAATCTTTGGCCTTGGCATGGAGTTGTCTGAATCCGCCCCGAGCAGCGCGAGTTCTTCCTCGTGGATGACGGCTTCTGCGAAGGCGGCCATGCCACGCTCGCACTCCTTGGCTTTCTTGAAGTTGCCGGAAATCGTGATGGTTCCGTTTTCCCCTGGCATTTTAAGCGTGCTGTATATGTAGCACGGCCTTGCCATGAACTTGGCGAAAGCCGGTCGTCCGAAGATTGCATGATAGGCGTTTTTGAAGGGGACAACTTCGAACCGGAGAAACTCTGAGCGGTAGTTCTCTTTTGGTCCGAAAGTTACCTTCAGCCTGATGCTCCCCATTGACTTTGCTTGCCTGCCGGGCACTATGCCATGAAAGGTGAGGTTGCTGTGGTCCAGCTGATCCTCTGATAGGTTAATGCGGCTTAGTGTGTCATAGTACATGATGTTGAGGCTGCTGCCGCCATCCATAAGTACCTTTGTGAGTCTGAAGTTGTCGACAATGGGATCGACGACAAGGGCGTACTTGCCTGGGTGAGGAACGTGGTCAGGGTGGTCGGACCGGTCCCAAGTGATCGTTGCTTCCGACCAGTTTAAGTACTGAGGGACGTCCGGCATTGTCGCGTTGAGCTCGCGCATTTCCGCCTTATCCGCCTTAGCCGAAGGCGTGCCGACAAAGCACACAAAAGATTCTTTGACCTTCGGATACGGCTTCTTTTTCTTGGCGGCTGCGTCGTCTTCGCTTGAGATAGACATGTCGTCGTCCTCCTCATACTCCTTGTTGTCTTTCTCGTCGTTCTTCTTTGACTTCTTTGACTTCCAGCCGACTGTGGGATCCTTTTTGAAGTCGTCCATGAAACGGCACTCGCCAAGCATATGGTTGACCTTGCCCAATGAGGCGTGGATAGGACATGGCAAAAGCTTTGCCTGTTCATAAGTGATTCGCGCCGCCTTAGGCCCTGAGCCGGCTTCGCGACTATCTTTCTTATTGTTCCACTTCTTTTTGCCGGCGTTCCCTTGGAATGCTACGGCTACCTCATTGGAAGGTCCGGCTTTGTCATCTGCCGCATGCTTGCGCTTGTTGTTCCGCTTTGGTATGATGTTGACGTCTGGGTCATCGTCCCGGGCGTCGTCATCCGCCGCCGCGTATTGGGCGGCCAGGTTGAGCATCTCACCAAGGTCCGTGATTTGCTCGCGGACGAGCCTATGACGGAGCAAGGACTTCTTCTGTAGGCCCGTGTAGAAGGCGTGGATAGCCTGTGCGTCCGAAACACCATGACAGTTGGCCTTTTCGGATATCCAACGGCTGACAAAATCGGTCATGGTTTTGTCCGGCTTTTGGATACAGCGTTGCAAATCCGTGTAGGTATTTGGATGCTTGTATGTTCCTTGGAAGTGCTGGGAGAAAACCTTTTCCATGTCGTACCAGCTATGGATGGACTTTTCAGGAAGGTTGTCGATCCAAGCTCTTGCCGTGCCTTCCAACATGAGAGGTAGGTAGCGGACGGCAATATAGCTGCTCCCGCCGGCAATTTCTATGGCCATGGCATAATCGGATAGCCATGAGTCCGGCTTAACGAGGCCGTTGTACCTAGAACAGTTTTTTGACACTGATATCATGTCCTTAGGGAACGGCTCTCTGCGGATGGCGTCACCGAAGCACTTTGGTCCAGAGTATAGCGGCTCCTTTCCTCTTGCTATGTCTTGTAGGCGGTGTCGTGCGTCTTTTGGATCGAGCTGTCGTGCGCCTCTGTTTGCGTCCGGCTCGTCCTGCGCTGCCCGGCTTATGCTGCGCCTGGGTCCTTCTGCCTCCTCTCTCTTCTTGCTGCCGGTGCTACGTTGCGGAGACCGGCTTCGACCTCTCCTGGGAGGGTCGCTGCCGTTATCTTTTCTGGGCGGCGGCCTGTTGTTCCGGCTACCGCCGTTGTCGCGTCTTGGCTGGGATGGAGGTGGCAGGTCTCCTCTGCTTCCTGTCCTTGAATTCTCGTCCCGCCTTGGCTTTGGCGGTGGCGTCTTCTTTGGAGGTGGCATTGCCTTCCTTTTGTCGCCATGGCTAGTGGAGCCAGACGGGCCATCGGGGTCGGCGGCGGGTGCAGCTTTGCACTTTCCCGACTTAGACTCTAGGTCTCCCCCACGGGCATCCGCCATATGGCCATAGGAATCAACGCGAGCTTGTTGTTCTAGGGCCTTGCTCACAAAGTGTCTTGCATTGGCCAGCTTCTCTTCCGCCGTGTAAGTGTTGTCGTCCAGGGTATCTAGCGCGGCGGCCGCGTTGAGGACAGGGGTGCAGAAGACAACATCTCCCCTTCTGTCCACGCGCTGTGGTGCCGTACGCCAGTCGAACCCTAGATCTTGAGCCGCTGTCGTCGCTTGCGTTGGCGGCTCTTTTCCACGGCGGTTTCTTGATGACCTTTTCTCCTCGAAGAGTTGCCGGCTTGCTTTGGCCGACATCTTCTCCTGTTCTTTTCTCGATCTTCTTCGCAAGGCTCTCAACGTGCTCCTCTCTTTTTTGCAGGAAGTCAGAGTGCTTAAGCATGTTAAGCCTAAGCTCTTCCACTTCGTCAAGTGGGGTGTCTTTATTCACCGGAGTATTCATGATCTCGTCTACTTCTTTGATGACGGAGAGCAAATCCGTGGGTTTGCTGCTGCCGCCTTTCTCGAGGCCAATTTTCTTCTTTGCGCGCACCTTGTCGGAACTTTCAATGAGCTGACCGGCAGTGGTGTCGCCGGCATCTTCCGCCGGCTTGTTTTGCGCCTCCGAGGTAACTGGGGTTGTCTTGTGACCGACAACAACCATCATAGCCAGCTTGTCAGGCATGTCGGTATCCGCTGTACCCTCTGAGGGAGCCGGATTACCACTGGAAAAGCGGGTTTTGATCTTCTCTTCGAAGAGACTAGCATCATCATCAGAGTCAGAGTCTACGTTGACTTGAACGGTAGATCTGGATCTGGCATCTGACATCGCATCCTCCTGTAGAGCAGGGAGGATTGACTCAGGATCGTTGTTTTCCGGCTGGGAGTCTGATCCCAGTCCGACAACTCCGACGAAGTGGAAATCAGATTCGGCCGACTCCTGGGAGAAGGCGGATTCAGATCCATCTTGTCGGTCGACTGCTTGGTCGAAGGGTTGGTGGGTGGGGTTGTAGAAACACGGTAGGCCGTACGCTCTGGCGTGTACCCGATGAAGACGTCGATCCCTCCGATCGGTACGATTGCGCATCCGATAAGGTAGTCGTCCGCCGGGAGCCAGGACTCATCCGAGTTGACGTAGCTATGGCCGCCATACCTTGTGACGCGGCCGACGGCGATCTGCTTGCCCACGCCGCCAAGTGTTCCCGCCTGGAACGTGACGCCAGGAACCTTATGCCCCACGGTGGGCGCCAACTGTCGTGGTATCGGCATAATTGATAGGAGACGGGGGTCCTCTAGCCTACGTATGGATTGTGGGGAAGAAGGTTGGTGTCGTCGAGGACGGGATTGAACACAGCGAGTTTACCCAGCTTCGGATCCCACGGCGGTGGTGAGATCCTACGTGCTGCTATAATTCACTATGAGGCAATAGCCGTGAACAGGTTACAATGTGTATGATGCCTACTGAAGCGTCTGCCCTAAAGGCTCCCTGGTGGCCGGCTTATATAGGCGGCCAGACCCCAGGGTACAAGGTAAGTACTTGTCCGGCAAGTAAACAGAGTCCTAGACCTAGCCGGCTTAGTTGCCGCCTTCCGTCTTGGGCTTGGTGGCTTGATGGGCTTCGGCCTTCCGCCTTCTTTGGACCGTCCGCCTACTTCATTATACGTCAGCTATCTGGGCCGCCCGGCAGGCTTCGGCCTTACCACCCTTGGGCCACCCTGGACTAGCCGGATTGATCCAAGTTGGTTATACCCCTAGTTGATATATCCCCAACAGAGGCGCCTGTGGTGACTTCATCAATCTTAAGACCTGACCCGCCGGCTCAGTCTCTCGGAGGTGATCATATGAGTAGGATTTACGTGCTTGCGTTCATAGGGGTGAGTGTGTGCGCGTGTATATGACCGCTGCGTTCATAGGGGTGAGTGTGTGCGCGTGTATATGACCGCTTACGTTGTACTGTGTTTACATGTACAATTGTACGTACAAACAAAACATCCTCGGACTAGTATTTGGTACGGCGTACTCCCTGGGGAAAGGCCCAACCGTTTATTCTCGACAGGAAAGGACGGTGAATTTGGCATTCCAGCAGGCCGGGCCTATAATACTGGGCGACGACACAAACTTGCGCGTAAAATTTAACAAAAATAACCTTTTGTACAAAGTTCAGCAAAAAATAACCTATTTTCAAAACTATTTTGAAATCTAACCCTTTCTGGTAGCGCCCAACGATGCGGCGCTACGCTCTGTGTGGTAGCGCCACAACCTCCGTCGCTACCCTGTAGAACCCTCATTCCATGCCATCGCGAGCACGTCGAAAACGGCTAACTCATGGAGGGTAGCGCCATGGGGATTGGAGCTACCCTCTTAAGGGTAGCGCCGAGGGGCCTCCGAAGGGTTAGATTTTAAAATAATTTTAAAAATGGGTTATTTTTTACCCAAAGAGTTATTTTTTTGAAATTTCACAACTTGCGCCGCGCGCGTGTGGGCGACGACGACTGCGACCCGCCCAGCTGACCAGTAATAAAATAGGCCGAGAAGCAAACGTGCGGGCGACGGGGCCCAGCTGGCAGTGACCGCGCTCCCGCGACTGTCAGCGAGCGTGCCCTGTGGGTCCATTTGTCCGCCGTGCTTCCAGAATGTCCGGAAGGCCGCGACGAACAACTTCTCGCAGCTAGTACACCTGATCACCAGCTATATATAACATCCAACCACGAGAACACCATCTGCACAGCAAAAAGTTCTTGCCAATTCGTCTCCAGCTTGTTGTAACCGTTCTCCGTCTCTTGGTGGTTCGTCGTACGAAGCACCCAGCCACCACCAGACGAACATTTGGCAGCGAGGCGAGCGTGTGCGTTCTCCGGTCTCGGTCACCATGGATCGCCACGTCAAGGAGGAAACGCAGGATGCTCGGGAGTGGCAGGTCTCCATGCCGGAGGAAGACGCATTGTCCGTCTCCCCGGAGCACTACAAGGCAGCAGGGGCTGACGATAATCCGGCCTTGAGAGCTTGGCTTGCCTCTCGCGCGGCGGCGTTCAGGTCCAAGGCGTCGGGCCTCGCCGAGATGGTCTCGGAGATGATCGGCACCCCGGACTATCCCGGGAAAGCAGTGTACGGCATGAAGGTCGCCCTCGCCCTCACCCTCGTGTCCCTCTTCTACTACGCCAGGCCCCTCTACGACGGCGTCGGCGGCCGGAACGTCGTGTGGGCGATCATGACGGTCGTGCTGGTCTTCGAGTACACCGTTGGTAAGTCCAATTAATGGACATTGCACTTGCACGCAGCTCGAGTGTAGTTAAAACGGTTTCTTTGCTCGATCGGCGTGCTAGCTGATCACGCGCACCGGGTCCGTTATGCATGCAGGTGGTAGCATGTACAAGGGGTTCAACAGAACCGTCGGGACCGTCAGCGGCGCCGGGCTCGCGCTCGGCGTGCACTGGGTAGCCAGCAAATCCGGCAAGACGCTGGAACCCGTCGTCGCCGGCGGCTCCGTCTTATTGCTGGGTACGTATACCTCACACTCTGTCGCCTACCGTACGTACTGCCACAGTCAATCACGACATGAAAAAAAGGACCAACAACACCGCAACGACACGCACGGCTCAGCAATTAACTATTTTAGAGCGGCATGCGTGTACGTGCAGCAGCTGCGGCGGCGTTCTCGCGGTTCATACCCCTGGTGAAGTCGCTGTACGACTACGGCATCACCGTCTTCATCATCACCTACAGCTTCGTGGCCGTGTCCGGGTACCACGTGGAGGACCTGGCGGCGCTGGCGCTGCAGCGGATATCCACCATCGCCGTCGGCTTCGTCATCTGCATCGCCGTCTGCGGGCTCGTCTTCCCCGTCTGGTCCGGCCAGGACCTGCGCCTCCTCACTACGCGCAACATGGAGGCGCTCGCCGACTCCATCGAGGCCTGCGTCCACGACCACTTCAATAGCTCCGCCGAGAACGACGACACCAAGCGCGACTGCATGTCGGACGGGTATAAGTTGGTGCTCAGCTCCAAGGCGGCCGAGGACGCGCATGCCGACCTGGCGCGGTGGGAGCCCGCGCACGGCACGTTCGGATTCCGGCATCCGTATCAGCTTTACACCGAGGTCGGCGCCGCCATGCGCCAGTGCGCGTACTGCGTCGAGGCGCTCGACAGCCGCGTCCTAGCGACCGCCCCCGAGCTCGCCCGGCATCACCTGGGAGCCGGCCGCGAGTTCACGGAGATCGGAGCTGGGTGCGCGCGGGTGCTCAGGGAGGCGTCGAGATCCGTCGCCACGATGACGGCCTCCGGGGCGCTGGGCGTGGCGGTGGCGGACATGGACGAGGCCGTGCGCGCGCTGCAGAGCGACATGAGGGCGCTCCCGTCCAAGCTGCTGCTGCTGTCCGAGGAGGAGCAGGCCGACACGTCGTTGATAGAGGCCAGCATGGCGCTCTTGCCCATGGCGTTTCTGCTCATGGAGATCGCCACGAGGATCAAGGGAGTCATCGACGCCGTCGGCACGCTAGCGAGCGACGCCGGATTCCAACAGGACGAAGATGAGAAGGTACTACAAACGGAGATTCAAGCCCCCCTCGCTGGACAATCTTGATCGTTCTGACGCGTCAGCTGTGAAGCTAGCAAGCACGGCCGGCGAACTGCATTTCAACCGAGTTCGGAATCTTTCGAGTGATCAAGCGTAAACTGCGACTTGAAAAGTGTTGCCAGTGTTTACCTAGCTAGCTTCACCATTGATAGGTTTGTCCTCTGTAAGAAAAAAAATAGTCCAACAGGGGAGGGGTACTGTTGATTTTTTTGTAAATCAAGCTTAGTGAGTCCACCTTAGTGAGTTATTATGAGAAATTCTCTTTTGCAGGAGTCAAACCTTGATCAGCATTCAGCACGGTGTGCATGCAACTGGGTTGTTGGCACAGTTCTCTTTGTCTTGTATGACATCAAATCGTTGGGAATTGTATTAGTAGAAGATTTAGAATCATACAGATGTTACAAGCCTATAGAAATACAAAGGGATGAACGAAAATAAAACGACACAACAAGCTTAAGTTTCTTTAGGCCTCGCTTGGAAAGCCTGTGCAATTTTACGCTCCGTATTTTCCTACCCGGCCTTGGAGCTGTGCAATTGGACGGGTATAAGCTTGTGCTCAGCTCCAAGTCAGCGCATAGTATCTCATGTTTTCTGGTAATGCAAATCCTAAGCTAAGAGCATCTCGTTGCGTCCCCAGGTTTGAAAACGTCGGATTTATGCGCCCGCCGTGGCGTGAAACAGCGCGAATCCAGAACCTGGGGAGGCGCGTTTACCGGCCGCAAACCCAGGCCGTCGCCCCGGACGGCGCGTTTTCAGCTATCTTTTGGCATTTTGGCATACAAATTTACAAACCATTTTGGCATACAAATTCACACGTTTAACCGTATAAATTCACACACAAATAAATAGTTCCATAATGTATAAAAAAATAAACAAATAGTACTAGACATCGGCGGCATTGTCATTGCCCTTGAGCGCCCACAAGTGCTGCACCAGATCATCTTGTAGAATCTTGTAGAGCTTGATGTGTTGAAGTGTCTCGAATCTCCTGACATGTGGTGAGGAAGTCTGTCCATGATGCCGACACCTGGTGATCAACATCTGCAAGACGACCCTGACGGTAGTATGGTATCTTTGCCTCACTGTCAGGCACCGCGTCATCCTGCTATCTCTCAATGATCATGTTGTGCAAGATCACACAACACTGCATCACCTCTCACATGTTGCATTTCGACCAAGTCATAGCTGGGTACCGGACAACGGCAAATCGTTACTGCAGTGCACCAAATGCTCGCTCGACATCCTTCCTGCAATGCTCCTGGCACTTCAAAAACCAAGCTTTCGCGCTTCCTGTCACATGCTTGGAGATGGTCTTCACAAATGTTGCCCACTTGGGGTAGATGCCATCTGCAAGATAGTAGCCCTTTGTGTACTGATGTCCGTTGATCTCATAGTTCACTGGGGGGGGCATGGCCTTCAACAATCTCGGCAAAGACATCCGAGCACTGCAACACATTGATGTCGTTGTAAGTTCCAGACATACCAAAGAATGAATGCCAGATCCATAGATCATATGAAGAAGCCACGGCCTCGAGAATCACCGAGCACTCTCCTTCCTTGCTCGTACATCCCCTGCCAGTCAAATGGACAGTTTTTCCATGCCCAATGCATGAAGTCGATACTACCAAGCATCACAGGAAAGCCTCGTGTTGCATTCTCTGCAAGAAGGCAAGCGGTGTCTTGCGCATTGGGTGATCGCAAGTACCTTGGGTCAAAGACTGCAACCACTGCCCGGCAGAACCTGTTCAAGCACTCAATGGCCATGGACTCGCTCATGCGGAGATAGTCATCATGTGCATATGCAGGAGCACCGTATGCAAGCAACCTCATGGCCATCGTGCACTTCTGAATAGAGGTAAACCCTACCATGCCAGTGCAGTCCCTCTTCAATTTGAAGTAGGTGTCGAACTCTCGGATTTATTGCATGATCTTGAGGAAGAGCTTGCGGTTCATCCTGAAATGGCGTCAGAACACCTTCGCGTCCTGGGTGGGATCATCGGCGAAGTAGTCGGAGTAGAGGATGCAGCACCCCTCGTACCGCTGCCTCGACTTGGTCTTGCGGCGACCCATTGTTGATCCAACACGCCGTGGCCCACCCTGATTCTCTGCGAGCATGCCGGTGAGGGAGGCCAAGATCAGCCGGTGTTCTTCATCGTCGACGGCCGCCTGATCTTCCTCGTCGAACAGCTCGACGAGTATCTCCTCGTGGAAGTCCATTGTTGTGTCGGATTTTCGCCGAACACCTTGCGCGTGGGGTGGTCGCCTTTTCGCCCTGAAGATCTCCCCAGAGGCGATTTCGCGACGGAGAAGTGGGTGGCGCCGACGGTGGTGCGTGGCGTGGTGGGGGTGGGGGACGGCGGCGTTCCGACGACGACACGGAAAGGGAGAGAAAGGCGAGCCAGGTGTGTGGGGAAGGCGGTGTCTCGCCGACAGCGTTGGCCCACGCGTGGTTTTCCTTCCGCCGGCGCCCGTAGGCCGAACCCAGTGGGCTGAGTTTTGCCTGGGGGTGCCGGTGCTATTTTTCGACGAAACGACGCTAACTGGGCTTCGGGGGGGGGGGGGGGGTGAACGGATAGACGTCGCCTAGAGGGGGTGAATAGGCGATTTAAAACTTTTTCCGAGGAGCCGGAATATCCGGTCCAAGAATGACCCGGAAATTCCGGTATGCTTGATAAAGGCGGAATAAACTAGAGGTTTACTTTAACAAGCATACAACCTAGATATAAATACTAGGCTCACCTATGTGCACCAACAACTTATGCTAAGCAATACAAGTAACAAGGTGATAGCAAGATATATGACTTCAAGCACGAAGGCTATCACAATGTAAAGTGCATAAGTAAATAGCTCGGGTATAGAAATAACCGAGGCACGCGGAGACGAGGATGTATTCCCGAGTTCCACCCAAAGGGTGTACGTCTCGTTTGGAGAGGTGTGCGCAACCACAAAAGGTTAGCCGCAACGCCACAAAGGCTCACCTTCTTCTCCTGATGAACTCAACCACAAAAGGTTGCGAGTTCACCTTCCACTATTGATCTCCTTTGGGGCGGATCTGTAGCGTACCTGCACTTAGAATAAGGCAGATACCTGTGTATAGTGCAAATCCCTGGATCGATTCGTTTGCACACACAGTTTACGATGTAATATCACAACAAAGCATCAATTTTATTACATCGATTATCCAGACTTACAAAATATTCGATACAACTTGCATAGCATAAAGCTAGCATTGAAAAAGTACATAGCGGAAATACAATAGCAGTGGGTCTCCAACAACTTCATGTTGCCATAGGCGAAAACATGTTGGTTGTAGACTCGAAATCACTTAACGAAACCTCACTCGTCATTTGAATAACCTGTAACAAATATAATTTTGCAACAGAGTGGGTCAGATTCCATAAAAAATGGAGTCTGGCAAGTGACACTATGTGAACGGGAATCCGGCACCTAGAGGGGGGGGGGGGGGGGTGAATAGGTGCTATTACAAATTTTAGGTCTTTTCAAATTTAGGCTCAACACAAAGGTAAATTCTCTAGATATGCAACTACGGTGAATTTACCTAAATGATAATCTAAGCAATAACAAGATAAACAAGTAAGTGAGCAAAGGTAAAGGGAACCAAGTGAAGCACGCGGAGACGAAGATGTAATCCCGAGTTCCACCCAAGGGTGTACGTCTCGTTTGGAGAGGTGTGCGCTACCACAACAGGTTAGCCGCAACGCCACAAAGGCTCACCTTCTTCTCCGATGAACTCAACCACAAAGGTTTCGAGTCCACCTTCCACTATTGATCCCCTTTTAGGGCGGAGATCGAATCCCTTACAAACGCTTGAGGCACACACCCACAACTGAATTGGGGGCTCCCAAGAAGACCACAAAAGGTCAAGGACCACAAAAGGTCAAGGTAACACCAAGAGTACAACAATGGTGAACTAGGTTTTCCCACCGGAAACCCTAGCCACGAAATCCCCAAGTGAATGGGGGAGAAAAGAAAATCCCTTCGGTGAGGATGTAGATCCGGGCCTTCTCCTCCAATCCTCCAAAGATCAATGAATTTGGGTGGTGGATTGGGAGATCTTGATGATTTGAGCTTTCAAGAATGGTAGGAGAGAGAAAATCTGAGAACTGGCTGTTCTTGAGTGAGTGAGGGGGTATTTATACTCCCCCTCAAAATCTGGCCGTTGGCTGTCTTGGGCACCCGGAAATTCCGGTATAAGTACCACCGGAAATTTCGGTCACCCGGAATATCCGGGTCTTTGAAAATATCCGAGCTGAATTTCCGGTTGAGATCAGAACCAATTCTGAACTTGACTTAGTCGATTTTCTGAGGTTGACTCGGAATATCCGAGTTCTTGAAATTTCCGAGCTGAATTTCCGATCGGAGTCAGTACCACTTCTGAATCTTGACTTAGCCAATTTTTCTGGGGTTGACTCGGAATATCCGGGTTGGGGAACCGGAATATCCGAGTCCTTGAAATTTCCGAGCTGATTTTCCGATTGAAGTCAGTACCACTTCTGAATCTTGACTTAGCCAATTTTTCTGGGGTTGACTCGGAATATCCGGGTTGGGGAACCGGAATATCCGAGTCCTTGAAATTTTCCGAGCTGATTTTCTGATTGGAGTCAGTAGTACTTCTGAACTTGACTTAGCCAATTTTCTGGGGATGACTCGGAATATCCGAGTCTGGGAAGAATTCCAGAAACTCTTTTTCTCTACAATTTGGCTTTAGGATTTGTGATATGAGTTTCACCCAAACTGAAATACTTAGCAATAGGATTAGTATATCATTGGTATTGTTAACTAACACACAAAACACTAGGGATTAAGAAATGTTCTTTCAATCTCCCCCTTTTTGGTGTTAGATGACAATACCAAGATTTGCATAGAAACAAAACGCAATATCATGTTTTTGGCAGAAAATGGCTCCCCCTAAATAAATGCAAGTAAGCAACACAATATGACAAAGGATAGGAGCAATTTTATAACAACAACCACAAGATATCACAAAGAAGACACGAGACAAAATGTAAGATTATGGAAGCAATTAAGACTAGATAGATTTTCATACCTTGTGTATATAGAATATGAAGAGAATACCAACACAATCAATTCGAAGTCTCAACCATAATATAAAGATAGCATCAACCATTGTCTCAATACAAAGTTATCACAAATGAAATAAAGAGAGTTTCACAAGTAACTTAAAACACGATAAATGGACACAAGCGCAAATAAATGATAAACACATAAGCTTGTGCCCGACCCTTGCAAATCCCCGAAGAATTCCTAGTAGAGCAACTTCTCCCCCTTTGGCATCGAAACGCCAAAAAGGAAGAAGAGCGATGCTACGTCCCATGGAAGTCTTCAGTCCGAGGGGTCCTCCTCATCAGCATCATCATCATCAGCCTCCTCATCATCATCATCCTCCTCTTCATACTCCTCAGACGCTGCCTCCTCGTCATCATCTTCCTCCTCATCATCATAGTCACAGCCAGTGGTGTAGGAGCTGCCGCCAAGGTCCTGGTCAATCAGTGTCCACGGAGCCAAGGAACCCTGGTTCCACTAAGCAAAGGTCAGGGGCTCAGACAGAGCAGCAGGAGCAGGAGAGCCAGAAGCATGGTGAAGGATCAAGTCTTGCTTGTAATCCAGCTGACGGCGATCCTTGTAGGCATTGTATTGCTCTTTGCGGATGTCCACATTCATGCAAAGGATGTTGCGCTGGAACCAGTTCAGCTTCTTGACATGCGCATGAGTGGTAGGAACATGAGTAGAGGCAGCAGCAGCCCTCCTAGCATCACCCATGAAAGATCCACCTGTAGCTGATGTAGTAGAAGGCCTAGGAGGGGGCTTGACCACGGTCTTCTTCACATAAAGCTTCTTGAAGTCATGTGGCACCAAATCACTGCTGCTGAAGTTGTAGTCAGGGAACTTAAACTGGAGGAGCTTCATTATGTAAGGAGCATAAGGAATAGAGACCCTGGTGGTCATAGCTTCATACATCTCATTGTAGATGTAATCCATCACGTCTACTCTCTAGTCAGTATCAGAACCCGAGTCCTCCACAATGCGGTTGGCGTGTAGGAGCAGGTTGCAGAGAGGGGTAACCACGTCGTCGTTGTTGCCACCACTCGGTGCAATGTTCTCACGCAGTATGCGCACAAGAACATCATACAATGGAAGCAAGTCACGAGAGAATCCAGGGGTGGCTGCCACACCATATAAGTGAGTTGTCTCCTTCTTGTTGAGCTTGTAGGGGGAGTGCATGCGAGTGCCTTGGGGATTGTCACCATCAAACCTGTAGCCCAGTACCTTGGCAAACTCCTCGAAGTTGGACTCACAGTATGATTCCCCAGTCATCCACTTCATGGTCTTCTTCGAGTCACCCTTGATCACTAGGGTGGCGAAGAACTGCATTACAAGCTGCGCGTTGTAGGGACAACGGATGAACACCAACCTCTCCAAACCCATGGTCTTGACAATGTGGATGGCCTCAGCAAATGCGGTTTTCTTCTGCAGAGATGCAAAGTCAAACGGGTGCATGGGTCGAATGGGCTTCGACAGTGAGAGATAGAGATCCACGAATATGTGCTCTTGCGCTTGGCACCAAAAGTTGCGATCAGCGAGAGAGTTGTCTCTTGCGCTGAGGTACCAGTCCCCTGCCTCAGCTGAGAGTAATCCACATAATTCATCTTGGAGTAGTCCTGACGTTGGGGACTAGGGGCATTCTTTCTCTTCTTGGATGAGGGCTTGCTAGCAACAGCTTTCTTCTTCCTCTGAGTTGCAGGGCCCTTTCCCTTGTTGACTGGTTGTTTGTGGACAGGTTGAACGGATAGACGTCGCCTAGAGGGGGGGGGGGGGGGGTGAATAGGCGATTTAAAACTTTTTCGAGGAGCCGGAATATCCGGTCCAAGAGTGACCCGGAAATTCCGAGTAGCCGGAATATCCGGTACACGAATGACCCGGAAATTCCGGTATGCTTGATAAAGGCGGAATAAAACTAGAGGTTTACTTTAACAAGCATACAACCTAGATATATAAACTAGGCTCACCTATGTGCACCAACAACTTAAGCTAAGCAATACTAGTAACAAGATGATAGCAAGATATATGACTTCAAGCACGAAGGCTATCACAATGTAAAGTGCATAAGTAAAGAGCTCGGGTATAGAAATAACCGAGGCACGCGGAGACGAGGATGTATTCCCGAGTTCCACCCAAAGGTGTACGTCTCGTTTGGAGAGGTGTGCGCAACCACAACAGGTTAGCCGCAACGCCACAAAGGCTCACCTTCTTCTCCTGATGAACTCAACCACAAAAGGTTGCGAGTTCACCTTCCACTATTGATCTCCTTTGGGGCGGAGATCGAATCCCGTACAACTCTTGAGGCACACACCCACAACTTAATTGGGGGCTCTCAAGTGACCACAAAAGTTCTTGACCACAAAAGGTCTTGGCCACAAAAGGCCGGCCACAAAAGGCGTCTAGGGTCCAAAGACCCAAGAGTAACAAGCTCACAAGTAACACCACCCCGAATCCTCGTGGAGGGCTCAAACCGATGCAAATGCAATGGCAAGAGCACACGAAGTGCTCAAGTCTCAAATTCCAACACAACAACAAATGTTTATGGGGGAATAAGAGAGGAAGAACAAAGGAAACCACAAAGGAGTCAAATCCTTCACTCCCAAATCCCACCAAAAGCAACTAATGCTTATGGGGGGATAAGAGAGGAAGAACAAAGAGGAAGAACCACAAAGGAACTCCAAGAACTAGATCCACTAGGTTCCCCTCACATAGAGGAGAGATTGATTGGTAGGATTGTAGATCTAGATCTCCTCTCAACTTTCCCTAAAGAATATGAAAGAATCAATGGAGGGATTGAGAGGAATCAAGCTTTCCAAGGTCAACAATGGAGTAGGAGAGAGAGGGAATTCGTGCTACCTTGGTTGGGCAAGGAAAGAAGAAGGGGAGGGGTATTTATACCCCCCAGAAAATAGAATCGTTGCACCCAGAATTTAGACCGGAAATTCCACCCAAAACTGAAATTTCCGAGCTGAATTTCCGGTTTTAATCAGTGCCTCTTTTTCGAGAAAAACTGCGAGAATCGGATATTCCGATTCAGTCAGAATCGGATATTCCGAGTCCCCGAAAACTGACAGAAACAGCGAAACGAAAACTGCAGTAACTTTTTCATACGGACTCCGTTTTCGATGATTTTCGGCTCGTTGTAATCGTTACAATGAGCTCTACTTGAATATGCATATAAACATCATAGTACATCATGTTAGGATAAAACCAAATGGGGAAAGGTTTAACTTTCCTAAAACATGTAAACCGGTAAAACCTCCAATATCAAAAACGTAACAAGATATTCATACGAAATCCGTTTTTGATGAACTAGAGCTTAGTATGGAGATAAAACAAGCTCTAAATCCTCACATGGATGAAAGCCAACAAGTTTTCTAAAGTAAGACCGTTTCCGATGAACAAGAGCTTGACATGGAGATGAACCAAGCTCTAGTTCCTCACCACCATAAAAGCCAAATAAGAACCAAGAAATATGATATGCCAAGTATGCAAAGGTTTGAGCTCTCCACAACGACGCGATCAAGTTACTAACTTGAGAGCCCCTCTTGATAGTACGCCTATCTATCCTATATCCCTATCAAGATCATACCTTAACTTGAGCATTCCACTTGAGTTAGATGAAGACTATCTTGATCTCTTCAAGTGGGTCATCTTTCTTGATTGCGCGTCCAAACACTTGCTTGATGAAGACTTCTCCAAATACTCCCCCATGCTCACAATGGGAGAGTCTCGCTAAGCTTCGTCTTCATGTATCCATTGCAAGCACCAAGCATAGGATCTTTTCGAGAAAGCTTCTCTTGGTCTTGCACAACTCATCTTTTCTTCACTAAGATGATGTCTTGAATCTTCAAGACATTCTTGCAATAAGCTTCACTCAACACATGAGATTCAAGAGTTCAACACATGAACTCCACCATTCCATGGACAAGATCTATAAGGATATCTCAATGCAAACATTAGTCCATAGAGATTGTCATTCAATTACCAAAACCACACATGAGGGAAAATGCTCTTTTAATCTCCCCCATTTTGGTAATTGATGACAATCTCTTTTGAGAGGGTTTATAATATGGAATTTAACGAACAAGAATGGTTGCACTAAAATCAAATACTACAAAGGTATGTGATGTTAGTCCATCCACATATATAGAGCAAACTCCCCCATAATTTATGCACGTGTGTATGAACATGAATTCATTGCATATATTATCGACCATTACCGATGGTGGAGTTTCCACCATATATGTAAAACCAAGCAACGAATGCAAAGGCAAGGAAAGCAAATACTTAAGAAGATACCAAAGTAAAAAGCCAATTCCATACAACCCTCCAAAACTTCTCCCCCATTGGCAACGATTGCCGAAATGGGCGAAAGGCTTTGGAAAGGTAACATAATAAGATCTCCTTCATGATTTATGCATTTCTCATGATATGAGTGAAATCAAATGCACTTATCCAATGACGAATTGATGAAGGGGATCAACCTATATTGAGGATCCAAAAATTGCACAAGAAAGATACCAATTGAAATCCACTGTAAGGATACCAATTGCAAAAGGGGGAAATCATTCACAAAGAAGCAAGCAATCAAGGGATCCAAAACCAATTGAGCACAATAGGATGTTATGATAAAATCAACCAAGTGTTCTAGAAATCAAGAGGGAACTCCCCAAGGTTCATGCACAATGAAAAGATTTGTCTTTCAATATGGTGTGCATAACATGGAATCCTCATTCCCTCCTAGATAATTTTGAACAAAAAAAGGTGCAAGATTGAATAAAGACTTGATCAACCGGGAAAGGATGGGTGTGACATGGAAATACAATTTAGGAGACTAAACAAGGATGAGCCTAAGCAACATCATAGTCTTTCAAAATATGAGGCACATAGTGCATATCATGTATTTTCTAAACAAGCACACCCAAGAGGATAAATCAAATAGGATCACAATCTTATTAAGAGGCAATGTGAAACCAATAGAAAAACAAAGCTTGTGCCATTTAGAGATCACCAAAGAATCAAGAAAGTAATAAAAGTTGATCACTAAAGATTTTGAATACCAATTAAATATGTAACTACCCTCATGTGTATAAGTTTCTAAGTGGACACTAAGTCCACAAAGAAACATGCACACACAATGTAGGTACAAGTTAACGCACGTGGTATCCAAGAGGAAGTCATAAATACACCAATAAGAATTTTTGCTTGAAAGAAAAGCACATAGCTCAAATTATTCTTAGAGGGTATAGATGAACTTCCAACACCACGTTCTCAAAGCATCACAAATACCCACATAGGATAAGTGATAGTTGGGATACTTTGAGACACAAAACAAATATCACATAAGGCAAATGATTTATGAGAATTCATCAATATTACATATGAGAGACTTTGAAATGAATTTGCTAGATTAACATATTGGGGATCCGTGAATCATGAAAATGATTATATATAAATATATATTCCCCTTGATGTTTAATCATCCCGGCTAACTCATATTTGCAATGAAGATGTTTTGAAAAAAACTTTGCAAAAACCATATCAAATGCAACTTAGAGAAACTCATGCCAAAGAGCAACCTACACAAGGTTGAGAGTTAGAAGTATATGCATGAGTTAGATACTTGTTACCGAGATAGCATTGATGGTGTAGAAGATGAGAGTTCACAATCATCCAAGCTTGGCTCCAAGAAGCACATGGTGAAGACATCTTCTTTAAAAAGAGGCAAGCTTCCAATGCATCTCCCATGTACCTAAAACAAATCAAGTACACAATGGTACCCAAGCTAATTGGGTCCAAAGTAGTTAGACCAACTACAATACATAGGACAAACTCCACATAAATATGTGCATATTGATATGAAATAGAATTTCATGCACATCTTAGCCATTTAGTATTTGATGGAGTTTATCCTATATATTGGATCAACGAAAGTAAACATGCCATAAGATATACAAATAGTAAATATGCATGCACAAAACTTTCAAGAACCAAACGAGATACAATTTGGACAAAACACCAATTAAATCAAGAAGCTACACAAAAGTGTGGCAAGAGAAAGATTTGTCCTCATTGTATCAATGACTCAAACCAACCCATGATTGGAGAAACCAATTTGAAAATATATCAAATGAAAACAAGGTCACGACTAAACCAATGAGCATAAGAAATAAAACAAGCAAACATGCTCTTAGGTTTCATCTCATCCAAGAAGGTACACTAAGAACCGTGGGATGAGATAGCCAACTCCACAAAGAGGAGTAAGGTTCCAAATAATAAACCAAGCCCTCTACAATTTTCATGATGGCACACAGTACCAAGACGAAAAATGTTTGTCTTTCAAAGAGACATGTCATCGGGATAGAAAACTAATTGAAGATAACTAATATTCAATAACGTATAGGATTGCTCCCCCAAGATTAGTGCATTACTTATGATCTTGTATTTGAAACAAAAGGCACACAAATGTGATCATCACTCTCCATATATATTGTTACAGCATTAATCATGTTCAAGAAGAGCAATAAGATACCAAACCAATTTAAAGAATAGTGTTCTAAAGAGTATAGAGTAGCTTCCCCATGATTAGTGCATTATTTGAGATTTTGTATGTAAATATAAAATGCACACAAGTGGGATCATTACCCTCCATATATCTTTTTGAACACAAAGTTCAAGAAAATCAATAAGACCCGATAACAATTAAAAGGATGATGTTCTACTCAATGTAGGATAGCTCCCCCAAGAATAGTGCGTTACTTAGAATTAAGTCTTCAAATGTAAATGCACAACAATGGGATCCTTGCTTTTCCTAACTCAAGAAAGTTCAACACAAATTATGAGTAGAGCAACAAAAAGATCCAAATGAAGCAAAGAAGACAAAAGGATGGTTAAACCAAAACAAACTTGGCGATAGAAAAATACAACTTAAGAACAATAGCCAACGTGAATATGATCAATAAATTTACCACAAATATAATTATCACTTGTCAAAGACAATGATTGTATGGAGACATTTCTTGGTGGTACATGACATATATGTATTCAAGATCATATTCACAAAACATAAGGATGTGGCAAAATAAAAGAATTGAAAACCATGCTTACCTAGAGATTCTTGATGGCTTCAAATAATCGATGATCATACTAAGCATCAAGAAACTCTCTCACAAACAAGATACCAAAAGATGGGTGAACAAAAAGAATTTAAGCAAATATGGAACTTGTTTGAGTCCCATGCCACCTAGGAACAAGATAATCAACAATATCAACTCTAGGTGACACTACCTCACATGTTCACATTTTCTAGGCTTGTAATATGCACATAGCTTATTACTCCCCCATAATGTGATAATCCATTCTTTTTAACAAGAGGCAAAAGAAATCCAAGAGATAATTAATGGACATTAGAATTTGAATTTCTCATGAGTATACCACAAAGAGAGTAGATAATATTGAAATATCACTACTAAGTGGTATTCCTCATGAATACACATTTTAAGGGGGTGAGTTACCAAAAAGCACATCACTCCCCCAAAATGGGATAGTCCATTAAAAATCCCTAAAAAGAGCCAATTAAGATAAAAACAAATAGACAAGAGGCTCAAACATACATGGTGTGCAAACCAACATACACAAGCTTGATTACTCAACATAAGTAAGTAGAGTGCACAACACATATGAAACACTAGTAAGGCACAAAACCAAACACATGTTAGGGTGCAAGTAACTTTCAATATATACATATGAATTAGATACAAGTTACCGCAAGGAGGAGCATTGGATATATGCTAAGACAATATAATCCACTTGACTTGACTTGAGATAATATGGATGATGAAGATCCCTTAATTCTTCATGATGTAGTCAAGTCTCCAATGTCCTCCGTTTAAACCTATTGATCAAGTTTTAGCTTGTTGGTCCCCAACCAAGTTGGATCCTAAGAGGTTAGTCACAATAGGCTTGGCAACCCAAATGGTTCTTTTCTTGACACCACTTTGAGTACCAATAACTTTGGCAAACACATTGCCAACCTTATCCTTCCGAAGAGAATGGACATTATCAATAGTAGAAGGGTTGGATAAGGTACATTGAGTGCAAGAAGAAGCAAAGTGATCCTTCCCACGACATTTGTAGCAAAGTCGGCTTTTACCTTTCTTTTTGGGAAGGGAAGGTTCTTCAACTCGGGAAGCTTGAGTTGGGACTTGAGGTCGCTTACCTTGTTGCTTCTCACTAAGAGGCTTCTTCTTCAAAGGGCAAGATCTAACATGGTGCCCTTCAACCTTGCACTTGAAGCACACAATCTTGGCCGAATCAATAACTTGTTCTTGGCCCTTCTTCTTGACAAAATTGTGCTTCTTCTTGACATTGGACTTGTTCTTGTTATTGGAGTTGAATCCAAGTCCACTCTTGTCATGAGGAAGTTGTTGCACTCTCAACATGTTGTCGAGGGTGGACTTCCCTTCATGACACTTCATCAAGTCTTTCTTCAAGGAAGTGACTTGTGCCTTGAGCTCTTTGAGTTCCTCTACATGGTTAGTTTTAACACAAATACTAGAGGAAGTAGATGCTACAATGTTAGAGCAACAAGGCAAGGAAAGTAATTCATCACAAGATGTAGCAATTTTATGAGTGGATGAATTACTAAAACTAGCACATTGCAATAAAGTATTAGTAGTAGAAGTTGTGCTAGTGTCCATAAGAGGCTCACAAGAAGTTACCTTCATAGTGAACGCCTCATGAGCTAACTTTATCTTAGCATGGGATGCTAGGAGATCCTCATTAGAGCTAAAAAGCTTTTCATGAGTTTCTTCCAACTTCCCATACTTACTAGTTAGCAACTCAAGTTGAGCTCTTAGCTCAACATTCTCCTTCAAAATAGATGCTTCACACAAAGTGGAGTTAGTAGCACAAGCATCATTATCATTAGAAGTGGAAGGAGACAACATGACAAGCTCACTATTTAACTTAGCATTTTGTTTACTAAGCAAATTACATTTAGCAATAGCATGGTCATGTTCTTTAGTGAGCTTAGCAATTTTGGAGTTATGAGACTCCATGATAGTTTCAAGTTGCTCTTGAAGGTGAGCATTAGTTTCTTGTTCATCTTCTAGAGATGATTGAAGAGATACCTTTTCATAGGCATCTTCTCTCTCAATCTCACCTTTTAGCTCAAGAACATCCTCAAGCTCACCTATACGGCTCATAAGAGAGCCAAAGTGTTTCTTGCCAACTCCTTGCAAGTTAGTCATGAAATGATCAAAAGCAATAATTTTTTGTTTGATTTCAAGACTAGTATCATCATCAACATCATCAACATCATCATCATCACCATCACCATGAGATATATTGGAGTGCACGGTAGGAGATACCTTAAACTCCTTAGCCATAAGGCAAATGTGAGTAGTGGATGAAGACGATGAGGAGTTACTTGAAACACCATTGAGGTCCAAGTCTTGTTCCAACAATTGTTGGGATTCCTCTACATTGTTAGCCAAACAAGTACTAGAGGAAATAGAAACACTTTGATCATGGCAACAAGACAAGGAAAGCATATCATCATGAGATTTAGTTAAGCAACTACTACATGATATGCAAGGACTATCAACACTAGCATGTATGACATTTGAAGTGCTAGAGGTGTTTAAGTCCAAAGATAGAGCATTGCAATAAGATGGGTGAGAAGTATAGTCAATAGTGGATTCATCATCAAGATTGCAATTTCTATCACCACTCACCATATCATTACCTTGTGGCAAACCACATGTCGGTGAAGCGGAGGAAGTCGTGAGCTCATCACGACCGGATGTGGAAGGAGGACAATCATCCTTGGAAATGTTGGACACCTCATATATATCTTGAAGCTTTGTCCATATTTCATGAGCGCTCCGAAAAGGCATGATTGACGCAAGGACTACATCGCTCAAAGCACATATAAGACCATTAGATGCTAGAGTATCGAGATAAGAGTTTTTCTCATCCTCTAAAGATAATTCTTGTGAATCCTTTGGAGGAGAAAAACCCATATCTACAATACTCTCTAAACTTGAACCCATGTCTCTAAAAAGATTAAGCATGCGAATTTTCCAAACATCATAATTTGTGCCATCGAATCTATAAGTGGGATTGTGCACTAGATCTCTAAACGACATCTTTATCTCTAGGCGGTTAGTCCTAATAATGAGATAACCTGGCTCTGATACCAATTGAACGGATAGACGTCGCCTAGAGGGGGGGGGGGTGAATAGGCGATTTAAAACTTTTTCGAGGAGCCGGAATATCCGGTCCAAGAGTGACCCGGAAATTCCGAGTAGCCGGAATATCCGGTACACGAATGACCCGGAAATTCCGGTATGCTTGATAAAGGCGGAATAAAACTAGAGGTTTACTTTAACAAGCATACAACCTAGATATATAAACTAGGCTCACCTATGTGCACCAACAACTTAAGCTAAGCAATACTAGTAACAAGATGATAGCAAGATATATGACTTCAAGCACGAAGGCTATCACAATGTAAAGTGCATAAGTAAAGAGCTCGGGTATAGAAATAACCGAGGCACGCGGAGACGAGGATGTATTCCCGAGTTCCACCCAAAGGAGTACGTCTCGTTTGGAGAGGTGTGCGCAACCACAACAGGTTAGCCGCAACGCCACAAAGGCTCACCTTCTTCTCCTGATGAACTAAACCACAAAAGGTTGCGAGTTCACCTTCCACTTTTGATCTCCTTTGGGGTGGAGATCGAATCCCGTACAACTCTTGAGGCACACACCCACAACTTAATTGGGGGCTCTCAAGTGACCACAAAAGGTCTTGACCACAAAAGGTCTTGGCCACAAAAGGCCGGCCACAAAAGGCGTCTAGGGTCCAAAGACCCAAGAGTAACAAGCTCACAAGTAACACCACCCCGAATCCTCGTGGAGGGCTCAAACCGATGCAAATGCAATGGCAAGAGCACACGAAGTGCTCAAGTCTCAAATTCCAACACAACAACAAATGTTTATGGGGGAATAAGAGAGGAAGAACAAAGGAAACCACAAAGGAGTCAAATCCTTCACTCCCAAATCCCACCAAAAGCAACTAATGCTTATGGGGGGATAAGAGAGGAAGAACAAAGAGGAAGAACCACAAAGGAACTACAAGAACTAGATCCACTAGGTTCCCCTCACATAGAGGAGAGATTGATTGGTAGGATTGTAGATCTAGATCTCCACTCAACTTTCCCTAAAGAATATGAAAGAATCAATGGAGGGATTGAGAGGAATCAAGCTTTCCAAGGTCAACAATGGAGTAGGAGAGAGAGGGAATTCGTGCTACCTTGGTTGGGCAAGGGAAGAAGAAGGGGAGGGGTATTTATACCCCCCCAGAAAATAGAACCGTTGCACCCAGAATTTAGACTGGAAATTCCGCCAAAAACTGAAATTTCCGAGCTGAATTTCCGATTCCAATCAGTGCCTCTTTTTCGAGAAAAACTGCGAGAATCGGATATTCCGATTCAGTCAGAATCGGATATTCCGAGTCCCCGAAAACTGACAGAAACAGCGAAACGGAAACTGCAGTAACTTTTTCATACGGACTCCGTTTTCGATGATTTTCGGCTCGTTGTAATCGTTACAATGAGCTCTACTTGAATATGCATAGAAACATCGTAGTACATCATGTTAGGATAAAACCAAATGGGAAAAGGTTTAACTTTCCTAAAACATGTAAACCGGTAAAACCTCCAATATCAAAAACGTAACAAGATATTCATACGAAATCCGTTTTTGATGAACTAGAGCTTAGTATGGAGATAAAACAAGCTCTAAATCCTCACATGGATAAAAGCCAACAAGTTTTCTAAAGTAAGACCGTTTCCGATGAACAAGAGCTTGACATGGAGATGAACCAAGCTCTAGTTCCTCACCACCATAAAAGCCAAATAAGAACCAAGAAATATGATATGCCAAGTATGCAAAGGTTTGAGATCTCCACAACGACGCGATCAAGTTACTAACTTGAGAGCCCCTCTTGATAGTACGCCTATCTATCCTATAGCCCTATCAAGATCATACCTTTGCCTTGAGCATTCCACTTGAGTTAGATGAAGACTATCTTGATCTCTTCAAGTGGGTCATCTTTCTTGATTGCGCGTCCAAACACTTGCTTGATGAAGACTTCTCCAAATACTCCCCCATGCTTACAATGGGAGAGTCTCGCTAAGCTTCGTCTTCATGTATCCATTGCAAGCACCAAGCATAGGATCTTTTTGAGAAAGCTTCTCTTGGTTTTGCACAACTCATCTTTTCTTCACTAAGATGATGTCTTGAATCTTCAAGACATTCTTGCAATAAGCTTCACTCAACACATGAGCTTCAAGAGTTCAACACATGAACTCTACCATTCCATGGACAAGATCTATAAGGATATCTCAATGCAAACATTAGTCCATAGAGATTGTCATTCAATTACCAAAACCACACATGAGGGAAAATGCTCTTTCACAGGTGCTCTACCTGTGTTCCTTGACCCCCCTGCGGACGGACTTCCACCTGAAGCTGTGAATTTGAGCATAGAGGGTAGCATAAGGTAAGTGCACACAAGTCAGGAGATAACACACACATTAGATAGGCATTTGATGAATCATATGTAGTTAAACATGAGTTAATCTTAAAACTGCAGTGTTTGACTCGGAAATTCCGGTGGACCGGAAATTCCGAGTCAGTCTGAGCCGGATATTCCGAGTCAGACAGAAACTGCAGATCTGAGATTGACTCGGTCTAAAACTAGATCGATCCAACATAATGCAAAACTAATGTATGTAGATGGCAGGGAATAGTCCTAGGAACAATCTCTACCAAGCAACATTGAAACAAATAACTCCACATCAAGATCTAAGTGCAAGCACATAAGGAAGAAGAGAAGTGAAGTTACCCTCATCAATTGAGGTCATTGCTTGGAGGAGTGAGTTCCCGGGGCGGAGGAGGAGCAGATCCGGCCGAGAAAGAGGTTCCCCGGCGGTCGGAGTGCTCCGGAGGGACCTTGGAGCAGCAGGGGCGTCGGCTGGAGGAGAGGGAAGTCGGGGGTGGAAGAAGGGCACTAATGAGCCCTTCACCCCGAGCCTGCCCTTATATTTCTGGACAAACCGCCAGACCGGATACTCCGGGTGTAACTTACACCGGATATTACGAGTCACCGGATATTCCGGTTCAAAATGAACCGGATATTCCGACCTGCTGAACCAAAATCCCAGTTTTCAAATGGATGACTTGTGTGCAATAGAGAGAAATGTTTTTAGGGGAAAGTAGGCTTGGGATAGATTTCCAAACTGATATTGGTACACCATACTCAACTCACAACAACCAAATCGAAACAAAAGAGCCAAGTTGAGTAGGTTTCCCACATGCATGAAAAGGAGGGCAAAAAGCAACAATAAGCTCCAAATAAAATCAACTCTTCAAGGAGAGGAGGTCGGTGGCCGAGGCCACCATGTAGGAGTGTATGGCATGTTACCGCGAAGATGTATCTTGGGTACATAACCAATACTCGTCGTTTTATCTCATTAGTCATAAGAATGAATATAGAGATAAAAGAACACTTGCTATCGGCATAATGGGGGGAGGGATGGTCCAATGTATTAGGACCGCACTCCCCCTATTTCCATGCCTACATCTAAACTAGATAAGATGCAATTACGCCCTAGGTGAGTGTGCAAGCGATCAAGCCAAGGACCTCGAACCAATGATATTTAGCTCATTCCTCAAAAAGCAAAACCTTCCTTCCTCAAGTGGCTTCGTGAATATATCCGCCAATTGATCCCTTGTGCCCACATATGATAAGTCAATGTCTCCTCGGGCCACATGATCTCTTATGAAATGATGGCGGATCTCAATATGCTTGGTTCTTGAATGTTGCACCGGGTTGTAGGCAATCTTGATGGCACTTTCGTTGTCACATAGAAGAGGCACTTTGTCGCAATCGACTCCGTACTCCTTTAAAGTTTGCCTCATCCATAGCAACTGAGTGCAACAACTTGCGGCGGCAACATACTCGGCTTCGGCGGTGGAGAGAGATATACAATTTTGCTTCTTAGAAGACCAACTCACCAAGGACCTCCCAATAAATTGACAAGCACCGGAGGTTGACTTCCTATCATCATGATCTCCCGCCCAATCGGAATCCGTGAACCCACATAATGAGAAATTTGCATCCTTGGGGTACCACAATCCATAAGTTGGGGTATAAGCCAAATATCTAAAGATTCTCTTGACCGCCACATCATGGCTTTCTTTAGGAGCCGCATGATATCTTGCACATACTCCTACGGCTAGCACTATATCCGGTCTAGATGCACAAAGGTAGAGGAGAGATCCAATCATAGAACGGTATACTTTTTGATCCACATCCTTACCCTTCGGATTGAGCTCAAGGTGGCATTTGGTTTGCATTGGAGTAGAGGCACCCTTGAGATCAAGCAACTCGTACTTCTTGAGCATGTCTTGAATGTACTTTGCTTGGTTGATGAACGTTCCTTCCCTCAATTGTTTGATCTCAAATCCGAGGAAGAACTTCATCTCGCCCATCATAGACATCTCAAACCTGTCAGTCATAAGCTTAGAGAATTCTTCGTTAAATGCTTTGTTAGTCGATCCAAATATAATGTCATCCACATATAATTGACAAATGAAAAGCTCTCCATTAACTTTCTTAGTGAAAAGTGTGGGGTCGATTTCCCCAACTTGGAATCCACGGTCTACAAGTAGTTCTCTAAGGTGCTCGTACCACGCTCGTGGGGCTTGTTTAAGGCCATAGAGTGCCTTATCCAACTTGTAGACATGGTTCGGATACTTGAGGTCCTCGAACACCGGTGGTTGCTTAACATAAACAAGTTCATTTAGTGGACCATTTAGAAAAGCGGATTTAACATCCATTTGTTGCAACTTAAAGTTATGATGAGAGGCATAGGCAAGAAGAATACGGATTGACTCAAGTCGAGCCACGGGCGCGTAGGTTTCTCCAAAGTCAATGCCTTCAATTTGGGAGTAACCTTGAGCCACCAATCTTGCCTTGTTCCTCACCACCATGCCATGTTCATCTTGCTTGTTCTTGAATATCCACTTGGTGCCGATAACATTGCGGCAATCTTTGGGTCTTTCCACCAACTTCCACACTTTGTTGCGCTCGAAGTTGTTGAGCTCTTCATGCATAGCATCAAGCCAATCTTTATCTTCAAGAGCTTCAAAGACCTTCTTGGGTTCCACCATGGAGATGTGAGCTTGATGTTCACTAAAGCTTGCGAGTTGTCTTCAGGTAGAGACCTTGCTTCTCACATCACCAAGCACCTTGTCAAGAGATAGAGCTCTTAATTCTTGTGAGGTGCCAACCCTATTCAAGCGGCGGATCTCGATTTCCCTCCGAGTTGTGGGAGGAATCGCTTGATCATCTTGATCATTCATGTCTCCGCCTTGACTGATCTGATGGCCTTGATCAACCATTGGAGTGGTGTCCATTGGTGAGGGAGAGGGTTGATCTTGGCCTTGCGAACTGCCACCGGGAATGTCAGCAGGACCGGATATTCCGGGTTCATGGACCGGAAATTCCGAGCCACCGGAATTTTCGACTCCAGGTTGAACCGGATTTTCCGGTCCTCCGGAAATTCCAGGAGCAGCTGTAGAATCTTGTGCTTCTTCTTGGCTGGGCATATTGGGCACGGTGTTGTCGATGGGTGTTTCTTGTGTTGGGGTGGTCATCACTTGTGAAGAATTTGATCCTTGTTGATCCACCTCATAATAGAGTTCAACGGGACGGTGGACTCCCAACCCCATTCTTCGGATAGCATCTTGAGGTTCATCATCACCAACACCGGAAACACCACTTTGCTCCACGAGGGAGCCGTCATTTTCCTCGAACACCACACTACAAGTTTCTATGATTATGCGCGAGGCCTTATCATAGACTCTATAAGTGTGGGATTCGGATCAGTAGCCCACAAATGTCCCTTCAAGAGACTTAGAATCAAACTTGCCCAAACGAACACCTTTGATGAGATAGAAACACTTACAACCAAATACTCGGAAGTAGGAGATATTGGGCTTGTTCCCGGTAAGCACTTCATAAGGTGTCTTCATGAGTCCTTTGCGAAAGAAGAGCCGGTTGGATGAATGGCAAGCGGTGTTGACGGCTTCGGCCCAAAAGTTGTGAGGGGACTTGAACTCGGCCATCATCGACCTTGCCATCTCAATAAGTGTGCGGTTCTTCCTTTCGGCTACACCATTTTGTTGGGGAGTATAAGCAGCGGAATATTGATGACGAATCCCTTCTTCACTAAGGAACTCGTTTAAGGTGTAGTTCTTGAACTCGGACCCATTGTCACTTCTTATCACCAAGATAGGGACATAGTGTTGACGTTGAGCTTCATTGGAGAAGTCGATGATAGTTTGTTGAGTCTCCATCTTCGTCTTGAAGAAGAAAACCCATGTGTATCTTGAATAGTCATCAACAATCACCAAGCAATATTTCTTGCCACCAAGACTAGCTTCCGGAATGGGACCAAAGAGGTCAACATGGAGAAGCTCCAAAACCCTTTTTGAAGAAATGATGGTCTTGCTTGGATGGTAGATGTCATGCATTTTTCCTTCAACACACGCCCTACACATTCGATCCTTCGAGAAAGAAACATGGTCTTTTAGTCCTAGGATATGGCCACCCTTGTGAAGACTTTGCAAAGTCCTCATGTTGACATGGGCTAGTCGGCGATGCCATAGCCAACCCAAGTCCGCCTTTGCGAATAGGCACATTGTATGGGAAGTGGTGACTCCGGAGAAGTCAACCACATAGAGCCCATTCTCAATGTACCCAACGAAAGACACATTGAGAGACTTGCTCCGCAAGAGAATGACCATTTCCTTTTCAAAGACAACGGTATAGCCCAAACAAGTTAAGGAATGGACGGAGATCAAGTTGAAACCTAGGGACTCGACAAGCAAGACATTCACAAGTGTGATGTCCGGTGCCACTACCACCTTGCCGAGCCCTATTACCTTAGACTTAGAATTATCACCATATGTAACGGTTATTTGATCATCATTGGGCTTCAACTCCGTTACAATATCCTTGCTTCCGGTCATATGACTAGTGCACCCACTATCAATTATCCATTTCGATCCTCCGGAAGCAAGGCCCTACACACAATCAATTCTTGGGTTTAGGTACCCATTTTGCAATGGGTGCCTTTTGGTTAGCAACAAGGGTCTTTGGAACCCAAATAGCATATTCAATGTAACCATCAAATGGACCAATGTATCTAGCATATACATCCCCATAATAATCAACATATAAAGCATAGTTGGGGTTAGATATGCCCGCAAAGTCATTACGAGTGGGAGTGCCCCTTGTGGCATTTCCACTCGCAATGTCAACCTTCTTGGCTTGTGCGGACTTGGTCTTCTTCTTGATCTCCTCCTTCTCCTTAGCAACATAGCCTAGACCTTCCTTACCCTTGTGGGGCACTCGCTCATGAAGAGGAGTAGTGAGTGTCCCCTTACCTTTATCAAGAGAGGTCTTGGGCTTGGTTGCCATAGAAGGAACAAACACAACCCTAGCAATACCCTTCACAACATTTGCATTAGCATTCAAAGGAGTAGAGGTGCTAGGTTTCTCAAGAGTAGATATCCGAGATTGGAGTTGATCACGAGACTTGAGAAGACGTTCGTGATCACTTGTCAACACCTTGTGAGCATTGTCAAGTGACTCGAAGTCTTCGCAAAGTCTAGCATGAGCAACTACAAGCTCGTACTTTTCATTTTGCACAATTTTACATTTAGCAAAGTATAGATCACGATCCTTAGTGATCTTAGCAAGTTGCTCCTTAAGGAGAGCATGAGCTTCTTGTTCATCTTCGAGAGAGGATTGGAGAGACACCTTAGCGTGTGCATCCTCTCTCTCAATCTCACCTTTTAGTTCAAGCTCATCCTCAAGCTCACCTATACGACTCATGATTGAGCCAAAGTGTTTCTTTCCTTCTCCTTGCAAGTTAGTCATGAATTTATCAAAAGCAATGATTTCTTCCTTGACTTCTAAGCTCATAGCATCATCAATGTCATGTGATATGGAGTTGGGGGATAATTTTACCTCGGATGTCTTAGCCATAAGACATCTTGCATTCTTGACGATGGGGCTCTCGTTTGGTGAGGAGAAGAGTGACGGAGGTGTGGAAGAAATGGCTAGTGCGGCCACTTGCGTTGGAGTATCCTCCTTGTCACTATCTTCATCATCGGTGGGATATTGCTCTTGAGTCACCAAGACAATCTTTTGGTTCTTCTTGAAGAAAGGCTTCTTCATGGGCATGGGCCCCTTGCCCTTCGTCTTGGCCACGAGCCTCCCACCATGATCCTCTCTTCTCTCCCATGGTCAATCGACAACAAAGTGGCTCTTGTCATCACAGTTATAGCAAAGCCTCACTTTGTTGAATGGCTTTCCTCCGTTGGGGGGAAACTTCTTGTCAATCCTTGCTTTGGCCCTTCCAGGGTTCTTCCAAAAGGTTCTTGCCGCAAGACCCATGTGTTGAGTGAGAGTGCTTGAGAGAGCTTCACTAGATAGCTCGACATGATCATCACACTCCTCTTCGTCCTCTTCTTCAACGGTGGCCTTCAAAGCAATTGAGGCATGCTTGTGCATTCTTATGGCTCTAGCTCTTGCATCTTGTGCAATCTTCGAGGCCACCTTGTATGCGGTCATCTCTTGCATAACTTCATTGGATGTCATCTTTGCAAAGTCATGTCTCCCTTGGAGTGTCTTCAAATCCGTTTCCTCGAAGGGCAAGAGAGCGGTCACAAACTTCCTCTTGATCCAAGCATCATTAATGTACTCCGCCCCGAGGTTCTTGAAAGAGTTGGCCACCAAAACCAATCTCCGGTACATGTCCTTGTGGCTTTCTCCATCCAACTTGTAGAACCCTTCCACCTCATTGCATAAGCATCATACCGGTTCTTCTTCATGCTCTCATTCCCGACGAAGATATCGGAAAGAGCATTCCAAACTTCCTTGGCGGTGGAGAATTGTTGAATAAGCGTCATGTCCTTCTCTCCAACGGCCATTTGGAGTTGATGAAGAGCGGTGGCGTTGAGTTGGCTATCAACCACCTCTCTTCTTGTCAAGTTGGTTGGATCATGGGGCTTGTACCCTTCTTCAATGATGCGCCAAAGCTCAATGGAGGCACTACATAGACGAGACTTCATTAGAAATACCCATTGAGAGAAATGATTAGGTTTGAGCTTAGGAGGATCACTTCTAAAGTTTACATGAGGGTGAGTGATAGGAGGGTTAGGAGAGTAATTATGGTTGACATTATGAAATTCCTCTCCTTTGGGGGTGTTAGAGGAGCTAGGTGATTCATCCTTTTTCGCCTTCCCGGGAACACTTGAGGTAACATCTTTGGACCCATCCGAAGATGACTCCTTAGAGTTCCCCGCATGTTCCTTAGGAGGAGGAGAGGGAGAAGTAGCCTCGGGCTCCTTAGACTTCAAGAGTGCCATGAGCATCTCATTCATCTTGAGGAGTTGGGCCTCCAAGGACGATCTCATATCAATAAGATCGGCCATGGTTGCCCCTTTGGCTAACGCCTCCTTCTCCACCTCTACTTTTTCACGGGCGGCCCTCTCGGCATCGGATTCCGCCATCGTTGCACTTAGGCGGTTAAGCCCTTAAAAGTGAACCTGGCTCTGATACCAATTGAACGGGAATCCGGCACCTAGAGGGGGGGGGTGAATAGGTGCTATTACAAATTTTAGGTCTTTTCAAATTTAGGCTCAACACAAAGGTAAATTCTCTAGATATGCAACCACGGTGAATTTACCTAAATGATAATCTAAGCAATAACAAGATAAACAAGTAAGGGAGCAAAGGTAAAGGGAACCAAGTGAAGCACGCGGAGACGAAGATGTAATCCCGAGTTCCACCCAAGGGTGTACGTCTCGTTTGGAGAGGTGTGCGCTACCACAACAGGTTAGCCGCAACGCCACAAAGGCTCACCTTCTTCTCCGATGAACTCAACCACAAAGGTTTCGAGTCCACCTTCCACTATTGATCCCCTTTTAGGGCGGAGATCGAATCCCTTACAAACGCTTGAGGCACACACCCACAACTGAATTGGGGCTCCCAAGAAGACCACAAAAGGTCAAGGACCACAAAAGGTCAAGGTAACACCAAGAGTACAACAATGGTGAACTAGGTTTTCCCACCGGAAACCCTAGCCACGAAATCCCCAAGTGAATGGGGGAGAAATGCAAATCCCTTCGGTGAGGATGTAGATCCGGGCCTTCTCCTCCAATCCTCCAAAGATCAATGAATTTGGGTGGGGGGATTGGGAGATCTTGATGATTTGAGCTTTCAAGAATGGTAGGAGAGAGAAAATCTGAGAGTTGGCTGTTCTTTAGTGAGTGAGGGGGTATTTATACTCCCCCTCAAAATCTGGCCGTTGGCTGTCTTGGGCACCCGGAAATTCCGGTATAAGTACCACCGGAAATTCCGGTCACCCGGAATATCCGGGTCTTTGAAAATATCCGAGCTGAATTTCCGGTTGAGATCAGAACCAATTCTGAACTTGACTTAGTCGATTTTCTGAGGTTGACTCGGAATATCCGAGTCCTTGAAATTTCCGAGCTGAATTTCCGATTGGAGTCAGTACCACTTCTGAATCTTGACTTAGCCAATTTTTCTGGGGTTGACTCGGAATATCCGGGTTGGGGAACCGGAATATCCGAGTCCTTGAAATTTCCGAGCTGATTTTCCGATTGGAGTCAGTACCACTTCTGAATCTTGACTTAGCCAATTTTTTTGGGGTTGACTCGGAATATCCGGGTTGGGGAACCGGAATATCCGAGTCCTTGAAATTTTCTGAGCTGATTTTCCGATTGGAGTCAGTAGTACTTCTGAACTTGACTTGGCCAATTTTCTGGGGATGACTCGGAATATCCGAGTTGGGGAACCGGAATATCCGAGTCTGGGAAGAATTCCAGAAACTCTTTTTCTCTACAATTTGGCTTTAGGATTTGTGATATGAGTTTCACCCAAACTGAAATACTTAGCAATAGGATTAGTATATCATTGGTATTGTTAACTAACACACAAAACACTAGGGATTAAGAAATGTTCTTTCACTATGGTGGACACTTAATGGAATAACTCTAAAGCCTATATGCATATTTGGCTGGTGGAGTTCAAGGCTATTTTGCATAAAGCCAATTTTTCCTATCTCTTTGGAAAACACTCTCTTCAATTCAAGACAAGTATGGCATGAAAACCATAAATCTCATCTTCCCTTGTTCACCCATCAAGTTTTATTTCTGAAGTTGGAATGATGGAATCCTCCGTTGACGTCCGTGATCAGCTGCTCAAATTGTCCGTACCGGGGACACGGCTAAGTACTTAGTTTTACACTCTGCAGAGGTTGTGCACGTTCACCATTGTACCCATTCAACCCAATTTATCCTTAACACACCATTTGTGATAAGGAAAGGAGAAGAATGAGACGAGATCTTTCAGAACCATTTTCCGTCCCACTCTGGCTTGACCCGTTCCACCTAACATCCCCCTACATCTGCTTGTCAAGCCGGAGAGAGTCCACGCAACATAATTGATCAAGCCAGAGCCCATATGGCAATGGCTGCACTGGAAGCAATCGTCACTCGGAGTTCTTCATATTCCTCTGTTCCCTGGGTGGCCATCCACAAGTGCACTCTCAGGTGAAAACCACCATGCTCATGTCCCCAAGTATAGTAGAAACTACCTTAGGCGAAGACAACCACAAGCACAGCCCTGAGTAGCCACTCAACATAAACCATTCAACCAATCCACCCAGGTGATTCATTAACTTAGTGAATGAGTACTCTCAGGTGAAAACCACCATGCTCACGGCACTAAGTAGAATAGAAATTCATCCTAGGCGACGACAACCATGAGCACTGTCTTGAGTAGTCACTTAATATTTTGTAAAACTTTTGATCAATTGCATAGCATCAATATTTCTACTAAGTATTATATAGGAACCTAGACACATGAGTAAGGAATTTCTACATAGGTCTAGCATAGCAATACTATCCTACACATGCTTATATAAAATACACTAAGAAATGCATATAGAAAATAGTAGGAAGTTTATGAGGTGTGCCACTTGCCTTTGAAATGAAGTCTTTACTCACAAACTCTTTTCAACGAACTCGGGTCTCTCCGTTCAGTCTAAACAATATAAACAAACAACAGTACAACAATCATAAAACAAAACAACACAACACATACAAACAAGTTTCTTAAACTTCTAAGGAAAACATAACATGCATGATATGCAAATTATTTCTAAGGACTAGAAATACATGTCATGCCATGAAAATCTTTTAAGTTAATGTAAGGAAATGTGTTGGTCATAATGACTAAGGACTAAGGTTAGAAGTTGGATAAAATACCCTTGTTATAAATCATCTTGAATAAGCACTCAATGACTTAGTCATGATGTGCATAACTACTTAGAGAAAATACTAACTCTATTCTTCGAAGTGATCAACAATTATTATCAACTCTTTGTAAATTGGATATTCACTATAGTGAGAGAGATAGACACCCGGCCAGCCACTTAAGTTGTGGGACAGGTCTCATGCACGTGGACATGTAAGGTTTGTCTCCAGGCCGCTCATCTCACTATGCCGCTAGGATCCAACAACTTCAAGATGGTAATAACATGATCAAAATTTGTTTAAATCTTGAAAGACAAGATTAGGAAAGAGGGAAAAGATAGAAAGAAAGATGTAGTTGTCATCCAGGCTTCATCTCCAGACTTGTCACTTTCTTCTGGATGATGTCTTGAATGAATTTGTGTAGAATTGATAATTCTTCAGAATTGGTGATTCTTATATCACCGAGGCTGGTCTTGGAATTAACTTAGTCTCAGATAAGAAGGAAGAAAAGAAGGAAAGAGGAAGCAAGACTTAGAAAATATTTGCCGGGTAGTCTTCATGAACTTCTTCTTGAATTTCTTCTAAGTGCTTCTATTCCTTGAAGATTCTTCTGAAGTCTTGTTTGGCTAAGTTCTTCATTGGCCTTCTAGCTCCATGTTAAAAATACTAAGTGTCTAGTGCATAGCACTTTTACCAAAATACTAAGTTTGGAAATATTCCTAACTTAGAGAAAAATAATGAAGAGATTTCCTATGGGAAATATATCTATATGAGAAAATAAGTTATGCATGCAATGCACTTTTAAATCCTAAGAAATATCATACAAAATTTGTGATATTTATAAAGTATGCATTTGGCTATAAATGTAATTTAATTAATTTCTATTTTTGGAAAATATAATAAAAGGAATAATTATAAGATTAAAGTTTTCTATGATTAAATTTTTATAATAATATTTTATAAATAGTGTTAATAGACAGGGAGCATTTAATTAACTTTATAGCAATTTGATTTAATCAAAAATAATATTTCTATTAATAGTTATGTTGAAAATACTCAAACTATTCAAATTAAACAAACAACTATTAAATCATCAAATAATACTCAAAAATATTTTATAACAGAGACATAATATTACTAATATTCCAAAGTTTCTAAAACACGTTTATTTGCAATTTTTGGATTTATAGATTTAGAGTTATTACAAATATACTCAAATTCACCATTTGAAATTTGAATATTTTATAGTAAGTCAAATTTGAATTTTGGCCGGTCTAAAATAATCTACATATCAAGAGCTTTCCAAATATATAAAAATATTTGAATTTGGATAAACAGAGAAAAAATATGATATTGTGAATAGACAGGGGCTTTTCTGCAAAACTGCCAATTATTTAAATCACGAAAATGATTTTACACGTCAGCGCTGACTGGGCGCTGACTGGGCTGCTGACTGGGATCCGACGTGGATAAGTGAACAGATCTGGGCCGTCCAGATCTAGATCTACGCTCCAGATCTAAAGGTACCGATTCAATTTAAACTTCTAATCTCAGCCGTTGGAGGGAGATCAGACGCTCACCGTGCGATGGAGAGGAGGTAGCGGCGCTTCTCGCCAGAGTCGGAGATGACAGCGGCGGCGGCGCTCGGGCGTGGACGCTCCGGTGCCTCCGGTGACTCCCCGGATGCGCGGAGGGCAGCTCCGGACGCGGCGCAGCACGGCGAAGCAGATGGAGGCAATGGCGATGTGTTCCTCGTCTCGGTGTCGCGCAGGAACGAGGCCGAAGCGGAGCGGGCGTCGGCGACGTGGTCGAGCACGGATTTGGAGTGCCCGGCTGCAGGAGGAGGCAAGAGCACATGACCAGTTGCGCTAGAGGGTGGGGAAGAGAGAGGAGAGGGTCTCGGGCTCAGGGGCGACTCACCTCGCCGGGGAAACAAAGAAAACGGCGGCGGATGTGGATGAACTCCGGCGAGCTCGCGCGGCAGCATGGGGGCGCAATAGGCTAGGGTTTGAGAGGGGAAACGAAGAGGAGATCGTGGGGATTATATAGGGCAGGAGAGGGAACAAATTGCCCGACGATTTCGCCAGAACTTGGAGAGGAATCGGGGGCGAGATTTTCGGACGGAGGTTGAAGAAGGCGTGACGTCATCGCTGACGTCAGCAGGTATTTTCCTTTTATGTTTTATTTATTTAATTCATATCTTTTGATTTAAATGTCCAAATGATGTCAATTTAATTTCTAATAATTTGTAAAATCAATATCTTTGTGTTAAACCAGTTGTGGGCATGTTTTGAACATTTTTGAAAATTAATATTTTGAAATATTGATTAAATACAAATTTGACACTTAAAGTCAAATTTGAGAATATATTTTAAATTAAATCTTCTTTTGGCTAAATAAAATTTGTAAAATAACCATATTCAAATATGTTTGAATTTAAGTCTTTTAAATTCATTTTCCATAACCATTCATTTCTATTTTGGTATAATTGTAAAATAATAGAATATAAATATTTTTAAATTAATAGGAAATATATTGGATTCAATTTTAATTCAATTTTTATTTTGTGCATCATTATATTTTATATTATGGTAAATCATATGAAAACCTCCTAAAACAACTTTGGAAAAGATTTTGGATTCAACGTATTCCTTAAATAGAGTATATTAATCATTTCATGTTTTGAAAATAAATGAAAATCATTTTAAGCTAATGAAATGCCTATTTGGATAATTCATTAATTTAAATCCATGAAGTTTTAAAGTTATAACTATAGACTTGAAATTTCTAAAACTATGTTTTTAACTTAGTTAAAAGAATGAAAACCTTTTGGCAAATAGATCCTGTTTTAATTAGTTTCAAGGAACACTTGCAAATATTATTTTAATTTATGAATAGCTATGGCTAAGTGGTTGAATTCAAATACTTATAAGAAACTTTTTATTATATGAAATTGGTTTGAAAGTTTGTCAAACATTTATCAATTTACATATTAAGGGTTTTGAAATACAATGGATAATGTAATGTTTAATTGGAAATAACTTTTGAAATTCATGACACATTGTGAATTTTGAAATAATAGACTTTTTCAAATTGGTTGAAGTCCTTGATAGTTGGTTTCTTTAAGCATTTTAGTCATTTATTTCAATCAAAACAAAAGTTTTAAATTTTAGTGATTTTTGAACATTATAAAATGTTGGGATGTTACAAGATCGAATCTCGTACAACTCTTGAGGCACACACCCACAACTTAATTGGGGGCTCCCAAGTCTTGAGGCACACACCCACAACTTAATTGGGGGCTCTCAAGTGACCACAAAAGGTCTTGAGCACAAAAGGTCTTGGTCACAAAAGGCCGGCCACAAAAGGCGTCTAGGGTCCAAAGACCCAAGAGTAACAAGCTCACAAGTATCACCACCACGAATCCTCGTGGAGGGCTCAAACCGATGCAAATGCAATGGCAAGAGCACACGAAGTGCTCAAGTCCTTCACTCTCAAATTCCAACAAAACAACAAATGTTTATGGGGGAATAAGAGAGGAAGAACAAAGGAAACCACAAAGGAGTCAAATCCTTCACTCCCAAATCCCACCAAAAGCAACTAATGCTTATGGGGGGAGAAGAGAGGAAGAACAAAGAGAAGAACCACAAGGAACTCCAAGAACTAGATCCACTAGGTTCCCCTCACTTAGAGGAGAGATGGATTGGTAGGATTGTAGATCTAGATCTCCTCTCAACTTTCCCTAAAGAATATGCAAGATTCTATGGAGGGATTGAGAGGTGAGTGAGCTTTCCAAGATCAACAATGGAGTAGGAGAGAGGGGAAAGTCGTGCTGCCTTGAATTAGTTGGGGAAGTAGAAGGGGAGGGGTATTTATAACTCTCCAGGAAATATAGCCGTTGGCTGTTTCGACACTCGGAAATTCCGGTATAAGTGAGACTCGGAAATTCCGGTCGACCGGAAATTCCGAGTCCATTAAATTTCCGAGCTGAAATTCCGGCTGGAGTCAGAATCAAAACCAAACTTTTCCTTAGCCATTTCTGGAAGGCTTTTCTGGGTGCAATCGGAAATTCCGGTATATGGAAATTTCCGAGCACAATTTCCGACTGGAGTCAGAACCCTTTTTCTCCTTTCCTTAGCCGTTTTCTTGGATGAGCTGGGAACCGTAAATTCCGGTAGAGCGGAATATCCGGCCCCAATAATCTGAATCAGCAAAACACCGAAATGAAAACTGCTATAACTTTTGCAAATGAACTCCAAATGAGGTGAGACCAATTTTGTTGGAAAGAAAGCAACAATGAGCACCCATAAATAGAGTAAAATCACCACATATGGCAAGTTGTGGGACTTTCCTCATGGTAGAACCGACAATATTTCCGCCACCAAAAACGCAACAAGTTGTCCAAAGTAAAACCGATTTCGATGAACAAGAGCTTGACATGGAGATGAACCAAGCTCTAACTCCTCACCAACATAAAAGCCAAATGAGAACCAAGAAACATGATATGCCAAGTATGCAAAGGTTTGATCTCTCCACAACGATGCGATCAAGTTACTAACTTGAGAACCCCTCTTGATAGTACGCCTATATATCCTATAGCCCTATCAAGATCATACATTTGCCTTGAGCATTCCACTTGAGTTGGATGATAACTATCTTGATCTCTTCAAGTGGTTCATCTTTCCTTGATTGCGCGTCCAAGCACATGCTTGATGAAGACTTCTCCAAATACTCCCCCATGCTCACAATGGGAGAGTCTCGCTTAGCTTCATCTTTATGTATCCATTGCAAGCACCAAGCATAGGATCTCTTCAAGAAGCTTCTCTTGGTCTTGGTCTTGCACATCTCACCTTGATGATGATCACCACATGACGTCATCCTTCATGAGCTATATGAAATCTTCATTTGATGCAACCCCATGGGAAGATACCTAACCTCATATAAAGATACCACACACACATATATCATGGGTTAATTCACAAAGCTATGCGGACAAGTGTTTACCATCCCAAGAGATACATGATCGCTCTTGGTATATCTTGTAGCTTTGTGAGTTTATCAACATCTTGATCAATCTTGTATCTTCCAACATTTCTTCACTAATATGATGTCTTGAATCCTTCAAGACATACTTGCAATATGCTCCACTCAACACGTAAGCTTTAAGAGTCCAACACATGAACTCCACAATTCCATGGACATGATCTATAATGATATCTCAATGCAAACATTAGTCCATAGAGATTGTCATTCAATTACCAAAACCACAGATGAGGGAAAATGCTCTTTCAGGGGGCTGGTGAAAAAACTACGCTATTTGCTTCCGCCGGCGCCAAAAAGGCCTGGGGGGGGGGGGGGCTGGAGATGCCCTAAGAGACTGGTGCCGCACCCCTCGCAACGGGCCGACCCAATTGCCCGATTTAAGTGATTTTTGTTTCTTTCCCTCTTTTTTGTATTTTTTAATATAGTATTGAAAGTTGTTTACATTTAAAACATTCATATATTAAAAATATTTCAGTTTTGAGAATGTTCATATTTAAAATTTCAAAGTTTATAAATGTTCAAATTAGAAGAAAAAGCGTAGATCCAACAATATATGTTTACGATTTGATAATTTCACATTAACAAACATACTAAAAAAATCAGATTTTGAAAATATTAAGATCCGAACAAAACTTAAACCCACTACTTGAAACTGGGTGGCTGGATCCTACATCCACTCCACTAACCAAATGAGTTGGGTTCACTTCTTGATTAAAGACGTTGTTTGCCCAGAAAAGCAGTGTTAGTTGTGAAATTGGATCCTATCGAGATGCGCGACCTGCAAACACCGGCCTCAAGGCCTAGATAATACTAGAATTTGAAGATTTACTACCTCTAAGGTTTCCCGCAAAAAAAAACAAGTTAATAAATAATTATACCTTACCAATTGTAAATGTGTATGTGCAAACCCTGAAAACATGGCCATCCTTATTGGGAGGTTAATTTTTAAGGTCCTCCACACTCAACTAGTGGTACGATATGGGCAGATTTCTCACATACAGCTGAACTTTCACACGTCACTTGACGCGTTGTGGGAGAGTCTCCCGGTGGAAGAGCACGCTTGAGGTTTTCCCCTTTTTCTGTATATATGCGAATGAAAATTAAATATGTTTGTATATTATTATTTTTGCATTGTGAGGGTGTGTAAATCAGAATCCGTTTTCACGACTATGTCCGTCACATCTAGATTTTTTAAACTATATCAAGTATTGATATGTTGTGATGATATTTTCTATCTTCCCATGGTTTGTGCTGCCTTTGGGTTTTGCGTTGCCTTTCTCACCGTGGACAGGTTTGGGTGGATATTTCCTTCGTAAATTGAACATTACAAAAAAAAAACTTTGAACCACACATCTAAATTAAGACACAGATTTACGATTGTGCTACTCGTGTTGACTATTTGAAACTAAATTTTATGTTAATATGTTTCCACAAAATTATTACTGTCTTGAGAGCATATTATTTAGTGTCTTGAGTCTTGCACCCCTTAAGTATGCTTCTTTTTGTTTTTTTGTTTGCCTTATCTTTACTTTGCCGTCTTATAATATGGGTATCACCATGGGATATAATACCCATTCATTCTCCACCATCTTATTTCACTGTATTGAGAGCATAGCTTGCACCCCTTAAGCAAGCGTCTAAAATGCCTAATCTCATTTTGCCGTCTGAAACCAGACGCACACCATGACTAAGAAAAAAAATCCCGTTCTACATTTGCAAGAACTCGATCAAGTTTTACAATGGTAGCATTCTCCCTATGTGTATCCCAAGTAAATTTCGTAACAGAGCTAGAGAATAATTTTCTCTTAAGTTAAGGATTTCAATGATGCACAAAATACAAGGCCATCTTGAATTAACGTTATCATTATTCTTTTCTTCCTTCTTCCTAATGATATTGAAGTCTCCTCCTAGCAACATAAAGAGAAATTCAAAATCACACGTACGGACCAATTTGGAGAAACTTTTTGGTTTGTGAGAGCCGTGTGTCAACTGCATAAAAAAACTATCAGAGTTATTTTGAACATGAAATTTAACACTAAAATTGCGTGTGTCAACCTTTTTGACTCGATTGATATGGACCAGAATACCACCAGGTCTACCATGTTGTACATAAAACTTATCACATACTAACCAACAGAAATATGCGTTAAGAAAGGAATAGAAAAGTTGTATCGTGCTGTCTCCCAGGGCAATGAAATCAAAGCCATGTTCTGTAATGGATTACTGAACAAAAATATATTTAGCTAGATCCCAAAACCCCGTCACTAGTCGATATCATCCCTCTGACTCCCTGGCTCCCTGCATTAAGAATGCATCTTTCTAACTTTAAAACTAGCACTTCTACGAACACTAGACATATCATAATGCTTTTTTTTCTATGTTTACGCTCTTTTGTGACATGAGCCTCTCCATGTGATCATCAAGATCTAACTCACCATTGTCTACTAAATCTTCACAAAGATTGGAGACTTTAGAAATTAGGAGGTTTCAATACCAACATCGATCCTCTTCTACAGATTTCTTCACCTTATCTAGCATTGCGTTATCATTCTATCAACCCGGAGTGTCTGTTGAACCCCCAATACGATCTGATGACCGCACCCCGGTCATCATCAAATACTAGTACGGTGAGACTTTTTTTCAATATGAGAATCACCGACGGTTGCTTCCCATATGACAAATGCTTAAATCATTTTGTAAAAACATAATGGTCACCCAGTTGATGTAGTATAAAGTGACCTGACAGGCTGACTGCTACTAGTTGCGACTGCACGCCTTTAGCATGTTGGTCAGAGCACCTACTTTGGGGGGAGCTACCGAAATGGTGAAGATCGCAATATCTCCTCAGATATTACTCAGACATATCTGAAGGCAGATAACTTTGTTTCCATACGCATTACCGTCACCAAAAACATTATCCCGTCGTTCTTAACCACACAAGGTAATATGCCACATGTCTCCCATCTATATCAGTGCTGGAGTTTTTGTACTCCACTAGGAGGGATCGGAGCTGACCCGAATCCTACGGCCAGTGTCCTCCAAACCTCGTCAGGTACAACACTGCTGCCCAAGGCTCCAGGGCTCACTCTCAATGGGTTGCAGCCTTGCAGCACGCAGCCGCCATTAGGCAGACAAGGACGACGCCTTTCTCCGTTCCTTCCACACGGCGGGGCTATCCCTCCCTTGCTGGACTATAGAATCCCGGAGGCGATACCGTCGATCAAAGGCGACTAGGCCGGTGTGATGATGCAATGCGCACAGATCCTGCAGTGCGCGGCGTTGCTGTAATGCAACAGACTGCACCAGGAAATAAGAACAACATGCGGTCGACTAGGGGGAAAAGCACGGCCGGAGAGTGACCGGCCGGGAGAATGCCGCCGTGAGACATCCATAGGATGACTTATTATATCCTGCCCTGAACAGTTCGTGACCTGATCACTTTGTGCCCGCCGGTACGTGCTCCTTTTCGGTTCAGTACAAGTGGTACGCGTACTAGTGTACTAGTGCCAATCCATTTCCTCGTATACCACTCCCTCCTAAGTATTACACCCCAACATTTATTTTGAGTCGGAGGGAGTAGTATTTTCGTCAATATATGTGGATTCACGCAAGTACACATGAGTGCGACAGTGATGCCAATGGAATTTCAGATGATCGTCATAAGCCGGTTTTTATTCGACCCGATTACCGCGGATGTGAAGTTATCACCTTCTCTCCGCGGAAAACAATAACCAACATTATAAACAAGAGAATGTAATAATTACTAAATATGTAACTATGGTTTCTCAGGTCAAGTCTGGTTGTACTTCTGCGCTCCGAATGTCCGATGAGTCAAGCTGCTCTAGAGCCCTTTGATAGATGGACGTCTAAGCTTGTTCCGATGGCTTGGTCCTGTTGTTTTCAGGCGGTTCATCGGAATCCGACTCGTTCAATGGGTGCACTTTCATTTTCATCTCGGTTTGATCTCCCTTTTTGTCGTCACCGTCATCATCCGCCTGCTGCTTGAAGCCCGCGACGCTGGCCATCGTGTCCACGGCGTCCACAACGCTCTCTACCCTCGCAGATATCTCCGTCAGCAACGACGCCACGGTGAACAGCGGCATGGCATCGATCAGCGACGTTTCTCCTAGTTGCATGGCCAGGCTAAACGGGAGCTCCCGCAGGTCGCCCTGCAGATCGTGCACGGCCGTGTCCATCTCGGCCACGGCGAAGTCCAGCTCCCGTGAAATCGTCATGGTGGCGACGGACCGCGACGCCTCCTTCAGAACCCGAGCGCACTGCGAACCGAGCCTCGTGCAAACGTTGCCGAGTAACCGCTTCACGAGGTCGGGGGCCTGGACCTCGGCGCCGACGCAGCTGTGCAGGGTCTCGACGCAGTACGCGCAGTGGCGCATGGCGGCTCCGAGCTTGGTGTACTGGGCGTAGGGGTGGCGGAAGCCGAACTTGCCGTGCGCGGGCTCCCACCGCGCCAGGTTCGCCTGCGAGTCCTCGGACGCCTTGGAGTTGAGCACGCACTTGTAACCTTCCGTCTTGGCCTGATCGCGCTTCTTCGCGTCCTCCTCTTCCTCGTCCTCGGCGAAGTAGTCATCGACGCAGCCCTCCACGGCGCCGGCGAGCTTCTCCATGTTGCGCACGGTGAGGAGGTGCAGCTCCTGGCCGGCCCACACGGGCCAGACGAGAACGCAGACGGCGAGGCAGATGAAGATGCCGATGGCGACGGTGACAAGCCGCTGCTGGGCCAGCGCCACCAGCTCGTCGACGCGGTACCCTGACACGGCCACCAGGCTGTATGTCAGGATGAAGATGGTCACGCCGTAGTCGAACCGCGCCTTCACCGTCGGTATGAACCGCGAGAACGTCGCTGCCGCAGCTGCACATATGCACGGGTGATGTTAGCACGTCTTGCACAATGCGTCACTAGTCGATTGATCATCGGTTACTTCGACTTCGGCCGATCGAGAGACAGGCCCATATATAAGCACGTACCAAGAAGAAATAGGGAGCCACTGGTGATGAACGGCTCGAGCTTGTCACCGGATTTGCTCGCCACCCAGTTCACGCCTAGAGCGATCAAGCCTGCGCTCGCCGTTGCCACGGCTCTGTTAAACCCTTTGTAGATGCTGCCACCTACATGTCCATAAACAAAAAATAATCAGTGACAGATCCGAGAAATTACATGCATGCATGCTAACGATGCAATTGCAATGATCGATCGCGTGCAATTCGTTTTTGGTAATTTTAGGCCCCAGTCACTTACCAACGGTGTACTCGAAGATCACGACGACTGTCATGATGGCCCACATGGCAGCCCCACCGACGCCATCGTACAGCGGCCTGGTGTAGTAGAAGACGGAGACCAAGGTGAGAGCCATGCCTACTTTCAGGCCGTGCACCACCCTCCGGGGATCGTCGGCGCCGATCTTCCAGACCTTCTTCGCGAAGCCGGACACCATGGCTCCGAACATGACCACGCAGGAGACCAGCCACGCCCACGCCCTCCCGGCCAGCCCGGCCTCGTACTCCACCGTCACCGACGAGCCTTCCGGCACCGTCACCCGCCATTCCAGAGCACTCTGCGGTTCCCGTGCGGCGGCGTCCATGCTGATCGGCAGAAGCACACTACCTTGGTCAGATTGGTCCCTAGCCTTACCAAGAAAATGTGGCCCGGCCGGCTCCGCCTTCTTAGAAGCCTACTGTATATAAGTTGACCTCTGTTGAGTTGCCCCGATTCAGTGTCACTTATTCTGTTGGATTTATGCTACGATCGAGCTGACAGGAGGGAGAAGGGAAGCAAGCAACCTTCCAAGCAAAGAACGAGAGAAAGGCTTCCGGGGCAAATGATCTCCTTGTCTTGGAATGTTGTAGGACACCAGGGAACTTGCTTATATAGGAGATGGAAAAATTTCTGAGCTATTGGACTTCGACGTGGGGCCAAGCTTTGCGTTTGTCAGGGTGGAGATTGGACCCTCCGCACGAAAGCTAGCGCGATACATGCATTCTCGAATGGAGAAAGAGGCGAGTGGAGCTAGCGCCAGTAGGAGGTACGTACAAATCGAGTGCGATTTCTCATCCTCATAATCCATCTGCTCGCCACAAAGAGGTTTGCTTTGTTCTCTGCTCGATCAAGGTGATCCTGAATTTCTGATCACCTAGCTACCTGTAAGAACAGCACCAGATTCATCAACACTGACATATTATAGTCAACTAGCTAGAACTTCGTCCACAAACTTGAACTGCTCATGCCTACTCTGGTAGAGCATCCCAACAAGTCCAACATATGGCAAGACGACATATATATGGTTAGATCTGTATATCTTTGAGCTGGTTCGGCATTTAGTAGTCAGACTTACTGCATCTCTTCTCATCGCAACTGCAATTGCATCTCTTTCTAGACCATGTAGTACGACAATTCGATAGATCTAGAGATTGCTGCTACGTAATTTTGTCAGATAAATCGATTAAGTCTTCGAGATACACAGGAATATATACTGTACGGAACGTGCATACAGTTCGAACTTGTTGGACATAAACTCGCGGGAATGATATATAGACGCCAACAGGATGCACTTTCATGGGAAGAAATTAAACTAAAGCAGTCGGGCTTACTTTAATCACAGCTATATTGGATATTGAGCGGATATTCGTAAGCCTCAACCCAAAGTGCAAAGAAAAGGCATCGAAATCACTGGTCGTTACGTGGATCTTGTGGTACAATCTGTACTTCAGCCGCACTCATTAGCTAAGATGCTCCATCTAATTATGACTACTCAGACATTAGTGGATGTAGGCTATATACTTTCGACTTTCATAACTTCCTTTCCTAAATCAAAAGGAAAACATCTTCCATTTTCATTCTAGGAGTTGACTATGAAACAAGGTGTCATACCTACAAAGACTAGACAGGAAAAATAATTAGATTGGCACTCTCACACATGCAAAGGAGGGTCAATAAAAGAAAATAAAAAGTACACACGTTAAATAAAGTGTGTCAAAATACAACTGAGCATCAGGCGGAGTTGGAGAGAAATCCTCGTGAGGAAGAGCCGCTCCGCTCGCCTAGACTAGCCTTCCCACCGCCGTCTACCACTCCGGCGGCGGCGTCCACCCAGCCCCACGCCGGCGGTCGCTCCGGTGCCGGCGGCCACCTGTCTCCTCCCCTCCTCCCCCTCATGTCCGGTCTCTGGACATGGGCTCTTCCCCACCCGCCGCGCACCTCTCGCCGGCGGCCTCGACCACGACCTCTTCCGAGGTTAGAAGGTGGGCAGATTACTCCTCGGAGGAAGACGAGGGCTCTCCGCGCTCTTACTGCGAGGTGCTGAGGAGCGGGTCGCCACCGTCCCCCCGCCAGCCGCCACCTTCACCGGAGGCTGCCTCCTCCGTGCCTGTGCCCGCTCCGGCTACAGAGGCGCCGTGGCACGCTCCCTCCCCTCCGCCGCTCGTAGCTCCTGCTGCGGGCGGGCCGCGGCCGTGGGCACATGGTGGAGCTGCTCAGAGGCACCGCCGGGCGGGTGGTCAACTTCCGGCGCTGGTCATCCGTGAGGATCTTCCCCCCGACCTCGCAGGATGCTGCTCGCGCAAGGCCGGGGCACATCTCGCGCGACTGCACCAACCTCACGGTGTGCCTCCACTGTAGAGGCGAAGGGCACCACGCCCGGGACTGCCACCAGAGGAGTGCGCCGGCGCCGGGGATGGCGCGTGGGGAGGTGGGTCGTAGGGTCGTGGTGGAGTTGCCGAGGCGCGCTCCGGTGCACGACCGCATCGGGGTCCGAATGCCGGTTTCGCCTCCTCCCCCGGGCCCGAGTCGGTCGCTTCCCGAGCTCGCACGACGGTGGCGCTGGATGAGCGCGTGGATTTGGCCCGCGTTGGTGTGCGCGGCGAGGTCTTTCGCCCTCCGCCCCTGCGTATCTCCGAGGCAGCTGCGGCAGGGATGCATGTTCGTGGTGGGGATCGTCGCGGCGGCACCTCAGAGAGTTTTGGGCGTTAGGATCCGAGGCGTGAAGGTGGCGACTTTCCCCCTCTCCGTCCGGACCACGCCGTGGAGCAGCCGCGCCAGACCTCGCCGGTGGTGCCCTCCGCGGAGACGCGTCCCGGTCTGCCGGCCGCTGGTGAGGGAGGGCGGCGTGAGGTTGTGCTGCTCCCACGTTCCGAAGAATTCGACAGGGCAGAGGCGGCGCTCCAGTGGAGCCTTGTGGCCTTCGTCTCGGGTGGGCGCGCTCGGGTCTCGGCGGAGGAAGTGGCGCGGACGGTGGCGGAGGCGGTACCCCGCGCGGAGGACAATTTCTCCGTCCACCATTACTGGCCGGCGGACTTTCTGCTTGTGTTTTCCAGCAGGAGGATCAAGGACGAGGTCACCGCGGCCGGTGTTGTGGACGGACGTGGTTTCGCCCTGCGGTTATCGCCGTGGAATCGTCAGTTGCAGGCGATGAGCTGCTCCATGCGCTTCCGAGCTTGCTTTGAGCTTGTGGGTTTTCCGGCGCATGCGTTGAGGGTGAAAACGGCGACGGCGCTTCTCGGTTCTTCGACGGTGTGGATCGAAAGGATTAGCGAGGGGACCTCCAGCACTTGCGACATGCGTCGGTTTGAGGTTACCGCGTGGTTCAACGAGCTGGATCGCGTGCCGGCCGAGAAGGAGTTGTGTATTGAAGAACCAAATGACGCCATGGAGGAGGATGAAGGTCTGGTTCTGCCCGGTGAGGCGTTGATCCCTTTGGAGAATAATATGCTTAAGTATGTCATCCGTATCTCCGTATCTCGGGTGGAGGACATGAGCTCGCCGCGCGTGAGCTCCCGTTCTCGCTCACCGGGAAGAGGGAGAGATGGGCGCCAAAGTCCCGACAGCGACGGACGTGGAGTAGGACAGGGACACGGTCGTGACCGTGGGATGCGTTCGGCGGCATCCCCGACCGGCCGCGGGATAGCTGGCTATGGTGGCCGCGACGCAAACCGCCGCTCCGGGGCCGGCACCGGCGGTGGCAGTTACCAGGGTGGCCGGCGCAGAGAGGAGCGGCTGGAGGAAGGTGGCGACGTGACGTCACGGAGGGAGGTTGGTGGCGAGGTGCCAACGTGGAGGGTCCCGCTCGGTGCAGACTGCCCTTGGGTCGTGGATGGTGGGCCAGCAGCTGCGCCGGCCCGTTGGGATCCGATGGAGATGGAGGCTTCTCTGGCCGGTGTGGAGTCGACACGTCGCACTGCTGGATCCGGTCAAAAGCGGCCTGCTCCTATTTTGGCCGGTGAGGCTTTTTCAGAAATCAAGTGCGCCTGGGCTGATAGTGCTGATGCAACTTCTGGGGATCAGCTGGTCAAAAGAGACATGTTCCGTGCCAGGCAGGTTTTCAGGGTGGAAAGCCCCTCCAAATTTCAAATTGGGGATAGGCTTGTCCCGCCTTTGGAGGGGGTGGTGGAAGTTTCACGTGGAGGAGAGGTCGTGGCAGATGATGTAGACTTGCTGCTCCCTTCCGCAGGCTTGCTCTCTTCTGTCTGTTGGGGATCCCTGTCGCCCAGTTCTCCGCCGTGGTCTCCGCCGGGAGCGGCGCTATGCGGATCGCCTACCTCAGTTCTTGACTACTTCGCAGTAAGTGTGGCGACGAAAGCCAGATCGCCTGTGACCGTGGAGGACCAGGCTGGGCCAGCCGTGGCCGTGGAGAGTGGAGCCCTTGAGCTCAACCAGTTTAGGGCATGCGCTACCAAGCCCGTGACGCCCCTCCTACGCAGGCCGGTGAAGCGCAGCCGCGCGAAGAGGATTCACACTGGGCCAGTGCGCGTAGCAGCAGGCAGAGGAGCAAGTTCTCCGCGGGGACGCCGATCGAGCGGCAACAGAGAGAGCTCATCACGCGTTTGCAGATCACGAGAGAGGGAGAGACCATTGGTGAGGAGGCGCTAGCTGCGTACCTGGACCTGTTCAGCCAGCCTCTGCCACAGCAGCACATTGACGTGATTCTCAGTCTTTTTGGTTGGTCGCCTGAGGCGTTGCCTCTGTCCGAGGACCTCCCGGTGGAGTGCCTGGTCTAGGCTGTAGCTGTTTCCGGTCGCTTTATCCCGTTTTTTATTTTTCCTCTTCTGTGTTGTTGGGTTGTACTCCTGAGACTATGTTGGACCTTGATTTAGTGGTTGCCATTTGAAATGCGCGTGGACTCAATTCGGTGGCTCGACGAGCGATTATCTTTCAGGCGATGTCGGCCACGGGGGCCAAGATAGTCTGCTTGTAGGAGACCAAATTGGAATTGATTACTTCTCAGCTCGTGCGTGAGTGCCTAGGGGCAGCCTTCGATGATTTTTTCTTCCTACCAGCCGTTGGCACCCGTGGTGGAATCCTTCTTGCGTGGCAATCCGAGTTTGTGACAATCACAAACCCTCACATGTCGACGAATGCCCTCACTGCGAGCGTTTCGGTAGGAGGGGGGCAAGCGTGGTGGTTCACCGGAGTCTATGGACCCCAGAGCCCTGCGGCGAAGCAGGCCTTCCTCCAGGAGCTGAGAGATGTGTACCTCCATGCAGGTCCGTGGATGGTGGCAGGAGACTTTAACCTCCTCGTGGATCCAGAAGATAAGAACCAGGGCATCCTCCACCGAGCCATGATGGGTAGATTTCGGCGGACCTTGTCGTTGTTGGAGCTGAAGGAGGTCTACCTCAATAGTCGGCGTTTCACGTGGTCTAATGAGCGTCGACAACCAACCATGGACAAGCTTGACATGGTCTTTATGACTGTGGATTGGGACGATTTTATCCCAGATGCTTTCCTCTCAGCGGACTCCTCTGGGCCTTCTGATCACTGCCCACTTGTGTTGAGCTTAGCCCCGGACCTTAGAGTGGGGCGTAGATTCCAGTTCCAATCTTTTTGGACCAAGGTGGAGGGGTTCCTAGACGTGGTCCAGGGAGCGTGGTCTTCAGTGGGACAGGAAGAACTAAACCCCTTCAAGAGACTGGATCTCAGGCTCCGGGCTACGGCCAAGACCCTAGCAAGCTGGAGTAGTCGGTTCATTGTCAATATCAAGCTGCAGATACTGTTGGCCAATGATTTGATCCTGCGTCTCGACGTGGCCATGGAGTCTAGACCGCTCTCGGAGGCGGAGAGAAATTTGAGGAAGATGCTCAAAGGGAAGCTTCTAGGGCTAGCCTGCCTAGAGCGCTCCATGGCAAGACAGAGGGCACGGGTGCTCTGGCTGCGGGTGGGAGATGCTTGCACGAAGTTTTTTCACCTGCACGCGAGTCATCGGCGGAGGCAAAACTTCATTGGTCACCTGGTGGTTGAAGGTGTTTGGCATACTGACCACGAGGTCAAGGCCGAGGCCGTGGACACTTTCTTCGATAGCCTTCTCGGGGCGGAGGAGGACAGGACTCTTTCTCCTGACTTAGATTTCCTGCAGTTACCCGCAGTGGACCTCTCCCACCTTGAGGTTGCCTTCTCGGAGGAGGAGGTGTGGAACGCAATTAGGAGTATGCCGTCGGACAAGTGCCCTGGGCCAGATGGCTTCTCTAACAGATTCTACGTGGCTTGTTGGGGTATCATCAAAGGTGATGTGATGGCGGCTTTTGGTTCGCTCTCCCGCCGTGACGCCCGTGGATTTAGCTCGGTAAACCAGGCACTCATCACTTTGCTACCAAAAAAGACGGGAGCAGAGGAAGTATGAGACTTCCGGCCCATCAGCCTGATCCATGGTTTCGCAAAGTTGGTGGCAAAGGTGGTGGCGTCCAGGGTGGCCCCCGCCCTACCACAGCTAGTGGGTGCACATCAGAGTGTGTTTGTGCGTGGGAGATGTCTTCACTACAATTTCATGTTGGTGCAGGGCACGACCCGTAAGCTCCACAGTCAGAAGATTTTCGCTGTCTTCCTGAAGCTTGATATCACCAAAGCTTTTGACACAGTGGACTGGGCCTTCCTTTTGGAGGTGCTGAGGAAGATGGGCTTTGGAGACCTACTTCTCAGCTCAATTTTTGCCTTGCTATCTTCGCCTTCCACGCGTGTCCTCCTCAATGGGCACCCCGGGGAGCAAGATTTTCAACATGCGTGGACTCAGGCAGGGGGATCCTCTATCCCCACAGCTCTTCATACTGATCATGGAAGTGTTGCATCTGCTGGTGGAAAGGGCCACGGCCTGTGGACTGCTAGCCCCTTTGGCCGAGGCAGGGTTGCGGCATCGGACCTCGATGTACGCAGACGATGTGGTTACCTTCCTGCGACCTTTCGTGAGGGACTTTCAAGTTTTCTCGCGGCTGCTAGAAATTTTTGGCTGTGCCTCGGGGCTGAGGGTGAACATCGAGAAGTGCTCAGCTCACCTCATCCGGTGTGGGGACGCCGCGAGTGCTCTGGTTGTTCAGGAACTGGGATGCCTCGTTCGCCCCTTTCCGTTCAGATACCTTGGCCTACCGCTCTCCCTTCGCAAGACGACTGCCGCACAACTTCAATACATTGTGGAAAACGTGGCAAACCATCTCCCCAAATGGCGCGCGGGGTTGCTCAACCGTGGTGGGCGCCTTGAAGTGGTCAAGACGACCCTTTCGGCCGTATCCATCTTCGCCATGATGTCCCTGGATCTGTCAGTAAAGACTCTAGTTGCCATTGAGAAGATTATTCGAGGTTTCCTCTGGGCAGGGCGCAAGGAGGCCAGTGGAGGTCACTGCCTTGTGGCGTGGGATAGGGTGTGCATGCCCAAGCAGTTTGGTGGCCTTGGCGTCCCAAATCTGAGATTGATGAACCATGCGCTACGAGCCAGGTGGCTTTGGCTCAGTAGAACGGATGGCGCAAAGCCGTGGAAGGAATTCAACATCCAGGTCCCACGCGTGGTCCGCCTTCTTTTCGAGGCGGCAACTACCTCGGTGGTGGGAGATGGGACGTACACTTTCTTTTGGACAGATAGGTGGCTGCCTGAAGGGCGTGTGAGAGATTTGGCCCCGAATATCCTTCTCAAGGTGCCGAAGGGCGCCAGGAGCTCCAGGCTGGTTAGCGAAGGTCTTGCAGGAGGCTGGCTGATGGATATACCGCGTGATCTTGACGCTACGGAGATTGGGGAGCTGTTGTCCTTGGCAGACAGCGTGGAGGCTTTCACCCTATCTGAGGGGGTCGCCGATGTTTTCAGGTGGAACTGGGAAGGTAACCATCAATACTCCGCTCGTTCAACCTATAAGGCCTTCTTCGCAGGTAAGGTTGAGTTGGCAGGAGCTCAGCAGATTTGGCAGTCGAGAGCCCCGGGCAAGTGCAAGGTGTTCCTCTGGTTAGCGTTGAGAAATAGGTGTTGGACTGCTGATCGCCTTGGGAGGAGAGGCCTTCCCCGCCCGGCCGCCTGTCCTTTCTGTGACCAAGTGGAGGAGGACATTAGTCATCTGTTGATTGGATGCGTTTTGGCCCGAGAAGTTTGGTCCTCCTTCCTGACGAGATGGGGGAAAACGGAGTGGATACCAGAACCTGGGGATCGGCTGGTGGAGTGGCTCTCGTCTAAGGCAGCGAGAGGAAATGAGGCTAAGGACATGTGTACAGCTGTAACCTTGGTTTGCTTGTGTCTTTGGAGACACAGGAACGATGTTGTCTTTCAGGGTCACGCGCCTTCAGTCGAGGTCGCAGTCCAGATGGTGGAAGCTGAGGCGGACCTTTGGAGGGCGGCAAGCCTGTTTAGGGATAGGTTAGCTCCCGTAGAAAGGTGGAGGGTTGGCGAGTGATCCCCTCTCCTTTGTTCTGGTGGGTGGCGTTCTTGGCGCATGTGCCTAGACGCGTTGTATTCGGCCGCTTGGCCTCTCCTTCTTGAAACCGATGCGTCTGCTGGGACTGGGACGTATCCTTAAAAAAATACAACTAAGCAGTCTAGGCCTCCTTTAACACACACAACCTTCTCAACCGTTTGATCACTCATCCTGACCTTTCTTGCAAGGACATATAGATATAGCTGCGAAGGCAATGGAAATAGGTCATTTTTTTGCTTGTAGAATGTTTAATTTAATGCGTGTAGAAGTGCACACTACACACTAAGGTACTTACAGAATTTAATACTCCCTCCGTTCCGTAATCCAAGAGTTATAGTTTTTCTGCACGGTAATTAGCGCACGTTTGATTTCTGTTAAGATGCTGCATGCGGTAGTTAGATTAGATGAAAATAGTGATTAGTTTTTCTCGAAAGTTAGCTGAGTGATCAAACAAACTCCATATTTTCAGGGATTTCACTCAATTTGTGCACGCGGGACACAAAAAAAACAGCCGAAACCCATTCATTTTGAAACAGTTGTCAAAAAACTATATTTCTTGTATTACAGAACGGAGGGAGTATATAAATAATCGATATATAAATCTATTATATACTAAAACATAATACAAAGAAATAATCTGCCGTAAGCAAGGAAACCCCACAACGAAAACAAACACCCGTTGATAAATTAATAAATATTCCACAAGCGAATCTAAACAGATTGCGGCCATTAAATCCTCATGAAGTTATTTTAACAGATCACAACAACTAGAGCTTCATAACTTGACATACATATAATGCACCAATTTTAATATAGTTCTAACCTTATCATACCCAGTAGGTACTCTGCATATCATACTTGTTTTATAATCATAGTCATCTAAAAAATCATAATTGTCCGATCGTAAGTGCACATAATCTTTTTAAGTAGAAAAACATACACCATGTCATAAGAAGGAAAAGACGCTCACCTACAAAAGGTGTATAGAAAAAGGACCGCACTTGTAAAGTCTTAACACACGTTTTACTGAAGAGGCTTATTTCACGACTTCACTTTGTTTTGTGTTTTGAAACCCCATCTTATGATTATGTTACCATATGGATAAGACCAAGGGTAAAGTAAATATAAAATATGTAAACACGTCGTGTGGAAAGAAAGTATGAGAATGTCGGTAATATACGATGAGTCATTTTGTGTAGTTTTCACTATATCGTATTTAATTCCAAGTAATTGTCATTTGTGATGATAAGCTTACAAAAATATATATTAGTTTGTAACTATCTATTTAAGTTCTGATGACCTATTAGGTAGAATTTTAACATAATAAAGTATATTGCCTCCAACTAAAATGAGGTGTAACCAATTAAATTTCCCGGGGCCCTGTAGTAGTCGCATATGAGAAGATAAACATACTTGCTTTCAATTGTGCATACTGATCTGATTATGCATACAACAACATGTTTACAACCTACTGCGGATGACGATGCTAATTCCGGGCATCAAAATGACGTCACATAAAAATATCTATTTGATAAAATATCATGCATAAATGGCACCAATTTCTGTTTAACTATTTTTTACGTACTATATTTCTAATGTCATTTAATAATGATGAATAATCTTAGTACTTATGTGAATCTAATGGTGGTGGACTCAGTCAAATGTTTGAGTTAGATTATATGCCTAGAAACCAAACTATTGTACATTCTACTTATATGTTGTCAATTCAAATACGAGCAGCACATGTACCTACCGAAACAAGTAGTCACCTATATATGTGAAATTTGTGTACCCTAATAATGTTGCTTTACAAATGATCGACAATCTTATCATTAAAATTTAGTTATATATATGTATTGATACCATTCATCAGTCAAAACATGTCCTTTTCAAAATATCGAGGTTCCAACTAAAAGTGTGGAATTTTCATATATATTATTACCTTAAGACTCTACATTTTCATGAATTTATTTTTTAAATACCACACCAATACATATTTATGGGTGTCACAATAATAATATAAATGAAGAAACTCTCGAGGTACACGAGACAACATACTGTTTTAGTAGAAATGGAGGTAGACAAATATGCAACCTTAAAGAAGGACCTAGTCGCTATATACATACTAATTTCAAATTATTATTTGTATGATTTGAAACTGTGGTTTTCATTTTTAAGGGCTCAATAGAGCTCACAGTGTGATAGCACTTTTTTAGGGACCTCGTGAGATACTACTATTTTCTATGTAATATTACTATTATTATCCCATCTTTAAAACTTATTATGATACAACTAAGTTTGCGCTAATATAAAACATGTACTCATATGACTAGCTAAATTTTGCTACACAGATTGTTATCCCCTACTATTAAATTACACTGTGGCTAGATTCCATCCACGCTAGAACCTTCTACTAAGATATCAAAAGTTGTTATCACACTTTTATATATATATATATATATATATATATATATATATATATATATATATATATATATATATATATATATATATATATATACATACCCATGATAGGTCTTTGCCTCCTTTACTATGGTTTGATAATGGACGAAATTGTTCTAAAATTTTCAAATGTGACCCATATGTTGATGAGTTCAACTATTATATATTAGTATCCACGTGCCCACGGAAATAATTTAATAAAATACATTTTGGTAAAATCTTCTAAACAAATTAAGAACTTATTATTTGACGCATCCATTAGCTAAATAAGTTTTTGTAAAATAAATTTATATGCACGACCATGTCATTTACCGTCTAAGAAGAAACTATGTCGCCAATTATCGCCGGTAGAGCTGTTCAATCTAGTAAACCACATACAATGTGTTTGGTAGCTAAAATACACCATCAGGAGTAATACTAGCATATAATAGGTAGGTATAGACTTGTTTGGAGCCAAAATATCCAAGATTGAGCAATCCAAAACCTGAATTTAATATCATAATTTTGGGTATGTAACATTTGAGAACAATAAGATATATGGATGATGTTTGAGAATATAGCACATGGAAACACCCCAATCGGAATAAAAACTTAAGACTTTTACTTGGAGCACAATTTCGAGACGGACCTTTCCTTTTGAGTCTGCGCCGTCTGAAATACCAAACCCTAAATCTTGCTAGTTATGTTCGTGTGTTTTACGTAAGCGCGCTTCACTATTTGGAAGAAAAAAAACAATCCTCTTCCCAGTGCCCATCTCCTCAAATAAACTCTCCGAATCTTCGCTTCAAACTAAGTAGCCACCAGCTTATGGAAGTCCTATTTCACAATTATCAACTGAACGAAAAATGTAGATTAATTTGTATTTGAGGTGAATGTGCTCCAAATTGTTTGAGGAGAATATATTTTGGAACCCTCCAAAAAAATTGAAATCTTGATAGGATTTCATTTCCTGGGCATGCAAGCTTCATATTTTATTCATTTTGCTGTAATTCAATACGATGCAAGTGGGTAGTTTGCCGGTGGACATAGACAATGAGTTTATATACAAGTGCATGATTTTCAGTCTTTTCTTAATAACGCGACATAAATTTTCTCAAGTATATTAGGTCGAGGATTGGACTGGTAGGCTGTAGGCTCGCATGCTTCCGTTGCTCCTTGTTCCATCTTTTCTACGGAAGAATAGCACAGAAAGACGTCCTAAGTTTCCCGGAGAGCTTGGCCATGAAATGGAAAAGATCTCGAGAGGCCAAGACGTGCGCTTATCTAGCTAGTGGCAGCAGCTGTAACCAACGGATGCGCCAAAATATCAGGCGCCAACTTGCGGCCGACGGCGCCGGCCGGCCCCTGCTGCAACTAGCGTCTCTTCCACCTTGTGCCGGGCTCACCAGCACGGCAGCACCGAGGCGCCGTACCCCGCCCGCACTTCCGATTCCGAGTACGTCGTCGCTCATTCGCTAGCTCTCCCGCAGTGGATGACTTGTACTGAATGGTACAGTTGCGAGCACTTAGCACACATCGCCTCCCGTCTGCGGTATCATGTCGTCGGCTCGTGGCGGCGCTTCTTTGGCTCAGGCGAGTGGCGATCGGCACGGAGTACCACGCGTACCGTTCGCAGTACGGTGAGACCTCGTCAGTCAGGAGACAAAGTGAAGAGACGCCAAGCGCGCATATAATGGTCGACATGATCCTCTAGTGTTGATTTCTTCTGCTCCCACGGTAGGTTCTTAAGGCCATCCACTTTGTAGCGTCGGTTCAATAGCAAAACTTGTCAGACTTGAATCGCTAGATAGTTTTCTACTATGTGTTGAACCGCAGCTGTGGGTCTGTGTTCAGAGGAAAAGATCTCCATCTCTCCTCATTGTTGTTGCATGCCAACGAGCCATGTAAAGCAAAAAATTGTTTTATATCCCTATGAGTCGAATCAACTTGTTGATTCGCTTTGGCTGTCAGAAAAACGGAACCGATGTTCCACTATGTATAGAATCAGCTCATATGTCTCTTTGGTTCGCTTTTTGCACACATAGCGTATGGTCTAATAATCCGGTCATGGCCGGGATCGATGGGGCTATCGACCAGATCGTCACCGCGATCGAGAAGATCAAGGAGAGTGACCGATGGAGATCCGGAACTCTTTTATTTATTTATTTATTTATTTATTTATTCCAGGAGCTGATTGCCTAGTGGTTCGTCGCTGTCTCCAGGCTTATTTTTACCGATGGCCTAATTGCCTACTGTGGTAGAGTCTGTAGCTGGCATGAGACGACACGAACACGCAACGGAGCGGAAACGCAGGGCGACAGTCAGTTGCACCATCAAGTATATACCACACTAGCTAAGCTAGAACCGCACAAATAATTTGCCCCGTTCGGAGGGTTCCGTGTTAAACGATCCGCATTATTTAGCGTTGCAAACTGTTGATCTATTGGGAAATTCCTTGACACCAACGGAATGATCAAGTGCTGCTATCTGGAGATCACACAGTTGGTTTAATTTCTGGCCAACAGTTTGGTCAAACCATTTGCTCAATTGCGAGTTGCTAGTTTGCATGCATGGCTTCCGGTAATTTCTGCTGAAGATCTGTATTTTTTTAGATAAAGTGAATTTATTGATATCAAGAAAGTACCAAATACGCCCCGCCTCTGTAACAACGTAGTGCCGTAACGGCAAGCCAAAAAAGAGAGAAGAATTACAAAAAACAAAAGTAACGTGCTGCTGAAGATCTGTATATCCACGTGAAAAACTGTATAGTACTTACGTCCTAGTAACTGCGCTGGCCAGGATCGATCGTTAATTCCAGCGGACACACACATCCCGCGTGATCTTTCAATCAAAAACCGAGTTTTCATCGATCTCTTCTTTTATGATTTGCACATATGGAGCACACCCGCTGTTTGGATGATGATCTTTAGCGGATATCACGGGCCGTGCCCACAGGCCACAAGAAAGTACAGTCACGCACACCGGCCGGTCGACTCACTCTACACTAAGACCGCATGTCTGTGATGTGCATGATACAAGTTGCATTGATCATATACACATCAAAGTTTCTGTCGATCGACACAAGTTGGATAGATTTCGAGTCACTTGACACCATGCAGCTGTGCTTTGTGGCTGTTCGCCATTTCGTTACCAGCGGACCAGCCACCATGCATGCCGCACGCGTTTTTCGCCTCCATTGATCCATGGGGCAAGCACCGTGCTCTCCATATGATTGATCGAGACGGAACTCTCTTCTTCGGAAAGGCACCATAACTCATATTTGCATACAAAACTTTACATTGGTGCGGTGGATTCGGAAACTGAATGGATACGACCGCTCCTGGCTGCAGTTTCTCAGTACAAAGATAATAAAGGATATGTTTGGGTTTGGTTGCCCACACCGATTTTTGGTATCCCACACAAGTGACACAGCGGAGCCTGGTTAGGCCGAAAAACGCGGTTAGGATCAAGTTCCACAGTGCGCTTTGTTCCCAGTATTGCATCGATGCTTAATTGTTTTTTTTCGTTTAGGTAGATCGTCAGTTTTAAGCCTCTGACATCAAGCTTGGGGACCACACGGGGTCGTTGTACTCTAGGTCGTATTTCACGATGACCTCCTAGTCCTCCTAGTCCCATCATCGGTAGGTTGACGCCAGTCCCTCGATGGTTGATAGAAAGCACTGTGGATGACAAGGATGTGCAAGTCATCACTCTCTAGCCGGATGTAGAACTGTCGCAACACCGGTGCTTTTGTAATATGGCGGACCTTTGACCGGCTTCCGTGGGTGGGCAGAGGCAGCACCGCCCTCCTCTACCCGCTCGGACACTATGGCATTCATAACCCAGGGGTTGCGCTTGAGCACATAGCTTATACCCAGGAGGTGGGTGCCACCTTCAGCGCGATCCTACTCGGACTTGATCACCTTGTCAGGTTTGGAGACACCGGTGAATAGTTACACATGCATAACAAAAATACACACAAGCAGATTGCACAAAGCATAGCAATGCAGGGCAATGTTGCTGGTGCTCGATGATCACCGCAAGCATAACAATGCACTTGAGCAGTATACAACAACCATAAATTGCACTATATATTACACTGCACTACAATGCAATTGAGCCATGCCCAATATCTTTCATGTTCACCACAATATCTAGCAATGTATAGCAATAAACACTCCTGGATATATAAATGCAGAATGGAGACTGTGACTTTTCAAAGAGCATTTTCAAGGGACGTTAGATTCATAGATTCTTTAGGGATGTCGAGGATGGAGATAACCATTTTGCAATTGTTTTCTTGTATGTTGAAGTGCATTCGTGATTAGCCCTAAAATTTGATCACGAAGCGAGGCGTTTGAAAGATGCTTGACCACCCAAACTTGTTGGACAAAGGCTTCAGATGCTGTGGATTTTACCCATGCATTATGAAACCAAAAATGAAGGTCCCTACTGTGATCACCAGGAAGGTAAATCATTTATATGGGACATTGGTCAACTTTCGGACATGAAGGATAAGTGAGACTAAGTGAGACGTGGTGAGGAATAAACACATTAATAGATAGTTCATTGTACAAGATTTGTTTTCTTCTCCGGGGACGAAATGCAATGAATAAGCTAATATTATCTTGACAATGTGCATGCCCTTAGGAAAATTTTCTATTTAGCCAGTTGTGTTGTTTTAGTCACGTCTTAAATTTCAGAAACATACATCATATTTAAAAACAACAAAAATAAATTATTTATTATATAGCATGTTTTCTTGTCTTCCACATATAACACGAGAAAATGAAAATTAGACTATTCTAGAGTCTGGACTGGCGGGTGCTAGACTGACATGATTGTGAAACCCACCAGCTCATACCAGTAAATAGCACTGACGGTACCACAACTTGTCCCGCTTGTGCCCTTAGTCACCCAACTGAAAACCCGAACACACATGTGTACTTTCCTCCTGCTTCTCGCTTGGGTTGAGACTTGATAGGCTACGCGACATGCATGGGCTGCTATCTTTTATGTCAAACTCCTATCACTCCATATCACATATAATCTATTTTAACCTTTTCTATAATATCTAGACTTGTTTTTAATTTAAGATGCATATAATCTACGTCTAACACGTCTAAGATACGTCCAATTTCTTTAAAAATGTAAAAACCTTATGTTTTGCTAACTATAATCTCCTTCATAATTCCCTGCCACAACATAATAACCCAGAAAACTCTATATCTCAAAAAAAAAGGTGCGCACACCAGCTCAGCTGACCTGGCGCGCCTCGTCAGACCAATACATCCTACATGGACCTTGGGAAACGACCACCTATTGACACGTCGGTGCTCTGCACCACTGAAGAATCAAGACACGGTTGCCCGTAGCACAACACGACACAGAAAAAGGGTTATCTGATAATTTATATATCCTCACTCCGATATCCTATCATCACAGCTCAGCCTCTGTGGATTACGTTAACTAAAGCTTGTTTGGTAAGCGCACAAGGATTTTCCATTGACAGTGGCGCTATCGTGCGCACTCCGTCACTCACTCAGCTCGCTCGCTGACTCACTCACTACTCGGTCTTTTTAATTTGGTCATCTTCTCCGTGCACCCGTTGCCGTCCTTGCGGTTCCAATCATGGTCGTCCGGCCGGAACTGGGTAAAGTAAAGTTGATGGAAGAATATATAATGGCTGGAATGGACGCTATCTCCTTGGTTTAATTAGGCTTTGGACTTGGAAAGGCAGGCCATAAACTGGACGTACCATTTTGTACTTGAAATCTCTTGTGAGTCACTGATGGGTTACAGAAAGTGGTGCGCTAATGGAAAACACACTACGGTGTACCGCACCCGAGTTGGCGACCTGCTGATGGCGCCTTGTTGCCTTCATGTTTAGCAACATCTAGCAGTCCAGCAGTAGCAACCCGATCTTCTACATCGTTTTATGCACCTTTTTGTGACATCTTCTGCGCCGTTATTAGGTAATCTGAGATAGTTGAAATGCATAATTAAGCTAGGCAATCTTTCCTATAGAACCAACTCACCCAATGCGCATGGACGAAGCTATCATGTACCCCCTCCGTCACTACGGGAAACACAGCTCAGCCCGACGACCATTTCAACGCCGACGGGGGCCGTCGGCGTCACAACGTGAAACCGACGAAATGAAAAAACCGTCGGGGTCGTTTTGCCGTCGGCGTCCTAGTTGTAAGGCCGACGTCCACCGTCGGGCTCACAGTACCGTCGGCGTTTATCTAATCACATTGTAAGCCCGACGGTATTACCGTCGGGCTCACAATACAGTTTTTCAGTTTTTTTCAACAAATTAGATTACATTCAAAAAAAATATGAAAAAATACTAAAAAAAAGGAAACCCTTTAGCATGAAGTCTTTTGACGTGTACTAGTTTTTAGAAAAATGATAAACTTGAGTTTTGGCAACTTTTTAAAATAAAACTTTACAAAAAATATCAATCATATACAAATATGCAATAGTTTTAACACATATGTGTGACCATTATCATGTCATAGTTTGTGATAAAGTGCTCATAATCAGCACATATGTGTGCCATGGTATGTAAAACAACGTCGCCGAAGCGATTTTCAAAATTCTTTTTAGAAATATCATTTTCCATTTTTTAAGTGTGAAAAATGACTTTTTTTGTGAAACAAGTACATAAAATATGGTCCAAAATGACACCCATTTAATTTTCACAAAGAGTAGAACAAATTTTATGGATAATATCTGCATATGAGGATTTTACTTACTTTCTATCTAAATTTGCCTCTTTAATTGACTTTATGTCAATTTTCCGGAAGTAATTCAAATTTGAACTACAACTGTGTGATAGTTTGCTCTGAAGTTCTTACAAAAATAATTTTAAGGTACACAAGTAGTGGTTACAACATAGAACCGTCAATAGTTTTGAAAAATTCGACCACTTTTGATGAATAGTCATGCTCTCCATTTTGACCGTTTTTTGAAAGAAATGGAAAAATATGAAAAGGTACTCAAAAAAAGAAACCCTTTGGCATGGAGTCCTTTTACGTGTACTAGTTAATAGGAAAAATAATAAACTTGATTTTTGGCAAACTTTTCAAAACGAAACTTCACAAAAATGTCAAACATCTATAAACATGCATAGGTTTCAAGACAAATGACCAATGTATGACCATTATCATTTCATAGTTTGTGATAAAGTGACCATATTCAGCACATATGTGTGTCATGGTATGGGAAACAACGTCACCGAAGCGATTTTCAAAATTCTTTTTAGAAATATCATTTTCCATTTTTTAAGTGTGAAAAATGACTTTTTTTGTGAAGCAAGTACATAAAATATGATCCAAAATGACACCCACTTAATTTTCACAAAGAGTAGAACATATTTTATGGATAATATCTGAACATGAGGATTTTCCTTACTTTCTATCTAAATTCGCCTCTTTAATTGACTTTATGTCAATTTTCCGGAAGTAATTCAAATTTGAACTACAACTGTGTGATACTGCTCTGAAGTTCTTACAAAATGGAAAAGACAAAACAAAAATAAAATAATTGATTATTATTATTATTCAAGTATTATTAAACATAGTTATTTTGTTCATTCAAATCTTATTTTTAAAATTTTAAAGATTAAAAAGTATAATATTTCAGATGAGGGTTAATATGATTGCTATCATACTAATAGCAACAAGGTCTGACATCTCAACTGGAATCTCATTTGAATGGAACTCAATAGTTAAGCGTGCTTGGCCTGGAGCACTCTAAGGATGGGTGACCGTCTGGGAAGTTTGACTGAGTGTGAATAGTTTGAGATAAGATTATGATTAAGTGTGTGAGTGGATAGTTTGAGCTAAGATTAGGATTAAGTGTGTGATATGAGATTAAATATATGACTAAATTGGAGTTAAAATAATAATTAAAAAAGTTGAAAAAAAATAATTTTTTAAAAAAATGGCAGAGCCATCTATGAGCCCGACGGTATTGCTGTCGACGTTCTAGTTGTAAGGCCGACGGTTATACCGTCGGGCTCACTACTAGCCCGACGGCATTTGCGAGCCCGACGGCCACGACGTGAACCCGATGGATCACAGCGCGACGGCCTTAGGCCGACGGTGGCCGTCGGGCTCACTTAGGCCGAGTGTTTCTGTGATGAGCCCGACGGTAAATGCCGTCGGGCTGGGCTGTTACTCCTGTAGTGCGTATCAAAATATAATATGTTTTAACATAACAATTTTGCACCAAGATATGTCTATATACATGTAAATATATTTTTAATGAACTACTCTTACAAACACATATATATGCTGCCCCTACACTTAAAAGGATGACCAAATTTATAAGCTGTATAGTATCAATTACTCATATCTTTAGTGTTAGTTTGACAGTATGTCCATCATACTCGTACAAAGATACGGGGTTCAAATCAATACATCCCTTTCTATTTAGCAAAATTCTCTCTCTATATGGAATTTATGAACAAAAGAAGGGGCAGTTGAGAGTCGAACTCATGACTCACGGACCAAATTAAGAAAAATCATAGGATTCACCACACGATGTTTTGTACTAACATGGATGTCCGTTGTTTTTAATATAATTTCATAGCTAACAAAATATTGTGAATGAAGCGACAAAAATTTGCTGACCATCGAAATAAGATTTTCCGCAAAATTCTGAAAAACAATTAAACCCTGAGCAGGTTTATTTTTCTAGTGAGATGGATCTTATTGTAGTGTTTGGCAGAGGCGCGCCACATATTGGAGATGGAACTACTGCTTGGCTACTCGCTAGTTAGCCACGGCGTGACGTCCTCGACTTCTTGACTTCTCGACGACGGCGCGGCAGACGACATGGACTCTTCTTCGGGTAGATCAATGACGTGTGGGGCAGGCTGGCCGGTGAGAACCGGGCTCCATTTTTGGAGCCGACGATGGTGGCGTCCCGGGCGTCATCACCTTGTTGAAGGCATCGTTGCTCCGCCCTCATCCGTTTTGTTCCGGGGGAAACCCTAGATCTGGTTTCCAGATCGGACGATGGCGTCACCTACGGTGTCGTTCACCCCCTTGGAGGACGAACTACCGTCAGCTGGCGGAGCGGTGTTTCATCTACCACGTCGATGTCGGTGTGTCTCGGCAGCGTGGCGCTGCGGATTCTTGATTTCGGGTCGATGGACTTACGCTTGGTGGCGTTGTCTGGCATCGTGGCGATGCTGACGGTAGACCGGTTTTGCGAGGTCATGGTGTTGTTCCTTTCTGGAGATGGATTTGTGGAAGACGGCGGCAGCAACTAAAGCGTACATGTCGGTGTGCGTTGAATGTTTAGCTGAACTGGTACTCCAGTTGTATATGATGTGCGTTGGTGTTAATCACCCCCATCATAGTGGTAGCGACCCTGTTGTCGAGAGGTTGTTTTCAGTTTGTTTTCATCATTGTACTTTGTAAATCTGGTTGGAATTAATAAGTACGTATAGCTGTGTGCATCACTCGATGCAGAGGCCAGGAAATCGCACCCTCCTATTCTAAAAAAAACTCGCTAGTTAGCAAGGATGATACGAAGAACCAGTTCATTTTGGTTTGGCTTCATTTCCACGGGTGATTTGGGGCCTTCCGACCTTTACATATATAGACGAAAATTGGAATATAATTTGACAAGGCATTGTACTACGTACGTCTGTATACGAGGCCACCGCAGATTAGGCCAGTTTTTTTTCGAACTTTACAGAAAATATCTGAAGACAATATGTCAAGAGACAGCAAGAGGCCTGGCAACTGCTGTTACATTATAGCATTCTTTAGTGCGGCACCTGTAAGACCACCATTGCAATTTTGTACCAAGAAAGTAGGACTTCTACGTTAACGCTGTAAAAGACGGTGCGTTGACCTCTGGTCCAGGGGAGACAAGAACCGAACTCCAGAATGGATTTTTTTTTGCTTGTCTTGCCTTTCTTCACCAAGTCCAGCGGTGTCACTCCCTCTGTTTTTAAATAAATATATGACTTTATAGATATTGCCTAGATTCACATGTATCTTCATGTATATTGATATGTTTTAGTCACTCCTTCAAGTGTGCAACTTAAAATTACATAATTAATGATACAAGTCATAACACACAATGTTAGCATAATAAATAATGGTTAACGCAGGTAGTTAGACAGAAAAGGAATGGATTCCATTTTCGGAAGTGCCTTACGTCGGATGTTTTTCATCGGGCTGAAGTATGACTCTATGTTGCTAAATCCAATTAATTATCTTCATCTGCTGGACAATCAAATGAATTTATGCATGTGCGATGCATTCTAACTGCGCGTTGTATGAAAGTTGGATGGAAAATGTCGTATGTACAACATCACCCATCCCCTTTTACCCCTTATTTGGTGTTTATGGCAATGCATATTCCATTCTAATACATATTTCTACTAATTATTGCCTCTTGCAATATTTCATGATTTATGTGCCAAATTGTTTGTTGTGTGCATCATCACAATGTAGAGGCCTGACTACCCTTTCCATAAAAAAAGTGTGAGATACCCTACAAGATTTGAAAGCATATTGTCACGTTTGGTGGAGATCCACATGCCATGCCACAACACGCGGAGGCATGTTTCTACATAGTTAATTTGTTGTCTTAGAGTGTCGACAGTCTCTTGAGTAAAAGTTTGAAAAATATTGTACTGCTCAATGATGGGACTGAACTCTAGATATTTCTAGGATATAACTTTAATCTATTGGGTGTGTTGTTTTTCGAACATTGGTTGTGTTTTAAAAATAAATGTTTGATTAATCATTCAAGAACCCTGATAGGCTGGAATACAATCACCCTTCGAACCATCCTACCACATATTCTCTCCACAATTTTCCTTTTATTTTTGTTGCGAAAACACCTCTATTTTTTAAAATACTAGAGCGAGATACATACACGTGAGCACGCGGTTATAACTCTGGTAACATGTGTTGTCCTGGTTATATTATTGTTTTTTAGTTTGTTTCGTAAAATACACCTAGGATGTGTTGCACCATAAGTCCCGACGACTGGATCCAGGTGCACTTCTCACTCTTGAAAGGTTTAAAATAATCCATGCATTCTAAATTAGACGGGTTACATTTATTCACATGTGAATATATCTAGAAATCTTACATGTATAGATAAATTCACCTGTACACATATAGAATTCATCTAATTTATAATTTAAAATGGAGGGAATAAGACACAAGTTTAACTAAATATGATAGGAGTTCCTTCTGTGCGAGATAATTGTTGTAGCAAATGGAAAATCAAGGGATAGAAAACATAATTCATTCGGAGACAAATATAACAATATTTTGGACATTGTTTGTTGTAACGGCAACCTGTTCTCTCTGGTTGTTGCAGGTCCCCATGGTGGCCATAACATGACATTTGTTGCAATTTTGGCTTCACCCAATTTGAAATTGATGCAATCAAATTTGTTGTGTGTGTCGTATGATAGAGAAGTTGGGCTGATCATCCTTTCACTATCGTAGTTGATTGCATGTATATGTTATGTTTAGTTCTTTTAAGCGCCTAATCAATCACCGACACCCCGACACAAAATTAGTACCTTGTATGTGCATGAAAACTTTTTTTTTACCGACACCTCTCTAATTTAGAGGCCTTTTGTGGTACCCAAGTGAATAATAGCCATCTATTTTACTCCATCCAAAAGCCAATAACAATTCATACTAGTGCCAAAAAAGTGACTAATATAACTGGTACTACTCACCTTGCGAGGCAAAATCAACACAGTAGAAAAAAAATCACTTAGACGGGCCGGCCCAAGAGAATCCAATCAAATCTGATCATGTGGTATCGTTCACAAAAAGGAAAAGAAGAAGAATCCTAACGATAGAATCCAGCTCCCACGACTACTCCCGATGATCCCCGCGTCGTCGTCACCGTGAAGATCTGCGCTGTGTCCAGGAAGTGAGCCGGCGACTCCGCGACCAGCTTGGACGGGAGCGCCCTCAGGTCGCTCTTGAGGCCCTGCACGGCGGTGTTCATCTCGGCAACGGCGAAGTCCAGGCCCCATGATGTCGTCATCGCGGCGACGTAGCTCGAGGCGTCCCCGAGCACCTGCCCGTACGTCACCGCCACGCTAGTGCATCTGTCGGCGAGGCGCCTCTTTACGTGCTTGGGCGTCTGGATCTCAGACCACTGCCGGACGCAGCCACTGAGCGCCTCCACGCAGTAGGAGCAGAGGCGCATGGCGGCCCCGATGTTCTTGTACTGGGCGTACCGGTGGCGGAAGCAGAATCTGCCGTGCGCCGGCTCCCACCGCGCTAGGTTGGCCTGCGAGTCCTCAGACGCCTTGGAGTTGAGCACGCACAGACGCACTTGTACATGTCCGCCTTGTTGCATGATGTTGGAGGCGGCGGGTTGGGCGATGTTCCGAACCTGCGGTGACCCGCGCAACTCCGGTCAGCGGGCGGCGGCGCGTTTCGGAGTACTGCTGCAGAGGCTCGTTCGCAACCGCAATACGCGATGACTGTCTTCCCATGGCCTACTTGTGGGCGTTCAACCTCACGTACCCGAGCTCCTACATCTATGCCGTCGAGGCTTCGACGAACCCATCAGCACCGTCACCTATGGCGGCAGATTAGAAACGCAGGGTCGTGTGCGGTGGCGTCGATGGCGACTTCGTGTAAGCAGAGGGTGTTCAGCGGCGGAGCGCAACGTCGACGGATTAGCTGTGGAGGAGATGAGGAGGCCGCGTGGGAGGTGGAGGCAGTCGAGTTGGCGGCGGTGTGCTCGGCGTGTGGGCGATGGCCGCGTGCGAGGTGGAGAGTGGTGGTGGTGGCTATGGCCCGAGTGTGGTGGTCGACCATGTGGAGCGGCAGCGCCTCCGCCTCCGCTTCTTCTTCCCCAAAGTCACAGACGTGATCTTGGTCAACTTTTGTTTTAGAATTATTTTTTTCCACCGAATTAGGCAAGAAGGCCAATTTTCTTATTTTTTCACCGAATTACTAAAAGCTGAGCCTATTGGGCCAATTTTCTCTCGGCCGTCAGATCAATTCATACTACTCACGTTTTTTGACTAGTAAAAGGTATGGTAAAAATTGCTATGGTACGCGTGTATAGTCCAGTGGTGCCTCAACCCTGTCCCATGAAGTAAAATAACAAATACAGAGGATATGGTTAGCAGAAACGCACTACACTTCATTATGAACAATGCTACAGTCTCACTACTTCAGTTCTAACAGCCGGTGCGCTGCTTTATCTTGAGAAAACAGTGCATTCATGCTACTTTAACGCTTCTAGTATGTAGGTTCTGTGTACGGATACTTCATCAAGAAAAAAAAAACCTAGTGAATGGTAGAATTAGGTCGTCACTAGAGAACCTCCTCTCTAGTCTCTTCCAACAAAAGAAAATGCGGACACCGATCATCGACCGAACCTATATCATGTGGCTAATTAATAAGCACCTAAGCAAGCCTCTCGACGTTCGTCAACTTTTATTCTTCCGATTGTGTGTAAAGGCTTAAAGCAGACGCAGCCCCGACGGATGGTTGAGAGCGAAGGAGAGAGCACTTATCGCCGTGTGAAAAGCCGCTATCTTGCTAGCGTTGGAAATCGTTGGGGGTTCTGGTTGAAAGGCCAAATCTCCTATCACACATGGCGCTTCCGTAAGCCTGCAGCAACAGGATTCAGGCGCACCGCCGGTGCGCACCACACGGCTGGAAGAGCCCGTACCCCGTCACTCTTCACCGAAAGATCGAGAAATACCGAGCTAGTACAATTTCAGGTAATAACGTTGAACATAATTCATGACAGAATCTTTTAACATGTAAGCTGGAGGTTAAGGAAATCAGTGAGGAAAATGATATGATATGCTGTAAATACTATTGAGAAGCTCTCTTCAGTGCACAAAGCAGACGTACAAGCAAATACGGCTGGAAGTAATCGCACCCCGTCACTCTTCAGTGGAACTTCGAGAAATACCGAGTTTAGTCTTTCAGGTAACAGACCGTTGAACACAATGCCTCACACAAACCATTTTAGTGTTTTGCGTGGGAAATGAGAGATTTTTTGTTTCTCCATACAGAATTAGTCACTACGGGAAACACAGCCCAACCCGACGGTCATTTCAACGCTAACGGCAATATGTTAGCGCCATCGGCGTTATAACGTGAAACCGACGAAACGAAAAAACCGTCGTCGTCGTTTTGCCGTCGGCGTCCTAGTTGTAAGGCCGACGGCCACCGTCGGGCTCACAATGCCGTCAACGTTCATTTAGTGAGCCCGACGACCACCGTCGGGCTTACAGTGCCGTCAGCGTCCATCTAATCGCATTGTGAGCCCGACGGTATTACTCACTATACAATTTTTCAGTTTTTCTCAAAAAAATAGATTACATTCAAAAAAATGAAAAAATACTAAAAAAAAAGAAACCCTTTGCAATGCAGTATTTTGACGTGTACTAGTTCTTAGAAAAATGATAAAATTGAGTTTTGTCAACTTTTCAAAATAAAACTTTATAAAAATATAAATCATATACAAACATGTAATAGTTTTATACAAGTTTTAGAGTGGTTGACATTTTTAAGAACCGTTAATTCACTATGATCTAACGATTTTACAGCAGACGGTACCAGATTGACGGTACCAAATGATACCGCGGTACCAAAATTTATATGGGACCGGTACCAAAACTATGTGGGACCAGTAACAAAAGTAACAAAATTACCTATTTGTAATTCCTTTTGAGGTAATTACACCACGCGTCCAACAACTTGACGGGGAGGTGCATACTAGTCCCAGAATTTGTGAATTGTGAAACCGCCGACCATCTTGGATGCGGATTGGGCAGAGGTTCACGATGTATGAGAGCGCGACATGTCAGCCGATTACGTGGCAAGTGACTTGCGTTGGGGTGTGGTCATTTCACAGAAAGCCCCCTGGATGTATTATATCTTCTCACCCGATTCCAAATCCCTAACACCAACTCGCAATTTCAAAAAAAAACCTCGCAATTTGGACGGCGACGTAGAGTGTGGCGGAGAAAGTGAGCATGGCTGCGACAACAAGCTTGGCGGCTAGTGCCGTGGGGAGCAACCGAGCCACGCGCCCTTGGCCTGGACGGGGTCGACTTGGCAAGGGTGACACGGCCGGAGTCGCGGAGGAACCGAGGGCTCAGCGACGACGTCGAAGGCCGGAGGCAGCCACCGGAGCACGGGCACTCACCGACGACATATTCTACTACATATGTGCCTCTCCGATATGCTGCGGCAGGAGAGTAGGATCGACGGCAAGCTGCGGCAGGAGGGTACAGGGAGTGTGTGTGTGGCTCTGCCCCTCCGCTCCTGCTTGGATGATTTTGTAGAAGCATGATAGGAGTCGTTTACTATGCTGCATCAATAGTTTCAGGCCTACATCCTTACAGAACTGAAGGCCAAGCTGAGCGAAACGGCGCCTTTGAACCAACTTGAAGCTGTTAAAAGGAATTGAATGTTTCTCTGAGCAATCTCAAGCTCCTCGAGAAGTATTTTAATCCAAATATATCAAAGGCATATAGAAGATGCAGATAGTTCAGGAAGCTATTGATCAGATAGTTAATGGATTTTGTGGTCTTGTAATGCTGTATGCTTACCTAGCTTTGCTGACTCGAGGGTTTGTGTGAGTTGTACAATTTTTTTTTTCGAGTAACAGTTGTACAGTTGTTTAGGTGCAATGTACTGAAGATTGAGATGTACTGGCTATTTGAATTTATCAGTGCAGTGCAGTATTTAATTCAGAGAAACATATACAAAAGAATGGAGAGAAACATGTACAAAAAATCAGAGATCATAAGTTGCAATTCAGAGATCTTGTTACTCAACTGCATTTGTTATTTACCCATTATTTACTATAACCTCAATACAGAAACAATAAATACGACAGGTCCAAAAGTGTATGGATATCTTCATACAAACCAGAGAAGACCAGAGCATGGAAGCATCATCATCACACTTGTGTACAACATCACTAAGGTAAGCCTGATACAACTACTAGCGCCAGCAGGCATATCGACAACTTTGCGGCATCATCCATGTATGCACTGTGATACTACTACTAGTCTAGTACACTGCGGGCTCTCGGCAGTAGCTGTGCGCCGTTGGGGATGAAGATGGGGGCGAGGCGACGCGCCAACGTCCACGGATGCGGGGGTGAGCCAGGTACCGTCGGTTGAGATGTGGGACGAGGCAGGGCGTCGCCGGCCGAGTTGCTGCGAGGGCGTCTTGTGTCCGGGTTGCGGGGCGAGGCAGGGCGCCGCCGGCTGAGTTGCAGGGACGACAGGGCTGCGCCGTGCGGGATTGTCAGCTGAGGGTTGGAGCGGCTTGTAGGCGGAGCAGGAGGTTGTGTTGCGGCGGCTGGAGACGAGTAGGCGGTCGTCGGGGAGGAGTTGAGGAGGCACGCCGGAGAGGACGGGGACCTAGTCCTACTCGCGGCATGGTGGAGTCCGCGGCGGCAGCCCTAGCCCTACGCTCGTGAACAGATCAGAACGATTAGTCTGATCAAAACGGTGACTAGTTTCGGAAAAAAAATGGTGCACTTCATCAAGATTTAATCAAGCGTTGAAATAAATCATGTCTTAATCAACGGTTAAGAAAAATGTTAGTCTACAGTACCGACGGTACCACACGGTACCGTGCCAATCACCGTAAAAGAGCTCATAGTTTTAACACATATGTGTGACCATTATCATGTCATAGTTTGTGATAAAGTGCTCATAATCAGCACATATGTGTGTCATGTTATGGAAACCAATCGTCGCCAAAGCGATTTTTTTAAAAAAAAATTAGAAATATTATTTTCCATTTTTAAGTATTAAAAATAACTTTTTTTGTGAAGCAAGTACATAAAATATGGTCCAAAATGACACCCATTTAATTTTCACAAAGAATAGACCATATTTTATGGATAATACCTGAATATGAGGATTTTTCTTACTTTCTATCTAAATTCGCCTCTTTAATTGACTTTACGTCAATTTTCCGAAAGTAATTCAAATTTGAATTACAACTGTGTGATAGTTTGCTCTGAAGTTCTTACAAAAATAATTTTAGATACACAAGTAGTGGTGACAACATAGAACCGTCAATAGTTTTGAAAAATTCAACCACTTTTGATGAATAGTCATGCTCTCCATTTTGACCGTTTTTTGAAAGAAATGAAAAAATATGAAAAAGTACTCAAAAAAAGAAACCCTTTGGCATGGAGTCGTTTTACGTGTACTAGTTTATAGGAAAAAGATAAACTTGATTTTTGGCAAACTTTTCAAAACGAAACTTCACAAAAATGTCAATCATCTATAAACATGCATAAGTTTCAAGACAAATGACCAATGTATGACCATTATCATGTCATAGTTTGTGACAAATTGTCCATATTCAGCACATATGTGTGTCATGGTATGGGAAACAACGTCACCGAAGCGATTTTCAAAATTCCTTTTCGAAATATCATTTTCCATTTTTTAAGTGTCAAAAATGATTTTTTTGTGAAGCAAGTACATAAAACATGGTCCAAAATGACACCCATTTAATTTTCACAAAGAGTAGAACATATTTATGGATAATACCCGAATATGAGGATTTTCCTTACTTTCTATCTAAATTTGCTCTTTAATTGACTTTATGTCAATTTTTCGGAAGTAATTCAAATTTGAACTACAACTGTGTGATAGTTTGCTCTGAAGTTCTTACAAAAATAATTTTAAGGTACACAAGTAGTGGCTACAACATAGAATCGTCAATAGTTTTGAAAAATTCGACCACTTTTGATGAATAGTCATGCTCTCCATTTTGACCGTTTTTTGAAAGAAATGAAAAAAAATATGAAAAAGTACTCAAAAAAAAAAACCCTTTGGCATGGAGTTCTTTTACGTGTACTAGTTTATAAGAAAAATGATAGACTTGATTTTTGGCAAAATTTTCAAAATGAAACTTCACAAGAATGTCAATCATCTATAAACATGCATAAGTTTCAAGATAAATGACCAATGTATGACCATTATCATGTCATAGTTTGTGATAAAGTGTCCATATTCAGCACATATGTGTGTCATGGTATGGGAAACAACGTCACCGAAACGATTTTCAAAATTCTTTTTTGAAATATCATTTTCCATTTTTTAAGTGTCAAAAATGACTTTTTTTGTGAAGCAAGTACATAAAACATGGTCCAAAATGACACCCATTTAATTTTCACAAAGAGTATAACATATTTTATGGATAATACCTGAATATGAGGATTTTCCTTGCTTTGTATCTAAATTCGCCTCTTTAGTTGACTTTATGTCAATTTTCCGAAAGTAATTCAAATTTGAACTACAACTTTGTGATAGTTTGCTCTGAAGTTCTTACAAAAATAATTTTAAGGTACACAAGTAGTGGTTCAACAAAGAACCGTCAATAGTTTTGAAAAAAATTCGACCACTTTTGATGAATAGTCATGCTCTCCATTTAGACCGTTTTTTGAAAGAAATGACAAAATATGAAAAAGTACTAAAAAAAACCCTTGGCATGGAGTTCTTTTACGTGTACGAGTTTATAGGAAAAATGATAAACTTGATTTTTGGCAAACTTTTGAAAACGAAACTTCATAAAAATGTCAATCATCTATAAACATGCATAAGTTTCAAGACAAATGACCAATGTATAATCCGGGTTTGATGAAGACCTCGCGAAAAAACTCCGGCTTACTTTTGAGACCCGAATTTGATTTTGATTCTTCACCTCGGGGAATATTACTTCCCGACTCTAGCCCCCAAGTGTCGGGTTGTTGCTCGCAGCAACCTGGGACTTTCAAGTTTCTTACTTCAATAGCTTTTGAGCTTTAAACTGAGTAGCCCCCAAGAGCCGGATCTGCAGCTTGCTGCGTTACGGGTCTTCTTTGAGAACTTTGAGCTTCAAACTGGGTAGCCCCCAAGTGCCTGTTTCCAGCCTGCGACAACCTGGGACTTATAGCAATTTGAGCATAACTTACTTTTCTGATGAGTAGCCCCCAAGCGCCGGGTCTGCTACCTGCAGCTACTCGGGGCTCTCTTAATTTCATAATACCGAGTAACTTTTCTGATGGTGTCCATGCACCCTGAGAATTTGCGCTATTTGTCGAACGTTATCTTGTCGTTCTGCAAATCCTTTTGGTTTAGATGACCCTTTTGATTTCTTTAGCTCTCTGCATAGCCGGTTTTCTCGTGACATCTTTCGTGCATAAAACTCTAGAACGATCAAGGTCTGCTAAGTCCTCATGGGCATCATAGTCAGATTGAAAGCCGAATTTTTAGCATCGGGTCATTGTGGCTTCTTTGCCGGGTGAGAATAACATCGAGCTAGCAGGCAAGTATAACCAAGAATATTGTGGCGTCTCTGCCGAGTCTTGAGTTTTCAACTTGCAACTGATAGTTAACAAGCCCCCAAGACCCCCATATGAAAGATGATGATCTGAATTTTGTGGCGTCTCTGCCGAGTCTTGAGTTTTCAACTTATAACTTTTAGTTAATAAGCCCCCAAGACTCCTGATTTGTCATATGACAAAGCACTTTGGTGCTGATAATACATAAGCCAGATTGTGACAATTGGCTACTGCAATAGACTTTGATAAATCTGTTTGCGGGAATTTGATAGCTCGACTTTGAAAAAAAACCTTTGCGCGAATTCTATAGCAAGACTTTGAGAAATACCTTTGCGGGAATTCTATAACCCGACTTTGAAAAATACCTTTGCGGGAATTCTATAGCCCGCCTTTGATAAATCCACTGAGGTCTCGCTAAGCGGTGTAAAGGCTGAGAGATGTTTCATGGATCATCCTCAAATATGTTTCACGTGTAAGGTTCGGTGTTTGTAACCGAACACCATCACACACGTCTTTTAAGCGGTAAGATCCATGTCTTCAACACAGCAATTAGAAACTTCTGACTGAATGATAAAATATTAACCATAAATATGACTTAGCTGTCTGAATTGAACGTCATTGATGACGTGGTGAGACCCGACGGCAGCCGCGCTCGAAGCCGGCTGGCGGCCGGGTCATTGATCGTTGCTGCTTGAAGCCGTAACCGGGGCATGAATATATTTGTTTCTGATCCGCATAAAATTGCCGTGCATAGCTTGATGAGCCGGCTGCTTGATTGACTTGCTCTCGTATTTTCTATCCCGCTTATATTGCTCCCTTCTTTTCGCATGATGCAGCTGGATGATTGTCTTGTATCGCCGACTCTCTTGTTTCTCTGAGGCTGGCTTCTATTTCTTCTTTTCCTTTGCTCTATGGATCACGTGGAGTCTTGTTCTTGTATAACCAGCTCTTGGCCGGCTTCCCTTCATCTCCTTTTCTTCTTTCCTACGGATGAGCGGACGCACAGGGTCAGGGGGGTAACACTCCAAGGCATCCCTCCAGATAACTCTCTTCTTTTTGACGACTTTTTCAGACCGACTTGTATTTCCTGTATTGCGCCACGAGTTCTGGCCGACCTCCTTTTCTCTACATATCGCGACTTGATCCGGTTGGTATACTGTGTGGAGTATATGCAAATCGCTGGCGGCTCCTTTTTCTTTTCTCTTGTCTACCTTGGAATCCGGCCTGCACACAGATCGGATGATCCGGACGATCCACGCGAGCTAGCTAGCGCCACGGTTTGCTCTTCTTATTTTCTTTGTATTTCCTTCCTTGTCTTGGAAACCGGACCGGAACGCACATAGTTTGGACTGATTTCTCCATGCGAATGCTAGCTGAATAGCTTCTTGAGTCGGACACGCATATAGCTAATAAAATCCTTTCCTTTTCATTGCCTTGATCCGGTTGCTTTTTTCCTTTTCCCTTCGGGACTTGCGTCATCTAATTTGCCGCTGAGTGGCTGGGCTAGACTCTGGCTCATCTAGACCTGACCCGACCGTCAGGCTGTTTGACTTTCTTATTTCTTGTTTGGAACATGATTGACGTATTTTCCGGATTTACGTAGAACTCGATCGCCGAAACAAAGATGGAATACATTGATTTCCATAACCTCACCAGGATCAGCTCGGCGAGTTGTAACTGATAGCTGAACGCAAATATCATTGCTTTGGGCTGTTGTACGCATAAGGCATCCAGCCTTTTGATTCCTTGTATGATCCGTTCCGCCCAAGACTCCTAGAGTCCCGATCTGGCCGACCACGCGTGAGATCCGTCCGCACATAAATTTTCCCACGATCCGAAGTCTGGCCACCGTCCATGCTTGACGCAATTTTGTTGATAATGACGCCATGATTTCTGCCGGCTCCCTGGCTCCTCCAGGTCCGGCTCTTATACGCCTGGTTCTGACTCTTCTGTATCTAACCTCTTTCATGGACGGGCGCTATTCCATATCGCCGGCCTTCTGATGAATCTGCTTCCGGCTTATAACCATCCACGCTGAACGATGTGATCTTGCTAATTGTTGATGATCTTGTCGATGACGATTCTATTCATCCACGTAGCACTTCTCCTTTGATGAACACATATCTGGCCGCAGGCCCCACGGTGGGCGCCAACTGTCGTGGGATTGTCACGGCAAATGTTACCCGGAGGTAACTTGAGATGAGGGGCAAGACGACTCTGGCGCTCAGGAGATTGTCTAGCTCTGCGGGAAGATGATGTTTTTTACCCAAGTTCGGGTCCCCTCGGTGGAGGATCCCTACGTCTTGCTATAAATCACTGATATTATAATATGTTACATGGTGCGACAATGGCGATCGCTGGGTTTCGATGACTCCGGCGTGGGAGCTCTCTCTTGGGAGCTCTCTCTATTTTGTCTATCTTACTTGGCTTGACTATGGCTTATCGTAGCCTCTGTTGATCTTCAACCTATCTTTCTATGACCTAGGAGCCGGCTTATATGGGCGTCTGGTCTCCTGGTTTACATGGTAAGACTACTTGGAGTTCTACTCTATCTCGTCTTGTCTTTCTTATCCTCCAAGTCTTGGGCTCCGTGATGAATATTGCCTCTGAGTCTTCTAGAGCCTTCCTTCTTTGGGTCTTCCTGAAACCTCTTCCAAATCCGGGTTTCTCCTGACACCCAAATCCGGGTTTCACCTGACATCCAAATCCGGGTTTCGCCTGACACATCACCCAGATCCGGGTTAGCTTCCTGGCCGGGTTATAATACTGCCGGGTTATGATTCTGCCGGGCTATAATTCTGCCGGGTTATGATTCTGCCGGGCTATAATGCGACCATAAATGAGCTGCGCGAGTTTGCGCGTAATCATGCCCCATCCGTTTTGTGTGTCATGGAAACTCAATTAAGTAAGTCAAAGGTGGAAATACTAGCGAATACGCTAGGGTTTGACCGATGCTTTGCAGTCAGTAGTTCGGGTCGTAGTGGAGGCATTGGGATGTTCTGGAAAAATAATATCAACATTGAGATCTTGCCTTACTCTCAGTACCACTTCGATGCTATTGTGTCTTCTCAAGAGAAGGATCCATGGCGTTTAACTTGTGTGTATGGAGAGGCATGTGCTAGTGAGAGGCACAAGACATGGGATGCTCTTAAATTTATTCGCTCATCTTTGGAGTTACCATGGTTATGTATAGGAGACTTTAATGAAGTACTTCACCGCTCAGAACATATGGGGGTGAGGGAGAGGAGCAATGCCCAGATTGCTGCGTTTAGGGAGACAGTGGATGTTTGTGGCTTAGCAGACTTGGGGTTTAAGGGGCCAGCTTGGACTTTTGAGAAAAGAGTAGATGGAGGTTCATATCATGGATAGATCGAGCACTAGCTTCTCCTAGTTGGAGTACTAGGTATCCGTTGGCGCAGTTATATCACCTGGAGGCGGTAAACTCGGATCATTCACATTTGTTGCTCCGCTTCGATGGTGAGTTTGAGAAACGGAGGACAGTCCAACGCCCGTTTCGCTATGAGGTCATGTGGGAGACACATGAATCTTTTGATCCTATTCTCAAGGAGTCTTGGCAGCAGGGAGGAGAGAGCCTGTCTACAGAGGAGGTTACGGACAAATTAAATTATCTTTCATATGATCGGAAGAAATGGCAAAAGGAATCATTTGGTAATGTGCGACGGCAGCTCATAGACCTTAATCATGAACTGGAGATGATGTGGGCTCTGCCGGGAAGAGTAGGACCTTCCTATGAAGAAATAAAAGTTAGAGAAAAGATCATTGAGTTACAAAATAGAGAGGAAGTTATGTGGAGACAAAGGTCTCAAATTCAGTGGTTGGCTGAGGGAGATAATATTATAAGAACACCCATTTTTTCCATCTTCGAGCTAGTCGCAGGAGGAAAAAGAACAATATTACTAGGTTGAAAAAACCAGATGGGGAGATGACTGAAGATGCTCAAGAAATAAGTGAGATGTCACATGCCTTTTTTTGGTAATTTATATGCATCTGAGGGGACACAAGATATGGACACGGTGCTCAACACTGTTCCGAGGCGAGTAACAAGGGAGATGAACAATGATTTGGTGGCGCCGTATACGGAAGAGGAAGTGAAGGCGGCATTGTTCCAAATGTATCCAACGAAAGCTCCTGGGCTTGATGGGTATCCTGCTCATTTTTTCCAGCGCAATTGGAGTCTGTGTGGAAAAGAGGTAACTAATTCAGTCCTCCGAATCCTACGAGGAATTGATAGCACTGAAGAGATAAACAACACTTTCATTGTTTTGATACCTAAGGTGGCTAGTCCGACATAATTGGGACAGTTTCGGCCGATTAGTCTATGTAATGTTATCTACAAGATAGCGTCGAAAGCACTGGCAAACAGGATGAAGAAATTTCTACCAGAAATAATTTCAGAGGAGCAACCGGCCTTCGTTCCAGGGAGGCTGATTACGGATAATATCATTACAGCTTATGAGTGCTTACATTTTATAAAAAGAAATAAAGCAAAAAAACATCGTCATTGCGCTCTTAAGTTGGATATGAGGAAAGCATATGACCGGGTGGAGTGGTCTTATTTGGAGGCCATCATGATACGCCTGGGTTTTGATGAAGGTTGGGTTAAACTTGTGATGAAAATGATTTCTAATGTCTCGTTTTCAGTTTTGTTTAATGGAGCAACATTACAGGCTTTTAAACCCACGAGGGGAATACGACAGGGTGACCCCATCTCTCCATACTTGTTTCTTCTTGCAGCAGAGGGCCTTTCGTGCCTCTTAAAATCCAGAAGTATTGTGTCATCATCGAACCTGAGCGGAATCAAGGTGGCTAGCACTGCTCCTGCAGTCAACCATCTTCTCTTTGCGGATGACAGCCTGCTGTTTGTGAAGGCAAGTGTGGAGGGAGCTAATGAAGTAACGGAAGTCTTGGAGTCTTATTGTCAAGCTTCTGGCCAGAGGATAAATTTCGACAAGTCGTCGATCTTTTTCAGCAAAGGATGTTCAGATACGGTAAAGCATGAAATCAAGGACATTCTTAATGTTCCCAACGAATCGTTGAGTGAAAAATACCTTGGGATGCCTTCAGATGTTGGTCGGTCGATCAATGGAGCTTTCAAATATATCCGTGACCGAGTTTGGAAGCATGTTCAAGGGTGGTTGGAGATGATCCTATCTGCTGGTGGGAAGGAGATTTTGATCAAGTCTATAGCACAAGCAACACCACTTTATTCTATGTCATGTTTCAAGCTATCCAAAGGTCTCTGTGAGAGTTTGAATGCACTGTTACGAGATTTCTGGTGGGGCCGTAGGGATGGTAAAAGAAAGACATGCTGGGTGCCTTGGGAAGAAATGACAACATCGAAGAGTTTTCTGGTGGGGCTGTAGGGATGGTAAAAGAAAGACATGCTGGGTGCCTTGGGAAGAAATGACAACATCGAAGAGTGTTGGAGGCATGGGGTTTAAAGATTTTGAATTATTTAATTTGGCTCTTTTGGCTAGGCAGGCGTGGCGAATTTTGTAAAATCCGGAGACACTTAGTGCCAGGCTTCTAAAGGCTGTTTATTTTCCATCTTCTGACCTGTTACATGCTTCTGTTGGATCCCATCCCTCGCAGATTTGGCGCGCTATAATTGAAGGTCGAGATGTGTTGAAGCAGGGTTTAATCCGCCGGATTGGGACGGGTGAAGGAACAAACGCATGTAATGACAACTGGCTACCACGTGATGGTGCAATGAGACCTATTGCATGGAAAGACGAAAACCCGCCATGGAGGGTGTCAGATTTCATTGAATCTACTTCGGCATCCTGGGACATGCAACGGCTGGAGACGTACTTCTTGCCAATGGATATTGATATAATTCGAGCTATTCCTATCTCTACGAGGAGGTTAGATGACTTCTGGACTTGGCATTTTGAACGGACAGGGACATTCACAGTTCGCTCGGCATATCATATGCTTGTGGATACAAAGCGAAGAAGGGAGGCATGGCTAGACAACAAAGGTTCGGCCTCTGATTATCAAGGAACGGAGAAGAGTTGGACAGCACTTTGGCACGTTCAGGTTCGAAGATAAAAGTATTCCTTTGGCGACTAGCTCGAAAGTCGATTCCAACGGAAGATGTCCAACATCACAGAAATATGGCGCCCAACACAACTTGTGCTATATGTGGTGGCGTAGACTCTTGGAGACATTCTCTCCTTGAGTGCATGGTGACGCGAAGTGTCTGGGCTTTGGCACCAGAGGAGTTAACTGAGCACATGGATCGATCAATAGAAACAAATGCGAAACTATGGTTATTCACGATGATCGAGTCTATTAAACATGAGGAGCTTGTCCGCTGTATGGTCACGCTGTGGGCAATTTGGTACGCTCGTTGAAAGGTAATTCATGAGGGGTTGTTCCAAAGTCCTTTATCCACTAATTGTTTTGTGGAGCATTTTATCAGGGACCTGGAGATTGCGACACCAACAAAACAAACCAAAGAATCTCCAGGGAAGGTGAAAGTAATTCCGAGATGGCGTGCACCGCCTACGGGGTTTGTAAAAATTCATGTAGACGCGGCACTCAGGAAAAATCAACCGGGAGGTGCGTTGCAGCGGTCTGTCGTTCCGATGACGGCACTTATCTACGCTCTTCAGGCGTGGTGGTGCAAGGTATTTCTGATCCAGGGGTGTGGGAAGCTTTAGCTTGCAGAGAGGCACTAGCGCTGGCACAAGATCTGAATTTTCTTCGAGTACAGGTTGCGTCGGATTGCCTGGAGGTAGTGCATGTGGAGGTAGTCCATGCACTGAGCACCATTAATCTTGGCAGATTCAGCACGGTTTTGCATGAAATCAAAGCAAGTGAAAGGATTTTCTCGGCGGTGCAGTATATCCACGAGAACAGTGTCGTCCCAGTGGGAACTGGGGTATGGAGAGCCCATTCCCCCAGGCCTCGCACGCTGGCCAGACAGACGAAACGACTAAGGACCAGGCATCACCGCCTGACGAGACCCTCGAGAGGCAATTCCCCTCGAGGTCCTGAAGAGGAAACGAGGGCCTCAAGGGATCCCTCGCCTCAGAGGACCCTCCCGAGACGCCAGCTCGCCTCGAGGCAGTCCCGCAGGAATCTCCCCTCAGGCCTCCCCGCGCCTGAAGGGAAACGTTGCGGCCAAGCAAGTACGGTAAGACGCACATGGACTCTGCCACGCCCACGTGGTGACGCAAGCACCCCCGTGCCGTTTTGGTGATAAAGGGGTCAATAAAGCGGCTCTGCCTGCTGCGCAGCTGCCAGGACCTTCTACTCTGACGATAAAGCGGGTGGACGGCGCAACCCTCCATAGGAGAACGTCATCGTGGGCTCCACCTCAGAGACTGCCCTCTCTGTGGGCAGTACAGCGCGGTCGGACGCATGTCGGCCACCGCTCCCACCTTTATCAACAATGGACCGCGTCCATGGACGAAGACGCCGCGGTGGACTCCAACTCCACACTGCCTCTGCCATGTGGGAGCCACCTTGAAGGCCAACCCGAAGGAGAGCACCAAAGGCGCCTATAAAAGGGAGAAGACATCCATCGTAGCACGGGTCGAGTCTTTGCGTGCTACAACCCTTGTAAACCCTAGCAACACTTGTTAGGATAGCCTCTGGCTTGAGGAGGAAAAAGACGATCGCTTCCCTCCCCAGGCAAGAACTGCCTCAAGGGGGCCTCCGGCAAGCTCCATTGTACTGTAACCTCCATCATCTAATACAGACAAACAGGAGTAGCGGTCTTACCTCCTCACGAGGGCCGTGAACCTGGGTAAGGGCCGGTGTCTACCTCTGTCGTGTGCGTGTCTTCTTCGGGTCCGGCGAGCACCGTCGCGGGGTCCCTCGAGGGTCTAGACCTCCGCGTTCAATCCCCTTCACGAACTACACTTCAGGAAGTGACTACCCCCGATTCTTGGGAGTCACAACCCGACATTTGGCGCGCCAGGTAGGGGATTGAGGCGCGTCAACAACCTTCGAGTTCGTCTCCGCGCCATGGTGAACACCCGCGCCACCCGCGTCGCCCGCGTCAACCGATGTGCGCCTGGGGGAGCACGCGCGCCGCCAGGCACCGCGACCACCCGCGCACGGCGGGGCCAACCCCGCCATGAAGAGCATGTCCCTTTTGGCCCTCACGTAGAGGCGCCGGAGCACAATTCCGACCACCAGGAGGACGCGCAGTCGTCGCACCCGACGCAGCGCCCGAGCGGCTCGGGCCCGGGAAGGGCAGACCATGCGCCTCACACCGCGCTGCTCATGGCGCAGGAGCTTCTCCGCTACCAGCCCACCGCAGAGGCCCACGAGCAGTGGCTCCAACGCCTCAACCACCTCGTCGGCATCGCCACGACGCGTCCCGCTCCGTCGCAGTCCAACCTGCGCCCCTCTCTCGCGGGCACGGTCGGGACAAACGCGCCTCCGCCACCTCCGGGACCTGCACCGGCTGCGGTGCAGAGGGCTGCTTCGCACGCGTCCTCGCCGCACGATTGCTTGATCGTGCAGCGCACCGCGCCCGACGCTCGCGTGGGGATGGAGCTCCAGCGAGACCGCCAGAACAGGCTCGTGGAGGAGATTGGCCAGGCGGGTCAGCAGAACCGCGGCGCGCTGCAGCACGGGGTCGCCACGTACGCCTCAGGCTGCATGGCGTTCAGCCGTTCTCTGCGTCGCGTGATCTGGCCCACAAAGTTTAGGCCTGCTCTCCCTAAGGGCTACGACGGCTCCAGCAACCCCATCGAGTTCCTGCAGCTCTACACCACCTCCATCCAAGCTGCGGGTGGAGATGACAAGGTCATTGCCAATTGGTTCTCCCATGCGCTTCGCGATTCTGCGCTGTCGTGGCTCCTGAACCTCCCGGAGGACTCCGTGAACTCCTGGGAGGAGCTCTGCAAGCAGTTCGTCTCCAACTTTAAGGGGACATACGAGCGCGCCCTCACCCACAACGACTTGCGCGCTGTTGTGCAGAAGAAGGATGAGACGCTCCGCAAGTACATTCAACGCTTCAGCCAAGTGCGCAACAAGATCCCGAACATCCCTGACACTCAAGTCATCACCGCCATCCGCGAGGGCGTCACAAACAGCAGGATGCTCGAGAAGCCGGGCATCCACGACAAGCTCACCTCTGTGGTCAAGCTGTTCGACCTGGCGGACAAGTGCGCCAAGGCTGAAGAGGGACTCCTCTTCGTCAAGATGTCCTCGAGAGGGGACGATCATGCTGAGGGGTCCAGGAGTCAGAAGAAGAAGGAGGAGCCCAAGCGCAAGGCCACCACGGTCCTCGCGGCAGAGCCTTACGCGAAGGGCACCCGCAGGGACTCCCCCGAGCCTGGAGAGAGAAGAGATGACCACCGCCCTTTCTGCATCTACCACAACAGGCGCGGCCACTCTACGGAGTCCTGCTTCGACCTCAAAAGGTTGAGCAAGGAGCGCGAGCAAGCAGAGGGCAGTGGTAGCCATGGCCGAGGCAGTGGCTACCGCGGGAGCGGACGCAAGGGCGGCTACCAAAAACCGTCTGGAAATCAGGCCAATGCCACAGAAAAGAACGGCAACCTCCCTGACGAGGAATATGGCGGCTACCAAGCCCCGAGAGCCGCCATTTCCTGCATCCTCGGGGGGGGGGGGGGGCGCAGGCGCCAAAGTCGAACAACCAGTTCAAGCAGTTCGCCCGCGAGCTCAACGCCGCCCTCCCAAGCACAGAAACCTCCAGGCCCCTCAAGTGGTCGTAGTACACCATCGCCTTCGACGCTCAGGACCACCCCAAGTCCACCAAGACTGTTGGAACCCTCCCGCTGGTCTGCACCCCCACCATCGACAACGTGGCTGTCTCCAAGACTCTCATCGATGGCGGAGCAGGCCTGAACGTTATCTCCATAGATATGTTCGAAGCGCTTCAAGTGCCCTACGAGCGGCTCATGCCCTCGAGGCCCTTCACGCGGGTCACCAGCGGCTCGATCGAGCCTCTAGGACAGGTCAGGCTTGCCGTCACCTTCGGGAGCGAGGAAAATTACCGCACAGAGCACATCGATTTTGATGTCGCACACATCGGCCTGCCGTACAATGCCATCCTCGGCTACCCCGCGCTCGCGAAGTTCATGTCCGTCACGCACCATGCCTACACATGGTCAAGATCCGCGGCAACGCTGGCACGATCACAATTCGTGGGCATGTCCTGGACACTACGCGCACGGTTGAGACGGCCTACAAGACCGCCGCCATGGCATTCCCCGCAGAAGAGGACCTAGAGCCTCTCGAGAGACCCAAGAAGAAGAAACAGTTGTTCTCCTAGGAGGCAGCTGCTACCAAGAAGATCTCTCTGAGCTCCAGTAGCTCGGGGGCTGAAGGCTCGGGGGCTAGTGTCACCATTGGCGCCGCGCTGCCTCCCAAATAGGAAAGCGCGCTCGTCGCCTTCCTCCAGGAAAACTCTGACATGTTCGCGTGGACACCGTCAGATATGTCTGGGGTACCGAGGGAGGTGATCGAGCACCTTTGTTCGTGTGCCCAAACGTGCGCCCCATCAAGCAAAAAGCAAGAAAGCAAGCCCCCGAGAAGCAAGCATTCATCGTCAAGGAGGTCGAAAAGCTCAAAGCGGCAAAAGTCGTTCGCGAAGTCGCGCATCCCACTTGGCTCTCCAACGGCGGGGTAGTCCCAAATCCCGCCGGAGGAGGCCGCCTCTGCATCGACTACACTGATGTAAACAAGGCCTGCCCCAAAGACCCTTATCCCATGCCCAGAATTGACCAGATTGTGGACTCCACGGCAGGCTGCGACCTCCTCTGTTTCCTTGATGCCTTCTCTGGTTATCACCAGATAAAGATAGCTAAGGAGGACGAGGAGAAGACGGCTTTCCTCACCCCGTGCGGTGTGTATTGCTATGTCTGCATGCCTTTCGGCCTCAAAAATGCCGGAGCCAGTTTCCAGAGGTTGATGAGGATAGCCCTTGGCGGGAAAATGGGGCGGAACGCCGAAGCATATGTCGATGACATCGTCGTGAAATCACGAGAAGGAAATACTCTCCTCGGAGACCTTGAAGAAACCTTCGCCAGCCTGCGCAAGGTGAACATCAAGCTCAACCCCGCCAAGTGTGTCTTTGGAGTACATTCAGGCAAATTGCTTTGGTTCCTCGTGTCTCACCGAGGCATAGAGACAAACTCGGACAAAATCAAGGCCATAGAAGACATGCAACCTCCACGCAGGCTCAAGGACATGCAACGCCTAGCAGGCTGCATGGCCAGCTTAGGTCGGTTCATCTCCAAGTTTGGTGAAAGAGCCCTGCCGTTCTTCAAGATCATGAAAAGAAAGGGCACTTTCAAGTGGACCCCTGAAGCTGAAAAAGCATTTGAGGACTTGAAGAAGTATTTGGCCAGCCCACCAGTAATGGTCGCCCCAAGGCCTGGCGAGCACCTGAAGCTGTACTTATTAGCCACTCCACAAACAGCCAGTGTTGTCCTTGTGGTGGAAAGAGAAGAGCCAGTACTCCACAAGAAGAGTGCAGCCACTCCAAAGAAAAAGCCTCCCGATAAGAAGCTCGACGAAAGGGCAGCCCTCACAAACCCACCGCCAGGCCCAAAGCCCCAAGAGAGGGCCGCCCCAAGTCAACCGCTGCAAGGAATTCATGCCGAGGAGCCTGAGGAGCCTCACGAGGCCAACCCCCTCGAGGCACAGGGCAAGCCCCTAAGGCCAACCCACTCGAGGCCCAGGGCAAGCCCCCTAAGGCCAACCCCCTCGAGGGCCAAGCTGAGCCACCTCACGCAAAAGACGCCAAGGCAACAGTAACTACCCTCGTCGAGCATCCAGTCTACTTTGTCAGCACAGTACTGTGTGATGCTTCAGAAGCTTCTCCTCGCACTCCTCATCGCCTCAAGAAAGCTGCGACACTACTTCCAGGGGCACCCCATCACGGTGGTCACCTCTTTCCCCCTGGAGCAAATCCTGCGCAACTCAAACGCAACAGACCATGTCGCAGGATGGAACATAGAGCTACAACCATTCAATTTGCGCTTTGATACCACAAGGGTAATCAAAGGAAGAGTGCTGGCAGACTTCATCGCTGAATGGACTGACCCAACCCATGAAGAGCCTTTGGGAGAAGAGCAAGAGCCCTCTGGAGCCGCAATGCCCAGCCACTGGACCATGAAGTTCGACGGAGCTTTCGCTTGCCGCCACGGCGGGGCAGGCGTAGTCCTGATCTCACCCAAAGGCGACAAGATGTATTACGCAGTCCAGCTGTGCTTCGGAATCGACAAGATATCCAACAATATCGCCGAGTATGAAGGACTGCTTGCCGGCCTACGCGCCGCAGTTGCCCTAGGCGTCAAGCATATACTCATCAAGGGCGACTCCCAGCTGCTCGTCAACTTCTCTAACAAAAGCTACAAGCCTAAGGACGACCACATGGCCGCATACCTGGAAGAGGTCCGTAGGCTTGAGAAGCACTTCAGAGGAATGGAGCTCATGCACATCCCAAGAAAGGAAAACCAAGAGGCTGATGACATCGCCAAGCGCGCATCAAAGAGGCAAGCTCAGCCGCCAGGTGTCTTTGAAGAAAGGCTCGTCAATGCATCCATAAAGCAGCCCCAAGAGGCCGTGCCCGGAAGCACAGACGAAGTGCTCCCGCCACCACCTGAAAACGGGGCTCCAGGCTGCGGGCCCCCCACAGGGGAGCGTCTGTTGCTCACAGCGGTGCACCAAGAAACAGGATGGATCGACGAGATCAAGGACTACCTCCACAAAGGGATCCTTCCCGAGGAAGACGTTGAAGCGGAGCGAATTGCCCGCCAAGCAAAAGCGTACCAAATCCTCGAAGGAATTCTCTATCGCAAGCGCCCAAACGGCGTCGCGCTCAAATGCGTCCCTCCTGAAGAAGGAAAACTGCTGATCAAGGACATCCACAGCGGGGAATGCGACCACCATTCGTGCGCCCGCACCCTCGCAGGCAAAGTCTTCAGGAGCGGCTTCTACTGACCTCTAGCACTTCAAGATGCAATGAACATCATTCAAGCATGTGAAGCCTGCCAATTCCACGCCAAGCAAATCCACCAATCAGCGCTGGGACTACAGATTATTCTGCTCTCGTGTCCGTTTGTGGTCTAGGGGCTGGACATCCTGGGACATTTCCCCACGGCGCAAGGTGGATATTGCTACCTCTTTGTGGCCATTGACAAGTTCACAAAATGGCCTGAAGTGGAGGCGACGCGCACAATCACAGCAGGCGCGGCGGTGAAATTCATCAGAGGCCTGGTCTGCCGCTTCGGAGTGCCTAACCGCATCATCACCGACAATGGCTCACAGTTCACCAGTGGCATCTTCAGAGCCTACTGTGAAAAAATGGGCATCAAGTTCTGCTTCGCCTTAGTCGCCCATCCGCAAAGCAACGGGCAGGCTGAGCGCGCAAACGCAGAGGTCCTCAAAGGCCTAAAGACCAGGACCTTCGATATCCTCTAGGGCCACGGCAAGGGCTGGATCAACGAGCTCCCCTCGGTGCTCTGGTCCATCCGTATCACGCCACCCAAGCCCACCGGGGAAACACCGTTCGCACTCGTCTATCGAGCCGAAGCAGTCCTCCCCACAGAGATAAAGCATGGATCCCCACGGGTCCTTGCCTTTAACGAAGACCAGCAAGAGGACCTCCACACCGACGACCTGCTGCTTCTTGAAGGGCTACGACGCCGCGCCGCCCTCCAGGCGGCAAAATACCAGCAGGACCTGAGACACTGCCACAGCCGCAACGTGCGCTCGCGCACCCTGGAGGCAGGTGACCTCGTACTCAGGCGAATCCTCTCCAGGGAAGGCCTCCACAAGCTTTCCCCGATGTGGGAAGGTCCCTACAGGGTCACCCACATCGCCAGGCCTGGCGCGGCTCGCCTCGAGACGCAATACGGCGTCCCCGTCAAGAATCCATGGAACATCATGCACCTATGCAAGTTCTACCCGTGATCATTGTCACGTCAAGGCATTTAGCGAAAGAGGCAGCCCACGGCTCAACCTCCAAGCACTTTTTGTCCCTCAAGGTTAAAAGCTCAAGGCTTAAACCTCACAAATCTTTGTATCCACAAGGAACAAATTAAAAACGTGATCATAGTCACGCCCGTGATCATTGTCACGTCGAGACTTCTAGCGGAAGAGGCAGCCTACGGCTCAACCTCCAAGCATTTTTGTCTCTAGAGGTTAAAATGCTAACGACTTAAACCTCCAAAACATTTTTTGTCTCCTAAGAGAACAAACGCAAAACGTGATCATAGTCACGCCCGTGATCATTGTCACGTCGAGACTTCTAGCGGAAGAGGTAGCCTACGGCTCAACCTCCAAGCATTTTTGTCTCTAGAGGTTAAAATGCTAACGGCTTAAACCTCCAAAACATTTTTTGTCTCCTAAGAGAACAAACGCAAAACGTGATCATTGTCACGCCCGTGATCATTGTCACGTCGAGACTTCAAGCGGAAGAGGCAGCCTACGGCTCAACCTCCAAGCATCTTTGTCTCTAGAGGTTAGAAGCTCACGTCTTAAACCTCCAAAGCATTCTTTGTCTCCTTAGGGAACAAATGAAACCGTGATCATTGTCATGCCCGTGATCATTGTCACGTCGAGACTTCAAGCGGAAGAGGCAGCCTACGGCTCAACCTCGAAGCATCTTTGTCTCTAGAGGTTAAAAGCTCACGGCTTAAACCTCCAAAGCATTCTTTGTCTCCTAAGGGAACAAATGAAACCGTGATCATTGTCACGCCCGTGATCATTGTCACGTCGAGACTCCTAGTGGAAGAGGCAGCCTACGGCTCAACCTCCAAGCATCTTTGTCTCTAGAGGTTAAAAGCTCATGGCTTAAACCTCCAAGCTCCAAAGGCTTCTCTCGAGGGCAAACTCTCCGAGCTCTCCATTTAACGAGCCACCTCAGGCCATTGAGAGTCTCTGCCACTAATGGGTGGCCCCCATGCCTCGACATGGTCAAAACATTAACTTGGCAACCCCAAGCATAATGACTCACTTTCGTTCCCAAGTGAACTTAGCGCTTCGGCGCCGCTTTAAAATGTATTTGGTGAGTTTTATTTTCGCATTACTCTGTTGAAGTGTGCGCTTACATCTCTCCACATGCGTACCTCGTGAGCGGGGGCTGAGCACGGTGCCAGTACCTCAAATGACACACCAGCAGCACTGCAAAATCCAAGAGTCCGAGCTCTGGCTGGAGGGCAAGATCCCACAAACACGCCATCTCTACAGAGGACCTTGGTACTTACTCTCCTCGCAAGGAACGCCTGAGGGGACCTATAAGTGCGCACGAGTCCCTTGAACCGTGTTCCAGCGTTTGGGTTTGCCCCTCTAACATCCGCAGGGAAAAATCCCCCCACAAGCCTGAAGAGGCATCCACGAGCGACCCCTCAAGTGGGCAACCTCGCCAGGAGAAAAGCCTCTGCAGGGCGAAAACCTCGAGAAGCTAAGTCTTGCACCCACGCCTTAAGAGCGTTTTCTCCCCCTAGCGCACGTTTGCCCCTCGAGTGACTTCGCTTTCCCTTACGCTTCATGGACTACTCGCACGTCTAAGGGGGGCACTTGAGCATCGCGACTAAGGCCTAAACTCCCCCCGGCCTTGCGGAGTCATTGCTCCTGCATACCGAAGTGGCGGAGTCATGGCACGAAGAGATGGGACCTACCGACGAAGAGAACAAATAGACATGAAGATGAGTCCAAAGAGACCTCACGGGGGGGCAGACAAGCTCGAATTAAACAACATTAAAGAGTATATTACAGGCCAAAGGTCTTAAGAAATCTAAACACACAACTGTTTCAGATACAAGCGCTTGCAGACGCAATAAGGAAAGGCTCTGGGGGAAGCAGCGCCGCCTTGGACCTCCTCCGCGGCACCCTCTTCAGCCTCGGCAGAGCAGGCCTCCTCCTCGCTGTCTCCAGCCGCAGCCTCCGCACGCTTGAAGCCGTTGCAGAAGGCGTCAACTTGCTCGTGGAGGGAACCGGAGACCCGCTACGCGTCCTCGCCTTGAGCAGCCTCTGTCACGGAGGAGAGGTCAAAGCCTGGCGTTGAGGAGCCTGAGGTTGGTGAAGATGCGATCAACAACCACCCCCAGGAGCTGCCGGCTCTCGTCTTCGATCATCTCGCGAAGCTCGGCGACGGGACCCTCGAGCGCCTCGAAGACCTGGTCGAAGTAGACCAGGTACATGGCAGCATCGCCACGGCCTCGAACGTCGGTGTGCGGCGCGTCTGTGCCGAGCTGCGCGGCGAGCTCGTTGCCACGAGCGACCAACGCCTCAAACATGCGCTCGCGCTCCTCCGAGGCCTCCGCCGCCCGCTGCATCGCCGTGGCCACTTGCTCCTCCACGTCCTTGGCCAAGGAGTTGAGGTTGTGGACTGCCTCGGTGCGAGCCTCCTCCGCTCGGCGACGGGCATCCTTGGCGCGCTTGAGGCGAGCCTCCAGCTTGGAGTTGGCCCTCTCGAGCTCGTCGATCCGCCGAGCATCCGCGGCGTGCTTGACCTTGAAGCGGTCCTCTTGCGTCTGGGCCAGGTCGCGGTACTTCTGAGAAGTGGACTTGCGGAATTGCTTCTCGCGCTCCACGAGGGCGTCATCGGCCTCCTTCTTCTTCTCGGCGAAACGCCGCTCGAAGCGCCCGTAAGCTATCTTCTGGGCAGCGACTTTTTCGTCGTACTTAAAGGTCGCCTTGGCCAGGTCTCCTTCGCGCTCCTCAAGGGCCTCGCGTTGGGTGACCAGGTCCTTCTCCGCCTGAAGGCACTGCTCCTCGCGCTGTTGCAGCTCCTTCTCCTTGAGGGCCAGCTGCCGCTCACGCTCGGCAAAACCCTTGCGGTCTTCCTCCAGAGCGACCTGCGCGTCCTGATGGGCGGAGTGCAGCTGGGTCTCCAGATGGCCCAACTCGTGGCGCTTCTACGCCAGCGAGCCCTCCATCGTCTCGCGCTCCGCCTTGACCTGGCGCAGGAGCTCCTCCGCGGCGTCATGTTCCGCTTGGAGGGGCTCGAGGAGCTCTGCGGCGTCACGGACGGCCCCCTCGCGGACCTCCTTGGCAAAGCGGGTGGCCTCCTCACGCGCGGCTTGCAGCGCCGCATCCTCCAGCCGGCGCGCTTCGACCGCCGCGTGGAGGGATGTCCACGACTTCGCCAGCTCCTCCTGCTGCTGAGCGAGCCATATGTCCCCGAGGGCGAGGTGCGCCTCCAAGCCCTCCAAGGATTCCCTTACAAGGCTGAAGGCGACCTCGCGGCGCCCCGCGCTCCAGTCCCAGCCGCGGAGGACCAGCTCCTGGCTCGTGGAGGGCCCGGCCCCAGCGACGGGTCTCTTGGGCCCGGCCTCGGGGAAAGCTTGGGGGCTAGCCTGAGCTTCGCTTGCGCCCGCGCCGGCATCCTCTTCCGGCCCTGCAGCTGCGGGGCGTTCCTCGGTCACAGCTTGATGAGGAGGCTATGAAGCATCTCCCCCAGCAGGTCCGCATGTGCCTGCTGCTGCCTCGCGTGCTTCCCTTGCAGGCTACACGGGAGCAGTGGCTGCAGGTGGCAGGGTAGGCGCGCGCGGAGGCGTCAACACGTGCGGCGGCGTTGGTTCGCGCAGTGGAGTGGCCTCGCGTGGAGGCGTAGCCGCGCGAGGAGGAGTAGGAGCGCGAGGCGGCGCGGAAGTTGTCTCCTCCGAGCCTTCCACCACCAGAGGCTCAGGGGGCGGTGCAGGTGCCTCTGGGCGTGCCATGCCGTCCTCGACCTGAGGCCCTGCTGCCCCCGCCTGGGGCATGGCCGCCTCCGCTTGAGGCGCCCCCTCAAGGGGGCTCGTGGAGGCCGCCTCCACAGGCCTCACGGCGTCGTCAGCCGCGGCCCCTGCCGTGGCGATCTTCACCTCAGATGCCTTGCGAAACCGGCGGCGCTTCGCAGGTACAAGGTCACTAGAAGAGCCCAAGAAAAGATTTCAAGAAAGAGTAAAGCGAAAGATAAATCTAGAAAACGAATGATCCAAGATTATGAGCACTAACCCTGACGGGGGGGCGCCAGCGTCGACCCACGCCAGGCCTAGCGAGCTCCATGAGGGGAAGGGCTTGGAAGAAGGCCTCGCAGGGGGCGTCTCCGCTCTCCTCTTGGAGGGGACGTCAAACGGCCTCACCCCCGAGTGGTCCACGGCGGCTTTGGTGCGAGACCCGCGCCTTCCCGGAGAGGCCTCCGTGTCAGAGGCCTCCTCTTCCTCAGCCTCTTCCTCCACGAGGCGCGAGGGCGCCACCACGAAGGCGTCTTCATCGCTTGACGAGATATCGCAAATCTCGTCAGTAAATGGCCCAGCCCTCTAAGAGGAGACCTCCCTAGCCACGGCCTCCTCCTCACCTAGGCCAGCTCCTAAAGCCGAGGAAGAATCGGCCCCCTCCGCTCCCCACGCGACCGGCATCGGCGCCTCGAGGTCCGCCTAGCCTGTCGGGGTGAACGGAGGCATCCCCTCCAGGAGGTCCATGCGCTCCGTCAGATTGTATTGGTGAAGGGGCCGGAGCACCGAGGGGAGCTCATCCACGGGAAGCACCGATGGATTGACGAATAGCGCGGAGAGGACGTTGTCGACGACGCCCTTGTCGTTGTCCTCGACGTGAAGCCGCATCTTGTCCTTCGGCCCCGAGTACATCCACATGGGGACCGAATGTGCCTGGAGGGGCGCAATGCGGCGCGTCACGAAGTCCGCGACGATCATCTTCCCCGTGAGGCCCTCCTCGCGGAGGAAGCTCAGGCGCCCCATCAAGCTCACGTTCCTGGCGCCGTCAAAGGTGGCCTTGCCCTAGTGGGAGTTCTTCATCGGGGGCTCGTCGGGGACCTCGAGGAAGGCGCAGGGACGCTCCACCCCAACAAAAAACCACTTCTGGCGGAAGTCGTCTACCTTCTTCGTCACCGAAGTGATGGCCTTGCCCTCGCTCCAAAATATGGGGATGTAGACGCTCCCCATGCCATCGACGATGCGGAACGAGACGCACCCAGAGCGCTCGTTCTTCGTCGTGCGCCGGAGCGCGTAGAAGCACAGGAACAGCCCCACCGTGGGCTCCAGGCCCAGGTACGCCTCGCAGAGGTAGGCGAAGACGGCGAGGATGAGGATGGAGTTGGGGTGCAGGTGCAGCAGCTGCACCTGGTAGAACGCCAACACCGCCTCCAAGAACGGCGAGAAGGGTGGCACCAGTCCCGCAGCAAGACAATGCTGGAAGACCGTGAAGAACCCGCGTGGGCGCTTCCCGTGCGCCGCGGGCTTCAGGGCAGTGGCGCCGTGCTCGTTCGTCCGGTCCGCCACCAGGTACCGGACCTTGGCGAGCGCCTTCTCGTTGACGCGCACGCCCAGCAGCGCCGCGCCCACAACGCTCTCAGGGGCCTCCGCCTGGGAGGAGACCCAACGTCGGCCTTGACCTTGCTCTTGAGTGGGCTCATCGTCGCGGAAGCGGAAGATTGGAGGAGTTGGAGAACAGAGATTCGCAGGAGAGAGCGGAGGCGGAGAGCTCTGTAGTGCGGAAATTTCTGCGAGAAGATTTGGAAACGGTAACGGCTCCCTGCTGCCTCGCTCGGGCTTTATGTAACCTCGAGGAGCAATTACCGAGACGTGGTGGGACCCCCACGACTCGCGCCCCGGATCGTGCGAGACCGTTATTCGTCCAAGTGCCGCGTGGCTCGGGCCGACTGGGCACTAAGGGCCCACGACGCTTCGCCTGAGCCCATGGACTCAGTCGTGCCCATCATGGGCCCGGGGACTACTGTCGGCCCAGTGGGAACTAGGGTATGGAGAGCCCATTCCCCCCAGGCCTCGCACGCTGGCCAGACAGACGAAACGACTAAGGACCAGGCATCACCGCCTGGCGGGACCCTCGAGAGGCAATTCCCCTCGAGGGCCTGAAGAGGAAACGAGGGCCTCAAGGGATCCCTCGCCTCAGGGGACCCTCCCGAGGCGCCAGCACGCCTCGAGGCAGTCCCGCAGGAATCTCCCCTCAGGCCTCCCGCGCCTGAAGGGAAACGTTGCAGCCAAGGAAATACGGCAAGACGCACATGGTCTGTGCCACGCCCACGTGGTGACGCAAGCACCCCCATTGCCGTTTTGGTGATAAAGGGGTCAATAAAGCGGGTGGACGGCGCAACCCTCCAAAGGAGAACGTCATCGTGGGATCCACCTCAGAGACTGCCCTCTCTGCGGGCAGTACATCGCGGTTGGCCGCCTGTCGGCCACCGCGCCCACCTTTATCAACAATGGACCGCGTCCATGGACGAAGACGTCGCGGTGGACTCCAACTCCACCCTGCCTCTGCCATGTGGGAGCCACCTTGAAGGCCAAGCCGTGAAGGGAATATGCCCTAGAGGCACTTAATAAACATAGTTTATTGGCAATATCCCAATCGTTCATTATATGTTTTACACCATGCTATAACTGTATTAAGCGAAAAAATTAATACAGGTGTGGTAGATAAACAACCAGGTCCCTAGAAGCCTCTACTAAGACTAGTTTCATTGTGCGATTGATGATCGAGGTTTTCCGATCAAAGGGCATGGCGCCGGTCGGCAATGAAAGTCATATCGTTAGTTGTAACGATGTGATGGACATACCCAGTATTTGTAGGACATAGTCAGTACGCCTTAAGACCGTGAGATCAACTCTATTGTTATCCCTGGAAGATACTTTGATCGCACCAAACGTCATATCTTATATAGTGTGACAATCACAGTGATACTTTTGGGTATCGGAAGGGGGTAGTTGAGACGAGGGGTCAACAACGGGATTTGTCAGTCCGCATAGCCGGATAGATACTCTAGGGCCCACTCGGTGAGATTATGTCAAATGAGTTTGCAAACATGTGACTAGGTCACCAGCTGACATAATATCATAGACGAGTAGAAGATAGCGATGTCGGTAACGAGATCATACTAGGTATGGAGATATCTGAGAATGATGCTCGGACACGCTAAGTATCGCCATGACAAAGGGTTTAAGACTAGACGTCCAGGTTTGATAGATGAAAGTCATTCGTTATATCACATGGATTAATTCATGAGGTACAGGCCTACGAGTTAGTCGTTGATCATAGAGGAGTCTTGATCATACATGTTATTATATCGAACCGCTAGAGTAACACTGACGAGGTTGTAACTCGACAAGTCCCAGGGTTGTGCACCCCGGGTTGATTGATGGGGAGAGAGGAGAGTGCAAGGTGATCACGACGGCTGACAAGCGAGGTTTACCCAGGTTCAGGCTCCCGGAGGATAACACCCTACTCCTGCTTGTCTGGTTATTGATGCGAGTAGCGATTACAATGGCGAGATTGCGATCTCGCTAGGGTTTGTGGTAGTTCTCAGCGTGTCCTCTAGGACGGGCAACCCTCCTGGCTTTATAGGTAGCCAGGTCTCGGGTGGTTGATACAGATACGGTAGGTTACAAGACCTAACCGAGTTGGACTAGGATACGAGGTACCCCGAGTGGGCCTTCTGCGGGCCTTTCCATCCTTGGCGCGGCCCAGGTAGCCTCATCGTGGGCTACCCGCAAAGTAGCCCCACGTCAGTAGCCCCCGAGTGCTTGATCGAATCATCAGAGTCGGACAAAGGACTCCTTCTCCCCGGACGCGCCATTGGATTGCTTGATCTTGAGCTTGCACTCGAATTTCGTCAGTCGAATCGGCCACTCCCGATGGGAGTAATCTGTGCAGTCGAATGACTTTGACTTCATCTTCTTGTGAAGCTTGCTTCTATTCAGCCTGCCTTGTCTTACTTTCTGGATGGATTCGGCTGCTTGAGCTTACTGCGTTGCCACTCGAATGGTTTCTTCGGGTGCTCGGATCATTGCTTGTTTTTGGAGCCGTTGGCTTGATGACATCATTGATGACGTTCTGTTGCACGCCGTCTTGTTCCTGAAAACGATAGTTAAAGAAATTCGACTTCGGCCGTTGAGGGCTTACAGATGGCGCTTTAGTCGTTAATGCTTCGACTGAGTCTATTGGGAGCGCGAACAGTGCTCCCGATGGGAGTAGCCCCCGAGATTAAGCTGAATTGCTTGTAATTGAGGTTAATCTCAAAAACTTCTCAGTCGAAAAGAGATCTCTGATACCCTCCCGATGGGAGTGACGTTCAGGAACTCGCTGATGGACCTACTTTGTGGAACTCGAATGAGATTCGAGTGCTCATTCAGCCCGACGGCCTACTTGGTGGATTCGACAGACATACCGAGTATTTGCTCAGCCGAACGGCCTACTGCGTTGTTGGACCTGTATGGCGCAGCCCCCGAGTGTTCGAGTGCGGCCTAGGTTTTCTTGTTGGACCTGTATGGTTCAGCCCCCGAGTGTTCGAGTGACGGCCTAGGTTTGACTTAGACCTGTGCGGCGCAGCTCCCGAGTGCTTCGGGTGGCGGCCAAGGATTTTTCGAGTTATACCTGTATGGCGCAGCCCCGAGTGCGTCGAGTGACAGCCTAGGTTTGACTTAGACCTGCGCGTCGCAGCCCCCGAGTGCTTCGGGTGGCGGCCAAGGCGAATTTGTTTGTGACCTGTGCGGCGCAACACCCGGGAGAGCATCAGGTGTGGCCGAGGCGAATTTGTTTGTGCGCGGCGGACTGGAGTCGACGCGGCGGACCGGAGTCGACGCAGCGGAGTGGTGCCGTAGAGACAGGCGACGCAGCGGAGTGGTGCCGTAGAGACAGGCGACGCAGCGGACCGGAGTCGACGCAGGGGAGTGGTGCCGTAGAGGCAGGCGACGCGGCGGACCGGAGTCGACGCAGCGGAGTGGTGCCGTAGAGGCAGGCGACGCGGCGGACCGGAGTCGACGCAGCGGAGTGGTGCCGTAGAGGCAGTCGACGCGGCGGACCGGAGTCGACGCGGCGAAGTGGTGCCGTAGAGGCAGTTGACGCGGTGGACCGGAGTCGACGCAGCGGAGTGGTGCCGTAGAGGCAGTCGACGCGGCGGACCGGAGTCGACGCAGCGGAGTGGTGCCGTAGAGGCAGTCGACGCGGCGGACCGGAGTCGACGCGGCGGAGTGGTGCCGTAGAGGCAGTCGACGCGGCGGACCGGAGTCGACGCGGCGGAGTGGTGCCGTAGAGGCAGTCGACGCGGCGGACCGGAGTCGACACGGCGAAGTGGTGCCGTTGAGGTAGTCGACGCGGTGGACCGGAGTCGACGCGGCGAAGTGGTGCCGTAGAGGCAGTCGACGCGGTGAAGTGGTGGCGCAGAGGCAGTCGACGTGACGGACCGGAGTCGACGCGGCGAAGTGGCGCCGTAGAGGCAGTCGACGCGGCGGACCGGAGTCGACGCGGCGAAGTGGTGCCGTAGAGGCAGTCGACGCGGCGGACCGGAGTCGACGCGGCGGAAGTAGTTGAGGTAGATCTTGATTTGACCGACCGTGCGATCGAGATTGGTGTAGTAGACCCGATCCGCGCGGTCATTGCTGAGGTTGTTCCCACAGACGGCGCCAATTGACGAGGTTGTAACTCGACAAGTCCCAGGGTTGTGCACCCCGGGTTGATTGATGGGGAGAGAGGAGAGTGCAAGGTGATCACGACGGCTGACAAGCGAGGTTTACCCAGGTTCAGGCTCCCGGAGGATAACACCCTACTCCTGCTTGTCTGGTTATTGATGCGAGTAGCGATTACAATGGCGAGATTGCGATCTCGCTAGGGTTTGTGGTAGTTCTCAGCGTGTCCTCTAGGACGGGCAACCCTCCTGGCTTTATAGGTAGCCAGGTCTCGGGTGGTTGATACAGATACGGTAGGTTACAAGACCTAACCGAGTTGGACTAGGATACGAGGTACCCCGAGTGGGCCTTCTGCGGGCCTTTCCATCCTTGGCGCGGCCCAGGTAGCCTCATCGTGGGCTACCCGCAAAGTAGCCCCACGTCAAACACACTTAAGGGGTTTCAACAAGACAACCAGAAAGGAAAGAGATCACCGGGAACGTCCCGGGAATGGTCCGATGGAGATAGGGCAGCGACGAAAGAGTTTTCGGAGCTAGAATAAATTATATAAAATCTGTTTGATATCAATTAGTGTAATTAATGTTTAAATATGATTTTATATATTTATTTTCGATTTTTAAAGGCAGATTTCCCTAAATGGGCCTTCTAGTGGAAAGAAGGCCCATGAGGGGGGAAGCTTCCCCCCAAGGGAAGAGGGCTGGTTCGGCCAGCCCCTAGTGGGCCACAAGGGGCCCACTAGGGCCGGCGCACCCTCTTGAGCCGCACCAGGCATGTGGGGATAGTCCCACATTGCCTGGCTGGCAAGGTTGGTCCCCCTGGGAGTTTATATAAGAAGGGGCACCCCTGGCCTTTAAATTCACCATTTAATTCTCTTATTTCTCCTCGATCTCGTGATTTCCTTTGTCGGAGTTGCGCCGAGGAGGATGAGGGGATCTCTTCCACCATAGCCCGCTGCCGCGCTGCTGGTGTTCCGGTCCAAGTCTTCCGCTGCTCGTCCTGGACTGGAGCTTCGGAGGCCGTCGTCTCCACCGTATGTGTGTGACGCCCTGCAAGGTGCTGCGCTAGCAGTACTCGGAGGCCTACTTCCTCCACCCGACCTCGGGGTCATCTTCGTCGTCTTTGTCGCGCCGAGTTCTCCGCGACCTAGAGGTCGGCTACGTCGTCTTCGTCGTCAATGCTTGTGCGGGAGCGTAATCCCCGCTATTCGGTCTACGAGGGTATGTATTGCGATCTCCGCCGTACTACTATATCTGCATAGTGTAGATCTTGGCTAGTTTAAGGATATCGTTGCTAGGAATTTTTTTGTTTTCTGCACACGATCCCCTTCAAGCCGAAGGAGAGCGCCAGAGGCGCCTATAAAAGGGAGAAGACATCCATCGTAGCATGGGTCGAGTCTTTGCGTGCACAACCCTTGTAAACCCTAGCAACACTTGTTAGGATAGCCTCTGTCTTGAGAAGGAAGAAGACGATCGCTTCTCTCCCCAGGCAAGAACTGCCTCAAAGGGGCCTCCGGCAAGCTGCATTGTACTGTAACCTCCATCATCTAATACAGACAAGCAGGAGTAGCGGTCTTACCTCCTCACGAGGGCCGTGAACCTGGGTACGGGCCGGTGTCTACCTCTGTCGTGTGCGTATCTTCTTCGGGTCTGGCGAGCACCGTCGCGGGGTCCCTCGAGGGTCTAGACCTCCGCGCTCAATCCCCTTCACGAACTACACTTCAGGAAGTGACTACCCCGATTCTTGAGAGTCACAACCCGACAAACAGAGACATGAATTTAGAGGCCCATGGTCACGCGAGGAGCTCGACATCGCTTAGTGTAGGTCGTCATTTGTGACTAGGTGACACTCCATATATTTTTTGTATTCCTATGTGACGGTGTAATGTTTCTGTGAACTCTCAGCAGCAAGTTTCTGACGCGCTCTTTTCCTTACCAGATACCAAAAGGGACCGGAAGATTTTTAATGAGGCATCTTGTTTGCTTAATAAAGTGCTTATTCTCAAAAAAAAAAAACTAGATCCCTAGTCATTAGCCCTAGCTAGAGCGAGTCGTGAGAGTAAGTGGCTAATAAGGTAGCCATCTACTCGCTATATACACTTGCCGGGTCACCTAAAGCCAGCACGAAAACGTATCATACAATAAACATGCTATATGGTTAGCTCTTTTAAATATTTAAGTATTAAAATTTGCATGTGCTTATCAGATGTCAGGTTTGCATGGAAGACTCAATAGTCACATAGCGCCGGCTCTAGAGCCTGCATGCGGCTGCAAGCTACTCCCTCCTTCCTTTTTACAATACGTTTTAGATGGTTCTATGTAAATTTAGTTGCATGTAGATGTTGATGAACCTACATACTAAAAATAGACTAGGTACAAGATAAAGTTGATGAATCTAGAAAAGTGCTAGAACGTCTTATAAATATGAACAGAGAGAGTAGCTGTAATCCCTCGTTACGTGTGGTGTACCCGGTAGCTGAGTCGCCCGCTTCCTTCTCTCTCCTTATTTCTGTCCCCTCCAGCTAAAACTTTGCTAACGTGGGGCTTATAGCTTGCTGACCGTGTACTATTGTACTTGCTCTAACGTGACGGAGGAATCTTAAAACGATGCAGAGTAGAAGAGTCTCTCGAAGAAGCAGCCAACAACTAACTCCTATTTATAACAGTTGACGAGTAGAGTTTCCGTCCCAACCCAATCTTCCTTAACCAAGAGTTCGTAAAACACATTTATGTTTATAATAAAAAAACACATGACGGTAAAAAAATCAGATGTTCCAAAAAAATGTTGACGGGGTTCAAAGAAATTGCACATGGGTAGAAACATATTCACGAGGTTAAAAAGTTGTGTATATGAGCCAATAAAATTGTTCATGAAGTTTACAAAATGTTCATTGAGCAAAAATTATAATATTCACTATTAAAAGAATTCTGACAAAATAAAATAACGACCGATGTATCACCGAAAAAACAAAAAAGAAAGCAGGACACCAAAAAAGATAAGAACAATAAAAACATTAAAAGAGGGGAAATCAAGAAAAACCGAAACAACAAAAAAACAGAGAAATACAGAGCTAAAAAGAATTACTTTTTAAAAAATGTATATATGCGAATTACTTTTTAAAAACGATTTTTTATTTTTCAATTTTCATCATGTTATTTTTCTATAAAACTGATTAAGAAAAAAGAAAAAAGTGGGAAGGAGCGGCTGGTGGGCCGGCCCACATGGAGCGATTCGCTCCCGCGCAGGTCGTTAAGTAGGCGCTCCCTGAGTTGACTAAAGCGTTGAACTAGTGGGCTTATTAGGAACCCGCTGCCAACTAGTATTGCGATGGGACATAAAGGGAGTGCCTATTCTCCGACCTGGTCGTGTGCTATTTAGGTCACGACCACCCCCGTGAAATGGGCCGGCCCAATAACGCTCTCCTTTTCTTTTATGTTTTTTTATTTCAGTTTTTACAGAAAAAATAGCCTAATTTGAAAGATATTTATGTATGAACAAAATTTCAAATTTGAAGTTTTTTAAATTTTGTACAATTTTTCAAATATGAAACTTTCTAATTTACTAATTTTTAAATATAATTTTTTTTTGAATTTAAACATTTTTTAGTTTTAACAATTTTTCAAAGCTAAAAACTTTTTAAATTTGAATAATTTTTAGATGTGAACAATTGTCAAATTTGAAAAATTTGTAAACATGAAAATTTTAAATTTGTATTTTTTATGTCAACACAAAAAATCCCATGAATGGAAAACGATATGAACATAAAAATATAATAGAGGAAAAAGAAAAAAATCATAAAAATAATTATAGTTGAAAACTTATATAAAATAAGAAATATTTTAAAAATCAAAAAAGTAGAAAAGGAGACGAAAAAAGAAACATCCAAAAATAATTTAAAAAAAAGAACTTATAAACAGAAAAAGAAAAAAAACAGGAAAAAAAGAGAAAAAACAAAAAACTGACTGTGCGCTATTGGGCCGGCCCACTCGCCTGGAGGGGGTGGTCGTACGTTTCTTTTGTTTCTTTTTCGACATGTTAAGATACTTTTCGGCCTGCAGCAGCACTGGGCTGAAGTTAAAGTACCACTCCGACCAGTCAAAACTGTTATAGATCTCCTCGATAGAGAATGTTAAACCCTTTTTTATGTAAACCGAAAATGGTATTTTTAGCAATAAAGTCCCCGTCCAAACAGTGAATGCTTGCAGGGAGACTGCTTGATGAAGTCCTCTTACAAGTTACAACAATCCATGAATCACACGATGCAGCAGGTGAACCTGGAGAAAGAAGAAGGCTACACACACATTGATTCCTCTATAATGGTGAACCAAAGACGTAAATACAGGTATCAGAAATTCTGAAGCCGGGGCCAGATAGTTCAGGGAGTGGACGCGATGAGAGGTAAGTGAACAGTCGTCCAGCAAGCCCATACCAAGGCCGTGCGCCAACGAAATATAAAAATGGCGGGACGGGCTGGGAGATCGGGATGCATCATGGCCGCGCTGGTGTGCATGCGACGGCGAGGGCATGGCCAGTATGCTCCCTTGGTGGGCGGCAGGTGGCCGACAGGCGCCGGCCGCGGTAGGGGAAGTCCGGCCGATCGAGCGCGCGGAGATCGAGGAGTAGGGCAATGGAGAATGGACTGGACTGAACAAATGTGGTGGTGACGAGCTGCTCAGTGATGGGGGCGTAAATGTCGAGGCGGCGGTGGTGTATTTCGGCTGGATGGACCCGCCGGATTGAGGACCACCGACCCTGGGATGGTCAAAAGCGCGGCAGCCGGACATTCTCTGCCTGGTGAGGGAGAGAAAGGAGTCGCAAACAGTCTTAATTTATAAAATCGAAATGAGTATCGGTGACACATAATTTATAAAATCGTTGGTCTAATTTTTTTAGAAAACATCATAGGGGTAGGGTTTGCGTGCGTACGTTTATTGGGGTGTCTGTACGTATATGTTTGTGACCGTCTGCGTCTATACTATGTTTTTCAAAAAAAAATATAAAGCATGTGAAAATACATGCTGTGGTATATAAGTGATTTAACATATGATGTGATCAATGGAAATAGTAAGCAGTTTATGACTAAAATAATAAGTATTAGACTAATCACATAATCTATTAATATAGTAGATAAATATATCAAATCTAGAGCAAATGCTAGAAGCAAAAACCCAACAATATTTCACATGAAGAAAAAAAACTCATAGGTGTAGTGACAGTGGTACCATTGACATTGGTTGGCCACGTCGTCGATGAAGAGGTTGTGATGTTGGGAAACAAGTAATTATTATGGAGGAACTCGATGCCACTAGTCGTGTGAGTGTACTTCTCAAAAATCTGATCGCCATTTTTTTTTAAAAAAACTAATCGCCCTTCTCTCATACACAAGAGTCAGGGTTTCGGAGGCCTACTATCCCTTTAACTGGTGCATACCAGAAGACATGATAGAAAAGATTTGTAAGACGACGTCACAAGGTTATAGAACAATGAGAGACACATGCTAGGGTCTGCATTGCCTGCATATATAGTGTTGCTTCAGTAGGACGTGGACGTAGGCGCACATTAAAGTCGGCTAACACCCCATGATCATAAAGAAAAAAGGAAATGTATGTGTATTTAACTGCGTATTTAAGGTGTATGTTAATTATTAATCAATAACTCATTAAATTTTACCGAACAACAAAAACATATGCTTTAACCCGACTTCCTCGATAACGCGACGCGTTGTGATGTGTCATGGCATGGCATGGCGAGGCGAGGAGGATGAGCGCCCATGTGGCACTCCTCTTATCATGCTCATACTAGTGGTAGGTTGCAGCTCACTCCCAACTAGCAATATGGGCTATATATTTTTAGAATTTAGTTGGGCCATGGGTAAAAGCTCACATCAAATTCGAACATCCACACAAAATCTCATTGGCACATCATATTATTTAGTTCCAAAACATTGTTTTATATGCCGATGCTTAGTAGAGACCGTTAAGTTAAACTTTAATTTAGAAATATACTACACTAAACCGCAAATTGAATAGTGGACTATGCCTTAAACTATAAGTTTGTTACACAACTAGTTTCATACAAATACTAAACTGATATTGGACTGCCGCAAAGCTTCACGCAGGCGTCCGTACTCGAAGACCTTTCATGAGTTTATTAGAGAGCATTCAATTCTCATAGAATGCGACGTTTAGCAGTCAAACTCATATATATGTATTCCTTAAGAGATGTTCCACTGAACAACATGTCTACTTAGATAGATCGATAAGCTGCGTGGAATATAAATATCAATCTGCCATAAAGAACAAGAGATTTTTTACATCTTCATGGAGCGGGATAGTAAAATGTAAGATATTCTTCTCCAAGATGACCAACACCTTCTCTCCACTTCTATTTCTCGGGACCTCTGATCCTATAGAGTAGGTTAGCATTATAGACAACTCATATCTTGGGTGTCAAACCCATCCCCTCGATAAACTATCTATCATACGTGATAAATCCTTTGTGAAGGGTTCTGTCAAAATTTTAAACGATCCAACACAATAACTCCGGAGTTGTTTAATTTCTGATGGATTTCATTCTCCTCTTCACATGTCTTGATGATTTCATATTACCTTTAGAACATTTAATATTGACTATCACAGTTTAATTATCACAGTTCATATAGATAGCGGGCATTGGTTTTTCAACCACATGTAAGTCTATCAAAAGGTCACGAAGCCACTCTGCTTCAACATTGGTTGTGTCTAATGCTATGAGTTTTGTTGTCATAGTTGACCTCGTTAAAATGGCATGCTTGCAATACTTTCAGAAACAACGACACCATCGACTGGAAACACATAACCCCTTGTGGTTTCAATCTTATCAGTATTAAATATCCAGTTTGAATCATTATAACTCTCCAATATTTCTATATATAACTACAACAATATGCCTATACGCCAACGTCGTAGATTGAATGCCCCTCGGGCAAGGGGTACGCTGACGGCAACCCTCGGCGTAGCCCGTCGGCGTACCACTATGTCGGCTTAGGTCACGTGGCCCTCGGCGATTTGCGTAGTAATCGTTGTTGGTATATTGGGCCCCACCAAACAGACTGAGTGCCGTTTGCTTCTACAGAAGCTATGCCTGCCACATCGACCTAGCATGACGTTGTTATCTTCTGTTTTCGTCGCCGCACTAGGCCCACATGTCATATTTGTACGCGGTCGGCGAGAATACGCCAACAACTGTTTTGGAGCTACGCCCGAGGAATAGAAAGTACGTTGGCGGTGGCTGTCGGGCCACTTGTGCATACGCCAATAAGATTTTTTTTAAATCTTATTTCTATAGAACTTGGAAATATGAACTATGCTAAAATTTAGAAAGTGTGTTCACCTGACCAGGTTCATATTGAGCACTTCCCATGGTGATGCGATTGAAATCCACATAGCATGTTGTCATCCCGGAATTTCTTGGTGGGGGTGGTCCATTGCCGTGGTGGCTAGTTAGCCGGGCCAAAAGTTCTAGCTACGTCCTTGTTGCTTCCTTCTTTTTTCCGTTTTCCTGGTGGTCCTCGGAGCAACTGGCGCTCGATCGCGATGACCGTGGGCTGTGAGACCCGACTGAGCATGAACTGGAACCAAACCTAACCCTAACCCTAACCCTGGATTATTTCCTGCGGAAATCTGTAAGGACTCCACCATACACGCGGAACGTCTAGGGAGGGGTGAAGTGCTCGATCGATCGTATCCCACTGGCAACCAAATCTTGCTTGGACCCCAAGCTGTCACTCTACAGTCCTCTACTTGCATGCATTATTGCTGTCAGTTCTCGTCGCCGTCGAGGAAGATCCAAACCGGCGAGCCCGATCTTACAACCGGCGAGCGGCTATAAACTGGTAGTTGGTCGTAGGCTAGCTAGCTGCACGTATACGTCGCGGAGATCGATCTACCAGCGTAGCTGTCGAACCTTGCTGATTCCTCTAAGATCCAAGCGCTACAGGCCGATCGATCGATCCGAATCACCATCGTCGTCGCTCTCGCGGCGGCTGGATCACGGATGCAGAACAGAGCCGGCATGTTTGAACTTTGGCGCGCACACAATCACACACCGACGTCGGTTAGTACCGTGATAACCACGGCATGCACCTGCACCCCGCGCCGAGGTAGGAGATCGCCCGTGTGCGTGTAAACTAGGGTTGGATCATGTGGTGTTGAGGTGCATACTGATGGATCGACGACGACGCGCTGGGCTCGTTGCCATTAAATTCTTGATTGATAGCTGGGAAATAACGGCGTATTTTTTGTCAGTTTGTTGTACCTGTCGCGTCGGCCGTGTCTGTTAGCGTGTAGCATATGGCGTGGATCGGAAATCTCGAGGGATCAACTAGTAGGTTTTTTTTAGGAGCTCCTCGCCCCGATTTTATTTCCAGAAAACGAAACCGGCAATACAAGGTTTAGTTTCAGTTTCACACCACACCCCACGAATTTTAGGATGTTGCTTTCTGGTCTGACCGCTGTAACAAAATGTTGCTTCAATCGAGCGTACTACGTACCAAGACGGTCCAAGCTATGTGATGTCTATTATATTAACGGATGCAATACTCTTCATGTTTATCAAATGAGAGAACCTCACCCTCTGACAAGTGGCATTTATGCCATGATTTCGTGCTCGAAGCCACTCCAGAGATTCCGGATTTTGTATCCATTGTTCTCCTGAATATAACAAGTGTTGCCTTATGGGCAGGGAAGCCCAAGTCATCCTCACCACGGGCTTGATCTTCCTTCTTCGCGGACCGAACATGCTACTTTCCACCCTCGGTGGTGGAGCATTCCTTTGTGAGGTGCACCGAGTTCGGGCCATGCCAGGAGCATGGTAGCTCACGAATGTTTCAAATGCCTCAAGGGATTCTATCCATATTGGGCAGTGGTGGCTCCAGGAAAAATAGCATGGGTATTCATCTTTTTTTGTTGCTCTAAACATAGTATATAAACTAAACATCACAACACTAGCAATATATGAACAAAACAAACTGAAAACAATACGGCATAAGGAACACAAGGAAATCAGCAAATTAAAGCACAAGGAAATTGAAATATGTTACTGCCATCATATAAAAATTACAATTCACCTACTAATTCATCACCAATTCACCTAAAATTCATCACCAATTCACCTACTATTTCATCACTAATTCATCACCGAAATAGAAACATAAGGAAATAGAAATATGCTACTGCCATTATAAAAAAATTACAACTCATCACCAATTCACCTACTAATTCATCACCAATTCACCAACTAATTCATCATCAGTTCAGCACTTACATAACAATTCACCTACTAATTCATCACCAAAAAATATGCTATTGCATGCAATTATAAAAAAAATCCTTCCTAAAATCATGGGAATACAGGGGCATACCCCTGTGGGGTTGATGGCCACGACCTACTCTACCTCCTGGACCTCCTCACTGTTAGGTTTCTTGGCATCCTCTTCCGACTCTTGGGTCCAATTCTTGACCGTCTCCATTACTTATTTTAGAGCATAGAACTTTAACACTAAACAACTTACATAACAAATATACATTTCTTAATTGATTTAATAACACTGAACCACTTGAGCACATTTGTTCCACTTACTGTCATTTGTTCTAGGTTTATGTTTCAGGTTCTATCACATTTACGATCATTTGTTGATGGTAAATAAATCGCAGCGGATGTCATAATGGAGGGGTTTATGGAGACTGATATTGAGTAAACCAAAATGATCTTTAATTAAATACTATGCACTTTGGTTAAAACTCAATTTTGGGGAATTGATATTGTCAATCATGATCTACAACTTTGAATTTTCATTATGTACAGTTGAGCTATTTTGATCATGTGAGCTAAATTGAGTTGAGCCATTTTGATTATGTGAGCTAAGTTTAGTTGAGCATTGATTCCTTTCTAAATTGTCTAACCTAACGTATGAACCATTGGTTGAATTGTGTAAATTCAAATTGTACATTTAGTTTGTGGAGGATTTTTCACAAACGCCTCACAAAGGTTTTGGGGCAGTTTTATCGTGTCTACAAAGGATATTGGGACACTTCTCCAAATGTTTTAAAAAGTTATGGGGGCACTACTCTATAATTTTTTTGGAGGCACTTCTTCAAAGTGTGCTAAAAGGTTTTTTGGACATTCTTTTTAGAGTGAGTAAAAATTAGGGTACTTCTACAAATGCCTCTTAAGTGGTAGCTTTGAAGGCAGATTTAAAAAAATTGCTCCTAAAACCGGAAGAGCGACACAAGTATACCGGGCACTTTCCGAAGTGTTCTAATAAGTCTATTTTGGGGCACTTTCATATATGGTGTGGCAATTTATAGTGTCCTTTAAACAACTACGTGATGCAGTGCCTGCTATCAGGTGGAGCCTTAGCATATGACGTTTAAAAAGAATAAGCTTTCTAAAAACAAGGTATTGTCTGTTACGATTCACTTTAGGAGTTATTTTTTCCGTGCGTTTTGTCTGCGTCAGAACCCATGAGATAAAGAATGCCAGATGCGCAGTGCCTGCAGTTTTTGTACTAGTGTACAATCAGTTCTACTCGTCGACTAGATGACCCTAGATGTATCATCACTGCGCCATTGTTATCTTGTCTGGCTACGCCCGGGCAGGGCAAAAGCGTACGCGAGACTTTAAGATTCTTTGCCAAAAAAGAAAGTAGACTTTGTGCTCTTGTATACCTGTACGTACATCTACATTATGTTTTAGTCGTTTTAAAATTCAGCAGCTCTATACTAACTGAAAATATCTATGGCCCAGCAGATCGTTATGGAAGTCATAATACCGTGGCTTGTCATGATTATCGTTTTGACCTGAAGATCGACTGAAAATAATATTCTACATGTATGATACAAATCAGATCTTTGTATATCCCTATCTATTATGGAGTATATACTATCTACTACTCCCTTCCGTATGCACAAATTTATCCAAACATGTATCTACACATTAAAACATGTCTAGATACATACAAGTTTGAATAAACTTGTGACCTCCTTTTATTAAAGTAGACAACTGATGAACTGCTCGACCGGGACACAAGCACTTGTAGCATAATTTTGTATAAAGATATAAACCTAATAACAATCTTGGAGATATAACAACTGAATATTATTATCTCTAGGGCATATCTCCAACAATCCTTCTGAAAGGTGGGCCAGGTTTTAGATGGCTGTCAATTTCTCATAAAACCGTGATTTTGTTTTCTGAGAATATTTAGGTAAAATCTGGTATGTAAAAAAGAAAAGTGTACTAATAGGTAAATTTGACATGAAAACTGGGATGTTTACGCTATTAACTCTTCCTCTGACGCCGTGTTCTTGCTCCCATACTGTCTCACGCAACACCGCCTTCCCGCCTCGACTTCCGACAATAGATGACGCCTATCTTTCTCTCCATGGGAAGATCCATATTGACTCCTCTCCTTCATGAGTCCTCCCCGCGCCATGGTTCATCCCCAAAGGGCCTTGATTGTTTTATTGTTACCATATTTATCTATGGTTGAATTACCTCGATTGTTTGGTGTATTCCCGTATTAAAGAACCACTCTTTCAAGTATGTGTTCTCTCTTCGCATAATATTTTCCAGTACGGAATTCAGTGAGTTTTACTTATATCCAATCCACACAAGGGGTCAAAAAATTGCCCCCCCCCACCCCACCATCCTTACCACTCTACACTATGGGGTAGCCTAATAGCTTGTTTGAAATAACATGGAATCATTTTAATTTGTAGGTGAAATAACCATGAACTGAGAGTCATATCAACGATGAAAAAGAGGTATTTGATGCTCAAATAGCGGATCACACTGCTTCAAGGCAAAATTATTGCAGTTAACTTTCACAATTAAAAATATTATGGAAGTTTGCAGACAAATCACATTGTTTTATTGGTAAAGTATGATTTCCATATTCTCTTTTACGCAAATAATATTTACTAAGTATTGAATATGACAATTCCTAAACCCATCCATATTTGTCAATTATGTTCGAGTGACCTATTAGGAGTCCACCAGGATAGTCTAAAAGCTTGTTTGAAATACATTGGTTTTTTTAGTACTTGTTCTCTCTTCGCATCATATTAACATGTATGGAGTTCAGTGATTTTTACTTATATCCACTCCACACAAGGGATCAATTATTGCCCCCCCCCCCCCCCCCACATCCTCACCACTCTACACCATGGGGAAGCCTAATAGCTTGTTTGAAATAACATGGATTCGTTTTAATTTGTAGGTGAAAGAACCATGAACTGAGAGCCATATCAACGATGAAAAAGAGGTATTTTATGCTCTAGCAGTGGATCACACTGCTTGCAAGGTAAAATTATTGCAGTTAACTTTCACAGTTACAAATATTATGGAAGTTTGCAGACAAATCACATTATTTTGGTGGTAAAGTATGATTTCCATATTGGCTCTTACGAAAATGATATTTACTTAGTACTGAATTTGTCGATTCCAAAACCCATCCATATTTCTCACTTATGTTTGAGTGACCTATTAGGAGTCCACCAGGATAGTCTAAAAACTTGTTTGAAATAACATGTTTTTCTTTTCTTTTTTGAGTATTTATTCTCTCTCCGCATCATATTATCATGTACGGAATTCAGTGAGTTTTATTTTACTTATATCCAACTACTTATCCAACACAAGGGGGGCCAATGCCCCCCACCCCCAGCCCCTCACACACACATCCTTACCACTATACACGATTGGTAGCCTAAAACTTGTTTGAAATAACATCAATTAATCTATAAATTCGTAGGTGAAAGAACCACGAACTGAGAGCCATACCAGTGATGAAGAAGAGGTCCTTGATGCTCCAAAAGTGGATCACACTGCTCGCAAGGTGAAAATATTGCAGTTTAACTTTCACAATTATTTTTCTTAATTACATGACTCGATAATATTAAGGAAATTTGCATACATAGCACAATGATTTTAGGTGGTAAAGTATGATTTCCATACTGTCTATTACAAAAATGATATATTTACTTAGTACTGAATATGTCGGTTCTTGAACCCATCCATATTTCTCAGTTATGCTCAAGTGACCTATAGCAATCCAGCGGGATAGTCTAAAAGCTTGTTTGAATAGCATGCGTTTAATATTTTGAGGGTATGTGACGTCAATCTAAGGAACTTTTGTGAAGGGTCCACTTACCATTTCGATATATGGACGGCGGCCGAAACCCTGAAACGAGTTGTTGGTGGCATCATGTTCCGCAAGCCCGCATTGCCATACCAAACTCAAACTGAAGGAGGAGCCGCATACCAACGACGAGCCACCCTGAACTAACTAATCACGCTTGCCCATGATGTGGAGAGAACAGAGTGATAGTAACAAATTATCCTCCTCGAAAAGGTAGAGTTGTTAAGCATAGTAAGAAATATATTTCGCTGGATGTTACCCACTAAACGCAATATAATGTTCTTCTTTTTTTCTCGTAAGTACTCACCCTGTTCCAAATTAGATGACTTACATTTGTTAAAAAAAGCATGTATATGAAAGTTATCTAATTTGAAACGGAGTGAGTAACATACAATACCAAATCCTGAAGGTAGGTTCAAAATAATGACAAAAGCTCCTGGACAAACTGCACGAACCATCAGCATAAATTACTTACAAGCTCGAGTCACATGCCTAGCTCGGTACTCGTATGAGCACACATCGAGCAGGCACATTGCGCCATTTCCTGTCTCTTCCATTCCGTGCACTAAACAGTGAATAGATTTTTTTTACGCTACATACGCAGGAGGGAAGAACTACAGGAAAGAAAGGCTTTAGGTCTTATTCGATCTCTTCTTTTCAGAAATTAAAGTGAGGGATCCATAGGAAACGAGAGCCAGACAGACCACAACACTTTTTTGTGTAGTGTCATTGACCTTACCAGACTAGGGTCAGAAAGCCTCGGGAGACAAAATTATGTGCCTTAACGCCAAGAATGATGGGATCATAGGTATCTTGAATTAGCTACAGCTATCTAAGAGCACCTTCACTGATACCCAAAAACAAATTGACACCTTCTAAATTGTCGGGTCCATTTTTCAATTTTGATCTACCCTTTGCAAACACCAAATCCGGGTACGTACCAAGCTCGGTCATCACAGCCAACAGCAAGACCGTCCACCAAAGTCTCGGCCAACAGCACGGCCTGCCACCAAAATGTACTAAAAACATCAAGAACATATAAATCTTCTTAAAAAAATTGAGACTAAATAAAATGACCGGTGTAGAGTTGCTTCGTGTCAAGAGGAAGCCCCGTTAGTCGGAGGGCTCTGTTGCACTATTCTTGATCATGCCAATGTAGAGTGAGGGTGCGCGGTGGAGGTGCTCTAACCTGGATAGCTCACGACCTCTCGTCCATAGGCCTTTTTACTGATCCGGTTTAGCTGTCCACCAGTTCCACTCCATCCATCCGAAAGTATTTTACACACGATACTGCTAATTTCATTTCATTCTAGTTCTAGTTTTTGCTCCAGATTCAACTCATCAGTAAAACGAGTCTCCTCTCCTACAGTCTGATGAAGCAACATTCCAGAGATCAGAATGGTTTTTTTTCTCTCTACGGTGGTACAGAAAGAAGACACTTGGGCAGTCCCGGCCCCCTTGTTTGCCTTACCAACCAGCTGCGAGATGATGGCGGAATGGTTAGGGTATGTCGAGGGCGTACAATCATGGCGTTGCAGACATATATCGGGAACAAAAGGGAAAAGGAGAAGGGGGAACCCTAGAAATATTCTCTTGGTAGCCACTCAATCATAGGTGACCACACATGATTGGGTTAATTACCAACCAACACCATCGGTGCACAACACGAACCATGTGGTCCTGTTTCTTATGTATGTGTAAGTATATGTGGAGTTCTAGGAGTGAGCAATCTGGCAGTCCTTTTTGGTAGCTATGTATGGATTTCTAGAAATGCTCGTGCATTATGATCTTGAGCAAAGCCGTCAAGTTAGTCAAGATTCCTCTGATTGCGTGGGGTTTTGAATTGCCACCGGTGTTTCTTTTCTAGGTAGTGGAATGTATCGATGCATTATGATTGTATTATTCAGAGACGCACAGAGGGATGTCCGGACTTTGCTTGCCGGGTATATAGTTGGCGGGCGGTGTACACTGGTGTTCATACAAGAGGAAAGAGAGAATGTCCCTTTTTACTGATCGATGTGGGTGACGAAAACGACGCCGGCGATAAGGCAGATTGCTACAACTCCATAGAGACCAGCTAGCTAGCTCGAGGAATGAATACATCTATTGAAACCGGCTCGTGAGAAAGGTGCATATAGGTCGCTTGATCTCGGTAGGAAACCTATCTAGCTGAAAGAGACGAGGGTGGACTGTCGGTATCAGATTAGCGTAGTGGGGATGTAAATAAGTACCACATATTGTAGATGTATCTAGACGAAAAGAAAGATCGATGTCGCTTAGTTTAGTTCCTATAGGCATGTCGCGTGTTGATTCCACAGGGAAAGCTTGTGGAATTTGGATTCTTTCTCATTCATCCGGGAATATCAACGACCGACGAAAAATCACCATCCGCCTTGATCTTGAATGAACTCCCGCGCGAGGAGATTCTATCAGTAACCCGTAGACGTGCATGCATCGGTCGCCGAGACGGTGAACCTGTGGTCGCAATGGCGAGCAACGAGTTGCCCGGCCGGCACGGCGGCGCCGGCCACCAGAGCCTCCCTGTCACTGTCGCTGCCAAGGACGGGCACGAGAAAAACGGCACGAAAACCACCCCACGCATGACGCATCCGAGCCACCACCATGACCCCCACCTCCACTTGTTAAAAGCCTCCGCCGCGCCGCTCCCTCCGGCTCCGTTGTACCCTTCTCCGCCTCTCCAGCTATTTATCGGACGACACCCGCCGCGCTTAAACCCCTTGCGCTCACACTCCCCTCCCCATTCCCTTGACTCCCCACGCCTGCTGCTCTTGCGGCGGCATCTTGCTGTTCTTTCTTCATCTAAAAAATCTTGCTGTTCTTGCGCCGGCGTGCTAGCTCTGGCGCCGCGGTACGTCGACCGGTCGATGGCGGACGCGCTGGGAGCGCTGTGCCGCGGCGGAGGCTGGTCCTACGCCGCGATCTGGCGGTCCGACCGCCGCGACCCACGGTGAGTTGTTAGTTGTTTCCCATCACATACGCACCACGGCACCAGCTGGTACTTGCACTGCTGCTCGTAGATCTACAAGCCTCGGCCTCTCTGCTTCTAGGTAGCTCACTGGGACTAATCGCCCTTTTTATTTCTGGCGATGGTTGTCAAAACATAACCTTTGCATTTTTGTTGGCTGCATCCCCTCCTGCCGGCAGTTCAGAACAGTTCAGGACTCAGGCTCTGTATTTCTTTAGTGGCAACTCTGCGCCGCACTGTTCATTTTCTCGGTTTTTCCAAGCACTACTTTTTTTAGAGCAATTCCAAGCACTACTCTGCGACACCAAAGATCAAACTTGCGTCACAGTGTCGCTTGTTTCCGAAAATAGAAATCTGAAGGTGCACATCGGGGTCTCAAGCTTAAAACTCTTAAGTAATAAAATCCCTTTATCTAAAAAAACATTGGGGTCTCAAGCCTGAATTTGCATTCTTTTCTGGTTAAGGCAAAAGCATATCTGAGCTCTTTAGTTCCTGCCTGCTCATTTCCTTGCACCGCCAACAGTGATGGTACACGTACGTAGCTTTCAAGAACTTTCTTTAGGCAGGAGATTGGGCAGATCCCACTAGCATTCCTGCGATATATCCGATCTCTTCCTGTAAGCTTTAAGCACGTGGGATACTGTAGAAAATTTTAGTCATATCCCTACTAAGTGCTCTGGTTTCTTAGAATTTTTACAAGGAAACCACTAGTTCTCACGTAATTGCTTCAAGAGAGGATAGGATGGAATGCTTGTTATTTCACTGAACGCTTCTCATGAAATTTAGTGATTTTAACCACCGAACTCTTACGGTTGCTGACTTGCTGTATCAAATGATGCGGTATGGACTGTATATTGTATAAGTTGCTTTATTTTCCTAACTTCCCTAGGCATATCATTATACGCTCGCAAGCCAATCTAATTTCACAGAATAACTTGTCACGTCCTCTCAGGATATCTTCTTTTACACACTGCAAAACTTGCATCATCAAACCATTTTCGTACGTGTGTCTTTCTTTGTTTATTTCTGCAAAAAAAAAAATTTAAGATGTCTTAGATCTGTGCAAATTTTGGACTCTTTCTCGTTACAGCCCGTGCAGTCCTGCTGATTTTGTAACGTTGCTGATTGGAAATCCTATAGAACTGTAGTTTTCTTACCTATGCTTTCATTTCATATGCTAGGTTGCTTACGATAGGAGACTGCCACTGCGAAGATGAAGCCAGAAAAGTTGTTGAGAATATGCTTAATCAGGTCCATGTTGTTGGAGAAGGGTATGCGCCAATGATCTTTTCTTTATGCTATATTCAGTTGATCCTTAGCAAGTCTTTAGTTTGGTATCTCTGTTTTAAATACTGCTTGCCTACTTGTGGCTAAATACTGCCCACGTTCTGTTTCAGCATCATAGGGACAGCTCTAGTAAGTGGGGAGTGCCAATGGATTACCGATGATACTTCATTTAATTTTATTCAGACATGCAACACAGAAAACCTAGGCTTATTTCAGGTATATAAATTCCTTTGTTCTCCGTTCACATGTGTTTCTTTAGATGACGCTCTTAGAAGTTCATATTACTACAACTACCTCCTGGGGGGGGGGCTCCAAATGCTCCAAAAAATACAGACAAGGAAAAGAGTAGCAGGAAAACTATGTATTATCAGTTTTTATGGAAATGAAAATTGGGGGCCGTTTGGCTACATCGCTCGGAAAAAAAAAGGAAAAGAGTAGTTAGCCTCAACACTACTGTTTGTAGTGCACATGGATTATTAAGTAGGAAAAACACAAGGAATAATGCATCTGTGTTCTTTCTCTCCATACTTGTAATTTAGTGCGAAAATAAGCGGTTTTCTTATTTTAACAGAGGAAGATTACCTTCTTGTAGGGCTATACTTGGTGGCAACATCAGTTCCTGAGCGGAATAAAGGTTATTCATCCTTTTGTTCTTTCAAAAACTTGGGGCCGAACTTTCTTACTGATTTACATAACTTGTGATTACTCACTGAAAAATAAACATCTTCTACAGACTATTGCAGTAGTACCTATCCCAGCACTTGGAGTGGCACAGTTCGGTTCAACGCGGAAGGTTAGTGCATATAAGTTTCTCTACTGAAAGTCTTCAACCCTTGCAATTATTCAGTGGGAAACATAATATTTGCCATCATATCAATATATTTGTTGCTTTGTGATATCATCGGCTTGGCCTGTAAGTTAGTGAACTTGTCAAACTCTATTAGCTGTATGTTATCTGAACTTACGCATTAGCATAAATGTATTATATCATTATTCATCAGGACATAGCAATAACATATTTTTTAATGAAATTCTGTTTTTCACATTCAACAGGTACCTGAGAGCTTAAAGTTTCTGGAACATGTTAAAGGCACAATTTGTAGAAGGGAAAGTATTTCATGGGATCCTTCATCCAGAAATACTGATGAAGATGAGTCCCCTCACAGTAGTCAATTTCAACTCGATTCACTGAGCACAAAAGGTCTTATGCATATCAAGGATGATTCAGAAAACATGAAACGTTTTGAAAACACAATAAGCATAGAATCTCTGGGGAGTTTAGTAGGTAGTTCAAGCCATTACTCTCCAAGCTCTGCAAATGGTTTCACCTCCTACAGAAGTTGCAATGGTAGGAATTCTACTCATATAGTGGCCATGCCAGTGAACTCAAAGTCGATTAATGCGGTAGGAGTATTTCATAATGGCAGCAATTTGATGCAGCACAATAGTGGTTCAGTAAATTCATTACAGATTCAATCTAGTAAACATCATGTTTCCAGTTTAGCAAGTGCAACCACATCTTATTCCAGATTGAACAATCTTCCTAGAATAGAGCATGAGCTGTCATCCGCACGATATAGCCTCCAAAATGAAAAATCACCAAATTACCATAATTCATTCTCAGCTTGTTATTCTGTGGGTGATGAGCTGAAACCCATGTTATTTGACAACAACTCCTCTCCTGTTGAGAGTAACCAAATGCAAGAGGCCAATACAACTGGATTTACTTCACAGACTAATTGTGCGGTCTATCAATTTCCGAATCAAATATTGGAGGAAACACTAGTTGCGGTAAACTCTGGCAGAAAAGGAGAAAATGGCGAGAGCAGCTTACTAGAAAGTGCGGTATTCGATCCCCTCATGCATGATTGGTGGGATAACAATGTTCTGCTAGCAGGAAACCTTCCACATTTCGGAGCCAGCACCACAGTCTCTGTTACAGAACAGGCAAACAGTGGTCCATTATCAGTTGAAGGGAGGGGGTTGTTTTCCGAATCTTTCCTTGAGGAAATGCTTGGTGCTACTAGCAATGTTAATACGGATACAATATGTGGCCCTGTTGGGGCTAACAGTGATCCATTACCTAGCTGTTTCTCAGGATGTGAGTTACCTGGGTACACCCTCCAAGACTCTTACTCACCGTGCAAGGAACCAGTGCCAACATTAAACTTCCCTTCCAATAGTTATACATCTGAAAATGTGCCAAATGGAGCATCAAAGGCAGTCCCAGTGTCCCTGGCCAATTTATCTATGGATGACGATTGCAGTCTGAACACTGCAAATTCCAAGGTCGAATATGCTACAAATCCTGAGGGAGTAAAGGTTATAAAGAAAAGAGCTAGACCAGGTGAGAGCACACGGCCAAGACCAAAGGACCGGCAGCAGATACAAGATCGCGTCAAGGAATTGCGTGAGATAGTCCCTAACAGTGCAAAGGTATACTTATTAATCACACCATGTTTCTTTATGTTTAAGCTCATAGAAAAGTATTGAGCTTTTTATTGTACACAACAGTGTAGCATCGATACTTTGTTGGACCGAACAATCAAGCATATGATCTTTCTACAAGGTGTAACTAAGTATGCAGAGAAAATTAAGCAAGCTGATGAACCCAAGGTATGTCATGCTGATGGGAGAATATAAACCATCTAAAACTTCAACAATTCTTGTTAGATTTCTTGTACTGAGTGTATATTCATGTGATTATATGAAGATGATAAGCAAGGATACTGGTGCCGTCTTGAAAGATAATTCAAGTGGTGTTGTCTTGAAAGATAATTCCAGTGCTGCAAGCAACGGCGGTGCCACATGGGCCTATGAGGTTGCAGGACAGACTATGGTTTGCCCAATAATTGTCGAGGATCTTGCACCACCTGGTCAGATGCTTGTGGAGGTATAGTTCAGAAGCAATGAATACCATTTTCCTTTTCTCCAGTGCAGAAATTGAAATATCCTCATTGCTGTTTAACAGATGCTATGTGAGCAACGTGGATTTTTCCTAGAGATAGCAGACACCATACGTGGATTTGGACTGACAATCTTGAAGGGTCTGATGGAGCTCCGTGATGGCAAGATAATGGCACGATTTCTCGTCGAGGTAAAAAAGAAATATTTATTGGACATACTATTTTTGTCATAGCTTCGTTGTTTTAATCTTTTAACATTATGGCGGCTCCCGGCATTGCAGGCAAACAAGAACGTGACTAGGATGGACATATTTTTGTCACTTGTTCAGTTACTACAAAAAAATAGCCTCAACAGGTCTTCTGACGAGCTAGCTAAGGTTATTAGCAACGGTGTTCCATCTTTTGTGGAGCATCAGCAATCTCCAATGTTGATTCCGGTTGGCCTTGCTGAGAGATGACAGTGAAACGAAATTTGAACAAGATCATATTAGGGGATATCAAATTGAAACATTCAGAGTACCAGTGCTTGATGTTGACTGTCAGGCGTTGTTAGGATCGTAGGAGTGACAAGCCATACAATAGCGAATGTGCATTTTTGTTTGACTGTAGCGAATGTGCATTTCGTCGTGAGAAGAAGTTTCACTTGTTCACCAGATGATGTACAAGTTCTTATTTTCTTTTCTGAATTGCATGTACAAGTTCTGTTTTAGCAACCTCAAGTTAGTTTTGGTTTGAACTGGAACGTTTGTGTGAATTATTGTATGTTGCGTGTAGGTGTAGTGATGATTGAATTTTTTTACAAGTGACATGAGGAGAATCGAGTTATCTTGCTCTTTTCGTCCGGTTTCATGTACTCCCTCCGATTCATAAAAAGTGTCGCCTATTTTATACTAAGCTAGTACAAAATTTATACTAAAATAGCGACACTTTTTATGGATCGGAGGGAGTAGCGAAAGTTGTGATTGAGCACCCTCATTGGTACACATGGGCGGACGCTTCATGGGCCACTTTGGAGCAGCCCAATAAGAAAGCACATTGTTTTTTCTTTTCACTTTTTTCAAATCTTAACATTTTTAAATCTGAATAAAATTTCAATCTAGATATTTTTCAAATTTAAACAATTTCCAAATTTGTACAGTTTTAAAAATGATCAAGTTTGAAATCTAAACAATTCTCAAATATGAATAATTTTCGAGTTTGAGATTTTTTTAATGAACAATTCTCACAATTCATAAAAAGAAAAAAGAATGGAAGAACAGAAAAAGGGAAACAAGCACATAAAAGAAAACGAAAACGAAAATAACAGAGAAGAAAATAGAAAATGAAAATAAAAAGGGAAATCTGAAGAAATGGGCCAGCCTAACAAAGGTTCACCTCATGTGGCACGAGGGTATCACACGCTAATGAGCGACATATAGATTTGGCGGTACACACCCCCATCCAGACCATGCATTTGTTTTTTGAGAATTATACGTAAACTTTCACATTGACACATGTAAGTGCAATAAATTCTTAATTTGATGTAACTTCCATGTGTAAACTTTCCAGCTCTCTCTTTTTATTAACGATTCTCGAAATTTTATTAAAAATATTTTAAAGAAATCTCGTTTCTCTGAATCCTTTTGTTGTTCTGAATGAAACCAGGTCCAACAAGCTAAAGACAAGAGATGAAGAAGAAACCAGCAACAAAATCATGAATAAAGTGAGAAGTAGATAGTCTACGAAAAACTCTAAATGCTACCTGCTCCAGCACACCCACCCCTGTTCCTGAGGACCTGAACCGAACTGCTATATATTTTCAGAACAAGAAGACAGTTAATTTCCATGTAATGAACATGTAAATCTTCTTTTCTTGCTGAACCCATTTTTTATTTATTTTGTTGATAAATGTGTTTTTCTGGACAAACATTTATTTGTTTGAGAAGCACACGATGATCCTGCTGTCGCCGTGCGAAGCCGAGTACATGGCGGCAACCACGGAGGGGTGCTGGCATATGGTTCCAGCAGATGCTCGATGACCCCGTGGGGATCCAGGCAGCAATGCAACACTCCTTGTTGACAACAAATCAGAAATTCAGCTCTGCAAGAACTATGTTTTCCAGGATAGAAGCAAACACCTATTCAAATAAAATTAGACATCCGCTGTCAATTAACAGCTGCTGTCAAATTTTCAGAAAATTCAGTTTCGCTAGGCCGTAGCTGTAGCTGTTGAAGTAAAGTTTAGTCAGTTAGAGATTTCTTCAGTTACTGAAATAAGCCAAGCTGCGACTTGGCCATAGTTTGTAAGTGTAGGCCGTCACTTTTATCGGATCATGGGTAGGCACCATACTCAAACGAGCATGGCGACAATGTAAGTACCAGGCGAGGAACGTCGGGCATTTGGGATGGCAGCGTTCACGTCTCGCCCGTGGCCTGCTTTTCCGTTATCAGTTATAACTTCGTAACTCTGAATAATAAATAGATAAGAAGAAGAACAGAAAAGCTGTCAGTTAAACGCAGCACCAAAACCATCATGTTTCCTGTTCATTGTCTTGTACCTCGCGTGAGGTTGAGCTAGGGCAAACACTGTTTCCGTCACAGATATTTGATTGTGTTGCACACTACGGACTACCAACATCTCTTCCCGAATACCCATGCTGTGTTTCTCAAACTAACGAACATGCATAAGGTCCAGATTTTTTGAAATAAATGTTGAAAACTAGACTGTCATTCTTTAGTAGGCAAGCTACGTATATGCTCTTTCCAGAACTGTCCGATCTTCTCGACCTGGGCTCTGCTGAACTGGGCTGATAAGTGCGAGTGACTAGTGTTAATAGCTGTTATCAGATCGGCTGTAGTAAGTGTATAGAGAGATGCTCACCTGATGTACACGAATTATGTAGACTCGCTATTCTGCTATGTGCTTTGATCCAAGGATCTGCCAGTTTTGCCTACGTGTACTGTGAACATTTCCTTCCGCTTTTTTTGTGGGGGGAGGGACACATCCTACTGCTGACTGTGCCTGTCTCCAGGGCGTTGACGACTAGTGTGGCAAAAATGTTACAAACAGGTGTTGATGGACAGTGTCAACATTATTACAAACAGTTATCATGGATGTATATGCACAAGCCAGCAGAGATGCAAAAGCTTTAAACATCATTGCAAACATAACAAGCGTCTCCTTAGAGCTGTTACAGGATCCGAAATGTGTAACACGAGACTTTGATTTGTTTGGTGAGACAATCATGAGACCTTGTTAACATGTTGAGTTTGTGCCTTTTGTTGTTTTGGTACATGTAATGCTTTTGTCGAATGTTACGTGAGATGGTACTGTTAAAGATGTGATGTTTACTAGGTAACTGGAAATCACCATCGCCGATCATCACAACTAAGTTTACCAGTAATTGCTTCCATAAGGGATAAAAAAGAAAGTGACCCATCGGTGAAAAAAGAGGAACAAAGAGTGACCGCAAAAACGCCGAGGACATGGCAACAACGACATTCACTGCTCGGCCCCCACAGCTATATATTATCATCCGCTGATTTTGACGATGGGCTGCTGTTTCGGTAAACCAGGCAACCACCAATATTACATCCTTCAGAAGTATCTGAATTGTGCCGTGGCGCGTGTTTGGCTCACCGGGAAGATTTCACGCTGTTTGGGTCGCTGCATTGCCCTAGGTTAATGCAGCGAGGGGGTATTTGGTTGTGTAAAAGAGGGTCGGTGTGGTAAGCGAGGTTACCATCACTGATGCACATACAAAATGAACTTAAACATCAAGTAAAAAAAAGAACTTCCCGCGCAAGAAAAGAACTTAAACACAACTATAAAATCAGTAGCCAACTCTTGGCCCAATGAAATGAAGGAGATATGCCCTAAAGGCAATTAATAAAGTGATTTATTTATCATATCTCGTTTGTTCATAATACGTTTTGTGTCATGCTATAACTGTATTAAGCGGAAACATTAATACATGTGTGATACATAAATAACCAGGTCCCTAGTAGACTCTACTAAGACTAGTTCATTGTGCGATTGATGATCGAGGTTTCCCGATCATGTGACATGGCGTCAGTTGGCAATGAAGTCATATCGTTATTAGAACGATGTGATGGACATACCCATATTTGTAGGACGTAGTCATTACGCCTTGGACCGTGAGATCAACTCTTATTGTTATTCCTGAAAGATATTTTGATCGCACCAAACGTCATATCTTATATAGTGTGACAATAACGGTGATACTTTTGGGTATCAGAAAGGGGTAGTTGAGACGAGTGGTCAAGAGCGGGATTTGCCAGTCCGCATAGCAGGATAGATACTCTAGGGCCCACTTGGTGAGACTATGTCTAATGTGCTTGCAAGCATGTGACAAGGTCACGGAGACATGAAATTATAGACGAGTAGAAGATAAGATAGTGTTATCGGTAACAAGATCATACTGGGTATAGAGATATCCATGAGCGAGTCTCAGACACACTAAGTATCGCTATGGCAAAAGGTTTAAGACTCGACGTCCAGTTTTGATAGATGATAGTCATTCGTTATATCACAGGGGTTAATTCATGGGGTCCAGGCCTACGAGTTAATCATTGATCGGAGAGGGGTCTCGATCATGTATGTTATTATATCGAACTGCTAGGGTAACACACTTAAGGGGTTTCGGCAAGACAACCGGAAAGAAAAGAGATCACCGGGAACGTCCCGGGAATGGTCCTATGGAGATCGGGCAGCGACGAAATATTTTTCGGAGCGAGAATAAATTATTTATATATATATAATATGTTTGATATTAATTAGTGTAATTAATGATTAAATATGATTTTATATATTTATTTTCGAATTTATTTAGTCTGATTCCCCTAAATAGACCTTCTGGTGAAAGAAGGCCCATGGGGGGAAAATTCCCCTAGGGAATTCGGTGGGGGATGGATGGCGGGCCTAGGTGGGACAAATGGGACCCACCTAGGGCCAGCGCACCAGCCAATGCCGCATCAGGCATGTGGGAATTGTCCCACATTGCCTGGCTGGTAAGTTGGCTCCCCCCGGGAGCCTATATAAGAAGGGGCACCACTGACCTTTTAATTCACCAATTAATTTCTCCTTTCTCTCTCGATTTCGTGATTCCTTTTGTCGGAGTTGCGCCGAGAAGAGAGGAGGTCTCTCCACCATAGCCCGCTGCCGCGCTACTGGTGTTCTGGTCCAAGTCTTCCGCTGCTCGTTCTGGACTGGAGTTTTGGAGGTTGTCGTCTGCACCGTATGTGTGTAACGCACTGCGAGGTGCTGCGCTAGCGGTGCTGGGAGGTCTTCTTCCACTACTCGACCTTGAGGTTGGCTTCGTCGGTCTTCATCGTCAATGTTTGTGCGGGAATGTAATCCCGCTTTCGGTGTACGAGGGTATGTATTCCGATCTCTGTTGTACTTCTATATCTGCATAGTATAGATCTTGACTAGTTTAAATATATTGTTGTTAGGAAAAAAAAATCTGCCTGCGATCCCGTTTATGAAAAACCTAGTTTGTCCAAATTCTAACAGTAACCAACTATATTGATGTGTATCTTTTGTTGCAGTGCTTACTAACACGTTTGCACTCAATAAAGGGCGTAGCAACATTGAACCTTCCAGTTCGGGCGTGAGTCTAGAATATGTTCTTAAGCCTTGGCCATCAAATTGCTTTTAAATGTCAGATTCCATGCATGCAAGTATAATGCACTTAACTTCAAGAGAATCGACTCATGCTCTCTTAAAAGTGTTGAATAATTAGGCGATTTAGCATATGATTTAATTTCCAATAACAGTGAACAGTTCATGACTAGAATAATATAAATTATACTAATCATGTGATCTACGCAAAGAGTAGATAAACAGATGCAATCTAGAGCATATACTATAAGTAAGAACTCAAGCAAAACATCATATAGGAAGATGAAGAACACATACGGTGCAGCGGGAGTCGCACCACTAGAGTTCCCCGTGTCGTCGCCCATGTCGTCGATGAAGAGGCTGGCGATGTCGGGGAACGTCGTTGGGGAAGAACTCGAAGCCAGTAGTCGCGCGAGTGCGCTCCCCAAAAACCTGATCACCCCTCTCCCGTACAGGATCACAAGAGGCGGGTTCCGGAGGCCTACTGTCCCTTCAACCAGTGCACGCCGGAAGACGGGATGGATAAGGCTTGGTAGACGGCGGCGCAATGTTCTGGAACGGTGTGAGACCATGTATCTCGTGGTGGGGGATAGGGTTTTCCCCGGGTTGTATATATGGAGCGAGTCGGGTAGGACGTGGGTTGTAAGTCACGATCGAGTCAGTAACGCCCCACGATCACATTGGAATCCGAAACGGCAAGGTAATTAACGCGTCCGTTAATTTCTAATCAATGACTCATTAATTTTCCCGGACTGCAAAAATATAAGCTCGGCGAGATTCCCGCAACCCGCGACGCGTCGTGACGAGGCGAGTCGAGGCGTGGCGTGGCGAGGCGAGCGAGGAGGAGGAGCGCGCGTGTGGCACTATTCATCTTCTCTTGTTTTCACTAGCTCATACTAGTACTAGAACATCCCACTATATAAAGTGGTGTAACTCATCTCCACAAGCAGTATGGGACTAAACATTAGTCACGTACATGCACAACCAGCCAACCAGAATGGGCAATGAGAATTTCAGATTTTAGTTGGGCTTTGGCCCAAGTACACTAAAATTCCAGCAATCCCCCACAAAGTCTCATTGGCACATTGTACCACCTTGTTCCAAAACATTGTTTCATATACCGGTGCTTAGTGGGGACTGTTAAGTTGAACTCCACTTAGAAACTTATGCTACGTTAGGCCACAACTTGAATAGTGGACTACTTGAACTACAAGTTTGCTGCGACCTAGTTTCACACAAGCCCTTGACCGATATTAGGCTACCGCAAGACTTCCCCGCGGTGTGGAGCTTATACGTCATACTCCAAGGCCTTTCATGAGTTTATTAAAGAGCACCCGACTCTCATAGACTGCGACGTTTTACAATAACACTCATATAGGTGTGTTCCTCAAGAGATGTTCTGCAAGATAACATCTCTGCTTATAAAAGTAAGCCGCTTGGAACACATTAAGATAAATATCAACCTGCCATGCAGATTAGAGAGTATTGCATCTTTGCGGATGGGATAGTAAAAAGTAAGGATACTCTCCTCCCAGCTGACCAACATCTTGTCTCCCACTTCTAATTCACGGGATCTCTGATCACATAGAGTAGATTACCACTGTGGACAACTCATATGGTGGGTCTCAAACCCATCTCCCTCGATGCATTATCTATCACATTACGTGATAAACCCTTTGTGAAAGGATCTGCCAAGTTTTTAGACGTTTGGATATACTCCAACGCAATAGCTCCGGAGTTCTTCAATTTTCTGACAGATTTCAATCTCCTTTTCACGTGCCTTGATGACTTTAAATTAGCCTTAGAACTTTTAATCTTAACTATCACAGTTTGATTATCATAGTTCACAAGGATAGCGGGTATGGGTTTTTCAACCACAGGTAAGTCCATCAAAAGCGCTCGAAGCCACTCTGCTTCAACAGTGGCTGTGTCTAATGCTGTTCCATAGTTGATCTCGTTAAGATGGTCTTCTTGCAAGACTTTTAGGAAACAGCTCCACCACCGAGTGTAAACACATAACCACTCGTGGCCTTAATCTCATCAGCATCAGATATCCAATTGGAATCACTATAACCTTCCAGTACTCTAGGATAACCCGAATAGTGAATTCCATAGCTCGCATTGCCTTTTAAATAGCGCATAACTCTCTCAAGCGCATGCCAATGATCATCTCCCGGATTGGAAACAAACCGGCTCAACTTGCTTACAGCAAAAGAGATGTCAGGCCTCGTGGCACAAGCCAAATACATAAGCGAGCCAATGATCTGAGAATATCTCAGTTGATCTCTAGCAATGCCCTGATTCTTTCGAATCAACACACTGGGATCATATGGTGTCGGAGAAGGCTTCCAGTCGTCATACCCGAAGCGACTCAAGATCTTTTCCACATAGTGGGATTGAAGCAGTGTAATCCCACCATCACCATCTCTTAGCGGCTTGATGTTTAAGATTACATCAGCTACTCCAAGATCCTTCATCTCAAAACAGTGAGATAAGAAATCCTTAACCACCTTGATTAAATCAAGATTGGTTCCAAATATCAGTATGTCATCGACATACAAACATAGAATAACTCCCTCGCCCCCACCATGGCGATAGTATACACACTTATCGGATTCGTTAACAACGAAACCTGCAGCAGTTAAAGTTCTTTCAAACTTATCATGCCACTGCTTAGGAGCTTGCTTAAGGCCATATAAAGACTTAAATAGTTTGCACACCTTTGCTTCCTGGCCCGGTACTACAAAATCATCAGGCTGATCCATATAAATTTCCTCGTCTAACTCTCCATTTAGGAAAGCTGTCTTAACGTCCATTTGTTGAATGAGAAGACGATGCGAGGCAGCCAATGAAAGTAGCACCCGAATCGTGGTCAGTCTAGCCACAGGTGAGTAAGTACCAAAGAAGTCTTCTCCTTCTTTCTGGGTATAACCCTTGGCCACAAGCCGCGCCTTGTACTTCTCAGTAGTACCATCAGGCCTAAGCTTTTTCTTGAACACCCACTTACATCCTACAGGTTTGCACCCATAAGGACGATCGGTAACTTCCTAGGTTCCGTTAGCTAAGATGGAATCCATCTCACTACGGACAGCCTCCTTCCAGTAGTCAGTATCAAGAGATGCATAAGCTTATGAAATGGTATTTGGGGGTGTCATCCACAAGATACACAATGAAATCATCACCAAAGGACTTAGCAGTCCTCTGTCTCTTGCTCCTAATAGGAGCTTCATTGTCATCCTCCACGGGATTATCAGTGTGTTCTATCGGAATGGTAGAATCAGGAATCTCAACTAATTCCTGACTAGATGTATTAGGTATATCCTGATTTGATGAGCTAGACATACCCTTCATGGGAAAGATGTCCTCAAAGAAAGTCGTCATTTGACTCCATAATCATACCAACATGCATGTCGGGTACCTCAGATTTGATTATCAAAAATCTATAGCCAATGCTATGAAAAGCATAGCCCAGAAGAACACAATCCACGGTTTTTGGTCCTAGCTTGCACTTCTTGGGAATTGGAATATTGACTTTCGCCAAACAACCCCAAGTACGTAAGTAAGAGAGTCTCAACTTTTTCCTTTCCCATTCCTCAAACGGAGAAACGGTTTTGTTCTTTGCGGGAACTCGGTTTAGGACATGACAAGCTGTCAATAGCGCCTCCCCCCACCATGCCTTGGAGAGACCCGAAGTGTCTAACATGGCGTTAACCAAATCAGTTAGAGTTCGGTTCTTTCTTTCGGCTACCCCATTTGACTGAGGTGAATAGGGAGGCGTCCTCTCATGGATTATACCATGTTCCGTACAACAAGAATCAAACTCATTGGAAAAGTACTCTCCACCACGATCAGACCTTAACCGCTTTATTCTTGGATCAAGTTGGTTCTCTGACTCAGCTTTATAGTTTTTGAAGAAGTTTTAAAGCTTCATATTTTGTTTTCAAGAGATACACATAACAATATCTAGTGGAGTCATCAATAAGCGTCACGAAATATTTCTTTCCGCCTCTCGTCAATATACCATTCATTTCACAAAGATCGGAATGTATAAGTTCCAGTGGTACCAAGTCTCTTGCCTCCGCAGCCTTATGTGACTTGCGAGGTTGCTTAGCTTGAACACACACTTGACACTTGGAACCTTTCACATTAGTGAATTTCGGAATTAAATCCAAATTAGCTAGCCGCGTATATTTCGTGGCAAACATGATTAATAACTTTGGAGCAAATATCCGATAAAGATAGGCGGAACAAGCCTCCGCACTCATAGCCTTTTCCAATAAATTGTCCATACTTAGATATTACAACTTTATTGGACTCGAAAACCAACTTAAAACCATCTCGACACATCAAGGATCCGCTGACGAGATTTTTATTGATGGCGGGCACATGATGAATGTTCTTCAGACGCACGGCCTTTCCCAAAGTGAACTTCAGATCAACCGTACCGACTCCACGAACAAAAGCATGTGACCCATTACCCATCAGCACGGGGGAAGTTCATGTGATCTGGTAAGAAGAGAACATCGAGGTATCAACACAAACATGTACATTGGCACCAGTGTCAATCAACCATTCAGGTGAATGATAAACTGAAAGGATGGTGGGAAATATTCCGTACCCTGAATCCTTCATCTCAGTATCGCCAATGACAACATTGGCACTCTTGCTATTGTTCTTAGGTTCGCGCAGCTCATGGCGGTTGGGACATCGGGGTGCCTAGTGATTTGGATCACCACAAACATGGCATGAACCCTTCCTCGGTTTATTGTTCTTCTTCTTAAAGTTGGTAGGCTGCAATAGCTTGAACTTTCCATCTGGCTTGCCCTTACCCCCAAAGTTGTTCTTGTTAAACTTGGTCTTTTGGGACGGCTGGTAATTCTTCTGTACCATATGGGCACTAGAATCAGCCTCGGTAATTCGAGCATGTGTATCATTTGCTCTCGCATTTTCTTCCACATCAAGCGACCCAATGAGATCGGAAACTGAAAACTCTTGTCTCTTGTGTTTCAGAGAGGTCGCAAAGTTGCTCCACGAAGGTGGAAGCTTTGCGATAATGCCACCGACGATAAACTTGTCCGGTAAGATACACTTAAACTGCTCAAATTCCTTAGCGAGTGACTGTATCTCATGAGCATGTTGAACAACAGGGCGCTCATCAGTCATCTTGTAGTCATAGAAAGTTTTCATGAAATACAACTCGCTGCCAGCATCCGAGACCCCAAACTTGGCCTCGAGCGCATCCCACATGTCCTTGCCGTTAGAAAACGACATATACAAGTACACAATAGAATCATCAAGAATACTCAAAAGGGCACTTTTAAACATGTTGTCGAGCCTCTCGAAAGACTCCTGCTGTGCAGGGTCAAGCTCGTCATCAGGCTTGCCTTTGGTGGCAGCATAGCAGTTCATGTTCTGAAACCATAACACTGCTCTCATGCGCCACCGCTTATACATAACCCCTTTAAAGGGAAACGGCCTCGTTGACGCGATAAAGCCAGCAGGTGCAAATTGCCTATAATCAGATTTTGGATTGTTGAATAATTAGCCGATTTAGCATATGATTTAATTTCCAATAACAGTGAACATATCATGACTAGAATAATACAAATTATACTTATCATATGATCTACGCAAAGAGTAGATAAACAGATGCAATCTAGAGCATATACTATAAGTAAGAACTCTAGCAAAACATTATATAGGAAGATGAAGAACACATACGGTGCAGCGGGAGTCGCACCACTGGAGTTCCCCGTGTCGTCGCCCATGTCGTCGATGAAGAGGCTGGCGATGTCGGGGAAGAAGTCGTCGTTGGGGAAGAACTCGAAAGTAGTCGCGCGAGTGCGCTCCCCAAAAACCTGATCGCCCCTCTCCAGTACAGGATCATAAGAGGCGGGTTTCGGAGGCCTACTGTCCCTTCAACCGGTGTACGCCGGAAGACGGGATGGAGAAGGCTTGGTAGACGGCGGCGCAATGTTCTGGAACGGTGTGAGACCATGTATCTCGTGGTGGTGGCTAGGGTTTTGCCCGGGTTGTATATATGGAGCGAGTCGGGTAGGACGTGGGCTGTAAGCCACGACCGAGTCGGTAACGTCCCACGATCCCGTTGGAATCCGAAATGGCAAGGTAATTAACGCGTCCGTTAATTACTAATCAATGATTCATTAATTTTCCCGGACTGCAAAAATATAACCTCGGCTCGGCGAGATTCCCGCAACCCGTGTCGTGACGTGACGTGTCGTGACGAGGCGAGGCGAGCGAGGAGGAGCGCGCGTGTGACACTCTTTATCTTCTCTTATTCTCACTAGCTCATACTAGTACTAGAACATCACACTATATAAAGTGGTGCAGCTCACTCTCCACAAGCAGTATGAGACTAAACAATAGTCACGTACATGCATAACCATCCAATCAGAATGGGTCATGAAAATTTTAGATTTTAGTTAGGTTTTGATCCAAATACACTAAAATTCCAGCAAAAAGTTACTTTTACTACAACACTAACGTGTATATGAAATTGCGGTTTCATAAACACATGTCTTTTTATCAGCTCTGAGAACAATTCTTACATTACGGACCCAGTCAAAATGGTTTGTTGCCATTTGACTTTTCCTTGAAAGCAACCATGCATGCCGTGCACATCAGCAGTTTTGCAAACCAGAAGTTTCTTAGGTTTGATGGTTACGAATGTTTAAATGGCATACTTGGATTCGTCTTGCAATTTTTTTCATTTCATATATTCTATATTAATTTTTGTATGTACAAATCATGATCAAAGTTGGACGTCGTTGACCAGCGAAAGTTCAGGTTTGAGACAGAGAGAGTATTTCACAAGATACACTATCACATGGCTAGAGAAAGAACAAGGGGAGAAAGGAAGAACTTGATTATCGATTAGACAACAATTAACAATATATATTTTTCTAAAGCGTAATTTTCTAAGCTCTTTGGTCTAGGATCGTTAGAGAAATCTATTTATTATATACTAAAAGCACAATACGGGGATTTAGAATAGAGGCACCACGTTAATCCACATCATTTTAATTAATTTTAATGGTTGGATCTAAAATATACGATTAAGATTTAAGAAAATAACAATAACCAACGTAACCTTTTATTCATTAGCACGCATTTATTGTCATGTTCATACAAAAAAAATGGTTGTCACATATTTAGGTTTGGAAAATAACCGACCGGTGAGCTAATAAAGAATTATGTGGACCGACGTCATATAGAAGTAGATTAATTATGCAACCGACCGGTCAGCTTAAAAAAAAATTGTGTGGAGCCACGACATATATAAGAGCAGATGTTCGCTACTGATAGGTAGAGAAAAATACCAAGGCAAGAGCTAGCTAGCCATCCATCGAGTTTATATAGTACTTAAGCATGACTCTTTTTATCTGCCTTCAGAAAGAAAACTGCACACATTATTTTTAACATGGTGGTTCTAATAAATTTGTCTAAATATGAATGAATATATCTATACACTAAAAAATATCCAGATATATCTGTATGTACGACAAATCTATATCCTTCATTTTTTTATCGGAAGGATTACTACATCCCAATTTAAAAAATCTATGTCAACTATTTCTGGACGAACAGATTTATTCATGACCGGGAAAACTACATTATATGGACATAATTATAATACACCGATCAATTGAAAAAGCCAGCTCTGTGTAGATAAACACGACTACTCATAATTGAGAATATAATCGTGGACAATTATACATATATAGCTCAAATTGATGATGTTTGATTATAAAATAAAACGACAAGCCACAAGAAAATTTGGTACCCGACCACTACCCGATGAGCGTTGTCCACTTGAAAAACACTAGCATTAGATAGATCCAATGTGTCAATTATTTTCGATCAGAGTGAGTTTAGAAAAAAAAATTAACTGTTTCGATTGAGAAGACTTAATAATCATAAGATATACAAGAGCATACCTCGCACGTTGCAGCGAGTACCTTTAAAAATATTATTATGGTATAAAAAGAATATTTGATGCATGAAATGAAAAAACTCTTTGGGAATATGATGGATTTGTACAATAGTCAAAAAATGAATAAATATCATTAATAAATATAGAATCATGTATAAAATAAATGTCTCAAATAGTGAATGATGTGGATGACATGGATAAATAAATGGCTCAAATTGTGGATGATGTGGACACATTAAATATAGAGATAGACTAATTTAATGTATGTTAGTGGAGTTTTGTCTTATAAGAAGTATAGATTCGTGAGCACACTACGACTATATGTATGGACATACCTATAATACACCATCCATTGAAAACGGTATCACTTTTGACTCTCCGCCGAAAGAAACAAATTATTATCGAGAAGTCGACACTCATAAATATATGGTAAAAGGCGATGTTTGCTTATAAAAATATAATAAAAAGATAAGCCACAAGAATAATTATTATCAGACCACAGTCTGATGTGTTTTCATCTATTTAAGTACAATGAGTATTAGACGGATACAATATGGTTTTCTTCTATATAACATGATCTCAACACGATGACATGTTCATAAGAACACAACAATATAACAGACCCAAAATATACGTACATGATTGCGAAGGGAGTACTATATCCATATTTAGATATATATGTGCTAACTATTTTGGGATGAAGAGGGAGTATATAAATATACGATGTAGGTATATTTGCAAGCACACTACGACGATACGTATGCACATACCCATAATACATTGTCCGTTGAAAAACTACCACGGTTGGCATGTGTCAGCTCAGTGAGGACCAGGGTGTGTAGAGCCCACTCTCCCCAGGCCTCGCACGCGACAGATTCGACAAAACGACTAAGGATCAAGCCACCGCTTGGAGAGACCCTCGAGAGGCAACCCCTCTTGAGGGCCCGAAGAGGAAGGCAGGGCCTGAAGAGGACCCGCGCTTCAAGAGACTCCCCAAGGCTCACTTCGCCTAGAGAGAAGTCAACGGAAACCTCTCCACAGGCCACCACAGCCTTGTGGAGACACTTCGCGGCCAAGCCAGCGTTGCAGGACGCACATGGCCTCTGCAACAGTCGTAGAATGACGCAAGCGCCCATGTTGCCATTCTGGTGATAAAGGAGTCAAGAAAGTTGCGCCGCCCGCGCCGGGACAGCCAGGACTTTCCTCTTTGGTGATAAAGCGGCTGGACGACGCGTCGCTCCAAGAAAATCGTCATCGTGGGCTCCACCACGACCACTGCAACCCTTGTGAGCCGTCTGCGCGGTCTGCAGCTTGTCGGCCACCACGCCCACCTTTAGCACGGATGGACCGCGTCCATGGACGTTTCAGCGACGGTGGACTCCTTCTCCCTCGCGCCATTTCCCTGTGGGAGCCCACCTTCGGCGTACATCATAAGGAAAAGGGGCCGAGGCGCCTATAAAAGGAGCAGAAGCTCCACCGTAGAAGGGGATCGGCTAATTGCTTTCTGAACCCTTGGAACCCTAGCCAAGCGCATAGGATAGCCTACTGCTGGAGGAGGAAGACGACCATTGTGTCCCTCTCCAAGCACCAAACTGCCTCAAGAGAGCCCTCGGCAAGCTCATTGTATTGTAACCTCCGCAGTGCAATACAGACAAGCAGGAGTAGCGGTGTTACCTCCTCCCGAGGGCCGTGAACCTGGGTACGGGCCGACGTTCATCTCTGTCGTGATTGTCCCTCTCCAGGACCGGTGAGCACCGTAGTCGTGCCTCTCGAGGTTTGTTTGACCTCCGTGTTCAACCCCCCTTCGAACTACTCTTCAGGGTGTGACTATCCCTGTTCCGTGGGAGTCACCCTCCGACATTTGGCACGCCAGGTAGGGGACTGAGGCACGTCAACGACCTTAAAGCCGCCTCCGCGGCATGAGGGACACTCACGCCGCCCGCGCCAGCAGGCGCGCGCCTGAAGGAGCCACCGCCGCGCCAGGCGCCACCGCTAGGGATTGACTAACGAGCTACTCAGACCGTTAAGTCTCGGCTCGTTGTGGCTCGTGATCGTTAAGGCTCGGATCGTTAAGCTCATTAAGAATGATGAGCTGAAACTAAAACTCGGCTTAGTTCGTTAGCTGTTAACGAGCCTCACGAGCAGCCTCACAAGCAGCTCGTTAAGACTCGTTAAAATAATTTTAAAAACTTAATATGCATTAGGCAGACAAGATTTCAGCCGTAAAACGTATAAAAGTACTTCAAAATGTTAAATCGACAGCTAATAGTTAACAAACACATAAAAGAGCCACACATTAAAATGAAAATAAATATAACTAACTTGCTGAATGACAACAGCACAACATAATACTTAATAGAAATAAAGCTAATGATCTTAACGAGTAGCTCACGAGACTCGTTAGTTTGATTTGTTAAGCTCGTTAGTATTAACGAGTTGAAACTAAATCTCAGCTCGGTTCGTTAACATAACGAGTCGAGCGCAAACGAGTCGAGTTACCGAGCGCTCAACAAGCTTAACGAAATTCGAGTTTTATGTCCAGCCCTAGCCACCGCCACTCGTGGACGACGGGGTCGCCCACGCCGTGAAGAGTGCGCCAACACCGAGCCGCACATGGAGCACCCCAAGAGCGAGCCCGAGCACAACGGGTAGGAGCACCCCGAGCAGCAGGCCGACGCAGAGTCCTCGCGCAGGACGCAGCACCAGAGCGCCTCCTCCCAAGGACGCGCGGATCTAGCTCCGCACACGGCCCTGCTCATGGCGCAAGAACTTATCCGCTACCCGCCTACTGTTGAGGCTCACGAGCAATGGCTGGAACGCCTCAACCACCTCGTCGGCATCGCCACCACTCGCCCAGCTCCGTCGCGGTCGATTGTTCACCACTCCCTCGCAGGCACGGCTGCGCATGACGCGCCTCCGCCACCTCCAGGACCTGCTCCGGCCGCGACACAGAGAGCCGCCTCGCACGCCTCCTCGCCGTGCGACTGTCAAATCGTGCAGCGCACCGCGCCAGACGCGCACGTGGGGATGGAGCACCAGCGGACCGTCATAACCGACTCGTGGAAGAGATTGGCCAGGCGGGCCAGCAGAACCGCCCAGCTCTGCAGAACAGGGTCGCCACATACGCCTCGGGCTGCATGGCGTTCACCCGCTCCCTGCGCCGCGTGGTCTGGCCCAGAAGTTCAGGCCAGCCCTCCCCAAGGGTTACGACGGCTCCAGCAACCCCGTCGAGTTTCTGGAGCTCTACACCACCTCCATCCAAGCTACATGAGGGGACGACAAGGTCATGGCCAACTGGTTCTCCCACGCACTGTGTGATTTTGCGCTGTCGTGGCTCCTGAACCTCCCTAAGGACTCCGTGGGCACGTGGGAAGAGCTCTACAAGAAGTTCATCACCAACTTCAAGGGCACGTACGAGCGCACACTCATCCACAACGACCTGCGCGCTGTGATGCAAAAGAAGCATGAGACCCTCCACAAGTAAATCCAGCGCTTCAGCCAGGTGCGGAACAAGATAACATCCCTGACACTCAGGTGATCACTGCCTTCCGCGAGGGCGTCACGAACCACAGGATGCTCGAGAAGCTTGACATCCACGATAAGGTCACCTCTGTGGTGAAGCTGTTCGATCTGGCGGACAAGTGCGCCAAGGCTAAAGAGGGACTCCTCTTCGTCAAGATGAGCTCGCGGGGAGATGACCCTGGCGAGGGGTCCAAGAACCACAAGAAGAAGGAGGAGCCCAAGCACAAGGCCACCGCAGTCCTCACGGCAGAGCCTGACGCCAAGGGCTCCCGCAGAGGCTCCCCCGAGCTTGGCGAGAAGAAGGAGGACGACCGTTCATTCTGTGTCTACCACAACAGGCACGGCCACTCTACCGAGGCCTGCTTCGACCTCAAGAGGCTAAGCAAAGAGCGCGAACAAGCTGAGGGCAGCGGCAGCCGCAGTTGAGGTCGCGGCTACCGCAGAAGCGGACGCAAGGGCGGCTACCAGAAGTCACCTGGCACACTGGCCAACGCCGCAGAGAAAAACGGCAACCTCCCTGAAAAAGAAAGATGGAGTCTACCTGGCCCCGAGAGGCGCCATGGCCTGCATCCATGGCGGGGCTCAGGCGCCCAAGTCGAACAACCAGTTCAAGCAGTTCGCTTCGAGCTCAACGCGCACTCCGCAGCGTTGAGACCTCCAGGCCCCTCAAGTGGTCGCAGTACACCATCGCCTTCGACGCACAGGACCACCCCAAGTCCACCAAGACTGTTGGCACCCTCCCGCTAGTCTGCTCCCCCACCATCAACAACATCGCCGTCTCCAAGACGCTCATCGATGGAGGGGCAGGCCTGAACGTCATCTCCATCAAGACTTTCGAGACGCTTCAAGTGCCCTACAAGTGGCTCATGCCCTCTAGGCCATTCACGGGAGTCACCAGCGGCTCTATCGAGCCTCTAGGGCAAGTCCGCCTCGCTGTCACCTTTGGCACGCAGAAAAACTACCGCACCGAGCTCATCAACTTCGACGTCGCGCACATCGCCTTGCCGTACAACGCCATCCTCGGCTACCCCGCCCTCGCGAAGTTCATGGCTGTCACTCATCATGCCTACAACATGGTCAAGATCCCCGGCAGCACTGGCACCATCTCCATCCATGGCCATGTCCTGGACGCCACGCGCGCCGTCGAGACAACCTACAAGGCAGCCGCCATGGCATTTTCGGCTGCGGAGGACATGGAGCCTCTCGAGAGGCCCAAGAAGAAGAAGCAGTTGTTCTCTCAGGAGCCAACTTCCACGAAGAAGGTCTCCGTGCGCACCAGCAGGTCGGGGCTGAGGGCTCGGGGGCTAGCGTCACCATTGGCGCTGCTCTCCCTCCCAAATAGGAAGGCGCGCTCGTCGCCTTCCTCCGGGAAACTCTGACATGTTCGCATGGACTCTGTCAGATATGTCCGGTGTACCGAGGGAGGTGATCGAGCACCACTTAGCCGTGTGTCCAAATGCACGCCCCGTCAAGCAAAAGGCAAGAAAGCAAGCCCCCGAGAAGCAAGCATTCATCGTCAAAGAGGTCGAGAAACTTAAAGCGGCAAACGTTGTCCGCGAAGTCGCGCACCCCACTTGGCTCTCCAACGGCGTGGTTGTCCCAAAGCCTGTCGGAGGAGGCCGCCTCTGCATCAACTACACTGATGTCAACAAGGCCTGCCCCAAGGACCCTTACCCTATGCCGAGAATAGACCAGACGGCAGGCTGCGACCTCCTCTGCTTTCTCGATGCCTTCTCTGGTTATCACCATATTAAGATGGCTAAGGAAGACGAGGAGAGGACGACATTCCTCACCCCTTGTGGTGCGTATTGTTACGTCTGCATGCCTTTCGGCCTGAAAAACGCTGGCGCCACCTTCCAGAGACTCATGAGGATAGCCCTTGGCGAGCAAATGGGCAGAAATGCAAAAGCTTACGTCGATGACATCGTCGTCAAGTCTCGAGAGGGAGATACTCTCCTCAGAAACCTTGAAGAGACCTTCGCCAGTCTGCGCAAGGTGAACATCAAGCTCAACCCCGCCAAGTGCGTCTTCGGAGTGCCTTCAGGAAAATTGCTTGGTTTCCTCGTGTCCCACTCTGGCATAGAGGCAAATCCTGACAAGATTAAGGCCATAGAGGAAATGCAGCCTCCCCGCTGGCTCAAGGACATGCAACGCCTAGCAGGCTGCATGGCTAGCTTGGGCCGCTTCATCTCCAACTTCAGCGAGAGAGTTCTGCCTTTCTTCAAAATTATAAAGAGATCTGGCACCTTCAAGTGGACGCCTGAAGCGGAAAAAGCATTTGAGGACTTGAAGAGGTACTTGGCCAGCCCACCAGTCATGGTTGCCCCAAGGACAGTCGAGCACCTGAAGTTGTATCTATCAGCCACTCCACAGTCCGCCAGCACCGTCCTAGTGGTAGAAAGAGAAGAGCCAGTCATCCACAAGAAGAGTGCAACCACTCCAAAGCCAAAACCACCTGACGAAGAGCTCGGCAAAGGGGCAGGCTCCACAAACCCACCACCAAGCCCAGAGCCACAAGCTGAGCCTGCCCCAAGTCCTGATCTCGCCAAGAAGCCTGAAGAGCCTCCACAGGCTGAACTCGCCAAGGAGCCTGAAGAGCCTCCACATGCCAACCCCCTGGAGGGCCCTGAAGAGCCTCCACATGCCAACCCCCTGGAGGGCCCTGAAGAGCCTCCCCAGGCAGACAGCGCCGCGCCTAAATTGACAACCCTTGTCGAGCATCCCGTCTACTTCGTCAGTACAGTACTGCGGGATGCTCGGGAACCGTACACAATGCAGCAGAAGCTCCTCGTTGCGCTCCTCATCGCCTCAAGGAAGCAGTGACACTACTTCCAGGGATACCCATCACGGTGGTCACCTCTTTTACCCTGGAGCAGATCCTGCGCAAACCTAACGCCACAGACCGTGTCGCGGGATGGAACATAGAGCTACAACCATTCAACTTGCGCTTCGATACCACAAGGGTCATCAAAGGAAGAGCGCTGGCAGAATTCGTCGCCGAATGGACTGATCCAACCCCTGAAGAGCCTCTAGGAGAAGAGCCAGAGCCCTTTGGAGAGAAAATGCCCAACCACTAGACCATGAAGTTCGACGGAGCTTTTGCCTGCCGCCATGGTGGAGCTGGCTTTGTCCTGATCTCGCCCAAGGGTGACAAACTCTGTTATGCGGTCCAGTTGTGCTTCGGAATCGACAAGATCTCCAACAACATTGCTGAGTACGAGGGTTTGCTCGCCGGCCTACGTGCTCCATCGCTCTAGGCATCAAGCACCTGCTCATCAAGGGAGACTCCCAGATGCTCGTCAACTTCTCCAACAAGAGCTACAAGCCTAAGGACGACCACATGGCCGCATACCTTGAAGAGGTCCGTAAGCTTGAGAAGCACTTCAGGGGCATGGAGCTCATGCACATCCCAAGGAAGGAAAATCAAGAGGCTGATGATATCGCCAAGCGCGCATCAAGTAGGCAAGCTCAGTTGCCCGACGTCTTTGAAGAGAGACTCGTCAAGGCATCCATAAAGCAGCCCCAAGAGGCCATGCCCGCAAGCACAGACGAAGTGCTCCCGCCACCACCTACAACTGGGGCTCTAGACTGCGGCTCCCAGACAGGGGAGCGTCTGTTCCTCACAGCGGTGCATCAAGAAACAGGCTGGATCAACGAGCTCAAGGACTACCTCGCCAAGGGAATCCTCTGTGACGCCCTAAAATCGGTACTATGTAGATTTAAGCGTTCCCGCCAAAATCCGCATAATAACGATTTTAGGTCGCCCACCCGACATAATGTGCACGCCAAAACATGTGCATTATGTGGGCGGAATTGTGTTAACATTACAACAGTTCCGATACATCCACAAATACAACAGAAGATAAATTACAACGACGACTCGAATGAGTCAAGATACAAATATTACAATACAAAGATTCAAATGACAGCGGAAGCGAAAAAGTATCCGACTACGGATAAGATGCAAATTGGACTAAGAGTCCTGAATGTAAGCAATGGCGCCATATCCCTGCCCAGCCAGGCCGGAGGGATTCCCAAGCTAACGTCGTCAGACTTCAAACTTGTTGACAACACATAAAGCACATCCCAAAAGAGGGTCAGGGCACTCCCTGGCAAGCAAAACCGACTTGCCTACTTTCTACACCATCTCCCAAAATATAGGGGAGGTGGATTTAGCGGCAGCAGCACTAGCAACCTAAAGAGACACGCTACAACTTCCGTCTAATTAGAGAGGGATAAGAGAGCGCATAAGGTAAACATCTACAACTAACACCAATCATAACCCATTCTCGAATTAACCCCCTCAACCAAGTATGAGGAAGCAATTCAGGAAACTCACACGTTGAACAGTTTTATTTGTAATTTATTGTGAAAGTAATTCTATATTACTAATCAAATTAATTAACTTTAATTTAGGTGCAAGTTGTCTAGATCTTGTTAGCCAGCATCATCACCAAAGTCGTCCATAACCGTGGACACGGCTCATCGATAAGATTATACCTTGCAGGGGTGCACTACTGTACCCATACTCGCATGATCAACCCAAGCAAGCATCAGGGCTTCTCAACACGAATTATTCCTTCACTACAGCAAGTCCAAGTGCCACCCATATGAGTTGTTACCCGCGTCAAGAGTTCGACCGAATCTCAACTGCGGACTCATTAGTTTGTGCCTACGCGCCATGCGGCTCAAAACACAGTAGGAACTGTCCGCTACGCGCGCACCACCCCTATATGACCCCCCGTATCACATACCCTCTCATCATCATCATCATCATCATCATCATCATCATCATCATCATCATCATCATCATCATCATCATGCACATGCATATGAGCAAATGGAAAACCCGAACTAGTTGCGGCACATGGACGAGCTGAGGATCCGTTCAAAGTCGAGGGGGGCTCCATTGGGCCTCCCGCAAGTGGTTAGTGCGCTCAAAGTAGAACAATCTATCATACTAAGCAGATGAAACATAAGACCAACAGACGACTCGCACAGACAACTCTAAGCATGCGCTACGACTCGCAAGGCCAACAGATAAACATGCAACTGTATTAGGTTGTGGGGATAAAGCTGTATGGGCTGCAGGATAAACATGTGATGGGATCGCAGTTCAAGAATCGATAACTAGGGTAGCAGAGATCAACGGCAGGAATGAAAGACAATGTATAGGTAAACAAGCAAACTTTGCTTGCCTGGAATCCCGCATGGAAGCAGATCTTTTCGTTGCTCACACATCTCAACGTCGTATCCGCGAAGAACCAACAAACACTGGAAAGCGTAAAGATGCACTTTACCACTACGGCAAAAGATCCAGCATGATCATGGGAGAATGATGCATGACATGGCAAGATGCATTGCGAGATGCACTTAATCCAACTTAAGCGGAACCGAGATTTCGACAATTAATATTAATATTGAAGTTATTTATCTACCCCACAAATTAAATGTCCATTAAGATGGCAAGGCATGGCAAAGATGATCTAGTCAAATTAAATGGAATAGGCATCAATAGTAATTAAATGCCCACACATTCCATAATTATTATTTAGGTGAATCGCTACACCACCAAAACCCAAGAGATGCAACACATGCAAGTATGATGCGATATGCACAAGATAGACGACATTTAATAAAATAGGTAGGGTTAGGGTTTGGGTTTGCACGTTGGATCGGGAGAGATGGGGTTCGAAACCGACGTCTTCGGTCCATAGAGGAAGTAGTCGTCACGGAACCGGTGCATCGTCGTTTGTCGGTGTCGTGGAAGTGGTCGGAGTCGCCGTACTCGAGCATCCTCATTAGCGGATCACGGTCTTTCTGGACACGCACGAAGGCGGCCAACGCAAAGCGAACACAGACGAGACGGACGCGAAGAGGAGTCCTTGTCGACGGTCACGAGCACGTAGAACTTGTCACGGTCGTCGTTGTGGCGGATCTTGTCGGTTCACGGACACGTAGGAGCACAGGAACGGACACCGGAAAGAGCACGCGCACGCGCACGGGGCAGCACCATGAAGGGTGGACAACTCGGACACAAAAAGGGACGCCAAGGTCTTGCGGGCATTTCCCCGAACACCTTGTGGGCGGCGGGTGCGGGGTCGCCACCCGACGGGGAAACCGGGTTAGGACGGTGCGGCGTGGGGCGGCGGCGGCGTGCACGCGGTCGGGATGAGGAGGCGGCAGTGGTGGCGAGCACGCGGAGGCGCACGGCGAGTGGCGGCGGCGTGGGGAGCACGCGTGCGGAGGCGGCGCTGGGAGGCGCGGCTGAGGCGCAGGCGCTGGCGGCGGCTCCGACAGCGGAGAAGAGGAGGCAAGGGCGCGGCGCGCACGCGGGGCGGCGGCGCACAGCCGGAGGGCGCTGCCGGGGGCGGCGGCTGCGGGCGCAGGGGCGACGCGCGGCGCGGGAGCTGGCCGGCTCGGGAGGAGGAGAGGTGCGGGGGCGCGGCGGCGGCGGAGCTCGGGCCGGAGCGCACGGCGCTGGTGCGGGGCGAGGGGCGCGGCGACGCGGCCGGTGCGGCGGCGGGGAGCGGCGAAGCGGGAGGCACAGGGCGAGGCCGGAGCAACGGGGGCGGGGAGCTCGGGGAGCACGGGCTGGGTCGGGCGCACGGGGGCGTGCGGCTCGGCAGTTGGTGCGGGAAGGAGAGAAGGAAGAGAAGGAAGAAGAAAAAGAAAAAGAAAGAAAAGAAAAGGAGGGGGAAAAAGGGAAAGAAAGTGGGTGGGAGGACTTTTGCAAAAATCCAGAAAAAGGAGGATGGTGGCTGCAAAAAGTCAGGGGGTGGGAAAGAATTTTCCAGGGGGAAACCCTAGGGTTTGGGGTTAGATGGGCTTGGGCTTTATTTCTCCCCCGTTTAAACTTTTCGGTTTTCTATTTTCAAAACAAAATAGACAGGGAATTTAAATACGAAAACTATACAAAATATTTTTAGCTTTAAAATGACAATTTAATAAACTAATTTTTAACATTTTTAAAAGATTTGAAAATAACACATTTTTAATTAAATTGAAATGCATTTGAATTTAATTATGGAAATTTAATTTAAATGCAACAAATTAAATTAATGCGATGCGTATGCCATGTCAATGCAAAAAGACAACTCACAAAAATTAAAAGGGGATAAATCCCGGGGCGTTACATCCTCCCCAAGGAATATGTCAAAGCAAAGAGAATCGCTCGCCAGGCAAAATCCTACCACATCCTCGAGGGAGATCTCTACCGCAACCGCCCAAATGGCATCGCGCTCAAATGCGTCTGTGACGCCCTAAAATCGGTACTATGTAGATTTAAGCAATTCCGCCGAAATCCGCATAATAACGATTTTAGGTCGCCCACCAGACATAATGTGCACGTCGAAACATGCGCATTATGTGGGTGGAATTGTGATAACATTACAACAGTTTCGATACATCCACAAATACAACAAAAGATAAATTACAACAACGATTCGAACGAGTCAAGATACAAATGATGCAATACAAAGATACAAATGACAGCGGAAGCAAAATAGTATCCGACTACGGATAAGATGCAAATTGAACTAAGAGTCCCGAAGATAAGCGATGGCGCCATATTCCTGCCCAGCCAAGCCGGAGGGATTCCCAAGCTAACGTCGTCGGACTTCAAACCTGTTAACTGCACATAAAGCACATCCCAAAAGAGGGTCAGGGAACTCCCTGGCAAGCAAACCCGACTTGCCTACTTTCTACACCATCTCCCAAAATATAGGGGAGGTGGACTTAGCGGCAGCAGCACTAGCAACCTAGAGAGACACGCTACTACTTCCGTCTAATCAGAGAGGGATAAGAGAGCGCATAAAGTAAACGTCTACAACTAACACCAAACATAACCCATTCTCGAATTAAACCCCTCAACCAAGTATGAGGAAGCAATTCGGGAAACTCACACGTTGAACAGTTTTTATTTATAATTTATTGTGAAAGTAATTCTATATTACTAATCAAATTAATTAACATTAATTAGGTGCAATTTGTCTAGATCTTGTTAGCCAGCATCATCACCAAAGTCGTCCATAACCGTGGACACGGCTCATCGATAAGATTATACCCTGCAGGGGTGCACTACTGTACCCATACTCGCATGATCAACCCAAGCAAGCATCAGAGCTTCTCAACACGACTTATTCCTTCACTACAGCAAGTCCAAGTGCCACCCATATGAGTTGTTACCCGCGTCAGGAGTCCGGCCGAATCTCAATTGCGGACTCATTAGTTTGTGTCCACGCGCCATGCGGCTCAAACCACAGTAGGAATTGTCCGCTTCGCGCGCACCACACCTATATGACCCCCCGTATCAGATACCCTCTCATCATCATCATCATCATGCACATGCATATGAGCAAATGGAAAACCCGAACTAATTGCGGCACATGGACAAGCTGTAGATCCGTTCAAAGTCGAGGGGGGCTCCATTGGGCCTCCCACAAGTGGTTAGTGCGCTCAAAATTGGATCCGAGGACAAAATCTCAGTTCCTAGGTCGACACTGAGCAGAACAAAACACCTCGCAAGGCCTTCCGCCTAGTGCCTTATCATTTAATTATAATACCGCAATACAAGATAGCATTTTATTAAAGTAGAACAATCTATCATACTAAGCAGATGAAACATAAGACCAACAGACGACTCGCACAGACAACTCTAAGCATGCGCTACGACTCGCAAGGCCAACAGATAAACATGCAACGGTATTAGGTTGTGGGGATAAAGCTGTATGGGCTGCAGGATAAACATGTGATGGGATCGCAGTTCAAGAATCGATAACTAGGGTAGCAGAGATCAACGGCAGGAATGAAAGACAATGTATAGGTAAACAAGCAAACTTTGCTTGCCTGGAATCCCGCATGGAAGCAGATCTTTTCGTTGCTCACACATCTCAACGTCGTATCCGCGAAGAACCAACAAACACTGGAAAGCGTAAAGATGCACTTTACCACTACGGCAAAAGATCCAGCATGATCATGGGAGAATGATGCATGACATGGCAAGATGCATTGCGAGATGCACTTAATCCAACTTAAGCGGAACCGAGATTTCGACAATTAATATTTAGGTGCAAGTTATTTATTTACCAGCAATATTAAATGTTGGTTAGCATGGCAACACATGGCATGGGTGATCTAGTCAATTTAAATGGAATTGGGCAATACATATATTTATTACCCCACACATCCCATAATTAATTATTTAGATGCGACTAACAAATTACACTATGCAATGAAATTAAAAGATGCAACACGATATATGAATGGCATATTAATGTTCTTTGCACTTTTCTGATAATTATGGATATAAATTTTATCCTATTTGGAGTAATAAATCGTGAGATATGATATATAGAAGTTTGCAAAAAATAAATTAACAGGAAAGAAAAGAAAAAGAATTGGTGTGGGCTGGAGGTTCGAACTCTGGTCAGCTAGGAAGAGGGACAGGAACATAGCCACTAGGCTATGGCTTGGATTCTGAATGTACCTGGATCATACTGGTAGCGAGTCATTGAGAGTTGGTTAACTGAATTTTGAAAGACACCAACTTCAGGCCTTAAGCCGATTGAACAAAAACAGGAAAAGTGGGTTTTTCTGGCACAGGTGAGATTCGAGCTTGGTTCTCCGGGTGCTGGCACAGGAGGTCAGCCACCAGGCTGGCTCGGGGGTTGTGATTCATTAGGATACGGACTGCATATGAAGAAGAATAGGGCCGTTAACTGAATTTCTTCAGGCCAGATTCGGACTTTCAGAACAATTGCATCGTGGACGAACATGAACAGCAGAGACGCTGCACGATTCCGTACGATGGCGGCAAACAGAGCAAGGGGAGGAAGGGGGAAAAGGTTCCCGGAGGTTTTTTGCTCACATAGGGGAGGCTGGGGGCGTGCGGCGTCGGGAGGGCGCCGGCGGTGCAGGGAGGTGCGGCCGGTGGACCGGAGGCGGCGGCCGGCGCAGGCGGCGCGCGCGAGCGGCGGGGCGCGCGGCTTGGGGCGCGGCGGCTCGGAGGCGGAGCTCGGGGTGCGCGGCGCGGCTGGCGGCGGCCGGAGCGCGGGTAGACGCGAGCAGGCGCTGGCGGCGCGGCACGGGAGGCGGAGGAGGAGGCCGGAGCTCGGCCGGAGCTGGGGAGGTCGGGTGGCGCGTGGCCGGAGCGCTGGGGGAAGGGCCGGTGTCGGGAGCACGGGCGGAGGCGCTCGGGGCTCGGAGGCGTGGCGTGCGGGGTCGACGGGGGCGCGCTCGGTGCCGGGGGCGACGCCCGGTGGCGGCGGCCGGCGACCGGCGGCGGGGAGAGGCGCGGGCGCGAGGCGGCCGGGCCGGAGCAGAGAGGCGACGGGGTGCTCGGGCGTCGGGGCAGGGCTGGGGAGCGAGCTCGGCTGGGCTGCGGGAAGAAGAAGGTGCGGCTCGGGATTTTCTCCCGTACGGGATGGGGAAAGGAGAAAGAAAGGAAGGAAAAGAAGAAAAGAAAAGAAAAAGGGAAGGAGGGGGAAAAAGAAGAAAAAGAGGTGGGAGGTTTATTTCGCAAAAACCATAAAAAGGAGGAGGGTGGCTGCAAAAAGTCAGGGGGTGGGAAAGAATTGTCCAGGGGGAAACCCTAGGGTTTGCTTCGGTGGGCTTTTGGGCTTTATTTCTCTCCCGTTATTCTTTTCGGTTTTATATTTTTAAAACAAAATAGAAAACGAATTTGAACACGAAACCTTTACAAAATATTTTTAGTTTTCAAAGGACAATTTAATAAACTAGTTTTTAACATTTTTAAAAGATTTGAAAATAACACATTTTTTAATTAATTTGAAAAGCATTTGAATTTAATTGTGGAATTAAATTTAAATGCAACAAATTAAATTAATGCGATGCGATGCGATGCCATGTCGATGCAAAAAGAAAACTCACAAAACAAAAGGGGATAAATCCCGGGGCGTTACAGCGTCCCTCCTGAAGAAGGAAAGAGCTTGATCAAGGACATCCACAGCGGGGAATGCGGCCACCATTCATGCACCCGCACCCTAGCAGGCAAGGTCTTCAGGAGTGGCTTCTACTGGCCGCAAGCACTTCAGGATGCAGTTGACATCGTTCAAGCTTGCGAAGCCTGCCAGTTCCACGCCAAGCAAATCCATCAGCCAGCGCTGGGACTTCAAACCATCCCGCTCTCTTGGCCGTTTGCGGTCTGGGGGCTAGACATCTTGGGACCATTCCCAACAGCGCAAGGGGGCTATCGCTACCTCTTCGTGGCAATCGACAAGTTCACCAAGTGGCCCGAGGTTGAGGCGACGCGCACAATTCCAGCAGGCGCAACGGTGAAGTTCATCCGAGGCCTGGTCTGCCGCCTCGGAGTGCCTAATCGCATAATCACCGACAACGGCTCGCAATTCACAAGTGGCATCTTCAGGGCTTACTGCGAGAAACTGGGCATCAAGCTCTTCTTTGCCTCGGTAGCTCACCCGCAGAGCAATGGCCAAGCCAAGCGCGTAAACGCAGAAGTCCTCAAGGGCTTAAAGACCAGGACCTTCAACATCCTTAAGGGCCACGACAAGGGTTGGATCAGCGAGCTCCCTTTGGTGCTCTGGTCCATCCGCACCACGCCGCCCAAGCCTACGGGAGAAACGCCATTCGCCCTCGTCTACGGAGCCGAAGGAGTCCTCTCTAGAGAGATCAAGCATGGATCCTCACGGGTCCTTGCCTTTAATGAGGACGAGCAAGAGGACCTCCACAACGATGACCTGCTGCTTCTCGAAGGACTACGCCGTCGTGCCGCCCTCCGGGCGGCAAAGTACCAGCAGGACCTGCGACGCTACCCCAGCTGCAACGTGCGCTCGCGCACACTAGAGACAGACGATCTCGTCCTCAGGCGGATCCTCTCTAGGGAAGGCCTCCACAAGCTGTCACCCATGTGGGAAGGCCCCTACAGAGTCACCCACATCGCCAGGCCTGGCGCGGCTCGCCTCGAGACTCAAGACGGCATCCCCGTCAAAAATCCGTGTAACATCATGCACTTACGCAAGTTCTACCCGTGATCATTGTCACGTCAAGACATCTAGCTGAAGAGGCAGCTTACGGCCTCCACCTCCAAGCATTTTTTGTCTCTAGAGGTTAAAAGCTCACGGCTTAAACCTCCAAGCCCCAAAGGCTTCTCTCGAGGGTCACCCCTCCGAGCTCTCCATGTAACGAGCCACCTCAGGTCGTAGAGAGTCTCTTCCACTAATGGGTGGTCCCCATGCCTCGACATGGTCAAATACATTAATTTGGAAACTCCAAGCATAATGAGACAATTTCGTTCCTAAGTGAACTTTGCGCTACAGCGCCGTTATGTAATATTTTGGTGGTGAGTTTATTCTCGCATTTTTTTTTCAGTGTGCGCTTATATCTTTCCCCATACGCACCTCGCGAGTGGGGGCTGAGTATGGTGCCAGTGTGTCAAATGACACACCAGCAACACTTCAAAACCAAGGATCCGAGCTCTGGCTGGAGGGCAAGCTCCCACAAACACGCCATCTCTACAAAGGACCTTGGTACTTACTCTCCTCGCGAGGAACGCCTGAGGAGACCTATAAGCGTGCATGAGTTACCACTACCATGTACCAGCGTTTGGGTTCGCCTCTCTAACATCTACAGGGAACAAGTGTACCTGCAAGCCTGAGGAGGCAACAGGGGAAAAGCCCTTGGAGAGGACCTCCTCGCCAGGCAAAAAACCTCTTCAGGGCAAAAGTCTCGAGAAGATAAGTCCCGAACTCGTGCCTCGAGAGCCTTTTTCCACCACAAGCATATGTATGTCCCTCGAGCGATTTTCATTTTCCATTGTGTTTCATGGACTACTCGCACGTCTAAAGGGGGGCACTTGAGCATCGCGACTCAGGGCACTTACCTCTCCAAGCCTTAAACTCCTCCCAGCCTTGCTGAGTCATTTCTCTAGCATACCACAGTGGCGGAGTAGCGCGAAGAGACGGGTCCTAACGACGAAGAGAAACCATAGACATGAAAATAAGACAAAAGGGGCCTCTCGAGGGGCACACAAGCTGACATAAAATTGCTCATAGAGTATATTACATGCCCAAAATGTGTAGTGTCTAAACATAAAACTATTTCAGATACAAGCGCTCAAAGGCGCAATAATCAGGCTCAGGCGGAGTTCGCACCGTGCCGTCGTGCTCCTCCTCCGCAGCATCCTCCTCCGTCTCGACAGGGGCGGCCTCCTCCTCGCTCTCCTCCGCAGAAACCTCCGCGCGCTTGAAGCGGTTGCAGAAGGCGTCGACCTGCTCGCGGAGGGAGTTGGAGACCCGCCACACATCGTCGCCCTGGCGAGCCTTGATTACGGTGGACAGGTCGAAGCCCGGCGTGAGGAGGCTGAGGTTGGTGAAGATGCGGTCAATGACCACCCCAAGAGCTGGCGGCTCTCGACCTTGATCACCTCGCGGAGATCAGAGACGGGGCTCTCGAGCGCCTTGAAGAGCTGGTCAAAATAGACCAGGTACATGGCGATGTCGCCACAGCCTCGGACCTCGGCGTGCGGCGCCTCCGCTCCAAGCTAGGTAGCAAGCTCGTTGCACCGGGTCACTAGCACCTGGAACATGCGCTCTCGCTGCTTCGTGAGCACACGAGCCGCCTGCGCGGTGTCCGCAGCCTCTGCCACCTGCTCAGCCGCGGGGCCCACCTGCTCCTCCACGTCCCTGACGAGGGCGTTCAGGTCCAGGGCGGCGGTCTTGCGAGTATCCTCCGCCTGGTGATAGGCCTCCTTGGCGCGTTGGAGGCGGACCCAAGCTTGGAGTTGGCCTTCTCGAGCTCCGCGATCCGCTTGGCGGCAGCAGCGTGCTTGGCCTCGAAGCGCTCCTCCTGCTTCTTGTCCTTGTCGCGGTATGCCTGGGCGGTGTTCTTCCTGAACTCCTTCTCGCGCGCCGCGAGGTCCGCCTCCGCCTTCTTCTTCTTCTTCTTCTTCTTCTCAGCGAACCGCATCTAGAAGCGCTCTAGGGCTTGCTTCTGGGCGGCGACGTTCTAGTAACATCCCAGAACTCAGGGTCCAGAAATAGAGTGGACAAAGGAGTGTGCATTGCATTCATGCATCAGAAAATCCGGATAATTTTCGCGCATTTAACTTTCAAAACACTAAGTGATTGAAGTTTCACTTGAGTTGGTGGAATTGAAGTAGATCATCAACTTGAGCGTTATAAACTTCGAGATGATCTTGGCTTAAACCTTATTTTGGGGTAAAGAGATACACGATGAGAGGTTACACTAAAGAAAAGAAAACTTGTTACATGAAAACAATATTTAGGAGTTAATGACCAAAACCACTATTCTTAGTTATTCTCTGATCATCTATTCTTATCAATTGTGCTAGACATATTTCTAGTACATGGAAACCATGACCTTCTTGGAGACCAATTGAATTACCTAAAGCTTAACCTAGATCTTCCACTTTTATCTTGACATCATATTTCCTTATCTCCCAATCTTCTCTAAGGCATCAACAAGAGAAGATATCAAGAAGGGAAGAAATACAACAAGAAGACATAGAGAAGCATTCCTTAGATGGACATAGAAGTGTTATGTCAATCTATCATGAAGAATTGGAAACTCTTTTATCATCAACCATCCTTATTTCTCAGGAAATGGTATGACATTACAATGTTAGTGTGATATAGAAATAGGTTGATGACAAGCTTTGCAACCTTGTTGACAACTCATTTTGGTATGCACAAACAATGGAGTGCCATATACACATGTATAGAAGGATAGATCATCCAGTACATCAAGTTCTTTGATGTCATAAAATACACATACATTCACATACCACCAACCAAGAAAGTTGGTTTGGTTAAATTGAATTCTCCTCACCACAAGGGTGAGACAAGTGATGTTGGAAATTCAATACAGGACAAGAAGAACTTGTCCTGAATATCTACTTCTTGTTCCAAAGGATCTATGCCAAGTAAAGTCACTTATGGATTTATGGTGTTTCTCCAAGGGGATCATAACCAAAGAGAAAGTAAAGCCAAATCATAAGTGTGTATAATCAATAAACATATCTCAGAGCCACATGTATCATCCCTCAAGACCATGTGAATGAAGAATCATATAAGAGAGGAGCCACTAGAGCACTAATGGATAATCATCCATTGGTTGAACCAAGAATTCATTCTCAATAAAAGATAATCTCGTACATATGGCAAAATAATCATCTGGAAGCATTAGTTGATATATGTTCAAGGGAAACCCATTTCACAAACTCAAATATATCTATTATTAGATATATTCATAATATATCAACTCTATCAAGAAAGAATGTATCCTTCTTACTCCATCTTAACTGGGGAATGGAATGAGAAGAAGTCTAAACTCATCATCTTATCACCATAAGACCTAACCTTAGGCAGGAAGTCCTATCTTGTGCTTTCATAAAGAATTGATCATGTTCTCACATGATTATTTGTTAAGGATCAAATAAAAGCCATTTGGCAACCTATCATGCTTAGCATGGATTTGACATTAAGCACTGTGTATACTCTTCTTAGGTTTCACAAAGACCCATTTTGTTATCTCCACCAAACCATAAATTGGTGTGGTATGAAATACTTAAATCACCATACCACCAATTGGTGTACTCCAATACTTCAATATTTTAAAACCCATAACCTATATCATTTTAGTAGTTGATGGAAACAAATCAGAAATTAATAAATAACGCCATAGAAATGATATTCCTGGGGTTATAATGCATCATAAAAATGATTTAGTGGAAGCAACAAAATATAACAAAATGGAATATTCATGTTCACATATATTCTTTGAAACAAAATCTCATATCAATTGAAAGTTTGGAAATAACAAATTCCAAATTAAATGATAGCATAGGAAATATTCTCATATTCCTAAATGCATCCTAGAAATTTAATCAAGTGTAAGATATAAATTTCAATGAAAGGAAAATACCTAAATTTTTCCAAACTCAATTAAAAGGATTAAATAATTCATAATATACCTAGCAATAAAATTATATCAAGAAAAGAAAATTATATAAAGGAAATAAACATTTTATCTCAATTATAAAGTTTCCAGGACCTCTTTGCAAGTTCCAGAATCGAAAACAGGTCCAAAACAGGAGACAGGGGCCTGTTTCAACTGGTTTCGTAGTCTCTCAGGAACCCAGGGGTTTTCCGCAAAATGGCTTTAAATCGTTTTCTTCTTCCTCTCCGGCCAGAAGGCAGATGCGAGCCGTGTCGCTCCTTCCGAGCAGCCGTGCTGCTTCTGCTCGCTCCTCTCCCGTGAGGATAAGGACCTGGGAGACGTCCGCATCTCTCCCATCTTCGCCTCACACCCGCACCTCATCTCCTCCTCTCTCCATTCCTCTCTGAACCCTAACCCTAGCCGTCTCGGGTCGCCGCCGTTCGCCGTCTATCGCCGCCGACTCCAGTCGTTCCTCGTCGCCCCGAGCTGCTGCGGAGAAGCGCCTGGCCGTCGCCTTCCTTCTAGCCAAGCCACGCCTGCGGGGATGGCCGCAATCAGTGGAATCAGAGCGTCTTCCTCGCCTCCGGCCGCCGACGCCGCGGACGAGATCGTCGCCGTCAGACCTCCATTCGCTGCACCGAGCCATCCATCGTGCTCAGGGTGAGCTTGTGCATCTTCCTACCCCATCCGTTCATCTTAATTCGCGCGGAGGATGTGGCTCGCCGTCAGCCGAGCGCCGCCGCCGCAGTTTTGCTCGCCGCCGGCGAATCCGGTGACCATTTGGTCATCCGGGCAGCTCGGTAGACTCGCCCTTAAGCCCTCCTTTGAATAAGATGAGAGTTCTTCTCGAATTCATGCGGCATCGGTCGAATTCGTGCTCAACCGAGCCGGATTCCAGTCGCTGACGTCACATGACGTCAACATCCTAAATTTAAATAAATTCTGGTAAATCATGTCCGTATGACATGTGGGACCCCCTGTAAGACTTTTATTCTTTTAGGAAAATCTGTAAATATTAAAACCCTGACATGTGGGCCCAACTTTATTTAATAATTATAGAAATTGATTTAAATTGAATAAACTTTATAAATTCATTACTAATTCATTTTAAATCAGAAAAATATAATCTTTATACCAAAATGATCAGAAAAATAAAATCTATATTCTTGTATCATTCTTATTTGTGTTTGAATGAAATTGTAATGTAATAAAATTTGAAATACAAACCACATAATTTGTTTTTAAAATATGAAGTTATTTTGAAATGCTATTCTGGATGCATTTCAAACTTCATTTAAAATATTTCACATACATTCTTTTACTGAAAATATAAATTCAGTATAACATATAATATTCAGAATACAATTATTGCTATTTTAAAATAATATTCTATTTTATTAAATAATAAATAAGTATTATTTTTTTAAAAAAAGTATAAGCTTATGAAAGCTATTCTACTACCATTTGGTATTCATTTCAAATACATAAATAATCCAATAACATTTGAAAACTATTAAAATTTATGTTGTATGAATGCTCCACTTATTTTTTTATAAATTACTTAACTCATGTTTACTCATAATTAGTGAAGTAAAATAAGTAGGAAATAACTTATATAAGGGCCTAATTTAATTAAAATATGTTCATAATACAAAGTCTTGGGTAAAACACACAAAGAAGAATAATCATATAACTTTTCCCTCAACCACTTCATATAATACCAACAGTTGTTTACATTATCTATGTTCTTCAAAAGTTATTCTTTTTGCCATCATAAAAGATAATACTACCCTATCTCTAGATTAAATAAAGTTCATACATGTCTTCCACCAACATTAGATGAACACAACTTCAAGCAACCATTGAATGTTTATATGTGGTTTGACTTTACTCTTATGCTTAATATGATACATGAACATTAATAATAAACAACTCATCTTGCTTGTGAAGTAAACTTGAAGACAAAACAACTCTAAATGAAAACACCCGACTTAAACAACACACAATCTCCGAGAGTGAGATACGGGGTAGTTGCGATGTATCCCATACTTATGCATTAATCATGCTGCTTCTTTAAACATTAGTCCTTACCGGACCAATGATGTTGTTTCCAGATTTCTTGGAGTTTATATTATATCGAAGACCCTGGCTGCAGAATCTTGCAGTCAGAAAGGCAAGTTCATCCCTTTTATACATGTCCTCTTGATGTATTTGTTAAGAAACTATTTTCAAAATGTTAGTATTGCATAGCACACAAAAAGGGCAAAACTTATTTTATAATAATATGACTACGGTTATCCACCAGTGAGGTGGTAATCTCATATGGCTGGCAGATGGGACCACGGTAAGAATGTTGTGGTGGAGGTTCCATTTGCACGGGAAAGTATCACCTAGGACTTAACAACCAATGTCGCCAGTGATTCTTGCGCCGAATATTACGCGCAACCATAAGATCTGAAATGGGAAGGAGAAGTCAGCTGTACCCTTTTCCTCTCGTACACCAACGGGTGACTAGATCAAAGCCGGGGGGTGTGTAAATCCGCTGAGCTTGAGGTGGCCAGGATAATAACCTCACCTTCGGGTTGTGGCTTCTAGCATCTATTGAAGGTTGGCTTCGGGAACTAAGTTGGGGTGTCTCCCACTAGTTTGCAACTAAGCTGGGGTGTCTCCCACTAGTTGGCAGCTGTTAAGCTGGGGTGTCTCCCACTAACATGCACCGGAGTAATGGGGGGTGTGCGGGGATGGTGGAAAGGCGCAGTGATTGGCTTGGATTACTGACTGGGCCCCACACCAAGGAAGTGTGGACGGGAAAGTACGCCCGGTTGTGCAACAAGGTCTTGATCTCTTATGGGTAAAGCAGCGCACCTCTGCAGAGTGTATGAATGTGACATGTTACTCCACGTTCCAGGACGGAACGACGAACGCAGCAGGAAAGGAGGCTCCTCAAAGCGCTAGCCCTGTGACTTCTGACGAGCATAGTCTTCAGAATAAAAGCAACCTTTTAAAGAAATGATTTCGAAAACTTGTATTAGCCTACGACAATCCATTGTCTGTGGCTGTATTTATGCATCAAACTTCCCACCTTGCATAATGAACTTGCTGGGTAACGCTGTTACTCACCCTTGCCTCCTAAACCCCTGCTAGACACGAAGAACCACAAGAAGGCAACACTTTAGGCTATGAAGACTCTGAAGACGGATAAACTCAAGATACCAAAGAAGGCAACTACATCGAGTTGAAGCAGTTGAAGGAAGACGGAGGACAAATGAAGGCGTAGTGTAAAATAGGATAGGTTCCTAGTCATAGAACCTATCTCTGTAGGCGTTGCTATAGCGCAATTGCAAGCCTAGCCGTATTAGCAGTAGGCTTAGTATAGATCAGTTCCTCCGAGATTTTCCATTTGATGTTCTTTTGTTAGGGCCTTGCCTCATTGTTTCGAGGAGGTTCTATAGATATGTTGTTTTGGATCTTCTGTTTGTAATCTATAGTCATGCCTTGGACCTGCGATGTTTCTGTTGTACCACTCTGATGACGTAACACTGGTGGGCAGTGATCCATTGGTGCTATGTCAACGACTATAACATACTACACCATGAAGTGGTATGCTGGGTCACCACAGCTGGTATCAGAGCAAACGCTTTGACCCTAGGATTAAAACCCTCTAAAGGAGACCTGTAGGTTGGGTAGTGACTATAGGTAGTCATCTTATCTGAACCAAACTTCTTTAGACTTGTGATGGATATTCACTTGAGAATAATCTTATCACAATGGAGTAAAATCTTCTTTCACATCTTATTGGAAGAAGTATTTCCTATCTGTTCATAAGTAAAGTTATGTATGTATTATTTAACAAATACGTACATATCTCATCCTTAGTATGTATGACCTAGTAAAGCTCATCCTATAACCACCGATGTTTAATGAAGTGAAGTAGGACCAATATAGTAGCACATTTATGTGTTGATGCTGGTAACATTTAAAGAGAAGCCATCTGAGGTAGTATAACCACGACTACTAATCACGTGAGATTCACTTGTGATTCTTTACATGATGGTGTAGCATCCTTAGTGAGCCAATACTAGTATGTCATAGGATAACGAGTATGATGTTAGTAGCTCAATAGAAGAAAGTCTCATGGTGAGTCTAGCTCCTAAACCATGATATGAACGTTAATTGTGACAATTTGCTAAGGAACTCTGGATAAAAGTGTGTAGGATCAACATATGTGAGATAGAGATAACTTAAGTAAGATAATGAGGATGTATTATATACTAATGATAATTTGTGTAGCAATTTTGAGAGACTATGTGAGGTTAGTCTATGGATGGAACACAACTGGTAGCATGTATAATAAGTAAGCTAGATCACAATTAGTGCTAGATAACTATTAGTTTGGATCCCATTATTATAGTTTATCCAGTTGCAAGTGGTCAACTGGGATAATCAGTGAGATGAAGAGTAGTATGAACCCTATACCTTACCAAACAACGGTAGAGACCTATATACTACTATATGTGTGCATCATACTATAATACTTTATACAAGCCTTAGTACGAGAGATATTATACTCGAAGTGCTATGTTATAGGCTTTACTTATGCATGTATGCATATCATTTGGATTTCTTGGATTTTATTGATTCTTTGTGTGACTAGATCTAGTCATGAAGCTTCGCTTGATGTGCTAATGCATGTTGCATCACCAAGCTATGGCTTAATGTTATAGATCTAGATAGAATAGGAATTCGTGAAAGGAAGAGACGAGTTCTAAAGGACAAGGATGAAGACTTGCATGAAGATGAAGAGTTAAGGTCCTTGGACTCTTTGTTATGCAGTTTTGGCTATGCCCGTGTTATGGCGCAACTGAGGGGTTGTGTGCCGATGATCCATTCCGAGCACGCCTACCGATGAGCATCGGTCTGGGATTGGTAAACCCAGGGACCCTTGGTTACGTAGCATGACCAGTGACACATAGCATTTTTGTATAGTTCAGAGGTCGAGTCCGACAACAACAAGATTCTAGAACTCTTTGTTATGCATTCTTGGTTATGATTAGCGTGGTAGTCTTCCGAGGGGTTTGTGTGACCGGTGTTCCCGGCACGCCTGCAGTTCAACTCTGCCTGGGAGTGGTACCCCAGTAACTCTCGGCTAACATGTCTAAGAGCACATAACAGTTGTGTATAACTCTGAATTCCGGGATTCGCCAGAAGTATTGGCATCAGAAGAGACGAAGGACCTTCTAGCGTGAAGATTATTTGGAGAATTTACCTCGGATATCCACAATTGTGTGGGTACACCGTAGATTTCCTTTGTAAGATTAGATAAAGGTAAATGTAAGGTATACAAAGACCATGATCCCAAACCTAAAACCCCTGTTGGTACACCCAGAGTGTGGAAACCATTACAAAAATCTAAGGAGGGGAGTAAATAAAGAAGTAGAAGTGTGGAAGTATGATCAATTGGAGTAAATATGAGAAGGAACCCTAGATTTGGAGCAGTTGGGCCTTATTCTCATAAGGTTTACTGTAATCCAGACAAAAATAGAACCCATAAGGTAATCCCAAATCAGGTTGAGGTTCCTACCAGAACGAAGTAAGGAGTAGACTTGAAGTGGAGATTGACAAAACCAAGTTGTTGAACTACTTTTGTCAATAAAGGGTCATTCCTTGGTTCCAACCCAGAGAATGACAGGAGAAGTGGGTAGGAGAAATCACCTAGTAAAACATATCAGAAGACCGCTTTGCATCACTAGGATGAGTGTATTAAGAAGATTCCAGATGAGACGAGAAAAAGGAAATCGACTAAGTAAACCTTATAAAGTAAACATCTTGTCCAATCATATTTGGGTGGACTATGTATAGTGCCATTACCAAGGTTGGTTCAAGCAAAACTAAATTGTACCGTAGTAAGACTTTCTAAAACCTTAACTACCTTCCAAAGTAGGTCAGCTATTACGTGAAGAAATTTACTTAGAGCTATTAATAGGACTAACAAGGATTTGATAAAGCCTGATCCCAGGAGATTTTCAATAAGACATGCCTAGAAGTGGATTATTTCAAGAAGGAATCACAGAATCAAAGGAGTTGACAGTTAGCAAAGTACTAAGTCAAAAGAGGATTCAAGGAAAAATATGGATTTGGGGATACACCAATTATCTCCATAAAGAATTAACATGGAGTTCGAGAAGTGCAACTTATGTACAAGATGGATCCTCAATCCAAAACGTAAGAGAGTACGAACTTCGGGGACGAAGTTTAGTTTAAGGAGGGGAGACTGTAACATCCCAAAACTTAGGGTCCATAAATAGAGTGGACACAGGAGTGTGCATTGCATTCATGCATCAGAAAATCCGGATAATTTTCGCGCATTTAACTTTCAAAACACTAAGTGATTGAAGTTTCACTTGAGTTGGTGGAATTGAAGTAGATCATCAACTTGAGCGTTATAAACTTCGAGATGATCTTGGCTTAAACCTTATTTTGGGGTAAAGAGATACACGATGAGAGGTTACACTAAAGAAAAGAAAACTTGTTACATGAAAACAATATTTAGGAGTTAATGACCAAAACCACTATTCTTAGTTATTCTCTGATCATCTATTCTTATCAATTGTGCTAGACATATTTCTAGTACATGGAAACCATGACCTTCTTGGTGACCAATTGAATTACCTAAAGATTAACCTAGATCTTCCACTTTTATCTTGGCATCATATTTCCTTATCTCCCAATCTTCTCTAAGGCATCAACAAGAGAAGATATCAAGAAGGGAAGAAATACAACAAGAAGACATAGAGAAGCATTCCTTAGATGGACATAGAAGTGTTATGTCAATCTATCATGAAGAATTGGAAACTCTTTTATCATCAACCATCCTTATTTCTCAGGAAATGGTATGACATTACAATGTTAGTGTGATATAGAAATAGGTTGATGACAAGCTTTGCAACCTTGTTGACAACTCATTTTGGTATGCACAAACAATGGAGTGCCATATACACATGTATAGAAGGATAGATCATCCAGTACATCAAGTTCTTTGATGTCATAAAATACACATACATTCACATACCACCAACCAAGAAAGTTGGTTTGGTTAAATTGAATTCTCCTCACCACAAGGGTGAGACAAGTGATGTTGGAAATTCAATACAGGACAAGAAGAACTTGTCCTGAATATCTACTTCTTGTTCCAAAGGATCTATGCCAAGTAAAGTCACTTATGGATTTATGGTGTTTCTCCAAGGGGATCATAACCAAAGAGAAAGTAAAGCCAAATCATAAGTGTGTATAATCAATAAACATATCTCAGAGCCACATGTATCATCCCTCAAGACCATGTGAATGAAGAATCATATAAGAGAGGAGCCACTAGAGCACTAATGGATAATCATCCATTGGTTGAACCAAGAATTCATTCTCAATAAAAGATAATCTCGTACATATGGCAAAATAATCATCTGGAAGCATTAGTTGATATATGTTCAAGGGAAACCCATTTCACAAACTCAAATATATCTATTATTAGATATATTCATAATATATCAACTCTATCAAGAAAGAATGTATCCTTCTTACTCCATCTTAACTGGGGAATGGAATGAGAAGAAGTCTAAACTCATCATCTTATCACCATAAGACCTAACCTTAGGCAGGAAGTCCTATCTTGTGCTTTCATAAAGAATTGATCATGTTCTCACATGATTATTTGTTAAGGATCAAATAAAAGCCATTTGGCAACCTATCATGCTTAGCATGGATTTGACATTAAGCACTGTGTATACTCTTCTTAGGTTTCACAAAGACCCATTTTGTTATCTCCACCAAACCATAAATTGGTGTGGTATGAAATACTTAAATCACCATACCACCAATTGGTGTACTCCAATACTTCAATATTTTAAAACCCATAACCTATATCATTTTAGTAGTTGATGGAAACAAATCAGAAACTAATAAATAATGCCATAGAAATGATATTCCTGGGGTTATAATGCATCATAAAAATGATTTAGTGGAAGCAACAAAATATAACAAAATGGAATATTCATGTTCACATATATTCTTTGAAACAAAATCTCATATCAATTGAAAGTTTGGAAATAACAAATTCCAAATTAAATGATAGCATAGGAAATATTCTCATATTCCTAAATGCATCCTAGAAATTTAATCAAGTGTAAGATATAAATTTCAATGAAAGGAAAATAGCTAAATTTGTCCAAACTCAATTAAAAGGATTAAATAATTCATAATATACCTAGCAATAAAATTATATCAAGAAAAGAAAATTATATAAAGGAAATAAACATTTTATCTCAATTATAAAGTTTCCAGGACCTCTTTGCAAGTTCCAGAATCAAAAACAGGTCCAAAACAGGAGACAGGGGCCTGTTTCAACTGGTTTCGTAGTCTCTCAGGAACTCAGGGGTTTTCCGCAAAATGGCTTTAAATCGTTTTCTTCTTCCTCTCCGGCCAGAAGGCAGATGCGAGCCGTGTCGCTCCTTCCGAGCAGCCGTGGTGCTTCTGCTCGCTCCTCTCCCGCGAGGATAAGGACCTGGGAGACGTCCGCATCTCTCCCATCTTCGCCTCACACCCGCACCTCATCTCCTCCTCTCTCCATTCCTCTCTGAACCCTAACCCTAGCCGTCTCGGGTCGCCGCCGTTCGCCGTCTATCGCCGCCGACTCCGGTCGTTCCTCGTCGCGCCGAGCTGCTGCGGAGAAGCGCCTGGCCGTCGCCTTCCTTCTAGCCAAGCCACGCCTGCGGGGATGGCCGCAATCAGTGGAATCAGAGCGTCTTCCTCGCCTCCGGCCGCCGACGCCGCGGACGAGATCGTCGCCGTCAGACCTCCATTCGCTGCACCGAGCCATCCATCGTGCTCAGGGTGAGCTTGTGCATCTTACTACCCCATCCGTTCATCTTAATTCGCACGGAGGATGTGGCTCGCCGTCAGCCGAGCGCCGCCGCCGCAGTTTTGCTCGCCGCCGGCGAATCCGGTGACCATTTGGTCATCCGGGCAGCTCGGTAGACTCGCCCTTAAGCCCTCCTTTGAATAAGATGAGAGTTCTTCTCGAATTCATGCGGCATCGGTCGAATTCGTGCTCAACCGAGCCGGATTCCAGTCGTTGACGTCACATGACGTCAGCATCCTAAATTTAAATAAATTCTGGTAAATCATGTCCGTATGACATGTGGGAACCCCTGTCAGACTTTTATTCTTTTAGGAAAATCTGTAAATATTAAAACCCTGACATGTGGGCCCAACTTTATTTAATAATTATAGAAATTGATTTAAATTGAATAAACTTTATAAATTCATTACTAATTCATTTTAAATCAGAAAAATATAATCTTTATACCAAAATGATCAGAAAAATAAAATCTATATTCTTGTATCATTCTTATTTGTGTTTGAATGAAATTGTAATGTAATAAAATTTGAAATACAAACCACATAATTTGTTTTTAAAATATGAAGTTATTTTGAAATGCTATTCTGGATGCATTTCAAACTTCATTTAAAATATTTCACATACATTCTTTTACTGAAAATATAAATTCAGTATAACATATAATATTCAGAATACAATTATTGCTATTTTAAAATAATATTCTATTTTATTAAATAATAAATAAGTATTATTATTTTAATTTTTTTTTTTAAAAAAGTATAAGCTTATGAAAGCTATTCTACTACCATTTGGTATTCATTTCAAATACATAAATAATCCAATAACATTTGAAAACTATTAAAATTTATGTTGTATGAATGCTCCACTTATTTTTTTATAAATTACTTAACTCATGTTTACTCATAATTAGTGAAGTAAAATAAGTAGGAAATAACTTATATAAGGGCCTAATTTAATTAAAATATGTTCATAATACAAAGTCTTGGGTAAAACACACAAAGAAGAATAATCATATAACTTTTCCCTCAACTACTTCATATAATACCAACAGTTGTTTACATTATCTATGTTCTTCAAAAGTTATTCTTTTTGCCATCATAAAAGATAATACTACCCTATCTCTAGATTAAATAAAGTTCATACATGTCTTCCACCAACATTAGATGAACACAACTTCAAGCAACCATTGAATGTTTATATGTGGTTTGACTTTACTCTTATGCTTAATATGATACATGAACATTAATGTTAAACAACTCATCTTGCTTGTGAAGTAAACTTGAAGACAAAACAACTCTAAATGAAAACACCCGACTTAAACAACACACAATCTCCGAGAGTGAGATACGGGGTACGTTGCGATGTATCCCATACTTATGCATTAATCATGCTGCTTCTTTAAACATTAGTCCTTACCGGACCAATGATGTTGTTTCCAGATTTCTTGGAGTTTATATTATATCGAAGACCCTGGCTGCATAATCTTCCAGTCAGAAAGGCAAGTTCATCCCTTTTATACATGTCCTCTTGATGTATTTGTTAAGAAACTATTTTCAAAATGTTAGTATTGCATAGCACACAAAAAGGGCAAAACTTATTTTATAATAATATGACTACGGTTATCCACCAGTGAGGTGGTAATCTCATATGGCTGGCAGATGGGACCACAGTAAGAATGTTGTGGTGGAGGTTCCATTTGCACGGGAAAGTATCACCTAGGACTTAACAACCAATGTCGCCAGTGATTCTTGCGCCGAATATTACGCGCAACCATAAGATCTGAAATGGGAAGGAGAAGTCAGCTGTACCCTTTTCCTCTCGTACACCAACGGGTGACTAGATCAAAGCCGGGCGGTGTGTAAATCCGCTGAGCTTGAGGTGGCCAGGATAATAACCTCACCTTCGGGTTGTGGCTTCTAGCATCTATTGAAGGTTGGCTTCGGGAACTAAGTTGGGGTGTCTCCCACTAGTTTGCAACTAAGCTGAGGTGTCTCCCACTAGTTGGCAGCTGTTAAGCTGGGGTGTCTCCCACTAACATGCACCGGAGTAATGGGGGGTTTGCGGGGATGGTGGAAAGGCGCAGTGATTGGTTTGGATTACTGACTGGGCCCCACACCAAGGAAGTGTGGACGGGAAAGTACGCCCGGTTGTGCAACAAGGTCTTGATCTCTTATGGGTAAAGCAGTGCACCTCTGCAGAGTGTATGAATGTGACATGTTACTCCAGGTTCCAGGACGGAACGACGAACGCAGCAGGAAAGGAGGCTCCTCAAAGCCCTAGCCCTGTGACTCCTGACGAGCATAGTCTTCAGAATAAAAGCAACCTTTTAAAGAAATGATTTCGAAAACTTGTATTAGCCTACGACAATCCATTGTCTGTGGCTGTATTTATGCATCAAACTTCCCACCTTGCATAATGAACTTGATGGGTAACGCTGTTACTCACCCTTGCCTCCTAAACCCCTGCTAGACACGAAGAACCACAAGAAGGCAACACTTTAGGCTATGAAGACTCTGAAGACGGATAAACTCAAGATACCAAAGAAGGCAACTACATCGAGTTGAAGCAGTTGAAGGAAGACGGAGGACAAATGAAGGCGTAGTGTAAAATAGGATAGGTTCCTAGTCACTGAACCTATCTCTGTAGGCGTTGCTATAGCGCAATTGCAAGCCTAGCCGTATTAGCAGTAGGCTTAGTATAGATCAGTTCCTCCGAGATTTTCCATTTGATGTTCTTTTGTTAGGGCCTTGCCTCATTGTTTCGAGGAGGTTCTATAGATATGTTGTTTTGGATCTTCTGTTTGTAATCTATAGTCATGCCTTGGACCTGCGATGTTTCTGTTGTACCACTCTGATGACGTAACACTGGTGGGCAGTGATCCATTGGTGCTATGTCAACGACTATAGCATACTACACCATGAAGTGGTATGCTGGGTCACCACAGTTCTCGTCGTACTTCTGGAGCGCCTGAGCCAGGTTCCCCTCGCACGCCTCGAGCTCTTCGCGCTGGGCAGCGAGCTCACCCTTCGCCTGGAGCCGCTGCTCGCCGCGCAGCAGCACGTCCTTCTCTTTGGAGGCCAACTGCCGCTCGCGATCGGCCAGGCTCTTGCGGTCCTCCTCCAGAGTTTACTGCGCGGCCTAGTGGGCGGAGAGGAGCTGAGACTCCAGCTATGCCAGCTTGTGGCGTTTCTGCGCCAGCGAGCCCTCCATGGCTTCGTACTCGGCCTTAACCTCAGCGAGGACCTCGGCGGCGGCGTTGCGCTCGTCCTGGAGGGGAGCAAGGAGCTCATCTGCTTCGCGGATGGCCCCCTGGCGGATCTCCTTGGCGAATCGGGTGGCCTCCTCGCGCGTGGCCTGCAGCGCCTGATCCTCCTGGCGGCGGGCCTCAACCGCGACATGGAAGGACGACCATGCCCACGCGAGCTCGTCGCGCTGCCGGGCGAGCTACGCGTCCTATAGAGCCAGATGCGCCTCCAGGCCCTCCAGGGACTCCCTCACGAGGCGGAAGGCGACCTCGCGGTGCCCCGTGCTCCAGTCCTAGCCGCTAAGGACCAGGTCACGGCGCGTGAAGGGCCCTGCCTCAGTGTCAAGCCTGGAGAACCGGACCTCAGGGCGCGCCTGGAGGCTGGGCCGCGCTCCATCCCCCGCGGCGCCCAAGCCGGCCTCGCCGCCCTCGCCATCCTGGCGCGTCCTCTCCTACGTTTCGCCCCCTGCAGCAGGGCGCGGCGGAGACGACAGAGCTCCAGCTGCAGGCTCGCCAGCGCCAGGCAGGCCCTCCTCGTCCTCGGGCTGCACGGGAGGTGTGGCCGCGCGGGGTGGAGTAGCCACGCGGGCTGGCGTTTCCTCGCGCGCCGGAGTTGCCTCGTGTGTTGGAGTTGGCTTACATAGTGGCGTGGTCGTGCGAGGCGGAGTAGGAACGCGAGGAGGGGTAGCAACCCGCTCCTCCTGCGTCTCCACCACCATCTGCTCGGGAGGCGGCGCCGCTGCCTCCGCTGAGGCATCTCTTCAGTTGGGCCTGTGGAGGCCGTCCCCACAGGCCTCACGGCCTCCTCAGCCATGGCCTCAGTTGTGGCTCTCTCCACCTCTGCTGCCTTGCGAAGCTTACGGCGCTTTGCAGGCACAAGGATACTGGGAAGCACCAGGGAAAGATCTTCAGGAATGGGTGAAGAAGAATAGAATGAGAATCAAGCAACTAACAACTAGAAGCACTTATCCGGACTGCTTGGCGCTGGTGTCGACCCACGCCAAGGCTGGCGAGCGCCAGGAGGGCTTGGCCTTAGCACCTGACCCCTCCAGGGGCACCTCGGCCTTCCTCTTGGAAGAGACGTCTGACGGCCTCGCACCGGACCGGTCCACAGCCGCCTTGGAGCGGGTCTCGCGCCGCCCTAGCACAGCCTCCTTGTCAGAGGCCTCCTCCTCTGCCTCTTCCTCCTCCTCCACAAGGCGCGAGGGCGCCACCACGAAGGCGTCATCGTCATCGCCTGACGAGATGTCGCGAATCTCGTCAGTAAAGGGCCCGACCCTCGAAGAGGACACCTCCCCTGCCACGACCTCCTCCTCGCCTTGCCCAGCTCCTGAGGCAGAGGGCGTCTCTGCTCCCTCCGCCTCCTGCGCCACCAGCACAGACACATCTTTCCCGGGTGGGCCTGACGGGCTAAACGAGGGCATCCCCTCCAGGATGACCAGGCGTTCGGTCATGTTGTACTGATGCAGAGGCCGGAGCGTGGTGGGGAGTTTCTCCATGGCTGGCACCACCGGGTTGATGAAGAGCGCAGACAGGACATTGTCAACTGTGTCCTTGTCGTTGTCCTCGTGGTGGAGCTGCATCTTGTCCTGGGGGCCGGAGTACATCCACATGGACATCTCGTGCGCCTGGAGTGGAGCAATGCGACGCGTCACGACGTCCGCGACGATGATCTGCCCTGTGAGGCCCTCCTCCCGGAGGTAGCTCAGGCGGCCCATCAGGATTGTGTTCTGCGCGCCGCTGAAGGGGGCCTTGCCCCAGTTCGAGTTCTTCACGGGCGGCGCGTCAGGGACCTTGAGTAAGGCGCAGGGCTGCTCCACGCCGACGAAAACCACCGTTGGCGAAAGTCGTCCACCTTCTTCGTCACCGAAGTGATGGCCTTGCCCTCGCTCCATGACATGGGAATGTAAACACTCCCCATGCCATCCACGATGCGGAGTGAGACACATCCAGAGCGCTCATTCTTCGCCGTGTTCCGGAGCGCGTAGAAGCACCGGAAGAGGCCCACCGTGGGCTTCAAGCCCAAGTACGCCTCGCAGAGGTAGGCGAAGACGGCGAGGATAAGGGCGGAGTAGGGGTGGAGGTGCAGAAGCTGGATCTGGTAGAAGGCCAGCACCGCCTCCAAGAATGGAGAGAACGGTGGCACCAGCCCCGCCGCAACGCAGTGCTGGAAGAGAGGGAAAAACCCTCGCGGGCGTTTCCCGTGTGCCACGGCCTTGAGCGAAGTAGGGCCGTGCTCGTTGGTCCGGTCCGCCACCAGGAAGCGGACCTTGGCAAGGGCCTTGTCGTTGACGCGCACCCCTAGCAATATCGCCCCGTGCGCGACCGCGGCAGGCTCCGCCTGCGAAGAGGACCCCGCGGCCGCCTTGCCTTTGTTCTTGGCTGGACTCATCGTCGGAGAAGAGGCGTGAGCGGCGGCGGAAGAAGCTGGAGAAGGAAGGAGTTGAGCGCACCGGAGAGCAGGTGCGGAGAGCTCGATACAGAGGAGGCTTCTGCGAGAAGAATGGGAACAGTAACGGCTCCCTGCCTCGGCGCGCAGGCTTTATGTCTCGTCAAGGAGCAGTTACCGGCGCGTGGTGGGACCCCCCACGACGCATACCCCAGATCGTGCGCGGCCGTTACTCATCTGAGTGACGCGTGGCTCGGGCCGGCCGGACACTTTGGGCCCACAACGCTCCAACTGCGCCCATGGGCTCAGTCGCGCCCATCGCGGGCCTGGGGGCTACTGTCGGCCCAGTGAGGACCAGGATGTGTAGAGCCCACTCTCCCCAGGCCTCGCACGCGAAAAATTCGACAAAACGACTAAGGACCAGGCCACCGCTTGGAGAGACCCTCGAGAAGCAACCCCTCTTGAGGGACTGAAGAGGAAGACAGGGCCTGAAGAGGACCCCGCGCTTAAAGAGACTCCCCAAGGCTCACTTCGCCTGAAGAGAAGTCAGCGGAAACCTCTCCACATGCCACCACAGCCTTGTGGAGACACTTCGCGGCCAAGCCAGCATTGCAGGGCGCACATGGCCTCTGCAGCAGTCGCAGAATGACGCAAGCGCCCCTGTTGCCATTCTGGTGATAAAGGAGTCAACAAAGTTGCGCCGCCCGGGCAAGGACAGCCAGGACTTTCATCTTTGGTGATAAAGCGGTTGGACAGCGCGTCGCTCCAAGAAGACGTCATCGTGGGCTCCACCATGACCACTGCAACCCCTGTGAGCCGTTCTGCGCGGTCTGCAGCTTGTCGGCCACCGCGCCCACCTTTAGCACAGATGGACCGCGTCCATGGACGTTTCGGCGACGTTGGACTCCTTCTCCCTCGCGCCACTTTTCTGTGGGAGCCCACCTTCGGCTTACATCATAAGGAAGAGGGTTGAGGCGCCTATAAAAGGAGCAGCAGCTCCACTGTAGAAGGGGATCGGCTAATTGCTTTCTGAACCCTTGGAACCCTAGCCAAGCGCGTAGGATAGCCTCCTGCTGGAGGAGGAAGACGACCATTGTATCCCTCTCCAAGCACCAAACTGCCTCAAGAGAGCGCTCGGCAAGCTCATTGTACGGTAACCTCCACAGTGCAATACAGACAAGCAGGAGTAGCGATGTTAACTCCTACTGAGGGCCGTGAACCTGGGTATGGGCCGGCGTTCATCTCTGTCGTGATTGTCCCTCTCCAGGCCCGGCGAGCACCGTCGTCGTGCCTCTCGAGGGTTGTTTGACCTCCGTGTTCAATTACCCTTCGAACTACTCTTCAGGGTGTGACTATCCCTGTTCCGTGGGCGTCACCCTCCGACAACATGATTTTGTTTTTTTGAAAATAGAACCTACTTCCCTGAATTCAAATTTTACATGTGTGTGTGATTTTCTCTTTGGATGCTCTTATTTATATTTCGGTATTTTTCAATATCTAGAAGAATTCAAATTTAGTACACAGACATATTCAATATATCGAAGATGATGCCCACGCATTTACGAGGGCAACCTTGCTAGTTATAAGAATAACTAGAGCACAACTAGAAAATATGGCGATCATATCACATAACTAGAAATTATTTCAGCCCATTACTAAAGGACCTGCAATTTGTTTCGGTGTGGAACAATGATGCCCAAAGAGGAACTAACTACTATGGCAACCTGAGGCATGGGTCGATGGCCTACCAGAACTGTATGGCATGGTTGCACTTGCACACATATCCAAACATACCATACCATATCTTATCTTCCTTGATGAGTAGTCCTAGCAGCATATTGAATATAACAGTGTGGTAGTTTATTTGTATAATGGTGGCCGAATGCAACAAACATGATGAAGGACTACTGGACTGGTACTCGGCCGGACCCCATCCCTAGGAGAATGTTTTCGTGGGATCCAAAGAATTAATGGGACTATGTCTTCTTTAGCTCTTTTTATGTCGAAAACGGTAATCCTAACCACTCGATGGAGGTTAACGAGCTCATTTCTTTACACTCCGACATGAGAGGTCAGGTACTCTCCGCCAAGGTGCAACAGACGTGAGGAGTGGCTGAGTGTACCTACTAGTTTAGAAAAAATATCACACTGTAGTACATATGAGCACGATAGCCTAACATATGATAATAGTTTCATGTGTGAGAGAGAGAGATAGGTGTCTGGCATACATACATATTCTCTCTTTCTCTTCTCCGCTCCTTTTCTCCTCCTCCCACGGTGCTTTTCATTCGAGGATCATGGCGAGATACTCTCGGAGCCTGCCTACCTGTTACAACTTACTAGAGGAGAGCACAGAAGGGGCATAAATGTATTTGACAGGTATGCAGGAAAAAAATCCATGTCAAAATATATGCACTTGTCTTATAATATACGACAATAAGTAAAAACTTCTAAAAGGCCCTAATTTTCGAGCTTATACAACGAAGCCATGTCTCCCTTCTCGAAAACAATACAAAAAATGATCTCAGGAGTCACTATGTATGAACCAAACATGAAAAACGGCTGCTGCTGGCCTCCAAGCATTTCCACCTCCAAATAAACTCTCTAAGCTAGCTAGCTAGAATAGTCTGTTCAAGTAACTTGATGTTTGGACTCGAACCATGCAGGAAAAAAAACATCCGTACATATTATACATGAATTCATGACTGAAACATAAGAAACAGTTCCTTGTCAGGATAATCAGGTAAAAATTTGATTGCTGAAGACAAATAGAAGCTGTATATCACTAGTTCACCACTCCTTACTTAATCTGTGTACTCAGCTGTGTTAGCCTCCAAGTCGATCACCACACACACATGAACAAACAGGAAGAAATTAGGAACACAGAGAATAGTAGAAAAAACAAATCGCAACCGAAGAGAGATCAAACGCCATATGTAACACTAATCACCACACCACCGCTTATTAACTCCTTGTCTCTATCTCTATCATCTCCACATGCTGACAACCGCGCGTGCATGAGCCATGCATGCATGTACGGCGGCGCCACGCGAGCACCTGAGCAAGCTGGCGCCAACCTACCAAGAACCACCGCCACCGCCGCCGTCATTGCTGCTGCCATTCCCGATCATGCCATTATTCCAGAACCCCAGGGTCTCATGGCCACCGCTGCCGCCGCCACCGCCTTGGTCCTTGCTGTGCTGCTCAAACTGATCGCCGCCACCGCCGTTTGCACCTCCTCCGGCACCGCCCACCTCCGGCTTTAAGTCTTCGAAGGGGAACAGCAGCCTGCCTGTTGCGCTCTCCTGCGCCCCCTGCAACGCGGCGCCATATCCCCCGGCACCGCCACCTCCTCCGGTGTCGAGAGAGAACCCGAGCATGTTCTGAACCTGCTGCTGCTGCGATTGCTGGTGTTGCTGGTGGTGCTGTTGATGTTGCGGTGGCATGCGAAACTCGCCAAGCGCGAACCCTGCGGCAGCGTACTCCGGAGGCATCCCTAGCTGCACCTGTGGCATCGGGACGTAGCAGCCTGAGCTCCTCAGCAGCTCCATGGCCGAAAACGCACCCATCGCCCTGCCACCCGTGCCGTTGGCCGCCATGGCACCCCCTGGGTTGCAGACGCTGCTGCTCTCCAGGCTAGGGAACGCGGCGAAGTCCGACGGGTGCAGAACACGCCCGTGGTGGTGCGGGAACGCGAGGTTGAGATCGTGCGCGCTGTCGTGCATCAGCTTCGGGTTCTTGGCCGCCAGCCCGACGGGGACCGTCCCGGACGCCGCTGCAGAGGTAGAAGCGGCAGCAGCCGCCGCGGATGACACGATCCCGGAGGACGACCGCTTGTTCTTCCGTGAGCCGCCGCCGACCGGGACGTTCCGGAGGGAGCCGCCCTCGGTCCAATAGCGGCGGCACGTCTTGCAGAAGTAGCGCGGCTGCTGGAGGCTGTAGTTGTTGTAGTAGCAGAACTTGGTGTTGGTGGAGTTGCACCTCGGGCAGTTGATTGCCTTCTCCTTCTGCGGCCGCGCCTTCCGCTCCGTAGATCCCGCACCGGCAGCCGCGCCCGATGCTGGTGCAGCCGGTTGATTAGGACCGGGAGCTCTCTGGGCTTCGTTACCAGATGGCGGCGCCGGCAGTGAACTCTGGTTCGCATTAGGATTTGGGTTCCCAGTCATGATCATCTCTTCCATGGGCTTCACGAGCCCTAGCCCCTGTTGATGGACACATATTGCAATTCATTAGATTGTCACACAAAGCCAAAATCAATGAACGGTAAGGTACTCGTAGAATGAGAAACCAAGAATATATGCATGGTGTTTATATGGGGGGGAGTGTGAGAGCCAGAGTTGTGAGGATTCTTATGGTGCAACAAAGAACCAAGCAAATGGATACAAAGCGAGATTAAAGCGAGGGGAAAAGGAGAATGGAAAAGGTGAAAAAAAGGCAAGGAAAAGATGAGAGAGAAACATACCACCACACAAAAACACAACTTTGTTTGTGGTCTTGTAGGGTTGTGCTTGCGGCTTGGCAGTACTGGTAACTACATCATCCAAGACATGGCTACTCTTTTGATGCAAGGTGCTCGGGGAGAGAGAAGGGGGAAAGCTAAGAGAAAAGAGAGATGAAAAGGAAGGATAAGAAAGAAAGGGAGGAACAAAGGAGAAAAAGAAAAGCGGGTCCGTGCGCGTGTGTGCTCCTTTCGAGGATTAAAAGCGGATACAGGCCGCGGAGAATTAAAGACCCCGAGGCCCTGAGCTCGAAGCCAACGGAGAAGACAACACAGAGACACAGAAAGAAAGAAAGAAAGAAAGAAAGAAAGAAAGAAAGAAAGAAAGAAAGAAAGAAAGAGAGATGGCCATATATACATGCATATATGCATAGATCTACACTTCACCAGCTAGGAAGCAGGAGCAAAAGGTTGGCCATGGCAGTTCCCAAGATCGCCATATTCCCATCAACCAAAGCTAGCGAGCGGAAACATCAAGCCCGCGCTAAAGAAGAAAGCATCCAGAAAGAACACAGAACCAAGATCTGCAAGAACAGAAGCCAACCCGCCAGCGCAGGGCGAGAGATCTTACATGCGTACATACATGGCCCTAATCAAGATGCAGTCGATGATCTGATTCTGGAGTGTCATGGGGTATGAAGATCAGCTTAATTACCTGGTGCCACTGGGCTGCATCCATGCAAGGATCGATCGAGCTCAATTGCCTGCCGCTCGCCGATGAGAAATTCTAGCTCGCCTGCCGCGCTATGAGCAAGAGAAGGAGGAGGTGCTAGATGTCTCGAGCACACCCACGGAGGAGAGAGGAAGGAATGTCTTGTGGATGACCGTAGTGGAATTGCTCACCCTTGTCTCTCTCTCCATATGTCATGAGATAGTGGGATTCTTTTTCTCAGTATTTTTTATACCTCTAGGGAGAGAGAGCTGCAGGGAGGAGGAAGAGGGAGGGAAATTGCTGCGCTAGCATGTTTTTTGCCTTCCGGTGGTGTGCTGGTAGTCGCCGAGATTTGTCCAACTTCCAAGTGCGTTTGTTTTGTGTTGTTGCGAGTTTTGGGTCGTTCGAAGAGGACTCCGGTCGAAAGAAACTAGTCAACCGGAGGGCAGCTCTGATCAGAGTGATGGTCCGTCAATGGGGCCACGTACGCACGTGCGCAGGAGCGTGCAAGCAACCAACCAGGGTGTTTCTAGCGTTTAGCAGTGAGTTCGAGCAGCGTAGATACTGTACTGAGCAGACAGATCAGCTTGGGAAGCAACCAGAACACTGGATCACAACTGGTTCGCGTCTTAAATACGACCAGATCGATCATCCAACCTTTTTACTGGCGATCTAATCCCGAGGTGGTTATTAGTTACTCCATTTTTTTGTTTTTCTTGAACATTCCACCAAGTGAGTCTTGATGTGGTAGTGGCATTTTGACCTTTCCGAAACTTAGCTCGTTGTTCAAATAACTCAAACGCAGCAGAAGCAATAAAAGACTTTGATAAGAACTTTGCTCTATCCATGCATGATAGTTCAACCATATCAAGTACTCCGTCTCAAAATAAGTGTCACAACTTTAATAGAAAGTGGATATATGTGTGGGATGGAGGGAGTATTCATAATATGACCTCCTTAATAATTAGCAACGGTTCATTTAACGGTGTTATGTGTCTTTATATGATGTAAGAAAGATGTGTTACATAGCAACAATATCCAGCTAAGATTAATCCATAGTTGCAATGAATAAAGTTCTCACATAGCTTTTGATTGAATCAATATGATAAGGTTTTGCGGCCTCTGATTCTCTCAAATATTGAGTAGTAATTCACCATGCTTGTTTTGCAAACCAAATACTCAGTCAATGTTGTATCCTTCCAGTCCCACAAGATTTAAACAGTCATATTGGATCTGTATAGAAGTAAGATAGCTAGTATCTTCAGTTGATAACTTTAATGTGTGGAGGAAAATAGGAAATGCATGTACTTGTAAGTTTTATGTCTTGGATGAGAGGCGGGGGTTTTGCTCTCCTTTCTTTGCACTTGATTCTTTTCTAACAACTTTATTATTCATATGCATATTTGCATCTCATGAATATCAAACATAATAATAGCAAGCCAACTCATTGGGTTTACTTTTTTTAGGTTATGAGCGGCATGTTGGTGGAATTGGTTTTCACGCTAGCAAATAGGCTTAATATTTGAACCAACATACGTCTCTACGATGAGGTTCACTATTTGAAAGATTGAACATTCATACCATATTAGTCTTAATATTTTAAAGATATGTGTGTCAAGTCTGCAATAACAAGCACAATGGGATGTAGAACCTTTGTTGAGATCTATTGCTTTTCAATCAAAGCTAAATGGTGTTTCTCAGTACAATCAAACTTGTATCATTCACTGCGTATCCAACTGGTGGGCTAGGAAGGGGGGAGCGTGGCCCACCCAGAATTTTGGGGATATTCTCTTGAGTTCCACCTGGTCTGACCGGAGGAAGCCTTCCGCGCGCGAGAAAAAATTACTTGCAAGGGACAGGAATCAAACTCGCGAGCCCTCTCACAAAGCGTGCAAGCTGAAAGCCCTCGTTGACCGCTGGCGGAGTCGATGCTTGTGTCCTACTAGATGGTTATAGCGGCCCAGTTTTTTTCTCAAAGCTACAGGCGAGTGTCGGCCCAAGTCCCAGATAATCCAACAACGGCAATCTCCCCTTAAAAAGTGATGCCCCCGGGACGGTCGCCTCCTCCGGAAGGGAAGGATGTGCCTCGCGGGGACTCAAATTGGCACGGGTGGCACAACCACCCTTCAGGGCTGCGCCACCTACCGTATTTTGGCATTTGTGGCTCCATTTTTTATGATCCAAAGCTCTGTATGCCTTATTTTGGTGTAAAACTTTCATGGTATTTTTCTCTTTTAATTTCCTACGTAAAGAGACAAAAAGAAGACTTTTTCTAAAAACAAAGTCAGATTCATTAAATTTATTAAATGAGAGAAGATTGAAGGGAATATGCCCTAGAGGCACTTAATAAACATAGTTTATTGGCAATATCCCAATCGTTCATTATATGTTTTATACCATGCTATAACTGTATTAAGCGGAAACATTAATACAGGTGTGGTAGATAAACAACCAGGTCCCTAGTAGGCTCTACTAAGACTAGTTTCGTTGCGCGATTGATGATCGAGGTTTTCCGATCATAGGGCATGGCGCCGGTCGGCAATGGAAGTCATATCGTTAGGAGTAACGATGTGATGGACGTACCCAGTATTTATAGGACATAGTCATTACGCCTTAAAACCGTGAGACCAACTCTTATTATTATCCCTGGAAGATACTTTGATCGCACCAAACGTCGTATCTTATTTAGTATGACAATAACGGTGATACTTTTGGGTATCGGAAAGGAGTAGTTGAGACGAGGGGTCAACAGCGGGATTTGTCAGTCCGCATAGCCGGATAGATACTCTAGGGCCCACTCGGTGAGATTATGTCAAATGAGTTTGCAAACATGTGACTAGGTCACCAGCTGACATAATATCATAGACGAGTAGAAGATAGCGATGTCGGTAACGAGATCATGCTAGGTATGGAGATATCTGAGAATGATGCTCGGACACGCTAAGTATCGCCATGACAAAGGGTTTAAGACTATACGTCCAGGTTTGATAGATGAAAGTCATTCGTTATATCTCAGGGGTTAATTCATGGGGTCCAGGCCTACGAGTTAGTCGTTGATCGTTGAGGAGTCTTGATCATACCTGATCTTATATCGAACCGCTAGGGTAACACACTTAAGGTGTTTCGACAAGACAACCGGAAAGGAAAGAGATCACCGGGAGCGTCCCGGGAGGGGTCCGATGGAGATCGGGCAGCGCCGAAAGAGTTTTCGGAGCTAGGAAAAAGTATATATATTATTTTTGATATTAATTAGTGTAATTAATATGCAAATATGATTTTATATATTTATTTTCGAATTTATTTAGACTGATTTCCCTAAATGGGCCTTCTGGTCGAAAGAAGGCCCATGGGGGGGAAAACCCTCAAGGGAATTTTGTGGGGGAGGCTTGGCCGGGGCCCACCTAGGGCCGGCGCATCAGCCTTGGCCGAACCAGGCATGTGGGATAGTCCCACATTGCCTGGCTGGCAAGGTTGGCTCCCCCTGGGAGCCTATATAAGAAGGGGCACCCCTGGCCTTTTAATTCACCAATTAATTCCCAATTTCTCTCTCGATCTCGTGGTTCCCTTGACGGAGCCGCGCCGAGTAGAGGAGGGGGATCTCTTCCACCATAGCCCGCTGCCGCGCTGCTGGTGTTCCGGTCCAAGTCTTCCGCTGCTCGTCCTGGACTGGAGCTTCGGAGGCCGTCGTCTCCACCGTATGTGTGCGACTCCCTGCGAGGTGCTGCGCTAGCGGTACTCGGAGGCCTACTTCCTCCACCCGACCTCGGGGTCATCTTCGTCGTCTCCGTCGCGCCGAGTTCTCCGCGACTTAGAGGTCGGCTACGTCGTCTTCATCGTCAACGCTTGTGCGGGAGCGTAATCCCCGCTATTCGGTCTACGAGGGTATGTATTCCGATCTCCCCCGTACTACTATATCTGCATAGTGTAGATCTTGGCTAGTTTAAGGATATCGTTTCTAGGAAATTTTTTGTTTTCTGCACACGATCCCCTTCAAAGATTTCAGAGTAATCATCGAGCAAAGTACTTGGAAAAGTAGATGCATTTTATGATGTATCAAGGATGTACTATATGATTCACATTTTTAGATTTTTTACAAACTGAAAAAATATTACCATACCTCGCTCAGTTGATAAATTCATGTAGCCAGTAGTTTATTATAAGTTAACAATCCTAAAAAGTCCAAACCACCCAAAGAACTAATTAGCATACACATAGAGAAGTCTATGTACGTGTGATACGTCTCCAACGTATTTATAATTTCTTATGTTCCATGCTATATTATACCAAGTTATTACGTGTTTTATATGCATTTTATATAGTTTTATGCATTTCCTGTGACTAACCTATTAACAAGATGTCACAGTGTCAGTTCCCTGTTTTCTGCTGTTTTGGTTTCAGAAAAGCTCTTAAGAAAATATTCGTCAAATTGGAAACGAGCCAACCAGGATTTATTTTTGGAATATTTGCGTCCAGGAAAACCAAAGACGAGACGAAGAGGGGCCACGAGGCGGCCTCATCACCTGGTGGCGCGGCCCCACTGCCACCCGCACCGGGAGGTGAGGACGCCCCCTCGGGCGCCCACCGACCTAGGTATTTCGCCCATATAAACCCCCTGACCTAAAAACATAGCACGGTTGAATACTTTTTCCTCCACGGGTCCCGAGCCGCCGCCGTCGTCACCACCACTTCAGGAGAGATCAGAACTGCTCCCCGGCACCCTGCCGGAGGGGGAATCATCCTCGGAGGCCTCTACGTCACCATTACCGCCTCCGGACTGATGCGTGAGTAGTCTACCTTGGACTACGGGTCCATAGCAATAGCTAGATGGTTGTCTTCTCCTCTTGTGCAATCATGTTTAGATCTTGTGAGCTGCCTATCATGATCAAGATCATCTTTATGTAATTCTCCATGTTGTGTTTGCTGGGATCCGATGAATATTGAGTACTAAAGTTATTGCTTCATAATATATCATGTGTGTGCTATTTAATGATCTTGCAGACTCTGCGTTACTTGTGTATGCTCTGGCCAAGTAGATGCTCATAACTCCAAAAGGGGGTATTTATTCTCGATAGTAGGTTCATGTCTCTATTTAATCTGGGGCACTGACAGAAAGATCTAAGGTTATAGATGTACTCTTTCTACTAGGGATAAAACAGTAGTATTTTCTCTAAGGATGATGTTATTTACTTACTTTACACACAGTGCTTAAAGCGATAATCTGTTGCATGCAACTTAATACTGAAAAGGGTGCGGACGCTAACCGGAAGGTGGATTATTAGTCATAGATGCGGTTGGAACGGTCTATGTATATTGTTGTAATGCCCGGATGAATCTCACACTAGACATCACAATGTTGGTATATGCATTGGTTTGCTCATCATTATTCTATCAATTGCCCAGCTGTAATTTGTTTACCCGCATGAATGTTATTATTATTATTTATGGAGAGACACCACTAGTGAACTGTTGACCCCGGTCCTTCTAACCACAACTGCAAACATGTTACTTTCTGCAAACGAACATCTTTCTTTCACATATACGTTTAATCCTTTGTTACATCAAGCCGGTGGGATTGACACCCTCACAGTTGAGTTGGGACAAAAGACTTTGATTGTGTTCTGTGCAGGCCCCATGTCAACTACACGCCACCAAGAACTTATGGCGTCATTGACACCTCGAGGGAACTCTCATTTCCTACTGGTTCGATAACCTTGGTTTCATAACTTAGGAAAATCTTGTTGCTACACTACTTCTCACCTCCCTCTTGGGGTTTCCCAACCACACACCTCTGTGAGCATCAACGTGACATTGGTTGTCCATTACGTGCCTGGTGAGTGGGCGATACAGGGGTGGGTTGGCGGTGTGATCTCTTTGTTCGTCAAGCTATGAGCGCCGGACTACGGGAGGGTGTGGGGTGGTAACCAAATGAGGGTGCAATGAAGTGGGAGAGAAGTGAAGGTAGAGGAGACAGTGATGGCTCGCCCGTCGGCATCCGATGTTACAGCACACACGGCTTCGTTTGACGTGACTCCTTGGGGGCTTTGGGCTTCTCGGACAAAACCAGGTTGTCTGCGCCACGATCGAGTCAGCACGGTTTTTTCGTCTAGCACACACATTGGCGGCGCCAGTAGGGGGTGCGGTCGACCCGACTCACTTTGTGCGTTTTTTTGACCTACTAGTCTGCCATCGACGCCCTCACCTAATCCCCTCGCGCAGCGCTCGCACGAGCTTCCCAGACCCCGACCTAATCCCCTCACGCGAGTCGCGCCGCCGCCCTCTGCCTTCTCCTGCCCCAGCCGCCCGCCCGCCCAGGCCACGCTTTGACGCCACCCCCTGCCCTGCTCGGTTGCTCCTGCCCCAGCCGCCCAGCCCGCGCTGTGCCGCCACCCACTGCCCTGCTCTTGCTCCTTCCCTGCTCGGCTGCTCCCACTGCTCCTGCCCAAGCCTCCCCTGATGGACGCCGACGAGGAGCTCGAATGGATCCTGGCCGAGGAGGAGGAAGAAGCCGCAGCAGCTCGTGAAGAAGAGGAGGCCACAATCCGGAGAAATCTCAAACGGGCGCGCCATGGGCAGCAGGTTGATTTCCCCTTTTGATTTTAGATTTCTACTTGATAGTGTGTTGCAGATTGGTCTAAAGATTGATTTTAATTCGTATTTTGTAGAACACTCAAGAAGCAAATGTTGCTGAATTCTTTGATCTAGCAAATTGAAGGGGTTACGGTGCAGAAAACAATAATTTTTCTACAGAACGAAACCCTAACTAGCCAGGATCTATCTATCTAGTACATGCGATAACGGTGGCGGAACGGGTTACATTACCTCCATGTAGACCGATAGCGGGGATTACGCTCCCGCACAAGCGTTGACGATGAAGTCGTACGTAGCCGACCTCGAGGTCGCGGAGAACTTGCCGCGATGACGAAGACGATGACGCCGGGGCGTCGACGATGATCTGCGTCGACGAGCGTCGGGCGGAAGAAGGCAGAGCGCCAGCACCGGGGCTGGTGCGCCGGCAGCAGAGGGGAGGGAGGCGCGGCGGCTGCAGGGGGCGAGACGACGTCGCCCAAGCTCCTCAAAAGAGTTGCCTCCGAGCACTCACAAACATACGGAGCTTAGCGACAAATCCCGGTCATTCAGATCCAGCTGAAATTGCAGGAGTAGATCTCATCTGGAATCCCGCAGAGCAACGGCGCTCTGCGGTATAGCTTGGGTGGAGAGAGATCCCCCCTTTCTCAGCTCGGCGCGGCTCCAACTTGGGAACCACGAGATCGAGAGAGAAATCGGGAATTAATTGTATTTTCCAATGAATTAATCCAATTAATAGGCCTTGCTATATAAAGGGGGAAGGGGGTGTGCAAACCCCTTGGCTCCCCCATTTGGGAGTAAACAAAGGACAAGGGAGGGGGGTTCGGCCCCCACATGGGCTGGCCGAACCAGCCAATGGGGCCCACCCCCCTTGGTGGTGCGGCTCCCCCTCTTGGGCCCTCTTAGGGCCCATATAGGTGGGAGCCCCCTCCTTTATTTAATTAATATAAAAATCTCATTAATTCATAATTAATATATTTATATATAATTTAGTATCCCGTGACTCCGAAAACTCTTTCGGACCACCCGAACAACTTTCGGACATTCCTGGAACCATTCCAGACCTCTCCGGAACTCCTTCCGGAGCACCGGAACTCTTTCCGGATCATTTCTCTCTCTCCAACAAAATCCTATAATATTCCAGAACCTATCTCCTAGCGTCGCTAAGACCTTAAGTTTGTTACGCTACGGTTCGAGAACACTCCAGACATGGTCGAGACACTCCGCTCACCAATGATCGTCAGGGATACCTGGAAATATATGACGACCCCTGTGCATTCCACGAATATCGTCGTTGAACCATAAATATGACATTCATTCCCTTTGTCTCTGCGATATTACCTTGTCCGAGATATGATCGTAGACACACCAATGTCTTTGTTGTATCTCGTTACCGACGAAGGTTATTAACTCGTCTGCGATATAACATCTCCATGACCTAGTCATAAGCTGCGCAGCTATATAGATGCAATATCACCGAGTGGGCCCAGAGTATCTTTCCATTACAAGAATGAACAAATCCCGCTCTTGATCCTTACGTCTGGATGCTCTTTCGGAATACCCAAGATGGACACCGTTATAGTCATGCTATATAAGACACAACGTTTGATGCTCTCAAAGTACCCCTACGAAGCATTAATAAGTACGGTCTCACGGTCTAAGGAATAAGCTATCATATTCTTATCTATTGCAAATGACAAACATCGTAATACGATCTTATTGCAATACTTTGCGTATGTCCATCACCTTATTCAACTAACAAGATGACCCCATTGTCAACCGACGTCATTGTCCTTGATCGGGAATCTCGATCAACTGTTGCCCAATGGACTAGCTCATATAGAGGCTTGCTAGGGACCTGGTTGTCTATGTATCACACGTGTATTAATAATTCCGATTAATACAGTTATAGCATAATACACAAACCTATTATAAACTTATGAGATAATGCAATAAATACTACTTATTTATTTGCCTCTAGGGCATATCTCCTTCACAAATGTTGTTGCTGATCCTGGAGTTCGGAGACCAATTGATGAATATGGTACCTCTGAAATCAGAGATCAAATGAGACGGGAATATTTATCGAGAGGCCGTAATCATTTAGTTGGTCATACTTTTCCCAAAACAAAGTTTGGTCCGGATCAACGATCATTTCTAGATGCATGGTATACCAAATATGATTGGTTAGAGTATAGTGTGGAGAAGAATGCTGCATTTTGTTTCTATTGTTTTCTTTTCAAATCTTCACACAATAGTTCATATTTTGGGCATGATGTTTTTACAAAGACGGGGTTTAAAAATTGGAAGAAAGCATCGGAAAATTTCAAGTCTCATGTAGGTGGACCAAATAGCATTCACAACAATGCAAGAAATAGTTGTGAAGATTTCAGAAATAAAAAGCAAAGTGTGGCATATGCTATTGTCTGTCATGAAGAACAATTGCATATTGATTATGAAATTCGTTTGAGCGCTGTTGTGGGTGTTGTCAGATTTCTACTTGAACAAGGTCTTGCTTTTCGTGGGCATGTTGTATTGGTATGGGGCAAGATGCAAGGATATAGCTAATGTGATTAATGAGAATGCTCCCGGCAATTGTCAGTTGACATCTCGTGAAATCCAGCTAGATATAGTAAAAGCATGTGTAGAAGAGACTACACAAGTCATAATGAGTGAGCTTGGAGATGCATCTTTTTCTCTACTTGTCGATGAGTCTCGTGATGTATCAGTTAAAGAGCAAATGGCTGTGATCTTGAGGTTATTTCTTCTAATCTTACATTTTATTGACTAGTTTCTCTCTACCAATTTATTGTAGTCTTATATGTTATTATATAACTACTTGTAGGTTTGTGAACCAAAAAGGAGAGATAATGGAAAGATTTCTCGGGGTTGAGAATGGTCTTGATACTACATCGGCTTCTTTGAAAAGATATTTAGATGCAATGTTTGTTTCACACAATCTGTCCATGTCTAGATTAAGAGCACAAGGATATGATGGTGCCTCTAATATGTGTGGGGAGCTAAATGGTTTAAAAACATTGGTATTGACCGACAACCCCCATGCTTTTTATGTGCATTGCTTTGCCCACCAACTTCAATTGGTTGTGGTGGCGGTTGTGAAAGGACTTCTACCAATTGGTCACTTCTTTGGTCACTTGAACAAGATTGTCAATATGGTTCGTTTTTCTTGTAAAAAATTGCAAATAGTTGTCAATAATTATCTATATATCAATTTTAATTTCTACATGCACATTTCTTGTAGACCAGTGCCTCCTGTAAGAAGCAAGATGCATTGCTGCAATTGCATCATGACCGTTTGGTAGCACAGCTAGAGAGTGGTGAGATCTCATCGGGAAGAGGTCAAATTCAAGAGACATTTTTAGCAAGAACAGGTGATACTCGTTGGGGGTCACACCATAAAACTCTAATTCGGATTCAGCAAATGTGGGATTCAATTGTTGAAGTGCTATGCAGTGTTTCTCATGATGGGACAGATGCTGAGGAGAGAGGTTTGGCTTCAGGTTATATGATAACCATGGAAAGTTTTGAGTTTGTTATTATCTTGCATTTGATGCTTCAAGTGCTTGGTTTAACAAATGGTTTGTCACAAGCATTGCAATCCAAGGATCAGAACATAGTGAGTGCTATGAATATGATTGTCTCAGTTAAAAGTTTGTTCCATAAATTGAGAGATGATGGTTGGGAGCCTCTATTGCTTACTGCTACTAACTTTTGCTGTGAAAGAAATATTATTGTACCGAATATGGATGACAATATTCCAGCTAGAGGTTATCCAAGAAGCTCGGGCAAGACGGTTACTTGCTACCATCATTACAAGGTACAACTCATTTTTCTGAAGGTGCTCGGGCTAGAGGTTATCTGAGGTGCTTGATAGAAATATAGTTGAGATGAATCACAGATTTTCTGAAACTTCTACACGCCTATTATTGTGCGTTGCATGCCTTAATCCTAGAGACTCATTTAGCAGCTTTGATAAGGAGAAGCTAGTTGAGCTTGCAAATATGTACTCTTTTGATTTCTCTACACATGATTGTTGTCTCTTGGTTGACGAACTGAACATATATGTTGATGTGATGAACAGAAGTCCCGTGTCGGGGGGCTGCCCCCCGGGTAGGGCAGATCTCGGCACTACTCTACAGTGTGGCAACAGTACTTGACCTTTGGCGAGTGCAAGGGCCACCCCCTGGTGCGCTGAAGGGGTAACTTGACCTTTCGGAGCTGGTAGAGTGCAAGGTGCCTCCTGGCGGGCGCAAGGGTCATCCCTGGCGGCTATAAATAGCCCCCTAGGCCTGCACCACAGCACAAGCATCAGCGGGTAGTTCCTCTAAGAACTAGCTTCTCGAAGATGTCTTTGCTGGCAGGCTAAGACATCTCCGGGAGGCTAGGCCTAGAGATACGCATCCTAAGAGGAACTCGGGTGCATCCGGGAGAGACCTCGGACCTCGTGGCTCCGAGTAGACCTCCGGTAGGAGAAGTACCCGGAGGTACCGGATAGGCAACCCGGGTACGGGCTAACCGGAGTGTTTATCTCGGTCCTAGTAGGTTGCTTTATGTGTGCAGGGAGGACTCGCAAGGTCGAGCAAGGAGGTGACCGGCATGAGGGATGCCGGTAGGCCGTCAACGGTCTGAAGCAGGCTTTTCCGCCTAACGCGGGGGGAAGTACCGCCCCCCCCTGACACGGAAGCATGGTCACCTCCCGCCTGACACAGAAGCATGGTCACCTCCCGTCTGGCACGGGAGCGTGTCAGCCGGTATGATGGCGGTACGACAAGACCGGACATGCCTAGCCCGGCAATCCGGAAAAGGCTACCCGGGATGGGCAAAGACATGTCTTGTCTCTGACAGGGGGACAATGATGTTCCAGCTTGGCGCCTGCCGTCCTTGCCGGAATGGTGACGAAGGGGCTACGCCGGATAGCACGGCGGCTAGGTCGCACTAGCCGGTGTCGACATAACCGTTAGGCCTGTCCGGTGGGGCCAAGCCGGATTAGGGTTTCCGGTCCTCCTGGCCGGAACTCTATAAAAGGCGCCATAACTGCTCCTACGGGAGAGCACCGACTGGAGACCAACTTTGGAGCCAAGACCTTAGTCTCATTTACTCCTAGAGCATTTACTCTTCTCTTTCTCTAGTTCATCTTGTTCTTCGTGTTCATCACCGCAAGAGCTTCAAGAGCGGGTTGTAGATCTTATTCCACACTTACATTGAGAGGAAAGGCAGGAGTAGGGGTGTTACCTCCCCACGAGGGCCCCGAACCTGGGTACATCGTGTGTGTGTTCTTTGCCTTCGTGCACTTGTTCGTGTTTGTTAGATCTTTTCCCTTGTTCTTCGAGCTTGTTTCTTGTTCCTGGGAGATCTCGGTTATACCGGGATCCTCCCCCGTGTGAGCTCTTCAGCTCGCTATCCCTCCCCGGATCCACCAACGTCCATCGGCCCCACAAATCAGCCATCCTATGGCATCTGCCGTGACACCACCACGACAGTTGGCGCCCACCGTGGGGCCGACAGAGTCGTTGGCTGGTGTACACATCCAGACGGGTTCCCCCGTTCGCTTCGGCGTCCGGGTTCTCTCTGGCCTTGTTGTCGGGCTGGGCGAGATGGATTTCGTCAGCGACAATGCCGGGTGCTTTCGGAACAAACCCTTCCCGGCGAACGGATGCCTCATCGACTTCGGTGGCTTCACCACCTACGTCGCCACCGAGGTTATCTGCAGCTACTCGAACATTGTCCTGGAAGCTAAGGATCCTCCCATGCTCTACGCCAACCGAGGTCCGTGTGCCAGTCGCACCGCGAGCTCTGTCGCGGTCATGATGGTCGGGGTAACCGAGGAGGTGTTCCAGGACGCCGACGGCGATGCCGATAGCGGCCGTGTTCGCTTGGCCAAACCTCCTCAGGAGAGAGGTACGGCCCGAGACGGCGATCCGCAGCAGTCCCAGCCCCGTCGTCGCCCGGATCCCCTCTCGGGTCTGGTGGCCAAGTTGGTTGTCCCCTTGACAGCTGATGCAGATACCCAAGCCACTTCGGCTGACTTGGATGAGCAACGTAGGTTGCTGCTCGCCGAACCGCAAGAGATCGCCGAGATCCGGCGTGAGCTCAGTGCTAGCCTCCGGGAGTACAATGCAGCTCACAGGTTCCTTAAGATAGACTCCCGGGACAAGCGCATCGCGGATCTGCGCAAGAAAGGCAGAATGGTGAATGATGAGCTGGCTGGTGGGGCCGCAACTAGTCATACGGGTAGCATGAACTCGGCTGGGAAACCGGTATACAGCTCGCCGGCAAAAACTCTTAGGGCTGCCAAAGCCGCCATGGCGGAGCTGGCTGGGCTATCCGGTGAGGCTCTGCGCAAGCAGCAGGAGCGGGTGAACGAGTTGGTCGTCGAGACCAACCGGCAGAACCAGGCCTTCAAGAAAAAGAACCCAGGGGCAGGATCCCAAGTGCATTCAGCTAGGGCTGACAGCCAGAGATCGGGCGGAGAGGCCTCCTCTCCGCATCCGAGTAGAAGCAAGAGCAAGAGCCGGAGCCGAAGTCGGGGCTCCGGGAAAAACAAGCAGTTGCAGACGTACGACCCGGCCTTCGCCGGTATCCAGCAAGCCGGGCAGCATAATTCCGGCAGGCACAGAGTAATCCTGGTGGTGGCAACCGGGGTGTAGGAAACAGTAACCCGGCTAGCCGTGGTAATCCACCCCGGAATCCGCACCAGGTTCAGGGAAACATACGTAGGGAGGCCGCCTCTGTGCCGCAGCAAGCTGTGATCCCGGTACTCGACAGGCACAACGATGGCAACTCAAGGTTGCAGCAGCTTGGGTACCAACCCAATGAGAATCCTTTGGGATCTCGGATAGGAACCAGACAACTGGATCCGGCTGATGCCAGAATCCGGCTCGACCGGATTCACCAATCCGAGCTAGTGGAAGAGCAAGGACCTCCGGGACCTGCCTGCTTTGGACCCCGGATCATGCGGGAGCCGCCTGTCCGGAACTTCCAGCTCAACCGGGGTGCTAAGACATATGACGACAGCAAGAAGCCGGAGGACTGGTTGACCGACTATGTAACTGCAGTAAGCATAGCCGGTGGAAACAGACGCTGGGCGGTATGTTATGTGCCACAGATGTTGGAAGGACCTACCAGAATCTGGCTGAACAACTTGAGAACCGGCAGCATAGACTGTTGGCTAGATTTCGAGGAGGCGTTCATCAGCAACTTCACCAGCACGTACAAAAGGCCCAACATACCTCAACAGCTCGCCATCTGTAGGCAAAGGAGCAACGAAACCGACCGGGAGTACCTTACCCGGTGGAGCAACATTCGCAATTCTTGCGAAGGAGTGGTAGAGCCACATGCCATCTCCTGTTTGCGCAAGGATGTCGGCATGGCTCAATGCTTTGGCAGAAATTGCAGAGGAAGATGCTGACGACCTTGGCAGAGACCATGCGCATCGCCGATACCTACACGCTTGGAGATCCCATGCAACCCCTGGTGGATGTCGGTGACTCCAACAGGAGGAATGCGGGACCTCAGCGTTCGGGATCGAGCAGAAGCCATGATCGCCAAGATTTTGGCCAGAAGAGGAATCAGCCCGAGTACCACCATGCCGCACAACATGTCGCAGCTGTGACCCGAGATCAAGAAGATGCCGACAATAATCAGCGTCAGAAAACAAGTGGCCCGGCTTGGGGTCAGAGCCAGGAAGTACATAAAACTTGGGTGGACCAGAAGAAGCCCCTGACGTATGAAGAGATGCTGAACAAGCCATGCTGTTACCATACCCTGGAGGCCAACAAGCCAGCAAACCACTTCACTCGGCAGTGCAGCTGGTATCAGTGCACATTGCAGGAGGGCAGCACGGGGGCTACTCGGCCGAGTGCTCCGGCATCTCGACCCAACATTCCGAGACCTCCCACTCCGGCATCCGGAGCCAACGCAATCCGGATTAATCAACCACACCGAGGACCCCCGCCCCGGCCGGTAAATGTGGTGCACACCCGGAACGACAATGGTGCAGGCCCAAGTAATCAACCCGGACATCAGCAAGGCAACTACCGGGAGGCACATCAGAGCTATGTGGTCTTCGTAACCGAGCCCGCTGACCGGAAGAGTGTGCGACAGCGCGCCCTGGAAGTGAACGCTGTGATTCTGGCGGTGCCCAAGTTCTTGCACTGGTCCGAGATGGAGATCACGTGGAGCCGGAAGGATCATCCCCGGGTTATGCCTAAGCCGGGTGTGTACGCCTTAGTGGTAGACCCAACCTTTGTCGGACCAAGCCTCAACGTCCGCTTCAGTCGGGTTATGATTGACAATGGCAGCGCCATTAACATCATGTACAAGGATACGATGCTGAAGTTGGGGGTGTCCATGAACACCTTGCTACCCACCGAGACGACCTTTATGGCATTGTGCCCGGAGTCTCTTGCTCACCCATGGGTAAAATCTGGGTTGAGGTGTTATTTGGAACCTGGGAAAACTGCCGAACCGAGAGCTTGGAATTCGAGGTCGTGGACCTCGAAAGTCCGTACCACGCGCTGATCGGCAGGCCAGCCCTGGCCAAGTTCATGATCTCAACTCACATGGGATACCTGAAGATGAAGATGCCGGGTCCTAACGGCATAATCACCATCTCGGGGGATCACAAGCGCTCCATGGAGTGTGCTTCGGCCGGCTCGTGCTTAGCCGAGTCACTGGTGATAGCTGAGGAAAAGAAGAGGATCCAGCAAGTGGTGGCGCTGGCCAAGACCTCCCAACTCGGGATGCCCGGGATGGTGAACCCGGAGCAGAGCGCGTCATTCCAGCCACCAAAGTTGACGAAGAAGGTGGGGGTTGACCCCAGCAACCCGGAGCGCCAGGTCATTATTGGCAGCAACCTGGACAGCAAATAGGAAGGCGAGCTCGTCGACTTCCTCCGTGAGAATCGGGATGCTTTTGCGTGGTCGAGTGATGATCTGCAAGGCGTTCCGAGGGAGTTGGTTGAGCACTCTCTGTTTGTTAGACCGGATGCGAAGCCGGTGAAGCAACCGACTAGGCGCCTCTCGGATGAGAGAAGAGCTGCCATCATGGAGCATCTCGCCATACTGTTGGCTGCCGGATTCGTGATGGAAGTGCTGCACCCGGATTGGATATCGAATCCGGTCCTGGTAGAGAAGAAGAAAGATGATCCCCTCCTGCTTAAGGTGTGGCGCATGTGCATCGACTTCACCAACCTCAACAAGGCATGTCCAAACGACCTGTTTCCACTTCCCCGGATAGATCAAGTGATCGATTCCACTGCCGGGAGTGAACTCTTGACTTTTTTAGATGCCTACTCCGGTTTTCACCAGATACCTTTGAATCCGGATGATCAATTGAAAACTGCTTTTATTACCCCGGATGGGGCTTATTGCTATCGTGTCATGACTTTCGATTTGAGAAATGCTGGGGCTACATACCAAAGGTGCATGCAGAAATGTTTGCATGACCAGATAGGCCGGAATGCCGAGGTCTATGTCGATGACATAGTCATAAAAACAAAAGAAAATGCCTCATTGATCGATGATCTGAGAGAAACATTTAAAAACTTAAGAAGATTCCGGATGAAATTGAATCCGGATAAATGCACATTCGGTGTCCCCGCCGGAAATTTACTCGGTTTCCTCATATCAAGCCGGGGAATTGAAGTCAACCCGGGTAAAATACGTGCTATCGAGAGCATGAAATTGCCGGTACGTCTCAAAGATGTGCAGAAGTTCACTGGTTGTCTAGCATCCCTAAGTCGGTTTGTGAGCCGGCTAGGTGAGAAGGCCTTGCCCCTGTACCAGTTGATGAAGAAGAGTAAAACATTCGTTTGGACCCCGCAAGCCGATGCAGTGTTCAATGATTTGAAGAGAATGCTCTCAACAACACCCGTGTTGGCATCCCCATTGCCCAAGGAGCCTATGCTGCTGTACATTGCTGCCACTAACCGGGTAGTCAGTGTAGCCATTGTGGTAGAGAGGGAAGAGGGGGACAAGCTGATACAGAGACCGGTGTACTACCTCTGCGAGGTGATCTTGGAATCCAAGCAGAACTACCCGCATTACCAGAAGATGGCATATGGAGTGTACTTGGTTGTGACCAAGCTCAAGCACTACTTCCAAGAGCACCCAATCACAGTGGTGTGCGAGGCTCCCCTCGCCGAGATCATCGGCTACAAAGATGCAAGCGGCCGGGTTGCCAAATGGGCCATCCAGTTGTCTCCATATGCTCCGGCATACGAGAGACGAGATGCCATCAAGTTGCAGTCGCTGCCGGACTTTTTGGTAGACTGGGTCGAGATGCATTACGAACCTCCGATGCCGGATTACAATTTCTGGAGGATGCATTTCGATGGCTCCAAGGCCAAGATCGGGTTGGGTGTCGGGGTAGTTCTCACATCACCGAAACAAGATGTGCTCAAGTATGTGCTGCAAATTCATTTCCGGGCATCTAACAATGTCGCTGAATACGAGGCCTTGGTTCATGGACTGAATGTCGCCAAGGAGATCGGCATCCGCCGGATAGAGTGTTTCGGCGATTCCGACCTCGTGGTGCAGCAGGTGTCGGAGAACTGGGATGCACTGGATGCCATCATGGCCTTGTATCGGTTTCATGTGCAGAAAATATCCGGATTTTTCTAGGGATGCGAGTTCAAGCACATACCCAGAGGAGAAAACGAGGCAGCAAATGTGTTGTCCAAGCTAGTATCATCTCGGGATGCCATCCCACCCGGGATCGCTCTCGAACACTTGAGGAAGCCATCTACACCCGAGTCGGATTCTATCTTCATCCCCAAGGAGCCTGGATCGGAAGCTGTACCCATGGAAGTAGAAGTCGGGAGCATCGCATCCAACCCGGGGACTGCACCACAGTGCTCGTAGAGGACAAGAAAGATGATGATGGAGGTGATGTCGGCAGAACCAATGGACATAGATGTTCCTGTGTTCCCGGTTCGACCTGTCCCGGAATGGGCACAGCCTATCATGGCATACATATTGGATGGAACCCTTCCGGAGAACGAAGTGGAAGCCCGGCAGATATTGCGGAGGTCAAAAGCATACACCGTCATCAATCAAAAGCTATACAAGAGGAGTGTCACCGAGGTACTCCAGAGGTGTGTGGAACCGAAGAAGGCCAAGAGATGCTGCTGGAAATACACCAGGGGGAATGTGGACATTATGCATCATCTCGGACCCTGGTGGCGAAAGTGTTCCGGCATGGGTTCTACTGGCCTACTGCATTACAGCAGGCAGAAGACATTGTCCGTAAGTGTGGAGGATGCCAGAGGTTTGCTCACCGGATACATATGCCGGCATCGGCACTGAAGACAATCCCTATCACTTGGCCATTCGCGGTATGGTGTTTGGACATGGTCGGGCAGTTCAAGCCGGCAAGAGGCAATATGACACACATAATGGTCATGGTGGACAAGTTCACCAAGTGGATAGAGGTCAAACCAATCCGAAAGTGTGACGGACACACCGCCGTGCAATTCCTGAAAGACACCATCTTGAGGTACGGATACCCACACAACATCATCACGGATAATGGCACCAATTTTGTCGTGGGGGGAATACGCTCGATTTTGTGCTGAGAAGGGAATCCGGTTGGATGTGGCATCAGTGGCACACCCGGAAGCAAATGGGCAAGTTGAGAGAGCAAATGCATTGGTCTTGGCCGGCATCAAAGCCCGCTTGATCGAACCACTGTTGAGAACTCCGGGATGCTGGATAGAGGAGATACCGGCAGTGTTATGGGGTCTCCGGACCACACCGAATAGATCTACGGGGTATACGCCATTCTTCATGGTATATGGTGCCGAGGCAGTACTCCCGACCGACATACAGTATGATTCCCCGAGAGTGACAATGTTCACCGAGACCGAGGCAAAAGAGGCCCGGGAAGATGATGTTGACTTACTTGAAGAGGCAAGAGAATTGGCATTGTCTCGGTCTGCAATTTATCAGCAAAATCTTTGTCGCTATCATAGCCGGAAAGTGCACCCGAGAGTGTTCCGAGAAGGAGATCTTGTGCCGAGGCTCATCCAACGCACGGCCGGAATGCATAAGCTGTCACCTCCATGGGAGGGACCTTTTGTGATAAGCAGGGCATTGCACAATGATTCGTATTACCTTGTAGATGCACAGGAGGCTAGGAAAGGTGTAATGGACAAATCCGGTGAGGAAACCAAGCGGACATGGAATGTAGCCCTGCTTCGACCCTTTTACACGTAAAGGGCGCAGTGTATGTTGTATTTCGATTTTTATCTATCAATTAAAGTTCAGCACCCCGGGAGGAACCCGGGGACTGCCTCGTTGTGTGCCCCTTTACTTTGTTTCATTTATTTATTGTTCCATGTCGGCAACCCGGGAAGGAACCCGGGGACTGCCTGGTACCTGTTTTTTATGTTCTCTATATGCCAGGAAAGTTCCGAGATCGATTCTCAAGTCAAAGTAATGTATGTCATGTGAAATAATCTTGTGACTCGACTGACGAACACCGAAATGGTAGTCAAGAGCAAAGAGTATCAAATGTGGGGAACACGAAAACGGTCTCGGGGACTCGGAGCAGGAACCTCTCCGGCATATCTGTTTTACTAACCCGGTTGTTTTTATGTCGGGAATTCGGCTAACTAGAACTCGCATATTCATAAGTAATGTATGCCGTGCATGGAATTTTGTGACTCGACTGTCGAACGCCGAAATGGTAGACAAGAGCAGAAATTGACTAAGTACGATAAACATGGAAATGAACTCGGGGACTCGTTGCAGAGTAAACCAACATAGCTTGTTTTTACATAACATAGAGCAGAGTACGAATTTAAAAAGTATATATTACAAGTTGCACCCGGCATCCCGGGGATTTAACGGTTCCACACTTAAGTGTTTTTAGGCAGTAGGGGAAGCCGGCTTCTCGGATGCAGCAACAGAAGGAACAGCGGTGACGATCTCCTCCGCACCAGCAGCAGTACTCGGGGCCTCCGGATGCGCCTCGGCCTGAGAGGTCTCGGGTGGCGATGGAGCAGTAGCGCCCCGGGAAACCACGATCTCGGTGGCGGCACCGGAAGCAGCATCATCTTCCTCCGGGATCTCGGCGTCCACGTCACCGGTTGCACCAGTCTCACCATCGTCTTCGTAATCTGACTCGGAGTCAGAAGTGATGAGGCTTGTGGTGAAGACGCCGATGTCGGACCAGGACGCGACGCGATGCGCCACCTCTTGGCGTCGCTGGATCTTGGCCGGATCGGTGCACCACGGCGAGATGGTGCGCAGGCGCTGGATCACATCAAGATCGAGCCCCTCGTACCAACTGAGCACGTGGTTCAAGACTTGGTCAGCACCAGCCCGCGCACCGGAGCGCTTCCAAGCGTGAATCGCTTGCCGGCATCTCGGAGCGCAGTCGCCAATTCGCTAACCGAGAGGGTAGCGCTGACGCCAGGCCATAGAGCGCCATGGACATGGACGGCCGCACTGATCAGCTCGGTCCCGATCGACCGGAGAGGTACTATCCGGGCCTTCAGAGCGATGAGGTCGTCCTCGATGTCCCAGGAGTCCGAGACAGGACCCTTCCCGGCACGCTTCTCCCGGGCGGCAGCAACTGCAAGGTTGGCAGCGTCACGGGAGTGCTCAAATTGTCCTTTAAAAAGAAGAGTTGTCAAGCGGCCAGGTCATGAGGGTGGTAGCAGTAAAGAAAGAGAGCAAGAAAAAAAGATCTCGGTAAACTTACTATTGAGGTCCCGGTTTAAACCAGTCAATTCAGAGAGCCACGTATCTGCCTTTGACCGGAGAAGCGCCAGCTCGGTCTCGGCAAGATGGGCGCGAGCCTCGGATTGATCCAAGGTTTCCTTCTGCTTCTTAGACGCCTCCACGAAGCGAGCCTTCATGTCAGTCGCGACAGATTTGGCCTTCTCGAGCTCGGCACTTAGCCGCGCGACCTCGGACTGAGCCGCATCAAGCGCAGACTTTTGCTCCGCCGAGACTTTCCGCGCGGCATCCCGCTCCTCCCGGAGGCGCCCCTCACACTTCTTGGACTACCAAAGTCAGCAAGAAGCCGGTGGAAGACGCTGCCGCGTTTCTTGCCGCAGTCCTGGATCCAAACAGGGAATGCGATGTCAATCTCAGGAAGGATCCCGGGGACTCAGGGTGTTCCGGGATCCATGTCAATTAAACTACTCGGTAGGGAGGATCTCGGGGACTCGTGTTCAAAGTCTTGTTATTTTTTCTAAAGATGGAGCCTAGTGGTCTGCTATTCGGTGGAATCTAGAGCACTAAGCACCAATCTCGGGGACTAGTGGGGATGGAGCAGTTAAATTTTGGAAAAGATAAAGGGAACACACTTACATCGACCACCCGAGTGACGTCCAGCGCGGCCACCTGGAGAGCGTGTAGAGCTTGAGCGCTGCGGCTAGGGCCGGCAGCGTGCAAGTCCTCCACGATCTCGGAGGCATCGGTGGCGATCCAGGCTTGGTTGTACTCTTCGACAACTCGCACGCCGGAAGCGCCAGGCGCGCTAGCAGCAACGACCTCCCGGGATCCTGAAGACACAAAGGAGCTTACTGTTGCTCGCAGCGTCTGCAGGGCGGCAGTGGGGATCTCGGCAGGAGGTGGCGGTAATCGCGAAAACTTACCCGTGCTTTGGGCCAAGTCTTGGGCCGAAGATGTCGGAGGGGCAGTAGGTTTGGCGGAAGCTACTTTCTGCCCGGCGGCCTTGCTGCGCGATTTCTCGGGAGGAAGGTCAGATTGCCGGGAAGGGGTTGTGGGCTGTTTCGGCGGAGGAGTCTTGCCCGGGGCCTGCCGGGAGGAGGCTCCTGACACGACCTGCTGAGGAGGACTTGCGATGTCCGTCTCAAGTTGGGACACCCTGCGCGGGCTGTCCGGGAGGAAGATGTCTTCGGATGCGGCGGTAGCCTGGGCCGGAATCTCATCCACCACGGGACGAGCATCCGGAGTCGCGGCGGCAGTCTGCGCGGCACCAGAGGCGGGGTGCTCGCTGTCTTGTACGGAAGGGCGAGATGGAGAAGGAGCAGCCTGAGGTGGGCTAGGAGTGCGGGATCCCGGAGGTTGGGAACCCGCGGAAGCCGGGACGTCAAGTGCCTCTCTGAAAAAAGTATATCAGAAAAGACATCGGGAGAAGACAAAACCATGTAACTCAAAGCAAAAAGGTCTTACCCGGAATCGACAGTGGGAGGACCTCTCCTTCGGCGTGGAGGCCTCTCGGTCGTTTGCTTGCTCTTCTTGGTGGTGGTGTCGGATGCACCGGCAGGGGTAGTGTCGGAGGCCGCACGCTTGCGGGTCTCGGCGCGCTTCGTCACGGCCGTGGGTCTCGGAGCCACTTGCGAAGCCCAGTTGAGGGGAAGAGCGTCAATCACATCGAGTATTTGACAATCAATCTCATCCTCATCATCTGATGAAATGGAAATAGCCTCTAGGGTTGAAGAATTACCCGGAGCAGCAGCACGAGCTAGAGGAATGGCAAGGTGGTCCTCGCCGTCGGGATCCTCTCTCGGCATCTTATCCGGTGCCGGGATGTTCTCCGCGTACTTGCCACCGGCATTCATCGCGTCCTCCTCGGTCTGCCGCTCGAATAACTGCAGGAACAAGTCATTGCATGACAACCATGTCGGTTTCCAGCAGAATCCGGGTGCAAATGTAAGTTGGCGAAAGACAGACACAAGCACCTACCGCAGTGGTTTTTTTCGGGAACCCCCGACAAGACCCCACTGATAGTCATCCGGCATCTTCGTTCGAGCAATAGCTCAAACGCGCCGGGCGACTGCAGCATGGTCCAACCCAAAAATGCTGGTCCTTGTGGGATCTAACAGCCCGTCCATATGGCACATCTTGTGCACTCAGGTCTGTAGGGGGCAGACGCGGCGGATGATAAAGCAGCGCATGAGGTCATCAGGCGTCATTTTCTCCGTCAACACGTTGAGGACGTCATGCATGCATCTGACCTCCTCGGTATCCGGGAGCCGGTTCCAGAGGTCGAATTCGCGGGGAGGACCCATGACGAACTCGGGTAGATTGATGAAGTCCGGGCTCGAGGATCCTGGACCATCTCCCGAGACCTCCCGGTTCTTCACGTAGAAGAAGCTCCGCTGCCACTTCCGGCAGGATTCTAGCCCCTGGACTTTGGGGAATCCGGAGTCGGCGCGAGGAATAATGGTGGCCGCCCCGCAATCGACTAAGTCTTTGACCTTCTTGTCCGGGTTGGGGATGACTTGGCGGGGGAGGATGAAGAACTTGGCCCAGAGATCCAAGAAAGGCCACACACCGAGATACGCTTTCGCGTAGGTGGTGAAGACCGAGAGCATCATGATAGCGTTGTCCGGGAGATGATGAGGTTGGAGGATGTAGGTGTCGAGGAAGTCGCGGAAGAAGGGGCTAGCTGGAAGCCCGAACCCCCGCTCAAAATGCGTGAGGAATACAACGTATTCCCCGGGTTCGGGTTCCGGTTGGACCTCGTCCTCCGGGAGTCGACTCTCGACTTCTGGCGGAATCCGGTGCGTCCGGTACAGCCAGTCGAGATCCTTCTGGATGGTCTCGGACCCATCCCAGCACCCCTGGACACTCTCATCACCCATGTCGGAGGGACCTGGAGATGTATCCGGACTATTCTGCAGGCGGAACGGCGGTTAGTCGAGTTAGTCTACCGGGAGCAAGGACTCCGGATCACAAACTCCTAAAAGCAACCGGGTTCCTAGCAAATGAGATCTACCGTGCTTGAATAAAATGAAACTTAATCGACGCGAATATACTCGGGTGAGATATGAAGATGGCCTAATGCGAGTGAAGGATAAAATATGGAATGCACCGTCGTCGACGCCGCGCTGCTCGCGCTCGTCGGCGGCGGCGCAACCCGCGGATGCGTGGTTTCACGGCCAAGCACGAAGCATCGTCGTCGTGGTGAAGTTCGCCGGAGCGGGTGGAAGAACTCACCGGAGGAAAAGAGGACGGTGACGAGCGAGAGTAGCGTGGCCCGATGGCGGAGGCGAAAGGCTCCGGCGGCGGACGGCAGCGGCGATGCTTGGGCTCCGAGCGCGACGACGGCGAAGTGCTCGAGACGGTTGCGGGAAAGAAGTGAAGAAGTTGGGGAAGAAGAAGAGACCGCTCCAGTCCCCTATTTATGGGGGGGATCCGGAGCAGTTTCCGAGTTTCCCGCCCACGATCTCTCCGGTCGTGGGTGGGATCAGTTTGCGCCACGCGGCACGTGGCACCCTCCGGTGCGCGCGATCCGGCCGCACCATGGGCCACACGCTCCCCAACGGTTCCACTTCGGATCAGCTGCGCAGCCCGGCGCGCGAACCCGAGCAAGGATGCGGGAAGTCAAAAATACTCGAGTGCATTTCTGACTCGACAAGACCCCGGGTGGGACCCAGCCCCTGAGTTGGAATTCAATCCGGTGCGAACGGTAATATTCACTGGCGGGGCACTATCCGGTTAGGTGCATGGCCTTCCTGTCGGAAGGATCTCGGTGTGGGGATCTCGGTACAGATCGTCTCGGCATCAAATCGAAGGATCGTCCCATGTTTCCTTGGGTGATTGTTGTTATTAAAGCTGATCCCGCGTATCATCCGGGGTCGCTGCACAGCACCAGCTTCGGGGACTAGTGTCGGGGGGCTGCCCCCCGGGTAGGGCATATCTCGGCACTACTATACAGTGTGGTAACATTACTTGACCTTTGGCGAGTGCAAGGGCCACCCCCTGGTGCGCTGAAGGGGTAACTTGACCTTTCGGAGCTGGTAGAGTGCAAGGTGCCTCCTAGCGGGCGCAAGGGTCATCCCTGGCGGCTATAAATAGCCCCCCAGGCCTGCACCACATCACAAGCATCAGCAGGTGGTTCCTCTAAGAACTAGTTTCTCGAAGATGTCTTTGCTGGCAGGCTAAGACATCTTCGGGAGGCTAGGCCTAGAGATACGCATCCTAAGAGGAACTCGGGTGCATCCGGGAGAGATCTCGGACCTCGTGGCTCCGAGTAGACCTCCGGTAGGAGAAGTACCCGGAGGTACCGGATAGGCAACCCGGGTACGGGCTAACCGGAGTGTTTATCTCGGTCCTAGTAGGTTGCTTTATGTGTGCAGGGAGGACTCGCAAGTTCGAGCAAGGAGGTGACCGGCATTAGGGATGCCGGTAGGCCGTCAACGGTCTGAAGCAGGCTTTTCCGCCTGACGCGGGGGGAAGTACTGTCCCCCCTGACACGGAAGCATGGTCACCTCCCGCCTGACACGGAAGCATGGTCACCTCCCGTCTGGCACGGGAGCGTGTCAGCCGGTACGATGGCGGTACGACAAGACCGGACATGCCTAGCCCGGCAATCCGGAAAAGGCTACCCGGGATGGGCAAAGACATGTCTTGTCTCTGACAGGGGACAATGATGTTCCAGGACGGCGCCTGCCGTCCTTGCCGGAATGATGACGAAGGGGCTACGCCGGATAGCACGGCGGCTAGGTCGCACTAGCCGGTGTCGACATAACCGTTAGGCCTGTCCGGTGGGGCCAAGCCGGATTAGCGTTTCCGGTCCTCCTGGTCGGAACTCTATAAAAGGCGCCATAACTGCTCCTGCGGGAGAGCACCGACTCGAGACCAACTTTGGAGCCAAGACCTTAGTCTCATTTACTCCTAGAGCATTTACTCTTCTCTTTCTCTAGTTCATCTTGTTCTTCGTGTTCATCACCGCAAGAGCTTCAAGAGCGGGTTGTAGATCTTATTCCACACTTACATTGAGAGGAAAGGCAGGAGTAGGGGTGTTACCTCCCCACGAGGGCCCCGAACCTGGGTACATCGTGTGTGTGTTTTTTGCCTTCGTGCACTTGTTCGTGTTTGTTAGATCGTTTCCCTTGTTCTTCGAGCTTGTTTCTTGTTCCTGGGAGATCTCGGTTATACCGGGATCCTCCCCCGTGTGAGCTCTTCAGCTCGCTATCCCTCCCCGGATCCACCAACGTCCATCGGCCCCACAAATCAGCCATCTTATGGCATCTGCCGTGACACCACCACGACATCCCAAGTTCATAGCTTGTGATAGTCTGAGTGATCTTGCTCTCAAGTTGGTTCAGAAGAGACAACATTTGAATTTTTCATTGGTCTATCGCCTTATTACACTTGCATTGACATTACCTGTGGAAACATCATCAGTTGAGAGAGTTTTCTCGGCAATGCATATTATAAAGTCAGATCTTCAAAAGAGGATTGGGGATGATTGGCTCAATAATTTGATGATTTGCTATGTTGAGAAAGAGATATTTGCAAAAATTGATGATACGAAGGTTATGTTACGTTTCCATGGCTACAATGATCGTAGAGGTCACCTTCCTCGACATTTTCGTCTTGCCAATATGGATTCAACTTAATGGTAATATGGTATGATACTACCATTTCACAATGTAGTTTCCTAATTTTTGTTGTCAGTTTGTAATTTTACTTGCTTAAATATGAAACTGAATCTGTTTGGGTCTTTGTTTTATTGAATGCACTTGCTTTTCCGTTTAAAAAATTAGATCTTATTTGTTCGACCCGGCTCGGTTCAATTCCTGGATCCGCCACTGGGCACACCCAATACGGTTATTGGAGGCTATTGATGCAGCTAGTGGAGATGCTTCTGATTGGGTGGTTCTTCACTGGATGGAAACAACAGTTTGATCCAAAAAAAAATCGCGCAGGGTGAGTTGAGTCCCACAAACTTTCGAAAGCAAGATCGTACTACAATTTCTTTATCCAAACGAAAGCACTGCCATATGTGTCCGGCCACGTGAGTCGCACTATGGGGAGCTCGATCGGTAGGATGGCTTGCATGTTACTACAGAAACGCCACGTACGCGGTGTGGAGTGTGTCCACTGTTAGTTGGGGGCAAGGACATAGGATTAGGCCATCAGGGCTGCCGAGTGGGGTTGGAGAGAAACGCAGGGAATGGATGTCAAACGCATGCAGTGACAAGGGCCAGCTTGGGGATGAACGACGTGCCAGGTGATCTTCAAGGAAGTTTTTTTGTGTACGTGTTGCTGACAGAGTGGAGAAGGGGTTCAAAGCTGGGTTTTTTTTGTCAACGTTCAGAGGGAGCCCGCCGCGGGCGGCGTCGGCGGACGAACGCAACGCAACCATCGGCGAGTACGCCGGTGGGAAATCGCACTCATCAGACACTGGGATCACGAACAAACCGGGGTGGCCTACCATCTCCGACAAGGGGTAAAGCGGCCGCGCACGCCTGTGCGCTGTGTGGCCGCCCACCACAGCCTGCAGGGCCCTCCTCGCCCGATAGTGCGCGCTGATGGGGCGGGAAATGGAAGTGGGAACTGCCGCGCTGCACGCACGCCGCCTGCCGCCGCCCGAACCAACGGTGCCGATGGACGAGTGGGGGCGCAGGATGGGTGCGCGCCATTATTGCATGCCGGCCGGGGTGCCAATGGCGCTCCATCGAAATTCCTTGGCCATGCATCTTCCCACAAGCTACCAACGCCCAATGCCCGGCCGACCTCTACCTAGTCCGACGACATGCATCCTCCTTTTACTCCATCAGGCTACATACCTGACGGCTGCTCTCGCCCGAAAGCTCGAAGCTTTGGTCTGTTTTGGCTAGGTTACAAAGAAAACTTTTCTTGCGGGAAAGATGAAAAACGATGAGACATAGAAAGAAAACGAGCTTTTCTTTTCTTCGATCATTTCCGCTCCTTGTTCCCCTTTCTATCTCCTTTCCTATGTCTCTTCTGCGAATCGACGAGAACCTTTTGCTCAGCTACTTTTATTCGCCGGCTTTGTCAGTTAATTACGTTTCAGCTTTAATGTTTGCTAGACAAAATAAACTAGTTTTTCAATAACATGCAAGATTGCATGTCATGTCATTAAGATAGACAAAGTAGACTCGTATAGATCAAAGAAATTAGCAAGTACCATCGCGGGATAAGCCCAGCCGCTAATCAAACCAAACCCCGCTTTACGCAAAAGCCAGAAGATGAGAGGAAACCCCTTTAATTCTTTCGAATGATCACAACTTCCCTCACTCGAGACATCCTCCAAATCTGTCTGCCCAGGTAGGTTTAATTACTCGCAAAGGTGGTGATCGAGACAGAGTATGCGGGGAATAAAGTTGCCCACCGGTACGTCGATTACGCGGTTGCTTTGTGTTGAGGGGATATATAGATAATATTTTGAATCCGCCCCGTATCATGACTTGTGAATTTTTATTTTATTTTGCGACGGAAGGTCGTCCACGCTCATATTCGTTAGGCCGATTAAGCATTCATTACCTTGATCGGTTCGAAATTCCTCTACGTGGCCAAAGGTTGTACTAATCTAAATGTGCATAACTTTGCTCGACTTGTTAATTGTCCTGTGCTTACACAAGTCACACACAGGATCTGCTTGGTCTTTCGCACGATCTCGGCTACTTATTTATCCGGCCGCACACCATATCGCTTTAGTGTTGGGCAGTGAAAATTGAATTGATCATGACCTCCAGTGAATTGTTTCTGGCTTGTGGCACACTACCACTAGCTAGCTGCCACACTATGGTAATGTTGCTCCCTGTGCTGCTACTAGGCTGGTGTACCGATGACTAGTGATGCCCCCGAAAGAGTTAGGCGCATGCATGCAACATTGCATTTGGGTTAAGCAAGTGTGTTCTAAATCCCAGTGATTCAGATCTGACGGTTCCGAATCCCAGCGATTCTCACGTTAAGTTAAAAAAACTATGTTTCGTTGGTAGTTCAAGGTGCCTTAACTTGTCAAACGTTTGTATGGAAACGCTGTGAGTTTTCAAAAACACTATGGCCGTAGGTCGTACTAATAGTAGTTTTGCGGAAAGGTTTAACACTAACATGGTTACACAATGCCAGTTCCCATATATAGAGATATGAGGGCTCTAGAACTTTTAAAAAATGCTACCATAGCTCGCTCAACATTAAAGGGAAGTAATCGGCGATCTCGCGGGGACATGGATGACAACCACGTGTTGAATGCATTCATCCGCGTCTCCGCGTTTAACATCCTTGGCAAACTGATTTTAGTGTGGTCAGCGGTGGTCGTGCTCTACGGGTTCACAACTCACTAGTAAACTAGGCCATGATTTTTGGATTGACACCATCGTTGTCTTCATGAAAGCTTTCATGTGCACATTCAATTTTCATGAACGCCTTGCCTTGCAGACTGGGCTGAGACCTAGGCGGGTATGGTTCAATGAAAATCTTGGTCCAGGACGAATATCATTTATACTAAACTTTATATTTCTCTAGATTAATTTAACTTTTAGCATATATAGCGTTATAAGTATAATTTTATGTTTGTTTGTGCGGTTTCATCACATAACTACAAATATTAGGTGGTGCTTTTTTTTGTAAGGAATGTTTTTTAACAAAAGGTTGTCATAGAACCCTTTTTCCTACAATTCATAATATGTATGATTTATAGTTATGTATGGTAAAGATCTGTAAAAAGTATGATCTAACAAAATTTTCAATAGTAGTTTCTAGATTAATATTATGTATGTGTATTTGAATAAACCTGAAAATTATATACTAATCCAATTGCACTACTTTTTAATGGTCTACTTTTCTATGAAAGTTAAAGTTGAAAAGTCGTGTTTGTGTTCTAGACTTGGTATTGAAAAAATATTAGTTATGATCATCACCAATAAAAATAAAATACTTTGTATTCTAATACATTTCTATATTTAGATTTTATTATTTGATGACGTGTTCTTATGCAACCTGCAATGTATAAATGACATCTTGCATTTTTCTTGTGGGCTATTATTTATATTTATACTATTTTTTAGAAACATCAGAAGTGAAAATTGCATGTTTTAAAAAATTTACAACAATTATTAAATATTTGTATGGGTGTAATGGATAATAGCATATTTATTATTATGCAATTTCCACGTTGATCCCTTGTCTTCTTGACAATGGAAATGCTCAGCCCTTTAAAATTTGATCTTAAAGAAACCAAACCCTAATTAGAGATGATACAAAAAGTTGTCCGTATGTGAGTAGCTCGTGATGGAGATCCTTACATTGTAGAAATAAACTATTTTGTAATCAACCACATAATGGTTGGTTTCTTCTTAATCGGCTTAACGAATAAATTTGCTCAGCTTGTTAAGTAATCTGTTTGTTTACAATTACTTTGCGTCATGGGTTTAGTTAAAGTCAAACTCTACAAATTTTGATCAAATATATAGTAAAAAATATAGACATTCACAATGTAAATTTAAAGAACTAGCAAGATGGCCCTCGCATTTGCGAGGGCATCGTCATAAATATGAAAGTGTGAAATAAATTTGTAATATTTTTTAAATAGTATGGTTCCATAGATTTTTCGAATATTATAATTTTTTGTTAAAAATAGAAAAATCTTTTAACACGCATATATTATGTTGTTGTGTTCTATACAATGTTAGGACTATTATTTTTAACACATGTACTTTGTTTTGAAATGTTGGCCTTCCTTCTTGCTGGCTGAATTTATCTAACTATTCGGATGAGATTTAAGCATCTCGCTTGATCCTTTTGGAGTTGAAATTGGTTTCGTAAGATATTTTCCCTTATTTTACCGAGTCTATATAATTTTCATTGTTTATCCATGCTATTATTTAAATATCTATAAATAAATGTATCATATATGCTCCATAAATATTTTAGTAGTATTTTTGCATTTATAAATAGATTACAATTTTTATTTGCCAAAAGTGATGTTTTGTAGAATTGGACCATATCTTGCTTATGCAAAACGATGTTGTCAGGTGCTTACATGTGTGTTTCATCTTCAATTTTGTAAATCATATAGAAAATAAATAAGGCGTTTTTGTTTGAGGCGGTATCACTACTCTATTTTTTTAACTCTCTCTTGCTACCACTACTCTTCAACCAAGTCGGTATGGATAGTCAAACCATGCCCTTCATTTTCAAGAACCATGCCCTTCATTTTTCATATCCGGTTGAAATGTTATGATGTAGGAAATGACAAATAAAACCTCTCAAGCATCTGGTTAGGTATCATACTTGCCCGGTTCGTGTTTTCTTTGTGACAACATCCCGGGTGTCGAGATGCAGTGTCGAGATGGTGTCGTATGGAATAACATAACGTTTCTTTTGTCCATCTTTGTTTTGGAGCTTGCGGTTCTATAATGGATCGTCGTTTCGTGTTTTCTCCTAGTAGTTTCTTATGTAACCATTTTGGCATGATGTGTTTCGAGGGTTTTGTTTTTGTGATGAAAGTATATCCGGGGATTCAAGAATTCCACACACTTATAACGGTGGTTAATGTACCATTTCAAAATAATGTAGTTAGACCAGCTTTGGCGGATTCAGTCTATTATTATTTCCTTATTGGACATGAATGATTCTTAAGATGATAGGAAATAATTCAGAAACAGTGATACTTTGATGCAACTAATTTAGTTTGATCAGATGTCTTTGTTGTTTGTATTTGGTCCATTTAATTTTATCCATTTAAATAATACAAATTATTTTTAAGAGCAATAAGAAAAATGAAAATTTGAGGTGGAAGATTTACAAAATATTCCCTATGTTCCGTATTAATTGATGTTAAAGAGTGTGTCTAAAGGTATTTTGGTGCTAGATACATCTGGCGGAGTAATAGTTTTTCAAAACTATTAATTGCAATACATTTTATTTTTCATATACACATTGAGTATGTGTACAAAAAACTGGATAAAGATGTGTACATAGAGATCAATTTAAACATTATATTCTATGATGCATTGGCACATTATATAGTGTAGATTTCTAGCTTGCGGACATGTATATCTTTCATTTCTATGGTACATATATCTAGTTTACGAAACAATTATGATACGTACATAAAGCCTACCATATGCTAGCGTCTTTCCTATGACCTGTGCTAGGAGCCCAAGAAACAAAGAATATGCACGACAACGTTAGGCTGGGATCGCTCATCCGTGCTCACGTATACATCCATCCGTCCTTCCATATAAAAGTTAGTTCAATCTTGACACGCACCGTTTAAGAAAATTCTTCTAATAAACCACCCAAATGTTATTAGTGTGAGTGTTTGTTGAGTCGTACTGAGGCTCTACTGACAGTCGTACAACTTCTTGATCTGTAGTAAAATCATATGGCTTAATTAAATTAGATTCATACCATAATTATTTAGAGTAGATCTAACCATCCATATAATTAAAGGGTGCTTAGATTAGACTTTTCCGTGATGAACAAAAAATAGGCCCACACAGCTACTTTCTGTAAAATCTTAACCATAAATCTTTTTTTTTAAATCAACTTCTTTTTTTGGAGGGAATCAATTCGTGAGGACTCTTTTTTTTAGGAATGGTGAGAACTCTTACCCACGTGCGTGGCTGGTTAAAAAGTCAGGGGTACCGTGACATATAGTTTTCTACACGTTTACTTTTATACGTAACACCTCTTAAACTCTGTATCACGATTAAATCTTAACGGTTAATTTCAGATCTAACTGTTTAGATAATTCTGATGATGTGACTTAACGTGGTGGCTCGAAAAACTAACTCATTTTGCTTTTAGTATATAATAGATCTTCATAAAATATATTTCATATTTTACATATAAAGATACTGATTTTGAAAAGTTTGACATGAAAAATTGAATGTGAAGTAAATAAAAACAGAGAGAGATTTCCTGCTTACACAAGTCGCACACAGGGATCTGTTTGGTCTAGCTCGTTCTCTGCTCTTGCTAGCAAGTCGCCCAGCCGCATCATATCAACTTAGTTAGTGTTGGGCGGTGAATATTTAGAAATTGTACGGCCACGCGTGACCTGATGTATGTGCCCTCCTGTGATTTTTATCTGGTTTCTGGAGCACTACCATTGTGATGTTGCTCCCTGTGCTGCTAGGAAGAGCTAGGCGCAAGCATGAAACATTGGCTGCAACAAGGCAGGATGATGGATGGATGGATGCTCGCCGGCCGCGCACAGGTTACCGGGAATAAAGAGAAGGGGGGCAAGAACTGACTCTGACTTCCACGACGATGCCGAGACAGATCGAGAGAGACATCTTTATGAAATTAATGGAGATGCACGCTCGCTAGCTAGGACGGCCTTGCGTCCTCCGGCTATCATGGCGCCCCCCGACCGCAAACGAACTAATAGTGGGCTACGCCGGCGACTCTGCCGCGCAGCCACGAAGGTAGTAGAGTAGGTGTTCCTCCGTCAAGTCAGGTGAGTGTAGCTCAGAAAAAAGGAAGCAATGGAGCCAGGCGCATGTGATGCACCACCCAGCCAAGAACTGCGATTCTTTGAGTGTCCGACATTTCTCCGCCACATCAGTTGTTGCGTCCCCCGAAACAACGTATAATTTTAAAAAAACATTTTTAGATAACTTTATTGCAAAGTTTAATAATAATTCAAATATAAAAAATAAATAAGTTATAATAATAATTTCAATTTTAATTTTGATGTTTCAAAAGAAAACACATGTAAATTAAACTGGTTCTTGTTAAACTACTTTTTTTTTGCTTCGATCGTTTATAAGTGCGCCACAAGATCATTTTTGCTATTGATCTTGTGTTTTTTCATCACAAATTTACCGGTACATATATGGAAAGAAATTCCTAAAACTCGGTCGGCACGCCGTGCGGCTAGGCCATAAGACGCTGATAATCAGGCTAACTGCCACTCCATATTAGACGTAATTAAGAACATCTCCATTGGTTTCCAGTATAGCTTACGGCAAGCTGCGTCACAAGTGTAATCAAAACATCCACCCGCCGTTTGTAATAGACACTCCTAATAATATTAAAACCATTTTTTTCAAATAAAAATTCAATCTAAATTTTTAGATCATATATTAAATAGTATTGACCACATAAATTATTCATGAAAATAAATAAAATAAGTCATATAACCAAATTAAAAAATGCACACTCAATTAGAAGCGCATGATGATTGTCGTTTGAGTGTCCACACATACACAACTAGATCATCACAATTGCTCATGAGTTTTCTTGTCTCGGGTTAGAGCGTTCATTATGAGGAAAATGTCAAAATGTCCACGCAAATCATGATCAACCTGGACAATAGGATCCCGATGATAGTATTAACGCTCATCGTGCAGTGCAGAATCAATATTTCCACTCTCGGTGATCATGTGATCATGTCGTACTTGATCACGCAAGTCATCATCACCTCCCACATCTGCTCTTTCGATCGATCACGTTAAAATAACGGTACCTGACAATAACCCTTCACAAATTTCATGAAGAAATCTCTTATCGTCGTAAACCCTCGTCGAGATTCCTTCTCCCCGTAAGTGGGATCATCGGCAAAATAGTCTTGCCACATCTTCCTATGACCCCCATCCATTTGTGATATTTGTTCTTCCTCCTCCCCGCCTTCGAACCTCCAATTCGAGTAGTAGCATTGATTTTGCCTTGCAAACTCACAAACGCAAGTGACAAGTGATGATCGCCAAGTGCTCATTGGTACGTCCAAAACGTATGTACTTTTCCGAACACTTTTGCTATTGTTTTACCTCTAATTTTGTGTGTTTTGAATGCAACTAATGCGGACTAAAGCTGTTTTCAGCAGAATTACGCTGATGTCTCCTTTTTGTGCAGAAATATTAACTTCGGAGAAAAATCCCAAAATATATCCAGTATTTATTTTCCATCCGAGGGGAACTCAGAACCACGAAGACCAAACGGAGAAGAGGCTCGAGGGGCCCACACCACTCCGTGGCGCGGCCAGGTGGGACCCGTGCAAGCAGGTGGTATGGCCGCCTCAGCCATCACTTCGTGACCCCCTCGCGGCTATAAGACCCTTCCGACCTAAAAACCCACGGGGGTATCCATCTTTCCAGAGAACACCACCGTACGCCGCCGCCATCGCGAACCCTAGTTCGGGGACCAGAAGTCTCTGTTCCGGCACCCTGCCGGACGGGGAATCGAAGGGGATCATCGCCATCGTCATCTCCACCGTCTCTCCATCAACCATCCTTGTTTTCCCCATCCATGAGTGAGTAATTCACCGTTGTAGACTTGAGGGGATGGTAGGGATTGGATGAGATCACTCATGTAATAGCTGTAAGATTGTTAGGGCATAGTGCATAGTATCCATTATCGGCGTTTTACGTCATTGTTGCAACTTGTTATGCTTAATGCTTGACACTAGGTCCTGAGTGCCATGATTTCAGATCTGAACTTGTTATTGTATCATGATAATAATCATTGTTTTGGATCATATCTAGGAGTTGTATACACATGTTATTGTCCGAAACCGGTGACAGCAATTAGGATAACCGGAGGGAATGGCTATGATGTGAGAATCACATGTATTCACGGAGTGTTAATGCTTTGCTCCGGTACTTTATTAAAATGAGTAACTTAATTGCCAGTAGATTCCCTAGAGGCCCCGCTACAAACGGGTTGGCAGGACAAAAGATGATGTGCAAGTTTCTCATAGCGAGCACGCACAACTAAATTGGAATACATGCTTATGATTAGTTAATACTTGGATGCTTTATATTATTTATCTGCAAATGCCTATGCTACGTTATTATATGAATTATCTCGTCCATGCAACGCCCATACATCCGTCCCTATGCTTACAGTATTTTAATCCTGATGTCTACTTCAATCTCAATCGTTGTTTCAGTTCTCCTGCTACTGTTATTTCACTACTGTCTCTGCTATAAAATTGTTGCTACTGATAATTTGTCTCGAGCAAGTCTATTCACAGGTAGATCTGATCTGACAAATCATCTGTTAAAACTTATAAATATTCTTTGGCTCCCCTTATGTCGAATCAATAAATTTGGGTTTTACTTCCCTCGAAGACTGTTACGATCCCCTATACTTGTGGGTCATCACTCATATTTCGGCGTTTGCAGGGGCATGGGGTCAATATAATGGCCATCTCCAGCTCGTCATCGGTATCTCTCTATCTATTCAATTAGCTAGATTAAGAAAAACCAAAGTAAACTGCAACAAAATGAGCTTCCCAATACGAGGAACACCTTACGGGCAGAGTTGTCCTGGGAGGCACCGGTGGCTTAGAGGCGAATAAACATTGCGACTAGAATAAAGAGAGACGACGGCGGGAGCGGGGGGGGGGGGGGGGGGGCTTAAGGGATCGCAGGCAGAAAACAATAATTTTTCTAACAACGGTAATCTTAAACTAGTCAGGATCTATACTATGCAGATATAGTAATATGGAGGAGATCGGTATGCATACCCTTGTAGACCAAAAAGCGGGGATTATGCTCCCGCACAAGCGTTGACGATGAAGACGACGTAGCCGACCTCAAGGTCGTGTAGAGGACGTAGACCTCCCAGCACCACTAGCGTGGCACCTCGTAGAGCGTCACACATGTACGGTGAAGCCGACGACCTCCAAAGCTCCAGTCCAGGAAGAGCAGCGGAACACCGGGACCGGAAGACCAGCTGCACGGCGATGTGCGCATGGTGGAGAGAACTTTCTCCTCCGCGCAACTCTAACAAGGGAATCACGTTATAAAGAATATATCAGAGAAAGAATTAGATGAATTAAAAGGCCAGAGCTGCACCTCTATATAAAGGGGCAAGAGGGCTGCCAACCTCGCCAGCTGGCGGGTGTGGGACTAAACTCCACACCCCCATGCGGCTATGGCTGGTGCGCCGGCCCCAGGTGGGCCCCTCGTGGCCCACCTAGGCCGGCCAAACCTCCCCTCTCCCTTTTGGGGGGACTTCCCCCCTCATGGGCCTTCTTTCCACCGGAAGGCCAATTTAAGGTATTCTGCCTTTAAAAATTCGAAATTAATTAAATAAAAATATCTTTAACTAAGAATTACATTAATTAATATTAAACATATATTATATAATTTATTCCGGCACAGAAAACTATTTCGTCGCTGCCCGATCTCCATCAGAACCTTCCCGGGACGTTCCTGGTGCTCTCTTTCTTAATTTCTCTTCCGGTAAATATTCCGGTAAATATGTCGACTCCCCTTATGTGTGTTACCCTAGCAGTTCGATATAATAACAAACATGATCGAGACACCTCTCCGATCAATGACTAACTCGTGGGTCCGGACCCCAGAATTAATCCCTGTGATATAACGAATAACTTTGTCGTTCGAACTTGGACGTCTGAGTTTTAAACCTTTTGCCATGTCGATACTTAGTGTGTCCGAGACTCGTTCATAGATATCTTCATACCTAGCTTGATCTCGTTACTGACAACACTATCTTCTACTCGTCTGCGATATTATGTCCTTGTGACCTAGTCACATGCTTGCAAGCTCATTTGACACAATCTCACCGAGTGGGCCCTAGAATATCTATCCTGCTATGCGGACTGGCAAATCTCGTTTTTGATCCCTCGTCTCAACATACTCCCTTCCGATAAACGAGAGAAACACCTTTATTGTCACACTATTAAGATATGACGTTTTATTCAATCAAAATATCTATCAGAAATAGCAATAAGAGTTGATCTCACGGTCAAAAGCGTAATGACTATGTCCTACAAATATTGGGTATGTCCATCAGGTCATTCTTCCAATGACATGACTCCATTGTCAATTGACATAAATGTCACATGATCGGGAAACCTCGATCATCAATTCCAATGAACTAGTTAGATATATCCTACTAGGGACCTGGTTGTTTATCTACCACACGTGTATTAATGTTTCCTCTTAATACAATTATAGCATTGTATAAAACATATAATGAATAATTAAGATATGATGAATAAACTATGTTTATTAAGTGCCTCTAGGGCATATCTCTTTCGGTAGCGGCACCGGCGATTGAGTAGTGGCGGTGGAAGAGTTCATGTTGAAAGGGACAATGGCGAGAAAAAGAAAAGGTTGGGGTATGTGATGTCCGACCGTCGATATCCGACCAAAGGCATGCGTTGCCATTGTTGTCGACGTGCCCGCTTGCCTTGCTGGCAACGAGGCCTGAAACTGTGGTGCCGGACATTGTATTAGTCCCATCCGACGAGTTTTGAGCTATTAGAAGCACCAATAAGACCGATTTCATGTGGGCGCGTCCAATAAACTGTTGTGATATTTACTGCCCATGGAGATGTTCTGAGTATTGGTGCATTGTTATGGTTCTATCCAAGTATCGGTACATTGATATGGTTCGATATAAGCTGCCATTTATTGTTTAGTTTTTTCATGTCATATATCGTTGTCGAGTATTACTTTTTTCTTTTAATTTATCTCTAGGAAATGCCTCTCGCTGTCCGAGACATTGCAAGGATATGCATGATGTGTCTATCTGATGGAGCAAGGAGGAGAACGAGCGAAGTGGCAAAAAGACAAGAGCTACTGTATTTGTTTTGCCCTATAGCTGGGAAAACATAGGTTGGCCAAACGTGATGGTCGCCCTGGAAGTCAAGCATGGTCTAAAACTGGTCAATAATATTTCCACAAAATATTGTCTAAAATAATATAGTTTCTAAAATCGTCAATACTTTTTGCTTAAACGCAAGAAAACATGTTTCTTAAGACGCTTTCAGACGTATTTGTTTTCACACGGGCAAAAACTCAAAAACAGACCCGACAGCCAAAAACCTAAGTGCTTTCAGTACGTCATATATACATGCTTGTGGAACGATCAATCACGATCATCCAATAGCTACGGCCCGCAAATCAAGAACAACAAACCACCCTCCAGAAGCTTACTGCCTTCCTGGCCATCTTTAACCCGGCCCAAAAAATATAGGGCCTGGACTCGATGGGCCTTACCATCGGGCCGGGCCTAGGCCTGACTTTTGGTCCAGACAGTCGGGACAGGCCGGGCTCGGACCTTACAAAAACAGTAAAACAGAAGGGTCAGGCCAACCTGTCGGACTTTTTCGGGTTTTGTCAGGCTCAGGCCGGGCTAGGCCTTATTTCTGCAGCCCGACAGTCGGGTCGGGCCCGGGCCTGGCATTATGACTTCGGGCTTTTTTGGGCCCAGCCCAAAGCCCGGCCTAATGTCACACTTCACCTGCTTAATAATTATAGTGTAGGGTGACAAAAGACACGGGGCGTCCGAAAGCAATCGTATTTATGTTTGTCAGGAGTAGTATACCCAAGCGTGCAGATGCTTGTATGAAAGAGTAGAGAGTGGAGCAACGCAAGACCAAACCTATGGAAGAATTATGTTAAAAACCTTTGGAAGAAAGAACATCTGAAACTGAGCGAGTATAGTAAGCTTCAGTCAGCAGATTATAAGGATTTAAATAATATTTTTGTGCTTACATAAAAAAGAGAAGAAGAGAAAGAAGTAAAGCGGGCTCTCATGCAAGAGCCAGCTGCAGCACATGCTCATAGGCATTACGTGAGAGTGTAAGGTAGGCCATATATTGATAAATTAGAATATTCATATAACCAATTATTATACATGGTGGCTATAAGCAAACTACAAGTCATGATGCGACAATGTCTTATAGTCAACAACCGGCTATACTATTAACCATACTCTAAACTGCTAACTTTCGGAGGAACTTTCAACCATTGGCGTGGTACTAAGTTGGTTTTGAGCCCATGGTTAGTTACTCGAAGATTTACGAAATTATTCGGAAGTCAACCAAAAGTTCAATAATTGTTGTCTTGGTTGTAGTTCAAATTTGAATGAAAACAACGACGAGATTTATGAAACGAGAAGCAGGCATTCTCGTGTCATCATTTACTTAATTTATGATCGTCCCCATTGCAAACTCTTGGACGAGTAATGGTAGATCAATGCCATGTACTGTTGTGGACAGTAGATTCAACCTTGTGAAGTGGTGGAATTTCTTGAGGCTAAGGCTTCCCCTTTTCTATAATTTTTTTTGCTATTTCAGAGAGAATTAGATCAATATGTAAAGCTTGACTATTCTGCCACTATTTATAGCATGAGAGGGAACATTTCGATCGATACTGTAACACACTCACTCCTCCTTCAGAGTCCTTCTCTGCATGCCTCGGAAATAAGCGGATGTATGACCTATGATATACATAAGCGGTGTCTTTACTTTTTGGCCACGCACCACCAAATAATCTGAACGGTCTTTCTCACACTAGTAGAAAACAGGGCTTTGGTTCACCCTTTTAGCCCGGATTTTCAAATGAACCGAGACTAAAGGGGTGCGAGACACCCGATGCAATTTGGGAGGAACCTTTAGTCCCGGTTCGTGTTAGGAACCGGGACTAAAGGTCCACCGCATACGCCTTTCATAGGAGGGGTCCAGCGCCAGAACCCTTTAGAACGCGAACCGGGACTAAAGGCTTTGTCCTTTATCAGCTGACCTCCTTCCTCCCGAGCTTGAGCTCACCATTTTCTCAGCTCAACCCAAGCTCACCATTTTCAACTCCATTTCATCTCCATTTCCTAAAAAACAATCACCATTTGGCAGGACTGAAGGCACCCCACGGTTAGCCGCTTCATCCTCTTTCGGGCATTGCTTATTTTGCTCATTTTGCTCATTTCAAATTTTTTGTGCAAGCAAGGTGTTTGATAAAATGCCTAAGCTAGGATTTCATTTGTTTCATATGTGCAATTTGTGCTCAAACTAAATAATGATTTATGTGTCCCGTCACCGGCACCACCTCGGTGAGCCTCTATCTTTTATTTTATTTGATTTTTAAAAACATAGATTTATGGTTTAGATGCATAGTTATTACTTGTATAATTTTCTAACTTGTATTATATGTATAGTGTCATGGTTCTGATATCCGTCCCCGTCGGTCCTCATCTGGTCTATGATTTGGATGTGGTATATTTTCAAAAATATTTATTTCATTTCGTGTTTCTGGCAATTATGGCGACCAACTTGACATAGATTTATTTTTATCTAGGAGGTAGTTGAACCGTAAATTGAACCTGACCCTATTGTCGAGTTTTTGGATAAAGAAAACAATGATTTGAAAGCAAAACTGAAAAGAAGTGAAGATCTTTATCTTCAATGCTTAGAAGATAAGATGAAATTAGAGCTCAAACTTGCCGACGTGGTCGATGGTAACGAGATCAAGATGGATGCAATGCGTTTGAAGATAAAAAGGATTAGAAAATATGCCATTAATAGGGAGGCTTGGTATCATTATGATGTGGGTTCAGTATTTACCTTAGTTGCGATTTTGATCACATTTGTTGTTGGATTTAAATTATTTAGATAACTTTTATATTTGTTTCAGTTAATGTATGTTTTATGAGAACTATTTCCAGTTGTCACTACTCTACTCTTATTTTAATGGATGACCTTGTATTAATTAATTTGCGCTTACATATTATTCATGAAAGTAGTGTAATAATGGGGTTCGATATACTTTTATGTAATACAGATGAACCGACAATGGATATACGGTGACCGACGTTGTCCTGAGTTCATTGATGGCATGCATAATTTTCTCCATGTGGCTGAGGCAAACAAGCCGAAGAATGGTTTTATTCGTTGTCCATGTAGTGCCTGCAAAAATATGAGTGATCACTCTACCTCAAAAGTCATTCACTCCCACCTATTGCATAATGGTTTTATGCCTGGTTATTATTGTTGGGCCAACCACGGAGAAACAGGGGTTATCATGGAAGAAAATGAAGAAGAGGAGGATAATGACAAGTATCCTTGGTTCAATAATACTACAATGGGAGAAGACGAAACTGAAGAAGATCCCATTATTGATAAGCCCGACGATGACGATGATCTTCGTCGGGCCATTCGTGATGCACAAATGGACAGTGGAAGTGAAAACGAAAGGTTGAAGTTGGAGCGTATGTTAGCTGATCACGCCAAATTGTTGTACCCAACTTGTCAAAATGACCAGGAAAAGCTGGGTACCACACTTGAATTGCTGCAATGGAAGGCAGAGAATGGTACTTCTGACAAGGGATTTGAAAATTTGTTGAAAATAGTTAAGAAGATGCTTCCAAAGGATAACGAATTGCCCTCTAGTACGTACGAAGCAAAGAAGGTGGTATGCCCTCTAGGATTAGAGGTGCATAAGATACACGCATGCATTAATGACTACATCCTCTACCGCGGTGAGCACGAAAAATTGAATGCATGTCCTGTATGCGGTGCTTTGCGGTATAAGATCGGGCGAAATGACCCTGGGATGTTGAGGGCGAGCCGCACCCCAGGAAGAGTATTCCCGCAAAGGTGATGTGGCATGCTCCTATAATACCACGGTTGAAACGTTTGTTCAGCAACAGAGAGCATGCCAAGTTGTTGCGATGACACAAAGAAGATCGTAAAAAAGACTTGATGTTCAGACACCCCGCGGATGGGTCCTAGTGGAGAAAAATTGACAGAGAGTTCCCGACATTTTCAGATGACGCAAGGAACTTACGATTTGGTCTAAGTACATATGGATTTAATCCTTTTGGAGTGCAGAGCTCTAGTCACAGCCAACCTTCCTCCTTGGTTGTGCATGAAGCGGAAGTACATTATGATGCTAGTGCTCATTCAAGTCCCGAAGCAACCTGGCAACGACATTGATGTGTACCTCTGGCCATTAGTTGAAGAACTTTTGCAGTTGTGGCGTGAAGAAAGTGTACGTGTGTGGGATGAGCACAAACTGGAGGAATTTGATCTACGAGCTTTACTTTTTGTAACCATCAATGATTGTCCTGCTCTTGGCAATATTTCAGGACAGTCAAACAAGGGATAAAATGCATGCACGCACTGTTTAGCTGAGACTGATAATATACATTTAGGTAACAAGAATGTGTACCTGGGTCATCGTCGGTTTCTTGTAGCCAAGCATCCGTTAAGAAAGAAAGGCAAGCATTACAAATGTGAGGCAGATCATCGGCCGATGCCTTCTAGTTCTGTTATACATGATATGGTCAAGGATTTAAATGAAATCTTTGGAAAGGGTCCTGGCGGACTCACTGTTCCGAATGACGCAAACAACCACGTACCCATGTGGAAGAAGAAATCTATATTTTGGGAGCTGCCCTATTGGATAATGCTAGAGATTCACTCTGCAATCAACGTGATGCACGTGCCAAAGAACATTTGCTGCAACCTGCTAAACTTCTTGGGCGTGTATGGGAAGTCAAAAAATGGAAAGTCAAAAAAAGGTACACCGAAAGGAAGGCATGCCCATCAATGTATGAGCGAAGAGATGCATCGATACGATACTCATTCAAAGAATTAGCCAGGTCCTGCAAGCTACGCTCTTACTAAAGAAGAGAAGAAAATATTTTTTGAGTGCCTTCACAGTATGAAGGTTCCATCTGGCTTCTCATCAAATATAAAGGGAATAATAAACATGGCAGAGCAAAAATTTCAGAACCTAAAGTCTCATGACTGTCATGTGATTATGACACAATTACTTCCGGTTGCATTGAGAGGGATTCTACCGGAAAATGTTCGAGAACCCATTGTGAAGCTATGTGCATTTCTCAATGCAATTTCTCAAAAGGTCATCAGTCCACTAACTCTAAAAAATTTAGAGAAGGATGTGGTCCAATGTCTTGTCAGCTTCAGTTGGTGTTCCCACCAACCTTCTTCAATATTATGACGCACCTTGTAGTCCACCTAGTCGAAGAGATTTCTAGTCTCGGTCCTGTATTTCTACACAACATGTTCCCCTTTGAGAGGTTCATGGGAGTCTTAAAAAAATATGTGCATAACCGGGCTAGGCCAGAACGAAGCATCGTCAAGGGTTATGGAACAGAGGAGGTCATTGAGTTTTGTGTAGATTTTATTCCTGATCTGAAGCCGATCGGTGTTCCTGAATCATGTCATGAGGGGAGACTGCATGGAAAAGGCACCTTAGGAAAGAAAGCAACAATATGTCAAGACGTGGATTCTTTCGCTCAAGCACACGACACCGTTCTACATAATTCCAGTTTGGTGGGTCCGTATGTCGAGGAACACAAGAATGTTTTACGCTCCAATACCCGGAGAAATCTGAAGATTATATTGATGGAGAACACATGAAGACTTTCAGCAGTTGGTTAAAAAGACGTCTCATTAATGACACCAATGTTGAAGAACAACTATATTTGTTGGCCACATCACCAGCTTCAACTATATTGACTTTTCAAGGGTACGAGATAAATGGAAATATATTTTACACAGCCAACCAAGATAAAAAGAGCACCAACCAAAACAGTGGAGTCCGCTATTTTGCAACAAACTGCAACGGGACAAAGGACACATATTATGGTTACATAGAGGAGATATGGGAACTAGACTATGGACCTACTTTTAAGATCCCTTTGTTCAAGTGCAAATGGTTCAACCTACGAGGCGGGGTAGAGGTAGACCCACGATACATAATGACTACAGTGGATCTCAAGAATCTTTCGTACGAGAACAAACCATTCATCCAAGCCAGTGAAGTGGCTAAGGTTTTCTATGTGAAGAACATGTCTACCCTACCGACAAAAAGAAAAGATAAGCAAGCGAGTACATCACACGATGAGCCAAAGCGCCACATAGTTCTTTCAAGGAAAAGAGTCATTGTGGGAGTGGAGGACAAGACAGACATGTCAGAAGATTACGATAAGTTTCATGACATTCCGCCCTTCAAAGTGAACACTGGTCCAAGTATCAAGTTAAATGAAGAAGATTGTCCATGGTTACAGTGTAATCAGAAGAACAAGTAAACACTAGATAGGGATATTATTGTTGATGTGTAATATCTGAATGCTTTGTATCAGAAGAACAAGTGAACTGAAGTATTTTGTAGATGCATGGAACAAACAGACGATTTCACCTACATACAGTCCAACGGTGGCTCGTGAGTGCCTACATATCAAATGCACCGTTGGGCGTATGCAGGGAATCTGAATGCTTTGTATTCTGTCGATGAAGTAGAATGAGGAGACAATGACTGCCGAACATGTTCAAGAGGGGGCTATATATAGGGTCATCTGACTCACGAAGGGGTCATGGTAGTGCCCATCCAATAGCTCAGAATCCCTCAAAAGAAACACATCTTCATCCAACGGCTCACAATTGCTTTAAAGAAACACACAATCCATGTGCTTCTTTAGTCCCGGTTGGTGTTACCAACCGAGACTACAAATATAGGGTCATGTGACTAACAAAGTGGTCATGATAGTGCTGATCCAACAGCTCTGAAGCCCTCAAAAGAAACACATCTTGATCCAACGGCTCACAAGTGCTATAAAGAAACACACGATCCATGTGCTTCTTTAGTCCCGGTTGGTGTTACCAACCGAGACTATAAATATGAGATCTTTATCACAAACTAAGTCATCGAAATGACCATAACTTGGTCATTCGGCTTGAAACTTCTAAATGTTCATACATGATAGACCTTTTTGTAAAGACTTTTTGTGCAAATGTTGGAAAAAAATCAAGTTTATCATGTTTCATAACAACTAATACACATATAAGGATCCCATGCCAAAGGATTTGATTTTTTGAGGTGTTTATCACTTTATTATATTTTTTCTTAAAAACGATCAAAATGGTCGCTATGACTAATCATCGGAAGAGGTGATATTTTCTAGAACTATCAATGTTTCTGTGTTAAAACCACTAGTTGTGTACCTTAAAATGATTTTTCCAAAAGTTTCAGACCAAACTATCAAACAGTTGAAGTTCAAATTTGAATTACTTTCGATAAATCAACATAAACTCAATTAACTAGGGGAAATTAGTTACATTTCAAAACAAAAACTCATACTTGAGGATAATCCATCATATGTGCACCACTATTAGTGAAAATTAGTTGGGTGCCATTTGGAGTCATATTTTTTGTACTTCCTTCACAAAAAACCTCATTTTTCCACTTAAAAAAAGAAAAATGATATTTATAAAAATAATTTGACAAATCCCTTTGGAAATATTTTTTAATATACCAATATGCACCTATTATGGAGTATGAGATCTTTATCACAAACTATGTCGTCGAAATGACCATAACTTGGTCATTCGACTTGAAACTTCTAGATGTTCATACATGATAGACTTGTTTGTGAAGACTTTTTTTGCAAATGTTGGCAAAAATAAAGTTTATCATTTTTCATAGCAACTAGTACACATATAAGGAGCCCATGCCAAAGGATTTGATTTTTTGAGGTGTTTATCACTTTATTATATTTTTTCTTAAAAACGATCAAAACGGTCGCTATGACTAATCATCGGAAGAGGTGATATTTTCTAGAACTATCAATATTTCTGTGATATAACCACTAGTTGTGTACCTTAAAATGATTTTTTTCAAAAGTTTCATACCAAACTATCAAACAGTTGTAGTTCAAATTCGAATTACTTTCCATAAATCAATATAAACTCAATTAACTAGGGGAAATTAGTTAGAATTCAAAAAAACTCATACTTGGGGATCATCCATCATATGTGCATCAATCTTAGTGAAAATTAGTTGAGTGCCATTTGGAATCATATTTTCTGTACTTCCTTCACAAAAAACCTCATTTTTTCCACTTAAAAAAGGAAAATTATATTTACGAAAATAATTTGAAGAATCCCTTTGGCAACATTGTTTAATATACCAATATGCACCTATGTGTGGAGTATGAGATCTTTATCACAAACTATGTCGTCTAAATGACCATAACTTGGTCATTCGGCTTGAAACTTCTATATGTTCATACGTGATAGACCTTTTTGTGAAGACGTTTTTTGCAAATATTGGAAAAAATCAAGTTTATCATTTTTCATAACAACTAGTACACATATAAGGAGCCCATGTCAAAGGATTTGATTTTTCGAGGTGTTTATCACTTTATTACATTTTTTCTTAAAAACGATCAAAACGGTCGCTATGACTAATCATCGGAAGAGGTGATATTTTCTAGAACTATCAATATTTCTATGATATAAGCACTAGTTGTGTACCTTAAAATGATTTTTCCAAAAGTTTCATACCAAACTATCAAACAGTTGTAGTTCAAATTTGAATTACTTTCGATAAATCAACATAAACTCAATTAACTGGGGGAAATTAGTTAGAATGAAAAAAAACTCATACTTGGGGATCATCCATCATATGTGCGCCACTCTTAGTGAAAATTTGTTGGGTGCCATTTGGAATCATATTTTATGTACTTCATTCACAAAAAACCTTATTTTTCACTTAAAAAAGGAAAATGGTATTTATGATTTTTTTTGAAGAATCCCTTTGGCAAGATTGTTTAATATACCAATATGCACCTACTGTGGAGTGTGAGATCTTTATCACAAACTATGTCGTCGAAATGACCATAACTTGGTCATTTGGCTTGAAACTTCTAGATGTTCATACATGATAGACCTTTTTGTGAAGACTTGTTTTGCAAATGTTGGAAAAACTTAAGTTTATCAGTTTTCATAGCAACTATTACACATATAAGGATCCCATGCCAAAGGATTTGATTTTTCGAGGTGTTTATCACTTTATTACATTTTTTCTTAAAAACGATCAAAACGGTTGCTATGACTAATCATCGGAAGAGGTGATATTTTCTAGAACTATCAATGTTTCTGTGATATAACTACTAGTTGTAGACCTTAAAATGATTTTTCCAAAAGTTTCAAACCAAACTATCAAACAGTTGTAGTTCAAATTTGAATTACTTTCCATAAATCAACATAAACTCAATTAACTAGGGGAAATTAGTTAGAATTCAAAAAAAAAACTCATACTTGGGGATCATCCATCATATGTGCACCACTCTTAGTGAAAATTAGTTGGGTGCCATTTGGAATCATATTTTCTTTACTTCCTTCACAAAAAATCTTAAAAAATAGAAAATGATATTTATGATATAATTTAAAGAAATCACCTTGGCATCTTAAAATTAAAGAATATAAAACAAAACAGAAAAATAAACTAGAAACCAAAACAATTGAAAAAATAAGTAAACCAAAATAAGAAACAAAAAAGTAAACAATTCAAACAATTTAAAAGAAAACAAAAAAAATCAGTAAAAAAAACAAGAAAAAAGGCATTTGTCTCGGTTGGTAACACCAACCGAGACTAAAGGTCCACTGGGATTCGCGCGCAATTATTCACGGCCAAGTCAGACCTTTTGTCCCGGTTGGTGTTACCAACCGTGACTAAAAACCCTTTAGTCTCGGTTCGTAACACGAACATGGACTAAAGGTCAGTTTCGCGGCGTTATGTCAGGGCGCGGCCACATTCTTCCCCAAATCATCTCAAATCACGCGGCGAAGCCCTGCTCAACCGCGACGCTCAGCTTCCGCGCCACCGCCCTCTCCCCGCGCCTCGCGCTGCTCCGACGCCTGTCGTGCGCTCCTCTGCATCTCCTATTGTGTTGCCTCGCCGCCCGACACCGCCGTGCTCCTCCCGCGTCCCCGTGCTCCTCCCTCTGCATCTCCTACTGTGTCGCCTCGCCGCCGTCGCCCGCATTGACGCCCACGCCCGCGCTGCTCCGGCCCACGCTGCTCCGGCCGTTCGTCGCTATCCAGGGTAAGCTCCTCCTCTCCCTCCGATTTAGGTTTAGGGTTAGGGCTTGTTAATTTTTATTTCCTGATTGCTATTATGTTGTTGATGTTATTGGTCCGATTTCACAGTGTGTCAACTATAAATGCCTCAAGTAAAGAAATCCCGATTGCAAAGTTGTACATTGACTTGGTCCCTCTTGATTTAGAAAACACAGTTCTGATGTATGTTATTGTATTGTACATACCTGCCACCTACCATTTTATATTACATAAATGTTGGAAGAACTACTGGGCATATTTGCGTGACTATAGTATGGTAGAATCGAATAAAACCGTCTGTCATGAGAAGAATAAAACTCATTCAGTCTTACATTCTAAAAGTAATTTGGGCATGTTTAGAACATTTGGATTGGTCAGGTCTAACATTTTACTCGCAATTTCAGTTCTTTCATTATTAGATTGTTAAGTTGTATTGTAAAACTTAATCTTGTAGACATTTGTGTGTTTTGATTTATTTTTCTGCCGTGTTGTTACTTTCAGTTGATAAATTATCTTGCTAGACTATGAGTTAATTCAGTTGTTACTTTATGCCTTTTCATCCTCTTTGTTGTTACTTTCTGCCTTTTCAAGTGATGCTTATAGATAAATTATCTTGCTAGACTATGAGTTAATTTAGTTTATAAATTATCTTGCTCGAATTTGTTCATGAAAAGATTATCCTAGAATGCTTCAAGTGTTGAGGATTTCTTGTCCCTGTCATATTTGTAGATAAACATGTGCTCTTGATTAATAGTTAAGTACTTTGTTCTACTAGTATACTTAAGTATAATTGACAAATTAATTTGGTGGCTGTTTTTCATCGTAGGATCAGAGGAACACTTGCCAAGGTAATTAATCCAGAAGCTGAAACAAGTCAACAAAGAAGTGAATACTGCAGTACATGTAAAATGCTAGGACACCCGTCCAGCAATTGCTACACCAAACCTCCATCTATGGATGATTTCGACATTCATGACATCATAAAGCTATGACATGTTTTATGAGATGTTATTTCTTGTTACATAATTGTAGTTCTCTCAGTGTTCTGTTTTATGGATGCTATGACTTGAAATTGTAATATAGTATGTTGTGTTAGATATGCAAATTCATATGATTGTAAATATGTACGAAAAAGATGATTTTGTGTTAGATATGCAAAATTCTAAAATATGATCCATATATATTTTTGTGTTAGATATGCAATATGAGCACACACTGTTTTTCTTCGCTGCCACCTTGTTGTGCTATATGATCTATATTCGTTGCAATTATTGTACTTGTATATGTTTTTCAGATGAATAAATGTAAACTTGATTATAATGCCCGAGCTATGGATTGTAGGTACATTTGAGTTATGGAGCACTTGCGAGATGAGCAGATAGAAGAAGCACAATTTCAACGAGACGAGGAGATGGAAGACCAAATGGAATAACTTATATTTAACGATGCCCGAGCTGGAGGAGATGTAGATGATTATGATTTCGAACAATTTTTGAACGACTTTGGTGATGGAATGGAGTCACGAGATGTGGTGATAACAAACTCCGGCGGAGAGGTGTATATGTGTTTATAATAAATATGGCGATATGTTGTTGTTAACTACATGCATTAATTGATTTGTGTTGCATTTATTAACGACTCATTTTTCTTTCAGCCATCCGGATCGAGCAAATCTGCCAAAAAGCAGCAACCATGTGCTCCTCGAGGCAAGGCAAAAAAATGACGAGCGAGGATCCAAAGTTACCGATTGAGAAAATTGCTGATTCCGGCGAACCGCTCGAACCAAAACAGAACCGTAGCAAATTTATAAGTCAAGTTGGAGTTATTGTTAGGGACATGATCCCAATCAGCATACGCGAATGGAATAAGCCGGCGGCCGCATATGTGGAGGACCCATGTTATGTCCACCAAGTTCTTAAGGATTTGGTCTATAACACGTTGTTGTCACATTTCACCCTCCCACCAGATCTCTCTAAAGTGAAGAAGGACAACCTCAAGAAGTGGACTCTTATTAAGATGGCGGAACAATTCCGGAACTGGAAGAAAAAGTTATGGAATCAATATGAAGAAACAAAAGAAGAGTCAGATTTCAGTGGAGCACAAGGGAAGAAGTTAGAATCTGAATGGGCGGCGTTTAAGGTGTATAGGGAATCACCTATGGATGTGGCCCGATCAGAGATAAATAAGTTGAATGTTGGGCTGAAGGTACACCACCATACATTGGGGACAGGTGGCTACAAGAGCGACATTCCTAAGTGGTTAGCCTATGAAGAAAAACGGGTTCGATCGGGGGTCTGTCCAAAGACACTTGACTGGCCCGAGAGGTCAAAATTCTGGTTATTCGCGCATGGGGCAGGGTTGGACCCAGTAACCGGAGATATTGTTGGAAAAGGAAAATGGAAGGATCCCGTTGACATAATCAAAGAGAAGCTTGAAGATGCGATTAATGATGTTTGCAATGGTGTGTTCAAACCCGATAGAGAGGATGACGAGCTTACACGGGCCCTGGGGAATCCTGAACATGTTGGACGAGCTCGAGGCTATCCTGGCGGTGCTACGTTTAAGACTGCGTGGCCGGAATCCTCTCACACTTATAGAAGCCGTAGCAGAGGTAAGAAGAAGGAGGCCGACCGGATATCAGAATTGGAACGTGGCCTGAAGGAGACACGGGCGGAACTGAAAGCATTGAAGGAGCAAAGAACGGAACCTCAGAAGCGGGACCAATTAGATCATGAAGCAGATGCCGCCCCATCTCAGCGTAGAGGCAGCGTGGGTTCCACGCGTCAAGTCGATGGTCCCTACCCAGTGGATGACATCACAAATCCTACAGGTTGTGAGCTACATATAGCAATGAGTAACATAACTTTGAAGGTGGCGGTGGGGCAAGATTTAGTAATTCAACATGGAGAACTCTACCATTGTGGTGAAATTTCAGATGGCTACGCTCGTGTCGGGGTGGACGAAATTATGGCGGGATTTGAAACCTTGGAATTTGAGTTTCCTGGAGGTGACGAGGAGAAGACATTGGCAGACGTCAAGCATTGCTTCGCCCTGTGGCCCAAGAAATACATCGTCCTTTCAGAACAAGCAAGGTCCACTCCTCGTTCTAGGAGTCTAGCTCACCAGCAAAGTCCACTCTTCCTCGAGAGGGATCAAAGACGGAGTCCATCTCCACCTCATCAGCAAAGCCCACACCTCCCCGATAGGGACCCCAACCCGAGTCCATCTCCATCTCAACAGCAAAGGCAACCGCCCCTCAAGAGGGTCCCCAGCGCGAAGCCATCGCAGTTTGTGCCAGTCTGCCAGAATGTTAAGTCGTTCTCCAGTAGGCGCCAGTCTGGTTCTCCTGTTAGGAAGAAACCTAGAAAGCATAAAACACCGCCGCCTACTCCAAAGTTACCTTGGGAGAGAAGCGTCGAGGAAAACAATATTTCCTGCAAAGAACATACGGATGTCTGGCTTGCTGGCGTGAAACAGAAAGCGTTAGCGAAACAATTGCCTCCTCAGAAATTTACTGTCGGAATTCCTCAGGAGAAAATTGACCATTGCATCGATGCCCTATACAACCGCCCACCATCGCCGCCAACAGACTATGATCGCAACATTGGTAAGTCATATTCACAGTCGCTCTCCCGCTCAAGGTGCTTGATGACAGAGTTCTCAAAAACATCAATGTGCGGGAGCTGGTATATTCGGGAGATGCCCCTTCGCGGATGTTGTTCGTACTTATGTTCACGGGAGAATTTTGTCGACGGCGACTTACCCACAAGAATGCGTCAATTTCAATCCTGGTACAAGAATATCGTAAAGGAGACGAAAGTTAAGGAAGAGCATTATTTCCAAGAATACTCCATTGTCATTTACTTCGCCGAAATCTTTCAGTTATACAATCTTCGGGTCCACGACAAAGCTATCTTGAGTTCCTATTGTCTGTAAGTGATATCTATTCCTGTAATTTAATGTTTTAATTAGCTCTACTGAAGATGCTCGAATGCAAGAAGCAGAAAATCAACCACATTGGGTTCATTGACCCCTCTATAATGCATGAAGAAAACATAATTGATCCAAGAGTTAACAAGGATACACCGGGAAATTTGCTATTGTTTTTCAAGCGACAAGCTTACAAAAAATATATATTATGGCCTTACAACTTCAAGTGAGTGTTACTGCTTATTATATATTCTATTTTTTTCACCCGATGTTAAGTTTAACACATGAGTTATGCATGACTATTTATAAACGTGTGCAACTTCCACTACATTCTTATCGTTATTGACTTGCGGAAAGTAGAAATTGTTGTCCTTGACTCGTTAAGAAGATGCCCTAAACAATACAAGATCAGTTTTGATTTAGTGACAAGGTACTTTCATTTCTAATCGTCTCTTTCATTCATTTCCTAATATCAAAGAATTTATGACTCATTCATTCATTTTCTTGTCATGCAGCGTTTGGAAAATGTTCCTCGCGGAACATCCGAACAGTGGATGGCCAGAGAAGCTGCTATGGCGTACTAACCAAGTAAGTAGTACTATAACTAGACCCATGCACCATTATCATACTTTATTATTATTTGATTAAATTATATTCTTCTATAGAATTTCCTTAAACAGCCAATAGGGACTGATCTATGTGGATTCTACGTTTGTGAGTGCATGCACACTGTGGTCAACGAGAGTTTGAAGAGCAAAAGAAGTATTGAAGTACGTAAAGCTCTAGTCACAACATTATTTTTGTACCATCAATCGTGTTGAGTTTTATTCATTTCATATCTCATGTATTCATTGTGATATCAATTTTTTTACAGTTGGCAAGAAAGCACAACGAGTTACCAATAAAGACCCGCTTCAGGGCACTTGCAGAGGAGTTGACGGGATTTTACCTCGCCCATGTCATACCGGAGACCGGAGAGTACCACCATTTTGACTAGTGCGGACATGTAATAGTGATCTCCATGTAACAAAGTACTTCTAAGTATATGGAACCGGGAAACGTGATCTTCATGTACCACGTGTACTTAATTGTGTATGTGTTATCAACACATGATTTTCATGTAATTGTATATATGCATGATGCAACTTCATCTAGCTTGGTATAATAATTTTACGTGTTTTCGCGCATCGAAGCCGTAGCATCCGAAACCCCTACCCGACGCATCGACGTGGTACCATCCAAAACCCCCTACCATCACGCATAGACGTGGTACCATCCGAAACCCCTACCCAGGAAACCGGTCGAAAAAAAGCAAAACCCTGGAATGAAAAAAAAAACACTGAAATATAAAAAAACTAAACCCTAATCCCGGTTCGTAACACGCACCGGGACTAAAGGGTTCGCCGGTTCGCCCCCACGCGCCCTGCTGCGGCCACGTGTGAAGCGCTCATTGGGGGGGGGGGATCCGGTCCCGGTTTGTGCTGAGCCGAGACCAAAGGGTGGGAGGGCTCTAGTCCCGCCTTGGTAGTCCCGGTTGCTACACCGGGACTACAGCCCCTCTGGAACCGGGACTAGAGCCTCGATTTCCACTAGTGTCAGGTGTTGAAGTGTTTCCTGTATTAGTGGAAACTAAAACTCTAAATGGTTGGGGACTGATTTCATCTCCATCGTGGTTCAGTTCTCATTTGTCTGTCTATCACAGGTCGCTCCTCAACGCAAGAAAACACCCAAAACTAGCACACACACAAGAACGCCTCCTGATCTTGACCTTTCCGTCACCATTCACAAATCCCCATCATGTATCCTGTAATACATCGCGAGACGGGATAGTAGGCCGAACATCCGACACTCATGATCCTGGAGAGGGACAATAAGGTTTTATGAGAGCACTTATGCGCATATAGTGTCTTTTTCTACATAGCCATAGATGAATATTTCCCTATGAGCGGCTTCTTTCTCCCCTCCCCTCCCCTCCCCTCTCCCTCTCCCTCTCCCTCTCCCTCTCCCGCTTGAGAGTGCACCTCCGTTCCAGCCCAGATCCGGCCGCTCCAGTTGCCGGCGCTTGCGCTAGTCGACGGCAAGCTGGTCTCAGATGCTGGGCCCCCTTGTACAGCAGTAGTCTTGTAGGTTTTCTTCTCGTTTTGGTGCTTGGCGAGTGGTCCTTCCTGGCGTATGGTGTCCTGCCGTCTCCCTTGCCCCGAAGAAAGGTTGCTTCGGCGCTCTCGCGCGGCGCTGGGCACTCCGTCGCTCTGCCCTTCATCAGATCTCCGAGGTGGAGAAGAGTTGGAGGTGGTGGACCGGCGGATTTCTTGTTCAATAAGCGTCCTTGCGAGCACCTTCAAGTCTTGGGATGTGGTGGTGCGGATCTTCCTCTGGTCGGCCGTGGTGGCGAGGAGAGGAAATGGTGTTGCTGCTTCGTCGTCGGATCTGAAGGATCTGGTGCGAGGTATGTGGTCCAGGAGTTCTGGAGCCTCTCCTGCTACATGGTGGAGAGGATGAAGCGGTGTGCCTAGCTCCAAAGGATGGAGGAGGCGTGCAGCATCATCATCTCTACAACCTCTTCAATAAAAAGGTTCGTTAATCACGATTCTGTTAATGATGGCACGGATTTGGGTGTTGCCTCTGTTCCTCGACGTGGTGGCGAGAGAGTTTATGTCCAAGCCTGTGTTTTATCGCTGATGGAATCGCACCAGGGGAGCTCGGATGCTGCTCCCTGGAGGTCATCCATGGTGGCTGAGTATTGGCTGCCATCTCTGATGGTCGATGGGCGACCCCTCCGACCCTCCTTCGCCGGTTTCAATCTTCTACCCGCGTTTGACGGTGTTCATCAACCTCCTGGCCGTCGTGCCTGTTTGGAGGCCCTCTTGATCTGGTGCAGCTGGCTCCCGGTGCCCCTCCCCAAGTGGTTCGTCCCCGGCGGTGGTGTGCTTGGCTGTGCTAACCTTCGTTGTTGCAGTGGAGATGGAGCCGGACCTGATTGCGTTCCCTTCTTCAGACCTCAGGTCCTTTGCGCTAATTGTATGGACTTGCTTGTAATTTTGCATTTTCTTTGGTCCTCTTTGTATGTTGCCACTGAAATCAGTATAAGCATCTAGGTCCCTCTGGGACCATCCCCTGTTCAAATTTTTTTCCCCTATAAAGACTACTTCAATGATGGCAGTTTCCTTCAATGTGCTTAGTAAGGACGACACATTGAATAGATTTTCTTCACATGCACCGTATACGTTTGTGTCACATTTGTTGGAAATCATACTTGAACCACACTATAAAATAGGACACTGTATTGCGCTAAAATGTCATAACTTTAGCGTGTTATTTCCTTTTTCCATTATGTCAGCGAAAAGCACATAGTTTTCGAACTTAAGAACAAGCAGAAATATCTTTTAATTTAACTTATGATGAAATTTAATCCGTTGGTTCCTCTTTGGTGCAATTTTCAAATATCTTTCAATTAAAATATACCATCGCAAGTAGATGATTCTGAATAAATAATTTATGATATGGTGTTGCCTCATGGGATGTTGATTTTAAACTTCCAGACAATTGGAGAATGTTTCTTACGCGGTTATTCATATGTTTTTCTTCCATTTTAATTGGACTATATTTTTATTCTTGTTAAAAAAAAATGTCTTTGGTGCAATTTTCAAAGGTTATATTAAAATTAGCATGCTAGCTATAGCATAGCATCGGAGGAAGCCGCCGCTATTTCTCGTAGCACACTTTTATTTACCTTGATTAAGACAAATCATGTCGCTTGTCTAAAGTGTTGGATACAGTCTTTTCTGTCTTAGTTTATCTTTTATCATATTAGAGAAAACAGTTGTTGGATAGGGTTACTATCTTGCGTTTTGCTTTGTAAATATTTGTGGTTATATACACGGAATTTACCCTAGAACGATGCTCTAGGGTTTTACCTAAAAAAAGCATACCATGCTGCCAGCCGTATGCAAGTTGATCTGTATTAGAAAAACTAGCGGTGCACCAATGACATGTCAACAGATATATAGACGATGACGATGAGCTTCTCGCCATGAAACTTCCACGGGGTTCTCCTAGTGAACGGAAACCCAGTCTGTATTATAACATAACCGTCGTTATTATCTAGCCTGACAAAGAAAATTGGGTCGAGACTCATACGGCCGGAGGGAACGCTCCAAGTTCCAACATGAGTCTTGCACTGTCAATTCGACCTCCACTAGATGTTATTCTATGGACTATAGTAAACGTACTTAGTCCTCAGGTGCATGGAATCGCCCAGGTCAAATCAAATCCCCTGCATATCTCACCAAACACGCATGCAGGTATGTAGTCTATCGTTAGAAGTCCTTTTAATAATTTCCTGCAGCATAGATCAACATTCTCATGAGTCATGAATAATCAAGCTAGGACAGCTACAGTTTACGGATGTTACGGCACAATTACGACAACTTGAGTAGATAAAGAGAACATGGATTCGGATATCTTGGTACGGAGTACTATATATATCAACGTGTAGTTCATGTTTCATGCCTTGGAATTCCACAAGAAATCGTCGTCTTTACGCGGATATACAAGCTAGGGACAAATATTTCCCTTGTTTAACTCAAAGCAACATGAAGAAACAATATTTGTTCAACTAGAGCGACTAATGACAGACAAATAACACCACTAAAGTGCGGTGTATGCAAAGGCGCAGCCAAAAGAGACGAAACAAAAGAACAATCACCATCAACCCAAAATCTCAGTGGACGGTGGGCCATCCGTGAGGCAGCTACCTGGCGAGCCTGTTCGTCAGCTCCACACCCGAATGAATGATCACACTAAACAGACTAAACGCATCTTAATAATGTCCAGACAGGCGCGCCAGCCATAAAGACATTACAACGTACGCTAAAAGCATATTATGCCCGCAAACTAGGCCCGATTAACGAACGGCTGATGGACGTAATTATCGGCCGGGTACAGTACGGTGTGCGAAGTGCTGGCTGGAAGACGGATTCAGAGGTCAACACTGATGTGGACGTTGTTGCAGTAGGTCGCACAGCCTTTCAGTTGCAGGCTTCAAGTTCAATAATCAACTTCTGGCTCCCGGGTCCATGCATCATGCAATGCTGAACTGCTGATACTTAATTCAGATGATTGTTTTTCCACCATGCGAGGGTCTACTATCTGATCTGAAAGTCAAGGGCCACCCAAATAATCCTGTGCTCGTCTGCTCCATTGACAATCTAATCCATCTGCTCTAGGTCGTAGTGGCGCTCTCTGCACATGATTTGTTCTAATACTGACTCATATGGTATGTTTTGACTGTGAATAGCTAGAAACCAGTGGTAGAGACAAATGCACTAAGTTTTCAAGGAGTTGAGACTTGAGAGAACTAGAGGTCCATGCATGCATGTTAGTCCTAAGTGTCAACCTATGTTGACCTGTGCAGATCACTGAGAAATAGACAAGGGCAAATCAACTTTATAGTACGCGCTTGCCTGCTGCAGTCATGTGGTGGTTGTCTATGATGACTTGCCATACACAAGCGACAAGCCTCATTTCCTGATTTTAGTTTTTAAGCGGTCTTCTTGACATTATCATGTTTGTTTTAGAGATTTACCTTTTTTTTGAGATACTTTTAGGGATATTAGCCGTAAGATGCGGAAATCGTTAGAAAAAGGCAACCCTTCGCGAAGGGCGTTTCTCCTCCGCTGCGCTGCTGCCAAGTGTCGTCTTGGCGTTTGCTGTCCCTCCCCTTTTTGTCCGCGCGTGACAAGTGTCAGTTTCTGAAGCGGGCGAAGCGGCGTTTTTTCCCCTTTTTCTATTTTCTCGCGAAGCGGGCGAAACGGGCGAAGCGGGCGCACTCCGCACTCCGCGAAGCGGACCCGATAACAATTCTGTTCGAACCCAGTGCACTCCAAAATTTTGTACAACCTGTTTTGCCCTTTTTGTACAACCATTTTCCCTTTTTCCCTTTATCAGGAACAGAGTTAAACCAATGTAGTTACTAACTTTCACATTTGTTATTTTCCCTTTATAATTTTCGGGCAGGGAGTTTTCAGGGGTAGTTAAGGGAGGGAGGTAGCAACTTTCAATCAAAATATGATGAAATTTTGAATAACAGCTGAACTTTAAAAAATTGCGAGTCTGTTCAGGATGTACAGTCACATCATGCGAGTCTGTACAAGACTGTAATTCTTTACTGTACATCTCTTTCATGTCCTGGTGTTAGCACCTACTCCTTCTTCGTACACCATTTTATTCTCTCCTGTACATGGGCTAAGCGGTGTCCGTACGTTCCACCCGCCCTGTGCTGTACAATCCCGAATAACTTTTCTTCGTTTGTAATGCGCGTACGTCGATTTTCGTTCTCCTGTACAGACTCTCATGCGAGTATGTACTGGAAGTTTTGTCTTTCCTGTACGTCGATCTTCGTTCTCCTGTACAGACTCTCATGCGAGTATGTACTGGAAGTTTTGTCTTTCCTGTACGTCGATTTTCGTTCTCCTGTACAGACTCTCATGCGAGTATGTACTGGAAGTTCTGTCTTTCCTGTACGTCGATTTTCGTTCTCCTGCACAGACTCTCTTGCTAGTATGTACTGGAAGTTTTGTCTTTCCTGTACATCAATTTCCTGTCCTGGTGTTAGCACCTACTCCTTCTTCGTACACAAATTTATTCTCTCCTGTGCATGGGCTAAGCCGTGTCCGTACGTTCCACCCGCCCTTTGCTGTACAATCCCGAATAACAAAGTCGCAAGGCTATAGTTTGTACGACCGTTTTTGTTCTCCTGTACATCCCCCTCATGCGAGTCTGTACAGGCTTGTAAACCTTTTCTGTACAATTATTTCCGGACCTGGTGTTAGCACCTTCTCCTTCTTCGTACACCAATTTATTATTTCATGTACATAGGCTAAGCGGTGGCCGTACGTTCCAGCCGCCCTGTGCTGTACAACCCCGAATTAACATAGACGCGAAGCAAAAGTTTCCTAACCTGGGGTTAGCATCCCCCTCTTTTTTCGTTCACCCATAATATTTCCTGTTCATCCTCTTATCGGTGGCCGTACATATCGAAGAGTTAAAAGTTCGTACGGCCGTGCTTGTTTTCCTGTACGTCGTGTTGATCCGTTTTCGTACATGCAGCGTCGTCTATTCTGTACATCAGTCTACTAACCTGGTGTTAGCACTGACTCCATGTTCATACACTAATTTCTTCTTTCCTGTACTTTTACTTATAGGTGTCTGTACGTTCCGCTCACCGTGACCTGTACAATCATTATAACATATATTCTGTGATAACATCCAGTAAATAATTCCATGAATGATCGTTTAAGTGTGTGAAATGCATATTGTGTGTTTAAATATTGTAGCTTTCATATTTCTCAATAGGTGCAGTAATATTTTTCGAAACTATTTGCCATATTTAACTATTGCTTTTCTTTCTATTTTTCTTGTCATACTTCCTTCCTCTTTCCTCTTTATCACTCTATCTTGTCATTTTATTCTCCTCTTTGTCAGCTGTTTGCCCTGCATTAATTTTTTTACAGTTTGTAATTATTGTATTGATTTGTAAGCAAGAAAGAAAAAATTGTTGCTAGATATCTTTGTTACAGCATTATGAACTTTTTACCTGTTTCTTGGTGTTCCAAATAGCAAGAAATTGAATCCAGTACATACCCTTCCATCGTTTTGATTCCATGATTCCCTGTCTCTGTACGTTTTTTGTGTTGTTGAAGTATTTTGGTTCTTCTGTGGCTGCTGCTGTTGTTGCTGATTGTTTTGTGTTTGCTGACTGTTTTCTCTGTGTTGAAGAGCCTCTGTTTCATCTTTTAGGGTAGGGCATGATGTCCTAATGTGCCCTGACGCTTTGCAATGGCCGCACTTCCTTTGCTTGGATTTTTCTGAACCAGGTTTAGGTATGTTTCCTCTGTTTGTGTTTTTTCTAGTTGTTATCGGCGGATCATGAAGCCTGTCATCCTCGTTGTTGTTTTCTTCATTTTCCTGTTCGGTTTCTTGTCCTGCAAGCGCTGCCATTACTCTAGATTGCATATCCTGCATACATTCCCTCATTACCTTGTATGCTCTATCCACTGGGCATGCCAAGTTGCATAATTCTGCCATGCTGCTCATGGTGCCTGCAAACCTTATAGTTTCCTCTGTGTTGCTATCACCCTCGGAAGCTCCTAATGTTTCTATTTCAATCTCTATATCTTTCCTCCATCTTCTGATTACAAAACTGTCTGACAAGTCTGTTATTCCAAGGTGCACTACTGCTTTTAAACATGGCAACAATGTATTCCATCCCTCTGCATTTTCTTGCAACTGCAGCTGAAAACCTTGTACTCCTGGTCGTGATACACATCAAAATGTTTCCTTCGAAACTCCATTTTGTCGTAACTGCTCACTCTCACGAGATTTATTTGGCCTGGAAGTATTCCGTGTACTGCGAAAGCTGTGTTGTTCGTTAATTCAGTCTGGAACTTTAGGAAAATGTCATGGGTGTACACCTCAAGAGCTTGCCTCTCGAACGGATTGTGTGTAATTGTTTTCGCTGTTTTAAGTGTTGACTTCAACTTCTTCTTGTCCAGAGCTGACAAACACTTATCTTGGATAACTTCGTACTGCTCGAGGAACTTTGTTATTGTGTCTGAGTTCCTACTGTAGCATTTCCACATGTTGTTTGTACTCTCGCTTCTTCCTGTGCTTGATGAAAATGGATAGAACTTGTCCATGAAATAAGTTGGAACCCATCTGTCCCTTATTCTGTACAGCTTAGTTAGATGCTTCTCTCCTGCAGCGCCATATTCTTCTATGACATGGTTCCATGCTTGTTCAAATTCTTCTGGAGTGAAGGCATTCGTCGCTGCAAACCTCAATTGTTCTGAACAGTTTGGGTGTGTTGCGAAGAAGGAAGCTTCCTTCTGGCTCATCTTCGTTACAATATGGTAGTAGCAGTTCCTATGCGTTGTGTTTGGCAGTACTTCTTTGATGGCTCTCTTCATAGCTTTGTCCTGGTCCGTTATTATCGTTTGTGGCTCCTTTCCTCCCATTGCTTCAACAAATGTCTCGAGGACCCACTTGAATGAACCAATCTTTTCATCTTTCAGTAGCGCTACGCCAAAGAGCACAGTTGCCCCGTGATTGTTCACTCCGACTATGGGAACAAACGGCAGGTTATACTTGTTTGTGCTGAATGTTGTGTCAAATGATATGTATTCTCCAAACATCTTATAGTTCATGACACACATAGCATCCATCCAGAAAATGCTTCTAACCATTTTCTGCTCATCCTTTTCAATTGCGTAATAGAACCCAGGCACTTTTTTCTGGAGCGTCTTAAAACGCTCTATGCAGTGGTCAATATCGTGGTCCTTCTCAATCACATTTTGTTGACACTGTAAGTTGCTCAGATATGTTGCATCAAAAGGTATGTTGCGGAAACTCCCTCTGATCTTTCTGAAGATTAGCATCGTCTTTCTAGGTGGCAGACGGCCCATTTGTAGAAGCTGAATCAGCTTTTTGTCTAGGTCTGTCATCCTTTTGTGGCAATGCGAGAACCTGGTCAGGTAGTCAGTTGGTTCCAGTGGATGGTTGTGTTGGAGGTTCACTTTTTTGATAAACCAACCACTCTGACTCTTATGAACCATTATATTTGCACCACATCCAGTCTTCACTAGAGTGGTTGTTCTCCTTGTCTTGGCAGGTTTGACATCCATTTTAGTCTCCCCTTGTTTGTTGCATGTGAAGAACTGCAAGTATATCTCGTTGTCCTTCCTTGATCTCTTGCTGCTGAATTTCTTTATTGAGAACCCTGCTTTTCTTGCATACAGAGCGTATCTGTAAAATGCATCTTCCAAAGTTTTGAATCTATCTCCTTCCTTTGAGGTTGGTGCGTTGACAATTTCTTCCACTGCTGGATAGCTGTCTGCATCAAACATCCTGTCCATTTCTTCCTCCATCATGGTTGGTGGTTCAGGGTTTATCGTTGGGTCGTCATCTTGTATACTTTCTGTGTTTTCTTGTTCTTCCTCCGCTTGCTTTCTTTCTTGCTTGTCTTTTGATCCATCATCTTTTGCTGCTGAGCTTTGTGTTCCAACTTTTCTTGGAGAGCTTTCTCCCATTATCTCACCGTGCATAGTGAAATCATTTTCAAGTATTCTTATTGTCTGTCTGTTCTGGTTCTGACCGCTTCTATGATCATGTGGTGAACAACCCAGTTTTGTTGCAGAACTTTCTGTGTATGGTGTTCTTGTGCCTGCGCTCTCCTCCATCATCTCCTTGTTCTTGTAGCTTCCTTCGTAACTCTGTGTACATTCGTTATGTTAACTACATATTTTTATTTGGTCTGCTGCTGCAGAAGAGTAAGTGGAATTTGTTATGTTTTATATATTACCTCTTTTCCTTTCCATTCGCTATGGCTGCTATTTTCTGCTTGTAGCCCAACAGAGTAACTTTTAGTGGTGTTCCCATCCTGTTTTTAAAAATAAAAGAAAGAAACATGTAAAGTACAAGCTATCCGTTCCATTACGTTCAATGAAGATCAATCTCTAGTACAGGTTGTGGATTGTCAGTTGTACAATAATCTAGTTCAAAGAATAACATGTTTCTGATGTGCATCATCATGTATTTGCAAAACCAGTTCGTACGAGTTCAAGTTTTTAAATCCCTGGTTTGTTCCACTTTTTATAGATAATCAAGATTTCAATATTTCCAGGAAAAATCAGTTTCAAAGAAGATTGGTGGGGGTGTACACTTGTTAGTCGCGGCCCTGTTGATCATATTGTAGTTTTAGGTACGCACCTTGGTTGGTGTGAAGCAGTTTTCAACTCCACTATAGTCTTCACTTTTGTTGTTTCGAGTCGTCGTTGGTGGTTGATTGTGAAAACTGATATCCTGGCTGAGTCCATTTGACTTGAAAATCTCCTGGAAATAGCAATGTAAAATAAATCAGCTGCCTTCTGTTTTTTTTTCTTCTTTTGTTGCTTCTTTCAATTTTCCCTCCAGAAACCATCCGTACCTTGGAAACTTTTGTTTCTCTATACTGTGCAAACACAGCAGAGCAACTGGCAGCAGTGTCCCCATCTTGTTCGAAAATAAAAGAAATAATCAGTAAAAGTTCAAGTTACCAATTTTCACGTCGTTCATGGAAGATTCGTTGCATACTTCCATGCAGAGTAGCCGGCTGGCGATGTCCCCATCCTGTTGAAAATATAAAAGAAATAATCAGGAAAAGTTCAAGCTACCAGTTCCACGTCGTTCAAAGAAGATCAACGGCTGGTACAGGACTTGATTTGCTAGTTGTACAATTCTCTATAATGGCAACGTAAAAGTACAAGACATTTAGGGCAAGTTGTAGAAAGAGCATTTGTGTCAGAGTTCAAGATATTCAATTCATGACCCATGTTTTTGATGTGCATCTTCATGCATAGCAAAACCAGACCGTTGGAGTTCTAGTTTTATTAAAACCCTGGCTTAATGCACCTTATTTATATAATCATAAGTTTCAATATTTTCAGGAAAATATTAGGTACAGATAAGATTTGTGGGTGGTTGGTTGTATATTTTAAGATATGCAGTACCGTTGATCATATTTGTCTATTTATGTTCTCACCTTGCTCGGTGTGGAGTAATTTTCATCTCCATTGTAGTCTTCACTTTGATTGTTTTGAGCCGTCATTTGTTGTTGATTGTGAAACCTGCTATCCTGTCTGATTCCACTAGTCTTGAAATTCTCCTGGAAATAGAAATGTAATTTAAATTAGCTTCCCTTTTTTATTTTTCTTCTTTTTTATGCTTTCATCAATTTTCAATCCAGAAATCATGTGCACCTTGGAAACTGGTGGTTCTCTATATTTGGTTATCCCAGCAGAGTAACTTGTAGTGGTGTTCCCATCCTGTACAAAAATAATAGAAAGTTTCAGGTGAAGTTCAAGATACCAGTTCGACGTCGTTCAAGGAAGATCAATAGCTAGTACAGGTCATTGAATTCCAGTTTTACAATTCTCTAGAAGGGCAACATAAAAGTTCATGGCTTTTAATGGAAGTTGTACAAAGAGGTTATGTGACGGAGTTCAAGATTTTCAAGTCATAATCCTTGTTTCTGATGTGCATCAACTTGTATAGCAAAGCCATATTGTTGGAGTACAAGTTTTAATAAACCCCTGGTTGTATCCACCTTATAATAGATAATCAATAGTTCAAATTTTTCAGAAAACATGCGCACCTTGGAAACTGGTGGTTCTCCGTATTGCGTTATCCCAACAGAGTAACTTGCAGTAGCGTCCCCATTCTGTTAAAAAATAAAAGAAAGGATCGGGTTAAGTTCAAGCTTTCAGTTTCCACATCGTTCAAGGTAGCTAATACGCAAGTACAGTACAATCTTTGTAAATTGTACGAGCAAGCATGGCCGGAGAGTTCATAGTGTTCAAATCAAGTCTCCTGTCTATGTTGTACAAAAAGATGTTTACAAATCATTGTATTGTGCAACTGCAAAGCTACCAGGTTCGTGGTGTACAAGAAACTAGAAGGGCAACATAAAAAGTTCAGGACATTTATGGCAAGTTGTAGAAAGAGCATATGTGTCGTAGTAGAAGATATTCAATTCATGACCGATGTTTCTGATGTGCATCTTCACGCATAGCAAAACTAGACAGTTGGAGGTCTAGTTTTATTAAAATCCTGGCTTAATCCACCTTATATATATAATCAAGAGATTCAATATTTTCAGGAAAATATTAGGTTCAGAGAAGATATGTGGGTGGTGGGTGGTATATTTAAGATATGCAGTACCGTTGATCGTATTGTCGATTTAGGTTCTCACCTTGCCCGTCGTGGAGTAATTTTCATCTCCAATGTAGTCTTCACTTTGATTGTTTCGAGCCGTCATTTGTTGTTGATTGTGAAACCTGCTATCCTGCCTGATTCCACTAGTCTTGAAATTCTCCTGGAAATAGAAATGTAAATTAAATTAGCTTCCCTTTTTTATTTTTCTTCTTTTTTATGCTTTCGTCAATTTTCCATCCAGAAATCATGTGCACCTTGGAAACTGGTGGTTCTCTATATTTGGTTATCCCAGCAGAGTAACTTGTAGTGGTGTTCCTGTACAAAAATAATAGAAAGTTTCAGGTGAAGTTCAAGATACCAGTTCGACGTCGTTCAAGGAAGATCAATAGCTAGTACAGGTCATTGAATTCCAGTTTTACAATTCTCTAGAAGGGCAACATAAAAGTTCATGGCTTTTAATGGAAGTTGTACAAAGAGGTTATGTGACGGAGTTCAAGATTTTCAAGTCATAATCCTTGTTTCTGATGTGCATCAACTTGTATAGCAAAGCCATATTGTTGGAGTACAAGTTTTAATAAACCCCTGGTTGTATCCACCTTATAATAGATAATCAATAGTTCAAATTTTCCAGAAAACATGCGCACCTTGGAAACTGGTGGTTCTCCGTATTGCGTTATCCCAGCAGAGTAACTTGCAGTAGCGTCCCCATTCTGTTAAAAAATAAAAGAAAGGATCGGGTTAAGTTCAAGCTTCCAGTTTCCACATCGTTCAACGTAGTTAATTCGCAAGTACAGTACAACCATTGCAAATTGTACGAGCAAGCATGGTCGGAGAGTACATAGTGTTCAAAGTAGGTCTCCTGTCTATGTTGTACAGATAGATGTTTAGAAATCATTATATTGTGCAACTGCATAGCTACCAGTTTCGTGGTGTACAATAATCTAGAAGGGCAACATAAAATGTTCAGGTCATTTAATGCTAGTTGTACAACTATTATATCTGACAAAGTACAAAGTTTTTCAAGTCATACCATGTTTTTTGGTGTATGCGATAGATTCGTTGAAGTGTAGATTGTTGCTGAATTTGTTGATGTTGTTTCTTTCCTCATTTTTTTCCTTGAATTATTTTCATCCACTGTATTGTCTAGTGGATGTTTATTGCGAGTGGTACACTCTCCTGTTTGCCACACTTTTTCTTTCTTTACCCCTACCAAGGCTCGTCTCAGGTGAGATTGTTGTACCTCTCTGATGGATTCTATGAGCGTAGTAGTTTGATCTGTATCTTTCCTTGCTCTCTTGTCGCGCCATCTTTTAGAAATTAACTGCAATTGAAACAACACATTGTATCATTAACTCACGGTTGCTAGTATGGTGTAACACCATTCTTTTCGTTTTGTTCTTTACCATTCTTATTATTGATCCCATCTCTTCTCTCGTTGGTAGCCTCCTCATCTCTGGTGATGGGTTGCTTTGTATAAGATTTCCGTTGTTCTGTTCATTCATCTTATCTAGCATTCTCGCTGCCCTGTATTCAACAAGAAAAACCATATTAAGGATAAACCAATTTAAGTAATACTCAGGAGTTAATAGGTTTAGTTAGACCCAAGAGATAAATCTTGTTGATCTATCACCAGTTAGGTTGGCATCTGGTGGCCCATGGCAGTGGCGGAGGCAGACCACTCAGGGATACTGGGTAGAATCTAATAACAATGCACGACAACTAGCTTTTGCCCCTGCCTAATCACTATATTTAAGCTAATTCTCAAGGAAAAGTTGCAGGAACAGCCCGGGCAGCTGCCCGCGTTCGCCTCCTCCTAGTGAAGATGAGCGCCCCCAAAGGTCGCTGGTCGAGCGCCATCGATCTATTCGTCTACAACGCCGCGGCCGAGCCCCATCTCTGTCGAGGCTCCACCTCACTGCCCGTTGGATAACCCCAAGCGTGAAACCACCGGAAGGCGTGTGTGATCTCGAGCTCGAGGAAAGAGGGGGAAGTCGGAGATTGTCGATGACGCAAGAAAATAGCAACTCGTAGGGAGATTGTCTACTGCCTAGCTTGTAGCGAGCTTTCTTAGCAAACAAATTAGTCGTCGATGCAGCTATCGGTGAGCTGTTTGCCGGCATGCTCCGGCTGTTTATATTCAATCGGAGATAAAATCCGGTTCTCAGAGATCAAGATTGAAGTTAGGACGAACCTATCGCCGAGGTCGAGGAGGAATTACGAAGAGGTCGAGGTTTGCTCTATGAGATTTCGTCGATCGTCTTCGCCGCCTGGTTTTCTCTTGTGTGGTTTTGAAATTTGAATCTATCAAAGGGGTGAGTGGTGAGAGAAGGGAAAGCTTCGGAAAGGTACATATATTTCTCGTTCTCTTACAGGTGGGGCCAACTTTCTCTGCGTCTTCTGTTCCGCCCCCTTCTCCTCCCTTACGTGTGGGTCCATCTTCTTCCTCTCGGTTCCTTTCCTTTCGTTTCTTTTCTTTCCATTTTCTCCGGCGGCCCACCTCTTTTCTCCTCGTTTCTTCTAGGTTCTAGGGTTCGTCAGCCACATTGGAGTGAGGGTTCGCCCGTCAGTTTGGAGAGAGGGTTCGTCCGTCAGATTCGTCAGATTGGAGAGAGGTTTCGACCGTCAGTTTGGAGATAGGGTTTTCGCCAACCTGGATCAGTCGAGTTCGTGTGATGAGGATCTGTTGTTTGATTCATGTCCTCAGTGGTTAGATTCGCCTTCATGTTCAGTCGAAGGATCTGAGATAGTTACGCAGGATTATATGGTCGCAGACCAGCTAGAAAAAGAGCGTGTTAGGATTCTGGACAAGACTATTGCCTTTCAATTGTCTGTCGAGGAGTACAGAAACAGAAAATCCAGGTTTGCTTCTTCCATTATATCTGAAACCATTGTGTGCTTCAGGATAATAGCCATATTTGTACTAGATAAGAGTGTAGTTTGTACATGCTGCCCTTCAACTTTTGTACATCTGAACTTAGTCTGTTATTAGTGATCCTTGTCCATGGTAATTTATGGTTGTACTATCTCCCTCCTTTCCACGTACAACAAAAAATGAGTGGTTGTACTTCTCCGTCTGGATACTTTGTTAACTTGTGGTTACTCATTCAAGTTTTATAAATTTGTTGTTTCCCCTGTTTTTAGTTTATTGATCCAATCTTAATTCTTCTCTTGTCGACAGGGCAAGTACTATGTCTAGTTCTAAATTTGAGTTGACTACTAAATTTAGTCTTCCAAAGTTCTTGTTTGTCCGGCGTTCTCTATGTGGCAAGCGAGAGAAGCTTGTCAATGATATTGGTCAAGGCTCTCTTTTAGGTCTGTGTCTTGAAGAGTTGCCCAGAGACCTTGTCATCTGGATCGTTCGACATTTCAACCCACGGAAGAATACTGTCGAGTTTCCTGATGGTTCAAGCTTTCGCCTTAACTCGTTGTGTACTCACAAGGTTCTAGGCGTCCCCATTGGTGGCCGTTTAATTCCTAACAGGTGCAGTGAGGAATTCAGGGTAGCAATCAGAGAGAAGACAAAATGTGCTGGCCAGTTGCCCTCCATCAACGAGTTGATTGAGATTCTGAAAACTGATTTAGATGATGCTGATTTCCAGATGTACTGGATGATGTTCAACATTACTGTCTTCCTCTGCCCCACATATGAGTGTGTCAGCCCGGAATACCTATCCGCACTGGAAGGTCCAACTGAAGAGATAGCTTCTTACGACTGGTCCAGCATTGTTTTCTGGAAGCTCTCAAAGTGTGTTGAAACTTTTATCAACAATGGCTTCTCTGGAGCTTTGGGTGGTTGCCTTCTTGTTCCTCTGGTCAGTAGTTTTGAGCTGGACACATGGAGTAGTTCTTATTCTTAAGTTCATATGAACCAAAGTTCTCTAATTTTTATTCCCTTGTGATCATTTTCTTCTAGGTGGCATATCTTGATCATCTGAACTCTGAAGCTGCGAAGCTTTCGAGAGTTGTCCCGCGGATCAGTGTATGGGACAATGAAACAGTCAAACTCTATCGGGCGCTTGATTTGTTATGTGAAGAAGACGGAACATTCGGTGGACTATCTGTAAGTTTATGTGCTATCTGATTACCTATAATCTTTGGCTGTATCTTTTTTGTTTTGTTTTGTTTTATTTTGCTTATATCTTTTTTTCTATTTTTGTCACAGTTGAAGGATACCAAGCATACTGTTTACTATCAGGGTGTTCGTCCAGATTTTCCGCTGGATGATGATGTGCGACATGACCTTGGTTCTTCCCTGAGCTCGCTCGTTGGAGGTGGACATAATTTTATGGTATGTAGTCGTATTCATCTAGGATGGTATCGATTTGATGGATCTGGTTATTTTCGTGGATGGTCTCCTGCCCGTCTTGCTTGTTCAGCTTTTCTTTGATTTTGTTCACCAAGACTTGTGATCCCGTACAATATTTGAATTTGTTCATCGAGTCTTGTGTTACTGATCAACTGTTTTCTCTTCTACGTACAATATGAACATAAGGTTTTTCTTTATAGATGTACACAACGACTCTCGGTATTGTAGGCCGTGTGATCGCATTAGCATTCGTTTCTTATTCAGCTTTTCCCTTGTAGTTGTACGTGAGTTCAGGTGTTCAAATTCAAGCTTACCTTCAATTTTGTACTTCTTGTTTTGACGTTTCTCTACTGATGCTTGTTTTGTTCGAGTGCATCCACGATTTAATTTCCTAGTTGTACAACTGGACTTATGTTCCCGTACTACCAATGTTTGATCTTTCATTTGCATGCCCTGTTCAACTAAACTTTCTTTGTTTTTGTACTGTAGGCAATGGATGATCTGAAGGGAATTCTCGGGGGTATGTACACGGACATATTCTGTGCTATCCGGCCTGTAGTTGACAAGAGTCTATGTAAATTTTTGGAAATCGTAATCTCAAGTGAAAAGTTGCGTAGCAACTCGTCAGACAAGGGCAACCAAGATAGTTCCGCAAGGATCGAGCCACTGAGTCAGCCTGATTCATCTGATGGAAAATAGGAGGATAGGATTATTCCACTAAGTCAGACAGTCCATGAGGAGATCAGGTTGTTACAGGAGGTAATAAAGGTTGATTGCGAGTACAGTCCCAATGTTCTCTACATAGAATTCCTCCAGAACCTTAAGAATTATCTAGATCGTGTTGTTGATGTTCTTCCAGATACGCTTCCATTCCAATCAGAGATGGATGAATGCATCCATTGTGCAGAGCTAAACACTCCCCGTGTTTGTGCCTCTTGCAAGGGCAAGGTTGTATCAAGCTCTGAAGTTGTTTGCAAACCTTTTGTTGAAGGTGAAAAGGTTGAAACCTTTTTTAAAGCCGCAGACTTGAATCTCGTGTCCTTATCTGAAAAAGACTTGGGTGTAGCAAACATCATTGGAAAAGGGGAGTCAAGCTCTGAAGTTGCTTGCAATCCTATTGGACGAGTTGGATCGAATGTCTCACTTACATCTGAAAAGGGCAAGGGTGAATCAAGCTCTGAAGTTGTTTGCAAACCTTTTGGTGAAAGTGAATGTTGAAACTTTTTTGAAAGCTGCAGACTTGAATCTCGTTTCCTTATCTGAAAAGGACTTGATTGTAGCAGAAGTCATTGGAAAAGGGGAGTCAAGCTCTGAAGTTGCTTGCAATCCTATTGGTGGAGCTGGATGGAATGTCTCACTTGCATCTGAAAAGGGCAAGGGTGAATCAAGCTCTGAAGTTGTTTGCAAACCTTTTGGTGAAGGTGAAAAGGTTGAAACATTTTTTAAAGCTGCAGACTTGAATCTCGTGTCCTTATCTGAAAAGGACTTGGGTGAAGCAAAAGTCATTGGAAAAGGGGAGTCAAGCTCTGAAATTGCTTGCAATCCTATTGGTGGAGCTGGATCGAATGTCTCACTTGCATCTGAAAAGGGCAAGGGTGAATCAAGCTCTGAAATTGTTTGCAAACCTGTTTGTGAAGGTGAAAAGGTTGAAACATTTTTGAAAGCTGCAGACTTTAATCTCGTGTCCTTATCTGAGAAGGACTTGGGTGTAGCAAAAGTCATTGGTAAAGGGGAGTCAAGCTCTGAAGTTGCTTGCAATCCTATTGGTGGAGCTGGATCGAATGTCTCACTTGCATCTGAAAAGGGCAAGGGTGTAGCAAACGATATTGGAATAGATGTGTCATCTTATAGAGCCCCAGAGATAGTGGCAGAGGAAGGATCTATTTTCCTTGATGAGTCCAAACTCTCAGAAAATCAGGCTGTAGGTTTATCTGGTTCGAAAAGATTCTTTCCGCAAATTGTAGATCCAGAATCTGTGAAGAAGACGAGGGTTGATGAGACAGGGAAGGATTTGTTCTTTGAGAACTCAATTTTTTCAGACTGGGATAGATCCTTGGATAGTATTGAGGTGTGGGAGAGTATAGATAAAATTGAAGAACGAAAGAGAGCTGCCAGGTCGGGGGTTTCATTTTCTGATTCTACTAGTTTTCCTTTGTCCCAAGATCCAAGCTCACTGAGGATGAAAGAAGTTGTCTGCAGTTTTCAGCAGAACCCTTCTCCCGTTGCAAACAACTCGTTCCAACCCCCAGTTGATGGACCCTCCTATAGGCATTCCAGCTTCATTCGTGAAAATCAGTCCAGAACGCCAAATGCTTGTCCAAGGGTTGTTAACTTCTCAGACCCACCTGTGTCGCACATGTATTCCCAGTCGCCTCCCGCAACTGGTGTGATGGATTGCAGAGGACAAACCAGCCATCCTGGAGTGCAGAGAATGGATAATTTTAGACACTCTCCAGGTACAATGTCGAATTCTTTTTGTGGCGTTGCTAGACCTGGGTTTGGAGCATCAGCTGGTGCAACATGTTTTATGTACAGCAGCCCGGACCCATGCGCAAGGCTTTTCTCCCAGAATCCATGTGTTACCCGGCCAAACATCGACAACTTTTGTTCCCAAGGATTTTATCCGCCCTCTCGTTCAGCCCCGTCGTCTAGCACGAGGATGGACCATTCTCTTGTTAATCCTATGGGTTCAGGCAACAGTTGTAACAATCGGTTTGCTGCTTGTGTTAGCTTCTGTCCAACTGACAGTGGTCCTTCTTCATCTTACGGGCCTCAGAACCACCAAAACTTCAGCAATTGTCAGCAAGGTTTCAATGCTGATCACTCTTCAGGATCTGGTAGCCGTTTTTCTGGGATTGGAATCCATTCATCAGCAAACACAGGAACTGGTTATCATCCAACGATTGACTCTGCTGTTCTTAGTGTGGAAAACGCCGTTACAACTGATAACAAACCAGAACTAATCGTGAGAGAATCGACAGAGAAGGAAGTTTTGGTGGTTGAATGGGTTAATAAATACTTGCCAGCGAAATTTGCCAGAAGGTACTATAAGTGTATTTTCAATTTCTGTCGATACTTCAATTGTCTTGGTGTTCATTTTAACAATGAATTTACTTTCTTATTGTACAGTCCAAGAATATTAAAGATTAACAAAAGATACGATGTGCATCGTAATTTTGGCCTTTCTATGCAAGTTGGTGGTTACGTTCATGGATATGTCATGGATGTTTTTACTGAAACTTTGATGCAAGAGCAATATGACAACACTGAACACTATGATCAGCGTCGACCAAGATTTTTAAAGTACATGATGAACCATGAAGCTGCGGTGCGTTTTTTTAGCTTATTTAGTGCTGTATATTTATCTTATTTTGTTTTCTTTTTTCTGTTTTCTCAATCATTTATTTATTTATTTGTCAGACACTGTTCGCGACCGTTGATGCAGATGTTGAGAGGCTAAAAAAAAGTGATCAGCGAGCCTATCATGCCTGCCAGGATGAATTTTTTTTCTGCTGTGAGTTCAATTATTCTGCATTGCTGCCACTCTCCTGCTTTTGCGTGCTCTCTGTATTCATGCTTCTGTTATTTTCAGGCTTATATTCCAGTTATAGAAGAGAAGTTTTGGGTCCTTATTGTTGCCAATTTTCAACGTCAATGTTTTGAGACGTACTGCCCCTACAACAACGCCCAAGATGTTGATAGAATTGCAGGAGTTGTAATTGCGAACTTCAAGCGCGCCCATCACGGGGCCTATCATTCTCACCCATTCAGTGCCCATAACATGCAGATTAAGCCTGTGCAAATCGTGACAGATGATTCTAATGAGTACGATTTCTCATATTACTTTTTTGTTGCTGAATTTTCCTTTTTACTTGTGCAGCATTTTATGATGAATTTTACTTGCTTCTTCTTCCGCTATTTTTTTACTCTGCTGAAACAGGAATGACGCTGGCATCATTGTAATGGCGATTTTACGTTGCCATAATGGAGACTTCCCATATTTTATTAGAGCCGTAAGCTATCATTTTTTAACCTTCTGTCTCTCTCTCTTTTTCAATATTATAAATTGCTGATTAACATTTTTTGTGTGCAGAACAACGTAAAGAAGCTCCTTGAACAAATTGCCTACTACATGCTTTCGTTCTCGCACAACACCTTTTGCCCGAGTGGTGTCAAGGACATTATTGCGAGACAATTGTAATGGAACAACAATCTGATTAACACTGAAGTGCTACTCTTCAAATAAATCTTCTTGTTACCGTTTTGTACTGTGGATGGTTTTGTAATGATAAGTTTTTGTAGTGACTGGGATGAAAGAAAACAGTGGGTTAGTATGGATTATAAGAATGCTCTTTTCTAATTTTTCGTGTTTGTGCTATCTCTGATGTTAAATGTCTACAACGTCATAGTCTCCGCAGTACTATCATTCATACACCCACGTACAAACACTTGCAACCAACTGTACACAGTGAGAAAAATTGACGTACGCTGAGATATTCATTTACGTACATGGAAAAATTAACGGTTGTACGTCCAACCTGTGTGCTGATGGAACCCACTGCGAGTGTGTTTACATGTTCTGTTTTAAATCGCGTGTGTACCCGACGAAACTCGATTTGTAGGCACAACGTGTGGGCTATTAGGAGATGAGCTAATAGGTTTCCTGGTTGAACAAGCAAGGAATAATAGAAGTTTGATGTACGTAAATCCTGTGTGGTGCTCTGCCAATGTGTTTACAGTTTGTACAGGCAATTCTGATGCACGTGTACACGCGCAACTGACACCATGTACACCCGTTGAGAAAATGTTGCACGCACTCAGAAATCTGCAGGACTGTGGTGACCTCCATGCAACCATTTTCACTTGCCAGTCACCACCAGTCGCCACCGGTCACCTCAATAGGTTATTTTTTGTACGATCTCAACTAAACTGGTGAACAAGGTAATAACAATGGGTGAGTAACATAATGGGGGATAACAGATAGTTCACTTATCTACTGAATAATGCAGGAAGTTATAAAGTACATCGGCACCTTTCAGGTGGAACAAATTCTGTCTGAAGGGGTGTACACAAAACAAAGTAGGACAACATAATTTCTTATTCGCAAACCTCTTCCATTCTTAAGAATCACATAACTAAATATCACTTTTAGAATCTCTTGAATGATCCAGATGAATAAACTTTGATCTGTTACAGGATCCGTACTTATAAATTAACAAGTTCACTCTTGGGCACAAGACATTCACCATAGACATATATATATAACAAGCAGACGTTGAACAGATATCAGATGTTTCCAGAAGAGCTTTACTCTTCATCAGACGAGACAACAGTTACTTCATTCACTTTTCCAGGGAGAGAAGTCTTGATGTCGATGAACCAGCGGCGTGCATTGTTTCTTCGAGCCTGGTCGGTCACAAACGATTTCCTGGACTCAATGATGCCGAGGGGAAGCTCATTCTGGATGCCGGTGTCATGTCCTTCATTCACAGAGTTGCGGGGACGGCTGTCTTTTTCGATAGTGTCTTCTGAATCATCACTTGCAAACGCGGAACTACGGTCAGACATCCTCTGTGCTTGGGCGGCTGGGTCCTCATGTGTCCCAAGAGGAGCCAACGATTGAAAAAGAACTAGCTGTAGCAATTCAATCTCATCAAAATCATTGTCTGCCGGTGTGACCTCCTCTTCATCGACCAGAAATAAACCTGTTGCCACAGGCTGCAAACCATGCTCCTTGGGGTCTTCCACTTCCTCCTGATCCATGCAACCATCATCGACCACCTCTCCAACCACGGCGTCTTCTTCATCTTCAGTTTTCTTCTCAGAAATCTCCAGGTTTCCATCAAAGCCATGGACATCAGATGCGAATGTTGATTCACACTCAATTTCATGCTTCACCATGCTAGCCTCCTCCTCATCCAAGTCGATTGCGGTAACCTGGTTACCACGCTCTAAATCAGCCTCTACCGGCCCTTTCTGGATCAGATCTGACCTTGGATCCATGTCATGCTGGTTGCGTAGCGGAGCCTCATCAACAACCAGCACATGACGGCGGCGACGGTAATACCTCGTGGAAGCCGACAAATAAACCATCCTAAAGAAACTAGAGAAGCTTCTGAGTTTCTCGGGGACCCTCCTGGTTAGAGGAGCTCGAACGTACCGATGGTCCCGAGCGGCGTAACCGGCGGCTATGCGGCCAACCATGGCGACAAACCCGGCGGCTAAGCGGCCAAGCTCACTGACGGCAAAGGAGACGACTTGGAGAGGGATGCGGTGAGGTCGTGTCTAGATTTGGTATATGTTGTTAACAGACAGGTAAAAATATATTTAAGTATGCGAACTAGTAGTAATAGCAAAGAGGTCCTCTCTTGACAATATTTGTACTTGTTCCTCTGTGCGATCTGTACATCACGGTCAGATTGCTTTCGTACAAACCCCTATGATTGTGCTGTACAACCAGGATACCCATTCGCTGAACTTCAAATAGCACAGTCGTCGTACGAACAACCTTTTGATCATTCTGAGTACATGCGCTCATTCGTTTTCCATACAAGATTCTCATCCTACTTTGTACAACCTGAAATCTCCTTCGTAGGGACTAGCATTAGCACACACGTTTAACGTCCAAACATTTTGCAACCTATTTTCACCTTCTTATTTGATTTCTTACAAACCACATAGCCTATACAGTACGACCTGGTTCCTCATTTGCTCAACTTCCATATGAACTTGTTCGTACAACGGTTTTGGTCCTAGTGTACATTCTGTCAGTCGCGCTCGTACAAAAGTATAGGATCGCTCTGTACAATCATTTTCACTCGACAGTCGCCACCGGTCACCTCAATACAGTTATCTCCGCCCACTCGGGATCCTGCGGCCCTCGAGCTGCGCCGTTTGGTGTGCACGGACAGGATCTCATTCGCTATAACTTAGACGGAAAACTTGCCAAAAAAAAAGGAAAACCCCCCAAACCCCCGATATATTCCCTGGCGTTCCTTCTTCCTCGCTGCTGATTCAGTTGGAAACCAGCTCTTCTTCCTTCTTCCTCGCTGCCGATTCAGTTGGAATCCAGCTCTTCTTCCTTCTTCCTCGCTGCCTATTCAGTTGGAAACCAGCTCTTCTTCCTTCTTCCTCGCTCGCGATTGAATCAGTTAGAGATACTCGCGGATAGATTGGGAGTAGTTCAAACGACCACCCTCGCAATACGGCAACAACCTCCCCGTCCCGTTGGTTGATCCTCCCTCTATATATTCAGCTGCCCTGACCTCGTCGTTCCGCTCTCATCACCACCTCGTCCCGATAAAAAAAACCCACGCGACGACCACCCTCGCCCCGCAAACAAAAACCCCGATGTTCCGCTCTCAGCACCGCCATGTCGAAGCGTAGGGCTGTAGATTCTGATGGGTGGCTATGTGGGAGGTACTTCAACGTTGGGGAGAACACCACGGACCCAAGGTACCGCCTGGATTGGGGATGGGGGAACCTTGATCCCGCAAGCGTTTGTAATACACAAGCAGCATGGACATCATGTCTACATGTCGAACCAGTCGCGCCTTTCCTGGCTTTCGCGAAGGGATGCGTCAAGACACGAACCATCCTTACAACATGCCGGGTCTCCTTCACATGGAATATGGTGATGAAGAGGCTTTTGAACCGTCGGTGAGTTCTCCCTCGGTTTTTTCAATGTTGGCAATCCTTAAATTTCTTTGCACAATCTGGAATAGGAGTGGTTTAGGCTAGGAGTTCATCTGAAGCTGTTTAATTCTGAGCCAATTCCATCTGAATCTGTAATACTAATATCCGATCTAGCTGCAGATTCTTGAATAGATCTACGTTTATTGAACTACCCTAGTTTGTACATTACGACATGCTTACTACCATTATACCTCAGATTGAATCTCTTTGATAGAGCATAGAATCGAGTAGTCTCTTTTTTTTTGCTTGTACAACCGCTCAGGTACGGTCGTTCATACTAGTTCACCTTGAGTGTACAACCTTAAAAACCCATAGTCCGCGTTACCAAAATCATAACAATGAACATCTGAGGTAGGATAGAACCTACAACCTTTTGATGTTTCCATTTACAATCTGGGAGGTGTTGTCGTACATATCATACAATTTCTTGTTAACTCCACGTACAAACTGAGAGATGTCGACGTACAGATCGTTACACTTATGCTGTACGAAAAAGAAGAACGTGTGATATATTACCATCAAGACTATCTGATCGTTACAACCTGTAAACCCTCTGCTGACACTCAATTAGATAATTCTTTTTACCCCAGATGTAGTTTGAGATTGTTGCAATATTTTTTATTTCCATATACAACCGGACACTATTGTTTGCACTGACCAATATATATGATTTGTGCCACCAGTACAGCCTAGGCTGTAACAAATTTTATGCTGTTAAATTGTTGACATACAGACCGTTGTTTATGATCATCTGCTGTTAAATTAACAAATTTGAACTTAAATCTTGTAGGACGAGATAAGCACTAAGATTATGTTCTTGGACAAGGGCGATGTCCCGGCGTTGGTTCGCGTGCAGGAGGAGGGAGCTGGCAGACAGTACTGGGTCGGGGGAGTTGAAGAGTGGATGATGATGATTAATGTTGCAGATCCTTGCAGCTGGGTTCTGTCAACCGTATACAGAGCAATTAAGTTCAGAATGCCATCGTTAGAAGTGTCCGGCTTATCTCATTACAGAGGTTGGCTGGCAAACGACCCATTCACTTTCATCTACAATGGGGCAAAAATAGTGCTCCAAAAGGTTCAGTTCCCTCGAAGGCCCTACCAGATCAACGATGAGTGGCGCTGCGATGCAATAGCTGTGTTTGACAAAGCCATCGCAATCATCTGCTGGCCGGAAGACAAGGCATGGACATTCCTGCCCCACACAGACCTACGTCCATCGACGTATGTGGATGCCGTGGGTGGTTACCCAAACACGGATTACCGGAGCTTTGGCCGCGTATACGCGGTAACTAAACCCCATGGCAATGTGTATGTCTGGGAACCATTCGTATGGGGTAAGTCTAGATAAAAACTTCAGAGTTATATGTATTGCTTATATGAGTATATTTTAATTTACTGTTTAATTTCCTGTTGAGATTCATTTTTACTGTTGTTGTGTATATCAGTCAATATTTTTCCTTTAATAGCAACTAACTCAGAGTAAACTCATAGGTACGCACGCAGCGCCGCGACTCATCCAACCCCAACAGTTGAAGACGCAGCCGAAGGAGGCCCTGCTTCTCGAAACTGGTTCCTGGTACAAGATCGATTTGATCTTCTGTGGATCCAGATCAGTGGCTCTTCAGCGACGTCACGCGGACCATCGAATGTTATGGGGAGAAGATTATACTCTTACCCAGACCGCCGATGCGACGTTTTCAAGCGGGATGCAAATGAGTACCACAATGACGCTGTTGCAGTAGAGTGGTCAAGAATAGACAGCTTCGATGGCCTTGCTCTTTTTGTGGGTGTCAACACTCCATTTTTTTAAAAGCCCCCTGACTCTGCTATTGTTGTTGTTGCCGCCGAGGAAGCGGAAGCTGCTGCTGCTGTTGCCGCCGAGGCTGCTGCTGCTGCTGTTGCTGGTGGTGGTGATGAAGTAGGAGAAGAGCCTGTTGGTGCTGCTGGTGGTCATGGTGATGAAGAAGGAGAAGGGCCTGCTGGTGCTGTTGCTGCTGATGGTGATGATGCTGGAGCTGAGGATGGAGAAGTTCAGGATGGTGAGGCTGCTGGTGATGATGATGAACAGCCTCCTGGGGGTGAAGATGAACAGCCTGTTGTTGTTGAAGAGGTTCCCCAAAAGGAGCCAGTGTTCAGGCCTGACTGCTTGTAAGCTTCTCATCCAAGCGTGTTTGACTTCGACCCTCAGCAAGAACCAACCTGGAGCCGCATGCACGTCTGTGGGGGGGTTGCAATTGGAGGATCCCTGTACATAAGGAGATATCACGGAGATGAAATTAGAGGCGAGGCACCAATGTGGTTCGTTCCATCGCTGCCACCCAGTCCTAACTGATGCAGCCTGGACCCCAATTTGCCACTTCCATCTATCTAGCTTATCGTATCAGTGTGTGAAACTATTTGTCTTTAAATTTTATTGAGTGATTTGTTTAAGACAATGTTTATGTTAATTATGCGTGTGGTGATGGTTTTTATAATTTGGTTGTTTATGTTTTTTTTCAATTTTATGTTATGGGTCAGTGAGAATGCCATTTTTTTCCCCTCCAAAAGTAACTTGTAGATTATCCCAGCAGAGTAACTTGTAGAGTAACTTGTAGTGGTGTTCCCATCCTGTACAAAAATAATAGAAAGTTTCAGGTGAAGTTCAAGATACCAGTTCGACGTCTGTCAAGGAAGATCAATAGCTAGTACAGGTCACTGAATTCCAGTTTTACAATTCTCTAGAAGGGCAACATAAAAGTTCATGGCTTTTAATGGAAGTTGTACAAAGAGGTTATGTGACGGAGTTCAAGATTTTCAAGTCATAATCCTTGTTTCTGATGTGCATCAACTTGTATAGCAAAGCCATATTGTTGGAGTACAAGTTTTAATAAACCCCTGGTTGTATCCACCTTATAATAGATAATCAATAGTTCAAATTTTCCAGAAAACATGCGCACCTTGGAAACTGGTGATTCTCCGTATTGACCTGGGGATAACATTCCCCTCCTTCTTCGAACTCCATTGGAATTTTTCCTGTACAACCACTTAGCGGTGTCCGTACGATCCTCGCGCATATGACATGAACAACCCGAATCAAATATCGCAGAATCAAAGATTCGTACAAGCATGATCGAAATCCTGTACAGCACTTTCGAGCGAGATCGTACAGAAAGGTGCGTCTATCCTGTACAACTCTTTGCTGACCGACCAGGGGTTAGCACCCGCTATTTCTTCCTGTACAACACCCTTATTAGGGTCCGTACAAGCAAGTTCTTCTATACTGTACAACTATTTCCTGACCTGGGGATAGCATTCACCTCTTTCTTCGAACAACGTTGGAATTTTTCCTGTACAACCACTTAGCGGTGGCCGTACGATCCTCTCGCTTTGACTTGTACAACCCGAATCAAATATCGCAGAATCAAAGATTCGTACAACCATTATCGAAATCCTGTACAGCCCTATCGCGCGAGATCGTACAGAAAGGTGCGTCTATCCTTTACAACTATTTGCTGACCTGGGGTTAGCACCCGCTATTTCTTCCTGTACAACACCATTATTTGGGTACGTACAAGCGAGCTATTCTATACTGTACAACTTTGTTCTGACCTGGGGATAGCATTCCCCTCTTTCTTCCTGTACAACACCAATGGAATTTTTCCTGTACAACCACTTAGCGGTGACCGTATGATCATCGCGCATTGACATGTACAACCCGAATCACATATCGCCGAATCAAAGATTCGTACAAGCATGATCGAAATCACGTACAGCCCTAACTTTCTAGATCGTACAGAAAGGTGCGTTTATCCTGTACAACGCTTTGCCAGACTGCCCCACCACGCACCCTCTCCATCACGCCCGGGTGCCCAGCTTATTTTGAAAACTCGAAGAGGGAAACTACTCAATAGCAGCAAAGGGGACTGGTTCATCGGAGGAACCGCTGCGCGCCATCTGAACCGACGCCACCATCTCTGTCGACGCCGACCCATCTCCATCGTCGCCGAAGCCGCCATCTCCGTCGCTGCCGTCCTCACTATACCCGACGGCGCCCTCGTCGCCAACCCGGCCGCCACAAATCTCCGTCGCCTTTGCCTACCCCGCCGCAGCCATCTCCGTCGCCGCCAACTCGGTCGCCAACTCCGACGCCGCGGTCGTCGTGATCTCCGTCGCCACCGTCGTCACTAACTCCGACACCGGCAACCCCGTCGCCGCCATTTCCGACGCCTCCAACTCCGTCACCTTCGTCACGGCTTCTTAATCTTCAACATCATCGGGGACATCGAGGAAATCGGAGCCGAAAAGAGGTGGAGGAGACAATCGGAGCCGTGAGGAGGAGAAGAAGGCTGTTGCCGGATGTCTTCCTCCAAAGAAAAAACAGGTGAAGACAACCCTTGTTCTTAACCCTTCCGAAACCCTAGATAAATTGATAGTTATTCCGGGGTTTACCATCTGGGGAAAATTGGTGCCTCCACCGTTACGCCGCCTGGTGCCGTTTGACTGTCATCGACTCGTCGGAGCCGTCCAGGACTCCAGGTGTGACCGATGTCGTCCCCGCTGGGCGCCCAGCGCCGTGCGCGTATTCCTTATGCCTTCTAGCGTAAAAGCTAGGATGGATGAACAGGCATTAGATACATGGTCTATTCTTCTAGTATTTTGTGACTGGGATCAATGCATGCCTAGTCTTGACGGCTTCTATAGTGTCTAAGCTTAAAGCTTCTACAGAGTATTGTTGTACGATCTATCCAATTAAGGTGTACGTGATGGATGAACCATCAGCAGCGTAAACGCCTATGGACGTGTTTTGGTTCAGCGTGCCTGTTGATCTGCTGCTCCAGGAGGCGGCGCGTGAGCTGACACAGCGTCGTCGCGTGAAATGATCCGGACGCGCTGGTGAGATGCGTAAGTAAGCCGTACGCGTGAGATTGAATGGATGACTCAGGGGTTGGTGCGCACACATGATATCTGATCGAACTAACTTTTTTAGGTGATCTCTAATTGATCAGGGGCTGGTATAATTTGACTTTTAGATCCCTATTCGGTATTTGTTTTGCTTTTCATTCTGTATTGGGTATTTTACTAATGTACACTCAACTTTAGATACATAATCTAAGCTCAGTCAAGTTTTGGGTAAATAACCAATTTTCCCTACCATCTTTTTTCAGGTGATTTTGCAAATTCCTCGACTAGTCAGAAGATTGCTGAAATAATTCGTGAGTTGAAGACTTTTGAGGCTCAGGATGATTCCCCATCAGGAAAAAAACCTGAAATGGTTTACAAACGGTCTAAAACTCGGAAGTCTGCAGACAGTAATATGTTGCAGGGAGGGACCAAGAAAATAAGAAAGGCTGCTGCAGACGATGGGGAAAAAGGAAAATCAGATAAGAGAATTCTCAGGAGTTCGCCAGCCAGATCCAAGGCAGTAACTACTGGAAGAAATGGGGCAGATGAACATAAAAGGGATAAACAAATAGAAGAAGAACAAGATAATGATGAAGAGCAAGGAGAGGAAGAGGACAAGGAAGAAGAGGGGAAGCAAGATGAAGTAGACAGCGACTATGCTGCCGAAAATGATGAAGAATCCCCACACGGAAATAATAGCCAGATTGTGCTTCATGACTCTCAGACTGCTAGTCCTCGAGTGGCTGCAAATCCAATGAGACCCAAAGCGTCAAGGAAAAAACTAGTCCTAGTGGATGAGAAAAACCAGTCTCCTTATGATTTCCAGAGCCAACAATCGGTTTCAGTGGTAAAGAAAGCATTTGAACACTTAGAAAAGGTTCCAGCATGGTTAGAGAGTGTCAATGCTGCAGGGTTCGGTGCTTTCCGTACCACTGATATATCCACAACAATGAACAAGAACTGTATGGGATTCTGCATGAAGAATCTCAACACCCATACAATGACAATGGAGTTTGGAAACAACAAAGAGATAGAGGTTAACCGGTTCAATATTCACTTGTTGACTGGACTGCCAAATGGGGACCAGACAGCCCCAAGACCGATAAGAAAAAGGGCGCAAGTTAAAGAAGAAGTTGTGAAGTTGAAGAGTGAACTTCAGATAACGATGGGGAATAAGGGTGAGATTATAATAAAGTCCCTTCTAGAAAAGCTGGGTATGTTGGTAGACGATGAACTGAAAGCACCTGAGCCTGGGAGGCAGAACACTGCTCTGAAAGTGTTCTACCTAATCTTCTTCAACAAGATATTATGCCCCGGATCTTCAGCACGCCTGATGAGAGAACTTGGAATGGTTGAGGGTCTGCAGTTCGATAAAATGATACAAATGGACTACTGCCAAATTGTTGTGGACGAGATTCAAAGAGCAGCAGAGGAATGGCAAAACAATACAAAAAGGACCAAGTGGACGTATCTAGAAGGCTTCACCCTTGGTCCAATGCGGATGTACTTAGATTCGCTGATATGTGACAACCTAGCCGAAATGACTACTAGATCTCCTAGAATATCCTATCTGAAAACAGCAAATCTAGAGAGAATTGCACAGCTTGATTGCAGGAAGGATGAAGATGGGATTCAATTTGGCAATCTTAAAGTGAGTATTCCTTCTCCTACTTCTTTGTCAGATTGTAGTTCATTTACTACTCCTTTACGATCCCTTTTTTGTGACAACTTTTTTTGGACTGACAAAGAAAATAACTGGATTTTCAGGCCTGGAAAGCACAAGCACAGCGAGTATTCAAAACTTACAAAGATCATGAGGCAGCAGAAAAAGAAGCTAGAAAATACAAGGCCTTAGCCATCTTTCGTGCTACAGATGGGGATTCTTCAACCCAAGTAGTGCCCCTGGGATCAAGGAAGAGGAAATTGGTTGATGGTGACCAAGAATGCAAAGAGGATGTACTGGGAAGGATTGAACAAAATTTGCAGGAGGTGGTTCGACTGGCAGAAATAATACCAACATCTGGTGAAATCATAGGAGACAACAACAAAAAACCTAAGGATGCATTTGCTCAAGATGTCTTTAGTGAAGAGAGAAGTATAAAAACATATATAAGCCAGACAAGCAATCTCATTGAGATGCTTCGCAACTTTGCCAAAGACCAGGAGTACACAGTGAATGAAAACATGGTTGTGCAGTCTCACAATACAACAAAACAAGTGCGGTTTGATCAGGAAACCGCAGGCTGTTCCAACCAAGACGAGCACAGAAATGAAAAGAAGAACAAGAAAAAGAAAAAGTTGAAGAAACAGCCACCTGCTAAAAAAATTGTCGAACAAGTGGTCGATCCATCGTCAGCGGTTCAAGAGACAGAAACACTCGCAGGCAAACCAGTAAAAAATTTAGGTGAAAATGTTTGACCGGCTAAATTTTAAATGGCCACTGAACAATTGCGACAATGATTTGATTGATTCAATTGTCGTTGATTCTTATTTTTCAGGAACAAGCAAAACAAATCCCACAACTGGAGAAAGAGCTGACGAACTTAAAGTGAGTGATTGGGTGACTACTTCTGGCGAGGTAATATTCTCCCACAAATATCCGTATTTATTTATGCCGTAGGATCGAACCAGCATCTGAGCTTGATCAACAGGCCTTGCGTTCCCGTTCTACCATATGGGTGTTCTCTGTTTATTCTATCGCAAGTTCATCATGTTTATACTTTTTTGTAGGATAAAGCAGACGAGACCCAATGTCAGCTAAAGGAAGGAGAAGCACAAAATCAGCCTAAGGATGCAACTCCTGCTAAACAGTTACTCGAAGAACAAGATCATCGCTCTCCGGAGAAAGATGATGAGACAACTCCTGCTAAGGATGGCGACGTAGAAAACAAGCTGGACAATAAAACTGCTGATCTAGAGGAGAATCAACAACAGGATCAAGATCCTAAAAACAAGACAGGCAAGAACAAATAGAATCAAAAATTTATTTCTATAATCTCAGAATTACTAAATAGCTAATATAAAGTTCTTTTGATTTCTTATACAACAGACGCCGAGAATCTGAAATTTGCGGACAGTGTAATTGTCTATCCACAAGAGGACGACGAACATGATCAACAAAAACAAATAGGTAACAAACTACTGCACATAAATGAATATAAAAACAGACCAGTATAGTCCATCAAATATTTAGTTGCATCTTTATTTTCAATTTCCATTCAAGGCCGTGGGAAAGAAAATACAGGAGAATTAAGGGCAAGCATTGAAAGCGAAAATAATACCAAAGAGCAAAAAAGGAATCAGGTTAGTTGTTCTTTTTCGATTTTATTTATGCTTTTTACATCAAAAATAAAAAATAAACTGTCGTCTCAATTCCATTACGTCAAAATTTAATCCAGGAAACAACCGGACATATAGCAGAGGATCCACAAGAAAGAGGACAAGAAAGTGACAATCCTCAACCGGAAAAACCAGAAGAACCCAACTCATCGAGGGAAATACAACAGGTGGAAGAATAGCAAGTAGAAAAGGCCCTACCAAGTCCTTTCGGAGACATAGGCAAGTAGAACTATGTTTTTTTAAACCATGAGCCATACAGACAACAAGAAAATCGAGGGATCATGTATATTTCTCATGCTGTACTGGAAATGTACTTCATGGGAGGTTGCAATGTTTCCTGCCATTCGCATTTTGTAGTCCTTTTACTCAAGGACAACATCTATAAATAAAGAGAAGACTTTTGAGCAGCCAAGTTTTGGCCACTCTCAAACTACATTTTTTTTCCACAATTATTCATGCTGGATTGAAGACAAAAAAGGAAAGTCCATGTATCTCATATCTGCTGCACTGATTTTAAGCTCATATTTGTTCAAACTTAATTATCACTTGATTGAATCTATGAATCTCTTATCGCCGGTGCACTGGATTTGTTCTATTGTAGGTACTAGGGAACCTGAAGAAGATTATGGAGAAAAAAGGAAAGAAGAACGTGCAGTCGAAGAAATGGAAATATTGCTGGGAGTGATAGAGAAGCTGCATAGCGATATTTGCACAGAACAGCATACAAAAGAAAAAATGTAAGCAAACAACCAAAAAATTTAACCGAGGTACATGTTAGGGATAAATGCATTTGATTTTTTTACCGATTGTTTTGATTAAATACAACAGGGAGGAAACATTTGTCGTGCATGGCGACGAAGTAAATGGAGAAACCATAGTGAATCTTGGTACTCTTGCAAGATCATTTAAAGATCTATTTGGTCTTGATTCTCGTGTAGCAAACATAATAATTGAAAGAATCAGAGAAGAAGCACAAGAAACAAAAACCCTGATAGTTCCACTGTTCACGCTTGTGAGTACAATTATCTGCATCAGTTTAATTATGATTTAAACTTCATCATAGTATGAGAAAAAAATGATCGCACTTAAATTTCCTCAGATGAGAGTAACAAAGAGAGTGGATTTGACAAAGAAAGCTCTGAAACGACTACTCAAAGCGATCGATCCAAACAACCCAGATCGTTTTCTGAAGGGATACAATTTGGTACGATAATTTCACATCAATGATCTGTTTTTTTCCTCTGATTTTTGAATGTTGTTTTGCTCCTGGAATGGATAATAAGATTTACTGGAATGCTGATTATTCACAGATAAAGATCCCTTGCATGGATGAGCCTGATAAAGTGGGAGAAATTGCCCATTTCTTCACGATAACGTTGAACGTAAAGAGTAAAAGATTCGAACTACTGGATTCCTTAGGAGGAAAAAGATACGAGCTGTTCTTCTTCAGAATGGTGGGAGTTCTAAAGGAACTATGGAGACTTGCAGCAAAGGAAAGCGGCAACGAGCTATCGCCGCCAAGCATAGACGACTTTAAGTGCTACAAGATTTATGTTCCCGACCAACGAGAGACGTAAGAGTCTGAAAAAAACAAAAAAATTATTTAAGAACAGAAAACAAAGTTGGATACCATTGATTGGCAGCTTTTTTAATCTGGATGTTTAATGCAGGTTAAATTGTGGATTTTACATGGTCTTAATCTTAATGCACTGGACTGGGAGATCGTTGGTCAAGTTTGACAGTTCGGATATTCTCCAAGTCAGAAAAAAAATTCTACACATACTCATGACATGGAAAACTTTGAAGATAGACTTCAGCCTGATTGGTTATAACAAAGGTAAATTGAGTTGTTAATGATCATGCTTCGTTCGCTTACTATATTTCATTCCCTAACACCATATGATATGTCCCTTTCTTTGAAGCAAAAACTATATAGATAGCAAGGATTTATACCCTCTATCTAATCTACTTTTTATGTATATTAGTGGAAATACATTGCACTGGGCTCCTTCTTAAATCATGGTGGAGTGGATAAGTAAAATATAACTAAAATAATATCAGGGAGATATGTACAATCACGCATGAGGGGGCTGTACAGGAATACGATAATTGTCGTACGAAAATTTTGATATTGAAAGAAAAATTATTCGGAGGGAGCGAGGAACGTACGGCCACCTCTAAGTGCAAGTACAGGGAAGTGAAAATAGGGGTTCGAAGGAGGGGGGAACTCGCATGAGGGGGGATGTACAGGAAGAAATATAGAGGTCGTACGAAAATTTAAATCGGAGATATGTTATTTCGGATTGAACAGGACAGGGCGCGTAGGACGTACGGCCAACGCTAAGTGGTTGAACAGGAAAGCTAAAATGGGTCAACGAAGGAGGGGGAGCTACCACCCAGGACAGGAAAGGGTTGTACAATATATGCGAAGAAGCTTGCACGGTCCCGCAAGAGGGGTTTGAACAGGAGAACAAACACGTGTGCTTTATGGTAGTTCAGTTGTTAATTGCTGAAGTTTTATAATATTTTGATTGATAGTTGCTACCTCCCCCTCCCACAATATAAGTTGTTGTGCTTATGATAGTTCCCCTGAACTCTCCCTGCCCTACAATATATTGTCTATATAGTATGGTATACATCTCATTTCGACAAAATAAATTAAAACCAATTTTCTGTTATACTCATTTGTTCTTAGATAAATACTCAAAAATTCCCTTACAATAACAAATACAATATGAATGCAAATATGAATCCTGGTGACACTAACAGTTTTTTTTTATAATTCCTGACAACCCTAATTTCAATTGTGTAGATTACTTGCACAAGTTTCCAGAATTAAGTCGTCTGCTCCCAGACATGAAGATCCAACCAGAAGCAAAGTTAATGGAGGAGATTGAAAAAACCCCTCAAATAAGCATAAGAGAAAGGACGAGTACAGACAACTATGTCCTTCACAAACAAATGCAACACAAGGAAGTTGTGTTGATTGATCAAGCTGGCATCGAAGATAACAGGCAGAAGCAACTGAGCATGGAGTACAGGAGGACAAAAAGGAGAGAAGAGGATGGACCTCAGGAAGAAGTTACCAAAAAAGAAGAACCGAAGAAACCAGATAAACAAGCGACAACTAGAAGAGAAACCCCACAGATGCAGCTCCTCCCTGCCCCTAACTACGCAGTTCCAACGGAAAATCAACAACCTGGAGGTTACGCAGTAACACCTGATCGTTATAGGGCTCTTCAGCAGATATCCGAAGACTCGCAGTCCCCAGAGGTTCAGAAAAGGAAGAAAGGCATTAACTCTGCAGACATTCTGTCAGGCGTGAGGCCGATTGCACCTGCAAACAAGGTCTGCCAGGAAGTTGCTGAATATCGTCCACTCGTATTTAAAAATAGCAACCTAGCAAAGAAGGTGATGGATGTCATATTCGGACATGAGACAAGAGGAAAGATTGCAGGGTGAGAAGTTTGAATTGAAAAAACTGCCTCAAAAACTACTACTATAAACGTATGCTATGAAAACTAACAACACTGACCGTTTTGCAGAGAACTCCTGTTCGAAGCAAAACATCTTAAATTCCCTGAAAAGGGTCTCACGTTTTCTCTGAATGGCCACCACATCCAAGATTTGTTCGGTCCTAGCAGTTGCATCGAATGTCAGGTGATGGATTACATCATTGATGACTGGAACAGACCATCCGAACTATACAGGACAGGAGAACGCATTACGCTGACACCGGATTTTATAAAGGTAAGACCTCGTTACCATGGAAAACAACCAAACTGAAAATTTCACAGATAATTGTTTATAGAATGAAACAGAATATCTCACTAGAAAACTTATCTCCACAGGATGTGATTCAAGTTTTTGAACCGATAGCAGATTTGGTAGAAATGGAGAGACAAAAAGCTGAAATGAAATCTGGCAAAGTTCAAACAAAGGAGGAGATGGTAAAGGGATTTGACATGGACAATGCAATGAAAATGTTTGACAGACACGTAAGAAGGAACAAAAGCTTGCTTCAAGCAAAATTGGTAATTTTTCTGATCAATGATTTTTTCCCGTAATCTTGTCAGTCGTTGTACAATAAGAACTATCGTGTACTGCAAAACTATTTACTACCTAGTTGAACAGAAGATAACTCGATCCTGAACCACTATAAATCGTAATATTGAACGCCGTGGGATCGCATTAGCAATCGTGCTTGTTCAGATTTGCCGTGGGATTCACCAGTTCAGATAAACCAGTTCAAGTGGTACCTCTGTATTGTACAACATGATAAGCCATTCATGCACTACTCTCCTACCAATACATGCACATAAACTTTTAATGAACCTACTACTACTCCGATAGCCTGTACAGCTACTCTTCCTGGTTGAACAACAGGTATTGGGTTCCCTTACAACAATCGTCTAAACTACTGCGTCAGTAAAATATTTTGCACAGCTATTTTCTTTGTATATGTACACCAGGTCCGGTGAACCTGTACAACCTGACTCTTTTAATTTGTACGCCCTATGATATGCCCTTTCTGGTCTTCATTACCATCACTTACAACTCTATATTTGTACTCATAACAGATACTTCTACCTTATTTCAAATGCAACCATTACTGCCTGTACATAATGAATAGATACAAAAAGTCAGTTCAAGTAATTGACTCAAGGAAATACAAACCTAGGGATGTGCGCTCATACAACTCCTTCAACTACGAACTAATGAAGATTGTAAGTTCTGAACTCTCACATATTATTTTTTTCAACTACATGATTATTATTTCTGTTTAAAAAAGTATTGATGAAATGAGCTCAAATTATATTAAAACAGATGTGCAGAATGGAACTAGTACTAAAGGAAAAGTACGGAGAGGCTGCATACAAAGCAAGCAAACAGCCAGATTGGGTTCAACTGGCTAAAAAAACAGAGGATCAAAGTCCCTTGCCAAGGGGTCAACGAGTGTGGCTTCTACATGCTGCGGTACGCCTACCATTTTGATGGACATCAAATGATTTATGACAAACCAGAGAATAGGATGAAATACAAAAAAATTGTGGACGAAGATGTAAGCAAGCTCGGTTGCAATGTTATTTTTAATTTGAACAACAATAAATCTGAACTCATGTTTTTGTGATCTTACAGCCAAACTCAAATGAATGGAAGGCGGAGTACTTGTACACCATGTTGTTCAGCTCGCACAACATGGCACAATTGCCAAAAGAGATCGAGGAATTTGCTCCACCGGACTACAGGAGTAAGAGTTGACAATCTGTAAAATAAATCTTTTTTTTTTGCCTAGCAACCAAGATTAACTATTCAGCAGACTTATTAATAATGGACTAATAACATAAGCACTGTTTTGTTTCCAGAACACATCAAAATAATCAGGAATGACAGTGAAGACACAGGACCATCAGAAAGAAATGAAGCTGGGACTCGGAATTCGTAGAGAACATGGATTGCCAATCTCAGATATGTCTTTACAAAACATATTATAGTCATACATGTATAATATAGACCATTATCGATTTCCTGTACAACCCCAACATGTGTGACCGAACAAGTATGAACATCTATCAAGTACAACACTATACTGCCCTAGCGATGGCCGTACGATCCACGCGCACTTTTCTGTACAACCCGGAAAACGTATGTCCGATTCAAAATTTCGTACGACAACTCTCTTTCTTCCTGTACGACGAGATCAAGCGAGTTCGTACTGGAAGGTCCGACCATCATGCACATCGTTTTCCTATCCTGGGGATAGCACTCGCTTTTTCTTCCTGTACAACACCCTCATGCGACAGTACAACCATTATCGAAAACCTGTACTTCCCTATCGTGCGAGATTGTACAGGTAGGTGCACCTATCCTGTACAACTATTTCTTATCCTGGGGATAGCAGCCGCTTTTTCTTCCTGTACAACACCCTTTTTTATCGAAATCCTGTACAGCCCTATCGTGCGAGATCGTACAGAAAGGTGCGTCTATCCTTTACAACTATTTGCTGACCTGGGGTTAGCACCCGCTATTTCTTCCTGTACAACACCATTATTTGGGTCCGTACAAGCGAGCTATTCTATACTGTACAACTTTGTTCTGACCTGGGGATAGCATTCCCCTCTTTCTTCCTGTACAACACCAATGGAATTTTTCCTGTACAACCACTTAGCAGTGACCATACGATCATCGCGCATTGACATGTACAACCCGAATCAAATATCACAGAATCAAAGATTCGTACAACCATTATCGAAATCCTGTACAGCACTTTCGAGCGAGATCGTACAGAAAGATGCGTCTATCCTGTACAACTCTTTGCTGACCTGGGGTTAGCACCCGCTTTTTCTTCCTGTACAACACCCTTATTAGGGTCCGTACAAGCAAGTTCTTCTATACTGTACAACTTTTTCCTGACCTGGGGATAGCATTCACCTCTTTCTTCGAACAACATTGGAATTTTTCCTGTACAACCACTTAGCGATGGCCGTACGATCCTCGCGCATTGACTTGTACAACCCGAATCAAATATCGCAGAATCAAAGATTCGTACAACCATTATCAAAAACCTGTACAGCCCTATCGTGCGAGATCGTACAGAAAGGTGCACATATCCTGTACAACTATTTACTATCCTGGGGATAGCAGCCGCTTTTTCTTCCTGTACAACACCCTTTTTTGGGTCCGTACAAGCAAGTTCGTCTATACTGTGCAACCCTTTCCTGACCTGGGGATAGCATTCCCCTCTTTCTTCGTTCACCCATGGAATTTTTCCTGTACAACCATTTAGCGGTGACCGTACGATCCTCGCGCATTGACATGTACAACCCGAATGAAATATCACCGAATCAGAGATTCGTACAACCATGATCGAAATCCTGTACAGCCTTATAGTGCGAGAACGTACAGGAAGGTGCGTCTACCCTGTACAACTCTTTCCTAACCTGGGGATAGCACCCGTTTTTTCTTCCTGTACAACACCCTTTTTTGGGTCCGTACAAGCAAGATCGTCTATACTGTGCAACTCTTACATGAGCGGGTGCTGACCTGGGGATAACATTCCCCTCCTTCTTCGAACTCCATTGGAATTTTTCCTGTACAACCACTTAGCGATGTCCGTACGATCCTCGCGCATATGACATGTACAACCCGAATCAAATATCGCAGAATCAAAGATTCGTACAACCATTATCGAAATCATGTACATCACTTTCGAGCGAGATCGTACAGAAAGGTGCGTCTATCCTGTACAACTCTTTGCTGACCTGGGGTTAGCACCCGCTTTTTCTTCCTGTACAATACCCTTATTAGGGTCCGTACAAGCAAGTTCTTCTATACTGTACAACTTTTTCCTGACCTGGGGATAGCATTCACCTCTTTCTTCGAACAACATTGGAATTTTTCCTGTACAACCACTTAGCGATGGCCGTACGATCCTCGCGCATTGACTTGTACAACCCGAATCAAATATCGCATAATCAAAGATTCGTACAACCATTATCGAAAACCTGTACAGCCCTATCGTGCGAGATCGTACAGAAAGGTGCGTCTATCCTTTACAACTATTAGCTGACCTGGGGTTAGCACCCGCTATTTCTTCCTGTACAACACCATTATTTGGGTCCGTACAAGCAAGCTATTCTATACTGAACAAGTTTTTCCTGACCTGGGGATAGCATTCCCTCTTTCTTCGAACACCAATGGAATTTTTCCTGTACAACCCCTTAGAGGTGACCGTACGATCCTCGCGCATTGACATGTACAACCCGAATCACATATCGTCGAATCACAGTTACGTACAACCATGAACGAAATCCTGTACAGACCTATCATGCGAGATTGTACAGGAAGGAGCGTCTAACCTGTACAACTCTGACCTTACCTTGGGGTCACTGATTAGTGGGGCCTGATAAATTGGGGGACCACCTGACTAAACTAACCACCACCATTTCGCAACGTCTGCCGTCTCTCTCCCACGCAGCGCACAACTCCAGGAGCCGAGCAGTCGAGGTTCATCTGGGACCTCCCTTCCGCATCGCCGCCACATAGATCTATCCTCCCGCATCGCCGCCGCCTACAACTAGGCAGCAACGCCGCCGAGATAACCAGAGTTTTGGCTCGGTCTCTCGGAACTCGGAGATCCCTGGGGGCAACGCCGCAACGCCACGGGATCAAGCAGCGGGCGCATCAAAATCCACCGCCCGCAACAACTCCGAACAAATTCAAATCGAACGAGCACATCGGAAAGGACGGACTACACAGCAACAAGCAGGAGCAACAATTCAGAGGTTAGTTTTCTTTAACGAATTTGCAACTTTAAATCTCTGCCACTCAAACAAATAAACAAAGCAATGATCTGGTCGCTAGGGTTGGAAGAAATTTTCCACCAATTCTTAAGAAGCCAGGAAGAAAAATTAAGGAAATAACCGCCCAAATAGTTTTCAAATAATTTGAAATCCAGGAGATCCTGAAAGTACCACAAGTTGGACAACAATTTCAAGACGGGTTGAACAACACTTATATGATGATTTTTCATATATGTGAAATACTATATACTATGTACAAATAGGAATCTGAGTAATACTTTTCCTGTTTTTAGATTTCGATGACTAACTGCTGGCTAAGCAATGTTGCAGAGCAAATATATGGACCCTAATCGCACAACAGTTAGCGACGAAGATGAGAAAACCATTTCAGTGGAACCACTGAATGTTTTACCTCCGGATAGTTCCAATGACTCAACAGGCCCCAAAAACGAGCCTCATGCATCGATGAGGAGGAGCGGAAGGAAAAGAAAGCCAGAAAAACAAGATACAGAAGCAACTACTGAGAACACACAGGATCAATTGGAACAGAAAACCACAGGGCAAAGAGTCTGGAAAAAGACCAAGAAATATGCTAACCGGAAAGATCTTGGCGAGCGCAGGAGCCCTAGATTTAAAAGTACTGCCAAAAGTACTAATTATGTACACCTGAATCCCTCGGAGGAGGAAGAAGATGAAAGTAGCCAGCAAGAAGATTCTAGAGATAGTAATTTTCAAGGGGGGGGGGGGGGAAAGAGGATGAAGAGGACACAAGTAGCCAGCAACAAGATTGTAGTGATAGTAGCGATGACAACAATAAGAAGGAAAACAATAACAACCTAAAGGTACAATAACACTTTACTCTTAATGTGCTGAATAAACTTACAATACTTATATTATATGGAATTAAATGCTCATAATAAATGCAGGGGAAAAGAGTGAAAGGAGAAAAGAGGAGGGAGGGAAAAAAACTCAAGAAAAAGGATTCAACGAGGAGAAGAGGAGCAAAAAAGCTGAAAAGAAGCTTGAGAGATACAACTATCAGATGCTCTCTGACAGAGTTCTACAAATGCGTAGATTTGTTGGATGAAGAACGTCACATAAGAAGGCTACGGGATGCAGGACTTGGACCATTCCTAGATGGAAAAGTGAAAGAAAACATTGATCGGCAGCTAGCTTATCGAATCATGGAAAAAATAGATCCAGAAACAATGACATTGGACCTCGGAGTACCAAACAAAGTTATACAAATAACTGCATACGCAATCCATCAATTATTTGGTCTTCCTCATGGCAACAACACAGCACCCAGACCTTCGGACACCGGCAATGACCAGGACTTATTTGACTTGAAGAAAGAGTTGGGATTTAAGAGGAGCGACCAAATCAAAACAGATAAACTTAGGAAACTACTTGAGGAGAATGTGAATGATGAAGGGAAGGATGATAAAGTCATAAAAGTTTTTATGCTGCTAATGTGCATGAAGATCATATGTCCAGGAACTTCTGTGCGAGTCTCAAGGGAGGCAACCCTGGTGAAGAACCTGGACTTGAATAATCTGAAAGAAATGGACATCTGTCAGTTGATTGTTGATGAGCTAAAGAGAGCAGCCATAAGCTTCCAGAGAGCAAAGTCAAAAGTAAAGGCAGTACCAGGTTGCGTTGTGGCGCCGTTGCTGATATACTTGGACTGCTGCCTCAAAAGTAACTTATCTGATATGGACAAAAAGACACCCCGCATACACTACTTGGATACAAAAAAGCTTAAGCTGATTGCAAAAGCAGACAGGGTAACTGAAGGATGTGGCGGTGCAAAATCGTGGGGGTACGGCAACTTACCGGTAAGAGTAAATTTTCAAAATAACTTTCTTGTATCCCGCGCCTATATCTGCAGAATTAAAATGATGAACTAAAATTGAAATTATTGATTGCAGTGGAAAGCACCAAACGACATTGTTTACTACCATGCAAAAACTCCAATGAAGAGAGTAGCCGAATCTCATGAAGAACAAAGGGCAACCAAAAACCAGTTTCAAAAAGGAAGCCCAAGTTGTTCAAAAGAACAATATGAAGGAAGCAGAAGCAAAAGACCGAATTATACAGCATTCGAACAAATTGATACTTTGATGACTAGGACGTACGAGGTTTCACTAACAATAGATAAATCACATGCGAACAACGAAGAAGAAAATCTGTTTCTACATCACTTGCAGCGGAGTACATTCCATCTCAAAGAATCATATAAAAACTTCAAGAACATCAGGGAAAATCAAGGCAGGAAAGCTCAGGAAAAGAATCAGACGATCGATCCTGATGAAGATAACAGACCAGCACAAGAAGGTTAGCCTTTCTATAATTTTTGACCTTCTTATTATGCAATAACCAGTTACTAGAGATATTATTTTGTATTAGAAAAAAACTTAAAACATTGAACCTCCACTGATAAAATAAACAATCCAGAGACTGAATTGATTCACAAGAATGATGAAGCCTCAGATTATTTGACCAAGAACCAGTCTGCAACGAAGACTAAAACATCAGGTCTGTAAAACAACAATACAAGATTAACATCTCTATTAGAAATATATATATTTTGGCCTTCAACTCACAAACAATTGATATTGCTTCAGGTCCTGCTGCCAACCAAAGGGAAGAAAAGAGTCCATCACAACAAGGTTGCAATCTATAATATTTTTTTCTTTCCTTCTGTTGAAATATACTCCACTCACCACATATACTCTCCAGGGACAGAAACAACACAGCAGAATGTTGAAACATCGGCTGACTTGCCAGAGGAACAAGCTCCAGAGGCTTCGGAGATGACTAAAACGACAGGTTTGAAAAAACAACAATTTCATGTTAATCTCCTATATTTGAATTTTTCCTGTACAACCACTTAGCGGTGAGCGTACGATCGTCGCGCATTGACATGTACAACCCGAATCACATATCGCCGAATCAAAGTTTCGTACAACCATGAACGAAATCCTGTACAGACCTAACATGCGAGATCGTACAGGAAGGACCGTCTATCCTGTACAACTCTGACCTTACCTTGGGGTCACTAATTAGTGGGGCCTGATAAATTGGGGGTCTCCTATAATTGAATTTTTTTGCTAGCATAAATAAAAAGATCAAATGATAATACCTCAGGACATGTTGACAAACTAAGGGAAGAAGACAGACCAGAACAACAAGGATGCAATCTATAATATTTTTCATTCCTTTTATTACAGTAGCCTTCCTTTTATGTTCTAAGATCTCCCAGAAAACTTTGGGGCACTAACAAAATAGTTAATAATAGACTCCATTGATCACACAGACAATCGAGATTATGAATCAATACAATTATGCCAATAATTCAATTCAACTTCTCTGCAATTTTTATGACACATGACACGCCAATTAAGCCAGGAAATTTGATTTTTTCGTTATTTCCAATTAAGGTGAACGTTATTTTTTCAGATGAAGACAGCAATCAACAATTTGAAAAAGGCAAAAAGACAATGGAGGAGACAAAATTGAAGAAAAGAGAAGACATGGACCTGCTTATTCATAACGAAAGGATAATTGAGGCCACTATGTAAGTGCAGAACTTGTGGTGGCAATACGTAGCTCATGGTCGAAAATTTAAGAATACCAAGGCCATAAACAAAGACACGTAAGACGGACAAGCTTATTTAGAAGAAGAAAAATTAATCAAACAATTACAAGCACATACTAAATACATTTTTTTGGCCTAACTTTTGCAGGCAACCTTTTATTGAGATTGGAGAAGCACACTGCTCATACAAGAATTTCAAAGACTCTCTTAGGCCACGCGAGGAACTGAGCTCCGAGGTCATGGATATATGGGCAGAGGATTTCAATAAAACAGAAGGACAGCTGGCTAACAAAAACAAGCTTCTAGTAAAAAAATATGCATTCTCATGCTACCTGGCGGTAAGATCTTTAAAGATTACTACACACTTGGGCCTCTCTATCGAATTTTATTAATTTCACAAATTTCGGTAAAATATAACAGATGAAACTGATTGTTGATCCAAAAGAATTCAAGTCCAGCAGTTGTATGGGAGCCTTGAAAAGAATAAATAGAAAATTCAACGTTCTAGACGACGACCTCGTAAGATTTGAAAACCTTTACCCAATTTAATTTACCTTCTCCAGTTGCTGATTTTTAACTATAAGACTGTTTTTTTATTGTTGAAATACAGCTGTTCTTCCCAGTGGTGAAAAACAATCACTGGATTGTTTGTTGCTTCAACCTTCTGCGCCAACAGTTCAACATTTTTGATTCCATGAAGTCAGATTATAAAGCAAGCATCCTGGAAAATGAAGCACTGAATCTGGTAAGAAGACAACAACCTAGGAACAAAATAACTGATATAGAATATCTAACTATGGATAACAAGACAATGTTTTCGATCAAACAGTTCAGGAATTTCTCAACACTTGTCAAAGGCTTTGAAATATCTGGAAAAGACTTTGGAAATTTCAAGCACTTCACTCCTGATCACCCAAAGCAAAGAACAATGTAAGTTTACACCGCCAAAAGTTTGATTTTACAACAATAGAGTTGATGTTGAATGTTAATAAATATTTTGAACTTTCAAAAACACAGATTTGATTGTGGCTTCTTCTGTATGCTGTTCATGGAATACTATGATTCAAGAGAAGTGGTGGAATACATATTGGAAAGTATTACTCAGTACCGGAAGATTGTTGCAGCTAGACTAATAAAGAACAGGGACAACAAAGTTGACTTAACAGACATTATGGAGAATCAGTTGAAGTTTGTGTAGGATGAAAGAATTTATTATCTCGTCCAGAGTGTAAGTTAATGTTCAGGATTGATCGAACTGTCACTCTTAGACATTCTGAACAACCTGAAAGGTGTGAAAGTAGAAACCAGTAGGCAAATAACAATCAACCTTAACAGTCACACAGGATGTTCGAAGTCTAGTTTGATTGAGAGATGTCGACTGTAGCGACACGTCTCGCGACTGTAGCGACCCCGAGCTTCCCCCATGGCTGGACCACCTCGGCTTCCGTCCATGGCGCCCCGACTCCGAGAGTTATCCCCCGACACGCGGCGACTCAGCAAGTCCATTGCCACTCGTCAAGCCATCTTGTCGACTCGGCTTCTCCACAGGCAATCTCTGGGCCATTCTGGAGGAAATCGACACTGGAGCAGGAAGTAGATGGAGATGGGGGGATGGGCGGCGGCGCTTGCAACAGGGGAGGCGATCTCGGAGCGGGCACGGCAGGCGCTGGAGCGGGAGTGGCGGGCCGTAGACCTGCAGAAGGCCAGTTCTATGGCGGTGCATGGTAGTTGGGGGACAGCGGGTACCCGTGCGCCGCGAAGGGCGGCGGCGAGATTTACGGAGAGGAAGTCGACAACGTCAGCCTCGACATCGATCCTTGGCAGGATATACAAGGTATCGCTCCGGATGATACTCAAACAGGCTTGGACTACGCATGCAAAGCGAAGAGGAGTTCCCCAGAGAATCCGCTTTCGACCAGCGCGGCGATTCGGATCCATGCGCAGGATCATCAGAAAGCAGAGGAAGACGGAGGGAGTTTTGAACTTGGGACCTCCAGTGGTGGAGCTCCTAGAGACAGAGGTGGAGTCAGCAATGGTGCTCGAGGACTTCAGAATGGCGACGTTTCAGAATCTGGATCAAATCTGGGCGGCGCTGAATCTGTGCGAATTGAAGAACCTGTGACGGAATGCCTGGGTTGGGATTTCTGTTGTGAACAGCCGATTGCAGGAGGTAGGCGGTCGGGAAAACCCCAACACCATGGATGGGTTCAGAAGCAGGACCGGAGCTTGCGGGGGCTTTTGTGGGAGAACCAGCGGGGTCGGGGAGTCAGTCGCACAGAGGCTTTGACACTCGCAGTGGAGGATTGCCCGGTGAAGAAAAGACCTAGGCAGATGGAAAAGTTCATTGGCAGTGCAGCATCGGGTTTGGGGTTCTATCAAGTGGAATGCCCTGAGAAGGTTGTGCATCCAGTAGCTTCTAACAAGAATTGCGGAGTGGTGATAATTAACTTTGAAGTTTTAGCATCTAAGTGGCTGTGTAACACCAGGTTCTTTCATCTAAACATAGCTAGTGCTGCTGTTTTAGGGAGTGTTTGGCTAAATAGAAAGAACCACCAGAGGAAGACTGGAACTCTTGGCAACCTTGCTGATCGCAAAGCTCAAAGCACCCCCTGGAGCTGGAACCGGGCTGAGGTGAACAGACTTCAGCTGGATAAGTACATGGTCGACAACGGCGACATCGGCTTTTGCTGGCCGTGCTTCGATGAAGTACCTGAAGATGCACCCGGAGGAGGCTGATGCGATTCACGTGGTCATCTGAAAGGGTCGTGACTCCCTGAGAGTGGAAAAGTAGCCGGAGGTGCTACCTTTTGGATTTTTGCATAAGTTGTAAAGAAGCCATGTGGCTTAAACCAACTAGAGGGTGGTTTTGTTTTGGGAGCTGGTGGTCGCCGTAATCCTTTAGCTGGAGCCGACACAAATGTTGGGGGAGGGAGCATCGTAGGTGCTCGTTTTTGTTGTCCTGTCTAGTTTTAGTAGCTGCTCGTCTTTCTTTTTAGCTTGCAAACTAGTGTTACCTCTTCGTACTTGCCTTTTCGGCATGTTTTGTCCAGTGATCGGTTTCGTTTAATATAAATGGAACCGAGAAGGGGCTCCCTGGATTTCTTAAAAAGTTGACTTAACAGACATTATGGAGAAGCAGTTGAAGTTTGTGTAGGATGAAAGAATTTATTATCTCGTCCAGAGTGTAAGTTAATGTTCAGGATTGATCGAACTGTCACTCTTAGACATTCTGAACAACCTGAAATTAGAACATTCTGAACATTCTGGTGTGAAAGTAGAAACCAGTAGGCAAATAACAATCAACTATGAAAATTTGGCTGTACTACCAGTAAATAACACTATATACCGAGGTGTAGCCGAGCCGTAGATGGCGAGGCGTAGCCGAGCCGTAGATGCCGAGGCGAAGCCGAGCCGTAGCACACGCTACGACAAATGCGCGCCACGACCAATGCGCGCAACGACCAATGCCCCCCTTTCAAGATATTATTATGAGATAACGAGGCGAAGCCGAGCCGTAGATGGCGAGGCGTAGCCGAGCCGTAGATGCCGAGGCGAAGCCGAGCCGTAGCACACGCTACGACAAATGCGCGCAACGACCAATGCCCCCCTTTCAAGATATTATTATGAGATAACGAGGCGAAGCCGAGCCGTCATTGGCGAGGCGAAGCCGAGCCGTAGCACACGCTACGACCAATGAGAGTAACGACTTTTTAAAAAAAAATTATATTATTTATATATATATATATATTTTTTTTAAGTTTCATCATATTTTGATTGAAAGTTGATACCTCCCTCCCATAACTACCCCTGAAATGTCTCTGCCCGAAAATTACAAAGGGAAAATAACAAATGTGAAAGTTAGTAACTACATTGGTTTAACTCTGTTCCTTAAAAAGGGAAAAAGGGAAAATGGTTGTACAAGAAGGGCAAAACAGGTTGTATAAATTTTTGGAGTGCACTGGGTTCGAACTGAATTGTTATCGGGTCCGCTTTGCAGAGTGCGGAGTGCGCCCGCTTCGCGAGAAAAGAGAAAAAAGGAAAAAAACGCTTACCTCCAGATTAGCTCCGCGCGCACCACGTGTCGCGAGCGGAGCGCGCCCGCGCGCCCACGTTTCCCTTTGCGAAGGCAACACTTTCCCTAGTCCAACCCCGGATATACCAGCAGCAGATGCAGCCCATTTTTCCAGAGTGCAGGCACATCTTACTTGGTGTGGGACTTTTTTCTCTCTAGTTCACATATGGGCTGGGCTGGGCTGAAATTTAGCGTGGGCATCGTCTTCACTACGTATCGCACTTTACAAAAATTAAAAAAAAACTATGTATCGCACTTTGCGTCCAACTCACGTACGGAAATTCACCAGGTGTACCCTAAAAAAAACAAATTCACCAGGCGGGCCGACCCATTATCAGGTTTGTTTCCCCCTCCGTTCCGTTTTCGTTGTTCTCTATTTACTTTTTCCAGCATCTTTTTCTATTTTTTTTTCGTTTTTCTCCGTTCTAGTTTTCTTTTACTTCTTTAAAAATATTTTCGATTTTTAAAATAGTTCTGATTTTTTAATAATGATTCTTTTTTGAAAATGTTTAAGATTTGGGAATATTCAATTTGAAATGATTAAGATTTACAAAATATTCATATCTAAGATCGTTCAGATTTTAAAATAGGTCATATTTTTTAAAATGATTCCGGTTTTAAAATGATTTATAAAAACCAAAAATAATCCCGATATTTTAAAAAATCTTCCTTTTTAAAATGGTTAATATTTAAAAATTAATAACTCAGGGGCATAAAATTAATAATCCCATTTAAAATAGTGAATATTGAAAAATGGTACTAATAGGTTTGAAAATCTAGAAATAGTTCATATTTTAAAAATATGAGATTTGAAATGGTTCAAATATTAAAAATGCAAATTTAAGAAATAACACATTATCTAGAAAAATATAAAAAAGTAAATAATATCACACGTATTTATAGGCAGAACCAAAGGCAACCCATAACAGAAGCGTTGGGAAACCATACAGGCGAGCGGGAGTGTCACACTCGCTAAGAGTGATAGAGAAAAACTATACTCATACCCATATGATTTGTGGGGTAAAATGTTCTACCCATACCCTTATCCATGGATATAAAATGGTACCTGACCGTACCCATATCGGACGGGTACCTTACCCACTACAACACATTGGGTAGATCAATACTAGACAATATTTCACACCCGAAATAGCGCCACTCCTACTACCTTAGCCTACTGCCTGACTGCTATTTGTCATCGACCCATCGGGCTTAAGAAAGAAAGGGGTGGAGAACCCATGCCTTTAAGCGGCATCATGACGAGGGTCGCTGGATCAAAAACTCAAGAGCGCACATGCCATATCAAAATGGGTAGGGTCTGAGTACATACCCACGACTTGACGAGTAGGGTATATGTATTGTCCATGGGTATATGCCTTACCCATATATGTACGATACCCATATTTTTTGTCAACTTTATTGTTTTGGTCAAGCTTCATGGTATCGATTTTTTTGTCAAAAAAAGAAAACAATAAAGTCAACTTTACTTTGTTTGAAAAAAAAGTTACCTATACTCTCGTTATAACTAAGCATTAGCCGAAATTATATTCCATCTTAAGATTGTGGCATATGACAACTTGACATATAATGCAACTATAGTACCGCACTAGTAGAAAACGAGCCTTTGGTTCACCCCTTTAGTCTCGGTTCATTTTTTGAACCCAGACTAAAGGGGTGAGAGCCACACCGCTGGATTTGTGAGGGACCTTTAGTCCCGGTTCGTGTTACGAACCGGGACTAAAGGTTCACCGCATGTGGCAGCAGAGGCGGGCCCAGCGCCAGATACCTTTAGTCCCGGTTCGTAACACAAACCGGGACTAAAGGTCCTCACTTTATCAGCTTCTTCCACCCCTGCTCACTCCATTTTTCCCACCGAGACCGAGCTCAAAATCATTTCCTCTCCATTTCTTCTCCATTTCCTCTCCCCAAGACTAGATAATCCATAATATTTTACACCATTTGGCAAGATTGAAGCCACCCCACGGTTAGCCTCTTCATCCTCTTTCCGGCATTGCTTATTTAGCTCATTTTGCTCATTTCAATTTTTTTGTGCAAGCAAGGTGTTCGATGTAATGCCTAAGTTATGATCTCATTTGTGTATATGTGCAATTTGTTCTCAAACTAAAATAATGATTTATGTGTTTTAGTGTGGTGAGGAGCCTTATCGACGTCGATCGCCCGCGCCGTCCCGTCACCACCTCGGTGAGCCTCTATATTTTATTTTATTTTATTTTAAAAACATAGCTTTTATGATTTAGATGCATAGTTACTACTTGTATAATTTTCTAACTTGTCTTATATGTATAGTGTCATGGTTCTGATATCCGTCCCCGTCGGTCCTCGTCCGGTCTATGATTCGGATGTGGTATATTTTCAAAACTATTTATTTCATTCTATGTTTCTGGCAATTATGGTGACCAACTTGACATAGAATTATTTTTATCTAGGAGGTAGTTGAACCAGAAATTGAACCTGACCCTATTGTCGAGTTTTTGGATAAAGAAAACAATGATTTGAAAGCAAAATTGAAAAGAAGTGAAGCTCTTTATCTTCAATGCTTAGATGATAAGATGAAATTAGAGCTCAAACTTGCCGACGTGGTCTATGGTAACGAGATCAAGATGGATGCAATGCGCTTAAAGATAAAAAGGATTAGAAAATATGCCATTAATCGGGAGGCTTGGTATCATTATGCTGTGGGTTCAGTATTAACCTTAGTTGCGATTTTGATCGCATTTGTTGTTGGATTTAAATTCTTTAGATAATTTTTATATTTGTTTCAGTTAATGTATGTTTTATGAGAACTATGTATTACCGCTTGTCAATACTCTACTCTTATTTTAATGGATGACATTGTATTAATTAATTTGCTCTTACATATTATTTATGACAGTAGTGTAATAATGGGGTTCGATATACTTTTATGTAATACAGATGAACCGACAATGGATGTACGGTGACCGATGTTGTCCTGAGTTCATTGATGGCATGCATAATTTTCTCCATATGGCTGAGGCAAACAAGCCGAAGAACGGTTTTATTCGTTGTCCATGTAGTGCCTGCAAGAATATGAGTGATCACTCTATCTCAAAAGTCATTCACTCACACCTCTTGCATAATGGTTTTATGCCTGGTTATTATTGTTGGACCAAGCACGGAGAAACGGGGGTTATCATGGAAGAAAATGAAGAAGAGGAGGATAATGGCAAGTATCCTTGGTTCAGTGATACTACAATGGGAGAAGACGAAACTGAAGAAGATCCCATTATTGATGAGCCCGACGATGATCTTCGTCGGGCCATTCGTGATGCACAAATGGACTGTGGAAGTGAAAATGAAAGGTTGAAGTTGGAGCGTATGTTAGCTGATCACGCCAAATTGTTGTACCCAACTTGTCAAAATGACCAGAAAAAGCTAGGTACCACACTTGAATTGTTGCAATGGAAGGCAGAGAATGGTACTTCTGACAAGGGATTTGAAAATTTGTTAAAAATAGTTAAGAAGATGCTTCCAAAGGATAACGAATTGCCGTCTAGTACGTATGAAGCAAAGAAGGTGGTATGCCCTCTAGGATTAGAGGTGCATAAGATACACGCTTGCATTAATGACTGCATCCTCTACCGCGGTGACCACGAAAAATTGAATGCATGTCCTGTATGCGGTACTTTGCGGTATAAGATCGGGCGAGATGACCCTGGTGATGTTGAGGGCGAGCCGCGCCCCAGGAAGAGGGTTTATCACTTTATTACATTTTTTCTTAAAAACGATCAAAACGGTCGCTACGACTAATCATTGGAAGAGGTGATATTTTCTAGAACTATCAATGTTTCTGTGATATAACCACTAGTTGTGTACCTTACAATGATTTTTCCAAAAGTTTCAGACCAAACTATCAAATAGTTGTAGTTCAAATTTGAATTACTTTCGATAAATCAACATAAACTCAATTAACTAGGGGAAATTAGTTAGAATTGTAAGAAAAAACTCATACTTGGGGATCATCCATCATATGTGCACCACCCTTAGTGAAAAATAGTTGGGTGCCATTTGGAATCATATTTTATGTACTCACTTCACAAAAAACCTCATTTTTTGCACTCAAAAAAAGGAAAATGATATTTTTGAAAATAATTTGAAGAATCCCTTTGGCATGGTTGTTTAATATACCAATATGCACCTATGTGTGGAGTATGAGATCTTTATCACAAACTATGTCGTCGAAATGACCATAACTTGGTCATTTGGCTTGAAACTTTTAGATGTTCATACATGATAGACCTTTTTGTGAAGACTTTTTTTGCAAATGTAGGCAAAAATCAAGTTTATCATTTTTCCTAGCAACTAGTACACATATAAGGAGCCCATGCCAAAGGATTTGATTTTTTGAGGTGTTTATCACTTTATTACATTTTTTCTTAAAAACGATCAAAACGGTCGCTACGACTAATCATCGGAAGAGGTGATATTTTCTAGAACTATCAATGTTTCTGTGATATAACCACTAGTTGTGTACCTTAAAATGATTTTTCCAAAAGTTTCAGAGCAAACTATCAAATAGTTGTAGTTCAAATTTGAATTACTTTCGATAAATCAACATAAACTCAATTAACTAGGGCAAATTAGTTAGAATTGTAAGAAAAAACTCATACTTGGGGATAATCCATCATATGTGCACCACTCTTAGTGAAAAATAGTTGGGTGCCATTTGGAATCATATTTTCTGTACTCAATTCACAAAAAACCTCATTTTTTGCACTCAAAAAAAGGAAAATGATATTTTTGAAAATAATTTGAAGAATCCCTTTGGCATGGTTGTATAATATACAAATATGCAACTATGTGTGGAGTATGAGATCTTTATCACAAACTATGTCGTCGAAATGACCATAACTTGGTCATTTGGCTTGAAACTTCTAGATGTTCATACATGATAGACCTTTTTGTGAAGACTTTTTTTGCAAATGTAGGAAAATATCAAGTTTATCATTTTTTCTAGCAACTAGTACACATATAAGGAGCTCATGCCAAAGGATTTGATTTTTTGAGGTGTTTATCACTTTATTACATTTTTTCTTAAAAATGATCAAAACGGTCGCTACGACTAATCATCGGAAGAGGTGATATTTTCTAGAACTATCAATGTTTCTGTGATATAACCACTAGTTGTGTACCTTAAAATGATTTTTCCAAAAGTTTCAGACCAAACTATCAAATAGTTGTAGTTCAAATTTGAATTACTTTCGATAAATCAACATAAACTCAATTAATTAGGGAAAATTAGCTATAATTCTAAGAAAAAACTCAAACTTGGGGATTATCCATCATATGTGCACCACTCTTAGTGAAAAATAATTGGGTGCCATTTGGAATCATATTTTATGTACTTACTTCACAAAAAACCTTAAAACATAGAAAATGATATTTATGATATAATTTGAAGAAATCACCTTGGCATCTTAAAATGTTAGAAAATATAAAACAAAACATAAAAATAAGCTAGAAACCAAAACAATTCAAAAAATAAGTAAACCAAAATAAGAAATAGAAAAGTAAACAATTCAAACAATTTAAAAGAAAACAGAAACAAAAATCAGTAAAAAGAAATAAGGAAAAAAGAACCCTTTAGTCTCGGCTGGTAACACCAACTGTAACGTCCCAGCGTTTAGGAAACCACGGAGGGTAGAAATAGAATTTGTGCATTTGCATTCATGCATCTGAAAATCCGAATAAATTTTTCGCAACTTAAAACCCTGAAGAGATCAAAGTTTCTTTCATCTCGTTGTGTTAGGGCTTAACTCAATGGAGGTGATTGTTATAAATTTTGACATGATCTTTAGGTATTTTATTTGTTTGTGGAAAATTGAGCAAATTCAAATATTCAAATAATTTGAATTTGAAACTACATAAACAAATGATAAGTAGTTATTTAATAAATGTGCAACTCACAAATTAAATAATAAAAAATACAAGTTATAAATAATGAAGTACAAAAATACTTACTTTATTAATAAACAAAAATGTTACATTGTATTTACAAACATTTAAATAAAAACTGAAATAAATAAGAGATTACATATAGAAACAAAATCCAAAGAAAAACTAATTCTTGCATCTCAATCTTCTCCATCTCAATATTCATCTGCTCCATCTTCACACCATTTATCTTTCCTGGAAGACAAAAGGAAGCAACACAAAAACAATAGGAGACAAAATAAAAGCATTTCATAAAGGAGAAGTATTGGTAAAAAAATACTCTCAGATTAACAGTGAAATGCACTGTTAGTCTCATCATCGAGTTAAGGACCTTAACCAAGGTTAGCATCTGTTCTTATCAAATACTTTAGTCTCAGCACCACATCAAGGTCTGGATTAAGGAAAAGCCATTTGGCAGCACAAAATAACTTCCACAAACAGGATAATCTCAAAGAGAGCCGAAGGGATCAGCTCCAAGCACAGGACCTGGGCAAGCTAGTATGCAGGCAGCTCTCTCACACATGCAAAACCTCACTGCTGTCACCAGCACAGAAGAACTAGGATAGATAAGAGGTGCTGCCGTAGCAGCAAGGGAAGCAAAAACCCTTTGGTCACTTCAGCTCAAACACAACACACATCACCCTCCTCTGTTCATCACCCAACCAATTCATCCACACCAGTTCATCTCTACCCAAATTATCCACCCAGCACCACTAGACCAGATCTCACCTTTGCTAAAAGCAAAGCAAGAAGCAGGCCAGCAATACCTAGGAGGAGAAGGGCTGAGTACAAACCAGGAGGAGAAGGGCAGCAGCCACAGGGAGCAGACCGGAGCCCAGGAGGAGGAGGTGAACAACAACTGATCAGGATCTGCACAACCACAGCTGATCCAGGACCTCCACAACAACCTACTACCACACCAAATCTACTAAGGTTGAGTTCAACCCCTTAAAGCAAGTTATGCAAGCATGGTAGATGTGTGGTAGGATTTTCCTCAGCTTTGCACAGAAGTGTTGTGCACAGCTCATCATTGGAAATACTAAACACCTAAATCCAACCAGTATATGTTCTTATCTTAATTTAGCCTCAGCCTTTGCATCATAGGCATGGGGTAACAAATAATTACACAGCAAGCCCAAATATATTTTCCAAGCAATACAAGCCTCAGTCTGTGCATCACAGGCTACTAGAAATAAATTACTCATGCAAGTAATGCAGGATAGCTTATCTCAGAGAGGCCTCAGACCACCATCACTGGCCATTATGAAATAAGTTTGAGGCAATTGAATTACATATGTTCTAATTTAACTAAGCCTCAGCTTATGCATCATCGGCTGAGGCAACACAACCCAATTCCTTGCTAATAGCAATTAGCTAAAGATCTTATACAAATCAACCTGATCTAGCACATGGTTTGCTGGGCACTAATTCTCGGTGGAAATAGCACCACAAGCACAAACCTAAATAAGATCTTACCAACTTAATCAAGGAATCATCTAATTATTTATCATATCATCTTCCTGTAATCAAAATCCCAGGAATCATTTATAAGTAAAGCAACAAAGCTTCCGGCAGCAAACTGAGCATTTGCTTCAGTTAAACATCGGTGGCACATCTCTGAACCAAGGTTTCAGAGGAGCACCCACGGATACATCAGAGCAGATAATAAATTGGACATCAAACCAACCAAACCAGATGATTGAATCAATCCAGAGGAACTGCCAGTAGCAACACCAGTCGCCAATCCATAAGATTAGCATAACAACACACAAGCTGGTCAACCCTAAGCATCACAAATAGCCTCTAATCACTACCAACAGAGAGGAATATCACACAGCACGGCCTCGGGCCCAAATAGAGTGAGAGAGAGTGGAGGGAAGGATGGTTCTTACCAGCGCCGGTGTGCAACCACGACGGCGTGGTGGGGCAGTGCCCACACGGCCGCCGCAGCGCAACACCGGGAAGTCTTCCTCGTGCACCAGAACCACCGGAGCATCGCCGGAACCAGCAAAAAGCCGACGGCGGAAACCCTAGCTTAGGACCAAAGAGGGCACGACCGCGCAAGGACAAACCCGGCGAGAAATCACGGACAGAGGGGTGGAGCTCGGTGCGGCGCATCGATTGCGTGCGCTGGCGGCGGCGGAGGACGCCGGAGTCGGCCGGAATCGAGCGGCGGAGGCGCCGGCGATTTCGATCGCCAGAGAGGAGATAGAAAGGGGATCGGGGAGAGGTGCGGGTCTGGTCCACTGGACCGGTTCGGCCAGCCCGAGCTGGTCTAACCAGACCGTGCCACTGGCCCACTGGTCAGTGGGCCATTTAAAATAAAGGCCCAATGAAAATTCCTCCAAATAAAACAAAGACATAAAATAAAACCATCTACCAAATAAATATATATAAACTCCAAATTCAAATAAAGATTAGTTTTGAATCTAGAAAATGTAAAGTATTCAAAATTGTTTATTCTTGATTTTAAATAATATATTGTAAAATAAGTTTATTTATAAATCCTAGACTATTTAAAAAGAAAGAATATATGTAATGTAAAAGTCAAGAAAATAAACTCATCTCATTTCATCATGAAAAATAAGTTACAAACTGAAATTTATTTTAAAATATTTCTATAAGGAATTTAATTGTGAGAAATATTGCAAATAAATAAAATAAAAATACTATTCATTCATACAGATTAAAATCAAGAAAATAAATTCCATTTCCTTTACTAAATCATATCAATTAAGTTTTTGAAATTATTTCTGTTTTAAAACCATTTAAAAACTTGAATTCCAAATATTTGTTTATCCTCCAGAGATGATTATTAATTACTCCAGAAGAATTAAAAAGAAAGAAAATAACACACATTCTATTAACACTTCAAAATAGAATTTCACCTCAATAAGAATTTAGCAAAATAAACTCAATGCATAGCATTATTATAAATAATAGCATCATTTGCCTCTTTAAACATTGTCTTATGAGACAATGATGCCTTATTTCAGAACCCGAGGTCCCGGGTCAGTCTGAACCTTCACGTTACACCACCTCTCAGCCAACAGGCAAGTTCATCCCTTTTATTCATGTCCTCTTGATGTATTTGTTAAGAAACTATTTTCAAAATGTTAGTATTGCATATCACACAAAAAGGGCAAAACTTATTTTATAATAATATGACTATGGTTATCCACCAGTGAGGTGGTAATCTCATATGGCTGGCAGATGGGACCACGGTAAGAATGTTGTGGTGGAGGTTCCATTTGCACGGGAAAGGATCATCTAGGACTTAACAACAAATGTCGCCAGTGATTCTTGCGTCGAATATAACGCGCAACCATAAGATTTGGAATGGGACGGAGAAGTCAGCTGTACCCTTTTCCTCTCGTACACCAACGGGTGACTAGATCAAAGCCGGGCGGTGTGTAAATCCGCTGAGCTTGAGGTGGCCAGGATAATAACCTCACCTTCGGGTTGTGGCTTCTAGCATCTATGAAGGTTGGCTTCAGGACTGATTTGATGCGGTTTCCAAATAGTCAGCAGGCATGAGATGACTGGTTTCCTCTAGCCTGCAACTGAAGAAATGGGGGGTGTGCGGGGATGGTGGAAAGGCGCAGTGATTGGCTTGGATTATTGACTGGGCCCCACACCAAGGAAGTGTGGACGGGAAAGATTCGCCCGGTTGTGCAACAAGGTCTTGATCTCTTATGGGTAAAGCAGCGCACCTCTGCAGAGTGTATGAATGTGACATGTTACTCCACGTTCCAGGACGGAACGACTAACGCAGCAGGAAAGGAGGCTCCTCAAAGCCCTAGCCCTGTGACTCCTGACGGACATAGCTCTTCAGAATAAAAGCAACCTTTGAAGAAATGTTTATAAAAATTGCATTAGCCTACGACAATCCATTGTCTGCGGCTGTAGCCAGTGCATCAAACTTCCCACCTTACCATAATGAACTTGCGGGGTAACGTTGTTACTCACCCTTGCCTTAAACCCCTTTCTAGACTTTGAGGCCACAGGAGACGAAGGAGGTTACGACATCTACAACCAAGACAATCTGGTCTACGACGAGCCAGACCTATCAGGTGGAGTCGAAGGCGTCGACTACCTCATCACCTACGGCGGCCAAGAGGAAGAGACGGAAGATTACTAGAGCAAATCCCTAGCGTAGTTAGTGAGCCGAGCAACATAGAACTTTACTAAATAAGTTGCTGAGCTCCATGGTTTGAAGTTTGTTATTACCCCTTGTTTGTAAACCTTTGAGTTTACAAATAGAACCTAGTAGTGCGGATCCTCGGTGGACCGAAGAGGATCTTTCCGAATTTGTACACTTTTGGCTTGTAATAATATGTGTATGACCGTTGGACCCATGCAATGTTTCTGTTGTGCCACTCTGATGGTGTGAAATTTACGGAACGGTGTTCCGTGAGTTTTACATCGATGTCCTGCGTGCTGCAATCATGCGGTAGCATGGCGGGTCATCACAGCTGGTATCAGAGCAATTGCTTTGACCTTAGGTTGGAAACCTAGTAATGGGATAGAACCTGTAGGGATAATTAGCAACGATAAAGAGTTCTCTAGGAATATGATGAATATTCACTTGAGAATAACATTGTCATATTTTTAGTGTGATAATTCTTTATTATGATGCATTAGTACTAATTATAAATTCTTATACAGTACTCCAAAGACGATGGCTTCCGAGAAGTCGACATGGGCTCAACATGATACGTTGGATCAGTTCCAGGGGACATTTACCGAGCAGTTGCGGTCACTGCTTAGAGTCTTTGGATATCCCACAGATATTCCTGTCAAGACCTATACCTTTACGGAGGGAGAGGAATTAGTGAAGTATCAGGTATTAGAAATAATACCTAGAGAGTTTACACCGTGTCCATTTCCACCTAGAGGGGAAGGATTGAGTGTCACCGCAACTTATAATGAGGCTGTTTTGGAGGCGATCGGTACTATTCGTGAGAATAGGGCAGTAGAGTTGGAGGGTACAAGTTTCATAGCCTTGCCCCATAGTACTCATTCCACGGAGGAAATGGTAGACCACTCAGTCTTGGTTAAGACCAAGCCTCGCCTAGCGACTAGGTTGCTAGACAGGTATAGACAGGTGGTGGGATCCTTGTACAACACCCATTGTGTCATGGTGGAAGACAAGGACGTGATGATCGAGGACCGAGAGGATCCTCGGAGAAGGAAGAGACAGGAGAAGAAGGTAGTTTCGGAGATAGGAGAGCCTAGTAGGGTACAGGAAGAAGGTACACCCAGGAGGCCATCACAGTATGTGCCATTCTGTTATTCGCCCACGCCAGAACCTATCTTTTATCCAGAGATAGCACATAGCGATCCACTTACACCAGTGGGAGCTTATGATGCCGAGACTCCTATGGAGAACTCGGATAGCTGGAGGTACAACTGGTACGCTGGCACGAACCAGGATCCAGTGCCCGTCTACGACACCGACGACAGTGTGGTGGATATCGCAACACCAGGGCAGGCTGCAGGCGCGGGGGCAGATCACATAGTGATAAATATCTCTTCCGACGAAGATGAGAATGTGAACACATACCAGGTTGGGCAGGATGCCGCGAGCTATGTCGGTATGGGAGGACTGTTTCTTGACACCTCCGATACCAACTATATTCCACCAGGGAGGCTCTACACTCCAGACTCAGTGCGCCGGACTTCACGTCACCAGGGGGGAACTTCGGGGAGGTATCGCGAAGAGTGACGGACCAGACGCATAACGGTGCGATGAGAAGAGATAGTAGTACTATCTAGTCCTTTAGAGGGTATATGTATATGTTATAATAATGGGGAGCGAGTTCTCCCAGAACCCGGGGCAAACTGTGTAGTATACCGGGTGAGCTTGTAATATGTCCTTAGTGAGGTACTGTACGAACACTAGATTATGTGTGTTTGTTGTATGTGTAATATACTGCTGGTTTTATTTGGATTTGGTTCTTTCTGTGACACGCACTGTGCATTGAGTTGAGCTCAGAAAGCATTGCATGGTCTAATTATGAGATTCGCTTTTTGTACAGGACGTGGGGGAACATGGCGTTAGAAATCACGGAAGAGGAGAGGGTCCGGATGGAGAGAGAGACGAAGCAGAAGGAGGAAGCTGAACTCGGACAAGAAGGGCTACCACAACCACCACCCTTGATGACATCACAACAGTTTGCACAATATCTACTGATGATGGAGGAAAACCGTAGGAAAGATCAGGAGAACCAGAACAAGTTTATGGAGGCCCTGCTACAAAAGGCAGGAGGAGAGAAGTATCCCGAGGGAGTTCGGGGTGTTACTTTAAAGAATTTCCAAGAGGCAAAACCACTACCGTTTGCAATGGCAACCGAGCCCATGGATGCGGAAGATTGGATCCGTGATACCGCAAGGAAGTTGACAACGGTGGGGTGTTCTGATCTAGAAAAGGTACGTTATGTTGTTCACCTGTTAGCGGGACCAGCGGCCGCATGGTGGGAGAATGTGGTGAATGTATACCCAGTGGATAAGATATTCACCTGGGAGGAGTTCCAGCGGAAATTTCGTGAAGCACACATCCCCGAGTGTGTGATGGAGTTGAAGCGACGTGAGTTTGAGAACCTCAGGCAGAACAATCTGCCGGTTGAGAAGTACATCCGAGAGTTTAATATTCTTTCTCGATATGCTGAGGATGATGTTAATACACCTGAGAAAAGGAAGAAGAGGTTCCTTCGAGGACTGCATCCTTACATGAAAATGCAAATAAGACTGACCAAGGCAGCTAGTTTTGAAGAGCTGGTGGATGCGGCAATAACCTGGGAAGACGATTTCAAGCAAGTCCAGGAGGAGAGGAATAAGAGGATGAAGTTTGAACCAAGGAGAGAGCAACCCAACAAACCGACACCTAAGTTGGTTTTCAAACCTCGCCCTGTCATGGCAAACAATGCACCCACCACCAGGATACGGGATCCCAAGCATAGTATCATTTGTCATAATTGTGGTATCCCTGGGCACTATCAGAGAGAATGCCCGAACCGGAACGCAGGAGGCAGACCCGGAATGGGAGGAAGCCGTCCGGAAGGAAGTGGACCACCAAGGGGTGGAAACTCTGGCAAGAACGACAATGGGAACGGAGGCAAGCCTTATGGAAAACTCAATTGTACCACTTTGGAGGAGGCGATTCGTTCTGACAAGGCTGTCATAGGTACGCTTAAAATTCTATTTCATCCCGACAAGTAATTATTTGGAACTGGAGCCGCTATTTCTTTTACGGCATCCTAACTTATAGATAGATATGGGCTTAGACATAGGATTTTAGGAACACCAACCATTTTAAGGTCAGCAGGAAGGATACTTACAGCCACCCAGATGAAAGAAGAGCAGGTCATTATGAACTGTGGCATGCATAGTATGTCAACCTATATGGATACCAACAAAGCATATCAAGGATGATTGCTTGGCAGATCGTATGGTGCAGAAATCAACTATGAGGATAAGACCATGCTCATTTGGAACACAGAGGAAGGCCGGATAATATACCAAAGCAATTAACTTCGGGACGAAGTTCTGGTTAAGGGGGAAAGACTGTAACGTCCCAGCGTTTAGGAAACCACGGAGGGTAGAAATAGAATTTGTGCATTTGCATTCATGCATCTGAAAATCCGAATAAATTTTTCGCAACTTAAAACCCTGAAGAGATCAAAGTTTCTTTCATCTCGTTGTGTTAGGGATTAACTCAATGGAGGTGATTGTTATAAATTTTGACATGATCTTTAGGTATTTTATTTGTTTGTGGAAAATTGAGCAAATTCAAATATTCAAATAATTTGAATTTGAAACTACACAAACAAATGATAAGTAGTTATTTAATAAATGTGCAACTCACAAATTAAATAATAAAAAATACAAGTTATAAATAATGAAGTACAAAAATACTTACTTTATTAATAAACAAAAATGTTACATTGTATTTACAAACATTTAAATAAAAACTGAAATAAATAAGAGATTACATATAGAAACAAAATCCAAAGAAAAACTAATTCTTGCATCTCAATCTTCTCCATCTCAATATTCATCTGCTCCATCTTCACACCATTTATCTTTCCTGGAAGACAAAAGGAAGCAACACAAAAACAATAGGAGACAAAATAAAAGCATTTCATAAAGGGGAAGTATTGGTAAAAAAATACTCTCAGATTAACAGTGAAATGCACTGTTAGTCTCATCATCGAGTTAAGGACCTTAACCAAGGTTAGCATCTGTTCTTATCAAATACTTTAGTCTCAGCACCACATCAAGGTCTGGATTAAGGAAAAGCCATTTGGCAGCACAAAATAACTTCCACAAACAGGATAATCTCAAAGAGAGCCGAAGGGATCAGCTCCAAGCACAGGACCTGGGCAAGATAGTATGCAGGCAGCTCTCTCACACATGCAAAACCTCACTGCTGTCACCAGCACAGAAGAACTAGGATAGATAAGAGGTGCTGCCGTAGCAGCAAGGGAAGCAAAAACCCTTTGGTCACTTCAGCTCAAACACAACACACATCACCCTCCTCTGTTCATCACCCAACCAATTCATCCACACCAGTTCATCTCTACCCAAATCATCCACCCAGCACCACTAGACCAGATCTCACCTTTGCCATAGAGTGCCTTATCCAACTTGGAGACATGGTTCGGATACTTGAGGTCCTCGAACCCCGGTGGTTGCTTAACATAAACAAGTTCATTTAGTGGACCATTTAGAAAAGCGGATTTAACATCCATTTGTTGCAACTTAAAATTATGGTGAGAGGCATAGGCAAGAAGAATACGGATTGACTCAAGTCGAGCCACGGGCGCGTAGGTTTCTCCAAAGTCAATGCCTTCAATTTGGGAGTAACCTTGAGCCACCAATCTTGCCTTGTTCCTTATCACCATGCCATGTTCATCTTGCTTGTTCTTGAATATCCACTTGGTGCCGATAACATTGCGGCAATCTTTGGGTCTTTCCACCAACTTCCACACTTTGTTGCGCTCGAAGTTGTTGAGCTCTTCATGCATGGCATCAAGCCAATCTTTATCTTCAAGAGCTTCAAAGACCTTCTTGGGTTCCAACATGGAGATGTGAGCTTGATGTTCACTAAAGCTTGCAAGTTGTCTTCGGGTAGAGACCTTGCTTCTCACATCACCAAGCACCTTGTCAAGAGATAGGGCTCTTAATTCTTGTGAGGTGCCAACCCTATTCAAGCGGCGGATCTCGATTTCCCTCCGAGTGGTGGGGGGAATTGCTTGATCATCTTGATCATTCATGTCTCCGCCTTGACTGATTTGATGGCCTTGATCAACCATTGGAGTGGTGTCCATTGGTGAGGGAGAGGGTTGATCTTGGCCTTGCGAACTGCCACCGGGAATGTCAGCAGGACCGGATATTCCGGGTTCAGGAACCGGAAATTCCGGGCCACCGGAATTTCCGAGCCCATCTTGACCCGGATATTCCGGTCCTCCGGAAATTCCAGGAGCAGCTGTAGAGTCTTGTTCTTCTTCTTGGAAAGGGGCATTGGGCACGGTGTTGTCGATGGGTGTTTCTTGTGTTGGGGTGGTCACCACTTGTGAAGAACTTGGTCCTTGATGATCATCCTCATAATAGAGTTCAACGGGGCGGTGGACTCCCAACCCCATTCTTCGGATAGCATCTTGACGTTCATCATCACCTACACCGGAAACACCACTTTCCTCCACGAGGGAGCCGTCATTCTCCTCGAACACCACACTACGAGTTTCTATGATTATGCGCGAGGCCTTATCATAGACTCTATAAGTGTGGGATTTGGATCCGTAGCCCACAAATGTCCCTTCAAGAGACTTAGAATCAAACTTGCCCAAACGAACACCTTTGATGAGGTATAAGCACTTACAACCAAATACACGGAAGTAGGAGATATTGGGCTTGTTCCCGGTGAGCACTTCATAAGGTGTCTTCATGAGTCCTTTGCGAAAGAAGAGCCGGTTGGATGAATGGCAAGCGGTGTTGACGGCTTCGGCCCAAAAGTTGTGAGGGGACTTGAACTCGGCCATCATCGATCTTGCCATCTCAATAAGAGTGTGGTTCTTCCTTTTGGCTACACCATTTTGTTGGGGAGTATAAGCAGCGGAATACTGATGACGAATCCCTTCTTCACCAAGGAACTCGTTTAAGGTGTAGTTCTTGAACTCGGACCCATTGTCACTTCGTATCACCAAGATAGGGACATTGTGTTGACGTTGAGCTTCATTGGAGAAGTCGATGATAGTTTGTTGAGTCTCCATCTTCGTCTTGAAGAAGAAAACCCATGTGTATCTTGAGTAGTCATCAACAATCACCAAGCAATATTTCTTGCCACCAAGACTAGCTTCCGGAATGGGACCGAAGAGGTCAACATGGAGAAGCTCCAAAACCCTCTTTGACGAAATGATGGTCTTGCTTGGATGGTAGATGTCATGCATTTTTCCTTCAACACACGCCCTACACATTCGATCCTTCGAGAAAGAAACATGGTCTTTTAGTCCTAGGATATGGCCACCCTTTTGGAGACTTTGCAAAGTCCTCATGTTGACATGGGCTAGTCGGCGATGCCATAGCCAACCCAAGTCCGCCTTTGCGAATAGGCACATTGTATGGGAAGTGGTGACTCCGGAGAAATCAACCACGTAGAGCCCATTCTCAATGTACCCAACGAAAGACACATTGAGAGACTTGCTCCGCAAGAGAATGATCATTTCCGTTTCAAAGACAACGGTATAACCCAAACAAGTTAAGGAATGGACGGAGATCAAGTTGAAACCTAGGGACTCGACAAGCAAGACATTCACAAGAGTGATGTCCGGTGCCACTACCACCTTGCCGAGCCCTATTACCTTAGACTTAGAATTATCACCATATGTAACGGTCATTTGATCATCATTGGGCTTCAACTCCGTTACAATATCCTTGCTTCCGGTCATATGACTAGTGCACCCACTATCAATTATCCATTTCGATCCTCCGGAAGCAAGGCCCTACACACAATCAATTCTTGGATTTAGGTACCCATTTTGCAATGGGTGCCTTTTGGTTAGCAACAAGGGTCTTTGGTACCCAAATAGCATATTCAATATAACCATCAAAAGGACCAATGTATCTAGCATAAACATCCACATAGTAATCAACATATAAAGCATAGTTGGGGTTAGTTATGCCCGCAAAGTCATTACGAGTGGGAGTGCCCCTTGTGGCATTTCCACTCGCAATGTCAACCTTCTTGGCTTGTGCGGACTTGGTCTTCTTCTTGATCTCCTTCTTTTCCTTAGCAACATAGCCTAGACCCTCCTTACCCTTGTGGGGCACTCGCTCATGAAGAGGAGTAGTGAGTGTCCCCTTACCTTTATCAAGAGAGGTCATGGGCTTGGTTGCCATAGAAGGAACAAACATCACCCTAGAAATACCCTTCACAACATTTGCATTAGCATTCAAAGGAGTAGAGGTGCTAGGTTTCTCAAGAATAGATATCCGAGATTGGAGTTGATCACGAGACTTGAGAAGACGTTCGTGATCACTTGTCAACACCTTGTGAGCATTGTCAAGTGACTCAAAGCCTTCGCAAAGTCTAGCATGAGCAACTACAAGCTCGGACTTTTCATTTTGCACAATTTTACATTTAGCAAAGTAGAGATCACGATCCTTAGTCATCTTAGCAAGTTGCTCCTCAAGGAGAGCATGAGCTTCTTGTTCATCTTCGAGAGAGGATTGGAGAGACACCTTAGCGTGTGCATCCTCTCTCTCAATCTCACCTTTTAGCTCAAGCTCATCCTCAAGCTCACCTATGCGACTCATGATTGAGCCAAAGTGTTTCTTTCCTTCTCCTTGCAAGTTAGTCATGAATTTATCAAAATCAATGATTTCTTCCTTGACTTCTAGACTCATAGCATCATCAATGTCATGTGATATGGAGTTGGGGGATAGTTGTACCTCGGATGTCTTAGCCATAAGACATCTTCCATTCTTGACGATGACGCTCTCGTTTGGCGAGGAGAAGAGTGATGGAGTAGTGGAAGACATGGCTAGTGCGGCCACTTGCGTTGGAGTATCCTCCTTGTCACTATCTTCATCATCGGTGGGATATTGCTCTTGAGTCACCAAGACAATCTTATGGTTCTTCTTGAAGAAAGGCTTCTTCATGGGCATGGGCCCCTTGCCCTTAGTCTCGGCCACGAGCCTCCCACCATGATCCTCCCTTCTCTCCCATGGGCAATCGGCAACAAAGTGGCTCTTGTCATCGCAATTATAGCAAAGTCTCACTTTGTTGAATGGCTTTCCTCCGTTGGAGGGAAACTTCTTGTCAATCCTTGCTTTGGCCCTTCCGGGGTTCTTCCAAAAGGTTCTTGCCGCAAGGCCCATGTGTTGAGTGAGAGTACTTGAGAGAGCTTCACTAGATAGCTCGACTTGATCATCACACTCCTCTTCATCCTCCTCTTCAACGGTGGACTTCAAAGCAATTGAGGCATGCTTGTGCATCCCTATGGCTCTAGCTCTTGCATCTTGTGCAATCTTGGAGGCCACCTTGTATGCGGTCATCTCTTGCATAACTTCATTGGATGTCATCTTTGCAAAGTCATGTCTCCCTTGGAGTGTCTTCAAATACGTGTCCTCAAAGGGCATGAGAGCGGTCACATACTTCCTCTTGATCCAAGCATCATTGATGTACTCCGCCCTGAGGTTCTTGAAGGAGTTGGCAACCAACACCAATCTCCGGTACATGTCCTCGTGGCTTTCTCCATCCAACTTGTAGAACCCTTCCACCTCATTGCATAAGGCATCATACCGGTTCTTCTTCATGCTCTCATTCCCAACGAAGATGTCGGAAAGAGCATTCCAAACTTCCTTGGTGGTGGAGAATTGTTGAATGAGCGCCATGTCCTTCTCTCCAACGGCCATTTGGAGTTGATGAAGAGCGGTGGCGTTGAGTTGGCTATCAACCACTTCTCTTCTTGTCAAGTTGGTTGGATCATGGGGCTTGTATCCTTCTTCAATGATGCGCCAAAGCTCAATGGAGGCACTACATAGATGAGACTTCATTAGAAACACCCATTGAGAGAAATGAGTAGGTTTAAGCTTAGGAGGGTCACTTCTAAAGTTTACATGAGGGTGAGGGATAGGAGGGTTAGGAGAGTAATTATGGTTGACATTATGAAATTCCTCTCCTTTGGGGGTGTTAGAGGAGCTAGGTGGTTCATCCTTTTCCGCCATCCCGGGAACACTTGAGGTAACATCTTTGGACCCATCCGAAGATGACTCCTTAGAGTTCCCCGCGTGTTCCTTAGGAGGAGGAGAGGGAGAGGTAGCCTCGGGCTCCTTAGACTTCAAGAGTGCCATGAGCATCTCATTCATCTTGAGGAGTTGGGCCTCCAAGGACGATCTCATATCAATAAGATCGGCCATGGTTCCCCCTTTGGCTAACGCCTCCTTCTCCGCCTCTAATTTTTCACGGGCGGCCCTCTCGGCATCGGATTCCGTCATCGTTGCACTTAGGCGGTTAAGCCCTTAAAAGTGAACAAGGCTCTGATACCAATTGAACGGGAATCCGGCACCTAGAGGGGGGGTGGTGAATAGGTGCTATTACAAATTTTAGGTCTTTTTAATTTTAGGCTCAACTCAAAGGTAAATTCTCTAGATAGATATGCAACTACGGTGAATTTACCTAAATGAGAATCTAAGCAATAACAAGAAGCAAGTAAGGGAGTAAAGGGTAAGGGGAACCAAGTGAATCACGTGGAGACGAAGATGTATTCCCGAGTTCCACCCAAGGGTGTACGTCTCGTTTGGAGAGGTGTGCGCTACCACAACAGGTTAGCCGCAACGCCACAAAGGCTCACCTTCTTCTCCGATGAACTCAACCACAAAGGTTTCGAGTCCACCTTCCACTATTGATCCCCTTTTAGGGCGGAGATCGAATCCCTTACAAACGCTTGAGGCACACACCCACAACTGAATTGGGGGCTCCCAAGAAGGACCACAACAGGTCAAGGACCACAAGAGGTCAAGGTAACACCAAGAGTACAACAATGGTGAACTAGGTTTTCCCACCGGAAACCCTAGCCACGAAATCCCCAAATGAATGGGGGAGAAATGAAGATCCCTTCGGTGACGATGTAGATCTGGGTCTTCTCCTCCAATCCTCCAAAGATCTATGAATTTGGGTGGGGAGATTGGGAGATCTTGATGAATTGAGCTTTCTAGAATAGTAGGAGAGAGAAAGTCTGAGAGCTCACTGTTCTTGAGTGAGTGAGGGGGTATTTATACTCCCCCTCAAAATCTGGCCGTTGGCTGTCTTGGTCACCCGGAAATTCCGGTATAAGTTGCACCGGAAATTCCGGTCCACCGGAATATCCGGGCCTTTGAAAATATCCGAGCTGAATTTCCGGTTGAGATCAGAACCAATTCTGAACTTGACTTAGTCGATTTTCTTCGGTTGACTCGGAATATCCGAGTCCTTGAAATTTCCGAGCTGAATTTCCGGTTGGAGTCAGTGCCACTTCTGATTCTTGACTTAGCCAATTTTCCTGAGGTTGACTCGGAATATCCGGTTGGTGAACCGGAATATCCGGGTCCTTGAAATTTCCGGGCTGATTTTCCGATTGAAGTCAGTGCCACTTCTGAATCTTGACTTAGCCAATTTTCCTGAGATTGCTTCGGAATATCCGGTGGGTGAACCGGAATATCCGGTTGGTGAACCGGAATATCCGGGTCATTGAAATTTCCGGGCTGATTTTCTGATTGAGGTCAGTGCCACTTCTGAACTTGACTTAGCCAAATTTCTGGGGTCGACTCGGAATATCCGGTTGGGGAACCGGAATATCCGGGTCCCTGAAGAATTCCAGAAACTCTTTTTCTCTACAATTTGGCTTTAAGATTTGTGATATGAATTTCACCCAAACTGAAATACTTAGCAATAGGATTAGTATATCATTGGTATTGTTAACTAACACACAAAACACTAGGGATTAAGAAATGTTCTTTCAAGGTGCTTGATGACAGAGTTCTCAAAAACATCAATGTGCGGGAGCTGGTATATTCGGGAGATGATATCCCCTTCGCGGATGTTGTTCGTACTTATGTTCACGGGGAGAATTTTGTTGACGGCGACTTACCCACAAGAATGCGTCAATTTCAAGCCTGGTACAATGATACCGTAAAGGAGACGAATAAAGACGCTCTCATGATGGCAGTTAAGGAAGAGCATTATTTCCAAGAATACTCCGTTGTCCTTTACTTCGCCGAAATCTTTCAGTTATACAATCTCCGGGCCCTCGACAAAAACATCATAAGTTCCTATTGTCTGTAAGTAATCTATTCCTGTAATTTAATGTTTTAATTAGCTCTACTCGTTCATTGTCTGTGATAATCCTCTCTATAATATTTTGTGTGCTTTATTACGCAGAATGAAGATGCTCGAATGCAAGAAGAAGAAAATCAACCACATTGGCTTCATTGACCCCCTCTATAATGCATGAAGATAACATAATTGATCCACTAGTTAACAAGGATACACCGGGGAATTTGCTAATGTTTTTCAAGCGACAAGCTTACAAAAAATATATATTATGGCCTTACAACTTCAAGTGAGTGTTACTGCTTATTACACATTCTATTTTTCTCACCCGATGTTAAGTTTAATTGATTAGTTATGCATGACTATTTATAAACGTGCGCAGCTACCACTACATTCTTATCGTTATTGACTTGCGGAAAGGAGAAATTGTTGTTCTTGACTCGTTAAGAAGATGCCCTAAACAATACAAGACCTGTTTTGATTTGGTGGCAAGGTACTTTCTTTTCTTATCGCCTCTTTCGTTCATTTCCTAATATCAAGGAATTTATGACTCATTCATTCAGTTTCTTGTCATGCAGCGTTTGGAAAATGTTCCTCGCGGAACATCCGAACGGTGGATGGCCAGAGAAACTGCGCTGGCGTACTAACGATGTAAGTAGTACTATAACTAGGCCCATGCACCATTATCATACTTTATTATTATTTGATTAAATTTTATTCTTCTATAGACTTGTCTTAAACAGCCAACCGGGACTGATCTATGTGGATTCTTCGTTTGCGAGTACATGCACACTGTGGTCAACGAGAGTTTGAAGAGCAAAAGAAGTATCGAAGTACGTAAAGCTCTAGTCACAACATTATTTTTGTATCATCAATCGTGATGAGTTTTATTCATTTCATATCTCATGTATTCATTGTGATATCATTTTTTTACAGTTGGCAAGAAAGCGGAACGAGTTACCAATAAAGACCCGCTTCAGGGCAATTGCAGAGGAGTTGACAGGATTTTACCTCACCGATGTCATACCGGAGACCGGAGAGTATCACTATTTTGACTAGTGCGGACATGTAATATATAGTGATCTCCATGTAACAAAATATTTCTAAGTCTCTGGAACCGGGAAACATGATATTCATGTACCACGCGTACTTAAATGTGTATGTGTTATCAACACATGATCTTCATGTAATTGTATATATGCATGATGCAATTTTATCTAGGTTCGTATAATAATTTATACGTGTTTTTCGCACTCGAAGCCGTAGCATCCGAAATCCCTACCCCCGACGCATCGACATGGTACCATCCGAAACCCCTACCCAGAAAACCGGTCGAAATAAAAAAAAGCAAAGCACTGAAATGAAAATAAAAACAAAACCCTGAAATGTAAAAAAACAAAACCCTAGTCCCGGTTCGTAACACGAACCGGGACTAAAGGGTTCGCCCTTGCGCGCCCCTGCCCCCTCCACGTGCGGAGCTCTAATTGGTGGGGGGGGGCTCCGGTCCCGGTTTGTGCTGAGCCGGGACGAAGGGGGGGCTCTAGTCCCGCCTTGATAGTCCCGGTTGCTACACCGGGACTACAGGCCATCTGGAACCGGGACTAGAGCCCCAATTTTCACTAGTGCCGGTGGCTGGCCCGGTTGACCCAACAGGTCATCGGTGTTGGCTTCGTTGACTCATATCTGGTCTGAGGCCGACCGAGGACCCATTGGTCTCCAGTTTTTGGGTCGGGTCGAATGGAAGCAATCACGAGCTGACTGCGCCGTGTGGTGTTCACTAGTGGCTTAGTTCGGCCGACTGGGTAAAGAAAATATAGCCGAGGAAAATAGAAAGATGGGTCAAAGGATTCAGCCTAAGAGAGATTAAAGGGAAAAAAAAGATTCGCTCTGCCTATCGGAGTTCAGGCGAGAAATGGGTAGATGGTTAAACGGGATCTTCCAATCCGAGAGTTGAAGCAAAAGCGTGGGAGTCACTATGGAACCTTAAAGTACCATCGAAGCTTAAATTCTTTACTTGGAGACTAGCACAACAATCGATTCCCATCTGCTGATATTTTGCATCATACGAACATGGCAAGAACACTAGCTTGTACTGTATAATATGTGGTGATGATGATTCATAGGGACACTCCCTGATGGACTGTCCGATGTCGCGGAGCTTCTGGGAACTTGCTGATGGCGAGACGGATCCATTTGGCTTCAGACTATGAAACCGTAGTGGATGATAACCTGACGGAGTCGAATGGAGTGTATGGCCCTATTGTCAAAGAAGTTTAGAAGAGAGCAAAGGAGTTTGATTACTGCAGCTTGGTCTCTGAAAGCAGAAACTCAAACTGCGAAGCACACAATCTCGCTAAGTATGACCTCCCGCTACGAATGGGTAGACATATATGGTTAGGTACACCTTAGGATACAAATATTGTACCTGTAGTCTTATGTGTTGATTAATAAATCGTGAGATCCTCCGTAAAAAAAATGCAGAAAAAACCTAGAAACAACTTTTCTGTAAATATTCTTTTGTTACAGCGATAACGTTTAAAAAAGTCTCACTGATGAACAACTAGATGTATTGTACTGCAGTGCATAAATACCACTGGCCGCGGGTCTTTGACAAATATCTTGGTTACATAAATATCATGCATATCAAGATCAACATGCACAAGATATGGGAGATCAACTTACGAAAATGAAAATGAACTAGTCGTATCACCAACGTACTCACCATGCCCCACCATGAAAGGTACATTGACATGGACTGATATGGGCATGGTTGCACGAATCTGAAGAACATCACAGCCCCTGCCATGTAGAAAAACTTAGGTGGTTAGGAGCGTAGAAGGAAACCTATAATTTTATACTTTTTGGTTTAACTAGCTTGTTAAATTTCGATTTGTGAGATGCAACCTGCAAATCACGTAAAGGAAACAGGATGGGCAGAGATGTCAATACATGGATCAAAGATAAATATATGTAGATTGTGAATTAGATATCATGTTATGTGCTACGTGTACATGGACCATTTTTTTTTTCATAACAAAATTGGTGGACTAGCTTGAGGTTGAGGGGCAGGCAGCCGCAGGCGATATTGCTGTATATCTGAAGAATGCTGCGTGCAAAGAACGCAGTTGTATATCTGGATACGGAAGTATCATTCGTGTTGGACTATGTGAGACGTCCTTTATGTTCTTGTTCGCAGTACTTTCTAAACGCATTATACTCCGTACATGAATACATCGATACATGGGCGATACATGATAGTGTGATCTCGACGGGCGTTGGCGTCAACACCGCTTGGATCAGTTCTCGAAGGGCAGAAAGATGGTAAATACAGATCGACCAACCTGCAGCTGAATCCATCAACCGCGCGTCATTTCGCGTCGCGGGCTGCAGGTCGGGAGGAGGCTCCGGCGCCGCGGCGGTTGGACTCGACGGCGCTGTCAGGTAGCGGGCGATCCAGCGGGAGCTGGTCGCGGCCTCCGACGGGCGGTGGTTTTCCCCGGCAGCTGATCCTGCGCGACGCCCTCCGCTCGTCGCTGACGCCAGCGGCGCCTACGAGGACCTCCTGGACGAAGGAGAGCTCGACGCCGTCGAGGAACGCCGCGTGACGCTCCTCCGTCCACCCCTCGCTGCGCGCCAGCACGGCCAGACGATCGTCCATCCGATCTACTCGCCGCACTGCGCTACGGCCGGAAGGACGTAGGAACCTCTCTCGACGAAGGCGAATGTTATATGGGGTCGCACCACCCACCCGCGCAAAATATCTAGCGAGCTGACAAAGCATTATGCAAATTCGCGGAGTAGTACCCTTTTTTTTTTGAATTTAAAATAACTCGGAGTAGTAGCTAGTAGCACTAGCCACTAGGCACTCTACTGTATATTTAATGGCCACGTCAAATTATACTTATCAGCATGGCGATACGGGCCACCACGAATGCGACGTGCGGCGTGTCCCTTGTACCGTTGAGGTCTTATCTTCGAAAGATATTTTCGGCTGCGAGAGCGAGTGACACGGCTATGCAACTCCTTTGGAGCAAAAGTGCGTCGCACTTTTAGACCAAAGTATCGCGACTGAGGTGTGATGTCCGTATTTTCTAAAATTTCTGAAATGCCATTTTAAAGTTTTAAAATTCAAACAATATTGTTTGGATACACACACATGTGATTTACAAATCCACAAAGTTTTGCTAGATAGTACTCACTCCGTTCTAAATTAATTGACTCAAATTTAATACAATTTATACTAAATCTGAGTCAATAATTTAGAACACAGGGGTAGTAAGTTGTGTTTTAGCCTGCACAAAATTGTGGCTCTCGGAAGGTAAAAAACTCATTTTCCTTTTAAAATGTTTCTTTTTCATGTAAATCATATATAAAATTTTATTTTGATACAAATTTGTTCACACATATAGACATGTTATGCAAATCCTATTTAACTGAATTTATGCCGATTTTATGTTGGTTCTTGTTTTTAAAAAATACATCATTCATTATGCAAAAGATTACATGGATGTCATATTTCGATTTCTCTAATCTCTCGATTTAGACATTTTATTTTTTAAATTCCGTTGTACGAATTTAAATATGTGAATTATTCCTTATTAAATGGAAAGGAAAAAAGAAAGTAAATTTAATTTTGCATAAGTGTAATTTTATAGTGTAAGCTTGGTCAAAACCAACAAAACAAAGAATAGTAGAAAGGGACACAACGGAAATTGTTCTCTTCCACGCGCAATTATAAAAACCGAGCATCACTTTTTGATGAAATACTTATTAACAAGGAAGGCGATGACAACCATTATATCCTACAATAATAAATTCATAGAACATCTAGTATCATTAACCTTTTGATCTCCCATCATACATCATAGGATGCTTAGTTGAGACATTGTAGCGATAAATTACTGAGAACTACCCTCGATCATTTTCCTTTTAAAATTTTTCTTTTTAATGTAAATCATACATAAAATTTTATTTTGATACAAATTTGTTCAGACATACTAGACATGTTATGCAAATCCTATTTAATTGAATTTATGCCGATTTTATGTTGATTCTTGTTTTTTTAATACATCATTCATTATGCAAAAGATTACATGGATGTCATATTTCGATTTCTCTAATCTCTCGATTTAGACATTTTATTTTTTAAATTCCGTTGTACGAATTTAAATATGTGAATTATTCCTTATTAAATGGAAAGGAAAAAATAAAGTAAATTTAATTTTGCATAAGTGTAAGCATGGTCAAAACCAACAAAACAAAGAATAGTAGAAAGGGACACAGAGGAAATTTGTTCTCTTCCACGCACAATTATAAAAACCGAGCATCATTTTTTGATGAAATACTTATTAACAAGGAAGGCGGTGGCAACCATTATATCCTACAATACTAAAGTCATAGAACATCTAGAATCATTAACCTTTCGATCTCCCATCATACATCATAGGATGCTTGAGACATTGTAGCGATAAATTACTGAGAACTACCCTCGAGCACTGAGGTCCAAAATCAATGAATCTGCCGTTAAAACTAAATCTCATGTATATTAGTAAACCTTATCTCAGATAGAGTAATTGTACACCCCCAGCACTGAAATCCAAATCAGTTTTTTTTATATAAAAGGGGATAAACCCCAGCTTCATATCAAGAAACATAGAGAAATCCAAATCAACTAATATGCAATCAAAAAGCTAAATGTTAACCATCAGTATACAGAGGCTCTCATTTTCCCCTTTCCTCTCCTCTCCTTCCTTTCCTTGAGAGCCACCCTTGCTTCCCCGGCCCCTCTCCCCTTCTTCTCCGGCGGCCTCGCTGGCCGGAGTGGAAGGAGGAGAGGAGGCCGCCCTTATGTACATACCAGTAGTTGTAGGTTTCCTTTTTCCTGCAGGTTGTCCCACGTGGCGTCTTGGAGTAGGTCGTCGGCGGCGCTCGACTTCGTCCGATGCGTCCTAGCTCTCTTCCTGCCGTTGGCGGCGCGCTGGTGGCGTGGCTTGTCGTCGGCGGAGGAGCAGGAGTTGGGCATCTCCGTCAATAAAGTCGAGATCCGGAGCTTCTTCTTGTTGCTGGTTCCGCGCACCGCAGCAAGGTCGTCTTGAACCTCGCTCTGCTCTCCATGGTGGACAGCAGAGGAGATTGCAAGTCCGGGCTTCCCCAATAAGCGCGTTCATCGGAGGTTCTTCGAGGACCTTGCGCTCGTCCTTCTCCCGGCCGGCCATGGAGGCGAGGGGGATGGGGATTTGGGCGTGATGTTCTTCGTCGTCGGCTGGTGCTGACTGCCGCTTCGCGCTTCTCGCTTGGTGGTATGGTTTGCCACCGGCATCTTTGGCCATCAAGGGCCGCATCCACGCCTTGTGAGGCGTGTTCTCTACCTCCAGGAGGGAGGCCTTTGTCGAGCTCGGAGCTGGAGTCCCCCAGCCTTCTCTGTCCAAGTGGTTCGTCCCCGGCAGGAGCAGGATGGCCGACGTCTGGAGCTCATCCGTGGTGGAGAGGTTCAAAGACCTGATCGCATTTTTACGCTTTCTTTAGGGTCCTCCTTGCTTATTCTAGGGGCAAGTTTGAATTTTATTTGTTGTAAGGTCCCTTTTGTAACTTGTACCCACCGTGTTGAATATATGGGCAGCTCGGGGTCTTTCTAGACCCCACCCCTTGTACAAAAAAAAAACATCAGTACACCAATTGCTTTGACTCCATTCTGCTCAGATGTTGTCAAAAAATCTGTTGATATGTGCACGAGTACTTAATCCATACAAAACAACAAGGAACAAGATTCTCCCTAGGTAATGGAGATTATCATGCCCATTAGTACAAATTATTAGTACAATAGTGAATCTGCCTAAACGAAAAGGGCTTCTTAGAGGAGAGACGGGGCTTCAGAAGAGAGAAGAAGAGCAAAATATCTTGTATATAGTGCTGATGGATCGGAAGCCAGCCCATGAGGGGCATCAGAGCTGTAATACGTTAATATCTTTCTTCAGATACGTGTTTCTTTTACAGTTCTTTGTTTTTCCTAGAATAAAATTTTGGACATCACTCCGCCGAGTGGGCGTGAGCCGAACAGCGCCAAGACAGACGATGTTGGGCTGGATTTGCCCGACAGAACGTGTACAAAAGGCCCTGCAAACGACAGAAGGATCTGATTCACGGCTAAGGAGAATGCGATCAGGTCCATCATAGAAGTAGCAGCCCATTAACATTGGGCCGGTCAGGACACCTTTTCTCTTGGCATAATTATACCTCTTTATCCATTATTCATTGTTTCACATACTCCCTCTATTCCATAATACTCTACATTCTAAAAAGTTTAAGACCAATTAGCATTCTCTTTAATGATAGTACTAAAGTGAAGAAGAAGAAGAGGGGGAGAAAATCATGATCAACGAAGTAAGGACCGAAAAAAAATAAAACTAAGAGGAAAGGCATTAGAGGGGCCATATGGAAGACCTTGGAGAAGAAGTGCTTATGTGAAGCTTGGAAGTTCGTGAGTCTTGACCCTATTAGTCGAGAATCAAAGACCTATTCGATGAACGGAAAAAAAATATGATGAGTTTGATCGCCAAAATGCACATGGACCGCAACGACATTGCTATTTTGCTTAGGTGAAAAATCATACAAATTCATTCACCAAATTCGATGGATATCTTGAGCAAATCTTTGCAAGAAATGAGAGTCACAAGACTATAAAGGATAATGCAATTTCTCTAAAGTTTTCTCAATTTTGTATAGTCAACTTCTCATATATATATGTACATATTTTGTATAGTCGCTTTTAGTGGACTATAAAGGATACTGCTACAAGGATCGAAAATTCGGAAAATGGGAAGCCATCCGGAGGGATCTCGAGGGCGCAAACAAAGGTGATTTAGATGGTCTGGCGCCCTACTCGGCGGCTTTTGAGGGACGTTCAATCGGAACAAGAAGGCAACGGCCAAAAAGGCATGTGACATCCTCATCGGTAGGTGCAAGCATCAATTGACAAGGGCCTCATCAAGGTCTCTTCCCTCTCCAGCCAAAGCTAAAGAGAGCAATATAAATGTAAGGTGAAGACCATGATAGAAAAGCACGAGCTCGAGAGAGAGAAAGTTGAATCCGCCAAGCTCAAAGCCGAAACAAGCAATGATGAGAGCCGACATGGCAAGAATCAAGGCGCTTTCAGCTACGTCGCAACTTGTGATAAAAATGAAGGTGGATTAGATGATCTTGATGACTGATGAGTCGAACATGTTTCCTGGGTGTCGAACATGTTTCCTGGGTGAGGGTGTCACATGTGCTCATGCAACAAAGCCTTTCATGAAATGAGCCTTACACCGGAGGAGTCAATAATGTTTTTTTAAGCCCCAACCCATGTGGCGGCATACTAGTCGATTTTTGTAGTCACTTTTTTATCGCTTTTAGTTGGCTCTGTGAGCATCTCTTCACCTTTGTGCGTTTGGAGTTGTAATTTGGATCTGATACTCAAACTATTACGTTGATGATTTAATAAATGGTTGTGTGCATCGCTTGATGCAGAGGCCGGGACTACTCATTTTCTAAAAGAAATCAATTAATTATAAAAGGTTTTACTGGAAGAGCCATTGGGTGTGTTGTAGCCGGCCCCAATAGGTGGGAGATATGTTCCCAAACAACTGATAACGTCCGTCCAGCATAGTTGACGGGCATCGTGGCATATGCTATTATGTTTTCCCGAGAATTCGCATTTGGTCACGTATCGCGCGCACATAATGATTGATGACTCGTTTAAGCGACATATCACATAGGTAGTGAACACTGAACAAAAACACTACAGTGCTCGCCGCCCAATTCACGGGTTAATTCACGAGCGCCGTCTGCTTGTTGACAAGAGGAGAACGCCAGAAAGATTTCTGGACAACAGGGGTAAGAAGTACAGTGCTGCAGTCCAATTTGCTTGGCATCTACCATCGGGTTTCAATAAAGAAATAAAGGCCGCATGCATCAATAGGTTGGGCCTGCCCCTTTTCTAAAAATATCTACCATCGTGTTGTCCTGATGAATACTGATCCAACAGATATAATGTGAGAGAAAAAAATGTAAACAAAAGCCGTGGCCTATTCCGGGTCCGATGAGATAGAAAGTACCTTCAGCCAAATGTGCAAACTGTCAAACTGGGTGACAGCAGCACGACCCGTCGCTTTCGACGTAACACTCAGTTACCCCCACGCCGCAGGAGCAATGATCCCATGCGGCACGTAGCATCGACCCCGGAGTTTATTTTTCCTGTCCACCATGCTGCAGTGTTCTACTGTTAGCATTGTGTCTATTCAAGATCACCCCTTTATGATCATAATTGTAGTCAGGTATACACATGACCATTCTACACGAATAAAGATCACTGCAAACAGAACAGCAATATTCAAAACTTTGGCTAGCTATTGATTGCAAAAATATAGATCCACAGACCACAGCAATGCCAGACATTATTTTGCTGATAGATATTTCACTGAGGACAGAGGACAGCTTGATAGATTTCAAACATCAACGTCTGACCCTAAACCTCTACCAGAACCTATGGACGGATATAGCACCTCACCCAATATTTGTGAGCGTCCACTTGCACACCAACTCATTCTTGCAAAAAGAAAGAGACAGTACAAAGGCAACGAGCCATCCGAAAGTACACACATTGCCTCCCTAAAAGGTAGAACTAAAGCATATCCGTCCAAGAAATATCTAAAATCATGGTACCGGGAACAATAGCCAGACGGAAGAGGCCGAGTCAATACCCGAACCACCACCATTGCTCTGTGCTAAGGACCTTTCAAGTCAAGATCCTTATCACCTAGCAAAGGATTCTTTTCTTCAATTGTGCGGTTCGTTCTTGACTCAGACTCAGCGTCGCCAGTCATCCCCAAGGCAAAATCCATTCTAACACTCGGGCGTTGCACACTGCAGCGCCGTCTTGATCTTCTTGATGGTGCAGGAGATAAGATTGTTCACAGTCTCGACCGACTCAACGGTGAGTTTGGCGGTGGGCTGGCTGTTCACAAGAATCTGGAATGCCACAGTCAACAGAGAGCCACCTGTCTTCTGCTCCGTGCCGACAATTGGACCATCAGGTAGAATGGCGAAACCTGATGGCAGCAGAGCAACATAGGTGGAATCCCCGCCGTTCATAACAAGCTGCATTGCCGGGATGTCAACTGGAGCGTATACAACAATCGACCCCGATGCATCAGTGCATGTTTCTTGAAGGATCAGCATGCTACTCTGGTTGGCGTTCACGGCCTACAGCAGAAGATACAAATGATCAGAGGTTTTTGTTTGCAGAATATTAGGTAATACAAATAATGCAACTCAAAATGTCAGTGCAAAAAGTGAAGAAGTTTTTATAGAGCAGAGCCAGAAGTTCATATTATTTTCAGAAAGGTCCCCAGCCTCTGCATCAAGCCAATGGTTACTATCTTCTTCAATAGAGGGCAGTTTTTAGTAAGCTCAAGTGTTAACATCAAGGTGATATATGCAGTAGTTCACATGTGGTGATCTAACAGTGATATATGCTCTTGTGCTTTCCCAGAATTTCTTTTGCACGAATTTTGAAGCCCATCAACGGTTCTGATTAAGGGTGAGGACTGGGGGTGCTAATCCAATCTGATTAATACTCTTTTTGCGTCACTTCTAAATCCAATGTGAACCTAATCACAGCCGTCGGCGTGTTTTAAAATTTGTGGAAAAAAAGCTTAACGAAAGCACTGGAGTACTTTTCATAATGAGAAATGTTGTTAGTCCTTAAATTTTATTTTGTTCTTGGAATCACTATTGTGCTGCACAAAGGATCCCGAGCAGCTTTGGATTTGGCTGCTAACACTTTGTACGCATTACGCAGTAATAAAAGTTGTCAACCTGACACCTTTTCAAGCAGATCTGCTCCCCCTTCCCCATTTTGGTCCCCAGTTTGTACCTTTCCACAGACCTTGTGTGAAGTGTGTTGCTAGTCATTGGGGACTTTCTAGCGGCTTTAGCTTTTGGTCCATGATTACGGGTTCTTTTTCATCTACCCTAGACTCCCAACAGTACTATGAGAAAGTTGCCAGACATTTTGTTTGTGCTTTTCTTCTTGTCTTCATCGGTTCATAATATAATAGGAATACTTCTTACTGGATATGGTGTTATTATTCTATGTGAGAGCTCCCAGGGTAGTGTCAGCTGGATATATAGCCTAAACACTAAACGTTTTCCAGGTAGATCACAGAAACTTCTCTAGAGTTCAGTAATCCGCATGTGGCGTTTAGTGAACCAGTCGGGCTAGTGAGGTCCAGTGTAGTACTAAATTTTCTTAATAAAAAATTTCAGAACTTATGGACAAGCACGTGGACAAATTTATGGACAAGCACGTGGAATGCACAACAAAGTTGCAGGTTCATTCATGTCTATACCATGGTGAAAGTGAGACTCACCCTAGAATGTGTCATTTCATTTTGTGCTTGGAAGTTTGAAACCTCATTATAGCCTTTTAACCACCAAAGAAGTAAATATAAGAGAAGGAGATAATACTCACACTGGCTCTGAGGAGGGATACCGAGTTTCCATGCTGATTCCCCTTTGCGATTCTAGCCATCTCCTGCATGGGTCCTCCGTTGCTGAGGATGTCCCATTCCGCACGCAGCTGTTCATCTCGTAGAAAGTCGAACAGCTTCTCAGGAGCGACAGGCACCCATACAGATGTGGCAGCACTCAGCACCACCCCCGGTGGCTCCCCAGGCTCGCTCACACTCTTTCGTGCCATGACACGCACGTCCTCGCTGATGCTACCGGTTGCACCATCTAGCTTGCTCCATTCACGTGCAGATGATGCACTCACCCCCGCACAGAAGTTCTCCGTCATCCGGCGTGCAAGCTTGAGCATGCTCCGTTTACCCTCTTGTGATATAGCTGGCACCAAATGTAAAACATTATATATCAAAGTAATGGTACCAATTAATCTAATCGGTACATCCTTTAACTTATAGCAGAATAGCGACATTTCAAAATACTCACAACATCCTCTCAGGCCATCTTAATTGTAACACAGTAAGATGCTTGAGAAAATGTGTTCTCTTAACTATAAAAATTTAGATATCGTATGTTCTATAGGGTGTATATAGAAAAAGGCAAAGGTTCAGAAATTTCTGTACCTGTTGGTTGGTTTGGTGGTACTGTAGCAGAGGACATTAGGATAGCCAGGCATTCACACTGGCGCTGCAGCGTCGCAAGCCACCGGCTGGCCCCAAAGGCTAGACCAGATCGGAGAAGTGGTCTGTAGAACTGGTGGACAGATGCCTCATCGTATTCCGTATGCTCAACCCATGTGACCTAAATGGTAAATGCATCCGTTAGCCATAAATGCACGCCCACATGCAATTGTCTTGGGATGTAATACACCAACCTGAGTTCTGAGCGCAATACAACACAACTGTGGCTATACAGTGGAGATATGCATAACATTCTTTCATTTTACCTCGTGATGTACCATTTCTGCTGTGGTAAAAACGTTAAAACTACACACTGTGTTGTTCCCAGCTAACCAATCCCAACATGTGAAACTACTGATGGCCCACCGGGTGCCACCTTAACTTATAGTAGTGTACAATTGCTGAACCAGCCATGCCATTTTACTATTACTGTAGTGAGACTTGGTAAGGATCCGTAAGAGATTTAGTAACATGGAAGGAAGGGATCCAGAATAAGAAATGGAAACGGCTTGAATAAATCGCATCTCAAGCAAGATGAGAGCATATTTCTGGTTTGATACTTTAAGAACAGTACTTCTGCACATGGATTTGCCAGCAAATTTTGACATCATCTGATGCTACATTGTTGATCTCTTGCCTGCAAACACCTAAATGATGTGTATACTTTATCCAGAATATTTCTCGCTTGAGATCTTACAGCAAGATTTTATTAGGAGTGAATCGCCATACATTATAAGACAGCATGTGACTAAGGTGTTAAAATAAATGGATGAATCAATTTATTTTCCAAAACAAGTGAAACAGGAATAATTGCTCCTGAAATTAAATCTAAAAATTTACAGAACTATTCTTTACTTTAACAAATAGAAAGAGTTCTTTCTCACTTGCCCACAACAGGTTTTTATAAAACATATCAATTTCCTTCATCAGTTGAACAGCCTGAGAACGTCTTAAGATCTGTGCAATCTAAAGTACATAAGACAATTTTCTTACAAAAAAAATGAGCAAGTGGCCCAGATTTCAACATGTCAGGGACACATTGATAAAAGTGCGGACAATAAGTTACCCAAGGTGCTCCATCCAAGGGGTAGAAGCATCTAATCCCCTAGAAATAGTTGGTGCTACAATTAAACAAATATATAAACATGCTTGGGTAATAGTGTTGGATCCACAGAAACGTTTAACAATACCTGAATAACTAGTTTAACCCATCTCCTCGTTGACCAATCGATTTTTCTATGAGAGTGGTGGGTTCATGAGCCTAACTAATCAATTAGCCCTTGACTTGTGAACACTAGGTTGCATGGGCATCATAAACTTAAATTATAAACTAATTAGTAATATTAAACAAGCAAATTGGGAAAGTACTACACTGTCCCCAAGTTCTGAGAGAGAGCAGTGGTAGTGGAGAAGTAGTGGAAGTGACATGGTTTCTTCTAAGGCTCCAGGGCAAACTTTGACCAGTAACTTCACAGTGATCTCATTCTGTTAGATTTGAGTGTGCCAACATTTTTTTGCACTAAGGTGGCTTTATTTTACAGCCCCGTCAATTTATTTATGTTGAATAGCAGATGTATGTGAATTTAGAAATCCATTTGACAAAGAAAATATGTAGCTGGTTCCTGGTTAGTACCTTGCAGTAGCCATTGGGAGTGTCTTGCATCAAACAGCCGGAAGGTAGCCTCCTGCACTTCAAATTTGCAGCTGCAGATGTCGTAGCAGAACTTTGATTGCCCACCAATCCGTCAATGGAAACATCTACCACTGCCCATGCACCCTCAGCCAGCTGCTTGCAAAACCTGAGAAATATAACCTCCCTGATAGGGACCAGAGGTGAGAGCACCTGTAGCTCAGCCTTCATCTGTTGCAAGAAAAAAGAAGAAAACACAAGCAAACATTAACAAATTAGATTTCACATGTGGCTACACTCATTGTATACGACGAACACTGAGGAGTGTAAGGCACTCACTAGCAGCAACACGCCATTTCTGCTTCCGCCAATGCCGCTAGACACCTCCTCAAGGGTTGTGGCCTTAGCAATCATGCACGAGAACATATCGCACCACCGTCTCTGTGAAATGAACGGAGCGCCATCAGCATAAGATATATAACTGCTTTTTTATTTTTTTTATTAAGAAGAACAAATGCATAAACACAAACCTCGTCCATAAGGGTCTCTACAAGGGCAACACTGTTGTCGATGATGACGAGCCCAGACTCCCTAGAGGCCTCAGACACAAACCCAACAGGCTTGTTGCCAATACACGGCATGAAGGAGTCGAGATACTCCTCAAAGTTGAGTGCCTCCATGTTGGGAGAACCAGGCAATCCGGCCGTGACCCACAAAGGATCGCCCATCTGTGCCATTTTGACAAGTTCATCCATTGCAGTGATAGCGAGCTCCAAGAAGATGGATCTGTCGATGTCGAGCATGGATCCTAGAGAAGACCCAGCTGCCCGTGCAGGAGTGATGACGGTGCCCATCGAGCTGGAGGCACCCCCACCATACTGATCACTCATGGTACCGTGCAGTGAAGGCTGCATAGAGCCTATGCCACCGATTCCCCCGACTGCCAGCTCCAGCGACGAGTTGGGCAAGCAGGGCATGGACAGGTGGTGCGGCTGCAGCTGGAGCGGTGACATGAGGGAGACGGGCTTGCCGAGGAACTTGGTGGCGAGGGTGCAGACGCGGTTGAGCTCGTCCTTGAGCCGCGCATTCTCGATGCGCAGGTGCTGCTCCTCCAGGGACACCTCCCCGAGCATGGCGGGGCTCCCGCAGCCGCCGCACATGGGGCTGCGCATGGCTTCCCTGATGGTCATGTTCTCCGTGCGCAGCTTGTCGTTCTCCTGCTTCAGCAGCGCGTTCTCGTGCCGCTCCAGTTGCGTCTGGAGAAATTCGTGTTAATTCGCAGGAACAACGTACGGGGAAGGACGAATGGGTGCGTGCGATTCATAGGTGATTGGTTAATTACCTTCATCTGTGTACGCCGGTTCTGGAACCAGAACTTGACCTGGCGGGCGTCGAGGGAGAGCCTCTTGCTGAGCTCGGCGCGCTGCTTCTCGTCCGGGTGCGGGCACTCCTTGAACAGCCTGCGGACGAACGAACGAAGGAATCCATGCGTGCATGAGAGGACAACTTTGAGGAGTGAGAAAGGCGGAAAAGAGTAGTAGTAGTATTAGTTAGTGGACTGGGAACAGGAGGTTTGTATTACGCTTCGAGCTCCTGGATCTGCTGCGGCGTGTGGCGGTGGTATCGCTTCTTCCGCTTGCGCGGGTTGCTGGGCTCTGCCGCGTCGTCGTCGTCCTCGCCGACGCCCGAGATGGCGTCCAGGTGGTCGCTCCCCGACCGGCTTTCGTTCTGCGCCTCGGCGTCCCTCGCCATCGCGGCGCCGCCGCCGTCGGGGAACATGCGCCCGCCGTCCCGGCCGCCACCGGCGTTGTCCTGCGAACGACGGGAAACAATCAAAAACTCTCCGAATCAAAAATCACCCACCCAAGTACCGCGGCGGGCGAGAGCGTCCCGGGCGAAACGAGCAGGTACGAACCAGGCCGAGGGAGAGCGCGGGCGAGGAGGAGAAGGCGCCGGCGTAGGGGAACTGCATGCCGCCGCCGCCGCCGTCGAAGAGGCCTCCAAAGCTCATGCCGACGCGAGCAGCAGACTCGCGGTTCACCGTCTCTATCCTGGTGTCCGAAAAAGGACCTAGGCCTGGATCTGCACACGCCTCACAGCCCGACTCGAAGGGAGTGAGAGAGAGGGAGTCGCCTCGCCCCGGCCACCCTCTCTTTCTACTGCAGCGAGATTAGGGCCGTCTCAAAACCCTAACCCTCGCCGGGATTAAATTAAGGAAGGCGATGCGAGCAGGAGGAGGAGGAGGAGGCGGAGCTGATTAAAGAAAGCTTTATGCACGGGCGGGGGGCGGAGGAGGGGAGGTCAAAATGGCAAGACGACGACGAAGGGAATGGGAGTATGGGAGGGTGTGGACACGTGAAAAAGGGTGGGGAGACTGGGTAGAAACGCGAGGCGCTGACGCTGATGCAGCTAGGCTAGCGCAGTCAAACGGGCGGTGCGGTGCCTGTCTTTTGTTCCCTTCCGCCGCTCGCTCCGCTTACTTTTGTTTTTGCTGTGCACGGGCACGGAGCGGCGGCCGGTCCGTCCGGCCCGTTTCGTCTCCGCCTCCGTGGCGTCATGCTCTGGCCCGACCGGCACAGCGGCTTATTTGCTCCCGTGCCAGGGGAAAACACCCTCTTCAACCTTTTCGCGACGGGGAGAAAGTCGTGGGTTCTCTCTTTTTGCGGCAGATCTCCTTGGTGATCATGACAGTATCAAAATTTATTGAGTGTGCCTAATCAGTATCTCGCTGATTTTCGTTTTGTTTTTTTCAGATTATCGCTCTTCGGCATCGTGCATAATCCCACGATGATATAAAATTGTTACAATGTGTGTGAGAATGAGGCGGTTCGAACGGAGAAATCATTTGAGATGATGTTGAGTTCATAATCACTTAATCGCAATTGAAAAAAAAAATTGTTTTTTAAAATTTAAATCTCATATATTAAGTCAGCAAGCCGCCTTATTAAAAACCTTCCAGTCCCGTAGGTACCCTGGTAAGAAAAAGAACGCGTCTGAAACTTATCGTTTTTCAAATCATTTTATGCTTACATATGTCTAAGGAGGCACATAGGGGGATCATCGTCCCAATTACAAATGGATCTCATTCTAAACTCCTCTCTAGTAATTTCATGAGCACAAGTATTTGCCTCACGAGGATAAAATGAAAACGTCACCGTCCCAATCAAAAAAGCTACCTCCATACATTCATCATAAATACCCGCTGATTCAGACCACCATTGTTCATCGCCATTACAATTATTGATTGTTTCCAAAGAATCCCCTTCCGCAACAATATTATTGCATCCGGGCCTAATCACACGATGATATAAAATTGTTACAATGCGTGCGAGAATGAGGCTGTTAGAACGGAGAAATCATTTCAGATGATGTTGAGTTCATAATCACTTATCGCAATTGAAAAAAAAGATAAGTGGTTTTGGTTGCTAAGCACGAGGGGGAAATAGGAGCACCCTTCTTACTCACAATTATTTTCCTCATATTTTCTAGCTGTAGTGGCTTTCTATTCATTACATTAGGGATATTAAAACTGAGTAAAAAAGGAGGCATCTCAAGCTATCTACGATTTTAGCCGTCAGATTGCTCGTTAATGACAGTTCCTAGCCGTTCGATTGTCTGATGTCCCGCGGTCGCTGCTCTAGAGATCAAATCGGAGCCCCCTCGTTCGATCCCAAAAGAACGGTCCTGGGAGCGCCACGTATGGAGCAAGACAAACTCACCTCCCCGCACCTTCATCCCCATCCTTTAGCCTCGGGCCTCGACCGGGACGCCTCCCCTTCCACTCCTCCAACCCCGCTCCCCACCTCCGCCAAGTACTCCCCCGACCTCCTGGCGCTCGCCTAAGGTGTCGTCAAGCGCTCCAACCACATCGCCGACCATCTCCTCGCCCAGATCAAAACCGCTTGCCGCGACCTTGACAATTAGATGGACCGCTGGAACTACTAGATTGCCATCGAGGTCTCTGAGCTCGAGGCGGTTGTGGCCACCCGCGCCGCCGAATCCGAGTCCCTCTCCGACCGGGAGACGGAGGTCCAGGCCCTCCAGGATAAGATTGCCGCCCTCAAGGCCAAGCTCGCCTCCCAGAGGCCGCTCCTCGCCGAGCCGATCAGGTGTGCCTTCTGTTACTTCTAATTGGTTATTGAAATTAATATTTTCTTCGCTAGCAGGCAACATCGGATGCAGGCTCTGGTTCTCTTGCTATTGTGAGTTAATTACACTGAACTTCTTAAAATGATTCACGGAGATTACATATTAACCCATAGATGTATGCAATTTTGTTCCATACAGATTGACCCTGAAACTGTTGACAACCGTACCAGCAATGACTCTGACGAACAGGCTACACAGAATTGCCCTACACTTGTTGAACAACCCGTGCATACTACAGAGGTATAATTAACTCTTTTGAAATAAGTACTTCTGAATAACACTAAATGATCTAAAAAGTAAATTATCAACAGAAGACAACACTTTCCACTCCTGGACATCCCAGTGAACTTGTGAATGCTCCTGCAACAGATATTTCCAATAGCACTAACAGCAAAGCCAAAAAGAGGTAGAAGACATTTCGGTCCTAGCAGCTTATTGGCTCTGTCATATTCAAACATTAGAATACGCTGAAAGCACAAACCATGTGAATTGCTGGGCACCCAAAGATGACAACAAATCCACTTCCGCAAAGAAGAATTGCAGCTTTGCTGAGGCAAATACGACGAGGTGCGCCAGGTCGTCGGGCTGGTCAATGAAGAAGCGAGTCGGACTCCTTATTCATCTGGAAGGAGGCGTGCGTGGAGGAGAGCCTCAAGGTGTCCCTAGAAGGCACCAGGATGGCGTTCGACAGTGCCTCCATGGTCCTGCACAAGGTCGAGGCGTGGCGGGATAGAGGGATGAGCAAGGTGATGGAGTGGGAGGGGAGGGTAGATGAGCTGATATGGGAGAAGGAACAAATCGGGTTGCTGCTCCAAAGCGCGCTGCAGGCGAACACGAGGGAGGTGTTGAAGGTTGCTGATGATGGGCTGAGGGAGGCCGGAATCGAGATAGTGCTCAATGGGCATAGGGATTACATGCCAGCGACAAGGATGAGGTCTACACTTTTGTAGGTGCACTGTAATGTGATGCTGCTGTAAGTTCATATACCTTTTATCAGTTCAGGGCACTAAATTGTTTGTTCTGCAATCAACATACATTGCAGGCTGGCATTGGAGAACGCCATGAAAGAGTCCCAGATCATTGAGCTGCAACATCTTGTTGAAGCACAAACGTAGCTACCTTGAATCCTTGATTCATGGATTTTTGTTTCTCTTTGCATCCAGCCTTCCAATATGTTTCCTAACATGTAGTTTTAGTTTTGTTTAGGTCTTTGTTTTTCATCTGGTTGTCAATTTTGCTGCTCTGCCTGTTGACTCAAGTAACATTAATGAATTTAACATCCATTGCAAATTGCCATGCTGCTTAAAGCACATGCTTTCTGACCACCTTTGTAACCAAAATACACTATGCAAACACCATCTTGTGAGAAATAATAAAACATTTTGATTCTTATTATTATTGTCTCACTTGCCACTAGCATCGCGTGCTATCTTGATTACTGGGACATAACCAAATTTAGATCGTGATAAGGCACAATCCTTCCACACTTCGATCATATAGTCCAACACATCAGTTACAGCTCTAACTTCATAATCTATTTCGAATTCTTTGCAAAAAAAAAATCTTATAAATCTACATTCATAATAGACGGGCGCGGCAACATGCGCCTACATGATCTAGTTGGAAAGATAGGGTTCAATAGACATGGAAAATTGTAAGTCGAAATTAAAAATTGCTTAGAAGGTATGAAAATGACAAATTCAGCAATGAATAGTAGCAAAATAAAGAGTAGTTGTAAACCTTACTATTCATTATCGGAGTTGTCCTTTTTATAACTCATAAAAAAAATTAAATTTAACTTGCAAATTTACATGTCTATAGAACTCTACCTTTCCAGCATAATTTTTGTTGTTAAGAATGTTTTCAACACCTCTAAACAAAAGTTGTTTAGTAGTTTTCACCTTTTTCGCTAAAAAATAGGTTTCATCGGATACTTTCTCCTTCTCAACCAAAAGTGGCCAAGGCGTGAACGACGAGATCGTTTGCTTCAGTGTGGAAGTGTAGATGGAAATGGAAATGTGAGTGCGGAACAGGGAAAATATCCTTTGGGAACCAAAATCATGAAATGATAAATTATAGAAGTGTTTACAAAACTAAACAAAAAATACATTACGTTGGGAAGATAGAGTTCTATAGAAATGAAAAATTGCAACCCAAGATTCAAAATTATTTAGAAGGTTTAGAAATGACAAATTCAGCAATAAATATTACCAAAATAAATAGTAGTTGAAAACGTTATTTAGTTGTCATTTTTATAACTCCTATTTTTTTTTGAATTTTAACTTGTAAATTTATATGTCTATAGAACTCTACCTTTCTAACATAATTCATTTTTTGAGAATTTTTAACACCTTTTAAAAAGAGTTTTTTTTTAGTTTTCACGGTTTCCGTTAAAAGTTAGTTTTTTTGAAGGTAGAGGTCAAAACTTCCTCTACCTCCCCTCTCGTTCTTTTGAAGGTAGAGGCCAAAACTTCTATCATAGTTTTAAATATAAAATATGTGTATATAGTAATAAATGAGACTACGTATGACACTACCTTTATATTACTTTGCATTATGAGGGTAGTAACATAATCTAGTAACACGTGTATGTTACTAGTTGAAGTTACTCCTCCATTATGACTAGTCTAAGATGATTCGACGGTGTAGGGAATCGTACCACACAGATGTTGATGCGCTTCAGTCGCTAGTACCGCTAGTAGGTGAATGGGAACCGTCCTGGCTGGCTGTGCCCGGCTGGGGCTGCATTCGACACTGCATCTGTCTCACAACCAGATGTTCACATTAAATAGCCTCCTCTCTCGTACCACGTTCCATCAACCTCTCCTTCTTCTGCCTTGGAAGGAATGAATATCTACTACGAATTGCGTTATGCAACAGACTCGTTTGACTGAAAGAATGCTGAATTCGTGTGCCGTACCGCGGAGCAAGCGACATGTCTCACCGTCAATGTGTACAGGGATGCAGGTGCACAGCACAAGTCCGATGGCGAGGAAAAAACGCGCTTCAGCTTCAATACGAAGCGGACATGTGGTGGTTTGGCTTAGCATGGGCCTTGAGGTGTGGACCGGTTGCAAGCTTCCAAGTCAATTGATGAACTAGATGGATCATTCGAAAGCGAAGGCTGGCTGCGGATTTGGTTATAATTGTCCTTTCAGTAAGTAAATCTGTTTTGTCTGGCTAGGAAGAACTACTTTTTCGCTGTGCTAACCTGCTGGTACAACCAAAAAAATCGGCTTGACATGTGAAGTGTGATTGTTTTTGTTTTTTAGAGGACTTTTGAATTTTGACATCAGTGGACGATCGTCCTTGAGAGTTGCCTTGCCGCGGGATGGAAGGTGGAAGCCCAACCACGCACCGTCCTTGTTTGTTTACGTCTTCATATACCGCAGCCCAACTCGAGGAGAGTTAGCCACGGGCCCACGGCCCACGAGCGCGAGAAGCCGAATCAACGCCTGACCAGAACGAGCGAGCGTGGGCACGGCCGGCGGCCGCCGCCGCCTCCTGCCGCAAACCAACTCGAATTGATTTTCCGCCATGGAGAGCAGAGACGCCGTGAAGTGAATATCGCGACTGAGCCGGTAAGGTAATTACGATCTATCTTCCTCAAAATTTGTAATTCGATCGTTCAGCGGTCACTTGATGTATACGAAATTCATTAGTTTTTGCTCGTTTGATTTGATTTTCGAGCAATCCTATTGCCACTCTCTTCCCCTGACTTGCCGGCTGCCGCAGCGCCAGTGGCCGATTCCGGACGCATCTGGCCTAGCGCCGTATCCGACGGTAGGAGGTGGCGGCAAAGGGTCGAACAGTTCCTTAGAGCTATTTTTTTACCGATAAAGTACTTACAGCTAATTAAGAGGAGTGTTGTGTGAGAAGGAGATATCTGCCTTCTCGCCCAACTACCCAACTGTGGGAAATTTCAACAGAGAAACGTTGAGTACCGAATATAGTTCAGTTTGCAACAGATGAGTGCTGTATCTTCAATTCTTCATCGCAATGAAGTCTAGGCCTACAGGTAGTTCATGCGAGCTTGGTGAATGGTTAGGGACGCTGGCATCAAGATGAAATTCAGGACTCAATTTCCTGATGACCAATGGTGTCGAAGGTCAACTCACTGCATTTAGCTCGAAGGTCCATTTATGCCAATTTTGTGCCGACATTTTGGAGCGTGGGGGCACTAGCTAGCTGCAAATTCTTCGCATCGGTGCTTTATCAAAATAGCCTAATCCAAATAATTATTTTAGGGCCTCTTTGGATCATAGGGTTGAAAAACATAGGAATAGGAAAAACATAGGAATCCCACATGTTTGCCAGTGTAAAACAGAGTATTGTAAAACAAGAAAACTACATAAATAGTCGTTTAGATGAAACGCGGGGAAAACACGGAAAAATTGCTTCGATCCTACGCGCTCGAGTCTAAAAAAGAGGTTAGAGTGGATGTTTCAATTCCTATGAAATTAAGGCATAGGAATCCATTCCATAGGATTTTGCTATCACCATTCCTTTGAACCAAAGACAATCCATAGGAAAAATTTCTAAGGATTGGAATCTTGTAAAAATCTTTTGAAATTCCTACAATCCAAAGATGCCCTTAGCTAGTGGGCAATGGGTCCTATTGGCCCCAACCAAGCTCCACCAGCGGGTGCACAACCGTCTACAAGAAAAAGACCCTTCCTTCATTCCTTGGTGGGCCACCATTGTTGGGCAATCAGCCTCAGCAGAAAAATTATCACTCACAGGCCGAAAGTGAGCTTTCACCGTTGTCAGACCATATTATGGATGTGCCTAATTTGGCACGTTAGTGGTGTAGTTCACCCGTGATAGATACATATTTCATCTGATCAATGGGAAAAATCTGGCGCAAACCGCCTCAAATTCAAATACTTACCGAATGCAACAAATTGATACAAAACAAAACATGAATAAACTTGATGCAGCATCATGTAACTACTGCCATGGAGCTACCACATGCTCAACGAGGTCATCACCATGCGGCCATGTGATGCCCTGTTTCTTATTCTTTGGGGACCTCAACAATACTTAGAGTCGGTTAGTAATTCTCTCAAGGGATCACATTTGTTCCTATATATTCATACTAAGTTTTCCTCTTGGAAAAGTTCATCGTCTTTTATCACGTTATGCATGATCACACACGGTGTCATGATCTGCTAGAGTGTCCGTTGATCCTAGAATGAGAAGGCCAGAGACAACTGCAAAGCCGAGCTTGCAACGCTGCAAATGCTCCGTCAACCTTTCTCAATGCTTTAGCCATGGTGAAGTGGACCTCTTACCATCCAGCAGAATAAAACGTGACCACAACTACTTCCCGAATCAGCACCCTCTGGAGGCTTTGCATCTGCGGACGAAATAGGCGAAGCAGGTACACAAAGCCTTTCCGGAATGCAAAGAATGAAAGTAGGTAACCCCCCATCATGGTGAACCTCTCCGTGTGCGTCTCTGTTTGGTCAGGCAGGCGGCAATAATTGTTTGATCTTAAAGGGGATCTTCTATAATTTGACCTAGAGGGTTCAACATTATCCTGAGAAAGCTGGAATAAGCGTGATATATTGCATCTTCAAGGTAGTACCCCATATCGTAGTCATGACCATTGACTTTGAAGTTGGACGATAGATCTTCCCCTGTGGCTAGCCTTCGTAGAAATCTATGCAAAACTTTATGTATTTGTGTGAGTCAAGTGTGGGATGCAACTGCTTTGAGTATGATGGTTGAATCACGACCTTGCCTAGTGAATTTCCATGCCAAGCCTCGTGACAATTCTTCCGTGTCCCATGCATGCATTCAGTACATCCAAGAATCATAGGTAACCCTCTTTATTCACTCATCACCATAAGCGTTACATTGTCCTTTGCATTGAGGGCTCTCAAGTACTCTTCTCTGGACACCTGAAACACAATACTAGAAATTACCTCACACACCTCATGGCGGTGTATTCTTTATCAGCAATGTCAGATGGGACACCATATGCGATCACACACATTATCGCTTTGACGTTCTGCAAATTTCTAAACCTAAGTTCCTCTGCTCCCCCTCCACACTAGCGAGCAAAAGAGCCATCTCTGAATCATCTACTGAAGAAACTCATCACCCTCCTCCTACGATGATGAATCCTCAAAATATTTGTCCAAAGGTGATATCATATACACCTATATCACTGTACATCATCAATTTGATCAGTCCTTAGACATCATCACTTTCCAAAAAAATGGAATTATACCTAGGTAATTCGTAGAACATGTTGTAAGTGTCAATGGTGCCGGCCAAAATGGAATTATACCTAGGTAAGAAGGTATGCGCCACAGTGGTTCTGTGTGGTTGGGAGTAGCACGCACGAAAGGTGGTCGGGTTGAGTTCGACCCGCTTGGATCATGTACAACACACATGGAAGAGAAGCCTAGAGGGCGAGATGACATCCGCCACTCGCTTCTAGTAGGCACGAGGAGTTTACGCGGCTGAATCGAGCATATAAACAAAGACGACCATTGTGGCGTGAGGACGGAGGGCACTGAGGGGCAAGCAGCAGCAAACTGGCGACTAGAGAAGCTCAAGAACAGAAGTTTTGCTCATGCCAAAGGTGGCAAATTTTAGCAGCAATTTGTTGTTGACCCTAAATATTGGTGAAGTAGGGATGGTTTTAGGTATGGGCTATTATAGAGTGGTGATTTTTTTCTTCTATCAGTAGTGTATTTGTCAAAGTTGCTCTAAACCCTTCATCCCATATCTAATTCCGTTTCTCTAGGTCGGAAATTATCGATCTCCTTGCCTACCCACACCACATCCAATCCTTTCAACCATGCGCATCAAAGCTAGCCGCTTTGGAACCCGGGTTGCGTGGTGGTAGGGATTTCGGTGCTACCAACTGGGTTCCCGACTTCAAGGCAATGGAACGCACGCCGGAGGACCCGAACTCGGAGCACTAAAGCACAAATTGATGTGTAGAAGATGGCCAAATTGGCACTTTTCCCTCTTGGCTTGTGGAATATGGAGACCAGTCTCTTCATCCACTGGCCTGACATGACACAACGTTGGACAGAGATCGCGTAAGTGTAGGCAGCACAGTAGTGGTTTGCTAAGAATTGATGGCAAATCTTCGCTATCTCTTGGCGATGTGTGGAGCACGATCAACCCCTCGACTACCAGCGCCACCGCAAAAGTAGTGTACCTCCCTGTATTTCACGAATAATGCATGGAGGCACTTCGCCTTTTTTAGCTGACCCAGCACAGCCCTCGTGAATGGGCTTACACTGGGTTGACAGATGTAGAAACATTGCTTTCTGAACCTCCTTGAGGCTTTATTTGTTCTTTTTTTTCTTAATTTGCTTAGTCCTTGAAATTCTGGTCGCCTTTTACATATTTATTTTTTTAAATACTAATTCACCTATGCAAATAGTTTCTAGATCATTTGAGAAAACAAATATAGCCTAGTTTTTATAGTAAAAGTAATTATATGTCCGTTCCGCCGCCAAAAATTGAAAAAAGCTTTGACGTCAGGTCTGCAGTCTGTTCAAGTATAAACACATATAGCTAACCACTTTCTGAATTTGCAATATGCATTTGAACATTAAGAGATATATATCATATGAGTAGACCTGCACACCATGTGGACGACTAATTAATTGCCATCATGGGAAGCAATCAGCAACTTCCTCTTGTTTGGACTAGAGGCCTAAATATTTCTGTCATATGACTACAACACCACTGACAGAGCAACAAGGTGCAAAAGATGTGCTCTAAAACGACCTGAAGTGTACATAGAGACTACAAAGTACTTCATCACCACCTAGATGTGCCGTCTTTACACATAATTATTTCGTGTACTCTTATCTGCTAGCCAGATGGATGATATCAGCTCTTAGGGAAGAGCTGAACGTGGAATCCATCTGGGAAGCTCAGTCCTGGCGTCCGGACTATGTTCCCTCCTTTTACCGCCTTCCATCTGAAATACGGACATTCATTCTTAGAGAAGGTTGATTTCACCTGTTTAGAGAGAAATAGTGCACATATATGTACATCAGTACATGTGACAAAACTGCACCTGTATTTTGTCACCAGGCAGTGGATGAAGGTTGCCATCAGGACCTTGGTGAGGTCTGTTCCGACGCAGAACCGGAGACCTCCACCAAAGGCCATGAAATGCTTCGTTCCTCCGGTTATTTCCATCTTGTCCTGCTCAAGAGAATACTTGGAACTGTTAGTTCTTGAGAAATAGCTGAGTCAAGACTCTAAACAGAACACATTATTGCCGTGTGCAGCTTCCTCACAATAGCCATGCATGCATGGAGGCTTCTAGAAGCAGATACTACTCTACTAGTCTATTACCATTTGCTTCATGGCGACTGCTTCTACTGCTACAAGTCTACAACACAGGTGAGGCCGCTTCCTTTCTTTATTCCTACGTGTTCCTTATGAGGAGAACAGTGAGTGTTAAGTATCATTTGACAATATGCCGCTCTAGAAGCTGACTTGACCACACTCATGCATGTAGAGTAATCACGCACTAGCAAAATAAAGAGAACTGAGCTTGTTACCAAACTTCCAGGTTCATCTTCTGGATATACTACTAGAAAAATTCTGATTTATATTTGTGGGAAGTTGCATAACATTTGTTTAGAATTTCACTGATTTGGTAACTGCCTGTTGCCATTTTTTTAGTAACTTGCAAGTGCAAATAGCAACTCCAGTTTTATTAACAAAAATGTCTTGTCTTGGTTAAAGTGGTCAAACTTCAAGGTTTCGTTTAGAGGCTATAGTCGGTTGCTTCATTGCTTGGCACTGGGACCTTTAGGAGTCTAAGCAAATAAAACCCTGAAGATACCACGTAAATTACAGTCTATTTAAGTAGCAGCACACTGAAATCCTAAGATTCAGCTCGTATCCAAAATCAAATTATAGAGTTGATGCCAACTTGGACAAAGAACAGAAGTTCACAAACCTGCCACCTCCATGGATTAAACGCCAACGGATCTTCGTAAATTTCGGGATTTAAGTGCACTGCCGGAGGACACACCATTACTGCCCAGCCTGCTGGAATAGTGTAGCCTGCACCCAAAGGGCATGCAGAGAAAGATCAGATTTCTTAAACTCAAACTCACGCCAATAACCATAAAGTGATACGCCATGATATTTACGTGCTCAATTACCTTTGAATTCAATGTCTTGCAATGCCTTCCGAAAAATCCCCGGCACGATGTTGGCTATCCTTGCTATCTCCAAAGTGACCTTAATGCACAACATCGAGAGGTAGTGTGTCAGTTTCATCAATTTTTCAGAGACTGAATTTAAATGGCTTTTAGTTTCTTCCTCTCATTTCCATTTACTGTGTCAAATGGTAACTACTATACTACGTATATATCTTCTCCCTTGTGGACCGTGCCTTTGGTCACGTAAGTAGGGAACACAAGGCAGGCACTTGCGTGATCGCGTCGTTCTGTCAGGGTTGCACTACTCAATTTGCAACTATCATAATCCCCTAATTGGCGTTCATTAGCCACTTTTACATGGTGCGAAATTCTAAAATGTGCAATTTGCATCATAGCTTAGCTACTCCTGGTTAGGCTCACCTGAGAGGTGAAGGTCATGGACTTGTACTCTGCCCACGTGAGGCCGGCATCCGGGTCCTTCCTGTTCCTGACAATCGCCTCATGCTCCTCCTGGCCACACAAAGAGCATTATCTGGTTAGTTGTTTTTAGGCACAGATAGCTCACCTAGTTGCAGGCCTTGCTGAGGCACACAACGATTTATCGAGAAGTCGCGCGCAGTTTCATACAACTAACCTTTAACGCCTCAAGCACTCTTGGGTTTTCGGTCAGTAGCTTGATGCCTAGCGTGAGGGCCAAGGCCGTCGTCTCGAAGCTCGCGAAGAGGAGCACGAACATGAGATCCAGTGCCACAGCCTCTGTAAGGACGGGGTTCTCCTTTCTCAGCTCAACGATCATGACGTCAAGGAAATCCTCAGGCTGCCTCCCCGCGTCCGCCATCCTCTCCCTCACCATCCCCTTGAGCACCTTCATCGCGTTCCTCCTCCCCTACACACAGACATGCAATTTCACCTTCAAAACCTTCAGATGGGAAGAAGCTTAACGGACTGGGTTCCACGAGAGACGTTGACTGGTCGTATGTTGACTTGACACACATGCATGTGCCTGTTTTGTGCACTACGTACGGTTGTCAAGAAGCATTGTGCGCATGTGGGTATATACCTTCATGCACTCATGATACGCAGTGCCTGGTATGTCCACCGGGAAGGAGATGAGGCCGCGGATGAACGCCACGAAGTTCTTCCTCAAATTCTCGGATGACTTTGACGGCTCATAGCTGATCAGCTTCTTCGCAGTGATGTCGAAGATCATCTAGGACAAGTTTCAAGAGATAGATGCACACATCAGCAATCTAAGCCCTGACGTTCAAGAAAGTAGCTAGCCACGCAAGTTTGCAACAGCAACACAAGGCAAGATATGGTCGTCGGTCTTACGGCGGAGAGGCCGTCCTTGAGTTCCACGCTTGTCTGGCCTGCCCAGGAGTCAAGGGTGGCACGGCAGGCGGTGTCTGTCTCGGCGAGGAGCACCGTCCGGAGGTTCTCCTGGCCGTAAAGGCGGAGCACCAGGGTCTTGAGGTACTTGTACATGAAGCCGTGCAGGGAGCCGACGTTGTCGCGGCCAAAGATCTCGGTGAACGTCGCCGGGTACCAGCTCTCAAAAAGCTTTCCCTCCTGCTGGAACACATAGTGGTTCAGGTCTGGGTCCGCTGACACGACCACCGCCCGCCCGACAACGCTTGTCTTGAAGATGGTACCGTACCTACACGTACATCCAATGTTGCAGCAAGGTCAGCCTCACATGTACTTAATCCAATGTGATCTTGCATAAACTAATCGACAGGGGTTGGAAACTGGGTGGTTAACTACCGTGCCCTACCTATTCACCCTGTCCCTTATAAAGGGGGAGACGTCGCAAGTAGGGTTTGGAGCGAAGAACTGCATGGTCTCGCCGAGGAGAGGGAGGCCGAGGGAGCCCGGAGGCAGCCGGTCATTCGCTCTCGGATGGCTCCATCTGTGCGCCCACATGAGAGAAGCTACGGCCATGGCCAAGACAACAGCCCACACTGCTATATAGAGTGTTTCCATTGCCCTCACAAGAAGATTATTAGCTAGTGCGCTGTTTTGATCCTATCTATTAGCTAGATTACGTCAAGGGCAATGGCGGTGCTTGTGGAGGGAAGAGAAGCTAGTGCAAGATATGGTTGCAACAAGTACAGGGAGCTATGTTGGGAGATTGCCTTCCTTTATATAGAGGCTTCGGCAGAAATGCTGCGAGATGCGGGAACTTAAACAAATGGAGGGAGAAGAAATATTGTCCAAGCGTTTTCCTTATTGTAAGAGAATCCACTTTAAGCTTGTTCTGTGTTGTTATGTTCCGATCGCTCAGCTACATGCCACAGGAGGTTAGCTGTACTATCCTGAACTTCTTAGAGTGGTTACCTTATGAAGGCTAGCGCTGTCCGTGTGCATCATGTAGGATAAAAACATGTACAGCTAGCACTGTATTGCCGTACAGATGACTGGTAGTTCGACAAAATCAACGAGTCAAATTTTGTAGAAACAGAATAACATGTACTCCCTCCGTCCCCAAACAGTTGTGTTGTATAAACTTGTACAAAAGTACAAATATGTATAATACCAAACAAATATCAATAGATCATTTGCAAAACCAATATAAATAGTTGTTGATATTTCTATCAACGTATTTGGTCAAACATAGAAAGTGTTTGACTAAATTATACCCCACTTATTTGGGGACTGAGTGAGTACCACTTATTCTCACGCAATGGTAGAATTTTGGCCTGGGTTTTTGCTAATTAAATGGACATTGATTTTCTTCTTAATCAGTGGGACTGAGGAAGGTTGGTTTTGCACTTTTGCCTATATAAATGGAAACACAAAAACAAAATCCCAAATGGTAAATTTTAGAATCAATCTTGAATCTGGAGTGGTATGTTTGTATGGAAGATATTATATTTAGAGACTAGCTAACGTTAGCTCTTCCATGTAAACTTTGTGGATAACAAATAACTCCTGGCATTCATGTCTGAGAAAAAAAGACAGAACCGAGTAGGAAAAGGGTTAAATATCCACCGGCACACACCGAAATTGTCAAACGCCTATGCACAGCGAGTCAACACTTGTTTTATCATCTACCTCACCTGGTTTGTCGTTGTGAGCATAAGAGCATGCATCGCTTCGAGTAAGACGTCACAATCACAAGTGTGGTAGACCCATATCCCCCAGCTAATAAGGCACCAGCAAAGTGCACACGTTTTTCGTTCCAAGCTATCTTAAGCCATGCATGCATCTGCTTGGTAGCCTGAATCCAGCACAGAAGCCAGCATACGCACTGCAGATCGATGTGGATCGCGGAATCTTCCATGAACGTCCGCTAGAATCGATCACGCGTGAACTTGTCATGTCAGGCTAATTGTGTTCGTAACAAGTGTTCTACACACATATGGCCACCTAGCTGCATGTCCGCGCACACGTACGGACGTAATCGTTGTTCATGCTGCTATTTTTTTGTCTGCACGGTGGTCGTGTCGATATGGCTCAGGCGCTAGCTTTCTCCAGGTGGTCATGCATGCACCTTGATTACACGTGTGCCCTCGATCATGTACGAACGTCGCACCGTCCCATTTATTGATTAGCTCAGCACGACCGGAGCTGCGGCGAAGAATGAACGGAAGAAACCGTGACCCGGGACGACTAGTACGGCCGGCACCGGCGTTACCGACGCTGACCCAAGATCGCAATCTCCATGAAATGTAGCAGTAGCACACAACTAGTAGTTAAGTGGGCCTATCTTAACTGGTTAGTTCGTTGTGATGGAACCAGTCCATCCAGGTTCAAGTCTTAAACTTGACATGGGTGGTCACAAGATTTTTCAGAAATTAAATGGCGCTATGCTTTCAGTGGTAAGTGATGTTTCAGTGGTAAGTGATGTGCCCGTCAACAGCGAGACGCCTGTGGTGACTTCGTCAACCTCAAGATCTGCCGAACCGGTCTCTCGGAGGTGCTTATAGAGGTAAGGTTTATGTGTGTACGTTTATAGTGGTGTCTGTACGTGTGTGTTCGTCTACGTCTGTACTGTGTTTCTCAAAAAAAAAAAACACATAACACTTGTAGAAAGAAGTCTCGATGGCCCGCTGTCTCTTACTCCTACGTTTCTTGTACCAGTTCCTTGCCTACCGTATTTTTTGTTTGAGGCTTAAGCCTGCCGTTGTTAAATGTATCGTTGTTCGCGTGGATGGTTAGTTAACCCAATGGCCGTGTTCAGAGTTCGAGCGACGACAAGAGTTTAGCTGAGATCAAGCTAAAGAACTTGGCCACAAGATTGATGCCAAGCACAAGAGATTGTGTTAGACTGCGGACAGCCACACCAAGGGTTGTTGCTGGACGGTCGACGCAAGTATCTACTTATCGTGTTGCATATATTCCTGTCCCGCGGCTCCCCTTTCTCTGACCAGTTAACCTATGGATTAGTTTAAGAGCTAGGGAAGATCTCCTTGGTAGATACTTATGACCTATGATGAGCTCAATGAGATAAGGTGGGTGTGCATAATTTACACAAGGTTTCGTTCGCCGTTATACTAGTACACCCAAATCTTGTAGATATTCGACATATCTGATCAACTCCAGCCAGCAGCATCGCTCTGCGAATAGAATGTTCATGTAGATATTCGACATATATCTGAACACCAGCCGGCAGCATCGCTCTGCGAATAGGGATGGTTCAACAAAACTACGAACGGTATACGTTCCGCAGGACTGAAATCCGCTGGCGATTTGTGCCCGCCGCGTTTCGCGTAAATCCGGAACCTGGTGGGCGCGTTTACCAGCCACGAACCCAGGCCGTCGCCCCGGCGCGTTTTCGGCTATATTTTGACATACAAATTCAAATGTTTAAACATTTTAACATACAAATTCACACGTTTAATCATATAAATTCGCACACAAATAAATAGTTCAACAATGTTTAAAAAAAATAGTACTAAACATCGGCGGCATTGCCATTTCCCTTGAGGGCCCACAAGTGTTGCACCAAATCATCTTGTAGAACTTGATGTGTTGCAACGTCTCGAATCTCCTGACGTGTGGCGAGAAAGTCTGTGCATGATGCCGGCACCTGGTGATCAACATCGGCAAGAGGACCCTGACGGTCATATGATATCCTTGCCTCACTGTCAGGCACCGGGTCATCTCGCTCACTCTCGATGATCATGTTGTGCAAGATCACACAACACTGTATCACCTCCCACATATTGGACTTCGACCAAGTCATAGTTGGGTACCGGACAACGAATCGAGACTGCATTGCACCAAATGCTCGCTCGACATCCTTCTGGCACTTCGAAAACCAAGCTTTCGCGCTTCCTGACACAGGCTTGGAGATGGTCTTCACAAATGTTGCCCACTTGGGTTAGATGCCATCTGCAAGATAGTAGCCCTTTGTGTACTGGTGTCTGTTGATCTCATAGTTCACTGGGGGAGTATGGCCTTCGACAAGCTCGGCAAAGACATCCGAGCATTGCAACACATTGATGTCGTTGTGAGTTCCAGGCATATCAAAGAATGAATGCCAGATCCATAGATCATATGAGGCCACGGCCTCGAGAATCACCGAGCACTCTCCTTCCTTGCCCTTGTACATCCCCTGCCAGTCAAATGGACAGTTCTTCCATGCCCAATGCGTGCAGTCGATCCTACCAAGCATCACAGGAAAGCCTGTTGCTGCATTCTCTGCAAGAATGCAAGCATTGTCTTGCGCATTGGGTGATCGCAAGTACCTTGGGCCAAAAACTGCAACCACTGCCCGATAGAGCATGTTCAAGCACTCAATGGCCGTGGACTCGCTCATGTGCAGATAGTCATCCTGTGCATCTGCAGGAGCATCGTATGCAAGCAACCTCATGGCCATCGTGCACTTCTGAATAGAGGTAAACCCTACCATGCCAGTGCAGTCCTTTTTCAATTTGAAGTATGTGTCGAACTCTCAGATTTTTTGCATGATCTTGAGGCAGAGCTTACGGTTCATCTTGAAACGGCATCGGGACACCTTCGCGTCCTGTGTGGGATCATCGGCGAAGTAGTCGGAGTAGAGGATGCAGTACCCCTCGTACCGCTGCCTCGGCTTGGTCTTGCGGCGACCCATTTTTGATCCAACATGCCGCGGCCCACCCTGATTCTCAGCGAGCAAGCCGGCGAGGGAGGCCAAGATCAGCAGGTGTTCTTCGTCGTTGACGGCGGCCTGATCTTCCTCGTCGAAGAGCTCGGTGAGTATCTCCTCGTCGGAGTCCATTGTTGTGCTGGCTTTTCGCTGAACACCTTACGCGCGGGGTGGTCGCCTTTTCACACTGAAGAACGCCCCAGAGGCGTTTTCGTGGCGGAGGAGTGGGCGGCGCCGACGGGGCGCGGCGTGGTGGGGCTAGGTGGCGGATCGAACTGGTGTGGCGGCGTGGCGGTGCAGGTGGGGATGGGGACGGCGGCGTTCCGCCGGCGACACGGGAAGGGAGGGGAAAGGCAAAGCCAGATGTGTGGGGAAAGACGGTGTCTCGCCGACAGCGCTGGCCCACGCATGGTTTTTCCTTCCGCCGGTGCCCCAGGACGAACCCAGTGGACTGGATTTCTCCTGGTGGCACCGACGCTATTTTCCATCGAAACGACGCTAACTGGGGTTCTGAGGGGTGACTGGTGGAAAAACGGCGCTATTTGCTTCCGCCGGCGCAAAAAAGGGCTCATAGGGAGCGCTGGGGGGCGACTGGAGATGCCCTGAGCTGGCATGTAAGTATGTGACGCCCGGAGTCACCCGGCAACCCAACTAGCTATTTTCTTTTAGCAGAACGACCGAAAATTTTATTAGAAATGCTTACTGAAATAAACACGCCTGTCATTATCTAATGAAGTGTCTAGGCGAGCTAATCCATGAGTGTCCTTGTTTGCTTCGAATCGTTCGTGGCTAAACTGGAACTTTACTGTTTGGATGCTATTTTTTTTCGGGTACATACAATGCTCCCAAAATCTAGAATGACGAATAGAAAGTAGGCCCATTGACAGCATGTTCTGTGATGTGGCACCGGTACGGTGATCTATTTTCACCCATTGGTGGCGTTGATACCACCGACGGACATCCGTCATCCGAAGTACCGTGGGTCCGGATGGCACCCGCCGGGTTTGGGGCCGGGTTCGGCACCCCCATACCCGCACCCGGCTCCTCCCCCCGCCCCCGCCACCCGCCCCTGTACCCGCCGTCGGGTCGAGATCTCCACCAAACCCGTGACCCGGTGGGTTTTGGGGACCCGACGGGTACCCGCAAGGCGCTACAACGGTGGTAGGATTGGCAGCGGCGCCGTGAGGACTTGGCGGCGAGGGGAGTAGAGGAAGAAGCAGCAAGAGGTGGAGGACGCCACAGCCATGGGCAGACAACTCTCCGCCATGTACTCCTCTAAGCTCGCGCCATGGGCAGGCTAGCGGCGGCGCAGGAGCCGCTCCCCTCGCCGGGTAGATGCAGCGCAGCGACGGATGTCGAGCAGAGGGTGCATGGCGGCTCCATGGCGCGGCCAGGGCAGACGAGGGACAGCAGGAGGGCGCGAGCAGATGAGCGGCGCAGGTGGGCGGTGCGAGAGAGGGAAGGGCCGGCAATGGCGCCGTGAAGGAGAGGGGAGGGCGGCGCCGGCTCAATCGAGGATCGCGGCGTGGGGACTGGGTCGCTGGGAGCAGAGGAAAGATGGGGGTGGCGGCGTGGGGGGGGGGGGGGGGGGGGGGAGTGGACTGGGGGTTGGCCGGTTGGGGGGAAAGTGGGAAACTAGGGTTTCCTTTGTCAATTATATGTGGGCCGCGCGGGACTGGATCACTGACATGTGGGGTTTACCGGGTTTGCGGGTGAAAGGGTACGGGTTTGGCACCCCCATACCCACACCCGTTGTACCCGATGGGTCTGTGTTTTACCTGCTAGCAGACCCGCGGGTATTTTTTTCCACCATACCCTCCCCATTTGAGGCGGGTACCCATCGGGTTATCGGGGGTCGGGTACCCATTGCCATCCGTAACCGTGGGTGCTGACCTAGCAAACAAAAAAGGTGTTGTTAGCACTGAGCAGCGAGAACTTGTTGTACAGAGAACTCCATCAACCTCCGTACAATAACCCGTTGGTATCCTGGTCAACTAGCGCACATCACAATCCTTTATGTGTGCAATGGATTTGTTCCAAGAACTTTTTAGAGGGTGCGCAAAGGGCGTACCGTAAATTTATAGAAGAAACAACAAGTACATGGGCTAATTCTTGTGACACAAGATTCAACAAAACCCACTCACCCAAAGCACCACTCTAACTCCTGCTCTCACGGATCAATGGCCTCCCCTCCCACACCCCTTCTCCGATGAACCCTAAACCAAAGCTTGAGTTCTTCCATGATCTTCATCGCTAGCACATGAGGAGTGCATTGCTCGGCGATATTATTTAAATCCACGCATTCCTTTGCTTCCAAATGGACCAACATATTAGGGTAACTTTTTTTTAAAGAAAAGGAGGGTGTGATTCCCCGGCCTGCATCAAGTGATGCACACAACCATTCACACCTATTATATTAACCATGAAACCATAAAGTCTTACAAAGAGTTACAAGGATTGGCCAAAAGCCACCTACCTGACGAACATCGTCATACCCACAAACATGATGAACGGTGTGATCATAATTAGAGCCGCATGCCCTAACCTAATCCACCAACGCGCAACATCAAATCCGGCTGCTTCCACCAAGTCGCCCGCTAGCGAACTTGGGACACATAACCGGTTTAGCTGGCCTGCAGTATACACCGTTGTGCACACTAGGAAGCCGCTGCCTCCTACATCCTCCAACCGTCTTCTGAAGAGATCAATGTAGAAACCTTGCGATGCCTGCCGTCGACGCCGCCATGCTGCCACCCAGCACTGCCTTCCTCCGCTCGTCCCTCATACCACGTCCATCGTCGAGACTCCGCGGCACCACGCCGCCAAGACATGCCGGCTTCAACGATGATGAAACACCGCACCACTAGCTCGACAACTGCTCTAAAAAACAATGCCCTCATGAGGGAAAGCGACGCTAGCGGCGTCGCCATTGTCAGACCCGGGAAACCCGGATCTAGGGTTTCCCCCAAGAGCAACTCGAGTACAGTGAAGAAGTCTGCAATGACGATGTCTTCAACAAGAACGGTGCATACACACCGCCATCGCCCGGCCAGATCGGAATCCGAGCACGGTTTTCACCGGCGGATGCGGGATGCACATGGTGGGTGTGCTGTTGGGAGACCACAAGAGGAAGATATGAATTAGTGCAGCAACAAATTTCACTCAGTATGAAACCAAGGTTATCGAACCAGTAGGAGATGAAGAGTTCCCTTGAGGTATCAACAGCGCTAGAAAAGAGCTTGACGTAGTTGACGTGAAATCTGCACACAACACAATCAAAGTATTTTGCCCCAACTCAACGGTGAGGGTGTCAATCCCACCGGCTTGTTGTAACAAAAGGATTAACGTATGTGTGGAAGAAAGGTGTTTGTTTACAGAAAGTGACATGTTTGCAGTTGTGGTTTTATCAGATTAATGAGAAGGACCAGGATCCACAGTTCACTAGTGGTGTCTCTCCATAAATAATAATAACATTCATCCATGTGTGGTAAACAAATTACAGCTAGGCAATTGACAAAATAATGATGAGCAACCCAACGCATATACTAATGATATGGTGTCTAGTGTGAGATTCATTCGGTCATTACAACAATATACATAGACCGTTCCAACCGCATCTATGACTAATAATCCACCTTCCGGTTAGTGTCCGCACCCCTTTCAGGATTAAGTTGCATACAATAGATTATCACCTTAAGCACTGTGTGTAAAGTAAGTAAGTAACATCATCCTTAGACAAAGTACTACCGTTTTATTCCTAGTAGCAACATCACATCTACAACCTTAGAGCTTTCTGTCACTGCCCTAGATTTAATAGAGACATGAACCTACTATCGAGCATAAATACCCCCTCTTGGAGTTACGAGCATCTACTTGGCCAGAGCATACACAAGTAACAAAGAGCATGCAAGATCATTAAATAGCACACACATGATATATTATGAAGCAATAACTTTAGTACTCAATATTCATCAAGTAAGTAACATCATCCTTAGACAAAGTACTACCGTTTTATTCCTAGTAGCAACATCACATCTACAACCTTAGAGCTTTCTGTCACTGCCCTAGATTTAATAGAGACATGAACCTACTATCGAGCATAAATACCCCCTCTTGGAGTTACGAGCATCTACTTGGCCAGAGCATACACAAGTAACAAAGAGCATGCAAGATCATTAAATAGCACACACATGATATATTATGAAGCAATAACTTTAGTACTCAATATTCATCAAGTAAGTAACATCATCCTTAGACAAAGTACTACCGTTTTATTCCTAGTAGCAACATCACATCTACAACCTTAGAGCTTTCTGTCACTGCCCTAGATTTAATAGAGACATGAACCTACTATCGAGCATAAATACCCCCTCTTGGAGTTACGAGCATCTACTTGGCCAGAGCATACACAAGTAACAAAGAGCATGCAAGATCATTAAATAGCACACACATGATATATTATGAAGCAATAACTTTAGTACTCAATATTCATCGAATCCCAGCTAACACAACATGGAGAATTACATAAAGATGATCTTGATCATGATAGGAAGCTCACAAGATCTAAACATGATAACACAAGAGGAGAAGACAACCATCTAGCTACTGCTATGGACCCGTAGTCCAAGGTAGACTACTCACGCATCAGTCCGGAGGCGGTCATGGTGACGTAGAGGCCTCCGGGGACGATTCTGTAACGCCCCGGGATTTATCCCCTTTTTGTTTTGTGAGTTTTCTTTTTGCATCTACGTGGCATCACATTGCACCTCATTAATTTAATTTGTTGCATTTAAATTAAATTTCCACAATTAAATTCAAACGCATTTCAAATTAATTAAAAATGCGATATTTCAAATCATTTGCAAATGTTAAAAATTAGTTTATTAAATTGTCTATTTAAAACTAAAACTATTTTGTACAGTTTTCGTATTCAAATTCATTTTCTATTTTGTTTTAAAAATATAAAACATAAACTATTAAAAAAGGGAGAGAAATAAGGCCCAAAGCCCACCTAAGCAAACCCTAGGTTTTCCCCCCTGAAAATCTTTTTCCCACCCCCTGCAATTTTGCAGCCGCCCCCTCCAGTTTTCTGCTTTTCCTTTTTTCCATTTTCCCCTTCCTTTTTTCTCTTCCTTTTCTTTTTCCTTTCTTTCTTCTTTTCTTTCCTTTATTTTCTTTCCTTTCTTCCTTCCTTCTTTTCCTTCCTTCCTCCTCCCGAGCCCGCCCGAGCCGCACGCACCCCTACGTCTCCAACCCCGACGCCCCCGGGCGCCCCAGCCGCCCCGCACGCTCCCCGCCGTCCGGCCACTGACTCCCCCACGCCGCCAGCGCGTGCAGCCGCCCCGCCGCCGCCTGCGCCTCCCGAGCCAGCGCGGCAGCGCCCCGCCCGCACCGCGCCGCGCCTCCGTCCACCACGCCGCCGCTCCACCGTCGCCCGACCTCCCCTCCGCGCCACCCGCACTCCCCACTGCCGCGCCGCCCGTGCTCCACCGCCGGCCGCCCCGCACCGTCGCGCCCGCGCGCCCTCCGCCGCCGCCGCCGCGGCGCGCACCGTCGTTCGCGCGCGTCTTCCCCTGCTCCGCCTCCCGCGCGTGCCGCCGCGCCCCCGGCCTCCTCGCTGCCGCCGCGCACCTCCGCTCGTGCGCGTCGCCGCGACCCCGCGCCGGCCGCCCCCGCTCCGCTCGCCGCAGCTCCTTCTCCGCCCGCGCGTGCGCCGCCCCGGCCTGCTCCTCCACGCGCCGCCGCACGCCTCCCCGGCCTTGCCCGGTTTTGCTTCGTCCGGTTTCCTCCCCGTGTTCGACAAAATGCCCGCAAGACTCCGGCATCACATTTGCTTTTCCGTGTTTGTCCACACTTCCTGGTGCTGCCCGGTGCTCCTTCCGGTGTCCGTTGCTGTGCTCCTTCGTGTCCGTGACCGCTTGTGTTGCACGCCTTCGTGCGTGACTCAACCCGTTGTCGTGGCCCCAAACACCGGATACGACAAGTGCGCCACCGACCCCGAGGCTGGTGCTTCGAACAACGACCACCAGGACGACTACCCGACCACTTCCACGACACCGATAAACGACGATGCCCCGGTTACGCGACGACTACTTCCCCGACGACCACTACTTCCTCTACGGACCTAAAACGTCGGTTTCGAACCCTAGTTCACCTGATCCGACGTACGGACCCAAACCCTAACCCTATACCTATTTTTATTAAATGTCATCTATCTTGTGCATATCGCATCATACTTACATGTGTTGCATCTCTTGGGTTTGGGGTGTAGCAAATCACCTAAATAATAAATATGGAATGTGTGGGGCAAATCAATATATGTATTGCCCAATTCCATTTAAATTGACTAGATCACCCATGCAATGTCTTGCTATGTTAATCAACATTTAATTTGGTGAGTAGATAAATAACTTGCACCTAAGTATTAATTGTCGGAACCCCGGTTCCGCTTAATTTGGATTAAGTGCATCTCAAATTGCATCTCGCCATGCCATGCATCATTCTCATATGGTCATGCTGGATCTTTTTGTCGTAGTTGTAAAATGCATCTTTAACGCTTTCCAGTGTTTGTTGCTTCTTCGCGGATACGACGTTGAGATGTGTGAGCAACGACAAGATCTGCTTCCATGCGGGATTCCATGCAAGCAAAGTTTGCTTGTTTACCTATACATCGTCTTTCATTCCTGCCGTTGATCTCTGCTACCCTAGCATTCGATTCTTTATCGCGATCCCATCACATATTTATCCTGTAGCTCATACCGCTTTATCCCCACAACCTAATACCCGTTGCATGTTTATCTGTTGGCCTTGCGAGTCGTAGCGCATGCTTAGATTTGATTGTGCGAGTCGTGTGTTGGTCTTATGTTTCATCTGCTTAGTATGATAGATTTTCTACCTTAATAAAATGTTGTCTTATATTGGGGTATTATAATTAAAATATAAGGCACCAGGCGGAAGGCCTTGTGAGGTGCTTTGTTCTGCTCAGTGTCGACCTAGGAACTGGGATTTTGTCCTCGGATCCAATTTTGAGCGCACTAACCACTTGTGGGAGGCCCTATGGAGCCCCCCTCGACTTTGAACGGATCTTCAACTTGTCCATGTGCCGCAACTAGTTCGGGTTTTCCATTTGCTCATATCCATGTGCATGATGATGATGATTGATGAGAGGTTATATGATACAGGGGGTCATATAGGGGTGGTGCGCGCGAAGCAGACAGTTCCTACTGTGGTTTGAGCCGCATGGCGCGCAGGCACAAACTAATGAGTCCGCAATTGAGATTCGTCCGGACTCTTGACGTGGGTAACAACTCATATGGGTGACACTTGGACTTGCTGTAGTGAAGGAACGAGTCGTGTTGAGAGGCCCTGATGCTTGCTTGGGTTGATACGAGTATGGGTACAGTAGTGCACCCCTGCAGGGTATAATCTTATCGATGAGCCATGTCCACGGTTATGGACGACTTTGGTGATGATGCTGGCTAACAAGATCTAGACAAGTTGCACCTAATTAACGTTAATTAATTTGACTAGTAATATAGAATTACTTTCACAAATCAATTATAACTAAAACTGTTCAACGTGTGAGTTTCCCGAATTGCTTCCTCATATTTGGTTGAGGGGGTTAATCCGAGAATGGGTTATGTTTGGTGTTAGTAGTAGTTGGCTACTTATGCGCTCTCTTATCCCTCTCTGATTAGACGGAAGTTGTAGCGTGTCTCTATTGGTTGCTAGTGCTGCTGCCGCTAAGTCCACCTCCCCTATATTTTGGGAGATGGTGTAGAAAGTAGGCAAGCCGGTTTTGCTTGCCAGGGAGTGCCCTGACCCTCTTCTGGGCTGTGCTTTATGTACAGTTAACAAGTTTGAAGTCTGACGACGTTAGCTTGGGAATCCCTCCGGCTTGGCTGGGCAGGGATATGACGCCATTGCTTATCTTCAGGACTCTTAGTCCAACTTGCATTTTATCCGTAGTCGGATACTATTTTGTTTCCGCTGTCATTTGAATCTTTGTATTGTATCATTTGTATCTTGACTCGTTCGAGTCGTTGTTGTATTATATATCTTCTGTTGTATTTGTGGATGTATCGGAACTGTTGTAATATTATCACAATTCCACCCACATAATGCGCATGTTTTGGCGTGCACATTATGTCTGGTGGGCGACCTAAAATCGTTATTATGCGGATTTCGGCGGGATCGCTTAAATCTACATAGTACTGATTTTAGGGCGTCACAGATTCCCCCTCTCGGTAGGGTGCCGGGGAGCAGTTTTGATCTCTCCCGAAGTGGTGTTCATGACGGCGGCGGCTCGCGACCCGTGGAGGAAAAAGTGATTAACCGTCCTCTGTTTTTAGGTCAAGGGGGTATTTGTAGGCGAAATACCTAGGTCGGTGGGCGCCCGAGGGCGCCACATCACCTCCTGGCGCGGCTCCTGATGCTGCCGCACCAACAGGTGATGTGGGTCCCTCGCGGCCCTTCTTCGTCTCGTCTTCGGTTCTTCGCGACGCAAATATTACAAAAATAATTCCTGATTGATTTGTTTCCAGTTTGGCGGATATTTCCTTAAGAGGTTTTTTGAAACCAAAAACAGAAGAAAACATGGAACTGGCACTGTGGCATCTTGTTAATAGGTTAGTTCCAGATAATGCATAAAACTATATAAAATGCATATAAAACATGTAATAACATGATATAACATAGTATGGAACATAAGAAATTATGGATACGTTGGAGACGTATCAATGCGTACCACCTCCTCATCATTGGACCAACTGGCCGACCACCTCCGGCTGAAGAGTAGGCCACCACAGATCCACTCACATGACAACGAAGCCGCCGCCGCCAGCTTCCAACATCAGAGCAGGAGCACCCGAGGAGAGAAGCGACAGGTCCCGCCGGCCACCACCACTCTCAGCCACGCCGCCATGGGAGCCGGATCAGCAGCCATCGGGGTCGCCCCCGCCGCCAGCTGCTTCGCCGGCCGCCACGAGCCTCCGCCATGGAGATATCGCGAACGGGCGCAACACGCTGTAGACCGCCTTCCCGGGGCCGCCACCCCGGTGTCCGCCCAAGATCTCGCTGGGCCGCTCATGGACCTGCCCAGCCACCAGCCAAGGAAGACGGCGCCGTATGAAAGAACATTTCTGAATCCCTAGTGTTTTGTGTGTTAGTTAACAATACTTATGATGTTCTAATAGAATGCTAAGTATTTCAGTTTGTATGTGATTTAAGATCATATGCATCAAAGCCAAAAATGCGAAGAACAAGTGGTTCTAGAATTGCTCCAGGAACCGGAATATATGAGCCGGAAATTTCCAGGGCCGGAATTTCCGGTTCACCAGAACTTCACAGAAAATGGCTAAGGAATTATAAAGAAGAGGTTCTGAACTCAACCGGAATATGTGCTCGTAAATTTCATTTTATCGGAATTTCCGAGTGCATCAAGAAGAACCTATCAGAAACGGCTAAGTCAAAGTTGATGAAGTGTTCTGATGCGAGCCGGAAATTGTTGTCGGAATTTCCTTCTACCGGAATTTCCGATTGCCCCCAGAAGAGCCCCCAGAAATGGCTAAGTCAAGAATGAGAAGTGTTCTGATCTCAACCCGAAATTATGCTCGGAAATTTCCATTCACCGGAATTTCCGAGTGCACCTTGAAGAACACTCAATAAATCTGCCAAGGAAAGAAGAGGAAAAGGTTCTGCCTCCAGCCGGAATTTCCTGTCAGAAATTTCTATTCTCCGGAAATTCCGAGCGACCGGAATTTCTGGTTATGACCTATGCCGAAATTTCCTGGTAGTCGACACCGACAACATTCAGAATTGGAGAGGGGCTATAAATAGGGTCAATTGGTTCTTTGCCATGGTTCGCTGAGTTTTATCGGTCTGTGCCATACCCGTGATGTTTCTCTGGTCTGTGCCCTGGTTTGCTTGCATATCGCCTAAATGCTCGTCTCCCTCTGGTCAACCTCCTTTGACCCGCACTAGGCCTGACTGGTGGGGTAGGCCTGGCGCGGCTCGGCTCTTTTGTCGGCTCGGTTGGGATTTCCTGGGGTCGGCGCGTGCGGTCGGGGCACTAGTCCGACTGGTGGGGTTGTGGCACTAGTGTGACTGGTGGGGCTATGACACTAGTCTGACTGGTGGGGTTGTTGCACAAGTCTGACTGGTGGGGTCGGGGCACAAGTCTGACCTGGTGGGGTATTGACTTGATGGGGCCGGACCCACCGGATGTGGAACCCACAGAGAATCCCCACCGCTAGTTGAGTGTGTGCGCGACCTCTTTATTATCCCTCCGTTCTAAATTGACTCAGATTTAGTGCAAATTGTACTAAATCTGAGTCAATTAAATCAGAAGAGGGAGTAAATTTAAAAAAAAAAAACAGAAGAGGGAGTATATCACAATATTCTAAAGATGTCGTTAGCATTGAATGTGTTGGTGTATAGATCTGCCTCTAATTTCTAGAGTAGATAGTTTCGGTACGGATTATTAGTAATAGGGAAGCGGTTGGTCCAAATGAGACGACTGGCTTATCATAAGCGTTTGGTTACATAGAGGTTACATTGCATTAATTCTGTTTACATCACATTAATTAACTACGACTGACAATCATCAGATGAGCAAATCCCAGAGCAACTATACAGAGATAAAATCCTGCAGCTATCAAATTAGCCTGCTTTTTCAGATCATTCATCTGCCTTAAGTGCTTGTTCAACTTCTTCAGTTCGCCTCTCACTTCCGCTTCCGCAAGCCCCATCGGCGTAGTAGAGGGTGCAGTCTCCACATCAGACGTCAGATGAAGGTTGCTGTGCGTGCGCCTCTCCTGTCTAAGTTGCGCAACGTATTCATCCACCCACTTGAAATAGTTGCATGGATCTGAACCCTGAAAAAGTCAACCTGAACCCTAAATCCCAGATCTGAGCAAGAAATTGAAAACACTGAAGAAAACACTGAGCATTTAGGACATGGCGGCAACGTCACCTCAGGCTGCTTTAGCCAATATTGGCGAACGAATGAAGTGGAGGAGCTCGACATTGCTGTTGCCCTTCGTCGCCGGAGAGGAAGAAGAGGAAGGAATAGGAAGAAGAAGATGGTCCAAAGAGGAGGATGGATGCTTTGTCTATGCGAGCAAGGATGGGTGCTCTGTCTATGTGAGGAGGGAGATGGTACAAAAAGGAGAATAGATGTTCTGTCTTTGCGACCAAGAATGGATGCTCTGTGAATGCGTGGAAGAAGAAGAGGAACATGAGGAAGGAGGAGGATGGGTGCTCTGTCTATGAAGAGGAGGCAGATGGTGGGTCCGCGGTGAGCGTGTAACGGTCACATGCGGCGGTGCGGCTGTTGCAAGTCCACCAACCCGTTTGGCTTAGAAATGTGGCCGTTTACCCTACCTTTGGAGCTCATTTGAAACACATCGAACGGGTTGTGCAGAATGAGCACCGCCAATCAGATCGTAGAATGAGCCCTGAGTCTGCCAGATTCCTTATAGAGGACGATCAAACGGCTGCAGTTCAGCGGTAGGGTTAGATCGACAGTCATTGTTCAAATGAGGTTTGGAGGCACTCAACGGGGTTTTGAAAAGTTTGATAAAGTGTCCAAGTTTCATTTTGAAGTGGCTAAGAAGGCATTTTTATCGAAACCTAAACCCTCTCTCACTCATCTATGAACACTATAACTCTTTGTACGTGATAGCTCATTTGTGCGTACATTTTTTATGAAATTAACCAAACCCAGGTTTATATTTTTTGTCATAACTATGTCACATAATAAGACAATGTGCGCTGGTTTCACATTTTTTTGATTTTTTTAATCATTTATGATCATTTGAATGTCTGGTCAAACCTGGTCAAACGCACTTTGAACGTCTCCAAAAAAAGTTTAAAATATGAAAATGAAAAACAAAGTGCAGATGCTTCTTAGTAACAATGAAATAAAACTTTTGTGATTTTTTTTAATTTTATTGAAACCTAAACCCTCTCACTCTTCTACGAACTCTATAACTCTTTGTACGTGATAACTCAATTGTGCGTACCATTTTTCATGAAATTAACCAAACACAACTTTATATTTTTTTATCATAACTATGTCACATAATAAGACAATGTGCGATGGTTTCACATTTTTTGATTTTTTAAAATCATTTATGATCATTTGAATGTCTGGTCAAACCTGGTCAAACACACTTTGAACGTTTCCAAAAGAAGTTTAAAATATGAAAATGAAAAAAGAAGTGCAGATGCTTCTTAGTAACAATGAAATGAAGTTTTTGTAATTTTTGTGATTTTTTTTTATCGAAATTTAAACCCTCTCACTCTTCTTCGAACTCTATAACTCTTTGTACGTGATAGCTTATTTGTGCGTACCATTTTTTGTGAAATTAACCAAACCTAGGTTATATTTTTTATCCTAACTATGTCACATAATAAGACAATGTGCACTGGTTTCACATTTTCTCGATTTTTTTTGAATCATTTATAATCATTTGAATGTCTGGTCAAACCTGGTCAAACGTACTTTGAACGTCTCCAAAAGAAGTTTAAAATAGGAAAATGAAAAACAAAGTGCAGATGCTTCTTAGTAACAATGAAATTAAGCTTTTGTGATTTTTGTGATTTTTTTTGAGTTTATCGAACCTAAACCCTCTCACTCTTCTACGAACTCTATAACTCTTTGTATGTTATATCTCATTTGTGCGTACCATTTTTCATGAAATTAACCAAACCCAGGTTTATATTTTTTTATCATAACAATGTCACAAAATAAGACAATGTGCGTTGGTTTCACATTTTTTTGAATTTTTTGAATCATTTATTATCATTTGAATGTTCATGCCCAAAGCGCACACTTCATGCCCAGAGCCCATAAGGTGTTCGACCAAATTACATCCGACCAAAATACAAGCGATTAGTAATATTAATCAGTCTCTTCTTTGTCGTCGCCGGACAACATCTCGTCAACCCACTTGTCGATTTCTTTGCTGGGGTCGCTGATCTCTTCGTCCGACTGCTTGATTTCTTCGCCCGACTACTCGATTTCTTCGTCCGACTGCTCGATTTCTTCGTCCGACTGCTCGATCTCTTCACTGATCTTCACAAATGTCAGTTGGATGTACTCCACCTTGATGATCACCTTGATAACGTAGAGATCACCAAATCGAATCGGCAGTTGCTCCCAGAATAGATCCCAGTTCCTCTCGAACTCCGGGTATTCGTAGCCGTTGACCACATGATATGATCCAAAGATCTCGACATCATTCTCCAAAAGACGAGAAACTCCGTGATCTTGCCGTAATATGAGTTCACGCGGTGGAAAAACCTCGGGGTAGCCATCTAGTAACTCAATCTTGAGATGCTATCAAAACAACATGAGCATCATATCAGAATAGTTCAAATGATAGAACTGAGAGATCATTCAAATGACAGAACACGAGCATCGTATCAGAATACCAGAGATTCTTCATCTAAAGAATCATTCTCAATCCTACGCACGTAGTATTGAGGGATCTCTTCCAACTCCGTTGTGGCATCTTGCAATAAAACGAGAGATATCGCATTCATTTCTTAATAGGCGACATCTCTCGGTTCGTGAAATATGCTCGACACGAGGGCATGCTTGCAGCGTTCGTCAGTATGTTGAAACTCTGATAAAAGAGAGGAAGACATTCAGAAAACTTGTAAACTACTCAATGTGTAAGAAAACGAACAAAAACGAGCATACCCATGTGTTGCAGAAGAGGTTTTGCAGCATTGTGCTTGTTAGTCACTTCAACATTGAACAAATGCAGATCTTCATTCCAAGCGAATTTGACAACATCGCCCTCCTCGATGTCGTAGCCTTCACATAGTGCTCTCCACTACGTTCCACAGATCTCCGTGTATATATGTGAAGGGGATCGTGGGCAGAAAACAATAATTTTCCTAGCAACGATATCCTTAAACTAGCCAAGATCTATTCGATGCAGATATAGTAGTACGAACGGAGATCGGAATACATACCCTTGTAGACCGAAAGCGGGGATTACGTTCCCGCACAAACGTTGTCGATGAAGACCGACGAAGCCGACCTCAAGGTCGTGTAGAGGAAGCAGGCCTCCGAGTACCGCTAGCGCAGCACCTCGCAGGGAGTCGCACACGTACGGTGGAGACGACGCCTCCGAAGCTCCAGTCCAGGACGAGCAGCGGAAGACTTGGACCGGAACACCAGCAGCGCGGCAGCGGGCTATGGTGGAGGAGATCCCCGACTCCTCTTGCTCGGCGCGGCTCCAACTTGGGAACCACGAGATCGAGAGAGAAATCAGGAATTAATTGGTGAATTAAAAGGCTAGGGGTGCCCTTTCTTATATAGGCTCCCAAGGGGAGCCAACCTTGCCAGCCAGGCAATGTGGGACTAACCCCCCCACAGCCTGGTTCGGCTTGGGAGGTGCGCCGGCCCCCTGGTGGGCCCCTTGTGGCCCACCTAGGCCGGCCCTCCTGGCCCCCACCGAATTCCCCTAGGGAATTTTCCCCTCTTGGGCCTTCTTTCGTCCGGAAGGCCCATTTAGAGAAATCTGCCTTAATAAATTCGAAAATAAATATATAAAATCATATTTGCATATTAATAACACTAATCAATATCAAACATAATATATATAATATTTCCTAGCTCCGAAAACTCTTCCGGCGCTGCCCGATCTCCATCGGACCTCTCCCGGGACGATCCCGGTGATCTCCTTCCTTTCCGGTTGTCTTGTCGAAACCCCTTAAGTGTGTTACCCTAGCGGTTCGATATAATATCAGGTATGATCAAGACTCCTCAATGATCAACGACTAATCCGTAGGCCTGGACCCCATGAATTAATCCCTGAGATATAACGAATGACTTTCATCTATCAAACCTGAACGTGAAGTCTTAGACCTTTTGCCATAGCGATACTTAGCACGTCCGAGCGTCGCTCCATAGATATCTCCATACCTAATCCCGACCTCGTTACCGACGATGCCATCTTCTACTCGTTCATGATCTCATGTTTCCGTGACCTAGTCACATGCTTGCAACCTCATTAGACATGATCTCACCGAGTGGGCCCGAGAGTATCTATCCTGCTATGCGGACTGGCAAATCTCGCTCTTGACCCCTCGTCTTAATACTCCTTTCCAATACCCAAAAGTATCACCGTTATTGTCATACTAAATAAGATACGACGTTTGGTGCAATCAAAGTATCTTCGGGGAATATCAATAAGAGTTGATCTCACGGTCAAAGGTGTAACGACTACGTTCTCCAAATCTGGGTATGTCCATCACATCGCTCTCCAGCGATATGACTCTCATTGCCGACCGGCGCCATGCCCCATGACTGGGAAACCTCGATCATCAATCGCGCAACGAAACTAGTCTTAGTAGAGGCTACTAGGGACCTTGTTGTTTACGTACCACACCCGCATTAATGTTTCCGCTTAATACGGTTCTAGCATGACACAAAAACCTATTATGAACAAACGAGATATGATAAAGAATACACTTTATTAATTGCCTCTAGGGCATATCTCCTTCAGTCTCCCACTTGCACTAGAGTACAATTTAATCTAGATTACAACTTGGTAAAAGCCTAACACCCATAGCTAACTGGTGCTGTTCATGCTTATCAAGCGGAAGAGGCTTTGTCAGCGGATCTGCCACATTCAGATCCGTATGCACTTTGCAAATCTTCACATCGCCTTCTTGTACGTACTGACGTATCACGTGGAAGCGTCGGAGAATGTGTTTGGCGGTGGAGTGAGACCTTGGCTCCTTGGCGTTCGCAATGGCACCCGTATTGTCGCAGAAGAGGACCACGGGGTCTTGCACGCTCGGGAACACTCCAAGTTCGATGACGAACTTCCTCAGCCACACAGCTTCATTCGCGGCCTCGCAGGCAGCAATGTACTCCGACTCCATTGTAGATTGTGCGACTATGGGTTGCTTCCCACTTCTCCAGCACACGGCGCCTCCATTCACCTTGAACACGTAACCTGTCTGCGACTTACAGTCATCGGGGTCTGAGCAGAAACTTGCATCTACGTAACCCGTTACGCCAAGTTCCTCATCGCAGCCACCATACACAAGGAACATTTCCTTTGTCTTATTGAGATACTTAAGAATGCTCTTAACAGCTATCCAATGCGGCATTCCAGGATTACTCTGGAACCGGCTTGTCAAACTTAGAGCTAATGCCACATCTGGTCTAGTACTCAACATTGCATACATGATCGATCCTATGGCTGAAGCATAAGGATGTTTCGTCATTTCGGCCTTACCCAGTTCCGTTACCGGACACTGTGCCTTACGCAATACCTTATTCTTGATAACCGGCAGAGAACCCTTCTTTGCCTTCTCCATATGAAAACGCTTCAATATTTTATCAAGATAAGTACTCTGACTTAGTGCTAATAGGCGCCTTGATCTATCACGGTAGATCTTTATGCCTAAACATACGCAGCTTCTCCTAAGTCCTTCATGGAAAACTTACTGTTTAAATATTCTTTCACGCTATTCAGAAGTTCCACATCATTCCCTATTAGCAATATGTCGTCAACATACAGTGCTAAGAACACAACCGAGCTCCCACTCATTTTCTTGTAAATACAGGTCTCTTCCACATTCTGGATAAATCCAAAACCTTTGATTACCTCATCAAAGCGAAGATTCCAGCTCCGAGATGTCTGCTTCAATCCATAGATGGATCGCTGAAGCTTGCACACCTTGTTAGCACTTCCTGGATCGACAAAACCTTCCGGCTGTACCATGTACAACTCTTCCTCAATGTTTCCATTCAGGAAGGCCGTTTTGACGTCCATCTGCCAGATTTCATAATCATAGTAGGCAGCTACCGCTAACAAAATCCGAATAGACTTAAGCATCGCTACCGGTGAAAAAGTTTCATCGTAGTCAATTCCATGAACTTGTCGGAAACCCTTTGCGACAAGCCGAGCTTTATAGACGGTCACATTACCATCAGCATCAGTCTTCTTCTTAAAGATCCACTTATTCTCGACGGCCTTGCGCCCTTCGGGAATATCCACCAAAGTCCACACTTGGTTATCATACATGGATCCTATTTCGGATTTCATGGCTTCAAGCCATTTCTCGGACTCTAGACTCTCCATCGCCTCCTTGTAGTTCGTAGGTTTGTCTTGCTCGACTAGCATGACGGTGCAAACCATATTGCCATACCATTCTGGTGCGATCCGAGATCTACCAGACCTACGAGGTAGAACATCTTCCTCGACAGTTTCTCCCACTCCTTCCACGGAGGACATTTCCGGAATTGCTTCCGTTGCGCCACTCGGAATCTCGAGTTCAGGATCAACGATTTCATCGAGGTCTACCTTCCTCCCACTTACTCCTTTCGCGAGAAACTCCTTCTCTAGAAAGGTACCGGTCTTCGCGACAAAAGATTTGCCCTCAGCTTGGTTGTAGAAGGTGTACCCAACGGTTTCCCGCGGATATCCTACAAAGACGACTTTCTCCGACTTCGGTTCGAGTTTGTCGGGTTGTAGTTTCTTAACGTACGCCTCACAACCCCAAACCTTCAGAAACGATAACTTAGGCTTGTGGCCATACCATAATTCATACGGTGTCGTTTCAACGGATTTGGACGGAGCCCTATTTAAAATGAATGCGGCTGTTTCTAACGCATAACCCCAGAAGGACACTGGCAGATCGGTAAGAGACATCATAGATCGGACACTATCCAGTAGAGTACGATTACGTCGCTCGGACACACCGTTACGCTGCGGAGTTCCGGCGGGCGTAAGTTGGGGCACTATGCCACAACTCTTCAGATGTGTGCCAACCTCAAAACTCAAGTACTCTCCACCGCGATCGGACCGGAGATGCTTGATTTTTCTATTAAGCTGATTCTCAACTTCACTCTGGAATTCTTTGAACTTTTCAAACGTTTCAGACTTGTGTTTCATCAAATAGATATAACCGTATCTACTCAAGTCATCAGTGAAGGTGACGAAGTAACGATAACCATTGCGTGTCGAAACGCTCATTGGTCCACATACGTCTGTATGTATGATCCCCAACAAATCCGACGCCCGTTCAACGAAACCTTTGAACGGTGTCCTGGTCATTTTGCCCATGAGGCATGGTTCACATGTATCGAGGGATCCGAAATCCAACGAGTCCAAGAGTCCATCGGAGTGGAGTCGCTTCATGCGCTTTATACCAATATGACCAAGACGGCAATGCCACAAAAACATGGCGGTATCGTCACTACACTTAATTCGTTTGGCCTCTATGTTATGGATGTGAGTACTACGATCGAGATTCAACAAGAATAAACATACTCTCGGGAGCATCAACATAAAAGATATCATTCATATAAATAGCACAATTGCTTGACACTGATTTAAATGAATAACCGTCTTGTAACAGGCAAGACCCACTTCTAATGTTTACACTCAAGGATGGCACAAAATAACATTTATTTAAAACCAAAACTAATCCCGATGGTAGATGCAGAGGGAGCGTGCCGACAGCCACCACGTCGACTCTCGATCCGTTGCCGACGCGCATCGTCACCTCATCCTTCGCCAGCCGCCTTCTATTCCGTAACTCCTCCTGAGAGTTACATATATGAGCAACAGAACCAGTATCAAATACCCACGTATTGCTCCGGGCGGATGTAAGGTACACATCTATAACATGTATATCAAATATACCTTTCTCTTTGTCGACCGTCTTGCCAGACTTCCTATCCTCCAGATACTTGGGGCAGTTGCGCTTCCAGTGACCCTTCCCCTTGCAGTAGAAACACTCCACGCTAGCTCTGGGACCAGATTTGTTAGTCCTGGGCTTGGCAGCCAACTTTGCCTCCCTCCGGGACTTCCAGCTCTGCTTTCCCTTGCCACCGGACTTCTTGAAATCAACGGTCTTGTTGACCATCAACAGCGTGTGCTCCTTCTTAATCTCTACCTCAGCAGTCTTGAGCATCACGAACACTTCACCCAGGGACTTAGCCATGCCCTGCATGTTGTAGTTCATGACGAAGCCTTTGTAGCTTGGTGGCAACGATTGCAACACCCTGTCAATCGCCAGCTCATCGGGAATCTTGCACTCCAGAGCATTCAGGCGTTGAATGTAGCCAGACATCTTGACTACATGCTCGCTCACACTGCTATGCTCTTCCATCTTGGCTGAGAAGAAAAGCTCAAAAGACTCATATCTCTCAGCCTTAGCCTGCGGCGCAAAGACAGCCTTAAGATCCGAAATGATCTCAAAGGCGCTCATCTTCTCAAAGCGCTTCTGCAGGTCGGCTTCCATGGCGTAGAGCATGCCACTCTGGACAAAGGCAGAATCCTCCGATCGGGTCTGGAAGACCTTCTTCTCATCCTCAGAGGCTTCATCTGCAGGAGGGTCACCTATGGCGGCCTCAATGACGTAGGCCACCCTATGGGGAGTGAGGAGGATCCTCAGGTTGCGGAACCAGGCCATGAAGTTAGACCCATTGGTCTTAAGCTTTTCTTTCACAAGGAACAGACCCAGGTTAAACGAGGGGCGAGACATCTACAATGGAATTTGCAACAACATAAGACTTTGTTCATAATAATTTTGAGTTATAGTATTTTAGAAAAATAACTGACATAACTCCCACTCAAACGAACATCCCTCCTGGTCGTTTAAGCGATTACACGACCCCCATCCATTGCACCACCCCTCATCATCAAAGCCGGCGGCACAACTTCAAGAGTAGACAAAATCGTCCGTCACACCAATTTTGTGACTCGTGCTCAACCTTTCGGTCTTCCTGTTCCGAGGCCATACTTCTGAGTATGCTAGGCTCGCCACCAAAGACCTCCACGCTGACGCTTGTGCAACATGGCTTACACCCACCGTATGCGAACGAAGATATGTCTGACACCCGATCATCACGGCCTGCCTCATAACGTAGAACTTTATTGGTGGTGCGCGTTGGAGGGAGAACACTAGTGGTATTTTGAAGGGATCATCTTATTCAACTACCGCCGTGTAACACACAATCACACACAAAATAAGATGCACACAAAACATCAAATGTAATGCAATGTGATATAGTCCATCGCGCCATGGTCTTCTTGGCGCCCGCAGTTTATAAACAATTTAATAAACCTACCTTGACCATATCACATAGCCCCTGCAAAATAAAGTTAGACGCTTCTACTTTATCTTTTGCATATTTTACGTGGCTTGGGGCTTTCGTAAATAGAACCGCTTCATACCTACGAATCTTATGACCACAACAACGATCCAATAATTGCATGTTTAAGCATCCCTTTCGGGCCCTCCATTGAAAATGCGAAGACCAACTAAAGAGAGAGAAACTGTCACCCGCCAGCCACAGATACGGTACAAGCCGTATGTCAGTAGTGGAACCAGTCTCGCGTAAGCGTACGCGTAAAGTCGGTCCGGGCCGCTTCATCAACTCAATGCCGCTGGAATACACAAGTGCACGCTAGAGGGTAGCAAATAACAGGAACGGTGCCCCCGTGCAGAGCACGGGTTCTAACAGCGTACAGCTATATCTTACGATAGATCGGCTCTGATACCACTGAAGGGGATCGTGGGCAGAAAACAATAATTTTCCTAGCAACGATATCCTTAAACTAGCCAAGATCTATTCTATGCAGATATAGTAGTACGAACGGAGATCGGAATACATACCCTTGTAGACCGAAAGCGGGGATTACGTTCCCGCACAAACGTTGTCGATGAAGACCGACGAAGCCGACCTCAAGGTCGTGTAGAGGAAGCAGGCCTCCGAGTACCGCTAGCGCAGCACCTCGCAGGGAGTCGCACACGTACGGTGGAGACGACGCCTCCGAAGCTCCAGTCCAGAACGAGCAGCGGAAGATTTGGACCGGAACACCAGCAGCGCGGCAGCGGGCTATGGTGGAGGAGATCCCCGACTCCTCTTGCTCGGCGCGGCTCCAACTTGGGAACCACGAGATCGAGAGAGAAATCAGGAATTAATTGGTGAATTAAAAGGCTGGGGGTGCCCTTTCTTATATAGGCTCCCAAGGGGAGCCAACCTTGCCAGCCAGCCAATGTGGGACTAACCCCCCCACAGCCTGGTTCGGCTTGGGAGGTGCGCCGGCCCCCTGGTGGGCCCCTTGTGGCCCACCTAGGCCGGCCCTCCTGGCCCCCACCGAATTCCCCTAGGGAATTTTCCCCTCTTGGGCCTTCTTTCGTCCGGAAGGCCCATTTAGAGAAATCTGCCTTAATAAATTCGAAAATAAATATATAAAATCATATTTTCATATTAATTACACTAATCAATATCAAACATAATATATATAATATTTCCTAGCTCCGAAAACTCTTCCGGCGCTGCCCGATCTCCATCGGACCTCTCCCGGGACGATCCCGGTGATCTCCTTCCTTTCCGGTTGTCTTGTCGAAACCCCTTAAGTGTGTTACCCTAGCGGTTCGATATAATATCAGGTATGATCAAGACTCCTCAATGATCAACGACTAATCCGTAGGCCTGGACCCCATGAATTAATCCCTGAGATATAACGAATGACTTTCATCTATCAAACCTGAACGTGAAGTCTTAGACCTTTTGCCATAGCGATACTTAGCACGTCCGAGCGTCACTCCATAGATATCTCCATACCTAATCCCGACCTCGTTACCGACGATGCCATCTTCTACTCGTTCATGATCTCATGTCTCCGTGACCTAGTCACATGCTTGCAAGCTCATTAGACATGATCTCACCGAGTGGGCCCGAGAGTATCTATCCTGCTATGCGGACTGGCAAATCCCGCTCTTGACCCCTCGTCTTAATACTCCTTTCCAATACCCAAAAGTATCACCGTTATTGTCATACTAAATAAGATACGACGTTTGGTGCAATCAAAGTATCTTCGGGGAATATCAATAAGAGTTGATCTCACGGTCAAAGGTGTAACGACTACGTTCTCCAAATCTGGGTATGTCCATCACATCGCTCTCCAGCGATATGACTCTCATTGCCGACCGGTGCCATGCCCCATGACCGGGAAACCTCGATCATCAATCGCGCAACGAAACTAGTCTTAGTAGAGGCTACTAGGGACCTTGTTGTTTACGTACCACACCCGCATTAATGTTTCCGCTTAATACGGTTCTAGCATGACACAAAAACCTATTATGAACAAACGAGATATGATAAAGAATACACTTTATTAATTGCCTCTAGGGCATATCTCCTTCAATATGGATGTTTGGGCTACCACTTAGCTGCTTAACAAGATATGGATGTTCTACGTCATCTTCTACCCACTTATCCAGGTAGAACAAGTACTGGTCTCCGTTCGGACACCTAGCCTCCATCCAATTCTTACGAGGGCCAAGTCCCCGACTCTGATCTAGAAGATATCTTAAAGGGCATGGCAGAATCTACATGTAATATCAAACCGGAGAAACTATGAGAAATTCATTGAAGGAAAAACAAATGACATTCCCTCGATTTGAAACGCAATACTTACAACAGCCGTTTTTAAACTGCATTCCATCGGGACTTTGAAAGTGGAACCACGAGTTAGTGTGCGACAAAGAGTTGCTTCGTAATTGCACAGAGCACAGCGATCGACGCCATCGCTATCGCTATAGCTATCGCTATCGGAATCCTATTTTAACAAATGAAATTTAGAAATAGATAAACAGGCGGAACCTAGGGTTTTTTCCCATTCCGCAATCCAAATACAAAATCAAATCTACTCACATATAATGCACCAAACAGGAAAATGAAACATGTAGAGAAGATAGCACTGACCATCGGCGACAAAATGGGGTTGATGGATTGCATCTGAAACCGTCGGCGACCAAAAAACCCCAAACGGCGAAGGCGGCCGTACAATGGGGTGGGCAATGGAGCTCCTTGCTTGTCCCTCCTTCTCGACGAGCGACGGGAGACTGGTCGGCTACGGAAATGGCGATGGCGGTGGAACTCCTTTGTGCCTTCAATCACCCTGCTCTCCGCCCTCAGTCCAACTCATATTGCTTTGTTTTGCTCTGTTCTTGGGGTTCATCGAAGGTTCTATGGGTGACAGCAGTGAGGCAGGGAAGAAAGACCACGTGGGCCCCATGGGCGTTTCCCTTGATTAAACAAGTCCCCCGGCCCCAAGCCGACCCCTCGAAATCCCAAACGAGCCGACAAACGAGCCAAGCCGCGCCAGGCCTACCCCACCAGTCAGGCCAAGTGCGGGTCAAAGGAGGTTGACCAGAGGGAAATGAGCGTTTGGGCGACATGCGAGCAAACCAGGGCACAAACCAGAATAACAGCGTGGGTATGGCACATACCGATAGAACTCAGCTAGGTATGGCACAGAACCAATTAACCCCTATAAATACGCCCTCACTCACTCAAGAACTGTTAGCTCTCAGATTTCTCTCTCCTAACTTTCTTGAAAGCTCAAATCATCAAGATTTCCTAATCCCCCCCACTCAAATTCGTTGACCTTTGGAGGATTGGAGGAGAAAGACCGGATGTACATCTTCAACGAAGCGATTTGCATTTCTCCCCCCATTCACTTGGGGATTTCGTGGCTAGGGTTTCCGGTGGGAAAACCTAGTTCACCATTGTTGTAATCTTGGTGTTGCCTTGACCTTTTGTGGTCATCTTGAGAGCCCCCAATTAAGTTGTGGGTGAGTGCCTCAAGCGTTTGTAAGGGATTCGATCTCCACCCTAAAAGGTGATCAATAGTGGAAGGTGAACTCGCAACCTTTGTGGTTGAGTTCATCGGAGAAGAAGGTGAGCCTTTGTGGCGTTGCGGCTAACCTGTTGTGGTAGCTCACACCTCTCCAACGAGACGTACACCCTTGGGTGGAACTCGGGATTACATCTTCGTCTCCGCGTGCTTTACTTTGTTCCCCTTATCCTTACTCCCTTACTTGCTTGTCTTGTACTCTTGTATTTCTTGTTATTGCTTAGTTTGTCATTTAGGTAAATTCACCGTAGTTGCATATCTAGATAATTTACCTTTGTGTTGAGCCTAAATTTGAAAAGACCTAAGATTTGTAATAGCACCTATTCACCCCCCCCCCCCACTCTAGGTGCCGGATTCCCGTTCAATTGGTATCAGAGCCAGGTTCACTTTTAAGGGCTTAACCGCCTAGGTGCAACGATGGCGGAATCCGATGCCGAGAGGGTCGCCCGTGAAAAGTTAGAGGCGGAGAAGGAGGCGTTATCCAAAGGGGCAACCATGGCCGATCTTATGGATATGAGATCGTCCTTGGAGGCCCAACTCCTCAAGATGAATGAGATGCTTATGGCACTCCTGAAGTCTAAGGAGTCCGAGGCTACTTCTCTTTCTCCTTCATCTAAGGAGCAGGGTGTGAACTCTAAGGATTCATCTTCGGATGAGTCCAAAGATGTTCCTCCAAATGCTTCCTCCGGGAAGGCGAAAAATGATGAATCACCTAGCTCCTCTAAGATTCCCCAAGGAGAGGAATTTCATCAAGTTAACCATAATTACTCTCCTCATCCTTCTATCCCTCACCCTCATGTAAACTTTAGGAGTGACTCTCCTAAGCTCAGTCCTTCTCATTTTTCTCAATGGCAATTTCAAATGAAGTCTCATTTATGTAGTGCCTCCATTCAGCTATGGCGCATCATTGAAGAAGGATTCGAGGCCATGATCCAACCAAATTGACAAGGAGAGAGGTGGTTGATATTCAACTCAATGCCACCACTCTTCATCAACTCCAAATGGCCGTTAGAGAGAAGGACCTGCCTCTCATTCAACAATTCTCTACCGCCAAAGAAGTGTGGAATGCTATTTCCGACATCTTCGCGGTAATGAGAGCATGAAGAAGAACCAGTATGATGCCTTGTGCAAAGAGGTGGAAGGGTTCTACAAGTTGGATGGAGAAGGCCATGAGGACATGTACCGGAGGTTGGTGTTGATTGCTAACACTTTCAAGAACCTCGGTGCGGCCTACATTGTTGACGCTTGGATCAAGAGGAAGTTCGTGACCACACTCTTGCCCTTTGAGGAAACGGACTTGAAGACACTCCAAGGGAGACATGACTTCGCAAAGATGACATCCAATGAAGTCATGCAAGATATGAACGCTTACAAGGTGGCCTCCAAGATTGCACAAGATGCAAGAGCAAGAGCCATAGGGATGCACAAGCATGCCTCAATTGCTTTGAAGGCCACCGTTGAAGAAGAGGATGAAGATGAGTATGATGAGCAAGTCGAGCTATCTAGTGAGACCCTCGCAAGTACTCTCACCCAACACATGGGTCTTGCGGCAAGAACTTTTTGGAAGAACCCTGGAAGGGCCAAAGCTAGGATTGACAAGAAGTTCCCCTCCAATGGAGGAAAGCCAAGCAACAAGGTGAGGCTTTGCTATAATTGTGATGACAAAAGACACTTTGTTGCAGATTTCCCATGGGAAAGAAGAGATGACCATGGTGGGAGGCTCGTGGCCAAGTCGAAGGGCAAAGGGCCTATGCCCATGAAGAAGCCCTTCTTCAAAAAGAATCAAAAGATTGTCTTGGTGACCCAAGAGCAATATCCCACCGATGATGAAGATAGTGACAAGGAGGACACCCCAACGCAAGTGGCCGCCATAGCCATTTCTTTTACAGCTCTGTCACTCTTCTCCTCACCAAATGAGAGCCCCATAATCAAGAATGGAAGATGTCTTATGGCAAAGACATCCGAGGGCCTTGTTTCCGGAGGATCAAAATGGATAATTGATAGTGGGTGCACTAGTCATATGACCGGAAGCAAGGAGATTGTAACGGAGTTGAGACCTGATGATGATCAAATGACCGTTACATATGGTGACAATTCAAAGTCTAAGGTAATAGGGCTCAGCAAGGTGGTAGTGGCACCGGACATCACACTTGTGAATGTATTGCTTGTCGAGTCCATAGGTTTCAACTTGATCTCGGTCCATTCTTTAACTTGTTTGGGTTATACCGTTATCTTAGAAAAGGAAATGGTTATCCTTATGCGGAGCAAGTCTCTCAAAGTGTCTTTCGTTGGGTAAGTTGAGAATGGGCTCTATGTGGTTGACTTCTCCGGAGTCACCACTTCCCATGCAATGTGCTTATTCGCTAAGGCGGACTTGGGTTGTTTATGGCATCGCCTACTAGCCCATGTCAATATGAGGACTTTGCAAAGTCTCCAAAAGGGTGGCCATATCCTAGGACCAAAAGACCATGTTTCTTTCTCGAAGGATTGAATGTGTAGGGCTTGTGTTGAAGGAAAAAATGCATGACATCCACCATCCAAGCAAGATCATCATTTCATCAATAAGGGTTTTGGAGCTTCTCCATGTTAACCTTTTTTGTCCCATTCCGGAAGCTAGTCTTGGTGGCAAGAAATATTGCTTGGTGATTGTTGATGACTATTCAAGATACACATGGGTTTTCTTCTTCAAGTCAAAGGTGGAGACTCAACAAATTATCATCGACTTCTCCAATGAAGCTCAACGTCAACACAATGTCCCAATCTTGGTGATAAGAAGTGACAATGGTTCCGAGTTCAAGAACTACACCTTGAACGAGTTCCTTAGTGAAGAAGGGATTCGTCATCAATATTCCGCTGCTTATACTCCCCAACAAAATGGTGTAGCCGAAAGGAAGAACCGCACACTTATTGAGATGGCAATATCGATGATGACTGAGTTCAAATCCCCTCACAACTTTTGGGCCGAAGCCGTCAACACTGCTTGCCATTCATCCAACCGACTCTTCTTTTGCAAAGGACTCATGAATACACTTTATGAAGTGCTTACCGGGAACAAGCCCAACATCTCTTACTTCCGAGTTTTTGGTTGTAAGTGTTTCTATCTCATCAAAGGTGTTCGTTTAGGCAAGTTTGACTCTAAGTCTCTTGAAGGGACGTTTGTTGGTTACTGTGCCAAATCCCACACTTATAGAGTCTATGACAAGGCCTCCTGCATTATCATAGAAACTTGTAGTGTGGTATTCAATGAGAATGACGGCTCCCTTGTGGAGCAAAGTGGTGTTTCCGATGTAGGTGATGATCAACCTCAAGATGCTATCCGAAGGATGGGGTTGGGCGTCCACCGCCCCGTCGAAGTCCATAATGAGGTTGCTCAACAAGGATCAAGCTCTACGCAAGTGGTGGGTACCCCAACACAAGAAACATCCAACAACAACACCGTGCCCAACACGCCCAGCCAAGAAAAAGCACAAGAACCTCCAGCTGCTCCAGGAATTTCCGGAGGGCCGGAAAATCCGGTTCAAACTGGAGTCAGAAATTACGGTAACTCGAAATTTCCGGTCCATAATGAATTCAGAATATCCGGTCTTGCTGACATTCCCGGTGGCAGCTCGCAGCAAGGCCAAGATCAACCTACCCCCCCACCTCTGGACGTCACTCCTATGGTTGATCAAGGCCATCAAGACCGTCAAGGCAGAGACATGAATGATCAAGATGATGAAGCTATTTCTCCCACCACAAGGAGGGAAATTGAGATCCACCGCTTGAATAGGGTTGGCACCTCACAAGAATTGAGAGCTCTATCTCTTGACAAGGTGCTTGGTGATGTGAGAAGCAATGTCTCTACCCGAAGACAACTTGCAAACTTTAGTGAACATCAAGCTCACATCTCCATGGTGGAACCCAAGAAAGTCTTTGAAGCTCTTGAAGATAAAGATTGGCTTGAGGCTATGCACGAAGAACTCAACAACTTCGAGCGCAACAAAGTGTGGAAGTTGGTGGAAAGACCCAAAGATTGCCGCAATGTTACCGGCACCAAGGGGATATTCAATAACAAGCAAGATGAACATGGCATGGTGGTGAGGAACAAGGCAAGATTGGTGGCTCAAGGTTACTCCCAAATTGAAGGCATTGACTTTGGAGAAACCTACGCGCCCGTGGCTCGACTTGAGTCAATTCGTATTCTTCTTGCCTATGCCTCTCACCATAACTTTAAGTTGCAACAAATGGATGTTAAATCCACTTTTCTTAATGGTCCACTAAGTGAACTTGTTTATGTTAAGCAACCACCGGGGTTTGAGGACCTCAAATATCCGAACCATGTCTACAAGTTGGATAAGGCACTCTATGGCCTTAAACAATCCCCACGTGCGTGGTATGAGCACCTTAGAGAACTACTTTTAGACCGTGGGTTCCAAGTTAGGGAAATCGACCCCACCCTTTTTACTAAGAAAGTAAATGGAGAGCTTTTCATTTGTTAATTATATGTGGATGATATTATAGTTGGGTCTACTAACAAAACATTTAACGAAGAATTCTCCAAGCTTATGACTGACAGGTTTGAGATGTCCATGATGGGTGAGATGGAGTTCTTCCTCAGATTCAAGATCAAGCAATTGAAGGAAGGAACTTTCATCAACGAAGCAAAGTACATTCAAGACATGCTGAAGAAGTATGGGTTGCTTGAACTCAAGGGTGCCTCTACCCCAATGCAAACCAAATGCAACCTTGAGCTCAACCTGAAGGGTAAGGATGTGGATTAAAAGGTATATCGCTCCATGATTGGATCTCTTCTTTACCTTTGTGCATCTAGACCGGATATAGTGCTAGCCGTAGTAGTGTGTGCAAGATATCAAGCAACTCCTAAATAAAGCCATGACATGGCGGTCAAGAGAATCTTTAGATATTTGGCTTATACCCCAACCTATGGATTATGGTACCCCAAGGATGCACATTTCTTATTATGTGGTTTCACGGATTCCGATTGGGCGGGAGATCAAGATGATAGGAAGTCAGCCTCCAGTGCTTGTCAATTTATTGGGAGGTCCTTGGTAAGTTGGTCTTCTAAGAAGCAAAATTGTATATCTCTCTCCACCGCCGAAGCCGAGTATGTTGCAGCCGCAAGTTGTTGCACTCAATTGCTATGGATGAGGCAAACTTTAAAGGAGTACGGAGTCGATTGCGACAAAGTGCCTCTTCTATGTGATAATGAAAGTGCCATCAAGATTGCTTACAACCCGGTGCAACATGCAAGAACCAAGCATGTTGAGATCCGCCACCATTTCATAAGGGATCATGTGGCCCGAGGAGATATTGACTTATCATATGTTGGCACAAGAGATCAACTGGCAGATATCTTCACGAAGCCCCTTGAGTAAGGAAGGTTTTCCTTTTTGAGGAATGAGCTCAACATCATTGATTCGAGGTCCTTAGCTTGATCGCTTGCACACTCACCTATGACGTAATTGCGTCTTATCTTGTTTAGATGTATGCATAGACATAGGGGGAGTGCGGTCCTAATACATTGGACCATCCCTCCCCCCATTATGCCGATAGAAAGTGTTCTTTTATCTTTATATTCATTCTTATAACTAATGAGCTAAAACAACGAGTATTGGTTATGTACCTGAACGGGAATCCGGCACCTAGAGGGGGGGGGTGAATAGGAGCTATTACAAATTTTAGGTCTTTTCAAATTTAGGCTCAACACAAAGGTAAATTCTCTAGATATGCAACTACGGTGAATTTACCTAAATGATAATCTAAGCAATAACAAGATAAACAAGCTAACAAGACAAGCACGTAAGGGAGCAAAGATAAAGGGAACCGAGTGAAGCACGCGGAGACGAAGATGTAATCCCGAGTTCCACCCAAGGGTGTACGTCTCGTTTGGAGAGGTGTGCGCTACCACAACAGGTTAGCCGCAACGCCACAAAGGCTCACCTTCTTCTCCGATGAACTCAACCACAAAGATTTCGAGTCCACCTTCCACTATTGATCCCCTTTTAGGGCGGAGACCGAATCCCTTACAAACGCTTGAGGCACACACCCACAACTGAATTGGGGGCTCCCAAGAAGACCACAAAAGGTCAAGGACCACAAAAGGTCAAGGTAACACCAAGAGTACAACAATGGTGAACTAGGTTTTCCCACCGGAAACCCTAGCCACGAAATCCCCAAGTGAATGGGGGAGAAATGCAAATCCCTTCGGTGAAGATGTAGATCCGGGCCTTCTCCTCCAATCCTCCAAAGATCAATGAATTTGGGTGGGGGGATTGGGAGATCTTGATGATTTGAGCTTTCAAGAATAGTAGGAGAGAGAAAATCTGAGAGCTATCTATTCTTGAGTGAGTGAGGGGGTATTTATACTCACCCTCAAAATCTGGCCGTTGGCTGTCTCGGGCACCCGGAAATTCCGGTTTAAGTAACACCCGGAAATTCCGGTCACCCGGAATATCCGGGTCTTTGAAATATCCGAGCTGAATTTCCGGTTGAGATCGGAACTAATTCTGAACTTGACTTAGCCGATTTTCTGAGGGTGACTCGGAATATCCGAGTCCTTGAAATTTCCGAGCTGAATTTCCGGTTGAGATCAGAACCACTTCTGAACTTGACTTAGCCGATTTTCTGAGGGTGACTCGGAATATCCGAGTCCTTGAAATTTCCGAGCTGAATTTTCGATTGAAGTCAGTACCACTTTCTGAACTTGACTTAGCTAATTTTCTGGGGGTGACTCGGAATATCCGAGTTGGGGAACCGAAATATCCGAGTCTGGGAAGAATTCCAGAAACTCTTTTTCTCTACAATTTGGCTTTACGATTTGTGATATGAGTTTCACCCAAACTGAAATACTTAGCAATAGGATTAGTATATCATTGGTATTGTTAACTAACACACAAAACACTAGGGATTAAGAAAAGTTCTTTCAATCTCCCCCTTTTTGGTGTTAGATGACAATACCAAGATTTGCATAGAAACAAAAAGCAATATCATGTTTTTGACAGAAAATGGCTCCCCCTAAATAAATGCAAGTAAGCAACACAATATGACAAAGGATAGGAGCAATTTTATAACAACAAACACAAGATATCACAAAGGAGAAAAGAGACAAAATGTAAGATTGTGGTAGCAATTGAGACTAGATAGATTTTCATACCTTGTGTATATAGAATATGAAGAGAATACCAACACAATCAATTCGAAGTCTCAACCATAAGATAATGATAGCATCAAACCATTGTCTCAATACATAGTTATCACATAATGAAATAAAAAGAGTTCACAAATAACTTAAAACACGATAAATGGACACAAGTGCAAATAAATGGTAAACGCATAAGCTTGTGCCCGACCCTTTGCAAATCCCCGAAGAAGTCCTAGTAGAGCAACTTCTCCCCCTTTGGCATCGAAACGCTAAAAAGGAAGAAGAGCGATGCTACGTCCCATGGAAGTCTTCAGTCCGAGGGGGTCTCCTCATCATCATCATCATCACCATCATCATCCTCATCATCATCATCATCCTCCTCTTCATACTCTTCAGACTCTGCCTCCTCATCATCATGTGCCTCCTCATCATCATAGTCATAGCCAGTGGTGTAAGAGCTGCCGCCAAGGTCCTGGTCAATCAGTGTCCACGAAGCCAAGGAACCCTGGTTCCACTGAGCAAAGGTCAGGGGATCAGACAGAGCAGCAGGAGCAGGAGAGCCAGATGCATGGTGAAGGATCAAGTCTTGCTTGTATTCCAGCTGACGGCGATCCTTGTAGGCAGTGTATTGCTCTTTGCGGATGTCCACATTCATGCAAAGGATGTTGCGCTGGAACCAGTTCAGCTTCTTGACATGCGCATGAGTGGCAGGAACATGAGTAGGAGCAGCAGCAGCCCTCCTAGCATCACCCATGAAAGATCCACCTGGAGCTGAGGTAGTAGAAGGCTTAGGAGGGGGCTTGACCACAGTCTTCTTTACATAAAGCTTCTTGAAGTCATGTGGCTCCATATCACCATTGCTGAAGTTGTAGTCAGGGAACTTGAACTTGAGGAGCTTCATTATGTAAGGAGCATAAGGAATAGAGACCCTGGTGGTCATAGCTTCATACATCTCATTGTAGATGTAATCCATCACATCTACACTCCAGTCAGCATCAGAACTAGAGTCCTCCACAATGCGGTTGGCGAGAAGGAGCAGGTTGCAGAGAGGGGTAACCACGTTGTCGTTGTTGCCACCACTCGGTGCAATGTTCTCACGCAGGATGCGCACAAGAACATCATACAGTGGAAGCAAGTCACGAGAATTTCCAGGGGTGGCTCCCTGTAATGCCCCAATCCATAAATTATACAGTGATGCTATGTGTCGGTGGTCATGCTACATAATCGAAGGTTACTGGGGTTACCACTCCCAGGCCGAGTAAACATCGGCAGGCGTGCTCGGCATGGATCATCGACAACACAACCCTTCGATCATGCCATATCCAAAGCATAGCCCTCAAAGTATAATAAAGAGACTAAGACACCGGAACACCTGGCACATGACAGACCCTACGACTCAAGATAATATAGTTCAACTCTTAGTAGAGAAAGATAGCAAATATTACAATCCAAGGTCACAGACCCATCAGTACAACAAGCGGAAGCAAAATTAAGTTGTTCTAAACAACAAGATCCAAATATGGCCTAAGAGGCCTACAGATAAACAGTCCCGTGCCAGCTGGTTCCTAGTTGCCCCAGGCTGCCACCCGGGAACCCCAGACTACTCGTCGATGTCAATAAAGAACCCACCTTTGGGGTAGGTAAAGTCCTCCTCTGAAACAAAAATAAACAAGGGTGAGTTCGACGAACTCAACAAGATTTTGAGCTATTTGCTCCATGATTGGCTCTCAAGGTTTTATGGCTGTTTTGCGTAAAGCTGATTTTGTTCTTAAAATATGACTCCAAGGCATCGACTATCAGAATATTTTCGAAGAGGGGTAAGAAGTAACTCTTTCTCATTTGATTCACTTTCTCATCCTCTTCCACCACTGTACCTGTTCTTCAAAGGCACCTCCCCGAATCACCCTCGAGGAAGTCAACCTTACAATCGTGAGTGGTACCTTTAGTACCCAGTTTTTAGTCATTCCGTTAAAGTTATTCTATGATCCCTGAATTCGTCACCAAGTCGTCCTTAACCGTGGACACGGCTTTTCGAAAAGATTTATCCCTGCAGGGGGTGTACAATGTGAAAGTCGCCAGGTTCCCGAGGGACCTCCCAGCTCCTTATCCATGCGTACCGTCCGGCCCATTGCTTGTACAACTAGCTCTCTTCCGGGGAAAGCCGGCTGGGTGGGAGCGGCTACGACCTTTACCTCGCTTTGGACTAACCCAGGATCATCAGTGACTGGGGGACAAGTTCAGTGCCTCCAACACCCTGCCCCGCGGCCACTCATTTTCCTACCACCATAATCCTCATCTCAGTCTTGGCCACCATCTCAACACACGCGCAAATGGAAAGCCAAACTAGAGGACCCTCGGCTAGTCCGACACAAGTTAGTCGGTCGATGAGGTTCCATATGCCCACGCATGGTAGCACGCTCAACTTGGCTCGAAGGCGAGAACTCGCACCGAGGCGACGAGAACGAGACAACCCACCACATTCCATGTGGCCTCTCATCCCCACCTTTTAGCATTTTAATAATTATTACCACCATTTCTCCACCATCATCCGCGGAATTTCCACATCTGATCCCAACATGAATATCCATCGGACCACTAAGCAGTTAACTAAGCATGGCTAAGCAACAACCTAGCAAATTAATTAATTCAGGCCATCAACACAATCCTATGGATAATAGGAGGGGAAACAGGTAATGGCTTCGGTAACTGAATGCAACTATAGGATACTCTAATCCAATCAAATTGACATTTGGAACCGCATGCAATAATATAGTGGAGAAAATAATTTGCATAAAGTAGGATAAGATATGCTAGAGGGTGGGGATCACGCTTGCCTTGCTCAACAGGCGGGTAATACTGATCGTCGGGGTAATGTGGCGAGACCCCGGTTCCTTGATCTATCGATGTTTAAAAACACCGGAAAGAACACAATCAATACAAGCAATTCATATGCAATGCGCAAACACATGATGGTATGACATTTTAATGCACTGCCTTATTATAACACTTATATGACTTTAAATGAGATGCTAGGAATAATTATTCAACGGTATAGGAAATTTATTTTCCTATGTGTTTTTAGGTTCCCCTACAATTGTAATTTAGGTAACATGCTTGAAATGATTTTTAATATGTAGTACTGGTGCTTATGAGCATTTTTAATTAAAGGGGCACCATTTTAGCACTTGGAGGAATTTATAATGAATTTGAGCTAATCATTTTATTTATACCCCTTTCTTCATTCTAGCAAAACAGAAAATTACAGTAGCAGTAATGGAAGTGTGAATCAGTCCATTAGATAACATTTATTTTTCTGATCATTTTGGTATATTATTTGCTAAATTTGGATAATTATTTTGAAAGTTATGAATTTTTGAAGTTTGAATTATTTTCTGCCTTTTTATTAATTCGCAGAAAATATCCCGGGCGTTTTTCACCGAACGCGAGGCTACCCCGAGCCACTGACGCGCGGGCCAGGGGCCAGGGTGGCGCTGACGCGGCGCGGGATGTTTGCTGGGCCACTGGCGCGTGGGCCCAGGCTGTCAGCGCACGCCGGCGCGCGCGGCCGTGGTGGTCGCCGGCGGCGAGGTGCACGGCTGCGGCGTTCTACGGCGCTAGGGATCGCGCGGACGGGCGCGTTCGACGCGTACGGGTGCGGGGAACAAAACGCGGGCGGCGCCGCTACCTAAATGTCGCCGGAGCGCGGTGCGCAGCGACGGCGAGCGGCGAGCTACAACGACCGGGCGTTCTAGGGGGAGAGGGGACGAGCGGGAGGGTCCATTAGGACCGCGAGCTCACCCTCGATGCGTGAGGCTGCTCGGAGGAGAGGGAGGAGGTCGAGGACGGCGGCGAGCTTGCCCGAGGCGCGGCGGCCGGAGAGGAGGAAGACGAGGACGGGGCGGCCGATCCCGAGCTCCCCGACACGATTCTTTCGGCGGAGAGGGAGCAGGCGTTGCGGCGGTCCTCGCGGGTGTCCTAGCGGGGATCGGGGCGCACTCAATCGCCGGCGGCGAGCTCGGCATCCATGGCTAGGGTTCGGGCTCGTGCGGGAAAACAGGGGAGAGAAGATCGGGGGAGGAGATAGCAAAGCAGCGCGGTGGCGTTCTTATCCTCTCCCAGGGCAGCAAAGGAGGAGGGGGGTCCGGCCGCGGCGCAGGAGAGGGCGACACGGCGAGCGGGTGCGACGGGGACGGTGCGCTCGGTCGCTACAGAGGAAGACGAAGGAGGTTTTCTAGAAACCCCCCTGGCGCTTTTCTCTTCTATCACAAACAGGTCCTTCCCCACTACAAAGAGGTCCTTTTTTAATTGTTTCTAAAACCAGAGCACTTCTTTGATTTATTTGGGGCATTTAAACACTTTAGAAAAATTTGAGAAAATTCATGTAGCCTCCCCATACCATTTAGAGGCACCACAAAAATTGGCTCCTCAAAATAAAATGTTTTGGTGCACTTTTGTTCATAGGTGTTAAAAAGGGGCATTTTGTTGATATTTCCATAAGTTGCCACTTTCATGATTTGGAGACAATGCAAATATAATATTTAGAACTCTTGGAACTTCCTTGACAAATATGCCATTATTCAAAATAGTTTGTTCTTAGCAAGTGCAATTATCTCATGTTGAACTCTTGGAACTTCCTTGACAAATATGCCAATTATTAAAGTGGGGGAGTGGTCATGTTCATAATAGTAGCAACATGATAAACATGCCATGATGCAATTACACAAAAGTGGAAAAATTACAGAGGTTTTTAGGTTTTAAACCTGGGGCTGTTACACTCCCACACCATATAAGTGCGCAGTTTGCTTCTTGTTGAGCTTGTAGGGGGTGTGCATGCGAAAGCCTTGGGGATTGTCACCATCAAACATGTAGCCCAGTACCTTGGCGAACTCCTCGAAGTTGGACTCACAGTATGATTCCCCAGTCATCCACTTCATAGTCTTATTCGAGTCACCCTTGATCACTAGGGTGGCGAAGAACTGCATCACAAGCTGGGCGTTGTAGGGACAACGGGTGAGCACCAGCCTCTCCAAGCCCATGGTCTTTACAATGTGGATAGCCTCAGCAAATGCGGCTTTCTTCTGCAGAGATGCAAAATCAAACGGGTGCATGGGTCGAATGGGCTTCGACAGAGAGAGATAGAGATCCACGAATATGTGCTCTTGCGCTTGGCACCAATAGCTGGGATCAGCGAGATAGTTGTCTCTTGGGCTAAGGTACCAGTCCCCCTGTCTCAGCTGAGAATAATCCACTGAGTTCATCTTGGAGTAGTCCTGACGTTAGGGACTAGGGGCATTCTTCCTCTTCTTGGATGAAGGCTTGCTGACAACAGCTTTCTTCGGCCTTTGAATTGCAGGACCCTTTCCCTTGTTGACTGGGTTCTTGAGGACAGGTTTTCTTGCTGTGTTCCTTGATGCCCCCGCGGACGGACTCCCACTAGAATCTGTGAATTTGAGCATAGAAGGTAGCATAAGGTAAGTGCACACAAGTCAGGAGATAATACACACATTAGGTAGGCATTTGATGAATCATATGTAGTTAAACATGAGTTAATCTTAAAACTGCAGTGTTTGACTCGGAAATTCCGATTCAGACATGACCGGAAATTCCGGGGGACCGGAAATTCCGAGTCAGACTGAGTCGGAAATTCCGAGTCAGACAGAAACAGTGCAGATCTAAGATTGACTCGGTCTAAAACTAGATCGATCCAACATAATGCAAAACTAATGTATGTAGATAGCAGGGAATAGTGCTAGGAACAATCTCTACCAAGCAATGTTGAAACAAATAACTCCACATCAAGATCCAAGTGCAAGCACATGAGGAAGAAGAAAAGTGAAGTTACCCTCATCCATTGAGGCCGTTGCTTGGAGGAGTGAGTTCCCGGGGCGGAGGAGGAGCAGATCCAGCCGAGAAAGAGGTTCCCCGGCGTTCGGAGTGCTCCGGAGGGACCTTGGAGCAGCAGGGGCGGCGGCTGGAGGAGAGGGAGGTCGGGGGTGGAAGAAGGGCACTAATGAGCCCTTCACCCCAAGCCTGCCATTATATTTCTGGACAAACCGCCTGACCGGATATTCCGAGTGTAACTTACACCAGAAATTCCGAGTCACCGGATATTCCGATTCAAAATGAACCGGATATTCCGGCCTGCTGAACTAAAATCCCAGTTTTCAAATGGATGACTTGTGTGCAATAGAGAGAAATGTTTCCAGGGGTAAGTAGGCTTGGGATAGATTTCCAAACTGTTTTTGGTACACCATACTCAACTCACAACTACCAAATCGAAACATAAAGCGCCAAGTTGAGTAGGTTTCCCACATGCATGAAAAGGAGGGAAAATAGCAACTATAAGCTCCAAATAAAATCAACTCTTCAAGGAGAAGAGGTCGGTGGCCGAGGCCACCATGTAGGAGTGTATGGCATGTTACCGCGAAGATGTATCTTGGGTACATAACTAATACTCGTCGTTTTAGCTCATTAGTCATAAGAATGAATATAGAGATAAAAGAACACTTGCTATCGGCATAATGGGGGGAGGGATGGTCCAATGTATTAGGACCGCACTCCCCCTATTTCATGCCTACATCTAAACAAGATAAGATGCAATTACGCCCTAGGTGAGTGTGCAAGCGATCAAGCTAAGGACCTCGAATCAATGATATTTAGCTCATTCCTCAAAAAGCAAAACTTTCCTTCCTCAAGGGGCTTCGTGAAGATATCCGCCAATTGATCCCTTGTGCCCACATATGATAAGTCAATGTCTCCTCGGGCCACATGATCTCTTATGAAATGATGGCGGATCTCAATATGCTTGGTTCTTGAATGTTGCACCGGGTTGTAAGCAATCTTGATGGCACTTTCGTTGTCACATAGAAGAGGCACTTTGTCGCAATCGACTCCGTACTCCTTTAAAGTTTGCCTCATCCATAGCAATTGAGTGCAACAACTTGCGGCGGCAACATACTCGGCTTCTGCGGTGGAGAGAGATATACAATTTTGCTTCTTAGAAGACCAACTCACCAAGGACCTCCCAATAAATTGACAAGCGTCGGAGGTTGACTTCCTATCATCATGATCTCCCGCCCAATCGGAATCCGTGAACCCACATAATGAGAAATGTGCATCCTTGGGGTACCACAATCCATAGGTTGGGGTATAAGACAAATATCTAAAGATTCTCTTTACCGCCATATCATGGCTTTCTTTAGGAGCCGCCTGATATCTTGCACACACTCCTACGGCTAGCACTATATCCGGTCTAGATGCACAAAGGTAGAGAAGAGATCCAATCATGGAGCGGTATACCTTTTGATCCACATCCTTACCCTTGGGGTTGAGCTCAAGGTGGCATTTGGTTTGCATTGGGGTAGAGGCACCCTTGAGCTCAAGCAACCCGTACTTCTTGAGCATATCTTGAATGAACTTGGCTTGGTTGATGAATGTCCCTTCCTTCAATTGTTTGATCTCAAATCCAAGGAAGAACTTCATCTCACCCATCATAGACATCTCAAACCTGTCAGTCATAAGCTTGGAGAATTCTTCGTTAAATGCTTCGTTAGTAGATCCAAATATAATGTCATCCACATATAATTGACAAATGAAAAGCTCTCCATTAACTTTCTTAGTGAAAAGGGTGGGGTCATTTCCCCAACTTGGAATCCACGGTCTACAAGTAGTTATCTAAGGTGCTCGTACCACGCTCGTGGGGCTTGCTTAAGGCCATAGAGTGCCTTATCCAACTTGTAGACATGGTTCGGATACTTGAGGTCCTCGAACCCCGGAGGTTGCTTAACATAAACAAGTTCATTTAGTGGACCATTCAGAAAAGCGGATTTAACATCCATTTGTTGCAACTTAAAGTTATGATGATAAGCATAGGCAAGAAGAATACGAATTGACTCAAGTCGAGACACGGGCGCGTAGGTTTCTCCAAAGTCAATGCCTTCAATTTGGGAGTAACCTTGAGCCACCAATCTTGCCTTGTTCCTTATCACCATGCCATGTTCATCTTGCTTGTTCTTGAAAATCCACTTGGTGCCGATAACATTGCGGCAATCTTTGGGTCTTTCCACCAACTTCCACACTTTGTTGCGCTCGAAGTTGTTGAGCTCTTCATGCATAGCATCAAGCCAATCTTTATCTTCAAGAGCTTCAAAGACCTTCTTGGGTTCCACCATGGAGATGTGAGCTTGATGTTCACTAAAGCTTGCGAGTTGTCTTCGGGTAGAGACCTTGCTTCTCACATCACCAAGCACCTTGTCAAGAGATAGAGCTCTTAATTCTTGTGAGGTGCCAACCCTATTCAAGCGGCGGATCTCGATTTCCCTCCGAGTGGTGGGAGGAATCGCTTGATCATCTTGATCATTCATGTCTCCGCCTTGACAGATTTGATGGCCTTGATCAACCATTGGAGTGGTGTCCATTGGTGAGGGAGAGGGTTGATCTTGGCCTTGCGAACTGCCACCGGGAATGTCAGCAGGACCGGATATTCTGGGTTCATGGACCGGAAATTCCGAACCACCGGAATTTCCGACTCCAGTTTGAACCGGATTTTCCGGTCCTCCGGAAATTCCAGGAGCAGCTGTAGAATCTTGTGCTTCTTCTTGGCTAGGCGTATTGGGCACGGTGTTGTCGATGGGTGTTTCTTGTGTTGGGGTGGTCACCACTTGTGAAGAACTTGATCCTTGTTGATCAACCTCATAATAGAGTTCAACGGGGCGGTGGACTCCCAACCCCATTCTTCGGATAGCATCTTGAGGTTCATCATCACCTACAACGGAAACACCACTTTGCTCCACGAGGGAGCCGTCATTCTCCTCGAACACCACACTACAAGTTTCTATGATTATGCGCGAGGCCTTATCATAGACTCTATAAGTGTGGGATTCGGATCTGTAGCCCACAAATGTCCCTTCAAGAGACTTAGAATCAAACTTGCCCAAACGAACACCTTTGATGAGGTAGAAGCACTTACAACCAAATACACGGAAGTAGGAGATATTGGGCTTGTTCCCGGTGAGCACTTCATAAGGTGTCTTCATGAGTCCTTTGCGAAAGAAGAGCCGGTTGGATGAATGGCAAGCGGTGTTGACGGCTTCGGCCCAAAAGTTGTGAGGGGACTTGAACTCGGCCATCATCAACCTTGCCATCTCAATAAGTGTGCGGTTCTTCCTTTCGGCTACACCATTTTGTTGGGGAGTATAAGCAGCGGAATACTGATGACGAATCCCTTCTTCACTAAGGAACTCGTTTAAGGTGTAGTTCTTGAACTCGGACCCATTGTCACTTCTTATCACCAAGATAGGGACATTGTGTTGATGTTGAGCTTCATTGGAGAAGTCGATGATAGTTTGTTGAGTCTCCATCTTCGTCTTGAAGAAGAAAACCCATGTGTATCTTGAAAAGTCATCAACAATAACCAAGCAATATTTCTTGCCACCAAGACTCGCTTCCGGAATGGGACCAAAGAGGTCAACATGGAGAAGCTCCAAAACCCTTTTTGAAGAAATGATGGTCTTGCTTGGATGGTAGATGTCATGCATTTTTCCTTCAACACACGCCCTACACATTCGATCCTTCGAGAAAGAAACATGGTCTTTTAGTCCTAGGATATGGCCACCCTTGTGGAGACTTTGCAAAGTCCTCATGTTGACATGGGCTAGTCGGCGATGCCATAGCCAACCCAAGTCCGCCTTTGCGAATAGGCACATTGTATGGGAAGTGGTGACTCCGGAGAAGTCAACCACATAGAGCCCATTCTCAATGTACCCAACGAAAGACACATTGAGAGACTTGCTCCGCAAGAGAATGACCATTTCCTTTTCGAAGACAACGGTATAGCCCAAACAAGTTAAGGAATGGACGGAGATCAAGTTGAAACCTAGGGACTCGACAAGCAAGACATTCACAAGTGTGATGTCCGGTGCCACTACCACCTTGTCGAGCCCTATTACCTTAGACTTAGAATTATCACCATATGTAACGGTCATTTGATCATCATTGGGCTTCAACTCCGTTACAATATCCTTGCTTCCGGTCATATGACTAGTGTACCCACAATCAATTATCCATTTCGATCCTCCCGAAGCAAGGCCCTACACACAATCAATTATTTGGTTTAGGTACCCATTTTGCAATGGGTGCCTTTTGGTTAGCAATAAGGGTCTTTGGAACCCAAATAGCATATTCAATGTAACCATCAAAAGGACCAATGTATCTAGCATAGACATCCCCATAATAATCAACATATAAAGCATAGTTGGGGTTAGATATGCCCGCAAAGTCATTACGAGTGGGAGTGCCCCTTGTGGCATTTCCACTCGCAATGTCATCCTTCTTGGCTTGTGCGGACTTGGTCTTCTTCTTGATCTTCTTCTTCTCCTTAGCAACATAGCCTAGACCTTCCTTACCCTTGTGGGGCACTCTCTCATGAAGAGGAGTAGTGAGTGTCCCCTTACCTTTATCAAGAGAGGTCTTGGGCTTGGTTGCCATGGAAGGAACAAACACAACCCTAGCAATATCCTTGACAACATTTGCATTAGCATTCAAAGGAGTAGAGGTGCTAGGTTTCTCAAGAGTAGATATCCGATATTGGAGTTGATCACGAGACTTGAGAAGACGTTCGTGATCACTTGTCAACACCTTGTGAGCATTGTCAAGTGACTCGAAGTCTTCGCAAAGTCTAGCATGAGCAACTACAAGTTCGGACTTTTCATTTTGCACAATTTTACATTTAGCAAAGTAGAGATCACGATCCTTAGTGATCTTAGAAAGTTGCTCCTTAAGGAGAGCATGAGCTTCTTGTTCATCTTCGAGAGAGGATTGGAGAGACACCTTAGCGTGTGCATCCTCTCTCTCAATCTCACCTTTTAATTCAAGCTCATCCTCAAGCTCACCTATACGACTCATGATTGAGCCAAAGTGTTTCTTTCCTTCTCCTTGCAAGTTAGTCATGAATTTATCAAAAGCAATGATTTCTTACTTGACTTCTAAGCTCATAGCATCATCAATGTCATGTGATATGGAGTTGGGGGATAATTTTACCTCGGATGTCTTTGCCATAAGATATCTTGCATTCTTGACGATGGGGCTCTCGTTTGGTGAGGAGAAGAGTGACGGAGGTGAGGAAGAAATGGCTAGTGCGGCCACTTGCGTTGGAGTATCCTCCTTGTCACTATCTTCATCATCGGTGGGATATTGCTCTTGAGTCACCAAGACAATCTTTTGGTTCTTCTTGAAGAAAGGCTTCTTCATGGGCATGGGCCCCTTGCCCTTCGTCTTGGCCACAAGCCTCCCACCATGATCCTCTCTTCTCTCCCATGGGCAATCGGCAACAAAGTGGCTCTTGTCATCGCAGTTATAGCAAAGCCTCACTTTGTTGAATGGCTTTCCTCCGTTGGGGGGAAACTTCTTGTCAATCCTTGCTTTGGCCCTTCCGGGGTTCTTCCAAAAGCTTCTTGCCGCAAGACCCATGTGTTGAGTGAGAGTGCTTGAGAGAGCTTCACTAGATAGCTCGACTTGATCATCTCAATCCTCTTCATCCTCTTCTTCAATGGTGGCCTTCAAAGCAATTGAGGCATGCTTGTGCATCCCTATGACTCTAGCTCTTGCATCTTGTGCAATCTTGGAGTCCACCTTGTATGCGGTCATCTCTTGCATAACTTCATTTGATGTCATCTTTGCGAAGTCATGTCTCCCTTGGAGTGTCTTCAAATCCGTTTCCTCAAAGGGGAAGAGAGCGGTCACAATCTTCCTCTTGATCCAAGCATCATTAATGTACACCGCCCCGAGGTTCTTGAAGGAGTTGGCAACCAAAACCAACCTCCGGTACATGTCCTCGTGGCTTTCTCCATCCAACTTGTAGAACCCTTCCACCTCATTGCATAAGGCATCATACCGGTTCTTCTTCATGCTCTCATTCCCGACGAAGATGTCGGAAAGAGCATTCCAAACTTCCTTGGCGGTGGAGAATTGTTGAATGAGCGCCATGTCCTTCTCTCCAACGGCCATTTGGAGTTGATGAAGAGCGGTGGCGTTGAGTTGGCTATCAACCACCTCTCTTCTTGTCAAGTTGGTTGGATCATGGGGCTTGTACCCTTCTTCAATGATGCGTCAAAGCTCAATGGAGGCACTACATAGATGAGACTTCATTAGAAATTCCCATTGAGAGAAATGAGTAGGTTTAATCTTAGGAGGATCACTTCTAAATTTTACATGAGGGTGAGGGATAGGAGGGTTAGGAGAGTAATTATGGTTGACATTATGAAATTCCTCTCCTTTGAGGGTGTTAGAGGAGCTAGGTGATTCGTCCTTTTCCGCCTTCCCGAGGGGAACACTTGAGGTAACATCTTTGGACCCATCCGAAGATGACTCCTTAGAGTTCCCCGCATGTTCCTTAGGAGGAGGAGAGGGAGAAGTAGCCTCGGGCTCCTTAGACTTCAAGAGTGCCATGAGCATCTCATTCATCTTGAGGAGTTGGGCCTCCAAAGACGATCTCATATCAATAAGATCGGCCATGGTTGCCCCTTTGGCTAACGCCTCCTTCTCCGCCTCTAATTTTTCACGGGCGGCCCTCTCGGCATCGGATTCCGTCATCGTTGCACTTAGGCGGTTAAGCCCTTAAAAGTGAACCTTGCTCTGATACCAATTGAACGGGAATCCGAAACCTAGAGGGGGGGAGTGAATAGGTGCTATTACAAATTTTAGGTCTTTTCAAATTTAGGCTCAACACAAAGGTAAATTCTCTAGATATGCAACTACGATGAATTTACCTAAATGATAATCTAAGCAATAACAAGATAAACAAGCTAACAAGACAAGCACGTAAGGGAGCAAAGATAAAGGGAACCGAGTGAAGCACGCGGAGACGAAGATGTAATCCCGAGTTCCACCCAAGGGTGTACGTCTCGTTTGGAGAGGTGTGCGCTACCACAACAGGTTAGCCACAACGCCACAAAGGCTCACCTTCTTCTCCGATGAACTCAACCACAAAGGTTTCGAGTCCACCTTCCACTATTGATCCCCTTTTAGGGCGGAGATCGAATCCCTTACAAACGCTTGAGGCACACACCCACAACTGAATTGGGGGCTCCCAAGAAGACCACAAAAGGTCAAGGACCACAAAAGGTCAAGGTAACACCAAGAGTATAACAATGGTGAACTAGGTTTTCCCACCGGAAACCCTAGCCACGAAATCCCCAAGTGAATGGGGGAGAAATGCAAATCCCTTCGGTGAAGATGTAGATCCGGGCCTTCTCCTCCAATCCTCCAAAGATCAATGAATTTGGGTGGGGGGATTGGGAGATCTTGATGATTTGAGCTTTCAAGAATAGTAGGAGAGAGAAAATCTGAGAGCTATCTGTTCTTGAGTGAGTGAGGGGGTATTTATACTCCCCCTCAAAATCTGGCCGTTGGCTGTCTCGGGCAACCGGAAATTCCGGTCACCCGGAATATCTGGGTCTTTGAAATATCCGAGCTGAATTTCCGGTTGAGATCAGAACCAATTCTGAACTTGACTTAGCCGATTTTCTGAGGGTGACTCGGAATATCCGAGTCCTTGAAATTTCCGAGCTGAATTTCCGGTTGAGATCAGAACCACTTCTGAACTTGACTTAGCCGATTTTCTGAGGGTGACTCGGAATATCCGAGTCCTTGAAATTTCCGAGCTGAATTTCCGATTGAAGTCAGTACCACTTTCTGAACTTGACTTAGCCAATTTTCTGGGGGTGACTCGGAATATCCGAGTTGGGGAACCGGAATATCCGAGTCTGGGAAGAATTCCAGAAACTCTTTTTCTCTACAATTTGGCTTTAGGATTTGTGATATGAGTTTCACCCAAACTGAAATACCTAGCAATAGGATTAGTATATCATTGGTATTGTTAACTAACACACAAAACACTAGGGATTAAGAAAAGTTCTTTCAGTACCCAAGATATATCTTCGCGGTGACATGCCATACACTCCTACATGGTGGCTTCAGCCACCGCCCTCTTCTCTTTGAAGAGTTGGTTTTATTTGGAGTTTATTGTTGCTTTATTGCTTTCGGGTTCATGCATGTGGGAAACCTACTCAACTTGGCGCTTTATGAATCGTTTTGGTTGTTGTGAGCTGAATATGGCGTACCAATGAAAGTTTGGAAATGTATCCTAAGCCTATTCTCACCTGAAAACATTTCTCTCTATTGCACACAAGTCATCCGTTTGAAAACTGGGAGTTTGGTTCGGCTGGTCGGAATTTTCGGCTTCCTTGTGGATTAAAATTTCCGGCGACTCAGAATTTCCGCTGCAAAGTTACTCTCGAAATTTCCGGTGTAAATTACACGCGGATTTTCCGATGGGGCGGTCTGTTTAAAAATTATAAGGGAGGCTCGGGGTGAAGAAATGTTTCCAGTTCTTCTTCCACCCCCGACCACCTACTCTCCAAACCGCCGCCCCAGCCGCCCCAAGCTCTCCTGGAGCCTTCCAACCGCCGGGGATCTCTCTTCTCGGCCAAATCTGGTTCTCCTTGGTCCCGGGAACCTTCTCCTCCAAGCAATGTCCTCAATGGATGAGGGTAACTCCACTTTTCCCTAACCCTAGGTGCTTGCACTTGGATCTAGATGTGGGGTTATTTGTTTTGAAATTGCTTGGTAGAGGTTGTTCCTAGTGTCATTCTCTGCTATCTATGTACATTAGTTTCACATTTTGTTGGATCGATCTAGTTTTAGACATATTGAATCTCAAAGTCTGCACTATTTCGACAAACCAGAATTTCCGGTCTGACCTGAACCGGAATTTTCGGTCTGAACCTGAAAAGTGCAGTTTTCATATTTCCTAATGTTTAGCTATATGTGATCAACCTAATGCCTTCCTAATGTATGTATGTATGTATCTATGCACTCCTGGCTTATGTGTACTCATCTTTTGCTACCTATCTTTGCTATATTCACAGGTGATTCGAGTGGGAGCCCTACTCTCACGGAGGAGAGTGGGAGGCTCTCGAGGTCTGTCATTCGGAAGGTCCGTGGCAAAGGGCCTGCAACCTCCTCCTCTAGCAATCCAAGACCCAAGAAAGCTGTTGTGAGCAGGCCCAAGTCCAAGAAGAGGAAGAATGATCCACCACCACCTCCTCCCACTGCTCATCAGCCGTACACAGAGATGAGTGTTGTTGACTACTCTCAGTTTCGTCAGCATGATTGGTTCTTAAGGCCAAGGGATGAGACCCTCGATGATCGCAACTTTTGGTGCATTGACGAAGAATACGTCCTCAAAGACGTTTATTATTATCTTTTGAAGCCTATTCGCAAGATGCGGCCCTACAATATTCGAGCTCTTCAGAACAAAGCCTCATTTGTTGAAGCCTTCCATATTGTCAAGGCTATGGGTTTGGAGAGGCTTGTGATCACCAGGTGCAACTACAACTCTCAGCTTGTGATGCAGTTCTTTGCCACTCTTCTGATGAAGGGTGACACGAAGAAGACTATCAAGTGGATGACTGGTGACACCTACTGCGAGTCTGACTGGTACGAGTTTGCGAAGGTGTTGGGCTATAAGTTTGACGGAGATCGCCCTCAAGGCTACCGCATGCATCACTCCTACCGTCTCAACAAGAAGGATACCGCCCATCTCTATGGCGAGGGTGCAATCCCCGAACTTGCTCGGAACTTGCTTCCCCTCTATGATATCCTTGTGCGTATTCTCCGAGAGAACCTTGCTCCAAAAGCTGGCAAGAAGGATAATGTGATCGCTCCTCTGTGCAAACTGCTCCTCCATGCCCACAACATTGCTATGAGCACCGATGAGAATGCGGATTGGAGTGTTGATGTGATGGACTATATTAACCATGAGATGTTTGAGGCCATGACCTCTATGGGCACCATCCCCTATGCTCCCTACATTATGAAGCTCATCAAGTCCAAGTTTCCGGAGCACACTTTCAGCAATGATGACTTGGAGGTTCATGACTTCAAGAAGCTGTATGAGAAGAAGACCGTAGCTGTGCCTCAGGGTGTGCCCACCTCTCAATCCACCCGGGATGGATCCTTCATGGGAGATGCTCGCGGGGCTGCTGCCCCATCTTTTGCTCCCTCCACCTCTCGGAAGATGAAGAAGCTGAGTTGGTTTGAGCGCAACATTCTCTGCATGAACATTGATATTCACAAGGATCAATACACAACCTACAAGGATCGCCGCCAGCTTGCTCACGATCAGCAGTTGATTCTTCACCACGCGTCTGGTTCTGCTGCTCCTGCTGCTCTCACTGCTCCTCTCTCTTATGCTCAGTGGAACCAGGGTTCTTTGACTCCGTGGTCTCAGATTGAGAGTGACCTTGGTGGCAGCTCCTACTCCACGGGCCAGGCTTATGAGGATACTTCTGGTGATGATGATGAGGAGGAGGAGGAGAAGGGGATGGATGATGAGGACACCCCTTATGATTGATGGCTGCCATGGGACGTAGCATCGCTCTTTTTCCTTTTTGGCGTTTCGATGCCAAAGGGGGAGAAGTTGCTCTAGTATGCACTTCGGGGATTTGCATGGGTTCGGACACAAGCTTGTGCGTTTACAATTTATTTGCGCTTGTGTCCATTTATCTTAGTCTATTTGAACTATTTATGAACATCGTGTGTGTAATAAGACAATCCTATGCTATCTTTTCTATCTATGGATGAGAGTTCAAGCTTATTGTGTTGGTATTCTCTTCATATTGTATATCCACAAGGTATGAAATTCTATCAAGTCTCAGTTGCTATCATAGCTTTGTGTATTGTCTCTCTACTTCTTTTTGATATCATGTGCTACTTTTTGCAAAATTGCTCCTATCCATTTGTGTCATGTTTTTCTTGTATGCACATGTTTAGAGGGAGCCATTTTATCTAGAACATGATATAGCATTCGTATTTTCTTTGCAAATCTTGATACTGTCATCTAACACCAAAAAGGGGGAGATTGAAAGAACATTTCTTAATCCCTAGTGTTTTGTGTGTTAGTTAACAATACTAATGATGTACTAATAGAATACTAAGTATTTCAGTTTGTATGTGATTTAAGATCATATGCATCAAAGCCAAATATGCGAAGAAGAAGTGGTTCTGGAATTGCTCCAGGAACCGGAATATTTGAGCCGGAAATTGCCAGGGCCGGAATTTCCGGTTCACCAGAACTTCACAGAAAATGGCTAAGGAATTATAGAGAAGAGGTTCTGAACTCAACCGGAATATGTGCTCGGAAATTTCATTTCATCGGAATTTCCGAGTGCATCAAGAAGAGCCTATCAGAAACGGCTAAGTCAAAGTTGAGGAAGTGTTCTGATGCGAGCCGGAAATTGTTGTCAGAAATTTCCATCTACCAGAATTTCCGATTGCCCCCAGAATAGCCCTTAGAAATGGCTAAGTCAGGAATGAGAAGTTTTCTGATCTCAACCAAAAATTGTGCTCGGAAATTTCCATTCACCGGAATTTCCGAGTGCACCTTTAAGAACACTCAAGAAATCTGCCAAGGAAAGAAGAGGAAAAGGTTCTGACTCCAGCCGGAATTTTCTGTCGGAAATTTCGATTCTCCAGAAATTCCGAGCGACCGGAATTTCCGGTTATGACTTATACCGGAATTTCCGGGTAGTCGACACATGCAACGGTCATAATTGGAGAGGGGCTATAAATACCCCCTCACTCACTCAAGAACTGTTAGCTCTCAGATTTTCTCTCTCCTACCTTTCTTGAAAGCTCAAATCATCAAGATCTCCCAATCCCCCCACTCAAATTCGTTGATCTTTGGAGGATTGGAGGAGAAGGCCCTGATCTACATCTTCACCGAAGCGATTTGCATTTCTCCCCCATTCACTTGGGGATTTCGTGGCTAGGGTTTCTGGTGGGAAAACCTAGTTCACCATTGTTGTAATCTTGGTGTTGCCTTGACCTTTCGTGATCATCTTGAGAGCCCCAATTAATTGTGGGTGAGTGTCTCAAGCGTTTGTAAGGGATTCAATCTCCGCCCTAAAAGGAGATCAATAGTGGAAGGTGAACTCGCAACCTTTGTGGTTGAGTTCATCGAAGAAGAAGGTGAGCCTTTGTGGCGTTGCGGCTAACCTGTTGTGGTAGCGCACACCTCTCCAACGAGACGTACACCTTTGGGTGGAACTCGGGATTACATTTTTGTCTCCGCGTGCTTCACTTGGTTCCCCTTATCCTTACTCCCTTACTTGCATTTCTTGTACTCTTGTATTTCTTGTTATTGCTTAGTTTGTCATTTAGATAAATTCACCGTAGTTGCATATCCAGAGAATTTACCTTTGTGTTGAGCCTAAATTGGAAAAGACATAAAATTTGTAATAGAACCTATTCATCCTTCCCCCCTCTAGGTGCCGGATTCCCGTTCGCCGTATATCTTGGGCTCCTCCGCACGCATGACGCAGGAAGGGATACCCGCCACCGCCAACAGCCCCGGGCTTTCCCCAGACTCGCGCGCCGGCGGCGGCAAGGAGGAGGTCGGGGAGGAGGGATCGCTTTTCCCAGATTAGGGTAATTGTTGTGTCAAACATTTTCTTGCTTCTCCTTACTCATGTACCTTCTTTGTTGGTTCAGCCACCAATTCTCCAGCGTGTCCTCCTGGGTTGGCACAGTGGAATCCAAGCCGAGCCTAGCAAAGCAGTAAAACCAGGCCTCCCTCGCGTACACGCATTGGACCAACACATGCTCAATTGTGTCCTCTTCCTGAAGGCAACTGAAGCAACATGAGGTACTCGACAGCAGACCATGTCGCATCCTCCTATTCGAAGTCCACACCCGATGTTGCAGAGCCATCCACATGAATATTCTGCATTTCAGCCACAAGAACTCACATTCTGGTATGTCTGTCTGAAGAAACAAAACATTTCTTTCTTTTTGGATCATTTACTTTTAGGGATGGATCGAAAGTTAGATTTCGAAAAGATATGTGGCTACGAACCCTCCAAGAATAATATCCAGCTCTGCACAATAGCTAAGCTCCGCACAATAGCTAGTGTCCGTCACAATAGTTACACAATCCTTATGATTTTAGAGTCATTTTCACCACATGAAACCTTCCAAATTTCTTCGTAAAAAAATAAATCAGTGACCAAAAGGGGACTTAAAAAATATCATTTGGAACATTGATTTTGCCCCCTTTTTTTTGCACAGAGCACCCTCATGTCATTTTCTCACCAAACCTGGCACATATGTAAAGACACATGTATATTTTTGTCACCATTTTTTTAGAGTTATTGAAATGGTTCACTATTTTGTTCAATTTTTTTATTCAGTCAAAAACTCAAAACACTACTCTTCTTGATTTGAGCTCTTATAAATTGTAGTATTAGCTAATTTATGAGTTTAATCAAATGTTTTTCAGAAAAAATATGTCACTGCATACGTTATCGTTTGCTTACCCTCGTCGTTTCCCGTCAAGCGGTCAAAGTCAGCTCTCTCACGCCTTTGTTTTGTACCCGTCAAAGTACTCGATTAGACACAGTTCACCACACCACACACTGTGGCGTTCATACGCACGTATACCTTCACATGCATGCCCTGGGAGGAACAGTGAGCACAAAGGCAGAAAGGCCTTTTTTTTTCCTTTTTGAACGGCAAGAAAGGCTTCTTATGCCTGCAACATCTGAACTCATGAACAAGCCATACAACATAGGTACACTGTACGCAGATAAACTTTTGGTCTTAGGCCGAAGATTGCAAAGTCTTAAAGATGATCAACATGTGGTGCGCCGCAATATGATAGCTTTTCTTCTCCGGGATCTGTCTTTTTTTATATCGCTAATTCTCATTGGTCAAATGAGAATGAAGTTAGCTCATTCAACTCCTTGTACCGTAAGATTTGCGTCATCATTTGTGCGTCCTATAAGGTGCATGTGTGATTGTAACTAAGATTTTAAGTTGTGAGTGGTTAACAACCGAGACTTTTACGTTACAAGTTGGTTGCAACTAAGTGATTTACGCTGTAAACATATACTAGTGGATTTAGTGTGGCGATGCCGAACACGTAGAGTAAATAGATTCTAAATTTGGTAACATGCACATTTAAAAAATGTTTGGATTTGAAGTTTAGTGAAATTCAAAGAAGCTCGCGTTTAAAAGTTGTTTAGATTTTATGAAATTGTTAAACTTGGAGTGTATTGAGTTGTATTTAAAATTCATGTTAGTGATTCTAATTATTTGTTTGACCGAATTAGAATTTATTGTTTTGTGTGTACCTAGAAATTCAGGAAGCTGAATTGTTTTTTTTGTAAGCCCGTATAGTTCATATAAGAAAGTATAATGGTTATTGTAATTATTATTTTATAAAGTAGTTTAAGTATGTATGGAGACGTATTAGTCGTGAAGTTATCTTTGGCCTGCATTTTTTTCATTTTTTCTGTGGTTTGCAGTTTCGAAGTTACTAAAGTTACAGTTTTAAATACTTTATGTCGGTACTTAAAACCAACGGTGAGTTATTTTAAACAGTAATACTTAGTTCATGTACTCGTTTTTAACTGAATAAGAATGTGTGGAGTATATTTGTGTAAATTATGGTTTGAAAGTTACAAATTTTAGAGTTCGAAACATTTTCTGTAGTTTTCTAAAACCAACAGCGAGTTATATTGTAAAGTACATTTGCATTAGGAGTATATGGCACAAATAACTAAATTTTATTTTTGTGGTGGTATTTATAGAAATGTTTTCACGTTATAGAAATTGGTCCAGATGATATTAAAGAAGCTAGATCATTTGGTGTAGTTATTATTTTTGAGTCGTGTAAACATGCATGTAACTCATTTTCTGTAGTTTTTTAAAACCTCAATTTTGAGTGTATGGCACAAATAACAAATTTTTATTTGTGTGGTGGTATTTATAGAATTGTTTTCACGTTATAGAAATTGGTCCAAAAAATATAAAAAAGCTAAATCATTTAGTGTAGTTATTATTTTGTGAGTCATGTAAACTTGCATGTAACTTTGTTGGTTGCAAAGATATAATTTTCTCCAAATTTTGTTTTTTTGTAATTTTTTGAGTTGTAAACTAAAAGATATGATTTTTTTTATTTTGGGGGTTTGCCTATTCTGAGAGCCACCGACAGGCGGGCCCCATGCGTCAGCCGCACGGGGTGACGGCAGCCCTGAACGTCACTAGGCGGCGGACGCGGCCGGCGCTGCCGAGCCCACAGGGGCGCACGATCCCGGCCCCGAGATGGTGCGGAATAGATAGAGGGAGAGGAGTGGAGCTGAACGAACGACGCACGGGGTCGTTTGGTCACCGGATTCACCGGCGGCAACCAATTTGGCGGAGGCGGAACCTTGGCACGACGCGGACTATCTCCGGCGACTCCGGTCGTCCTGAGACACGGCCGACAGCGAGGAAGTAGAGGGCGTGATAGCGGACCTTGCTGTTGTTGTTCTTCCGGTGGTTTTTCTGTAAAAATGCCAGCGCAACCGGTGCAAGCCGTTGGATATCGAACGGACGACTGGGAATCACTGCCGATACACATGTCGTGCTGTGATTGGAAGAAATTTGGTGAACAGTGACCGCATCGCTGAGAAGGCATCGATTCTGCCGGCCTTGGCATAGGCATGTTAAAGTAAATAATTGCTCACGTGATACAAAATCATGGGGATAACATCACTCGAATCATGAGAATTAATTAAGCTAATTGCTAGTGAAATGAGGATTCCCACACCCTCTATATATAAGCGAGAGTATGCCTTACAAAACTACAAGATATATTGACCCATCGGATTCCTGGAGTTGTTGATTGACCTTACGTCACATAACCGTATTAACTCAAAAGTTAACCTCATGGGTCAGCTATTAATCCAAGCATTCGCTTTACATGAATATAAATGCCACTACTTATGTTTCACAATATAAGACGTTTTAGATATTACAGTAATTTTTCACATGTATGTATAGATATTTCAGTCTGAATCTAAAACATTATATATAATGGAACGAAGGGAGTACTGTTGCTTAGGGTATGAGAAGATACTTATGCGTCTTGTTGGTTGGCGAACATAGCACACTTAATTCAGGAATGGATCATCTTTTGACTGCCTTATTGGGTTGCTTAAGTGGAATAAGACGTTTTGACCATAAAGTTCAGATGGTTTCTCATGAAGGAACGCTAGCCCAAGCAGTTTCAGGGATTTAAAAGATTTTATTGATCGGAGCGCAGTGCGGTGCTTTATGTCTACAAAATGTAGCATAGTGGAATGTGTTTAAGGTAACTCTAATGGGGCGACCAATTCTGTCCGCGCGGGTAAAAAACTAATTCAATACAACTACGTAAACGGAACGTCATCCGTTTTTCTATCGGTCATGTCTCAATCTTTAAGCAAGTTTTGCGTTGGTCACGGATAAGCGCGGGCAACTCTTGTCTTCCCCTAGCCCGTCCAAGAGAGGTAAAATTTCCAACCCGACCTTTCCTTTGTGAAAACCAGCTCCAACTCCCGCCCTAGCCATGATCGACGCAGCCGTTGCTGCCACCGATCCCGCTAGAGCTCCGAGCGACTAGCTCGTGGTCCTGCATATCGCGGTCGATCCGTCATAAAAGTGCATGTGTCCTCATGTGTAGTTTTGATAATCTTTATAAATACTAAGTTCTCTAAAATTAGAGCTCTCTCATTTTTTCCACATGTCAACATCATGCTATACCCTACTTAGCTCACATTATTTATTTATAATTCATAATCACACGTCGACATCATGATAGACCCCATATAGCTCACATTATTTATTCATAGTTCATAGTTTAAATTCAGTTTATAAAATTATATTAGATATATACATATGTTGGGTAGCTCACATTATTTATTCATAGTTCATGGTTTAAGTTCAGTTTATAAAAATTATATTGGATATATATATATATATGTGTTTGTACATTTCTCCTAAATTTTGATGAAATAAAAAGGGATTCCCATCTCTTTCTAAATACTAAGCTCGAAATTGGAGCCGTCTCATTCTTCCACATGTCAACACCATGTTATACCCCACTTAGCTCACACTATTTATTTATAGTTCATGGTTTAAATTCAGTTTGAAAATTATATTGGATATATACATTTGTTTGTACTTGATTTAATTATGTCAACATTTATTATTGACTTTGGCATAATTTGTGTCAGGAAAGTCTACTTGATTTAATTATATTAAAATCGGTGACCTTCAATATAGGACCTCTAATTAAATCTTGGTTAATCTATCTCTCTAAGTTTGCAAGATTCATCATATCGTACAGTGTCTACATATTGCTGGAACTTTGATCAATTTTTTTTCAAATCATTATAGAACCATGTACACAACTGAACTTTCATGACATTTCATATTTGTCGTATCGTCTAACTAAGTGTAAATTTTAGGGGGTTCATGTTCTTTCTGTTGAGTGGTGTACTTCTAACCTTATCACAACTAAATAGTTATTTCCCTTGTCTATTCCTCTATGTTTATGTATGGATGTCTGAGTAATCGTGTTTTAAAATAGTGAGCCAGTGATATTGTTTTATCTATCATTGATATATTTTTTTAATGTCTCGCTAAATTTCTTTTTGTTCAACTATCATTGTTCGTATTAGGACAGACGCGGCAACGCGCGTCTTTTTCTTCTAGTTAATGACAATTCTTATGGATTTTCTTTGAGATATCTTATAGATCTTGTCCATGAGAATAGTGGATTTCATGTGTTGGACTCTAGAAACTTATTTGATGAGCAAGGTTATATTCAAGGATGTAGATATGATGGATGGTCATGTGTTGAGTTGAGCATGTTTTAATTATGTCTTGAAAGAGTCAAGACATCAGATTTGTGAAGAAGATCGGAAGATACAATGTTAATCAAGATGCACGCACAAAGCTACAAGATGTGCCAAGTGGGATCATGTATCTCTTGGCTTGGGATGGTAAGCACTTGTTTGTATAGCTTTGTGAACTAACCAATGATATATGTGTTTGCGGTATCTTTATGTGGGGTCAGGTATCTTCCCATGGGCTTGAATCATATAGCTCATGGAGGATGGCGTCACGTGGTGATCGTCATCAAGATTGAGATGTGCAACAGCAAGAGAACCTTTACGAAAATGCTTGGAGCTTGCAATGGATACATGAAGACGGAGCTAAGCGAGACTCTCCCATAATGGGGTATAGTGAGTATTTGGAGAATTTATCATGGGGAAGTCACGGCAGTGCCATAGGGTGGCTTAATTTTGGTGTGGAGCAAGGCGACTTCAGGATTCACAGAGGGATTCACACACATCGAGTTAGATTCGACCCCTCATGACGGAGGTAAAGACCTACTCCTTCTATGTATAATTGGATCTGTTGGGGTATACAAATGCATGTGCACCAGAGAACAGGAAGCTCCATTGACTATGAGTATGATCAAACTTGTTTTGTAGGGTTTCTCCTAGTCGCCTTATATAGGGGTACGGCTAGGGTTTACAGGGTGACATGTTGACCTACACGACATTAACTTACATCCTATATATGTGGCTTCGTGGAGTGCTCTATTCAAGATATCATTCTTCGGTCGGATCGCCTTCCTTACGAGCCGGCCTATCGAGTCTGTGATAGACCCATTGTCTTTCTAGATGGCCTCTGGGTGGGTCTTTGGCCACCCGGTCCTTATGGCCCGACTTGTGGTCTTGGGCCTACCCGGTTGGGCATCCCCCCATCATTAGCCCCCGAGTTCGCAAGAGACTCGTCTCCGAGTTGGACTTCATCTTGTGGTACTTTGGGTCAAGTCGTTGATCGAACTCCTGAAATAAAAAAGAAAACAGTAGAAACAATAATCTCGACGAGTTAACGCCTGGTCTAACTCTAGTTTCTTTGATGTTGTCTTGTGCCCGAAGGGGCGTTTTCTTCTCGCCGACACACTTCTTTCCGAGTTATCGCTTCATATTCCTTGTTGCGACGTCATGACATCTTTAACCGCTTGAATTATTGTGTTTGTCCGTCTGACGCACCGAGTCGATTGATTTGACAACTCAGACATGTCGACTGCCTCTGCCTCGGGATGGAGCAGTGGTGTTGATCGTTGTCGGCGACTTCGCGGCACAATCCCTGCTACCAACTTGTCGGTGTATTATAACTTTGAAATATCTGACAACTAATTATGGTGCAATCGCAAATGGGCCAAATTGGAAGATTGAGTTCAACATCATTTTCTTAATTGAGCTTGGTGGGCCCGACAAAAACAGCCCAAGATAGAACTACCGGTCATTAGAAGTAGTCACAATCAGTATTGTGAGCTCTTCATGTACTACTGCAATACTGTTCTGTTCTAATTTACATCATTTAAGATTACCAATGTTGAGCTGTGATTGTTTGGACACTTTCCGTTGCTGTCCAAAATATGTGGGCATGGAGCATGGACCAAGGGGAAAGTTTCAGATCGGACTTTTTGGACTTTATTAGAGGGGCCTCTTGCTGTCAATATGTCTGTATCAGTTCACAATAGCTCATGACCCCATTATCCACCGGTGTTTGTTCCTTTGCCCCCCTCTATCAATATGGGCACGGACAGTTGCGAGATCGGCCAAAAAAAAATCATGAATAGATCTAGAATCCTATGTTGTTTAACAGTTAAGTTTATTCGGTTTACTGGACACAGTACTTTTTTTAGGGCTACTGGACACAGTACTTGCAAGAGGATTGCACAACGACAACGACTACAACGCGCAGCCCTAAACTGCATCTGAAATAACTGACAAACAATAATTCTATTTACCACTTGACGCAGTTTGGGCATCAAGTAACAATCTTTGCATACAAATATTATGTCCCGCTTTACAGCTTACTAGAGAGAAATTTCCTATATGAAAAGAAAGAGTAGAAAGAAGTAGTACATGCACGGAGCTAGAAATGGCGACCCAATTGCGAGATCTCGTGAGCAATATGCTTATCACTTAATTATCAGCACGTAGGGATACTGTATCACACTATTGCTATCGGTCTTGGTCTTTGGCAGTCCAATATGTCTTGACAACGAGGAGGATCTTCTCCCGGACGAGAGGGCCGTCTTCGTGGTCGACGATCTGGCTGTCCCACCTCATCCCGTCAGCGACGCTCTTGATCTTCACCAGCATGTCCACGTCGTCTCTGATGATCACCGTTCCCTCGGGCCTCAGGATCCTGTCCATCTCCAGGAGAATGGTGTCCATCTCACACCTTGCAGAGTTACAGTTCAGTCAGACAGGGTGAAACTTGCAGTTGCAGAGTTACAGTTCGTGGTCGACTTCTGCTGATGCAAACTACTCCACTAATGTTGTTACCTGTTCTTGTACAGCGTGAAGACTGAATCCGCGTGGATGAGATCGTAGGTCCGCGGGTAAGTGGAGGTGCCCTCGCACCTGCAATGAATTAATGCAGGAGAAGATCGATCAGGGAACCGCTCCAAAAGCACGCCACCGACGCACCGCTGTGATCACTGTGGCCGAACAGAAGGACCATTGCATGCTGTACGATGGAGGGTACGAGAGGACGACGAACCAGTCCTGGTAGCTTCCGATGAGCCCGCGCTCGTAGATCACGCCGAGTGCGCTGGAGTTACCCGCCGCGGTCGGGACCATGTTCATGACCCACAGAGGGTAATTCGCGGCCGCCAGCGCCGCCGCGAAGCCGCCGAGGCGGGCGTTCATGTCGAGCACGTTGCGGTACCGTCCTTTCTGCTCGAACTGGTTGATCACCGCCCGGTAGTGGCGGACCCTCTTCTTCCACAGCTCCGTGTCCTGCAGGAACGCCTTGGCGGTGACGCCCTTGACGCCGCCCGCGGAGACCCTGGGCGGCACGGCGGTGAGCCTCTGCGGCCATTTCTGCACCGCGCCACCGGCGACCTCGCTCGCGTCCGACACCTCCGGGAGCGGCGTCACGCAGGCCTCCATCTTGTCGTACCTAGGTCAGTTACAGCAATAATGCAACCTGTAAGCCGGCTCACCTCAACCAGTGGTGAATGGTGACTCGATCAGTGTGGTACAGTACCATGCTGCGTCGGGGTTTTTGCTGGAGCAGAAAGGCGGGGACTTGGTGGCGGCCTTCTTCCGGGAGGCCTTGCAGCCGACGTGGTTTGCGGGTTTCTGCCAGACGGCGATGTCGCCTGCTTCTTTGATCTTGGTCCAGCAGAGGCTCCGGGCAACCGCCTCGATGGCCTCCTGTTCGGCGTTCAGATCCTCCTTGCTCCTCTCCCACCCTTTCCAGTACTTGTTCCAGTTGATGGGTGGCCCGGAGAGGACCCAGTACCCGCCGGGGCGTAGGACGCGGTCAACCTCCATCAGATACAGCCCATCTGCACGTCGACATACATGGCTGAGTGAGGGGCCGGATCGAGGTGGAATCATTGTGTGTGTGGACGAGGACGAGGAGAGCGTGGGGTGTACCGTAGAGGTGCCAGGGGATGAGGCAGCGGGAGCAGTGCGCCATGTCGAAGGCGCGCGCCGGGTAGGTGAGGCGGTTGGACGCGAGGACGCCGATCATGGCGGGCACGCCGCGCTCCAGCGCGAACTGCACCTGCGCCTCGTGCGAGTCCCGGGGCGCGAAGGACATGGCCAGAATGTCGCGGGAGAGCAGGTACGCGCCCCAGCTCGCCACCTGCACGACGAAGCGTCAGTTCCACCACACAGTACAGAGGATGCCAGTGCCACTACTGCAGACTACGGTCAAATTTTGTACTAGAAAGGATTGTTCTTTCCTAGGAAATGAATTCAGGGTTCAGACAGCAGGTCGACATTGGTACATGCGACATTGGAAATCAATTCAGAGTTCAGTTCAGCTGGGTGGGGATAGCTGAATGTGTGTGAGGGCAGTAGATATTGCAGTTACAAGTGCACTCGGTCAGTTGGGGTACACAGAAAAGAGATATTTGTTTGCTTGTAAGATGAAAAATTGCCTATGGCAGATAGGAGCAAGTCATTGTTGACACTACTGAGAAAATGTCGGTCAGTTGTGGTACGTAGAAAGCAGATGTTTTGCTTTTTAGAGGGAAATGTCTATGTCAGATAGTAGCAAGTCATTGTTAACATTACTGAGAATAGGCCAGCGCAAAGAAATAAAAACATTACTGAGAATAGGATCTATACTTCACACTTGAATGGTGACACGGATTGCAGACCTGCCGGTGCAAATGATTGAGCCACTATGCATTTGTTGAAAAAAGATCACACTTCGTTGTCAGCAACTCTACAGCACCGACTGGACAGGGGACAAGTCAAGTGACAAGCAGATTTTACAGTTCACTTGTGCTGTTTCAATTTAGAAGAAACATCACCAGCCAAATATGCATTTTAATGTCATTTCCCTTTAAATTGTGCTAAGTCCTGTCATATAATTTGTTCAACATTCAGCAGTCTGTACTGCTACTACCAGTCAGATAATTTTGACCCCCGTTGACCAAGAATATCCCCATTTCTCAAGAATCCAAGTGCCAAAGTAAGAATCACACGAGGTAAGCCAGTGTGGAGCAGTTTATTGGAATCTTAGTTATACTAGGAGACTTACCCCGCAGCCAGTGTCGAGCGCGGTGCGGATGGAGCCGTCGTGGAGCGGGATGAGCTTCCCAATGTCGTCGATGTACGCATCGGCGCCGTGGGGGAACATGGTCCCGCCGCCGGGGAAGCGGAGCTTGTCCCCGTCGACGCGGATCCAGTTCTGGACGGCCTTCTCGACGGTGAGCTCCTTGTGCGGCACGTTGGCGAACCAGGCGACGTCGCGGCTGGCCGGCCACGGGAACGGGTTGCGGTACCCGGCGGGCGCCGGCACGAGGCAGCGCAGCCGGTCGCGCCCCGTGGGGCAGTGCCGCTCCCGGTACACCAGACGGTCCCGCGGGTACCGCAGCGAACGCTTCACGTCCTCGCACGGCGTGTACTCGGAGTACTCGGCGGCGCACGCCAGGTAGGTCCGCGGCGCCGCGGAGGTCGACGCGGAAGAGGCGGCCGAGGCCACGGCCGCCGCCGCGTGGTGCGGCGAGAAGTCGAGGGACGGGGTGGAGGGCGTGAGGGGGGTGGTGGTGCAGGTGATGTCGGTGGCGATGGAGACGGAGCGGGAGCTGGGGGAGGAGAAGGGGGTGCCGCCGCCGTGCTGCCAGGCGCCCAGGAGGTAGGAGGCCGAGCAGAGGAGGGCGACGGCGGCGAGGGGCAGGAAGAGGGAGCGCCGGGCGGCGGAGTGGGCCGGGGGTATGTGCAGCTTCGTGGCCGAGCGGACCCCCATTGCCGCCTTCGTCGTCCTGCTCCTGCTATCTCCCGCCCGGAGCCCGGAAGAGTGTGCCGTGCTCACTGCTCAGTGTCAGTGTGGGTCACTGAGCTGGTTGGTAGTAGCTTGCCTTGCCGTTAGGTAGCGAGGCGGGGATCCACGGGAGTGAATGAATGACGCGTTTGATTAGGGAATGATTGCCGTGAGGACTAACAGCATCTGTATAATCCGGGGGAAAACCCGGCCCGGAAGGTTTTGATCTTTTTTTCATGGTCCGAACAGCCGTCCAGTTAAAAATATCCAGAGATCCATCCCTTCCACCCTCACCGAGGGACGCAGCTACAGTGACCTTGAAGATCAAAGTCACGACTGGATTTTGGTCATATCTTAACCATCCAAAGCAAATCCAACAATTAGAAATAGATCTACTTGTCAAACTCAAAAAATGAAGTGCTCAATTTTTTTAGAAAAAAACGAGTAATTCTTGTATGTGATTAAAAAAGTTTCACATCAAATTTTGAATAAAACCGTATTTAAAAATTTGAATCCAACAAAACTTTCCCAAAATCTATAATGCAATATGGAATTACTGGATTTTTTTCAAAATTTTCTAACCACTTTAAAGTTTGAGTTTGTCAAATAGATCTATTCTCAAACGTTTGATTTGCTTTGGATGGCTAAGATGCCATCAAAGTCCAGTTGTGGCTTTGAGCTTCAAGTCGGTGAAGCTGTGAGCCCACCATCGACGATGAGAGCTCGTCGCAATCACTCGTTGTAGTGGCGGAGCTACACACAAGCCAAACTGGGATATGGCCCGCCCAGTCTAGCCCAAAACAATGAAGGAAAAAGGAAAATTTGGCCCATTAAATAAAAAAACGTGAAATTCTTTGGGCTGGCCCGCCCTAGATTTTTCCTGAAGCTCCGCCAGTGACTCGTTGAGCGTCGAGCTTGCAACGAGTGTGGTAATGGAGGGACTGCACGACCTCCGGTAATCCTGCAACAACTAGTGTGGAGCCGTCATAATTTTTTGTTTGTTTAGGTCTAAATCTAGCTCTAAGAACTATTTCCTTCGTTCTATAATATATTTATACATGTTCACTAATTTTAGTCTGGATCTGAACAACATATATAACACCTAAAACATTTTATATTATGTAACGGAGGAAGTATGCTTGAGCTTGTATGAATGCTTGTTAGCAGATGAATTATGCATTCCGCCTGACGACTTTACAAAACGAAAAAATGTTTTTGAACCCGACACGGGTATTACGGATTACCTTTTCTCAGAATTTGCTAGAGATGCTCTATCCTTGACGCTTTGTTCTTGTTTCTACAGCTCTCTGGGTAGTGCGTACCGCAATCCAAACGTATGTGTGCAAGTTTGAAGATGTGCTGTACTTCCATCTAATTCTAATTCTTTACTTTTCTGAAGGATGTTAAGCTCCTGTTAATTAAGCTCCTGTTAATTACAGTATTCTGATGTGCAAGTTTGAAGATGTGGCGCTAACAAATAGCCACATCAGAATACTGTAACAGTAAATTAGGCAGCGTTAACATCTGCTGTTAGCGCCTGCTCCGCCGCACTCAAGCCACCGGCCACCCCCTTGTGCGGTACTCCACATGATTAATAGTTATCGGTGGTGAGAACTCGGCGAGTAGGAATTGCGCCGGTGAATCACCCACCGTCAGCATGTACAGCTTGTGAAGAGGTATTTTCGGTCTGTTTGCGTGCCTGAATTACATCGTGTTTTTATTTTACATAACGTGAACCTTAAAGCATTAGTGGGCCACACCAAACGAGAAGGTGAATCTGCTGTTTCATGGAGTCACCCTCCCCTAGGCCAAAATTCGACAAGGCATGCACGCGCGGAGAAGGGGCGGGTGACGCCACGTTCCTTCTTCAGCACGCGTCAAAAATCCCCTCACCGTTCCTCCGACTCACTCCACTCACTCACCTCCTCTCTCGTCTCCTCCTCGGTGGTTCCTCTGCCTCCGTCATCGTCGGTACGTCCACAGCTCCGCCATTTAGATCTTTGGTGGGAGAGGAAGACAGGTCATCTAGACTTCGTCCTCGACCAACCAGATCTTTCTTGGCAACTATGACCTTGCACTAGAGCAAAACAGGCCACTGGTCCCGCGCCGTGAGGGCTTTTTGTCCCGGTCACGCGCCCAGGACAGCGTGTTCGGAACAAATAGCCTCCCCTATTTGTACCGGGCACGCCACGGCCCGGGACCAGTAGGGGGATCACGTGGCCAAACCAGACAGCCTCTGGCTCCCACTCATTTGTCCCGGTTCGTAATACGAACCGGGACAGTATATATGATTTTATGTTTTCTTTTTTGTTTCTTTTGTTTTGTTTCTTGTTTTCTATTTTTATTTCTGTTTTCTATTTATGTTACTGATTTTTTTGTGTTTGTGTTTTTTCATTATGTTTCATTTCAAACAAGATCTAGTTGCATATTATACGTTACTATGTAATATATATCATGAATACACGATTTTTTCCTCGGGATATAGTCATGAATACTACTAGTACACGAGTTCTCCCAAACAAATATTTACAACCGGAAGATCATGTCTAAATATTTACAAACAGAGATCATTACATGACAGAGAAGCATTAGACCCTATTTTTTACTCGGGATGGTCTTTTTTGGCGACCGGATTATACTGCATTCTGCGCCTGGCTGTATGACATAGTCAAGCAGAAAGCCCGCAATTTCCTCCGCGATTGGTAGTAGGCGGTCTTTTGCATCAAGCCTGTTCCGGATCGTCTCAAACTAAAAAGGAGAGATCAACACCAATATATCAACCATTATGAAAATAATTCAATTTGAAAAGTGAACAAGTTTGAATGAATTGTTAACGTACCCTATTCCAGTCTACACCCTCATTGAAGTGAATTCGGATGAACTCGCAGACATAGAATCCACACAAATTGGTGCCTTGTTGCTGCTTCGCGCACTTTATGATAGAATAAGATAAGAAATTAATAAAAAATAATCAAAAATATTGAAAAAATGGTATTGTGAGACTGAAATTAAGAATATGCGTATGTGGAACCTAGCTAGTACGTCTTACCTCTCGCCATTTAAAAGTGAGGTTCTTAGCTATACCGACATCCTTGTGGAAACCGGTGAACTTGTCCCAAACCCTGAAGTTTACGGTATGAAAAATTAGTAAAGAAGTTAACTAATTACTATATATTATTAGAAAAGACGAGGTCGATTGTGATAATGAACGAAATTACCTCTGGAGCATCTGTTTCGTGTCGTCGAACTTTTTTTCAGGTTTCGATAATGGGTCCAAGACATCAACGATTGCCTTTTCAACATCAATCTCAAATAATACCCAGTGAAATCTGCCATATGTTTATATTTGTTAATAACTAAATCATCAATTACATATACTTAATTAACATCGAGTATGTATAAGAAAGTAAACAACTCACTCGAAGTTGAACGGGAAAGTTATGGTGCTTTTGTAATGTTGCGCCATCAAATAAGTAAGCAAAAGCTCCTCCGTTTCATTAGGGTAATGTAACAAACCATGATGATGAACTCGATTAGGGTCAATGAATCCAATCTTGTGATTGAGTCCCAGCTTTCGAGATTGTATAATTTTCAGCCTGCATAATAGAGTACAAAAGTAATATAGTGATAAGGATAATTACAAGCAATGAAAAATAAGTAGAGCTAGAGAATTAACATATATACATAATTTAATTACTTACATGCAAAAGGCACTGATGATAGATTTGTCGAGCGCGTCCAAATTGAATAACTGCCATAATTCACAATACTCGATTTGAACCTCATCATCACCTGGACCAAAAAAATCCTTTGGAATTTTCCCATAGAGCCAGTCTCCGTATTGACTTTTCGTGGTATGCAAGTACCATGCATTTAGTTGGTGCAACCTAGCTGGTAGAGTGCGCACCATTGCAGGGTGGACAAGATCTTCTCCTCTCACATATGTCCGCACCACCTCATGTATGGTGACACTCTCGCCAGCTTGCAATGCCTTAAGCTCTGCCAGAGTTATACCCATATCTCTAGCTTGCTGCGAAAGTACATCATCGACCGGGTTCCGGTTGTAAGGCGCCAATATGAGTGGAGGGGCCGATTGTCCCGCCTGCATTCCGAGCTGTGGAACATCTCTCTTCTGGGTGGCCGCTGATTTTTGTTCTTCCCGCACTCTCCTAGATGTACGGACGAGAACGCGTGTGTAGTCATCGTCCATATTTAGTTCATATTGCGACGGATGCGTAAGAAATTCTATGGCCCACCGTATCGCTTCCGAAGAATGAACCGGAACAGGCAAAGACATCTTTTTTGCCTTCTTTCTCTGGGAAGTCTGGATCTCCTCGACCCATGTATCGACATCTTTGCGAGAGTTCACAAAGCGAGACTTCCCGGCCGTTTCGCTTTTCTGAGTACTAGTCGACGCAGCGGTGCACTTCCGCTTCTTTTGCGGAGGCGATGGAGTCCGTTGACGCGGCGGAGTACGCTCACGCGGCGGAGTACGCTCACGCGACGGCGGAGATGGACTAGCGCCTTGGTTGTCGTTGTGGGGGGTGTCTGGACTAGCGCATTGGTTGTCGTTGTTGTAGTTATGTGGACTGGCTTGTGGACTGGGAGGGCGATTTAGCTGCATGTGTGGGAACACGATGTATTCTTTTTTCCATAAGCAGGTACTCTTGAGGGCAAATCTCAACTCAACCTCGTCTTCACCCGTAGGGAAGTCCATCTTAATTCCCTCATATGTCTTGATAACCTCATCAACCCCGACAACAGCATAGCCATCTGGAATAGGGCGACAATGGTAAGTTCCATTTGGGCTAGGCGGTAGGGCAAAGCCGTGCGCCACCTTCACGGTTATGTTCAAGCATGGCACATGTAGGTCGCAAAGTTCCCGCTGCACGATATTATCCACGGGGTGATGAGGACCCGGCATATCATTGTGGAGATCGAGCTCCGTCGAAGCCACGCTGCTTCTCCGCATTGATTTTGGATCAGGAGAAGGAACTTCGGGCGTCTCAGATTCGCAGGGCATCCGTCGAGTCTGCGCTGCCTTCAGCTCTGCTATCTCCTTCTCATGCTGTAGTAATTTATTTTCCATCCACTGGGCCCGGTCGGCAATCTCTTTCTTCTTTCTCGATCGGCTTCTATAAGTGCCAACATCTTTGGGAAACCCAAGTATCCACGGTACAGAGCCGACGGTTCCTCTTGTTCGTCCACTGTGTTCAGGATTCTTAAGGGCTCGCGATAGCTCGTCCTTCTCTCTGTTAGGGTGGAACCTGCCTTCCGTGACCTCCTTCCATACCTCTCTGAGAGCTTTAATAGGGTCAGGTCCGTGCTCCTTGGTAAAAAGACAGTCACCTGTTTCAGGGTCTAACTTTCCACCATGCCCATAGAACCAAGCCTTAAGCCGGTCTGGCCAGTCAAATGTCTCGATCTGTATACCTTTAGCCAAAAACTCTTCCTCCATTTTCAGAAACTTAGGCAGGGCCGTCAGGTAGCCACCTGACCCCATGTTATGGTGATATATCTTTTTGTCTGCATTTTTCTTATTTCTCTCTGACATGGCCTTAGCGGCTTCCGATTGCTTGTACGCCTTAAATTCGGGCCACTCATCTTTTATCTTTTCATAGACTCCGACAAATTCTGGAGTTTTACCTTCTTTTATGAACTTGTTAAGCCTTTTCCTCCAGCTGCGGAACAATTCACCCATCTCAATATAAGTCCAGGCCTTGCATCGATTCTCTATAACCGACTCATCTACATCCTCCTCTTCCGGTAAAGTGAAATTCTGCATGAGCTCGTCCCAAAGGAGTTGTTTGTCTGCATTCGAGACATAAATAATCCCCTCTTTTGGCACCTTTGGCTTATACCATTCTTGAGCCCTGATGGATAGTCTGTCCCGAACGATGACTCCGCACTGAGCTACAAATTTCCTTGCGTGGTTAGCGGGAGCAATCGGTTTTCCTTTTAAATTGATCTCCTCGATGTGGTACTTCTGTTTCCCTTGGAGCTTTTTGGTCCCGGTCCGTGGCCCGCCTTGTTTCACCGCTGCTTTTTTGCTTGGTCCCGGTTCATGGCCCGCCGACGGCTAAAAACAAGAAAAAGTGATAGTTAATATATGTATACACACAAATCTTTTCAACGGAGACAAAAACCTGAGGGCATATATCTACCTCGGCGGGCGACTTTCCAACAGTAGAGTCGGTGAACTGTCGATGAGCTGAACTGTCGGTGACGTCTATTCCGTCTGAATGCCCCTCCAGTCCATCACCGGACTCGTTCAGAAATTGCCCGGTGAAATCGTCTAAGTGTTCCTCTTCTTGTTCATGGTTTCTGCCGGGGTCCAATTCATCACCTTCGCGGATGATGCCGAACATGTCCTCTTCTTGTTGAAGGTTTCTACGGGTGTCCATAGTTTCTGCAAGAGATTTCAATCCATTTAAATAATTGTACAAATACATTAATACATTTCAATTTTACAAACATATTTCAATCGTATCGAGTATCACAATTTATATTTACATTTCTCTTTTGAAGTCTCTCGAACTTTACTAGATAGGGCTCCGAGAGAGCGGCGGGGCGGGTCTGAGTATCTGCATTGCAACATGTAAAAACTTTAACAAACACAAATTAAATAACATTAATGACACAACAACATGTATTTTCTTTTTTTGAACGTTTTCATATAAAGTTTATTAATATTTCAACTCACAAAACTAACTAACTAAACACAAATTAAACAAACACTTTATATAAAGTTGTATTTTACAGGGAGTAACAAACACTAACAAAACACTAACTAACTACATGCGTTGCGGCCAGAGGTGGGGGTGCTCACCGCACCAGCATTGGGGCGAGAGACGTGCGCGCGGACGGCGGCGTAGATTCAAATTTATAATTTTACAGGGAGTAGATGACGGGGAGGAGACGGAGACGACGGGGAGTAGACGGTGATGGCATGCTACAAATACCAAGTCACATTTGTAATTCAAATTTTATATTTATTCGCATACACATTTGTAATTCAAATACTAATTCGCATACTAATTTGCATATACAAGTTTTTATTTGCATACAAATTCGAATGCTACAAATAATAATAAAAAAATACAAATTCGCATGCTATAAATATTCAAATACTAATTCACATACTAATTTGCATACACACGCTTTTTTTGTATACTACACATACATATTCGCATGCTACAAGTTTTTGGGGCTGACGTCACGCATCCGCCGCGCTGACATCAGCAATTGCAGCGGCGGAGCGGGCAATGGCAGCGGCGGCGCAGCAACGGAGGCGTGCGGGCGCGCGGGCAGCAGCGGGCGGCGCGGCAACGGAGGCGTGCGGGCACGACACGAACCTTCAGAGGCGCGGCAACGGAGGCGGCGGCGCGGACGGAGGCACGGCGGCGGCATGGACGGAGCCGCGGCGAAGGCCGGATGGAGGCGCGGGCAACAGCGGCGGCGCGGACAGAGGCGCGGACGGAGGCGCGAGCGACAGCGGCGGAGCGGACGGAGGCGCGGACGAAGGCGCGGCGGAGGCACGGGACGACGGCGGCGGCTAGGTCACGGAAAATTTTGCCAGCGCTTCGCGAGGAGATTGGAACTGCTCCGGGTGGTTGCTCGACCCGGGAGCGCTAAGTGTTGCTTTTATAGCAACACACTATCTGTCCCGGGTCGTGGCTCTGCCCGGGACAAATAGGTGTCATCTGTCCCGGGCCGTGGCTGCACCCGGGATAGATAGCACCCCTATTTGTCCCGGGTGGAGCCACGACCCGGGATAGATAGGGTTTTTTCTTTTTCTTTTTCTTTTTCTGTTTTCTGTTTTAAATAACTTTTACAAACTTTTAAATTTGAAAAAACTTTCAATATGAAAAGTGTTTGAATTTAACTAACTAATACAAAAAGAAATTCTCTTTTCTATAATCATTATTTAAATTAGTTTAAAACTATTTTGAATGTGAATTTGTATAACTTTTGCAAACTTTGGAATTTGAAAAAACTTTCAATATGAAAAGTGTTTGAATTTGACTAACTAATACAAAAATATTTTCTCTTTTCTATAACCATTATTTAAATTAGTTTAAAACTATTTTGAATGTGAATTTGTATAACTTTTACAAACTTTGGAATTCTGAGCTGTTCGATCAACACTTTAACTTCGAAACCGGGACTAAAGAAGCACACGGATCGTGTGTTTCTTTCAAGCACTTGTAAGCCGTTTGATCAGGTGTGTGTTTCTTTTGATTGCTTCTGAGCTGTTCGATTAACGCTTTCATTCAAACCGGGACTAAAGAAGCACACAGATCGTGTGTTTCTTTGAAACACTTGTTAGCCGTTGGATCAGGGGTGTGCTTCTTTTGAGCACTTGAGAGCTGTTGGATCAACACTATCAGTACCACTGGTTGATCCCGTGACCCTATATATAGCCCCCTCTCGGACGAGGCGAGCACTCAGTGTTTCCTCCTTCTAGTGCCTAGCCGGGTGGTGTGTGTTATACAAATCACTCGGATTCCCTGCATACGCCCCACAGTGCATTTGATATGCAGGCACTCAGGAGCCACCGTGGGGCTGTATGCAGGTGAAATCGTGTGTTTTGTTCTATCAAAAGAATAGTTCAATTCATCTACTGAGGAATATATACAAATTACTCGGATTCCCTGCATCTACTGGGTTTCGGCGATCCCTCTGCAGGTCGACCGCGGACCGAATAATAATTCCATAGTAGGCTAGCATCTTCATGTCATTATGGATTGCCACGCCGTAGAATTTAATTGTCTCATCACATAAGAAATCCACGGGGACCTGTGGCACCCGATCAGCTTTGCAAATTTGAAAGACAAGAATCTCGGTCGCCACCGAGAGTTGAAGGACGGCGGCGCACTGCGAAGTATCCTTCCGTCGAGGGTCGGTGAACTCGCAATCGAGTCCAACGGCTTTGATCGGAGCGGCGTCGAGGAAGTAGTTCTTCACGTCGCGGATCCACTTCTCCACGCGCCATGCACGAAGGGTGACCCACACCTTGAACCGCATGCCTTCCTTCTTGTAATAGTACAACTCGGACCGAGGTGGACGCGCAAGTGGCTCCATAGGACCGGAGAAAAGAGAGGAGAGATGGTGTGTGAAGGAGCCGGAGAGATGGTGTGTGTAGGAGTCGTACTGTGCAGTGCATTTTATAGCGCCGGAGAGGAAGATGAATCGCCGGCGGAGAGCAGAGGAATTAATCGCCGGAGGGCAGAGGAATCGCCGGCGGCGCCATATTTCCGCTCGTCTTCCGTGCGCGTCGAAAAAACGCGGCGATGGCTCGGCTTCCGCGCGCGCGTAACTGAAACCATGACATTTGTCCCGGTTCGTGACTGGAACCGGGACAAATGGGTGTCGCCTGAACAGCTCGGCGGGTGCTACCTCATTTGTCCGGGTTCGTGGCTGGAACCGGGACAAATGAGTGTCGCCTGAACTGCTCGGCGCGTTTTATGCCCCATCTGTCCCGGTTTGCAGTACGACCGGGAAAAATGGGGTTTTGGAGTTTGGTCCTTTAGCCTGTTTTCTACTAGTGTTGGTGCTCACTATCTTCATCGAGGGCTTCATCCATGGCGGTAAATACGTTCTCCACCCCTTTTGAGTTACTTCATATCCTATATATGTAGATTGTGGTAGATATATCGACGTAGGTTGACATGCACATTAGATCTATCTAGTTTTAGCTTCGATCTTGTTTTATGGTTCGATCTGTAAAGATTAGCATGAGTTCGTGAATACACTTGATGCAGGCTAACGATGCACACCGTGTGGTAGAAGTTGTGTCTCAGGGATCATGGGCACCGTTCCGAATCCAAGGTAAACGACATGTCTACTCTGTCTTTGGCACGGTGCTCCGTCCCCTATGAACTTTGCATGTTTTAGGTAACTGAGGTCGTGAATACATCTTATGATGTTGTGCCTGTGATGATAAGTTGTACTTGTGATACACTACAGGCGTTGTCTAGATAACCACCAAAATTAAGAAACATCCACAACTCATAGTGCTTTCTACTTCATTTTGTTGGCTTGTCTAGTGAGGCATAGTTGTGTAGGCCTCGTCATTTGTCGACTTAACTCAGGCATTATTTTTTCGTCGTCGTCTATGGACAATGATGAAAATATGTGGTGCACATAACTTGAAGAGGTGATTCTACTGAACCAGACAATGTACGCCAAGACAATAGATGTATGTTTACCCGATTCAGTAGTTATCATCTCTTCTTCTCAGCAACGTGCGCCTGTTTATGAGATTGTTCCCTTTTCAAGTTTGACATCTTTGTTTTGCATGATATCTTTGTTTTCCACTAGTAATCGTGCACGTGCAACCAGAGCCGGTCCTAGGGGGGGTCGAGAGGGGCGGCCGCCCCGGGTCCAGGAATTTTTAGGGCCCTCCAGATATACATACATATATAATAGGCGTAACGCGTATACATCACAAGTAAAAACAATTGCAAACAGCTTCGTGATGCAGGCGTTTAACGATTGACTAATTGGGACATTTTACTTCGAAGACACGGGTCTGGGGCAGGAGAATGTAATTGAGTCGATCATTAGCTAAAAAAACTTGCCATACATCGGCCGATCAGTTTGTTCTATAAATAAGAAATTCAATTATTCACTCGTCTGCACTCTAATCTCGTCTCTCGCCCGCCACAGCACAACTCCGCCTTAGTAGCTTACCGTACATTTCGGGCCTTGTTGCGTCCAATCACCCAAGACGTCATCCCAGTGGTATTTTCCTACATACCCAGTGCCCTATTTATATTTGATTGCGCAAGGCGTGCGCAGTCGGAAGGCCAACTGGGCATCTAGGTATATTCATTAATTACTTTTTATCTTCTCTAATTTATGGTTTAGCCGTTTAGAATGTTTAGCACCTAATTTCAATCACTAATTTCAGTTTATTTCTACTGTTGTTATATGTCCGATGTTGGAAAAAGAGAAGTAGAAAAGGCGAACCAAAACTTATAGAATCACATAAAACACCTCTTTACGAATCATTGAATAGTAAGATTAGCACTTAGAAAAATCTAGATGAGTTGACGCTAAAATTTATATCGCGCTTCTCTTGTTTGAACTATGTTTATATATCTATTTTTAAATTATTTATAGTAAAGGGCCCTAAATTCTAGTTTCGCCCCGGTCCCTTAAAATGTCAGGACCGGCCCTGCGTGCAACACACGTATTTCATATGTTGAAAAATACATGACTGATTGGTAATATTAAAGCAACATACAAACTTGTTTCATAACATTAATAATGTTGTTTCTTTTTCTTTGACATACAACAGAATATTGCATATATCCAGTTATGCAGAAACTTTAAATATTTTATAGTGTTCTGCCTATGTAACCGATTGTGTTTCGTATTATTTTACCCAACATAATACTTGAAAAAATTAATACGAACCATAGTGTAGGTGAGAGAATAACTAAAATGGGAATAACTAAAATGGATCAATTTTTATCATAGCAAACTGATTTGCACCAAATTTCGAGTCTACACCTCTCATGTGTGAAGACTCGAGCTACTGTAGCAGCAGCAAAACGAAAGTTCAATACCAAAAGAATCTTAAAATACATGAACAAAAAAATGAGGGAAATAACATGAAGCATCATAACCGGAGTCTATCAGAGATGCCCTTCTTAAACGACTATAATGACAAATCATGACAGTTTAGAAATAATCCAATGATTGTATAGAAATTGTAATCATGCATATGTAATATACTTGTAATAATAGTAAATATAATAAGATCCTCACATATATGAAACGTCAAGGTAAATTAAAATACATGAGATGACAATTTTTTTAACGAAAATAATCTATCCCGATACGGTTTGCCAATTGTCATACAACCTGAGGAATGTTGGCTTGATATTCATTGTCAGTGCGATTTGTAGGTCGTAGGCGTCTACACATACATTATGCATAAATATTTTACCATATCTAACATTTACACTGAAAAAACATGAATATTGAAAAACTCACTCCCACAAAAGGTCGTACAACTTCTCTACCATTCCATGATCGCATATGCTTTAGGACAAAAAAAACAGACATGTTGCCATCTTATTATATAGATAAAATATTGAACCACACATGTAGACTAATACCGCTAATATTTTAACCTGTCATGGTTGGTTTCTTGTCAATCTAGCTGCTCTAATGCGAAGGCAAAGAAAAACATCGTCATTCCAGCCAGGAATTGTAGCTTGAAGAGCAATATTAAGATGGAAGGAAATATCTTTGAGCTTCCATGTATCTTTATCGAGAACACTATTTTTCCATTTGCTGAGTAATGCAAGACTGTGTTGACCCGATCTGCATGACACCTACGGAGTACAAGTGTAGACAAATGATGTTACTGCACTCTTGACATTAATCTGAATTTCCAATGTAAATATGTTTATTCTTCTTTACCAGGTGACACCCTTTGTGAGGATTGTTCAGGTTTTTTTAAACTCCCGCTGAGTGCATTCATTTTCTTTTTTTGGCGCAATATCCGCTACTTCTCGAGATCCCTATCCGACCTAAAATCTGCCACATCAATAGATGCAAATGACAAGATTGATTGAGCTTGGAGATGTAAAATACTTGTGAATTTTTCTGGTAATATACCACAGTAGAAGCTCCTACTGTTTTTGCTTCCAAAATAATCTTTCTAGTAAAAATAATCTTAGTTTGCAATATAAATGGGCTGCCAAAAAATGTGTGCTGCAGAAAATAGGGATGTATAGATTTATTAAGAATACAGTTGTGTTACTTCTATACTCTAGTATATAGTGAAAAAAATAAAATTAGGTCAATGATCCTAATTTCAGTAGTTCAGATCACATGTTTTATCCTTTACTAAAACAGGAAATAGAACCATAACCTCTTAGCTATGCATTGACAACTGCCATATAAGAGAACACAAAAAAAAATGAGAAGACTACCTATGAAGCTTAATCTGTAGTTACAGTACATTCCCCTTAATTTGGTGATACTAATATAGTAAACAACATAGAATTAAGACTTGTCACACCTGTTGATTTATGTCGATTAAACGACCAAGAATGGAGGATGGTTGATTTGGATGTCCAGATTGATCATGCAGCGATCTTCAAACTTGCAATAGAAAAGGCTGCAGGTTTAGTGGTCGAAAACTAAAATTACAGTTTGTCCAACCTTGAGTGACAAAAGGGATTATAAAAGGCTTCAAAGTAGGGGAGTAAATCATGTGGGATTGACACAATATAGCATAGAAGTGCACTAAAGCTGGAGTTTTGTAAGAGTTACAACTTGTTTTCCAAAACAATTATGTATAACAGAATACACAGGGTCTACTGAACATTTAACCATATCTGACAATAGTAATAATATAATATATGTGATTGAACTGAACCATGCAAAAACCTGAACTTACAAGCGCTATAGATGCACCGGTCTTATTTGCCCTCCCAGTTCGTCCTATTTTGTGAATATACCCAGCAGGATTTGGAGGCATGTTAAAAATAACTACCTAAAGAAGGTTAAGAGAAATTACAATATGAGAAAAGGAAAGTATCAGCACTGCCACATTTTCCAGAAATTACAAGATGGAAGCACATAACAATAAAAACTTTACCACGGATTAGTAGAACATAGGAGATGTCAAGAATTAAACTCAACTACTTCATGTAATCGAATGGATGATTGGTTTCTTACAAGATTCCTATTTTGGTGCAGCGGATAAGCCGATAAAGGTGATACGTTCCAAAATATCACACTATACATCTTTGTGTAAAAGAAACATTGATGAAACCGGAAAAGATATAAAAATGTTCTTTATTTTAAAGATAGAATACTTGTTGATTATTCCCCACAACAGAAAATTGAGCACCAGTTGCTGGATGAATAAAAATTATAAACTGATGTTGCCACCAGGTTCAAAACAAATATGGGCACCACTTTTTGTTACAGAAAATATAGGCACCCTTACTACAAAGCAAATAGTCTGAGCATCAGTTCTGAACATACGTTCACCAAGGGATGGTAAAAGACAACATGAACCATCCATTCTCAAAATAGATCAACAAAACTTGACAAACAATGGAAGTTCTTACAAAGTGGTTCCAGTTCCGGTTGAATTCTATATTTGGACACTAAGCAAAATTATAATTTAAATTGAGGAGCCTACAGATTATCTCCATAATTTAAACTGATAAATGATACTACTGGTTAGTCACTACACTTGGACTCGTTGATCACATATACAAGCTTGGAAATAAAATTTACAGACATGGATTGAAGGAGGAGGCACAACTACGTGCAGGAGGTATAGCCGTGTAGGGCGCAAAAACGCCTCTGAACTATTCAGTCGATATTGTCGCACACATCTAAATCCTCTTATCTGACTGCACGATCTTCACCCCCACCCACAACTCTGAGTGAATCAATTTAATCACGCAAAAATCTAACGACAGCAAAACACATGTCAGAGCTGAAAGAAGAAAATGTGAGGACGGTCGGCGGCGGCTTGGCAACCTGGACGACGACCAGAAGAATTGGATAGTAGAGGATGGGACGGGGCTTAGATGGTTGGGCGGATCACCTTCGAGGATGACGACGAAGGTCAGGGACGGCTCAGCAGGTTCCAGACGGTGGCGCGGTGCAGCGGCCGCGGTGTAGAGTTCGGGGCGGCGGCGTTTTGGCGCGGTGGAGAGGGGCGGCGGCGCGGCTGAGCTGCTCGGCTGATCGGTGGAGAGGGAAGTCCAGCGTCGCGGTGAGTGGGGGCGGGGGCGCCGAGGCCATGGGCGTGGGCGGCGAGTCCAGGAGGCGGCGGTGAGGCCTGAAGGCGGCACGGTAAAAGGGGAATCGGCGTGGTAGGAGAGCGGGGGTCGTGGGGCCGAATGAAAAAATAGCGCGCGGCCGCTAATAACACGCTATAGCGTTTTGAGAATGGTCACACTATATCAATTCACGCGCTATAACATGTTATATCGCGATATAGCATGCTAACAGCGTGTTTTTAGCTCCGTGTTATATTGCTGTAGCGCGTTATTTTTTTCATTGGCGCTGGAGCAGGTACCCTTCGCGTGCCATTTTCTCATCTATTGTTAAACGCATTTGACATCGTCGGTTGAACGTGGGATCTCATCTATGTAAGAGCATCTCCAGCAGCTCCTCTATATGGACATCTATACCACATATAGAGGACCACGGTCTAAAATAACTCTTCACCAGCTCATCTACATGGACATGTATCGATAGATGTTCTCGTCCGTCCCGGGTGCCTCATCCATATCTGGCTGATCGAGCCGTGATCCTCCACAGCAACCGCTAGCTCTCTGGCTCCCGCCCCGCGCGCATCTGAAGGTTCCCGCGCTTGCAGGCGACGAGGAGGTCGCCGTCGCCGCTCTCCCAACTCGCTGTCGAGGTATGCTCTGCTCCTTTTTCTGATTCGAGCGCGAGGTAGTCGATTAGGGACGAGGCGGCGCTGGGGATGGCGGTCGATATTGGGGATGGCGGAGGCGCTGCGAGCGACCGATTCGTCGGCGTCGTCTTGGAATGGGGCGGCGCCGCGACGGACTTCCATGGATGGACGCCGTCCTGGATGGGGAGGTGGAGATGGGCGCAGAAGGAGAGATGGCGGCGTGCCATGGATGCAGGCAAGATTGGGGCCGAATCCGGCCGAAGGAGATTGGGGCGGGGCTTGGGAGCAGGGGCGTGTTGGATGCAGGCTGCCGTCGCCTCCATGGATGCAGGTAAGATTGGGGCCGGCTTCGGCCGAACGAGATTGGGGCGGGGCATGCTGGGAGCAGGGGCGTACGAAGGAGATTGGAGCAGGGGCGTGCTGGGAGCAGGGGCGTGCGACGGGCCGGCTCGATGCTGGCGTCGTGCAGGATCCCTGGTGTGTGTGCTTCAGGGAGACGACATGTACATTAAGCTAGGATCCATGGTGCAGGGGCCTTGTGCATCGATGCCAAAACTAATTTGCTTAGCTGGGAGCAGGGGACGTATTGGCTGCTTGCTTTTGTACTGAAGTTGCATAATTGATTTCTGCTGATGTTTGCTTTGCTACTGCTTTTTTAACATGTTGCTTAGCTGTTATAGTACATCTCTTGGGATACAATGAGCAGCTCTTGGGATATGATGATGAATTCATCTTCATCTTCATCAGACGACGATGAACTTATTATGGCAGCAATCGCCGAGGAGGAAGAGCAGGGAAATGCCCGACGCCGTGGCGGTTCCAAGCTTGGACGTGAGATAATTGACAGAGGAAGAGATGCCGGATTTGTTCTTCTCTGGGATGATTACTTCAAACCAATTCCTCGCTACCCCGAGCACTTATTTCGGCGAAGGCTTGTCATTAGAACACTACTCTTTGTTTGTATATTTTCAATACCGTGTCTCATTTACCTTATTTATGCACAGGTTTAGGATGTCCCGTAATTTGTTCAACCGTATAGTTAATGGTATACTTGCACATGACTATGAGGGTTATTTTACGCAAAAAAGAAATTCTGCTGGAGCTCTTGGGTTGCATCCTCTTCAAAAGATGACCGCGGCAATGCGGATGTTATCTTATGGAATAGCTGCTGATTTAGCGGATGAGTACATCCGCTCAGCAGAATCCACAAATTTAGAGTCTTGCAAGAAATTTGTGATCAAAGTTTGTGAAGTATTTGGGGACCAGTACCTAAGATCTCCAAATGCAGAAGATACTGCAAGATTGCTTGTAGTAGGGGAGGAAAGAGGATTCCCTGGTATGTTAGGGAGTATAGATTGCATGCATTGGGCTTGGAAAAATTGCCCAAAGAAATGGCATGGCATGTTTAAAGGTCATGTGAAAGAGCCGACGATGATTTTAGAAGCAGTTGCTTCACAAGATCTTTGGATTTGGCATTCTTTTTTTGGTTTGCCAGGGTCTAACAATGATCTGAATGTTCTTCAACGTTCTCCTGTGTTTTCAAAGCTAGCGGAAGGCGAAGCTCCAGAAGTGAATTATAGTGTCAATGGTCATCAATACACAATGGGGTATTACCTTGCAGATGGCATATATCCACAGTGGGCAACATTTGTGAAAACCATACCAGCTCCAGACACGATGAAGAAGAAAAAATTTGCCAAAATGCGAGAGGCGGCTAGAAAGGATGTGGAACGAGCCTTTGGAGTTCTGCAAGCTCGTTTTGCAATTGTTCGAGGACCTGCTAAAGGCTGAAAGCGGAAAGAAATTGGTGATGTCATGACAGCTTGTGTCATAATGCACAATATGATAGTTGAAGAGGAGCGAGACAATGGTCGTCAAAGCTACACTTATGAAGGAATGGGAGAAAGGGTCACAATATCTCGAACTTACGCAGAAGAGCTGAGTGATTTTCTTCACATGCATCACCGAATTAAAAATAAAGTTGATCATTCTCAGCTTCAACTTGATCTAGTTGAGAGCATTTGGCAGAAGTTTGGAGACCAGTGATGTAATGCATTTATTTTAATCTAGTTTTACCTTCCATGCAATGAATGAGTAATTCATTTTCTTTCAAAAATGTAATGACAGTGTTACCAATAAATCATTTTCCTTCTAGTTATGATGGAAAAAAGCTGTTGAATGGTAGTTATAGGATAATATTAAAATATAGGAGAGAGAATATAGATGTTCTAAATATAGATGAGCTGCTGGAAAATTGAGAACATCTATAAAGGAATCTTTATAGATGATCCTCTATATGAAGATATAGAGGACCAAATTTGGATGAGCTGCTGGAGATGCTCTAAGGCCAAGATTCTTTGGATCTACCTCATTGGGTCTTTTAATATTACTAGTAATTGTGCACGTGCAATGCACGTATTCCTTTTCTATTCATGGTTGAGTGTGTACGTATTCTTTTTCTATTCATAGTTGAGCGGGTTAACTTATTGTGAAGTGTGGTAACACACCTTTAGATATGACGAGTTTACAAAAATGTAAACTAATTATTATATATTACCTTGCAATGTACCATCGTGTTCATCTAGCTCAAAATTGTCTGTAGATTCGGATTCTTTATCACCTTTTTGAACACATCAAACCTCAGACATACTATTTTAAGACAGTGAATAATCTATTTTAACTAATTGATATGCATACAGCCCATGTAAACCGTTTTTATTTCTTGTACACAGAAGTCATAAGAGTATCACAGTACAAGAAAAATACTTGGCTTCTTATAATATCAGATCATATATCACCATCAGGTCTTAACAAAAACTCCACTTAAGTAGAGAACTGTCTGTGGCAAGTTGGTTAGGAGGATGGTTGTATCCCCAGCCCACCAGAGTTCAAACCCCAGGTTTGGCGCTGGTGTTTCTCATTTAGGGCGGAATATTCTTTCAGTGGGAGGCGACGTTCCCGTCGACAGCGAGGCGCCTCTGGTGACTTCGTCAATCTCAAGACCCGCGGCTCAGTCTCTCGGAGGTGCTCATAGGGGTAGGGTGTGCGTGCGTGCGTTCATAGGGGTGAGTGTGTGCGCGTGTATATGAACGCTTGCGTTGTACTGTGTTTCTCAAAAAAAACTCCACTTAAGTAAAATAGTTTTTTCAGGAAATATCTAGTAGTTCCAATCATATGGGAAAAAACGCAAACAAAGTACCAGAGCGGGCTTGAGAACTAATTTTATGTACTACCAAAACAATCCTGCTAGTGGTAGCTATTATTGTTTATCCTACTGCTGTTGTTCAAATTACTCAAAATTGATCTGATCCAATAAGGAAAATAGCTGAACTAATCGTACCACTTTACCTTCCAAACTAACTTCATGTTCATTTGGCTCAAAAATCCATGTAGGATCATAGTCATCATCGTTGTTAATGTCACTTGTATATCAAAACCAACCAAAAAAACATACTGTACCAATTTACGACCTAGTACAAAGCTTGCTGGTAAAACGTTGATATGCTTTTAACTGCCGCAATAGAGATATACCTGTATGGTTACGTACTCCAAATGGTTCTATATGGATGGCAGTTGTACACGGTGAAGAGTATGCGCATCCACCAGCCGCATCAACAACTCCAGATTGGTCGGACAATGTTGTAGTATGTCGTATTTGTCATGAAATGAGCAACTATATTTACAGCAGGCCAAAGGCCAGTACTTATACATGTGTGATGAACAGTAAACATAAACAGTAACCTATACACATCTAACACCCCTCCTCAAACTCATCATGTGTCAACAACACTCAGTTTGGAGAGGAAGAACCCATGCTGTGCTCGAGTATGTGCCTTCGTGAAGAAATCCGCCAGCTGTAATTCGGAGGGCACATAGTGAAGAGCAAGAATCTGATCCTGCACAGCAGCACGCACAAAGAAGGCATCCACGCCGATGTGCTTGGTGAGCTCATGCTTCACCGGGTCACGCGCAATGCTGATGGCACCTATACTGTCTGATAATAGAGAAGTCGGTGCAGCAGGAGAAACACCAAAGTCTGCTAGCAACCATCGCAACCAGGTCACCTCAGCCGTCAACATAGCCATCGCTCGCAACTCAGCCTCTGCACTGGAGCGGGAAACTGCCTTCTGTTTCTTCGTCTTCCAAGCAATGAGAGATCCTCCAAGAAAACCACAATAGGCAGACAACGAGCGGCGATCAGAAGGATCACTGGCCCACGTAGCATCAGAGTAGGCCTGGAGCTGGAGAGAGCTGGAGCGAGCAAAGAAAAGGCGGCGAGAGATCGTTCCACGAAGATATCGTAGAACACGGAGAAGGTGACTATAGTGGACAGAACTGGGAGCAGATACGAACTGACTCAGAATATGGACAGGATATGATATGTCGGGACGAGTGACAGCCAGATAGACAAGACTCCCAACAAGATGGCGATAGCGTGTCGGGTCTGTGAGGGGATCACCATCAGTAGCACGAAGCTGAACATTGAGCTCCATAGGAGTCTAAGCAGTGCACTCATCACCAAGAGTAGCGCGAGCAAGAAGATCTTGAATATACTTTTCTTGGGAGATGTAGAAACCATCAGAAGTCGAAGAAACCAAAATCCCAAGAAAATAGCGAAGAGGACCAAGATCTGACATCAGGAACTGCTCACGGAGGCGGGCCTTAACAAAGGCAATATACTCAGAGTCATGGCCAGTAATGATCATGTCATCAACATATAAGAGGAGGAGCGTCCGACCACGAGGTGAGGTGTGGACAAACAGCGCAGGGTCATGGTCGCTAGGCACAAAACCGGCGGCAGTCACCACAGAGGCGAAACGCTCAAACCAGGCGCGAGGGGCTTGTTTAAGGCCATAGAGAGAGCGCCAAAGACGACAAACCATACCATCAGGAACAGAGTACCCCGGTGGTGGTTGCATATAAACCTCCTCACGCAACTCACCATTGAGAAAGGCATTCTGGACGTCGAACAGAAGCCACAGCGAGAAGAGTGCGAACAGTGGTCATGTGGGCAACAGGAGCAAATGTCTCATCATAATCACGTCCCTGCTCCTGCTGAAAGCCACGAGCCACAAGAAGAGCTTTGTAACGCTCAAGAGAACCACCAGAGCGAGTCTTGATCTTATAGACCCACTTGCAAGTGATGGGACGAACACCGGGAGGAGGGGAAACAAGATCCCATGTGCCAGGCGCTCAAGTGCAGCAATCTCCTCAGCCATTGCAAGCTGCCATTCAGACTGAGCCATGGCATCCCGATAGGAAGTGGGATCGGCAACAGTAGAAAGACTGTGCTGGGAAGGAGAATAGCGATCAGGAGACCGTAATGAGGTCCGAGAACGAAGGTTATGAACCGATGTACATGGGGAAGGAGGCGCACTGGAAGTGGAGGGCACGTCAGAAGGATCATCCACAGCACGAGGGCGACGAGTGTAGTGGAGAGGAAAAGGAGAGAGAGGACGATGTATCGGAGAGGAAGGTGGAGAGGTGGATGACGAGGAAGTGTTGGGGATATATCAACTAGGGGTATAACCAACATGGATCAATCCGGCTAGTCCAGGGTGGCCCAAGGGTGGTAAGGCCGAAGCCTGCCGGGCGGCCCAGATAGCTGACGTACAAGGAAGTAGGCGGACGGTCCAAGGAAGGCGGAAGGCCGAAACCCATCAAGCCACCAAGCCCAAGACGGAAGGCAGCAACTAAGCCGGCTAGGTCTAGGACTATGTTTACTTGCCGGACAAGTACTTACCTTGTACCCTGGGGTCTGGCCGCCTATATAAGCCGGCCACAAGGAAGCCTTTAGGGCAGACGCTTGAAGAGGCATCATACACATTGTAACATGTTCACGGCTATTGCCTCATAGTGAATTATAGCAGCACGTAGGATCTCACCACCGCCGTGGGATCCGAAGCTGGGTGAACTCGCCGTGTTCAATTCTGTCCTCGACGACACCAATCTTCTTCCCCACAATCCATACGTAGGCTAGAGGACCCCCGTCTCCTATCAATTATGCCGATACCACGACAGTTGGCGCCCACCGTGGGGCATAAGGTTCCCGGCGTCACGTTCCAGGCGGGAACACTTGGCGGCGTGGGCAAGCAGATCGCCGTCGGTCGCGTCACAAGGTATGGCGGCCATAGCTACGTCAACTCGGATGAGCCCTGGCTCCCGGCGGACGACTACCTTATCGGATGCGCAATCGTACCGATCGGAGGGATCGACGTCTTCATCGGGTACACGCCAGAGGCGTACGGCCTACCGCGTTTCTACAACCCCACCCACCAACTCTTCGACCAAGCAGTCGACCGACAAGATGGATCTGAATCCGCCTTCTCCCAGGAGTCGGCCGAATCTGATTTCCACTTCGTCGGAGTTGTCGGACTGGGATCAGACTCCCAGCCGGAAAACAATGATCCTGAGTCAATCCTCCCTGCTCTACAGGAGGATGCGATGTCAGATGCCGGATCCAGATCTACCGTTCAAGTCAACGTAGACTCTGACTCTGATGATGATGCTAGTCTCTTTGAAGAGAAGATCAAAACCCGCTTTTCCAGTGGTAATCCGACTCCCTCAGAGGGTACAGCGGATACTGACATGCCTGACAAGCTGGCTATGATGGTTGTTGTCGGTCACGAGACAACCCCAGTTACCTCGGAGGCGCAAAACAAGCCGGCGGAAGATGCCGGCGACACCACTGCCGGTCAGCTCATTGAAAGTTCCGACAAGGTGCGCGCAAAGAAGAAACTGGCCTCGAGAAAGGCGGCAGCAGCAAACCCACGGATTTGCTCTCCGTCATCAAAGAAGTAGACGAGATCATGAATACTCCGGTGAATAAAGACACCCCACTTGACGAAGTGGAAGAGCTTAGGCTTAACATGCTTAAGCACTCTGACTTCCTGCGAAAAAGAGAGGAGCACGTTGAGAGCCTTGCGAAGAAGATCGAGAAAGAACAGGAGAAGATGTCGGCCAAAACAAGCCGGCAACTCTTCGAGGAGAAAAGGTCATCAAAAAAACGCCGTGGAAAAGAGCCGCCTACGCAAGCAACGACAGCGGCTCAAGATCTAGGGTTCGACTGGCGTACGGAACCACAGCGCGTGGACAGAAGGGGAGATGTTGTCTTCTGCACCCCTGTCCTCAACGCGGCCGCCGCGCTAGATACCCTGGACGACAACACTTACACGGCGGAAGAAAAGCTGGCCAATGCAAGACACTTCGTGAGCAAGGCCCTAGAACAACAAGCTCGCGCTGATTCCTACGGCCACATGGCGGATGCTCGTGGAGGAGACCTAGAGTCTAATTCGGGAAAGTGCAAAGCCGCACCCGGCGCCGACCCCAAAGGCCCGTCTGGCTCCAGTAGCCATGGCGACAAAAGGAAGGCAACGCCACCTCCAAAGAAGACGCCACCGCCAAAGCCAAGGCGGGACGAGAATTCAAGGACAGGAAGCAGAGGAGACTTGCCACCTCCATCCCAGCCAAGACGCGACAACGGCGGTAGCCGGAACAACAGGCCACAGCCTAGAAAAGATATCGGCAACGACCCTCCCAGGAGAGGTCGAAGCCGGTCTCCGCAGCGTAGCACTGGCAGCAAGAAGAGAGAGGAGGCAGAAGGGCCCAGGCGCAGCATAAGCCGGGCAGCGCAGGACGAGCCGGACGCAAACAGAGGCGCATGGCAGCTCGATCCAAAAGACGCACGACACCGCCTACAAGACATAGCAAGAGGAAAGGAGCCGCTATAGTCTGGACCAAAGTGCTTCGGTGACGCCATCCGCAGAGAGCCGTTCCCTAAGGACATGACATCAGTGTCAAAAAACGGTTCTAGGTACAACGGCCTCGTTAGGCCGGACTCATGGCTATCCGATTATGCCATGGCCATAGAAATTGCCGGTGGGAGCAGCTATATTGCCGTCCGCTACCTACCTCTCATGTTGGAAGGCACGGCAAGAGCTTGGATCGACAACCTTCCTGAAAAGTCCATCCATAGCTGGTACGACATGGAAAAGGTTTTCTCCCAGCACTTCCAAGGAACATACAAGCGTCCAAATACCTACACGGATTTGCAACGCTGTATCCAAAAGCCAGACGAAACCATGACAGATTTTGTCAGCCGTTGGATATCCGAAAAGGCCAACTGTCATGGTGTTTCGGACGCACAGGCTATCCACGCCTTCTACACGGGCCTACATAAGAAGTCTTTGCTCCGTCATAGGCTCGTCCGCGAGCAAATCACGGACCTTGGTGAGATGCTCAACCTGGCCGCCCAATATGCGGCGGTGGATGACGACGCCCGGGACGATGACCCAGACGTCAACATCATACCAAAGCGGAACAACAAACGCAAGCATGCGGCAGATGACAAAGCCGGACCTTCCAATGAGGTAGCCGCAGCATTCCAAGGGAACACCGGCAAAAAGAAGTGGAAGAATAAGAAAGATAGTCGCGAAGCCGGCTCAGGGCCTAAGGCGGCACGAATCACTTATGAACAGGCAAAGCTTTTTCCATGTCCCATCCACGCCTCACTGGGCAAGGTCAACCATATGCTTGGCGAGTGCCGTTTCATGGACGACTTCAAAAAGGACCCCACAGTCGGCTGGAAGTCAAAGAAGTCAAAGAAGAACGACAAGAAAGACAACAAGGAGGATGAGGATGACGACGACATGTCTATCTCAAGCGAAGACGACGCAACCGCCAAGAAAAAGAAGCCGTATCCGAAGGTCAAATAATCTCTTGTGTGCTTTGTCGGCACGCCTTCGGCTAAGGCGGATAAGGCGGAAATGCGCGAGCTCAACGCGACAATGCCGGACGTCCCTCAGTACTTGAACTGGTCGGAAGCAACGATCACTTGGGACCGGTCCGACCACCCTGACCACGTTCCTCACCCAGGCAAGTACGCCCTTGTCGTCGATCCCATTGTCGACAACTTCAGACTCACAAAGGTACTTATGGATGGCGGCAGCAGCCTCAACATCCTGTACTATGACACACTAAGCCGCATGAACCTATCAGAGGATCAGCTGGACCACAGCAACCTCACTTTTCATGGCATAGTGCCCGGCAGGCAAGCAAAGTCAATGGGGAGCATCAGGCTGAAGGTAACTTTCGGACCAAAAGAGAACTACCGCTAAGAGTTTCTCCGGTTCGAAGTTGTCCCCTTCAAAAGCGCCTATCATGCAATCTTCGGACGACCGGCTTTCGCCAAGTTCATGGCAAGGCCGTGCTACATATACAGCAAGCTTAAAATGCCGGGGGAAAACGGAACCATCACGATTTCCGACAACTTCAAGAAAGCCAAGGAGTGCGAGCGTGGCATGGCCGCCTTCGCAGAAGCCGTCATCCACAAGGAAGAACTCGCGCTGCTCGGGGCAGATTCAGACAACTCCATGCCAAGGCCAAAGATTGATGTCAAGAAGACCTTTGAAGCTTCAGAAGACACCAAAAAGGCGGACCTCATCCCAGGTGACAAGTCTAAGCAAGTTGTCATCGGCTCCAACCTTGACAGCAAATAGGAAGGCGCGCTCGTCGAGTTCCTCCATGAGAATCGTGACATCTTTGCATGGTCGCCTTCCGACATGCCTGGTGTACCGAGGGAACTTGCCGAGCACTCGCTCAACGTCATAAAAGGATCCAAGCCGGTGAAGCAAGCAACAAGACGCTTTGGAGATGAGAGACGCAAGGCTATAGGAAAGGAGATAAATAGGCTGAAGGCCGCTAATTTCATAAAAGAAGTTGTACACACCGATTGGGTGGCAAATCCTGTACTTGTTCCAAAGAAGAATAAAGAGCTGAGGATGTGTATTGACTATACCGGCGTTAACAAGTGCCGCCCAAAGGATCCCTTTGCGCTGCCTAGAATTGACCAAGTCGTAGACTCCACAGCAGGCTCAGAGCTGCTTTGTTTTTTGGACGCCTACTCAGGATACCACCAAATCAAGATGAGAGAGTCGGATCAGCTGAAAACATCTTTCACCACTCCATACGGGACTTTCTGCTACATTACAATGTCTTTTGGCCTGAAGAATGCAGGGGCAACATACCAGCGCTGTATGCAAAATTGCATGCACGAACAGATCGGCCGCAATGTTCACGTCTATGTAGACGACATCGCGGTAATGTCAAAAAAGAAGGCAGATCTCCTAGAGGATTTGGAAGAAACGTTTTAGAATCTCCGGAGGTATCAGATGAAACTCAATCCCGCCAAGTGCGTTTTCGGCGTTCCAGCCGGCAAACTGCTCGGGTTTATCGTCTCAGAACGAGGGATCGAGGTTAACCCGGAGAAGATCAAGGCCATCCAAAACATATCCAGACCTACTTGTCTGAAGGACGTGCAGCGCCTAGCCGGATCGGCGGCAGCCGTCAGTCGTTTCATAAGCCGCCTAGGGGAAAAGGCAATGCCTCTCTACCGGCTATTGAAGAAATCCGACAACTTCGAGTGGACAGCAGAGGCAGATGCCGCCTTGCAACAACTTAAGGAGGCCCTCATGTCCGCTCCGATATTGGCAGCACCTCGATCACAGGAACCAATGTTGCTGTACATCGCGGCAACAGGAGCTGTTGTCAGCGTTGTCTTGGCTGTGGAAAGAAAGGAGAACGAAGCCGCGACGTGTGAGCAGCGACCGGTCTACTTCATCAGTGAAGTATTCTCCGCCTCCAAGCAGAGGTATCCGCATTACCAAAAGCTGGCTTATGGTGTATTCTTCGCCGCCAGAAAGCTTAGGCATTACTTCCAGGAACACACAGTGACAGTGGTCAGCAAGGCACCGTTGGGAGACATAATCAACAATGCAGAGGCAACAGGTCGAGTTGCCAAATGGGGCATCGAACTTGCCGCCTTTGATATAGTCTATAAACCACGGACCGCCATTAAGTCTCAAGCGCTTGCAGACTTTGTCGCCGACTGGACAGAGGCCATGGAGGAAACGACACTCCCCGGATCAGAATATTGGGTCATGCACTTTGACGGATCAAAGATGCTCAAAGGCTCGGGGGCTGGAGTCGTTCTACGCACGCCTAAAGGTGACAAGCTTAGCTACGTGTTACAAATCCACTTCACAGCAACCAACAACGTTGCCGAGTACGAAGCCTTGCTTCATGGGTTACACGTGGCAAACGACCTAGGCGTCAAAAGAATCCTCTGTTATGGCGACTCAGATTTGGTCGCGCAGCAAGTAAGCGGAACATGGGATGCGAAAAGCGCAACAATGGCGGCTTATAGAGCCAAAGTTGACGAATTCGCAAAAAAACTTCGCGGGCTACGAAGTCCGGCATGTTCCAAGAGCTGAGAACGAGGCGGCGGACACACTTGCAAGACTAGGATCGGAACGCAAAAAGGTACCAAAAGATATTTTCCTGGAGCATTTGCACAAGCCATCCATTAAAGGCGCCGATTTGATGGACCCCGATGCAGAAGAACCGGTAGAAGCGGCAAGTCTCGCTGTCTACTTGACACAGCCGGATTGGACAGTCCCATATCTCGATTTTCTAATCGACAGAAAGTTGCCGGAGGACGATGAGGTGCTTAAAAGGCAGATCATAAGGCGAGCCAAGGCATTCACGATAATAAAAGGCGAGCTATATAAGCGAAGCACGTGCGGCATCTATCAGCGGTGCATACAGCCGGAAGAAGGCCGGGAAATTCTGAAGGACATACATATTGGCACCTGCGGGCATCATGCTTCCGCCAGGTCCATTGTATCCAAAGCTTTCTGCCAAGGTTTCTACTGGCTCACCGCCAAAGAAGACGCCGAGAACATCGTAAAGACATGCAAAGGCTGCCAGTTGTACGCTCGTCAACCTCACTTGTCGGCACAGGAACTAAGGACGATCCCGATCACCTGGCCGTTCGCGGTCTGGGGCTTAGACATGGTGGGTCCCTTCAAAAAGGCGCGTGGTGGGTACACCCACCTATTGGTCGCTGTCGACAAGTTCACCAAATGGGTCGAGGCTAAACCGATCAGCAAACTTGACGCACGAACAACCACCAATTTTCTCTGGGGAATTATCTCTTGGTTTGGAGTTCCACACAACATTATCACCGATAATGGCAGCAACCTATCTCAAGGCGACATAGAAGAATACTGCAGCGATCTGGGTATCCGACTTGATTTGGCATCCGTGTCACACCCTCAATCCAATGGACAAGTCGAGCGTACAAACGGCCTAGTCTTATCAGGACTTAAGACTCGTCTCGAAGCTCCATTACACAGGGCAGCCGGCGCTTGGGCAGATGAGTTACAGTCGGTACTATGGAGTTTGCGCACAACGCCAAACAGGTCCACCGGCTACACTCCTTTCTTCTTAGTATATGGCGCTGAGGCAGTGCTACCTACCGACATGAAGTACGATTCCCCAAGAGTTCAAGTCTACATCGAGCAAGACGTAGAAGGTGCAAGACAGGATAGCCTAGACCTGCTGGACGAAAAAAGAGACGTCGCTCTCCATCGCTCCGCCTTGTACCAGCAACAACTTCACCGCTATCATAGCCGGAGAGTGCGGAAGCGAAGCTTCAGAACAGGTGACCTGGTTCTCCGCCTAATTCAAGACAGAAAAGGCTTGCACAAGTTATCCCCGCCATGGGAAGGACCGTTTATAGTCACAAAGGCGCTGCTCAGTGGTTCCTACTACCTGGCCGACATCCGCGACGAAGACGAAAAGAAAATGCGCAAGAAGGCGGCAGGAAAAAGGGGAACCAAGCGCAAAAAAGGCATTGACGATCCGTTCGTGCAAACAAGACGGCCTTGGAATATTGAGCAGCTACGTCCTTTCTACACTTAGCAATTTATAATTGTAATAAGTTAAATATGATTATGAAATAAAAGTCTATGGTTCCTCATCTGTGTTGAGAAGCATGCCATCTTTTGTCCTTTCTTGCAATCATATTTCCCCTATGTATCTAAGTTACCTATTTTTTAGCTCCGTGCAAAGGTTCAAACTGGTAGATACTTGCAGCTTTCGAGCCAACCCAAACCAAAAATAAACTTTTTTGCGCCGCCTAATTCCTATACCTCTGATTACTTATATGTGGTTCGTCTAGTAGTATGTCTTTGACACCAACATGTTGGCTTTGGTCTCTGATTCTAAACGCATGGTTTAGCCCTGGTTGTTTCAGCTAAAGTTACCGACTGAGGTTTCGTCAACATACAAAAAGTCAAACATATAAGTCAGGGTAAAATTAAGGCGGACCATATAAATAAAGACAAAATAAAACTTGTCAGCTAGTTTCGGCCTAACAAAGCAGCAACAAAAGTATATACAAATATTACAAGTCAATGTTGCATTGTTTCAGGGGCCGACAAAGTAAGGCTAATAGGAGGCAAGGACAGAAAATATATGGCTCGGGGGAGCGTCTGCATCAGGCTTGGGGGCTGACAACTTCAGCCCCGGAACTATCACTCCCCTCCGCCTCGGCCGCGCCGGCAGCTTCAGCTCCCTCTCCGCCAGGCACAGGATGGCACCGATAGAAAATCGAAGTGTCGACCATATCGCCAACACGCGTGGCGTAGCCGGCAACGCTGTCCAGAACAGCGGCCGGCTCAACCTCGCTGCCGTCTTCATATGTTGACGGCATGCCTTCAGTGACGGCTTCTATCTCCGCCTCGGGGTAGTGCGCCATGAATAACCCAAGTGCGGTCTTGGCACCACCCCGCGCCGCCGACTTCAGCGAGCTCTTGTGCAGTTTGGTCGCCTGCTCCAAGATAGTGGGCACGTCGCTGAACTCGGTCGGTTCCTGTCTGCCGGAGAAAGTGAAGAACTTGGCGGCAAACCGATTGGACGCCGCCAAAGTCTCGGTGATCAGTTCGCCTAAACGCGCAAGGCGCTCTAGGCGGGGGCTGACAACCTTGTCATCGCCTAAACCGGCGGGAACTGAATCAAAAATGAAGCCATTAGTCTGGCTCAGGCTAAAGCAAAATGGCAACATCAAATAGGGAGTAAGAAATTACCAAGGGCCGAGTTATGGAAAGCGGACAGCTCAATCATATGAGTTGCCAGCGCATCCTCCGCAGTTTGGGCGCGAGAAGCCTGCTTGGAGATTTCCTCGGCAGCCGTCTTCTCCGCCTCCGCCAACTTATTGCGCAGGCTTTCCAGCTCACCAGTGAGCTGGCTAGATTCTTGCGCAAATTTGAGCTGTTGGGCCTCCATCTCCTTCTGGTGAGCCTCCTTCAACTCCAAGTTGGCGGCCGCCAAATCAGAAGCTTCATTCATAAGAGCTTGCATATCAGTGGACGCCTTCAGAATATCCTGGGCGTGGTCTAGCAGTTCTACAAATATGGATTCGCTAACTAAATGATTGACGGCAACATAAGTCGAAAGTATAGCTGAAGACGAAGAGGATTAACCCTACCTTCATCTTTTTTGCGGGCCGCCTCCAACTCGGCAATCCGCAGGTCCTTAGCCTCGCACTCCTTCTTCAGGTCGCGGCAGCGCCGGTTTATCTCGACTCGGGAGGAGACAAGCTCGATGTTGGCGGACACAAGGCCCTGCAGGACAAAACAAAGGCATAAAACATATTGTCGGGTAACCACTAAGCCGGCAGTCAAAATTTCTTTTATTTTTGACTTGCCATCTAAGTGCTCGGGGGAAAGGCTATGTATATGCCGGAGTGGTAAAAACTTACAGATAGGTCGCCCTCCAAGTCGGCGAAGGCCTGCGAGGCGAAGTTGGCGAAAGCCAAAGTTGACTCCTTGGCCTCCTTAAAGGTGGACCAAGGGTCCCTGACCTTGCCGCCTCCTGCAGTCGGGGCTGCCCTCCGAGACCCGCCGGCAGTCGACTCCAGCAACCCTTCACTGGCGGCGCGCGATTGAGCGGCTTCATCGTCGGTAGCCTCAGCCAGCAGTAGGGGAGTCTTGGGCGCGCGGTCGGTGGAAGAGGCCCTTGGCGGAGCGCCAGAAGCCGGAGCCGGGGGCTGACGACGAGCGTCGCACATAAAGCTGCCGGCTTGGAGCTGAGGAGTTGGCGGCACGGTAGCCGGCGAGCTGCCTTGTGGCCGCTTACCCTTGCCAAGAAGCCTGGTCGTCAACCGGGAAGTTGCGACCCTTTCCCTGTCAATAAAAAGCAAGCACAGTCAATTGGGTGCCAGTATTAAAGAGGTTTGTCGTCTATTAAAGGCAAAATTGAGTACCTTCGGGGGATATTAATCCCCGCGTTCTCGCCAAGGTTGGCGAGAGCCGGCTCGGTAGCCGATGCGATCCGTTTCTTCCTCTCGGCATTCACCGTAGAGGAAGCGGCGCCGGACGCCTTGCGCTTCTTCGTCTTCCCGGCCTCCGACTCGTAGAAGTCGGGAGCCAGGTCATCCTCCCCCAAGGCGGAGAGCTGAAAAAGAAGACAAGTTTAATGGAGCTCAATTTTAGCCGACGAAGCTATCAAACAAGGGGCAAGGAAGAAGATATTTACCTCGAGGGGAGGGTCGTCGTGGGTGTGCATGGGCACGCCCTCCACCGCCTTCACCAGCCCCGCCTTGACAAGGCTGCGGAGCCGGAACGCCAGGTCGGCAACCGGCAACATCTCTTCGCTCACGCGGAGAGAGGCCGTGTCAGTAGGCGAATACTGACACATTTTGTGCGGGTTGTACCGTAGGGGGAGGATCTGCCGGCCGAGCCAGCAGATGACGGTGTCGACCCCATCCAGCAGAGGGGGAGCCATCGTCCGCGTGAGGAATTCAATCCGCCTTTGAATAAGGCGGAGTTCCTCCGTCAACTTGGGCACCGCCTCGTCCCAGCATGGCCGAGGCATAGGTGGCGCTTTGACGAATTCCGGGGTGCCGACTTGGCGGCCCGGAGCTGCCATATCTTGGCAGTAGAAAAATGTGGAGGTCCAGCCCTTGACGGACTCAAGGTATGGTATCTTAGGATACCATTGGCGGCCCTGGCGGCAGTTGAAGGTGACGCTGCCACAGGTTGCCAGCCCGCCGTCCGGCATCGTCTGTCGCCGGCAACGGAAGCAATATCTGAAGAAGTCTAAACTAGGCCTAATACCTAGGTAGCCTTCGAACAGAGATGTGAAGCCGGTTAGGACTAATATGCTATTGGGTGCTATATTGTGGGGCTGGAGCCCATAGTGATCTAGAACCTCGCTAAAGAAAGCGGAAGGCGGAAGCGCCACCCCCCTTACTAAATGGGAGGTGAGGATTACCCGCTCCCCGGCTCTCGGGGCCGGGATGATGTCTCCATAGGCGGCCCTCCACCGGCAATCTTCCCGAGTGGGGAGGTAGCCGACGGCCTCCAGGTCTTGGAGGGCGTCTTCGTCTACTATGGAAGGTAGCCAGTAGCGGGACCCGAGGTCCGCCGCTTCCTCTTCCTCGTCGACGGGGGCGCCCGCCGTCGTCATCGCCGCGGTGGTTGGTGGAGGAGCCGAAGGACCCGCCGCTGGCGCGCGCGCGGTGGAAGTCCGGGGGGGCGACGGTGGCGACATTGCCCGTCGCCGCCGTCGCGGGACGAGTTATCGCGCCGCCCATCGCCGTCGCGGGCGCGGTCTCGGTCGCCGGACCGCTCGACGCCGTGGAAAGAGTCTGGCCGGTGGACATCGCCGCGCGGAGAGGTCGTCGGAGGAGAGGAGTTCGCCGGAGTTCGCTCAGAAGCAAGAAGCGGAGAAGTGGAAAGGGCAAGAAGGCACGGAGAGCAAAGGCAGGGTGGTGAAAATGGACTGTTTGGCTACCTATTTATAGGGCCAGGCGTTGCTCCCTGTGCAACGGTGCTTTTAGTCGGACACGTGTCCAGCATCCGTTGCAGCACACGATTGCACGATCTCCACGCCTCCTCTTTTCCCGCAATTTGTGATCATGGCGAGATTCCCGCCTAGACTGTTTTCAAACTGTCGTGAGCCGGCTAGGTGGAAACCGTCAAGAAGAATGCTCGGCAAGATTGCCGAGTAACCGTCTTTTCCCATGATGGATAAAGGCGGCCGTATGTCAATATCAAGACACGCATGCCTCGTTGATTTTCAGAATTGTTCAAGTCCTGCAGCCGCCAACTTTGGCAGATGAAGAATCAAGAAGAAGCCGGCGCCTAGAGAACTTCAACCTTTCTGGGGGCTAATGTTGGGGATATATCAACTAGGGGTATAACCAACATGGATCAATCCGGCTAGTCCAGGGTGGCCCAAGGGTGGTAAGGTCGAAGCCTGCCGGGCGGCCCAGATAGCTGACGTACAAGGAAGTAGGCGGACGGTCCAAGGAAGGCGGAAGGCCGAAGCCCATCAAGCCACCAAGCCCAAGACGGAAGGCGGCAACTAAGCCGGCTAGGTCTAGGACTCTGTTTACTTGCCGGACAAGTACTTACCTTGTACCCTTGGGTCTGGCCGCCTATATAAGCCGGCCACCAGGAAGCCTTTAGGGCAGACGCTTGAAGAGGCATCATACACATTGTAACCTGTTCACGGCTATTGCCTCATAGTGAATTATAGAAGCACGTAGGATCTCACCACCGCCGTGGGATCCGAAGCTGGGTAAACTCGCCGTGTTCAATCCCGTCCTCGACGACACCAACCTTCTTCCCCACAATCCATACGTAGGCTAGAGGACCCCTGTCTCCTATCAATTTTGCCGATACCACGACAGGAAGGAATGGAGGAAGGTGGAGAGGGTGGCGTCGGTGGTGTATCAGGAAGAGTGGGACTCATCATAGGAGGAGGTGGAGGAGGAGGAACATGAGGCAAACAGGGAGAGGTGTTGGGAAGAAAAGGAAGGAGATATCCTCAACCGAGAAGGGCGAGGCAGTAGGACGCGGATAGTACAAACGAGACTCATCAAAAGTCACATCACGGGAAATACGTAGCCGACGACTAACAGGATCCCAACATCGATAGCCCTTGTGCTCATCACTGTAGCCAAGAAAAACACACTCCACTGACTGAGCGGTCAGTTTGGTGCGTTCGCGGGGAGCAAGGAGAACATAGCACACGCACCCAAACATTCGAAAAGCAGAGTAGTCAGGAGAACGACCAGAGAGACGCTCCAAAGGAATACCACCCTGCAAGGCAGCCGAAGGCTGGATATTGATGAGATAGGTGGATGCGGAGATAGCCTCAGCCCAAAAGTGGGGTGGAAGAGAGGCGGCGATCATCATCGCACGAGCCGTCTGAAGAAGGTGACGATGCTTGCGCTCAGCAACGCCATTTTGAGCGTGAGCACCAGGACAAGAGAACTGGGCGAGAGTACCCTGTTCGGCAAGAAAACCACGCAACATCTGGGAGATATACTCACCAGCCGAGTCAGCACGAAAGACACGAATGGGCGTGGAGAACTGGGTGTGCACCATGGCAGCAAATCGCGTGTATATAGGGAGGACCTCGCTGCGAGATTTCATACAATAGAGCCAAGTGTAGCGAGAGAAGTCATCAATAAATAAAACATAGTAGCGATGACCACCTTTCGAATCAAAGGGAGCAGGACCCCATACATCAGAATGAACTAAGTCGAAAGGACGCTGAGAGACTGACTCACTCGTAGGATAAGGTAATTGAGTCTGTTTGCCAAGTCTACAACCATTACAATGTAAAGATACATTGCCAGAGACAGACCCTAAGACACCTTGATGCACTAGCGAGGACAAGCGAGAGCCACATATATGACCAAGTCGATGATGCCACTGTTGGAAGGATGCAGAGGAGGAGGCGGCAAGAGCATGCGAGCTGGCGGATGTGGTGGCAGGGGAAGGAACACAAAGCCACTCAACCTCCCAAAGGACCTGAGCCTCACGGCGCCGAGGGCCAGCTCCAACTAGAACCTGGGTGCGACGATCCTGAACAGAGCAAGAGTCGGTATCAAGAATAACACGACAGCCAGAATCAGTAAGTTGAGCAGCGGAAAATAGATTCATGGTAAGACGGGGAACATGAGAAACATTGGGAACAGAAAAGGATGGAGTAGAGAGAATGCCACGACTAGCAACAGGAAGAGGTGTGCCATCGGCAGTAAGAACATTGACGGAGAATCAAGAGGGCGAAGAGAAGGCAGAGCGGAAGCATCAGAAGACATGTGAAAAGAAGCTACAGAATCCAGAACCCACGGAGATGTACCTGACTGTGTAGGCGGCGGTGGCGGAGTAGCAGTAGTGGAAGCAGTCAGCGAAGCAACGGTGCCCGTCGAAGAGGAGCCAGAGGAAGCCAACATACGCTTGAGCTGGGCAATATCCTGGGCAGTAAATGACTGTGCAGACGGAGGCGCACGAACTGCAGGAGAGGAGCGACCCATGTCACGCTGCTTCTTGAAACAATCAGACTCTGGGTGGCCGGGCTTCTTGCAGTAGTCGCAGAACATGTGAGAGCGAGGCCGACCCCCCCCCCCCCCCCCCCCCCTCCAGAGGGCCGCCCGCCCACCCCCCGTGAAGGAGTGGGGAGCAGCGGTGGAACAGGCGACACCGGAGCACGGGCAGCAAGCACCGTGGGAACCACAAGCAGGCAAGCAGAACGGAGTCGAGTCTCCTCAGCGCGAAGCTCAGCAAGTACCTCTGATATGGGAACACGTCGACCACGGGCAAGCAAGTTAGCACGCCGAGCCTCAAACTCATGGACACGCTGAAACTCCAAGTCTGACCTGACTGTCTGACAGCAGCGACAAGTACCACAAACAACGGTCCTCAGAGAGTCAAGCTGACGCCAGATGGCAGGGCACTGTGAGTAGAACTCATCAACAGTAGAGTCTCCTTGCTGAAGATCATGCTCCTGACGGACCACCGATAGGTAGAGAGCATCACTAGAGGACTGATAGCGCTGACAAAGATAAGTCCACATAGCAGGAGCAGTGCCTAATCCCATGAACTCAGAAGCAAACTGAGGTAGAACACTAGCAGCGAGAACAACAGCAGCACGAGCATCATCATTGCACCACTGAGTGTAAACAGACAGAGCGTCCCGGTAAATAGAAAGGGACTCAGAATAATCCGATACCTGCTGGTCGTAGGCTTCAACTGCATGATCATAAGCATCCCTGGCAGCATCCCGATCAGCCTGAGAAGCATCAGCAGCAAGAATAGGTGACACCGGTGGATTAGGAGCCACGGGAGCAACGGGGCATGGCGGACAAGAGACCTCGCCAGAGAGAACGCCCCACAACAGGAGGCCGCGCATGTGGATACGCATAAAGCCCACAAACTCAGCGTAGTTGGTGCCATCAAAAATCACAGAGCACCGAGGAACAGCAACATAGCCCGACGGAGACATAGCCGGCTCTCTCTGTTTTTTTTTTTTTTGAGGAAGGAAGTCAACGCTCAGGAATCTGGATCGGGATCACACAAGAGCACGAACCAGCGAGCAACAGGCCACAAGCAGAGGAGTGGCGCAGGAGGAATCGGTCAGGGGCGTCCGGATTCGGTCGGCGGCGGCCGGAATCGGCCGGATTCCGCCGGAGTCAGCCGGAGCAGCGCCGGAAATGGCGTCGGGCGGCCAACGGGAGCGGCAGGCCGGCCGGCAGCGCGCAGGCCTAGGATGGCGGCGCGGCAGGCCGGGGACGATGGCCGGAAGCGGCGGCGGCAACGCTGCAGGCCGGTGACGGCGGCAGCGGCGCGGCAGGCCGGGGACGACGGCCGGAAGCGGCGGCGGCGACGCTGCAGGCCGGTGACGGCGGCAGTGGCGCGGCAGGCCAGCGACGGTGGAGTTGGGAGGAGAGCTAACCGTGAGCTCTGATACCATGTCATGAAATGAGCAACTATATTTTCAGCAGGCCAAAGGCCAGTACTTATACATGTATGATGAACAGTAAACATGAACAGTAACCTATACACATCTAACAGTATTCCCGTCTTGTAAGTACGATTCCTATGCAGCATACTATCTTTCTGTTCCGGTGTCATCATTGTGTATCGTTCCCTCATACGTCGTCGTTTCTTGTCAGAAGAAGCGTCTACAAGCGTACATGCGTAGCATAAGTATGTCCGTCAAGTCCAAAGGATATGCAACCATTTGAACTGATAATATTGTGAAATGCAAATTACTCATGAGTATACCTATATCATTTGAAGGGAGCGGACTGGGATATAACTTGTTGGCTCATAGCAATGGAGTTAATGTTGTTCGTCATTGGTAAGTCGAATTAATGTGCAGCCAATCAATATCAACTTCTTCATCTATACAAACAGAAGTGATAAGAAAAATTTCAGGTGTCATATAGCTCGTGGTACATGTGTAGACGTAGAAACACATCTTGAGTTGATTATACCAAGAACCATTTGCGTCTTAGAATGTTGTCCCTCATTCCCAACTTGCAATATATGTTCAGTACTCATGTAGCTTGCAGTACCTAGCACACAAGACTGTACAAATAAATAATGATTAGATGATACTGCATAATTACCATATAGGTGTTTTTACCAGGTGTAATACGATGGATAGAGGATTGAGGTACATCGACATCCACATTGAGAGCTTCAGATTTCTTTTTTAGTCGGTACAGCCGTTGATTCTTGTGATATTCTTCCTTCTTATCTTCAGGTAGTCTTGCATACCAATTCTGACCACTTGGTTTTTTGCTTCCCACTATAATTTCTTCATGTGGATGATCATCCCTCATTGATATTGCAGACATATCAGTTGCTTCTGGCACACAACAGAAAATCATGAACTCATAAATCAGGAATATATGGTCCATCAATATAGGAGGTCACGAAGGTTTTCATAATAACATTTATAGTTGTGTTGGTTACAGTGCGTAAAGGAGTATGTTGAACCGATGGTAATGAAGAAGCAATTTTTTGAGATAATTGATGAGAGTTAACACTAATCAAAGTTGCCGCCTTTTTTGCGGCGTGCTACATGCTGTTTTTCGAGCTACTCCTCTCTTCTCTCGAAACAGGCTTTCGCCCCGCTTTATAAATAAAACAACAACCAACCAGCATACAACACCACACCACAACACACACACCCAAGCCACAACACCACAACACACTCACCCAAGGCAAGATACAAGGGTGCTAAGAACAGCTACACCAACCCAAAAGGGCAGAAGAACCGCGTACGCCGAAAGATGGGCTCCAAAACAGCGCCTTCAAGAAGGGAACGCCACCGAAGTGGCGCCACCGTCAGATCCAAAGATCTGAGTTTTCACCCGGAGTAGCATGACGGATGAAGGGTACCCACGACAATGCCCTCAAGAAGGAGACGACGCCCACAGACGCCGCCATCGTCGGTCTGATATCCAGACAAGGTCTTCCCCCTGGCGAACACCCTCCACCTTCCATACGTTGTGCGGGCAAGCCACCGCACCTCCATCAAACAGCGAACACTAGCTACCGTGCCGTCCACACGACCAAGATAGCTAGCCCGCACCCAAGCCAAGGGGGCAGCCCACACGCCCCAAGGCTCCCACCACCAGGGCCGCCGCCTCGGAGACCGCGAACACAAATCCAAAGCACGCGAGGCACCACACCAGAGAGCCGGCGAAGTGAGGCGGAGGGCGAGTTTCAAAGAACGGCAAAGGTGCAATAGGCAAGTGGACGGCGCCTCCGTACCACCCGCCGGTCGCACCTCGAAGCCGGCAACCCGTTCTAGACCTACCTGATCCAGATCCGATCACCAGCCGTACCGCAGCCACACGGAGGAGTCCGTCCTCCACCGTCGCACGGACGGGTGCCGACCGGACAAACGGTAGGGGCACACCAGACCCGCAGGCCCGGCCGAGCCCAGATTGGGCCCGTAAAGCCCCCGCCGCCCGCTGCAGCACGAGTGCCACCGCTGCCACTCTCCGACCGAGCCCGGCCTCCTCACCAACCACCGCAGCCACCACCGGGCACGCCGTTGCGCGCTGTCGCGACCCCACGATTAGCTCCGCTGCTCAACCCGCAGGATGGCGACCAGCACCAAGCTCGCCGGCGAGCCTCACCCAGCGCCGCGTCTCTACCGTTGCCGGACGAGGATCACAGCCCGCGCCGCCCGCAGCCCGCGGCCCGCGCCGCCCGCAGCCGGCAACCGCCAGATCTGGAGGACCAGATCGACGCGCGCGCCACCAAGCTCCAAGACGCGCACCACCACTCCGCCGCCTGTCACGCCGCCACCAGGACCAGGCCGAGCGCCGCCACCCTGCTCCCCGTCGGGAGGAGCAGGACCCAGCCCGTAGGAGAGGCCCCGCGACCACCCCACCGCGCGGGAGGACGAAGCAACCTCGCCGCCGCCGGCGCTGACCGGGCTTTGCCCGGCCGCGCCCTCTGGCAGCGGCGAGGGAGGAGGGGGGAGGAGGGAGGAGCCTGGCGGCGGGAGGATTTAGGGTTTCCTCCCTGTCGCCGCACGGGGGCGACGAGGGAGGAGAAAGAATCTTGTACCTGAGGTTTACTTGCTATCAGCTACTCCTCTCTTCTATCGGAGACTTGTGAATACCAGTTATGTTTTTTTTCCGGTAGATTCCTACTTGTGTGATTATCATCCCTCTGTACTAGCGTGTTTGTTATATGTTTAAACGTGGAACTATACAGTGATGCAGACGAAGACGCAGTTGGTTGACGTTTCTTCATGTGCAACAACTGTAATGAAAAAAGAAAAATGTAAAATCATGTATATACCACAAGTGGGTAGACTTAAAACACAATAGCACCACACCGAGATAGCACAAATTCCAACTCTTCTCACCATAAGTGCAGGCACATTCTATTTGCAATTTTGAAAACCATGAAATGATTAGTCTCTCGGTTCAGAAAAGAAAAAAGACGTGCAAAAGCTGAGCACTGTTGCAATGCAAAACCATGCTAATAGGTGCACTGAAAATTTACCTTGCCGAAAATAGTTCCGACAGAAAAAGACGTCCTATTACATTGTTACTTATTATTCCTTTCCCTTAGATATCGAAAGAAAACATAAGGCGCAAATTTCAAAATTAAGTTTCTTATAGCATGGCACAAAGAACAACTCATTATGCATGAACATGTATATGAACTTTGTAGTGTAGTATGCCCTCATATATAAATGCCTCAGATTAGAAGATCCATCAACCTTACTCTAAATTCGTATGCGAAAACAGCATGTAAAATCTAAGCTATATATATATATATATATCTACATGAATACGGAAAGGGAAAATAGTTGCTCACTGAACGTCATCTCCTGACAATGTCAGAGTGTTAGGGCCTGTTTGGAGCCCAGTGATGATTATGCAACCAACTTTCAGTTCCAGCATGACACTTGCAACAAAAAATTAAATCATGATTTGTCAATAAAACATTCAGAATTGGATCGTCGAGGGCGGACGGCGGGGCGGTGCGGAGGCGTCCTCCTATATTTATAGAGGAAAAAGACATGTAAAGTTTATTAGCCTATTAGAAATGCCACCAGGAAGATCCATCAGTTATTGTAAGTAAAATGATCATAGGCCAAAGCACAAAGCATATAAAAGGCAAAGGCTTTTGCCTTGTTTCACAAAAAGAAAAGCACAAAGCCGACAATGGTTTATACTGTACCTTATAAAGAAGAGAAATGCCTTCGTACAGGTTATTGATCATCCACAAAGGCAATTTGTGTTCTGTGAGCGAACCTGGCATCAATAAGATGCAACGTAATTAGCTTACTACTCCGATCCATATTCAGATAGCATGTAGAACAGTACCGATAAACACAGGTACCTACAGAATTTCAGAAGCAGGACGCGTTTGAGCTGTCCTTGGATGTTCATGTTGAATAATTAGGCGATTTAGCATATAATTTAATTCCCAATAGTAGTGAACAATTCATGACTAGAATAATATAGATTAAACTAATCATGTGATCTACGCAAACAGTAGATAAACAGATGCAAACTAGAGCATATACTATAAGTAAGAACTCTAGCAAAACTTCATATAGGAAGATCAAGAACACGTACGGTGCAGCGGCAGTCGCACCACTGGAGTTCCCCGTGTCGTCACCCATGTTGTCGATGAAGAGGCTGGTGATGTCGGGGAAGAAGTTGTCGTTGGGGAAGAACTCGAAGCCAGTAGTCGCGCGAGTGCGCTCCCCAAAAACCTGATCGCCCCTCTCCCGTACAGGATCACAAGAGGCGGAGTTCCGGAGGCCTACTGTCCCTTCAACCGGTGCACGCCGGAAGACGGGATGGAGAAGACTTGGTAGACGGCGGCGCAATGCTCTGGAACGGTATCTCGTGGTAGCGGCTAGGGTTTGCCCCGGGCTGTATATGTAGTGTGAGTCGGGTAGAACGTGGGCTGTAAGGCACGATCGAGTCGGTAACGCCCCGCGATCCCATAGGAATCGGAAACGGCAGGATAATTAACGCGTCCGTTAATTACTAATCAATGACTCATTAATTTTTCCCAGACTGCAAAAATATAAGCTCGGCTCGGCGAGATTCGCGCAACCCGCGGCGCGGCGCGACGCGTCGTGACATGTCGTGAGGAGGCGTGGCGTGGCGTGGCGAGCGAGGAGGAGCGCGCATGTGGACTCTTCATCTTCTCACTAGCTCATACTAGTACTAGAACATCTCACTATATAAAGTGGTGCAGCTCACTCTCCACAAGCAGTATGGGACTAAACATTAGTCACGTACATGCACAACCAACCAACCAGAATGGGCCATGAGAATTTCGAATTTTAGTTGGGCCTTAGTTCAAGTACACTAAAATTCCAGCAATTCCCCACAAAGTCTCATTGGCACATTGTACCACTTTGTTCCAAAACATTGTTTTATATACCGGTGCTTAGTGGGGACTGTTAAGTTGACCTCCACTTAGAAACTTATGCTACGTTAGACCGCAACTTAAATAGTGGACTATGCCTTGAACTACAAGTTTGCTGCGACCTAGTTTCACACAAGCCCTTGACCGATAAAGGCCCAGTTCTTTTGGGCTTCGGCTTGTGCATAAGCCATCTCGAGTTGAGTTGTCCAGAGAAACAGCCGTGAAAATAAGCTCACAAGAAATTTCAGTCCAGTTCTTTTGGGCTTCTCTCGTCCTAGCTTATTATTTGAATTGTATGTTAAAAAGTCTATAACACCCTTGGAATAAATTTCTGTTCTAACTAATATAATTTGAAGTCTTTTTGTGGTGTTTTCACGTATATGCTCACAAACTAATATTTTGAATATTATATAAATTGCTAAATCTTACAATAAAAAGAATATTCATTGTTAGTTGATTACAATGCGTGTGTCTTCTTGTCCAATTTTCCTTTTTTACAATGCGTGTGTCTTCCTGTCCAGTTTTCTTTTTTTACAATGCGAGTCTTCTTGTCCAGTGCACACGGAAACAATTACTAGTACAAACATTATGATACTTTCTTCTAGCTAGGAAATCCAACAGAGTAGTAGTACACTAGTACTACAAGCTTTCAATCTCGATGGAATCAAAAATTAACCAGGCACGGGTGTAGCTCAACAAGAGAGAGAAACATGACCAAGTATTGTACAGAGAAAACAGAAATCAGATCAAGCTGCTACTTTGGACGGGAGAAGCAGGTCGGGGGACGGGAGTGTTGCATCAGTAATCGGAGAAATCGGAGAAGCTGCTACCTTGAGAGCAGGTGGGACCTTGAGAAAATTGAGGTGGGAGGCTGCGGGAGAAGAAGGTTGGCCCCGGAGGCGGAGCGCTGGTGAATGGCCGCCGGAATCGATATCGACTGAGCCGGGCCGACGAATTGGATCTGGATCGGGATCGATTGGAGGCACGTGGTGGACGGCTTCACCAGATCGAGTCCCGGTCGGCGAGTTTCCGGGGTCGGCCGGATGGCACGGGAGAACACTAGCACCCAGGGGAACACGAGGAGAGGACGCAGGCTGGCAGGCGTCGGCGGCATTGAGGGGCTCGGGACGGGAGAGAAAGCTCGGGGAGAGAGAGAGGAAGAAAAGAAGCAAGGGAAAAATCACCGGTCCGCTGTTGGCTGTGCGGTGCCATTCAGTGTAATATTCGTGTCTAACAGGGGCAACTCAAAAAGCGGTTCAGTTTCACTTGCGGGAAGCCGAGGGCGGTCACGGGAAGTAGGAGTATTCCAGCTTCTCCCCACTGTGAAGAAATGATGGAAAACAGATTAAAATCCAGTTCTTTTGGACTTAGACTTATTTCTACCTCTAAGCTGTTTAGAAGCCAAAAGAACTGGGCCCTAGGCTACCGCAATGCTTCCCCACGGTGTGGAGCTTATACGTCATACTCCAATGTCTTTCATGAGTTTACTAAAGAGCACCCGACTCTCATAGACTGCGACGTTTAACAGTCAGACTCATATAGGTGTATTCCTCAAGAGATGCTCTGCAGGATAACATCTCCGCTTATAAAAGTAAGCCGCTTGGAACACATTAAGATAAATATCAACCTGCCATGCAGATCAGGAGAGTATTGCATCTTTGCGGAGTGGGATAGTAAAATGTAAGGATACTCTCCTCCCAGCCGACCAACAGCTTGTCTCCCACTTCTAATTCACGGGATCTCCGATCACATGGAGTAGGTTACCACTGTGGACAACTCATACGGTGGGTCTCAAACCCATCTCGCTCGATGCATTATCTATCACATTTCGTGATAAACCCTTTGTGAAAGGATCTGCCAAGTTTTTAGACGTTTGGATATAATCCAACGCAATAACTCCGGAGTTCTTCAATTTTCTGACAGATTTCAATCTCCTTTTCACATGCCTTGATGACTTCAAATTATCCTTAGAACTTTTAATCTTAACTATCACAGTTTTATTATCACAGTTCATAAGGATAGCGGGTATGGGTTTTTCAACCACAGGTAAGTCCATCAAAAGCTCTCGAAGCCACTCTGCTTCAACAGTGGCTGTGTCTAATGCTGTGAGTTCTGCTTCCATAGTTGACCTCGTTAAGATGGTCTGCTTGCAAGACTTCCAGGAAACAGCTCCACCACCGAGTGTAAACACATAACCACTCGTGGCCTTAATCTCATCAACATCAGATATCCAATTGGAATCACTATAACCTTCCAGTACTCTAGGATAACCAGAATAGTGAATTCCATAGCTCGAAGTGCTTTTTAAATAGCGCATAACTCTCTCAAGCGCATGCCAATGATCATCTCCTGGGTTGGAAACAAACCGGCTCAACTTGCTTACAGCAAAAGAGATGTCAGGCCTCGTGGCACAAGCCAAATACATAAGCGAGCCAATGATCTGAGAATATCTCAGTTGATCTCTAGCAATGCCCTGATTCTTTCGAATCAACACACTGGGATCATATGGTGTCGGAGAAGCCTTGCAGTCGTCATACCCGAAGCGACTCAAGATCTTTTCCACATAGTGGGATTGAAGCAGTGTAATCCCACCATCACCATCTCTCAGCAGCTTGATGTTTAAGATTACATCAGCTACTCCAAGATCCTTCATCTCAAAACAGTGAGATAAGAAATCCTTAACCTCCTTGATTAAATCAAGATTGGTTCCACATATCAGTATGTCATCGACATACAGACATAGAATAACTCCCTCGCCCCCACCATGGCGATAGTATACACACTTATCAGATTCGTTAACAACGAAACCTGCAGCAGTTAAAGTTCTTTCAAACTACTCATGCCACTGCTTCGGAGCTTGCTTAAGGCCATATAAAGACTTCAAAAGCTTGCACACCTTTGCTTCCTGACCCGGTACTACAAAACCATCAGGCTGATCCATATAAATTTCCTCGTCTAACTCTCCATTTAGGAAAGTTGTCTTAACGTCCATTTGATGAACACGAAGACGATGCGAGGCAGCCAATGAAAGTAGCACCCGAATCGTGGTCAGTCTAGCCACAGGTGAGTAAGTATCAAAGAAGTCTTCACCTTCTTTCTGGGTATAACCCTTGGCCACAAGCCGCGCCTTTTACTTCTCAATAGTACCATCAGGCCTAAGTTTTTTCTTGAACACCCACTTACATCCTACAGGTTTGCACCCATAAGGACGATCAATAACTTCCCAGGTTCCGTTAGCTAAGATGGAATCCATCTCACTACGGACAGCCTCCTTCCAGTAGTCAGCATCAAGAGATGCATAAGCTTCTGAAATGGTACTGGGGTGTCATCCAAAAGATACACAATGAAATCATCACCAAAGGACTTAGCAGTCCTCTGTCTCTTGCTCCTAATAGGAGCTTCATTGTCATCCTCCATGGGATTATCAGTGTGTTCTATCGGAATGGTAGGATCAGGAATCTCAACTAATTCCTGACTAGATGTATTAGGTATATCCTGATTTGATGAGCTAGACATACCCTTCATGGGAAAGATGTCCTCAAAGAAAGTCGCATCATTCGACTCCATAATCGTACCACCATGCATGTCGAGTACCTCAGATTTGATTATCAAAATCTATAGCCAATGCTATGAAAAGCATAGCCCAGAAGAACACAGTCCACGGTTTTTGGTCCTAGCTTGCGCTTCTTGGGAATTGGAATATTGACTTTCGCCAAACAACCCCAAGTACGTAAGTAAGAGAGTCTCAACTTTTTTATTTCCCATTCCTCAAATGGAGAAACGGATTTGTTCTTTATGGGAACTCGGTTTAGGACATGACAAGCTGTCAATAGCGCCTCCCTCCACCATGCCTTGGAGAGACCCGAAGTGTCTAACATGGCGTTAACCAAATCAGTTAGAGTTCGGTTCTTTCTTTCGGCTACCCCATTTGACTGAGGTGAATAGGGTGGCGTTCTCTCATGGATTATACCATGTTCCGCACAAAAAGAATCAAACTCATTGGAAAAGTACTCTCCACCACGATCAGACCTTAGCTGTTTTATTTTTAGATCAAGTTGGTTCTCTGCTTCAGCTTTATAGTTTTTGAAGAAGTTTAAAGCTTCATCTTTTGTTTTCAGGAGATACACATAACAATATCTAGTGGAGTCATCAATAAGCGTCATGAAATATTTCTTTCCGCCTTTTATCAACACGCCATTCATCTCACAGAGATCTGAATGTATAAGTTCCAGTGGTGCCAAGTCTCTTGCCTCCGCAGCCTTATGGGACTTGCGGGGTTGTTTAGCTTGAACGCACACTTGACACTTGGAACCTTTGACATTAGTGAATATCGGAATTTAATCCAAATTAGCTAGCCGCGTCATGCTACCAAAGTTAATATGACAAAGTCGAGAATGCCAAATATTAGATTCAACTTTATGGCAAATATGATTAATAACTTTGGTGCAAATATCCGACAAAGATAGGCGGAACAAGCCTCCGCACTCATAGCCTTTTCCAACAAATTGTCCATACTTAGATATTACAACTTTATTGGACTCGAAAACCAACTTAAAACCATCTCGACACAGCAGCGATCCGCTGACGAGATTTTTATTGATGGCGGGCACATGATGAACGTTCTTCAGGCGCACGGTCTTCCCCGAAGTAAACTTCAGATCGACTGTACCGACTCCACGAACAAAAGCATGTGACCCATGACCCATCAGCACGGGGGAAGTCCCTGTGATCTGGTAAGAAGAGAACATCGAGGCATCAGCACAAACATGTACATTGGCACCAGTGTCAATCAACCATTCAGGTGAATGACAAACTGAAAGGATGGTGGGAAATATTCCGTACCCTGGATCCTTCATCTCAGTATCGCCAATGACAACATTGGCACTCTTGCCATTGTTCTCAGGTTCGCGCAGCTCATGGCGGTTGGGACAACAGGGTGCCCAGTGATTTGGATCACCGCAAACATGGCATGAACCCTTCCTCGGTTTATTGTTCTTCTTCTTGAAGTTGGTAGGCTGTGATGGCTTGAACTTTCCATCAGGCTTGCCCTTACCCCCAGAGTTGTTCTTGTTAAACTTGGTCTTGTGGGGCGGCTGGTAATTCTTCTTTTGTACCACATGGGCACTAGAACCAGCCTCAGTAACTCGAGCACGTGTATCCTTCGCTCTCGCCTTCTCTTCCACATCAAGCGACCCAATGAGATCCGAAACGGAAAACTCTTGTCTCTTGTGTTTCAGAGAGGTAGCAAAGTTGCTCCACGAAGGTGGAAGCTTGGCGATTATGCCACCAGCGACAAACTTGTCCGGTAAGATACACTTAAAGTGCTCAAGTTCCTTAGCGAGTGACTGTATCTCATGAGCCTGTTGAACAACAGGGCGCTCATCGGTCATCTTGTAGTCATAGAAAGTTTCCATGACATACAACTCGTTGCCAGCGTCCGAGACCCCAAACTTGGCCTCGAGCGCATCGCACATGTCCTTGCCGTTAGAAAACGACATATACGAGTCCACAAGGGAATCTTCAAGAATACTCAAAAGGGCACTCTTAAACATGTTGTCGAGCCTCTCGAAAGACTCCTGCTGTGCAGGGTCAAGCTCGCCATCAGGCTTGCCTTTGGTGGCAGCATAGCAGTTCATGTTCTGAAACCATAACACTGCTCTCATGCGCCACCGCTTATACATAACCCCTTTAAAGGGAAACGGCCTCGTTGACGCGATAAAGGCAGCAGTTGCTAATTGCCTATAATCAGGTTTTTGGATTGTTGAATAATTAGGCGATTTAGCATATAATTTAATTCCCAATAGTAGTGAACAATTCATGACTAGAATAATATAGATTAAACTAATCATGTGATCTACGCAAACAGTAGATAAACAGATGCAAACTAGAGCATATACTATAAGTAAGAACTCTAGCAAAACTTCATATAGGAAGATCAAGAACACGTACGGTGCAGCGGCAGTCGCACCACTGGAGTTCCCCGTGTCGTCACCCATGTTGTCGATGAAGAGGCTGGTGATGTCGGGGAAGAAGTCGTCGTTGGGGAAGAACTCGAAGCCAGTAGTCGCGCGAGTGCGCTCCCCAAAAACCTGATCGCCCCTCTCCCGTACAGGATCACAAGAGGCGGGGTTCCGGAGGCCTACTGTCCCTTCAACCGGTGCACGCCGGAAGACGGGATGGAGAAGACTTGGTAGACGGCGGCGCAATGCTCTGGAACGGTATCTCGTGGTAGCGGCTAGGGTTTGCCCGGGGCTGTATATGTAGTGTGAGTGGGTAGAACGTGGGCTGTAAGCCACAATCGAGTCGGTAACGCCCCATTAACGCGTCCGTTAATTACTAATCAATGACTCATTAATTTTTTCCAGACTGCAAAAATATAAGCTCGGCTCGGCGAGATTCACGCAACCCGCGGCGCGGCGCGACGCGTCGTGACGTGTCGTGGCGTGGCGTGGCGTGGCGAGCGAGGAGGAGGAGCGCGCGTGTGGCACTCTTCATCTTCTCACTAGCTCATACTAGTATTAGAACATCCCACTATATAAAGTGGTGCAGCTCACTCTCCACAAGCAGTATGGGACTAAACATTAGTCACGTACATGCACAACCAGCCAACCAGAATGGGCCATGAGAATTTCGGATTTTAGTTGGGCCTTAGTCCAAGTACACTAAAATTCCAGCAGTTCAGGACAAATTTAGCTGGGTCCAGACAGCCAGGGTCAGGCATGGCAGGGCGGGGGCATCCAGTGCGTATTCGCGCTGTGCAGGCGAAGAAGCTGGGCAGGGCGGGGCAGCTAGTCCGCTGCAGCCATGTGTGTCGAGCGGGCGTTGTCTACGCGTCGTCCAGACGTCTTCCAGGGCGGCACCGCAGGTGGGTGACGACGAATCAAACAATGTCGCGCAGGTGCATCAGTGGGCAGGGTGGCCTATGCAGTTCGACGGCGGCGAATCAAATCGTGTTGGGCAGGGCTTCGAGTGCATGCGGAGGTGTGCGGTGACGAAGACGCCGAGCAGGTCGGGGTCGTGTGCGGCGGCGTGCAGGTCGGCGGTTACGGGATTTGAAATCTTGAGGCGCGGCTGGCAGGAGAGGGGCGCGGGTGAGAGGGTCTGCGGGAGGTGGTGGAGTCGAGAGAGGACTTGACGGTTATTTTTTGTGGGCTGAGGTTAAACTCGTTTGACACGAAAGATTGGATTTTTGTGCCGTTGGATTTTGTCTGTGTAATGGATTGGATCTGCCTCTCTTGCTCCTTTTATATTAGTGGAGATAGTAGAGATGTCATCTTTGTTTTGTAGTCGTTTTATAACTATGTCTCCATGACATCTTTGCTTTCTAGTCACATTTAAAAGAGCTAGTGACACAAGCAATTCATAAACGACAAAAACTTCCGCAAAAGCTAGACTATGCAATGCCTCACATTTTATTTTACATTTTAAAAACATTTTCCAGAAAACCATTTGGATCTATAAAAGACAAAAAAAAAATCACTTGTGCTCGGCCGCAGAGAATGTAGCCCATATATAAAATTGATCAGGCGAAGAGGCCCTACTGCATGCCATGGGCGGCAAATATATACGTGGCCCAACACTACAGATCAAATGTAAGAAACGTCAGATTTACAATGGGCTACCAAATTCTCGACCCCCTGCCTGCTAAGTGTAGCTATGCTTATTTATAGATTCTCATAGGCCGGTAAGTGCTCTGTGCTCCCGACCTCCATTACTCTCTCTCATTATTTATTTATTTTTAAAAAGGGTATTATGAGTTTTCAAAAAATTCTGAAAATTTTCTGGATTTTGCAATTGGTGTGTCCCACAACCGTGTAAAATATCAAGTTCATATATTTTATGTTACGGGGTACATAAAAATCATAAGATCTCAAAATTTTAAAGATTTGAAAATGTGTATACTCAGAACTACACTTTTATTATTTTTGTGTAGCCCAAAATAAATAGTATTTGAAACTGACATTTTACAGGTTAGAAGACCGTTAAGCCACAGCACCATCCGCATGAATAATTGCGCTCCAAAAGTATAGACGTTTTCGTAGTATGCTAAAATAGAGCTAGGAATGCCTCACCGAGTGAATCTATTTCCAAAATAACCCTTTGGTCAAACTTCAGCCAAAACTAACCCCTTTTCGAAACTATTTCAAAATTTAACCCTTTTTGGTAGCGCCCAACAACGTGGCGCTACCCTCTCTGCGTTAGCGCCACGGGATTCGGCGCTACCCTCGTGACAGCGTGGCACGGCGGGCCCCGCGAGGTGGACGCGCAACGCCGAGGCCCGCGGTGTTGCCCTTCAGAGGGTAGCGCCACACGCCCTGGCGCTACCCTCCGCGACTTAAGGCGCAGCGCCCAGCGCCCGAGCCCAAAATCGCTGCCCTCTTCTCTCTTCTCTCTGTTTCTTTCCATTCGACCCCAACAGCTCTTCTCTCCCTCTATCTCCTTGTACTCACCCCCCTCACTAATCCCTCCATATTGGTTCGATTTGGCCGTGGATTTGGGCTCCCCTGCGTTGAGAGAGGTAATCTCCTCCATCCCCCATGTTTTTGTCCAACCAAATTGTTGCAATTTTGTGGCATTATGTTTAGATCTTGGAAACCCTAGAAATGTCATATGAGGGTGTAATATTTCGTTTTTGTGGATAATAGTGTGCAATGTGTGTGTGTATGCTTCTATTTGCCCATTGTATGTTAGGGTTAGGGTTAGTGTTGATTTGGACACATTGTATGTTAGTGTTAGGGTTAGTGTTGATTAATTTAGCTTTAGGTTAGTTTAATTTTGCTTTAGGATTTAATTTGCTATATCATGTTATTATAGTATTATCAAATAATTTGTTCTCTACAAATTATTTGTTTTTAGATGGAGAGAATGGTTAGTGTGCATCATGTGGATAAAGAAGCATTTTTTTAAGGCAACGTTGAGCATGACCCGGAGGAGAAGGTTGTGGTGTTTGACCGTAGTCCGAACTATGCCGAGGTTGTTGCTAAAGTGAGGATTGCATTGAATTGGATGGACCTAAATGATATAGTTTGTTTGGAGGGAAGGCACAATGTTGGGTTCGGTCCTCACTCCCGTTGGAAGATCATGCCTATCAACTCCGAGTTGTGTTGGAGTGCATATAAGGAGATGGTTGTCGCATCTCAAGACAAGGCTCTCGAGTTATTTGCCACCCAAACATTTGACTTGAACCGGGGTGCCGCCCAAGGTGAAGTTGGGGTTCAAAATGAGTTATCCAATGAACAAGAAGTGTACGAAGCAACGTGGAGCCAACCTCCGATGACCCAACATGAACCTAGCCAACCTCCAAGCCCGATGCAATTTGACCGCTATGAACTATCGGAGGAGGATACCGATGAAGTGGATGAGGATGGGTTCACGGCTAAAGAATCGGAAGTGTTCAAGAAGATAGTGGGGCGGGACCATCGGATATCGTTGTTCCGTGATCTTAGTCTCGCGGATAAAGCCGTGGTTGATGGAGGCTCATGTAAATTGCTTGAAGCAAGGCCGAGTTCGAAGAGGGATACCAATGCCGACAATTATGGTATTGCCGAGGGATTGAAGTTTGAAAGCTTCTTGGAGTTGAAGACTTGGATCAAGGAGTATGCGGTTAGGTATTTTCGACCGTTCAAAGTTGTTCACTCCGATGTCCGAAAGCGGTACACGGTAAAGTGTGAGGACGGTTTTGAGGACGGTAGCGCCACGGGCCGTGGCGCTACCCTCCATATGGTAGCGCCGAGCCCCGTGGCGCTACCCTAGTTTAAAATTTGACCAACTAAGTTTGGGAGGGTAGCGCCACGGAGCTCGGCATTACCGTATGTAGGGTAGCGCCACGGAGATCGGCGCTGCCCTAATTAAAAAAATTTCCAGAGGGCTTGTTTTCCTTGCCAGCGCGAGGTCGTCGAAAACGACTAAGTCTGGGAGGGTAGCGCCGTATGGCTTGGAGCTACCGTGCATAGGGTAGCGCCACGGGTCATGGCGCTACCCAAGTTAAAAAAAGTTCCAGAGAGCCTGTTTTTCATCCCAACACGAGGGCGTCGAAAACGACTAAGTCTGGGAGGGTAGCGCCATATGGCTTGGAGCTACCGTGCATAGGGTAGCGCCACGGGTCATGGCGCTACCCAAGTTAAAAAAAGTTCCAGACAGCCTATTTTCCATCCCAACACGAGGGCGTCGAAAACGACTAAGTCTGGGAGGGTAGCGCCGTATGGCTTGGAGCTACCGTGCATAGGGTAGCGCCACGGAGCATGGCGCTACCCTCCTGAGAACAACAGATTTTGCTTTCAATCAACAACCTTCCTGGATACAAATATATAACACAAATATACATCAGGACATAAATAAGAAAAGTTACAGGACATAAGTTTTAACAACACAAGTGCGTAGCCATATCAACTTCAGGAGGATACAAGTTATAAGAACACAACAAAACACTACATAGCGCACGCATAACAACATAAGTGAGTAGAACACCACATCTACTTCCTTCCCCGCCTCCTCCTAGGACCTAGCACAACCTGATCCGCATCTACATCGTTACTCAACCTCCTCAATGCCGAGTTGGGGATCGGCGCGTTCGACGCATTCTTCATTCTAGGCCTCCTCCTCTCCGGCTCGATGTTTTCCTCAAATGGCACGTTAGTGGCAACCTTCATTACTGGTCTCCTCCTTGGAGGAAGCTTTTGCGGTCTCGAGGGTGGCTCATGCTCTGACTCGGTCTCTGCGAGTTCTATCTCCTCCGATTCAGCTGCCGGCGGATCGGACTCCTCCGACTCAGCTCTAGACGGCTCCGACCCCTCTGACTCAATCTCTTTGCCCTTTGCTTGCTGAGCCCACTGGCTAGGTGTGAATCGGGTGAACTCACGCCTCGACCGTAGGTTAAATGACCGCCTCTGGCTGACTTGAAAATCGTCCAAGGTCATGTCGTCAGGAATCTAAAACAACACAAAAGGATGCGGTTAGAAAGTGAAGACACGACTATTGTGTATGGATGAAGCTAAAAAAATTCCGTACCTCGTCATATTGCGGATTGGAGCTAGAGGCACCACCATGACAAAGAGGTGTGGAGCACGACGTCGGCTCTGTGGGCACGGTGTCATCGGTGGTACGACAACCAAGCAGTAGAGTTAGTGAACGTAGCCGTTGGGCGCTTTTCTGTGACATTATGGATGCAACATAGGTCTAAGGATAACATTAATATAACTACCTTACTAGGATGCACAATATCGACTTACCTTCGCAAACTCTCTAACGGCACTGTCGCCCTTCTTGGTCCGAGGATAAGCGGCTGCTTCCTCGGCCTCATCGGCTTGCTACGAGATCTCCTTGCGCTATAACAATATAGAGATATGTCAACACACAATTTATATTTATGACAACGTGAGGTACAAGAGAATCGTATTACCATGAAGTTGAGCAATGGAGCAAACTTGGTTTGTGTGCCATCTCTCACAAGCTTGTTGTAACCAAGCGTCCGGAAATTTGTATCGGTGGGCGGGTCCTCAAGTATGGTAGAATCAAAAGCCGGCGCGCATAGCTCCACACGACTGTTCGAAAGAAACCAAGCTAGATAGTTGTCGAAAGCACCTTGGTCATATTGACGGTAATGTGAGAGGGTTTTCGGATGCGCCTTCGCCGCCGCCAACACCTGATGCCACTTAGCAACGTAGTCCTCGTGATGCACGTCCCACTTGAATACCTTCTTCTGCCTTTTGCGCTCCAACCTGCAAATTAAAGTTCAATTGTACCGTCAACCACAACCAAGTTCAATATGAATAGAAGGACTGAGCGAGATAAACAATGATCTCACTCGTGGAGCGCTAAGCCCTTGTTCACCCACTCCGGCGGTGTACTCTGAAATAGCCCAAATTGGGTCATCACTCGTTGCGGCAAGTGAAACTCGACCGCCCACAAGCATATGAGCGATGTCTCCATCAACCAAAGATGTTGTTCCGCCATGCATATAGGGTTGAGCTCGAATTCACCCGTGTCTCCCAACCTATGGCCATGACCATATGGATCCCATACCACCTACAACATAATAGTGGGCTCATTTCACATGGTGCAATATAGACAAAAGAAGAGTTAACAAAAAAAAGACATCAATTACCTGTTCGGGCGTTAGCGCGTCGAACTCGTTTGTGTACCTCTCGTACTCCTTTTCACCGTCGCCATAGAACGGGGGAATCACGTCCCACTTGTACGCCCAAGTTGGCAGACGGTCCTCGTCGCCGCCATTATCCCAAGGCAGCCAATGCCCGGGGGTCGGCCGACCAACGGAGAAGCGCTCCCACTTCCAAACAGAAAGCAGGAGTAACGAGCCACCTATCCCGGACTGACCTTCTCCCCGACGGCAGGCATCGTCTAGCTGCAAGTGTAGGGTAAGCATTGTGATAAGTAATGACTTCATGAGATGTTAGATGCACAAACAAACTCAATTTGTTACATGACGGTACAAGTATGCCAAAGCCGCAGAACCCCAACTCCAGTTTGTGTCCCAACCGCTTAACGCCTTGAGCCACATCCACGGACACGTCCTTCCGCTACCATCCGCAAACAACGCCCGTGAGATCACGTACCACACGTACGCACGGGCGTACATCTGAACCACAATGTCATCCGCATCGGCAGGCGGTGGTCTACCAAAGGTTGCACGGACCCAATGAAAGGACGCTCCAGAAGGCATTCTATTCTTTTTCGGTTCTGGATGCGGTTCAGGAGACCTCCCAATAAGACCTTACATATTTGCTCTCCAACCATCTGAACTTGTGCTAAAACACAAGGGCCTTCCATCGATAGGGAGCCCTAGGATCATCGCCGTGTCCTGGAGAGTGACGGTCATCTCACCCGTGCGGAGGTGAAAAGTGTGCGTCTCCGGCCTCCATCGATCAACGAGAGCGGTGATAGCAGAAGGGTTCAAGTTCACCGTTGACCGGGTGACAAGGTGGATGAAGGGCAGTAGACGCAGCCTGCGGATGTACGGGGTATACCTCTCGTCGTATTGCATCTTATCGGGGTCTGATACCTCATGAGAGCGAAGACGAAGAGGTTTAAAAACCTACAAAAATTAAACACAAGTTAAATACATATAATCCATCTCAAGAATATTTTACAAGTTATGTCACAAAAAAGTAGTACCTTACTCCCTTCCGCTATGAATCGTGCACGATGCACTCGGTCATATGCCTCATTAAGTAATTCCATCCTACGCATTTACATATAAAGATACACAAGTAAGATGTAGCCCATATTTGTAGAAATCCAAAATTTAGCATGTGAGCAACTACATAAATCGGAGGAGTATTGAACTATACAATCGGAGGAGCATTGAACTATACATTTGCTAAAAGAAACTATAATAGATAGCTACCCTTCAAAATAGGTGTAGTATTCATCTACAAATTGGAGGAGTATTCCACAAATCTATTCTAAATAAATCTAAAAAATAGTACAACGACCTACACGTATTGGCAAATGATTTCACCCCAACAAAACTTGAAAGATTTCATCTAGACTAGCCCTAATTCCGAATCACGCATGAACTAGGGTTTCACCTACCATAGCAAATATACAGCAAATCTGACAACTCCTATGGATGAAATTGAGAGGAGAGGAGGAGAATACCCGGGGGAAGGAGATGGAGACGATCTCCTCCAAGAGCTGCTTCAAATCCGGCCGGATTTGGTGGGGATTTAGGAGGGAGGAGAGAGAGAGGCAGCAGCCGCCATGGAGGACAGAGCGCACGGGATGGAGAGGAAGAACCGTTCGGGCGCGGGCGCTGCGCCTTAAGTCGCGGAGGGTAGCGCCAGGGCGTGTGGCGCTACCCTCTGAAGGGTAGCGCCAGGGCGTGTGGCGCTACCCTCTGAAGGGCAACGCCACGGGCCTCGGCGTTGCGCGTCCACCTCGCGGGGCCCGCCGTGCCACGCTGTCACGAGGGTAGCGCCGAAGCCCGTGGCGCTACCGCAGAGAGGGTAGCACCACGTTGTTGGGCGCTACCAAAAAGGGTTAGATTTTAAAATAGTTTTGAAAAGGGGTTAGTTTTGGTTAAAGTTTGACCAAAGGGTTATTTTTGTGAAATTTCACGTGAATAGAAGGGTGAAAAGTGAGCTTCGTTTCCTGATTCAGTTGGACTGTGATTTTCATTGTTCAGCTCCAGAGACCTCTGCGCGGCTGCGCCGATCATCTGGACCATAAAACACACGTAAACGAAAAGGAAAAGGGCGTTAGTATTATTTATGCACACACGTGTGACTCAACGGTCAAACGAGCACACTGGCATATGATCTCGGATCAAATAAACTAACAAATCGCATGCACATGATCATATTCAGAGTTGATGTCACAAACAAATTTATATGCGCGTTCTCACGTACTCTTGGACTTGCATGCACCACGTTTAGGTAGGTATATATGGCCAGTTGGCTACTAACCAAATCCCGTCGCATATGAATAAATTATTGTGGCGTGGCCAACGTGTTTAGTTGTATAGGAGTATATATCGTTTGCTCTCCAGAGATCTCATTCGCACCCATCTCGATCTTGATTTCCTGTGGTCCAAGCCATCATCTCTGAGGTCACTGCTTCTCCAATGTAGTCATCTGATGACATTTTGTTAAATTTATATCCTTGTATACATGCCCATAAAACCTCCTGTCATTTTCTCGCAAGAATCGAACCAAAGAAAAATCTCATGTCATCGCTCTGTCCGTTTGCCTCTACACAACTCGCGCAACAGGTATACACTAACAACTGATGGAAGAGACTCAAAATGACAACCCCACCCGACACCTCCTCCTCTCCTCAAGTGTTGTGCTTGCCAACCAAAACTGAGATGTATCTCCATTGTCTAGCTAGCGACTATGCGTGCATGAGAGATCTCCATAAATTTGGGGCCATGGTGGGAATTAAAGTATGGACGATGACGTGATTTAATATGTGAAAATCTTGACAACTTCCTTTTCGGGTGACGGGAATCAGAGGAGGGGTGTTGACCATTGGGGTGTTAGGGCGACGGTTTTGCTAGTTCTAAGTCGTCCGAGAACTCACGAGTTCTAAGTCGCGTCCACCACCGTTCGATCATGCGCCGTGATGCGTGCGTTTTTCTTTTCTTTTTCACGTTTTTTCCAGTTACAAGTGGTTTGTAACTGAATTTTTTCCAGTTGCAAGTTGGTCGAAACTGATTTTTTTTATTACAAGTGGGTTGTAACTGGATTTTTCGGTTACAAGTGGGTAGCAACTGATTTTTTTGGGACAATTTTTGAATTTGAACACTTTTTGGCCAAAACTCATGTGTACGGCATGCTTACGTCACCCGACTTAGAACTCACGAGTTTTAAGTCGACTGAGCTCTAGGCAATGATTTGCAGAATCGCTGAATCGGTCAAGTGCCATGGACAATGACATGATTTAATTTGTGAAAATATTGACAACTTCCTTTTTGGGTGACAGGAATCAGAGGAGGAGTGTTGACCGTTGGGGTGTTAGGGCGAACAACGAGTAGTATAGGGCATTGGCGTTGGGGAATCATGGCGAACATCGGGTAGTCGTCGAGTTGAGACTCGTGAGCCGTCGCTCATGACATATATTTACATCAGAGAGAACCGGTGAACGACAATCGCAGGACACCCAAACAAGGCACTGGGGCTTGTTGGGACTATCTAGGTAGGCGAGGACTCCCTTGCAATGCCGCGGAACACCCTTGCATTTGGCTCATTCCGTAGCTCGCATGTGATGTCCATCCAAGAGTTGTGGAGGCAAAACTGCTCCAAGTGGCGATGTCCGAATTGTTGATACCTTCGCATGGATGACGTCTTTGGCTGATTCCTTAGTTCGTGTGTGAAGTTACAAACGTCCATTGTCCCACTACGAAGAAAAGCATATTCCAATGGACAATCAGGGTCAGAAAAGGTACAGTTCTAGTTAAAACCGAGCCAAAGAACTTCCCCATAAAAAAAGAACAAAATGGCATATATAAAGGTCGCCATCCAGTCATACTTGTAAGTTTTTTCCCTCGCATGACATCTCACGAATCACTGATCAACGTCCCAATCTATCCTGCGCGATGTCCCAATCTATCCTGGCCGCTATGGCTGGAAGCACGAGACAAGCTAGCCGTTGTCGTTCATACGTCGGGGCAAATTGACAAGCGGGCCTCCTCCCACCATATCGATCACCATGCAGTGGCCTCTTGGCCGTGGTCACCCCACGTCGTCCCTCCTCCTAGCTTCCGTCTTATTTTTCCCACGTGCCCCGCGCGATCAACCATGGGCAGTACGTGCTTTCTTTTGAAAATAATACATTTTTGATTTTTTTTTTGCAAAGTTGTGAAAATATTACACCCTGTGGCCATGCACGTCATGCCTGAGAACTAATCGGTCACACTGTAACTGACAAGTACCCATCGTCTTAGCCAATACGAAACGGTGTATTAATTTACAACTTTCTATAAAAATATATAATTTTTAAACATTATTATGTCAGTGTATTATTTAAAAACTAGTCGTTGCGTCGCAACTCCTAAGAACCCGGGCGGCTTGGGGATTCGAGATGGAGGGGGTCGTACTACAAGCACGTAGCAGGAGCGGTTGCGCGCTATATAAGTTGGAGAAGCAATCGATTCGAGATAGAGGGTGTCATACTACAAGCATGTCTCATTACGAGCAGTTGCGCGCCGTATAAGTTGGACACGCAATTGATTCAAGATAGAGGTGGGTCGTACTTGGCATCACGAGCGGTTACGCGCCATATAAGTTGAAGAAGCAATTGATTTGGTATAGAGGGGTCGTACTACAAGCACGTCTCATCACGCTCGTGATGATATTTGTTGCGCGGGCGGGCAATGAGGGGAGTATTCAAGCTGGAACCCATCATATATGGGGACTGTGGAGCTTGATCTCGACCACTGACATGGAGTCGTTTCAACGTGACGACGAGAATATGCGTGCACCAGGTACAGTGCCCTACTAGAAAGCGGCCGGCCGGCCAATTTGATCCTCTGACGTCCCTCTTTCGAGGGCAACCGCTGGGTGCAACTAGCCGATCTCGTTTGGCCTGGGGCGGAATGGACTCCAGCGCGTCTACGTATTCAGCTAGGATCGAATCTTACATTGTGTACATGTATATGTGTAGGAGTATATACTACAACGAATCTTTAGTTTCTCTTCACGAAAAAGAGAAGAATCTTTAGTTTCTCTTCTCGCAGGATTAAAGCAAGAATTTTCTGTGGTCTGGGCAAGTTCGATCTTGATGGAGAAACCAACAAACAAGCTGGCGCGAATTGCATGCGGAAGTTTCTGTGGTTGGAGACACACTCCGTACGTGCACTGCATGTTTCAGGACCATCGGCCGATGTGGCCAGCATATCATCCAGAAAATCCGCATGCCATCCAGCTCGATGCCAGTGTCTAAGCTGCCTAGTGTAGCAATATCATTAACATGTCACTCCATAGATCAGTAGTTCTTCTGTTCCTGTTCGACGCTGCACATGGCGGAGGTACACCGCGTGCGAATAGATTTTCATTTTGGCACGGAACATGCATGCACCACTCAGGAAAGCAAACATGCGTTCCCTGGAAACGTGATGAGGCCTAACCTCCGACCAAGCTATATGCTTTACTTTATACCGGGGGCAGCTAGCCAACACGTTATAGCTACAAGTTTGCTTGGATCCTTATGCACTACGTGTTGTAGAAGAAAAAACATCCATTATTCATACCTCTTGAAATATGCTTTGTTTTTTTTTGTTATCTTAGTGCAATCGGACAAACTTTTATGAAAATCCCATGTTTTTATAATCATTCGTAACAAAGGGGCCCTTATATATGTAATGAGTTATAATCGGTAACAAATTTAGATTGCCCAAATGAAGAGCATCACTAATTTTTTAGAATGACACTGTTAACATATATTATTTTGTATAATCTTCTAATGTATTTGTAGGAAGAGCTCTTTTATGGTGCTTGTGAAAACTACCTAGGTAGTTTTAGGTAGCTTTTCTCCTAAATATTTTCAGCCCTTGATTCAGTCTCCGCTTTCCCTAAATTATGTTAACCGTTCAATCATTTATCAGATTTTTTATCTAATCAGTCAGGGGTATTATCGTTATTTTAATCATGAATTTATCTTAATTAGAAAGAAACGAACTGCAGCATGGTCCAAAAAACATGGGCGTTAGTCCAGGAGGCGGGAGGTGGAGCAGGGCCTTCGGGCTCGGCCATGTGCTCAAGCCGGCGGCGCTTCCGCCGGTCGGCGCGGACGAGTGTTGCGTGGATTATGCAGCAGGGTGGCAGCGGTCACCGCGGTGGGCTGCGTCCGGGCGACGGGTCGCGCGTCGTCCTGGGCGTCGGCTGTTGTTGCCAAGGGCTGGCTCTCTCACTCGCTACGGACGGAGGAAGAAGAAGCTGAAAACAAGAGACACCAGAGTATTTTCTGGCAACGAACGCCTGCTGCACGTGCAGCCATTTTCCTCAGCTCAAACTGATCGATACAAACCGTATACAGAGAGGAGTTCTACAGTCACACGACGCACCCACGTCTGCCCGCTCGCCCATGATGCGCTCCAACACGCTCACGATCCGCACGCAGCCCGTACGACGCGCACAAACATGCTGACGGCGTCGCGAGGGAGAACGAGCGGCGGGTGGTTGTGGGACATCGGGAGGGAGACCAGGCAGCGGCGTGCGTTCCGGCTGCCGGCTGTATATCACTCGGGACGGGCGTGGATGGCATGTTGTGCCGGCTGGAGCTATGTTCAGCGCGACCGAGACCTGGTCAGTGAGCAGCGACGTGCGACCTGTGAATCGTGTGTGAGCGGCGGGCGACACAGGCACACAGCAGCGGCCGCGGAGGCGCGGAGGCCAGGCCGCGAGCAAGACGCGGGAAAGAAGAAGCGGACGATGACGCAGCGGACGCGGAGGCCAGGCCGTGAGATGGGGCAAGCAGCAGCGGGCAACGGCAGCGGTCATGGAGGCTGATCCGGCGAGACACGAGCAAGCAACGACGGCTGAGCCGAGCCAGCAAGCCAAGCGCGGGCAGCGCTTCAGCGGCCATAATTGATTACCGGACAGGATTGGGCTCGACGTCCTTAGCACGCAGCTCGGTGCCCCGCCGTCGCTGGCCCTCAGCGGGCCATCGCCTCCAGCGCCGCCGCAAGATCGATAAAAGAGAGGAGCAGGAGAGAGTGAGATTGGGATGGAGATAATATGACCGTGGCCCATGGACATAAATTCACCAAAATGCCCTTTTACTTTTGATTAAAAATAAAAGAATATTAGTAGTTTTAGGTAGTTTCAGGTACTTTAAATTTTGTAGTTTTAGGTAGTTCTTATTTTATCACCGTTCGATTAGAGCTGATGGACGGTCGTTAAAATTACCAAGTATGACAAAACTTGTATTGTAGGAAAGTCGGAAAAAGAGTCTGCTTTGAATTCTCAACTATGATGCTTGGTCTAGGATGAGCCTGGACTACCGGTCTTTGAAATGGGAACCCAGAAGTTCCTGATTATGCAACCGATTTGAACTGGATCTCGACATTGGGTTAATTGGTCGCCAAAATAGAGAGTGACCCGGATTGAGTCACATATATTTGTTCCCCATTTCGAAAAACATATATTTTCTCACTCTTTGGCCTCACACTTCTACATCTTTGGTTGACCTCGTCGGGGACTAGGGGCCATGGTCCGGTCAGGAAAAATGTCTGCTTCACACTGATGACATTGGCGCCCGTAGATGCGACCTCTTCTTACATGTTCCATCTAGCCATGGACTATGCTTTCCCTTCCTCGAGCAACAGAAGAAACCGCAAGTCCAGCGGTGGAACCTTGTCGACATTCCCTCCTTGGAGGCATTGCCTTAGTTGCTTTAAGGAGTCACCGACAGGCTTGCGGAGTTGGAATTGAAATCCTCACATCGAATTAACGTTTGGGGCACAATGTATGTTACATCGACGTTTAATTGGTGACCTTCTCTTCAGGTCATGCTGGACCCTTTCATTCACTAGCCGACTGACGAGGTGTTAACTCGACAAGTCCCAGGGTTGTGCACCCCGGGTTGATTGATGGGGAGAGAGAAAGGTGTTGGTGATCACGACGGCTGACAAGCAAAGTTTTACCCAGGTTCAGGCTCCCGGAGTATAACACCCTACTCCTGCTTGTCTGATTATTGATGCGAGTAGCGATTACAATGGCGAGATTGTGATCTCGCTAGGGTTTGTGGCGATGACTATGAGCGTGTCTCTTCGTTGGTTGTTCTGTGGACGAGCCACCCTCCTGGGTTTATAGGTAGCCAGGTCTCGGGTGGTCGATGCCGATGGCAATTACAGATATGGCAGGTTATGCGACCTAACCGACTTGGACTAGGTTACATGGTACCCCGCGTGGGCCTTCTGTGGGCCTCCAAATCCTTGGCGCGGCCCAGGTAGCCCTATCGTGGGCTACCCGAAAGGTACCCCACGTCAGTAGCCCCCGAGTGCTTGGTCGAAGCGTAGAGTCGGGCAAAGGACTTCTTCCTCCAGGACGCGCCATTGGATTGCTTGATCTTGAGCTTGAACTCGATTTCTTCAGTCGAACCGGGGTCTCCCGATGGGAGTAACACCTGCAGTCGAACTACTTTGCTTTGGTCTTCTTGTGAAGCGTCAGTTCAGCCTGCTGGCTTAATTGTAGATGGATTCAGCTGACTGAGCTTACTCGATTTTCTTTGTCACCCGAATGATTCCTTCGGGTGCTCGGACCAACTGTCGATCCTACTTTTTTTGTTTCAGCTGAGGAGCTTACTACTCGAATCATCCTGTCGAGTTGTCGAGCTGATTCAGTTGATTTTAGAGTCGTTGGCCTGATGACGTCACTGATGACGATCCGCTGCACGCCTCTGCGCCTGATGGGACGTGACGCGGCGGGGCCCACTGTCAGAGCTGACCGCGGTCAACAGTTGTCACGTTTTCTGAACTGGGCGTGAAATTTGCGCGCCATGATGATGACGCCTCGATTTTCGTGCGTAGTGGACGAAGTGGGCGGCGTCGTTTGGTTTCTCCGCGCGACACGTGAACGGTGGATGTGGCAGCTCGGAACCGTTTCTCCTTGGACGACTGAGATGAGATATTTCGAGGCATAAGTACCGCGTTTGGACGCGAGGGCATCATCTTCTCCAATCGTCTGCGCCTCCTATTCCTCTGCTCTACCATTTTCGCCGCCATTCGAGCTCCAAACCTCTTGTCCTCCCATTTTGTCACTGCTCCTTGCGATCATGGGCAAGCCGAAGGCCACCACTGGGTCCTCCGCCGCCGCGGCTGGAGCTGTTTTGAAGAAACTCGAGGGTGATTGGCAGAAATCCATCGTGAAGAGAGCCGACCTCGACGGGCTTCGCGCGCAGGGCCTCCCGCCTCCCTCCGGCACGACTCAGGTACGCGCTCCTGGCAAGGAGACCTCCCCGGCACCTCGTGAGGGGGAGCGTGTTTGTTTCGTGGATTTTCTTCCACGAGGCTTTGGGTTCCCTCTCCACGATTTTGTTCGTTGTCTCTTGTATGCATATGGGGTGCAGATCCACGATCTGACCCCCAATGGCGTCTTGAGCATCGCTAGCTTTATCGTGCTATGCGAGTGCTTCCTGGGGATCGCACCCCACTGGACGCTGTGGAAGTCGCTCTTCCTTGTTCGCAAGAACAACGGGAAGGGCGGGTTGCCCTACCCGGTGGGCGGCTTCGGCATCCAGGTGCGTGGCGACACCACGTACTTCGAGATGAAGAAGTCTGACTCCGTCCAGGGGTGGCGGAAGAAATGGTTCTACATCCAGTGGAACCAGAAGGGCGTGGAGCGGTTCGACAGCGCGCGCGGGTTGCGGAAGACCCGCGCCTGGGCGCACCCGCTCACCGCGGAGGAGAGGGAGGCGACGATGCCTCTGCTGGGCCTGCTGCGCGACGTCCTCAAGACCCTCGGGCGAGATGTGGATGGCGTCTTCTTGATGGCCACTTTTTTCCGTCTCCGGGTTCAACCACTCGCTGCTCAGCCCCACCCGATGTGGGCCGCTGAGGGTGCCAGCATCGAGCCACTCGACGATGAGGGGGTGGAAACCAAGGTGAGGAGCATCACCAATCTCCGAGCCGCGGACCATTGCAACGTCAAGTGTCCCGTCGCGGCGTATGGAGCCGCGAACCCTATTCCAGAGGTAAGTTTTTGATTCTTCCTTGTTCTTCTTGATTCTGTATTCGACTTGCGTCTACTTGCTCATTTATTCGACTTGCGTCTACTTGCTTCAGGGTCGTTCTCTTCTGGTTAGCCTTCCTCCTCTCCCTGAAGACGGACCCGCCGACGAGGCGAAGGTGGTGGAGGAGGAGGATGACGACGATGAGATTCCTTCCGCTCATTCTCCACACGAAGAGGTGGAGGACGAAGATGAAGAGGAGGAACCCGTACGGAAGAAGCGGAAGCTCCCGAGTGGTGGCGATTCTGCTACCCGCGTCGTCACCCGCTAGGGATGCCGACGCTGTTCTGGAGGAAGCCGCCGCGACGTCGTCGGGCGCGCGGTCTTCGGGCGACTGGAACGAGCCCTTGGTTGTTCCTCCGGTTAGTTCTGCGGCTCCTCGTTCTTTTGCGCGGATGGCATCGCCCTCCCTGGGGAGTTACGACGACCTTGAAACCGCCAGGTGAACTTCTTGGTGCTTTACTTTCTTCGAGTTGTGTTTTGTAGCTGCAATCTTTGATTTGACCAGTGTGCTTGTCTGTGCTGCAGCCGTCGTTCTGGCGATGTTAGCTCCCCTCTTCGGGACGTGGAGCATACATCCGCCGCTTCGACTGAATTGGTGACTCAAGTGGTGGTGGAGGAGGTGCGCGCACAGCCTGCTGGCGTTGCGTCGTCGAGTCGCGCTCCTCCTTCGGCTTCAGAGGACCCTGACCTCCTGGACCACGTAAGTCCTTTCACGCTTGTACTTGTATTCTTGAGTTTTCATCGGGTGCGCGATCAGCGCTCCCGATGGGAGTAGCCCCCGAAGGTGTGGGTGACTAGTATAGTCGTCCGCAACTTTATTAATATCTTACTTTTGTTTCAGCCGTACTACCGCCAGCAGCTTGACGCAGCCGCGGCCTATGTTCGCCTGGAGAAGGAGAGGGACCAGCTGCGTGCTTCTCTGGACCAGGCTACTGGGCGGGTTGCTGAGTTTGAGAAGGCTCTGCATGAGTCTCAAGAGCGGGAGCTAGCGCGGGTCGCCCAGGAGAAGACTCAAGTCGACCGTCTTCTCTCACTCGCCGGTGTTCTTGGTGGTAAGTTTCGGCTTAATGCCTACTGTGTCTTGATCTATCCTTTGTTTTGACCCTGAATCCCTTGTACAGAGACTTGCGGTGGAGCTCCCCCGGAAGACACGTCGATTGACGCGATTGACTTGGCGACTGCAGTCGGCTTCCTCGACCGGGTCTGCGCATATGCGTCTGACGCGCTGAAGAAGTCGACGGGAGCCCTTACCGTGGTGCACCGGAGCATCTTCCCGAGCGACCAACCACCGGCAGCCGTGGACGCCCTTGCTGCGCCGTTTGAGGACGCGACCACCATCGCCGACTTCACGCAGTCGCAGACGGTATGCGGCTCCGAGCTCACCTTCCAGCTCCTCTTAGGACATCAGGTTCCGGGTGACTTTGAGAAGGTCGTCAGCGGCTTTCCTCGAAGACCCGATGGCCGAATCGCGTCGCTGGGTGGTGTGAAGGAGCGTGCTTCACAGCTGGCCGTGCAGCTTGTGGCACTCTTTGAGAGGGCCCTTGCTAAGTCGACTGAGGCTGCTGCTACTCGGAAGAGTCTCTCCCGGTCGCAGTCTGCGGCCTTAGAGTAGATGTAGTATAGGAATTCGGCAGTCGCCGTGGTCTGTACCTTAAACTTTTGGCTCTGTAATGACTATTGTCCTGCCAGGTCTTTTTGCCTTCAACAATGCTTTTGCTAGAATTGAGTTTCCTTCTGTCAAGTGTGTCTTTGCTGAACAGTCGTATGATTGTATTGACTCTGCATATTCATGGCAGACTGTCGTGCGCGGTGGTGCTTCTTCTTCTCCTGCGGCCGAGCCGAGTGGCGAGGTTTCTTCTTCGGGTGCTCGCCGTCGTCGAGCGGCGCCGGCTCCTCCCCGTAGTGCAAATGATCAACGGATAATCACGTACCTGAAGAACAAGGTGGTTGAGGTTGAGGCGACCCTGAAGAATACTGAGCTGACGTTGCACCGCTCCAGGTCGCATCCTACTGCAGGATTCTCACGGCGTGAGGATTTTTTGCTTGGGGAGATTGATCTGATCAGTCGACAACTACAAGGTTGATATCCTTTTTGCGGCTGCTTTCTTTGTTGAAACTTGCTTGTTCTGACTTGTAATTTGTGCGTGCAGATGTGAACCCAGATTGGCAGGCTGAGCGGGATCGCGTTGAAGAGCGAGTTACCCGAGAGGCATACGGCGACTCCTATGAAGCTCATCAATTCTGGGTGAACAAGTCGAGAGGGCGCACCCTTGCCACTATGCTTGATCGTACATGGCGTGCGGCTTTTCTTCTGGAGAATTGCCGGAAGACACTCTGGCATATCAATCGTGTGTACTTCCCGCATAACGCGCAGTCGAACGGGTTGTCCGCCTTGCTGGAGAGGTTTCACGATGGTGTTGGGCTGAAGGAGGTCGTCCACGCCCAACTTGTGGCTGGGGCGAATGCGGCGTTGGCATACATCCGGATGCACCGGCCACATCTTCCGCTCGATAAGGTGCTGGATGGCCTGCCCGGTGATGACGACTTCGCCGAGACCTTGGCGGCTGCACGCTAGATTATCGGGCAGGTTCAGAGGCTGAGTGAGCGCCTTGTAGGCTCACTCGATGCGCCGAAGGTCGAGCCTGCAGGTTAGGGTAGCTGTCGTCTGCTGTACAGGGTTAGCTATAGATGGCGAATATGCTTGTGCAAATCGCAATGTATTAGATTAAAAATACTTGTGAGTAATGAGAATTGAACTGCTTGCTCTGATGTGCAAATGCCTGTTTTGATTTTCGACCTGTGTGGCGCAGTCCCCTAGTATGTTAGGCGACGGCCTAGGTTTTCCCAAGTGTGACCTGTATGTCGCAGTCTCTGACTTTATCAGGTGGCGACTTAGGATTTTTGGAACTTGACCTGTATGGCGCAGCCCCCGAGTTGTTCGAGTGGCGGCCTAGGATTTTTTGCTAAGGCCTGTATGGCGTATCCCCCGAGTAGGTCGAGTGGCAGCCTAGGCTTACAAGTGTCACCTGTGTGGCGCAGCCCCCGCGTGTGTTGGGTGGCGGCCTAGGATTTTGAACTTGATCTGTACAGCGCAGCCCCCGAGTGAGTTCGAGTGGCGGCTGAGGATTTTCTGATAAGGCCTGTATGGCGTAGCCCCCGAGTGAGTCGAGCGGCAGCCTAGGATTACAAGTGTTACCTGTTTGGCGCAGCCCTCGAGTATGTCGGGTGGCGACCTAGGATTTTGAACTTGACCTGTATGGCGCAGCCCCCGAGTGGTTCAGGTGGCGGCCTAGGATATTTTGATTTATGCTTGTATGGCACAGCCCCCGAATAGTTCGGGTAGCGGCCTAAACTTTTCTTTCAACCTGTATGGCACAGCCCCCGAGGATTTTTTGATTTCAGACTTGACGAGACCTTGACCGTCTTTCTGATATCAGTCGGGTGGACTTGGTGGGTGACGGTGTCGTCGTTCGTGTTGAATGCTGCGTCCTTAGCTGGCTTCTTGCGAGATGGAAAGAGGGTCTTGTCGTTGTCGGCTGATATGGCCTTAAAGTGCTCTTCGACCCCGAAGAACTCAGAAATTTTGGCAAACTCGTGGTCGCAGCTGTTGGAGAGCCCGAAGTCGCCGCGTACGGTAATTACTCCTTTCGGCCCGGGCAGCTTGACCATCAGGTAGGCGTAGTAGGGTACTGCCATGAACCTGGCAAAGGTTGGGCGCCCGAGGATGGCGTGGTATTGTGACTTCCAGTCAACGACCTCAAAGTCTATCGGCTCCTTTCTGAAGTGCTCGGGTGTACCGAAGATGACGTCGAGTGTGATTGTTCCCATGGGCGTGATTGCTTGCCCTGGTACTATGCCGTGGAAAGTGATTTCCGATTCCAGCAATTTCTCTGTCGACCTGTTCATTCTTCTCAGGGTGTCGGCGAATATGATGTTGATGCCGCTGCCTCCGTCCATGAACACCTTCTTCAAGCTGTAATCGCCGATCAGGGCCTCAATCACGAGTGCGGCGTGTCCGGGTCGGGTTACCTCGGATGGGTGATCTGCCCTGGAAAACGTGATGGGTGTCTCAGACCCGCGCAAGTAGTCTGGTACCGCACGCGGGCTGTTGATGGCCTGAAGTACTTGGCGGGTGATGAGCTTTTGGCGCCTGTTTGACGGGGGTCCCTTCTGGATCATGTTCAGCTGTCCCCGTGCGGGTGGATACGTGTCGGTTGCTGCCGACTGACCTTGTTCCTGTTGCTGCTGCTGCGGCTGGGGGGATGCTCCTGCCGCCTGCACTTGGTTGTTGCTTGCGGGTGCCGCCTGGATGGCTAGCTGTGGGGCTGCCTGTATTGCTTGCACTGTAGCGATGATTTGCTGCCTGGCTTGGTATATCTTCCTTGCTTTGCGACAATCTTTCAGCAGATGGCTGGAACCCCACTTGCCTGTCTCCGGGTTGCGGAACGAGTGATGCTTACAAGGTTGCATCAACTCCTCTGTCGGGGTCAACGGGCGCTTCCACTCGCGTTTCTGGCCTCCGTCATTGTGGCCAATGCTGCTGCTGCCACGGTTGTACTGACTCGAGCTGGACTGTCGACCTTGATTGAATCGTGGGTGTAGCGTGGCTTCTTCTTTTGGCGTGCCTCACGCCAGTTGCTTGTTTCGACCTCTTTCTTGGGGAAAGTATCGCGGACGTAGTCCTCTCCTTCGGCCCACTGGTTGGCTGTCTTCATGAGCTCTATTGTGGTCTTCGGCTGGAGCCTACCAAATTCCTCGCGGAGGTCGCGGCGAGCAATGCCGTGCATGAAGGCGTCCATTACCCGGTCTTCTGAGACGGGTTCCATGGTGTTGCGGAGGAGTGTCCACCGCTGGATGTAGGAGCGGAGCGACTCATCCTTTCCTTGCTTGCAGGCCTGCAACTCGATGTAGGTCGTTGGCCTTGCGAACGTTCCCGAGAATTTTTTTATGAAATTATCCTGGAATTCTTCCCATGTTTGGAAAGAGTCCTTGGGTTGGCTTGTGAGCCACCCGCGCGCCGAGTCCGTCAGCATAAGCTGGATGTACTGCATTGTCGTAGTCGACGTCCCGCCTTGGCAAGTGCAGGCGATGAGGTAGTCCTCGAGCCACAGTCGTGGATCTTGCTTCCCGTCGTACTTTGGTGTGTCTGCTGTCAGCTTGAAGCCCTTAGGCATGCGGGTGTCGCGGATGTTGAAGCTGAAGCATGCCGCGCCGCACGGCTCGAAGTCGCGGCCGGCGTGGTCGTCTGGGTTTGCCGCACCAGCCGAACGCTCCTTGCGGTTGCGATCCACCGTCTTCTGCGTGAGGACGTCGCGAAGGTCCTTGACTGGTTGCCGTTGTGCGGCTGGGATGCCCGAGGTTGTTGGTTCGTGCGCCCGGTTGCTTGGCCCCTTGGCCGCCAGCGCTTCTTCGATCGCCCTTATAGAGGCGATTTGCTGCTTGTGGAGAAGGGAGCGCGCGTCCCCCTCCGGTGGCTGCGTGAGCCGGAGGTATGTCTCGACTGAGATCAGGGCGGCGTTCGCCGTCTTTGGGACGGGTATCCCGTGCTCATCTTCGGTGACGAAGGACGACTCGAGATTGCGGGTGACCCTGGTTCGGTCGGTGTCTGTCATGAGGGGAACGCGGGCTCTGTTTCGCCGTGCTCCTTGGTTAACTTCCGTAGAGGAGGTGAAGGAGAGGGCGGCTCGCCTGGCACTCGATGCGTCTGCGTCCCTCTTGCGCCGGAGTTAGTCGGCTTTTTCGGCGCGGAGTCGCTCGCCTTCCTTGCGCAGCAAGTACTGGACCGTCAGGTGGTCGTCTCGAGGTGCGTTGGGTGGGGGGAACGTGCCCTCGTCCACATGCTTCATGGCTTGGATTGCCATGTCCTGTGTGATGACAAGTTTAGTCTGGTCCGGCATGTCCACTTCTAGCGGATATGCGGGTTCTTCGTCGTCGCCATGTGGTGCTGTGCCGGCCATGAAGACTTTCTTGGGGTAGACTTGAGTCGGGGAGTTGGTGATGCCGCTGCTGCTTCTGTCGTCCGAGTCTTGCTCGGGATCGAAAATTGCTGCAACATGGCGCACGGTGCAGTCGTTGTCGCGTCTTCTCGCGATTGTCCCTGTGTTCGCACTTGCTGGGGCGAGTGCGATTGACTTGGGGTAGACTTGGGATTTCCACGAAGATGAGGGCGCGCGTGACGTGGCTGTCGGGCGCGAGCTCCTGGTTGCCCGTGCGGGTGCGACAGTTGGGGTAGATCTTGACTTAGTCGACCGCGCGACCGAGGTTGGGGTAGTAGACTCGATCCGCGCGGCCGTTGCTGAAATTGTCGGTGTATTCGACGCAGATGCGATCTTTGCAGGTGCGGCGGGCGCGTCCTCCGCGGGTGCGACAGATGTGATCTTCGCGGGTGCGGCGGGCGCGGCCTCCGCGGGTGCGACAGATGTGATCTTCGCGGGTGGTGACGATGGCGCGAGGGTTGTCGATTCGGGTGACGTCGCCGCGCGTGGCGCAGTAGCCGTAGATGAAGGGGATCGTGTGCAGAAAACAAAAAAATTCCTACCGACGATATCCTAAAAGCATGCCAAGATTATTCTATGTAGATATAGTAGTACGAACGGAGATCGGAATACGTACCCTTGTAGACCGAAAGCGGGGATTACGTTCCCGCACAAACATTGTCGATGTAGACCGACGAAGCCGACCTCAAGGTCGTGTAGAGGAAGCAGGCCTCCGAGTACCGCTAGCGCAGCACCTCGCGGGAGTCGCACACGTACGGTGGAGACGGCGGCCTCCGAAGCTCCAGTCCAGGACGAGCAGCGGAAGACTTGGACCGGAACACCAGCAGCGCGACAGCGGGCTATGGTGGAGGAGATCCCCTTGCTCTGCTCGGCGCGGCTCCAACTTGGGAACCACGAGATCGAGAGAGAAATCGGGAATTAATTGGTGAAATAAAAGGCTGGGGGTGCCCCTTCTTATATAGGCTCCCAGGGGGAGCCTACCTTGCCAGCCAGGCAATGTGGGACTATCCCACAGCCTGGTTCGGCCAAGGAGGGTGCGCCGGCCCCCTGGTGGGCCCCATCTGGCCCACCTAGGCCGGCCTCCATGCCCCCACCGAATTCCCAAGGGGGTTCCCCCCCCCCTCTTAGGCCTTCTTTCGTCCGGAAGGCCCATTTAGGGAAATCTGCCTAAATAAATTCGAAAATAAATATATAAAATCATATTTGCATATTATTAACACTAATTAATATCAAACATAATATATATAATTTTTCCTAGCTTCGAAAACTCTTTCGGCGCTGCCCGATCTCCATCGGACCCCTCCGTGACCCCTCTACTCGTTCATGATCTCATGTCTCCGCTACCTAGTCACATGCTTGCAAGCTCATTAGACATGATCTCACCGAGTGGGCCCGAGAGTATCTATCCTGCTATGCGGACTGGCAAATCCCTACTCCTTTCCGATACCCAAAAGTATCACCGTTATTGTCATACTAAATAAGATATGACGTTTGGTGCAATCAAAGTATCTTCCAGGAATAACAATAAGAGTTGATCTCATGGTCAAAGGTGTAACGACTACGTTCTCCAAATCTGGGTATGTCCATCACATCGCTCTCCAGCGATATGACTCTCATTGCCGACCGGCGCCATGCCCCATGACCGGGAAACCTCGATCATCAATCGCGCAATGAAACTAGTCTTAGTAGAGGCTACTAGGGACCTGGTTGTTTACTTATCACACCCGCATTAATGTTTCCGCTTAATACGGTTCTAGCATGATATAAAAACCAATTATGAACAAACGAGATATGATAAAGAATACACTTTATTAATTGCCTCTAGGGCATATCTCCTTCAGTCTCCCACTTGCACTAGAGTACAACTTAATCTAGATTACAACTTGGTAAAAGCTTGACACACATAGCTAACTGGTGTTGTTCATGCTTATCAAGCGGGAGAGGCTTCGTCAGCGGATCTGCCACATTCAGATCCGTATGCACTTTGCAAATCTTCACATCGCCTCCTTGTACGTACTGACGTATCACATGGAAGCGTCGGAGAATGTGTTTGGCGGTGGAGTGAGACCTTGGCTCCTTGGCGTTTGCAATGGCACCCGTATTGTCGCAGAAGAGGATCACGGGGTCTTGCACGCTTGGGAACACTCCAAGTTCGATGACAAACTTCCTCAGCCACACAGCTTCATTCGCGGCCTCGCAGGCAGCAATGTACTCCGACTCCATTGTAGATTGTGCGACTATGGGTTGCTTCCCACTTCTCCAGCACACGGCGCCTCCATTCACCTTGAACGCGTAACCTGTCTGTGACTTACAGTCATCGGGGTCTGAGCAGAAACTTGCATCTACGTAACCCGTTACGCCAAGTTCCTCATCGCAGCCACCATACACAAGGAACATTTCCTTTGTCTTATTGAGATACTTAAGAATGCTCTTAACAGCTACCCAATGCGGCATTCCAGGATTACTCTGGAACCGGCTTGTCAAACTTAGAGCTAATGCCACATCTGGTCTAGTACTCAACATTGCATACATGATCGATCCTATGGCTGAAGCATAAGGATGTTTCGTCATTTCGGCCTTACCCAGTTCCGTCACCGGACACTGCGCCTTACGCAATATCTTATTCTTGATAACCGGCAGAGAACCCTTCTTTGCCTTCTCCATATGAAAACGCTTCAATATTTTATCAAGATAAGTACTCTGACTTAGTGCTAATAGGCGCCTTGATCTATCACGGTAGATTTTTATGCCTAAAACATACGCAGCTTCTCCTAAGTCCTTCATGGAAAACTTACTGTTTAAATATTCCTTCACGCTATTCAGAAGTTCCACATCATTCCCTATTAGCAATATGTCGTCAACATACAGTGCTCAGAACACAACCGAGCTCCCACTCATTTTCTTGTAAATATAGGTCTCTTCCACATTCTGGATAAATCCAAAACCTTTGATTACCTCATCAAAGCGAAGATTCCAGCTCCGAGATGCCTGCTTCAATCCATAGATGGATCGCTGAAGCTTGCACACCTTGTTAGCATTTCCTGGATCGACAAAACCTTCCGGCTGTACCATGTACAACTCTTCCTCAATGTTTCCATTCAGGAAGGCCGTTTTGACGTCCATCTGCCATATTTCATAATCATAGTAGGCAGCTACCGCTAACAAAATCCGAATAGACTTAAGCATCGCTACCGGTGAAAAAGTTTCATCGTAGTCAATTCCATGAACTTGTCGGAAACCTTTTGCGACAAGCCGAGCTTTATAGACGGTCACATTACCATCAGCATCAGTCTTCTTCTTAAAGATCCACTTATTCTCGACGGCCTTGCGCCCTTCGGGAATATCCACCAAAGTCCACACTTTGTTATCGTACATGGATCCTATTTCGGATTTCATGGCTTCAAGCCATTTCTCGGACTCTAGACTCTCCATCGCCTCCTTGTAGTTCGTAGGTTCGTCTTGCTCGACTAGCATGACGGTGCAAACCATGTTGCCATACCATTCTGGTGCGATCCGAGATCTACCAGACCTACGAGGTAGAACATCTTCCTCGACAGTTTCTCCCACTCCTTCCACGGAGGACGTTTCCGGAATTGCTTCCGTTGCGCCACTCGGAATCTCGAGTTCGGGATCAACGATTTCATCGAGGTCTACCTTCCTCCCACTTACTCCTTTCGCGAGAAACTCCTTCTCTAGAAAGGTACCGGTCTTCGCGACAAAAGTTTTGCCCTCAGCTTGGTTGTAGAAGGTGTACCCAATGGTTTCCCGCGGATATCCTACAAAGACGACTTTCTCCGACTTCGGTTCGAGTTTGTCGGGCTGTAGTTTCTTAACGTACGCCTCACAACCCCAAACCTTCAGAAACGATAACTTAGGCTTTTGACCATACCATAATTCATACGGCGTCGTTTCAACGGACTTGGACGGAGCCCTATTTAAAATGAATGCGGTTGTTTCTAACGCATAACCCCAGAAGGACACTGGCAGATCGGTAAGAGACATCATAGATCAGACACTATCCAGTAGAGTACGATTACGTCGCTCGGACACACCGTTACGCTGCGGCGTTCCGGCGGGCGTAAGTTGGGGCACTATGCCACAACTCTTCAGATGTGTGCCAAACTCAAAACTCAAGTACTCTCCACCGCGGTCGGATCGGAGATGCTTGATTTTCCTATTAAGCTGATTCTCAACTTCACTCTGGAATTCTTTGAACTTTTCAAACGTTTCAGACTTGTGTTTCATCAAATAGATATAACCGTATCTACTCAAGTCATCAGTGAAGGTGACGAAGTAACGATAACCATTGCGTGTCGAAACGCTCATCGGTCCACACACATCTGTATGTATGATCCCCAACAAATCCGACGCCCGTTCAACGAAACCTTTGAACGGTGTCCTGGTCATTTTGCCCATGAGGCATGGTTCGCATGTATCGAGGGATCCGAAATCCAACGAGTCCAAGAGTCCATCGGAGTGGAGTCGCTTCATGCGCTTTATACCAATATGACCAAGACGACAATGCCACAAAAACATGGCGGTATCGTCACTACACTTAATCCGTTTGGCTTCTATGTTATGGATGTGAGTACTACGATCGAGAATCAACAAGAATAAACCGTTATTCTCGGGAGCATCAACATAAAAGATATCATTCATATAAATAGCACAATTGCTTGACACTGATTTAAATGAATAACCGTCTTGTAACAGTCAAGACCCACTTATAATGTTTACACTCAAGGATGGCACAAAATAACATTTATTTAAAACCAAAACTAATCCCGATGGTAGATGCAGAGGGAGCGTGCCGACAGCCACCACGTCGACTCTCGATCCGTTGCCGACGCGCATCGTCACCTCATCCTTCGCCAGTCGCCTTCTATTCCGTAACTCCTCCTGAGAGTTACATATATGAGCAACAGAACCAGTATCAAATACCCACGTATTGCTCCGGGCGGATGTAAGGTACACATCTATAACATGTATATCAAATATACCTTGCTCTTTATCGACCGTCTTGCCAGATTTCTTATCCTCGAGATACTTGGGGCAGTTGCGCTCAGGTGATCCGATGGTCACCACCATCTTCTTCAGCTTGATTTCTAATTCGGCCACTTCGAGCATCTTCAGGATTTCCGACAGGGATTTTGATGTCCCTTTCATGCCGTAGTCCACGATGGCGTTCTTATAGCTAGGTGACAGAGAAATCAGCGCCCTATCAATAACCACCTCCTCTGGGATCACACTTCCCAGATCACTCAGAAGTCGAGCGCAGCCAAACAACTTGGCCAAGTGCTCACTAATGTTGTCGTGCTCTTCCATCTGGGCTGAGAAGAAAAGCACAGATGCCTCGTACCTCTCAGCATTGACTTGTCGTGCAAAAACAACCATGAGTTCAGTGATTATATCATAAGCACCCTTGTTCATGAAGCGGTTTTGCAGGTCAGCCTCCATGGCAAAGAGCATGCCACTCTGGACATAAGAAGAAATCTCCGCCTTTACCCCATGGACAATCCTTTCGATTTCCGGGGCGGTGTTTGGAAGATCACCTAAGGGGGCATCAAGGATGTAAGCCACCTTGTGGGTTTCAAGGATGGACTTTAGATCGCGGAACCAGGACACAAAGTTAGACCCATCGGTCTTAAGCTTCTCTTTCTCAATGAACAGGTTTAGGTTAAAGGAGGGGTGAGACATCTACAATGGAATTTGCAACAACATAAGACTTTGTTCATAATAATTTTGAGTTATAGTATTTTAGAAAATAAATAACATAACTCCCACTCAAACGAACATCCCTCATGGTCGTTTAAGCGATTACACGACCCCCATCCATTGCACCACCCCTCATCATCAAAGCCGGCGGCACAACTTCAAGAGTAGAAAAAATCGTCCGCCACACCAATTTTTTGACTCGTGCTCGACCTTTCGGTCTTCCTGTTCCGAGGCCATACCTCTGAGTATGCTAGGCTCGCCACCAAAGACCTCCACGCTGACGCTTGTGCAACATGGCTTACACCCACTGTATGCGAACGACGAGATGTATGACACCCGATCATCACGGCCTGCCTCATAACGTAGAACTTTCTTGGTGGTGCGCGTTGGAGGGAGAACACTAGTGGTATTTTGAAGGGATCATTTTATTCAGCTACCGCCGTGTAACTAATGTATACTATACACACAATCACACAAAATAAGATGCACACAAAACATCAAATGTAATGCAATGTGATATAGTCCATCGCGCCATGGCCTTCTTGGCGCCCGCAGTTTATAAACAATTTAATAAACCTACCTTGACCATATCACATAGCCCCTGCAAAATAAAGTTAGACGCTTCTACTTTGTCTTTTGCATATTTTACGTGGCTTGGGGATTTCGTAAATAGAACCGCTTCATACCTACGAATCTTATGACCACAACAACGATCCAATAATTGCATGTTTAAGCATCCCTTTCGGGCCCTCCATTGAAAATGCGAAGACCAACTAAAGAGAGAGAAACTGACACCCGCCAGCCACATATACGGTACAAGCCGTATGTCAGTAGTGGAACCAGTCTCGCGTAAGCGTACGCGTAAAGTCGGTCCGGGCCGCTTCATCAACTCAATGCCGCTGGAATACACAAGTGCACGCTAGAGGGTAGCAAATAACAGGAACGGTGCCCCCGTGCAGAGCACGGGTTCTAACAGCGTACAACTATATCTACGATAGATCGGCTCTGATACCACTGAAGGGGATCGTGTGCAGAAAACAAAAAATTTCCTACCGACGATATCCTAAAAGCATGCCAAGATCTATTCTATGCAGATATAGTAGTACGAACGGAGATCGGAATACGTACCCTTGTAGACCGAAAGCGGGGATTACGTTCCCGCAGAAACGTTGTCGATGTAGACCGACGAAGCCGACCTCAAGGTCGTGTAGAGGAAGCAGGCCTCCGAGTACCACTAGCGCAGCACCTCGCAGGGAGTCGCACACGTACGGTGGAGACGACGGCCTCCGAAGCTCCAGTCCAGGACGAGCAGCGGAAGACTTGGACCGGAACACCAGCAGCGCGGCAGCGGGCTATGGTGGAGGAGATCCCCTTGCTCTTCTCGGCGCGGCTCCAACTTGGGAACCACGAGATCGAGAGAGAAATTGGGAATTAATTGGTGAATTAAAAGGCTGGGGGTGCCCCTTCTTATATAGGCTCCCAGGGGGAGCCTACCTTGCCAGCCAGGCAATGTGGGACTATCCCACAGCCTGGTTCGGCCAAGGAGGGTGCGCCGCCCCCCTGGTGGGCCCCATCTGGCCCACCTAGGCCGGCCTCCATGCCCCCACCGAATTCCCAAGGGGGTTCCCCCCTCTTGGGCCTTCTTTCGTCCGGAAGGCCCATTTAGGGAAATCTGCCTAAATAAATTCGAAAACAAATATATAAAATCATATTTGCATATTAATAACTCTAATTAATATCAAACATAATATATATAATTTTTCCTAGCTCCGAAAACTCTTTCGGCGCTGCCCGATCTCCATCGGACCCCTCACGGGACGCTCCCGGTGATCTCCTTCCTTTCCGGTTGTCTTGTAGAAACCCCTTAAGTGTGTTACCCTAGCGGTTCGATATAATATCAGGTATGATCAAGACTCCTCAATGATCAACGACTAACTCGTAGGCCTGGACCCCATGAATTAATCCCTGAGATATAACGAATGACTTTCATCTATCAAACCTGAACGTAAAGTCTTAGACCTTTTGCCATAGCGATACTTAGCACGTCCGAGCGTCGTTCCATAGATATCTCCATACCTAATCCCGACCTTGTTACCGACGATACTATCTTCTACTCGTTCATGATCTCATGTCTCCGTGACCTAGACACATGCTTCCAAGCTCATTAGACATGATCTCACCGAGTGGGCCCGAGAGTATCTATCCTGCTATGCGGACTGGCAAATCCCGCTCTTGACCCCTCATCTCAACTACTCCTTTCCGATACCCAAAAGTATCACCGTTATTGTCATACTAAATAAGATACGACGTTTGGTGCAATCAAAGTATCTTCCAGGAATAACAATAAGAGTTGATCTCACGGTCAAAGGTGTAACGACTACGTTCTCCAAATCTGGGTATGTCCATCACATCGCTCTCCAGCGATATGACTCTCATTGCCGACCGGCGCCATGCCCCATGACTGTGAAACCTCGATCATCAATCGCGCAACGAAACTAGTCATAGTAGAGGCTACTAGGTCACACCCGCATTAATGTTTCCGCTTAATACGGTTCTAGCATGATACAAAAACTTATTATGAAAAAACGAGATATGATAAAGAATACACTTTATTAATTGCCTCTAGGGCATATCTCCTTCAGTAGAACTGAGTATTCCATGACTGTCGATGCAGCAGTATATGGAGCCGAAGGTGACGTATATACCTTTGTCCAGATCGGCGTACACCGGGCGGTGGGCCGGCGGGTGGAGGACGTACTCTAAGTAGCCGAAGCGGATCGACTCCCTGGCGGCGCGGACGCCGATCTTCATTGCGGATGGAGCCGGAGCAACCATGATTCCAACACTTGTTTGCCTTCCCACAGACGGCGCCAATTGACGAGGTGTTAACTCGACAAGTCCCAGGGTTGTGCACCCCAGGTTGATTGATGGGGAGAGAGAAAGGTGTTGGTGATCACGACGGCTGACAAGCAAGGTTTTACCCAGGTTCAGGCTCCCGGAGTATAACACCCTACTCCTGCTTGTCTGATTATTGATGCGAGTAGCGATTACAATGGCGAGATTGCGATCTCGCTAGGATTTGTGGCGATGACTATGAGCGTGTCTCTTCGTTGGTTGTTCTGGGGACGAGCCACCCTCCTGGCTTTATAGGTAGCCAGGTCTCGGGTGGTCGATGCCGATGACAATTACAAATATGGCAGGTTATGCGACCTAACTTGGACTAGGTTACATGGTACCCCGCGTGGGCCTTCTGTGGGCCTCCAAATCCTTGGCGCGGCCCAGGTAGCCCTATCGTGGGCTACCCGAAAGGTAGCCCCACGTCACCGACTCCTGGGCATGATTGGATTATAGGTTGACTTGAGTTGTTTGGAGGCATGGTGGATATTCAGAGGCTTTTGGTTTTAATCGTGATGCGGTGTTATCCTTTATGTCGCGGATATTCACCATTATCGTCCGGAGAACGGACAAGTCGAGACATGTGTTGATGAAGCTACGACGTGGAAGATGACCCCGGTCATATGTCGAAAGTTGTTCCTAGGGATTAATCCCTTGCTCAATGTAGTATTTTTGTGTAGTATTTCTGTTTTGTTAGTTTTATTCTTAAAATCGCCATTTATCCGGTTGCTGGAAAAACCTTTTTAAGACTTTGGTTTCTTTGATGGGACTATGGCGACACCCTTTCACTAAAATATATGCAAATTGCAAATATTGATTTCAGATTAATTCATATCCTCCACCTAAAAATGAACATATCCAAATCCAATCGAATCATATCCACGCAAACATAGGCATGCCCATGACTACAGTACATTATCCACATCCGCAACTGTCTTTACGCGTTATGCTAAATAATCTGGCCCAAGAAAATTAAACAACTGGACCCAAACGGCAATGTTTTACGGTCAGTAGGTGAGGGACCTACCCCGTATGGCCGTATATCCATCGGGACGGCACCGGCGGGCTGCGGGTGGACCAATTCTCTTCTTCCTTAAAAAGCCTCCGAAAAATCTTCCCGTTTCATCACAGCGCTTCTCCCCTGCCATTCGCGGAAATCTCTTGTCGCCGGATCGATACGCCAGTCGACCCGAGGCAGAGTTTTCCGTCAATTTGGGGTGGGTTTCTCCGAAAGTTTGGGTTTTTCTAGCTCGACGTGGCGCGAAACCGGTCGGAAATCGGAGCATTTCTGGGTCGCTTTTGCTCGATTTGAGTTCAGCGGGGGTTGGAAGGCTCGACCAGTTCATCGAATCGGCCGTGCAAGGCCTGGATTCGAGAATCGGTTGCTCCCCATGTGCGATTCTTGAATTGTGCTCGCCTGGATAGGAGGCTAATTGGCGGTTTCTTGGCTCAAATCTCACTTCGCTTGGCAAATCTGAGGCGCTGGGAGTCGTTCGCAGAGAAGGCGGCGATAATCCTTGCAATTGGGTCTTGGATGGGGACGGGATCGAGCATCCTTGGCGCAGAAGGGGAGTGGGGCGAGACTTCGCTCGGCGACATGCCGGCGAGCTGCGTGGCGCCGGTGCTGCTCAAACTTGACCCGCCGGAGATCTGCCAAGTAGCCTTCCTCAACAAAGCTTTCGGTCAGGCCGCAGATGCGGACGGCGTCTGGGGCGCCAAGCTGCCCGCTAACTACCGCTATCTTGCGGCTCTTGCAGCTGCCGCCGATGATGAGAGCGCTGGCGACGGAGACGGAAATGACAAGCCCTGCTCCTCTACGCCCCTTCCCAGTAAGGGCGTTAAGAAGAGGATTTACGCGCGCCTCTGCCGACCTACTCCTTTTGATGCCGGTACAAAGGTAGCTCATTTAACTAAGTCTTTATAGCAATCTACCCGAGATGGTTATTCTTGCCGTCCTCCTATACATAGATGATTAATTGAGAAGATAGATTGGTTATTAAACTGGTGGAGATTTCTACTTTCTTTTTTGTTCATGTTTGGTTCGGTTGGCTGTAGTTGTGTTCATGGCTCGTTGTTGCTTGAAATGATTTGTCCTGCTTAATAGGCAACCATGATGTGGCTTGTAGGAATTCTGGATTGAGAAGAACAAGGGGGGTCTTTGCATGCGCATCTCCTCAAAAGCGATGGCGATCACAGGTATAGATGATCGAAGATACTGGAGCCACCTTGACACAGAGGAATCAAGGTATTTGCCTACTGTACCACACTACCACTTATATTTCTTCTATCAGATTTTCACTAGGAAATGTGAATTCCAGTAATTTGGTTATTCAATTCATGTTGAAAGCCTTGAACTAGAGTTATTGCTGGGTTGTTTTTTCTTAGTCCCTGAAGCATAAATTATACAGTATGTTATATTGGTTGGGTTCTCAGGACATTCAGCTTACAGTTGTCCACACAAATAGAGGGCTAAGAATATTGTATCTGCTTAACTTGATTTAACTAGTGTATACTCTTTTAGATGACTATAGATTGATTTAATAGTCTATAGCTGGTTAGGTTATTATTTCCTTTCATGGTACACTTGATTGATGCCGGGCCTTTCTTTCAACATGGAAATCATTTTAAAGTCACGAGTTAACCTCATATTTCCCAAATGTTGCAAATTCTGTAAGCTAAAATATTTGATTAGTATTCATTGGGATGTTAGTCTTTATTAGCATAAACTAGAAGTTAGTCAAAGTGAAATATAAACAACACTGATTAATTCACAAGAATGTTTTTTGAACCGAGACAAAAGACTTGCCATTTTCATTATTATGAAGTAAGAATTGACCGGGCGGGAAACTGGCCTAAAACCGCACCAACACCCTCGACAACTGTCATGGAACACGGCCGTCGCGAGGGCACACACAACCATGCTGGTTACCAACAACGGCTGCACACACAACACCGAAGCAGAAGCCCATCGTGTTATCGTCATCACTCTGCAGCTACTCCGACTTCACTAGAAGACCACCAAGGAGACCATCGTCCAAGGGGCGTCGAGAAGCCCACACCGCCCTATGCCAAACAGATGACTCTTCACGCAGAGGCAGACTGCTCCGATTCTGATGATGAGCTCCAAGAGGAGATGCACAATACCTGCGCCGAAGATCTTCACCACCACATTGCCCCCTGCAGGTCATTCTACACCGCTCAAAGGTAGAAGCTTGAGAACATAGCAGCTCTGACTTTACAGCCTGGGGAGACCAACACGATGACAGTTGACACGCCGGAGAGAGCCGATTACGAAGCCATTGCCACGACCCGACGATCGCTCACCAACATTGTCCTTGCCACGCAACCACCACGCAGAACCTGCACATCGGCAGTTGATCTCATGCCAACTACGACGCCGTGTATGTCCAGCCCATGGGAAAGCCTGCAGGAGATCACAATCTTCAAGACAACACACTGAAGAGGGGAAACGGCGAGGAAATGACGCCGTTGTCCGACTCTGCAGAGGAAGATCTTGACCTTCACCCGAAGATGTGACTCGAGAGTAGAGGAGAACGAGGAACTCCATGACGACCCTCCAGGGAGGACAATGGAATCCACGGACGCCGTGATGTTAGGTTTTCGCCCGGAGAAAACCGATCTCGACACCCTCTCGTAGCCAAACAGAGACGAGGAGCCTTCAGCGCTGCTGGTCCGGCACCCACTGGTTCACACAGCTCCTGCAAGACGATAGCGCCACGGACCCGCCGGAGCAGCCAGCCTTGCCGTCGACGAAACGCGGTCCGCACCGTAGAGGGCCGAGCCTGCCCACCAAGAACATCTGCCGCCTGCCGGACGAAGCGGATTCATCCGGCTGGCGGCACGAGGGAGATAGAGCTGGAGGGGTTTGGTGTCCGCCGGTTAGGGCTCCCCTAAAGTCGCCCTGGGGACGACGCGGGGGTTCGAACAGGATTAGTTCACAAGATGGTGATCTGTGAGGATGATGACGTTTTCCCTTTGACATGGATCTACTAAATATATATGAAACGGGTAACAACTCTGTTTATGTTTGCTCTGATGTGCTAGACATTCTCTTATTAATGTAACGATGAAAAAAAAACATTAGGGTGGATGTCAAGAAAACAAGCACATGCTTACAAACAATGGTACATAAATGAAATATGTCTCCGAAAGGACGAGGTACTGGAAAAAAAATTATGGTGAGAGCAGAACCATTTATGGAAGAACTTTCTTGCCCTGAGGGTATGGGCTATGAAGAGTGGAGATTGCAAGGGAAGGCACTGTTACACATAAAATGGAAACATGGATGTTTTATTTAAAGGCATGTTTTATTTTGGCATTTTAATACCTTTAGCGTAAAAAGTATACTCCCTCTGTACAAAAATAGAACGACCCATCTCGATACTTTTGCAAATGTATCCTAAACAATTTTTCTCTAAACATATTTTTTAATGTACATAAAATTCATCAATGTAAGCTATTTATGATACAAGCACTTTGTTGTTCATTTTTAATGATACAATCTCATTTAAAAGGGAAAAGTGGTTTAAAAGTTGCATAAAAAGAGTGATAAAAATGTAATTATGGAATTTTCATTTGAGCAAGTTTTGTTTGATAAGGTATAGGAAGTCTTTTCCCCCCTTGACTCAGGAGTCAGGATTTAACTTAACTCCCTAAAATGGTGGAACAAGTTAACCGACTGAAATGGCACAATTTACTCTACAATCTTTTTTGTATTGCGAAACCAGACCTAATCCACGTAAGCTATCCAAGCAGTAATATGTACTATATCACGAGGTTTGTTGCCTAACAATGTCTGCATTAATCTAACCTACCTGGATTAATGTTAGCACACTTAGTTATGTTTAATCCTTAACCAAAGGAACTTAAAGAGGTTTAGGCTTTCCCCTTTTAAAGCTGCTGTAAATTGTAGTAATTTTGTGTTGCTTTGTACTAGAAGTATCTTCTCCGTACCTGTTCTGTCCGTTAAGTATGTTCTGGAGTGTTCCTAATGTTCCATTAGAAAGTGTTGTCGGTATTGTTTTCTTGATTGTAGTCAGCTATATTTAGGGTTACCAGTTTCAGATATTGTAACTTGTGAAATACTCTATTTGATGATCTTCAGTTTGGTGTTTAGTCATTTGATTTTCTCTGCATTTCCCAATCCATTTAGTTCCTCGAGTATCTGAATCTATACTATATAAAAAAGCACGAGTTAGCACATTCAATCTTGGCCAACCATCGACTTATCCCACAGTTGTAGTTGATAACTGAAAAGCGCAATCACTCCCTAATCAACTAACTCCTGTACGAACCACCTCCTTTTAACTCTCCTTGGTCTTCCCTGTTCCATATGTCGTTGTAGATATTACCTATTGAGAGTGACTATATTTCAAACAAAATAAGTATCTGTTGAAGTAAACGTATGACAAATTCATCATACCGTCTATAGCACATGTACAATTACTAGCTAGGCAAAGCAAATGAACTTTGCATATTAAGTGGTACACAACTCTTCTGTTGTTTCATGATATGTTCTTTTGTATTTTTTGGTACAAGTTGTACCTTTGCTTTATAGATTCGTGGCAAATGGAGGTTTGCTGAGTTTCTTCTCTCTGTTATTTCAGATTCCATAGTGTTGCTTATCTTCAGCAAATTTGGTGGCTTGAAGTGGGTGGGGAGCTTGATTTCTGCTTCCCTGCAGGTTCATACAGCCTGTTTTTCCGTCTTCACTTGGGTCGAGCACACAGGCGCATGGGTCGTCGGGTTTGTGGAACTGAGCTCATTCATGGATGGGATGCCAGACCCACCCGGTTTAACCTTTCTACTTCTGACGAACAACAGGCCACATCGGAATATTATCTGGATGAACCAGGAAGCTGGCTTCTTTACCATGTTGGTGATTTTGTCATTTCAAACTCCGATGAGTTGACCAGCCTGAAGTATTCAATGATGCAGATTGACTGCACCCATACGAAAGGTGGCTTGTGCGTTGATTCAGTTGTGATATATCCGAAAGGGTATCGACGCGAGAAGATAAACACAGTCTACATGTAAATTTGCACAGTGGTTTTGATGCTCCAGGAGCACAGGCAGTTCAGAGGGAGATGGCTAGTATTTTTCCTGTCCACTCTTATCTGAAAGTCCGTGTATATATTGATTTTTTTGCCTTCTTGCTTACTTTCTGAGAGTTTTGCACTTTTGTTCTGTATTCTTTGTAGTGTTAGTTACACTGGTAGGGAGGTAGGAGAGATCTAGAAGCAGCTTAACTTGACATCTTATTTGTGGAGTTTACAGTACTAGTCGTCTGGAATAAACAGTCAATGCCATCTTCATCTGTAGTTTTCATCAGCATAGTGATGTTTGGCGAGCTGAGTGGGTATTCTCCTTCACCTTTGCGATGACTACAACTAATTTTATCTTCATGACCATTTGTGTATTCGAGAGCTTCGTTTATTTCTGTGTAACAGTTCAAAGTACATGAGAAGTTGGGACCTGGCAACATATTATGTCTAGTGATTATAACATTGTGTCTGGAAACTCTTGGACTCACTTTTTACTTTTGACATCCCTTTCATTGTAAACTGCAAATGTTCGGCCTTGAACCTGAACTAAACATATTCATTAAGGGAGGACATGAAACGGCAATGTTTACAGACAAGCTAGGGCAGGGAGCCCCTTTAGGACAAAATACAAATGAGCTGAACAGCTCCATCGCCGGGCCCAGCCGCGTCAACACTGAAGACTCCATCGCCACCCGAGCTAGTATGTGTTTAGCTACCGGCTGCAACTGCTGAAATTGTAGTGTACTTCGGTCAAGTCCCAACTAAAATCCGAAATTCCCATGTCTCATTCTGGTTGATTGGTTGTGTATGTACGTACTGATTGTATAGAGTGAGCTGCACCACTTTATGTAGTGACATGTTTAGTACTAGTATGATCTAGTGAGAACAAGAGAAGATGAAGAGTGTCACACGCGTGCTCCTCCTCGCTCGCCACGCCTCGTCTCGCCTCGTCACGACGCGCCGCAGGTTGCAGGAATCTCGCCGAGCCGAGTTTATATTTTTGTTGTTCCGGAAAATTTATAAGTCATTGATTAGTAATTAATGGACGCGTTAATTACCTTTCCGTTTCCGATTCCAATGGGATCGTGAGGCGTTATCAGACTTGATCGTGGCTTACAGGTCACGTCCTACCCGACTCGCATCATATATACAGTCCGGTGCAAACTCTAGTCGCTACTACGAGATACATGGTCTCACACCTTTGCAGAGCATTGTGTCGCCGTCTACTAAGTATTTTCCATCCCGTCTTCCAGCGTGCACCGGTTGAAGGTTGAAGGGATAGTAGGCCTCCAGAATCCCACCTCTTGTGATCCTGTACGGGAGATGGGCGATCAGGTTTTTGGGGAGCGCACTCGTGCGACTACTGGCTTCGAGTTCTTTGATGACTTCTTCCCCAACATCGCCAGCCTCTTCATCGACGACATGTTGAATTCCAGCGGTGCGACTGCCGCTGTACCGTATGTGTTCTTGATCTTCCTATATGAAGTTTTACTAGAGTTCCTACTTGTAGTATGTGCTCTAGATTCAATATGTTTATCTACTGTTTGCGTAGATCACATGATTAGTTTAGTTTGTATTATTCTAGTCATGAATTGTTCACTATTATTGAGAATTAAATCATATGCTAAATCGCCTAATTATTCAACAGTCCAAAAACCTGATTATAGCCAATTAGCACTTGCAGGTTTTATCGCGTCAACGAGTCTGTTTCCCTTTAAAGAGGTTATGTATAAGCGGTGGCGCATGAGAACAGTGTTATGGTTTCAGAACATGAACTACTATGCTGCCACCAAAGGCAAGCCTGGTGGCGAGCTTGACCCTGCATAGCAGGAGTCCTTCGAGAGCCTCGACAACATGTTTAAGAGTGCCCTTTTGAGTATTCTTGACAATTCCATTGTGGACTCGTATATGTCGTTTTCGAACGGCAAGGACATGAGGGATGCGCTCGAGGCCAAGTTTGGGGTCTCAGACGCTGGCACCGAGTTGTATGTCATGGAAACTTTCTATGACTACAAGATGACTGATGAGCGCCCTGTTGTTCAATAGGCTCATGAAATACAGTCACTCTCTAAGTAACTTGAGCACTTTAAGTGTATCTTACCATACAAGTTTGTCGTCGGTGGCATTATCGCCAAGCTTCCACCTTCGTGGAGCAACTTTGCTACCTCTCTGAAACACAAGAGACAAGAGTTTTCCGTTTCGGATCTCATTGGGTCGCTTGATGTGGAAGAAAAGGCGAGAGCGAAGGATAAACGTGCTCGAGTTACCGAGTCTGGTTCTACTGCCCATATGATACAGAAGAAGAATTATCAGCCGCCCCACAAGACCAAGTTTAACAAGAACAACTCTTGGGGTAAGGGCAAGCCTGACGGAAAGTTCAAGCCATTACAGCCTACCAACTTCAAGAAGAAGAACAATAAACCGAGAAACGGTTCATGCCATGTTTGCGGTGATCCAATTCATTGGGCACCCCGTTGTCCCAACCGCCATGAGCTGCACGAACCTGAGAACAATGGCAAGATTGACAATGTTCTCATTGGCGATACTGAGATGAAGGATTCAAGGTACGGAATATTTCCCACCATTCTTTCAGTTTGTCATTCACTTGAATGGTTGATTGACACTGGTGCCAATGTACATGTTTGTGCTGATGACTCGATGTTCTCTTCTTACCAGATCACAGGGACTTCCCCCGTGCTGATGGGTAATGGGTCACATGCTTTTGTTCATGGAGTCGGCACGGTTGATCTGAAGTTCACTTCGGGGAAGACCGTGCGTCTGAAGAACGTTCATCACGTGCCCGCCATCAATAAAAATCTCGTCAGCGGATCTTTGCTGTGTCGAGATGGGTTTAAGTTGGTTTTCGAGTCCAATAAAGTTGTAATATCTAAGTATGAACAATTTGTTGGAAAAGGCTATGAGTGCGGAGGCTTGTTCCGCCTATCTTTATCGGATATTTGCTCCAAAGTTATTAATCATGTTTGCCACTAAATTGAGTCTAATCTTTGACATTCACGACTTTGTCATATTAACTTTGGTAGCATGAGCGGCTAGCTAATTTGGATTTAATTCCGAAATTCACTAATGTGAAAGGTTCCAAGTGTCAAGTGTGCGTTCAAGCTAAGCAACCTCGCAAGTTCCATAAGGCTGCAAAGGCAAGAGACTTGGCACCACTGGAACTTATACATTCAGATCTCTGTGAGATGAATGGTATATTGACGAGAGGCGGAAAGAAATATTTCATGACGCTTATTGATGACTCCACTAGATATTGTTATGTGTATCTCCTGAAAACAAAAGATGAAGCTTTAAACTTCTTCAAAAACTATAAAGCTGAGACAGAGAACCAACTTGATCTAAGAAGAAAACGGCTAAGGTCTGATCGTGGTGGAGAGTACTTTTCCAATGAGTTTGATTCTTTTTGTGCGGAACATGGTATAATCCATGAGAGGACACCTCCCTATTCACCTCAATCAAATGGGGTAGCCGAAAGAAAGAACCGATCTCTAACTGATTTGGTTAACGCCATGTTAGACACTTCGGGTCTCTCCAAGGCATGGTGGGGGAGGCGCTATTGACAGCTTGTCATGTCCTAAACCGAGTTCCCGCAAAGAACAAAACTGTTTCTCCATTTGAGGAATGGGAAATGAAAAAGTTGAGACTCTCTTACTTACGTACTTGGGGTTGTTTGGCGAAAGTCAACATTCCAATTACCAAGAAGCGCAACCTAGGACCAAAAACCGTGGATTGTGTTCTTCTGGGCTATGTTTTTCATAGCATTGGCTATAGATTATTGATAATCAAATCTGAGGTACCCGACATGCATGTTGGAACGATTATGGAGTCGAATGATGCGACTTTCTTTGAGTTCATTTTTCCCATGAACGGTATGTCTAGCTCATCAAATCAGGATATACCTAATACATCTAGTCAGGAATTATTTGAGATTCCTGATCCTACCATTCCGATAGAACACACTGATAATCCCGTGGAGGATGACAATGAAGTTCCTGTTAGGAGCAAGAGACAGAGTACTGCTAAGTCCTTTGGTGATGATTTCATTGTGTATCTTGTGGATGACACCCCGAGTACCATTTCAGAAGCTTATGCATCTCTTGATGCTGACTACTTGAAGGAGGTTGTCCGTAGTGAGATGGAATCCATCTTAGCTAACAGAACCTGGGAAGTTACTGATCGTCCTTATGGGTGCAAACCTGTAGGATGTAAGTGGGTGTTCAAGAAAAAGCTTAGGCCTGATGGTACTATTGAGAAGTACAAGGCGCGGCTTGTGGCCAAGTGTTATAACCAGAAAGAAGGAGAATACTTCTTTGATACTTACTCACTTGTGGCTAGACTGACCACGATTCGGGTGCTACTTTCATTGGCTGCCTCGCATCGTCTTCTCGTTCATTAAATGGACGTTAAGACAACTTTCCTAAATGGAGAGTTAGACGAGAAAATTTATATGGATCAGCCTGATGGTTTTGTAGTAACTGGTCAGGAAGCAAAAGTGTGCAAGCTATTGAAGTCTTTATATGGCTTTAAGCAAGCTCCTAAGCAGTGGCATGAGAAGTTTGAAAGAACTTTAACAGCTGCAGGTTTCGCTGTTAACGAATCCGATAAGTGTGTATACTATCGCCATGGTGGGGGCGAGGGAGTTATTCTATGTCTGTATGTCGATGACATACTGATATTTGGAACCAATCTTGATTTAATCAAGGAGATTAAGGATTTCGTATCTCACTGTTTTGAGATGAAGGATCTTGTAGTAGTTGATGTAATCTTAAACATCAAGCAACTGTGAGATGGTGATGGTGGGATAACACTGCTTCAATCCCACTATGTGGAAAAGATCTTGAGTCGCTTCGGGTATGACGACTGCAATCCTTCTCCGACACCATATGATCCCAGTGTGTTGATTCGAAAAAATCAGGGCATTGCTAGAGATCAACTCAGATATTCTCAGATCATTGGCTTGCTTATGTATTTGGCTTGTGCCACGAGGCCTAACATCTCTTTTGCTGTAAGCAAGTTGAGCCGATTTGTTTCCAACCCGGGAGATGATCATTGGAATGCGTTTGCGAGAGTTATGCGTTATTTAAAAGACACTACGAGCTATGAAATTCACTATTCTGGTTATCCTAGAGTACTGGAAGGTTATAGTGATTCCAATTGGATATGCGATGCTGATGAGATTACGGCCACGAGTGGTTATGTGTTTACACTCGGTGGTGGAGTTGTTTCCTGAAAGTCTTACAAGCAGATCATCTTAACGAGGTCAACTATGGAAACAGAACTCACAACATTAGACACAACCACTGTTGAAGCAGAGTGGCTTCGAGAGCTTTTGATGGACTTACCTGTGGTTGAAAAACCCATACCGCAATCCTTATGAACTGTGATAATCAAACTGTGATAGTTAAGATTTAAGTTCTATGGATAATTTGAAATCATCAAGGCATGTGAAAAGGAGATTAAAATCTGTCAGAAAATTGAAGAACTCCGGAGTTATTGCGTTGAATTATATCCAAACGTCTAAGAACTTGGCAGATCCTTTCACAAAGGGTTTATCACGTAACGTGATAGATAATGCATCGAGTGAGATGGGTTTGAGACCCACCGTATGAGTTGTCCACAGTGGTAACCTACTCTATGTGATCGGAGATCTCGTGAATTAGAAGTGGGAGACAAGCTGTTGGTCGGCTGGGAGGAGAGTATCCTTACATTTTACTATCTCACTCCGCAAAGATGCAATACTCTCCAAATATTGCATGGCAGGTTGATATTTATCTTAATTTGTTCCAACCGGCTTACTTTTATAATCGGAGATGTTATCCTGCAGAGCATCTCTTGAGGAATACACCTATATGAGTCTGACTGTTAAACGTCGCAGTCTATGAGAGTCGGGTGGTCTTTAATAAACTCATGAAAGGCCTTGGAGTATGACGTATAAGCTCCACACCGCGGGGAAGCCTTGCGGTAGCCTAGTATCGGTCAAGGGCTTGTGTGAAACTAGGTCGCAACAAACTTGTAGTTCAAGGCATAGTCCGCTATTCAAGTTGCGGTCTAACGTAGCATAAGTTTCTAAGTAGAGTTCAACTTAACAACCCACTAAGCACCGGTATATAAAACAATGTTTTGGAACAAAGTGGTACAATGTGCCAATGAGACTTTGTTGGGGATTGCTGAAATTTTAGTGTACTTGGGCCAAGGTCCAACTAAAATCCGAAATTCTCATGACCCATTCTGGTTAGCTGGTTGTGCATGTAAGTGACTAATATTTAGTCTCATACTGCTTGTGGACAGTGAGCTGCACCACTTTATATAGTGGGATGTTCTAGTACTAGTATGAGCTAGTGAGAACAAGAAAAGATGAAGAGTGCCACACGCACGCTCCTCCTACTCGCTCGCCTCGCCTCGTCACGACGCGCCGCGGGTTGCGGGAATCTCACCGAGCCGAGCTTATACACAATCGTGGCTTACAGGTCACGTCCTACCCGACTCACATCATATATACAGCCCGGGGCAAACCCTAGCCGCTACTACGAGATACATGGTCTCACACCGTTTCAGAGCATTGCGCCGTCGTCTACCAAGTCTTTTCCATCCCGTCTTCCGGCGTGCACTGGTTGAAGGGACAGTAGGCCTCCAGAACCCCGCTGAACGGATAGACGTCGCCTAGAGGGGGGGGGGGGGGGGGGGGTGAATAGACGATTTAAAACTTTTTCGAGAAGTCGGATTATCCGGTCCAAGAATGACCCGGATATTCCGGTATGCTTGATAAAGGCGGAATAAAACTAGAGGTTAACTTTAACAAGCATACAACCTAAATAAATAAACTAGGCTCACCTATGTGCACCAACAACTTATGCTAAGCAATACAAGTAACAAGGTTATAGCAAGATAGATGACTTCAAGCACGAAGTCTATCACAATGTAAAGTGCATAAGTAAATAGCTCGGGTATAGAAATAACCGAGGCACGCAGAGACGAGGATGTATTCCCGAGTTCCACCCAAAGGGTGTACGTCTCGTTTGGAGAGGTGTGCGCAACCACAACAGGTTAGCCGCAATGCCACAAAGGCTCACCTTCTTCTCCTGATGAACCCAACCACAAAAGGTTGCGAGTTCACCTTCCACTATTGATCTCCTTTGTGGCGGAGATCGAATCCCGTACAACTCTTGAGGCACACACCCACAACTTAATTGGGGGCTCTCAAGTGACCACAAAAGGTCTTGGACACAAAAGGCCGGCCACAGAAGGCGTCTAGGGTCCAAAGACCCAAGAGTAACAAGCTCACAAGTAACACCACCACGAATCCTCGTGGAGGGCTCAAACCGATGTAAATGCAATGGCAAGAACACACAAAGTTCTCAAGTCCTCCACTCTCAAATTCCAACAAAGCAACAAATGCTTATGGGGGAATAAGAGAGGAAGAACAAAGAAAATCACAAAGGAGTCAAATCCTTCACTCCCAAATCTCACCAAAAGCAACTAATGCTTATGAGGGGAGAAGAGAGGAAGAACAAAGGAGAAGAACCACAAAGGAACTCCAAGATCTAGACCCACTAGTTTCCCCTCACTTAGAGGAGAGATGGATTGGTGGAAATGTGGATCTAGATCTCCTCTCTCTTTTTCCTCAAGAAATAGCAAGAATCATTGGAGGGATTGAGAGATCTCAAAGCTTTGGAGGTCAACAATGGAGGAGGAGAGAGAGAACCAAAAAACTTGGGAACCATTGGGGAAGATGACCCCTTAAATAGGTTCCCAACAAATCTGGTTGTTGGGGACAGTTTTTCCCACTCGGGCCGGAAGTTCCGGGCTTACCCCGGAACTTCCGGAACCCCCAAACACCCCAAAACGCGTCCGGGAAGTGTTCTCTGGTCAAACCGGAAGTTTGGGCGGAAGTTTGGTCCGGAATTTCCGCCCCTAGTAGAAACGTCAACACGAAAACGATGATATCTTGACCATACGAACTCCGTTTTTGATGATATTTGGCTCGTTGGAATCACCACGAAGAGCTCTATAAGATCATGCAGAGAAAAATCGTAGTCCAACAAGTGAGGTTAAAACCAAATGGGAAATGTAAAATCTCTAGATAATAGAACAACCGGTAAAACCTCCAACATAAAAAACGCAACATGTTTTCCAAAGTAAATCCGTTTTCGATGAACTAAAGCTTGACATGGAGACGAACCAAACTCTAATCCTCACAAGGATAAATGTCAAATAAGAACCAAGAAATATGATATGCCAAGTATGTAAAGGTTTGAGCTCTCCACAACGATGCGGTCAAGTTACTAACTTGAGAGCCCCTCTTGATAATACGCCTATCTATCCTATAGCCCTATCAAGATCATATCTTTGCCTTGAGCATTCCACTTGAGTTAGATGATGACTATCTTGATCTCTTCAAGTGGTTCATCTTTCTTGATTACGCGTCCAAGCACATGCTTGATGAAGACTTCTCCAAATATTCCCCCATACCCATAATGGGAGAGTCTCTCTAGGCTCCATCTTCATGTATCCATAGCAAGCTCCAAGCATAGGATCTCTTCAAGAAGCTTCTCTTGGTCTTGCACATCTCAAACTTGATGACGATCACCACATGGTGTCATCCTCCATGAGCTATACGAAATCTTCATTTGTTGCAAGCTTATGGGAAGATACCTAACCTTATATAAAGATACCACACATATATATCATGGGTAGTTCACAAAGCTATATGGACATGTGTTTACCATCCCAAGAGATAAAAAATCCCTCTTGGTACATCTTGTATCTTTGTGTGTAGATCAACATCTTGATCAACCTTGTATCTTGCAACATTTCTTCTATAATATGATGTCTTGAATACTTCAAGACATATTTGCAATATGCTCAACTCAACACATGACCATCGATCATATACATCCTTGAATGGAACCTTGGTCATCAAATAAGCTTCTAGAGTCCAACACATTAACTCCATTATTCCCATGGACACGATCTATAAAGATATCTCAATGCAAACATTAGTCCATAGAGATTGTCATTTAATTACCAAAACCACACATGAGGAAAAATGCTCTTTCACCCGCCTCTTGTGATCCTGTACGGGAGAGGGGCGATCAGGTTTTTGGGGAGCGCACTCGCGTGACTACTGGCTTCGAGTTCTTCCCAAACGACGACTTATTCCCCGACATCGCCAGCCTCTTCATCGACCACATGGGCGACGACACGGGGAATTCCAGCGGTGCGACTGCCGCTATACCGTATGTTTTCTTGATCTTTCTATATGAAGTTTTACTAGAGTTTCTACTTGTAGTATGTGCTCTAGATTCAATATGTTTATCTACTGTTTGCATAGATCACATGATTAGTTTAATTTGTATTATTCTAGTCATGAATTATTCTCTGTTATTGGGAATTAAATCATATGCTAAATCGTCTAATTACTCAACAACAATAATGCTTGGACCAGACCTTTCTGCAACATCGACGAAATTAGAGAAGCTGACACAATAAGAAAACCACATTAGTAGGATCAACATGCAAAATTTGGTGTAAACAGTTTTTCTTTTGTTTTCCTAACGGTCCACATTAAACCAACTGATCCTAGCGTAACTATCACCCTATCCTTGCCAGAATAGCTAGCTAGCCAATTCTCACACAAGTGCACAAGAGATTCGGATTAAATTTACTCGGGGTGTGTTTGGTAGTCTGGGTGGCCAATCTCAGCCCATACAAGTTGAGTCTAGCTCAGCCCACTTCATGCAAGTGTGTTTTATTTGTGTTGTTTGGTAGATTGTATGAGCTGGGCTGAGTTGAGATGAGATCCTGTTTGGTACGTTGTATGACTTGAACCATGGCGCAAAAAATAAAAAGCAATCCGGTCCCTACCAACAAAACAAAAAAAGCAATCATGTCCCTAGAGCTTGGGCTGGTTCTCCGGCACGGTCTGCCGCTGTCGCGCTGCAGCCCGCGAGCACACAGTACCGGCGAGGTTGCACTGCTCCGATGTTGGTCGCCGACGAGAGGAGCCTCCTCGCGTGTGCTTCTGCTGCTGTTTCTCGTCGCGAGCTAGCCAGCCTCCTCAGTCCTTCTGAGAGCTTGGGCAGGGTCTCCGAGCACGCGTTGTCGCCGCCTCCCCGTGACCAGGCGATGTCGCTCGGCCGCCGCCCGTGCGCGTATCCGGCGAGCTGCGCGGAGATGGGCTGCGGTGTGGCGGGCTGCGCCCGTGCGCGCATCTGGCGCCTCTGACAAGCTCGGGAGGAGCTGTTGCCATGGGGGAGGAGCTGGCGAGCTCAACTCCGACGGTAGGAGTTGCTAGAACGCATCGTGCGTTTCCGCTCCGGCAAGGCCGAGCTTAAACAGCCCCGGGCGGCGGCGCTTGGTGGTGGTAAGTGTTGCGCTATGCGACGGGAGGAGGGAAGGGAGGTTCAGAGAGAAAGGAAGGTGGGGGGAAAATGAGGAGCGGTTTCGTGGATGTCAATGGTACCCATTAGCCGCGTACCTGCGGATAAAAACCTGTTAAGGTAAGGGTATGGGGAAACAAAATACTCATGGGTATATAAATGGAAAAAAATTATACCCATCGGGTGGAGAGGGTGCGGGTATGAGTTCATATAACCCATACCCGCATACCCATGTACCCTTTTAGTAACTATTTTAATGATTATTTTGTGGCTTCGCGTGCATTAAAATTACTTTGTACTTTGTCATGAGTTTGTGAACTTGAAGTGTATGGCTACGTGGTGTTGTTGTTTTATGACTATGTGTTACGGTTTATAAGATGTGTTGTTGTTTACGCGTAAGGGATTTTGTTTGCATATGTTGCTTATCTGTAAGTGTTGTTTACAAGTGTGTTGTTATTTACGGTGTGTTTCTTTTGATAATGTGTCGCCATTCATAATTCGATGTTGTGGTTTAAAACGTGTTTTTATTAAAGACATATGTTTATATGATATTTTTAACGAATAATTTCTACTAAATCTGTTGTGTTAAAAAAGAGGGTATTTTTACCCGCGGGTAACCCTTTACCATGTCGGGTGAAGGGTATGAGAAAAATTTATACCCGCACAAGGGTATGGGTACGAGTGACGGGTAAGGTTGAGAGCGACGGGTAAGGGTATGGGGTGGCTCCACCCTTACCCATACCCAACAGATGCCATCCATAGTTTCGTGAGGGGCGGTCGGCGTGACGCCCGAGTGGGTCGACGCGTGGGAAGTTTATTGCATGAGCTCAGCCAGGCTCGCTTGTGAAGCTCGATTTTAGCTTCTCAACCTGGCCAGGTGATAGACCTTTTTCGCACCGAGTGGGCATGGCCCAGGTGGGCAACCCAGGCCACCAAACAACTGAAAACTGGGTGAGCTGAGATTATCTGGGCTCACCCAGGCTACCAAACATACCCTCATAGTCGCGTTTGATAGGTAGTACCATCACATTTTCATCTACCTGGGCCAGGTTGGCCAGTGCCGAGCCGACGACGCAACAGGCAACGTTGAAACTTGTCTAAATGCATTTTAACACCCCAGATGACTGGTGTGACCCGCGATGACCGGTGCGACCCACAATATAATATAAGATGTTTTAGTTTTTTACATTTAAATGTCACATATGTATTTAGATATTTTTATATATATGTGTACACTTATTTTATATAAATCTATACAACATACACAATGTCTCTAATATCTTATATTGTATTATGAAACGGAGAGACTATTTGTCAGCACACGTGGAGAGCGCACGTGAAGGTGTCACCACATGGATGCGGGGCCCACCTACTACATCTTATTTTTTCCACTATTCTTTTTGTTCTTCCTCCTCCCGTCCTCTCCTGACCGAAATTCCTTTTTTTCACTCGAGACTGCACGGAGCGCTCTTATGCATGGATGGATCCGAAGTGGCTACATATACACACATGGAGTGGTCTTAGTGTTGTCGGGTGACGAGAGACCGGTAATACGGTACTAAAGTGTGAAATGAGCCTCAATTGTGATTATTTTTTCTCCCCCACCGTCCTCGAGTTCATTACAACTACCATAACAAGCGAATATCGTTCCGATCCAGCACGGTCGAGATGAACGCTGGAATAGACGTCGAGCCTCCATCATTACAAGATCTAAACAAGACACCATCGCAGCGAGACTTTGTGAGTCGTCGAACAAGCCTGCTGGATGCAGCGAGACACATGCCGTTGTGGCACGTCAATCGGAGAGCGTCCCCGTGTTGTGTTGAACTAAGATACGTCATCTACCATCAACGAAGTTGAAAAAAACGACAAATCCACCACCTCCGGACTCCAGAGGAAGCTCCTCGTCTCGCCGCCAGTGTCGCCCTAAAAAACAACACACTAGTGACACGCCGAGAACTGATCTTGATAGATCTTAAAACCGACGAGAAGACTAAGTTGTGGATCTGAAGGACCAACCAACAAAGTTTGCCATCACTCCCAAACATTGTCGTGAAGGACGCCGCCGTATGGGAACATAACTGAGACAGATTTATTTAAACGGTACTAAAGTGTGAAATGAGCTCCAATTACTCCCACCCGACTCCTCGATCGTGGCCATCCGATCTTCGCTCGCCTCCATAGTGGCCGCACCGCACCGTCCTACTCCTGCCTGGACGACTCACCTTCCAGTCGCCTCGCTTGCAGCTGCGGCACCGTCGCGCCGATCTGGCTGAGCCTCGACAGCGCGCGCCATTACTCCGGGCTTTCATTTCTCAGGCGACCGGGCATTGATTCGCTCGCCCCCGGACCGATCTGATCCGCCGCTCTGTCGGAATCTCCTGCTCTGCCAGCCCGTCGGGCCTTCTCTCTCCCGGCTTCATTGCGTATCTACTCCTCCCAGTAGTACTGTACCTTGCTCGCCCTCGGCCGCCGTGCTGTTTGCTGTCAGAATCGGAGATTGCCCTCCGTGTCCCCATAGTTTCTCAATTTCTCTCCTTGGTATTGCAGCACAACTCGTTCCTGGAGCTGCGCCATGCGTGTTCTTTTCTGCTCAAGAAGCGCTCGTTGTTCTTAGAAACAAGCATTCATGCAAGACGATTACTTTGCCAAAAGAAATGCAACACGATTAGGAAGTTCAACGTGGGATAGTGATAGTGATTTGATATTGATAGTGAGATGATTTGATATATAGTTCAACTGTGGGAAGTGACTCACCGATGTGATGGATATCTGTAAGCTAGCTAGCTGGAATGAAGGAGGCGATTGATTCGTATGGTACTCCTCATGTTGGTGTGTCTTCTATGCTTCTTGCTAGGTTGTCACCGTCCGTTTGTTGCACATAGGGTATGAGCTAGCATATACTAATAAACAGAGTACAAGACTTGTGCGGTCATCAAGTTGTCATAAGTGAGCACATTGGTCATCAACGTAGAAAAAATGCTAACTATTGGTTAATATGTTATGAGAATGTTACATGTTAGTCATTAAGTCACTGGCACTTCTGCCCTTAATGTGCTTATTACATGGACAATAGTTTTTGCAAGAAAGAAAAATAACATAATCTACTATTCTACCAATATTAGGTCTTCTTTCTTCTCTCGGCAACATCTACCGTTAAGATGCTCACGCTCCCGCCACTTGACCCATAACGGCAGTTCACGCTCAACCACACCCTCTCCGACCTATGCAAAAAGTTTTGGGAGAATTTGTCACTCTCTGAGGCTGATAGCACGTCTAGTTTGATGTTGTATTGCTCCACACTACAAAGTTAGGGAGTCGTAGTAATTCTAAACCATAAGTCACTAGACGTTGCCAGGAGACACCGGCAAGGGTCATGTGAAGCATGGACTGTTGAACGGGAGAAAAATTAAAGGTTGGACGACAAGACACAACTCCACATTGATGCTGAGACATGTTGTCACATGCTCTTATTTACGAGACCACACCGTAAACCATGATGAAAACATTATGGCTGATCTCCCTACCAGAATATGTCATCGTGGACATTGCGACAAAGATTGAACTATTGCCACTGCGATGGGTACACCGCCAAATAACTTTTTTTGCAACGCCTTCGCCTCAAGTGCTTATGATCAACACGTGGCAAAAATACTAGGCAAACCCGACAAAGAGTCAAAGACTAAGAGCAAGTTTAATAGTGGGCTTATAGCCCTCGTGGTGAAAGCGAGGGGACCGACAAGGATAGACCATCAAGAATAAAAGGTGGTGTAGTGCTCAAGATTATTTCTTATTTTCGGAGGGCCGCCGCCATCTTGTTCTTAAAAAGGAAAATCTTATAGGATATGGAAATAGTCTCTATATGAGACATGACGATAACTATATTCCTGGATACAGGTGATGAAAATATTTTTTACTGAATGTTACAACAACTGAACAACGAGAAATCGGAAATGGAGAAATATAAAGGCAAAATTCATGAGAGTATCTATGTGACGTAAAAGGCGCATCGCTATTTTAGAAGTATCAAGTCGGTCTTAAATGCTGAAAGCTAGTGAGACACATATCTATGGACTCATGCTTGCACATACTTGGATATTCTTGATGACCATACTTGCACACTACTCCTTGGTAGGAGTAGTTGGTGTCGTACAAGCGTAAGCGTACCCTGTGTAGATAAAATGGATTATCACACTTAGCATTGGCAATGCACGATCTTTGTTCCCTTGCTAACGAAAAAGCTATACGTATAAACTACTTAGTAGAGATTGACCGCATTTCTGAAACAGTTTTTTTTACCAATTTTTCATTTGCAACGGACAACTTCAGTACTCGTGTATAATTAGGCCAAGTATTATAATTATAAATTAAGAAGGCACGCAAGAGAAGCCAATGTGCGTACGTGTTTACACCGTAATCTCCACCAGAAGTTTCAATCAAACAAGACAGATGTTTGGGATGACGTGGAGTTCACCAATTCCATCCTTGCGATCACTTAACGACTACACCAATGATTTGCTTTTATTTACTTCAAAGTTAACTACTCCGTACTTACTCTTGTTCCATACTGTAAATTCACGAAAGGAAAGGGTGTCGAGTAGAAAGATACCTTCCCAAGATTTCCACGCCATCACATATCACACGCGGCCCGCGAGCTCGCTTCATCAGAAAAAAAAACCAAATCCACTACTCTATTTCTGTCTCGCCCTGCATCTGTTGTCTTCCCCCCCTCCGGCGGCGGTGGCGGTGGCGGTGGCGACGATGGGGCTCGAGATGGAGCCGATGGCGGCGGAGATCGGCGTCTCGGTGCCCGTGCTGCGCTTCCTGCTCTGCTTCGCGGCCACCATCCCCACGGGCCTCCTCTGGCGCGCGGTGCCCACCGCCACGGGGCGCCACCTCTACGCGGGGCTCAGCGGCGCCGCTCTCTCCTACCTCTCGTTCGGGGCCACCTCCAACCTCCTCTTCGTCGGGCCCATGGCCTTCGGCTACCTCGCCATGCTCCTCTTCCGTCGCCGCGCCGGCCTTGTCACCTTCCTCGGCGCCTTCGGCTTCCTCATCGCATGGTGAAACCCTCCCTCCTATATCCTTCACTACAGGGGCTTCATACATTCAAGTGCTTAGTTTCGGGTCATCAGCGACAATGGATTCATATATTTTTACTGGCTTAAAATGTACAGTTAACACTTGTTTGTTCGGTTCGGAAACCAGAGGAACTGTAAGCAGATCTGCGGATGTGGCCGGGCCAGAGTATCGGGCGGTCACAGGGTTGAACTGTAGTTTCTTAGATTGCAAAACACGAGAGGAATCGACAGCCAACATGGAGCTTTTGATGTGGGCGACGCCAAACTTCAGCATTAACCATTTCATGTTGAAGCTGGCTGAAACAATTTCTATTTTTTTTCAAGGCGAACCCGAATCTTGTAGTAACTCCACATGAATTTGCTTCTACACCTGCAGTCTTTTGGACTTATGCAGTCTGAATTTGCTTGGTTTGGAGAACATATTGATCATTTGCTTATGCAGTCTTCTTAACTTTAAAAATGCACTAATACTTCTGCAATGAAATCTAATTACTCCCACCTGTGCATGATCCGTATCAGTTATTATCTGGTTGATCTAAGACTGCATCTGGCTCTAAAAATAACATATGACATGCATAGACAGAGCCAACTCTGGAAAGTTTGTTATTGAATCGAATGTAGTGCACTGTTGAGTGTAGAGTCCTTTATTTCTTTGCATTTCTGCTGATGAACGGTTAACCACAGATTTAAGAGGAAGATGGTTGTTTCGAGGATTTTTACTTTATCATTTGGATTAGATCAGAGCATTTTGGAGCACTTGAGGCCTTGTTTCTTCCAGACATTTAACTTTTCTGCTAGTTTTATCAGATTTCGCTTTCTCATACCCCAAAACTGCTAATGAAAATTGCACTAAGGCATCAGTGTTTTGAGATCTTACATAAATACCTAATCAGATTTTATTGGAGAAGTTAATTATTGCGTGCTCATGAAGCATTATGTGCAATTTTGGATCACAACTTTCAGTAAATCTGTAAATGTAAATTGCATCCTGTACTTCATCGATGGTTGTATATGGAAATTTATCTGCCCGTGTAGCCAATTAATCCTATGCACATTTTTCATCTATACTACCCTTAAAATTTATTATATTTCACCACCACTTAGTCACCTGCTTCAGTTTCTTCTTCTGTTGTAAGGTTGAGTTGTATTTTCCTATTGGTAGTGGTACTAGGATGTGATTTATGATCTGTCAGTGAGGGGTTGAATTAATAAACTATGTCTATTTGACAGGAAGTTCAGGGATGAAAGTTAGTTCCCATCGAAATACTGCCGACAAAGACTTAAACCGCAATACGGCGCTGGTTGGTTCACGTAGCTATTTATTCATTTGTAGCTGGAGTCATCCAAACCTATTATTTTCCAGTTAATTAATATCCAGACATTTTATTTCTGAAGATTGAAGTAAATATATAACCAGATACACAGGCTGAACCCTACTGTTGTTTTATTCGCTTAGTGATAAGTGATATATTGGTTGACATTGATGCTCCATTCCATTAAGCTCTGAATGAAATTTACCGCAGATAGGTGCACCTTTTTTTATCCCCTGTAGCTTTTGGTGTAAATCAGTGGCAACAACTGTTGAGAGGTGAATGTTGTTCCCTTATCAATGTTGATACGTCCGCACCACCCTCTTCTACTTTTTTTTTCTCACATGGTTCCAAATTATGGTAGGCGCCGTTAATTTTATGTTCACTACCTAGAAGTGTACGTTAGCGACATCCAGTGATATGTAGTCTTTTAAATCTCGTTCTTCTCGTTAAATGTACTTTCGGTTCTAGAAAACTTCACTATGGATGTGATCACGTCCTTAGTTCCTTTATTCACCTTGAGATAACAGTAATATAGATGAAAACAGTTTATCATGTCTCGTAGAAATAAGATGTTTACCTACTTACTAGCACTAGAACCACCATTCTACTTATGCTAGTGCCAGCATGGTTCCTTGGAAAAATGTCAATTGCTTTACCCCCACGCCATAAGCTAATTTAGAGCAATATTGGATACGAAGGCCCAAAAGCAGGCAAGAAGAAAGCTAATTCGTAAAGTGAGTATTAGATGAGAAGATTAGCCGCAAAGTACCAAAATCGTACATAAAATTTGTGTCTCCCACATGATCAGTGCCTGTCTCACACCGGCACACCATGTCCCTCTTGTAGATTCTGCTACTGGACCAACTTCCGCTCTAGTGTTTTGGTTGTTTGAGTCATTCCCTGTTTCTTCTCCGGTTTTTGTACCGTAGCCTCTTTTATTTTCATTTTTCCGAGTGTTTTCTCTTTTTACACCATCTTAGTAGTTACTCAAACTTACCATAAGCACTATTCGTTTTTCTGTTCAAGCTTGCCGAACACCTTGACACGTAGTTTACTTGCATGACAGATAAAGTGGTTATACATTGTCGGTTACTTCTTCCCCTTTTAATAGGGTGTTGCTAATGTTTCCCTCTATGCCTCCCCTTCCAAGTGGGATCTGGAAGGTAAATTAATTTGTTTGGGTCTGGAAGGGGCTTCATATGAGGCCTAGTTACTTTTAGGCAAATTTGTTACGATACAGTGGCTAGCCAACAATTTCGTGTTGGACTTTACAATTACACGTTGTGATTGTCATTGAATTTAACCTCAAATATGGGATCATAGTACATAAAAATTAAGACATTTGGAGATACTTACATATATATATTTTCTTGTTTCAGTCACGTGTACTACATGAGTGGAGATGCGTGGAAGGAGGGAGGCATCGATGCAACTGGTATTGTATATGTCTATTGTTGCTTGTGCTTATTTGAAGTTAAGCTAGAGTTCACTGTGCTATTTCTGAGAGCGTTGCTGACTTGATTATATGGAACATGTTAAAATAATAAGATATTTTAAGACTTTCGAACCCCGAATATTGCCTCATGTGATTTTGCCATTTATTTCTGTTGTGGTCCTCCCTCATAGTAATAAAAATGATACTCCATCCGTCCAGAAATAAGTGTCTCAAGTTTTAAAAAAGATGTATCTAGATACATCTTTTTTTTTGACAAACTTGAGACACTTATTTCTGGACGGAGGGAGTACTTCTTTGACTGAGGGACAGGGAGAGGATTAATAATGACCCTCTTAGAAATTGAAGCCGTAGTGAAATAATTGCGCATAGGATGTAGGCAGGGAATAGCATAACTGTGTGTTTGCATGCAAAAAATTGATCATGTAACATCAGCTTTTGCTTGTGTTACCCTCTTAGAATAACATCAAGCCATGTTCCTGTGCCTTTTCAGAATTCCTTTGTTGCCCAATGCAGGTGCTTTAATGGTTTTGACATTGAAAGTCATTTCATGCGCAATGAATTACAGTGATGGTCTCTTGAGGGAAGAAGATGGTCTACGTGATGCTCAGAAAAAGTATCGCTTGACTAAGTTTCCTTCTTTGGTTGAATATTTTGGTTACTGCCTCTGTTGCGGCAGCCACTTTGCTGGACCAGTATATGAGATGAAAGATTATCTTGAATGGACTGAAAGGAAAGGAGTAAGTAGCATTTGCCTACTTTTGGTAGGTCATGCAATGTTTTCTCCTTCCTAACGTTGTAAGTTCTTCAACAGGTATGGGCCAGCTCAACTCCATCACCATTGTTACCTACTCTGCGTGCTCTTGTTCAGGCTGGAGTATGCATGGGGTTATATTTGTATCTGTCACCTATGTTTCCACTTTCACGATTTAGTGAACCCCTATATTACGAATGGGGTTTCTGGCACCGGCTCTTCTTTCAATACATGTCAGGCTTTACCGCTCGTTGGAAATATTACTTTATATGGTCAGTTTCAGAAGCTGCAATTATTATATCTGGTCTGGGTTTCACGGGTTGGTCAGATTCTTCTCCGCCAACAGCCAAATGGGATCGTGCTAAAAATGTTGATATTCTAGGCGTCGAACTAGCTGGAAGTGCAGCTCAATTGCCACTTAACTGGAATATTCAAGTTAGCACATGGCTGCGATACTGTAAGTTCTGTATCTAGATATTCCAGTACTGTTATTATTGTTATCTTGCTTCGTTTGATGATATAGTGATTTTTCGTCAAAGAAGAGCAGTGCTTCTATGTTTCCTAGATTGCACAGATCTTAACAGGGGTATGCAAAGTAGTATTTTGTGTAATGAAAAAAAAAACAATTCTTGCTGTTCTCATTATAAAGTAGAAAGTGCATTTGTAAAGCATTGAGGGCCTTTTATGCAACTACACAATATACTATGTTGCATACCACTGTTAAGATCTGCACAATATAGGGAACATAGAATCAATGCCCTTTTCTGTAATAAATACTTACATTTCCCACAAAGTTCAGCATTTTTGTATGTATTACAAATAGAGGTTACAAGGCGTAATCTATGCTGTTTTCCTGCCGATGTTGAGGGTTTGTAAATTCATCTTGTTAGTCCGTTGATGATTGTTTGGAACCTGAAGTTCACCAGTTGATTTACGGTGTAAATGGGAGAAACATGTATGCCTGTAAATGTTGATGTCTAGCTGATTTCAAAATTACATACATGTTGATTCTGCACTCATGTGTTAGTTTATGTCTTCAGATTGACTTATTTTGAGAAATGATTATCTGAAATTTACCTTTGTGCTAAGTATGGTATGAACTAAGCAGTTTGTTTTCATGAAAATGCCACAATTTATGTGATGTACGTTGGTTAATACTCCCATCCATTCCAAATTAGATGAATTCCATTTGTCTACATGTGGATGTACCTAAACATGTTACATATCTAGATACATCCATATGTAGACAAATAGAAGTCATCTAATTTGAAACGGAGGGAGTGCCTATAAAACGAATTGGATGCCACAGTTGTTTTATATTGCATGGGACTAACTTTGACCTCCATGGCGCTACTATTTCTTTCAGATGTGTATGAGAGGTTAATTCAGAAAGGAAGGAAGCCTGGTTTCCTTCAGTTACTGGGTACACAGACAGTTAGTGCTATTTGGCATGTGAGTCGTACTTCTCCTCTCCACCTTCTTTGTCTTCAGTTCATGTTCACTGTTTGTTTAGGATAAACAGTAGAAGAGTTTCCCACTGCCATTTCTGTTTATGTATAAATGTTATGTTTACTGTATATTGAACCTTTCATGTAGCGGAGCATCCTGAAGTTTTGTTGGACAAACAGCTAAATAAAGCAAGAATGCCATAGTGGGAATTTAGAGCTGTGTCTGTCGTAGTAGTCGAACCTTAGTTACCTGCCTTTCAAAGTAGAGGCAGTATGCGTCATTCTTTACCTATGATAATAACTGGTTTGACTTGTGAAATATTAATATTTTGTTGTTTCGGCAAGCTGTGCCGCCTGATGAACTGATGATTGATACTTTGCCAATCTCATATCACATGGATTTGTCCATCAGTCTGATTTTTTTAATGTTCTGCAGGGACTGTATCCAGGATATATGATATTCTTTGTTCAGTCGGCATTGATGATAAATGGTTCAAAAGGTAGCTCTCCTCCCTTCCATAACATTTCTGAGATGTACTTGATTGAAAGCTACGTCAGCTTGTAAACTGCAATCTGATTTTACCTCCTCTTTTGATACAGTTATATACAGATGGCAACAAGCTGTGAGCAATTCAGTGCTCCACACCATCCTGGCTTTACTTAACTGTGCATACACCATGATGGTGCTTAACTACTCATGCATTGGCTTCCAGGTTACTTTCATTCCTCTGAATCTGGCTATACCTTACACTGTAGGAAACGTAGACATATTCTTATCAGATTTTTTGTCTCAGTGAATTGTGTATATGCATAATTCGTGCACGTAATTTCTCCCATTGTGCTGTTGGTTCTTGCATATGAAGATTATTATCATCATGTAGGGTTTTGCAGTCATCTAGGTTTCACTTAATCAAAATAATATCAATAAAACCGTAGTCAATTCAGGTTGCTTATCAAAGTTGGTCTAGATAACTTAGGTCCGAAGTGCTTTAGTTTCTTCGCAAAGTTGCCATTTGGACAATGATGTGATCATCGGCATACTAGGGAACTTATTCCCAGTAAGCACGCCTGAAGATTCTGGAAGGTACACTAGAGATACTAGGGTATTATTACTAGTAGCATTACTGTTTTTGTAGAGAAAGATGGCGTGTCTTAAATCCCTTGGATTCCTTTAGTTTCTTGACAGTAGCTGGACTCCTAGAATGAGATCCATCAGGAATCTATGCCCTTACTAGCATGGTTTTTGAGTCGCCGACTAATCGCCGAATAGTCACCGACTAATCGCCGAATAGTCACCGACTATACACTGAGTCGTTTTTCAAAAACAGCGGCGACTCGCGACTATACAGCGACTCAATGCGACTATACGGCGATTTTCGTCGACTATACACTGAGTCGGAGGGCTGGCGACTCAGTTGTGACTCGCGACTCAGAAACTATGCTTACTAGTTATTTTCCACATAAAACAGACCGATATTTACTATATTGTATTTTTTTGTTTCACTCAAGGTACTGAGCTTCCAGGAGACCTTAGCATCCTACAAGAGTGTATACTATGTCGGCACGATTGTTCCTATTCTATGTGTGCTGCTGGGTTATGTTATCAAGCCAGCTAGACGTGCGAAGCCGAAGGCTCGCAAGGCAGAGTGAGGAACAAGGTGAATTGATCATACATAGAGGAATTATTACGAAGCTTCATTGATGATTATGATAAACTAGTTTTCAGTTTTACTCCCATCTTTGTCAAAATATCAAATTTAATTAAAAGGTAATGTGGTGGCTCCAACTCACACTTTGGGGCTCCATTGTAATTGACCAGTCACTACAAACGTGGCATTTCTGTTGGGTGTATCTTCCGTTTGTTTTACCACATGCACCACATGATTTTGGCCGAAAGCTGTTTGTAATTTAATTATTTGTATTGTGTGAATGTTAAGCCTTTTTTCTACATGGTTGTATTTAAATTGATGTGTTAACAGCTTCCCAGTGAGCACCAAATGCAAGTGTGAATGCGCATGATGCTATTCTTTGTTCAAAGGTAATTCCCATCTTGTCAGTTGGTAACAGCTGAGCTACTAGAACAAAGCATTCGTGTGTTGAGTGTTGACCACTACACCACTCACTTTGAATGTAACTTTGGTGCGATCTGAGCTGAACTTCGAGACTGCAGATCTTTGGTCATAGATACTTTCGGTCATATAAATGGTGCTATAGAGGTGTGCACAGTACTGTGCTGCTATGGTTGGCTCGGTCTCCAACCCCGACCTGATTGATATGCGGTGGCGGTGGTTCGGGTGCCGTATTGGCCTTGTGTTTGTCCAATTGTGCCCCAGCATTTGCTGAACCATGAATTTCGCAACCTGAAAGTGCCTGCCTGGTGCTCTCTGTTCTGACGCGACCACTACCTTAGTGTTCTACAGTGCTATGCAGGAAAAAGTGTAGTGAGGCGACGTAACGTGGTGTTGATCAGGTCTCGTGACCATGGCCGTTGGCTGCCCTGCGCTGCTCTGCTCTAGTTGCCACCATGCTGATCCCGCACTCAGTTTGCAATCATGCTGGGCTGCGCCGCTCTGCTCTAGTTGCAATCATCCAGAATGATACACGCCATGCTTCAAACAGCACAAAATTTTGCAGCAAAGAACATGGATAGAGTTCCTACTCAAGGTTTGACACCTGTGTCCGTCGACAACGAGGCTTACATTGTGACTTGGTCAATCTTAAAATTTGATGAGCCGCCTCGCCCCTCGGTCTTTCAGAGATGCTTATAGTGGAATGATATGCGCATATGTTGTATGTGTATGTGAGTGTGCAATTCTGCATTTGTACCGTGTTTCGTAGAACGAAATGAACATGGATGGCGTTGATTGCTTCGGTCGCGCTTCCGCTACGTCATGCCCATGGTCTTCAAAGTCTGCATCCCCAGGTGACCGGTGGTAAAAAACCTGCGTGCATTGCTGTCGATACTGGGTAGGGCATTTGCGGCAACGCACTCCGATCTGTAGTGTTCCATCCGGCGACCGGGCCACCATGGTGTGGGTGCGCGGCACCCATGCCCTGGATGCGACGCCGTGCAGCCTTGCCGGTGACCTTGGAGACTACTGACTGCACCGGCCCGATGCTTGCAGAGCACAGTTTCAATACTCACTCGATCGACTCGCATGTTGATTTGCCATCGGCCGTCAGTCAGTTCACTGTGGGTGTGAGTGCGGCGACGCCATGCATGCAGAGAGCATAGCAGCTTTGCAGTGCGCACGGATCGGAGAGCGAGCGGAGGAGGTCGAGCGGCGATGGACGACGGCTCCAACAGGCGAGCGCACTCGCACGATGCTGCGCCACCATAGTACGTCAGGTGGCGTCGATCGACGACGACCGCTGTTCTTGTTCGAGAGGGAATCGCTCTGCCGCGCGCGCGTGGACGCCGCAGAGGGATTTTGCCCCGTATGCATTGCATTTGAGCCGAGATCGACGAGGAGGGAGCCCGCCACCACCTGCAGTCCTCTGCATGCACTGGCCGCCCACGCGCGTGCCTCCTCGCGCCTCGCCTGTTTCGGTCTCGTCCCACGCCATTGTAGGGGTTCACAGCATAAGCACTATGCCAATATGTCATGCGTTCCAAATGTGTGTAGTAATCGATCGACTAATCGAGCTAGCTAAGCTACCTGCTGTTCGATGCAGTACGTAGTACTACACTGCTTGGTTTCATGAGAAGAAGGAAGATGATCTATGCGCTTTAGTTTCGACGCTCTGATGAATGCATGCACCATGCCGTGCGTTGTAGCTTCACACGTAGTAGGCCGATGATTTTAGCAGTATTAAGCGTCTTACGTAGTGGTTCCAGTGTTATAATTTTTGGCGACGGCATGCAAACCAAGAAACCTAAACCTCACCTAATCATTATTTTTTGAGACAAAAGAAAATCTCAATTCTCCTGCGAGGCCCATCAATCGCGGCTCCCGTAGTGCCGCCTGGATAAAAAAAGGTGAGCCGGACGGCGAAAAGAACTATTCATACGACTGGCTTAACAAAATTCAATGGAAGTCAACTTTACATGGCCGTCCGATGTTGGCTTTATCTGACCACGAGCATGACGAACTTCGTTGCTAGCGAAAACGAAATGCATGGAGAGGTCAACATAAACATAGTAAAAAGGAGCCGACGGTCGGCAGACGATAAGTTCGTTATCATGAATCATGATGCGCTTCAGCATTTCAATTGAACGTATCATCACATAACGTAACCACTACGGGAAATGGAAGCACGTCGACTGCCAAAAGCCAGGGCCGTCGGCACAGTCGACGTATGCCCACGGTAAAAAAAAAACGTCGACATACCTGGAGCTGTGCCGGGGGTGACCGTCGGTGTAAAAAGGCAGTCGGCATAGGTCCCAGTACACGGCAATACCATAGACATAGCTCTTTTCGCCATTTTCACTTACTTCCATTTACAAGAATTAACTTTTTATTTGTACTTTTACCTACTCGTAATAAATCTCATATTTAGCACATCATAGGCGTGTCTTGGTATGGGAAACAATGGTGTCAAAGTGAATTTTAAACTATTTTTATAATTATCATTTTCTATTTTCCAAATGTTAAATTGACTTTTTTATGAAGCAAGTACAAAAAAATGGGATCAAATTTTCTAAAACTATCTATTTTTTTTGTGATATAACCACTATTTATGTACGTTAAAATGATTCAAAAAAACCTGACCAAACTATCAAACACTTGTAATTTAAATTTGGATTATTTTCGAAAATTTGTCATAAAGTTATTTAACTAGGCGAAATTAGGTAGAAGTTGACAAAATTCCTAATACTTGGGATTACCAAAATATGGACTACTATTTGTGAAAATTAGATGTGTGTCATTTTACACAATATTTTTATACTTGCTTTACAATGAAGTCATTTTTGGCAGTTAGAAAATGAAAAATGATATTCATGAAACTCATGTGAAAAATCTCTTCAACACCATTGTTTCCCACCAAGATACAACTATTTTTGGAATATGAGAAAACTATCACAAACTATGCCATGGAAATGATCATAAGTTGATCATTTAACTTAAAACTTATAGGTGTTTATGCACGATAGACTTTTTTGTGAAAATGTTGTCCAAAAGTTCGTCAAAAAATCAAGTTTATCATTTTTTATATAAACTAGTACACATTAAAGGACTCAATGTGAGAGGATATTTTTTTTCCAGGTCTTTTCACCTTTTTTTTTAGAAAAAACAGTTAAAATGGCCAACATGGCTATTCATCAAAATGAGTCGAATTTTCCTAAACAATTGACGTTTCTTTGATATAACCACTAATTGTGTACGTTAAATAATTAAAAAAAAACCAGACCGAACTATCAAACACTTGTATCTCATATTTGGAGTACTTTCAGAAAATCGACATAAACTCATTCTGTGGAATTAGGTAAATAATCAAGAAAAATCCTAATAATTGGGGATTATCAATCTAATGTGGAAGACTCTTTGTGAAAAATGGATGGGTGCCATCTTGCACCATATTTTTGGCGTTGCTTCACAAAAAGTCATTTTTGGTGCTATAAAAATAGAAAATGATATTTATAAAACTAACTAAAAATTATCATCGGCACCATTGTTTCCTACAACAAAATACACCTATTTATAGAATATGAGAACATTATCAGAAACTATGCAGTGAGAATGACCATAACTTGGTCACTGGTTTGAAGCTAGCTTATAGTTGTTTATACACGATACACCTTTTTGTGAAGATTGTTTTTCAAAGTTTGTCCAAATCAATTTTATCATTTTTCGTAACAACTAGTACATATCAAAGGACTCCATGCCAGAATATATTTGTAAGGTTTTTTCACTTTATGTGAAATTAAAAAAAAAACATTGAAACTGGCAACCATGGCTATTCATCGAAATGGGTCAAATCTTTCAAAATTATTGATGTTTACATGATATCACCACTAATTTTGTATCTTAAGTGATTTTTAAAAATCCACACCAAACTATGAAACACTTATATTTCAGATTTGGATTACTTTCGGAAAACCAACATAAACTCATTTAACTAGGCAAAATTAGTTACAAGTCGTGAAAATCATAATAATTGGGGACTATCCACCAAACGTGGACTAATCTTTGTGAGAATTAGATCGGTGCCATTTTTCACCATTTTTTTTGGACTTGCTTTAAAAAGTCATTTTTTACACTTAGAAAATGGAAAATGATATTTATAAAACTAATTTGAAAATATCCCTTTGACATCGTTGTTTCCTATATAAAGATACACATATTTGTAAAATATGAGAATATTATAAAAAAACAATGCCGTGAGAATGGATATAACTTGGTCATTTGATTTGAAACTTACATATATATATATATATATATATATATATATATAGACGATATACGTTTTTGTGAAGTTTTTTGTTGAAAATTTGTCAAAAATCATACAAGACCTCCATGCCAAATTATATTTGTTTTTTTTTAGTTTTTTCCACTTTCTTTGATTTATAAACGCAAAAATAAAGAAAAAATAATTTTATTATTTTAAGAATACGTCCCAACAGATGCATCGGTTTCAAAAAGGAGAGGCCAAGCGAGTAGGGAGTTGGCTATGCAAAGATCCGAAAATTTCATTTCATTTGCATTACTCTATAATATCGCGAGAGTTTTTTTAACCATTTCGACATGTGTGGCTTTTGTTTTTTTTGAAAAGGGGGGTGTTGATCCCTGGCCTTTGCATCAAATAGATGAACACAGCCGACCACAATTATTTAAGAATAGAATTCTTAAAATGGGTTAACTTTTATCCTTGTTTAAAAAAGATCCATTATTTTTTACAAAATGTGTGCGCGGGCCTCTGAAGTAAAGGTTTACTGCCCAGAAGTTGAGTAAACGGTTTCTAAAGTTCAACTTGTGTCTCAACCGCATCGTCTTAATTGTGAGTTGTGACTTGTGCCTTAACTTTCATCTAAACTACAACTCGCATCTCAACTGCATTGTCCTACCTGCAACTCATATCTCGAATGCTCAGATAAAAAGTGTTCACTAGATTCTCTTTTGGGTTTGCACCATAAGCTGTACATCTATATTACGTCAAGGAAAAATCGGCATACGGTCCCGAATGTGTAATTGGTTATTTGGGTTGTATGGTAGGATTTAATTGTCGAGCCATTTTGATGATTGATGCCTATATTGTTGGAACATTTTCGTTAGGCATGAGCCAGGCATCTAGCTCAACGTAAGTATGAAAATGTATAATTAGAATCTAAACAGTGAAATTAAAGGTCTTGGACGGGCTCGGTGTTGATATGATTAACTGGCTACCTCTGTGTGGATGGATGCTGCCATGCATGCATCTTGCGAGAAGAATCCATGGTCTTATAGATCAAGACAAGACTCTCCCATGAACCCAAAAATTCCTGAGCGATGCTCTCTGTTATGTATTAACTTATAATATGTCCACTTGTTCTAAGTATGCACAAGCATCTAGCTTTACGTATATGTTACTCTCTCCGTTTATGTTTCATGTTTTATTCTACCACTAGTACAGGTCGGGTAGGGTAAAACGCACGGCGGTCGCTTATTGATATCGCACACGATTATAGAGTCCGTTGCTATTTGTGAGAGGCCGATGTGGGTCCATCGCATACAGACGTCCGTGTGCGATGTAAAAAACTTTCGTTCTCCGTAGAATCCACGCATGTGTGATGTTAACAAAAGCGCAGATAGTTCTTACTTAATGGTGTGCGTTCTGAAACATTACACACAATTATGATTTATTAGTCTTTTGTGTTTTATTGTAATTACACATGTTTTAGTAAAAAACTCGTGTGTGTTTGACAATCCATCGCACACACGATCCTACCATGATTGTATGTTTTCGTTTCAGTTTCATACATTGTGATATATGCATCTATAATATATAAATGGGAGCAATCCAATAAGGGTCTCTCAACATGCAAGCATGCCACATCAACAGCCTCATAATGTCACACAATTTTAACCATCAAATGGCATGTCATAAGCCTACCATGGTACCACCTACACAATTAAAAATTATCAACCGTTCTCCACCATAAATCTGCCTTGAGGAATATATCGGCTTTTTATTTTTGCAACCAAACCGACAAACAAAGCACGTACAGTCTCTCAGTGTGCTTATTTGACGACACCTGATTTCGTGCTGCTAGCACATTCTTCTTCCTACCGGTTTGTAACGGAAGCACTTCATGGTCATAATACCGACCATTCTCCACCATAAATCTGCCTTGAGGAATATATCCGTATCTTATTTTTTGCAACCAAACCAACAAACAAAGCACATACCGTCTCTCGATGTGCTTATTTCACGACGCCTGAATTCGTGCTGCTAGCACATTCTTCTTCATACCAGTTTGTAACGGAAGCACTTCATGGTCATCATAAATTACTTATTCTATTCTCAGTGCATATAATTACTTCCGTTTCTCCAAATTTATCTTCCAGCAAGACTTGAAGCCTCACTGTGTCTCTTGCTCTCCGTATTCTTCCACCTCTTACTATCATATATAAATATGTGTAGACCTCCTTCTCGATCTCGCCATGGCAAGCCGATGTGCTACCATTGTTTTGTCACGAACACCCATCTCACCATGCCCATCCAGCCATGAGACATCCGCTTCCACGCTCTATAGACTGATGTGCCCTTTGTCTTGACCTCTTTGGAAGTTTAACGGGACCAGTTTTCTCATGGAGGGTTATTCAATCTTTTGGTAAGATTCAGCACAAACTATCAACATGTTATTTGGATTTTGTTGTTCAACTGTGGCTCGGGAGAATTTCTGTCCTCAACGACGATTCTCATTTGGTAAGCATAAGCCTCTCCAATTGCACAATTTACTTTATTTCTACTTGAATTCAACGTGACCAGTTTTCTCATGGAGGGTTAATCAATCTGTTGGTAAGATTCAATGTTATTTGGATTTTGTTTTTCAAATACGCCACGGGAGAATTTCTATCTTCAACAATAATTCTCATTTGGTAAGCATAAGCCTCTTCAAGTGCACACTTTACTTTATTTATGCTTGCAAATCAAGCAATTTATTGTTCATTCATATTTAATCTTATTATTTTCTACACCACATTTTTCCTTCTATTTCTATTTTGCCAGATGTCGTTTTTTCTTTGTTTCAATTGTAGGGAAGGGTAAAGAAGGATGCATATCTTGCTATTTCTTTCCTCAAATGTGGTCAGACGGTTATCTGTTGCCGGATAACTGGTGTACATATATCTTTGGTTTCCATCATGGATTCAGTATTCGTAAATACCTTTGTGTTCTACAAAGAGACGTAATATACATATTATGTTCACTTTGTGTGTTAAAATTTAGAATTTGAGCTTGCTTATCTTACTGTTATGCCATAGAAACATGTGTACTATGAATTACACTCATTATCACTACACGTAATGGTTCACCTGAGTTATTGCTTAGGCAGATTAGTTGTAAACTGTGATTTTGTTGTGTATCAATTAAGCATGTTACAACAATGTAAAACATCTTATTGGATTTTCGTACATCTTATGGATTATAATGTACGGCAAACTGGAGAAGTTATTTGCACTCTTCATGTTGAGATTGAGATAGATTATGTTCATGTAGTCTCTTCAAAGTGATATTTAATGTGTCCCGCAGCAACGTGTGGGGGCATCATCTAGTTTATCAAAAACAAGCATCATTCACTAGCAACTCTTATTATTGTTTTATTCATTTCACATTACATATTCGTACATTGGTACAAAAATATAGACGGTTAGCTATACAAATGTGGAAACTATAGCAAAAAATAACCTTTTGTGGTTGCGTCTTTGTTTTGAATGCAAAACGAAGGTGGTCATTTCTCCCGATTAGCTCCTTGTTTGAGGGTATCATCCCGTAGAGAATACTAGATAACACCCACAGCCGAATTTCATAATAATATATATTAGAAAACCTTGATAGTAAGGAATATGAATTGAGTTGTTCCGTTTCTTTTTTTAAGATTAACTCATAGGCTAAAGATAAATATGGATGGCATAATGAGGTGGACCAATCAGAGGAGACTTGATGATGTGATATGCTTGCATATTGAGAGAAATCAAATAGTGGGGTGCTCCTATTTAGATAGAGAATATATCAATTATTTGACTTCGGGAAAGGGTAGATGCCACTTGCTGAGGATATCTTCAGAAATTAGATATCCTGAAAGTGAAAAATACACACAAAACAAGTGTTTCACATGATTATAACCAAAACAAGGGGGATCATGTGGAAAATCTCCAAAATCATTATAACTAATGAACGTAACCTTATGCAAGTTGCAAATATTTGATAATATGAAGTAATAAACTACAAAGTTCATGTATATATTTTACAAGCATCAAGATCCTCCTCGTCACCTGTGGGCGCGTCGTGGCTGCGCTAGGACTTTCTGTCGCCAACACCGTGGACAGAGTCTTAGTCGGAGCCGAGAAAGACGAGGTAGGAGCGGAAGAGGTGGCCTTTGCCGTGGCCGGAGAAAATCCCGTGCCACCCATCGCCGCCACAGATCCAGATCGGATGCCACCGCCGCTGCCGATGCACTATGTTATTTCCCGTAAACCATTGAGCTCAAGAAGAACCGGTGAGGAAGCTCGCCGGAGGGAGTTTTTTTGGTCGACGACGAGAGCTCGAGGTGGAGGCCCTGTCAGGGGTGCCGTACATGAGTTTTAAAGGCTCTCTGACAAGGATGACACACCCGCCAAACACACAGAGTCGACGCTGAGTTTCCCCTTCTTCTATATTGCCGCCCCGCGGTGCCAAAATTTCTAATCATCGCCCCATTTCCAAAACCCTTGCGTCGCCGCAATGACATCCTCGCCTTTCGCGACCATGCCCCCAAAGCCTTTCGCGAAACCGAAGGATGCTCCTCGCCTTCCACAATTATTACAACCCTAACCACTACTTGTCGACATCCGAATAGACCATGGGTGGCGGTGTACCAGGCGCATCGTCCGCTGGTGCCGCGTCCGGAGTACCCAGCTGCCACTCCAGCACTAGTGCAGCAGCAACAAGGGACGGTCACGGGGACCAAGGTTCCCATGGTGAGTAAGTCAGGCTTGTGGGCGATGAAGTTGCAGGATCATCGTCCTCCATCGGGACATCCTCCTCGTTCTGCTCCGGCTCGGCCACCACGACCGGCTGATCATCCTCGTTCTCATGTTCCCGATCGTCCATCACAGCCTCATCATCATCATCATCCTCCTCCTCCTCCTCCTCCTCCTCCTTCTCCTCCTCCAGATCGGCCACCACAACCACCTTCTCCTGCTCCTGATCGGCCAACACGACCTCCTTCTCAAGCAACGATATTGTAAGTGAGTTGTGGACGGTTGTGCACAAAGAGAATATGAGCGACATGCAGCCAGCGACGAGGGTTATATAGATGTGAAGCGACGCGGTGGCGGTTGCACATCGAAACGAACCACCCTGTTCTCAAGCGACGCGAAGTTAATCCAGCGGCGGTTCCACTACCCGTAAAGGTTCGACCTCTTGATCCAAGTTTAGTGCCGTTGGGGGAGGGGGCTTTAAAAGTGCCGATATGGGTTACAATCTCCATTTGACCGGAGACTTGTCCAACATCTTTCAAATAAGTCTCAATTAGGAAATTAGAGGGTCAGACACAAATTTAAAGGCAAATGCTCTAAGAGCAAGTCCAGCAGTTCCCTCAGACCCTCCCCTATACGTTTTTTAGGGGAAAAATGTCAAAAACAATCGCTCAGCAGTTCGCTCAACGCTCCCCCGATTTATAGGCGTCCCCTGTTCTGCTCGCTCGTCTCCCCTACAAGTAGAGGAGGTGGAAGACTCCCCTATCCCGATATTAGTGAGCTTTTTGACACTGCAATATGCCGATATTCGTGAGTTTTTGTTTATCTTTCAGATTTTGGTGATGGACAAGTTTTTGACACTACAAGTTAGCAGTTACAGAGGTAGCCGTTGGATTTTACATGTTAGTTATACAATATTCTTAAAATATTAAAAAATAAATAAAGAAAAATTAAATAGGGGAAATGTTTTAGGGGAAATGTTTTAGTTAAACATGTTTTAGGGAAGATTATTTTATGTGCAGTCCCCTACATAGACATATAGGGGAGACATTTTATGACAACTGCTAGACTTGCTCTAAGGCATGTTATCCTATCTCTTCATTCTCTTTCCGACGTGACATTTCTAAGAGAAGCCTCACGCCCTCATTGTACAAGTTTTCACCACTCTGCCAAGTTTTCACCCAAAACCACACTCTCTCAATAGCATACTCTCCCTCGGTGAGATCCAGATCCAACGAACTCTTACACTCTTGTGTCACATCCATTGTAGACCTCGAACCACATGCCGACGTATCCATATTGATGATTTGAGTCACCACTTGGATTGAGCAAATAAGATCCCTTTGATGTCAAACATGGCGATCGGTCATCGGATCACGGTGCAATCTGTTTCCCCGGGCTCAGATCGACCGACCCCGGGCGGCCGAAATTTGCCGCCCACGCCTGGAGGACTGTCGTCACGCACCAACTAACCCCACTAGCTAGCCAGCTACCCTGCCAATCATCTGTACTTTTCTTTGTTCCCTAAATAAAATCTTTACGTTTCTTTCCTTCAGATATAAGATTAAATATTACTTGCTCCGCTTCCACAATATAAATATTGTTTTAGTTTACAGACACTTATTTTGGTTCAAATCTAGACAATATGTGTTCCACCTAAAACATACTCACTCCGTTTCATAATATAAGATGTCTCGGGTTTTAGCCCGAATATTAAGACGTCAACATTTTACATGGGGTACACTTATTTTGTTAAGACAAAAATCGAGAGAGAGAAATTCCTAGTATTCATAAATAGAAAACAATAGGTCAAATCTCTCCGTTCTAGATTGTGACTCGTTTTTCGATGAGTAAAATTCTCTATAAATCGTAATACCTCTTATATTTTGAATTTTTCTCAAAATCTTAGACAATTTATATACGGAGGGAGCATTATATTATCAAATGAAAGGCCGACTAATTATATACTATGTGTTTCATTTACCAATACAAGGCATGTTTACACGGGTTGATTTTGGCCCTCCCGTGTCGGTGGCTCATTTGGGCCTTGTTATCGAAAAACGTGGCATGAACAATGTCGTGTATTTGGTTTGGTTGTCCACAATTTTCTAGTCTGCACCGCAAGAGAGTTTCAACCTCACGTTTGGTTCGTTTGTTCTCTTATCTCATGTCTATGTGCTAGACTTGGCGGTGCCGGGTCAGGCTCCATGGTGGCGGCGCCGGGTCAGGCTCCATGGTGGCGGCGGTGAGCGGTAAGAGCATCTCTAACAGAGAGCTCAAACCCGCGAAAATCTTAAAACTCCGGTGAGTTTAAGTGTGTTTTTTTATCCATAACAGAGCCCGTGAACGCGAACCGGCCCGTTACGCGATAAGGGTGACCGTAGATTTTCTCCCAGAGTCGGTATATATGCTGGGATCCCCACGTTTCGCAGTTCGCAAAACCTATCCGCCGCGAGCCATCCCCCCCCCCCCCCCCCTTCTCCGGCAAGAAATACTCCGCAGCCGGAGAACCTCCACCGCCTCCTCCGCGAGGGCCCCAAGCGTGAGAGCTCCACCACGCTGCGGGGAGGAGACCCTTTCGGCAGCAACTACTCCGAGGAGCGTCGCAAGAAAGCGGTGTTCAAGCGGCGGCGGCCGGAAGCGCGGAGCGTGCCGCTTTAGCAACCGGAACATGCCGGTGCCGAGGGGATTCTAACAGCGCAAAGTCGAGGAGTTCGACAGACTCCGCACCGAGCAGCGGCACCCTATCCGCCGCCGCACCGCGATGCCCTACGACAAGGGCAGCTCAAGCGGCGACGCGAGCTCCTCCTCCGCGCTTCAGGCTCTCTCTCCTGCGGAGGAATACGCCGCTGCCGCCTTCGAGTCCGTTGTCGCGGCAGAGGACTTTGTCCCCGAGGACGCACTTGACGCCATCACGGCGCAAGTGATGCTCCGTTCAGTGCGGGAGGCGGAGGAGAAGGCGACGCAGGCTGCCCGCGAGGAGGAGATCGTCGAGATCCTCCTCCGACAGGGAGTCGAGGCAGACGATGTCGCCACCGAGAAGAGAGCCTACTGGACGGCGTACACGAAGGAGGTCGTGGACCTCTTCTCCGACGACGTGTGAAGATCGTCGTCGCCACCTCGACATCGTCGCCGCTGCGCCTGGGCTCTGGGGGGCCACATTTTGGTAGTAGTATGCTCCGGCGACGATTAGCGGTAGTTTTAGCTGCGGATTATATGTAAATTAAGTTTTGATCGGCGTTGAACGAATGTATGATATGAATTGGGGACGAACACTAGTTTTTTCCGCCAAAATTATAAATTTGCAGTTCTTTTTACGGTTTCTGCTATGCGTCGCCCGTTCATCCGGGCAGATATCTCAAAAAAACTGAACCTTATAATATTTTTGAGTTTCAGAGTTTAAGAGCTCTGTTAGAGATGCTCTAATAAGCGATGCGGCTACGACAGATTTCATGGCTATGAGTGATGACGAGAAGAAGACATTGCACTGCTGCAGAAACAAGGGAGAAGAACGCCTACACTAGCCACAACGTAGCAGCAGGGGGACATCAGCAAGCAGCGATGAAAGAGCTTGAAAAACATGCTAGACTCTACCTATAATAATTCAAATACGTGCATACATATAGTACAAGATCTGCTCGTATAATTCCGCCGAAAGAAAACTTACAACACAAAAATTATGCTGAATGTTGACATGAAACTACAAGTCAAAGGATATCTCAAACGGTAGACCAAGTAGGGCGAATTTAACACAAATCGTTCAAAAAAAGCATTTCTCGATCCGATATTGAGAAGATACAGTCTATGAAACTCGAAACCAAGCAGGAGAACGAAACCACTCGTCAACACGCATAAACTCTATGTGCGCTATATTTTGAATCAAGCAATATTTAAACAGAATATGGAAACACTAAATGGAGTAATTTAAACAAGTGAGCCCATCAAAGAGTCACATATGTCATCAACCAAACCAGCAGTGAACAAGGGCCCAAAATGCACTACGCGAGCGTGGCTCGTTGGAAACGGCTAATTCCTGCGTTTCTTTCGGGTCCGGCCTATGGTACTTTAAGATTTATGCTCGTGCAGGCACGCAGAATGGGTCAGATAAGCAGAGGTTACAACATGGGTTGGCCGTGCGCAACCAAACACGCCCATAGTAACACAAACCCTTAAAATACATCGAATAATCTGGATACAATTGTACTTGACACATAAAAGATGGAAAAAAATATCCGGAACTTAAATTCAGGCAATCATAATCAACTGTTGGACCCGCATAAAAAATTCCACCAAAGAATGACTACATAATATTGCAAACAGGGTGAAAGATTTGACTAAAATAAGACGATACACGTTATACTTGACACAAATGGAACAATGGAACCACATACCCCAACAAGTTTACGTGGCAACAGCTGCAGAGACATCAGAGAACACAACCAACCTGGCGATCTAGGGCTTCGGCCGCCGCCCCTCCGCCGGTGCCACTCCGGCGCCGGCGTCCACCCCATTTCCCCCTACTTTTCTACGGTGATGACGATTCCGCCACTCTGGCGATGGAAGGCACTGTACTCCTCCTCCAAATTACGTGAAGGAGAAAGGAACCATACGACTGCAGGAGAACTACATCTATGGAGGCCGAGGAATGCTTTGAAGGATTGGATCGTCGTGAAGGATGCTGAAGGCAAATCGATCATGGGCAAGTATGTCGACGATGGTGAAATCATCCAGCCTGGATCCGAGGTGAGAATTTCAAGCCTCTATGCTTATGTTGGATCATGCATGGTTTCTCCTGGGAATTCCATTGGATCTGGTAGATACCCTCTATCCAATGATTTGGTGGAGGAGGATCTCTCTTTGTCCGTGTATGATTCAATCAAGATTGGTCTGGAGTTTGAGCATGGTGATCACTTCCGATCGGCTGTCAAATCTAAGTTTGGATCAACGGTACATCCTGTGGGAAAGATTAATCGCTTTCTGCTAGTGGTCTCTTTTGGCAGATCTATATTCAGATTGACAGAAGACAATGTTGGTTTGGCTTTGGAATCTTGTATTGGTGGTTTATGTGATGAACTGGAGGTTATCTTGTTGAGAGATAGGGTTTTCAGGTTCTCAGTCTCTTCTCGTCTTGTTGGATTTCTGGTTTTGGCGATGCGATCTTTCTCGTGCCATGCTTTTAAGTGCTACTTCCACACTTTTGGTTATGGAGGTCCTAATTGGCGAAGAGAATTTAGATCATGGCAGTTTGAAGCACATAACGAGTGGAAAGTGGTCAGCCGGAGCCGGTCTACTGTAGTTCACAAGAAAAGACAGTCTATTGTAAAGCCTTCTCAGATGAAGCCACTGAATTCACAGAGTCTGCCTTCTGTTGGTCAAAGTTCAGCTGCTACACAGATTCACAAACCGGCTGCTCCACTCCTAATGGTTTTTGGTTCTCTTCCTTCGGTGGATTGTGCTTCTATGGATTGTCATAATTTATGCTCGCCGACATTATCTCTGAACAAGAAGGTATCGGCGCATCAAAGTTCAAAGTCCACGCAACAGATTTCTGTGGACCATGATTTGGAGCCAGCGGAGGCCCATATTACTGTTGGGCCAAAGTTAACTGGCTTTGAAGATATGGTTGATGATATGGCATACCGTTTTTGGAAGTGTAGCCGATGTTTAAGTATGAAGCATGAAATCAATCAATGCACTAATCGTATTCGGTGCAAAGACTGTTTCCGTTCGGGGCACAAGGCGAAATCTTGCTTCTATAAGTTTGACTCGGTTACGAAAAAGTGGATTCCTAAGCAAGCTAAACAATCTAAACGTTGGATACCTAAGAAGGTAGCTTCAGATACTCTAGATCCTTTGACGGTTGGTATCGCGAGCATATCTATTGCCGATACGACTTCCAACACGTTACCTATTTCTGTCTCTACGCCGCAGACAGCCAGCTTTATCCCTTCTTCGCCAGACATACACATTGCATCAGATCTCCCCTCCGACAAGCCGGCCATGGCGAATTTTGAGCTTGATCCAATGCCTTGGGTCCCGTGGGGGCACCAGATCATTGATGGTGGCCCTACTCATCTTCCTCGAACCTTCTACAACCCCGCTCAAGACCCACCGGAGCAGCACTCCTCCTGGTGTTTGGCAGTACTGGAACCGGTGCATCAACCAGCTGCAGAAGATTATTGGCGTGAACAGGTCAGGGTTTTCCTCACAGTTCATCTGGATCGCCATGTGGTAGAAGCACAACCTTCAATCTTTGGTGTTGGTCTGTTTGAGTTAAATAGCCCCAATGCTAGGAACGCTCTGGTGCAACATGGTCCATATGAGATGCATCATGCTAATGTTTTTGTTAGATTCATCGAACCTGAAAGAGCCGAGAATCATAGGGCAGAGCATGGTTTCAGGTCTGGTTGGTTAATGTTCCTAGGTATTCCCCCAGATTATCGCAATACCCAGGATATTATTAATGCTGTTTCTACTTTTGGCAAATACAACTTTTGGAATATTAACGATCCTATGAAGTCTAGAGTATTGGTGCATGCCTCCTTCCCATCGACAGTCAGGGTTCCAAGAGATGTTGTCTTTAGTAAGTATGCCTCTTCTGGAATTGTTCGGGAGTCTTGGACAGCTCCAGTTTATATCCTATCTGCTGACTTTGCTGGTATGTTGCCTGCGGATGAAGATGAGATGCCTCTGGATGGCAATCCGCATCCGCTTCCTGGGAATTTGCAGCCTAACCAGAATATGTTTGTGGGTCCACAATTTCCCGAGATTGGCTGGGATGCATTTTATTTTCCAATAAATGATAACAATCAGCAACATGAGGAACAGGGAGGTGAGCATCCAGTGGAAGAGGTGATAGCGGATCAAGTCTCAATGGTGTTGAACCCATCTGCTAATTCGGTTTCATCCAATACTTTGGAGGTGCATCACCCGGGGATGCAGGCACAAAACGTATTACAAGTGGGCATGGTACGAACTGTGTTCGGTCCAGAGTTACCGCCTGAGATGCAGTGGAAAAGATTGTTCTCTGTTCACTTACCAGAGCTTTTATCAAAGAATATACCCCCACCTCTTCGGGTGGATGAAATTCCAATGGTAATCTTAGCAAAGAGGTCTTGGTCTGATGCTTTTGAGCAGAAGTTTCAGATTTTGTTGGGTATGCGCACTCAGTTCAGCAGCTCATTCTCCCTGACAGCTCTCCCAGTTCGAAGAAAGGTTGCAAGACAACTTAATTTTTTCATTGAAGATGCTGCTCCAGTCACTGAACCAATTCAGTTTAGTACTCCACCTACTACTACAAGGTACTCCAGAGCTCCACGTAAGAAGGTTATTGTCGAGGGTGAGGTGAGAAGGAGTGCTAGACAACAAGCCAGGAAGAATGGTTTCAGGACAAAGTATCAGGATGACGAAGAGATGCAGCCAGCAAAGAAGAAGCCGAGGAAGAAGAATCCTAAGTTGTCTCTGGTTCTGTCAGACAAGGTTGATACTCCTACTGAGGAACATGGTGAAGAGCAGAAGACTGACACAGATGTGCCTTTCACGCCAATCAATCTTCTGCAGCAAGTGGGTTTGGGCCTGGGGATTGATCCTGCATTGCTCACCAAGGCTCAGCTTAGGGCGGAGCCTAGCACCTCTACTACAAGTGGTTCAGATGTTGAATAAGGCCTTCATGCAGTTTCAGTTGGTGGTCAGGGTCTTAGTTGCTGGTGTTTCATGTGTGCTCTTTTTTGGTTGTCGATTTGTGTCTGAACTTGTGTCATGTCTGGTCTATTTTGGCTGTCAGTCTGAGTCGGAGCTTGTTTATGTTGGGGTCTATTCTGTCAGTGTTGGGTTTGTGCACACTGATGGTTTGGTTGTCAGTTTACTTCTTTGTGGGTGTCCGGATTCCTTATTTGTTGATTCAGTTGTGATCACTGAATTAGAGTCTTACTTTATATTGTGTAATGGATAGTACAAACTTAAGATCCTGGAAGGTGTTTGATTTGAATGTGCGTGGTCTTAATGGTGACATAAGGCAGCAGGAGGTGCGTGCAAAAATAGAAGAAAGTCAATGATCAGTTATCTGTCTACAGGAAACAAAAATTGAATTCTTTGATCATCGCTTGATTCGTAAATTCTGCCCAAAGCGTTTTGATTGCTTCGCTTACTCTCCGTCTGTGGGTGCTTCGGGTGGTTTGATTGTTATATGGAACTCATCAGTTCTGACTGGAACCTTGGTTGAAACTCAGAGGTTTGGGGTTGTGGTTGACTTTGTCTCTGTGCATAATTCAGAGGTTTGGAGATTAATAAATGTTTATGGTCCCTGTCAGGGTGAAGAGAGAAATAATTTTGTTTCCTGGTTATATAATCTACAAATACCGAATGAAGAGAATTGGCTAATACTTGGGGACTTTAACTTTATTCGATCGGTTGATAACAGAAACAGGGTAGGAGGGGATTTGAATGACATGTTTATTTTTAATGAGATAATTGGTCACCTAGGTCTGATTGAATTACCAATTAAGGGGATATCTTATACCTAGACCAATATGCAAGCAGACCCTCTGTTAGTTTAGCTAGACTGTTTTTTTACTTCAGTGAATTGGACAGACAGCTATCCTAATACGGTGGTACTTCCTATGGCAAGGTCATCCTCTGATCATCTCCCGTGTATTGTCAGTATCGGGACTGTTATCCCTAAGGCAAAGTTATTTAGGTTTGAGGGCTTCTGGGTGGGGCAGCCTGGTTTTGAGGATTGTGTGAAAAGCTCTTGGAATAAGTTTACCAATAAAGTGTCCAGCGCTGCAAGACTGGCTGCAAAGCTCAAAAGGTTGCGTTTTGATCTTAAAAAATGGAGTTTGACACTGTCTCGCATTAAAATCCTAATTGATCTTTGTAATAAGGCGATATTTATTATCGATGAGTTGGAGGACAAAAGAAACCTCTCCACGCCAGAGAAAAACTTTAGGAAGATTGTCAAGCTTCATCTTGAGAAACTACTATCAGCTCAGTGCAAGTATTGGAGGGATAGATGTACCATGAGATGGATCAAGGTGGGAGAGGAGAATACAAAATATTTTCATGCTATGGCGACAAAAAGATTTAGGAGAAATTCTGTTGCTAGTCTAAAGACTGTTGATGGAACAGTGTTAAATGATCATGATCAAATGGCGGGAAACTTTTTAGAAGTTTTCAAAAACAGAATGGGCCGTTCTGTTGGAATTATAATGGGCCTGGATATTTCAAGATTGGTAAAAAGAGTGGATGGGCTTGAGGTCTTGTCTAGACCGTTTGAGAAGGAGGAAATGGACTCAGTGGTGAAGTTCATGCCTGCTGACCGGGCCCCTGGACCAGATGGCTTCAATGGGCTCTTTGTGAAGAAATGTTGGACAATAATCTGTGAGGATTTCTATAAGCAGGCTAAGGATTTTCATGAAGGGAAGACTGGTTTGCTTAATGTCAACTCTTCATTTATTACCTTAGTTCCTAAAGTGGCCTCTCCGGAAACTGCAAATGACTACCGACCTATCTCTCTTACAAATGTTTGCCTCAAGTTTCTAACCAAGCTCATTGCAAATAGATTACAGAATCATATTTTGCGGTGTCTCAGCAAGAATCAATATGGGTTTCTCAGAGGAAGAACTATCCAGGACTGCATTGCTTGGACCCTTGAATATCTTCACCTTTGCCATACATCAAAGAAACCAATTGTTATTCTCAAACTTGACTTTGAGAAGGCGTTTGATATGATAGAACATGAAGCTCTATTGAAAATTCTGGAATGCAAGGGCTTCGATAGTACCTTCATTGGATGGGTGAGGGAGTTGCTAACTTCAGGAACATCTTCGGTCTTGTTAAATGGTGTGCCAGGTCGTCAGTTCATTTGTAAACGTGGGGTTAGACAAGGGGATCCTCTATCGCCACTTGTCTTCACTTTTGGCTCCAACTTGTTACAAGAGGCAGTTAATGATCTACTTGACAGTGGACAGATTCAGTTGCCAATCAAGACAGGTGATAACAATTTTCCAATAATCCAATACGCGGATGATACACTCTTGATAATGCATGCAGATGAGTCAAAAATTCGGATTTTGAAGGAAACCCTGCAAAAGTTCTCGCAAACCACTGGGCTGAATATCAATTTTCATAAATCATGCATGTTACCCATCAACGTTGATTCTGGAACTCTTGGCAGTCTGGCTCAAGGATTTGGTTGTCAGGTTGGTACTTTACCATTCACATATTTAGGGCTTCCAGTGGGCACGGTAAGGCCAAAGATAATTGATTTAACTCCTGTGGTAAATAGTCTGGAGAGGAGATTATGCGCTACTTCTTGCTTCCTGACTCAGGGTGCTAGACTACAATTGGTGACGTCGGTTTTTGCGTCGTTGCCTGTTCATTTTCTGTGCTCCCTTCATATTCCTCAAGGTATCATTGATCAATTAAACAAAATTATAAGACAATGCCTTTGGAGAGGGAATAATGATGAGCCATAACAGTCCTTGGCATCTTGGGATTCAATTTGTAAACCGAAAATGAAAGGAGGGTTGGGGATACCTAATTTTAATGTGAAGAACGATGCTTTATTACTGAAGTTGCTTCACAAATTCTACAATAAAGAGGATATACCTTGGGTATCTCTTGTGTGGAATGCTTATTATACAGACGCTATCCCACATGCTGAGAATCTTTGTGGCTCCTTCTGGTGGAGGGATGTTGCTAAGCTGATGGACAAATATAGGTCAGTGGCTAAACCTGAGGTGAACTGTGGTACAAGTGTTTTGTTCTGGCTGGATACATGGGATTTTGGGGGTGAGTGTACCCCTCTTAAGCTAAGATTTGCCAGACTGTTTTCCTTTGCTATTGATGACAAAATTTCTGTAAGGGATATGGCTTTGACTACTGACAAAACGGATTGTTTCCATCTCTGTCAACACAAGCCTTTGATGAATTGCAAATCGTAACGTCTTGGTTCGAACAGTTGCAACTGGATGCTTCGCTATTTGATAAATGGAATTGCCCCTGGAAAGATGGTCAATTCTATGCGGCGAAATACTATGAGCTTGTTCATAACCCAATCCAAGTTTGCCCTGTTTTCACTTGGATATGGAAGAGTAAATGTATCATGAAAATCAAGATGTTTTCTTGGTTGCTTCTTAGTGACCGTTTAAACACCAGAGACCTGCTGAGAAGGAGAAATTGGCACGTTACAGATGATGTACACTGTGAATTGTGTACATGAGGGCAATATGAGGATAGACAACATCTTTTTTTCGAGTGTGTTTTCAGTCAAAGGATATGGAACTATTTGCAAATTGATTGGTCCAATGGAGCCGATATCCTGCAGTTAACTACTAATGCTAAGAGAAGATTTGCTAAACCATTCTTCATGGAGGTGGTTTTTATTGCCTGCTGGCATATATGGAAAATCAGAAACGATAAAATTTTCAGAGCAGAGAGAGTAAGGTTCGTGGTATGGAAGGGCAGATTTACTCTTGATATGTACTTGCATCTACATAGGTTCCCAGCAAAGTTGGTTCCTTTGGTGACGGAGTGGATTGAGAACTTGCCTTAATTGTGTATTTTTGGTCATGTATAGTTTGTATAGTTTGTAAATTCTTCTCTATATATCTTAAATAAAATAACTGTGGGGCTTTTGCCTCACAGTCCTTACTTTAAAAAAAAAAATTGACACAAATTTGTCCTTTTTCACAGAATAATTGAGAATCATTTTCTAGACAATTTTGTACATGGGTAGAATACTTGATCGTCTTTAAGCATATTTATTTTTGGAATTTTAGACACTTTTTTTTGAAATTTCTAATTTTTTCGCATATGAGGTGAGAAAACTTGTTAAGAAAGAACTCGAATAGCATCGTGCGGAATGGCTGAAAAGAAAGACCGAGAGGGGGAAAAGACTCCCCCGTCGGATCTATCCTGCTGAGAAGTTGTTGAACACTGACATGTCACATAGCTGAAAAGCATAGACGGAGCTGAAAATTCCGAGTCGTGACCGCAGCCAAACGACGACAAGGCCCGTCCAAGAACCGAGAGAAAATGTCACGCAAGCCGTCCAACACGTGCGTGCGTCCATGCCCAGCTCCTTGAATCGCTGCCTATATAAGCCATCCATCGTCTTGCACACACCAACCAAGCTCAAATCTATTGCGTCTACCAGTGAGCTACGATTCCTTCGCCTCGGCGCCGGAGACAGGGCACACTGACTCTCTCTCGTCGTTGCTTTTAAAAGATCCGTCAGTTAACGAGACGGCTCCATAGTCCAGACTCCAGAGCGCGGGGCAGCGTAGCTTGCTCCTCTGTTTCGCAGAGGCCATGTCGTCCTACTCGGACGCTGCCATGGGAGCGTGCCGAGATGGCCTCGCGGCCTCCTTGCTCTCCAAGGACGTCGACGAGGTGGTCGTCCTCGTACCGGCGGAGGATGAGCTGCCGCCGGTTCTCACCTGCTGCAAGCCGCCGGGCCGCCTTGTCAAAGCGGTGAAGGAAGCCTGGTCCGTGTCTCTGTCCGTCACGTTTCCCACGCTGCCGTCCATGTCGGCCGCCTCGGCACGGGAGGAGGCGCGGTCCATCCTCGGCCTCGCGATGCCGATGATCCTCACGGGTCTACTGCTCTACCTCCGCTCCATGATTTCCATGCTCTTCCTTGGCCGCCTCGGGGGACTGGCGCTCGCCGGCGGGTCCCTCGCCATCGGCTTCGCCAACATCACCGGCTACTCCGTGCTCTCCGGCCTCGCCATGGGCATGGAGCCCATCTGCGGGCAGGCCTTCGGGGCGGGCCATTACGAGCTCCTCGGCGTGACCATGCAGCGCACCGTGCTGCTGCTCGTCGCTGCCGCCGTCCCCATCGCCGGGCTGTGGATGCACATGCGGCCTCTGCTCCTGCTCTGCGGCCAGGACATCGCCATCGCGGCGGTCGCCGAGACCTACATTCTCGCCTCCCTTCCGGACCTCCTCCTCCAGGCCTTCCTCCACCCCGTCCGCATCTACCTCCGGGCGCAGTCCATCAACCTGCCGCTCACCGTCTGCGCCGCGCTCGCCATCGCGCTCCACCTTCCCATCAACTACGTGCTCGTCTCCGTCCTCGGGCACGGCATCAGAGGGGTCGCATTCGCCTCCGTGCTGGCCAACCTCAACTTCCTGCTCCTCCTCCTCGGTTACGTACTGTGCAAGGGCGTGCACAGACGCACCGGCTGCTTCTTCGCGCTCTCCGCCGACAGCTTCCGTGGCTGGGGCGAGCTCGTCCGCCTCGCCCTGCCCAGCTGCGTCAGCGTCTGCCTCGAGTGGTGGTGGTACGAGATCATGATCCTCCTCTGCGGCCTCCTCGCCGACCCGCAGGCCACCGTGGCGTCCATGGGCATCCTCATCCAGACCACGTCGCTAATCTACATCTTCCCTTCTTCCCTCGGCTTCGGCGTGTCCACCCGCGTCAGCAACGAGCTCGGCGCGGACCGGCCCGACCGCGCGTGCCGCGCCGCCATGGTCGGCCTCGCGCTCGGCTTCGCGTTCGGCGGCGCGGCATCGGTGTTCGCGTGGCTGGTGCGCGGCTCGTGGGCGGCCATGTTCACGGCGGACCCGGCGATCGCCGCGCTCACCGCATCCGTGCTGCCGATCCTGGGCGCGTGCGAGCTAGGCAATTGCCCGCAGACGGCGGGGTGTGGCGTGCTCCGTGGCAGCGCGCGGCCTAAGGACGCTGCTAGCATCAACCTCCGGTCCTTCTACCTCGTCGGTACGCCGGTGGCGCTCGTCCTCGCGTTCTGGTACCACTACGACTTCAAGGGCCTGTGGCTAGGCCTCCTCGCGGCTCAGGTGGCGTGCGTGCTGCGGATGCTGCTGGTGATCGGGCGGACGGATTGGGCCACGGAGGCCAAGCGCGCGCAGCAGCTCACCGGAGCAGGTATGATCACGACGGCGGTGGTGGAGGCGAAAGCGAGCGGTGGTGCAGCGGGCGGTGACCGAAAGTCGGGGCTGCTTATCGACGTTGTGATCGACCAACCAACCGATCAGTGCTGACTAAGATTCGGGTCACCCTTTTTTTCCTTCATAATTTTGGCGGGAGAGGAACCAGAGGCTGACAGAGTGGCAATTTTATTTACCCATTGGTAAATCTGTAAATATATTTGTTTTTTTCTTTCAAATGTTGTCATTGATTCATGACACAAGTTGAAGTTGAGCGGGATTCTCTGAATATCAGACTTGTGTCTTCTAACCCCGAAACAGACTTACTTGCATTGCAGTACTATCAATTGAGCATGGCCGGATAGCAATTGCAGTTTGCAGCAACCCAGTGATTTGAAGAACTGACGAACAACCGAAAAGTTGTGCCGTTTAACTATAATTAATCACCCTTTGTAATAAAAGTGCTTTAGTTAATACCTCGTCTCACTTCGTTCCATGTTCGATTACTTTCATTTATCTAGAAGTGGATGTATATAGACTTGTAACATGTCTAGATACATCCACAAATGTAAGTTATCAAATTTGGAACGAGGGCATAAGTCCATGTCAGATAAACTATACAACTATAATGTAAGTCTATCAAACAAGGTACCCACGCTTCAAGGGTAAGACTTTTCCATGTATTAGGGTTAGGGTTAGGGTTTGTGTTTTTTCTATAGGGTTAGGATTTAGTTTGCAGGTAGGGTGTAGTTAGTCCGGATGGATTTGTAGTTAGTATGGATTTGTAGTTAGTATAGTTTCATGCATTAGGGTTAGATTTTGTGTATAATCTTGGATTAGTCTTAACGTTCGTGTATACGTAATCTGGTATAATTAATTCCATCTATTATAATTATTTAGTAGTTTCGGTAGAATTTTAGGTACGATGTGATATTAATATTTGATGCACTATAATATTTTTTAGGTGAGCAATTATGTCGAATGTAGTAAAGTTTGTTTTCTACTACGGTGTCGGTTCAGTAAAGCAAAATGAGTATGGGATGGACCTGAGTGAGTTTGAGCACGTCGAGTTGGATCTGACTGACCCTGAAAATTGGTCTGTTAGTCAGTTAAAAGATTGGTTGGCACAGTGTTTGGGATTAAATGCAGAAACACACACCGTCGGGGTGCACGCGTTATGGTCAAGATCCAGTAAAAAAATTTGGTACACTCTGAGGCCGATTGATCGGGATTCTCAGTGGGTGAACTGGTTGCAAGGTTGCGAAAACAGGGGAATCCACCCAGTTGCCTTGTTGCTTCCTGTCGTTAAGGAGGTAAATGTCAATCCTCCTGAAGGCGAGGGTGGGCACGATCCAGGGCAGAACAGTGCAGCAACCATGGAAATTGAACATGATGACAGCCATGGATACGAAGGAGGCAGTGCTTATGAATCAGGGCAGAGTAGTATGGCTGGAGGGCATGATGACGGTGAAAATGTGGAGGCAGATGGAGATGAGGAAGATGGACGAATGCAGGACGAGATGGAAGATGAAGATATTGAGGGTCATTGCGGTGATGGCAGTGATTCTGATTCATCGAATGACACAGAGTACGAGCCGGAGGTGCCTTATCCAGCTTCATGGACTCAGGACTTGTCATCTGGCATGACTCTGAAGGATGGTCATGATTCTTTCTGGCAATATCACCAGAGCAGCATGGCTGTGGGAGCAATTTACGCTGACAAGCAACATCTGCAGGAAGCAATCATACAGTGGGCAATGTCGACATCAAGGGTTTTCAAGACAACTGTGTCGAGTAAGAAATATCTGACCATGGAATGCTCGAGGATAGATTGTCCGGTTAGGGTGCACGCATATGTCCCCAAGTATGATACAAACTGGGTTGTGAGTGACATGGTAATGCATACATGTCGTATTCCCAGCATCCTTCAGGATCACCGTAATCTGTCATCCAGACATCGTCCACCGGTACCTCCATTTCTTAACCACACATTTTTGTTTTAACACTTGTCATCCACAATTATGCTAATGTTTCTTGTCTTGCAGATGGAGCAGGAAGGGAACTAACAGGACTGCGACACAATGGTTGCAAAGAGTGCAACCTTACGTGGCCGAGTGGGCTGATGCGCTGACTCGTCTCTGGGTCGAGGCGCAACCCTTCGATCCTACGGAGTACGACGAGTACCTACAGTGGAACGTCACTTCCACAAGGGTTTCTCTCGTTCATCACGCCCAACCAGATGTGATGCCGGCCCCTGCTACGTGGGATATGTACCCCAGCCAGTCTATGTCCGGCTCACGGCAACACGCGGTACAAATAATTAACTTATCTACAATCATTTACCCTTATCTATATTATCCTTCATTTCCTAACTGTCTGTACCACTTTCAGGCTGAGTTGACGTGGGATTTTGGGAATGATATAGACCAGTTAGACCGTTCACTTTCGACCGGGCCTTTGCTTACACGCGAACAGCATCGGTCTTGGTTGCAGTTCGCTGCTCAGAGAGTGCGACAGATCTACGAGGCTATCACGTGTGTCCGCTCGTCTGACGTTCTCCCACATGCTGCACGACGGCCACCGCATCCGTCCACGCAGTTACCTCAACGGCGGGCACGGCGTGACGTGCCGCCACCTCCGGAGGCACACCGACAGCACCCGCGTCCACGTGTCGCACCACCTCCACCTGACCAGCCAGGAGGTTCGGGCTGGCAGCAGCAGAGTTACCACCAGGGGGGCTACCAGCAGAGCCCCACTGGGGGCTACCAGCAGCGACCCTCTTCGGAGTACCAGCAGAGCCCCTGGACCGGCTTCCAGCTTCGTGGACCACACGGTATGTCGATTCGTACTACTACATTATCATGTACTCAAACTATTTACAAAATAACATGTTACATAAAATTTCTCGATTCTAGCACAATTCGACTTCGACTTGGGGCCTACTATCTCCGAGCATTACTCGGGTGCTTCTGGTTGGGAGAGTCAGCCGGACGTGTTTCTCGGTGCGGATGCGGACACCCAGTGGCTCAACATGTACAACACTCCTCCTCCACAACCCACACAGGATACACAGCAGGCAGATGACGGGTCCTTAGTTCCTCCACGAGTCACCCGCCCACCCCATCGGTTTGGATGGAGCACTCCTCAGCCACATCCGCCACGTCGTGGCAGAGGCGATGACTGAGACTCTACTTATGTATCAGAGACCTTATGTTCGCTATTTTCCATGTACCGTCAGAGCTATGTATGAGACATATGTATGCTACTCCTTTCCCTCGAGGCGCACAACGGTGGCCACAGAAGACATTATGTATCGTTATGTACTAGACTTATTAGTACGATCTATGTGGCAATATTTGATATGTCCGTAACCGGTAGACATTGGTATGTAAGATAAGATACAACAAACCTCGATTACATACCGATCACACCACACAACAAACGGAAATGCAGGTACAACTACTAATTAATCGATACTCAAAGAAAGATACAACATAACTCAAATTAAGATTCTACCTATCTCCCATCAATGCAGCCTGCACCATCCGCAGATCTAGCACCCTTGCCCTTTGACGATGATTCAGGCTTCTTACCCGCACCCTTCCTCGATGTTTCTGCCTTCTTCTCCTTGCCCTTACGCACTGCTTCAGCCCGCTTTTCTTTTGACGACGGCATGAAATCGTCGTCATCATCGCTGGAGTATACCGAGAGAAATGAACGACCGTACCTCTCACGTATGTCTTGAGTTCGATGAATCGGCGCATTAGTAACATTCCTATCGAACTTATCCGCAAGCCTCAAGACTTCAGCACGGATTTGTTCTGGGGTCCTATACGGAAACCCATCTCGGCATAGCCTCGCCCCTAGCAAAGCGAGATGTCTCTCACTACCAACAATTTTTTCAAGTGGAATTTCCCTACCATCTACCTTCAAATAGGTGACAATCTTAGCTAGCTGTTCGGATGCGGCTATATGAAAGCCGGACACACACTTCTCACAAGGTACAATACACACCATGCTGGCGCTCTGTGAGAGTACCCCGCTTAGCCTAAAGTGGTTTTTATAGGACAATGGTGGCGGGAGAAACAGGCGGGAAACCGTGGCGGGAGAAACGGGCGGGAAACGGTGGCGGAAGGAATATGCGGGAACGGTTGGCGGGAGAAACGGGCGGGAAACGGTGGCGGGAGAAAAAGGCGGGAACGTCTGGCGGGAGAAACGGGCGGGAAACGGTGGCGGGAGAAAAAGGCGGGAACGTCTGGCGGGAGAAACGCGCGCTAATCGTGCGCTAAGGAGAAATAGGCGGAGGAGAAGTTGCTGCATGCAACGATCGGCTTACCCTGGGCCGACAGGGCTGGTCGGCCACCTCCCAGCCGACCAGGTCTATGCCAGGTCCTGCAGGCGCGCAGATGCGGCCGACCAGACCTGGTCGGCCAGCTCTGGGCCGACGAGGCCCAGTCGGCCTGCTCCGGGCCGACGGGCTCCAATCGGCCTCCTCCGGGCCGAGGCCGTAATATTTTTGAAATTTGCTGAAACTGCGCAATATTTCCTGAATTTCTAAAAAAAAAATATTATTTAAAAAAAATTAGCCATATTCAGAAGGTCAGAGAGAACAAGGATTCTCCGGACCCCAAAAAGATAATACTGTATGGATTCACCCAAGAGTTGTATAAAAAATTACAAGTAGTAGATTAACATTTGCTAATGTTCAACTTGCAATCGTGTGCTCCATGTCCTCCAGTTCTACATCTACGATACTTGATTTGTTTTTATGTGAAAAAGGCAGCATGTACTGTAACTTATCGTAAAAGATGTATGCATATGCAGGTTAGTGGCAAATTTATGGGTTGCTACATGGCGCAATACAAGTTATGTTACAACCCGAATTTGGTGTCGAAGTAATGCCAACTTGTTTTGCTTCAATCAACAGCGGTTATGTTTGGGTAAGTATCTCAGACTATACCTCAGAGGATTTCACAGTTGTGTACTTCAAGTCAATGATCCTTCTCAATTTGGTAATTACAACTCACAGTCAAGTGGAACTCAATCACATCGGCCTATCCGAGAGCTTCGAAGTTATTAACGCAATCCTAAATGGTTGGAGACATGTGCCTTTCATCTTTTGAATGAAAGCAATTGCGTCTAGCCATCGACTTAGCATGAAAGCGAAATCATTGCTGCCCAACTTTTTACATTTATTTACTTTGCGGGCTCAATTCTTTATTTTCTACAACTACCTGGGAATGTTCAGATGCTAACTGCAACTCGATAATTTCCATTCTAGGAAATTAAAACATACTATGTCCTTACAAATAAGAATGTGAGGTTGATGGGTACCTGATTTCTTTTGAGGAATAGGAATTCCCACATCAATCCAAAAAGGTAAAAAAATGTATTAATTGAACTAAGTCGAACCTTGATAATTTTTGGTTGTTTTAGGCCCTGCTTGGAAAGCCTGTATAGTTTTACTCTCCGTGTTTCACATCCGTCCAGACCTCTGGAATAAACGGACCTAATGACCTCTATATTATGTTCCGATTGTTTCCGGCCTAAGAACGGCCATCAAAACGAGGGCAACCATGGTATAACATATTCCTGAAATTTATTTATTTATTGCAACTGAAATTCATGCATTGATCATGCCATCAAACCAATAATTATCAATTGCCTAGAGAATCATGTATTCTGAATTTTCCATATGATTTGTGTGCCACCCTACGGGGGTTACAACGTGGTTCTCCAGGGTGTATAGAACACAATCATTTGAACGCAAACGGCAAGCGAAATTTAACCATCTAGTTCCGCCTACAAAGCGCAGTTCTCTAGGGTCATCCACTGCTCTTTCTCGCTAATTGTCTCGGATCCTTGCGCCCCGTCAAGTGCGGTTTTGTTACATGGCGTGTGGTTTAAAACCGTTTGTGGACTTCGGACCACCTTGCCATTCGGGGATCAGGTAGGTTGCGTTACCTTGGCTGTCTTGCCCCTCCTGCTCTGGTTGGGATTGGTACATGGCACAGTGCTCCAATATAGGCAAGCCGCTTCTAAACGTTTGGCCGAAATTACACCTTGATAAGTCGTGACCTTTTTTCGTTTTTCGGTTGGCATAGGCGGATAGGCCGTGCTATGATTTCTCTTTTTATATATCAAAATATAAAGGCAAAACTTTTCCCTCGTGTAAAAAAAGTTGTAAGAAACTTATATTCGTCATGTCCCGTCCCTATCAAGATAAGTATCGATACTCACATTTTGTCCCTTGGGAAATGGTTCTTGATCCAAGTTTAAGGCCACTTTCGAGCTGCAGCGTCCACTCGCTTCTCTTTTTTGAACAAGCTACAGCGTCCATTCATCTCACCCCAAGTACAGATCTATCTGTCCTCTAAATCAGCAAATAGTAAAGTAATGTGCAAAATCGCTTTGTTTTTTGACTTTGCACTATCATAATCACCTGCACAGTCGTATGGCGTCGCTCACTCCAACATTTTTAGCTACTATGTGGAGCATTTTTTAATCATCGATCGGCGTCAGCTCTTCAATCTGCTTATTATTGGCTCCTTCTTCCTGCCCGCTTACGCCTCCACAAGCCGATTTGCAGCATTTTAATACCCAATTGAGCCGACAACTGTGTGGCGATTTCCAGGTGGGACTTGAGCCTTGAGGAGGCCGCAATCTCTGAAGATTTGGTGGATATCGCGGGGTGATCTCCTTACACGCGCGATCCTGTGCGTGATTCTATGGGGGTGAGACTGTATCCTCCTGTAGGCGAGAGTTTCCAGGGAAAGAAAAAAAGGAAGCAACGACAAGAGACCTCTGCAGCGATCTCACTGCCGGCCCTTGATTGCCAAGCAAAGTGTCGCACATCCACTGAAGTTACTCAAATCAACGGAAATGACAGCGATCTTTGGGGTTACGTCTGCAAACCGGCAGTGTCGATCGACTGACTGGTCGAAACAGTTGCATTCCGTGGTTGAACTCTACTCACAGGGAGAGTGCGATCATCGTCGATCCCAACCTAGCTGGTACGTATCTGATACCACGATGAGCTGAGAGGAACATAAACAACTGGCGGCACGGATGGCGGCGTAGTTGCTGCTTCTCAGATCCTGCTACTGGTTCGGGCGCGATCGAGGGGTCGTCAGTCGTGGACGCCGAGAGGACGACGGATGGATGGACGTCCCTTGGATGATTGTTTACGCTGGCGGAGGGGCGCAAGTTGGCAACAAACTAGGCAATCTCGAACGGATCGCTGGTGCGCACGGTGGGGCGCGTGTCTGGCGACGGGGGAGCAGGGGCGGCCGTGGGGCGGCGGAAGGTGCACCGTCCCTCTCGGCTCGGCTCGGCGGAAGGTCGCCGCCACTCACCGCCGGGACCCTGGCGACCAGGACGTGTGTTGAACGTCTCGCGAACGGGCATGCACGGCCGCACGCGCGAGGGCGGTCGACGGACGGCGTCGGCGTCATGGTGCGTTGGTCGTTGATAGATGGGCGGCACAGCGCCAGCCGCAAAGGCGCAAAGGTTGTGTCCCGCAATGCAACTGAGTAACTGACTCGTGCGGGCTGTGTCATCTCGAATTCTCGATTGCTAGTGTGTAGCTTACTTTTGTTAAGGTAAAAAGTGAATGTATCCTCTAGCCAAATATAGATTGAAGAGATGACACATTTTTTCAGTGAATCCGGGTCAAAAAAATCATAGCTGTATAATGCCTAGTTCATAAGAAAAAAGAAAAACAGGGTCAAAATACCGTTAAACCGAGTCGACCCGTCGCCCACACGACGCAAATCGACCAAACGCCACAAACACACACCACCTAATTCCGGAGTCGCTGCCCCAACGTAGCAAACATGATAAGGCTTTGCATTGCCCAAAGCCCGAACCGGGTCGATGAGCCTGATGGCCATACAGTGCCAGGACGCCGCTCCGGCGTAGCAATCAGGACAAAACTCCGCTTTGGCCAAAGTCACGCACCAGTCGGATCGACGAACCTTCTGTCTACACAGTATCAAGACGCCACCTCACCCGCAACCATGAACCATACCCCATAGGACTATCACCGTGTGGGAACTCGAGGCCAGGGTCGGCCTTGTGTCTGTGGGAGGGGGGGGGGGGGGGGGAGGGGGTCAGGGTGTGCAGCCGCCCGGGCCCTCGAAATCTGGAGAGTACTATGTAACAAAAAAACAATAAATTTGGGCTAATGGGCTGTGTCATGCGTGGAGGGAGGCAAGGCGTCAAACGCTAACAGAAATTTAGCGATGGCTTCGCTGCTTCCGTCGGCAGCCGATCAATCGATCCAATCGCCAAATTACTCACACGAACTCGGGAGTCTGGACGCCGCCGGCTGCCGTACGCCGTCCAAGCGATGAGCGATCATCCCAGGGGCTAACGACGTTGACGAGGTGCTAACTCGACAAGTCCCAGGGTTATGCACCCCGGGTTGATTGATGGGGAGAGAGATGAGTGCAGGTGGTCACGACGGCTGACAAGTAAGGATTTACCCAGGTTCAGGCTCCCGGAGGATAACCCCTACTCCTGCTTGTCTGATTATTGATGCGAGTAGTGATTACAATGGCGAGATTGCGATCTCGCTAGGGTTTGTGACGGTGGCTATGAGCGTGTCCTTTGGGACGAGCAACCCTCCTGTCTTTATAGGTAGCCAGGTCTCGGGTGGTCGATGCCGATGGCAACTACAGATATGACAGGTTATGCTTCCTAACCGACTTGGACTAGGTTACATGGTACCCCGCGTGGGCCTTCTGTGGGCCTCCATGTCCTTGGCGCGGCCCAGGTAGCCTTATCGTGGGCTACCCGAAAGGCAGCCCCACGCCAGTAGCCCCCGAGTGCTTGGTCGAAGCGTAGAGTCGAGCAAAGGACTTCTTCCTCCGGGACGCGCCATTGGATTGCTTGATCTTGAGCTTGAAATCGATTTCTTCAGTCGAACCGGCCGCTCCCGATGGGAGTAACCTTTGCAGTCGAATTACTTTGCCTTTGTCTTCTTGTGAAGCTTGCTTCTATTCGGCCTGTTGGCTTACTTGTGGATGGATTCGGCTGCTCGAGCTTACTCGGTTTTTCTTTGCCATCCGAATGATTTCTTCGGGTTCTCGGATCATCAGTCGTTCTTACTTTGTTGGTTTCAGCTTAGAAGCTTACTGCTCGAATCACTCTGTCGAGCCGCTTCAGTTGTTTTTGGAGCCGTTGGCTTGATGACGTCATTGGTGACGATCCATTGCACGCATCTGCGCCCGATGGGACGTGACGTGGCGGGCCCCGCTGTCAAAGCTAACCGCGGTCAGCAGTTGTCACGTCTCCGAACTGGGCGCGAAATTTCCGCGGCATGATGACGACCCCTTGGTTTTCGTGCGTAGTGGACGAAGTGGGCGGCGACGGTTGGTTTCTTCGTGCGACACGTGGACGGCTGGATGTGTCTGCTTGGAACCCTTGTTCTGTGGACGGCTGAGATGAAACGTTTTTGAGGCATAAGTACCGCGCTTGACGCGAGGGCCTTCATCTTCTCCAATCGTCCTGGCCTCCTTTTCCTCTGCGCTCTACCATTCTCGCCGCCCACCGAGCTCCAAATCTCTTGTCCTCCATCTCTGCCGCTGTTTCTTGCGACCATGGGCAAGCCAAAGGCCACCGCTGGGTCCTCCGCCGCCGCGGCCGGAGACGTTTTGAAGAAAGTCGAGGGTGATTGGCAGAAATCCACCGTGAAGAGAGCCGACCTCGACGGGCTTCGCGCGCAGGGCCTCCTGCCCCCCTCCGGCACGGCTCAGGTACGCGCTCCTGGCAAGGAGACCTCCCCGGCACCTCGTGAGGGGGAGCGCGTTTGTTTCGTGGATTTTCTTCCACGAGGCTTCGGGTTCCCTCTCCACGATTTTGTTTGTGGTCTCTTGTATGCCTATGGGGTGCAGGTCCACGATCTGACCCCTAATGGCGTCTTGAGCATCGCTAGCTTTATCGTGCTATGCGAGTGCTTCCTGGGGATCGCACCCCACTGGGCGCTGTGGAAGTCGCTCTTCCTTGTTCGCAAGAACAACGGGAAGGGCGGGTTGCCCTATCCAGTGGGCGGCTTCGGCATCCAGGTGCGTGGCGACACCACGTACTTCGAGATGAAGAAGTCTGACTCCGTCCAGGGGTGGCGGAAGAAATGGTTCTACATCCAGTGGAGCCAGGAGGGCGTGGAGCAGTTCGACAGCGCGCGCGGGTTGCGGAAGACCCGCGCCTGGGCGCACCCGCTCACCGCGGAGGAGAGGGAGGCGACGATGCCTCTGCTGGGTCTGCTGCGCGACGTCCTCAAGACCCTCGGGCGAGATGCGGGTGGCGTCTTCTTGATGGCCACTTTCTTCCGTCTCCGGGTTCAGCCACTCGCTGCTCGGCCCCACCCGATGTGGGCCGCTGAAGGTGCCAGCATCGAGCCACTCGACGATGAAGGGGTGGAAACCAAGGTGAGGAGCATCACCAATCTCCGAGCCCCGGACCACTGCAATGTCAAGTGTCCCGTCGCGGCGTATGGAGTCGCGAACACTATTCCAGAGGTAGGTTATTGATTCTTCCTTGTTCTTCTTGATTCTGCCTTCGACTTGCGTCTACTTGCTTATTTGTTCGACTTGCGCCTACTTTCCTCAGGGTCGTTCTCTTCTGGTTAGCCTTCCTCCTCTCCCTGAAGACGGACCCGCCGACGAGGCCAAGGTGGTGGAGGAGGAGGATGACGACGATGAGATTCCTTCCGCTCATTCTCCCCACGACGAGGTGGAGGATGAAGATGAAGAGGAGGAACCCGTACGGTAGAAGCGGAAGCTCCCGAGTGGTGGCGATTCTGCTACTGCGTCGTCACCCGCTAGAGATGCCGACGTTGCTCTGGAGGAGGCCGTCGCGACGTCGTCGGGTGCGCGGTCTTCGGGTGACTGGAATGAGCCCTTGAATGTTCCTCCAGTCAGCTCCGCGGCTCCTCGTTCGTTTGCGCGGATGGCGTCACCCTCCCTGGGGAGTTATGACGACTTTGCAACCACCAGGTGAACTTTTTGATGATTTATTTTCTTCGATTGTGTTTTGTAGCTGCAACCTTTGAGCTGACCAGTGTGCTCGTCTTCGCTGCAGCCATCGTTCTGGCGATGTTAGCTCCCCCGTGACGTGGAGCATACATCCGCTCCTTCGACTGAATTGGGCACTTAGGCGGTGGTGGAGAAGGTGCGCGCACAGCCTGCTGGCGTTGCGTCGTCGAGTCGCGCTCCTCCTTCGGCTTCAGAGGACCCTGACCTCCTGGACCACGTAAGCCCTTTGCGTTTGTACTTGTACTCTTTAGTTTTCATCGGGTGCGCGATCAGCGCTCCCGATGGGAGTAGCCCCCGAAGGTGTGGGTGACTAGTATAGTCGCCCGCAACTTCATTAACATCTTGCTTTTGTTTCAGCCGTACTACCGTCAGCAGCTTGACGCAGCCGCGACCTATGTTCGCCTGGAGAAGGAGAGGGACAAGCTGCGTGCTTCTCTGGACCAGGCTACTGGGCGGGTTACTGAGCTTGAGAAGGCCCTGCATGAGTCTCGAGAGCGGGAGCTGGCGCGGGTCGGCTAGGAGAAGACTCAAGTCGACCGTCTCCTCTCACTCGCCGGTGTTCTTGGGGGTAAGTTTCGGCTTAATGCTTACTGTGTCTTGATATTTTCTTTGTCTGACTTTGAATCCCTTGCGCAGAGATTTGCGGTGGAGCTCCTCCGTAAGACACGTCGAGTGACGCGGTTGATTTGGCGACTGTTGTCGGCTTCCTCGACCGGGTCTGCGCCTATGCATCCGACGCGCTGAAGAAGTCCACAGCCGCGCTGAAGAAGTCGAATGGAGCCCTCACCGTGGTGCACCAGAGCATCTTCCCGAGCGACCAGCCGCCGGCAGCCGTGGACGCCCTTGCTGCGCCGTTTGAGGACGCGACCACCGTCGCCGACTTCACGCGGTCGCAGACGGTACGCGGCTCCGATCTCGCCTTCCAGCTCCTCTTAGGGCATCAGGTTCTGGGTGACTTTGAGAAGGTCGTCAGCGGCTTTCCTCGAAGACCCGATGGCCGAATCGCGTCGCTGGGTGGTGTGAAGGAGCGTGTTGCACACTTGGCTGTGCAGCTTGTGGCACTCTTCAAGAGGGCCCTTGCTAAGGCAACTGAGGCGGCTGCTGCTCGGAAGAGTCGCTCCCGGTCCCAGTCTGCAGCCTTAGAATAGATGTAGCTCAGGAATTTGGCAGTCGCCGTGGTCTGTACCTTTAAACTTCTGGCCCTGTAATGAATATTGTCCTGCCAGGTCTTTTGGCCTTCAACGGTGCTTTTGCTAGAACCGAATTTCTTTCTGCCGAGTTTAACTTTGCTTCACGGTCGTATGATTGTATTGACTCTGCGTATTCGTGGTAGACTGTCGTGCGCGGTGGTGCTTCTTCTTCTCCTGCGACTGAGCCGAGTGGCGAGGCTTCTTCTTCGGGTGCTCGCCGTCGTCGGGCGGCGCCGGCTCCTCCACGTAGTACAAATGATCAACGGATAATTGAAGGGGTTACGGTGCAGAAAACAATAATTTTCCAGCGCATGAAACCCTAACTTAGCCAGGATCTATCTATCTAGTACATGCGATAACGGTGGCGGAACGGGTTACATTACCTCCATGTAGACCGATAGCGGGGATTACGCTCCCGCACAAGCGTTGACGATGAAGTCGTACGTAGCCGACCTCGGGGTCGCGGAGAACTTGCCGCGATGACGAAGACGATGACGCCGGGGTGTCGACGATGATCTGCGTCGACGGGCGTCGGGCGGAAGAAGGCGGGGCGCCGGCACCAGGGGGGTGCGCCGGCGGCAGAGGGGGGAGCGGCGCGGCGGCTACAGGGGCGAGACGACGTCGCCCAGGCTCCTCAAAAAGAGTTACCTCCGAGCACTCACAAACATACGGAGCTTAGCGACAACCCCCGGTCATTCAGATCCAGCTGAAATCGCAGGGGTAGATCTTATCTGGAATCCCGCAGAGCAACGGTGCCCGACGGTATAGCTTAGGTGGAGAGAGGGGGCAAAACGGGCGGAGAAACAGCTCGGCCGGCCTGCAATACAATTAATTGTATTTTCCAATGAATTAATCCAATTAATATGCCTTGCTATATAAAGGGGGAAGGGGGTGTGCAAACCCCCTGGCTCCCCCATGTGGGACTAAACAAAGGAGGAGAGGGTGGTGCGCCCCCACCATGGGCTGGCCGAACCCCCCATGGGGCCCACCCCCTTTGGTGGTGCGGCTCCCCCCTCTTGGGCCCTCTTAGGGCCCATGTAGGTGGGAGCCCCCATTTTCCTTTATTTAATTAATATTAAATTAATATAAAAATCCCATTAATTCATAATTAATATATTTATATATAATTCAACATCCCGTGACTCCGAAAACTCTTTCGGACCACCCGAACAACTTTCGGACATTCCTGGAACCATTCCAGATCTCCCCGGAACTCCTTCCGGACCACCGGAACTCTTTCCGGATCATTTCTCTCTCTCCAACAAATTCCTATAATATTCCAGAACCTATCTCCTGGTGTCGCTAAGACCTTAAGTTTGTTACGCTACGGTTCGAGAACACTCCAGACATGGTCGAGACACTCCGCTCACCAATGACCGTCAGGGATACCTGGAAGTATATGACGACCCCTGTGCATTCCATGAATATCGTCGTTGAACCATAAATATGACATTCATCCCCTTTGTCTCTGCGATACTACCTTGTCCGAGATATGATCATAGACACACCGATGTCTTTGTTGTATCTCGTTACTGACGAAGGTTATTAACTCGTCTGCGATATTACATCTCCATGACCTAGTCATAAGCTGCGCAGCTATATAGATGCAATATCACCGAGTGGGCCCAGAGTATCTTTCCATTACAAGAATGAACAAATTCCGCTCTTGATCCTTACGTCTCGATGCTCTTTCGGAATACCCAAGATGGACACCGATATTGTCATGCTATATAAGACACAACGTTTGATGCTCTCAAAGCACCCCTACGAAGCATCAATAAGTACGGTCTCACGGTCTAAGGAATAAGCTATCATATTCTTATCTATTGCAAATAACAAACATCGTAATACGATCTTATTGCAATACTTTGCGTATGTCCACCATTTATTCAACTAACAAGATGACCCCATTGTCAACCGACGTCATTGTCCTTGATCGGGAATCTCGATCAACTGTTGCCCAATGGACTAGCTCATATAGAGGCTTGCTAGGGACCTGGTTGTCTATGTATCACACGTATATCAATATTTCCGATTAATACAGTTATAGCATAATACACAAACCTATTATAAACTTATGAGATAATGCAATAAATACTACTTATTTATTTGCCTCTAGGACATATCTCCTTCAGTCTCCCACTTGCACTAGAGTACAAATAAACTAGCTGCATCTTACTTTATCAGAATCCCTTATCAAATAAGAATCATTTGATAATGCTTGCTTGTGGAAGAGTGTTACTGCACAATCCATGATTGTACATGCTTTTGCGATTCACTGACATCAACTTGCTTGATATCACCATGTTGTTCAACAACATATATGCAAATACCGTAACTAAGTGAGACTTCTGTTTCCCAGCGCTTACTCTGATTATACTAACCAGATAACTGCCCTGAAAAACACACTCAGCCATAGAGAGCCCCTTGTAACAATTACAAACTCGCGATATCTACATACTTTCACACCAATGTAGAAAACTTGACATTCTAATGTCAATCCAACAACTAACACACCTCTACTTCCAGTAAATTCTATATTTACTTTTATAACTGCTCTTTTTCCAAGAACATCGGTTATATTTCATTGAGCAGATAATATGGTTTATGTATGATGTCTAATATTACATAATAGACTCACATGTCATACAACCATTACTTTCATGCATCATTACTCTTAATGATCAATTGGATTTCAAAGGACCATCCTTTTGATTCTATTCTGACTCCTCAGATATAATCCAAAACAACTCGACTAACTATTTAAAATTCCCGTTCTATTTCAAAAATAGACACTAACTTTCAAATAGTTTCACAACTTCATCCTTCTCATCTATTCTACCGGTACAATTTCACAATGTGTTAAATACACAAGATGAATTCGGCTCCCACTCAAATTATGTCTCCACATATTTGATAACACGAGCTCCCACTCAAAAACATGTTATCCACATATTTGAGTTCCTAAGCTCCCACTCAAAAATATGTTCTTCACATATTTCACCTGAGTGAACTAACTATGACTCCCACTTAAATCGACATTTTGGTCAAACCAAAATCATTGATCTACTATCAATTTGAATTTAATACAAACTATAGTATTACATTAATACAAATCCTTCAGACTTTAAGCATGTCTACATAAATGCAGTCAACAAATTTGATCTTGTCCAAGACACATTTCTTGACAAGACATGCCTCCACGTCTTTCTTATGGTCACATTTCTCATATAACACTTTATATGATGATTAAACAATCTTATTCCTCTAATAAGAATTGCGGGAACAATTACTCTTTTAATACTTTCAATGTAACTTGGATTTCCAGGCTGAAAAAGCCTTTGTTCATATTCTGATATTTTCTCAACTTTCTTTGTATTCATAAAGTGCATCTTGATCTGTCAACAAGATCTGAAACACTTAATACAGTGCTGTGACCTGACAGCAATATTAAATATAACAGCACTTTATTTAGAAGTTTCTTTCATGAAAATATTATGATCTTTATGAAGAGGATTGTAAGCAGAAAACAATTTTCTAGTCTCCCTCACTCTTAATCACCAAATTTTCATTAGCAGACATATACTCTTTGGAACACCTTCCAACATAGGTCTGACACTTTATTTCAAACTTCTAATTCCAATCCATAAACCATAATTCGAAAAATCATCTTTTCCTCGGAATTACATAGACAACAAACTGAACTTTGTTTCTACTTGGTTTTGGAATACACTCCCATTCAATGCGAGTATTCTACAAAGAACTATTCATGTATATACCGAATTATCGTGTAATCATATACATGTCGACACTATTGTCGATCTCACGAATTCTTGTTGAGAAAAACATCTATTTTCTAAAGTGGACATCGACTATAATGTTTCGAACATATTAGGAGATTCTAAGACTGATTCTGACAGACCACACTTTATTTAAAATAGAGCATGATTATAATTCCCCACATATCACCATATATGACATTATAATTTTGCGAAACAAATTTCCACAAGTCTTTTGTGTTGAAACCATAATTCAAAAATATTGTCCTCTGATCGAATTTTGTGAATACAATATTCACTAATCTTTCTTCTGAAAAACCCCATTTGATCTATTATCAAATTAATTTCAGACTCCATAATTTATCGGGCAAATACTCCTATTTACCAAAATCATGGAAGAATTCGGATCATGCAATAACACCATTGATTAATTATTAAAAATGACTCTCAATCAATTTCCTCTAGTATTGCAACTTCAATACTGCATTTCAAACTTAATCAATTTTGGCACTCGAAATGCTTAAATGGACCAAAATTATCCATTACTTCTTTCATTGCCTTTATGACTAAATTCGATGGTGTTTGTTCTTTGGACACATAATTTTATCATTCCCGCTATTATAAATGTATATCATACGCATAATGTAATTGAGATGTGATGCAAATTACTCATAACATGAAACAACTGATTTGTTTCATAAAACAACTGATTTGTTCTATATGAATAATTATGTCTTGCAACATTCAAGACACCAAACTAGATCACACTCTCACTATTACAAAATGTCTTATAAAAAACTATTGATGATAACTAATATGATATCTCGAGGGCGTGAGCACTACTGGCCATGAACTTGCCATCACTTGTGCACTGTCACGTCACCCTTTGCCGCATACTTGTGATAATCAGGTACTGTTTCATAAACAGAACAAGTATTAAATACTTTTCACCAAGTATGAGAAGAATACATTTATATCTTCGTATATCAAATATACCCGTAGCGTCGAAGAACTCTTCTTCGATGGAATCAACTTTTAGATATTTGAACTTGTTCACAAATGTGAAGAAGCTCATCAAGTCTCTATAGCATGTTCACGCATATGCTATTCACAGCTAGGAGGTAAAGCACAATCTCTATTGTACTGGAGTTCGCTATCTAGAAATCGTAGATATTCGTAAGCCTGAAGTAGATGTCACACAACTTCTTCAACTGAGTCTCCAGACAGGTATGCTCCCCATGTGAATGGTCCGGAACTTTCTAAGCTGTCTGAACTGCTCAATTCATCTTTGAAGTGACCTCTGATCGCATCAATCACGACATATGGCTCCATGTGTTGAAACAACTTTCAACTCAGGTGCTAGGCATACGCTCATGACGACCTTCACTTCCATGAAAATATCATGATGCTTACGGAACTCATCATCTTGCTCCTTGCTATCAGAATCATCTGGTATAACTCCTAACTAATGTTCTAGGACATATAGGATGTTTGTTGTGTTTGGAGAATGTTTCTAAAACCAATGTACCAGCTGATGAAGTTGGACCCGTCGACTTCTAAGGTAGAATCCGAGCTCTTGAGGAAGGAACCGAAGTGTAGTTCCGTTGTCTCCAGATGTGATCGCAAAAGAGGTAAGGTAAAGTTTTGTCGGGGGGGCTGCCCCCCGGGTAGGGGCAGATCCCGGAATAATTCAGTAAGGTGCCAACAGTACTTGACCTTTGGCGAGAGCAAGGAACACCTCCTGGTGTGCTGAAAAGGCAACTTGACCCTTGAGCGCTGGTAGAGTGCAAAGTGCCTCCTGGCAGGCGCAAGGGTCAGCTCTGGCAGCTATAAATAGACACCCCCGGCCTTCTCAATGGCAGCACAAGCATCAGCGGGTGGTTCCTCTAAGACATCTTCGGGAGGCTAGGCCTAGAGATACTCATCCTGAGACGAGCTCGGACGCCTCCGGAAAGGATCCCGGATCTCAGGCTCCGAGGAAACTCCCGGAAGGAGGTGTACTCGGTTTTACCGGATAGATGGTCCGGGTAAGTGCTAACCGGAGTGTATGTCTCAGTCTTGATCTTATGTAGGAGAGGCTCACAGTGGCAAGCGAGGAGGTAGCTGGCATGAGGGATCCCGGTAGGCCATCAACGGTCTATAGCAGGCTTTCCCGTCTATTGCGGGGGGAAGTACCATTCCGCCTGACACGGAAGCATGGTCACCTCCCGCCTGACACGGAAGCATGGTCACCTCCCGCCTGACACGGGAAGCGCGTCAGCCGGTACGACCACGGTACGACAAGACCTGACATGCCTAGCCCGGCAATCCGGAAAAGGCTATCCGGGATGGGCCAAGACATGTCTTGTCTCTGGCAGGGGGACAATGATGGTTCAGGACGGCGCCTGCTGTCCTTATCGAGATGATGACGCAGGGGCTATGCCGGATAGCGCGGCGACTAGCTCGCACTAGCCGGTGACGACATGCCGGTTAGGCCTGTCCGGTGGGGCCAGACCGATTTAGGGTTTCCGGCCCTCCTGGACGGAACTCTATAAAAGGCGCCATAACTGCTTCTGTGGGGAGAGGACCAACTTTGGAGCCAAAGCTATAGTTACATTTACTCCTAGAGCATTTACTTCTTCACACCTTGAGTTCATCTAGTTCTTTGTACTCTTCCCTTTGAGAGATCTAGCAGCAAGTTGTAACTCTTGTACCACAGTTATATAGAGAGGAAAGGCAGGAGTAGGGGTGTTACCTCCTCACGAGGGCCCTGAACCTTGGTATATCGTGTGTGTGTTGTGTGCCTTCGTGCATTTGTTCGTGTTTGTTAGATCTTCCCCCTCGCACTTTGATCTTGTTTCTCGTTCTTGGGAGATCTCGGTTATACCGGGATCCTCCTCGCGTGGGCTATTCAGCTCGCTATCCCTCCCCGGATCCACCAACGTCCATCGGCCCCACACATTAGCCATCCTATGGCATCAGCCGTGACACCACCACGACAGTTGGCGCCCACCGTGGGGCTGACGGAGGCGTTGGCTGGTGTACACATCCGGACGGGTTCCCACGTTCATTTCGACATTCGGGTTCTCTCTGGCCTGGTCGTAAGGCTAGGGGAGATGGACTTCGTCAGCGACAACGCAGGATGCTTCCGGAACAGGCCTTTTCCGGTAAACGGATGTCTCATTGACTTTGGTGGTTTCACCACCTACGTTGCCACCGAGGTCGTCTGTACCTACCCGGACGTGATCCTGGAAGCTGAGGACCCTCCCATGCTCTGCGCTGCTCGGGGTCTGCGTGCCAATCGCCCCCCGAGTTCCGTTGCGGTGATGATGGTCGGGGCAACCGAGGAGGAGTACCAGGACACTGATGGCGATACCGGGAGCGGCCACATCCGTTTGGCCAAACCTCCTCAGGAAAGAGGTGCGGCCCGAGATGGCGATCCACAACCGTCCCAGCCACGACGTCGCTCGGATCCCCTCTCGGGTCTGGTGGCCAAATTGGCTGTACCTGTAGCTACTGAGGCGGATACCCAGGCCACTTCGGCTGAGTTGGAGGAGCAGCGGAGGTTGCTACTCGCTGAAGCACAGGAGATCGCCGAGATCCGACGCGAGCTCAATGCCAGTCTCCGGGAATACAATGCAGCTCACGGATACCTTAAGATCGACTCCCGGGACAAGCACATCGCGGAGCTGCGCAAGAAAGGAAGAATGGTGAATGACGAGCTGGCAGGTGGAGCCACCACCGGTCAGACGGGAAGCCGGATCTCAGCGGGGAAGCCGGTGTACAGCTCACCGGCGAAAACTCTCAGAGCTGCCGAGGCCGCCATGGCAGAATTGGTAGGGTTATCCGGTGAGGCCCTACGCAAGCAGCAGGAGCGAGTAAACGAGTTGGTAATCGAGGCCAACCGTCAGAATCAGGCATTCAAGAAGAAGAACCCCGGGGCAGGATCCCAAGTGCACTCAGCTAGACCCAATAGCCAGAAATCGGACGGGGAGGCCTCGTCCCCACATCCGAGCAAAAGCAAGAGCAAAAGCAAGAGCCGGAGCCGGAGTCGAGGTTCCGGGAAGAACAAGCAGCTACAGACCTATGATCCGGCCTTCGCCGGTATCCAGCAAGCTGGGCAACGTAACTCAGGGCAGGCGGGAAGTACCCGTGAGGACGGTAACCGGGGTGTAGGAAACAATAACCCGGTCGGCCGTGGTAATCCACCCCGGAATCCCCCTCATGTTCAGGGAAACCCACAAAGGGAGGTCGCCTCTGTTCCACAGCAAGTTGTGATCCCGGCGTAGGACAGGCTAAACGATGGCAACTCGAGACTGCAGCAGCTCGGATATCAGCCTGACGAGAACCCTTTGGGATCTCGTATAGGGACCAGGCATCTGAATCCGGCAGATGCCAGATTCCGGCTCGACCGGATTCATCAATCCGAGCTAGTGGAAGAGCAAGGGCCTCCGGGACCTGCCTGCTTTGGACCTCGGATCATGCGGGAACCACCTGTTCGGAATTTTCAGCTCAACAGGGGTGCCAAGACCTATGACGGCAGCAAGAAGCCAGAGGACTGGCTAACCGACTATGTCACTGCAGTAAGCATAGCCGGTGGAAACAGACGATGGGCGGTACGATACGTACCGCAGATGTTGGAAGGACCTGCCCGAATTTGGTTGAACAACCTGAGAACTGGCAGCATAGACTGCTGGTTAGACTTTGAGGAGGCATTCATCAGCAACTTCACCAGCACGTACAAAAGGCCAAACACGCCTCAGCAGCTCGCCATCTGTAGGCAAAGGAGCAACGAGACTGACCGGGAGTATCTTACCCGGTGGAGCAACATTCGCAATTCTTGCGAAGGAGTGGTAGAGGCGCATGCCATCTCCTGGTTTCCACAAGGATGCCGCCATGGCTCGATGCTGTGGCAGAAGTTGCAGAGAAAGATGCCAACGACCTTGGCAGAAACCATGCGCATCGCCGATACCTACACGCTTGGAGATCCCATGCAACCCCTAGTGGATGTCGGTGACTCCAACAGGAGGAATGCGGGACCTCAGCGTTCGGGACCGAGCAGGAGCCATGATCGCCAAGATTTTGGCCAGAAAAGGAATCACCCCGAGTACCACCATGCCGCACAGCACGTCGCAGCGGTGACCCGGGAGCCGGAGGATGCCGGCAACAGCCAGCGACAAAAGACAAATGGCCCGACTTGGGGTCAGAGTCAGGAGGTGCAAAAGACCTGGGTGGAACAAAAGAAGCCCCTGACATATGAGGAGATGCTGAACAAGCCATGCTGCTACCATACTCTGGAGGCCAACAAGCCAGCAAACCACTCTACTCGGCAATGCAGTTGGTACCAGCGCACATTGCAGGAAGGCAGCTCGGGAGCTGTTCGACCGAGTGCTCCGGCATCTCGGCCCAACATTCCGAGACCCCCTCCTCCGATGTCGGGGGCCAATGCTATCCGAATCAACCCACCTCGGCGAGGACCCCCGCCTCGGCCAGTGAATACGGTGCACACCCGGAATGACAACGGTGCAGGCCCCAGTAACCAAGCCTGACAGCAGCAGGGCAACTACCGGGAGGCCCATCAAAGTTATGTGGTTTTCGTAACCGAACCCACTGACCGAAGAAGTGTGTGGCAGCGTGCCTTGGAGGTGAATGTCGTGATCCCAGCAGTGCCCAAGTTCTTGCACTGGTCCGAGATGGAGATCACATGGAGCCGGAAGGATCACCCTAGGGTTATGCCCAAGCCGGGAGCATATGCCTTGGTGGTGGACCCAACCTTTGTCGGACCCAGCCTCAATGTCCGCTTCAGCCGAGTTCTGATCGACAATGGCAGTGCCATTAACATCATGTATAAGGACACGATGCTGAAACTGGGGGTGTCCATGAACACCTTGCTGCCTACCGAGACGACCTTCCACGGCATTGTGCCCGGAGTTTCTTGCTCACCCATGGGAAAAATATGGGTTGAAGTGCTATTCGGAACTCGGGAGAACTGCCGAACCGAGAGCTTGGAATTCGAGGTCGTGGACCTCGAGAGCCCGTATCACGCGCTGATCGGCAGACCGGCCCTGGCCAAGTTCATGATCTCAACTCACATGGGCTACCTGAAGATGAAGATGCCGGGACCTAACGGCGTGATCACCATCTCGGGAGACCACAAGCGCTCCATGGAGTGTGCCTCGGCGGGGTCATGCTTAGCTGAGTCCCTGGTGATCGCAGAAGAGAAGAAGAGAATCCAGCAGGTGGTGGCAATGGCCAAGACCTCCCAACTCGGAATGCCCGGGATGGTGAACCCGGAGCAGGGTGCGTCGTTTCAGCCCCCCAAGGAGACCAAGAAGGTGTGTGTGGACCCCAGCAAACCGGAGCGCCAAGTGATCATTGGCAGCAACCTGGACAGCAAATAGGAAGGCGAGCTCGTCGACTTCCTCCGTGAGAATCGGGATGCTTTTGCGTGGTCGAGTGACGATCTGCAAGGTGTCCCGAGGGAGTTGGCTGAGCACTCTCTGTTTGTTCGACCGGATGCGAAGCCGGTGAAGCAACCAACAAGGCGCCTCTTGGATGAAAGAAGAGCCGCGGTCATGGAGCATCTGGCTATACTGCTGGCTGCGGGATTCATAATGGAGGTGCTGCACCCGGATTGGATATCGAATCCGGTCTTGGTAGAGAAGAAGAAGGATGATCCCCTCCTTCTTAAGGTGTGGCGCATGTGCATCGACTTCACCAACCTCAATAAGGCATGCCCGAAGGACCCCTTTCCACTGCCCCGGATAGATCAAGTGATAGACTCCACCGCCGGGAGTGAGCTTTTGACGTTTTTAGATGCATATTCGGGTTTTCACCAGATACCTTTAAATCCGGATGATCAATTGAAAACTTCTTTTATTACCCCTTATGGGGCTTATTGATATCGTGTCATGACTTTCGGTTTGAGGAATGCTGGTGCTACATACCAGAGGTGTATGCAGAAATGTTTGCATGAACAAATAGGCCGGAATGCCGAGGTCTATGTCGATGACATAGTCATAAAAACAAAAGAAAAAGCCTCACTAATGGATGATCTGAGGGAAACATTCAAAAACTTAAGAAGGTTCCGGATGAAATTGAACCCGGATAAATGCACATTTGGTGTTCCGGCGGGGAAGTTACTCGGTTTCCTCATCTCAAGCCGGGGAATCGAGGTCAACCCGGGTAAAATTCGTGTTATCGAGAGCATGAAATTGCCCGTGCGTCTCAAGGATGTGCAGAAATTCACTGGGTGTCTTGCATCCCTGAGTCGGCTTGTCAGTCGACTTGGGGAGAAGGCCTTGCCCTTGTACCAATTGATGAAGAAAAGCAAAACATTTGTTTGGACCCCGCAGGCTGACACGGCGTTCAACGATTTGAAGAGGATGCTCTCAACGGCACCCGTGTTGGCATCACCGTTACCCAAGGAACCAATGCTGCTATACATCGCTGCAACCAACCGGGTAGTCAGTGTGGCAATGGTGGTAGAAAGGGAAGAAGGGGGCAAGCTGATACAAAGGCCGGTGTATTACCTCAGTGAGGTGATCTCGGAATCTAAACAGAACTACCCACACTACCAGAAAATGGCGTATGGGGTGTACATGGCAGTAACCAAACTCAAGCACTACTTTGAGGAACACCCGATCACAGTAGTATGCGAAGCTCCTCTGGCCAGTTGTCTCCATATGCTTCGGCATATGAGAGACGAGATGCCATCAAGTCGCAGGAGCTACTGGACTTTTTGGTAGACTGGGCCGAGATGCAGTATGAACCTCCGATGCCGGATTACAATTTCTGGAGGATGCATTTCGATGGCTCAAAGGCTAAAATCGGATTGGGTGCCGGAGTGGTCCTCACTTCCCGGAGGCAGGATGTACTGAAGTATGTTCTGCAAATCCATTTTCGGGCATCTAACAATGTCGCGGAATATGAGGCCTTGGTTCATGGACTGAACGTTGCCAAGGAGATCGGCATCCGCCGGATAGAGTGTTTCGGTGACTCCGACCTCGTGGTGCAGCAGGTGTCGGGGAATTGGGATGCCCTTGATGCAAACATGGCCTTATACAGGTTTCATGTGCAGAAAATATCCGGTTTTTTTGAAGGATGCGAGTTCAAGCACATACCCAGAGGAGAAAACGAGGCAGCATACGTCTTGTCCAAGCTAGGGTCATCTCGGGATGCCATCCCACCCGGGATAGCTCTGGAGCATTTGAGGAAGCCATCTATTCAACCCTCACCCGAGTCGGATTCTATCTTCATCCCCAAGGAGCCTGGTTCAGATGCCGCACCCATGGAAGTAGATGTCGGGAGCATAACATCGAACCCGGGGACTGCGGTACAGTGCTCAGAGAGGCAGAGAAAAATGATGTTGGAGGTGATGTCGGCAGAGCCAATGGACATAGACGCTCCCGTGTTCCCGGTTCGACCTGTTCCGGAATGGGCACAACCCATTATGGCTTATATCTTGGAAGGAGTCCTCCCGGAGAATGAAGTGGAAGCCCGGCAGATAATGCGAAGGTCAAAAGCATACACCGTCATCAATCAAGAATTGTACAAGAGGAGTTTCACTGAGGTACTCCAGAGGTGTGTAGAACTGGCAGAAGGACAAGAGATGCTCCTAGAAATACATCAGGGGGAGTGTGGGCATCATGCATCATCCCGGGACCTGGTGGCGAAAGTGTTCCGGCATGGGTTCTATTGGCCCACTGCATTACAGCAAGCAGAAGATATTGTCCGGAAGTGTGGAGGATGCCAGAGGTTTGCTCACCGGATACATATGCCGGCGTCAGCGCTGAAGACAATCCCTATCACTTGGCCATTTGCAGTATGGTGTTTGGATATGGTCGGGCAGTTCAAGCCGGCAAGAGGCAATATGATACATATACTGGTTATGGTGGACAAATTCACCAAGTGGATAGAGGTCAAGACAATCCGGAAGTGCGATGGACACACCGCTGTGCAATTCCTGAAAGACATCATCTTGAGATACGGGTACCCGCACAGCATTATCACGGATAATGGCACCAACTTTGTTGTGGGGGAATTCGCTCGATTTTGTGCTGAGAAGGGAATCCGGCTGGATGTAGCATCAGTTGCACACCCGGAAGCAAATGGGCAAGTCGAAAGAGCAAATGCCTTAGTCTTGGCCGGCATCAAAGCTCGTTTGATCGAACCACTGTTGAGAACTCCGGGATGCTGGATAGAGGAGTTACCGGCGGTGTTGTGGGGTCTCCGGACTACACCGAATAGATCTACCGGGTACACGCCATTCTTCATGGTATACGGTGCCGAGGCAGTACTCCCGACCGACATACAGTATGATTCCCCGAGAGTGACAATGTTCACCGAGACCGAGGCAAAGGAGGCCCGAGAAGATGATGTAGATTTACTCGAAGAGGCAAGAGAATTGGCACTATCTCGTTCTGCAATTTATCAACAAAATCTCCGTCGCTATCATAGCCGGAAAGTGCACCCGAGGGTGTTCCGAGAAGGGGATCTTGTGCTGAGGCTCATCCAACGTACGGCCGGAATGCATAAATTGTCACCTCCATGGGAGGGACCTTTTGTGATAAGCAGGGCATTGCACAATGACTCTTTTTACCTTGTAGATGCACATGAGGCTAGGAAAGGTGTAATGGACAAATCCGGTGAGGAAACCAAGCGTCCATGGAATGTAGCACTACTTCGCCCCTTTTACACATAAAGGGCTCAGTGTATGTTGTATTTCAGTTTTCGGTATTAATGAAAGTAAGGCACCCCGGGAGGAACCCGGGGACTGCCTGGTTATGTGCATATTTTGTTTTTATTTTTGTCAAGTTCATTTGCTGTTTTTTACCGGCATCTCGGGAAGGAACCCGGGGACTGCCGGATAACTGTCTTCTGTTTTATTTGTATGCCGGGAAAGTTCCGAGTTCGATTCTCAAAGTCAGAGTAATGTATGTCATATGAATTCATCTTGTGACTCGACTGACGCACGCCGAAATGGTAGTCAAGAGCAAAGAGAGTCAAAGGTGGGGAACACGAAAATGGTCTCGGGGACTCGGAAAAGGAACTTATCCGGCATACCTGTTTTTTGCTAACCCAATTGTTTCTTATGTCGGGAATTCGGTTAGCCAGAACTCGGATTGTCTTAAGTAATGTATGCCGTATGTGGAGTTTTGTGACTCGACTGTCGAACGCCGAAATGGTAGACAAGAGCAGAAATTACCTAAGTACGGTAAACATGAAAAACAACTCGGGAACTCGTAACAGAATAAATCGGCATAACTTGTTCAGGTAGATGATTCGGTACGAAAAGACAATATTGAATAGTGTATGTTACATCTTGCACCCGGCATCCCGGGGATTTGACAGTTCTACTCTTAAGATTTTTTCTAGACGGTAGGGGAAGCCGGCTTCTCGGCGGAGACGTCAGCAGAAGCAGCGACCTCGGGAGCAGCAGCGGGAGCAGCAGCAGGAGCAGCAGGGGCTTCAGTTTCAGCGGCGGTACTCGGGGCGTCGGGGCGCACCTCGGCCTGAGAAGCCTCGGGTGTCGGGGAAGTAGCAGCATCCCGGGGAGCCGCGGTCTCGGGGACAGCACCGGAGGCAGCGTCATCCTCTTCCGGGATCTCGTCATTCGCATCACCGGTCGCGTCGGTTTCTTCATCGTCCTCATAGTCGGATTCGGAGTCGGAAGGGATGACGCTGGCGGTGAAGGCGCGGATGCTGGACCACGAGGCGATGCGGTGCGCCACCTCTTGTCGCCGCTGGACCTTAGCCGGGTCGCTCAGCCACGGCGAGATCGTCCGCAGGCGCTGGATCGCGTCCAGGTCGAGACCTTCGTACCAGCTAAGTACTTGGGTCAAGACCTGGTCGGCACCAGCACGCGCACCGGAACGCTTCCAAGCGTGGATGCGCCTCCCGGCACACCGGAGTGCGCTCGCGAGTTCAGAGACCGAGAGCGTCGCACGGATACTCGGCCACAGCGCGCCGTGGATGTGGATCACAGCGGTGAGCAGTTCCGTCCCGATAGACCGGAGAGGCACTATCCGGGCCTTCAGCGCGGTGAGGTGGTCCTCAATATCCCAGGCGTCCGAGACAGCACCCTTCCCGGCACGCTTCTCCCGAGCAGCAGCAACGGCAAGAACAGCAGCCTCCCGGGAGTGCTCAAATTCCCCTTTAAAAAGAAGAGCTGTGAAGCGACTAGAGCATAAGAAGAACTACAACAAAAAAAAAAGAGCAAGGAAAGCATGGGGGATGTCGGTCCACTTACTGTTAAGGTCTCGGTTCAGTACGGTTAGCTCGGAGAGCCAGCTATCAGACCGTGACCGGAGAATAGCCAGCCCGGTCTCCGCGAGATGCGCGCGCTCCTCGGACTGATCAAAGGTTTCCCTTTGCTTCTTCGTCGCCTCAACGAAGCGCGTTTTCATCTCGGTCGCAGCAGCCTTGGCCTTTTCAAGCTCGCCGTTGAGTCGCGCGATCTCGGCTTGCGCGGTAGCAAGTGCGGCCTTCTGATCTATCGAGACCTTGCGTGCAGCATCCCGCTCCTCCCGGAGGCGCCCCTCGCACTTCTTGGACTGACCGAGGTCAGCAAGAACTCGGTTGAAGATGCTGCAGCGTTTCTTGCTGCACTCCTGAAATCAAAACAAAGAAGGATGAGACCAATTCGGAAAATTACGAGATCAATAGCAAGTAATGGCTAACCGGTTGGGAGGATCTCGGGGACTCGATGTACGAGTCCTAAAGTTTTCTCTAAGATTGGAGCCTAGTGGTCTGCTATTCGGTGGAATCTAGAGCACTAAGCACCAATCTCGGGGACTAGTGGTGATGGAGCAAATTTTGAAACGAGTTACCCGGTGGGGAGGATCTCGGGGGCTCGGTGCCCGAGTCCTGAAAGTTTCTCTAAGATTGGAGCCTAGTGATCTGCTATTCGGTGGAATCTAGAGCACTAAGCACCAATCTCGGGGACTAGTGGTGATGGAGCAAATTTTGAAACAATCTAGCCGATTGGGAGGATCTCGGGGACTCGGCGTCCGAGTCCTGAAGTTTTCTCTAAGATTGGAGCCTAGTGATCTGCAATTCGGTGGAATCTAGAGCACTAAGCACCAATCTCGGGGACTAGTGGGGAAGGAACATATGTTTATGGGAAAAAGAAAGGAAACAAGCTTACCTCGGTCACCCGAGTAACATCCAGCGCGGCCACCTGGAGAGCGTGCAAGTCTTGAGTGTTGCGGCTTGGGCCCGCAGCGTGCAAGTCTCCCACGGTCTCGGAGGCGTCGGCGGCAAGCCAGGCCTGGTTGTATTCATCAACAACGCGTATGCCGGAGCCGCCGGGCGCGCGAATAGCAGCAACGTCCCGAGATCCTGGAGGCACAAAGGAGCTTACGGTTGCTCGCAACATCCGCAGGGCGGCAGTAGGGATCTCGGCAGGAGGCGGTGGTAACGGTGAAAACGTACCCGTGCGCAGCACCAAGTCTTGGGCCGAGGATGTCGGGGCAGCTGCAGGTTTGGCAGAAGTTGTTTTCTGCCCGGCAACCTTGGGGCGCGACTTCGCGACAAGTTGATTAGCTTGCCGGGAAGAGGTTGTGGGACGTTTCTCCGGGGCGGTCTTGTTCGTGGCTTGCTGGGAGGGACCGCTTGGCGCGAGCTGCCGGCGAGGGCTCAGAATCTCTGCCTCAAGCCCGGGCACTCGGCGAGGACTTTCCGGAAGAAGAATGTCTCCCGAGGTTGTCGTGGCCGGCACCGGGATCTCGTCGATCACCGGGCGTGCATCCGGAGTCACAACGGTAGCCGGTGCGGCACCGGAGGCAGCAGGCTCGCTTCCTCGAGTAGAAGGGCGAGGAGGAGAAGGGGAAACCCGAGCCGGGCTGGGAGTCCGAGTTCCGGGAGGAGGAGGAATAGCAGGTGACGGGAGGTCGAGTGCGTCCCTGAAAGAAAATATCTCAGTAATAATTTGTGGAGAAGGCAAAATCATGTAGCATAAGGCAAGGAGAATGTACCCGGAATCCACAGTGGGAGGGCTCCTCTGCCGGCGCCGAGTAGGCTTCTCGGCCGTTTGTTTATTCGGCTTGCTCCTCTTGGGGGGGTTGCCGGAGTTATCGGCAGCCTCGGTGTCGGAAGCCGCGCGCTTCCGGCTCTCGGCGCGTTTGGTCCCGGCCGTCGGCTTCGGAACCACTGCTGAGGCCCAGTTGAGAGGGAGAGCGTCAATCACATCGAGAATTTGGCAGTCAATCTCATCCTCATCATCCGAAGAAATGGAAACTGCCTCTGAGGTTGAAGGGTTACCCGGGGCGGCAGCTTTCACTAGAGGAACGACGAGGTGCTCCTCACCATCAGGATCTTCCCTCGGCATCTCTTCCGGTGTTGGGAAGTTCGGCGCGAAATTCCCGTTGGCGTGGATAGCGTCTTCCTCGATTTGCCGCTCGAATAACTGCGCAAATAAATCACCACATGATACCCATGTCGGTTTCCAACAGAACCCGGGTGCGAATGCAAGTTTACGAAAGGCAGACAGGAGCACCTGTTTCAGGGGCTTTTTCCGGGATCCCCCGATGGCACCCCAGGAATAATCGTCCGTCATCTTCGTCCGAGCAATAGCTCGAACGCGGCGGACGACCGCAGCATGGTCTAACCCAAAAATACTGGTCCGGGTAGGGTCTAGGTTCCCGGCCATGTGGCACATCTTGTGTACTCGGGTTTGGAGGGGACAGACGCGGCGAATGATGAAGCAGCGCAGGAGATCATCGCCGGTCATCGTGTCGGTCAGCACGTTCAGAACGTCGTGCATGCACTTGACTTCTTCGCTGTCGGGGAGCCGTTTCCAGAGGTTGAATTTGCGCGGAGGACCAATGAAGAACTCCGGCAGATTAATGAAGTCCGGATTCGAGGATCCCGGAGCATCTCCCGAGCTTTCCCGGTTCTTCACATAGAAGAAGCTGCGCTGCCACTTCCGGCAGGACTCTAGTCCTTTGACTATTGGGAATCCGGAGTCGGCGCGGGGAATGATGGTGGCAGCTCCGCAGTCGACCAAGTATTTTATTTTTTTGTCCGGGTTGGGGACGGCTTGGCGGCGAAGGATGAAGTACTTGGCCCAGAGGTCCAGGAATGGCCATATGCCTAGATATGCTTCCGAATAAGTGGTGAAGACCGAAAGCATCATGATGGCGTTGGCGGGGAGATGATGGGGTTGGAGGCTGTAAGTGTCGAGGAAGTCGCGGAAGAAGGGGCTAGCCGGAAGCCCAAACCCACGCTCGAAGTGCGTGAGGAATACAACGTATTCCCCGGGTTGGGGTTCCGGTTGAACCTCGTCCTCCGGGAGACGGCTCTCAACTTGCGGAGGAATCCGGTGGGTCCGATACAGCCAGTCCAAGTCCTCCTGGGTGGTCTCCGATCCATCCCAGCATCCCCGGATACCTTCTTCACCCATGCCGGAGAAGTCCGCAGAAGTATCCGGGCTACTCTGCAGGCGCGGTGGCAGTTAGTCCGAGTTAGTCTATCGGGAGCTAGGATGTCGGATCGCAAACTGCTAAACACAACCGAGTTCAGCACGAATAAGATCTACCATGTGCTGATAAATCGAAACAAAAGTGAGGAAAACAGGCTCGGGCTAAACTCGAACAGTACGCAATGCGAGTGAAAGATCTAAGCCCTATCGCAACGGTGCAGCTCCGCCGCGCACCCTGTGCGCGCCGCTCGAGTTGTGCTCGCCGGCGGCGGCGCAACCGCGCGTGTGTTAGGGCACGGACGAAGGCGAGATATCATCCTACTGGAGAAGATCATCGGGGAAGAGAGAGCAACTCACCGGAGAAGAGGAGGTCGAGGACGCGCAAGAGGAACAGCGGCGTTCGGGCTCCGGCTCCGGCGAACAGCGAGGGCGGCGAAGTTCGGGCGACGGACGCGACTGTGGCGGTGCGCGAGACGACGGAGGCGGAGGAGAGAAGAAGACGAAGAAGAAATGGAGACCGTTATGATCCCCTATTTATGGGGGGATTCCGGAGCGGTTTCCAGTTTTCCCGCCCACGATCTCCACGATCGTAGGTGGGTTCTAGTTTGTGCAGCGCGGCACGTGGCGCTAGCCGGAGCGCCCGAACCGGCCACACCGAGGGCCACACGGCCCCAACGGTTGGGCTTCGGATCGGCTGCGGCTCCCGGCGCGCGAACCCAAGCGACGGCGTGCTCGGACAGAGGCACTCGAGTGCATTTCTGGTCGGACGGGACGTCGGATGGGACCCAGCTCGAGATCCCGAGTTCGATACGGAGCCAACGGTCAAGATTCACTGAGACTGCATTATCCGGTTGCAGGCTTCGTCTCCCGGTTAAAACAGTCTCGATAAGAAGATCTCGGGAAGAATCGATCTCGGCAAGTAAACGAAGGATGATGTCATGCGTTCTCGGAAAATAGTTGTTATTTAAAGCTGATCCCGCACATCATCCGAGGTCGCTGTGCAGCACCAGCTTCGGGGACTAGTGTCGGGGGGGTGGCCCCCGGGTAGGGGCAGATCCCGGAATAATTCAGTAAGGTGCCAACAGTACTTGACCTTTGGCGAGAGCAAGGAACACCTACTGGTGTGCTGAAAAGGCAACTTGACCCTTGAGCGCTGGTAGAGTGCAAAGTGCCTCCTGGCAGGCGCAAGGGTCAGCTCTGGCAGCTATAAATAGACACCCCCGGCCTTCTCAATGGCAGCACAAGCATCAGCGGGTGGTTCTTCTAAGAACTAGCTTCTCGAAGATGTCTTTGCTGATAGGCTAAGACATCTTCGGGAGGCTAGGCCTAGATATACTCATCCTGAGACGAGCTCGGACGCCTCCGGAAAGGATCCCGGATCTCAGGCTCCGAGGAAACTCCCGGAAGGAGGTGTACTCGGTTTTACCGGATAGATGGTCCAGGTAAGTGCTAACCGGAGTGTATGTCTCGGTCTTGATCTTATGTAGGAGAGGCTCACAGTGGCAAGCGAGGAGGTAGCCGGCATGAGGGATCCCGGTAGGCCATCAACGGTCTATAGCAGGCTTTCCCGTCTATTGCGGGGGAAGTACCATTCCGCCTGACACGGAAGCATGGTCACCTCCCGCCTGACACGGAAGCATGGTCACCTCCCGCCTGACACGGGAAGCGCGTCAGCCGGTACGACCACGGTACGACAAGACCTGACATGCCTAGCCCGGCAATCCGGAAAAGGCTATCCGGGATGGGCCAAGACATGTCTTGTCTCTGGCAGGGGGACAATGATGGTTCAGGACGGCGCCTGCTGTCCTTATCGAGATGATGACGCAGGGGCTATGCCGGATAGCGCGGCGACTAGCTCGCACTAGCCGGTGACGACATGCCGGTTAGGCCTGTCCGGTGGGGCCAAGCCGATTTAGGGTTTCCGGCCCTCCTGGACGGAACTCTATAAAAGGCGCCATAACTGCTTCTGTGGGGAGGGGACCAACTTTGAAGCCAAAGCTATAGTTACATTTACTCCTAGAGCATTTACTTCTTCACACCTTGAGTTCATCTAGTTCTTTGTACTCTTCCCTTTGAGAGATCTAGCAGCAAGTTGTAGCTCTTGTACCACAGTTATATAGAGAGGAAAGGCAGGAGTAGGGGTGTTACCACCTCACGAGGGCCCTGAACCTGGGTATATCGTGTGTGTGTTGTGTGCCTTCGTGCATTTGTTCGTGTTTGCTAGATCTTCCCCCTCGCACTTTGATCTTGTTTCTCGTTCTTGGGAGATCTCGGTTATACCGGGATCCTCCTCGCGTGGGCTATTCAGCTCGCTATCCCTCCCCGGATCCACCAACGTCCATCGGCCCCACACATTAGCCATCCTATGGCATCTGCCGTGACACCACCACGACAAGTTTATAATATATAGGTGAGTTTTAGTTCTATAATCTCATTACCAAAAACACACCCCACCAAGATTATTATCCCTAAAAATAATAATGGCGATTACACGATCCTCATCACGGCCGGCAACACAGCTTCAAAGGTGGACATAAAATGTCGATCACAACAACTCTGTGACTCGTGCTCGATCTTTCGATCTTCCCGTGTTCCGAGGCCATATTTCTGGATATGCTAGGCTCGCCAATCAAACCTCGAAGACCCTGCGCGTGCAACATGGCTTACACCCACTGTATGCGAACGACGAGATGTGTGACACCCGATCATCACGGCCTGCCTCATAACGTAGAACTTTCTTGGTGGTGCGCAACGAGGGAGAACACAATTTTGGTATTTGTTAGGGATCATCCTATTTATGATGCTACAGTTGTATATCTAGTATATAAGCAATCAATAGGATGCACACACAACAGCACACAATAATGATGCAATGAAGTGCGATGTGACATGGTCGATGCGCCTGGACCTTCATGGCGCCATGTGCCTGGCCCCCCCGGCGCCCCGGCATGGCTTCGAGTCTACAGAGCCCTCCATTGCCTCCGACAGTACGGGTAATATCAAAACTTCCGTAACCATGTCACATAAAATAACGCCTCTGCAAAACAAAGTTAGACGCCTCTAGCTTTATTTAGTTTTGCAAGTTTTACGTGGCAAATAGGCTTATTCTTAAGAGAATCGCTTCCCTACCTACGAACTTTGTACCACAACGTCGATCGTATAATTGCATGTTTAAGCATCCCTTTCGGGCCCTCCATTGAATGCTTTGCCGACTAGAGAGAGAGAAACAGACACCCGCCAGCCACAGATACGTTGCAAGCCGTATGTCAGTAGTGGAACCAGTCTCGCGTAAGCGTACGCGTAAAGTCGGTCCGGGCCGCTTCATCAACTCAATACCGAAGGCATCGCAAGTGCACGCTAGAGGGTAGCAAATATAAGAAAGACGCCCTCATTCAACATGAGTTCTAACCGTACCAGCAGTACTACGCATAGATCGGCTCTGATACCACTGAAGGGGTTACGGTGCAGAAAACAATAATTTTCTAGCGCATGAAACCCTAACTTAGCCAGGATCTATCTATCTAGTACATGCGATAACAGTGGCGGAACGGGTTACATTACCTCCATGTAGACCGATAGCGGGGATTACGCTCCCGCACAAGCGTTGACGATGAAGTCGTACGTAGCCGACCTCGAGGTCGCGGAGAACTTGCCGCGATGACGACGATGACGCCGGGGTGTCGATGATGATCTGCGTCGACGGGCGTCGGGCGGAAGAAGGCGGGGCGCCGGCACCAGGGGGGTGCGCCGGCGGCAGAGGGCGAAGCGGCGCGGCGGCTATAGGGGCGAGACGACGTCGCCCAGGCTCCTCAAAAAGAGTTACCTCCGAGCACTCACAAATATATGGAGCTTAGCGACAACCCCCGGTCATTCAGATCCAGCTGAAATCGCAGGGGTAGATCTTATCTGGAATCCCGCAGAGCAACGGTGCCCGGTGGTATAGCTTAGGTGGAGAGAGGGGGCAAAACGGGCGGAGAAACAACTCGGCCGGCCTGCAATACAATTAATTGTATTTTCCAATGAATTAATCCAATTAATATGCCTTGCTATATAAAGGGGGAAGGGGGTGTGCAAACCCCCTGGCTCCCCCATGTGGGACTAAACAAAGGAGGAGGGGGTGGTGCGCCCCCACCATGGGCTGACCGAACCCCCCATGGGGCCCACCCCCTTTGGTGGTGCGGCTCCCCCCTCTTGGGCCCTCTTAGGGCCCATGTAGGTGGGAGCCCCCTTTTTCCTTTATTTAATTAATATTGCCCATATATAATGCCCTAACTCCATTTAAATTGCCCATATCTTTTACACCATGTCTTATCATGCTAATAAACATTTAATTTGAGTGGTAGATAAATAATTTGCAATTAATTACTTAATATGTTATTTTGTTGGTCAAATAATTAATTAATGCCTATCCCATTTAAATTAATCATATCACCATACCTGCTATATATGTTAAGTAACATTTAAATTGCTAGCTACACCAATAACTTACACCATAATTAATTGTCGGGATTTCATCCCCGCTTTAATATGACCTAATCATCTACGGGGCTTTAATGTGAGATCCTGGCTCAGGGCTTAATAGGATTGAAAGAATACTCATATCAACAAGTTGCAACTTCTTTTCCGGAAGCTCATCTGGAAAGAACTCCGAGGTTAAGCGTGCTTGGCCTGGAGTACTCCAAGGATGGGTGACCGACCGGGAAGTCCTTCCCGGGTGCGCACGAGTGAGGACAAAGTGCGCAGAAAAGACTAGTGTTGATCTACGGGGCCAGTCTAGAGATCCTAGAGAGCTGCCAGGCGTGATAGGCTCGGTCCAGGGGTGGGCCGGGGTGTTACAATTGGTATCAGAGCCGACCCTCGCGGTTACTCGGGCGTGTGCGGGTCAGTGGGCGGACATGTGATATGTGCCGGCACTGGACGCATGGACGGGTGCCAAGAGGGGGAGTTCCTGGACTGGGGGCGGACCGACGAGGGCGTCGGTCTTCTAAGGGGGGAAGGATGTGAGATCCTGGCTCAGGGCTTAATAGGATTGAAAGAATACTCATATCAACAAGTTGCAACTTCTTTTCCGGAAGCTCATCTGGAAAGAACTCCGAGGTTAAGCGTGCTTGGCCTGGAGTACTCCAAGGATGGGTGACCGACCGGGAAGTCCTTCCCGGGTGCGCACGAGTGAGGACAAAGTGCGCAGAAAAGACTAGTGTTGATCTACGGGGCCAGTCTAGAGATCATAGAGAGCTGCCAGGCGTGATAGGCTCGGTCCAGGGGTGGGTCGGGGTGTTACATGCGCCCCCACCATGGGCTGACCGAACCCCTATGGGGCCCACCCCTTTGGTGGTGCGGCTCCCCCCTCTTGGGCCCTCTTAGGGCCCATGTAGGTGGGAGCCCCCTTTTTCCTTTATTTAATTAATATTAAATTAATATAAAAATCCCATTAATTCATAATTAATATATTTATATATAATTCAACATCTCGTGACTCCGAAAACTCTTTCGGACCACCCGAACAACTTTCGGACATTCCTGGAACCATTCCAGATCTCCCCGGAACTCCTTCCGGACCACCGGAACTCTTTCCGGATCATTTCTCTCTCTCCAACAAATTCCTATAATATTCCAAAACCTATCTCCTGGTGTCGCTAAGACCTTAAATTTGTTACACTACGGTTCGAGAACACTCCAGACATGGTCGAGACACTCCGCTCACCAATGACCGTCAGGGATACCTGGAAGTATATGACGACCCCTGTGCATTCCACGAATATCGTCGTTGAACCATAAATATGACATTCATTCCCTTTGTCTCTGCGATACTACCTTGTCCGAGATATGATCGTAGACACACCGATGTCTTTGTTGTATCTCGTTACCGACGAAGGTTATTAACTCGTCTGCGATATTACATCTCCATGACCTAGTCATAAGCCGCGCAGCTATATAGATGCAATATCACCGAGTGGGCCCAGAGTATCTTTCCATTACAAGAATGAACAAATTCCGCTCTTGATCCTTACGTCTCGATGCTCTTTCGGAATACCCAAGATGGACACCGTTATTGTCATGCTATATAAGACACAACGTTTGATGCTCTCAAAGCACCCCTACGGAGCATCAATAAGTACGGTCTCACGGTCTAAGGAATAAGCTATCATATTCTTATCTATTGCAAATGACAAACATCGTAATACGATCTTATTGCAATACTTTGCGTATGTCCACCTTCTTATTCAACTAACAAGATGACCCCATTGTCAACCGACGTCATTGTCCTTGATCGGGAATCTCGATCAACTGTTGCCCAATGGACTAGCTCATATAGAGGCTTGCTAGGGACCTGGTTGTCTATGTATCACACGTGTATCAATAATTCTGATTAATACAGTTATAGCATAATACACAAACCTATTATAAACTTATGAGATAATGCAATAAATACTACTTATTTATTTGCCTCTAGGGCATATCTCCTTCAATAATCACGTACCAGAAGAACAAGGTGGTTGAGCTTGAGGCGACCCTGAAGAATACTGAGCTGCTGCTGCACCGCTCCAGGTCGCATCCTACTGCAGAGTTCTCACGACGTGAGGATTTTTTGCTTGGGGAGATCGATCTGATCAGTCGACAGCTGCAAGGTTGGTATCCTTTTGGCGGCTGCTTTCTTTGCTGAAGCTTGCTTGTTCTGACTTGCAGTTTACGTGTGCAGATGTGAACCCGGATTGGGAGGCTGAGCGGGATCGCGTTGAAGAGCGAGTTACCCGAGAGGCGTCCGGCGACTCCTATGAAGCTCGTCAGTTCTGGGTGAACAAGTCGAGAGGACGCGCCCTTGCCACTATGCTTGATCGTACATGGCGTGCGGCTTTTCTTCTGGAGAATTGCCGGAAGACACTCTGGCATATCAATCGTGTGTACTTCCCGCATAACGCGTAGCCGAACGGGCTGTCTGACTTGCTGGAGAGGTTTCACGATGGTGAGGGGCTGAAGGAGGTTGTCAACGCCCAACTTGTGGCTGGGGCGAATGCGGCGTTGGCATACGTCCGGATGCATCGGCCGCATCTTCCGCTCGATAAGGTGCTTGATGGCCTGCCTGGTGATGACGACTTCGACGAGACCTTGGCGGCTGCGCGCCAATTTATCAGGCAGGTTCAGGACCTAAGTGAGCGTCTTGTAGGTCCCCTCGATGCGCCGAAGGCCGAGCCTGCAGTTTAGAGTAGCTGTCGTCTGCTGTACAGGGTTAGCTATGGAGGGAAAATGTGCCTTTGCAAGTCGCAATGTACTAGATTAAAAATACTTGCGAGGAAAGAGAATTGATCTGCTTGCTCGGAAGTGTACATGCCTGTTTTGATTTTCGACCTGTTTGGCGCCGTCGCCTAGTATGTTAGGCAACGGCCTAGGTTTTTCCAAGTGTGAGATGTATGTCGCAGTCTCTGACTTTAACAGATGGTGACTTAGGATTTGTGTAACTTGACCTGTATGGCGCAGCCCCCGAGTTGTTCGAGTGGCGGCCTAGGTTTTTTGCTAAGACCTGTGTGGCGTAGCCCCCGAGTAGGTCGAGTGGCAGCCTAGGATTACAAGTGTTACCTTTTTGGCGCAGCCCCCGATTATGTCAGGTGGCGACCTAGGATTTTGAACATGACCTGTACAGCGCAGCCCCCGAGTGAATTCGAGTGGCGGCTGAGGATTTTATGATAAGGCATGTATGGCGTAGCCCCCGAGTAGGTCGAGTGGTAGCCTTGGATTACAAGTGTTACCTGTTTGGCGCGACCCCCGAGTATGTCGGGTGGCGACCTAGGATTTTGAACATGACATGTATGGCGCAGCCCCCGAGTGGGTCAGGTGGCGGCCTAGGATTTTTTTGACTTATGCTTGTTTGGCGCAGCCCCCGAGTAGTTCGGGTAGCGGCCTAAGCTTTTCTTTCAACCTGTGTGGCGCAGCCCCCGAGTGGTTCGAGTGGCGGCCTAGGATTTTTAGCTTCCTCTATGTGAAAGGTAAAGGAGATAGATTTTCTTCAAATCACTTTATTGATTCTTGCGAACAGGCCGCCTCATTAAAACCCTTCCAGTCCCCTTAGGTACCCTGGTGAGGGAAAGAGTGCGCATGAAACCTGCCGCGTTGATTTTTCTTGTACAATGATTGGGTTGAACTAGGCGTAGAACCGGCGGAGTTGTGCCACGTTCCACGGGTTGCTGCAGTCTGCTCCCGTCTTCGAGTCTTTCAGGCGGTAAGCTCCGTTGCCGATTGCTTCTGTCACGATGTGCGGGCCCTCCCATGGGGAAGCGAGCTTGTGCACCTTCTTCTGCTTGAGTCAAAGAACCAAGTCGCCTGCAACGAACGCTCTTGGTCGCAGCCTCCGAGTGTGATAGTTGCGCAGGTCTTGTTGATACACGGCTGATCGCGCCAGGGCGATGTCGCGTGCTTCATCCAGGGTATCCATGCTGTCTTCGAGTGCCTCCTCTGCATCCGACTCGTCGTAGGCGACTACTCTCGGTGCGTCGAATTTGATGTCGCAGGGGAGAACCGCTTCTGCACCATACACCATAAAGAATGGAGTGTATTGGGTGGATCTGTTTAACGTTGTTCGTAGACTCCAAAGGACCGACGGTAGTTCTTCCACCCATGCGCTCGCTGCGCGTTTTAGTGGCACGCGCAGTCGCTTCTTGATGCCGTTGCATACGAGGCCATTGGCTTTCTCCACTTGCCCATTGGATTGCGGGTGCGAGACGGACGCATAGCTGAGCGTGATGCCCTGCTCTGAGCAGAAGTCCTTGAATTCTTCGGCTGTGAAGTTTGAGCCGTTGTCGGCGATGATCCCATTCGGTACTCCAAATCTGAAGATGTTTGACCTGATGAAGTTGACTGCTGTGGTTGCAGTCGAACTTGTGATGGGCATGGCTTCGATCCACTTTGTGAACTTATCGACTGCAACCAGGAGGTGAGTGTGACCTCCGGGTGAGGATTTCTTTAGCGGGCCCACCATGTCCAGACCCCATTGGGCGAAGGGCCAGGCTAATGGTATTGTCTTAAGTTCTGATGCTGGCGCGTGTGGCTTGTTGGCAAACTCCTGGCACCCTGTGCATTTCCTTACTAGCTCCTCGGCGTCCTGCATGGCTGTCAACCAGTAGAACCCGGCTCGTAGTGCTTTGGCCACCAATGCTCGACTGCTGGCATGATGCCCGCAGATACCCGCGTGGATGTCGAGTAAGATGGCTTGGCCGTCGACTGGATCTACGCATCTTTGCAGGATTCCTGAGATACTTCTTTTGTAGAGTTCTCCGTTGATGACGGTGAAACTTTTGGAGCGCCTGATGATGCGCTTTGCTTCGACTGGGTCAGCTGGCAGCTTCTGGTGCAGTATGTACGCCAGGTACGGTCCTATCCATGTAGCTTCGACTAGCATGACCTCCATGGGGACCTTGTCTTGGCTTGGCGGGTTAGCGTCGCCTTTTGTTGTTGCAGTGCTTGCTGTGTTCTGAGTCTTGATGGATCTCTGCGTGATGCGCTCGAGGAAGACGCCGGGTGGGACTGGCACCCTGTCTGAGCCCATGTTAGCGAGGGCGTCGGCTTCCTCGTTGCTTTCACGGCCGATGTGCCGTAACTCGCAGCCGTCGAAGTTGCCTTCCAACTGATTGTAGAGGTCTCTGTAGGCAATCATGTTGTCGGCGATGGCGTCGCAGGACTTCATGGTTTGCTGTACCACCAGGTAGGAGTCGCCGTATATCATGAGGTGCGTGGCGCCGCAGTTCTTGGCCATCCGCATGCCCTGGATCAGGGCCTCGTACTCGGCTTCGTTGTTGGACGGTGTCGGAAAGTCCATCTGCAGGACGTACTTGAGCTTATCGCCTTTGGGGGAGATGAGCACAACTCCTGCCCCGGCTGACATGAATTTCTTGGATCTGTCGAAGTACATTGTCCATGCGTTGGACAAGTCGGGGACATTTGGTAGCTGGGCTTCTATCCACTCGGTGGTGAATTCTGGGAGGACTTGGGCCTTGATGGACTTCGGGTGAGCATACTTCAGCCCCCATGGTCCTAGCTCGATAACCCACTTGGCGACTCGTCCTGTCGCGCGTTGGTTTGTGACAATGTCTGCTAGTCCAGAGGAGCTTACCACCGTGATCGGGTTCTCGGAGAAGTAGTGGACGACCTTCCTGGAGGTCATAAAGACTCCATATGCCAGCTTCTGGTAATGCGGGTAGTTCTGCTTGGACAGGGTGAGGACTTCGCTGAGGTAGTAGACGGGCCTTTGCACCGGGTGACTGTGCCCTTCTTCTTCCCATTCGACTACGAGTACCGTGCTCACCACCCTGTTTGTTGCTGAGACGTATAAGTATAACGACTCGTTTTCCAGTGGTGCCACGAGGACTGGAGAGTTTGTCAGGGTCTTCTTGAGATGGTCGAACGCGTCCTGCGCCTCCTGTGTCCACTCGAACTTGTCCGTCTTCTTCATCAGTTGGTAGAAAGATAAGGCTTTCTCTCCCAACTTACTAATGAACCGGCTGAGGGCTGCGACTCGGCCGGCTAATCGCTGCACCTTGCGGAGTTTTGTTGGTGCCGGCATTGTAAGAATGTTCTGCACCTTCTCGGGGTTCGCTTCGATTCCTCTTGCAGATATGAGGTACCCTAGTAGCTCTCCGGCTGGCACGCCGAACACGCACTTCTCTGGGTTGAGCTTGATCTGGTATACATCGAGTGCGGCGAAGACCTTGCGGAGGTCGTCGACTAGGGTATCCTCCTTTCGGGCCGTGACGACGATGTCATCGACGTAGACTTGGACGATCTGCCCGATTAGCCCTTTGAGGCACGCTTGCATTGTCCGCTGGTATGTGGCACCTGCGTTCTTTAACCCGAACGGCATCGTCTGGTAGAAAAAGACGCCGTCGGGTGTGATGAAGGCCGTTTTCTCTTCGTCCTCGACTTTCAGCCTGATCTGCTGGTAACCTGAGTAGGCATCCAGGAAGGACAGGCGCTCGCAACCTGCTGTCGAGTCGATGATCTGGTCTATCCGCGGGAGCGGGAAGTGATCCTTGGGGCAGCACTTGTTGACTGCGGTGAAGTCAACGCACATGCGTAGTTTCTTCGTCTTCTTTTTCTCCACTAGGACCGGGTTGGCGACCCAGTCCGAGTCCTTGATCTCTCGGATGAACTTGGCGTGCAGTAGTCTGTCGACTTCCATGGTGATCGCGTCTCGCTTGGGTCCTGAGAAGCGTCGCATGGATTGTTTGACTGGTCTTGCGTCCTTGTGGACTTTTAGAGAGTGCTCGGCGAGTTCCCTGGGTATCCCTGGCATGTCAGAAGGTTGCCATGCAAAGATCTTCCAGTTCTCACGTAGGAACTCGACGAGCGCGCTTTCCTATGCGGGGGTCAGACTTGACGAGACCTTGACTGTCTTTCTGCTGTCAGTCGGATGGATTTGGTGGGTGACGGTGTCGTCGTTCGTGTTGAATGTTGCGTCCTTAGCTGGCTTCTTGTGAGATGGAAAGACGATCTTGTCGTTGTCGACTGATATGGCCTTGAAGTGCTCTTCGACTCCGAAGAACTCAGAAATCTTGGCAAACTCGCGGTCGCAACTGTTGGAGAGCCCGAAGTCGCCGCGTACGGTAATTACTCCTTTCGGCCCGGGCAGCTTTACCATCAGGTAGGCGTAGTGGGGTACTGCCATGAACCTGGCAAAGGTTGGGCGCCCGAGGATGGCGTGGTATTGTGACTTCCAGTCGACGACCTCAAAGTCTATCGACTCCTTCCTGAAGTGCTCGGGTGTACCGAGGATGATGTCGAGTGTGATTGTTCCCATGGGCGTGATTGCTTGCCCTGGTACTATGCCGTGGAAGGTGGTTTCCGATTCCGGCAATTTCTCTGTTAACCTGTTCATTCTTCTCAGGGTATCGGCAAATATGATGTTGATGCCGCTGCCTCCGTCCATGAACACCTTCTTCAAGCTGTAGTCGCCGATCAGGGCCTCAATCACGAGTGCGGCGTGCCCGGGTCGGGTTACCTCGGATGGGTGATCTGCCCTGGAAAACGTGATGGGTGTCTTAGACCCGCGCAGGTAGTCTGGTACCGCGCGCGGGCTGTTGATGGCCTGAAGTACTTGGCGGGTGATGAGCTTTTGGCGCCTGTTTGACGGGGGTCCCTTCTGGATCATGTTCAGCTGTCCCCGTGCGGGTGGGTACGTGTCGGTTGCTGCCGACTGACCTTGTTGCTGTTGCTGTTGCTGTTGCTGCGGCTGGGGGAACGCTCCTGCCACCTGCACCTGGTTGTTGTTTGCGGGTGCTGCCTGGATGGCTAGCTGCGGTGCTGCCTGTATTGCCTGTACTGGAGCGATGATTTGCTGCATGGCTTGGTATATCTTTCTTGCTTTGCGACAATCCTTCAACAGGTGGCTGGAACCCCATTTGCGTGTCTCCGGGTTGCGGAACGAGTGGTGCTTATAGGGTTGCATCAGCTCCTTTGCTGGGGTCAACGGGCGCTTCCACTCGCGCTTCTGGCCTCCATCATTGTGGCCAAAGCTGCTGCTGCCACGGTTATACTGACTCGAGCTAGACTGCCGACCTTGGTTGTACTGTCGACTGTTGTCGTGTTTGTCCTCACGGGGGGTTTCATAGCCCGCCGTTACTAATTCGATTGAATCGTGGGTGTAACGTGGCTTCTTCTTTTGGCGTGCCTCACGCCAGTTGTTTGTTTCGACCTCTTTCTTGGGGGAAGTTTCGCGGACGTAGTCCTCTCCTTCAGCCCACTGGTTGGCTGTCTTCATGAGCTCTATTGTGGTCTTCGGCTGGAGCCTACCGAATTCCTCGCGGAGGTCGCGGTGAGCGTCGCCGTGCATGAAGGCGTCCATCACCCGATCTTCTGATACTGGTTCCATGGTGTTGCGGAGGAGTGTCCATCGCTGGATGTAGGAGCGGAGCGACTCATCCTTTCCTTGCTTGCAGGCATGTAACTCGATGTAGGTCGTTGGCCTTGCGAATGTTCCCGAGAAACTCTTGATGAAATTATCCTGGAATTCTTCCCATGTTCGGAAAGAGTCTTTGGGTTGGCTTGTGAGCCACCCGCGTGCCGAGTCCGTCAGCATAAGCTGGATGTACTGCATTGCCGTAGTCGACGTCCCGCCTTGGCAGGTGCAGGCAATGAGGTAGTCCTCGAGCCACAGTTTTGGATCTTGCTTCCCGTCGTAGTTTGGTGTGCATGCTGTCAACTTGAAGCCCTTAGGCATGCGGGTGTCGCGAATGTTGAAGCTGAAGCATGCCGCGCCGCACGGCTCGAAGTCGCGGTCAGCGTGGTCGTCTGTGTTTGCCACACCAGCCGAGCGCTCCTTGCGGTTGCGATCCACCGTCTTCTGCGTGAGGACGTCGCGAAGGTCCTTGACTGGTTGTCGTTGTACCGCTGGGATGCCCGAGGTTGTTGGTTCGTGCCCCCGGTTGCTTGGCCCCTTGGCCGCCAGCGCTTCTTCGATTGCCCTTATGGAGGCAATTTGCTCCTTGTGGAGAAGGGAGCGTGCGTCCCCCTCCGGTGGCTGCGTGAGCCGGAGGTATGTCTCGACTGAGATCAGGGCGGCGTTCGCCGTCTTTGGGACGGGTATCCCGTTCTCATCTTCGGTGACGAAGGACGAGTCGAGATTGCTGGTGAGCCTGGTTCGATCGGCTTCTGCCATGAGGGGAACGCGGGCTCTGTTTCGCCGTGCTCCTTGGTTAACCTCCGTAGAGGATGTGAAGGAGAGGGCGGCTCGCCTGGCACTCGATGCGTCTGCGTCCCTCTTGCGCCGGAGTAAGTCGGCTTTTTCGGCGCGAATTCGCTCGCCTTCCTTGCGCAGCAAGTACTGGACCCCCAGGTGGTCGTCTCGAGGTGCGTTGGGTGGGGGGAACGTGCCCTCGTCCACATGCTTCATGGCTTGGATCGCCATGTCCCGCGTGATGACAAGTTTAGTCTGGTCCGGCATGTCCACCTCTAGCGGCTATGCGGGTTCTTCGTCATCGCCATGTGGTGTTGTGCCGGCCATAAAGACTTGCTTGGGGTAGACTTGAGTCGGAGAGTTGGTGCTTCCGCTGCTGCTTCTATCGCCCGCGTCTTGCTCGGGATCGAAAATTGCTGCAACGTGGCGCGCGGCGCAGTCGCTGTCACGTCTTCTCGCGATCGTCCATGTGTTCACGCTCGCCGGGGCGAGTGCGATTGGCTTGGGGTAGACTTGGGATTTCCACGAAGATGAGGGCGCGCGTGACGTGGCTGTCGGGCGCGAGCTCCTAGTTGCCCATGCGAGTGCGACAGTCGAGGTAGATCTTGACTTGGTCGACCGCGCGACCGAGGTAGGGGTAGTAGACTCGATCCGCGCGGTCGTCACCGAAATTGTCGATGTAGTCGACGCAGATGCAATCTTTGCGGGTGCAGCGGGCGCGCTCTCCGCGGGTGCGGCAGATGCGATCTTCGCGGGTTCGGCGGGCGCGGGGGTTGCCGATTCAGGTGACGCCGCCGCGCGTAGCGCGGTGGTCGTAGACCTGAGTATGCCACGACTATCGTTGCAGCAGTATATGGAGCCAAAGGTGATGTGTATACCTTTGTCCAGATCGGCGTACACCGAGCGGTGGGCCGGCGGGTGGAGGACGTACTCGAAGGAGCCAAAGCGGATCGACTCCCTGGCGGCGGACACGCCGATCTTCATTGCGGATGGAGCCGGAGCGACCATGATCCTAGCACTTGTTTGACGTTCCCACAGACGGCGCCAATTTACGAGGTGCTAACTCGACAAGTCCCAGGGTTATGCACCCCGGGTTGATTGATGGGGAGAGAGATGAGTGAAGGTGGTCACGACGGCGGACAAGCAAGGATTTACCCAGGTTTAGGCTCCCGGAGGATAACACCCTACTCCTGCTTGTCTGATTATTGATGCGAGTAGTGATTACAATGGCGAGATTGCGATCTCGCTAGGGTTTGTGGCGGCGGCTATGAGCGTGTCCTTTGGGACGAGCAACCCTCCTGGCTTTATAGGTAGCCAGGTCTCGGGTGGTCGATGCCGATGGCAACTACAGATATGGCAGGTTATGCTTCCTAACCGACTTGGACTAGGTTACATGGTACCCCGCGTGGGCCTTCTGTGGGCCTCCATGTCCTTGGCGCGGCCCAGGTAGCCTTATCGTGGGCTACCCGAAAGGCAGCCCCACGTCAGACGTCCGCTGAGCCGCTCAAGCTCAACTACTCTCTCGAAACAGGCTTGCGCCCCGCTTTATAAATAAAGCAACCATCCACAGTTTACAACCACAACCAGACGAGAAAAAGACAGTACGAAGTACGCGAGAATAAAGATTTTGCTGGGGCCACAGCACAGACGAGGCCAAGGAGAACATAACTACTCCTGATACAAACTCTACTAGGTAGAGCTCAACGGCTGGGCAGAGAAGAAAGAAGGCGTGCCGCCTTCAGAAGATCTTCAAGAATGCCGTCCAGCCGCTGCCTGTCCCTCTGTCTAGCCAACGGGTGCCACTCCTACAGGTAAGCAAAGAATTTAAAAACTGAGTCAGCGGCTCGTCGTGGGAAGACATGCTCGATGACCATCTTGTTACGAATCGTCCAAAGGGTCCAGGTCATTACCACGAACACCAACCAGAAGAGGGACCTCCTCCTCCCGGTATGGTTCGCCTGCACTTCCAGGAACTCTGCCAGGTCAACGGCCTGCCACTCAGGACCCAAGGCCTCAGCGAGGAAGCTCCACAGGAACCGAGCAGCGGGATAGGAGAACAGGATATGGGTCCCCGTCTCAGGGACCGCACAAAGGGGACAAGTGCCATCACCAGGTCCCAACCGTTTCGCCACCTCCACGCCCGACGGGAGGCGGTCGCGGAGAAGCTGCCAAGTAAAGATCTTGATTTTAGAGGCAAGGGCGCCTTCCAAAGGTGTGTAGTCCAAGATAACACCGGCCCTCTAAATAGGGCTCGGTAGGCGGAGCCGACTAAGAAGTGCTTCGCCAGCGTAAGGCTCCAAGTGACCCTATCCGGGCTGTCAGACAGGGAAATGGGGAGAAAACCAAGCATGGACCTCCAGCTCGCAACCTCCCCTGGACCGAACGTTCGGCGGAACCCAATGTTCCATTGTCCCTGCTGGAAGGCAGAGGCAATCGACACTAAAGATTCCGCACAAATCGCAAAAAGATCCGGGTACACAACTCGTAGCGTCCCTTACGCCAAACCAGGAGTCAAGGCAGAATAGGATATCTCGTCCGTTACCTACGGATGCGACCGCTCCTAGTCTGATATGTAAAGGGAATATGCCCTAGAGGAACTTAATAAACATAGTTTATTGGCAATATCCCAATTGTTCATTATATGTTTTATACCATGCTATAACTGTATTAAGCGAAAACATTAATACAAGTGTGGTAGATAAACAACCAGCTCCCTAGTAGACTCTACTAAGACTAGTTTTGTTACGCGACTGATGATCGAGGTTTTCCGATCATAGGGCATGGCGCCGGTCAGCAATGGAAGTCATGTCGTTGGTTGAACGATGTGATGGACATACCCAGTATTTATAGGGCATAGTCATTACGCCTTAAGACCGTGAGACCAACTATTATTTTTATTCCTAGAACATACTTTGATTGCACCAAACGTCATATCTTATTTAGTGTGACAATAACGGTGATATTTTTGGGTATAGGAAGGGGGTAGTTGAGACGAGGGGTCAACAGCGGGATTTGTCAGTCCGCTTAGCCGGATAGATACTCTAGGGCCCACTCAGTGAGATTATGTCAAATGAGTTTGCAAACATGTGACTAGGTCACCAGCTGACATAATATCATGGACGAGTAGAAGATAATGTTGTCGGTAACGAGATCATGCTAGATATGGAGATATCTGAGAATGATGCTCGGACACGCTAAGTATCGCCATGGCAAAGGGTTTAAGACTATACGTCCAGGTTTGATAGATGAAAGTCATTCGTTATATCACAGGGATTAATTCATGAGGTCCAGGCCTACGAGTTAGTCAATGATCGGAGAGGAGTCTCGATCATGTCTGTTATTATATCGAACCGCTAGGGTAACACACTTAAGGGGTTTCGACAAGACAACCGGAAAGGAAAGAGATCACCGGGAAAGTCCCGGGAATGGTCCGATGGAGATCGGGCAGCGACGAAATAGTTTTCGGAGCTAGAATAAATTATATAAAATATGTTTGATATTAATTATTGTAATTAATGTTTAAATATGATTTTATATATTTATTTTCGAATTTTTAAAGGCTGGTTTCCCTAAATGGGCCTTCTGGTGGAAAGAAGGACCATGGGGGGGGGGTCGGATTGAGGGAGGGCCGGCCTAGGTGGGCCAAATGGGGCCCACCTAGGGCCGGCGCACTGTCCTAGCCGCACCAAGGCATGTGGGATAGTCCAACATTGCCTAGCTAGGGAGGTTGTCTCCCCCTGGGAGCCTATATAAGTAGGGGCACCCCTGGCATTTTAATTCACCACTTAATTCCCCAATTCTCTCTCAATCTCGTGATTCCCTTTGTCGGAGTTGCGCCGAGTTGAGAGGGGGAACTCTTCCACCATAGCCCGATGTCGCGTTGCTGGTGTTCCGGTCCAAGTCTTCCGCTGCTCGTCCTGGACTAGAGCTTCGGAGGATGTCATCTCCACCGTATGTGTGTAACGCCCTGCGAGGTGCTGCGCTAGCGGTACTCGGAGGCCTACTTCCTACACCCGACTCAAGGTCATCTTCGTCGTCTTCGTCGCGCCGAGTTCTTCGCGACCTAGAGGTCGGCTACGTCGTCTTCGTCGTCAACGCTTGTGCGGGAGTGTAATCCCCGCTATTCGGTCTACGAGGGTATGTATTCCAATCTCCGCCGTACTTCTATATCTACATAGTGTAGATCTTGGCTAGTTTAAGGATATCGTTGTTAGGAAATTTTTGTTTTCTGCACACGATCCCCTTCAGTGGTATCAGAGCCGATCTATCATAGATATAGCTGTACGCTGTTAGAACCCGTGTTCAGCACGGGGGCACCGTTCCTGTTATTTGCTACCCTCTAGCGTGCACTTGAGATTCCAGCGGCATCGAGTTGATGAAGCGGCCCGGACCGACTTTACGTGTACGCTTACACGAGACTAGTTCCACTACTGACATACGGCTTGCACCGTATCTGTGGCTGGCGGGTGTCAGTTTCTCTCTCTTTAGTTGGCTTCGCATTTTCAATGGAGGGCCCGAAAGGGATGCTTAAACATGCAATTATTGGATCGTTGTTGTGGTCATAAGGTTCGTAGGTATGAAGCGGTTCTATTTATGACAGCCCCAGGTGACGTGGGGCTACCTTGCGGGTGGCCCACGATGAGGCTACCTGGGCCGCGCCAAGGATGGAAAGGCCCATAGAAGGCCCACTCGGGGTATCTCGTATCCTAATCCAACTCGGTTAGGTCTTGTAACCTACCGTATCTGTATCAACCACCCGAGACCTGGCTGCCTATAAAGCCAGGAGGGTTGCCCGTCCTAGAGGACACGCTGGCTCAGAACTACCACAAACCCTAGCGAGATCGCAATCTCGCCATTGTAATCGCCACTCGCATCAATAACCAGACAAGCAGGAGTAGGGTGTTATCCTCCGGGAGCCTGAACCTGGGTAAAACCTCGCCTGTCAGCCGTCGTGATCACCTTGCACTCTACACTCTCCCCATCAATCAACCCGGGGTGCACAACCCAGGGACTTGCCGAGTTACAACCTCGTCAATTGGCGCCGTCTGTGGGAAGTTCAACAAGTGCCAGGATCATGGTCGCACCGGCTCCATCCGCAATGAAGATCGGCGCACCCGCCATCAGGGAGTCGATTCGGTTCGGCTCCTTCGAGTACGTCATCCACTCGCAAGCCCACCAGTCGATGTACGCCGATCTGGACAAAGGTATACATATCACCTTCGGCTCCATATTCTGTTGCATCGATAGTCGTGGCATACTCAGGTCTACGACTACCGCGCTACGCGCGACGGCGTCACCAAAATCGCCGACCATCGCGCCCGCGGAACCCGCCAAGATCGCATCTTCCGCACCCGCGGAGATCGCGCCCGCTGGACCCGCCAAGATCGCATCTTCCGCACCCGCGGAGATCGCGCCCGCGGAACCCGCCAAGATCGCATCTTCCGCACCCGCGGAGATCGCGCCCGCGGAACCCGTCAAGATCGCATCTGCCGCACCCGCGGAGATCGCGACCGATGGACCCGCCAAGATCGCATCTTCCGCACCCGCGGAGATCGCGCCCACCGAACCCGCGAGGATCACATCTGCCGCACCCGCAAGGTTTGCGCCAGCTGCACCCGCGAAGAGGACATCTACACCGACAATCAAGTCAAGACCCACCTTCACCGCCGCGCCCGCACGCGCGACCAGGGGCCCGCGTCCGACATCGACAACACGCGCGCCCTCACCTACGTGGAAGTCCCAGGTCTACCCCACGCCACTCGCACTCGCCCCGTCGAGTGCGGGCACATGGACAATCTTGAAGAGACGCGACAACAAGTGCGCCGCGCGCCACGTTGCAGCAATTTTCGACCCCGAACAAGACGAGGGTGACAGAAGCAGCAGCGGCAGCACAAACTCTCCAACCAAAGTCTACCCCAGGCAAGTCTTCATGGCCGGCACAGCACCGCATGACGACGAAGATGAACCCGTATACCCGCTAGAGGTGGACATGCCAGACAATACCAAACTGGTCATCACGCGGGACATGGCGATCCAAGCCATGAAGCATGTGGACGAGGGCACGTTCCCCCCACCCAACGCATCTCGCGAGGACCACCTGGCGGTCCAGTACTTGCTACGCAAGGAAGGCGAACGGATTCGCGCCGAAAAAGCCGAACTTCTCAGGCGCAAAAGGGACGCGGACGCATCAAGCGCCAGGCGGGCCGCCCTCTCCTTCACATCCTCCACTGAGGTGAACCAGGGAGCACGGCGAACCAGAGCCCGTGTCCCTCACATGGCAGAAGCCGACCGAACAAGGCTAACCCGCAACCTCGATTCTTCCTTCGTCACCGAAGATGAAAACGGGATACCCATCCCAAAAACAGCAAATGCAGCATTGATATCAGTCGAGACATACCTTCGGCTCACGCAGCCACCAGAGGGTGACGCGCGCTCGCTCCTCCACAAGCAACAAATCGCCTCCATAAGGGCAATCGAAGAAGCTCTAGCGGCCCAAGGGCCAGGTAATCAAGCTCATGGACCAACGACGTCGGGCATCCGGGCAGCGCAGCGACAGCCAGTCAAGGACCTTCGAGACGTCCTGACACAGAAGACGGTGGACCGCAGCCGCAAGGAACGTTCGGCTAACGCCACACAGGCGGACGATCACACCGACCGCGACTTCGAGCCGTGTGGTGCGGCATGTTTCAGTTTCAACATTCGCGACACCCGCATGCCCAAAGGCTTCAAGTTGACGGCCGGCACACCAAAGTACGACGGGAAGCAAGACCCGAAGTTATGGCTCGAGGACTACCTTATCGCTTGCACCTGCCAAGGCGGAACATCGACAACGGCAATGCAGTACATCCAGCTCATGCTGACAGACTCTGCGCGCGGGTGGCTCACAAGCCAACCCAAAGATTCGTTCCGAACGTGGGAGGAGTTCCAGGACAACTTCGTCAAAAGTTTCTCAGGAACATTCGCCAGACCAACAACCTACATCGAGTTGCAGGCCTGCAAGCAAGGGAAAGACGAGTCGCTCCGATCTTACATCCAGAGGTGGACACTCCTTCGCAACACCATGGAACCCGCATCAGAGGACAGGGTGATGGACGCCTTCATGCATGGCGTTTCTCGCCGCGACCTCCGGGAGGAGTTTGGTAGGCTCCAGCCGAAAACCACAATAGAGTTAATGAAGACAGCCAACCAATGGGCCGAAGGAGAGGACTACGTCCGCGAAACTTCTCCCAAAAAGGAAGGCGAAACAAGTAACTGGCGCGATTCACGTCAGAAGAGGAAGGCACGATACACGCACGACTCAATCGAGTTAGTAGCGGCGGGTTACGAAACCCCCCGCGAGGTCAAGCGTGAGGACAGTCGACAGCACGAGCAAAGTCGACAACCATGCTCGAGCCAGTACAACCGTGGCAGCAGCAGCGTCGACCGCAACGACGGAAATCAGAAGCGCGAGTGGAAGCGCCCGTTAACTGCGGCAGAAGAACTGATGCAGCCCTGCAAACATCACTCGTTCCGCAACCCGGTAACAGGAAAGTATGGTTCGAACCACCTGCTGAAAGACTGCCGCAAAGCAAGAAAAATATACCATGCCATGCAGCAAATCATCGCCCCGGTGCAAGCCATCCAAGCAGCACCGCAGCTGGCCATCCAGGCGGCACCCGCAAATAATAACCAAGTGCAAGCGGCATTCCACCAGCCGCAGCAGCAGCAGGTTCCGCCGGCAGCAGCCGACGCGTACCCAGCCGCACGAGGACAACTGAACATGATCCAGAAGGGCCCCCCGTCAAACAGGAGGCAGAAGATCATCACACGCCAAGTGCTCCAGGCCATCAACAGCCCGCGCGCGGTACCAGACTACCTGCGCGGGTCTGAGACACCAATCACATTCTCCAGGGCAGATCACCCAGCAGAGGTAGTCCGACCCGGACACGCCGCACTCGTGATTGAGGCCCTGATCGGCGACTACAGCCTGAAAAAGGTATTCCTGGACGGAGGCAGCGGCATCAACATCATATTCGCCGACACCCTCAGACGGATGAACAGATCGACAGAGAAATTGCCGGAGTCGGAGACCACCTTCCACGGCATAGTACCTGGGCAGCCAATCACACCCATGGGAACAATCACACTCGACGTCATCCTCGGAACACCCGAGCACTTCAAGAAGGAGTCGATAGACTTTGAGGTCGTCGACTGGAAGTCACAGTACCATGCCATCCTCGGACGCCCAAGCTTCGCCAGGTTCATGGCAGTACCCCATTACGCCTACCTGATGATAAAGTTACCTGGGCCAAAGGGGGTGATCACCGTCCGCGGCGACTTTGGCCTCTCCAACAGTTGCGACCGCGAGTTCGCCAAGATCTCCGAGTTCTTCGGCGTCGAAGAGCGCTTCAAGGCCATATCAGACGACAATGACAAGACCATCTTCCCGGCTCGCAAGAAGCCCGCCAAGGACGCAGCGTTCAACACAAACGACGACACAGTCACCCACCAGGTCCACCCGACCGACAGCGAAAAGACAGTCAAGGTCTCATCAAGCCTGACGCCCGCATAGGAAAGCGCGCTCGTCGAGTTCCTACGTGAGAACTGGAAAATCTTCGCATGGCAACCTTCTGACATGCCGGGGATACCCAGGGAACTCGCCGAGCACTCTCTGAAAGTACACAAGGACGCAAGACCTGTCAAGCAATCCATGCGACGCTTCTCAGGGCCCAAACGAGACGCTATCACCATGGAAGTCGACAGATTATTGCATGCCAAGTTCATCCGAGAGATCAAGGACTCAGACTGGGTCGCTAACCCCGTCCTAGTCGAGAAAAAGAAGACGAAGAAACTACGCATGTGCGTGGACTTCACCGCAATCAACAAATGCTGCCCCAAGGATCACTTCCCGCTCCCGCGGATAGACCAAATCATCGACTCGACCGCAGGCTGCGAACGCCTGTCTTTCCTGGACGCCTACTCAGGTTACCAGCAGATCAGACTGAAGGTCGAGGACGAAGAAAAGACAGCTTTCATCACACCCGACGGCGTTTTCTGCTACCAGACGATGCCGTTCGGGTTAAAAAACGCAGGTGCCACATATCAGCGGACAATGCAAGCGTGCCTCAAGGGGCTAATCGGGCAGATCGTCCAAGTCTACGTCGACGATATCGTCGTCACTACCCGGAAGGAGGACACCCTAGTCGAAGACCTGCGCAAGGTCTTCGCCGCACTCGACGCGTACCAGATCAAACTCAACCCAGAGAAGTGCGTATTCGGCGTGCCAGCCGGAGAGTTACTAGGGTACCTTGTATCCGCACGAGGAATCGAAGCAAATCCTGAGAAGGTGCAGAACATACTCACAATGCCAGCACCAACGAAGCTCAGGGAGGTGCAACGATTAGCTGGCCGAGTAGCAGCTCTCAGTCGGTTCATTAGTAAGTTGGGAGAAAAGGCCTTACCCTTCTACCAACTGATGAAGAAGTCAGACAAGTTCGAGTGGACGCAAGAGGCGCAGGACGCGTTCGACCATCTCAAGAAGACATTGACAACCTCCCCGGTCCTCGTGGCACCACTGGAAAACGAGCCGCTCTACCTGTACGTCTCAGCAACAAATAGGGTGGTGAGCACTGTACTCGTAGTCGAACGCGAAGAAGAAGGACACAGTCACCCGGTGCAGAGGCCCGTCTACTACCTCAGCGAGGTACTCACCTTGTCCAAGCAAAATTACCCGCACTACCAGAAGCTGGCATACGGAGTCTTCATGACCTCCAGAAAAGTCGTCCACTACTTCTCCGAGCACCCGATCACGGTGGTAAGCTCTTCCGGACTAGCAGACATCCTCACGAATCAGCGCGCGACAGGACGAGTCGCCAAGTGGGTTGTCGAGCTAGGACCATGGGGGCTGAAGTATGCTCACCCGAAGTCCATCAAAGCACAAGTTCTCCCAGAATTCACCACGGAGTGGATAGAAGCCCAGCTACCGAACGTCCCCGACCTGTCCAACGCGTGGACAATGTACTTTGATGGCTCCAAGAAATTCAAGTCAGCCGGGGCGGGAGTCGTGCTCATCTCCCCCAAAGGCGACAAGCTCAAGTACGTCCTACAGATGGATTTTCCGACGCCATCCAACAACGAAGCCGAGTACGAGGCCCTGATCCACGGCATGCGGATGGCCAAAAACTGCGGCGCCACGCACCTCATGATCTACGGCGACTCCTACCTGGTGGTACAGCAAACCATGAAGTCCTGCGACGCCATCGCCGACAACATGATCGCCTACAGAGACCTCTACAATCAGATGGAAGGAAACTTCGACGGCTGCGAGCTACGCCACATCGGCCGCGAAAGCAACGAGGAAGCCGACGCCCTAGCTAACATGGGCTCAGACAGGGTGCCAGTCCCACCCGGCGTCTTCCTCGAGCGCATAACACAGAGATCCGTCAAGACTCAGGGTACAGCAAGCACAACAACGGCAAAAGGCGATGCCAACCCGCCAAGCCAAGACAAGGTCCCCATGGAAGTCATGCTAGTCGAAGCCACGTGGACAGGACCATACCTGGCGTATATACTGCATCAGAAGCTGCCAGCTGACCCAGTCGAAGCGAAGCGCATCATAAGACGCTCCAAAAGTTTCACCGTCATCAACGGGGAACTCTACAAAAGAAGCATATCAGGGATTCTTCAAAGTTGCATAGATCCAGTCGACGGCCAAGCCATCTTACTAGACATCCATGCGGGTACCTGCGGGCATCACGCAAGCAGCCGGGCACTGGTGGCCAAGGCGCTACGAGCTGGGTTCTATTGGCTCACAGCCATGCAGGACGCTGAGGAGCTAGTGAAGAAATGCACAGGGTGCCAGGAATTCGCCAACAAGCCGCACGCCCCAGCATCAGAGCTCAAGACAATACCACTAGCCTGGCCCTTTGCCCAATGGGGCCTGGACATGGTGGGCCCGCTGAAGAAATCCTCACCCGGAGGTCATACTCACCTCCTGGTCGCAGTCGACAAATTCACGAAGTGGATCGAAGCCGTCCCCATCACAAGTTCGACTGCGTCCACAGCGGTCAACTTCATCAGGTCAATAATCTTCAGGTTTGGAGTGCCTAACGGGATCATCACCGACAACGGCTCGAACTTCACAGCCGAGGAATTCAAAGACTTCTGCTCAGAACAGGGGATCAAGCTCAACTACGCGTCTGTCTCGCACCCGCAGTCCAACGGACAAGTAGAGAGAGCCAATGGATTAGTCTGCAACGGCATCAAGAAGCGACTGCGCGTGCCCCTCAAACGCGCAGCGGGCGCTTGGGTGGAAGAACTGCCATCAGTCCTCTGGAGTCTGCGAACAACACCCAACAGGTCTACCCAGTACACGCCATTCTTCATGGTGTATGGCGCAGAAGCAGTCCTCCCCTGCGACATCAAGTTCGATGCACCAAGAGTAGTCGCCTACGACGAATCAGAAGCAGAGGATGCACTCGAAGACAGCAGAGACACCCTGGACGAAGCACGCGACATCGCCCTGGCACGATCAGCCGTGTATCAGCAGGACCTGCGCAACTATCATACTCGGAGGCTGCGACCAAGAGCATTCGTGGCAGGCGACCTGGTTCTTCGACTCAAGCAAAAGAAGGTGCACAAGCTCGCCTCCCCATGGGAGGGCCCGTACATCATAACAGAAGCAATAGGCAATGGAGCATACCGCCTAAAGGACTCGAAGACCGGAGCGGACTGCAGCAATCCATGGAACGTAGCACAGCTACGCAGATTCTACGCCTAGTTCAAGCAACCATTGTACAAGAAAGCCAACGCGGCAGGTATCAGACGCGCTCTTTTCCTTACCAGGGTACCTGAGGGGACTGGAAGGTTTTTAATGAGGCGGCCTGCTCGCAAGAATCAATAAAGTGATCTGAAGAATATCTGTCTCCTTTTCCAGTCACTCAAGAAGCTCAAAAATCCTAGGTCGCCACCCGAACCGCTCGGGGGCTGCGCCACACAGGTTGAAATAACAGCTTAGGCCGCCACTCGATCCACTCGGGGGCTGCGCCATACAAGCACAATCGAAATCCTAGGCCGCCACCCGAGCCACTCGGGGGCTGCGCCACACAGGTTGAAATAACAGCTTAGGCCGCCACTCGATCCGCTCGGGGGCTGCGCCAAACAAGCAAAAAGTCAAAAAATCCTAGGCCGCCACTCGACTGACTCGGGGGCTGCGCCATACAGGTCAAGTCCAAAATCCTAAGGCGCCACCCACGACTTACGGGGAGCCGCGCCACACAGGTCACACTTGCAAAGCCTAGGCTGCCACCCGACATACTCGGAGGCTACGCCAAACAGGCCAAAGAAAAATCCTCGGCCGCCACTCGAACCTACTCGGGGGCTGCGCTGCACAGGTCAAGTTCCAAAATCCTAGGTCACCACCCGACATACTCGGGGGCTGCGCCACACAGGTCACACTTGCAACCCTAGGCTGCCACTCGATTTACTCGGGGGCTACGCCAAACAGGACTCAGAAAAATCCTCGGCCGCCACTCGAACATACTCGGGGGCTGCGCTGCACAGGTCAAGTTCCAAATCCTAGGTCACCACCCGACGCGCTCGGGGGCTGCGCCAAACAGGTAACACTTGCAATCCTAGGCCGTCACCCAACTTACTCGGGGGCTGCGCCAGACAGGAGTTAGTCAAAGCCATAAGTCGCCACCTGGTAGAACCAGAGACTGCGGCATACAGGCAACACTTGGCCGCTGCTTGACATACTCGGCAGTTGCGCCAGAATCATGCGCCCTCACTTTCGAGTAACATATCAATTCTCATTACTCGAAACAGTACTATGAAATATTACAATGTATTTACAAAGGCAAATTCGCCCTCTATAGCTAACCCTGTGCATCAGACGACAGCTATTCTAAACTGCAGGTTCAGCCTTCGGCGCGTCGAGAGGACCTACAAGCCGCTCGCTCAAGTCCTGCACTTGCCGGATAATCCGGCGCGCAGCGGGCAAGGTCTCCTCGAAGTCTCCGTCACCTGGCAGGCCTTCAAGCACCCGCTCAAGCGGAAGATGTGGCCGGTGCATCCGAACGTACGCCAGCGCCGCGTTTGCACCAGCCACAAGCTGAGCGTCGACAACTTCTTTCAGCCCTTCGCCATCACGGAACCTCTCCAACAAGGCAGGCAACCCGTTCGGCTGCGCATTGTGCGGGAAGTACACGCGGTTGATGTGCAGAAGTGTCTTCCGGCAGCTCTCCAGAAAAAAGGCAGCGCGCCATGTACGATCCAGCATCGTGGCAAGGACGCGCCCCCTCGACTTGTTCACCCAGAACTGCCGAGCTTCATAGGAGTCGCCTGACGCCTCTCGAGTGACTCTCTCTTCAACGCGATCCCGTTCGGCTTCCCAATCGGGATTAACATCTGCACACATCAGCTGCAAGTCAGAACGAGAAGGATAAACAGCGACGACGGCAGTCGCCAACAGGATACATACCCTGCAACTGCCGACTGATCAAGTCCATCTCTCCAAGCAAAAAATCTTCACGGCGTGAGAACTCCGCCGTGGGGTGCGACTGGGAGCGCTGCAACGTCAGCTCCGTCTTCTTCAGGGTCGCCTCAAGCTCCACCACCTTATTCTTCAAGTAGGTGATTATCCGCTGGTCATTCACGCTACGCGGAGGAGCCGGCGCTGCCCGACGACGGCGAGCACCCGAAGATGACGCCGCGCCACTCGGCGCGGCCAAGGGAGGAGGCGGAGCGTCATCGCGCACGGCACTCTGTCAGGAATACGCAAAGTCAATACAAAAAGGCGACTGCCAGACACAGTTCAACTTAGAAAGAGAGAAAGGTCAGCAAATCCAATACTGACGATCAAAAGACCCGACATGGGCAATATTCATTACAAAACAAAAGTTCAAGGTACAGATCGCAGCGCTGTCGCATGCCTGCAACTACGCCTACTCTAAGGCCGCGGACTGCGACCGGGAACGGCCCTTCCGAGCAGCCGCTTCAGTCGCCTTAGCAAGAGCCCTCTCGAAGAGTGCCACAAGCTGTGCAGCCAACAGCGAGGCGCGCTCCTTCACGCCACTCAGCGACGCGGTCCGACCATCAGGCTTGCGAGGAAAACCGCTGACGATCTTCTCGAAGTCACCTGGAACTTGGTGGCCTAAAAGCAGCTGGAAGGTGAGCTCGGAGCCGCGTACCGTCTGCGACCGCGTGAAGTCGGCGATGGTGGTCGCATCCCCAAACGGCGCAGCCAGAGCGTCCACAGTCGCTGGCGGCTGGTTGCCCGGGAAGATGCTCTGATGCACCACGGCCAGAGCTCCGGTCGACTTCTCCAGCGCGGCGGCAGACTTCCTCAGAGCATCCGAGGCATAGGCGCAGACACGGTCGAAGAAGCCAACCGCAGTCGCCAGGTCGACGGTGTCACTCGAAGCATCTTCCGGAGGAACTCCACCGCAAGTCTCTGCACCAGAATTAAAGTCAGGACAAGAAAGGAAGTGAAAACTAAGTAAGCGAAAGGCTGATACTCACCCCCAAGAACAGCGGCGAGTGAAAGGAGGCGACCGATCTGAGTCTTCTCCTGGGCGACCCGCGCCAGCTCCCGCTCTTGAGACTCACGGAGAGCCTTCTCAAGCTCATCCACCCGGCCAGTAGCCTGGTCCAGCGAGGAACGCAGTTGGTCCCTCTCCTTCTCCAGGCGAACATAAGCCGCGGCTGCGTCTAGCTGCTGGCGATAGTACGGCTGAAAATAAAAGAAGCACGATGTCAATAAAGTTGCGGGCGACTATACTAGTCACCCACACCTTCGGGGGCTACTCCCATCGGGAGCGCTGATCGCGCACCCGATGAGAAATCAGAAGAACAAGGAAAACAAAAGAAGACTTACGTGATCGAGGAGCTCAAGGTCATCGACAGCCGAAGGAGGAGCCCGGCTAGACGAGGCCATGACGTTGGCCTCCACGTGCACCTTCTCCACCACCACAGGTGCCTCCAGCCCAGTCGTAGGGCCAGAAGTAAGCTCCGTGTCCCGAAGGGGGGAGCCGACATTGCCAGAGTGATGGCTGCAGTAATATCAAGAACACAAAGTCAAATAAGCGGCGAACCCGCAACAGTACTACTCGAAGAACGCGTGGCAAGGAAACTAACCTGGGGGAGCTGGCATCGTCGAAGCTTGACAGCGACGGCGACGGCATCCGCGCGAAGGACCGTGGCGCCGCAGAGGCGACCGGGGGAACATTAAGAGGTTCCTCCCAGCCACCCGAAGACTGCGCACCCGGGGACGTCGCCACGGCTACCTCCTCAGCAGCACCCGCGCCCTTGGCAGGCGACGACGCAGAAGCAGACTCGCCGCCAGTTGGAAGCTTCCGCTTCTTCCTTGCGGGTTCCTCCACTTCGTCGCCCTCCTCCACCTCGTCGCGGGAAGAGTGGGCGGAGGGGATCTCTTCGTCATCGTCCTCATCCTCGACGAATTTCGACTCATCATCGGGCCCGTTCTCAGGGAGCGGAGGATGGCTGATGAGCAAATCCCGACCCTAAAGCAGAGTAGACGCAAGTCGAATAAAACACAAAGTAGACTCCGGTCGAACAAGTACAAGAAGAAAGCAAGAAAGGACTCACCTCAGGAACAGGCTTCGCGGCCCCGTAAGGAGCGATGGGGCACTTGACGTTGCAAGCGTCCGCGGCTCGAAGGTTGGTGATGGGCCTGACGTTGGCCTCCACCTCCTCGTCGTCCAGCGGCTTGTCGCTAACGCCCTCCGCGGCCCACATCGGGTAGGGCCGGGCGCTCAGCGGCTGCACCCGAAGGCGGAAGAAGGTGGCCATCAGAAAGACGCCACCCGCCTCACGCCCTAGGGTCTCAGTCAGCTCGCGCAGCAGCATCAGCAGGGGCCGCACCGCCTCCTTCTCCACGGCAGACAGCGGGTGCGCCCAGGCGCTAGTCTTCCTCAGCCCCCGCCTGCCGTCGAATGCGTCCAGGCCATCTCCGGTCGACTGGACGTAAAACCAGCGCCTGCGCCACCCTTGAACAGAGTCCGACTTCTTCATCGCGAAGTACGCGGTATCACCGCGCACCTGGATTCCGAAGCCGCCCACTGGGTAGGTCAGTCCGCTCTTCCCCACGTTCTTGCGAACGAGGAAGAGTGACTTCCACAGTCCCCAGTGGGGCGCGACCCCCAAGAAGCACTCGCAGAGCACGATGAAGCTCGCGATGCTCAAGACGCCATTGGGGGTCAGATCGTGGATCTGAACCCCATAGGCGTACAGGAGCCCACGCACAAAATCGTGCATGGGGAACCCGAAGCCACGCGGAACGAAGTCCGCGAAGCAAACGCGCTCCCCATCGCGAGGAGTGGGAAAAGTCTCTTTGCCAGGGAGGCGTACCTGGACTTCGTCCGCAGACGGCAGCAGGCCCTGCGCGCGGAGCATGTCGACGTCGGCCTTCTTCATCGTCGACCTTTGCCAGTCACCCTTGGGCTTCTTCATCGGCCCGGCAGCGTCGGCGGCGGTGGCGGAGGACCCGGCGGTGCCCTTCGGCTTGCCCATTGCTTCGGTCGCAAGGTGTGTGGACAGATCGCTAAGAGCTCGAGATGGCGGTGGCAATGGCAGAGCGCAATAGGAGAGGAAAAAGGAAGGAAGGGATCGGGGAAGATGACATCCCAAACGCCAGGGCGCAGTACTTGTTCCTCGAAGATCGACATCTCAGCCGTCCATCGCGCAAGAGCTCCGAGCGAGGGCATCCGGCCGTCCACGTGTCGCGCGGAGAAACGAACCGTCGCCGCCAACCTCCTCCACTACGCACGGGAACCGAGGCGTCGTCATCGTGCCGCGAAAATTTCGCGCCCACTTCGGCCACGTGATAACTGTGGACCGTGGTCAGCTCTGACAACGGGGCCCACCGCGTCACGTCCCATCGGGCGCAGAGGCGTGCAACAGTTCGTCATCAGTGACGTCATCAATCCAACGGCTCCAAAATCAGCCGCAGAAGCTCGAAAGATCCGTTCGAGTAGTAAGCTTAGCAGCCGAAGTCAGCAGAGTAAGATCGAGCAACGATCCGAGCACCCGAAAGAACCATTCGAGTGGCAACACAGTAAGCTCGAGCAGCCGAACCAATCCACAAAGTAAGCCAAGCAGGCTGAGTAGAAGCAAGCTTCGCAAAGAAGATGAAGGCAAAAGTAATTCGACTGCAAGGGTTACTCCCATCGGGAGCGGCCGGTTCGACTGAAGAATTCGAGTTCAAGCTCAAGATCAAGCAATCCAATGGCGCGTCCAGGAAGGAGGAGTCCTCTGTCCGACTCTACGCTTCGACCAAGCACTCGGGGGCTACTGACGTGGGGCTACCTTGCGGGTGGCCCACGATGAGGCTACCTGGGCCGCGCCAAGGATGGAAAGGCCCATAGAAGGCCCACTCGGGGTATCTCGTATCCTAATCCAACTCGGTTAGGTCTTGTAACCTACCGTATCTGTATCAACCACCCGAGACCTGGCTGCCTATAAAGCCAGGAGGGTTGCCCGTCCTAGAGGACACGCTGGCTCAGAACTACCACAAACCCTAGCGAGATCGCAATCTCGCCATTGTAATCGCCACTCGCATCAATAACCAGACAAGCAGGAGTAGGGTGTTATCCTCCGGGAGCCTGAACCTGGGTAAAACCTCGCCTGTCAGCCGTCGTGATCACCTTGCACTCTACACTCTCCCCATCAATCAACCCGGGGTGCACAACCCAGGGACTTGCCGAGTTACAACCTCGTCACCAGGCCACGTAAAATGTGCAAAAGATAAAGTAGAAGCGTCTAACTTTATTTTGCAAGGGCTATGTGATATGGTCAAGGTAGGTTTTATAAATTGTTTATAAACCGCGGGCGCCAAGAAGATCATGACGCAATAGACTATATCTCATTTGATGTTTTGTGTGTATCTTATATTGTGTGATTATATATATTAGTATATATTAGTTACGCGGCGGTAATTATATAAGATGATCCCTTCAAAAATACCACTAGTGTTCTTCCTCCAACGAGCACCACCAAGAAAGTTCTATGTTATGAGGCAGGCCGTGATCGGGTGTCAGACATATCATCGTTCGCATACGGTGGGTGTAATCCATGTTGCACAAGCGTCAGCGTGGAGGTTATAGTGGCGAGCCTAGCATATGCAGATATGGCCTCGGAACACGGAGGCTGAAAGGTCGAGCATGAGTCACAGAGTTGTTGTGATTGACAATTGTCTACCCTTGAAGTTGTGCCGCCGGCTCTGACGATGAGGGGTGGTGCAATGAATGGGGGTCGTGTAATCGCTTAAACGACCAGGAGGGATGTTCGTTTGAGTGGGAGTTCGGATAGTTATTTTCTAAAATACTAGAACTCAAAATATAATGAACAAAGTCTTTTTTGCAAAACCTTTGTAGATTTTAACCAATGTGATAGCATCTTTTAAAATTAGGCGCATTCCTGCGATTGAGAAACTTAAAAGGTTGGGTCCAAACTTCATAGTTTTATACTTTAGCTTGAGGATACTCCTTGTTTAAACCGTTAGCTCTTTGTGATACAATACCCGCTAAAAGATAAACCCGGAGATTCCGCTAACAAATGATAATTTGGATTATCAGGTTTTGTGCGGATGATATCATCATAGTCCAGTGTATGTTATGATATCTGCCATAGAGAACCAACGGTGGGTACAAGTTGTTAGATCGCGAACATATGAGATGGTCGCTAAACTCGGGGTACCCCTAAAGTTGGGTTGATGAAGTTTATCAGTACGTTGACTGATTGTCTTCTCAACCAAGGTGGAAGAGAATACACACATTGAATGAGCACGTGGCAGTCATACTTGATGACATATGTTCATACTTGATGAACATTGAGACGCCTCGCTCAGCTCGATCACTGGATGACAGACGTTGTTGCCAAGTGCAAATCCTCTGTCATAGACTATGTCATGCAAGGGGAATCGTTCACCTTCGTGGTTCTTGATTACGTTGAATCAAGAAGATGAAACAGATCGTCGGGAAGTCATCAATGATGATGGTGTATATATGACATACATGTTATGAATGTTTTAGCTAAGCAAGTACTCGCAGTAGTGACTAAGTTTTGATACTAGTCATGTTTTATGAAAACCAGGTTTACTGCTTGAGTAGCTTGAAAGGATGAGGCGACATTGTGTGTTGATAATGGCAGACAAGTTGTTGTGATGGCCATATACACTCTCCCTCTAGATCTACCATTTGAATAAATTCTTTATGATCGCCTGTTAGTATGATCGTTATAAGTTTGTCTCCTCTAGCGAGACAATTGTTCATATATGTTAGTGACAAATTCGTTGTCCTATATTTATGAAGTAATGATCATTGCCGATTTGAATTTAGATGGTAGAAGCTCTCACATTCATAATATTAATGACAAAGGATACAAACTTAATAAAGACACCACATATGTGTGGCACTACCGTTTAATTCATGTCAATGTTATAGTCAATGCATTAGCTCCATACCGGATGGATCTACAAGTCCTTAGATTTGATCTTTTGACACTTGCAAAATAACTATGACACCATTTTCGGAAAACGGGAATATAACTTATTGATAGTCATACATATAGATGTATGTGGTTCAATGAAGTAATTGACGGGTAGTGGAGACCTTTATTTCGTGAACTTCACTGAATGTTTTGAGTATAGCTTGTTGAGAACCGTGCATATGGGTGTATGTGAATCAATGAAGTACTTTAACGTGTAGTGGAAGTCTTTATTTCATAGACTTCATGAACATTCGAGTAGATATATGGATATCCACTCGGGGAATGTTGGTCTGGAAACTTTGATTCGATCAAACAAGTTCAGAATGAAGTAGGAAATAAACTTAACAAGAAAATCAAATTCCCGCGATACAGATCAAGGAAATGAAGATTTGAGTTACAATGTTGGCACATCATTGGAAGACTTGTGAGAAGAGTTCCACAAATTACGTCGCATGGAACACCATAGTGTTATGGTGTGTTAGGACGTCGTAATTGCACCCTATCAGATAGTGTGTGGTAAATAAATCTCTTACCGAATTATTGTGATCACTAGAGTCCTATGGTAGAAATGTAACATTCATGTTAGGTAATAGGGAAACCATTTAAATTCATGGAGACAATACCATATGAGTAATGGCATGGCTTTTAGCCTGGATTGTCGTTTCAACAATTTAGTGTTTCGATGTGATCAAACCTACAATGGATTAATCTTTGTAGTGTACCGTATCTAAAGAGATAGTTGGGTACATGTCTCACGACATAGGCAAAATCGTTGCCGTGATATACCTTGCGAAATAAATAGTTTCTTGTCCAAGGGTATAAGTGAGAAAGAAAGTAGAGCAAGACAAAGTTTATGAACTTTCCCTCCAGACATCAGAGTGGCGCAACCGAAAGTGTTTTCGGTGTCAGGCTCCGTAGCTTGAAAAAGCTGATGATTCAAGATCATGATGTTCTGAGCTCATACTACGAGCGTAGGCATACGAGGTTGTGTTCCACACTATGTGTTATGACAATCTTGTTATGAAGGTCATATTAATGGAATATGATAGACCTATGAACTACGAAGAAGAGATGGTGGACCTAAGTCCGAGAAATGGCTATGAGTCATTTATGATCCGAAATAAAATCCATATACGATTACCAGGTAATGACTTGGTAGATCTTCTTGATGGCATCTAGGATGTTAATAGAATGTGGAATTTTATGAGAGAATAGACATTGAGAAGGATCGATTTGTTGTGAAACAGTTCCGACAGATTCAAAAGTTGACCACATGAGAATTTGTCTCAAGTGGCGAAGCCTAAATCTATTCTGGATCGTTTAGCAATCACTATAATTTCGAACGAGAAATTGATAGATGGATAAGGAAACCATGTTTCTTAATAGTGTCATTAAGAAAGAGTTGGTGACCTGAGGATGCTAAACATGTGTGCGAACTTCAGTTGTCCATTCATGGGCTGAAGCAAGCATATCAGAGCTGGAATCTTCACTTTGATAATGTGATCAAAGGATTTTGGAGTTGTCCACAATAGTTGAAGAAACCTACATTTGCAAAGAAGTGAGTGGGAGCAAAGTAGCTTTCCTTGATCTTATATGCGGAAGGCATATTTGAGTGGGAGCTAAGTAGTTTTTCTTTGATCTTATATGCGGAAGGCATATTTGAGTGGGAGCTAGGTGTCATTCGTGATTTTGTATGTAACGACATATTGAATGACACAGATCCTCTAGTAGAGTGTAAAGGATTATTTAAGTGTTTAAATTTTCTATGAAATGAAGTTAGGAGTATTAGGCATCCGATTTATAATTGTATAGATCGTAAGGGGCTTAATAACATTAAGTCGGAATATTTCCTAAGTTAAGATTCTGATGTGTTTCTGAAAGAACATTTATTAATCCCTAGTGTTTTGAGTGTTAGTTAATAATACCAATGATGTACTAATCCTATTGCTAAGTATTTCAGTTTATATGAGTTGCATATCACTTACTCCAAAGCCAAAATGTAGAGAAAAAGAGTTTCTGGAATTCTTCCCAGAACCGGAATATTGGAGTCGGAAATTTCCAGGATCGGAAATTCCGGTTCTCCTATTTCTACCAGAAAAGTGGCTAAGGAAAAGTTCGGAAGTGGTTCTGACTCGAACCGGAAAATCAACTCGGAAATTTCATTGACTCGGAATTTCCGAGTCACCCAGAAAACCACTCCAGATTTGGCTAAGGAAAGAAGAGAAAGTGGTTCTGACTTCAACCGGAAAATCAACTCGGAAATTTCATCATCTCGGAATTTCCGAGTCACCCAGAAAACCACTCCAGAATTTGGCTAAGGAAAGAAGAGGAAGACGTTCTGACTCCAACCGGAAAATCAGCTCGGAAATTTAACTGACTCGGAATTTCCGGGCAACCCTCAGAAACTTGAAGAAATTTGGCTAAGTCAAGATGTCGAAGATGTTCTGATCTCAACCGGAAATTCAGCTCGGATATTTCATAGCACCGGATATTCCGGGAGACTCGGAATTTCCGGGTGTCACTTATACCGGAATTTCCGGGTCATCGAGACAGCCAACGGCCAGATTTTGGGAGGGGGTATAAATACCCCTTCACTCACTCAAGAACAGTCATCTCTCAGATTTTCTCTCTCCTACTATTCTTGAAAGCTCAAATCATCAAGATCTCCCAATCCCTCCACCCAAATTCGTTGATCTTTGGAGGATTGGAGGAGAAGGCCCGGATCTACATCTTCACCGAAGGGATTTGCATTTCCTCCCCATTCACTTGGGGATTTCGTGGCTAGGGTTTCCGGTGGAAAAACCTAGTTCACCATTGTTGTAATCTTGGTGTTGCCTTGACCTTTTGTGGTCATCTTGAGAGCCCCCAATTAAGTTGTGGGTGCGTGTCTCAAGCGTTTGTAAGGGATTCGATCTCCGCCCTAAAAGGGGATCAATAGTGGAAGGTGAACTCACAACATTTGTGGTTGAGTTCATCGGAGAAGAAGGTGAGCCTTTGTGGCGTTGCGCTAACCTGTTGTGGTAGCGCACACCTCTCCAAATGAGACGTACACCCTTGGGTGGAACTCGGGATTACATCTTCGTCTCCGCGTGCTTCACTCGGTTCCCCTTATCCTTACTCCCTTACTTGCTTGTCTTGTTAGCTCTTTTATCTTGTTATTGCTTAGGTTGTCATTTAGGTAAATTCACCATAGTTGCATATCTAGAGAATTTACCTGTGTGTTGAGCCTAAATTTGAAAAGACCTAAAATTTGTAATAGCACCTATTCACCCCCCCCCCCCGCCCCCTCTAGGTGCCGGATTCCCGTTCAATTGGTATCAGAGCCCTGTTCACTTTTAAGGGCTTAACCGCCGAAGTGCAACGATGACGGAATCCGATGCCGAGAGGGCCGCCCATGAGAAATTAGAGGCGGAGAAGGAGGCGTTAGCCAAAGGGGCAACCATGGCCGATCTTATAGATATGGGATCGTCCTTGGAGGCCCAACTCCTCAAGATGAATGAGATGCTCATGGCACTCTTGAAGTCAAAGGAGCCAGAGGCTACTTCTCTCTCTCCACCTTCTAAGGAGCATAGTGAGAACTCTAAGGAGTCATCTTCGGATGGGTCCAAAGATGTTCCTCCAAGTGCTTCCCCCGGAAAGGCGGAAAAGGATGAATCACCTAGCTCCTCTAACACCCCTAACCTCCTATCCCTCACCCTCATGTAAACTTTAGAAGTGATCCTCCTAAGCTCAAACCTACTCATTTCTCTCAATGGCAATTTCTAATGAAGTCTCATCTATGTAGTGCCTCCATTGAGCTATGGCGCATCATTGAAGAAGGATTCAAGCCCCATGATCCAACCAACTTGACAAGAAGAGAGGTGGTTGATAGCCAACTCAACGCCACCGCTCTTCATCAACTCCAAATGGCCGTTGGAGAGAAGGAATGCCGCTCATTCAACAATTCTCCACCGCCAAAGAAGTTTGGAATGCTCTTTCCGACATCTTCGTCGGGAATGAGAGCATGAAAAAAACCGGTATGATGCCTTATGCAATGAGGTGGAAGGGTTCTACAAGTTGGATTGAGAAAGTCACGAGGACATGTACCGGAGGTTGGTGTTGATTGCTAACACCTTCAAGAACCTCGGGGCGGTCTACATTGATGACGCTTGGATCAAGAGGAAGTTCTTGACCGCTCTCTTTCCCTTTGAGGAAACGGACTTGAAGACACTCCAAGGGAGACATGACTTCGCGAAGATGACATCCAATGAAGTCATGCAAGAGATGACCGCGTACAAGGTGGCCTCCAAGATTGCACAAGATGCAAGAGCTAGAGCCATAGGGATGCACAAGCATGCCTCAATTGCCTTGAAGGCCACCGTTGAAGAAGAGAGTGAAGAGGAGTATGATGATCAAGTCGAGCTATCTAGTGAGACTCTCTCAAGTATTCTTACTCAACACATGGGTCTTGCGGCAAGAACGTTTTGGAAGAACCCCGGAAGGGCCAAAGCGAGGATTGACAAGAAGTTCCCCTCCAATGGAGGAAAGCCAAGCAACAAGGTAAGGCTTTGCTATAATTGTGATGACAAAGGCCACTTTGTTGCAGATTGCCCATGGGAAAGAAGAGATGATCATGGCGGGAGGCTCGTGGCCAAGACGAAGGGCAAGGGGCCCATGCCCATGAAGAAGCCCTACTTTAAGAAGAACCAAAAGATTGTCTTGGTAACTCAAGAGCAATATCCCACCGATGATGAAGATAGTGACAAGGAGGATACCCCAACGCAAGTGGTCGCACTAGCCATTTCGTCCACACCTCCGTCACTCTTCTCCTCACCAAACGAGAGTCCCATCATCAAGAATGCAAGATGTCTTATGGCAAAGACGTCCGAGGTAAAATTGTCCCCTACCTCCATATCCCATGAAATTGATAATGGTATGATCCTAGAAGTCAAGGAAGAAATTATTGCTTTTGATAAATTCATGACTAACTTGCAAGGAGAAGGAAAGAAACACTTTGGCTCAATTATGAGTTGTATATGTGAGCTTGAGGATGAGCTTGAATTAAAAGGTGAGATTGAGAGAGAGGATGCACACACTAAGGTGTCCCTCCAATCCTCTCTTGAAGATGAACAAGAAGCTCATGCTCTCCTCAAGGAGCAACTTGCTAAGATCACTAAGGATCGTGATCTTTACTTTGCTAAATGTAAAATTGTGCAAAATGAAAAGTCCGAGCTTGTAGTTGCTCATGCTAGACTTTGCGAAGACTTGGAGTCACTTGAAAATACTCACAAGGTATTGACAAGTGATCACGAACGTCTCCTCAAGTCTCGTGATCAACTCCAAACTCGGATATCTATTCTTGAGAAACCTAGTACTTCTACTCCTTTGAATACTAATGCAAATGTTGTCAAGGATAAAGCTAGGGTCATGTTTGTTCCCTCCATGGCAACCGAGCCCAAGACCTCTCTTGATAAAGGCAAGGGGACACTCACTAATCCTATTCATGAGCGAGTGCCCCACAAGGGTAAGTAAGGTCTAGGCTATGTTGCTAAGGAGAAGAAGAAGATGATCAAGAAGAAGACCAAGCCCGCACAAGCCAAGAAAGATGATATAGCAAGTGGAAATGCCACAAGGGACATTCCCACTCGTGATGACTTTGCGGGCATATCTAACCCCAATTATGCTTTATATGTTGATTATTATGGGGATGTCTATGCTAGATACATTGGTCCTTTTGATGGTTACATTGAATATGCTATTTGGGTTCCAAAGACCCTTGTTTCTAACCAAAAGGCACCCATTGCAAAATGGGTACCTAAACCAAAGAATTGATTGTGTGTAGGGCCTTGCTTCCGGAGGATCGAAATGGATAATTGATAGTGGGTGCACTAGTCATATGACCGGAAGCAAGGAAATTGTAACGGAGTTGAAGCCCAATGATGATCAAATGACCGTTACATATGGTGACAATTCAAAGTCTAAGGTAATAGGGCTCGGCAAGGTGGTAGTGGCACCGGACATCACACTTGTGAATGTTTTGCTTGTCGAGTCCCTAGGTTTCAACTTGATCTCCGTCCATTCTATAACTTGTTTGGGTTATACCGTTGTCTTCGAAAAGGAGATGGTTATCCTCATGCGGAGCAAGTCTCTCAATGCGTGTTTCGTTGGGTACATTGAGAATGGGCTCTATGTGGTTGACTTCTCCGGAGTCACCACTTCCCAAACAATGTGCCTATTCGCTAAGGCGGACTTGGGTTGGCTATGGCATCGCCGACTAGCCCATGTCAACATGAGGACTTTGCAAAGTCTCCACAAAGGTGGCCATATCCTAGGACTAAAAGACCATGTTTCTTTCTCGAAGGATCGAATGTGTAGGGCTTGTGTTGAAGGAAAAATGCATGACATTCACCATCCAAGCAAGACCATCATTTCTTCAACAAGGGTTTTGGAGCTTCTCCATGTTGACCTCTTTGGTCCCATTCCGGAAGCTAGTCTTGGTGGCAAGAAATATTGCTTGGTGATTGTTGATGACTATTCAAGATACACATGGGTTTTCTTCTTCAAGTCGAAGGGGGAGACTCAACAAACTATCATCGACTTCTCCAATGAAGCTCAACGTCAACACAATGTTCCTATCTTGGTGATAAGAAGTGACAATGGTTCCGAGTTCAAGAACTACACCTTGAACGAGTTCCTTAGTGAAGAAGGGATTCGTCATAAATATTCCGCTGCTTATACTCCCCAACAAAATGGTGTAGCCGAAAGGAAGAATCACACTCTTATTGAGATGGCAAGGTCGATGATGGCCGAGTTCAAGTCCCCTCGCAACTTTTGGGCCGAAGCCGTCAACACCGCTTAGCATTCATCCAACCGGCTCTTCTTTCGCAAAGGACTCATTAAGACCCCTTATGAAGTGCTTACCGGGAACAAGCCCAATATCTCTTACTTCCGAGTTTTTGGTTGTAAGTGTTTCTATCTCATCAAAGGTGTTCGTTTGGGCAAGTTTGAATCTAAGTCTCTTGAAGGGACATTTGTGGGCTACGGGTCCGAATCCCATACTTATAGAGTATATGATAAGGCCTCGCGCATTATCACAGAAACTTGTAGTGTGGTGTTCGAGGAGAATGACGGCTCCCTTGTGGAGCAAAGTGGTGTTTCCGTTGTAGGTGATGATCAACCTCAAGGTGCTATCCGAAGAATGGGGTTGGGAGTCCACCGCCCCGTTGAAGTCTATTATGAGGAGGCTCAACAAGGATCAAACTCTTCTCAAGTGGTGGACACTCCAACACAAGAAACACCCAACAACAACACCGTGCTCAACACGCCCAGCCAAGAAGAAGCACAAGATCCTCCTGCTGCTCCTGGAATTTCCGGAGGGCCGGAATATCCGGATCAAACTGGAGTCGGAAATTCCGGTGACTCGGAATTTCCGGTCCATACTAAACCCGGAATATCCGGTCTTGCTGACATTCCCGGTGGCAGCTCGCAGCAAGGCCAAGATCAACCCTCTCCCCCAACTCTGGACGTCACTCCAATGGTTGATCAAGGCCATCAAATCAGTCAAGGCGGAGACATGAATGATCAAGATGATCAAGCGATCCCTCCCACCACTCGGAGGTAAATCGAGATCCGCCGCTTGAATAGGGTTGGCACCTCACAAGAATTAAGAGCTCTATCTCTTGACAAGGTGCTTGGTGATGTGAGAAGCAAGGTCTCTACCCGAAGACAACTTGCAACCTTTAGTGAACATCAAGCTCACATCTCCATGGTGGAACCCAAGAAGGTCTTTGAAGCTCTTGAAGATAAAGATTGGCTTGATGCTATGCATGAAGAGCTCAACAACTTCGAGCGCAACAAGGTGTGGAAGTTGGTGGAAAGACCCAAAGATTGCCGCAATGTTATTGGCACCAAGTGGATTTTCAAGAACAAGCAAGATGAACATGGCATGGTGGTGAGGAACAAGGCAAGATTGGAGGCTCAAGGTTACTCCCAAATTTAAGGCATTGACTTTGGAGAAACCTACGCGCCCGTGGCTCGACTTGAGTCAATTCGTATTCTTCTTGCCTACGCCTCTCATCATAACTTTAAGTTGCAACAAATGGATGTTAAATCCGCTTTTCTAAATGGTCCACTAAATGAACTGGTTTATGTTAAGCAACCACCAGGGTTTGAAGACCTCAAGTATCTGAACCATGTCTACAAGTTAGATAAGGCACTCTATGGCCTTAAACAAGCCCCACGAGCGTGGTACGAGCACCTTAGAGAACTACTTGTAGACCGTGGATTCCAAGTTGGGGAAATCGACCCCACACTTTTCACTAAGAAAGTAAATGGAGAGATTTTCATCTGTCAATTATATGTGGATGACATTATATTTGGATCTACTAACAAAGCATTTAACGAAGAATTCTCCAAGCTTATGAATGACAGGTTTGAGATGTCTATGATGGGTGAGATGAAGTTCTTCCTAGGATTTGAGATCAAACAATTGAAGGAAGGAACGTTCATCAACCAATCAAAGTACATTCAAGACATGCTCAAGAAGTACGGGTTGCTTGAGCTCAAGGGTGCCTCTACCCCAATGCAAACCAAATGCCACCTTGAGCTCAACCCCAAGGGTAAGGATGTGGATCAAAAGGTATACCGCTCCATGAGTGGATCTCTACTTTACCTTTGTACATCTAGACCGGATATAGTGCTAGCCGTAGGAGTGTGTGCAAGATATCAAGCGGCTCCTAAATAAAGCCATGATATGGCGGTCAAGAGGATCTTTAGATATTTGGCTTATACCCCAACCTTTGGATTGTGGTACCCTAAGAATGCACATTTCTCGTTATGTGGGTACACGGATGCCGATTGGGCGGGAGATCAAGATGATAGGAAGTCAACCTCCGGCGCTTGTCAATTTATTGAGATGTCCTTGGTAAGTTGGTCTTCTAAGAAGCAAAATTGTATATCTCTCTCCACCGCAGAAGCCGAGTATGTTGCCGTCGAGGGGTTGTTGCACTCAGTTGCTATGGATGAGGCAAACTTTAAAGGAGTACGGAGTCGATTGCGACAAAGTGCCTCTTCTATGTGACAATGAAAGTGCCATCAAGATTGCTTACAACCCGGTGCAACATTCAAGAACCAAGCATATTGAGATCCGCCATCATTTCATAAGAGATCATGTGGCCCGAGGAGACATTGACTTATCATATGTGGGCACAAGGGATCAATTGGTGGATATCTTCACGAAGCCCCTTGAGGAAGGAAGGTTTATCTTTTTGAGGAATGAGCTCAATATCATTGATTCGAGGTCCTTAGCTTGATCGCTTGCACACTAACCTAGGACGTAATTGCATCTTATCTTGTTTAGATGTAGGCATGGAAATAGAGGGAGTGCGGTCCTAATACATTGGACCATCCCTCCCCCCATTATGCCGATAGCAAGTGTTCTTTTATCTCTATATTCATTCTTATGACTAATGAGGTAAAACGACGAGTATTGGTTATGTACCCAAGATACATCTTCGCGGTGACATGCCATACACTCCTTCATGGTGGCCTCGGCCACCGACCTCTTCTCTTTGAAGAGTTGGTTTTATTTGGAGCTTATCGTTGCTATTTGCCCTCTTGTTCATGCATGTGGGAAACCTTCTCAACTTGGCGCTTTATGTTTCATTTTGGTAGTTGTGAGTTGAGTATGGTGTACCAATGATAGTTTGGAAATCTATCCCAAGCCTACTTCCCCCCTGAAAACATTTCTCTCTATTGCACACAAGTCATCCATTTGAAACCTGGGATTTTAGTTCAGCAGGTCGGAATATCCGGTTCATTTATGAAGCGGAATATTCGGTGACTCGGAATTTCCGGTGTAAGTTACACCCGAAAATTCCGATCGGGCGGTTTGTCTAAAAAATATAAGGGCAAGCTCGGGGTGAAGGGCTCATTCGTGCCCTTCTTCCACCCCCGACCTCCCTCTCCTCCAACCGCCGCCCCTGCTGCTCCAAGATCTCTCCAGAGCACTCCGACCGCCGGGGAACCTCTTTCTCGGCCGGATATGCTCCTCCTCCGCCCCGGGAACTCACTCCTCCAAGCAATGGCCTCAATGGATGAGGGTAACTTCACTTTTCCCTATCCCTAAGTGATTGCACTAGGATCTTGATGTGGAGTTATTTGTTTCAAAATTGCTTGGTAGAGATTGTTCCTAGCTTCATTCCCTGCCATCTAAATACATTAGTTTTGCATTGTGTTGGATCGATCTAGTTTTAGACCGAGTCAATCTCAGATCTGCATTGTTTCTGTTCAGGTCGGAATTTCCGAGTCAACCTGAATCGGAATTTCCGGTCCTTCAGAATTTCCGGTTAAGTATGAATCGGAATTTCCGAGTTGTACACTGCAGTTTTAAGATTAACTCATGTTTAACTACATAAGATTCATCAAGTGCCTACCTAATGTGTGTATCCTCTCCTGACTTGTGTGTACTTACCTTGTGCTACCCACTATGCTCAAATTCACAGGTTCTAGTGGGAGTCCGTCCTTCGCAGGGGCAACAAGGAACACCTCAAGGGCACCTATTCACAAGACCCCTGTCGACAAGGGTAAGGGTCCTGCCTCCTCAAGCAACCCAACTGTTCCAAGGAAGAAGAAAGCACTTGCTAGCAGGCCTCCGTACAAGAAACAGAAAAATGCCCCGGTTCCTCAACGACAGAACTATGCAAAGATGAACTCAGTTGACTACTCTCAGCTCCGACAAGGGAATTGGTACCTTAGGCCAAGGGACAACACTCTGGATGATCGCAGCTTTTGGTGTCAAGAGCAAGAGTTCATACTCAAGGACCTCTACTACTCTCTGTCGAAGCCCATTCGGCCTATGCATCTGTTTAACCTTGCAGCTCTGCAGTAGAAAGCCTCTTTTGTTGAAGCTATACATATTGTCAAGACTATGGGCTTGGAGAGGCTTCTGATCACTCGTTGTCCATACAACTCTCAGCTCATGATGCAGTTCTTTTCCACTCTTGTGATGAAGGGTGACTCAAAGAAGACAATTAAGTGGATGACTGGTGACACTTTTTGTGAGTCCAACTTTGAGGAGTTTTCCAAGGTTTTGGGCTACAAGTTTGATGGTGACAACACTCAAGGCTATCGCATGCACCACCCTTTCAAGCTCAACAAGAAGCAGATCGTGCACTTTTATGTTGAGGGAGGCATACCCGGAAATGCTCGAGATTTGCTTCCTATTTATGATGTCCTTGTGCGCATCCTCCGTGAGAACATTGCACCAAGTGGTGGCAACAATGACAATGTGGTGACCCCTCTGTTAAACTTGCTCCTTCATGCCAACCACATTGTGGAGAACCCTGACAGTGATGAAGACTGGAGTGTGGATGTTATGGATTACATCCACAATGAGATGCATGAAGCCATGACCACCAAGGTCACTATCCCCTATGCTCCTTACATCATGAAACTCATCAAGTTCAAGTTTCCTAACCATACCTTCAGTGATGATGAGTTGGAGGCGCATGACTTCAAGAAACTATATGAGAAGAAGGCAGTGGTCAAGCCTCCTCCTGTGCCTTCTTCTAGCTCAGCTCAGGGTGGATCTTTTATGGGTGATGCTAGGAGGGCTGCTGCTCCTACTTATGTCTCGGCCACTCATGCGAAGGTGAAGAAACTGAATTGGTTCCAACGGAACATCCTATCCATGAATGTGGACATCCGCAAGGAGCAATACACCGCCTACAAGGATCGTCGTCAGCTTGCCTACAATCAAGACTTGATTCTTCATCATGTGTCTGGCTCTCCTGCTCCTGCAGATCTCTCTGATCCCCTGACCTTTGCTCAGTGGAACCAGGATTCTTTGGCTCCTTGGGCACAGATTGATCATGACCTTGGCGGCAGCTCGTATACCACTGGACATGCTTATGAGAACACTTCAGATGATGATGATGATGATGAGGAGGAGGAGGCAGATGATGAGGAGACTCCCTCGGACTGAAGACCTTCATGGGACGTAGCATCGCTCCTCTTCCTTTTTGGCGTTTAGATGCCAAAGGGGGAGAAGTTGCTCTAGTAGGACTTCGGGGATTTGCAGAGGTTCGGGCACAAGCATATGCGTTTACCATTTCTTTGCGCTCGTGTCCATTTATCTTATTTGTGGCTGTTTGTTAAACTCTTTTATTATTTATGTGTATTGAGACAATGTTATGCTATCATTATCCTATGGTTGAGACTTCAAATTTATTGTGTTGGTATTCTCTTCATATCCTATATACACAAGGTATGAAACTCTATCTAGTCACAAATGCTACCATAACCTTACATTCTGTCTCCTTACTCCTTTGTGATATCTTGTGTTTATTATTATAAAATTGCTCCTATCCTTTGTCATCTTGTGTTTCATACATGCACTTGTTTAGGGGGAGCTATTTTCTGTTAAAAACATGATATTGCATTTCGTTTCATTGCAAATCTTGGTATTGTCATCTAACACCAAAAAGGGGGAGATTGAAAGAACATTTCTTAATCCCTAGTGTTTTGAGTGTTAGTTAACAATACCAATGATGTATTAATCCTATTGCTAAGTATTTCAGTTTATGTGAGTTGCATATCACTTACTCCAAAGCCAAAATGTAGAGAAAAAGAGTTTCTGGAATTCTTCCCAGAACCGGAATATTGGAGCCGGAAATTTCCAGGATCGGAAATTCCGGGTCTCCTATTTCTACCAGAAAAGTGGCTAAGGAAAAGTTCGGAAGTGGTTCTGACTCGAACCGGAAAATCAACTCGGAAATTTCATTGACTCGGAAATTCCGAGTCACCCAGAAAACCACTTCAGATTTGGCTAAGGAAAGAAGAGAAAGTGGTTCTGACTTTAACCGGAAAATCAACTCGGAAATTTCATCAGCTCGGAATTTCCGAGTCACCCAGAAAACCACTCCAGAATTTGGCTAAGGAAAGAAGAGGAAGACGTTCTGACTCCAACCAGAAAATCAGCTCGGAAATTTCACTGACTCGGAATTTCCGGGAACCCTCAGAAACTTGAAGAAATTTGGCTAAGTCAAAATGTCGAAGATGTTCTGATCTCAACCGGAAATTCAGCTCGGATATTTCATAGCACCGTATATTCCGGGTGACTCGGAATTTCCGGGTGTCACTTATACCAGAATTTCCGGGTCATTGAGACAGCCAACGGCCAGATTTTGGGAGGGGGTATAAATACCCCTTCACTCACTCAAGAACAGTCAGCTCTCAGATTTTCTCTCTCCTACTATTCTTAAAAGCCCAAATCATCCAGATCTCCCAATCCCTCCACCCAAATTCGTTGATCTTTGGAGGATTGGAGGAGAAGGCCCGACTCTACATCTTCACCGAAGGGATTTGCATTTCCTCCCCATTCACTTGGGGATTTCGTGGCTAGGGTTTCCGGTGGGAAAACCTAGTTCACCATTGTTGTAATCTTGGTGTTGTCTTGACCTTTTGTGGTCCTTGACCTTTTGTGGTCATCTTGAGAGCCCCCAATTAAGTTGTGGGTGTGTGCCTCAAGTGTTTGTAAGGGATTCGATCTCCGCCCTAAAAGGGGATCAATAGTGGAAGGTGAACTCACAACCTTTGTGGTTGAGTTCATCGGAGAAGAAGGTGAGCCTTTGTGGCGTTGCGGCTAACCTGTTGTGGTAGCGCACACCTCTCCAAATGAGACGTACACCCTTGGGTGGAACTCGGGATTACATCTTCGTCTCCGCGTGCTTCACTCGGTTCCCCGTATCCTTACTCCCTTACTTGCTTGTCGTGTTAGCTCTTTTATCTTGTTATTGCTTATGTTGTCATTTAGGTAAATTCACCATAGTTGCATATCTAGAGAATTTACCTGTGTGTTGAGCCTAAATTTGAAAAGATCAAAATTTGCAATAGCACCTATTCACCCCCCCCCCCCCCCTCTAGGTGCCGGATTCCCGTTCAGTTTCAGAATAGAACAAGCGAAGAAAGAGGTTCTTGCTTGTATGACTACGTAAAATATTGAGTTTATCTTGACATTTTCAGTAATAGCAAATGATGTTCGACATTATCTATGTCAGACATAGATGCTATCAAACTGAAAGCTCGACTTAGTGTGACCCGAGTTCTTGGTTGAAGAACAGGTTCTAGAGTGATCCTTGTGTGGATCAATGAACAAACGTTAAGTATATTTTTCAGTGTCTATGAGAACTGAAGATATGTTTTGTAGTAAAGGGTAAGAGTGGAAAGGCAACTTGTCGTAAAGCGGTTACGATGATGCAAGTTATGACACTGTCCCATACAACTAGAAATCTCATATAGGAGATGTCCTTTATTTTTAAGATAGACATGGTTAGTTTGCGAAGTCGGATATGAATGCACTGTCGCTTAATCTACATAGGTATAGAAATATATCGCGACTTCAGAAGTAGCAAGTGTGATTGGACTGAGCAGTTTTCGGGGCGTAGGTGGTCCCCTTAATAGATCTCTTAGACTTTTAAGGACCATGCTACGCGAATGCTCGAGTCTCACTCCATCCACTAGGATATATTTCACCGTCATCGTAAGATACGAGATGATGTCAAACAAGGTGACATAGAAGTGTTGCAAAGCACATATAGGTCTCAATGTGTGAGATCTATTGACTGTATTCCTCTTCCACGAGGCGAGCAGGCACCAAGATGCTATGGGTGTTGAGCTTTTACCAAGTTGTAAACTAGATTAAGTGTTACTCTAGTGCAAGTGGGAGACTGAAGGGAATATGCCCTAGAGGCACTTAATAAACATAGTTTATTGGCAATATCCCAATTGTCCATTATATGTTTTATACCATGCTATAACTGTATTAAGCGAAAACATTAATACAGGTGTGGTAGATAAACAACCAGGTCCCTAGTAGCCTCTACTAAGACTAGTTTTGTTGCGCGACTGATGATCGTGGTTTTCTGATCATAGGGCATGGCGCCGGTTGGCAATGGAAGTCATGTCGTTGGTTGAACGATGTGAGGGACATACCCAGTATTTATAGGACATAGTCATTACGCCTTAAGACCGTGAGACCCACTCTTATTGTTATTCCTGGAAGATACTTTGATTGCACCAAACGTCATATCTTATTTAGTGTGGAAATAACGGTGATACTTTTGGGTATCGGAAGGGGGTAGTTGAGATGAGGGGTCAACAGCGGGATTTGTCAGTCCGCATAGCCGGATAGATACTCTAGGTCCCACTTGGTGAGATTATGTCAAATGAGTTTGCAAACATGTGACTAGGTCACCAGCTGACATAATACCATGGACGAGTAGAAGATAGTGTTGTCGGTAACGAGATCATGCTAGGTATGGAGATATCTGAGCATGATGCTCGGACACGCTAAGTATCGCCATGACAAAGGGTTTAAGACTATACGTCCAGGTTTGATAGATGAAAGTCATTTGTTATATCACAGGGATTAATTCATGAGGTCTAGGCCTACGAGTTAGTCATTGATCGGAGAGGAGTCTCGATCATGTCTGTTATTATATCGAACCGCTAGGGTAACACACTTAAGGGGTTTCGACAAGACAACCGGAAAGGAAAGAGATCACCGGGAAAGTCCCGGGAATAGTCCGATGGAGATCGGGTAGCGACAAATAGTTTTCGGGCTAGAATAAATTATATAAAATATGTTTGATATTAATTAGTGTAATTAATGTTTAAATATGATTTTATATATTTATTTTCGAATTTTTAAAGGCTGGTTTCCCTAAATGGGCCTTCTGGTGGAAAGCATGCCCATGAGGGGGAAAGTGCCCCCAAGGCTTCGGAGGGAGGGCCGGCCTAGGTGGGCCAAATGGGGCCCACTTAGGGCCGACGCACTGTCCTAGCCGCACCAAGGCATGTGGGATAGTCCAACATTGCCTGGTTAGGGAGGTTGGCTCCCCCTAGGAGCCTATATAAGAAGGGGCACCCCTGGCCTTATAATTCACCAATTAATTCCCCAATTCTCTCCCGATCTCATGATTCCCTTCGTTGGAGTTGCGCCGAGTTGAGAGGGGATCTCTTCCACCATAGCCTGCTGCCGCGCTGCTGGTGTTCCGGTCCAAGTCTTCCGCTGCTCGTCCTGGACTGGAGCTTCGGAGGCCGTCGTCTCCATCGTATGTGTGTAACGCCCTGCGATGTGATGCGCTAGCGGTACTCGGAGGCCTACTTCCTCCACCCGACCTCAAGGTCATCTTTGTCGTCTTCGTCGCGCCGAGTTCTTCTCGACCTAGAGGTCAGCTATGTCGTCTTCATTGTCAACGCTTGTGCGGGAGCGTAATCCCCGCTTTTCGGTCTACGAGGGTATGTATTCCGATCTCCGCCGTACTTCTATATCTGCATAGTGTAGATCTTGGCTAGTTTAAGGATATCGTTGTTAGGAAATTTTTTGTTTTCTGCACACGATCCTCTTCAATATGCTCCTTAATAGATTGGATGGCGTGCCTGAATTGGGACCCCTCTTAACGCTCACACGCCAACAAGGGGCAACCCCTAAGATACATGGCTTTTACCAAGTGAAGCCAGAGGCCCCCCTCACCCCAAAGAATCCTCCACACCCAGCGCAACATCAGTGCCTTGTTCATGTGTCGTGACGCAAGTATACCTATGCCCCCAAACTCCTTGGGGGCGCAAATATCGGTCCATTTCACCATGTGGTTCTTCTGTTTTCCAGATGATGCTTGCCAGAAGAATGTAGCCAGCTCTTTGTCAAAACTAGCATGTACCCCGTCCGACAAAATATACATCCCCATCATAAACATCGCGAGGCTAGACATGCACGAGTCAATCAAGATCGTTTTGTTATCCTTGGAGGTGAATTTCCCCAGCCAAGGTTCCGATTTTTATTTAACTCATGCAACAAGGGGCTCGAAATCCTTAGCCAGGATCCTAGTGTCCCTGACCGGCATCCCCTGATACGTAACTGGGAAGGACGCCAACCTGCAATTCAGGTTATCCGCGATCCTCTGCTGGTCTTCCTCCGAGTACCCTAGGATCACGACCTCGCTCTTGTCGAAGTTGATCCTAAGGCCCGACATGGCCTCAAAGCAAAGGAGTAAGAACTCAAGATTAATTATATCTAGTTCCGACCCCTCTACCATGAACATAGTGTCATCAGCATACTGTAAGTGGGTCACAGCACCCCCCGGGACAAGATGTCCCACCACACCAGTGATATGGCCGGCAGTCTTAGCACGCTCTAAGACCTCCGCGAGGGCATCTACCGCGGAGTTGAAAAGCAAGGGGGAGATCGGATCCCCCTGCCTAACTCCACAGGTAGACCGAAAATAGGGACCAACTTCCCCATTCACGTTAATGGCTGTGTTACCAATCATCACAAGCTGCATGATCCACCCAATCATCCTATCATCAATCCCCCGCCGCTCTAGAACCAAGCGGAGGAAAGCCCAGTCTAGGCGGTCATACGCCTTCTGGAAGTCTAGGTTAAGGAACACGCCTTTCTGATGGCGTGTTTTCACCTCATGAATAATATCACTTAGAGCTAGGATCCCATCGTGTATGAACCGGCCTTTTAGAAAGGCAAACTGGTAAGGGTTTGTGATCCGCACCAACACGGGGGCGAGTCTCCCGGCGCACACCTTAGATAGGATCCTATAGATGACATTAAGGACAGTAATGGGACGAAACTGGCGGATGTCCGTGGCTCCCACTACCTTGTGAATCAGGGTCTGCACGCCATAGTTTAGTCGTGATACCACCAGTGTTCCAATATAAAACTCTTGGAACATAGGCATAATCACAGCCTTAGCCGCTTCCCAGAAAGTCTGGAACAAGGCCACCGGAAGCCCATCCGGCCCCGGGGCCGAATTGGCTTTCATCTCCATCACCGCCTTCTGCACCTCTTCCGGCGAGAATGGCAGGGTTAAGTCTGCATTCTCCATGTCTGAGACTCTAGACCGTACTGGCCATAAGTCCACTATCAGGGAAACCACGGAACGGGGTCCAGCCGAGAATAGCTCCTTATAAAAGGAGTAGATATGGGGTGAGATCTCTGCTGGTACCTCCAGCAGGCGATCATTCTCCCAAAGGAACGGAATCGAGCATTTCCTGTGGCGGCCAATGGCTATCGCGTGGAAGTATGCCGTATTCACGTCACCCTTAAGGAGCCAGTTTTGGCGACTCCGTTGTCGCCAAAATAGCTGCTCACCCTTGACGATCTCCATAGGGAGCTCTCCAACGCATACCGTTGGACCCATTGGTCAGCTGTCAGACCGATCGAGTCTGACGTACTGTCCAACTGTTGTATGTCCCGAAGTAAAAGCGCCTTCCGCTGATGAAGGGCCGCACCTAGATTGGCGCCCCACCCCCTCATGAACTGGCGCACCATCTGTGCACAGTGGTGCAAAACATCCACTGCGTTGAAAGTACGTGGAGGGTGGTTGGCAGCCCACGCCCACTTCAGGCAAACGGCCTCCACAAACCCTGGCTGACCTATCCAGAAGTTTTCAAAGTGGAACCGGTTCAACCTTGGTGGCACGGAACCTCTAGACGACAGCAGTAAGGGAGAGTGATCGGATCCTATCCTGGTGATCGCACGAAGTGAGCACAGAGGGTGTGGCATCTCCCAGTCGACAGAAACGAGCACCCTATCTAGAAACTCCGAACAGGGTCTACTCGGTTATTCGACCAAGTGTAGCGAGCTCCCACCCTATGGATCTCTCTAAGAGCGAGATCCGCAATGCAATCGTTGAACATCCTCGTTCTCCGGGGCTCCACATTCGCCGAACTCTTGTCCTCCGGGGCACGAATCAAGTTGAAGTCCCCGGCAATGACAAGTGGGGTGGAGCACCTCTCCACCTTCGCGCTCAGCTCGACAAGGAACGCCGGTGCTCTAGTATGGTCAGCGGGTCCATACACAATGATCACCTCCCACCTGAAGGATGATCGTCTGTGTCTGATCAGCATGCTCACATAGAACTCACCCCGGTCCATATCCTCCACTTCGAAGATCTCCTCCTTTACCCCAAGGAGGATACCCCCAGAGTGACCACTAGCAGGGAGCCATTGCCACACAAATTTGTGTGGGGTAAGTCCCTGCAGCTCCTGGATGGAGAAGTCTTGACGGATTGTCTCCTGAATCCCCACAATGTTCGCATCCTCCTGTCGAATGTAGTCCTGGAGCTGCTTGCGATGTCCGGGTTGCTCAAACCCCCGCATGTTCCAATCGAATAATCGTATGATTGTATCCATCATGAAACAATGTCGGGGGTTGTCCCCTTACGGGGGACGAATCGAGCTCTAACAATAGCCGAGGGCTGTGCCGGAACGTGCTCTACTAGACGACGAGGGCTGGAGATCACCCTTCGGTGGCCGCCCGCGTTTCCTCCCCACCTGGGGAGGAACGATAGGAGGAGCCTCACTAGGGGGAGCCGTTGTCGCGGCGTAGGCCGAGGGATGTGTCGCCTGCCCTGAGGGGGCAAGTTCAGGAGCCGTCTCCCGCACTGGCTCGACCTGAGCTCGTGCGGCAGCAAGAGCCCCTTCGTACACTTCCTTCGCCTTGAGGGCGGACACCTGCTCAAGCTTGAGGCCTCGTTCCCCCCGGAAAAAAATGCCACAATCGTCGGCCACCTGCACCAAGTGGTCCAAAGGGACCTCATCCAGGACAGAAAATCTCGAACCCGAGGGAACAAGAGGTGAGCGACGCAACGTACCTGCTTGACTCCTCCTGGCCGCGGTCCTCTGGATCGCCAGCTCCTGAACTGTCGGCGCGGGCTGAAGGAGATATGCCCTGGAGGAAATTAATAAAGTGTATTCTTTATCATATCTCGTTTGTTCATAATAGGTTTTTGTGTCATGCTAGAACCGTTAAGCGGAAACATTAATACGGGTGTGATACGTAAACAACCAGGTCCCTAGTAGCCTCTATAAGACTAGTTTCGTTGCGCGATTGATGATCGAGGTTTCCCGGTCATGGGGCATGGCGCCGCTCGGCAATGGGAGTCATATCGTTGGAGAACGATGTGATGGACATACCCAGATTTGGAGGACGTAGTCGTTACGCCTTTGACCGTGAGATCAGCTCTTATTGTTATTCCTGGAAGATACTTTGATCGCACCAAACGTCGTATTTTATATAGTATGACAATAACGGTGATACTTTTGGGTATCGGAAAGGAGTAGTTGAGACGAGGGGTCAAGAGCGGGATTTGCCAGTCTGCATAGCAGGATAGATACTCTCGGGCCCACTCGGTGAGATCATGTCTAAAGAGCTTGCAAGCATGTGACTAGGTCACGGAGACATGAGATCATGCACGAGTAGAATATAGCGTTGTTGGTAACGAGGTCGAGATTAGGTATGGAGATATCTATGGAACGACGCTCATACATGCTAAGTATCGCTATGGCAAAAGGTTTAAGACTTTGCGTTCACGTTTGATAGATGAAAGTCATTCGTTATATCACAGGGATTAATTCATGGGGTCCAGGCCTACGAGTTAGTCGTTGATCATAGAGGAGTCTTGATCATACCTGTTATTATATCGAACCGCTAGGGTAACACACTTAAGGGGTTTCGACAAGACAACCGGAAAGGAAAGAGATCACCGGGAGCGTCCCGGGAGGGGTCCGATGGAGATCGGGCAGCGCCGAAAGAGTTTTCGGAGCTAGGAAAAATTATATATATTATGTTTGATATTAATTAGTGTAATTAATATGCAAATATGATTTTATATATTTATTTTCGAATTTATTTAGTCTGATTTCCCTAAATGGGCCTTCTAGGCGAAAGAAGGCCCAAGAGGGGGAAAATCCCCTTGGGGATTCGGTGGGAGCCTGGAGGGCCGACCCAAGTGGGCCAAGGGCCCACTAAGGGGGCCGGCGCACCCTCCCTAGCCCCACCAGGCATGTGGGGATAGTCCCACATTGCCTGGTGAGGAGGTTGGCTCCCCCCTGGGAGCCTATATAAGAAGGGGCACCCCTGGCCTTTTAATTCACCAATTAATTCCCAATTTCTCTCTCGATCTCGTGGTTCCCTTGTCGGAGCCGCGCCGAGCAGAGGAGGGGGTCTCTTCCACCATAGCCCGCTGCCGCGCTGCTGGTGTTCCGGTCCAAGTCTTCCGCTGCTCATCCTGGACTGGAGCTTCGGAGGCCGCCGTCTCCACCGTACGTGTGTGACGCCCTGCGAGGTGCTGCGCTAGCGGTACTCGGAGGTGTGCTTCCTCTACACGACCTTGAGGTAGGCTTCGTCGGTCTTCATCGACAAAGTTTGTGCGGGAACGTAATCCCCGCTTTCGGTCTACAAGGGTACGTATTCCGATCTCCGTTCGTACTACTATATCTGCATAGAATAGATCTTGGCGTGATTTTAGGATATCGTTGGTAGGAAAAATTTTATTTTCTGCACACGATCCCCTTCAGTGGTATCAGAGCCGATCTATCGTAGATATAGCTGTACGCTGTAAGAACCCGTGTTCTGCACGGGGGCACCGTTCCTGTTATTTGCTACCCTCTAGCGTGCACTTGTGTATTCCAGCGGCATTGAGTTGATGAAGCGGCCCGGACCGACTTTACGCGTACGCTTACGCGAGACTGGTTCCACTACTGACATACGGCTTCTACCGTATATGTGGCTGGCGGGTGTCAGTTTCTCTCTCTTTAGTTGGTCTTCGCATTTTCAATTGAGGGCCCGAAAGGGATGCTTAAATCTGCAATTATTGGATCGTTGTTGTGGTCATAAGGTTCGTAGGTATGAAGCGGTTCTATTTACGAAAGTCCCAAGCCACGTAAAATATACAAAAGATAAAGTAGAAGCGTCTAACTTTATTTTGCAGGGGCTATGTGATATGGTCAAGGTAGGTTTATTAAATTGTTTATAAACTGCGGGCGCCAAGAAGACCATGGCGCGATGGACTATATCACATTGCATTACATTTGATGTTTTGTGTGCATCTTATACTGTGTGATTGTGTGTATAGTATACATTAGTTACACGGCGGTAGCTATATAAGATGATCCCTTCAAAATACCACTAGTGTTCTCCCTCCAACGCGCACCACCAAGAAAGTTCTACGTTATGAGGCAGGCCGTGATGATCGGGTGTCAGACATCTCGTCGTTCGCATACCGTGGGTGTAAGCCATGTTGCACAAGCGTCAGCGTGGATTTCTTTGGTGGCGAGCCTAGCATATTCAGAAATATGGCCTCGGAACAGGAAGACCAAAAGGTCGAGCACGAGTCACAAAATTGGTGTGGCGGAATTTTTGTCTACTCTTGAAGTTGTGCCGCCGGCTCTGATGATGAGGGGTGGTGCAATGGATGGGGGTCGTGTAATCGCTTAAACGACCAGGAGGGATGTTCGTTTGAGTGGGAGTTATGTTAGTTATTTTCTAAAATACTATAACTCAAAAATTATTATGAACAAAGTCTTATGTTGTTGCAAATTCCATTGTAGATGTCTCGCCCCTCGTTTAACCTAGGTATGTTCCTTGAGAAAGAAAAGCTTAAGACCAATGGGTCAAACTTCATGGCCTGGTTCCGTAACCTGAGGATCCTCCTCACTCCCCATAGGGTGGCCTACGTCATTGAGGCCGCCATAGGTGACCCTCCCGCAGATGATGCCTCTGAGGATGAGAAGAAGGTCTTCCAGACCCGATCGGAGGATTCTGCCTTTGTCCAGAGTGGCATGCTCTACGCCATGGAAGCCGACCTGCAGAAGCGCTTCGAGAAGATGAGCGCCTTCGAGATTATTTCTGATCTGAAGGTTGTCTTCGCGCTGCAGGCTAAGGCTGAGAGATATGAGGCTTCTGAGCTTTTCTTCTCGGCCAAGATGGAAGAGCATAGCAGAGTGAGCGAGCATGTAGTCAAGATGTCTGGCTACGTTCAACGCCTGAATGCTCTGGAATGCAAGATTCCCGATGAGCTGGCAATTGACAGGGTGTTGCAATCGTTGCCCCCTAGCTACAAAGGCTTCGTCATGAACTACAACATGCAGGGCATGGCTAAGTCCCTGAGTGAAGTGTTCGTGATGCTCAAAACTGCTGAGGTAGAGATTAAGAAGGAGCACACGCTGTTGATGGTCAACAAGGCCGTTGATTTCAAGATATCCGGTGGCAAGGGAAAGCAAAGCTGGAAGTCCAGGAGGGAAGGCAAGTTGAATGCCAAGCCCAAGACTAACAGATCTGGTCCCAGAGCTAGCGTGGAGTGTTTCTACTGCAAGGGGAAGGGTCACTGGAAGCGCAACTGCCCCAAGTACCTGGAGGATAGGAAGTCTGGCAAGGTCGACAAAGAGCAAGGTATATTTGATATACATGTTATAGATGTGTACCTTACATCCGCCCGGAGCAACACGTGGGTATTTGATACTGGTTCTGTTGCTCATATATGTAACTCTCAGGAGGAGTTACGGAATAGACGGCGGCTGACGAAGGATGAGGTGACGATGCGCGTCGGCAACAGACCGAGAGTCGACGTAGTGGTTGTCGGCACGCTCCCTCTGCATCTACCATCGGGATTAGTTTTGGTTTTAAATAAGTGTTATTTTGTGCCATCCTTGAGTGTAAACATTATAAGTGCGTCTTGCCTGTTACAAGACGGTTATTCATTTAAATCAGTGTCAAGCAATTGTGCTATTTATATGAATGATATCTTTTATGTTGATGGTCCCGAGAATAACGGTTTATTCTTGTTGAATCTCGATCGTAGTACTCACATCCATAACATAGAAGCCAAACGGATTAAGTGTAGTGACGATACCGCCATGTATTTGTGCCATTGCCGTCTTGGTCATATTGGTGTAAAGCGCATGAAGCAACTCCACTCCGATGGACTTTTGGACTCGTTGGATTTCGGATCCCTCGATACATGCGAACCATGCCTTATGGGCAAAATGACCAAGACACCGTTCAAAGGTTTCGTTGAACGGGCGTCGGATTTATTGGGGATCATACATACAGATGTGTGTGGACCGATGAGCGTTTCGACACGCAATGGTTATCGTTACTTCGTCACCTTCACTGATGACTTGAGTAGATACGGTTATATCTATTTGATGAAACACAAGTCTGAAACTTTTCAAAAGTTCAAAGAATTCCAAAGTGAAGTTGAGAATCAGCTTAATAGGAAAATCAAGCACCTCCGATCCGATCGCGGTGGCGAGTACTTGAGTTTTGAGTTTGGCACACATCTGAAGAGTTGTGGCATAGTACCCCAACTTACGCCGGCCGGAACACCGCAGCGAACGGCGTGTCCGAGCGACGTAATCGTACTCTACTGGATAGTGTTCGATCTATGATGTCTCTTACCGATTTGCCAGTGTCCTTCTGGGGTTATGCGTTAGAAACAGCCGCATTCATTTTAAATAGGGCTCCGTCCAAGTCCGTTGAAACGACACCGTATGAATTATGGTATGGCCAAAAGCCTAAGCTATCGTTTCTGAAGGTTTGGGGTTGTGAGGCGTACGTTAAGAAACTACAGCCCGACAAACTCGAACCGAAGTCGGAGAAATTCGTCTTTGTAGGATATCCGCGGGAAACCGTTGGGTACACCTTCTACAACCAAGCTGAGGGCAAAACTTTTGTCGTGAAGACCGGTACCTTTCTAGAGAAGGAATTTCTCGCGAAAGGAGTAAGTGGGAGGAAGGTAGACCTCGATGAGATCGTTGATCCTGAACTCGAGATTCCGAGTGGCGCAACGGAAGCAATTCCGGAAACGTCCTCCGTGGAAGGAGTGGGAGAAACTGTCGAGGAAGGTATTCTACCTCGTAGGTCTGGTAGATCTCGGATCGCACCTGAATGGTATGGCAACATGGTTTGCACCGTCATGTTAGTTGAACAAGACGAACCTACGAACTACAAGGAGGCGATGGCGAGTCTAGAGTCCGAGAAATGGCTTGAAACCATCAAATCCGAAATAGGATCCATGTATGATAACAAAGTGTGGACTTTATGGATATTCCCGAAGGGCGCAAGGCCGTCGAGAATAAATGGATCTTTAAGAAGAAGACTGATGCTGATGGTAATGTGACCGTCTATAAAGCTCGGCTTGTCGCAAAGGGTTTCCGACAAGTTCATGGAATTGACTACGATGAAACTTTTTCACCGGTAGCGATGCTTAAGTCTATTCGGATTTTGTTAGCAGTAGCTGCCTATTATGATTATGAAATATGGCAGATGGACGTCAAAACAGCCTTCCTAAATGGAAACATTGAGGAAGAGTTGTGCATGGTACAACCGGAAGGTTTTGTCGATCCAGAGAAATGCTAACAAGGTGTGCAAGCTTCAGCGATCCATCTATGGATTGAAGCAGACATCTCGGAGCTGGAATCTTCGCTTTGATGAGGTAATCAAAGGTTTTGGATTTATCCAAAATTTGGAAGAGACCTGCATTTACAAGAAAATAAGTGGGAGCTCGATTGTGTTCTTAGCACTGTATGTAGATGACATATTGCTAATTGGGAATGATGTGGAACTTCTGAATAGCGTGAAGGAATATTTGAACAGTAAATTTTCCATGAAGGACTTAGGAGAAGCTGCATATGTCTTAGGCATAAAAATCTATCGTGATAGATCAAGGCGCCTATTAGCACTGAGTCAGAGTACTTATCTTGATAAAATACTGAAGCGTTTCGGTATGGAGAAGGCAAAGAAGGGTTCTCTGCCGGTTATCAAGAATAAGATATTGCGGAAGGCACAGTGTCCGGTAACGGAACTGGATAAGGCCGGTATGACTAAAAATCCTTATGCTTCAGCCATAGGATCGATCATGTATGCAATGTTGAGTACTAGACCGGATGTGGCATTAGCTCTAAGTTTGACAAGACGGTTCCAGAGTAATCCTGGAATGCCGAATTGGATAGCCGTTAAGAGCATTCTTAAGTATCTCAATAAGACAAAGGAAATGTTCCTTGTGTATGGTGACTGCGATGAAGAACTTGGCGTAATGGGTTACGTAGATGCAAGTTTTTGCTCAGACCCCGATGACTCTAAGTCACAGACAGGTTATGTGTTCAAGGTGAATAGAGGCGTTGTGTGCTGGAGAAGTGGGAAGCAACCCATAGTCGCACAATCTACAATGGAGTCGGAGTATATTGCTGCTTGCGAAGCCGCGAATGAAGCTGTGTGGCTGAGGAAGTTCGTCATCGAACTTGGAGTGTTCCCGAGCGTGCAAGACCCCGTGATCCTCTTCTGCGACAATACGGGTGCCATTGCTAACGCCAAGGAGCCAAGGTCTCACTCCACCGCCAAACACATTCTCTGACGCTTCCATGTGATACGTCAGTACGTACAAGGAGGCGATGTGAAGATTTGCAAAGTGCATACGGATCTGAATGTGGCAGATCCACTGACGAAGCCTCTCACGCTTGATAAGCATGAAAAGCACCAGTTAGCTATGGGTGTTAGGATTTTACCAAGTTGTAATCTATATTAATTTGTACTATAGTGCAAGTCGGAGACTGAAGGAGATATGCCCTAGAGGCAATTAATAAATTGTACTCTTTATAATATCTCGTTTGTTCATAATAGGTTTTTGTGTCATGCTAGAACCGTATTAAGCGGAAACATTAATACGGGAGTGATACGTAAACAACCAGGTCCCTAGTAGCCTCTACTAAGACTAGTTTCGTTGCGCGATTGATGATCGAGGTTTCCCGGTCATGGGGCATGGCGCCGGTCGGCAATGGGAGTCATATCGTTGGAGAACGATGTGATGGACATACCCAGATTTAGAGGACGTAGTCGTTACGCCTTTGACCGTGAGATCAACTCTTATTGTTATTCCTGGAAGTTACTTTGATCGCACCAAACGTCGTATCTTATATAGTATGACGATAACGGTGATACTTTTGGGTATCGGAAAGGAGTAGTTGAGACGAGGGGTCAAGAGCGGGATTTGCCAGTCCGCATAGCAGGATAGATACTCTCGGGCCTACTCGGTGAGATCATGTCTAAAGAGCTTGCAAGCATGTGACTAGGTCACAGAGACATGAGATCATGCACGAGTAGAAGATAGCTTTGTCGGTAACGAGGTCGAGATTAGGTATGGAGATATCTATGGAACGACGCTCGGACATGCTAAGAATCGCTATGGCAAAAGGTTTAAGACTTTGCGTTCAGGTTTGATAGATGAAAGTCATTCGTTATATCACAGGGATTAATTCATGGGGTCCAGGCCTACGAGTTAGTCGTTGATCATAGAGGATTCTTGATCATACATGTTATTATATCGAACCGCTACGGTAACACACTTAAGGGGTTTCGACAAGACAACCGGAAAGGAAAGAGATCACCGGGAGCGTCCCGGGAGGGGTCCGATGGAGATCGGGCAGCGCCGAAAGAGTTTTCGGAGCTAGGAAAAATTATATATATATTATGTTTGACATTAATTAGTATAATTAATATGCAAATATGATTTTATATATTTATTTTCGAATTTATTTAGGCTGATTTCCCTAAATGGGCCTTCTGGGCGAAAGAAGGCCCAAGAGGGGGAAATCCCCTTGGGGATTCGGTGGGAGCCTGGGGGGCTGACCCAAGTGGGCCAAGGGCCCACTAAGGGGGCCGGCGCACCCTCCCTAGCCGCACCAGACATGTGGGGATAGTCCCACATTGCCTGGTGAGGAGGTTGGCTCCCCCCTGGGAGCCTATATAAGAAGGGGCACCCCTGGCCTTTTAATTCACCAATTAATTCCCAATTTCTCTCTCGGTCTCGTGGTTCCCTTGTCGGAGCCGCGCCGAGCAGAGGAGGGGGTCTCTTCCACCATAGCCCGCTGCCGCGTTGCTGGTGTTCCGGTCCAAGTCTTCCGCTGCTCGTCCTGGACTGGAGCTTCGGAGGCCGTCGTCTCCACCGTACGTGTGTGACGCTCTGGGAGGTGCTGCGCTAGCGGTACTCGGAGGTCTGCTTCCTCTACACGACCTTGAGGTCGGCTTCGTCGGTCTTCATCAACAACGTTTGTGCGGGAACGTAATCCCCACTTTCGGTCTACAAGGGTACGTATTCTGATCTCCGTTCGTACTACTATATCTGCATAGAATCGATCTTGGCATGCTTTTAGGATATCATTGGTAGGAATTTTTTTTTCTGCACACGATCCCCTTCACGGGCATCCCCAGCCCACCCCGTGCTGAGATGAGCCTGGCACTGACACGGGGTGTCTGGGGCACCGACGCTGCCTGGCGGCTGGGGCGAGCCATAGACGTCTGTGTACCCCCCAGAGGAGTGTCGGGGAAGACCGTGGGCAGAACACGGGTACTGGCCGCCGGAATAGCAGGGATCGGAGGCGGCGACGGCGCAGGCGAGGTGGGAGTCGAGCCTGGAGAGAGGACGTAGCAGAGAGCACTAGCAGAGCGGGGCGACGACGGCGGAGCCACCTCCAGCCCCACACTCCCACAGTCCTCCTCTGGCTCAGACGGCAACATGCCAAGCGAAGAGGCGTCCAACCCTGGCAAGCCAAAGTTGGTGGCGTACTGAGCAAGAGGGGGGGTCACGAGCGCTCGGGGGTCTGGGCGAGAAGTCCGCGGGCGGTCGACGGGCGGCAGCTTGGCCGGCGCACTCTGAGAGTGGACCGGCGCAGCTGGAGCAGGATGGGGTGTAGGCGAAGATGCCTGCACCTGGGACAGAGGGGCCAGGGCGGAGGTAGCAGCAACGGTCACCGAGGGCAGAGGTGAAGAAACCTGTGCCGGAGCCGGCAGGGCCTCAGCAGGCCTAGCAGACACCTGGTGGTCGTCCAAGCCTGGGTCGTCGTCGTCAGAGGGGGAGGTACTCGGGTCGCCCTCCTCGTCCGAGGGGTCCCTCGCCGGGTCTAAGACCGCCGAGGGAGGGGGCTGGACCCCCTCAGGGACGACCCGGAGCACCGCTCCCTGGTTCCCTCCCCGACACCCAAAGTAGAACGGCGGCAAGTCCTCGCGGACCAAGTCTGGGTCGGGGACTAGGACACGGAGGCGGACTGGATCCTCGCCAGCCAGGGAGTCAGCGTCCACCTCCTCAAACCTACCCAGCATCTGGGCCACCAACGCGACAGTGGACTGCGTCCGGGCCTCCTCTGGTAGGCGAACCCAGACAAACTGGAGGGCTGGGATAGTCGAGGGAGTGACTGCGGATGGGCGGATGGAGACACGAATCCTGGTGATCGGCAAGGTGTAAAAGGACTCGTCCAGTGTGCAGCAGAGCCTCAGACTCTCAGACAAGAAGAACACGACGAAGAACTCAGAGGGAGCGAGCTCCCGAATCTGCCACTGGTGGTAAGGGGAAATCCATGCCAGGTCCTCCCTCGGGGTCTCCATAGTGAGCACGGTGGCTATCCCCGACAGCTGGTCCGAGAGCACTGTTAGTGTCGCCTGGTGCTGGGGTGCCAACCTCGGCTCCCCCCTAGGTCCACAAAGAAGAATAGAGCTTCTAGCCCGAGGCCCAGAGTCTCTAGTCGCGACCTGTGAAACTGCGCTGGCTCCACGGGGCACTCACCAATAGCGTGTTCGGTGTCTCCACACCTCAGGCAGGACGGTGGGCTAGTGCAGTCTGAACGGTAGAGACCTGAGGCTCCACAGTTGAAGCACATGCGCCTCCTCGGCGACTCCCGTCCGCCCTCCACCTAGGTCGAGGCGCAGCTATCCCAACCCGGGATGAGCTACACGGGTCACGGACGGGAGCAGCGGCCGGGGCAGTCAAGGTCGGTACAGGTGGGAGCCCACCTAGGCTCCCTCCCGCACCGCCGTCCGCCCCAGTCGAGCTCTTCTTCTTCCTCTTCTTGGCCTTCTTCTTGGGCGGTTCACCTGTTGCGGGCACCGGATGCTGCTGTCGCGGGGCCTGCTGCTGAGTGTGGTTGTCCCTATCCCTAATCCACGAACCCGGCTCCACGTGAGCGGCCTGCTGGGGCTCCCGGGGCTTCTCCCGGAAGATCAGTGCCCTGCTTAGCTCGGCCTCCCGGTTCGCCCCCTCCGGAGAGGCAGCACGCCGGGGAGCGCGCGCCGGAGGCGACGCACGGCGCAGCGGCACAGCCCCGCCCCTTGGCGAGAGTTGACGGGCCGGGGGAGGTCGGTAGGGAGGTCTATCCCTCTGCTCCTGAGGCCAGCGCTGCGGGGGGGGCCTCCCGTGGCGGAGCCTGGACGGCACGCGGAGGAGGAGACCGGCGAGGCGGCAGGGGGGAACGGCGCGGGGCCGGGGACCGCATCCCGGGGAGCTCAGGCGAGGGTGACGGGGACCTGGGCCGACGCCGGTGATGAACATTCTCGTCCCCATCCTCGCCACGGCCCCTCTTCATGTCGGAGGCCACGGCAGAGGAGCTTGCACGCGGGGACGGGGGTGATTGCTGAGGGGTGGGGGTTGGGATCGGGGTCGGGGAAGAGGCATTGCGAGTGGCGGCTGCTAGGAGGGAAACGTTAGCGCTGTGCTGATCTGTTAAGGCACGGGTGCCTGCCCGTGGGCCTGGGCCGTTGCGTCTGGCTACAAGTGGGCTGGGCTGCGGCCACATCCTAACTAGCCTACTGGCTCCCTGGCGCCTCCACTCCAGGATGGGCCTTGCTGGGCCATGCGGTCCACCTGGCATACACGGCCCCTGCGGATTAGGGCACAGGCCCTCGACTCCCTCGGTGGGTCGCTCCCATGGCCTGGCGCCGCCGTTGACATCGGCTCGGGCCGGCGAGCCACCCTGGACGCCAGCCCCTCCAACTCGTTCAACAACAGGTCCACGACACTAGGGACTCCCGGAGCCGGAGCCAGGGCCGCCAAACCTACCACCGTCGGGGACCTAAGCGCAGCACTAGCACGCAGAGCCGGACGTCGGTCACGGGGAAGCTCCGGCGGGGCACGACGCGCCGTCCGCGGAGGAACACGCCGGGCCAACGCCAGGAACTCGCTGAAGGACGGGGAGCCGGGGGTGGTGCAGCGGGTGGCCAACTCGACCTCGAGTGCCGCCGCCTCTTCGTCCTCCTCCGCCACATCCGCCCGCCCACCGCCGGCCGCCGAGCATGTCCGCCACCATCGCCCACCTGGGGATGGGGCCGAGAGCAAGGTGCCCTGGTGCTGTAGACAGGGGAAGGGGACACCCGCCGCCGGTCACCGAGCTAATACCGACGCGCGTTCCTCATCGCCATGCGAGTCGCCTCTCTCTAGAGCAATCCTCAAACAATAATCCCAACATAAAGGCAGTCCAGTAACCGACTCACCAAATAAAATCTCATATAAAGATCCATTGGGGATATAGTCAGACACTAATAGGGGCACCTCTGTTTCAAGACAACATCCATAGAGCTTCACGATATTTCGATCCCAAGTATGTCTTCCAAGTTAGGCTGGAACCATATGGCGTTCAAAGGCTCCTTGGCCAAGCTCAACTACTCAATGGATCGTTCCAGCCTTCCAGGGCCGGCCGCTGTCCAAGCGAATCGCCATGTACATCTTTCTCTGATTCTCTCGCTTTGCCGCTCCAAATCGTCTTGATTTTTGAATTGCATACAGGATTACAGTAAGTAAATTAGCAAAGGCTAAGTTGATTTGGTTCCTCTGATTTGGGGGACTTTTCTTTTCCTTCACTTACGCTCACATATTCAATTTCTGAGGTATATAGAACATATCGTAGTTTGTTCTGAATCCCTAATCAATAGTTCAATACTCTCTCCTTGCTCCCAGTACAATTAATTTTTAACATTTGATGTATTTATTTCAGTATTATATGCTGCAATGTTGTCCAGAACTATTTACCGTGCATGTGATTGCCGCTTCAGCTGACAGAAGTTTTTCCAAGCTGAAATTATTGAAGAACTGTTTGAGATCCACAATGACTCAAGAGAAGTTAAATGATTTGATGACATTATGCATTGAGAAGCAATTGTTGGACGACACTGACATCTAGATCGACCCTATTATAAGTGAATTTGCATTGAGAAATATCAGAACACAATTTTAAGGTAACATCTATAAATTATTTAAACGCATATAGATGCATTTGCAAGATAATGACAACATATTTTTACATGAATATTCATTATTATTATTGTTACGAGGTCTATATTAGGGGCCAAAAATTTAGTTCCGCCCCGGGCCTCCATAATCTCAGGACCGGCCCTGCTCATACAACATAACCGATTAGTTATAATAATTAATGACAATCTATTTTAATGTGCAAGTCACACACTGAAGGCCTAGTTAAGTAGGCAAATTTAAAAGTTCATACAACATAACCGTCAAGATCTCTCTACTAAGATATTAGCACTCTCTAATTAATGTGGTGATATAGAACACTTACAAACACTGTTACGGAAAATCTTGTGTTTGTCAAAGTAGATGTCGGTGAAACCTAAAGAAGGAGTCTCACGCCAACGTCAGGAGGTAAGATTATCGACGATTCCATGGATCACTATTAATAATCTATGTTTTGGTGTTCACACATACACCGCAGTAATCCGTCAGTGTTTCATCGTTCTAGAGCTACCTGATACCGACGTAGAGAGATAGCCTTTTGACGGAATAGATTAGATCTATATGAGACTTGCAGAGATGTAATTGTCAACACATGAGATCTAATAGATAGAGATTAGAGCAATGTGTAATTAGATTGCCGTCTAATTAGGACATCTTCTTGTTGGATCTAGGAATTTTGGTCTGCTCCATACATGAGAGTAAACCATAATCCTTCAAAGAACTAAGCTCACTAGAAATAGAGCTCCCTTGTTCTTCCACGTGTCAAAATCCTATTGGTTTAACCATGATTAACATAATATTAGTTGTCCACCCAGATTAATACAAAAAGTATCCCAAAAAATAGAGCTCATCCACGCCTCAACCTTCTAATAGTTTAGACCAAAATAAAAATAATAAAATTTTTCCACTGAAGTTAATACAAAACTTAATTTTCTATCTACTGCATACAAAACTACGGTGTTGCACCTCTCTTAGAGCATCTTTAACAGCTTCCCTATTTTAGATTTAGGGCATAACTCTTTCTAAATAATTTGATGATGAAATCTTGCTCCAGCAACTACCTTCATAAATTTTGTTATCATTTATAATAAAAACACCGAGTGTTATAAATATAAAACATTCAGACTGATGCTAAATAATAGAAAGAAGAACACGCACAACGCTAACTACCAACCAAAAGTTTTATGTCGCCCTTACACCTCCTACAACCGTGCCTATTCTCACATGGATTTTGCCTCGATTCTTGCAGTGCCGCCACAACTCAGACCTATTCGGCGAATCCACCACCACTGTATAAACAGTACACATCAGTAGGGTTTCCACCTCGAGGGAAGCCAGCCGTTGCCTCCCCCCCCCCCCCCACGTGGACACCATCGATTCTCGTCCAGATTAGGTCATTTGGGACCAAAAATCTTGCTCCACTAGTTGTCTTTGAAGTTAATTATCCCAATTCTTTTGTTAAACCAAAAAATAGCAAGTCTTGTAAAAGTAAACAGTTGGGTTGTTGTTATAAAACAGAAAGGCTAACATGCGCATGACAATTGCCTATCAGAATTTTCATGTTGCCCTCACGGCTCTCGTCCGGTGACCACTGTTGCCTCTTCTCCCATCCATTTGGCCTCAAATCCGGCAACTCCACCACAACTATGTCGACTCGACCGTAAATTCACCACCACTGCTCAAGGGCACCACCAATCGGAAGAGATTCAACATGAATGATGTCTCAGCTCTCCTCTCGTGCACGGCAACCAGTGACTCCATTTTGTGACTCTGGCTAACGAGTCACCCGAGCAGCCCTCTTATCCTCACCTTTTTCATTGTGCCTCATTCTTCCCTGCAAGCACGAGCACGATCGACAAATAATAACCTTCGACCGCACCTCGACTAGCCCTTCCTAGCATGACACCTCCGTCTCTACAAACCAGTTGTCGGAATCGTCTCGGTAAAAGATTGACAAATTTAAAGTTGTTACTTTTATATTATATATAGTTTATAAATTGCTAGAAACGGGACATACAATATTTTCTTAAATAGGTATGAATTTCTACCTGGTCATGTATGAGACACTAATATTTACTTAGATGACCACAATATTACCTCGGACGCAGCATGCATTCCCCTTCTAGTTCCCTTCAAACTTACTATATGTTTTCTTGGAGAGGTTTATACAGATGGCAAAGGGTGAGGTGCCTTGGTGGAGAAGGAAAATCTACACTGGAACAGACTCAAAGAAGAGTCCTACCGAAAAACGATCGTATTGATCGTTAGATCGATCCGGCCAGCTGCCGGCCTGGCCTTGCGGCCCGCCTCGCCCTGTCCTTACGGCCTGCGAGCGCTAGCCTGCCCGCGCATCTGAGCTCCGGCCTTGCTGGGCCGAAATCAGCCCAGATTGGCTGGATGGTCCTTTTCCCCTTTTCTTTTATATTCTCCTTTGTATTTTGTCTAATTAATTTCCGATGGATTTTTTCCTTTAACAGAAAATTCCTTAGTTAACTATTGCATCATACAAATAATATTCACTTTATCCTAGACACTTTGTGTCCACCACAAAATGTCCGTATAAATATATTGTCTATATAAGCATTCGTAACAAATCCAATGATAATGGAAACCTATTTCTCTTATCCTGAGACATCCAGCGTTTGTCTGTTTTATTTGCTCAAAGTTAAATATCGAATGTTCACCGGAACAACTCCGGCGCAACCTCTATTGTTACTACAACTGATTCTCTCCACAAATATTGCTACACCTTAACTGTGGGATCCCAAATGTTTGACAACAAATTTTGTGCAAGGTGTATAGATTCACAATAAATAAGTACACACGTTGACGAGGGTGTAACTCGGCAAATCACATGGTTGTGCACACCGGGTTGATTGAGGGGAAGGTAGATGAACGTTGGTGATCACGACGGCTGATAAGCAAGGCGTTTTACCCAGGTTCAGTCTCCCAGAGGATAACACCCTACTTTATGCTTGTCTGGTATTGAAGACGAGTTGTGGTTACAATGGCGAGATGGTGATCTCGCTAGGGTTTGTGGCGGCGGCTATGGACGTGTCCTTGGACGAGCAACCCTCCTACCATTTATATGATAGGCTAGGTCCCGGGTGAACGGTGCCGATGACGCTTTACAAATATGGTAAGATTCGTATGACCTAACCGACTAGAATTGGGCCACACGCTATCTCTATTGAGCCTTCCTTGGGCCTTCGCAGTCTTGGCGTGACCCAGGTAGCCTCATCGTGGGGTAGTCGAAGAGTAGCCCCACGTCAGTAGCCCCCGAGTGCTTGGTGGAATCGTAGAGTCGGGCAGAGGACTCGTTTCTCCTGGGCACGCCGCCTGGTTGCTTGCACTTGAGATTGAACTCGTTTTCTTCAGTCGAAGAGCCCGCTCCCGATGGGAGTTAGATTTGTAGTCGACTTAGTGAAGTCGTGCCTTTGGTGGAACTTGCTTTTGTTCAGCCTGCTGGCTTACTGTCAGTTGATTCAGCTTGCGAGGCTTACTTGGTCTTCTTGTCACCCGCTTGCATGGTTCGAGTTCTTGGATCAGTACTGTGTCTTACTGAGGCGATTTCAGCTATGAAGCTTACTATTTTTCCTGTCACTGGAATTATGCATTCGAGTTCATTCATTGGCGTCAAAATTCAGCTATCAAGCTTACATGCATGTTCAGAGATAACCCAATTGACTTGTTTGAGTTTGTCCTCAGCGTTGTGGCTTACCTCAAGCACTTGTGTTGCTGATGTCAGCGCTGACGCTTCGTAGCACGCCTCTGCATCCGATGGGACGTGACGGAAGTGGCCCCACTGTCAGTGCTTACTGCAGATAGCAGTTGCCCACTTATTTCTGTCTTGGGCGCGAAAACTTCGCGGCGTGATGATAGTGCCTTGATCCTCGTGTATAGTGGACGGAGTGGGCGGCAACGGTTAGTATCTCCGTGTGACACGTGGACGGCTGGATGGAGCTGCGGAGAGCAGTTTCTCGGGAACGGCTGAGATGGACTGCACGCGCAGTATAAATATTGTACCGCGACGGGAAAACAGGTCATCTTCTCCATTTGTCGTTGCCTTCTTTCCTGCGCCATTCTTGCCTCTTTCTGAGCTCCAGCTTTTTCCCCTTTCCACCTTCCGCGGGCGTCAAAGGAGATGGGGAAGACGAAGGTTGCGACCAGCGCCGCCGCCACCACCGAGGCGGGTACGATGAAGAAACCCGACGGCGACTGGCAGAAGACGTCGGTGAAGAAGACCGATTTTGAGGTCTTGCGCGCGCAAGGCCTGCTGCCGCCGGCGGACCAGGCGACGGTGCGCGCGCCTGGTAAGAAGGTTTACCCTGCCCCTCGTGAGGCGGAGCGCGTTTGCTTCGTGGACTTCCTTACACGGGGCTTCGGGTTCCCCTCCACGATTTTGTTCGTGGTCTCCTGTATGCCTATGGGGTTCAGATCCACGACCTGGCCCCCAATGACGTCTTGAGCATCGCGAGCTTTATCGAGCTCTGTGAGTGCTTCATGGGGATTGCCCCCCACTGGGCCTTGTGGAAGTCGCTCTTCCTCGTCAGGAAGAACGTGGGGAAGAGCGGGTTGACGTACCCGGTTGGCGGCTTCGGCATCCAAGTGCGGGGTGACACCTCGTACTTCCAGATGAAGAAGTCGGACTCCGTCCAAGGCTGGCGGAAGCGTTGGTTCTACGTCAGGTGCGACCAAGAGGGGTTGCCTGACTTCAACGGCGAGCGCGAGTTGCGGAAGACGCGCGCGTGGGCGCACCCGCTCGCGGAGGAGGAGAAGGAGGCTGTTAAGCCGCTGCTGAGCCTTCTCCGCAATCTGCTGAAGACCTTGGGACACGAGTCGGGTGGCGTCCACCTCATCGCCACCTACTTCAGGCTCCGAGTACAGCCGCTCTGTGCTCGCCCCCACCCGATGTGGGCGCCAGAGGGCGTTGGCGACCCGCAGCTTGACGACGAGGAGGTGGAGTTGAAGGTGAGGAGCATCACAAGCCTCTGAGCCGCGGACCCCTGCAACGTCAAGATCCCAGTCGCAGCTTACGGTGCGACGAACCCTGTTCCTGAGGTAAGCTTCTACCTTTCTCTTTTTCCCTTGTTTGATTTCTCGATCCTCTGCTGCTTGATTCGTCTGTCTTTATTGTTTGCAGGGTCGTTCTTTCCTTGTCAGCCTTCCTCCGCTCCTGGAGAACGGACCTCACGACGAGGCGACGTTCCTGGAGAGGAGGGTGATGACGAGGACATTCCTTCCGCCATCTCCCCGAGTGAAGAGGTGGAGGATGATGAGGATGACGAGGACCGGCGCGGAAGAGGCAGAGGCGGCAAAGTGGCGACTCTGCTACTGCTTCATCCCCTGTGAAGGATGCGGCTGCAGACTTGGAGGAGGGTGGCTTGTCATCTTCGGGTGCAAAGTACCGGGGCGACTGGGATGAGCCCTTGGCTGCACCTCCTGTCAGCTCTGCGCCACCGCCTGAGTTCGCCAGGATGCCCTCCGTTTCCTTGGGAAGCGACGATGGTGTCGAGGTCACCAGGTTAGTCATGCTTGTCCTTTGTTGTGTCGAGTTATCTTTTTGACTTGCAGGCTTTGGGTTGAACTTTCTTGCATCTTGTGCCAGCTACCATTCTGGTGGCACCAGTTCCCCTCCACGTGAAGTGAAGCACACGTCCACTCCTCCGGTTGAGCGGACTTTGCAGGTGGTCGGGGAGCGTGCGCAGGCTGGTGTCTCTCTGGCGCCGCATGGTGCTACCGTGGCGACTTCGTCGGATGCTGATCTGGTAGACCATGTAAGTATTCCGCGACTTGTTCTTCCGTAGTTGCATCGGGTGCGCGAACAACGCTCCCGATGGGAGTAGCCCCCGAAGGTGTGGGTGACTAGGATAGTCGGGCACAACTTTATATATGCTTGTTTGTCTGCAGCCATACTACCGCCAGCAGCTTGAGGGAGCCGCCGCCTTCGTTCGCCTAGAGAAGGAGAGGGGTCATTTGCGCACCTCCCTGGACCAGGCCACGAGGCGAGCTGAGGAGCTGGAGCAGAAACTTCAGGCTCAGACGGAGTTGGAGAAGGCGTTGCGCGAGTCGCAGGAGCGTGAGCGTGCTCGGGTCGACCAGGAGAATACCCAAGTCGACTGCCTACTCACACTAGCCGGTGTCCTCGGACATAAGTTATTCGACTTGACGCCTACTTGTCTATTTGTTGAATTTGCCTTGAATTGACTTCTGACCCTTGTTCAGAGAAATGCGGAAGCGCTCTCCCGGAAGGCTCGTCTAGCGACGACGTCGACCTGGCGACTGTTGTCGGGTTCCTCGACCGCGTCTGCGCGTATGCCTCCGCAGCGCTGCAGCAGTCGACGATGGCGCTGCAGAAGTCGACCGGGGCGCTGGCGACTGTGCACCAGAGCATCTTGCCCAGCAGGCCGCCACCTTCTGTCGTGGACACACTCGCGGCGCCTTTTGAAGGTGATGCGACCACCATCGCAGACTTCACCAGGGCGCAAACGGTACGCGGCTTCGAGCTTACTTTCCAGCTTCTTCTTGGTCATCAAGTCGCTGGCGACTTTGAGAGGGTTGTTAGCGGCTTCCCTCGAAGGCCTGACGGCAAGACCGCGTCCCTTAGCAAGGTGAAGGAGCAGGCGAGTCAGCTGGCCGTGAAGCTTGTCGCCACCTTCGAGAAGGGGATTGCCAAGGCGACCGAAGCGGCTGCTGCTAGGAGGAGTCGCTCCCAGTCGGAATCTGTAGCGTAGAAGTCTTGTAGTGAGGATTTGATAGTCTGCTTTTGAGTTTGTAGTCTGTAATGAATTATATTTTGTGGGTCTTCTAGCCTTGAATCGTGTTGGTGCTGAAGTTTGAATTCTTTCCTTCATGTTTGTCTTGAATGAGAAATCACCTTTATTTTTCTGCTTTGACACTGTCGATTTCTTGGCAGCCTGATATGGGCGAGGCCACTCCGGTTGCTGCAACGACTAGCGCGGGTGATGAAGAGGGTCCTCCTTTGACTGAGCCTGCTCTCCGCCGTCGTCGAACGACTTCGGCTCCTGCGCGAAGTGCGAACGACCAACGGTTGATCACTTATATGAGGAACAAGGTGGTCGAACTCGAGACGAAGCTGAAACATGCTGAGTTGGAGCTGGGGCAGTCCAGGTCGCGTCATGTTGCAGAGTTCTCTCAACGTGAGAAATTCCTGCTTGGCGAGATTGATCTGATCAGTCGACAATTGCAAGGTTGGTCTTTTGTATTATTGTGTTTTCGACTTCCTCTTCCTTGCGATGCGCTGATTGCAATGTCTTGATGCAGACGTGAACCCTGACTGGCAAGCTGAGCAGACTCGGGTGGATGAGCGGGTCGCTAGAGAAGCCGCCGGTGGTACGCCCGAGGCGCGCCATTTTTGGTCGAACAGATCGAGAGGGCGGATCCTCGCGTGTATGCTGGATCGCACCTAGCGAGCTGCTTTTCTCCTGGAAGGGTGCAGTAAGACTCTCTGGCACATCCACCGCGTGTACTTTCCGCACAATGGGCAGCCCCCGAGCTGGCCACATTGCTGGAGAGGTTCCGCGAAGGTGGCGCACTGAAGGAGGTTGTCGACGCCCAACTCGTTGCCGGGGCGAACGTGGCGTTGGCATACGTCCGACTGCATCGGTCGAACCTTCTTCTGGCAAGGTTGATAGGCGACTTGCCTTAAGAAGAAGACTACGCCGAGACTGTCGGCTGTGCGTCAGATGATTCAGCAGGTCCAGAGGCTGAGTGAGCGTCTAGTGGGGCCACTCGATGCGCCGAAGGATGAGCCTGCAGAGTAGGAGTAGTAGGCTTCTGTTGTATAGTATTAGTTTCAAAAGGAAAATTTGCCAAATGTAGATATCAATGTATGTAAGCTAAGGTAGGGGGAGCCCCCCGAGTAAGCAAATTGAGATTGTTTGCATTGCTATGTGAATCTATATGGCGCAGCCTCGAGCGGATCGAGTGCGGCTTAGATATAATTGACTTGTGTGACGCAGTCCCCGAGTGTCTCGAGTGGCGGTCTGTGTTTTCGTCTTGACCTGTATGGCGCAGCCCCCGAGTGCATCGGGTGGCGGCCTAGGATTAAATTACACATGTGTGGCGCAGCCCCTGAGTGGATCGAGTGACGTCCTAGGGTTTTGTCACGGAACTGTATGGCGTAGCCCCCCGAGTGCTTCGAGTGGTGGTCTAGGTTTTCAAGTGATACCTGTAAAGCGCATCCCCCGAGTGTGTGGGGCAACGGCCTAGGATTTTTTGACTTGACCTGTATGGCGCAGCCCCCGAGTGGTTCGAGTGGCTGCCTAGGATTTTGCGAATAAGGCATGTATGGCGCAGCCCCCGAGTGGTTCGAGTGGCGGCCTAGGCTTTTTATTTGACCTGTATGGCGCAGCCCCCGAGTAGTTCGAGTGGCGGCCTAGGTTTCTTGATTTGACCTGCATGGCGCAGCCCCCGAGTAGTTCGAGCGGCGGCCTAGGTTTGAAGTTGCTTTTTTACTGAAAAAGTAAAGGGGAGAGCTTGTTTCATAAATCATTGTATTGATTTTTGTGAGCAGGCAGCCTCGTTAAAACCCTTCCAGTCGCCTTAGGTACCCTGGTAAGGGAAAGAGTGCGTCTGAAACCTGCTGCCTTGACATGCTGGTTTTGGTACAACGGTGGAGTTGACTAGGCGTAGAAACGACGAAGCTGCGCGACGTTCCATGGGTTGCTGCAGACTGCTCCTGTCTTCAAGTCCTTCAGGCGGTAAGCTCCGCCGCCGATTGCTTATGTCACAATGTACGGGCCCTCCCATGGGGAGACGAGCTTGTGCACCTTCTTCTGCTTGAGGCGTAGGACTAGGTCGCCTGCGACGAATGCCCTTGGCCGCAACCTCCGTCCATGGTAGTTGCGCAGGTCTTGCTGGTACACGGCTGATCGTGCGAGGGCGATGTCACGGGCTTCGTCCAGGACGTCCATGTCGTCTTCGAGTGCTTCTTCTGCGTCAGACTCATCGTAGGCCACCACCCTTGGTGCGTCAAACTTGATGTCGCAGGGCAGGACCGCCTCTGTGCCATACACCATGAAGAACGGGCTGTATTGGGTGATTTGTTTGGCGTGGTTTGCAGACTCCAAAGTATTGATGGCAGTTCTTCGACCCAGGCGCCCGCGGCGCGTCTCAGTGGCACTCGCAGGCGCTTCTTGATGTCGTTGCAGACTAGGACGTTGACTTTTTTCGACTTGCCCGTTGGACTGCGGGTGCGAGAAAGATGCATAGTTGAGCTTGATGCCTTGATCGGAGCATAAGTCCTTGAATTCTTCGGCTGTAAAGTTTGAGCCGTTGTCGGTGATGATGCCGTTTGGTACCCCGAATCTGAAGATGATGGACCTGATGAAGTTAACTGCTGATGATGCATTCGAACTTGTGATAGGCACGGCTTCGATACACTTGGTGAATTTGTCAACTGCTACCAGGAGATGTGTGTGTCCTCCGGATGATGATTTCTTGAGCGGGCCTACCATGTCCAGTCCCCATTGAGCGAATGGCCAGGCTAGTGGTATTGTCTTCAATGCGGATGCCGGCGCGTGCAGCTTGTTGGCGAACTCCTGGCAGCCAGGGCACTTCCTTACTAGGTCCTCGGCGTCGTGCATAGTTGTTGGCCAGTGAAATCCAGCTCGTAATGCATTGGCCACCAAGGCACGACTGCTAGCGTGATGCCCGTAGATGCCAGCATGAATATCGAGTAAGATGGCTTGACCGTCGACTGGATCTACGCACCTTTGTAGAATTTCTGAGATGCTTCTCTTGTAGAGCTCGCCTTTGATGATGGTGAAACTTTTGGAGCGCCGAATGATGCGCTTGGCTTCGACTGGATCGACTGGCAGCTTTTGATGCAGCATGTAAGCCAGATACGGGCCTGACCATGTAGCTTCGACTAGCATTACCTCCATGGGCTCCTTTTCCTCGCTTGGCGGGTCGGCAGTGCTTGTTGAAGGTGCAGATGAACCTGGTGCGGGTCGAAGCTTGACGGATCGATGTGTGATGCGCTCGAGGAAGACACCAGGTGGCACCGGCGCCTTGTCTGATCCCATGTTGGCAAGGACATCGTCTTCTTCGTTGCTTTCGCGGCCAATGTGCCGCAACTCGCAGCCATCGAAGGTGCCCTCCAGCTGGTTGTATAGGTCTCTATAGGCGATCATGTTGTCAGCGATGGCGTCGCAAGCCTTCATAGTTTGTTGTACAACGAAGTAGGAGTCACCGTAAATCATGAGGTGAGTGGCGCCGCAGTTTTTGGCCATCCGCATGTTGTGGATTAGGGCCTCATACTCTGCTTCGTTGTTGGAGGGTGTTGGGAAGTCCATCTGCAAAACGTACTTTAGCTTGTCGCCTTTGGGGGAGATGAGGACGACTCCTGCCCCGGCTGCCCTGAACTTCTTGGAGCCGTCGAAGTACATTGTCCATGCGTTGGACAAGTCGGGGGGTGTCTGGCAGCTGAGCTTCTATCCACTCGGTGGTGAACTCTGGCAGGACTTGGGCTTTGATTGACTTCGGGTGAGCATATTTCAGCCCCGAGGGTCCCAGTTTGACAACCCACTTGGCGACTCGCCCTATCGCACGTTGGCTGGTGAGGATGTGTGAGAGCCCGGAGGAGCTTACCACCGTTATCGGGTGCTCCGAGAAGTAGTGGACGACCTTTCTCGAAGTCATGAAGACCTCGTAGGCCAGCTTCTGTTAGTGCGGGTAGTTTTGCTTGGACAGGGTTAGAACCTCGCTGAGGTAGTAGACTGGTCTCTGGACATGGTTTTTGTGCCCTTCTTCTTATCGTTCTACGAGGAGTACCGTGCTCACCACTCTGTGGGTGGCTGAGACGTAGAGGTAGAGCGGCTCGTTCTCCAGTGGTGCCACCAAAACTGGGGAAGTCGTCAGGGTCTTTTTGAGTTGGTCGAATGCGTCCTGCGCTTCCTCTGTCCATTCGAACTTGTCCGTCTTCTTCATCAGTTGGTAGAAGGGCAGGGCCTTCTCACCCAACTTACTAATGAACCGGCTGAGAGTTGCGACTCGGCCGGCTAGGCGTTGCACCTCGTGGAGTTTGGTCGGTGCTGGCATTGTGAGTATGTTTTGCACCTTCTCGAGGTTTGCTTCGATTCCTCTTGCGGAGACGAGGTACCCTAGCAGTTCTCCGGCTGGCACGCCAAAAACGCACTTATTTGGGTTCAGCTTGATCTGGTACTCGTCGAGTGCAGCGAAGACCTTGCGGAGCTCGGCGACGAGGGTGTCTTCCTTGCGGGTGGTGACCGGCGTTCTTCCGGTGCCCTGTGGGTGGCATTGTGAGTATGTCGTCGACGTAGATTTGGACAATCTGTCTGAGGAGCCCTTTGAGGCATGCTTGCATTGTACGCTGGTATGTGGCACCGGCGTTCTTCAACCCGAAGGGCATTGTCTAGTAGCAGAAGACGCCGTTGGGTGTGATGAATGTTGTATTTTCTTCATCCACGACGTTCAGTTTGATCTGCTGGTAACCTGAATAGGCGTCCAGTAAAGATAGGCGCTCGCAGCCTGCTGTCGAGTCGATGATTTGGTCTATCCGCGGGAGCGGGAAGTGGTCCTTGGGGCAGCATTTGTTCATGGCAGTGAAGTCGACACACATGCATAGTTTTTTCGTCTTCTTCTTCTCTACCAGGACAGGGTTGGCGACCCAGTCTGAGTCCTTGATCTCTCGGATGAACTTGGCATGCAGCAGTCAGTCGATTTCCTTAGTGATCGCGTCCCGTTTAGGTCCGGAAAAGCGTCGCATGGCTTGTTTGACGGGTCTGGCGTCCTTGTGGACTTTTAAGGAGTGCTCGGCGAGATTCCTGGGTATTCCTGGCATGTCAGAGGGTTGCCATGCAAAGATTTTCCAGTTCTCACGTAGAAAATCGACGAGCGCGCTTTCCTATGCGGGAGTCAGACTTGACGATACTTTGACCGTCTTGCTATTGTCAGTCGGATGGACTTGGTGGGTTGTTGTGTCGTCATTTGTGTTGAAGGCGGCGTCCTTGGCAGGCTTCTTGTGGATCGGGAAGATGGTCCTGTCGTTGTCGGCTGCCATTGCCTCGAAGTGCTCTTCGACCCCAAAGAACTATGAGATCCTGCTGAACTCGCAATCATAGTTGTTGGAGCGGTCGAAGTCACCATGCACCGTGATAATGCCTTTGGGTACAGGTAAATTGAGCATCAGGTAGGCGTAGTGAGGTACTGCCATGAACCTGGCGAAGGTTGGGCGCCCAAGTATTGCGTGGTACTGCGACTTCCAGTCGACGACCTCGAAGTCGATTGACTCTCTCCTGAAGTGCTCGATTGTGCCGAGGATAACATCGAGTGTGATTGTTCCCATGGGCGTGATTGCTTGCCCTGATACTATGCCGTGGAAGGTGGTCTCCGACTCTGGCAATTAATCTGTCGACTTGTTCATCCTTCTGAGAGTGTCAGCGAAGATGATGTTAATGTCGCTTCCTCCGTCCATGAACACCTTCTTCAGATTGTAATCTCCGGTTAGAGCTTCGACTACCAGGCCAGCGTGCCCGGGTCGAGGTACTTCCGACGGGTGGTCTGCCCTTGAGAACTTGATCGGTGTCTCTGACCCTCTCAGGTAGTTTGGCACTGCGCGTGGGCAGGTGACGGCTTGGAGAACTTGGCGGGTGATGAGCTTCTGGACCCTGTTTGAGGGGTGCCCTTTCTGTATCATGTTGAGCTGTCCGCGCGCGGCTGGGTACGTGTCGTGTGCCGCCGGCTGAGCTCCGTGCTACGGCTGCTGCTGCTGTTGGGGAAAGGCTCCCGCCGCATGTGCTGGAGTAGCGTTTGCGGATGTGGGTGCTGCTTGGATGGTGAGTTGCGTGGCTGGCTGCAGTGCGGGTGTAGGAGTGATGATATGTTGCATGGCCTCGTAGATCTTGCGTGCTTTGCGACAATCTTTCAACAAAAGGTTGGCGCCCCATTTGCCCATTTCCGGGTTGCGGAAGATGTGGTGTTCGCACGGTTGCGCCAGTTCCTCGGCTGGGGTCAATGCGCGTCTCCACTCGCGTTTTTGGCCTCTGTCGTTACGGTTGATGTTGCTGCCTCTTTGGTTGTATTGTCCTTGGTCGGACTGGCGACCTTGGTTACCGCTGCGACTGTACTGTCGACCTTGATCTTATTGGCGATTGTTGTCGCGTGCTTCATCACGGGGGGGTTTGATATCCCGCCGCTACTAGCTCGATCGAGTCGAGGTTGGTGAAATGTGGCTTCTTCTTCTGGCGTCCTTCTCGCCAGTTACTTGTTCCGACTTCGTTTTTCGGGGAGTTGTCGTGAACGTAGTCCTCTCCTTCCGCCCACTGGTTGGCTATCTTCATGAGCTCGATCATGGTTCTCGGCTAGAGCCTCTCGAACTCCTTGCAGAGGTCGCGGCGAGAGATGCCGTGCATGAAGGCATACATCACCCGATCTTCTGAGATAGCTTCCATAGTGTTGCGGAGGAGTGTCCATCGTTGGATGTATGATCGGAGCGACTCATCTCGCCCCTACTTGCAGGCTTTCAACTCGATGTAGGTTCCTGGCCTCGCGTACGTCCCAAGGAAACTTTTGATGAAGGTATCCTGGAATTCCTCCCAGGTACTGAAGGAGTCTTTAGGCTGGCTAGTGAGCCACCCGCATGCTGAATCTGTGAGCATGAGCTGGATATACTGCATCGCCGTGGTCGAAGTTCCGCCTTGACAGGTGCAAGCGATGAGGTAGTCTTCGAGCCAAAGGCGTGGGTCTTGCTTCCCGTCGTACTTGGGTGTCCCCGCTGCGAGCTTGAAGCCCTTGGGCATACGAGTGTCGCGGATGTTGAAGCTGAAACACGCGGCGCCGCACGGCTCGAAGTCGCGGTCGGCTCGATCGTCCAGGTTCGTCGTGCTGGTCGTACGCTGGGTGCGGTTGCGGTCCACCGTCCTTTGCACGATGACGTTGCGGAGGTCTTCGCCTGGCTGCAGCTGTCGTAGCGGCCTGGCTGCTGGGCCAGCGAGTGTCGCAGACTCGCGGGCGTGGTGTTCTCGCTCCTCTCGTGTCCGGTCGTTTGGCGCCTTGTTCGCCAAGGCGTCCTCGATTGCCCTCATGGACATGATTTGCTGCTTGTGGAGAAGGGCGCGTGCGTCACCTTCCGGCGGCTGCGTAAGCCGCAGGTATGTTTCGACTGCCATGAGAGCGGCGTTGGCTGTTTTGGGAACGGGTATCCCGTTTTCATCATCAGTTACGAAGGACGAGTCGAGGTTGCGGGTGACCCTGGCTCGTACGGCTTTCGTCATAAGGGGCACACGAGCCCTGTGGCGTCGCGCTCCTTGGTTGACTTCCGTGGAGGAGGTAAATGAGTAGGCGACCCTTCTGGCGCTTGACGCATCGGCCTCTCTTGCGTCGAAGGAGTTCAGCTTTTTCCGCGCGAAGCCGTTCGCCTTCCTTGCGTAGCAAGTACTGGACTGCCAGCTGATCCTCCCGAGGCGCGTCCGGTGGGGGGAACGTGCCGTCGTCGACGTGCTTCATAGCTCTGATTGCTATGTCGCGCGTGATGGTGAGCCGCGTCACCTGGTCGGGCATGACCACCTCCAACGGATACGCGGGTTGGTCGTCGTTCTCGGGTGGCACCGTGCCAGCCATGAAGACTTGCGCGGGGTAGACTTGGGTAGCGGTGCGGACGCTGCCGTTGATGCTTCCGTCTTTCGAGCCTTGATCAGGATCGAAAATTGCTGCAACGTGGTAGGTACCGCAGTCGCCGCCGCGTCTCCTTCCCTGAAATTCCGCGTTCTTTGCCGCGGGTATGAAGAGCGACTTTCGTCGACGCGAGTGCGATTGGCTCGGGGAAGACTTGGTGGCTCGATGGAGATGCGTGCGGCGTAGGTGATGGTAGCGCGACATTGGCCGTCAGCGAGGGCACGATCGACGTAGTCGAAGTTGATGTAAATCTTGGTTTTGCCAGCAGTGCGATCGAGATGGTTGGAGTAGACCCGATCTGCGCGGCGGTCGCTACGTACAGATCGGCGTACACCGAGCGGTGGGCCGGCGGGTGGAAGTTGTACTCAAAGGAGCCGAAGCAGATTGGCTCATGGGTGATGCAGACGTCGATCTTCTTCACTGATGGAGCCGGTGCGACCATGATTCCAACGCTCGTTCTTTCCCACAGACGGCACCAATTGACGAGGGTGTAACTCGGCAAATCTCAGGGTTGTGCACCCCGGGTTGATTGAGGGGAAGGTAGATGAACGTTGGTGATCACGACGGCTGACAAGCAAGGCGTTTTACCCAGGTTCAGTCTTCCGGAGGATAACACCCTACTTCCTGCTTGTCTGGTATTGAAGGCGAGTTGTGGTTACAATGGCGAGATGGCGATCTCGCTAGGATTTGTGGCGGCGGCTATGGGCGTGTCCTTGGACGAGCAACCCTCTTAGACTTTATATGATAGGCTAGGTCCCGGGTGAACGGTGCCGATGGCGCTTTACAAATATGGTAAGAGTCGTATGAGCTAACCGACTAGAATTGGGCCACACACTATCTCTATTGGGCCTTCCTTGGGCCTTCGCAGTCTTGGCGTGACCCAGGTAGTATCATCGTGGGGTAGTCGAACAGTAGCCCCACGTCACACGTCCTCTAAAATATATCTAGATAAATATGTGTATGTGAATTAGAAAGAAAAAAACTAAAACACGAATGAAGTACATGACTTCCGGGAATGCCTAGTGCTTAATTCTCACTCAGATGACGTCGTCTAGTTGCACATGCAACTCATGTGTGATCCATGTACAAATAAAAAAAAGTTTAGTTGCAACTCATGTCTAAGTGGGAAAATCACAGTTACAACTCATGTGTAACGATGTGTAACTCACATCCCGCACGAATCAAGATGTAAATCTGATGACATTAGAGTTGAGTGAGGCCTAACATAATTCTCGCTCGAGTGAGAAATAGTAAAACCATAAAAAATAAATATATGTAGACATGTTATAAATCTATATACATTCACTTTTTTAGATAACTTGAATCTATTATATACTAAAAGCAAAATGAGTTAGTTTTTTCGAGTCACCACGTTAAGCCACATCATCATAATTATATTAACAGTTAGATCTAAAATCAACCGTTAAGATTTAATCAAGAGATTAATAGATGTTACGTAGAAAATTAAATGTGTACATGAGAAATCATATGTCACGTTACCAGACTTTTTCTAACAACCGCGTAATCATAAATTACGTGGGAAAGACTCCTCACGCTGATTCCCTCCCAAAAAAGATTAAAAAAAACTTCTCCAAAAAATAAAGAGATTGATGGTTAAGATATTACAGAAAAATAGCTGCGTGGACCTACTTTCGATTCTTCACGGAAAATCTAAGGTATCCGTTTAACTATATTGATAGTTGGATCAAATATAATTTTTTATGTTATGGATCTAATTTAATTAAGGCATATGATTTTACTACAGATCAAGAAATTGTACGACAATCCAATACGACTGAACGAGTGCTCATGCTAATAACTTTTAGGTGGTTTGTTCCAAGATTTTTTTGTACTGTGCATGTGAGACGCCATCGGTGTATAGACTCTCCTGCACGTACCCTATTAAACGCTGTTGTGCATAGTCTTTGTTTCCTGGCCCCCTAGCACATGTCATAAAAACGAAGTAGCACATCGTAGGCTTTATATCATAATTGTTTTTCACGAACTAGATGTATGTATCATATAAATGCAAGATGTCCGCAAGCTAAAAATCTACACTATCTAATGTGGCAATGCATGATAGAACATAATATCTAAATTGATTTCTACATACACATCTTTACCTAGATTTTTTGTACATATACATCAATGTGTATATGCAAAATAAAATGAATTGCAATTAATTATTTTGAAAACTATTACTCCGCCGTACCATATCAACGAAGGTTTCTAGAACCAAAATACGTTTAGACACACTGTTTAGCGTCAATTAATATGGGATAGAGGGAATATTTGGTAAATTTTCCGCCTCAAATTTACATTATTATTATTTCTCTTAAAAATAAATTTTATTATTTAACTAAAATCATATGGTTAAAATAAAATGGACCAAATATGAAATACCAAGAAAAAAGATATCTAATCAAATCAAAAGTTGCATCAAAGTCCCACCAAATCAACGTTTCTGGATTATTTCCTACCATCTTAACAACCATTCATGTCTACAGTAAGGAAATGGTACGAGAATACCCATAGTCTAACTACATTATTTTGAAATGGTACACTGACCACCGTTATCAGTGTGTGGAATTCTCGAATCGCCAAACACATATCACAAAAACAACCCTCAAAACACTAGCTGCCAAAATGATTATGTAACTAATAGGAGAAAACACACGAAACCACGAGTCATTAGAGAACCACAAGCTCCAAAACGAAGTTGGACGCAAGAAACCTTATTTCTTACTACACCATCTCGACACCTGGAAAGTTGTCACAAAGAAACAAACGAACCTTGCCAATATGACACCTAACCAGATGCATGAGAGGTTTTATTCATCATTTCCTGCCTCATAACATTTCAACCGGGTGTTGAATATGAAGGACATGGTTGGACTATCAATTCCGAGTTGGTCAAAGAGTAGTGTTAGCTAGAGAGAGTTAAAAATATATAGTAGTGATACCGCCTCAAGCAAAATCCGATTGATGCCTTATTTATTTTCTACATAGTGTAAGCACCAGACAACATCGTTTTGCATAAGGAAGATTAGGACCAATTCTACAAAACATCACTTTTGGCAAAATAAATAAATTGTACTCTATTTATAAAATGCAATAATATTAACATATTTTTTATATTAATGGAGCTTGATGATATATTTATTTATAGATAGCTGAATAATAGCATGGATAAACAATGAAGGGTATATAGAATCTTGGTAAAATAGGGACAAATATTTGACGGTCCAATTTTGACTCCAAAAGGATCAAGCGAGATGTTTAAAATCTCATACGAGGAGTTAGAGAAATTAAGATAGCCCGAAGGAGTGCCAAGATTTCAAACAAAGTACAAGTGTTAAAATAATAGTCCTAACATTGTATAGAAGACAACAACATAATATATGTGTGTTAAAAGTGTTTTTGTATTTTTAACTAAAAAAATGATAATATTCAAATTGACTATAAAACTATATTATTTTAGCAAAATTACAAATTTATTTCACACTTCCCTTTTTAGATGATGCTCCCGCATTTGCGAGGGCCATCTCGCTAGTTTATATAAAAAGGAGATATTTTATCTAATTTATAATTTAGAACGGAGGAAGTGACTATAAATATCATGGTAAAGCCCTTGTATTGAACTTGCCATTAATAAATAATCGTGAAAGAGTATTGATTGGGTGGAGTAAAGTCCTGGCCACGTAGCACAAGAAGAGAACATGGTCGTTGGCTCGTTGCTACATTAGCATCGAGTCAGCACAACGACTAGCGACTGCCCAATCTTGGACTATTCCCCGACGGCAGAGAGATGTCGCAAGTCACAGGAAGATCCTCCCTCCCCGTTCTGTGGACTCACTCGCCCACCAACCGCCGGCCGCGCCGCATCATTCCTTGCCACCGGCCCACGCAAATCCCAAATCCCAAACCCCGCGCCCATGGACACCCTGCCGCGCCGCTCCCCTTATACGCCGTCGCAGCCTGCTCCTCCTCGGACTGCACCCGTGAGGCCGTGATATCGCAAGCACGCACGCTCGTTCGTTCGTCTCCCTCGCCGCGGGCGCCTGCTGCTCCGGGGTCCTGGCCTTGGCCTTGGCCTTGGCGGCCGGGGAGATCGATGCTCGGGTCGGGCCTGAATCTGGTCACCACGGTGATCGGCTTCGGCATGAGCGCCACCTTCATCGTCTTCGTCTGCGCGCGGCTCATCTGCGGCCGCGCCGTCCCGGCCGACGCCGACGCTGAGTCGGGCGTCGCCGCCGCACGGGCCATGCCGCCCTTCGACTTCGACGTCGAGTTCCGCGCGGCCGCGGATCTCGATCGCACGGTGAGCCTCCGCTCTCACTCTCTGCAGTTAGCACGTCAGCATCCCATCCTGTGTAGGCGTGTAGCCGTGTAGCTGACTGATGCGGATCGGCCTGCGCATTGCGGAAAAAGCTTTGAGTGTCGATGGATTACAAGGACAGTACAAAAAATCAGGCCGAGACAGAGGATCCAGAGAAGTCTCTCCGGATCCCCTGCTCTGTGTAGCCTCTCCGCTAGCCATGACCGCGTTGCTTTCCAAGTATTCAGTTACATGACAAGCTCGATTACGTGATCCAGTAGGATGTCACATAGATAGTCCAGTGGTTAGTGGGAGTACGTCAGAGATGAATGTATGATGAACCGTTCCTTCATTTGATTTCATATTACTTGAACAAAAAGATGGAGTTTAACTCCCAACAATTAGGCTACAGAAATAGGAAAAGGAGATAACATGGCTACCAATTGCCGGTACTACTAACTGGCAAAAACCACGCTCGCACTCATTAATGACCTTAGTGTTCGACGGCGGCTTCTATTTGTTGCGCTAAATTTGTTCTAGGTATATTGCTATATATCTAGCTAATGCTACGTTGTATTCCCTCTAGTTCTCACACTGCATATGCTTTCTTGTCGTCTACCAACTCTCTGCATGAAGTTGCAAGTCACTAGCTTCAGTAAACATGTTGAAGAACCTAATCACAAGTTTTGTTCAAATTTATGCAGTCATTTTCCGTCCAATAGAACCACGAAATTATTTAATGTTTCTAAAAATGTTCTTGTATGTTATTCAGAGTTGCATTATATGATTAGTAGGATAACAAATAGGACGGTTACTTGTATTGTTTATCTGATTGATTTCAAGACATCAAGTTCTTTTGTAAGTCTAGGTAGGTTGGTCGACTGCTGATTAAACTATCTTAACTGTGAATGAGTTTTATATAAAGTGTATTCTGAATTGCTTCCAAGAAGTTAGAACCGGATTCTTGCCAGCAAGAAGTGCTTTGGAATATCAAAGCTTTACAGTCATGCATTGAGGCTAACTTTGTAGTTGAAAATCACAAAAATGCAAGGATTTTCTCTTCTTTCTCCTTTACCCCGTTGTAACAAACTCTCTCCTTTACTGACCAATGAAATCAGCAACTTGCTGTGTTCCATAAAAAAAGAGAGTAAAAAAACGCTTTCTTTTCAGTAAGTGTTTGGGTTTCATTTTGCATTGCCAATGCTCCACAGAATGGTATGCACATCACAATTAGGCCCCATCCTACACTTTCCTCCACTGTTTGATTCCTGATAATTAGAAGAAAAAACTTATAAATTTATTCCTGCACACCTATATGGCTATATATGATAGAGGAATATATTTTATTGGATTCATTACTTGTGTAATAGGTCCAGTATACCATGGAAACCCTCGAAGTTCAAATCATTGAGGCAACCTAAGATATGATCATGCAATTCACGTTTCATTGATTTTCTACCCACTTTGATCTTGTTTTTGCATTATATTTCGTGTTCCACTGTTTATAATGAAAAATAAATGTTTGAGATGACTAAACAATTGAGGATTTCTATTAATCAATGTGAACTCATTGTTGAATTATGTTTATGCTTTTTGATCCTACGGGTCAATTGCAGTGATCTGATAGTCTCTGACCTTGACATAAATCATTTTCTTTTGTTCAACAGATTGAGGATAGCTGCAGTGGATTGGAACCTTTTGTAGTTGCTGCAATACCTACAATGACGTATAGCTCTGAGGCCTTCCATTCAAAAGATGATGCCCAGTAAGTACACAGTATGATCTAAACTTCTTGCAATGTTTTCTGCTGCTATTTATAATGTTTCCTCAAAGCACGTGCAAAGTTTAGTTAGCATGCAGAAGAACACAATGTCCATTAACAACTGGTGATTAAATGAATAACTGGTGATCCAATGGACGAAGATTCAAAAATTGTAAGTATTTGACATTATATGACATTAGCTCATGCGATTTGAGGCATGTAGACTGTACAGCTGGTAAAGGGGCTTCAGGTAGAAACTGGAATGCTACCGCTGAATGAAAATGCACCTAGCTGCTCTAGCTTTTGAGTTTATATTATAAGCTACTCAACGTGATACGGAGTAGCACTATTATGTTTGTTGGGTAAGAATTACAAGAGCTGTCCCTTGTTCTTCTTTTCGTTATTTCAGTTGGGGAAAGGAAATGAGCAGGTTGGGAGTTGAACATTCATAGCGCAAGCTTACATATCCAACATAACCCTTCGTGGAATCTGACATCTGAGTAACAAACCTCATACGGACTAAAATATACCGTTCTCAGACTGTTGAGATTTGAGAATAGAATTATGATTATTTACATGTATGTCTATTTTTCTTACACAATGTATTAAATAACCATAACTAGCATTTTATTGACATATTTTTAATTTTTAAAGTTCGAGCAAGAGTTAATTTGGTGGAAAAAAATACTAGAAACGGACATATGTTTTTCTTGATTTCTTGGTTGCTTCGTGGACTTAATTTCTTCTCATAAAGATACCATTTGTAATTCAGTCTTCTCAACGAAACAGTAAATTAGTCATGACAGAAACTATGGATTCTGTTCCTGCTTGATGATGGTTCTTTGTTATATATACTGTGATATGTGTGCAGAATGCTCGCATAAGACTTCCAGTCGGGGAAGTAACAAGTTTTTTCTTCTTGTTTTTTCCTTTCACAGGTGCTCCATATGTTTAGGTGAATACAGCGAGAAAGAAATTCTGCGCATCATGCCTACATGCAGACATAATTTTCATCTTTCTTGTATAGATACATGGTTACAAAAGCAAACGACTTGCCCAATCTGCCGGATCTCTTTGGAATTACCCGGTGGAAAAGCTACTGCTTCTCCTGCCCGTAGCCTCCCTCAGATACTTAGCCATACTGAGAGCTCTGTCAGTCGATCACCTCACTGGATACTGCCTATTCATCGTGATCGTACTGGAGGTAGAGAAAGCAGACCAGCCTCGCAAGAATCATTAGAAGTGGTCATTGAACTCCAACCTGAAAGGCTGAGGCGTTAATGTGAGTAAATAGTTCCATTTGGAGCAACAAGGACATCTACCATCTGCACAAATGATGTGCATCCTTCTTGCGGCACGACACTTTGGCAATAGAATTGCAGGGAATTTGTTAGCAGGCCTGGTGTGTAGGCATGCTTTCTGCTTTGTACATCACGAGTTGTAGATTAGCGAGGCCACTCAGTGGCACTTTGAATATTCTTTTGTCTGTGTATTTGTTGTATATTGTCATGGAAAACAGTAATAGAGATCAGATTCGGAGATGCGAAAATATTTGTCGCTGCTCCGCTCATCAAGAAACCACCAGCGCTTCTGAATTGCACGCTGTATTTCCTACTTTCCAGCTTCGATTGATCTTCAGTCTTATTTTCTGCATTTGCCCAGATAATGCGTGCTTCTGAACTCCCTCTCTTTTCCTCCATGGTGGGCCCGGCTGTTACTCCTGTACCAACAGTGGTGATATGTAATGAACGATGACAAGGACAACTTGTGCTATCCCTTTTTTATGTGTTACCTTTGTTATGTGTTGTTCCTGCACTGTCTGTGAATGTGACTGTAAGGACACATCATCATCCACCAATGAGTTTATCTTCTGGTTAGCACGAGTGATGCCCAGTTGTCATAGCCTCAGCCTGGAAGTGATTCAATGCACGGTGTTATGCCATGTTTTGTCGGACTTATTCATAACTTTTATTTATAAGTCACAAAATTACCAAAATACAATAGATGTTTTGAAATTGACTTTCTTATATCCTCATGTTATATTTTTGTAGTCAAAAGGCAAAAGCCAAAACCAAAAGCACTTAAATAGGTGTTTTGTGACTTATAAGGCAAAAATCAAAAGTAAAAAAAAATAAGCATAATTAAACAGGCCCTAATACTATCGGGGTGGTATATACAGGTATAGGTAGTATCATCTATTTCGTGCATGTAAAAACTAATGTGTAATTGTAGTTATAACAAGAGAGGAAATAATGTTATCATAGTAGATATACAAAATGAATCTAAAAACCTAATATATACAATATTATATGATACTACACATGTGTTACAACTCATTATGAAGTTAATAAAATAAACTAGTAGCATGTGCATGATAATACTCTAGGTTACTTTCCACTTTAAGCAGGTACCCGTGACCCCCCCCCCCCCCCCCCCCTTCGCACCCACCCTGAAACGGAGGCAAAAATTATATCCTTAATTAACACAAATAGAGTTGTCTGGTTAATCAGCGAAAAGATATGGGCAAAATACGCCACAAACGCTATAAACTAGGCAACATCACCTGATTGTGCTACCCACACGAATCACACGCGCGCTGCTGAAAAGAAAGACCACCGTTATGATTGTCATCGAGCGTCACCTTCAACAATCACTTCAAAGACTGTGGTCTTTCTTCTCGGCGGAAGCTGCAACAAAGACAATTGTTGATGTGCACACCTACAAAGGGGGAGACGCCAAAGTAGCCACAGTCGGAGGATCAACGCCATCCAGACTCGCAGCCAGTCACCGCTTCAACATTGAAGCTGGTCGTCATACGATCATACCCACACCCGAAGCTAGAGCAGTAGGACACGACGGGACGAGTAGGACACCACCAGCAGCACCATAGAGGACCTTGCCCGCAACCATATCGAGGAGCACTAATGACTGTTGGGAACCTCAGGTGAAAAGTATGATGTAGTGCAACATCAAATTTCACCCGTGAAGAACCAAGGTTTATCGAACCAGCATGAGTACTTAACATTGCAAAGTTTAAAGTGGAACCAACACAAAACACTAAAACTCTTTGTCCCCAACGTTCAAGAAGGTTGTCAAGCTTCCTGTCTCGCCAAAAAAAACGGATTAAATGTATAGTATGGAAGGTAATTGTAATAAACACAAAAGGAAAACAAGACCGTAGAGCTAGCAACAATTAAAAGCAGGTAAAGGAGGTTGTAAAATGTACAATCTGGAATGAGGGCGATCGTTTCACTTGTGGTGTATATCCTTAAATAATAATTATTATGGGTTTAAAAAAATTATAGCTAGGCAAGCTGACAGAATTATGACCATGTGGTTATGATAGAATGTTCAAGGAAAATGTTTATGTAGGCATTACATCAAAATTATAAATACGTTACATAACCGCACCTTTAACCTAAACTCCACCTCAAGAGCGCTTGTATGCTTGCATCTCTTACATAATGTAAACAACATTGATTATCTATAAGTAGAAATAAACACCGTTGTTTTATCCTTAGTAGTAACATCACATCGTTACCCTTAGTCATTTTCCTGAACTCAAGCCCACGGATGAACAAGGAATGAACCCTTTGTGTACGTACTTCCACTTACAGATTTAAATAACAATTTACCACAAAAATCATATAAATGAGAGCATGTCGGAACTTAAACAAAGCAATATCATCATAGAGGACACATGCACAATCTAAACATAAGCTCACAATTCATCATATCCAAGCCAGCACAACAAGTAAAAATAACATTAGATGGGTCTCGATCATGTAAGGCAGCTCATGAGACCATTGAATTGAAATACAAGGAGGAGAGATCATCATCTAGCTACTGATATGAACCCGTAGTACAAGAATGAACTGCTTGTGCATCATCATCGAGACAACAACATTGGTGTAGATGCCTCCGGTGATGATTTACTTCTCCTGCACTGTAACGAAACATGAATACATGACCCCGTAACTAGGGTTTCCATGACAATGCCTGGCTCGGTATCTTATTTCACGAAATATTTTCCATCCCCGAGCGTTTTAGAGTTAATGTGAATTCACTGGCGAAGTCCCGTCGAGAGGCGATTCCCCAGGTGCGCTTGTGGGTGGGGATCGTGTGTGGGACCAACGAGGGGTCTGTGGGTTCCCATGGTCGCCCTTTGATTCTCAGTATTCTTTCGTGATGTGAAAAAATTTATAAATTTTCGTCTTTTTACGATATTTTTTCTGACGTTTCTTCTGAAACTCACAAATGGCAAAAACTAGAAACTAGCACTTGAAGTGTGTTAATAGACCAGTCAAATAAATTTCATAAAATAAGTATGTAGAAATGATGTCAAACTAGAATGAAACAATCAAATATTACATATACATTTTGCACGTATCAAGGGTCGTCGGCCTTCTAGCAAGGCAGCAACCACCACTGAGCACCACCAGCCCGGACGAGATCCACTTGAGATCGCGACATTGGGTTCTAGGAAGATATATAGATCGGCCTACGGTGGTCGGGGTGGGGGTGCGAGGAAGGCTTCTACGTCAGCGAAAATTTTGGAACCAAGGGGAAAACATTAGCATCACATTTAATTTCATTTTATGAATGCCATTGTGGCTCTATTGATTACCTAGATTAGTTTTTGGTGTTTTAAATTTTCTATAAATTTTGTTTAAATCATAGGCATGATATGATGATGAGTCTATTGACATCCTAAATAATTCTAATCTCTTTGGGATATCACAGGGTTAGGGGTTTCTGGCTTTCTTCGATTTGACCACATGTGGCGGTCGGTTAACCACCAGTTGAATACTATTAGTTTACATGTTGACTTCTATTTTGGGAAATAGGTTTAAATAACCGGACTATTTTTATATAACCGAAAGTACCCGGTACCATTAAGACTGCACTCCTATATCTTTATAGTGATATTGAAAGTGTCATAGAGCGCTACTCATGTTTATCACTTTAGGAATGCATACATGGTTTAATTTGTACCATATGTTTTCTATATTGCGCACTAACCCCAGGTGCATGCATGTGTTGTGCAGTCCCAACATACAGAATCTGTAGAACATTTGTCAAGGCCCGGTCTGAAATTGACAAGGCGCCGATATATACATGCCGGAACGCAGAACGGCGTAGCCGCGGCCACGACTACTGGACTAATTCCGGAGCAGCGGCGCCCCACCTGGCGGGCATATCACCCGTCAGTCACCGTCACAAAAGAGCCGTATCTTTGGTCAGCCACTTAGTCCCTAAGTAATATAATTAGCAAGGCAGACAGCGACGTTGATCGCCATCGATATCCCGATCAGAGGAAGATAAGAGGAAGCAGCAGCAGCAGAGGCAGGGGATTTTCGCCAAAGCTAATTAAACTCGATCAGCTAGTGCTAATAGCAAGTAATTCTGTCGTAGTTTGGTGGAGTCTTGTTGTTTGCTCCGGAGGCGCCAGCTCAGCGCAAGCCATACACACACTCTCTCCCGCTCAAATAACGCGGTCTACCTAGCTGCTAGCTAGTCCCTTCCTCTCTTCTCCGATGGCGAGCAGATCAGCTTTTCACCATGGCGGACCTCACGCTTCTCCCCCGCGCCTTCTTTACCGACTCTTATATATGCCCTCCTGCGACACCTACAACCTCTCGATCCTCCTCCTCTACTTCGCATCTCGAGACGATAGGTACTTAACTGTCCGGCCGGCATACACCTTAGATAGCTAGGTGCACTGGAGCTCTGGCATGCGTGGTGTAGCCGTGTAGGCATATATATAGAGGCGCGTGCCCTAATGGTACATGGCTGAGCACCCGTCTGCACCTGCTCCCCTCCATTCTGATCCTCATCAGGTGCAAGCTTCTGCTGCTGGCCCAGCGCCGACGGTCCTCCGTTCTCCTTCTCCGAGCACTCCTCCTCTCTCGCCCCATTCCCCGCCGGGTGTGGACACGGTGGGTGCGGCGGCGGCCCCGCATGCGGCGACGAGCTCCGAGGAGCCGTCGCCGCGGTCCTCGGGGAAGCACCCCTTCTACCGCGGCATCCGGTGCAGGAACGGCAAGTGGGTGTCCGAGATCCGCGAGCCGCGCAAGACGCGCCGCATATGGCTGGGCACCTACCCGACCGCCGAGATGGCCGCCGCGGCCTACGACGTGGCAGCCCGCGCGCTGCGCGGGCCAGACGCCCTGCTCAACTTCCCGGGCGCTGCCGCCTCGCGCCCGGCCCCGGCATCCGCCTCTCCGGACCACATACGTGCCGCCGCTGCGGCTGCCGCGGCCGCCGTCCAGCTTGAGGATCAGCCGCACGTCGGTGACCTGCAGGCTCCTGACGCCGCCGCCGCCGCTGCTACAATACCTGCCGCGACGGCCGAGCAGCAGAGACATCATGGCGTAACCAGGGAAGCCGCCGATGTTGTGCCGCAGCAGGAGATGATGGGCAACGATGATGACCACTTCATGGACGAGGAGGCGATCTTCGAGATGCCGCAGATGCTGCGCAACATGGCCGCGGGCATGATGATGAGCCCGCCGCGGCTGAGCCCCACCGTCTCCGACGAGTGGCCGGACGCAGGGGAGAGCCTGTGGAGCTACCACGACCCCTAGCTAGCATATTTTTGCATTGCCGCCTCAGGATACGATGATCGAGCTGGGTGGTGGTACGGCGCGAATCGTCCTCTATCTGGTAATATATGTGTGTGTGCCACAACTACGTACGTATAAGATCGAGTGGTGTCACTAGCTTGCGATACTATATGCTGGCTAGTGTACTCGCCAGTTACATTAGCTTCGGTTTATGCTCTACTCCTAGCTAGCAATGTACCTTTACAGTTCACTTTTCTTTTCCTCCGGCTAGGGTCGTTTTCGTAGATAAAGTACACTTGGGATTCCATTGGCTTATTGCTCGTTTTAGTATGAGAGCATGCAGGCACCATTAATGTTTTTTTTGGACTGCCGAGTGGGAGACTTGTGCCGTTGTAACTTTTGTAGCTGTGGCCTGTGGACATAGAATTAAATATTTGGCGGTGGATAAAATAAGATCAGTTTGGACGCATATGGATCCAATTTTCCTTTTTTTTTCTAACGACGTATTTTGGTGGTAGTTAATTATATATATGTACTGGGAAGTTAGCCGTTGATGGGAGAAAGAGGAGTTAGGTGGGCAAATCTTTTTGATAGTGTGTGATCCATGAAAGGTCCATGGGATCGATATGGTCAACCACAGGGGCGTGGATGGTCGACCAACAATTTTAACTTTATAACAAAGTCTTCCTACACCAATGTGAAGCTCTAAACCCCAACAAGGTTCCTAGGGTTACAAGAAACCATACAGGTAGCACGATTTGCTAAGGAATAATAAGGATTAAAAAATAAATCGGTGGAGATGTAGATCTGAACATGATTAGAACACTTCCACCGGCAAACTGAGGTCCTCGACCTCCTCCTCTCCTCCTCCCCAACCCTAACCCTAGCGTCGCCGGCGCCGGCCGCCACGCCACCCTCTCTCTCCCTCCACCTCCCTCCCCTCGCGCGTCCCCGCCCCCCGTGGCGGCCGCACGCGCCCCCCGCACCTCCCTCCTTAGGCCCTCTCACCTCCTTCCTCTTCCCTCGCCGCTGCCAGAGGGCGCGGCCAGGGAAAGCCCGGTCGACGCCGGCGGCGGCAAGGTTCTTTCGTCCTCCCACGCGGTGGAGTGGGACGGGCCCTCTCCCTCGGGCCGGAGCCTGCTTCTCCCGACGGGGAGCAGAGTGGCGGCACCCGGCTCATTCGTGGTGGCAGTGTGACGGGCGTTGGTGTGGTGGTGCGCGACTAGGAGCTGCTGGCGCGAGTTCGTTCGGGTCCTCCAGATCTGGCGGCGACCTCCAGTGTCGGGCGGAGTCTAGGGCACAGGGGCGGTGTCGCCCAACCTCCGACAACGACTGGTCTCGTGCAGCGTAGGGAAGGTCCAGATCTGGACGGCGGCGGGCCAGGTGGGCCTACTGCGTATCCGGAACGGCTTGGCCAGCGCGCTGAATCAGTCGATGGCGGGGCGGTGGTTTCCATGATGTGCAGTTGGGCAACCATGCGCATACGGTGCGGATCCGGGCCAGGGGAGGCAGCGGTGCGGCTGCTCGGTGGCGATGGGGCGGGTCAGGGATGATGACGTCTTGGTGGTGGTGGCGGCGGCGACTCGGACGACGCGGGATGCGGCTTCAGGCCGGAGCTCTCGGCCAGGGTTGCAGGACGCTCGACAGCGGCTCTCCTCTGGAGCAGGTGACAGGAATGTGGTGAGGTAGCTCTGCCTCGGGACGGTGGCTGGCGGAGCTGGCTGGAGGCGGCGGACTCTTGGCCCAGTTATGGCCCCCTTGGGCCGGAGCTGGGTTTGGCGGGTCTTGCTGACTTGTGGTTTCAGTGGTTCCCGACGGTTCGGGAACCATTCCCCCGACCACGGCGTGGATGGGGTACTAGATCCGGGCCATGAGGGCTTGGATCTGGTGACCGCCTAGCAGCCTCGTTACCTTGAGGTTTGCAGGTGTGACCGGCGGGTGCGTCCTGCTAGTGGCACTCCCACTGTCCTAGGGTAGACTCTCTCGGGCCTTCTACTATCCGCTCCGATGGATTTTTCGTCTAGACTCCTGTTGTTCCCTGGATGTGGGATCTTGGATGCCGGGGTGGCGGCCTCGGAAGGTGGTCTGTGCGTGCGACTCTGCGGCGAGTGACGTGGCAGTGGTGTTGGTCATGTTCTCGGCCCACGTGGGTGGCGGGAAGTTGGCGGGAGGAGTGCCTGGTGCTGGCTTCGCTTTGGCTGGGGCGGCTCCTAGATCGCGTCTTGGTGACCTAGCTCGAGATTTCGGGCGCTTCGTGAGTACGAGTGTGGTAGCAAGGTGCTTTCGAGCGAAAGCTTTGCGTTTCGGCGCCAACAACGACGACGCTTGTGGGTGTCGCTACCCTCTTGGGGGCGCTTTTGAGGGTGCCTTCTCTATACTTAGCGTGGTAGTAAGGTGCTTCCGAGCGAAACCTCTGCGTTTCGGCGCCAGCAGCAACGACGCCTGCGGGTGTCATAACCCTCTAGGGGGTGTTGTTGTGGGTGCCTTCTCCGCTCTAGGCCTTCGGTGAAAACCTAGACCTCTTGGTCTGGATGGCGGCGGCGTTGTGAGCCGTCGCCCTGTTGGGGGCGTCATCATAGAGACTCGTTTCCTCTCGATCCTGCATCGGAGTTCTTGGTGGCAAGTCCGACTTTCCTTTTCTTTTTTGTTGTCTATCTTTGATCTGTCTTTTGAGGTTCCTCCTCACCTTGTATCTGTTCGGCCGTGGTCTTTTGGGCGTTGTGCTGTCTAGCACAGCAGCGGTTTCAAACGGTGTGGCTTTATTTATAAAGCGGGGTAAAAGCCTGATTCGTGGAGATGTAGATCTAGACCTTCTCCTTCACTCTTTAAGGTATAAAGATGTTGGGCTGGTTGGAGTACGAGATCTAAGAAGTTGAATCTCAACTACAAATGGAGGGGAGAGAGGGTAAAAGCCACCACCTCTCTTTGGGGAAGAAGATGCCTATTTTAAATAGGAGGCCCCAAATCGAACGGTTATACACAGAAATGTTGCATATGGTACTACAGTTTTGTTGCTCCCAGCCGCACAGTACTGTGAGCTACAACTGTTGCTGACACGGGGAAGGATTGGCTGCTGCACTTGTTGGCAGGGTTGGATGTGGATAGCAGGGCCTGTATTCTAATGGTGCTATGGCGTAACTGGCATGCACACAACGAGATCACACACGATAAACCATGCCCGCCAATTGAAGGATCAAGACGCTTCTTGGAAAGCTATCTCAACTCGTTGCTTCTGATTAAGCAATTCCCTGCTGCAGATGTGCTAAAGGGGAAGATGGTGGTGGATCTCACGAATGGGTTTGGGAAGCCTGACAAGACCAAAAAACAAAGGCCTATATTGGATGTCTAATGGAAGCCACCTGAATCAGGACAGGCAAAACTGAATGTTGATGGGGCATTCCTGTCTGGTGACGCAGGCGCAGGTATGGTCTTCCGAGACAGCAATGGAGAGATCATCGTGGCAGCCTGCAGTATAATCCGTAACTGTGTAGATGCTACAGAAGCTGAGCTTTGCGCCATCGAGGAAGGGGTACGCTTATCCCTGCACTGGACGTCCCTGCCTTTCACGGTTGAGACGGACTGTGCCGAGGCGCTGGAATTGATCTACGGAAGGGGGCCAAATGCATCCATTCACGCCTTCAGGATCAATACGATCAGAACCTTATGTGGGGAAAGAAATACCAAGCTAGCCAAGATCAATCGTCAAATCAATGGAGTGAGCCACGAGCTAGCAAGGATGGGGCGTGTTCAAGCTAGGTCTGAAGTCTGGCTTCATGAGTTTCCGCCGGAAATTATGAAGGCTCAAGAAGTAGATTGTAACCCATCTGTAATTCACTAGTTTTACCTTTCCCCCCCGCAAAAAAAAAAATGTCGTACTAACATTTAGTCTTATCTCTTGCCATGATTACATGATTATTAGATTTACAGTAAATAAATAAATGAAAAAGATGGATAACGGAAAAAAACGCTTCGCTCCAGCGCCCACCCCAGGAAAGCGATCTAGAGGCGTTCGTGGTCTCCGCCTCCTGCCGGCGGCGCCGCCGGGCCGCCCGCCTCCGTGGCCTCAGAGCCATGGTCGCGTGGTGGATCCCGGTCCCTGCCGGCGGGAGGGCTCCATCCTCACAGATTTTTTTGTGTTTTGCTAGGTTATGTGTCTTTCTTGGAGAGATCAGGCGGCGACTGCTCTCTGAAGATGGAATAAGGTCCTCCCCACCCAGCCTCCGCTCCGATGACGTCCCTAGCGTTGTTGGAGGGTGTGTGGAGGTTTGTCTCAGGTGGATCTCGTCAGATCTGGCCAGTATGTGTCTTCGGTGGATACGGTTGGATCCGATCTTCGTTCGTCTTCGTTCGTGTGTCAAAAAAATAGATGCTTCTAATCTATGCATCCCTTCATCGGCGGCGGTTGCTGTGCTGGTGCGCTGGTCCTCTGTGGCCGTAGCACGACGACTTCCCGACTGTCTTCTACAACAAGTTTCGCCCGGCTCTGATCATGGAGGGGTGATGGCAGCGGCGCGCCTTCGGCTCGCTCTAGTGTCTGTAGTCGTCGCTAGGTGGTCTTCGGACCTAGAAGTAATTTTATTGCTTATGGTGTCCTTGTATGGCCTTGATCGTTGATGAATAGATTGGAAGTTTTTTCGAAAAAAGAAGAAAAAGATGGATAACGGAAGAGGACAGTTAAAGTCGCGTGCATGCCATGATCATACCATGCACACACATGCAGATGAACAGTGCAATTCCTCGTAGCCGAACGGCCGTTGGTACTTGGCAGCACCAACATTGGCCGGAGAGAAAGTGGAGATGACTAGATGCGCTAGTTGAGGCGACGTGACCCCTAGACAAGTACCGCTCAGTGGCTACCCCTTGGCGCTGCCGGCGGTCGAACGCATGGCCGGGCTTGCCGGCGCACATGCATGGGACGGACGAGGATCATGGGACGACGTACGCCCATGGCTGGACCAGCGAGATCGAGAAGGAAGAGGCGGATCCATGGACAGCCTCCTGTACCAGGGGTACGGCGGAAGGCGACGGTGCTTTGCATGCGCCGGGCGGCGGTGGGCCGGCCGCCGGAGGAACGATAGGGCTGGCCTCACGGACGTGCGTGCCGTGTGGCTGTCCCCCGGGGCGGCGACCGGCCGTGCGTGCTGAGCTAGGAGGACGCGGCAACGGACAAGCGCAAACAATGGCACCGGCCGGGCCATCGCCGTACCATCGATCGGGGACCAGCTAGCCTCGGCGCGTCGTAAGGGACGCCAATCGTCGATCGATGGAGCTCGGATTATTGTGGCGGATGGCGATCCATCCACACATGGGCCGGGTGCCAACTTGTTGGCGAATTATTGGTGCCCAAACATGTCCTATCTGTCTAGTCGTTTTTGTACGGGGATTAGTTGGCGAGGACACACGAAAGACTATACTAATGCTACTACGAGTCAGTTGGTACACAGTGTTGATCGTGAAATTAAGTTTTTGCCTTTTTAGAGGTCTCCTAACGAAAAACCGTAGCTTCAGTGGCGAGAAGAAAAACGAAGCAAAAGAGCTCGATGGAGAGAAAATTATACTCCTTCTATACACGAAAGGATGTCTGAACTTTATCCAAATTAGATAAAGTTGTGACATCCTTTTTGTAGACAGAGTGAGTACTCCGTAGCACTATTTTTGTGTGCATGTATTGGGCTGTTTTGATTTTCACTCCTTCCCTCGCAAAAAAATTCTTTCCCTCCGCCTCCCGCGTGCAATCTGCCTAAATCGTAGCTTAATCAGGCGCGCTAATTTTTGTTTGATTTCCAAAAGCAGCGCTAAATTTCCGTTCTTTTATAGGGCGGTCCTCTCTCTTTTTTGCATTCTCTCTCTTTTGTAATATCAAACATACTTACAACATATACAATGTGTCCACCACAGTTTTTTTACGAATCTATTATATACTAAAAGCAAAATGGGTTAGTTTTTCGAGCCACCACGTTAAGCCACATCCACTTAATTAATTTTAACAGTTAGATCTAAAATTAGCGGTTAGGATTTAATAAAGCAATATTAATTGTGTAACCATGTACGAACGTTCATATGGGTCCAATCCCGGTTGACACGTTCCATATGGTTTTTTTAAAGTGGACTCCCGTAATATACCGTTTTACTTAAACTCTTAGCCATTGTTATAATAAGCAAAGATATTTGAGTACGTAACCGTTTCCAAGCTAGCAGTTTGGATCCTACACGACTACATGCATGCAAGCGATGCCATGCAAAATCCAGTTAATTTTAAGCTGTGTTTACGGGCACCCACACACGAGTATAGGACGACTTGCTGTGAGAATAAAATTCAATTACTTTTGCGACGGCGATTTGCGATTTTTACTTCAGCACATGAATCAGTGGCTCAACCATACACAGACGTGTCGAGTTGGAGAAGATCAACGGTGGACTCAATCCAAGGAGGACAATATTTCCATGCATAATAATGTTCGATTGCTGCACTAGCTCTGGAGTATGAACTAGATGCGGGGACGACTATCGTGAAGCAACGAGTTAGTATTTTTTGGTTAGATGAAACATCAACAAGGTTGCAATTTTATCTCAGTTTTTTGGGCCAAAATATGGATACAAATGTGTGTCTTTTATTTTTGGAATAAATAATTTGAAAAGATATTCATGGAGGCAAAACTAAACATGGGATTTTAGTTTTTGGAGACACCAAAGATTGGAAGAGTCGAACGGATCACTGAAGATAGGAATGTAAATACATATAGTCAAATTTTAGATTCAGCTATGTTCCACCTCATTTTGGAATTATTGATACTATGTCGTCTTCTATGATGTTGGCTTCATTAGTTCCACACACTCCAAAGAACCTGTATCACGAAGGTAACGAGGTTTAATAATTATCTCTCCAGATTGCAGTTTTATGAACAAGAACATTAAAATTTGGATCAGAATGACTCCAAAATAAGTAATTCTTATAATTAATTTGAACAAGAACATTAAATTTTGGAACATGAAAATTTGGTTGAGAATTCCTGATATCAGAATGACTCAAAAAACAAAATGAGTTTACTACATAAATGTACATGGGAGGCAATATTATATGGATTTTGTTTGTAGCTCAAGAAAATATTGTCGATAGGGTGCATGTAAGAAATTCATAATGCTGAACTATCCCGGTGAGAGTTCATGATATATATGTACATGTTAGTTTTAAATTTGGTCTGCCATCAGAATGACTCATAAAAAATATATTTTTATGACATAAATGCACATGAGAGGCAAGATTTCCTCCGTACCTTATGAAAATATTATCGAGAAGGTGCATGTAATAATTAAGAAGCAGACTGACTCAAGAAAATAAGTTTTCTAACATAAATGTACATGAGAGGCAAGATTATATGTCTTTCCTCCGTAGCTTAGGAAAATTTTGTCGAGAGGGTGCATATGAGAATTTAAAAATGTTGAGACATGGAGATTATTGTAGATGATATCTATACCGGTTGATTTCAAATTTGGCGATCGTTGTAATCAAAATGACTCAAGAATTAAAATGATTGTTATCATAACTTTATATGAGAGGTAAGATTATACGTGTTTTCTTTCTCCCTTAAGAAAATTTTGTCGAGTGGGTGGAAGTAAGAAATTTAAAATGTCGAACCATGTTGATGAGAAATCATCATATGTACTGATTAATTTTAAATTTTGAGATCATTATAATCAATGACTCAAGAAACAAATGATTTTTTATTCCATAAAAGTACATGAGAGGCAAAGATCATAATGGTTTTGCTCGTAGCTTACAAAATGTTGTTGATACGCATGTAAGAAAATAAGATCCATTCACCGTATCTATTTTGTATATATCCTCATGATAAATAAGATCCTACATTTTTTAGTCGACCTTACAGTAGGATTATTATGATCTACTAAAGTCATACGTGCCAGTATGCAATATGACTATATGAATCATGATCGGAAAGGTTAAGACGTTTAATAGAAAAATAATAAGATATTGTCGATAAGTTGTTTTATAATAATTATTTGTTATTTGTAAGATGTATAATCAAGTGAAAAATGGCAAAGTTTCCTTAGAAACCAGATAATTCAAGACTTGACTAATATTTAATCTATTAATATAAGGGTTTATTATGTGCCATAAAGGTGATTTATTATTTCTTTCAAATCCAAAACAACTTTCATATGGACAACACAAATTATTTTTAATGCTTCAACTCGGAGAGTCAAATTTTTGTTATAATTCTGAACAAAGCAAGCAATATTAGCATTTATCAAAAAAAATCTCAACATTAGTTTATTATTAAAGCTTCAAAATTTAAGATGCATTTGATCTTGCAAATTTAGTCATCTACTATTAATCTAATTATCTTATGGTTATGTGATATAAAAGGACAATGTAGAACTGAAGTCATACCCATTAAGAGAAATGCACTAATCATGGGAGTAAATGTTGTAGTAGCAACTAAATGCATAAGTAACAAATTTTTTGATGCTCTATTGTGTTTTCATATATTCGTCACTGAAAAATTACTCCTTCTGTATTGTAATTTTGGTTTAGGCATATTTTAGTTATGATCTCACCAATTTTCCTGCCATATAGAAAAAAAACATGAGACATATGTATCACTCTTATGTATGGTTTGAAGATTCGTGAGATCCCTCGCCTCCTAGAACATAAGAAGTGAAGGTAATCATATGAAGATTTAAAATGGTACTTGTAGAAAATATTAAATATTTGTATAAAGACGGGTTGGATTTCCCGATATAGCTTGATGACATTGTCATAATAGGAGCACAAGAAAATATAGATATCAAGTAAAAAAATGAGTAGGAACTTTTGGCTCTAGAGATCCAGCGGTCCCTCAATTTTTTTTAGTATAAAACTACTGAAAATAAATATCCGGGTGAAACCAATAGTGCATCCCACAAACATGATAAGTAGCAAGTTCAAAAACATTGCATTTTAAACCGCATAAAATGAAAATTTGCAGATCTAAATATGCATATTATAAAATATCTAAGTTTCACCATATTTTGCTTTTTTGTAGCCCATAAAATAGAACATTTCAAGTTGAAATTTTACACGTTTATGGGATACCCATTGACTACATCCATAATATTTTCAGAATTATTGAAACTCCCAATAATATCTTTCGAATTTCTTAAGCTGAGGGAGCACTCGATCTCAAGAGCAAAGAACACTTTCGAGTAAAAATGCACTTTGATGTGGAATATGGGTAGTTGGTTATTAGGCATGTTGTTGGTAATACCAACAAATTGATTTTAAATTTGTTATAAAAGCATTATACGGACGTATTCCCATACACTTATCATGCTCTAGACTTTGCTTTACCTTAACACACTTTAAGTTTGGGAATTACTCCCAATTACAAAAATGAGGGTACTCCTAATTACTTATGTCAGATCTAAGTCCGATATAGAGATACCTCTATACGTCAGGCCCCAAAAGTGAAACCATATAATGACTTAGGACAATGGATTCAAAATAAATAAATAAATAGTTGTAAACCTACATCTTCGACAATATGTCTGTCTAAAATACCATGCATTAAAAATGGACAGTGAGAACATCATTGTATACTTCACACAACCAATGAGAAGAAGAAATGTATCGACGAGGTAAAATGAAATTCTCCTATTTTTTTGTCCTAACTACAATGTTGTGTGTGTTTGTACGTCAAATTATTTATTATACATAAGATCAATTAAACTGTTCATGACAAATTATTTATTATGCATAAGAGCTACAAAAGAAAATTAAAGGATGCACAAAACACTTACTTTAAAAATGAAAAGAATGACAACCCATTATCCATTACTAGAGAGCTCCAACACGAATCAATGATGTTCAACTTAATTAAACCACTTCTGTTTTTAAGACAAACTTAAACTCTGCTCTTTCGACAACATCTAAACAACACAATGAGCCTCCAAAGGATGTTTCCTAACACGAACAACTCATATGCCCTTTGTTGTTGCATCCAACCATTCAATTGCAAGTCAAGGACTACCACTCATATGTTGCGACTAATAACCATATATTTGTATCGACAAACATACATTAAATATCTATAAAACTATGTAATTATTTCTCAAACATAAAACAGACAATGCCCTCGCATTTGCGAGGGCCACTATGCTAGTTACAAACAAAAGATGATGGGTCGCTAGTGAAGCCGGTAAATAGGAGGCAAAGGAGTAGGGTCTGGAGGTCCCACAATGCTTCTGGAAAGCCTAGATGTGGTGTGCACACTCCCCCAACCTCTCGAGAATCTGATCATGTTTAATGCTGTGACATTAGGTTGGTTGACGTAATATATCCACTGTATACATATCCTCCCTCATGCTTTCATGTAACTGAGATGATGACACAATACGAAGAGAAATATAGAACGGAGAGTCATCGTTGATGAAGATTATAGTGGGAAACATTGCCAGAGCCTCTCACAGGCCACAGCTGCAACTCAAAGCTTAGAAAGCACTCTGACAAAGACCCATTTCTTATTGTTCCTGAGAAAATCTGTTACATCCCAAATTCTCCGATGCTTCGAGGCACCCTGGAGCTTCTAGGGTCTACAGGCTACATCTAATCTCTAGGGCCAACATAGAGTTTTTCAACACGGTGTCAACAGATGGAAAGCTTTTCTTGGGCCGGGGGGGCACCCTGGGAAGGGCTAGAAGTTTTGGATGCTAGAGGCTCCGGGGAACATCTGGTGGGGCAAAAGCTTCGCCCCATATATTAATTAAGAAGAAGTTGCAAAAGAGCAAGTTTAGGGACCCGACTATTACAAAACAACTACCCTCGCGGCATCAAGTTACCTACACATTTGGCACCCGCGAGGACCCACAACCGGGCCTCGCCCTTTATTCTATCGAAGATCACAAGCGGCGGCTCCGGGGAACATCTGGGGCTACCACAAATTCACAAGTTTCTGCTGCGTCCCGAGGCTCGTCCAATACTCCAATGTTTAGAACCGGAGAAGTTATTTTGTCCTACAAACCTTGCAACATAATGAAATATGCTATGTTTATGAACTCATTGTTTCGATAAATTGGAGCTTGTATTGGAGATAACAAAAACTCTAAATCCTCCCATGGAGAAAAAAAATCAACCGAGTAAGATGATACTGAGACTAAGATATTTGAACTCTCTATGAACAATGCAATCAAGCTACATGGCGGAGTGCCCCTTTTGACATGACTATTGTCAAATTTATTGCATGGTCTCTCAGTAAGCACCTCGAGACCGGTAAAATGATGAAAACATGGCTAAATAAACCTTAGCCTTGAGCATTTGGTCATGGCTGCCTCAAGTTTGAACACACTCTTTCAGTACGCAGGTTGGTGTTGACTCACAAAATTCCTCCTGGAAAGGCCCCACTTAGACATATATTCACATGAACAATGTCATCAGATGGACGGTCGGCTTAAAGCATATGGTTTCTTCAAGTTGTTCATCTTGAACTTGCATTCCTCAATATTGATAGCAATGACATCTTGATGTCACCCAGTAGTTGGCTATATGCAATCTTCTCATCTTATGCAAGACCATGTAAACCCCACATAGAAACACCAAACATATAGATCATGAGCTAATTCATAGAACTTAAAATTGCTTACCATACAACGAGTCATTTGATCCCATTTAGTACATGGTCTATGTTTTGCACTTTGTGTTGATCAACCTTGTATTTTTTTCCTGTCTCTTTATTAGACGATGCATCATGCATGCACATACGCGTGCATGGGACACAGTCGGAGGGTACGTCGCGGGGAACTCTAGGGGAAGAAATTTGACGTGGGCGGCCGTTTGTGAACCGGGAACAGTTGTGGCGTACTTGGCCGGTTGCTTTAGTTCTCGTGGGCATGGAGACTCTGCTTTGGTGATATGTATATTGGGACGTCTCAACGTTCTGATATGGTGATCATTAACTCTGACAGGGATCGATCAATTAGCACGCACGTAACACGTATTGATCAGCTGACGGGGCATATGCGTTATTCAAGATGAACAGTGTGCGGCTGTTCATAGACAAGCAGCAGACAAGAAGTCGTTAGCATGATCTTAGGTTGGATATCCCGGCCCAGGCTATGATCACGGAATATGGCTATGGGGCCGAGGACCTTTTTGTACCACAGCATGGGGTCACGTAACTAGCTAGGTCGAAATCTCAAAAAAAAAAAAAAACTAGGTCGATCTTCTCCATCCGGGTGCCATTTGCATTTGCAATCAGTCGTAGCTAGGTCGATCTTCTCCATCCGGATGCCATTTACGTCAGTCGTAGCTAGTAAGCTAGGTCAATCTTCTCCATCCGGGTGCCATTTACATTTACAATCAGTCACCCAGGGTATGAACTATGAAGTATCTTATGCATTTTTTAGATAAAAAATATATATTAATATCGTGCAGATGATATTAGTCGTTTGTTTTCATGCTGCCTATCAGTTGGCGTAGATAGCCCTAGAAGATAACCTATTGTATATCAAAACTTACATTAATAGTAAGAAATTTATATCGTATTATTGTTTTCATACGGAGCAAATGTTGTCAACACAAGGTCACAATAAAGGAGAAATTGTTTGATACCACCTCACCATCCGGTGTTACCAATGGATAAAGTGTCTATTGTCGAAGAAAAACTTGTGTGTGTGTCTATTAGAACCTCATTTAAATGCGAAAATGTGGCTGAAGGCTACATATTAGTTGTACTCTAAAATTACAAGAAAACATGCTCACACACGAGCACTCGCCTAAGACTGGAGTCATCAAGTTTGAGTTTGACAATTTTTCGTGTTTCATTACCAATGATTAAATTGTACAGTGACTACCTCTGAAAGAATGATCCGCATTGGTGAGGGAGACATGACGGCAAACCTGGATCTGGCCCTAGTAGGCTATGTCAAACCACCTCTACTAAAATCTCAGATGAGTTATTGGTTCTCTTCTTCTAGAATTAATTATGATAACGGGTTAAGAACACAATCTTTGTTAACAATTTAAAGTTCATAAAAGAATAAATAAAATATATTTTTTTCTTACAAGATAACTTGTGTGTTTTTGTGTGCTCTATAATCCACTATTACATTTGCAATCCTATAAAATTTATGTGGGTTTCTATTCTTGCTATCACATGTACATTTCATTCAGGGACATGACATGATTCATGAAGGTGATCTGCTAGGGCACGCTTAGTCCGACCTCTTTTTTTTTTTGAAAAAAATCAGGAGGAGATAATTTCGACGTGGTGATATTATTCACCGACTAGTTGGCGATTGTCTCGAGAAATCATTATGTTGTGGTTACCTTTGAACCTGCTTCTGTGAGCATCTGCACATGGTGATCCGATAGGAAACTCTCTTTAAGAAGCCTTACTAAAAAGCCTTGTCTCTGCCCACTATGTCTGGCCCTTCTCATGGAGTTCTTGCCCCGGGCTCATCTTGGCGGAAATTCAAATCCACAACTACTTGCGAACCCACCAACCATCGTTACCATCGAAAGTTGTTGAATCAACGGTGATGATGTTTGGTGGGTTCGCGCCGTCGAAAGTCTTATGACTAGCGCGAATCGTAAAATATAACCAAAGGTGACGATGGTTGATGAGTTCGCATGTAGTTGTGCAATCACTGCGTTGCTCGTCTTGGTTGACAGTAACCATTCGACTTAGGCTAGCTACCAGTTTTCTGATCGCTTGGCCTGGTGGTCAGCTTGAGCCAATATAAACATCAGGATCACACGAGTCCTCGTCTCTATGCATGCATGCAACTGTTTTCGGAAATCCCATACAGAAGGGAAAAGAGTGCGACGAGGAGGCCTAAGGGCACGTCCAATGCGTAGCTCCAACCTGCTGCCTTGTCAGTGCCATGTAGGCTCGGATGCCACGTTGTACTGGTATTGCCCTGCAGATGACAGGTGATTCCTGCAGAGGAGGCTGCCTCTTCGAGCGAAAGATTAGGAAAAGAAGAGAAAAGCCAGAGAGAGCATGTAATCTGAGCTACTGCTACCGTTGACTGAAAATCGGACCACATAGCTGCTTCAGTACCATAAACCTAGGTGGCGGGGATGAAACCACCGCATGCTAGCTCCTCCGCTGCTCGTGCCCTAATCTAGATGAACGATCGGTCCTGACATAACCAGCAGCCGCGACGGCGAAACATGAAAATCTGTGCGGCATTCGCTCAGCCGAAAGGGATACGTCCCTCTCCAATGTCGCACTTGTCTAGGAGGGGCGTCCGGGGCCATCAGAAAGAGCAGCGTTGTCAATGTGACGGGACGTTGCGTCGTGTGAGCACAATAGTGATCGATGAGTTGAACACTATACTTGTCCAGAAAGGAAAGGGATACATGATGCGACGCCTGAACGCTTAAAGCTTTCTTTGTCGACTAATGCTACTCCTACGAATGGCACATGATCTGCGGCTCAACAATTGGGTGACTAGTGCTGTTGTGCTGTCGAAGCACAGATAATATGGCGGCGACGCATGAACAGTCTCGTGCTTTGACCAAATAATTTAGGGACTCCAAACCTATATAGGAAAAGTTGTAGCAAGTGGGTCCCGTGCGAGGGACGGAGCCATAAAGTAAGGTTAGGGGGGTAATTAGTGTGTGTCATTTGTATGGGGTGACACATCTAGCTAATATAGGCTAAAAGGTGAGTGAAATGCTAATGTTTACAAAGGAAAACTCGGCTTTGGCAAGGCCGGTGTTTCAACGGTAACGTTACATAGGCAATATTCTTTTTATGGTAACACACACATCACCACGAATGCACCGTGAGCCGTACGGTAGCCATGCATTGTTAAAAAATGATTGCTACATGGGAGGAGCTATGTGGTGTTTTTGATAGAAGAAAGATGCAACAATACCGATATTGCGAGCAAGAGCACTCGAACTCGGGTGGGTGGGGAGGCATCAACCCCTCCCCACCACTAGGCCATGCCTTAGTCTGCGTAGCCATGCATTGTTGCCCTTATGAAATCCTGAATGTCACACGGTAATCACCTTTTTTGGGAAATCCCATTAACCAGTCTATGTGATAGTGGGTTTTCCAACTTGTTTCCTTAGATTTAATACAAAGGCACATAATTTTCACGCTCTTTAAAAGTGCAAGTATGCATGTATTAAAATATTGGCATAGCTGAAACAAGTTAAATTTAGAAGCATTTTTATTAAACTTTAGAGAGAGAAAATAAATTTATATTCAACAAGTATCCTGTAAAATATGGATTGACAATAATTGTCATCTGTACAAAATGGAATTTAATGCACAATATTCTTGATATTAAATTTTGTAGGGGTGTTTTCACAATTAAACATTGCCACATGTCAGGTCCAGAATGACTTTGTATGTGTTTGCACCCCAACCCCAAGTTAATGTACCGGTTCACCACAATTTACAACTCGTTGTATGAATCTGCACATGCATGACAAGTTGTTGTATGTGTGGTGCTATTACCTCAATAAAGTTATATTCAAGAAGTATCCTATAAAATGTGAGATGTATAGACAATAATTGTCATCTGTACAAAATGGAATTAAATTACGAGGCAATGACTAAATTTAAAATCTGTAGGTATTGTTTGTGAGTAAATCTGAAGTTGAAGGCTAGTGATTCAATGCTACTACGTGCATATTTTTTGAAGTCACTACTGTCTATTTTCCAACATAATTCTTCTCTGGTAGCTTATTTATCTTTTTTTTACAAGGTGGTAGCTTAATTATCATTGGCAGGTTACAGTCTACCCATCGATGGTGTGGTTTACCACTATGTCAACATTGGGTCGTCACTTATGTCCAATAATGAAACGGTGTTTCTAGTCATGATCATATGTTTTATGTGTTTTGCTTACATCAAATTGAAACTGTCACAACTAACTTATGTGTTTTTCGTTGGTCAGTGTTGGTTCTGAAGCTACTTTATACTTTATGAACAACTATAGACCGATCTAAAAATTTGGGCCAAAACCAACTTATTTGTGATAAGTATCTACGCCACCACGACTAAGTTCCACGACAACCTCTTTTATCTAGGGTGTTCAGACATATAAGAGTAATAAGATCGACAATCGATGACAAGTGGAATTAAAGTATAGCTCGAGATCTCCTCTCCTCAAAATGATAACAAGCATTAAGCACTAGGGATGAAAATTTCGAAGGTTCAAGCACTTGAAACAATGAAGGGGAGAGGAAAAACTCGTCCCCTTCTTGATGAAGAAGGGGTCTTATACAACATCTCCCTCAAATCTTATTGTTATGCACACTTCTCCATACGGGCCCTTGTATTCCCGACCGGGGTTGAGGCCGGATAATCCTAGCATCTTCAGGCCAATGTCAAGCCATTCCAGAGAGTTTGGACCTTGGAATTAATCGAAAGGAAACTTCTGGATGCATGGGATGTCACCGGTAGGTTTGGATGATCCGGATCCAGATATTTGAAGGTAAACAGCTAATCTAACATCTAGGTGTCCAAAGAGTTGCACAACATTTCTCAACGCTTTCAGGTTGTCCATACACTTTCCACTGGATGATCTAGGCCTAGGATAATTTATGATTACATCATGGCTAATTCTGTGGGTGTCTAGAGAGTAGAGAGTAGTGCAACAGATGCACGACCTTCTAAATCGCTCACATATTTAGGACTAGATGTAGATGATCTGTACCCTAGTGCTGGTTTATAAGTAAAATAGTTTCATAAGTAAACTTTGGTGAAAACTGTATTTCTTATAACTATATAAGTGTTTTGTTTTACCGGAGTTTTCTGTTTTTTTCGAAAATATTTAGTATTTGTATGGCCATGATCATTTTCGTGTAGATAGCAAAGATTAGAAAACCTCAAAACATCTCTGGGACGAATTTAGCCATGTTCTTTGTCTGTTCCTTTCCACCTAAATTGAAATGATCCAACCCATGATCCTTCACTCCTTTTACTTCTCTTTCCTTTTTCTGTCAATAATGCTAGACTTACGGACAAACAGCTCACGGAAGAAATCTACGGACGGACGTGTCCATGCGTGATTAGCCCACACCCTCCCACCGCCCCCCGTGAATTTCACCTGGGCCCATGGCCTGACTTCACCTACTTGATCCCGTAAGCTCTGTCCGTAAGTTCTCTCCGTACGTGTAGCATTGTTGTTTTTCTGTTGTGCCTAAATCTCCCTTAAGGCCCATGTTCCATTTTCTATTTCAGCCCAGCACAAACACGCACCCTTATATATCCTTATTCTTATTTCTCAAAAAAACTTATTCTTTATTTATTCTATTAAAAAAACCTTATTCTTCCTCTGTACTATATACTCGGCTCGATCTAGAACACATGTACACGAACGCAGCGCCATGTATGCTCAATAACTTCGAATTGTGATTGGGGGCAACTTCTCTGGATTAAAAATAAAGTATTTCTGCAATGCGAAAACATTAAACATACGATTGACATTAGGTTAGTATTTTGGTCCAACTAAATGTTGTAGAATGATACAGAATCATAACAAAAGCATGTAGCAATGGTATAATAATATCTTGAAATAAAAAATATGGATATGTTTATACCAATCACTCCACTTTTTAGTTTTTTTACAAAATAAAAATGACTGGGTTAACCGGGCGTAAAGACCCAATAGTTTGAGACTTAGCAAAACAATCATGCATCCAACCCTTCAAAATTAAAACAATGGTGGTTCCTTTTTTTTTAGAAACACACTACGCAGACGCTCAGAAACACGCACGTACACACCCCTATGACCGCACGCAAACCCTACCCCTATGAGCACCTCCGAGAGACTGGTCCGGCAAATCTTGAGATTGACGAAGTCACCACGGCGCCTCGCTGTTGACGGGCACGTCACCTACCACTGAAAGCATAGCGCCGGTTAAATCCTGGAAAATCCAGGAAATGTGAGCACCCATGTCAAGTCTGGGACTTGAACCTGGGTGGGCTGGTTCTACCACAAGGAACCAAACCAGTTGAGTTAGGCTCACTTCACAACAATGGTGGTTCCCTTATGTTGTCTTCCTATGTAAGATGTAAGGGTAAGATAAAGGCTTAGCCGAAATGACAGTCAATCACCAAGACGCTCCATCACCCCCGCGTGTGGCAAAAACACCACATACTGTCACCCCTCACCCTCAATTGGCTCCAAAACGTTCCACACCTCACCCCGTGCACGCTTAGAAGCTTCGCCCCTACCGATACATCAAAAACGTTTTTTTTACTTTGTAGTTTATTATGATATTTTATTTGCTACTAATATCTGTTGGTTTATCTATTATTTGGACAAGTTCAAGGGCAAAATTAAGTAGAGTTATGAAACATTCCATATTGTAATACAAATTTCGAGCAAGTTTGTATCTGAACAAAAATATTTGCTCTCTACCGAGAGGGTAAGATAGTGGGACCCGGATCCATCTCCTCGTTCCTCTCCACCGTCCCGTACCCATCTTTCCCCTCGCAGTCACCCTCTTCCTCTCTCAGCCCTGACCTACCCAGCAAGCTTCAATCCGACCCGATGCGGCTCCCCTCCACTCTACCACCGCCGTGCCCTAGAACCGCCGCCGTGCCGTAGCTCAGCCTCACCGCCGACACTTGCTCCCCCCACCCAACCCCCTCCGCCTCTCGCGCGCGTCGCCGCCATCGCCGTTCCCGGTCCACCTCATCGCGTCGCTGCTGTCTGTCTCAACCCCGCCCGCAATCTCGGGCCAGCTGTGAGCCTTTTGTCGCCCAGTGATTGATTAGATAAACCCCACTGATCTCCACAAATTTTGCGCGCGGCGCACAAATTGGGTGTGCTGGTGCAGCACACCCGGCCCCGGCACGCCGTCTAGATCCGCCGCTATTATGGCTGTCTATTACAAGTTCAAGAGTGCCAGAGACTATGACTCGATCCCGATCGAGGGGCAGTTCATCTCGGTCATGAACCTCAAGGAGATGATCTTTGAGTCCAAGCACCTCGGCAGAGGCACTGATTTCGACCTCATGATCTCCAATGCGCAGACCGATGAAGGTTGGTTCTTTGTCATGTCAGCAAAGAACCTTTTGTTTGATTTCTTTTATGGGTGAATGTATACGGGATTTTAGTACTAGACTAGGTAGTATTGTGATAGCCTAATAGGCCCAGGTTGTAATGTTGTTTGCTCTGTATGGTAAATCCTTGGCTGTTTCATTCATGCACTCAAGATGCATGGAATTGAGGCCTTATCTACTGGGTATAATTTGTTTCCGGGCTCAAAATTTTGTTATGTTCTGAGCTTTCTGAGACATGACCTACAAGATTGATGTGAGGGATTTGCTGTCGGTTGAGCTTAGATTCTCAATGAATTTATAATATTTCTACATGATATTTATTTGCACAGTGTAGCAATTTGGATGTCTTTTGGGATGCTGATCACATGAACCAAGTATTGCGTTGAAGACTAATAAGTATGTTTTGATGTACAACAGCAAAAAACCATACCATATTGTACAGTAGGGCAGTGCGATTGAAATGCATTTTCACCTTAAACACCTAGAATTAGTATGTACTGTACTTACCTTAGAATTTCTTGATTTTTTTTTGTGTGTGTGTGGAGGGGGGGGGGGGGGGGGGGGGGGGTGCGGGGTGCGGGGTATGGGATTGGGATATACAGTGTAGGTAGTAATTAAATTATTTCCTTCGATGTTTGCACTTACAGAGTATGCTGATGAATCTACCATGATACCAAAGAACACATCAGTATTGATTCGCCGGATACCAGGACGCCCAAGAATGCCAATCGTCACCGAACCAGAAAAGTACTGTCTTTGTCTCTGATTTCCTTACTCACTCCACACCATACCTGACAATTCACATTACTCATCCATCAAGAGTCAAAACACACATCAGTTATCTGAACATACTTTTAGTATTTATGTTTGACCAGATCATGTCACTGAATGTGATCCATGTCAGGAGTTAAGGCTCCTTATCAGTGATCACATAATTTAAGGTTCACAGCCATCTTTTGCAGGCCAATAACTGCAGAAAATAGAGTAGAGGAAGTCATGCCTTCCGGTAGCGCTTTTCTTGGTGATTCGTCTATGAAATATGTAAGAGTAATTTCTAGTCTCGGTTACAATTATGTCCTACAGCAATTTGCACTACAATTGTATTTTGAGGTTTGAGCTAGTACAGTTGGCTATTAATCACGAGAACTGATATTCAAGGTATTGAAATTGCAGCCTGAAGAATCTGAGTGGGATGATGAGTTTGGCAACTCTTTATACGTTTCTGATTCGATTCCTTCTCAGCCTGCTAGCCAGGCAGTTGACGCTTCTGAAAATCAAGTTGATGAAGATAGTAAAATAAAAGCTCTTATTGATACAGCGGCTGTTGACTATAGGTGAGTGATCTGCTGGACTGGCTGAATGACTATTTTCTTATCCATAAAGAGACTAATATTAATTAACTGTTGTAATCACTTAACTCGATGATCATATTTTCAGCCAAATCCCTGATGGGTATGGCTCTGGAAGAGGGTATGGTAGAGGGACGGGTGGGAGAATGATGGCTGGGCGTGGTTTTGGTAATACTTTCTATCTTTTTTGTTGATTTTTATTTACAAGAATTATGTTGAGCTTAGAAGTACCATCAATCTTCGTGAAAGTGCTATGTCCACACCTTTGCAACATGGCTACCTAGTGACAGAATTATTCTGAAACTAGATATTTGGATTAATTCTACTTATCCGCTTTGATATTCTTAAGGACGTGGGATGGGCCGGCTGGATAACAGGACACTTCCTCCTGGCTATATTTGCCATAGATGTAAAGTACCTGGTATGTTCTCTTGTCAAATATTTCTCAGTGGAATATTATGTCTTGTTTCACTTGATCAATAGTGGATTGCAGGCCATTTCATTCAGCATTGCCCAACAAATGGTGATACTAGATATGACGTGAGAAGGATGAAACCCCCAACCGGCATTCCAAAATCCATGTTGATGGCAACTCCAGATGGATCATATGCATTACCAAGTGGCGCTGGTGCCGTTTTGAGGCCAAATGAGTGAGTTCAAATTGCGTTCTTAGTTACTTTTGTAATAAGTTGTGCTAGATCTACTTGGAGGCAAATATCAAACATCTTAATTTATTTTGTGACAGAGCTGCTTTTGAGAGAGAGATAGAGGGCCTACCCACCACCCGCTCTGTCAGTGATCTCCCACCAGAGTTGCGTTGCCCGTTGTGTAAGGAAGTAATGAAGGATGCTGTTCTAACTAGTAAATGCTGCTTTAGGAGTTTCTGCGATAAATGTAAGTCATGCGTTAAGAACAATTGTTTGCACATTGTTCACTGTTGTCATTGATACTGATGTCATATAATACAAACATGCTTTTACTTCATGAATGTCCCACATTGCATTTTCCCTTCTATTGTTTTCTTCATTTTCGTGATTCAAACAAACATGCTCATCAGTGCATTGAAATATTTTGTTTTATTGGCAGGCATTAGGGATTACATAATTAACAAGTCAATGTGTGTCTGCGGTGCCACAAGCATATTAGCAGATGATCTTCTTCCCAATAAAACTCTAAGAGAGACCATCAGCCGCATATTAGAGGCACCACCAACTAGCAGTACAGAAAATGCTGGAAGCATGGTGCAAATACAGGGTATGTGCATGTATCTATAGACTATACAAGATTATCTATTTAAGAATTAGAAACTGATGATAGTATGTTTCGTAGACATGGAGTCGGCTCTACCTGTACAGCCCAAGATTAGATCGCCTGCTGTTTCTGCTGCTTCAAAGGAAGAGCCTAAATCACAGACACATATAGAAGAATCTCCAGACGCCGAGAGCCATAGCGGATTTAAAGCTAACGTTGATGTGAGTTCTTCAGATAAGAAGGCTACCACAATTCCAGATCTCGCTGAAGGGACAATGGACTCTAAAAATGCCAAAAATGAAAAGTCACCAGACATGACTCATGTCACAAAAGAGTCGCAGTTGCCTGCAGGCGAACAAGGTGATAATCTTTCAGCCCTATTAGTTTTCATCTAAGTTTGCCTGTGATGCAGCCTCCCCAGTAATTTATTGATAGAGACTTACACTATTTTTGGGCGTCAAATTAGTCAGAAATCCATCTTGCTTGTGTTTCTGATGAAATGTGTGCATATTGGACATTTGAACCACTTATTTTTGTTGAAATAATGAGATTATTTTGGTGGCTTCAGCAGTAAAGAAGAAAAAGAAGAAGAAGGTGCGAGCACCAGGGAATGGTAAGTCAGATCACCAAACATGATGATATGTTGCATCAATGGAATATATTTTCACTTTATGTTATTTGTTAAACTTCATTTTACATCTACTTATTCAAAATTTCTTACTCTACCTTCAGCTGAGGAGCAATGGAATAATAATTATCCAGATTTTGGGGCTGAGAATTTTGCTGGAATGCCTTTGGGACCAACAGGAAATTTTAACCCTTACTGGGGAGGAGGGATGCCTCTGCCGATGGATTACATGGGTGCACCATTTCCAGGTCCCATGCCTTACATGGGTTATCCACCAGGCCCATTTGATCCTTTTGGTGGGGCAGTTCTCCCACAAGATCCATTTATGCCTCCAGGATACATGATGCCTACAATTCCTAGGTATATCTCTTAGCATAATTTTGATTTTCTTAGAAGGAATATGGATAGTGACCTGTGGAATTTTAGAGGAGTGCATAACCTACAAGTTTGTGGCTGTATTCCCCAATTTGGTGGTAGATGAGTCTTATCACCATGTTTTGCATCTTTGGCTAGCAGATCGCAACATGCCCTCCTAGTCTTTCCACAGATTAGCTATAACAATGTCCACTGCTCAAATGATGAAACTCTTGAATGTATCATTTTCAGGGACCTTTCTGAATTAGCAGTTAACAGTATGGGAATGAACATGGGACCACCAGTTGGAAGAAGGGACGAATTTGAACACAGGAAACCTGATGGGAGGAGACGTGAAATGGATCGATTCAACGGAAGGTGATTAGACATTTCAAATCATATGCTTTTATTTCATACAACTTAGATACGTTGATTCAGGAACTGGTTGTTTAATTTTGCATCGCAATCAAGTATCGATATCACATAATTGAGCCAGGAAATATAAAACAGAAAAATGACATGTCAGCCTCATCCGACTTCGTTACCCTCACCCTTCGAGAAATCTGCTTCTGGCTTAGTTGGCCCCTGCACGCCATAGTCTCAGCTGTTCCAAGCACACCATCTGCCACATGCCCATATGGTGACTCGGTGTCCTTGCCCTCTATGACGCATTTTAATGGCTCAAACTTCTTTCCAGCTTTGGGCTGGCAGGAGCAGGAGTATGAGGGCTCTAAAGTACCGCACCAAATTAATCCAAGTTACAACTTACAATGACCCAACACTCCTGCTCGGATACAGATTGTTGCAAGTAGCTTTTCCTGCAGCCTTGTTGCTCAGTGTATCCAAATCCTGCACAAAGTAAAATGCTCAAACCTACTTGTCAAACAACACCTTAGAAAAGGCAATTTATGGATGTTGCAGGCTCAGACTCATCAAATTAGTGTCATAGAGCACATAAAATTTTCACATATGAACTGAGAACCATGTATGGTTAATTGTGACCAATACCTCGATGTTTTGTCTGGTTCTCTAAGTTAGCCCATATCATAATTCTTTAACTTGGCCATCAGAATAAAAAGTTGTATGACTAATCGAAAAAAAATACATAGTGAGGAACTTGATATGCAACCTTGACTATCGAACACATTTTAATGATTATAAAGGATTTGTCTGCTTCCATAAGTTAGGCCATACCATAATTTAGCAAGCCCCATAATTGAAGTTTGACCAATTTTACAGAGAAAACTATTCACGTCTACAATACCAAATAAATACCATTAGATATAACATGAATATATTTTTATATTATATCTATAAAAAAATATTACCCTTCTTTTCAGAAACAGAGGAAGTACATCTTGTCTTTTTGGCTGCATCTAGTAAACTAGGTGCTTGGGTGTTTTTTCTATTGAACTGCAGGGCCTCCTTAAATGTTTGTATATGGAGTCATCCGCTAGCGTGCTTTAATAATCATTTGGATCGCTGAGTAAATTTTATTTTGTAGTGACGAAACTTGCCACTTGTGTCCCTAGTGCAAATTCTTTTCTCCATGAAAGTCTGTATTTCCTGTAAGCTTCATCGTCAGTTAATTTTCTGGATTCTGGAAATAACTGAAATGTTATAACCATATTAGATTACGGCCATCTAGAACAATTTCATGTTTATGGAGGCTAAGGTGTTAGGCCTGAAAAAGTTAAGGGGCATTAGGTTCTGTTTCAGTATGCAGTAAAAATTGGCGCCAGTGCCTGCTTTTCGCCTTTCCATGTTTTGTTCTGACCTGGCGCATTTCATTAAGTAAGGTTTGTTGTGGTAACCCCTTTCTGTTGAAATATGTTCCCCCCAGGGACTGTTAAATACCAATTAGTAATTAGTTATTATCAGTTGAAATTTTAATATGGCTCTTATGACACGAGGACCTGGGATATTTATTCCTAGCTTAGTTGCCATAGTAGCTGTTTCGGTCCCTCTTTTATTTCACCGAGTTCTGAATGCATCTACTTATGCAGGGAGAGAGAACGTGAACACTCCCGTGAGAGGGAAAGGGAGCGGGAGAGGCAGAGAGAGCGAGACCGTGATGGCGATCGAGATCGGAACAAGGAGTATCGAAGGGAAGCAAGGGAATCGTCAGGAGCCGTAAACGATAGTACCTCAATGAGACCTAAGGATGTATGTCTTTTCCTGTCAATCTATTATCTTGCAAAGTTATGTACTATGAGTTCCATGGTAAACTTGCGGGCGACGGCCTCAGCAGTGGAGAGTTCAGCGCCACTGAACAGGAAGAAGAATGGCTTATGCATGGTTGATTCTGATAATTACCAATCAGGAAAGGCAACCTGGTGCATTCCTCAGCGAGCAAGCATTCACGACGGTGATTGCCAACTCGATCAGCCAGTGTTCTTGGGTGGTACCGGCAAAGCCGATGTGCTCAGTTGCTCGCGGTCACACAAGCAGCGGTTGCTACCATATCGTTCCTCTGCCTGCTCTACTGCCATTCCCATTGCTTTCCTGTGGTCGTTGCTGTTTGGGTTACAGGATGGCATCTATATACACGGGAGAAACACATCTGTTTATATGTATTTCAGTCGGTTTTGTTTTTCCTTAGCATGGGACTGTTCTCAAGATTTGTTCACTCCATTTTGCAAGTTCCCTTTTCATTCTTTTTCGTTTTAAAAAACATTCTTTTATATCTTTCTTGCTTCTGTTAATCTTTCAGTATGCAATCCTTGATCCCTGATGTGATGTAGATTAGTACATTGCAAAAAAAGGTAAAAGGTATCACGACTGTGAAAGGGACAATCTGTTTTTTTAAACAAAACTAGGACTACGTTGCCAAACAATGCTACGTAGTTAATGTTGTTGCAACGGCTCAAGGGTGTCCATGGTTGGGCCACTAGCTGTCGTGGCAAAGCATGGAATTATTCCTTGCCGTACGATCTGGATCCCTTGGTTAGGAATCCTAGCCAAGTCCAGGGTAGATGTTGAAGGTTAGCATTATTCTGACATGTGGTCCCACGTTTGCGTTTTGTTCTGTGCAGAGGTCGAGGCCCCAGGCGGAGAGGTCGGAGCGCGCCCCGCCGCCGTCGACACGCAGTCCAGATCGGCACTCGCGTCGTTCCCCGCGCCGCTCTTCCAGCTCCGGCAAGAAGCGCTCCTCCTCCGACCGCTACGACGACCTGCCGCTCCCACCTCCGCCGCCACCTGCGTCGCGGCACGAGGCAGAGCACGCCAAGGCCGCCGCGGCAGACCAGCGGTCTTCCAAGGCCAAGGCCAGCGTTTTCTCTCGCATCAGCTTCCCAGGCGACGCCAACACCTCCGAATCCAAGCACAGCCGCAAGTCGTCCTCCGACAAGCCCCCTGCGTCCTCATCATCTTCATCCAAGAGAAGCGTCGCTGCCGCCGAGGAGAGCGACGCCCGTCACCACCGGCACCACCACCACCGGGAGACGACGGCCGAGGAGGAGAGGCGGAGACCGGCGGCTGCCGACTACGACGACGAGGAGCAGTCTAGCGAGGAGGAGAAGCACTTCAAGAGGCGCCCGTCGTCCTCCAGGCAGGAGCGGGAGCACGAGGAGCCGCAGCGGCACTCGCGGCGGTCCAGGGAGCGCAGCGATGGCCACCACCAGAACGGCGGCGGCGGCGGCCACAAGCGCCGGTGAGGTCACGCGAGATGCAACCGACCAGCCGCCGCTGCTTACATTGCTTCCGGTGATGGGCGTCTGTGATGATAAGCGCGCCTCCGAGATGTCTAGAGCAGAGCCTCTGAGCTCTGCTTCTTTTCGGGTTCTCTTTCGGTCGTGTACATTTGACCTTTTGAGATTTGGAGTTTAATCAAATGATCAGACGAAATGAGAATTATTAATAAAATGGTATTTTTTTAATGTATTCTTGTATGATGCTTTTCTCAGCTTGCCCGCGCTGGATGTTGGTTAATTTTTGTAATGAAATTTAAATGTGCTACCAACCTCATTATAAGCATTAACAATGAAAAATGTAAATATTATAAGCGACACTCGGCTTTCTATTCCAGATGAAACATATATTACTCAAGAGGACAATAATTGGGTCTTTTCTATTGTCAACAAAGAAAAATCGAGTCCTTTTCTAATTGAATAAGCAGAGCTTCTGGCTCCAGCAACTTCCTTCTAGTAGCATGGTCTTCTGGAGTAACAACAGAAAATGATAAGACTTTTTTTTTCGTGATCTTTGGCGATGTCTACATCAAGAAAGAGTCAAGCGGTACGAGGGCTATGTTCAATGTTTGGCTGCACAAAATCCTCACAGAATCATTAAATACATGGAAACATACAACTGACCACCTAACTGCAAACCAACTGTCGCCACTCCCCTCCCGAACACGCCCAAAGGCCAAAGGAACTACAAAATCCAGCCCGACTATGGAAAACGGAGACAGGCACAGCAGCAAAGAACCAGTGTCACTGTCTATCACGATTGGCATCCTAGCTTAAGACCAAGTCCATTATAACTGCCATATAACCGCGTTGTGGGGATCCGTTGCGTCGTGAAGGTTCTATCAATTGCAGTGTGTTCCCCGGCAAAAGGAAATGGTCATCCATCCACACCTGTCGCTCGCCAAATCTAGCAGAAGATAAACAGGTCCTAGGTGCCAGAAAATGCCAACTGAAATTGCAACAACACTTTCGGATGTGTGGAAGGAGCCTAACTGGGTTGGGCAAAAAAGGTTTGATGGTTTAACTGGTTTGGGTCCATATAATCTTTTGTACTTACTAAACTTGATGTGAAGAATAGATTTCTGAAAGAAAATGAACTAGCCTCTTCACCCAATTTTCCACGGTTTAGGCCGGTGTCAGTTTTGCACACCCTGACAATAGGACTTCTCTCACATGTTCATGTAAATAACTTGCTTTCTATGTAGTAGAATATGGCACTTTACCCCTTACAAAAATTGGTACGGATCCACTTCCCTAGCAACAGCCAACATCAAACAATACATACACCCATTTATTAAATACAGTAATAGTTTGAGTAGCTCATCCAAATTACATCTCAAAGCACACGGAAGTAAAAAGACGCAGCCGCAACCCACCACAAAATCGATTAATATGCCCTCACGTGGGTTGGGAGAAAAAAAATCCAGCGCCACCGTAAGTAGGCGCGTGCATCCAGACTCCATGAGTCCCGCTGGTACGAAGGATTAAGAAGGAATGCCCAAAGATTGATCTTAGCACTTTGTCTAATACTCCTTACAAATTTGGTCCTTGGTTTGGTTGAGTCGGTGGATTCGTCCCCTAACTTTAACAATGAAATAATATCACTAGACATCAGATATGCACATTTTTTTCATTTCCAAAAATTAGATAACACAGGGAGCCGGCCGCCAGCGGCGAAGCGCGAAGAGATATTTACAACTTCCAAACCTTAAACACTAACCAGGATCTTGGACTAATATGAAAAAAAACGACCGACAATGGTCGCCCGGTAAAAGGGGAGGAAAGGAGGAGCGTCATGGCAGGACTTGCTGGCTCTTCCTCGTCTGTAGCCTACACTAGCGAGCTGGACTATCTAGTTCCTCCTCCCTGCTTCTTCCGGAGACCGGAAGCACGAAGCGGAAAATAGCTAGGAGCAAACTTTGCCTCGCCGCCATCGGAAGCGTGGAGCGGTAACATGCCAATGTGAGTGACATATCACCCCCCCCCCCCCCGCCCCCCGCTCCGGCCCCGAAGCCTCCTGCTCCGTCTCGGGATCCCTCTATGGCCTCCTACCGGTCCCACGCAATTGCCAAGAAGTCGTCCGCCCTTTGTTGTTCATCTCCATATGGGACACCTACGACGTGTCGTCCATGGAGCAGTGAATGACATGCACGTCGTCCTTCAACCCGCCGCCCCAAACGCCGGTTGCATACTCCTCCTCGCCATGGTCGATGGGGTCCTCCATTGCCGCTATGTCCTTCTCCGGAAGCCGCGTCCGAGGCGGTTGGGGAATCATCCCTTTCCACGCCGAGCTCGTGACCATCCAGCGGGAGAAGCTGCCGTGGTGGCGACCGCGCGCTCTCATATGCGCCCGCTAGATCTGGTCGAGCAGATCCTATGGCGGCATTGCCGGTGGCGGCGGATCCATGTCGCAGTGACCTAGATCTACAAGTCCATATGGTGGTCGTCGTGGTTGAAGATGAAGAGGCGGGGCTAAGGTTTGTGTCTCTAGGGTTTGGCCAGCGGTCTCCTTTTAAATAGCTCCACCACCCACAATTAATAGAGGTTGGTGAGCCATTGAGCTGGTGACATGCGGGCGAGGGGGGAGACAGGGCGGACACAGAGACGGTCAGTTAGCGTCCGACGGCCGAGGCCCAAATTTAGAGTGGAAAGGATCTTGATGGACAAAAAAAACAGACAACTATACTTAAACTTTGTATTTAACTCGCGCAGACATAAATGGACGCGGACGGACTGGATGGACAAAAGAAAAAACGGACAACTATCCTAAGCCGTCACGGCGAGTTTCGTTTTCAAGACACGTCGATGTCACAGGCCAGTCTCCATCTGCTGCCCAAGAGCAGAGTGGCCCATCTGGCCGGCCCACATTGGTCCCATGCCTGCGCGTCGCGTGGGTCCCCATCCGCACCCCCAGCAAGCTCCAGCTGGTTCCGACCCAGTTAAACGCCCCGAGCCCAACACCCAGCCATCAGCAAGTCGCTCTACCTGGCTGGCGCCTCTGATGCCAGTCACCGCGTCGAGCACGTCGCGCTCCACGCGCTAAACTATATAAACCACCAGCTTTCCCTCCCAAAAATCCAAACCACCTCCGCTCTCACTTCTGCTCACAGTACTCGACCATGGACATCGGCGCGCTCAGCAGCGACTACTCGTCGTCGGGCACGCCCTCCCCGGTGGCCGCGGCGGACGACAACCTCGGCTTCTCCACCACCACCACCACGTACATGACGGTGTCGTCGGCGCCACCCAAGCGGCGCGCGGGGCGGACCAAGTTCAAGGAGACGCGGCACCCGGTGTACAAGGGCGTGCGCCGGAGGAACCCCGGCCGCTGGATCTGCGAGGTGCGGGAGCCGCACGGCAAGAGGCGCATCTGGCTCGGGACCTTCGAGACCGCCGAGATGGCCGCCCGCGCGCACGACGTCGCCGCGCTCGCGCTGCGCGGCCGCGCCGCCTGCCTCAACTTCGCCGACTCGCCTCGCCGGCTTCGCGTGCCGCCCCTGGGTGCCGGACACGACGAGATACGGCGCGCCGCGGCCGAGGCCGCCGAGGCGTTCCTGCCGGCACCCGGTCAGCAGGGCAATGCGGCCGTGTCCGAGGAAGACGCGGCCGCGGCACCTGTACTGGCGGCGCAGTTCGTCGACAGTGGTGGCCCGTACTACGAGAACATCATGCACGACGACGGGATGATGGACTTCGGGATGCAGGGCTACCTCGACATGGCGCAAGGGATGCTCATTGCCCCTCCTCCGATGGCTGGTTCGTCGGCCAACTTCGCAGCGGACGCCGACGATGGCGGCGAGGTCAACCTCTGGAGCTACTGATTGCGAGCATTTGAATCATGCTTTCTGCTAATGATATCCGGTACGAGAAATGTACTCCATGGTTGCCCTTTCTTTTCCCCTTCCTTTCTTTCGTCCTCTCCAGTTTTCTGGTAAGGTATACCTACGAATGTATGCTTGCTCTCTGATCAACTGCGATCAGAAGAAGCACAAGGCCTGATCGGCTGATCTTAAGATTAGTAGATGGTGCATGCATGCAGATGGAGGGTTGTGACTTGTGAGTGTTCCAACTCCCAAGGAGTGTTGGCGTTAACTTTGTATAACACTTTATTATTAGTAGTATGCATTCGACAAGTCTCTTTGTCAGTGTTTGTTGACTAAGTGTACCTTTTTTTTTTAAAACAAGGCAAAAGATTTGCCATTTTTATTGATTATTAAGAAGAAGAGTTTAGAGGTGTTATAAACTGAAGGCCAAAAGCAAATTGGTCATAAACATAAAATCTACTCTCACCACATCAAAACACTCAAATCATTTGCACCTGCCAAAAGACAAGAGGTTGGCTTCCTCTTTGATTCTAAGCACCACCATTGCCAAAGTGGAAAATTGCTTACGGAAGATGCGGGTATTTCATTCTTTCCATATCTCCCAAGAGATAGAGCATTGCCAAGGAGACAATGCCTTTGTGGTTTGATCTTGAACCATGAATAGCAAGAGACCACAAATCTTTAACTGAATTGGAGGTTATCCAATTGTGAGGGGAAATGTCATGGATACCCAACCAATTCTTCATCACTAACCAAACTCAAAGTAGTGACTCTACACTTGAAAAGTAGAGTTACATCCGAATCTTGTACTTGGATACAAAGCTTGCATCTCCCACAATTTTGCCAACCACGGCGCTCCAATCTATTCGTCTTCCAAACTCTGTTTTGGGGGACCAACCAAGTGAAAAGGTTGCATTTGGGTGGTAACCATTGCTTCCGAACATGCTCAGACATTGGCAAGAAGGTGTGTGGAAGGAAGTGTGTCATATAAGTCGATTTGGAAGAATAGCAACCATCATTCGAGAACTTGCATGTGATCAAGTCTTTCTCCTCATAAATAAGATGCACCTGCAATTACTCGAACTAATCTCCTCCACTTCGTACTGCTCAACAATCACCCATACAAGGCTTTAGGCGGGTAGGACCTTCAGAAGCCCCCCCATGATTTCCCCCACCATCGACATACGACATCACCTGGGTTGGGAAATTGAGATCGGAAACATGGTCAAACAGCGGGTTGACGAAATTTTCTGATTGGATCGTTCGAAACTCTGGCGGCATCTTTTCCATCAAGATGCCTCCTCGGTTGCGAGAACTCTGCGTTTTCACCTGAGGCGTGGGGGTTTTATACCCCGATTGTATCATTGTATGTTTCCCGGACTCCGATTCCATTGCCATATCCTCAACAAACTCATAGACTAGAGATACTCAAGGTCTCGGAAGGGGTGGCGGCGCAGACGCCAGACCTAACCCTAGACCGTAGCTAAAACCTTCTTTCACAACTAAGCTATATATTGTTTTATCATGTTTAGCAGCATGCCGCTTCCTTGCAAGTTGTAAGACATTGCTAGTATGTCTGCGGACAAGTCTTCTAACAATCTCTTGAAGGACAAGACGAGCACTCCAATTCGTAGTCAACTAGGACTCATGATAACCCTATCTGGCTACATATATAAAGTCAGTTAGGGCCAGATAAAAAGAAGAGAGTTGCACCCTAGCGAGAGGGCATCTCGCCAGCATAGCCATCACGACGACCATTTAATCATACAAGTAGGAAGTAGGGTGTTTCCTCCGGGGATCTGAACCTGGATAAAATCCCTCTTCCTTGTTAGCCGTCAAAACTCTTCTCCCCCTCATGAAACGCTCGGTATCTAAACCATGGAATTTGTCGTGGAAGCACTATGTCAAACCATGTCAAGCTGCTTAGTGGGTGTGATTTGTGATTAGTTGTCTTAATCACTACGGGTTTCTCATTTGGGTATGCTATGCCAGGTCGACGAATGTATGTCGTGTTATATCATTAATTTTGGAACTAAGATTCTACCTTTACCTACCCGTAAAAATAATAATTCAACCATTACCTCAGGTTATCTCACCCGACATTAAGAAAAGTATTGAAAATAATTGACTAAAGACTAATAATTTTGCAGGTCTTACAGTACTTATAAACATGTTCAATATACGTTCTCGGGGAGGGGGGGTGGGGGGGGGGGGGGGGGGAGTGTCTTCATAGATGGTCTTCTCGATGCACACTCCCCCTTTTTGAAGTTCATTCTAAACATAATATTGATTTTCTAAAGAATATTAATGTGACTCATGAAATAAAACGACCTTTTTGTGTCTTGTGTAAAAGCTAAAAAAATGGTGCAAAAATAAGATTATCCATGAGATTTTTTTTGTCTTTTTACACATGCAACAAGAAATGCCATAGAACGTGTAGATCTATGTGCAAAACAAATTTACGAAACTTTTGACATTTGGAAATACTCCCTTCGTCTCAAAAAAACTGTCTCAAGTTTGGCTAAAAATGGATATCTCCCTCCATACCAAAATAACTGTCTGGGAGTACTTTGGGGGGGGGGGGGTGTTGGAATTAATCAAATCTTGTTCGTATCCAATATGAGAACGGATTGTTTATTTCCATATGTGTCTAGGTAAACCTAGTTTGAGTCGGTTCAATTTTCTTGTACGAGTCAAGGAGCAGCCGTTCTGCTCCTATAAATATAAAGCAAAAAAGAACCTATGAAGCTCACGGGCTGAGGCAAAACAAATCATAATTCCCGTGTGTGTTTCGGCGACTTGCTACGTGAAAGCTATACAAATATCGCGCCTGATAGTTGCATCGATCTCCTACCTAGCTAGTTGTGTGCGTTGCTTAGGATAATCGATCGGCCGGAAGACCAAGTTGAGCTAGCTAAAACCAACAATTGGTATCAGAGCCGCCAGGTTCGACGTCGTCCGGTGAACGTTGGATTGCGTTAAGAAGCGATAACCAAGATCATGGCTGCAGGTGGAGGTATCATGTATGGGCAAGTGTCGATGCTGACGAAGAGCAACTACTCGATTTGGGCGATCAAGATGAAGGCGCTGATGCGTGGAGCAAAAATCTGGGACGCGGTGGAGCCGGGGGATGTCAAGAACGTCGATGTAACGATGGATCATGGAGCATTTTCAGTTATCTATCAAGGCATACCTGAAGATATGCTCCCGTTGATCGCTGAAAAGGAAACGTCTGCAGAAGCTTGGGAGACGATCAAGACCAACCGTCTTGGAGACGATCGCATCAAATAAGTGAGGGTGCAAACCCTCAAGTCCGAGTTTGATCGACTCCAGATGAAGGACAATGATTCAGTTGACGACTTCGCTCTGAGGATGAAGACCATCACCAATGAGATACGGCTGCTTGGAGAAAAATTTGAGGAATCAAACGCGGTCCGAAAATTTCTTCATGCCGTCCCGTAAAAGTTTCTCGAGATCTCATCCGCTATAGAGCAATTTGGAGATCTCAAGAACATGACCATGGATGAGGTTATTGGAAGGTTGAAGGCTCACGAGGAACGTCTACGAGGCTCTTCCGAGGAAAAATATGATGGTCAACTTCTTCTGACAAGATCGCAATGGTTGGAAAAAGAGAAAGGACACCGCCGCCGTGATAGATCCAAGGACGCGTGTTTCATTTGTCATGAACTTGGACATCATGCTTATGAGTGTCCAGAGAAAAATCGAGATTGGAAGAAGAAGGATGAGAAACGGATACTTCAACTAGCTGATTGCGATGTTGACGATGACCCAAGACAGTTCTGATCAGAAAGAGGAAGAGTTAGTTTTAAATTTTTGTGTATCGTCAAGTCAAGTGTTAGAGGTGTGCACGGTGTTCGGTGAGTTGTGTCCATATCCTCGTGGAGCGTCCTGGTTGCGGCCAGCGTGGATTCGATGTGATACCGAAGGCGGACGGTAGTAGTAAGCTGCCGTAAAGCAAGGATGTGTGCGACCAGTAGATGGAGAAGCTACTGCAAGCAAGTATAAATAAGTATGGTGCGAACCGAGTGCGAGGATGCCAAGCAATGGTGGTGGCACAAGAGGTGCGAACCGAGTGCAGGCAGGGGCCGAGCAATGGCGGTGGCAAAACATGGGAGAGCAAAGGGATGCACTCCTTGTTTCCTGTGTGGTCATACTTAGTGTACGGACACAATGGTCGAGTGAGAGTAGACAAGTTTGGATTAGGGAGAGATTGTTGGAATTAATCAAATCTTGTTTTTATCCAATATGAGAACGGATTGGTTATTTTCATATGTGTCTAGGTGACCCTAGTTTGAGTCGGTTCAGTTTTCTTGTATGAGTCAAGGAGCAACCGTTCTGCTCCTATAAATATAAAGCAAAAAAAACTATGAAGCTCACGGATTGAGGCAAAACAAATCATCTTTCCCATGTGTTTTGATAGCCGAATTAGCCGAGACTACCCTGAAAAGTAAGCAAGGAGAAGAATGAATTACGTAGGATACTGGCTACTTGAAGTTCGGTCGTGAAAGATTGAAGCTTGCTTTGAAGGAAGAAAAGAGGGTGCTAGATTACGACTTGCTACGTGAAAGCTATAGAAATATCTCGTACGATCTCCTAGGTAGCTACCTCTGCTGTTTAGGATAATCGATCGGCCGGAACAGCTAGAACCAATGGGGGGGGGGGGGGGGGGACGGGGACTGAGCGTGGGAACCTTACTCTATTATCGGTTTCATAAACCAAGATTCGGGTATGAATAACAATGAGTCAAGGATCTTGCACTGTGGTGTGGGTTCATGCGTCTCGCCCCAAGCTTCCGAAATTTACAGACCACGGAACCGGTTCCATCAGCTAGCGCTGGTGATGGAGATGGTGGCACTCAAGTAAGCAATGCACTCGGTGGGCAGGCTAAGGAAGGTGTTCATGAAAATGTCGTCGATGGGGTCGAGGACGGCCACTCCGACCAGCTTGCATCTCCCTTCACCGTCCAATCTCTCTCCAGTCCCGCGTCTTATGGCTCCGCTGGACTCCTCGGACGTCAGTGTTGTGTCGACGAACAGCGGCGGCGCCTTGTAGATGCTCCCAACCGAGAAGCAGAACCTCGACCTGAACTTCAGGTCAACCTGAAAGAACACACGCATACATAACGCTGGTGATAACATGATCATTTTCCCTGGCTTTTTAAGTTCCAGGCAAGAGGCAAGAACATCTTCTGATACTCTGGTCACCGGCAAACTACCGAACCAAATATCTGGAGCTTGATTGGTAAACAACACATGGATGGACGCAGTGGGCAGAGGCGTTACCTGACCGGTCGTCCGGTCGATGCTCCCGCGCAGAGCCTCTGGCAAGATGTCTATCTTGAGGAACGGCGGCAGCGGCAGCCCGAGGAACCTGGTGGTGGCGCCGGACATCGCTGGAATGTACAGGGTCGCCACGTCGAAATCGACGAGTACCGTGCCGCTCCCGCTCGCGCCACGTCCGGCGCCCACGCCGCGGCCGCCCTGGGCGTTGTACGCGAAGTCCGGGTACCTGGAGATGCCGAGGCGGCAGCCGTCGCGCGTCAGGAACTCGACGCTGAACGTTTCGGCCTCAGGCTGAGGCTGCGCCGCCGCGACGGCCACGGTGGATTGCTGCTCGCCATTGCCGGTGGATGATACCGTGAGCGCGTGCCTGATTCTGCGTCGTGGTGGATATAAAGGTCTCGGCCGGCGGCCAGAGCCGGAGCCGGAGGCGCATGGTTTCTTGGGATTTGAGAGGTTTTGCAGAGCTGGGAGGCTCCACGAAGAGGTGTTGATACCTCCCGGCGATGCCATTGGGAACGCGCCGCTGCAGCGGGGGAGAAGAGGGCCCCGTTGCGTCTTCACAGTCGGCTGTGCGATGGACCGCGGTAGCCTTATCCCTTGCTTTTACGCACAGTATTTCTCTTGCACTCTTCCCCTGAAATCGGTGTTTGTCCCTGAACTGATGAATACACGTTGGATTTGTCTCGCTGTGTGCTCCAGTTTTGAATTCGTTATTTGGATAAAACCGTGAGAAAAGGTAAAATTGAATGTATCGCAATTTCAAAGGTAGTTCTAAAAAAAGTTCAATTAAAGCGGAGGGCAGAAATAGCCAACCAGAGCGCGAAAACAGCAAATACGGGTAATTTTATCATTTCGAAATCCCCTATGAATACTAAGCTCGGTAAGAATAGAGCCTTCTTCTTCTCTCAAATGTACACATCATAGTGCTCCTCACTCATATTTTACTTTATACATTTCACTTTATATTTAGTTGTAGTTCATAATTTTAAATTCAGTTTCAAAAATATTCTATTAAATATATATATGTTTGTACTTATCTATTAAATTTATGGTGAAATAAAATTAGATTGTCATCTTTAAAAAAACTCAATTTTATCTAAAAATTACTCTTTTTGTGTAAACAAAAATATAAAAAAATTCTAAAGTGTGTTGCACGCATTGGTATGTTTTATTTCAAAACTTTTCGGTTTTTTAAATGACATGCTGTGAGTTTGGACTTGTGAGCTACCGATGATATCCGATAACACTCTCTCTTATCTACGTCTAGCGTCTACCATAGCGTCATTCCACATGTGCCACACGACGATGTTTCTCTCCCTCCGTCTCCTTCGAGTCATATTGTACCGAAAACAATCATCCTACGCAAAGTTTGCACTTCTCTCAACACATACATCTGGTTTTGTCAAACACGTGTGACTACATGACTAATGACACCTCATCCCTGATGCCACATCATATCATTTCTCTCCCTCCACCTCGCTCGAGTCGTATTGTACCAAAAACAATCGTACCTATGCAAAGTTTGGCCTTTTCTGCACACGCACCTCTGACTTCGTCAAGCACCTATGACTATACACCTACATTCCTGATGTAGAGCCTCAAGTTCATTGTTAACTTGCACACACCACATGAGCTTCCTTGGTGGCCAACCAATTACCAAACGCATTGTTAACTTGCATGCCACGTGCGTTCCCCTCTGGTGCGCACCCAACGTCATTGAGCTAGCTTCCTATAATTATCAAAGTAGTTGCATGTGAACACCCATATCGGCTCTCGCATCGGCCACCGCTGTCACGGTTGCTATTAGTACTGGTCGACTCTCCATCACTTGTCAAATCCATTATTAACTTGCATGCGCTTCCCTCTGGTGGCCAGTCAACACCATTGAGCTGACTTCCTACAACCCTCACAGTAGTATATATAAATTGTATGTCAAAAGAAGTGTATTCCTAAAATTCAATATATAGTAGCTTGTGGTATTCATACCATTTTTTATACAATATAGATCCAATACACAGATTATTATCGCATGTTTAAGATCTCAGTTTGCTCTATATTTTTGTGAATTATTTATAATTTATTGGTGGAATGTTTCTCTATTTTTATATAGTATCGACCGTATTCAATGCAATTTATTTATATATGTTAGGACATCATTATGCCAACTATTATTGATTTTGTGATAATTTACGTCAGAAAATATACTTGATTTCATTATATTAACATCAATGACCTTCACTGTATGATCTTGATGGCTAATCTAGCTCTTTGAGTTTGCAATGTTAATCATATCATGTAATGTATGGAGATTGTCGGGAATTTAAAAAAAATCATTATAGAACCATGTACATAATTTAACTCTCACGACATTTCATAATTATCGCATCCTGATTATCTAAGTGAGTCTGATTGTCGAAGTTAGTGTAAACTCTTTTACGTGGGGTCATGCTCTTTCTGTTAAGCGGTGTACTCCTAACCTTAATGCAACTAAATAATTGTGTCGAGTTGTACTATGTAGTGATCAAGTTATACTATGTTTTCATTGTTAATACTGTTTTATATGTATGTTTCACTATTTTTTTAATCTAACATTGTTCGTATTAGCACGGACGCGCCGCCTAAAGAATCCTACTGTAAATGTAACATCTCTTTCAAATTGGATAGTAGACTCGGCAGAGCAACCACACATATTACCGACTAACAGGTTGATTTTTTTTTGGCGGGTAAAAGAGGATTTCATTACTCATATAGGGTTACATTACGCTCGGAATCTAGTGTAATTTGAGCAGAACGTTGAATAGATGTATGACTTGGTTCCGTTCTAGCAGAACGTCGAACTGATGTATGACTCGGTTATGTTCCTCGGTTCTGTTCAAAAATAGATTTCATTCAGCGAACTTTTATGTTCACTTTCAAATTTGTTCAATAGGCAAAGGTACAATATTGACATCAGGAAGGCAAACCCCCCGCGACCCGTCGCTCACTCCGAGCGACTCGAGGGAATCCTACCTCGCGTCGCCGCCAGGCCTCTCGACGTCGCCTCTCCTCCGCCGATGTCGCTGGCCTCGCTGCAGTGGCGGCGGCCCCCGCTGCCAAAGGCGGTTTCTGGGCCGACCCCACGGTGGACACGATGCGGAGGGTCGGCGTCTCCGCTTCTCACCGGTGCCCATGGCGGCCTAGTGCTGCATCGGGTGGAAGGGTGCAGTGGTGGTGCGGTTGGGCTTCGGCGGCCTCTCTGCTCGCCGCCGGCTGCAGCGGCACGGCTAGGGCCCGATCTGGGCCCGGACCCGATCTGGGCCCGGATGGGCCGGGTGGGCAGGGGTGTGCACGGTTTTCTCCTGCGCTGCATCGTGGTGCGTTTCATGGATGTGGCCGGCTGCGTGCGGCGGCTGAGCGTGCGGGGGCTGCAGCGCCGCTGGCGGGAGGTGGAGGCATTCCGGTCGGCATCCCTTTTCTTATCAGTTTTCTAAATCGTTGAAAATTAGTTTCCGTTCACCGCCATTTATGTTCACGTTTTAAAAAAGAAACCGTTCAAATGAGGTCAATATTGAATTGTAAAATTTTCAATCCAAAATGTATGACTTGGTTCTGTTTCAATCCAAATTGTAAAAAAGAAACCGTTCAAACATTTTTCAATTAGTGACTAGGTATAAGGTGCCTGCTATATGGCATACTCACACGCACTGTGTGCTTTAGAGAAATAGCCTTCATTTGCATGCATGCTGATGTCATCCCGCATTAAATTTAAAACTCGAAAATTATAAATGTTTTATAGGTTAAACAGTGTAACCGATTTAGAATCCGTTTTCACCGTTGAGCTAGTTGCGACGAGATCTTCAAAACTAGATCTCATGTTGATATATTTTAACAACTTTTTTTTCATCCCAAAAGTTATCCACCCATAGCACAGATTTTATCGAGACCGCACTATAAGTGTTACCATCATATTAACAATAAGTTTTCAGGTGAAATAGCTTGTTTTTTTGTTTTTTTAGTTTTGAAGTTACCACACCTAGTGTTTCATACGTGGATATTGAAAGAGCATTTTCCCTCATGTGTGGTTTTGGTAATTGAATGACAATCTCTATGGACTAATGTTTGCATTGAGATATCATTATAGATCATGTCCATGGAATTGTGGAGTTTATGTGTTGAACTCTTGAAACTCATGTGTTGAGTGAAGCTTATTGCAAGTATGTCTTGAAGATTCAAGACATCATCTTAGTGAAGAAAAGATGAGTTGTGCAAGACCAAGAGAAGCTTTCTCGAAAAGATCCTATGCTTGGTACTTGCAATGGAGACATGAAGACGAAGCTTAGCGAGACTCTCCCATGGTGAGCATGGGGGAGTATTTGGACAAGTCTTCATCAAGCAAGTGTTTGGACGCGCAATCAAGAAAGATGATCTACTTGAAGAGATCAAGATAGTCATCATCCAACTCAAGTGGAATGCTCAAGGCAAAGGTATGATCTTGATAGGGCTATAGGATAGATAGGCGTACTATCAAGAGGGGCTCTCAAGTTAGTAACTTGATCGCATTCTTGTGGAGAGCTCAAACCTTTGCATACTTGGCATATCATATTTCTTGGTTCTTATTTGGCTTTTATGTTGGTGAGGAATTAGAGCTTGGTTCATCTCCATGTCAAGCTCTAGTTTATCGAAATCGGTTTTACTTTGGACAACTTGTTGCGTTTTCGGTGGCGGAAATATTGTCGGTTCTTCCTTGAGGAAAGTCCCACACCTTGCCATGTGTGGAGATTTTACTCTATTTATGGGATGCAATATTTTCAACAAAATTGTCGGTTCTTCCTTGTTGGGTAGTCATCGTCGCTATCTTTCCAACAAAATTGGTCTCACCTCATTTGGAGTTCATTTGCAAAAGTTATAACAGTTTTCGTTTCGGTGTTTTGCTGATCCGGATTATTGGGGCCGGATATTCCGCCCTACCGGAATTTCCGGGTGACCGGAATTTCCGGGTCTCCAGCCGGAATTTGAAGTTTGGTTTTGCTTCTGACTCCAGCCGGAATTTCCGAGCTCTCTTAGACCGGAATTTCCGGGTGACCGGAATTTCCGGGTCTCTCTAGACCGGAATTTCCGGGTGACCGGAAATTCCGAGTCTAACTTATACCGGAATTTCCGGGTGTCAAAACAGCCAACGGCTATATTTCCTGGAGGGGTATAAATACCCCTCCTCTTCTTCTTCCTCAGAAAATCGAAGGCAGCACGACTTTCCCCTCTCTCCTACTCCATTGTTGACCTTGGAAAGCTCACTTCCCTCTCAATCCCTCCATTGAATCTTCCATATTCTTTAGGGAAAGTTGAGAAGAGATCTAGATCTACAATCCTACCAATCCATCTCTCCTCTAAGTGAGGAGAACTTATTGGATCTAGTTCTTGGAGTTCCTTTGTGGTTCTTCTTCTTTGTTCTTCCTCTCTTATCCCCCCATAAGCATTAGTTGCTTTTGGTGGGATTGGGAGTGAAGGATTTGACTCCTTTGTGGTTTCCTTTGTTCTTCCTCTCTTATTCCCCCATAAACATTTGTTGTTGTGTTGGAATTTGAGAGTGAAGGACTTGAGCACTTCGTGTGCTCTTGCCATTGCATTTGCATCGGTTTGAGCCCTCCACGAGGATTCGTGGTGGTGATACTTGTGAGCTTGTTACTCTTGGGTCTTTGGACCCTAGACGCCTTTTGTGGCCGACCTTTTGTGGCCAAGACCTTTTGTGGTCAAGACCTTTTGTGGTCACTTGAGAGCCCCCAATTAAGTTGTGGGTGTGTGCCTCAAGACTTGGGAGCCCCCAATTAAGTTGTGGGTGTGTGCCTCAAGAGTTGTACGGGATTCGATCTTCGCCCCAAAGGAGATCAATAGTGGAAGGTGAACTCGAACCTTTTGTGGTTGAGTTCATCAGGAGAAGAAGGTGAGCCTTTGTGGCGTTGCGGCTAACCTGTTGTGGTTGCGCACACCTCTCCAAACGAGACGTACACCTTTGGGTGGAACTCGGAAATACATCCTCGTCTCCGCGTGCCTCGGTTATTTCTATACCCGAGCTCTTTACTTATGCACTTTACATTGTGATAGCCTTCGTGCTTGAAGTCATATATCTTGCTATCATCTTGTTACTAGTATTGCTTAGCTTAAGTTGTTGGTGCACATAGGTGAGCCTAGTTTATATATCTAGGTTGTATGCTTGTTAAAGTAAACCTCTAGTTTTATTCCGCCTTTATCAAGCATACCGGAATTTCCGGGTCTTTTGTGTACCGGATATTCCGGCTACTCGGAATTTCCGGTCACTATTGGACCGGATATTCCGGCTCCTCGAAAAAGTTTTAAATCGCCTATTCACCCCCCCCTCTAGGCGACGTCTATCCGTTCAGATATCACTTTGGAATGGTGAAAAAAATGTGCATAAGTTGGTATATGTACACTGAAACAGCTGTACAAATTCATTAATATTAGGAAAATTATAAGCGTGCATAAGTTGATAACTATACCCTAAAACACCCGTACAAATTTATTAGTATTAGGAAATTCATAAGCATTAAGATGATAATTATCGATTCCATAGTGACTACCATAGTGACTACTGGACCATATGATGGGCATTATGTTTGTAACTATTGATTATTTAAAGTACATAGTAACTACATTGATTTCATGGTGAATAACTTCATATGTATCGAGTGGTAAGTTTATCAGTATTGTGTGGGTAAATATTACCGGAAGGGTATGGTAACTATACTGATTTCATGGTGGATAACTTCATAGGTATCGGGAGGTAAGTTCATCGGTACTGGGTGGGTAAATATTATTGAAAGAGTATGGTAACTATATTGATTTAATGGTGGGTAACTTTATAGGTACCGGTGGTAAATTTATCAATATTAGATGGGTAAATATTACCAAAAGAGTATGATAACTATATTGATTTCAGGGTGGATACCTTCATATGTATCAGGTGGTAAGTTCATCAGTATTGGGTGGGTAAATATTATCGAAGGAGTATGGTAACTACATTGATTTCATGGTGAGTAACTTCATAGGTACCGGGTGGTAAATTTATTAGTATTGGATGGGTAAATATTACCAAAAGAGTATGATAACTATATTAATTTCGGGGTGGATACCTTCATAGGTACCGGGTGGTAAATTCATCTGTATTAGGTGGATAAATATTACCGAAATAGTATGGTAACTACACTAATTTCATGATAGATAACTATACCATGAAACACATGTAACCACGTTAGTGTCATGGTGCATGTTCGCCGTACCACCGTAAGCAGAGTCGTGCCTTGACGCTGTTCACCTCGTCGAGATCTCTAAGTACAAGCAAACATCAATAAAATCTCTCTATCTAGCTAGATTCAGCAAAACATTCTACAAACATCGGTAAGAAGTCTGGAAATTCAGCAAAGCATCACAAATCATCTCTGTCAATTGATACACATGGTAGAGTACTGTAATTTTCCTCGCACGGGACAAAAAAATCTGTTGTAGGTGCTCACAGGAGGACCAAACGTTACTAGTAGCACTAGTAGTTCAGCCAGTCTGCTCGATCATCTCTAATGTAAAATCACGCACCACAGAACAGCACCAGGACAAGCATATGCTGTACCTGGTTTGATGGTTCGGAGCTGCTGCTAGTCGATACTTTGGTCAGACTCAGGCGGGGATGAGATAGCAGCTTGCGGTGCTATGCACCTGCTGCCGGCCATCGACCCGCGAGCGGAGAAGGGTCGAATGAAGACGCGGCTGCAGCCCCGCGCGAGGCCTTGTAGTCCATGGACAAGGATGACCGGCCGACGCTGGCCAGTGCCGACGGACGACGAGCACCTCGATGCCAGCCTTGGGGCAAGGGCGACGAGCGCAATCGGCCGCCGATAGCTACTGCCTACGAGAGAGGACCGACTCGAGGAGTGGCTGTGGCTCTGTCCTGATGCGTGGATGACGGTGGACTCCTGACCTGAGGCGATCTGGCCGGCGACGGATCGTAGCTATGTCCTCTCCGCCATCGGGATGTAGCGCAGAAAGGGGAACGACGATAGGGGATACGGTCAACGCGCTATGCGCAGATCGATCCAAACGCGAAAAATCTGAGCCGCAGATTGCTTATCAACGGCTGACGAAGCTGCGTCGCGATTTGCCAGACGTAAGGCGCCTGCTGATTAGATTTATCGATTAAAAAAAAGAATTTTGCAAAATAAAAAAAGTGGCAGCAATTCCCAACCTTTTTGGTGTCCTCCGCCCCCGCTCCGCCCCCATGTCCGGCCAGCGCAGCCACGACGAGACCGCCCCCATGTTCGGCGAGCGCAGCCACTACGAGAAGCGGCGCGATTCCGGTGACCAATCCGTTTTTCTGACAAGATCCTTCACATATAAGGGCGAGGCCCCATCCCAGCGCTCCGGTTTGTCGCTGAGATCTGATGCCACTGCCGATTTCTCCATCTCCCTCCATCATTCCCCGTTGCTAGTTTGATTCGGGGAGCAGCAGTATGGGAGGGACTCCTCCTGGCATCGATTCGTCTCCCGGTGACGAGTTATCAGGGGCTGCTATGGGTATGTCTATCAATCTTCCTCTCAGTTTAAAAAATACATCTTAAAAAAAAAACTTTTTTAACCCGGCTGGGGGTGAGTTTTTTTATTAACTCTGCGTGAGGTCAGTGTATGTTTTACAAAGATACAGAGAGTTAGCTCGGTTTGTTGATTTTTAGCGAGATGTATGATTTTTCCCTCGGTTACTTGCCTTATTGCCTCGAATTTCCTTCCAAAATACATAAAGATGCAGTTTTTATGTGCGTTCCCGTGTAAGGTTTGCTCTTTTCACCCCTTGGTGTCACCAGTAGCCTCGCCCGAATCTGATTGCCAACCTTCAGATGTTATGCTGCTCGAGCTTTGCGTTTTATTCAGTCGCCGTAACAGTATAGTTTACTGGAATATTTTGCGTGACCGAGTGACTGCTTCTTTCCGTATTGGTTTTGGTCGAGTGCACGACTATGAGGTATGAACTTATCCGAGTTGTATTCAGCTTTACACTTGGTTTTCCGGTTCCCTTCCAGACACGGAGATAGTCCTGATAGAATCATAGATATGCATATATTAGATCGTTTCTTTGCTTTGCTATGTAGAAATTTGATCGCAAGCACATAAACCTGAAGTTTATTCAGTTACTATATGGCAGCAACATCCGGTTGGTCGGACCTCCCATATGATCTCCTCCTCAGCATCCTGCAACGCCTTCAGATTCCCCAAGCCTTCGCATTTGCGGCCGTCTGCACTTCATGGCGCTCGGTGGCCACGGCTGCCCGCATCCCACTTTCTCGCAGCCAACTTCCTCGAGCCACGGCTGCTCATCTCTTGGGCCAACTTCCTCGAGCAAAGGGAATTCCAGGTGAAGTCCAATATGAACTGGGTCCCAGAAGCAGCAACCTGCAAGTTTTACCATCTCCTTGATGTCGACAAGGTTTACAATATTAATCTTCCCAAGGGTTGCTTTGTGGCATGTTGTGGAGCCTCCCACGGATGGCTGATTCTGGTAAATGACCTCTCCAATCTTGTTCTGTTCAACCTGTTAACCTCGGACATGATCTTGCTACCGCCGGTCACTGATTTCGCGTGCGTAGAGGCAGTCTACAGCACCGGAGGAAATTTGGAACATTATCTTTTTACAAGATTCCAACAAATTCATCAACCAAACTATCTAGGAACATGGTTTTATCAGAAGGCCGTGTTGTCATGCAGCCCGTCTAATGGCGGTGACTGCACTGTGATGATCATCCATCGTGATGGTGATTGGCTTTCTTTTGTTAGGGCAGGAGAGAGAAAGTGGAAAACTGCTTCAGTGCTGCCTGCTAGCGAGCCAGATAGGTACATTGACTGTGCATACCACAATGGGAGGTTCTACAGCATGACATTGCACGGAAAAGTGGATAAATGGGATCTTGATGCACCGGATGGACCAGCAAATGAGGAGATTATTAAATTTAAGTACCGTGCACCTATACTTACTAGACACCTGGTGTCTACACCATGGGGTACCTCTTGCAGGTCCGTGCGATTCATAAAAGGGCGGAGAGTAGGTACCCAGATAATGTCAAGTTCCAGGTTCGCAAGGTTGAGCTTGGACGATGCAAAAATGTATCGATGAGGAACTTGGGAGATCATGCGATTTTCATTGGACTGAACCACTCTGCATGTTTACCCACACAGAGAATCTCCCCGATGTACAACCACAATTCATCTATTTCTCTGCTCCCTGGATGACACGGACACTTGATTCTATCAGCCGAGTTCTTGACTGGGGAGGTGTAAGGGCATACGACCCCAAAACAAGGACTTTCAAGCGGGTTTTTCCCTTTGGAGGTATGTGTGATTCTTTGAGCACGCTTTACCCTTCGGAGGTTTGGATCACTCCGAATATGTGACAGAGCAGGACCGTTGTTTCTTCAGAAGCTAAATAAGTTTGTACTCCCTTTGTTTTGAATTATAAGATTTTTGATATTTTAGTGTGGATTTCATACAGACTAAAATGAGTGAACAGATACACTGAAACGTGTTGAGATATATGCGATTGAGAAAAAAAGTATTGTGATTCTTATTTGTAACGGAGGGAGTAGCTGTTAGTAGAGGTCCCAATACAGTTATGTGGATTGATTAAAGATTTGAAGGTGTATTTGTTTTTTAGAAAAAATCTACAATATAAGGTGTATTAAGTTCCACTACCCATGTGAAAACCTTTTTAGTGATTTAATTAAGTTCCCTTGTCTCAAGAAAACTCTATTTTCCCCACATCAATTAGCTAAACATAATTCCGTCCAAAGATAGTGTAATTTTCAGTTTGCTTTAATTTTGATATCAGGTGGCTCTTTCTATATTGGTTTTGAACTATCACGTGGCTCTCTCTTTGCACGTTAATTTTCATGTTGGTCAAGAAAATTTAAAAGCATCACGCACGAGGATTGAACTAGTATCAATAAGCTCTCCGTTTTAGATCGTGCAGCCTGGTTGTTTTACACAGATTCTGCATTCTGGCCCTCCACGTTTTGCATCATCACAGTTGCACACACCAACAAATGAAGAAACACCTGCAAATGACCTGGCATCAAACCATACATAAATGATGAGTATGAAATAGCTTATTATCACAACAAGGACAGGCTAAAGCATGACTTCAAACATTGAGCACAAAGTGTTTCAGCAGAAATCAGACTTTTGTACATCGTGTTTCTTATTTACAAGACTTCAATCTAGTTGGCTCACGAAGTGTGATTGACTCTTTACTAATACTAGTAAAATGCTCGTGCGTTATAACGGGCAGAGAGAATATATTCTTATTAAAAAAGTTGTACAACAGACAATGAAAAAATGTTAGCACAATCGAAATATTACTAGAAAATGGATTGAGTTGGATAACCAACTTTGTAATGTAGGATATAATAATCGTGAATTAATTTGATCATGTCTAGTGTCTAGCTAGTTCAAATAGTAAGGACATCCATATATATTATGTTCTTTGTGGTCGTTACTAAGGACTGAGTTCTTTTTCTCTTCTTAGAATTCTTGGTTTCATCCTTTTCTTCGACCTTCATTGCGAGGATCTTGATGTTTCTTTTAGTGGTAGCTTTGGACAAAGCGACTTATAACCGTCCATGAGAGAATACCGACTCCGGCAGGTAGACACCTACAATCAGGATGGTCTGCCCTTGCGCTTTGTTGATCGTCATGGCAAAGCTAAGCCTGATGGGTAACTGCTTCCTCTTGAATCTGAACGGGAACATGTCACTATCAGATGGACACAGAGGTATCCGAGTGAGAAACACCCTCTCTCCAGCGTGTTGTCCCACCACGATCTCTGCATCTATCGCGTTCCTCTGAAATCCACAGACGACCAACCTCGTGCCGTTACACAACCCATTAGCTGGGTCAATGTTCCTCAACAATATGATAGGGTAGTTTATCTTTAGTTTAAGTGCGTGCGGGGGCATCCCAGGAGGAGTCAGCGAGTTAAGCAACTCTTGAGCATAGAAGCCATGCGGATCGTCCTCCGCACTATCGAAGCTATGGTAGATAATCTCCTCTCCCTGAAAACGCTCAATCATGCGCATGTTTATTCCATTGACATTGTCATTCTTATGGAGAGGATTGCTCGAGAAGTCATGTAATCCGTATTGTTCATGTTTTAGTCCAAGGCAGGAAACACATGGTCGATCATCTTCTCTATGTCAGACTTGTCGCCCATAGACGGAACACATATATCTTCTGGAAGCTGTATGTTTCCTTTCTCATCAGTCTCCTCAGTGTCGTTACCTATCCTTAGCAAATAATCCGCGAACCACTCGTTGTTTTGCGCCCTCATGTTCTTTTCGAGCCTTAGCTGGCGCATGCCCTTCCATAGGTTCGAACTCCGTAGACTCACGTCTATTATCTGACCCCGTGACCCTTTCCTCACTACTGTAAGCACCTGCCTGAAGTCCCCACCGAAAATGACAGTCTTGCCTCCGAAAGGTCGGTCGGAGCAGCCCATGATATCACGCATGCTTCTGTCCAACGCTTCAACTGCCTGTCGTTTCGTCATGGTGGCCTCGTCCCATAGTATGAGCTTAGCCATTCTCAAGAGCTTGGCTGTCCCACTCTGCTTAGTGAAGCTGCATGAAGTCCCTTCTTCAAGGTTTAGTGGGATCTTGAACCTCGAGTGGGATGTCCTTCCTCCAGGCATGATTGAAGCCGCGACACCGGACGTTGCTGTGGCCAGCGCGATATTTCCCTGTCCACGAACCCTAGCAAGCAGCGCCCTGTAAAGGTATGTATTCCCTGTGCCTCCCGGACCATCGACGAAGAATACGCCCCCATCTTCGTGAAGGAGATATGCCCTAGAGGAAATTAATAAAGTGTATTCTTTATCATATCTCGTTTGTTCATAATAGGTTTTTGTGTCATGCTAGAACCGTATTAAGCGGAAACATTAATGCGGGTGTGATACGCAAACAACCAGGTCCCTAGTAGTCTCTACAAAGACTAGTTTCGTTGCGCGATTGATGATCGAGGTTTCCCGGTCATGGGGCATGGTGCCGGTCGGCAATGAGAGTCATATCGCTGGAGAGTGATGTGATGGACATACCCAGATTTAGAGAACGTAGTCGTTACGCCTTTGACCGTGAGATCAACTCTTATTGATATTCCTGGAAGATACTTTGATTGCACCAAACGTCGTATCTTATTTAGTATGACAATAACGGTGATACTTTTGGGTATTGGAAAGGAGTATTGAGACGAGGGGTCAAGAGCGGGATTTGCCAGTCCGCGTAGCAGGATAGATACTCTCGGACCCACTCGGTGAGATCTTGTCTAATGAGCTTGCAAGCATGTGACTAGGTCACGGAGACATGAGATCATGAACGAGTAGAAGATAGCGTCGTCGGTAACGAGGTCGGGATTAGGTATAGAGATATCTATGGAACGACACTCGGACGTGCTAAGTATCGCTATCGCAAAAGGTCTAAGACTTCACGTTCAGGTTTGATAGATGAAAGTCATTCGTTATATCTCAGGGATTAATTCATGGGGTCCAGGCCTACGGGTTAGTCGTTGATCATTGAGGAGTCTTGATCATACCTGATATTATATCGAACCGCTAGGGTAACACACTTAAGGGGTTTCGACAAGACAACTGGAAAGGAAGGAGATCACCGGGAGCGTCCCGGGAGAGGTCCGATGGAGATCGGGCAGCGCCGAAAGAGTTTTCGGAGCTAGGAAATATTATATATATTATGTTTGATATTAATTAGTGTTATTAATATGCAAATATGATTTTATATATTTATTTTCGAATTTATTAAGGCAGATTTCCCTAAATGGGCCTTCCGGACGAAAGAAGGCCCAAGAGGGGGGGTGGACCCCCTTGGGAATTCGGTGGGGGCTTGGTGGCCGGCCTAGGTGGGCCACAAGGGGCCCACCAGGGGGCCGGCGCACCCCCTTGGCCGAACCAGGCTATGTGGGGATAGTCCCACATTGCCTGGCTGGTAAGGTTGGCTCCCCTTGGGAGCCTATATAAGAAGGGGCACCCCCAGCCTTTTAATTCACCAATTAATTCCTGATTTCTCTCTCGATCTCGTGGTTCCCAAGTCGGAGCCGCGCCGAGCAAGAGAAAGAGGGGATCTCCTCCACCATAGCCCGCTGCCGCGCTGCTGGTGTTCCGGTCCAAGTCTTCCGCTGCTCGTCCTGGACTGGAGGTTCGGAGGCGTCGTCTCCACCGTACGTGTGCGACTCCCTGCGAGGTGCTGCGCTAGCGGTACTCGGAGGCCTGCTTCCTCTACACGACCTTGAGGTCGGCTTCGTCGGTCTGCATCGACAACGTTTGTGCGGGAACGTAATCCCCGCTTTCGGTCTACAAGGGTACGTATTCCGATCTCCGTTCGTACTACTATATCTGCATAGAATAGATCTTGGCTAGTTTAAGGATATCGTTGCTAGGAATTTTTTTGTTTTCTGCACACGATCCCCTTCACTTCGCCATCGACTGTCTCTTTTATTTCGTCGTAAGCAAGCCTCTGCTCGGAATTTAGGAAGGACGCTAGAGAAGCGTCTTCCTCATAAACCTTGATGTTTGTTTCCTCGATTACCTCTCTAGACTCTCCTCCAGTGTTGTCATACGTCTCGTCAATGTCCGAAAGAGGGAACGACTTTATGTCTTTATCCATGGATTGTAGCATTCCCCTTATATCAAGCAACACCATTTTCTCTACCGCTTTTGGACGTGTGTGTTGTCGCCGGTAGTCGTCTAACATCGCCTCAAGGTGTCGATCCCAAAGTCCACGCACATCGTCAGGCTCACAGAATACCAAGATCGTTGCGAAGAGCCTTCTAAGTGAGGCCAGCATGGCGAACTGCTCTGACTCAGTAAGACACTCATCGAGCATTTTATCAGCCTCGATTAGACCCTTCTTCTCCGCAGCCTCACAAAACGTACCACATAGAACACCATCAACAGTTTTCAGGTCTTCGAAGGACGTCGAATCTGGTACGTGGTTTAGAAGCACCCTAGGAAAGTACCTCTCCCCCTCTGCGGGATTGGTTGTCACGATTCGACCTACTTGGTGATCCCTTTTCCTTTTCTTCCAGTACTTTTCTGGTTGCCACGTGAACCGTCCTGGAAAATTCCTGTAGAGAATATCTCGAGCCCACTCGTGGTTCTGGTTAGCCACAAAATACTCTGTTAGCATGGATGCGTTCTCCCTGGAAGCAACGTCATTTAGGTTGTCTCCTTCTTTGAACGTTACTCTTTGCATATCTGGTAGATGAAGCGGCAGTTGTAGTACGAACGGGTGGATCTCAGAGAGTTTGAAGCCAAATATCCTCCACATAGCTTCGGGTGGTGTGATCCATCATGCGTCAATGTATCTCTTGATCTCGTCTATGTTACCTTTTTTGTCGGGTTTGTCGATGTCAATGAAGTCTGATCGTGGCCCTTATATATGTACTTATATAGGTACTTGATTGCCTTTATGCTGGAGCACACCTCCACGTTTATGTGGCAGTTGAACATCCGCAAGAGGTAGGGGTTGTAAGGCACAACCCATCTATTATCGAGCGTCGAACCGCAGACCGTCGCCGAACGGACGTCCTTCCGTCTCCGATAAATGGGGTATGAGTCCTTCCCCTGTATGGTGGTCTCGTTGAACATTCGTGGGTACCTACACTTGCATCCATGTTGCATACACACATTGTTTGGCTTTAGGGCACCACAGGGGTCGTGCATCATATGTTTCACGACCATGGCGTGTAGCTCCGGGTATTTATCCTTGTCTGGGAGCTCAGCTGATATTAGACGGTCATACTGCTCTGGCACAACAAGCTTATATTTTGAATCCATGGTCAATAGGAAATGGGCATGTGGGAGGCCCCTCTTCTGGAACTCGACCACATAGACCCACGCCTTCACAATGCCCAGGATGTTCTTCTTGGTCAGCATATATTTCATCATCTAAAGCTTGGCTCTAAACACTCGAGCCACAATATCTGGTCGGTCCTGTGGGGTTTGGCCTGGAAGCGGGGCATCCTGTATCTCCTGCCAGTTTGGGTTGCACGTCATCGTCAGGAAGATGCCAGGCTTGCCGTACGTCTGTACCAATGCCATGGCATCCATATGCCTCCGATTCATGTCACGGAAACACCCCTGGAATTTCCAAGGGAGCACAATCCTTGTGCCAATAGCGCTTGCTTGAGTCTCTCCGGTTGTGATACTATCGACAATGCCTTTATATAGATCAACATGTATCTGCGGTTGGTGCTCCCGGTACCAATTCAACCTACACCCCTCGATTTTTATGTCTATGTACACTACCCATTGCTGGAACATACACCCTGAAGGGGATCGGGTGCAGAAAACAAAAAAAATCCTAGCAACGATATCCCTAAAACATGCCAAGATCTATTCTATGCAGATATAGTAGTACGAACGAAGATCGGAATACATACCCTTGTAGACCGAAAGCGGGGATTACGTTCCCGCACAAACGTTGTCGATGAAGACCGACGAAGCCGACCTCAAGGTCGTGTAGAGGAAGCAGACCACCGAGTATCGCTAGCGCAGCACCTCGCAGGGCGTTACACACGTACGGTGGAAACGACGGCCTCCGAAGCTCCAGTCCAGGACGAGCAGCGGAAGACTTGGACCGGAACACCAGCAGCGCGGCAGCGGGCTATGGTGGAAGAGATCCCCCTCTCAACTCGGCGCAACTCCGACAAAGGGAATCACGAAATCGAGAGAGAATTTGGGAATTAATTAGTGAATTAAAAGGCAAGGGGTGCCCCTTCTTATATAGGCTCCCAGGGGGGAGCCAACCTCCTCACCAGGCAATGTGGGAATAATCCCACATGCCTGGTGCAGCATGTCTGGGTGTGTCGGCCCCCTAGTGGGCCTCTTGGCCCACTTGGGTCGGCCCCCAAGCCCCCCACCGAATTCCCTAGGGAATTTTTCCTCTCTTGGGCCTTCTTTCGACCAGAAGACCCATTTAGTGAAATCAGCCTAAATAAATTCGAAAATAAATATATAAAATCATATTTGCATATTAATTACACTAATTAATATCAAACACATCATATATAATTTATTCTAGTTCCGAAAACTCTTTCGTCGCTTCCCGATCTCCATCGGACCCCTCCCGGGACATTGCCGGTGATCTCTTTCCTTTCCGGTTGTCTTGTAGAAACCCCTTAAGTGTGTTACCCTAGCGGTTCGATATAATAACAGGTATGATCAAGACTCCTCTATGATCAACGACTAACTCGTAGGCCTGGACCCCATGAATTAATCCCTTTGATATAACGAATGACTTTCATCTATCAAAGCTGAACGCAAAGTCTTAAACCTTTTGCCATAGCGATACTTAGCGTGTCTGAGTGTCGTTCCATAGATATCTCCATACCTAGCTTGACCTCGTTACCGACAACGCTATCTTCTACTCGTCTATGATTTCATGTCTCCGTGACCTAGTCGCATGCTTGCAAGCTCATAAGACATGATCTCACCGAGTGGGCCCTAGAGTATCTATCCTGCTATGCGGACTGGCAAATCGCGCTCTTGACCCCTCGTCTCAACTACTCTTTTCCGATACCCAAAAGTATCACCGTTATTGTCATACTATATAAGATACGACGTTTGGTGCGATCAAAGTATCTTCCAGGAATAACAATAAGAGTTGATCTCACGGTCAAAGGCGCAACGACTACGTCCTCCAAATCTGGGTATGTCCATCACATCGTTCTCCAACGATATGACTTCCATTGCCGACCGGCGCCATGCCCTATGGTCGGGAAACCTCGATCATCAATCGCGCAACGAAACTAGTCTTAGTAGAGGCTACTAGGGACTTGGTTGTTTACGCATCACACCCATATTAATGTTTCCGCTTAATACGGTTATAGCATGACACAAAAACCTATTATGAACAAATGAGATATGATAAATAATACATTTTATTAATTGCCTCTAGGGCATATCTCCTTCACACCCTCCATCAGTATGGGGTTGAATATAGCAGGGCGCGTCTGTAGTCGGTAACAGTAGTAGTCCCTGACGGAGACGACATGCGTCCACCCCCCCCCCCCCCCCCTCTGTGATAGGAAAAAAAAGAAGGTTATGCAAAATATGTGAAGGATAGTGGAATTTGCATAATTATTCGAGATAGCCAAACCTGGATCTTCTTCATGATCTGCTCTTTGTAGCTACGCACGGTCCCAAGACTTATTATGTTTAGCTGCCACATTCAGATCCGTATGCACTTTGCAAATCTTCACATCGCCTCCTTGTACGTATTGACGTATCACATGGAAGCGTCAGAGAATGTGTTTGGCGGTGGAGTGAGACCTTGGCTCCTTGGCGTTAGCAATGGCACTCATATTGTCGCAGAAGAGGATCACGGGGTCTTGCACGCTCGGGAACACTCCAAGTTCGATGACGAACTTCCTCAGCCACACAGCTTCATTCGCGGCTTCGCAAGCAGCAATGTACTCCGACTCCATTGTAGATTGTGCGACAATGGGTTGCTTCCCACTTCTCCAGCACACGGAGCCCCATTCACCTTGAACACATAACCTGTCTGTGACTTAGAGTCATCGGGTCTGAGTAGAAACTTGCATCCACGTAAAATATTGCGGAAGTTCTTCATCGCAGCCACCATAGACAAGGAACATTTCCTTTGTCTTATTGAGATAGTTAAGAATGCTCTTAACAACAATCCAATGTGCCATTCCAGGATTACTCTGGAACCGGCTTGTCAAACTTAGAGCTAATGCCACATCAGGTCTAGTACTCAACATTGCATACATGATCGATTCTTTGGCTGAAGCATAAGGAAGTTTAGTCATATCAGACTTATCCAGTTCCGTTACCGGACATTGTGCCTTCCGCAATATTTTATTCTTGATAACTGGCAGAAAACCCTTCTTTGCCTTCTCCACCGAAACGCTTCAGTATTTTATCAAGATAAGTACTCTGACTCAACGCTAATAGGTGCCTTGATCTATCACGATAGATTTTTATGCCTAAGACGTATGCAGCTTCTCCTAAGTCCTTCATGGAAAATTTACTGTTTAAATATTCCTTCACGCTATTTAGAAGTTCCACATCATTCCCAATCAGCAATATGTCATCTACATAGTGCTAAGAACACAACCGAGCTCCCACTCATTTTCTTGTAAATGCAGGTCTCTTCCAAATTTTGGACAAATCCAAAACCTTTGATTACCTCATCAAAGCGAAGATTCCAGCTCCGAGATGCCTGCTTCAATCCATAGATGGATCGCTGAAGCTTGCACACCTTGTTAGCATTTCCATGATCGACACAACCTTCCGGTTGTACCATGTACAACTCTTTCTCAATGTTTCCATTTAGAAAGGCTGTTTTGACGTCCATCTGCCAGATTTCATAATCGTAATAGGCAACAACTGCTAACAAAATCCGAATTGACTTAAGCATCGCTACCGGTGAAAAAGTTTCATCGTAGTCAATCCCATGAACTTGTCGGAAACCTTTTGCCACAAGCCGAGCTTTATAGACGGTCACATTACCGTCAGCATCATTCTTCTTCTTAAAGATCCATTTATTCTCGACGGCCTTGCGGCCTTCGGGAAAATATCCATCAAAGTCCACACTTTGTTATCATACATGGATCCTATTTCGGATTTCATGGCTTCAAGCCATTTCTCGGACTCTAGACTCGCCATCACCTCCTTGTAGTTCGTAGGTTCGTCTTGTTCAACTAACATGACGGTGCAAACCATGTTGCCATACCATTCTGGTGCGATCCGAGATCTACCAGACCTACGAGGTAGAATACTTTCCTCGACAGTTTCTCCCACTCCATCCACGGAGGACGTTTCCAGAATTGCTTCCGTTGCGCCACTTGGAATCTCGAGTTCAGGATCAACGATCTCATCGAGGTCTACCTTCCTCCCACTTACTCCTTTCGCGAGAAACTCCTTCTCTAGAAAGGTACCGCTCTTCGCGACAAAAGTTTTGCCCTCAGCTTGGTTGTAGAAGGTGTATCCAATGGTTTCCTGCGGATATCCTACAAACACGACTTTCTCCGACTTCGGTTCGAGTTTGTCGGGCTGTAGTTTCTTAACATACGCCTCACAACCCCAAACCTTCAGAAACGATAACTTAGTCTTCTGGCCATACCATAATTCATACAGTGTCGTTTCAACGGATTTGGACGGAGCCCTATTTAAAATGAATGCGGTTGTTTCTAACGCATAATCCCAGAAGGACACGGGCAAATTGGTAAGAGACATCATAGATCGAACACTATCCAGTAGAGTACGATTACGTCGCTCGGACACGCCTTTACGCCGCGGTGTTCCGGCCGGCGTAAGTTGGGGTACTATGCCACAACTCTTCAGATGTGTGCCAAACTCAAAACTCAAATACTCGCCACCACGATCGGATCGGAGGTGCTTGATTTTCTTGGTAAGCTGATTCTCAACTTCACTTCAAAATTCTTTGAACTTTTCAAAATTTTAAGACTTGTGTTTCATCAAGTAGATATAACCGTATCTACTCAAGTCATCAGTGAAGGTGACGAAGTAACGATAACCATTGCGTGTCGAAACGCTCATCGGTCCACACACATCTGTATGTATGATCCCCAATAAATCCGACGCCCGTTCAACGAAACCTTTGAACGGTGTCTTGGTCATTTTGCCCATAAGGCATGGTTCGCATGTATCAAGGGATCCGAAATCTAACGAGTCCAAAAGTCCATCGGAGTGGAGTTTCTTCATGCGCTTTACACCAATATGACCGAGATGGCAATGCCACATATACATGGCGGTATCATCACTACACTTAACCCGTTTGGCTTCTATGTTATGGATGTGAGTACTACGATCGAGATTCAACAAGAATAAACCATTATTCTCGGGAGCATCAACATAAAAGATATCATTCATATAAATAGCACAACTGCTTGATACTTGTCGTGGGATTGTCACGGGAGATGTTACCCGGAGGTAACTTGAGATGAGGGGCAAGGCGACTCTGGCGCTCAGGAGATTGTCTAGCTCTGCGGGGAAGAAGATGTTTTTTACCCAAGTTCGGGTCCCCTCGGTGGAGGATCCCACGTCTTGCTATAAATCACTGATATGATAATATGTTACATGGTGCGCCAATGGCGATCGCCGGGTTTCGATGACTCCGGCGTGGGAGATCTCCCTTGGGAGCTCTCTCTATTTTGTCTATCTTACTTGGATTGACTATGGCTTATCGTAGCCTCTCTTAGCTTAGCTTAACTTGTCTCTCTATGACCTAGGAGCCCGTTTATATAGACATCCGGGTCTCCTGGTTTACATGGTAAGACTACTTGGAGTTCTACTCTATCTCGTCTTGTCTTTCGTATCCTCCAAGTCTTGGGCTCCGTGCTGAATACTGCCTCTGAGTCTTCTAGAGCCTTCCTTCTCTGGGTCCTCCTGACACCTCACCCAGATCCGGGTTAGCTTCCTGGCCGGGTTATGATACTGCCGGGTTATGATTCCGCCGGGCTATAATTCTGCCGGGTTATGAAATGAGCTCTCTGACCCAAGTGTAACACTGCTCATGTGGAGTGCAGGGTAACCTCGCCCAGGCCTCCTGCCTGCCGGGTTACGCTTCCCTCTTCATGGGCCTACCGGGTTATCATTCCCCCAACAGTAGCCTCCAAGATTAATTTGGATATGAGCTTGGCTTGCTCTTCTTTGTGACCTTGATCTTGATCATCCCTTTTCATGTGAAGCCTGCCAGCTCAAATCCGGGTTAATCTCCTGAAATAAGATAAATACTTGTGGACTAAAAGTCCGGGTTACACTATTAAATAATTGGGCCGGCTCTTCTTGGTGTTCCGCCTCATATAACCATGTTTTCTTTAGCCGGGTTTCATCTTACCCTGATTAAGCCTGCTCATACATAGGCTATGCTGAAGGATGCTCCAGATATTTATAATTCGGGTTTAATGAAGACCTCGCGCAAAAACTCCTGCTTACTTTTGAGACCCGAATATTATTTTGATTCTTCACCTCGGGGAATATTACTTCCCGACTCTAGCCCCCAAGTGCCGGGTAGTTGCTCGCAGCAACATGGGACTTCCAAGTTTCCTACTTCAATAGCTTTTGAGCTTCAAACTGAGTAGCCCCCAAGAGCCGGATCTGCAGCTTGCTGCGTTCCGGGTCTTCTTTGAGAACTTTGAGCTTCAAACTGGGTAGCCCCCAAGTGCCGGGTTCCATCCTGCGACAACCTGGGACTTATAGCAATTTGAGCATAACTTACTTTTCTGATGAGTAGCCCCCAAGCGTCGGGTCTGCTGCCTGCAGCTACTCGGGGCTCTCTGAATTTCATAATACCGAGTTACTTTTCTGATGGTGTCCATGCACCCTGAGAATTCGCGCTATTTGTCGAACGTTATCTTGTCGTTATGCAAATCCTTTTGGTTTAGATGACCCTTTTGGTTTCTTTAGCTCTATGCATAGCCGGTTTTCTCGTGACATCTTTCGTGCATAAAACTCTAGGACGATCAGGGTCTGCTAAGTCCTCATGGACATCATAGTCAGATTGAAAGCCAGATTTTTAGCATCAGGTCATTGTGGCGTCTTTGCCGGGTGAGAATAACATCGAGCTTGCAGGCAAGTATAACCAAGAATATTGTGGTGTCTCTGCCGGGTCTTGAGTTTTCAACTTGCAACTGATAGTTTAACAAGCCCCCAAGACCACTTTTCATATAAAAGATGATGATCTGATTTTTGTGGCGTCTCTGCCGAGTCTTGAGTTTTCAACTTATAACTTTTAGTTAATAAGCCCCCAAGACCCCTAATTTGTCATATGGCGAATCACTCTTGGTGCTGATAGTGCATAAGCCGGATTACAGCAATTGGGTACTGAAATAGACTGATAAATCTGTTTGCGGGAATTTTATAGCCCGACTTTAAAAAATAACTTTGCGGAAATTCTATAGCCCGACTTTGATAAATACCTTTGCGGGAATTCTATAACCCGACTTTGAAAAATTCCTTTGCGGGAATTCTATAGCCCGACTTTTATAAATCCACTAAGGTCTCGCTAAGCGATGTAAATGCTGAGAGATGTTTCACAATTCATTCTCAAATATGTTTCACGTGTGGGGTTCGGTGTTTGTAACCTGAACATTAGCACACATGTCTTTTAAGCGGTAGGATCCGTGTCTTCAACACAACAACCGGTAAATGTGTCGACTTCTAACTGAATGATAAAATATTGACTATAAATATGACTTAGCTGTTGATTTTCCTGCATGCGATATGAAAGCCGGCAACATGAACGAGTAAAAGCCGTTCTGTGACCGGGTCTGTTGATCGGTGGAGCTGACCACGTAGTATTTTCCATCTCTTTTTTTCCTTGCTTTATATGCGACTCAGACTATTGCTTTAATTGGCAGGTATGTCTCCGGCTGACAATTGCTATTTTCTCCTTCTCTTCTCGAAACAGTGAGCAGATCCCATGCTACTGTTGATGACACTCTCCTGATGGGTTATTTTCCTCTAATCCAGCCGGGTTAATCTCTTTCCTTCTTGAAACCCGGCGCATGATCACGTCGTCGACATAGTATGTACTGAAATCCACGTGATTAGTACCTTCCATAAGGATATCTCCTGACCTCTCTCACGTCTTGATACTATTGGAAACTGTGATGCAATTGGTATGTTAGATCCTCGTAAGTACTAGCACCTGGTGTGCACTCTTCTTCTTTTTTCTAATCTTGGAAACCGTGTTGCATTGCACTCCCTTTCTTCCATGTGCCTACGTAGAACAACTTAGTAATATTACTCTTTTTCACGAGACTCTCGATTCGGACCTGATTTGGAATTTTGTCATTGAAGCTTTTCCGTTCGCCGGGCTGGAAACTAACTCGGACTCGTAGGTCTGTACGAAACGAATCAGGCTGATTCCTAATCCGGCTGATGACGTAACTCTTGCTCAACTCGTCGGCTCGTGGGCAGATCGATGCTGGACATATACTGCTAGCAACGCCCGATTTGTTTTGCTTCTATCTCCCAACTCTTGTTTTTCTTCTCTGTGAATCTTGGAAACCGGGCTGCACAACCACGTGAGAGCATGACTCATGAGCCGCTGTTGAACTTGTGTAGACTAGTTGATCCTTTCTCACCGAGATATTCTTGAAACCGGCATCCAACTTGTATTTTCCTTCTATACGTAACCTTGAACGTAGATGACTTCATCAATCGTTGGAAATAGCACTGTGCGATGCCTCTTTCTTCTTCGGATGATTTGATTGCCTGCCCACAGATGTGACAAAACGGCAGTCGCTTCTGATCTTTTCCTTCTCCATCCAACTGATGGACTTTGATTGATTCGAGCCCAGTAAACTCTACGGCGCAGACCCGCTCCTAGCTGCTTTTCTGAAATATGGATCTTCAAAGCCGACTTCTCTACTGCCGGCTATTCTTTCCCCATTGAACATGTTTCAGGCTTGTAACCAAAACCTAGACGATGTGATCTTCTTTCTGATTGTTGTTGATGATCTTGCCGATGACGACTTTCTTCATCCCTGCAGCGCTTCTCCTTTGATGAACACATATCTGGCCACAGGCCCCACGGTGGGCGCCAACTATCGTGTGATTGTCACAGCAGATGTTACCCGGAGGTAACTTGAGATGAGGGGCAAGGCGACTCTGGCGCTCAAGAGATTGTCTAGCTCTGCGGGGAAGAAGATGTTTTTTACCCAAGTTCGGGTCCCCTCGGTGGAGGATTCCTATGTCTTGCTATAAATTATATGATAATATGTTACATGGTGCGCCAATGGCGATCGCCGGGTTTCGATGACTCCGGCGTGGGAGATCTCCCTTGGGAGCTCTCTCTATTTTGTCTATCTTACTTGGACTGACTATGGCTTATCGTAGCCTCTCTTAGCTTAGCTTAACTTGTCTCTCTATGACCTAGGAGCCCGTTTATATAGACATCCGGGTCTCCTGGTTTACATGGTAAGACTACTTGGAGTTCTACTCTATCTCGTCTTTTCTTTCGTATCCTCCAAGTCTTGGGCTCCGTGCTGAATACTGCCTCTGAGTCTTCTAGAGCCTTCCTTCTCTGGGTCCTCCTGACACCTCACCCAGATCCGGGTTAGCTTCCTGGCCGGGTTATGATACTGCCGGGTTATGATTCCGCCGGGCTATAATTCTGTCGGGTTATGAAATGAGCTCTCCGACCCAAGTGTAACACTGCTCATGTGGAGTGCAGGGTAACCTCGCCCAGGCCTCCTGCCTGCCGGGTTACGCTTCCCTCTTCATGGGCCTACCGGGTTATCATTCCCCCAACAATACTTATTTAAATGAATAACCGTCTTGTAACAGGCAAGACCCATTTATAATGTTTACACTCAAGGATGATACAAAATAACACTTATTTAAAACCAAAACTAATCCCGATGGTAGATGTAGAGGGAGCGTGCCGACAACCACCACGTCGACTCTCGATCCGTTGCCGACGCGCATCGTCACCTCATCCTTAGCCAGCCGCCGTCTATTCCGTAACTCCTCCTTAGAGTTACATATATGAGCAACAAAACCAGTATCAAATACACACGTGTTGCTCCGGGCGGATGTAAGGTATACATATATAACTTGTATATCAAATATACCTTGCTCTTTGTCGACCGTCTTGCCAAACTTCCTATCCTCGAGGTACTTGGGGCAGTTGCGCTTCCAGTGACCTTTTCCCTTGCAGTAGAAGCACTCCACGCTAGCTCTGGGACCAGATCTGTAAGTCTTGGGCTTGGCAATCATCTTGCCCTCCCTCCTTGACTTCCAGCTCTGCTTTCCCTTGCTACCGGATTTCTTAAAATCGACGGTCTTGTTGACCATCAACAGTGTCTGCTCCTTCTTAATCTCCACCTCAACAGTCTTGAGCATCACGGACACTTCACCCAGGGACTTAGCCATGCCCTGCATGTTATAGTTCATGACGAAGCCTTTATAGCTAGGGGGCAACAATTGCAACACCCTGTCAATCGCCAGCTCATCGGGAATCTTGCATTCCAGAGCATTCAGGCGTTGAACGTAGCCAGACATCTTGACCACATGCTCGCTCACACTGCTATGCTCTTCCCTCTTGGCCGAGAAGAAAAGCTCAGAAGCCTCATATCTCTCAGCCTTAGCCTGCAGCGCGAAGACAGCCTTGAGATCAGAAATAATCTCAAAGGCGCTAATCTTCTCGAATCGCTTATGTAGGTCGGCTTCCATGGCGTAGAGCATGCCACTATGGACAAAGGCAGAATCCTCCGATCTGGTCTGGAAGACCTTCTTCTCATCCTCAGAAGCTTCATCTGTGGGAGGGTCACCTATGGCGGCCTCAATGACGTAGGCCACCCTATGGGGAGTGAGAAGGATCCTCAGGTTGCAGAACCAGGCCATGAAGTTTGACCCATTGGTCGTAAACTTTTCTTTCTCAAGGAACAGAGCTAGGTTAAACGAGAGGCGAGACATCTACAATGGAATTTGCAACAACATAAGACTTTGTTCATAATAATTTGGAGTTATAGTATTTTTAGAAAATAACTAACATAACTCCCACTCAAACGAACATCCCTCCTGGTCGTTTAAGCGATTACATGACCCCCATCCATTGCACCACCCCTCATCATTAGAGCCGTCGACACAACTTCAAGAGTAGACAAATGTCCGCCACACCAATTTTTGTGACTCGTGCTCGACCTTTCGGTCTTCCTATTCCGAGGACATATCTGCATATGCTAGGCTCGCCACCAAAACCTCCACGCTGACGCTTGTGCAACATGGGTTACACCCACTGTATGCGAACGACGATATGTCTGACACCCGATCATCACGACATGCCTCATAACGTAGAACTTTCTTGGTGGTGGGCGTTGGAGGGAGAACACTAGTGGTATTTTGAAGGGATCAACTTATATAGCTACCGCCGCGTAACTAATATATATTATATATATAATCACACAATATAAGATGCACACAATACATCAAATGTAATGCAATGTGATATAGTCCATTGCGCCATGGTCTTCTTGGCGCCTGCAGTTTATAAACAATTTAATAAACCTACCTTGACCATATCACATAGCCCCTGCAAAATAAAGTTAGACGCTTCTTGACGTGGGGCTATCTTTCGACTAGCCCACGATGAGGCTACCTGGGCCGCTGACGTGGGGCTACCTTTCGACTAGCCCACCGTAAGGCTACCTGGGCCGTGCCAAGCATGGAAAGGCCCACAGAAGGCCCACTCGGGGTACCACGTATCCTAGTCCAACTCGGTTAGGTCTTGTAACCTGCCATATCTGTACCAACCGCCCGAGACCTGGCTACCTATAAAGCCAGGAGGGTTGCCCGTCCTAGAAGACACGCTCATAGGCACCACCACAAACCCTAGCGAGATCGCAATCTCGCCATTGTAATCGCTACTCGCATCAATACTCAGACAAGCAGGAGTAGGGTGTTATCCTCCGGGAGCCTGAACCTGGGTAAAACCTTGCTTGTCAGCCGTCGTGATCACCAACAACTCTCTCTCTCCCCATCAATCAACCCGGGGTGCACAACCCTGGGATTTGCCAAGTTACCACCTCGTCAATTGGCGCCGTCTGTGGGACATCAAAAAAAGTGTTGGAATCATGGTCGCTCCGGCTCCATCCGCAATGAAGGCCGACGTCCGCGTCGCTAGGGAGTCGATCCGCTTCGGCTCCTTCGAGTACGTCCTCCACCCTCCGGCTCGCTGCTCGGTGTACGCCGATCTGGACAAAGGTATACACATCACCTTCGGCTCCGTGTGCTGCTTCGCCGACAGTCGCGGAATACTCAGGTCCGCGGCAACCGCGCCACGCGCGGCAGCACCCGCATCGGCGAATCTACCGCCACCCTCATCAAGACCCACGAAGATCGCATCTGTCGCGCCTGGGAAGATCGCATCTGTCGCACCCGCGAAGATCTCATCTACCGCGCCCGCGAAGATCACATCTACCGCCCCCGCGAAGATCGCATATGCCGCACCCGCGGAGATCGCTCCTGTCGCGCCCGGGAAGATCGCATCTGCGGCGACTGCATCGACAACCTCAGCAACGGCCGCGCGAATCGAGTCTACTACACCAATCTCGGTCGCACGGTCGGTCAAATCAAGATCTGCCTCAACTACTGCACCCGCCCGGACGACCAAGGGTTTGCAGCTGACAGCCACGTCGTGCGCGTCTTCGTCTTCGTGGGGCTGCCAAGTCTACCCCAAGCCAATCGCACTCGCTCCGGCGGCTGCGAAACCCCAGAGCACGTGGACGATCGCAAGGAGACGAAACAACGACTGCGCCGCGCGTCACGTTGCAGCAATTTTCGATCCCGAGCAAGGCTCGGATGACGGAAGCAGCAGCGGCAGCACGAACACACCGACCCAAGTCTACCCCAAGCAATGCTTCATGGCGGGCACATCGCCACCCGATGACAATGAAGAACCCGCATACCCACGAGAGGTGATCATGCCGGACCAGACTAAAATCGTCATCACACGGGACATGGGAATCCAAGCCATGAAGCATGTCGACGAGGGCACGTTCCCTCCACCCAACGCACCTAGAGAGGATCACCTGGCGGTCCAGTACTTGCTACGCAAGGAAGGCGAACGACTCCGCGCCGAAAAAGCCGACTTACTCCGACGCAAGAGGGACGCAGATGCATCGAGTGCCAGGCGAGCTGCCCTCTCCTTTACCTCCTCCACGGAAGTTAACCAAGGAGCACAGCGAAACAGAGCTCGCGTTCCCCTCCTGAAAAACGCCGACCGAACCAGGGTCACCCGCAACCTCGAGTCGTCCTTCGTCACCGAGGACGAGAACGGGATACCCGTCCCAAAGATGGCGAACGCCGCCCTGATCTCAGTCGAGACGTACCTCCGGCTCACGCAACCACCGGAGGGAGACGCACGTTCCCTGCTCCACAGACAACAAATCGCCTCCATCAGGGCGATCGAAGAAGCTCTAGTGGCCAAGGTACCAAGCAACCGAGCGCGTGAGCCTGCAACCTCGGAGGTCCCAGCAGCACAGCGACAACCAATCAAGGACCTTCGCGACGTCCTTACGCAGAAGACGGTGGACCGCAACCGCAAAGAACGTTCGGCTGGAGCTGCGAACCTCGACGACCAGGCCGACCGCGACTTCGAGCCATGTGGGGCTGCATGCTTCAGCTTCAACATCCGCGACACCCGCATGCCTAAGGTCTTCAAGCTGACAGCAGGCACCCCAAAGTACGACGGGAAGCAAGATCCACGACTGTGGCTCGAGGACTACCTCATTGCCTGCACCTGCCAAGGCGGGACGTCGACTACGGCAATGCAGTACATCCAGCTTATGCTGGCGGACTCGGCGTGTGGGTGGCTCACAAGCCAACCCAAGGACTCTTTCCGAACATGGGAAGAATTCCAGGATAATTTCATAAAAAGTTTCTCGGGAACGTTCGCAAGGCCAACGACCTACATCGAGTTGCAGGCCTACAAGCAAGGAAAGGATGAGTCGCTCCACTCCTACATCCAGCGGTGGACACTCCTCCGCAACACCATGGAACCCGTCTCAGAAGACCGGGGTGATGGGCGCCTTCATACACGGCGTTGCTCGCCGCGACCTCCGCGAGGAATTTGGTAGGCTCCAGCCGAAGACCACAATAGAGCTAATGAAGACAGCCAACCAGTGGGCCGAAGGAGAGGACTACGTCCGCGATACTTCCCCCAAGAAAGAGGTCGAAACAAGCAACTGGCGTGAGGCACGCCAAAAGAAAAAGCCATGTTACACCCACGATTCAATCGAGCTAGTAGCAGCGGGATATGAAACCCCCCGTGATGACAAACGCGACAACAGTCGACAGTACGATCAAGGTCGACAGTCCAGCTCGAGTCAGTACAACCGTGGCAACAGCAGCATTAGCCACAATGACGGAGGCCAGAAACGCGAGTGGAAGCGCCCGCTAACCCCGGCAGAGGAGCTGATGCAACCATGTAAGCATCACTCGTTCCGCAACCCGGAGACAGGCAAGTGGGGTTCCAGCCATCTGCTGAAGGATTGTCGCGAAGCAAGGAAGATATACCAAGCTATGCAGCAAATCATCGCTCCAGTGCAAGCAATACAGGCAGCCCCGCAGCTAGCCATCCAGGCGGCACCCGCAAACAACAACCAGGTGCAGGCGGCCGGAGCATTCCCCCAGCCGCAGCAGCAGCAACAGCAACAAGGTCAGTCGGCAGCAACCGACACGTATCCACCCGCACGGGGACAGCTGAACATGATCCAGAAGGGACCCCCGTCAAACAGGCGCCAAAAGCTCATCACCCGCCAAGTACTTCAGGCCATCAATAGCCCGCGCGCGGTACCAGACTACCTGCGCGGGTCGGAGACACCCATCACGTTTTCCAGAGCAGATCACCCATCCGAGGTAACCCGACCCGGACACGCTGCACTCGTGATTGAGGCCCTGATCGGCGACTACAGCTTGAAGAAGGTGTTCATGGACGGAGGCAGCGGCATCAACATCATATTTGCCGACACCCTGAGAAGAATGAACAGGTCGACAGAGAAATTGCCGGAATCGGAAACCACTTTCCACGGCATAGTACCAGGGCAAGCAATCACGCCCATGGGAACAATCACGCTCGACGTCATCCTCGGCACACCCGGGCACTTCAGGAAGGAGTCGGTCGATTTTGAAGTCGTCGACTGGAAGTCGCAGTACCACGCCATACTCGGACGCCCAACTTTTGCCAGGTTCATGGCAGTACCCCACTACGCCTACCTGATGGTTAAGTTGCCCAGACCGAAAGGAGTAATCACCGTACGCGGCGACTTCGGGCTCTCCAACAGCTGTGATCACGAGTTCGCCAAGATTTCTGAGTTCTTCGGAGTCGAGGAGCACTTCAAGGCCATATCAGCCGACAACGACAAGACCATCTTTCCATCTCGCAAGAAGCCAGCTAAGGACGCAGCATTCAACACGAACGACGACACCGTCACCCACCAAGTCCATCCGACTGATAGCAGAAAGACGGTCAAGGTTTCGTCAAGTCTGACCCCCGCATAGGAAAGCGCGCTCGTCGAGTTCCTACGTGAGAACTGGAAGATCTTTGCATGGCATCCTTCTGACATGCCAGGGATACCCAGGGAACTCGCCGAGCACTCTCTAAAGGTCCACAAGGACGCAAGACCGGTCAAACAATCTATGTGACGCTTCTCAGGACCCAAGCGAGACGCGATCACCACGGAAGTCGACAGACTGCTGCACGCCAAGTTCATCCGAGAGATCAAGGACTCGGACTAGGTCGCCAACCCGGTCCTAGTGGAGAAAAAGAAGACGAAAAAACTACGCATGTGCGTTGACTTCACCGCAGTCAACAAGTGCTGCCCCAAGGATCACTTCCCGCTCCCGCGGATAGACCAGATCATCGACTCGACAGCAGGCTGCGAGCGCCTGTCCTTCCTGGACGCCTACTCAGGTTACCAGCAGATCAGGCTGAAAGTCGAGGACGAAGAAAAAACGGCCTTCATCACACCCGACGGCGTCTTTTGCTACCAAACGATGCCGTTCGGGTTAAAGAACGCATGTGCCACGTACCAGCGGACAATGCAAGCGTGCCTCAAAGGTCTCATTGGGCAGATCGTCCAAGTCTACGTCGATGACATCGTCGTCACGACCCGAAAGGAGGATACCTTAGTCGACGACCTCCGCAAGGTCTTCGCTGCACTCGATGTATACCAGATCAAGCTCAACACAGAGAAGTGCGTGTTCGGCGTGCCAGCCGGAGAGCTACTAGGGTACCTCATATCTACAAGAGGAATCGAAGCGAACCCCGAGAAGGTGCAGAACATTCTCACAATGCCAGCACCAACCAAACTCCGTGAGGTGCAGCGATTAGCCGGCCGAGTCGTAGCTCTCAGCCGGTTCATTAGTAAGTTGGGAGAGAAAGCTTTACCTTTCTACCAACTGATGAAGAAGACCGATAAGTTCGAGTGGACAGAGGAGGCGCAGGATGCGTTCGACCATCTCAAGAAAACCCTGACAACCTCTCCAGTCCTCATGGCACCGCTGGAAAACGAGCCGCTATACTTATACGTCTCAGCAACAAACAGGGTGGTGAGCACGGTACTCGTAGTCGAGCGGGAAGAAGAAGGGCCCAGTCACCCGGTACAAAGGCCCGTTTACTACCTCAGCGAAGTCCTCACCCTGTCCAAGCAGAACTACCCGCACTACCAGAAGCTGGCGTATGGAGTCTTTATGACCTCCAGGAAGGTCGTCCACTACTTCTCCGAGCACCCGATCACGGTGGTAAGCTCCTCTGGACTAGCAGACATTCTCACAAACCTACGCGCGACAGGACGAGTCGCCAAGTGGGTTGTCGAACTAGGACCATGGGGGCTGAAATATGCTCACCCGAAGTCCATCAAGGCCCAAGTCCTCCCAGAATTCACCACCGAGTGGATAGAAGCCCAGCTACCAAATGTCCCCGACCTGTCCAACGCATGGACGATGTACTTCGATGGCTCCAAGAAATTCAAGTCAGCCGGGGCAGGAGTTGTGCTCATCTCCCCCAAGGGTGACAAGCTGAAGTATGTCCTACAGATGGACTTTCCGACGCCGTCCAACAACGAAGCCGAGTACGAGGCCCTGATCCACGGCATGAAGATGGCCAAGAACTGCGGCGCCACGCACCTCATGATCTACGGCGACTCCTACCTGGTGGTACAGCAAACCATGAAGTCCTGCGACGCCATCGCCGACAACATGATCGCCTACCGAGACCTGTACAACCAGATGGAAGGCAACTTCGAGGGCTGCGAGTTAAGGCACATCGGCCGCGACAGCAACGAAGAAGCCGACGTCCTCGCTAACATGGGATCAGAAAGAGTTCCAGTTCCACCCGGCGTCTTCCTCGAGCGCATCACGCAGAGATCTATCAAGACTCAAGCCGCAGCAAGCACCGCAACAAAAGCAAAGGGCGATGCAAACTTGCCGAGCCAAGAGAAGGTCCCCATGGAAGTCATGCTAATCGAAGCCACATGGACATGACCATACCTGGCGTACATACTGCATCAGAAGCTGCCAGCTGACCCAGTCGAAGCAAAGCGCATCATCAGGCGCTCCAAAAGCTTTACCGTCATCAACGGGGAGCTCTACAAGAGAAGTATCTCGGGAATCCTGCAGAGGTGCATAGACCCAGTCGACGGCCAAGCCATCCTACTCGACATCCACGCGGGTATCTGCGGGCATCATGCCAGTAGTCGAGCACTGGTGGCCAAAGCACTACGAGCCGGGTTCTACTGGTTAACAGCCATGCAGGACGCCAAAGATCTAGTAAAGAAATGCACAGGGTGCCAGGAGTTTGCACAGGGGCGCCAGCATCAGAGCTCAAGACAATACCGCTAGCCTGGCCCTTCGCCCAATGGGGGCTGGACATGGTGGGCCCGCTGAAGAAATCATCACCCGGAGGGCACACTCACCTCCTGGTTGCAGTCGACAAGTTCACTAAGTGGATTGAAGCCGCACCCATCACAAGTTCGACTGCATCAACAGCGGTCAACTTCATCAGGTCCATCATCTTCAGGTTCGGAGTGCCGAACGGGATCATCACAGACAACGGCTCGAACTTCACAACCGAAGAATTCAAAGACTTCTGCTCGGAGCAAGGTATCAAACTCAGCTATGCATCCGTCTCACACCCGCAATCCAATGGGCAAGTAGAGAAGGCCAACGGTTTAGTCTGCAGCGGCATCAAGAAGCGATTGCGTGTGCCACTCAGGCGCGCAGCGGGCGCATGGGTCGAAGAACTACCGTCAGTCCTCTGGAGTCTGCGGGGCATGCCTAACAGATCCACCCAGTACACTCCATTCTTCATGGTGTACGGTGCAGAAGCAGTCCTACCCTGCGACATCAAGTTTGACGCACCACGGGTGGTCGCCTACGACGAGTCAGATGCAGAAGAGGCAATCGAAGACAGCATGGACATATTGGACGAAGCACGCGACATCGCTCTGGCGTGATCAGCCGTATACCAGCAAGACCTGCGCAACTATCACGGACGAAGATTGCGACCAAGAGCTTTCGTCGCAGGTGACCTGGTCCTTCGCCTCAAACAGAAAAAAGTGCACAAGCTCGACTCCCCATGGGAGGGTCCGTACATCGTCACAGAGGTGATTGGCAACGGAGCATATCGCCTAAAGGACTCGAAGACAGGAGCAGCCTGCAGCAACCTGTGGAACATTGCACAACTCCGGCGGTTCTATGCTTAGTCGAATCAACCATTGTAACAAGGATAGCATGTCAAAGCGGCAGGTTTCAGACGCACTCTTTCCCTTACCAGGGTACCTGAGGGGACTGGAAGGGTTTTAATGAGGCGGCATGTTCGCAGCAATCAATAAAGTGATTTGAAGAAAATGCTATTCACCTTACCTTCTCAGTCAAGATAAACAAAAAATCCTAGGCCGCCACTCGATCTACTCGGGGGCTACGCCACACAGGTTGAAATAAAAGCCTAGGCCGCCACTCGAACCACTCGGGGGCTGCGCCAAAATAGGCACAACTCAAAAATCCTAGGCCTCTATCCGACTTGCTCGGGAGATGTGCCACACAGGTTGAAATAAAAGTCTAGGCCGCCACTCGAACAAACTCGGGGGCTGCGCCAAACAGGCACAACATAAAAATCCTAGGCCTCTACCCGACTTACTCGGGAGATGCGCCGCACAGGTCAAGTCCAAAATCCTAGGTCGCCACCCGACGCACTCAGGGGCTGCACCTCACAGGTCACACTTGAAAAGCCTAGGCCGCTACTCGAACCACTCGGGGGCTGCGCCAAACAGGCGCAACTCAAAAATCCTAGGCCTCTACCCGACTTACTCGGGAGACGCGCCGCACAGGTCAAGTCAAAAATCCTAGGTCGCCACCCGACGCACTTGGGGGCTGCACCTCACAGGTCACACTTGAAAATTCCTAGGCCGCCACTCGAATTACTCGGGGGCTGCGCCATACAGGCTTCACCGAAGAAATCCTAGGCCGCCACTCGAGCTACTCGGGGGCTGCGCCATACAGGTCAAGTCCAAAACCCTAAACCGCCACCCGGTACAATCGGTAGCCGCGGTACACATGTCTCACTTGAAAGAATCCTAGGACGCCACTCGACTCACTCGGGGGCTGCGCCACACAGGTTCACAACGCAGGCTTAGGCCGTCACCCAAGGTACTCGGGGGCTAGCCACACAGGTCAAAACAGAAGCAAATACACGCACAGTAATGAAAACAATTTCACTCGTTGCTCGAGAACTCTTCTAATTTCATATACTGTCATTTACATTGGCATAGTCGCCACATTGACTAACCCTATACAACAGAAGAAAACTACTCTCAGTCTGCAGGCTCGGCCTTCGGCGCCCCGAGTGGGCCTACAAGACGTTCGCTCTGCTTCTGCACATGCTCAATCATCTAGCACGGAGCCGCCAGGGTATCGGCGTACTCGGCATCGCCAGGCAGTCCACCCATCAGCCTCTCCAACGGAAGGTTAGGCCGATGCAGCCGAACGTATGCCAGAGCCGCATTCGCCCCGGCGACAAGCTGCGCGTGGACAATTTCCTTCAGAGCATCGCCGTCACGGAACCTCTTGAGCAAGGTGGACAGCCCATGCGGCTGCCCATTATGCGGGGAGTAGACGCGATGGATGTGCCACAAGGTCTTCCGGCAATTCTCCAAGAGGACAGCCGCACGCCAGGTTCGGTCGAGCATGCGGGCAAGGATGCGCCCTCGCGACTTGTTCACCCAGAAATGGCGAGCCTCGTGGGAGTCGCCAGACGCCTCCCGGGTGACACGCTCCTCAACGCGGTCCCGCTCAGCCTCCCAATCTAGGTTCACGTCTGCATACAAAAGCTAGAAGTCACAACCAGCAAATTTCAACAAGGAAAGGCAGCCGCAGAAAGTACCAACCTTTAAGCTGCCGACTTATGAGATCGATCTCCCCGATCAGAAAATCTTCGCGTTGGGAAAAAACCCGCAGTGGAATGCGACCTGGAGCGCTGCAAGAGCAGTTCGGTATTCTTCAAGGTAACCTCAAGCTCAATCACCTTGTTCTTCAAGTAAGTGATTATGCGCTGGTCGTTTGAACTTCACAGATGGACCGGAGCAGCTTGGCGACGGCGAGCACCTGAAGAGGATCCATCGCCACTCGGACCAGCCGCAGAAGCAGAAGACGTGTCGCCGAGCAAGTAAGTCTGTCATGAACGTGCAGAATCAATACCAATATACGACTGATCAGCATAGACAAATACGATAGGAGAAAACATTCAATTTCAGCCAGAGCACTGTCAAAGGCCAGAAGACCCAACAAAATATCGGTCGACAACAATTACAAAGAAAAAGTTATCAGTACATGAAACTGCGACTGCTAAGCCCCTACAACTACTCCTGGGCAACAGACTCCGACTGCGAGCGACTCTTCCGAGCAGCAGCCGACCCAGTCGCCTTGGCCAGCGCCCTCTCGAAGGTAGACACAAGCGTCACAGCAAGCTGTGCAGCCCGCACTTTAACTCCACCCAAGGACGCGGTCCGGCCATCAGGCCTACGGGGGAAGCCGCTGGCGACCTTCTCGAAGTCGCCCTGAATTTGGTGGCCTAGGAGGAGCTGGAAGGTGAGCTCGGAGCCGCGTACCGTCTGCGCCTGAGTAAAGTCGGCGAGGGTGGTCGCGTCATCCTCAAATGGAGCAGCAAGGGCGTCCACGGCAGTCGGAGGCGGGTCGCTTGGGAAGATGTTACGGTGCCTCGTCGTAAGGGCGCCTATCGACTTCTTCAACGCATCTGTGGACTTCCTCAGAGCATCAGACGCATACGCGTAGACGCGGTCCAGGAAGCCGACAGCCGTCGCCAAGTCGACGGTGTCACTCGACGAGCCCTCCTCAGGAGCTCCACCGCATGTCTCTGTGCAAAAAAAAAAGTCAAACATCACACAAAGGCAAAAGCAACAACACAGTAGGCATCAAGCCGAAACTTACCCCCAAGAGCACCGGCGAGGGAAAGAAGGCGGTCGACTTGAGTCTTGTCTTGGTCAGCCCGCATCCGCTGCCGCTCCTGGAACTCGTGGAGAGACTTCTCAAGCTCACCCTGACTCCGAATCTTCAGCTCAAGCTCAGCAACCCGCTTATCAGCCTGGTCAAGGGAAGCGATAAGCTAGTCCCTCTCCTTTTCCAGGCGAACGTAAGCAGCGGCTGCATCAAGTTGTTGGCGGTAGTAGGGCTGAAACAAAAGCAAGATCTTAATAAAGCTGCGGGCGACTCTACTATTCACCCACACCTTCGGGGGCTACTCCCATCGGGAGCGCTGATCGCGCACCCGATGAAAATTCAAGACTACATGTACAAGTACAAAGGACTTACGTGGTCTAGAAGCTCGGCATCAACGGAAGGCGGCGGAGGAGCGCGACTCGAAGACGCGATGACAGCAGGTTGCGTGCGCTCCTCAACTGCCACCCGGGTCACCAGCTCGGTCGAAGGGGCGGATGTATGCTCCACCTCTCGATGAGGAGAGTGGACATCACCAGAACGACGGCTGCAGCAACAATACAATGACTAACTACAAGATTGGAACTATAAAAGACAACTCGAATTCAACAAGGTACTAACCTGGTGGTCTCGAGTTCATCATCACTCCCCAGGGAGACAGACGGCAGCCGCGCGAACGCGCGCGGTGGCGCGGAGCTGACAGGGGGAACAACCAGGGGCTCGATCCAGCCACCTGGTGACCGCGCACCCGACGACGTCGCGACGACTTCTTCTGGATCAGCTTCCGCACCCCTTGCGGGCGACGAAGCAGTCGCAGAGTCACCGCCGCTCCGGCGCTTTTGCCTCTTCCGCGCGGGTTCCTCGTCGTCATCATCATCGTCCGCTTCGTCGTTGGGGGAGACAGCGGACGGAAGGTCATCATCATCATCCTCCTCCTCGACAAATTTCGGCTCGTCGTCGGGTCCGTTCTCAGGGAGAGGAGGAAGGCTGATCAGCAGGGACCGACCCTGAAGCAAGTAGACGCAAGTCGAATCAAGAAGCAAGAAATCAAGAAACAGAATAACAAGGAGAACAAGTCAAGAACTTACCTCAGGAACGGGGTTCGATGCCCCGTAAGCAGCAACCGGGCACTTGACGTTGCATGTTTCCGCGACTCGGAGGTTGGTGATGGACCTCACCTTGGCTTCCACCTCCTCATCGTCAAGTGGCTCGGTGTTGACGCCCTCGACGACCCACATCGGGTGGGGCCGAGCGTTGAGAGGCTGCACCCGAAGACGGAAGAAGGTGGCCATCAAGAAGACGCCACCCGCCTCGCGCCCAAGGGTCTTGGTGAGATCGCGCAGCAGGCCCAGCAGAGGCCGCGCGGCTTCCTTCTCCCCCGCAGTCAGCGGGTGAGTCCAGGCTTGAGTCTTCCGCAGCCCGCGTCCGCTATCGAATGCCACCAGGCCATCCTGGCTCGACTGGACGTAGAACCACTTCTTGTGCCACCCTTGGACGGAGTCCGACTTCTTCATCTGGAAGTACGCGGTGTCACCGCGCACTTGGATTCCGAAGCCGCCCACGGGGAATGGCAACCCGCTCTTCCCAACGTTCTTGCGAACGAGGAAGAGCGACTTCCACAGCGCCCAGTGGGGCGCGACACCCAAAAAGCACTCGCAAAGCACAATGAAGCCCGCGATGCTCAAGAAGCCATTGGGGGTCAGATCATGGAACTGAACCCCATAGGCATACAGGAGACCGCACACAAAATCGTGCAAGGGGAACCTGAAGCCCCGCGGAAGGAAATCCACGAAGCATACGCGTTCCCCATCCCGGGGGGTGGGGTAAACTTCTTTGCCAGGAGCGCGTACCTGGACTTGATCAGCAGGCGGAAGAAGACCTTGAGCACGGAGGAGTTCGACCTCCGCCTTCTTCACTGACGACCTCTGTCAGTCGCCGTCGGGCTTCTTCATCAGCCCGGCTTCGTCGGTGGCGGCGGAGGAACCAACGGCACTCTTCGGCTTGCCCATGGCGTCGCGAGGCAGCGCAAGGTGCACGGACAAAAAGCACGGAGCTCTGGTGAGGGCGAGAATGGCAGAAGGCAGAGGAAAGGAGGCGCTGACGATTGGAGAAGACGATGCCCTCACGCTGCGGCGCAGTACTTATGCCTGAGCAAAATCAATCTCAGCCCTCCGTCGCGCAGCGGTTCAGAGCATCTTCATCCCGCCGTCCACGTGTCAAGCAAAGAGGCCAACCGTCGCCGCCAACTCCCTCCACTACGCACGAGAATCAAGGCGTCATCATCGTGCGCGAAAATTTCGCGCCCAGTTCAGGAACGTGACAACTGCTGACCGCGGTCAGCGCTGCCAGTGGGCCCCGCCACGTCACGTCCCATCGGGCGTAGAGGCGTGCAAAGAAACGTCAGCAGCGACGTCATCAAGCCAACGGCTCAAAAAAAACTAGACAGCGAGATAACTCGAAAGCAAGGTTCGAGTGGTAGGCTTCTAAGCTGAAACAGCTGAAGACAATGCGCTGGTCAAGGAACCCAAAACGTTTATTCGGGTGACGAAGAAAGTCGAGTAACCTCCCCCAGCCGAATCAGATCTACAAGTAAGCCAACAGGCTGAATAGAAGCAAGCTTCACATGAAGAACAAGACAAAGTAATTCGACTGCAAAGGTTACTCCCATCGGGAGAGGCCTGTTCGACTGAAGGAATCAAGTTCAAGCTCAAGATCAAGCAATCCAATGGCGCGTCCAGGAGGAGGAAGTCCTTTGCCCGACGCTGCGCTTCGACCAAGCACTCGGGGGTTACTGACGTGGGGCTACCTTTCGACTAGCCCACCGTAAGGCTACCTGGGCCGCGCCAAGCATGGAAAGGCCCAGAGAAGGCCCACTCAAGGTACCACGTATCCTAGTCCAACTCGGTTAGGTCTTGTAACCTGCCATATCTGTACCAACCGCCCGAGACCTGGCTACCTGTAAAGCCAGGAGGGTTGCCCGTCCTAAAAGACACGCTCATAGCCACCACCACAAACCCTAGCGAGATCGCAATCTCGCCATTGTAATCGCTACTCGCATCAATAATCAGACAAGCAGGAGTAGGGTGTTATCCTCCGGGAGCCTGAACCTGGGTAAAACCTTGCTTGTCAGCCGTCGTGATCACCAACATCTCTCTCTCTCCCCCGTCAATCAACCCGAGGTGCACAACCCTGTGATTTGCCGAGTTACCACCTCGTCAGCCGCGCCAAGCACATGGAGGCCCACTAGGGGTATCGTGTAACCTAGTCCAAGTCGGTTAGGTCTCATAACCTGCCATATCTGTAATTGCCATCGGCACCGACAACCCGAGACCCTGGCTACCTATAAAGCCAGGAGGGTCGCTCGTCCTAGAGGACACGGCAACAGCCACCACCACAACCCCTAGCGAGATCGCAATCTCGCCGCCGTTGTAATCGCAACTCGCCATCAATAACAGACAAGCAGGAGTAGGGTGTTAACCTCCAGGAGCCTGAACCTGGGTAAAACCTTGCTTGTCAGCCGTCGTGATCACCAACGCTCTCCTCTCTCCCCCTCAATCATCCTGGGGTGCATAACCCAGGGATTTGTCGAGTTACACCCTCGTCAATTGGCGCCGTCTGTGGGAAAGATATCAAGCGTTGGAATCATGGTCGCACCAGCTCCATCCGCAATGAAGATCGAGATCGACATCACCCGGGAGCCCATCCGCTTCGGCTCCTTCGAGTATGCTCTCCACCCGCCGGCCCACCGCTCGGTGTACGCCAATCCGCGCAAAGGTATACATATCACCTTCGGCTCCATATACTGTTTCGTCGACAGTCGTGGCATGTTCAGGTCTGCGACAACCGCGCCACGCGCGGCAACGGCACCCGCATCCGTCACCCGCGTGCCACCGTCGACATCACCCGCCGTGGAAGCCGCATCTGCCACACCTACGAAGATCGAACCTGCATCGACTACATCGTCAACCTCGGCAACGGCCGCGCAGATCGAGTCTACTCCAACCATCTCGATCGCACGGTCGACAAGGTCAAGATCTACCTCAACCACGACTGTACCGGTGCGTGCGACCAAGGGCGTCCCGTCGACTGCCGCGTCGCACGCATCCTCGTGGGACCATCAAGTCTACCCCAAGCCAATCGCACTCGCCCCAGCGACTGCGAGATCTTCGTCCGCGACCACGGTGACGATCCTGCGAAGACGCAACGGCGACTGCGTTGCCCACCACGTGGCAGCAATTTTTGATCTCGAGCAAGATTCGGATCAAGGAAGTAGCAGCGGCAGCGTAAACACTCCTACCCAAGTTTACCCCCAGCAAGTCTTCATGGCCGACACAGCGCCACCAGAAGGCAACGAGGAACCTGCATATCCGCTGGAGGTGGTCATGCCTGACCAGACACGACTCACCATCACGCGCGACATGGGGATCAGGGCCTTGAAGCATGTCGACGATGGCACTTTCCCTGCACCCGACGCGCCTAGAGAGGACCACCTGGCGGTCCAGTACTTGCTACGCAAGGAGGGCGAGCGACTTCGCGCCGAAAAGGCAGAGCTGCTCAGGCGCAAGAGGGATGCAGATGCATCGAGTGCCAGACGGGCTGCGATCTCGTTCACTTCCTCCACAGAAGTTAACCAAGGAGGACGGCGACACAGAGCTCGCGTTCCCAACATGACACACGCAGATCGAGCAAGGGTCACCCGCAACCTCGACTCATCCTTCATCACCGAGGACGAGAACGGGATACTTGTCCCCAAGACGGCGAACGCCGCCATCATGTCAGTCGAGACATATCTCCGGCTCACGCAACCGCCGGAGGGAGATCCACGCGCCCTTCTCCACAAAAAGCAGATCATGTCCATGAAGGCAATCGAGGAAGCTTTGGCGACTGGAGCACCAAACAACCGGGCACGTGAAGAACGAGAGCACCAAACCCGCGAGCCAGCAACATCAGGGACCCCGGCAGTGCAGCCGCTGAGACAAGCCCAACCAGGCGAAGATCTTCGCAACGTCATCACACAAAGGACAATGGACCGTAATCGCAGCCAGCGCTCGGCTGACGCGATGAACCTGGATGATCCGGCCGACCGCAACTTCGAGCCGTGCGGCGCCGCATGCTTCAGCTTCAACATCCGCGATACTCGCATTCCTAAGGGTTTCAAGCTGACAGCAGGAACCCCCAAGTACGACGGAAAGCAAGACCCGTGCCTGTGGCTCGAAGACTACCTCATCGCCTGCACCTGCCAAGGCGGGACGTCAACTACGGCAATGCAATACATCCAGCTCATGCTCGCGGACTCAGCGCGCGGGTGGCTCACCAGCCAACCCAAGGACTCCTTCAAAACCTGGGAAGAATTCCAAGATACTTTCATAAAAAGTTTCTCTGGAACATTCGCAAGGCCGACTACCTACATCGAGTTGCAAGCTTGCAAACAAGGAAAAGACGAGTCGCTCCGCGCATACATCCAGCGATGGACACTCCTCCGGAATACTATGGAACCCGTCTCAGAAGACAGGGTGATGGATGCTTTCATGCACGGCGTCGCTCGTCGCGACCTCCGCGAGGAATTCGGTAGGCTCCAGCCGAAGACTACGATCGAGCTCATGAAAGTAGCCAACCAGTGGGCCGAAGGAGAGGAATACGTCCGCGACACCTCCCCAAAGAAGGAAGCCGAAACAAGCAACTGGCGAGACGGACGCCAGAAGAAGAAGCAACGTTTCACCAACTCAGACACCATCGAGCTAGTAGCGGCAGGATATCAAACCCCCCGTGATAACATACGAGATAACAGTCGACGATATGATCAGAGTCGGCAGTCCAGCTCGGGGCAGTACAATCGCAGCAGTGACGTCATCAAGCCAACGACTCCAAACAAGTGAAACAGCACGAGAACTCGACTGACCGATTAGAGTAGTAAGCTTCTAAGCTGAAAACAACCAGGAAGGATAGACTACTGATCCAAGAACCCAAAACAACCATTCGGGTGGCAGAGAAAATAGAGTAAGCTCAAGCAGTCGAATCCATCTACAAGTAAGCCAATAGGCCGAATAGAAGCAAGCTTCACAGGAAGACCAAGACAAGGTAATTCGACTGAAGGTATTACTCCCATCGGGAGTGTCCTTTTCGACTGAAGAAAACGAGTTCGAACTCAAGATCAAGCAATCCAGTGGCGCGTCCAGGAGGAAGAAGTCCTTTGCCCGACTCTACGATTCGACCGAGCACTCGGGGGCTACTGACGTGGGGCTATCTTTCGACTAGCCCACGATGAGGCTACCTGGGCCGCGCCAAGCACATGGAGGCCCACAGAAGGACCACTAGGGGTATCGTGTAACCTAGTCCAAGTCGGTTAGGTCACATAACCTGCCATATCTGTATATGCCATCGGCACCGACAACCCGAGACCCTGGCTACCTATAAAGCCAGGAGGGTCGCTCGTCCTAGAGGACACGCCAACAGCCACCACCACAAACCCTAGTGAGATCGCAATCTCGCCGCCGTTGTAATCGCAACTCGCCATCAATAACAGACAAGCAGGAGTAGGGTGTTATCCTCCGGGAGCCTGAACCTGGGTAAAACCTTGCTTGTCAGCCGTCGTGATCACCAACGCTCTCCTCTCTCCCCCTCAATCAACCCGGGGTGCATAACCCAGGGATTTGTCGAGTTACACCCTCGTCACTTCTACTTTATCTTTTGCATATTTTACGTGGCTTGGGGCTTTCGTAAATAGAACCGCTTCATACCTACGAACCTTATGACCACAAAAACGATCCAATAATTGCATGTTTAAGCATCCCTTTCGGGCCCTCCATTGAAAATGCGAAGACCAACTAAAGAGAGAGAAACTGACAGCTGCCAGCCACAGATACGGTACAAGCCGTATGTCAGTAGTGGAACCAGTCTCGCGTAAGCGTACGCGTAAAGTCGGTCTGGGCCGCTTCATCAACTCGATTCCGCTGGAATCACAAGTGCACGCTAGAGGGTAGCAAATAACAGGAACGGTGCCCCCGTGCAGAACACGGGTTCTAACAGCGAACAGCTATATCTACGATAGATCGGCTCTGATACCACTGAAGGGGATCGGGTGCAGAAAACAAAAAAAAATCCTAGCAACGATATCCCTAAACATGCCAAGATCTATTCTTTGCAGATATAGTAGTACGAACGAAGATCGGAATACATACCCTTGTAGACCGAAAGCGGGGATTACGTTCCCGCACAAACGTTATCGATGAAGACCGACGAAGCCGACCTCAAGGTCGTGTAGAGGAAGCAGACCACCGAGTACCGCTAGCGCAGCACCTCGCAGGGCGTTACACACGTACGGTGGAAACGACGGCCTCCGAAGCTCCAGTCCAGGACGAGCAGCGGAAGACTTGGACCGGAACACCAGCAGCGCGGCAGCGGGCTATGGTGGAAGAGAGCCCCCTCTCAACTCGGCGCAACTCCGACAAAGGGAATCACGAAATCGAGAGAGAATTCGGGAATTAATTGGTGAATTAAAAGGCCAGGGGTGCCCCTTCTTATATAGGCTCCCAGGGGGAGCCAACCTCCTCACCAGGCAATGTGGGACTAATCCCACATGCCTGGTGCGGCATGGATGGGTGCGCCGGCCCCCTAGTGGGCCTCTTGGCTCACTTGGGTCGGCTCCCAAGCCCCCCACCGAATTCCCTAGGAAATTTTTCCCCTCTTGGGCCTTCTTTCGACCAGAAGGCCCATTTAGGGAAATCAGCCTAAATAAATTCAAAAATAAATATATAAAATCATATTTTCATATTAATTACACTAATTAATATCAAACATATCATATATAATTTATTCTAGCTCCGAAAACTCTTTCGTCGTTGTCCGATCTCCACCGGACCCCTCCCGGGACATTCCCGGTGATCTCTTTCCTTTCCAGTTGTCTTGTCGAAACCCCTTGAGTGTGTTACCCTAGCGGTTCGATATAATAAAAGGTATGATCAAGACTCCTCTATGATCAACGACTAACTCGTAGGTCTGGACCCCATGAATTAATCACTTTGATATAACGAATGACTTTCATCTATCAAACCTGAACGCAAAGTCTTAAACCTTTTGCCATAGCGATACTTAGCGTGTCCGAGTGTCGTTCCATAGATATCTCCATACCTAGCTTGACCTCGTTACCGACAACGCTATCTTCTACTCGCCTATGATCTCATGTCTCCGTGACCTAGTCACATGCTTGCAAGCTCATTAGACATGATCTCATCGCGTGGGCCCTAGAGTATCTATCCTGCTATGCGGACTGGCAAATCCCGCTCTTGACCCCTCTTCTCAACTACTCCTTTCCGATACCCAAAAGTATCACCGTTATTGTCATACTATATTAGATACGACGTTTGGTGCGATCAAAGTATCTTCCAGGAATAACAATAAGAGTTGATCTCACGGTCAAAGGCGTAACGACTACGTCCTCCAAATCTTGGTATGTCCATCACATCGTTCTCCAACGATATGACTTCCATTGCCGACCAGCGCCATGCCCTATGATCGGGAAACCTCGATCATCAATCGCGCAACGAAACTAGTCTTAGTAGAGGCTACTAGGGACCTGGTTGTTTCCGCATCACACCTGTATTAATGTTTCCGCTTAATACGGTTATAGCATGACACAAAAACCTATTATGAACAAACGAGATATGATAAAGAATACACTTTATTAATTGCCTCTAGGGCATATCTCCTTCACACCCTCCATGCAGTATGGGGTTGAATATAGCAGGACGCGTCTGTAGTCGGTAACAGTAGTAGTCCCTGACGGAGACGACATGCGTCCACCCCCCTCTGTGACAGGAAAAAAAGAAGGTTATGCAAAATATGTGAAGGATAGAGGAATTTGCATAATCATTCGAGATAGCCAAACTTGGATCTTCTTCACGATCTACTCTTTGTAGCTGCGCACGGTCCCAAGACTTATTATGTTTAGGTATATTTGGATGCCAACCGAGCTCGCCCTTTGGGAAGAATAGGGGGTATGAGAGCGGGTCATAACATCCTTGTGTGGCATGTATACTGCGCCTTTGATTGTCGTTGTCGTAGAGGATAATGTTGCGTTTGAACCTATTCGCGAGTCGCTGCCTTCGACCCAGATCGCAGCCACCTCAGATGATACCGGTGTGTTGTATCTCCGTTGGTCTAGCTTTTTGTCAGTGTTCAGTTCTATACGGTAGTCCTCGAGGTTATCCTTATGGACGCCCAAACTTCTAAACTTCTCGGAGTAGGGGTTTCCTCTCAGTATGTCCACAACCTTACGTACGACCTCCTGGTCTAGTTGCTTGGTGGCTTCCTTGCGGTGGATCAGGTTGGGATCGTCGTCGTAGAAGTATAGTTGTAGATGTTCCAGGCGAGAGCCTGGGCCGAAAGAATGCACGTTGTGGTACAAGGAGCCTTGCGCCCGGAATGTGTACGTCCCGGACCTTATCTTTCTGCAGTCGTTGTCGAGGCCGACGTCAAGGGTTGTGAAGGAGAAATGGTCGTTGAAGAATCGTATGCTCTCTCGAAAATGTCAGTTGTCCGCATCCGCGCTAGACCATAGTCTCATCAGCTCCGGTATTGGCTCTGGTTCCGCCAGTTTGATCTGACCGTTTAGACAGCAGAAACCAGGGGTCTCATGCTCAAACCTCTTGGCATGACAATGTTCACAGTTGGGGACTTGCTCTAGTATGTGTGTGCTATGTGGGGGTTCGAGTACACAAAGTCGAAAGGATCGATCGCATGCTCGTCTGATGAGTCTATCATTGTAGTGAGGTACTGAGCATCAGTCTTGAAACCTACATGAAGTGGATGTCACATTAATATTAATGTTCATCTTGATTTGTAACAGATAGGGTCGATGGCAAGATGAAAAGTCTGACCTACATACCTTCACTTCCATCATAGGTGTAGCACTCCTCGTCCATGAGGCCGTTAGGTATGGTATTCTCGTCCATGATACCGCTGAGGAAGGACTTCATGTCGCCTACCACATTATCGATCTAGTAAGTACGATGATTGAATGAATAAAGGGTTTAAATAGCAAACTCCATCTGGACCGCTATCTACATCATGTCTGCTCAAAGTGAATCCTTAGACAAGTCACAATGAGGAGTATCATATACTAGTATCATGCATATGCTACTATTACATGTTACTATCTTCACAATGCAGGGTAACATATATGTAGTATCATATATGATTATATTTATTAGGTTGTAGACTCATCTTATATTGAAATCCCTTATGTTACGGTATCTACCTATGATACTACTATCACCTCTCTTCATTAATTACAGTGGCACGTCATCTTTTTTGCCAACATGTCATCTATGATACCACATATGATACTCCCATTGTGACTAGTCTTACATCATGCTCAAAGTAAATCATTACATCGTACGTGTTTTTTCCGCTGTGATACATTAGACCTCAAGTCAATCATTATATCATGTTTTGCCAGACTTCCTCTGAACCAGCGACATAGAGATGGTTGGAAATGTATTCCTGAAATATAAATTATAAAAGACAAACTATCATAAGCAAGGAAGTCCAAAAGAGCTCATCAAATGTAACATAACACTAATATTAGTCATAGGATCAAAGACGTCAATGAGTAAGTATCTTTTGTAAGTGTAGTTGCATAATAACCATCCCTATACTTACAATCTTCTGTTGCAAGAAGCCAAGAAACTCAACCAACTTTCTACAGAAATAAATAGTCAGCAACCTTGCTACCGCATCAGTCAGTTGATATTTTGTTGTTTGCTGGCCAATAATAGTTTAGAATCGGATAACATCTTCCTCAAATGGATTGAAGCCTTTTCTTTTGATTAAAATAGTTATTGTGTTCAATGATTTGCATGATATGTTATTGTTGTTGGTGTTCTTCCTAATATGGTTTTTTTGTAACTATAAAAAAATATGTATTTCATAAGGCCACTTAAAAAATCTCAGACATTAATCTTCACATTTGATATTTTTACATGGATATAGTTCAAGATATCAAAATATTGAGAAGCACCTTGCTCTCCAATAAGCAAATCATGCTGAGAGAAAGCTTCAAAAGGACTAGAATAATACCAAAAGTTCATCAGCGGATGGGCGCTCTGAAGGACATGGCACAACCAACTTCTTCAAAAGCTCAACATCACCATACCAAAGACGATTAGCAGGACCTGGATACTGGCCAGTATGAAACCCTTTCACAACATATTTTCTTCGTATTGATCTTAGGTTTTCTAGGGGGTTAAATAGGCGAAAGGGCGAAGGCGGTCGAGGGCCGAGGCTCCCTCCTCGAGTGCTGGCGCGGCAGAAAGTGGGGCCGCACCACCACCTCATGAGGCCGCCTTGTGGCCCCTCTCGGTCTCCTCTTCGGTGTTCTGGGTTACTCTCAGGAAAATAGGAACTTCGGCTTTCGTTTCGTCCAATTCCGATAATATTTCCTTAAGGGGTTTTCTGAAACCAATAAAAGTAGAGAACATGGAACTGACACAGTGGCATCTTGTTAATTGGTTAGTCCCAGAAAATGCATAAAACCATATTAAATGCATATAAAACATGTAATAATTGGTATAATATAAGCATGAAACATAAGAAATTATAGATACGTTGGAGACCTATCACATAACATCGCCACCATCAGGATCTTCGATTTCAGGGTTAGCTTGATCCAAGATTTCTCCCCGGAGAGGGGAATTCGGGGGTTGTCTTCACCACCATCTTCACCGTTTCCATCCCTGTCAACCATGAAGTCCATTTTTCTTCACCATGTGTGAGTAGTCCGCTCTAGGCATGTGAGGTTAATGGAGATTGGATTAGATTGATCATAATTGTACTGTTGTCCGATGTTAGAGAAGTTTATCTTGAAGATATCTATAGTATCTATATGGGAGCAACCAACTAAGGGTATTTATCTCGACATGTAAGGCATCCAACTCAGCGCCAGCATTTTGTATTCTATTTTATGCTGAGCTTCACGTTATGTTCCTATGTTCATTCCTCTTCCCGCGATTAATAATGGCAAACCCATATAATAGATCACCAATTCCTTTTGATCAGTTCCGAGGCATGCTGTTACCATATTTATTGTATCCTCTCCTCTCCCTTAGGAAACTGAGGAGGCATGTCATAAGTTCGTGCATTTTTTCTTTCTTTTTTACTCATCGTATCCCACCTCAACCTGTTCCGCATTGGCATAGCGTAGGTGAGTCAGTCCCTCCTCTATTCTCCATGTTTTAACTATTCCCATCCATTTTTACAGACAAATGAATTCATTAGCCACCTGAAAGTGCCGAAAGCAGCCATGGTCACAAAAAGCGTGAAAATGCACATATTTAACCATTTTGATAAACTTTACCAAAAAATAACCCTTTTTAAAACTATTTTAAAATCTAACCCTTTTTTGTAGCGCACAACGATGGAAAGCTACCCTCTACGTAATAGCGCCATGCACCGGGTAGCTATGATCCTGACAGCGTGACAGTGTGGGTCAGAGGATAGCGCCATAGGTTGAGGCGCTATGCCCATGATACTGGCGCCATGGAGCAGCGACCCTACCCTTCCAACTCATTTTTAATTAAACTTTCCTCGTACGCTTAATACTTACGTCGTCTGTATATGCATGATCGATCACCTTTCAACTTAGCTAGTTAGCTAGTATCACTGCACAACTATCAAGCTAGCAAGCTACTAGTACGCTTCTCATCGTGCAAGCTAATAGTATCACCTTTCAACTGATCAAAACTCCAACCTAGCAAGCTAGCTAGCTACTTGTACGCTTCTCATCGTGCACAACAATTTTTTTCTTTCTTGGTGATATTGTCCATCTTGACAAACACAACAAGCTAGTATATTTAGAGATGACTCTAACTGACCAATCCAAATATACCAGCGTTTTGTCCGGTTTTAATCTATCCGGGTCGTGAACGGACAAGCGTTCGACCCATGTCCACCTCTTTTTGGCCACTGTCCCCTATTGATATATTTCAACATTGAGTCTGGCCGACGCTGAATCGCCAACGAGTTCCCTCCCGACTTTTACATTTTTTATTGGGACATTAATAACGGAATTAAAACTAAAATGTAACAAAATTAATAACCGATCGTCGGATCTAGGCCGGTCGGCCGGTGAAGGGATAAGGCCAAGGATTGGCATCAGCTACGGCCGTGGGGCACCGCTAGCTGGTAGCGCCGGCTATACCCACATACTTCTTGGGTCTTACTACCATGTGGTCGGGGCTCGTGGCGGACTAGTTGGCTTCTCCTCCTCTCTTGTCCACCTCCCTGTCATGTTTCCGCATGCGCCAAGCTACGTGCGCCCCAGACTTTTCCCTCACGTGCGCATCATCCGCTTTGGATTCCATCGCAGTATCGGCGTAGGCGCGCACGACGGACAAGAAGTCGTTCGCCCTTTGGGCTTTCAAGTCCATTTTAAGAGTATAAGGTGTACATAATGTGAGGCTACTTATTCATATGGGTCTATTTTTTTATAGGCATGAGGGTTTAAACGACAATAATCCGCAATATATAGTAGAGATTTTAGAAAACATATTTATATGAATTTATCGGGTCAAAATCCTGATTAGGTGGACTTGATGCGTTGACCTATTGGAAGTAGTGGTCAGAAAGACGAATACGGGTCGGACTTATCTATTTGGCGATCCAAACGGATTAACATCAGATAAAAACCTGATCAACTAGGTCGGTCAGATAAAATTATTCCTAAGCATACCAACTTAATTAATTGTTATGTTTGCGAACATGCACATATCAGAAAAGAAAGAAACAATAGCTGCCCGGCAGTTAGAATCGTACTAGACAATATGGCGCGGCGACACGCCGCACCCGTGCTTTATGTATGTAAGTATAATAAATAGAACAAATTGTTATTAAGGTAGGGAATTTTCATGATTGGCATTGAGCTTACAATAGGAATAAGAACATGAATTATACAGTCTTTAGGACATTCTGAGATAATTGAAAATACATGCATACAATAAATAGGCGTGACCACCGAGCGAACAGACTGGTGTAAAGTATGACACCTTGAGTAAAATTCAACTTCATATGTTTAGTAGCTTAAAAGAAAACATAATAGCAGAAGCATACTTTTTTGGGGGGAATGTAACAAAGGAAATAAGAAAATACCATCAGCAGGATAAGATTGTAGCACATTGGCAGTCGATCTAACAGAATTTAGGAAATCAACAGGCGTCCAAACCAGCAACACCTGACCAGAAGAAAATAGAAATATGCAAAAACAAGAATATATCGTAATGTTTGTTCAGTCTATGACTCGTGTAGTGCCATCTCCAACATTCAGTAGGTGTGTATGATATGAAAATTATAACTTACTGTATATCAAAAGGTCCAAATATAGGATGGATATACAATCTATATGTTTCTCCTTATAGGTCTGAAATTCAATGATTTTGTGTTTATAAAAAAAAGCATGAAAGTGTGAATACAACATTTATCTTCCGAACCTTCAGATTTGTAAACAACCAAGAATCAGGTGTATATGTATAACTCTCCTATTTGTCCGTCCAATACAAATCTATCTCGTCAGAAAGAGAATAAACTAAGACCGTCGTGAATCAAATTTGTTGCATACAATATAGCCAAGCATGCATACTTAAAGTATGATCAGAATAAGAACTTGAACAACTGATAATTTCATTGATGCTACATTCATTGTGTCATGCTAAAAAATCTAAGGTAAGACATTGCTCCATGGCACTGCAGTCCACATGTACGATGACCAGAACCCACCATCTCTATGTCGGTTTCCCTAAAACCATCCTCGCTCCTACTGCTGAAATTAGGCTTTCCACTGTCCATTACTGCATATTCCGAAGCAGCAAAAAAATGAAAAGTGTAAACAGTCCAGACAACGATTATGCTTACTGAATTCAATATGCCAGCAAGAGAGTTGATCCAACAGACACGATAACTCAAATTAAATTCATGTAAACATGACGTTCTTTTGACATTGCCAACCAAAAACTCTAATGCCAACTCATCAACAGTGACTGTTCATGCTAAACAGAAATATTTGCAAAGAAATCTTGATACAGTCAAATTCAACCAAAGATTATAAATAAATCAAAACTGGATAGATAAATACAAACTTTGGCTACATGTTTCATTTATTAGAGAGAGAAATATGCCAGGAGAGCAATTTGATGATGCCAAAGTAACACTTATAGCAGAAGAACTAAACCTGAAAAATTGTTGCAAGAACATGAGTCATTGAAGGAAAGGATGGAACTGAGAACGTTACACTCAGCTGCAAACTTATATTCTTACGCCCAACCTGACCATAAATATATTATGCAATTCTTTATTAATGTTAAAATATACAATTAAGGTTTTTCAAAACACTTAACATGTCGTACACCAAAGACAAAAATATCAATAGAGAACCCGCAACAACTATAACTGGTGCTCTAAAAGCAACACCATCCCAATAGTAAGATAACCTTTTAAAATAAATTTTTCATAATCAACATAGAAAATTTAGAAAAATACTTAATGTAAATGAGAATTAATAAAATTCAATGATGTTCATGAAGTGTAACTTTATGTTGAAAAAATCCTATTATGTTTTGAGTAATAACCAACAAATCGACCGAAGTAATTTATTTGGTAATGTTGATTCAGCTGCTACCGTAACGAAGGATACCCTACTCTTTGTTCTTGCACATGACGATAGGCCCTATTCTCACAAGGCAGCAGACATATAGCTGTTATTCAATTGTGTACATTATATATTTCATTAGCACTGTCATGGGAAGAAACAAACCAGATATCATATTTTTGATTACTTGTAGAATCAATTATGTCTATGCCTATTCAGATTTAAGTGATGGCAGATATATTTTGGCCTACACATTATAAATGAGCAAGAAAATAATAAATGGAAGTATTAACGACAATACAATCCTTTGTAGATCTGAAAGTCGGGGGCTGTGCAAGAAAACAGTATACAAACAACACAAACAACAATTGAGGGAAATTATATGTAGGCTGAGAGTGTTGGCTTTTCAAGAACTAAGTCCAGTCGTCCAGAGCACCCGAAACTATAATATGAAGAGCAGCTTAAGCACTATTGTTACATCCCAATTAAACGTTACCATTGTAACAGATCTTCTTCTATGGTGATATTGATCTAGTGTCATCACAATTCTTACCACTAAACAATTAGATACGTAAAAATCTCCAAATTCAGAAAAGTTCAATGCTCAAGAAACCTAACTGAACAAACTAAATATCAGGAAGTATAACAATATACTTACATTAACGTTGCAATTTCCCTAGGCTAGCTCTTCCTCCCATCACCGACCAGCCCTGTTGAATTAAAAGAGAACAAACAACACACACATCAGGATCACATATAACATGGAGCTATGGCATGTGCACAAAACTAATAAAAAGGGGATCTTCATTGCTGTATCAATACCTTCATGGCACCAAGGCTCAGTGACATCCACCACCTTGGGCTGCAATTCCAGCGACGTCTTATGCTGCAGATCCCCGTCTTCCTTGGACATCAAAATTGCCGAATTACGGAGTCACATGGTGAATTGAGGTCCTAAACCTAGTGAATGAAATCTCACTACCAAGCAAGGGGAAAAAAATCCTTATGCACTACTTCTTTTGACTTTTGTAGTCCAAACCCATCATACAAATGATTGCTTCAGTAAAAACACATCTAAAAATGTTAAGCACGCAAGCACGACCTTGAGGATGGACAGGCGCACAGGGCACATGGGGCATGCCGGCCGGCCGGCGACCGCTGCAACATAGTCTCAATGAAACGTACCCATCCCAATCACCCGAAGCACAAAAACTTCTCAGAAAGCAAAACTGATGAACAAAAGGATGCAATCCATGGCAGGGGTGTTGGCAGAAGGAGCAGCACAGGCGGGCGCCAGGGTGGGAAACGGTGCCGGAGCAGCCGCCAGCAGAACGCCCCACCAATGGTCGTCGGGCGAGCGCTACCTCCAGATTCCACGCCCTGGAGGAGAGTCGGATCCCTGCCGCTGGAGGAGTGGAGGCTTGAGTCTGAACCGAGATGATACCGGAGCAACGCCCTCGACGGGACAGGGACAACAGATGCGTCGGGTCGCGGTTGGCTGCGTGGCTGCCGGCGAGCGAGTAGGAGGATACGGGGCGGCGTGAGTTGATGCGGCGGCCGGTGGCCGAGGCGGAAGAGCGTGAGAGAGAGGACGGCGGTGCGCTGCGCGGCCGGAGCGAAGCAGGGGCATGCAAGCGGCGACATGTCGCGGGAGGAAGAGGAGACGCGTGGAGGCGAGTAGGGCGGCCGGGGCCAGGGTCTGCAAGGGTGGAGGTGGCTGGCGAGCTTGAGGGTGGACTGGTGGAGGAGAGAGGGGAGAGGAGAGGGAGAGGCAACCTGTGCTGACGAACGCGGCCGATTCCGGCTGTCCCGAGATGCGGCCGCCGGCGAGGCTGGAGAGGAAGCGGCGGCGGAGCTATTAGCGGCCTTTGATTTGAGCGGCTTGGAGCGGAGCGGCGGGGCTGGACGGCGGCGGCGGCGGCGACCGCGAAGGCACGCGGGGAGGGAAAGGTGGCGCAGTGATTGTGTCGGACCATTTTGCAGAAACGTCTTCGAAGTTCGGTGGAATTACAAACGGGTCCATCTTTCGTGTTAAAATCTGGACTGCGGGTCACGAGTTCGTTCCGTCAATTGTTTTTCTGCAAAATGCCCCGGTCACCGGTGAAACCGGGGGCGACCGGCGGGCTACCGGGACACGCGGCGCAGCGAGATTGGCGGCCGAGCTACAGTAATGCGTGTTTGGAGGGGGTTTTGCACGCATCTGGACCGTTGGTTGCTCCGATCGGACGGCTGTGGTTTTGCGGGTGACGTGGACGCTGAAATGGGACTCGAATCGGACGCCCTTTTATATATAGGGTAACTAGTAGCTACCTAGGTTTGCTAGGTTAGAGTTTCGATCAATTCATATAATACCCAAATACGATGGTGGTGATACCAGCTAGCTAGCTAAGTTGGAAAACACCGTACCCCTAGGGTTTTGTCCTCCCGTCTGGCGACAGGCGGCGAGTCTCTGTTTCCTCTTCGATTTCCAATCGGAAGGGCTGTCCGTGATTGATTCCTCCAGGCGTGAGTGCTAGCTTTAAGGGATCGGGGCGGGCTCCTCTCGATCGTCCTGCTCGTTTTTCTCTGCTCTAGTTCATTAGCTCTCTGAGAGATGTCTGATCGGAGGTCCCCTCCAGGTCCGGTGAGTTTAGAGGTAGCGGGGGAAAAACTGATGGGTTCGCTGGCAGATTCAGAAACAGGAGGGCCGGCTGCTGGAGATGGTGTTGAGGATAGGGGAGGCATTAATTCCCTGTTTGGGCGACTGGAGATCGACGAAGATGAGTTCGATGATCTAATCATAGAAGAGGCTGATATTGATCTTACAGAGAGTACACGTTAGTTGGCGGTCGCTAGGGTTTATTGCGAGAAGGGCTTTAGCCATGAGGCGTTCTATGAACAGATGCGTGCCGCGTGGAATCCGGCACGGGAAGTTTCAATTCGGCCGGTGGGTGTCAAGAGATTTGTGATCCAATGCTTTTGCTTAGGTGATTGGAAGAAGGTGACTGAGCGTGGACCGTGGATATTCAGAGATTGGGCAGTCATCATCGCAAAGTATGACGGATTTTCGGATCCCGGTTCTGTGGCACTTAATCATATGCCAATTTGGATCCAAGTTCATAAAATTCCGGAGGCGTATCGCAAGGAAGCTGTTGTTCGGAAGCTTACCGAGAGGCAAGCTGGTGAGGCAATGGAAATTCAGATGATCCCGCCGGGCTCTTTTCGAGGAGATTTTGTTCGAGTTCGACTGAAACAAGATGTTCGGAAACCTCTGACTAGGTTCTTGTCGCTCTCACTAGCCGGGAAGCGGTCTGTTTTTATGGTTAAGTATGAGAAATTGGGCATGATTTGTTTTGCGTGTGGTCTGATTGGGCATATGTTTAAGGAGTGTGGAGCTGGTGTTTACACGGAGAATGAGTTGAAGTATGGGGACTGGATTCGTGCATATACTGGGCGTGGGAGAGGGTCGTCTACACCTCGTGGAGGATTACGTGGAGGACGAACTGGTGGATCTGAAGGTGCTGGGGATGGTGGTGGGGCAGGGCGTGGTGCTAATTGTAACAACACATATGATTTAAACGTCCCTTGGCGCCATAATGCTATTGTTCCGGTGGTTCATGCAGATGCTAATGTGGAGGCTGTGAAGGGGTTACGGTGCAGAAAACAATAATTTTCTAGCGAACGAAACCCTAACTAGTCAGGATCTATCTATCTAGTACATGCGATAACGGTGGCGGAACGGGTTACATTACCTCCATGTAGACCGATAGCGGGGATTACGCTCCCGCACAAGCGTTGACGATGAAGTCGTACGTAGCCGACCTCGAGGTCGCGGAGAACTTGCCGCGATGTCGGAGTCGATGACGCCGGGGTGTCGACGATGATCTGCGTCGACGGGCGTCGGGCGGAAGAAGGCAGAGCGCCAGCACCGGGGGTGGCGCGCCGGCAGCAGAGGGGGGTGGCGCGGCGGCTGTAGGGGGCGAGACGACGTCGCCCAAGCTCCTCAATAGAGTAGCCTCCGAGCACTCGCAAACATACGGAGCCTAGCGACAACTCCCGGTCATTCAGATCCAGCTGAAATCGCAGGAGTAGATCTTATCTGGAATCCCGCAGAGCAACGGCGCTCTGCGGTATGGCTTAGGTGGAGAGAGACCCCCTTCCTCAGCTCGGCGCGGCTCCAACTTGGGAACCACGGGATCGAGAGAGAAATTGGGAATTAACTGAATTTCCTATGAATTAAATCAATTAATATGCCTTGCTATATAAAGGGGGAAGGGGGTGTGCCAACCCCCTTGGCTCCCCCATGTGGGACTAAAGGTTGGGGGGGTGGTGCGCACCCACCATGGGCCAGCCGAACCCCCTTGGGGCCCACCCCCCTTTGTGGGGTGCGGCTCCCCCTCTTGGGCCCTCTTAGGGCCCATGTAGGTGGGAGCCCCCTTTTTCCTTTATTTAATTAATATTAAATTAATATAAAAATCCCATTAATTCATAATTAATATATTTATATATAATTCAATATCCCATGACTCCGAAACTATTTCGGAACCACCCGAACAACTTTCTGACATTCTCGGAACCCTTCCATAGCTCCCCGGAACTCCTTCCGGACCACCGGAACTCTTTCCGGATCATTTCTTTCTCTCCAATAAAAACCTATAAAATTCCAGAACCTATCTCCTAGCGTCGCTAAGACCTTAAGTTTGTTACGCTACGGTTCGGGAACACTCCAGACATGGTCGAGACACTCCGCTCACCAATGATCGTCAGGGATACCTGGAAATATATGACGACCCCTGTGCATTCCACGAATATCGTCGTTGAACCATAAGTATGATATTCATTCCCTTTGTCTCTGCGATACTACCTTGTCCGAGATATGATCGTAGACACACCGATGCCTTTGCTGTATCTCGTTACCGACGAAGGTTATTAACTCGTCTGCGATATTACATCTCCATGACCTAGTCATAAGCTGCGCAGCTATATAGATGCAATATCACCGAGTGGGCCCAGAGTATCTTTCCATTACAAGAATGAACAAATCCCGCTCTTGATCCTTACGTCTCGATGCTCTTTCGGAATACCCAATATGGACACCGTTATTGTCATGCTATATAAGACACAACGTTTGATGCTCTCAAAGCACTCCTACGAAGCAACAATAAGTACGGTCTCACGGTCTAAGGAATAAGCTATCATACTCTTATCTATTGCAAATGACAAACATCGTAATACGATCTTATTGCAATACTTTGCGTATGTCCACCACCTTATTCTATTAACAAGATGACCCCACTGTCAACCGACGTCATTGTCCTTGATCGGGAATCTCGATCAACTGTTGCCCAATGGACTAGCTCATATAGAGGCTTGCTAGGGACCTGGTTGTCTATGTATCACACGTGTATTAATAATTCCGATTAATACAGTTATAGCATAATACATAAACCTATTATAAACTTATGAGATAATGCAATAAATACTACTTATTTATTTGGCTCTAGGACATATCTCCTTCAGGCTGACCTTCTGGATACGGCTATGAGTCTAGCTAATCCAGTGGATATGGTTATTGGGGATAAAAGCCAATCTGATCCTCTGACTAAGCGCCCCTTGGAGCTACAGGATTTAAACCAAGCTACACTTGAGAGATTTGGTAATCCAACCGAGATGAACACAGAAGAAAATGCGTTGATGATGCAACAAGATATTGTTGGCACACTCTGAACGGAGTAAACGTTCAAAGAAGGATGGAGCTAACTCCCCTTCACTCAGATCGGCGGGTTCCCGAGAGGAGCCTGTCCGGGCGAAATGAGGATCCTCGCTCTGAACTGTCAGGGGTTGGGTAACGCCCCGACAGTTCGTTCGCTTTCGAATCTTCTAAGGCTTTGTGACCCCGAGGTGATGTTCTTGTCGGAGACACATCTTGATGACTATCCGGCTGAATGTTTACGGAAGACCCTACAGATGGATGCAAAAATCGTTAATCGTAGTGATGGTAGGAGTGGAGGGCTAATAATGCTTTGGAAAAGAGAGATAACAGTTCAGCAAAATTTTTCTGATCCGAAATACATTGATGTGCGTATAGTGGAGAGCGATAGTAAGGTTTGGCGGCTTACTGGTATCTATGGTGAGCCGAGGTGGGAAGACAAGTACAAAACATGGGATACCCTACGTCGCTTGAATACGAACCACAGCTTGCCGTGGGTAGATTGGGGACTTCAATGTAATACTCTTCTCCCACGAAAAGGAGGGTGGTAATACAAGGCCAACGAGATATATGCAGGCGTTTAGGGATGCATTATCAGATTCTAATCTGGATGATATGGGATTTGGAGGTGATAACTTTACATGGAAGAGAGGAAGGATGCGAGAAAGGCTAGACAAGGCGGTGTGCAATGAATTATGGACAAATATGCACCAGGGAGCAAAGCTTCAACATCTTAATTATATTAAGTCGGACCGTCGTCCAATCCTTCTTGATACAGAGTATCAGGCTCCTAGTATTGGACGCAATACAAAATTCAGAAGATTTGAGGCTAGGTGGCTTCGGGAGAGAGGATTTAAGGAGCTTGTTCAGGAACAGTGGGCAGCGGTGTCGGGGGCCAACCCCTCCCGTGACGTGCATGGTAAGCTGAGCGCGCTTCATGAGGCCATGCATGCGTGGGATGCGTCCGTGGTTCAGCAGCCCAAACGAAGACTTAAAAAAGCGCAAAAACGCCTAGAAGCAGCAATGTCAGGACCTATCTCAGATGAGAACGAGGCTATAGCAAAGGAGATGGCCGACCTTATTGAGCTTCTGTTGGAACAACAGGAAATCCACTGGATGCAACGTTCGCGGGAAAATTGGCTACAACATGGTGATCAAAATACTGCCTTTTTTCATAATTTCGCAACAGCCCGTCGAAAGAAAAATTACATTAAAAAGCTGAGAAACGGAGCTGTGTGGGTAGAAGGTACATAATCATTAAAACCTCTCATTCTTGAGTATTTCTCTAACTTGTTTACGTCTGAGGTAAATGTGACAGATCCTGACCTTCTCGACAAAGTAATGCCGAAAGTGACGAATGCCATGAATGAGTTGTTGTTGGCTCCTTTCACGCCAGAGGATGTTAAGAAGGCAGCCTTCAGTATAGGGGATTTTAAAGCACCTGGACCAGATGGGCTGCATGCGGCCTTCTATAAAAATTTCTGGAATATCTGTGGAGAGGAAATTACTAATGAGGTTCTCGGTGCTCTCAATAATGGGGTGATTCCTAATGGCTGGAATGATACCACGATTGTGATGATTCCAAAGGTAAATGACCCGGAATTGGTTACTCAATATCGACCAATCAGCTTATGCAATGTCATATACAAAATTATTTCGAAGATGCTAGCCAGAAGGTTAAAAGCTATTCTCCCCGAGGTTATCTCCCCTATGCAAAGTGCTTTTCTTCCTGGTCGCTTAATTATTGATAATGTTCTTGTTGCTTATGAGAGCATCCATACTATAAAGAATAAGAAGAAAGGGAATAATGGTGCTTGTGCTGTAAAATTAGATATGCACAAAGCTTATGACAGAGTAGAATGGATATTTCTAGAAAACATTATGAGGAAATTGGGCTTTGCTGAGAGATAGGTGGTGTTGATGATGGCATGTGGGAGATCGGTTAGATACCAAGTAAGGTTTAACTCTGAGGAGACTGAGATGTTTGTTCCTTCTCGAGGCCTTCGTCAGGGGGATCCTCTTTCCCCTTATTTGTTCCTCCTTTGTGCGGAGGGGTTATCTAGTTTACTGTTGTATGAAGAGGAAGTTGGTGGCATTGATGGGATAAGGGTGTGCAGGAATGCACCGTCAGTTTCACACCTTTTATTTGCTGATGATTCCCTGATTCTCATGAAAGCGGATATGACTAATGCAACTTCCCTACAACAAGTTCTGGACACCTACTGTGCAAATTCGGGCCAATTAGTAAGTCTTGCAAAATCAAGTATATTTTTCTCACCTAACACACATGTTTTTTTGCGTGCTGAGATTTGTGAAGCTCTTCATATTGACACAGAGGCTCTTTCGGATAAATATTTGGGACTCCCAGCTTTGGTGGGTGCTGATAGAAGTGACTGTTTTGAACACTTCATTGAGAGGATTATCCAGCGTATTAATGGATGGAAGGAGAAGAACCTCTCCATTGGAGGGAAAGAAATCCTTTTAAAGGCTATTGCTCAAGCTATTCCTGTGTATGCTATGTCGGTATTCCTTATTCCTAAAGGGGTTTGTACAAAGATGATGGATGCCATTGCCTCTTTCTGGTGGGGAGATGATGAAAATAGCAACAAGATGCACTGGCATGCATGGTGGAAGCTGTGCTTTCCGAAAGCTGAAGGAGGCATGGGTTTTAGAGATTTCCACTCATTCAATTTAGCCATGCTGGCTAAGCAAGTCTGGAGGCTGATAAATGATCCTAATTCGTTATGTGCAAGAGTGTTGAGAGCTAAAATTTTTGCTCATGGGGATATTCTCAAAGCGGGTCCTAAGTCTGGATCTTCATTTACTTGGCAGAGTATTATAGCAGGTCTTACCTGTTTTAAACGAGGATATATTTGGCGAGTTGGGAATGGTGTGAACATAAATATTTGGTCCGACCCATGGATCCCCAGCAGCCCTAGTAAAAAAGTTATTTCAGTCCGTGGTAATGCTGTGTTTACTACCGTGGCAGAATTGATAAATCCCTATACGGGTGAGTGGGATGAAGAGCTTCTATCCTTATTGTTAAATCCGGTTGATGTTTCTAGAATTCTGCAAATTCCCCTTCACAACCAACGGTTTGATGATTTTATTGCTTGGGGACATACGGATCATGGTCGTTTTACCGTTCGGTCCGCGTACCATATACAATGGCAACATGCTTTTGGCGCTTCAGGTAATCAGTTTACTATACCGGGTCCTTCGGTTAATAATCCTGTTTGGAGAATTTTGTGGCGCCTTAAAATTCCTAGCAAAGTGAAGATTTTTTGTTGGAGAGCTCTTCATGGGATCTTGCACTTAAAAAGTATTCTTGTTTGCCGTCATATTGGTACGTCTGGGGAGTGCCCAATCTGTTCTCAAGGACCTGAGGATATTCGTCATTTGCTGTTCCAATGTCATGTAGCGAAGGAGCTTGGGACAAGATCGGTCTGGCTGATGTTATTGAGGACTCGATCTTGGATGAGCGCTCGGGATCATCGATCCTAGAAATTCTTCTACGACAAGGAGAAGCAGTTTTACAAGGCCATGCGGAAATAGGCGTCAGGGAAGTAATTGCCATTACGTGTTGGTATCTTTGGTGGAATCGTCGTAGACGAAGTCATCATGAAGAGGTGCCACGGATCTCTAATTCAGCGATGTCTATTCTTTCTATTGCGGTGAACTCCTTGACAACATCAAAAACCAATAACTCGGATGTGGTGAAACGCTGGGAAAGGCCTAACCCAAGACAGGTGAAAGTAAATGTTGATGCAGCTTTTAGTATAGACACAGAAGATGGGGCAGTAGGGGCAATATTAAGAGATTATAAGGGCTCTTTCATTGCAGCGAGTACGGAGTACATTGTTAATGTTCCATCAGTTTCGATGGCGGAAGCTAGAGCTCTAAAATTTGGACTTGAGCTAGCTAATAGATTTGGGTGCAACAATATTATTGCGGAGGGTGATTCGTTGGAAACTATTAACTAGTGTGATGGTGAAAATCAATGGTGGACGGCTGCCTCTGGAATTTTTGCAGAGTGTATGGAAGTTGCTTCATCTATAGGAACCGTCTCTTTTGCTCATTGTCCGAGGGAAGCAAATATTTGTGCCCATGAGATAGCTCAGGAGGGTTTTAGGACTAGATCTCTTTGTATTTGGGACGATGATCCCCCTAGCTTCCTCCTCAATTCTCTCCTGCGTGATGTAAGCATTCATTGATTCAGAAGTGGCAAGTTTCAGACGCGCTCTTTTCCTTACCAGGGTAGCTAAGGGGGTTGGAAGGTTTTTAATGAGGCGGCTTGCTGACTTAATATATAGGCTTATAATTTCAAAAAAAAAAGTTGGAATGAAGATGATCGATCATACACATGCAGAAAAGATGTTGGAAGGGTAGCGCCGCCGACGCTAGCATCCTGGGCATAGCGCCAATATATGGCGCTACCCTCCGATCGATCAATTGGGACCACACTGCCACGTTAGCAGGATAATAGTGACCCGGTGCAGGGTGCTATTACGTAGAGTGTAGCGCCCCGTGGTTGGCGCTACCAAAAATGGTTAAATTCTGCAATACTTGTGAAAGAGGGTTATTTTCTGTTAAAGTTTGTCAAAAGGGTTAAATATGTGTATTTTCACACAAAAAGCTCTCATGCATGCACAATTGCACATGGACGATATCATTAAGCTGTGTTCAAGGCAAGGCACAACCAAACCCTTCATCTTGGAATACTTGATCAATTTTAATTTTTAAAGAATTAGGATCAGGTCCGTGGCTAATTGTTCTAGCTTTTTATGCAGAGAATTTCAGTTCTATGGTCTGCTTTTCTTAAGGGACAGTTAAATATATGGCTGACTGTTCACGAAGATGAACATAATAAAAAAATCGGCCTGCAAGGACACCTATGATTGCATGAACATCGGAAAATTCTTTCGAGATCTCAACGTCCTTACTGACACAAATGCCATAAGTATGTAACATATAACCTCTACTATGCATCCTTCCTACCGTTGTTTTGATTTCAATCATTTTTGTGGGGTCTTTAACCGTACCCGTTGTTTTGATTTCAGTCATCTTTGCGGAGTATCCTCCCATCGCACATGCTGGTGCCTACCTATTTATCCGTGGTTGCCATCTCTTTCTCTGCTTCTTGCCTTGCTCCCCTTTCCTATCTGTCATACTAATTGATTTCCTGCTCAATTTTGTGTATTGTGTAGGTACTCTTTCAGCTTGGAAATATACTTTCAGTTAGCAATTCTCAATGCAGATTTTTTTTACCGTGCATAGCACATCCAAGAAATTAAAATGATGGTGCGACATTACCTAACTTATTTTGTGGTTTGTTTCACTTTGTGTTTCAAATATTTGTTGATATATTACAATCCAAGAGATGATTTTACAGGACCATGTTTTGTTTTTCTTTGCAAAAACTCGGAACGGTTCACAAATTATTTATTTCAAATTATCTTTTCTATTCACATATATATCATTGTTTTAGCAAATGGCCCCGCACGCGCGGGGTATTATCTAGTTCTTGTATATGGTTGATGCACTTTAGCTATGTTCATTGCTTGTTACTAGGTCCTGAGTGGCATAATTTTAGTATTGAACTTATTTTTTCATCATATATTTGAGTTTGATATCTATTTGCAAGTGTATTACCTGCTATTATGTTGAACCTACGAACTCTAAAAGTGACATATAGGGAGAACAAGGGGGGAGGTAGTAGTTTGAGGATAATATGTGTTCATGAAGTGATAATGCGTTGTTCCGGGCTGTTCGAAAGGGTAGACCTTAGATATCTAAAGTTTCAAATTGGCCCGGTAAAGTGGAAGGTAGGACAATAGATGTTGTGCAAATTCTCTTGGTTAGTACGCACAACTATTTTCGAAACATATACCTACACGCATCAAAAAATCCCATGTTATTTGTATTTTATTATATGATCAATCTTATTCATGCAACACCCCACTATCACTTTATGGCTATGTTTTTAGCCACTGAAAGTTACACATTCACTACTTCCATGAAAACTGGAAAACCGTTACAGTCACTAGTGCTTTATTTTCCTGCTTGAATTAAACCACTGGATGTCTCAATTGCTAAAATCTTATTCATATTCTTATGTTCCTTGAACTATAAATTTGGGTAATATTTACCATTGAAGATTTCAACGATCCCCTTTACTTATGTGTATCAATACATTTTCTAATGTCATTATCGGGAGCCTAGTTTTATTGGTAAGACTAATTGTTATTATTTATTGGTTGGACTTATTTGTTTCCAACTATGAGAAAGGATAAGGAATTTGCTAAGAAGTTTCGGATGTCTTCCACTACTCGAGGAGGTAAAGACCTCTAAACTGGGCCCAACTTTTCATCCGATGTTTCTGCTACTAAAAAGAAAAGTACCGCTCTACCTGGTTCACCACTATCTAAGATATCTACAAGTATTGAAATAATTTATTATGTGATAACATAGATAAAAAAGTGATGCATGATGTATCTAAAGTCTTCCACTATTCATACTTAACAACGGCGTCTGGACCCCGGACCAACCCGTAAACCCATTTTATGCTTGTTCCGCCGCCACACCGTACGCTTGCTCAGCCGCCGCATCGTCCGCTGGTGCGCGCCGTCTGGTGGCGCCCGCGCGAGTGAGATAGCAGTTTCATGTTTTTTTTCCTTGAGAGCAGTTTGCGGTAGTCACAATGCTCGTTCCACCGCGTCCGATCGACTAGGTCGAACGGGTGGTGCGTTCGGCATCTATGGAGCATATTCGTTTTTTTGGAACGACTTCGTTCCATTCCATCTAGTGTGCGTTTGGTCCATAGAACCAACATGAGTGGGGTGGGATGGTCCCTGTTTTGGTAGCGTTTGGTTGTGAGTCGTAAGGAACCGTTCGACCCACCTAGAGGAATATTCTCTCTAGATGCTGTACCAAATGATGCGACCGAATCGGTTGAACCGAATGGTCCACGCCTGTTAATTGTCTTCTTCCTCTCGCTAATCTTGTTTCTCTCGCTAATAGCTCAGCCAACATGCGCCGCTGCCGGATCTGAGCTTGCCGCCTGCCCGCCACGGCTACCTACCGCCACCCCGGCCGTCGGAAGCCCACCCGCACCAGCTCCCTGCCGCCACCACCCGCCGCCACCGGCGAGCTCCGTCACTGACTCTCCCGCGCCCAACTCACTCACTCGGTTTCGCCCTTTGCGGCGGCGACCGTGCAACATACGTGCCCCGGCGAGGACGACTCGCCTCAAGCTCGTCGGCCGCTCGACGGAGCCGCCATGTGAAGCCACACCCTCCCTGTTCGGCGGCCATCCAAACCGGCGACAAAGGTCGCCTCTCCTAACTCCTAAGCTCATCGCTGCCCCCACCTTCCGTGTCACCTAATGCCTGCTGGTACGCCGTTGTTAACCATCTAATCTGACTGCGTCTCGTCGTCCGAACCACGGCCTATCCTTTCGAACCAAACAAATGCTGCAATCTGAACCATGCATGATTCTGATCCTCAAAACGTGAATGGTCCCAACCCATTCATATGGATCCAGCAACCAAACACACGCCTAGTTAACCAGACAATCAAGTCATTCTCAAATGCGGAACGGTTCCGTTCAGTTCCACCCTATTCTAAGACCAACCAAACATACCCGGGTTCTGGCTTCTGAGTTCTGACTTGCTCGGCCGGCCCGACTTTTGGTGAGGTAGGGGCACGTGGTAGTATTAACCGGCCCATCCTTCCTTCCAGCCGCGAGCTAAATCCGACCAAGGGCCACCGCCTCCTTCCCCCGCTCCGATCCCGGATCTTCCAATCCATTCCGGCGAGCCCTCGCCGCGTCGACTCTACGCGACCCTGCTCCCCAATAAATCCGTCGCAGGTCCTTCCAAACCCTCAATACTATCCGATTTCTTCCTCCCCGGACCTCGCCGCCGCCGCCCCCCCGAGCCCGACAAACCCTAGGCGCCGCCCATGGACTTGGAGGCCGACGGCCGCTTCGGTAACAGGCGTGTCCACAACCGGCTGGGCCCGGCGCCCGGCGCCGCCTCCTCATCTTCTTCTGCTGCTGCGAGGGTCTGCCACCATTGGCGCGCTGGCCGATGCAATCGCTTCCCCTGCCCCTACCTCCACAGCGAGCTACCCGAGGCCACCGCCAACTCCAGGCGCCCCAACCAGAGGGACGGCCCCGGTGGGCACGTCTGGCGCAACCCCAACTCTGGAGGAGGAGGAGGAGGCGGCCGCAGCGGCGGCGGTGGCTCCAACAGATGGGGGAGGGGCCCCGGAGGCGCGGACGGCGCCGTCAGGCCCAAGCCCGACAGGCCCTGCAAGTTCTTCCTCGCCGGGGAACACTGCAACTACGGCGAGAGGTGCCGCTACCCCCACACATACTGCATGAGCAACAGCATCACGCTGCTCACCCCGCTCCAGGGCCACGAGAAGGTAGCTACTCCCTTCATCTACAGATTACACCGACCGCATTGCGAAATCTTAAAAGTTGCTGATCAAAATGCTGTGGGTCCTTTCACTTTCAGGTTGTAACAGGGATCGCACTGCCTACTGGTTCAGACAAGCTGTATTCTGGGAGTAAGGATGGAACGGTGCGCCTTTGGGATTGCCAAACTGGGCAGGTAGCTGAGGCATCCTTGAATTGTATCCTTGGAAGGATTGCGTCTTCTCTATGACGATTTTCAGTACCACTTATTTTATATATGGTTGGTGTGTGATAGTGTGCCAGTGTCCTCAAAGTGGGGGGTGAGGTTGGATGCATGATCAGCGAGGGACCATGGGTGTTTGTTGGATTGCCTGATGCTGTCAAGGTAGGCAATGAGCTTGGGATAGTTGTTTCTTAACCAATGCTAGTGTTATTCATATGTGTGTCTGACTGTGTCACCTGTTGTTCTAGGTCTGGAATATGCAAGCACAATCAGAAATGACCCTTACCGGCCCAACTGGACAAGTCTATGCACTTGCAATTGGTAATGAGCTGCTCTTTGCTGCAACACAGGTAAACTTCCTTCCTCTTGGCTTTTTCTTTGGTTCTGATTCGTCACATTTATCTTTGCAAATATGATTTTCATCATTGATGCATTCTCTTGTATTACACGTGGTGCAGGATGGAAGGATTTTGGCATGGAGATTTAGCTCAGTAGCAAATTGTTTTGAGCCAGCTGCTGCTCTTGAAGGGCACCAGCTTGCCGTTGTTTCGTTAATGGTAGGAGGCATGAGGCTATACTCTGGTTCCATGGATAAAACCATTCGAGTAAGGACTAAGGAGGGTTTGTGCACTATTGTTCACATATTCTTACATACAGTTGATGTAGGAGCCTTCATGCATGCAACAGATCTTGAATATTTGTTAGCCTGTAACACTTCCATCGCTTTATGTGTTCAACTTGCTCAACATTATATTGGTTTTACCCCCTGTGTTTCTAACGGAGCGTGGAAGTTTACAATGCACAAGCTCAATAGGCCCATCTATTTTCCATACTGCACAGTGGTACACTTATGTCTTCTCTATTATTTCAAGAGGCATATTTTCCTAATTAATTCCATCTGGAGTTAAGAGTCAGATGTAGAACGGATGATGCCTGAGATTTGTGCTCCATGTAGTCAGAATAAATGCAGTTATAAAACAAAGCTACCATTTAATGGTGGTGGCATCTGGTTAGGTACTGTTACAAGGAGTGTTGCAGACCTGCATCATATATAACTTGGCTTTAGATTAGGTGATAATCTACGACCATTGTACACACACATTTTCTCGTGAGATATCAACCGGCATGTAGAGCATTGGTAACAAGTAGTTTGGGGAAAATCATATGCATCAGGGGAAGAGCTCCAAAAGAAAAGAACAAGTATTGGAAACTTACAAATGGTGTATGCTGCTTTTCGAACTCAGTTTTCTCCATGATGCTACAATTGAAAGCTGTTAGTACTTATGTTGTCCTCAGTCGTAGGGATTGTTGGTTGAAAGCTAAACTTTACCATACTTTGCTAGTTGCCACACAATTTTTCCAAACTTGCCTAGCCTTAGGTAAACAAATTCTTAGCCACACTTCTTCTTGGCTACACTCTTTGAAGTCTATGGCATATGTTGCTTGTCACGATAAGAATCTTGCCTAAGTGTTGCTAGAACCGAACACTCACCTAACTTGGTCAAACTTGCCTAGCTTGAGGTGTGCCAAAGTGTGGCTAGGAACCAAGCAAACCCTTAATTCTACACTAATCGGCTCTTTCATTTTAATGTGCATGACTTGTAAATCACCTGGATGTTTTTTTCTTCACATCACAGATGGTACTTTACTGTACACTACACTGTTCAATGAACAAGACCAGAAACCAGAACATTTTCTTGTCATTTTGGTTTACTCCATTCTACAAATAATCATTAAAGGACAAATGTTTCAGGTTTGGGATCTGGCAACATTGCAGTGCATACAGACTCTTTCTGATCATATGAGTGTGGTTATGTCTCTACTGTGCTGGGATCAGTTTCTGTTATCTTGTTCTTTGGATCAAACAATAAAAGTTAGTTATCTCTCGTCTTGTTTTCTTATTGATTTTCTTGCAAATTATTCTGTGTATATTACACATTAATCATTTCCAATGCACTTCATACTTAAGTTATGTTTTCCTTAGGTTTGGGCAGCTACAGAAAGTGGAAATTTGGAAGTAACATATACACACAAAGAGGATAATGTATGTTGATCCAACACTCGTACACCTTTTATATTGTGCCATTGCATTTGGTTTTCTTACAACCACATACATGATTTATCTATGTTGTTATAAAAAAACTGTCACCCAACATCTGATCCATCCTTCTTGACCCCATTTTATGTTTATCTTGTATATTATGTATTTATTTTTATTTATTTACTTATGTCATGCCCGTTTTATATATTCAATTAATAATCTTGTAGATCTTTTTACAGTCTTTCAAATTTACCATTAGGCTATCCTATTGAATTATCATATGCTAAACACCTTCAGAATTTTTTGAATGCAAGGTTAACATCTACACAATGTACAGTAATCTATATGCATGTCAGCATTTTTGTGTCCCTTGAAAAATAAATATTAAACCTGAGCAGTCAGTGAACTGGTCAAATGACCAGTACGATTCAAAATAATAATATTACTTAAATACTCAGTCCATCCCTATTTACATGACACACGTATTTCAAGGCTCAGTTTTGATGACGAAGGTTATGTGCTACAAAAATTATACTCGAATAAGTTTCCAATGGTATAATATCTATGACATATTTCTTATGTATTATTGGCCAAAGTTAAATTACAGAAACAAAATTGCCATGTAAATAGGGACAACTGGCGTATTTGTATGCAAATGTTGTACGCGCTATTGTTTGGTTGTTTACAACTAATGCATTTTCATAACTAAGAAAGGTTGTCTAAGTAAACAAGATTATACAAGGATCTTGATCCAGCTTTGATAATCATGGGCTGAAAAATTACACCCCAAGTAGAAATAAACATACCTTAACTAAGAGATTACAAACAATAAGCTTCAGCTAGCTAGCATATAGAATGCTTCTTAGAGGTTTACTTTTCTTTGTACCCACCAGCTTTGAAATGCCTAAGAGTCATCAAGGTAGTCGAGAATTGTAGATACCTTTCTCCGACTTGCAGAACAATGTTGTGCAAACCCAAACAACATGGAGGCTTGGGGACTTTTAACCTCTCCAAGTTCGCAGCGTCTCTTCGCTTGTGGTGGCTTTGGTTTGAGTGGAATGAGGGCCCCAAGCCATGGGTGGGGCTTGGGAACCCTTGTAGCCAAAGTGATAATAATCTTTTTGCGGTGGCCACCTTGGTCACTATTGGAAATGGGGTGAAGGCGCAATTTTTTGAGTCGGCTTGGCTTCCATGGGAGGAGACCAAAAGATATTGCGCCTCTTGTTTTGATCTTTCAAAGAAAAGAATTCTTTAGTGCGGAAAGCTTTGGGCAATGACATTTGGGTCTCACAAGTCAACACCCAAGAGGGCCTCTCATTCTACCACATTGCGCAATTTGCCAAGCTTCAGGAGATGATTGATGGCATGCAACTCCACAATAAGGTTCCGGGCACGATCTGTTGGAAGCTCACTACCAGTGGATGCTACTCCTCGTCCTCCACCTAGGAGATGCAATTCTTGAGTCACATCACTTCTATGATGCCTTGTTTAGTTTGGAAACCGTGGGCTCCTCCTAACTGCAATTGTTTGCGTGGTTGATCCTCCAAAATCGTGTGTGGACGTCAGATAGGCTTGAGCGCAGGGGATGGCAAAATTGCGGTCTTTGCAAGCTTTGCAATCAAGTTCAAGAGTCGGCCTACTTGGCTACTTCATCTTCAAGTGTTGTTTCACTTCACGCATATGGGGTTCTTTGAAGAGTTGGCTTGGGCTTCATGATACTGTGCCGGGATATTGGCTAGCTTTCCACACCGTCAAGGAATGGTGGACCAAAATGTTTATCAAGAAAAGCCCACATAGAAAGGCTATGGCCCCGCTCGTCATGCTTGTTGCTTGGGAGGTAGGGAAGGAGAGGAATGCTCGCATCTTCAGAAATAAATCTTCAACCTCCACCATGCTCATTGCAAAGATAAACGGAAGAAGTGGCACTTGGGTGCTTTACTTGAGCTAAAAACTTGAGTAGTGTGATTCCGCGTTTATTTTTTGGGTGTGCTTTTGCATACCCTGGCTTGTAAGACCTCTATTGAACTCTTCTTAAAAACGAAAATGGCAAATCTTGTGCCTTGTTTTTTTAAAAATTCGATCATTTTCTGGACCTAGCCACCCCATACAAGTTATTGAGAACAGATTTGCTATATCAAAGTTGCTTGGTTTTGGGACCATCTTTCAGTCGATTTATTTCTGGCCGATAGAAAGATACAGAGAGGCCGACGAGTGAGAGGGACACCACTGGGTGCCGGAGAGTATTGGAGAGCTCCGAGGCGAAGACGATGCCGCGAGCAAACTGAGGCACAGGGATGCCGTCAGGTCTCGTACATGAACTCGCCGAGGACAGGGACGGCACTGCGAGCTGGAGCGAGCTGCCATGTCGCCTGTGGAGGCAGGAAGAGGGTTAACAGGTCGGTGGGTGGACTTTTTGTTCTGACAGGCGCTTGGATTAGATGGACCAGGGATTTGAAGAGAGGAAGAAGGTGACTGGTGAACCATTGGATAGTGATCTAATGGCCCAGGAAAAAGTGACTGAGATATCAAAAAAATCCAGTCACCTGTGAGATTGCAGTTTGCGTGCAGTCTAAGTTGTCTTCACACAGTGACCATGTTGTTTCTTGTAACCTCCGTCCATGCATGATACAGTTCATATCTCCCTGCCAGTTTTTTCCTTTCAGTAGGCCTCCTGAGGTTTTTCTGTTTTGGAAAAGCTGTCAGAGAATTTCTATTTTGATAATTGGTTACCCTTCAAGATTTTTGGAGCCATCGTTCAGCGGAATATTTCTGTAATTAGAAAAGCGGTTCCGCCCCTGCGGATGACCTTGTTCTCACTCTTCCCAGCCACCAAGCACATACTGATGTACTGATTCTATAGCTCATCTCATGTTTAACATCCAGACGGGTGTAAAACTTTCAATTGTTTGGTTATATATAAGGCAGTCCCTGTGGGCTTGGCTATTGTGCACTTTCGATCCCCAGTTTTCTCCTTTCTGCATCCGTTTTCACCCTGATCTGCTTTGATACCTGCTAGTAGGCCAAAGGGGCTGTTGCCATGGCAAAACACCTAGGCAGGCTTAGGTGGCACTTAAGCGACCAAGTTGCTAGGCACTGGTAACATGTCTGCTTAGCCCCTAGCTCCTTTTTGAACCTTAGTGTAGGCTATACTACAATCACTTGTGTCAAGAATCACTTAAGAATCTGCTCCTTGTTGTGCATCATCTACCTTCCAAAAGTTTGGTCTGGTGTATCTGTGTGATATAATGGCTTGTCCTGTTTGCAGGGAGCACTTGCTCTTGCTGGTATGCCTGATGCACAATCAAAACCCGTGCTAGTATGTTCATTAAATGACAACACTGCCCGCCTCTACGATCTGCCATCGTAAGAAAACTTACCATACTAAGACCATTTCTGTATGTTTTACTTGTGTTTTTGTCTGAAGCAGCTCTTGTTTGTTTTTATAGGTTCAGCGATAGGGGCAGAATATATGCCAAGCAGGAAATTAGAGCAATACAAACTGGCCCTGGTGGTTTATTTTTTACTGGGGATGGAACTGGTGAGCTGAAGGTTTGGCAATGGGTTATTGATGCCTCCCAAACCTGATGAGTAGTGTATTCTTAGATTAGTTTCCCGTTGTATGTTATGAGGGATTCTCAAAGATACGTATAATGAGTTGAGGTGTGGTTTGATGGCCAGTTCATTTTCCGGTTATATCCTTAATTTATTCTCCAAGGATATGAGATTCAGCTGGACTTGGCTCGCAGGTAGAATACATGCAGAGGCTATGTAGTATCAGGATGGACGCTTGTGCTGTTCTGGGAGGGAATAATTCCATGTAATTTGTAAAGCACCGGAACCAAGAAGTGTCTGAGAACTTCTCTGCAATCTGCTGATAGCTTCAAAGGATGTATTAATACAAAGATTTTGTTCGGGCACATTTGTGTTCGGCCACAAAGATTCCTGACCTTTTGATGGCATGATCCTATTTGAGAGTTGACATTGTAACTTCCAGCAAGAAAAATAAATATCTTTGGACTTGGTTATTTTCAGTTTTGCGCCTTACATTGAAGCCAGTCTCTGGCGCAAGCTACTCAGCTTCAGGTTCCAGTTAGCTTAGCAGACTTCGTGAGCAGCATTGCCCAGCTTTGTGCATCTGCCTGAGACACCACACAATCCAGCTGATCGCACCCTTTAATCCCAGGTTTAGCATCTTCACCGCATGCAAAGGCAACCCGGAAATAGAACAAAGCCTGTGTACTGACGATTGTATTTCAAGTGTAGATCCACTCGGCGCATTTGGAATATCATTGGTTAGGTCTGTAAACCCTCTCCATCTCTTCAGCAAGCATCTTTTCAGTCAACTGAGAGTAAGATCTTTCGGTGGATCTTTCGGTGGATGCGGCTCTCATCTACGATCGGTTTGCAGAAGAAAAGCAATGTGTTCTCTTTTGTCATGCTCACTTCCTTGATGATCCGTGCTGAAATGAAAGGAATGTGAGGGCATACCATAATCTGAGGGTCATCTCTTACCGTCTCTCGTCGTCATCTATGTTCAGTTGTCACCTATGTTTGCCCGTTTCCCCGTTTTGAACTCGTGTGAACTTTCTTCTTAACTGATGAGGCAAACATTTTGCCTCCACTGTGGGCGTAAGAAAAGAGGATTCTAGTTTCTAGAAAGACCAGCTTCTCGCCGGTTCGCCTGCCCATGTTCAGGTATGTCACTGGGTGGAAAGTATTGCTACTATGGAAGAGTTTTTCTCGAGAACCCACTGAAGATCTGGGGGTTGTTGCTATTGAAGAGTTTGGACAGGAACTGCAAACAGTAAGAACATGCGGCCTCGATCATTTCGCAATGATACCATCTGCGCATGTGGTGTCACATCAAGTGTGCCAATTCCTTGCGGCACGAACAAGTGGCAGGAATCGCCACCAACGACTACTCATGGGCCATGGATCTCTCTCGCTATCGCCAATCTGAACTACTCCTAGCTTGAAGATCGGGCTGTGGCATTGACGTGAGCAGTAAGAACGCGAGGTGGAGTGAGCCTAGCTCAACTGGTTTGGTTCCTTATGGTGGAACCAACCCACACATGTTCAAGTCCCAGACTTGGTATGGGTGTTCATATTTTCCTGAATTTTCCAGGATTTAACCGGCGCTATGCTTTCAGTGGTAGGTGACGTGCCCGTCAACAGCAAGGCGCCCGTGGTGACTTCATCAACTTCAAGATTTGCCGGACCAGTCTCTCGGAGGTGTTCATATGGGTAGGGTTTGCGTGTGCGCGGTCATAGGGGTGTCTGTACGTGCGTGTTTGTGAGCGTCTGCGTCTGTACTGTGTTTCTTAAAAAAAAAGTAAGACTTTCTTTCCTTTCAAATCCAATTGTTGCAATCTGACCAAATAGCAATTCATTGCGAGAGGGCATCCATCTTTTCGGGTGCTGATGTTTATTTTTCCCCAAGAAGACATATATATATATACATATATATATATGTATGTAGGTATCTAAGTTTAGAACTTCACTTTCGGGATTCCGATCACCAGTGGCTGCTGGATGATTCTCGCGTGTACTACCTTTTTAAGTACCTTTTGTGTTGTTTCTTTGTGCAATTTCGCTATCCACGAGGACGATCTCTGGAAAGAGATGGTAAAAACGAGGGAATATCCTTTGGTACATTCCTCGCACTAGTGCAGTGGTAGCAGGCTAGCAGCCATCACTTTTTTATCAGCTTTCAACATTCATGTGCAAGGTACTGCTAACGACAGCGCTGACGTGGCTCCTCGACCATTCAGACACGTCAGTAGTAATCTGCCAGCTAAACTAACACTTTAATTTGTGGGTGTAGTGAGGGATTAGCTAAGAATTATTTTCTTGTGTAGGCCAGGCCAGTCCATAAGTAGGCACTAAACCCAATGCATGTCCAGCTCTGCTTTTCCCCCAAAAAATCCAACTATTAAAAACTACAAATAGGTCATTAGACCACCTTTAACGATGACTATAAGCAGTGAACCGAGTCAAAGACGCGCCGCCCTCGCCTTGTCCTTACTCGAGCTGGGAAAAATTTACCAGATTATAGCTTGTTGTAATAGTCACACGGGAAGTTAGCGTGCTAAGGCCCCAGCGACCAATGCATATCTTGAGTGGTTGGAGTTAGTTAGTTCAGAAATAGATATGTTATGTGAGTTCCGTGTGTTCCCTCACAAACATATGCCGAAATAGGAAATATATCATGTTCAATGACCTGGCACGGTATCAAGTTGCTGGAAGACAACAAAAAAATGATCGAGTAACCAAATTGGCAAATAAGTGAAGACAAAAAGACAAGTGAGACGTGAGACACACACTTGTCCTGGGGTACATTAAGAACCTTTTGTCATGTAGAATTCTAGTATATGGCTCTGATTTAGAGTTTCTTATTGCAAGTGGGTGAACAACTCCATATCATCCTCGATATCAAGATCAGTTGAATAAGAGTTTGATGTCCTAACCCGTTTAGCTATAAGACAAATGAATAAAAGAGAACTTTTATTTTCTCTCTTAACTTTGGCAGAGTTTGCGAATTTGGCCCTTTGGGTCTTTACACTAAACTCACTTGTGACATATTTATTCACCGTCTCTAATCAAAATAGTAGTATACTTAGTGACCTGGTGTCTTTTTTAAGAAGCATTTTATATACTCATTTGTTTGAGAAATCCGAAACTTCTGAACATGTTTGCGGGCAAGAATGTGGGACTCAAGTGAAACCTTACATTATTTGTGTTTCTCAAATTCCTTAGTTTTTTTTACTAGTATAATTCAGATTTAAACCTCTTGTTTAGTGACATACACGATTTTTCTTCTCATCTTTTGATTTTTATTTTGTATGAGTACTTTCAATTTATAATAACTTTCCTAGTTTTTATATGTATATTTTTTCTAACTAGAGTTGCTAAGTATGAAGATCCTTGCCGCATAGTGCACATGCCGCTTTTGACTAGATACCAAAAGTAAATATATCAGTACTATAGGGGAGTTCAAAACTTCCAGTTTTAGAGACTCACATATATACCTGGCCGGGCCATGGGTCGGGCCGGGCCCAAAAAGCCCGAAGTCATAATGTCAGCCCTGGCCCGACTGCCAGGCTGCAAAAATAAGGCTTAGGCCCAGCCAGAGCCCGAAAAAGCCCGACAAGCCCGGCCCAACCCTTCCCGTTTTTCTGTTTTTGCAAGGCCCGAGCCTGGCCCGGATGTCAGGCCCGAAAGTCAGGCCCATGCCCGGCCCGGTGGTCAGGCCAGACCCTGTATTTTTGGGTCGGGCTGGTTAGGCCGGGCTAAACACAGCACCCAACTAGAATTTAAAAGGACTTTATATTTGTCACAACATGTACGACATGAGATCTCCCAGGAGTCTACTCAGCTACTCCATGTTTGAAGAAAATATAATCTTCGATGTGTTATACATAGTTTTTATCAATGGAAGACGAGTACAACTATATGATAGCCGTACTAGTAATAAGTCCTTTTTCTGTTGGCAAACGTACTAATGCAATCCGCAAGTGTCCTTGAGATATTTGTAGACTGGTAGTGCACATGAACCAATAGCTTACTAGCACGTTCACTCACTTTTGAAGATTCCGAGAGAAAAAATAGCATCCACAACTTTTGCTAGCGACTGCAATAAACAAAGAAAATAAGAAGAGGATGGTGTTTGGCCGATCGGTCTATTCTCTACGGCCGAAAGCCGACGAGACAAAAGAGAATCTAGGATATTCTCCGGTTTATTCCACAACACTGACAGAGGACACTCAACACTGGGTTTCCATCAGAAAGTACGGGGGTATGAGAAGGACTCGAAGATAATCGAAGTTGAAACAGGGCGGGAAGATATAACAAATGATGGAGACAGTTAATAGTGGCAGCAACGCTCGTTATATCATACAAAAGGATAACCAACAAAAATGCAACGTCATATTCTATGCTGTATCGTGGAAAGATAGAACCATACTAAAAAATATACACCAATATGAAAGAGAAAAGGTGTCATCTGATGATAATTGACTCAGACCATGTTAAAATTATTGATCCAATTGATGATAAAGCGTATAGCATGTTGGAACATTGCACTTGCACCTCACGATCACTCTCGCACTAATTATCCCTAAATTATAGAACCAATTTATTATTTTGGATTAAATAATGTTTTTCCCAATTTGTACAACATCATTGTGATTTTCTTTGGGAAATATATAAAGTAGTTCTATTATGGAGTGCTTTAGCATCCACAAAAATACCATGATCTGAATAAGATAGAAACAATTCAAGGGAATTCTAGTGGTACACTCAAAACCTCACAGTACAACACACAAAAACTGAACCGCACAAAATCATGTATTTTAGGATACTTGGGTTATTTTAGGCTACTCGAATACTCCATGGTCACGGGTGGCTCACTGGTAGTTTGGTTTTCCGTGTGCACTATTTTTTCGCCATGTTTGTTTAAGTCGGAGCTGCTGTGTCCAGGGGTGAAGCCTATCAAATTCATTATAGGGGCCATCTTCTTGTTCTATCTGGGTTCAATACTGATTTCTCTTCAATAAAAAGAAATTTATTATAGCTTTTATTCAATTTTATCTGGGTCGGCTGACACCAATGCTATAGTGTTGGCTCCGCCACTGGCCGTGTTGTGGTGAACGACAAGGTAGCGACTCATACACAATTGACTTTCAATGTGTGGCACGCTCAAGCGATTACTATGGGTCCATTTTAGTCCAAATACTTCAACTTTGCTCCTATGAGTTTCATTTGCAAAAATCAAAAGTTGCACTATCTTTAGAGGCGGTTGGATGTTGATGACAAGTTGATCAAACTTCTAAGGTGCATCGTGTATTTTTGTCGTTTTGGCTGCATTAGACGATGGTGCCTAAGCCCCGCTTGGCTCGAGCCTGTTGCAAGCTTATTATTTGTTTATTTATTATGGATTAAGTCGATTTGCACCTCTCTTTTTTTTTGAAAAACTACTTCATCCACTTAATTAAGATCAACGTCCCATTTGCCATGGAGAAAAGAGTAAAATGCAGATTTAGTGTATGCTGCGCAATTTAGTCACCAAGTCGTGAAACATGAAACACGGATCATCAAGTTGGCACGGGTTACCGTTTTGATCGCTCCATGATGGCAGCCTTGAGTTTGCATAAGTGGCTGATTTTTTTTACAAATTGCCCATTAAATTTTTATTTAGTCCAATTGCTAGATCTTTTTCAACTTTTTTGTTTTCCTTAACATGTTTTCGCGTTTCACAACTTGGCACATTCACGGTAAGTTTGTCTCCTAAACCTGCTGAGTTTTACTCTGAAAAAAGAACATCAATGACTACCATGTTACCACGCAAGAAAAACTAGGGGCAGCGAGGCGAGAGGCCCTCTTGTCCACAGCCACGGTCATGTCATGCCAAAACGGGCCCCAGGCCGGGCCGTGCCGATCGAATCCGCCACGTCCGCATCGGCGACCGCCCGGAGCCAAAGTGCTCGTGTTCCGGCCAGCCACATCCCCGGCCGGCGAGACCCATGTACTCCTCCGTCCTCCCTGCCGTCGCCGCTATATAAGTACTGCCTCTCTCCTCCTCTCCCGCTCGCACCTCCCACAGATACTGCCCAACCTAGCCACCGCATTCGCAGATACTAGGCGCACACACGCCTACGCCATTGCCATTGCCATTGCACCTCCCTCCCTCTTCCAGATTCCAGCCGCTTCATCACCCCTCCGTTCGCAGGGGGTGTTCCGTATGTGTTTACGGTGCGTATAGGTTTCTTTTTCTCTTTTGATTTTGGTTTGTGGAAGCTGTATTCTGAATGCGAGATTGGTTTTCTTGGTGTGAGCAGGCGCGATCGGTGTGCGTCGATTTGTTGATGGTCATCTAAATTGAGGAGATTGTTCCGCGCGGAGAGAGGGGAAGGGATCGACCGATCGAGGTCAGGAAGGAGCCGCCGAAGAACACACGCGGTAGCCAATCTATTCTTGTTTTTTTGCGGCGTAGACAACCTATTCTTCTTGTTGAAAGCAGAAAATAATACAGTACTCATTTTTATTCACGAGAATCAGAGAGCTCGTTTCGCTCGCTGCATCTCTGCCTGTTTTAATTTTGGATCCACCCTAGAGTTTCACTTCTTATGAAGGTTGAATACCTTCCTTACTTTCTGATTGATGATTTTTGTCGACCACCATTTGGAACACCTTTTTTTCTGGTTGATGTCGCCATGCCAGAGCCCCTTTTTACGCTCTCCCTTTCTCGGCAAACTAGTGGTGCGAGTGCCGAAGAAGAACCATCTGCATTTGGGCGACTATCGGTCGTATCATTAGGATGATATGCTATCCTCCCGAGTTAAGAGATGGCTTCTTCAGTTTATTTATAAGAGAAGCATGCTAAGAGAAGCAGAACAAGTACCATATTTTCCTAGCCCTCTTATTTTTCCTGATGTGTCACCCTCAGCCTCTCTGGGTCGTTTAGTAGCCAGATGGTTCACTTTCCTGTACTCCCTCCGTTCCATATTAGATGACTTCTTTTTGTCAAAAAGTGGATGTATCTAGACTCATAGCATATCTAGATACATCCACTTTTGTCTAAATAGAAATCCTCTAATTTAGAACGGAGGGAGTACTGCACTACCGAGAGTACATAACAAAAACAAGGAAAACAACTGTATCTTTCTTGTACACTGCTATGGCCTATGTGTGTGATCTATTTCTTTCGAATAGGCACGTGCTTTGCGAGGTCAAGCAGCAAAGAATTTCGGCATACTTGCACAGGAGTGCCATACAAAAGAAGCCTAGCTCTTGGGAGACCTTTGAGCCGTTTGTTATGTGTTTCTGAATCCTAGTTACCCTCTCCTGGTCTTTTTGTCTCGTTATGTCACTAGACGATTCTTTGCCACTTGCACGTGGCCCATCCTTTTTTTTGGAGCTGTCTCAAATATGTTAAACTTTTTTTCCAGACATGTTAACATTATCTTAGGTTCTCCACTTATTAAAAGCCATGTCGTTTGTCCATTTAAGCACTGACATGTCTGTCTTTGGCACTCCTTTGTGCATTTTGTCTTTAAGCTCGACAAGATCATTTGCTGAAAGCTACATATTAGCAGTATATGATTATCTCAATTTCCTCTGACATCTGAACCAATAAGCTGGCCTCTATTCTGAAGTGTGTTAACTGAATCAAAATAGTGTACTTGAGTTGACTGGTTCTAACCTCTAGTGTGATGCTAACAATTTTGTTCTATTTTATTTCAGATAGTGAAACGCCAAGATGGTTAATTTCGGGAAGATATTGGTGTCTGATCAATTGGAAGAGTGGAAAGAGTATGTTGCTTTTCTACTCCGAAGTTATCGAGTTCTCTCACATGTCACTGTTATGACGACATCGATTAGATATGCATAAACTAGGTGTTACAGTTTTATTTGACCCCAAACCATCCGACTGCATTTTCCAACTGAAATGTTAGATATGCATAAACTAGGCGTTATAAATTTGTTATTTTTTATATATACGCTTGGTCAGTGATGATTTGGTTTTCTTATGACTTCTTTGTTAACTATATATAGATACTACATTAATTACAAAATGATGAAGAAAAAGGTAAAACACTATGTCCAGCAGACACAAAATGGCAGAAGAAATCATGAACAGGTTCTTAAAGAGTTCTCAAGGATGCTTGACGACCAGGTAAACTCAGCTGAGTTGCTGATTTATTATGTTTATCCTTTTGTTGCCTCACACCATCTGAGTTCATCTATGTTTCTTCTTTGCAGATAGAAAAGGTTGTGCTCTTTCTACTGAAACAGCAAGGTCATCTTGCTAGCAGGCTTGAGAAATTGGGAGAACAGCGTGCCCTACTAACGGAACAGTCCGACATATCACAAGTTTCTCAAGTGCGAGAGGCTTATAGGCAAGTTGGGCTTGATCTTGTGAAGCTCCTTAGATTTGTTGATATGAATGCTACTGGAATCCGGAAGATACTTAAGAAGTTTGATAAGCGCTTCGGCTATAGATTTACGGACTATTATGTCTCAACTCGGGCAAACCATCCTTATTCTCAGCTTCAGCCGATCTTCAAGCAAGTGGTAATGTCAATTTCTTGCATCTTTAATTCATATGTGGGGATTTAGCGCATTGGTTTTGATGGTGTCTGTCTCCCTTTATCCTTCAACATCTTTTGCACTAATGATGAAGTTGTAATGCAGGGTATTGTAGCTGTTGCTGGTGCTTTAACACGTAACCTTGCAGCCCTGCAAAATCACCAAGGAAGCTTTTCGATCTATGACCATCCATCAATCACCTTGAAGGTCTCTTCTCAGTCTTCTGCTGGTTCCGTAATCAGACAGTAAAATTTCTCATATCCTCTAAATAAGGAAATCTGTACTCCTTTTCTGTATGTGCAGGACCCTGTCATAGAACAAATAAATCATTCAGTACAGAAACTCACGCACTCCACAACCTTCCTGAAATTTCTAGGGCAACACGCGTTAATTGTTCCAGAAGATGTGCAAACTAGCTCAGACGATCTCGTCGACGACCAGAGCTACCATTTCATGTCGCTGATGCTCAACCTAGTGAACACATTCCTCTACATGGTTAACACGTATATCATTGTTCCAACCGCAGATGACTATTCAGTGAGCCTTGGTGCAGCCGCGACCGTCTGCGGTGTGATTATCGGGTCGATGGCAGTTGCCCAAGTGTTCTCTTCGGTTTATTTCAGTGCCTGGTCGAATAGGTCCTACTTCAGACCCCTCGTATTCAGCAGCATCATGCTGTTTTCGGGAAACCTGCTGTATGCTTTGGCGTATGATATTAATTCCATAACTGTTCTCATACTTGGCCGGCTACTCTGTGGGTACGTATTTCTTTTCTATTCTCTAATTTACTTGTCGTGTCATGTTCAGTTTCTGCTTTGATAGGGTGCAATGTCGTAAAATTTGTCTGGTCGGTCACATTGGCAACATTGTGTTTAGGTTGGGTTCTGCCAGAGCTGTGAACCGTCGGTATATCAGCGACTGCGTGCCTCTCAAAATCAGGATGAAAGCCTCTGCAGGATTTGTCAGTGCTAGTGCACTTGGAATGGCCTGCGGTCCTGCACTTGCCGGTTTGCTGCAGACAGAGTTCAAGATCTATGGGGTCACATTTAATCAGAACACTTTGCCTGGATGGGTCATGTGCATTGCTTGGGTTGTCAACTTGATTTGGCTGTGCATTTCATTTAAAGAGCCAGATCATATTGCTCGAGAGAATGCAGCCAACACACAGTCAACTGATTCTGGTAAACTAGCATCCATAATTTCATCCTTCCAAGCAGATGTTTACTCTCTTTTTTTTCTGAACAAAATTTACTAGCACCTCTTGCCATGGTCAGAGAACTTATTTTCTGGGTGTAAATTTAAAGTCAAATTGTTTGTCATAACAGGCCATCGCCCAATTGATAATTTGGAAGATGGTTTAGCACAGCCTTTGCTCACGGATGCAAAAGAGACGCAGGATGAAAATTTAGAGGATAATGACGACAATGAAGAAAACACTAAAGAGTGTCATAAGCCAGCAACATCGCTTGCTGCAGCATACAGATTGCTGACGCCCTCTGTGAAGGTTTCCTCCTTTCCCCATCGAATGTTATCTTTCTTTTGTTGGGTGTACCAGCTTCTCATGCATTGGCTTTACATACACATTTATCAGGTTCAGTTATTGATCTACTTCATGCTCAAGTTTACAATGGAGATTCTACTCTCGGAGTCGAGTGTTGTCACTAGTTTCTATTTTAACTGGTCCACGGGTAATGTGGCCATCTTTCTAGCTGTTCTTGGGCTGACAGTTCTTCCGGTCAATATCATCGTCGGAAGCTACGTTACCAACTTGTTTGAAGACAGGTAACTAGTACTCTCCTTGCACTAGACGTTCTAGAACAGTTCTCATGTGTAACTCACATCGGTCTCAATCTCCTTCCTTTCTTCCATGAAGGCAAATTTTGCTGGCGTCTGAATTCATGGTCCTGATCGGCGTCGCGGCGAGCTTCCATTTCACCTCAAGCTACTCTGTTCCACAATACGTCGTATCGGCTATCATCACGTTTGTGTTCGCCGAGGTGCTCGAAGGTAAGATCCTAATAGTTAATCTACCACCAACGCGAAGCATGGAAATGTTTCGAATTGTTCCGGTAAACTAGCTTTGCCTTTCTGACCTTGTCTGAATGAACATCGCAGGGGTCAACCTGTCCCTCCTTTCCCGGGTGATGTCGTCGAGGCTGTCCCGGGGTACCTACAACGGCGGTCTCCTCTCGACGGAGGCCGGGACACTGGCCCGTGTCAGCGCTGACGTGACGATCACCGCGGCGGGTTATCTGGGGCAGAGCCAACTCCTGAATGCCACCCTGCTCCCGTCCTTGGTCATCTGCCTAGTGTCCATCGCCGCGACATTCGGCACTTACAACAGCCTATACTGAGGGATATAATTCCATCGACGACGTACACGGATCATTGTATGCGGGACAGCAAGCTGATGTCTGAAGCCTAATTTGCAGTGACGCTGTAAATGGTAGGCCGTTGCTGCTAGTGCTAGATGATGCGTCTGTCATGTCGGAAGCTTGTGGTAAACGAGCTACCAAAACCAAATGCGTAGCAGATACACGTCAAATAAAAAGCATCAAATCCAGTGCCCCCAAACCATAAGATGTACTCTGGCCAGCACGTTCTGTAAGGCAAGAAGCGTGTAGAGATGTGGAGAAGAACGCGCCACGGCAAAGTTAGGGCCGTGATTAAGCACATGTAGCGGGTTTCGGTGGTTAGGCTTTCTTTCCTCACGCTCCTGGCATGCTCACACCGTTGCTTGATGCATTCGAGCTTGTAACAGAGCAGGCCTTACCTATTGCCTATATTTACAGGCCTGATTGTCTTAGCATGCATATGGTGTCGAAGATAGGATTTATGAGATCGAGTTTTTTAATAGACAAACTGACAACAAGCAGCCATACAAAATTTGCTGCTTCAAATTCGACCTACACTTAATAAAGAGACAAAAAGGAGAAACTTCGGTGCAAATAGTGTGAACAACTATTCACAGTATAATTTAGCTTTTTCCCCCTAATTGCATGGTCGATACAAAGTGATTTTTAAAATCTGTTTTGTTAACAGAAGTTGGGTTCTCGAAGGACCCAGAGAAAAAGCCGTGGAGATAGAAAGGTCAACAAAGAACTCAAGAAAACTCATTTCATAAACTGGTCCATAAAACATGAAAAGAGGACCCTAACTCTAGACTCTTGTATTTTGAGGTTCCCCACCTCTTTTATATACAAGAAGAAAATATATTAGGGGCTTTCCCTATGGTAATTTCCCTAGACAAACCCTAACTCCAGACCTAAGATTACAGTTGAGTTTTTGAAGCAACCTTTGCCGAGAAGGTGTCAGACGCCACCGGGGACAAAACCACTTGGGGGTGACTGGAACGTCATCGGCCCGCCTCGCACTGGAGGGAGGAAAGATGGATTCCAAACCGAGGATGTACTGCTCCTATTCTGCTTGGAATAATAGGAGCAACTAGGCTCCTCTCAGTCACCTTTCGGCCATTTAACGAAATCTTTAAGACCGCCACAAGCCCAAACCTCGTCGTCAATTTCACAAACCAGCTTCTCTTCGATCTTCCCCAACCTCCACCACCACGATAGCTGCAAGGAAATAGAAAGAAGATGGGCCTCTCCTCGCTCAACTCAGGACACCACCGGACAAGCTTACTGAAGAACCAAGGCTCAGATCTGTGTCCTGCAGCTTGACTCCACCACGGAAAGCCTGGAAGACATGCTGAACAATGCTACCCGGAAGCGTCAAGGCGAAGCTTCTACTCAACATCATGCCACACTTCACAAGGGAATGTATAGAGTGAAGACTTGGCTACCTCTCTCATGCTCACTAAAATCTACTTACACAAAAATACTAGAATCCACACTTTATTTACATTGGTGATTAATCTAAGCAATGTGGTTTCAATATCAAGTATAAATTTTTGACTTGCTAGACAATTCTGACAGTAAAAAAGTAGTGTCATTGGTTCAGTTTTATACTCTACAAGCGTCTATGAAGATACTTACTTAATCATATAGTAGTAACTAATATTAATACATTTCTTAGATCGCACCATTACATGTCTTTACCCTATAATGCTTATATGCATTGTAGAAAAACAATTCTAGTAAAGAACATGTTACAAAATACAGTTATTTTTCCTATGAATTCGCTATAACAAAAAAATACACAAACTAATATTTAGCAATAGCGAGAGAGATGTTGTTAAACTATACGAAGTAACAAAAATATATATACTTGTAATATTATAACATGCTAAACATAAGACCCACATAAGTATAAAAGTTCACTATAAATTGTATCAATTTTGATTGCCGAATGTCCCACGAGGAGATTAATGTAGCAGGTGGTACACGATGTGGGGCCGCAACCACTACCAATGTAGCGAGTGAGCACGTAGCGAAACTTTTCGAAAAAAACAGAGGACAAAATGAAGTTATCCAACTATAAATGACCTAAAAATTGCATTACTTACTCACATAGTTAGTTCTTTAATTGCATTTTAATTAGTCATGCAAATTAAACACCTTACCTGCACTTTCTGATGAGGACATGATTAGCTCGGATACCACTAACACTATCACCACTTCCTCTACAATTGATCAAGAAATAATGGGAAAACAAAGAGACATGATTATATGATGTTCAAGAAGGTCTCTCCCGTCACACTGTGTCCAACAGAACTTAGAGACCAAGTTCTCCATGTCTGAACGCAGATTCGGGCTCTACAGATATACCTGAACTCAATCGACTACAACATTTTCTTACAAACTTTAAATGGGATGACTATTTTTTTGTTGTTGGAAATATTATCCCATGCTCTTCCAAAATGGACTGGATTCACCTCCAAAAAAAATCGTGTGTAATTGTATGACCAAAATAGTTCAATGTTGTGTGTAGAAACTAGGTTAAATTTCGAGTCAAAAGGTGTTGTGTCACCTCTATTTGGGACCATTGGCCTTGTATGACCTAGGTTGAGTTTTGGCTGCCTTGGAATGTGTGTCCACCCCCTTTTCCACAGCCCCTCAATCCTATATAAGTAGATCCTTTGGGTAGCATTTTTTGTTGGATTTTGTTTAGTTAAAGGATTGTCTAGCATATTGTTGCATTTTTGTGTACTCGTACCGTGCTCTAAAGTCTATTCAAGACCGCTTAACGGAATACCAACTTTTCAATAAACCTTATATTTTATCCAAAATTATGATTGTAATATTGGATTTACTTGTTCCTCGCCGAGGGTAGAACCAAACCTATTTGGTTAGGCCAATCATGCAAATGCAAGATTGATAACTCATGAAGATAGGTTTAACGGTTGCATTGGTGTTGTGTGTGTGCACGTGGTACTCAGATTGCCAAGATCGAACTTTACCAGAAGCGACATATCTTATCTCATCGAAAGATCGGACTACATTTACCCTATCACTTTCATTGGCCCATCAGACCCCCTATGATCTTGAATATCTTTGTGTTGGTCTTCTCTTCTTGAATTTGTGTTTTTTAATCTTGCCTCCGATTTTAACTTTGGAATATGAATATGTTATTAGACTTTGTTGAGTCAGATTGAGTAGAATGATTTACGGCCGTGTATGCAAACCAGGAATATACGGGACGCGTGGGTGAATTTAGAATCCACAATAGTTCGCCTAAGATGATAAAGAACCTACCGCGAGTTGTAGATACTATGTCCTACCATACAATCACATGAAGTGGTCCTCAAGAAGACCAACTGACTTCATCGATCAGTGCATCACAAAGATCTCTGTCGCCACTGTGACGAAGAATGTCGCTGCCCACCAGCTCATGGCCAACGAAAAGCAAGCTAGCCTCCATGGTGCTACGAGCCTAGAGGAAGGCAGCACATGTTGCTCGGTGGAGGTGCACCACCGGGCCACATGCAAAGCAGCGAGGGGGAGGAGGAGGAGGGAGGTGCGCCAACGACACTTCACGTGCCATCCAGCGGCGAACGGTAGGGGCCAGCCCATTCCAGTCATCGGCCTAGATGTATAATAGGTTTAATTTTGTATCTAACGTTTTAGTTAAATTTCTAGATAAAATTTCTGTAAGTTTGAATGAATTTCAAGTCATTTGTTTGTGCTACAAATCATATAAACTGGAAATAAATATTTCCTGCAGAATTTAATTCTCTAAAATCTTATGTAATTCCTTTGGATTAAATATGCGCTAAAAATAAAGGTTGGGGGTATCAATTTGGCAACAACAAAAATGATTATACTAGAAACCTTAGGAGATAAAGTGTCAGGCGCACGGCGTGTGCCACTTCCTAACATGCGTCGCCACCCGAGTAACAAGTTGATGTAGGTTTCGCAAGTTTGTATATGAAATTGCACGGAAAGACGAGTTTATGTATCAGGGGTGTTATAAGCTCAATTATTAAAAACTTGTCGTTGAGTTTGTCAGATTTATAAACATATACTCTTTCAGGAACTTGGAAGTCGTATTGATCGCATTATTTTTTGAGGTAAAGGTGATCATACTATCGGTCCTTGACTGATACATGCATATGCACAAGATATATGCGTCAAGGTCTCAAAGAGGGAGTGATGTGTTTGAGCTATACACATTCTCCAGTCTCCACAACGCCCCCGCGTTTGCCTGCAGAAACATCAGACAAGTTAGGGACAAAGCCAATTATCATAGCCGAACCCGTGGAAGAATTTTGCTGACACAAAGGCTGCGGAGCATGAATCAAACAAACTACCGACCCATGCAATGCAACAACGGTTTCTTTTGGTTGCTTCCCTAGTATAAAAGCACACCCAGTTCTGCAAGTCAGGCATATCAATACACAAGTCAAAGTAAAACAATATGGCGTTCTTCATCGTCATGGGCTTGTTCGTGCTCCTATCCGTCTCCCAACAAGGTGATCAATCTTCTTGCTCTGGATCAGTCATCGGGTCAATCGTAGTGATCTGCTTACTTGTTTACTAGTACCAGTGGTAGTTGTATTATTTTTGTTGCATTGTGAGGTGTTACTGATTCTTGCTCTCGTGTGTGTGCATGGACAGCGCGGGGCGTAAACTACACGTTCATGAGGGAAGCGATGCACGCGCCGCCGGTGGCCTACTACGACTACATCGTCATCGGCGGCGGCACGGCGGGCTGCCCGCTGGCGGCGACGCTGTCGAGGCGCTACCGCGTGCTCCTGCTGGAGCGTGGAGGCTCCCCGTACGACGACGACCGCGTGCTGAACATGGCGCACTTCTCGGACGTGCTCTCGGACACGTCGGCGTCGTCCCCGTCGCAGCGGTTCGTGTCGGAAGACGGCGTGATCAACTCGCGGCCCCGGGTGCTGGGCGGCGGCAGCTGCATCAACGCGGGCTTCTTCACGCGCGCCGGCGCCGGCTACACGAGGGCCGTCGGCTGGGACGCCAGGGAGGTGCTGAGCGCGTACAGGTGGGTGGAGGACGTGGTGGCGTTCCAGCCGGAGCTGGGGCCCTGGCAGGCGGCGGTGCGGAGGGGGTTGCTGGAGACCGGGGTGGTGCCGGACAACGGGTTCACGTACGAACACATCCCCGGCACCAAGGTCGGCGGCTCCATCTTTGACCCGGAAGGGCGGCGGCACACGGCGGCCGACCTGCTGCGGTACTCGCGCCCCGAAGGCATCGACGTCCTTCTCCGGGCTAGAGTGGCCAGGATCTTGTTCAGTTACAAAGGTGAGAAGACCATGCCATCGCTGCATAATCTTGTTTAAAGATAGCACTGGGAAGTGACCGTTAAGTTTGTTAACTGCCATAACGGTATATATGGTTTTTTCTTCATACTATTCCCATGGCGCCAATTTGCAGGGACCAAGCCCGTTGCCCGCGGCGTGGTGTTCCGCGACTCGCAGGGCATCATCCACGTGGCGTACCTCAACCGTGGCGACGCCAACGAGATCATCCTGTCCGCCGGGGCGCTGGGCAGCCCGCAGCTGCTGATGCTCAGCGGCGTGGGGCCCTCCGACCACCTCCGGTCGTTCGGCCTCGACGTCGTCGTCGACAACCCCGAGGTCGGGCAGGGCATGTCCGACAACCCCATGAACGCCATCTACGTGCCGTCGCCTTCCCCCGTCGAGCTGTCGCTCATCCAGGTCGTCGGCATCACCAGGTTCGGCAGCTACATCGAGGGCGCCAGCGGCTCCGACTGGAGCACCCGCTCCGCCTCCACCGGCACCGGCACCGTCGCGCAGCCAGCCCGCAGCTTCGGCATGTTCTCTCCGCAGACGGGCCAGCTCGCGACGGTGCCCCCGAAGCAGCGCACGCCGGAGGCCATCGCGCGCGCCGTGGAGGCCATGAGCCGCGTCCCGGACGCGGCGCTCCGCGGCGGGTTCATCCTGGAGAAGGTCCTCGGCCCGCAGTCCACGGGCAGCCTCGCGCTCCGCAACCTGGACCCCGACGACAACCCCGTCGTCAGCTTCAACTACTTCGCCCACCCCGACGACCTCCGCCGCTGCGTCGCGGGCATCGAGGCCATCGAGCGGGTCATCCGCTCCAGGGCGTTCGCGCGGTTCGCGTACCCGAACTTCGCCTTCCCGGCGATGCTCAACGTCACGGCCGAGTTCCCGGTGAACCTGATGCGCGGCGTGCGCGGCGGCAGCGACCCCGCGGCGCTCGAGCGCTTCTGCAGGGACACCGTCATGACCATATGGCACTACCACGGCGGCTGCCAGGTCGGCAGAGTTGTCGATCGCGACTACCGGGTCCTCGGCATTGAAGCGCTGCGCGTCATCGACGGCTCCACGTTCAATGCCTCGCCGGGGACAAACCCGCAGGCCACCGTCATGATGCTCGGCAGGTACCATCCTCTTGTTTCTTTGAACTAGTAATAAAATTTCCATAATTTTGAGAACGATGGATCAACTGATTTATGTCTGCAATATGACAGGTACATGGGAGTCAAAATCGAAAAGGAGAGGATGCTAACCGAAGGATCAGGATAGACGCCAGCCGGTTCTCCCTGCATACTACTGTTGCATTCGCTAGTTTTCTTTGGGGATTCTTTTAGTGTTCATCCAACAGCTCGGACATATACTAACTGCAATACATAGGTGAAATTATTGTTTGCGCAATTATGAGAGCGTATGCTTCACTCTGCTATTGCAAAGAGTGTGGTTAAATATGCTTGTGCCGTGTACTGAAGTTGATGTAAAAGAAATGTATCAGAAATGTTCTGTCAATGCTGCAAAACCTTGGGTTTGGTGAAAAGTGGAAGAATTGGTTAGAAATATTCTTCCTAAGGCCTAGTTCTTCAAATATTCTCAAGTTCTACTGGGATGATGGTAAATTATCACACAAACTCTATGGTTCCTAACAACATATATGTAGAAAGAGTGCAAGAGTTATCGAATGGCCCTGGTTGTACGGTGAAACTATGCCTTTCACATACTTGGGGCTTCCAAAGGGCACAACTCGGCAAAGATTAGATGAATTCACCCCTTTATCCGAAAGAGATGCATAAAAACACTCATTTCTTCTATTTTATCCTATGGTGGAAGAATGTGATTTTTATGTGTTTTACGAAACTGCCTACCATTTATAGTTCATTTGAAAAAAGTAGAAAATTTCTATCGAAGGGCAAAGATATTAGCATGCAAGGTCGATGTCTAGTGAAATGGGTGAAGGTTTGTCTGCACGAGTCTGCCGGTGAACATGGAGTCCTAGACGAAAATATGTTTTGTTACCCTCACAAGATATTTTGGCTACCCCCCCCCCCCCCCCCCCCCCCCCAACCAACCAACACCCAACTGACATGGAGCCATACATCTAGGTATCCCTCATCTTAACTTTTCACCTACAAAACCCGTCTTCAAAATAGAGCATCTCCTAACACAAACAAGCATTCCCGATATGCCATAGCCCGCTAACCTTGCTGGTAATTAAAATGCTTAGCATACTCTTGCAATTTATCACCATACTCTAAAATCAACAGAATATCGTTTTCTCAAAGTTCATTTTTCAGCTCAAACATTGATTAAAAGTATATATAAGCAATTTGAAATGTTTGCTCCCTTTCAGAGTTTCAGTTTCAGGCCATCTTTGATAAACAACATAGTATCATAAAAATATTAGAACATGGCTATGCCTTTTTTCAAACAAGTAATCAATCAAAACATTAAATAAATCCATTCATATGAGAACTAAGGATCATTTTCCCAAATATTCACCAGACATATTAAAGAGGAAAGGAGAAAACCTTGACGTTTATTTTTTAAAAGTTCTTACACATTCATATCATGGCCAATTGGTTTCATACATGAGGTCGGGTGAAGTCAAGACATTTCCAGAGTTTGTCAAAATGAATTAATTGCCTCCTTTGAATGTTCTTGTGTTAGATTTCTTTGTAATTTTGTAACACATCTCGTTTTATTTCAATAAATATACCATCATAGAAATACCAGATGAGAATAATTCCATAACTGACCTTACTCGAAGAAAATTTGTGCTCACAGAAATCCCGATACATTACGATCACATCATCTTTCACAATGTCCCAACATTCGTGATAAAATTCAATAGGAAGGCAACGCCTTTTTTATCGGTCAATAACATTTTTTTATTTCCTCCTATGTTAAAGGCATATCCTTGTCCATGTCCCTTGCGTCGTCATCATCCAAACTTTTCTTCTGCGATCCAATTACCATCCGCAAGTCTTGTAGTAAAGGAAGGAGCATTACCAAACAAAATTCCGCAGAAATCAGTAGCACTCTTCAACAAATAGGGAGTACCCTGGATAATTTCATCATCCTTCTTAAGGGAAAAGATAATTTAGGTTCTCTTCATGCCATAGCAATACGATAAATAGTGTGTATTATTGTCTCTTTCAAAAGCCAAGCCTTACTGGATTTGGATCTATGAATCAGGCTCTTTAAACCACTTCCTCTCAATTCTAAAATGGCTCTTAGTCCCACATATCCCTTCAAAGCATTCAAGATCAAAGGGCTATGATCTCACGATATCTCCGGCGAGTTTGTGGACATTAGCAATAGAAAATAATGTCTCCCACTCTTTGCTCATAAGAATAATGTCTAGTTTCTCAAGGGTAGAGATAGATAGTATGGTTATTATACCAACAATATGGATCACCAATTATTTGCAACTCTCTAAGTTAGTTCACGGATACCAATAATGGAATTAAACATGTAACTCCACTTATTAGGCCTCAACCCATGCAAGACATATATCAGGTTTTCCATCTCCCCCCTCAATATATGATATTGCATTGAAACAACCGGAAATTCAACTTCACAACTACATGCGAACCCACCAACCATCATCACCGTCGAAAGTTGCTGGATCAACAGTGATGATGGTTGGTGGGTTCGCACCATCAAAAATCTTCTGACTAATGCGAATCGTAAAGCACAACCAACAGTGACGATGGTTGGTGGGTTCGCATGTAGCTGTGCGATCACTGCGTTGACCTTGATCTTCACTTTGATTCAGCTCCATGAGCATTATCAAACAAATTTTCGTAGAAATCAGTAGCATCCTTCAACAAATTGGGAGTACCCCTAGATAATTTCATCATCCTTCTTAAGGGAAAAGATAATTTTTGTTCTCTTCCGGCCATAGCAATAAGATAAAATAGTGTGTATTATTGTCTCCTTTTAGAAGCCAAGCTTTACTAGATCTGGATCTATGATGCCAATATTGCTCCCCATTCTCATATTATTTTTATGAACTCATATTGTACTATGCTTTCCTTGTCTAGCTGCTCCTTCAAAAGAATTAGTTTTTCCAACCATTTCATCTCCAGCAATTCATCGACCAATTAATTCTTCAATTGAATTTATTTTCCTCAAACATTAGCTCCCCAACCTTTCAAGTGTTTCTTTAGTTTTTTTCTAAAATTGTTGCACTTTGCCTAAACTGCTTCTAGCAACAGACCGACACCAAACATGTGCACTCTTGACAGAAAATCAACCTCTTTAAACGACTTCTTCTCAAATCTAAATTGACTCTTGGTTCCATATAGCCCTTCAAAGTATTCAGGATAAAAGGGCTATGATCGCGAGTTTGTGGACAGTAATGATAGAAAATAATGTCTCCCACTCTTTGCTCATAAGAATAATGTCTAGTTTCTCAGTGGTAGAGATAGCATGGTTATTATACAAAGAACATGGATCACCTATGATTTACAACTCACTAAGTTGACAGATACTAATAATGGGATTAGACATGTAACTCCACTTATTAGGCCTCAGCCCATGCAAGACATATATTAGCTTTTCCATCTCCCCCCTCCATATATGATATTGCATCTCAACAGCACCTTGATCTTCACACTTTGATTCAGCCCCATGAGCATTATGATCTTCATGATCAGTGGACGTTAAGAAGTATACAATGGCCAATGCTATCTATCATCAGGGATCTTTGTTGAGAATAATAAAGGCTTAATTCATGTCCTACTCTGATCTGATCTCCCCCACCACAGGATCACGTGGCCAATACAAAACTCCAAGAAGCCAACTGGTTCACTCACCCCACCCGATGAACCTAGAGATCGGTGTCGGTGGATGGCATTTCGTTCCCACTGCGAGGCGAATGCACAAACCGATTGTATTGTATGTATGGATCACGTTGCTGGAGTAGAAAATAAAGATTTTTATGGATCGCGGACAGCTGCAGCGTCACCGTCGGCGTTCCACCACTCCGCGGCCCGCCCCCATTCACCGGGGAGGGGATCACCAGCTCGCCACCGTATTATATAATCCCGCCGGCCACTTCTCCTCCTCTCCATCGCAATCTCGATCTCGCCACCACTCCCCCGTCTCCACTCCCCGCCGGATCTCGCGCGCCTCGCCATGACGGTCTCCACCACCAACGGCTCCTCGGCGCCGGCGCTCAAGTTCCTCATCTACGGCCGCACCGGCTGGATCGGGGGCCTCCTGGGAAAGCTCTGCACCGCGCAGGGCATCCCCTACGCGTACGGCGCCGGCCGCCTCGAGCACCGCGCCCAGCTCGAGGCCGACATCGACCAGGTCGCGCCCACGCACGTCTTCAACGCCGCGGGCGTCACCGGCCGCCCCAACGTCGACTGGTGCGAGACGCACAAGGTCGAGACCGTCCGCGCAAACGTCTGCGGCACGCTCACGCTCGCCGACGTCTGCCGCGCCAGGGGCCTCGTCCTCATCAACTACGCCACGGGCTGCATCTTCGAGTACGACGCGGAGCACCCGCTCGGCTCCGGGGTCGGGTTCAAGGAGGAGGACACGCCCAACTTCGTCGGATCATTCTATTCCAAAACCAAGGCCATGGTATGTATGCCCATGCCCTCTAGCTACTCATATTGCCTTGCTTTACGCCTCATTTTCTTGCTCAATTTGCAATGCTAAGTCCGATTACATGCTGAGCGTTCTGACCATTGAGCGAAATGTGGCTTGTCTGTGCTTGGCATTCCGTTGATGTGCCGCACTTATGGCCTCAACTGAGATTTGGTTACTTCCATCCATGTGAGCAGTAACATTTCGTTGACCATCGTCTGATTAGATCCGATCTTTGGTTGACTTAATGAAAATAAAGTCAACGAAGTCATGCTTGCTTAGTGAATCAAGATAGGATCTACAATTTGTATTATCAGGGTGGATTTTCCCCATCCATTGACACTAGTAAAGTACAAACAGATAATTGCATGTTCCTTTGAATTTGTGTCATGCCCTTGGCGGATCTTGCCCAAAAATCTTGATCATGCAAAGTAGTTGGCCACTTTCTATCGGATGAACATCCTGCATCAGTTACTTCTGCTAATACTAGATCATTGTCATGTTTTGTACTTGTGTTATCCATACCAAAGTCATTTCATCTTAGTTTAGGATGGTTGCTTTTATTAGTATTGTAACTTTGTGGTTTAAATTCTTGAATTGCATTATAACTTTATAAGTACAATACACTCAAACTAATGTGATCTGATTAACTCAGCACACCTTCTGGAGAATAGCATGTTGTGATACCCCTATTGGATGGAAAAAAGACTAACATTAGCTACTATAGATTGAAAATTTTGCTATATAAAATAAAAGTAACGAACTGATATTACACTGGGTGAAAATTTTAAGCGATAGTAATGAGCAGAGCGATGTGAGGTCCTGGAAAGAGTCTAGTTTATTGGGCATAACCTGATCTTTTTTTTAAGAAAATTAGATTAGCACTCTAGGAGGGTGTTCAGTATCACAAGGTAAAGAAGCTCGTTGACATGTTTTGTGTTCTCACCTGCCTGAATGCCATGAACTCTTATCCTGGAAAGAAAATGCTCATTTTGAAAGAAAAAACAATGTGCTAGGAGGATCCTTCTGGATTAGACAATTATCATTCCTTATCTTTTAGTTGACACTTGACAGTGGCACATAAAAACGTAAGCAGTTCAAGTATTTGCACTGCATGTACTTCTGTCAAGGATAGACTGTTCTGTGATCTACCCTGTGCACCTTTAGTAGATAAGTGTGCCATGTTGTCTGAACTTTGGGCAATTCTATAGATAGTAAAAATGTAAATATTATTCCAGAATGATTTTTTAATAAATTCATGTTGCTTTGGTTCAGTGTTAACTTGTTAGTTTTGGTATTGAAGGGAACTAACTAAAATGGAGCAAATTGTAATTACAAAGGTACTTTTGGTAGAGTGGCTAAAACCTACTATGATGACATATTAACCTAGTAATGGTAGTCACCTACTCCCTCCGTTCTAAATTAGTTGACTCAGATTCAGTTCAAGTTATACTAAATCTGAGTCAATTAATTCAGAACGGAGGGAGTAGTAATTACAAAGATACTTTTGGTTTTAAATGGAACTAACTAAAATGGAGTAAATTGTTCATGTCATAAACATACAGTTTTTTTTTTTGATGTGGGATGGGTGCTTTACAATTAGCTGGGACAATTAAATTTCACCGGTTAAGCTTTGCTATGCTTTTAATTAACCAACTTCTCAATCTGAAGCCTTGGCTGAATAACATTTGGCATGATTTTGATGTCATATGGACTCAGTTAATCTAAACAGAGTGATCACTGTCCAAAATATTAACATTGCATTAGCCAGCCCTGCCACTCCTCCTTTTTAACATGAATAGCTTGTTAATAGTCTACATTTCAGCATAACAAAAATAATCCTTAGTCAATGGTCTTGATTTACCAGTATGTCATACCGCCAAACAAGTTAATATTGAAGCTTAAAAGTGCTTTACTTATTACGGCTCTTACTTATTATCCTCTATAAATTAAAATAATCATTGGTATTCCTATTGGCAAAAAGGTTAGGTATGCAAAGCTAGAATCGGTTATCTATGACTACCAATGAGCAACTCATTAAATCTCACAGAGCAGAAATAACCCTTGTTTTTGGTTATAAACATACCCAGTTATTTGTGCCATTGTGTGTAAGTGTGTGTGTTACCATTCTATCTCGCGGTCTCTCTTATATTCATGATAGTTGCTTTTAGCTAGACTATACTGCAAGAGGAATTCATGGTGAAGCTAACATCTGCCTCTAATAGGTCGAGGAACTGCTAATAAACTACGAAAATGTGTGCACCCTCCGTGTAAGGATGCCTATTTCATCTGATCTGTCCAATCCTCGCAACTTCATCACAAAGATCGCCCGGTACGACAAGGTTGTGGATATCCCGAATTCAATGACAATATTGGATGAACTTCTTCCCATCTCAATCGAAATGGCGAAGAGAAACCTCACTGGAATCTGGAACTTCACCAATCCCGGTGTGGTGAGCCATAATGAGATATTGGAGATGTACAGAGACTACATCGACCCAAACTTCTCCTGGAAGAACTTCACCTTGGAGGAGCAGGCCAAGGTAATAGTAGCACCAAGGAGCAACAATGAACTTGACACTGTCAAATTGAAGACGGAGTTCCCAGAACTTATGTCGATCAAGGAATCACTGATAAAAAATGTTTTCAAGCCGAATCAGAAGACGTCCAAGGCTTGACAAATGGAGCAGTCTGCATGCAGCCTCGTGTGGATGCTTATTTATTCGAGATACATTTATATTGCCCTCCGGTGCCAATCCAATAAGCAAGCATGGTGTTCTATTCTTGTACCTGCCGCGTGCATTGTTGTTGCAGAAGATAGTTTATCGTAGGGATTATTACACAGAACACTACATGGTGTTACGATTGTATCCTATATCACTGGGAAATGTACTGAAGTGAGGAACAAGTTCCTCTGTTGTTTATTGTACTGTATTACACATCATCATTAATAAAGTTCAGTAGGGAATGGAATCGGACTACTATGTTCTCTGCTTGCGAGTTCCTAAGTTTGCATGCTCAGCCAATATCGGATGGTGTTGAAGTACCAAGGATACGCTGCAATGCCTACCTGGACTGGCCAATACGCTACCTTGCAATGCACTGTGCTCGGTCCTCGCCAGCAGGGCGACGCCTTCCCCACGACCAGCCTGTTGTCCGCCATGGCCTGGATGATTACCAATACGGGCAGCACAATGATGTAGTAGGTGCGGCCAAATCGGGTGGATAGCAGGATCGACATGGCCATGTCCTATCCTTTGCCCAGCTCGACAAGCCACAAATCGCTTCCCTTGCTTGGATAGGAGTGAACCGGATAGACATTGGTCGGCACTACTGAAATGTCCCCTTGGGCACTATGACTGAAGCTTGTTTCTAGAGCATTGGTTTATTCGAACTGACATAATCATTCAAAACATCAGTTCCTTAACTCAAATCATCTTGAGTTTACTCAACATGAATCGTCCACATGGCTCTTCATCAAATATTCTCACTTTCATGTGGTGTGCTTGGAAATCCAGAAATGATGTGCTATTTGGCAGGAAGATAAATGAGCGCCACACAGATTAGCTTACATGCTAGAGCTCTTTTCAGACGATCTAGAGCTGGAGAGGAGGCACATGAATGGAACTACATGTTGGATGCGCCTGATCATGCCATGAATGGAACTACCATTGTGACTGACGGAAACATTGCAGGCTCTGTTGTTTTTTCAGATGCTGCTAGGAAATGAAGGTCAATCCCAGGCACGAATCATCATCAGGCCACTGGAATCAGAGTGTTCATCAGAACGGAGCTGGATGGAAAAGAGTGTAATGTAACGATTCAGGTCTCTTCAACGTAAGCTTCTTCTGTGTGTTTCAGGCAGAGAAGATAGGTTTGTTCCTTGCAGCAACTAAATTCAGAGACCAGCTTTCCTTACAAATAACTGAGACTTGGCGAAGGTGGCCGCCACCAGGAAATTAGATCATCCTCTGCTACATTGGAACTCCAGGGATACACTTGCAGGATTTCTCTAAACCACATCTACTTCTTCAACTCAAATCTTTCACATCAACAGAGATTTGAATAGTGTGACTCCTTACAAATAACTGAGACTTGGCGAAGGTGGCCGCCACCAGGAAATTAGATCATCCTCTGCTACATTGGAACTCTAGGGATACACTTGCATGATTTCTCCAAACCACATCTACTTCTTCAACTCAAATCTTTCACATCAACAGAGATTTGAATAGTGTGACTCATAATTGTGCAAACAGGTTCTTAGGCAATCCTAAACTAACCGATCAGCAGTTGCAACTGTTTAGCTCGTAGAGCGACAGTCCTGTCATTTATGCTGTACAATCTGCCGGACTTTGTACTTGACGTTGTGCTTTGCACACGAGCTGAATATAATTTGGTGCCCTATAAATTCTCGCAGGACAACTCGGTTGTAACAGAATAGAGGTGAATTCTGATTGCATGTAGGTTTTCGAGGTGATGAAGAATGGTGGAAATTCTCTGGGAGCTTCAACAGCCATCTTTGAGGAGTGCACTTTACTTTGCCGAAACTTTACCATTGTCCTAGAGAGGCTAATAGGGTAGCAGACATTTTAGCCGTGCAGAGGGTCCTCTGACAGTTGTTTGGCATGAGTAACACCCTGATTTTCTTATAAACACCCTTGCAGATGATGTGATGAGGACATCCCTAGTCCTTTACCATCTTCTCCTGTTGATGATGTTGCTGTACAAGACAAACCTAATGATGTGAGGATTGAACTAATGACAAGGGCTCGAACCAAGTTACTTGAGCAACAGGTGAACTCACTCTTAATTGAATATGATGTTTGTGTTAATGAGAACTTTATACTGCCTAAGTCTATGCATCTATGTATGATCAGGTTTATTGATAACACAAGCATGGGAGGAGGAGACGAGCTACAGCAAGGAGAAGAACCATCACTGATTTCCAATATCAGCAAGTGCGCGAGGGAGGGGAGGGAGGCCGGCGCACCAGGGCATTGAAGGAAATCACTCGTTTGCACGTTAGAGGGATCAAGTGGCGCACCAGGACATAACGTAAGAATATATTAGTCTAAGGTGTTATACATGAGGCCTGCGTGCCATGTTAGGTCGAACCACCATGGGTCGGTTTGTATCTAGTTGAGTCCCAGTTTGAGTCCAAACCGAGTTAGGTTTTGAGGAGGTGCGTTTGGGGCTGTTTTGGCCGCACCCCCTTCCCCATATATTCCTCCAACCCACGAGTTGGGAGGTAGACCACGTTTAAACTAAACCCTAGATCGAATTGCTAAGCATTCATCTATCATAATTCCTCTTTGCTGCGATCAGGAATTCACCCCTCTCCTTTGTTGCGATCGAGAGGTTATTGTTACCAAAGTTTGAGTGTGATCTGTCGTTCCACTGGGAATTGGTAGATTGCAAAACCGCTTCGTGGTCGGCGGCTGTGTTGCACTAGCGTGTGGTGTTGCGAATATCCATTGGGTTAAAGAGTTGTTGCATTGGCAACGGGGGAACAACCGGAGAGTTCGAGAGCATCCGCGAGTTATCTACATCATCCATCGATTCCACCATCGGCTCACTGAGAAGATCGGGCCACCCCTTATCATCTTGGTATCAGATTTCCAACGTTTTTACTCGGTGAGCATCCACCAGTCCATCCCGTAGATTTACTGTTTTTCGTCCTATACAGAAAAAGCCACACAAAAATATTAGGGTTTAGACATCGCCATAGACTAGATAGCACCGATTGCATGTTCTAGTTGCTGTTCGTGTAGATCTTTTGCGTTTCCTTTTTTCCCGTTTGTGTCGTAGAGTTTGTTTAGGTTTGGAGTTGTTACTTTCCGTACTTAGTTGTGTTGGATTCGGAGTCATTGTCAAAAAATCAAAAAAAAAAAGAGAAGAGGTTTCGGTTGTTTCCGATTTCGGGTCAGAATCGGCAGTTTCCATCGACGTACGTCGCTGTTTTCCTTCCGTGTTTCGTTTCCGAGTTCGTGTCGTAGACGGTTCCGGCAGAAAATTCAACCGGGCATAACTTTTGCATACGAACTCCGATTTGGTCGATTTTTAGCTCGTTTTGTAGAGGAGACGGAAGCGAAGGCAGCCAAACTCACTTTGTCTGTTTACGGCTTTTCGACGTCTCAGAATTCCCAAAAAACGTCGGGAAGTATTTCTTTTTGCCACTTTTGTGCAGAAACCTTAGACTCAGTGTAACGCCCCGGGTTTTTCCCAAATTAGTCTTTGCTTGTTTTCGTCTTTTTTTTGCATCATCATGTCATTGTGCATATTTTTTTTCACCTTGCATGAATTACTAAATAATTACAAAATAATATTCGGGAAACAATTGTAAAATTATTCAAATTATAGTTTTGTAAAACATTATCTCCATTATTTTTTTTCTCTCTTCCTAAATGTTATTCTTTCTTTCTTATCTCTCTCTTTTTTTTTTCCTTCTCTCTTTTTCTGGTGCTGGAAGAGCAGCAGCCCAAGCCCAATCCTTGGCCCACTTCTCCTTTCCCCTACCTCCGTACGGTCAACAGACAGGGAGCAGAGAAAGCGAACTGACCCCCCTCCCTGCCATGGAGCCCCACTCCAACCACTCCCCCTCCCATCTTTTTAGCCCGACCCCCTCCTTCCGAACCCTAACCCTAACCTCCTTCTCCTCCCCCAGCCGCCGCCGCCCCTCTCTTCTCCTTCTCCTCTGTTCTCCTCCACCACAAACATCCACCGAGGTGCCTCGCCGTGGCGCCGTCGCTCCGGCACCGACGAAGGGTCGTGGAGCACTCCAGGAGCTGCGTCTCTCCGTCATCGAGCTCTTCGCCGAAGCAATTGGACCGGGAGCAGCTACGGACGTCGGCCTCGTCCGCGTCTTCCTCACGGCTGGCGGAGCGCCGCCGCCGCCATTCGACGCCTCCGCCTCGCTCCGGCAAGAACTGCTCTCCTAGAACCCTCCCGGTGAGCCTTCGGTTCCATCCCCGCCGTTCCCCTCTCAATTTCTCGTCGGAGACGTGGCCTCCATCCACGATTCCGATGCGCCGGTCTTCGTCCTGCCATGGCCGCAGCCATGTCGAGTTCGCGCGTGCGCTTGCTGCTGCTCCCGCGCCTCCCTACTCTGCTCCACATCCATGCCAACCTCCAGCAGCACCCCGCCATCACGTCCCCACACCCTCGTTTCCTGGACGAGCAGGAACCCCCGCAGCTATCGCTGCAGTTCCTCGTCTCCGTCCGGTTCGTTCCCTGGAGTCTGAATCTCGTTTCAGTTAAGCAATATGTATTGCTTCATTTTAATTCTGAGTCCGCTCTAATACAACCCCAACAGCACCGTAGTGGCTTCTCTCCTGATCCTGCAACCAGCAGGTCTGGTGTTCGATTTCCCTCTGGAGCAATTCCCATTCTCTTTTTCTTCTGTTTTGGTTCAGTTAACATGTCGGATGTGCTTCATATTTAGTCTCTGTCTAATTCGAATAAGATTTCTCTAATGCTCTGTTTGGTTGCACTGAATTGAGGCTCGGAATTGGAATTGAGGTCCAAATAGCGAATTCCGTTGTTTGGTTGCGCTCGGTATTGGATCCTGGAATCGTCGGACCAATTCCGAGGGCACCCCCCGCGCGGCTAACTTACCTGGGTACCAATTCAGAGGGTCAGACCTCTGTATTGGCTCTGAATTGGAGAGCCAGGAACGCTTCGCTCATGCCCGCCTCGCTCCTGCCCGCGCACGACCCGGCGGAGAGCTTGCGGAGGTTAACGGCGGCGGAGGTGAGCGCGTCGACCCCGACGTCGGTTACGGCGCGGAGGGAGCGGAGCTTGAGGCGGCGCAGGCCGGGGCCGAGGCGGTGCGCGACGAGGACCAGGGTCGGGTCGCCGACGCTCTTGGCGCGGCGGTCGCACTTGAGCGCGAGGTTGGAGACGGCGGAGAAGCGGTCGAGGATCCCGGGGGCCGCGGCGAGGAACGGGGCCCGCGCGTCGAGGGCGAGGTGGAGGCGCGAGGCGGCCTCGGCGGCGAGCCAGCGGCGACACACGAGGGAGCAGCGCTTGCGGTCGCCGGAGCCGAGCAGGCCAAAGACGACGGCCAGGAGCTCCTCGGGGAGGTCGGCGGTGTAGCCCTGGGTCGACGCCACCGACGAAGGTGGCACTGCTGCCTCCCGATCCAGATCCAACTCATTTTTTCTGGATATTTTTCTGTTTTTTTTGTTCATCTCGAAATAAAACATGTTATGTGACGGCGGTGTAGCCCTGGGTCGACGCCACCGACGAAGGTGGCACTGCTGCCTCCCGATCCAGATCCAACTCATTTTTTCTGGATATTTTTCTGTTTTTTTTTTGTTCATCTCGAAATAAAACATGTTATATGACAAATATTATTGAAACATTTGGATGTACATGTTTATTTTCATTCATATTACACAATATATATTGTTCAAAGTAAAAAAAAATCAATTCCACACAATGTGCATCCAAACAGGTTTTAGAATTCCATTGTTCTTTTGATTCTGCAAACAAATGCCATGCGCATCCAAACAACAATTATGGTATTCCATTGAATTGGTTGATTTGGTATTCCATTGTCAATTCAATTCGGAGCTCAATTCAGTGCATCCAAACACAGCATAACAGTCCAATGGCCACAAACCTTCTATTTCACCCATTAGCCCCGAGTTCAAATCCCCATCTATCCTAATTCTTTCCTTTTTCTTTTATTTGTATCAATGTTCAATTGTTATATAAATCATATCTTCTATTTTATAACTCCGAATAATACAAACTTTATATCTATTTTTATCAGAAAAATGTAATGAACATTAATATGTCGTCCATATGCCATTTCACATCTTTTCTTTAATTTTCTAAGTGTAATTTATTTATTGCACCTAAATAATTAAATATGGAAGGTGTGGGGCTTTATTTAATTATTGCCCCATTCCATTTAATTTAATCACCCATGCCATGTGTTACCTTGTTAACCAACATTTAATATTGGCGTACCTGCACTTTAAATAAGGCAGATACTTGTGTATAGTGCAAATCCCTGGATCGATTCATTTGCACACACAGTTTACGATAAATACCACAACATTGTATCAATATTACACGAATAATCCAGACTTGGTAAAAGAAATAGTTCGATACATCTTTGCATAGCTCAAAGCTAGCTCAAAACACTAAAGCAGCGGAAATAAATCTTCGATGAGCCTCCATCTTCATGATACGCCACAGGCGAAAACATGTTGGTGCAGACTCGAAACCCAAAACGTATTCCTTACTCTTCGTCAGATATTTCTGCAACAAATAAAGATTTGCAACAGAGTGGGTCAGATTCCATTAAAATGGAGTCTGGCAAGTGACACTATGGTGGACACTCAATGGAAATAACTCTAAAGCCTGTATGCATATTTGGCTGATGGAGTTCAAGGCTATTTTGCATAAAGCCAGTTTTGCCTAACTCTTTGTAAAACAAACTTTTTAACATCATAATTGGCAACACTGGCAAGTTCCAGTGAACCAAAAGATATCACGTCCTTAGGTGTACTCTCAGGTGAAAACCCCCACATTCAATGGTCCTAAGTATAGTAGAGACTATCTTAGGTGAAAACCCCCATGAACATGGTCCCGAGTAGTCCACTGTTGTTTATCAAAATTTTATTAAGAAATTAGAATGTTGGGATTCCTCCATGTTCCTTGATCCGCTGTAGTCTTCACTTGAAATATTTCTCCTTGAGTTCTTCACAATCTTCTCCATTTAGTTCTCACATCCCTTTGTTCCTGGGTGGCCTTCCACAAGTGTGCTCTCAGGTGAAAACCCCCACGTTCACGATCCTAAGTATAGTAGAAACTATCTTAGGTGAAAACCCTCATGGACATGGTCCTGAGTAGCCACTCAACATAAACCAAACAACCAATCCACCCAGATGATTCATTAACTTAGTGATGTGCACTCTCAGGTGAAAACCCCCACATACTATGATCCTAAGTATAGTAAAAACTATCTCAGGTGAAAACCCTCATAGACATGGTCCTGAGTAGCCACTTAACATTTTATAAAAACCTTTCATCAATTGCATAGCTTCAAAATCTACTAAGTCATTTCATAGGTACCTAGACACAATGGAATAGGGAATTCTAAAGTCTTGCATAGCAAATTTACTAAGCTCTACTCATGCATAGAAAAGAACTAAGTTATGCATAGAAAATACTTAGGAACTTTATGAGGTGTGCCACTTGCCTTGGCAACAAGAAGAATAGCAACTGCAGCTGCAACAGTTGTCGTTTCCATCCGAAATTTCGAACACATCAAACAAAAACACACATAAACATACACCATACAAAAATATGCTATGCATGATGTGCAAAATGCTTAGAGAAAATACTAAGTCTGTTCTTTAGGGTGATCGACAATTATCAACAGCTCTTTGTAAATTGGATATTCACTATAGTGAGAGAGACAGACACCCGGCCAGCCACTTAAGTTGTGGAACAGGTCTCATGTACGTGGACATGTAAGGTTAGTTTCCAGGCCGCTTCATCTCACTATGCCGCTAGGATCCAACAAACTTCAAGATGGTAATAACATGATCAAAATTGTTTTAAGTCAAGATTAGGAAAGATAGAAGAAAATGATGTAGGTTATCTTCCAGGCTTCTTCTCCAGACTTGTTTTATTCTCCTTAGTGATTTCTTGATCACCATGTCTTAGAGAGCAGAAAAGAAAAAAAGAAAGAAAGATTCAGAGAATAGAGGGGGTTGGTCTTCTTGGACTTCTTCTTGACTTTTCTTCTAAGTGCTCCTATTTCTTGGAGATTCTCCTGGAGTCTGGTTTTGGCTAAGTCCTTCATTGGTCTTCTAGCTCCATGTTGAAAAATCCTAAGTGTCTAGTGCATAGCACTCTTCCCAAAATACTAAGTTTGAAAATAATCCTAACTTAGAGAAAACTAATGAAGAGGGGTTTTCCTATGAGAATAGGATATGCTATGAATGAAATGAAATTTTTAAATCACAAGAATCATAAAATAACTTTTGTGATTTCTTGCTAAATATGCATGAATTTATAAATGTAATTTAATTAATTTCTGATTTTGGAAAATATAATAAAAGGAATAATTATAAGATTAAAGTTTCGTATGACTAAATTTTTATAAATTTTTTTTATAATTAGTGTTAAATAGACAGAGAGCATTTAATTAAATCTATTGCAATTGGATTTAATCAAAAATAATGTTTCTATTAAAAGTTATTCCAAAATTAGTCAAACTATTCAAATTAAACACACAACTATGAAATCATTCAAAAATTACCCAAAAATATTTTATAGCAGTAGCATTAATTTACAAATATTCTAAAGTTTCTAAAACATATTTATTTGCAATTTTTGGATTTATAGATTTAAAGTTATTACAAATATACTCAAATTCCCCATTTGAATTTTGAATATTTTATACTAAGTCAAATTTGAAATTTGTCAGATCCAAAATATTCTACATGTCAAGAGCTTTCCAAATATAAATTTGGAGTTGTGGTTAAAAAGTTGTGACAGATCTAAGTGGCAGGGGTGTTTCTGTAAACTGCCAATTAAATTTAATTGAAAAAAATCATTTTCCACGTGGCAGCTGACTGGGCAGTCACGTGGCGCTGACGTGGCTGCCACGCGGGCGCTGACTGGATAAGTCAACAGATCTGGGCCGTCAGATCTGGATCTGACGGTCCAGATCAAATCGTACCGATTCGTCGGCGACATCTAATCTTAGCCGTTGGATCGAGATCGAAGGGCTCACGTTGCATACCAGAAGGTGGCGGCGCGGTGGCTACCGGCGACGAAGGAGACGGCGGCGCGGCCTCGGTCTTGGACGAACACGATGCTCCGGCGATCCCCTTGCTCGGCGGAGACGACGCCGACGCACGACGCGCGGCGACGGAGGAGATGGAAGTGGCGGCGTCGTCGATTGCGTGCGAGGGCAGCGAGGATACGAGGCCGGAGTGGTCCGAACGCCGGTGACCTTCGGGTCGTGCTCTCGCCTCCACGTTCGGCTGCAGGACAGAGGCGAGGAAGGGGTCAGAAGATACGCACGGGCGCGGCGAGGCAGATAAGCGTGGTCTCGGAGACGGGGAGGGTTTACCTCGCCGGGAAACGAAGGAAAACGGCGGCGGCTTCGAGCTTCTCCGGCGAGCAACCGTGGCGGCCTGGGGGCGTTCTGAGCTAGGGTTCGAGAGGGGAAAACGGCGGCGGGATCTGGGGTTTATATGGACGCATCTACGGCAACAAATCCCGCAAGAAACGGAGAGAAATCGACTCCGATTCGATTCCATCTTCGGCGCAAGATTCGGCCAGAGGTTGGAGAAGATCGGCTGACGTCACCGCTGACGTCAGCAACTATTTTTTTTTCTGATTTTATTTATTTAATTCATATCTTTTGATTTAAATGTCTAAATGATGTCAAATTAATTTCTAAAAATTTGTAAAAATAATATCTTGCTGTTAAACCAGTTGTGGGTATGTTTTGAGAACTTTTTAAAATTAAGAAATTTGAAATGTTGGTTTAATACAAAATTGATACTTAATATCAATTTTGAATTTATAACTTAATTAAATTTTCTTTTTGCTAAATAAAATTTGTAAAATACCCACCTTCAAATATGTTTGGAATAGAGTTATTAAAACTCATTTTACTGTAATTATTCATCTTTATTTTGGCATAAGAGTAGAATAACATAATATAAATATTTTCAGAGCAATATGAAATAAAATGGATTTTAATTTAAACCCTTTTGAGATTTAATAAAATGATGAATGATGAGATACATGTATGCATGCATGCAATGCTCAAAATTTCTTTTCCAAAGCAAAATTACTTAAATGCTTTCAAAAGTTTTAAATTTTAGTGATTTTTAAACATTCCAAAATATTGGGATGTTACATGAGTAGATAAATAACTTGCACCTAAATATTAATTGTCGGGATTGTTTTTCCGCTTAATTTGGATTAATTGCATTGTGTTGCATCTTGCCATGCCATGCATCATCCTCGTATGATCATGCTGAATCTTTTGCCGTTGTTGTAAATGCATCTTTTACACTTTCAAGTGTTTGTTGCTTCTTCGCGGATACGACGTTGAGATGTGTGAGCAACGACAAGATCTGCTTCTATGCGGGATTCCAGGCAAGCAAAGTTTGCTTGTTTACCTATACATTATCTTTCATTCCTGCCGTTGATCTCTGCTACCCTAGTTATCGATTTTTGAACTGTGATCCCATCACATGTTTATCCTGCAGCCCATACAGCTTTATCCCCACAACCTAATACCCGTTGCATGTTTATCTGTTGGCCTTGCGAGTCGTAGCGCATGCTTAGAGTTGTTTGTGCGAGTCGTCTGTTGGTCTTATGTTTCATCTGCTTAGTATGATATATTATTCTACCTTAATAAAATGTTGTATTATATTGGGGTATTATAATTAAAAGATAAGGCACCAGGCGGAAGGCCTTGCGAGGTGCTTTGTTCTGCTCAGTGTCGACCTAGGAACTGAGATTTTGTCCTTGGTGATGATGCTGGCTAACAAGATCTAGACAACTTGCACCTAATTAGTGTTAATTAATTTGACTAGTAATATAGAATTACTTTCACCATAAATTATAATTAAAACTGTTCAATGTGTGAGTTTCCCGAATTGCTTCCTCATATTTGTCTGAGGGGGTTAATTCGAGAATGGGTTATGTTTGGTGTTAGTGGTAGATGTTTACCTTATGCGCTCTCTTATCCCTCTCTGATTAGACGGAAGTTGTAGTGTGTCTCTTTAGGTTGCTAGTGCTGCTGCCGCTAAGTCCACCTCCCCTATATTTTGGGAGATGGTGTAGAAAGTAGGCAAGTCGGTTTTGCTTGCCAGGGAGTGCCCTGACCCTCTTTTGGGATGTGCTTTATGTGCAGTCAACAGGTTTGAAGTCAGACGACGTTAGCTTGGGAATCCCTCCGGCTTGGCTGGGCAGGGATATGGCGCCATTGCTTATCTTCAGGACTCTTAGTCCAATTTGCATCTTATCCGTAGTCGGATACTATTCTGCTTCCGCTGTCTTTTGAATCTTTGTATTGTATCATTTGTATCTTGACTCGTTTGAGTCGTTGTTGTAATTATATCTTCTGTTGTATTTGTGGATGTACCGGAACTGTTGTAATGTTATCACAATTCCACCCACGTAATGCGCATGTTTCGGCGTGCACATTATGTCTAGTGGGCGACCTAAAATCGTTACTATGCGGATTTCGGCGTGATCGCTTAAATCTACATAGTACCGATTTTAGGGTGTCACAAAGTGGTATCAGAGCCTTGGTTTCGATCTCCTTGTTGTTTCGATACGAATGGTTATCGAAGCAGCGGGTCCACAAAAGCCTGTAGGATAACCTCGCTAACGGTCGTTGTTTCTAGAGTGTCGAAACTATTTGACTTAAATTATTATTTTGAAAAATATCTCAATAGGTTTCTTTTACTCCTTACCTCTATTCTATTTCTCCTCTTACCTTATTTGTTTTGGAGTCTCTTATCTTATCCAACTTTCAAAGTTTAGGATACTACGTGTAGGTGGACGATCTCTTGCCTTTTATCCTATTAGGTTCGTTCTTCGGGAATCGTCTTCGACACGACCAACTCCTCTTGTTAGTGGTGTCGAGAATTTTCAGGTGGAGCAACAATCCCTTGTTAGTGGTGTCGAGAAGTTCATCCCGGAGCGTGAAGACTCGATAGTTACCCCTCTCTTCCTGTGGTCTCGGCGTGGATCGCGGGACGCGATCCCTTGTTAGTGGTGTCGATTGTAACGCCCAGGGTTTTTCCCAAATTAGTCTTTGCTTGTTTTCGTCTTTTTTTTGCATCATCATGTCATTATGCATATTTTTTTCACCTTGCATGAATTACTAAATAATTACAAAATAATATTCGGGAAACAATTGTAAAATTATTCAAATTATAGTTTTGTAAAACATTATCTTCATTATTTTTTTTCTCTCTTCCTAAATGTTATTCTTTCTTTCTTATCTCTCTTTTTTTTTTTCCTTCTCTCTTTTTCTGGTGCTGGAAGAGCAGCAGCCCAAGCCCAATCGTTGGCCCACTTCTCCTTTCCCCTACCTCCGTATGGTCAACAGACAGGGAGCAGAGAAAGCGAACTGACCCCCCTCCCTGCCATGGAGCCCCACTCCAACCACTCCCCCTCCCATCTTTTTAGCCCGACCCCCTCCTTCCGAACCCTAACCCTAACCTCCTTCTCCTCCCCCAGCCGCCGCCGCCCCTCTCATCTCCTTCTCCTCTGTTCTCCTCCACCACAAACATCCACCGAGGTGCCTCGCCGTGGCGCCGTCGCTCCGGCACCGACGAAGGGTCGTGGAGCACTCAAGGAGCTGCGTCTCTCCGTCATCGAGCTCTTCGCCGAAGCAATTGGACCGGGAGCAGCTACGGACGTCGGCCTCGTCCGCGTCTTCCTCACGGCCGGCGGAGCGCCGCCGCCGCCATTCGACGCCTCCGCCTCGCTCCGGCAAGAACTGCTCTCCTAGAACCCTCCCGGTGAGCCTTCGGTTCCATCCCCGCCATTCCCCTCTCAATTTCTCGCCGGAGACGTGGCCTCCATCCACGATTCCGATGCGCCGGTCTTCGTCCTGCCATGGCCGCAGCCATGTCGAGTTCGCGCGTGCGCTTGCTGCTGCTCCCGCGCCTCCCTACTCTGCTCCACATCCATGCCAACCTCCAGCAGCACCCCGCCATCCCGTCCCCACACCCTCGTTTCCTAGACGAGCAGGAACCCCCGCAGCTATCGCTGCAGTTCCTCGTCTCCGTCTGGTTCGTTCCCTAGAGTCTGAATCTCGTTTCAGTTAAGCAATATGTATTGCTTCATTTTAATTCTGAGTCCGCTCTAATACAACCCCAACAGCACCGTAGTGGCTTCTCTCCTGATCCTGCAACCAGCAGGTCTGGTGTTCGATTTCCCTCTGGAGCAATTCCCATTCTCTTTTTCTTCTGTTTTGGTTCAGTTAACATGTCGGATGTGCTTCATATTTAGTCTCTGTCTAATTCAAATAAGATTTCTCTAACAGTCCAATGGCCACAAACCTTCTATTTCACCCATTAGCCCCTAGTTCAAATCCCCATCTATCCTAATTCTGTCCTTTTTCTTTTATTTGTATCAATGTTCAATTGTTATATAAATCATATCTTCTATTTTATAACTCCGAATAATACAAACTTTATATCTATTTTTATCAAAAAATGTAATGAACATTAATATGTCATCCATATGCCATTTCGCATCTTTTCTTTAATTTTCTTAGTGTAATTTATTTATTGCACCTAAATAATTAAATATGGAAGGTGTGGGTCTTTATTTAATTATTGCCCCATTCCATTTAATTTAATCACCCATGCCATGTGTTACCATGTTAACCAACATTTAATATTGTTGAGTAGATAAATAACTTGCACCTAAATATTAATTGTCGGGATTGCTTTCCCGCTTAATTTGGATTAATTGCATCGTGTTGCATCTTGCCATGCCATGCATCATCCTCGTATGATCATGCTGAATCTTTTGCCGTTGTTGTAAATGCATCTTTTACACTTTCCAGTGTTTGTTGCTTCTTCGCGGATACGACGTTGAGATGTGTGAGCAACGACAAGATCTGCTTCTATGCGGGATTCCAGGCAAGCAAAGTTTGCTTGTTTACCTATACATTATCTTTCATTCCTGCCGTTGATCTCCGCTACCCTAGTTATCGATTTTTGAACTGTGATCCCATCACATGTTTATCCTGCAGCCCATACAGCTTTATCCCCACAACCTAATACCCGTTGCATGTTTATCTGTTGGCCTTGCGAGTCGTAGCGCATGCTTAGAGTTGTTTGTGCGAGTCGTCTGTTGGTCTTATGTTTCATATGCTTAGTATGATATATTATTCTACCTTAATAAAATGTTGTATTATATTGGGGTATTATAATTAAAAGATAAGGCACCAGGCGGAAGGCCTTGCGAGGTGCTTTGTTCTGCTCAGTGTCGACCTAGGAACTGAGATTTTGTCCTCGGATCCAATTTTGAGCGCACTAACCACTTGTGGGAGGCCCTATGGAGCCCCCCTCGACTTTGAACGGATCTTCAGCTTGTCCATGTGCCGCAACTAGTTCGGGTTTTCCATTTGCTCATATCCATGTGCATGATGATGATGATGATGATTGATGAGAGGTTACATGACACGGGGGGTCATATAGGTGTGGTGCGCGCGAAGCGGACAGTTCCTACTGTGGTTTGAGCCGCATGGCGCGTGGACACAAACTAATGAGTCCGCAATTGAGATTCGGCCGGACTCCTGACGCGGGTAACAACTCATATGGGTGGCACTTGGACTTGCTGTAGTGAAGGAATGAGTCGTGTTGAGAAGCCCTGATGCTTGCTTGGGTTGATCATGCGAGTATGGGTACAGTAGTGCACCCCTGCAGGGTATAATCTTATCGATGAGCCGTGTCCACGGTTATGGACGACTTTGGTGATGATGCTGGCTAACAAGATCTAGACAACTTGCACCTAATTAGTGTTAATTAATTTGACTAGTAATATAGAATTACTTTCACCATAAATTATAATTAAAACTGTTCAATGTGTGAGTTTCCCGAATTGCTTCCTCATATTTGTCTGAGGGGGTTAATTCGAGAATGGGTTATGTTTGGTGTTAGTGGTAGATGTTTATCTTATGCGCTCTCTTATCCCTCTCTGATTAGACGGAAGTTGTAGTGTGTCTCTTTAGGTTGCTAGTGCTGCTGCCGCTAAGTCCACCTCCCCTATATTTTGGGAGATGGTGTAGAAAGTAGGCAAGTCGGTTTTGCTTGCCAGGGAGTGCCCTGACCCTCTTTTGGGATGTGCTTTATGTGCAGTCAACAGGTTTGAAGTCAGACGACGTTAGCTTGGAAATCCCTCCGGCTTGGCTGGGCAGGGATATGGCGCCATTGCTTATCTTCAGGACTCTTAGTCCAATTTGCATCTTATCCGTAGTCGGATACTATTATGCTTCCGCTGTCTTTTGAATCTTTGTATTGTATCATTTGTATCTTGACTCGTTCGAGTCGTTGTTGTAATTATATCTTATGTTGTATTTGTGGATGTATCGGAACTGTTGTAATGTTATCACAATTCCACCCACGTAATGTGCATGTTTCGACGTGCACATTATGTCTGGTGGGCGACCTAAAATCGTTATTATGCGGATTTCGGCGTGATCGCTTAAATCTACATAGTACCGATTTTAGGGCGTCACACACAGCCTTTCTACAGCAGTGTTAGGAGCTTACCCATACAGGACTAGCTAACGTTTTGTGCTCCCAGGCTGCTCATTATTGTGTGTCTTGTGTATCTTCAAGTGCTGGCCATAGCAAATTGAAAAATTCAAAAAAAAAAGAGGGCAAGGAAATAGGCCAAAGTGCATAGTATCTTTTGTGACACTACTCATTGTTGAGCAATCTTGTGCCTGAGTTTATTTGAGCAACTTGCTAGTGTCCTTCCCGTGCATTGCAACACGAGCTATACTCCGGACATATCTTTACATATTTGTGCTCATCCCTATAGTTGCTTTGCCACATTATTCTCCACGTGTGTGTTTCCTGTGTTTTCGAGTTTCACACGAACAGCAAATAGGATTTGTAGTTGGTGTTGTTAGCCCTCCCAACCAAGCTCCACCAATATACCATGTTTTTGTTGTGTGACACTTTGATACCCATAATATTCGCTTCATCACATCTGTGCACGTGCTCCTATTACAAGTTGGTAAGCTTTGCTAATTCACTTTGAAACGGTAAGATCCACACATTCTTTTGGTTTTTGAGTGAGTTGAGAGTTTCCACATATATATCTCTATATTCTTGTGCACACTAATCATGTCGTCAGGTGATGACACCGCAAGTGTGGTGCAGCAAAAGAAGGAGGATAATGCTTCGGTTAATTGGCGGGAATATGAGGCCCTACGTGATCATCTTTCGCGTCAGTTTGGGGCTGAATCTGAGAGGTTGCACACTGGTTTGGCGGCCACAGATGCCAAGGTTGATACTGTACAGCGGTCATTGGGGACTCTTCAGCGGTCCGTGGATGCTATGACTCGAGCCATGGAGGCAATCACACAGCGTTATGGACAGCCAGCAGATGATGCCAGTGTTCAGGCCGAACATGACGACCCATTTGGTGCTTATGATGATGCTGATGAGGCAGTTAATGGCCACGCTATTCCTGCTAATGTTGGCCGAGGAGACGGCCGCGGTGCTGCACATCCGGGGCGTGGTGGTGCACCTATTGGTCGTGCTCGTCGTCTGTTTGATAATGTTGGTCATGCAGCCATTCGTGATGATGACGGTTTGGGTAAACCAAAATTCAGCATTCCCAAATTCGAGGGCTCTATTGATGTGGAAGAATATATTAATTGGGAGTTGAAGATGGAACAATTATGGCGTTTGCATGATTATACGGAAGATAGAAAGATCAAGCTTGCATCTTCTGAGTTTGATGATTATGCTTTGCTTTGGTGGCATGGTCTTGTTAATGCAAGGCGTGAAGCTAATGACTTGCCTATTCGTTCTTGGCGAGAGATGAAGGAAGAGATGCACCATCGTTTTGTTCCTCGTAACTATAGGCGTTCCTTGTATGACAAGTTGCAAAATCTGAAGCAAGGTACTTCCTCCGTGGATGAATATTACAAGGAGATGGAGTTGATTATGCAGCGTGCTAAAGTGAGAGAAGAATCTGAACAAACCATGCAGCGTTTCTTGTCAGGTTTGAACTTTCATGTCAAGAGAATTGTACGTCATTATCAATATGCTGATATAGAGGATTTATTGCATCAAGCACGTGAAGCTGAGTTACAAGTGGCCGAAGATGCCAAATATTTGTCTCGTTCTTCCTTTGGAAGGGGCAGTTTTTCCTCACGTGCTACACCTAGTATTGTGCAATCTAGTGTTGCACCAAGTTCTCGTGGAGCTGCACCTACAAAGCCAATTTCGGCTGCACCTTCTCACAAGCCTCCACCGCCACCTACAGCAAGTGGTACCGGTTCTTTGAATTCTCCAGACCGTACACGTGATATGAACTGCCATACGTGCGGCGGCAAGGGTCATTTCAAGCGAGATTGTCCTAATAGAAAAGTTATGTTAGTCAATGAACAAACTGGTGAGTATGAGAGTGGTGATGAGGTGGACCATACGGCTGATCTTGTGGAGGAAGAGGACAGTGGTATTATATATGTTGATGCTGCTCATTTGCCCACTATTGTTTGTACGCAACGAGCATTGAGCGTTACGCCAAGTCCCATGGAGCAGCGCTGCAATCTGTTTCAAACCATGGCTGCACTTGGTAATGGCAAGGCGTGCAAAGTGATAATTGATGCTGGCAGTTGCCGCAATTTGGCTAGTAAAGAGCTTTGTCAAAAACTGAATCTGAAATACTTGCCACATCCTAATCCTTATTTTATTCAGTGGTTGAGTGATAGTGGGGAGATGAAGATCAACCATATGGTGCGTGTGGACTTTCAGATTGGACCTTATAAGGACACCGTGGAGTGTGATGTTGTTCCTATGACGGTGTGCCATTTATTGTTGGGTCGCCCATGGCAATTTGATAGAGATGTCCGACACAATGGTAGGGCCAACACATACCAGCTCAATTGGCAAGGAAAGGAGATCATGTTGAGGCCTATGACACCGCAAGCTGTGGTCAATCAATCTCGTCAAAAAGTTGAGGTTCACCGTGAGGATGAGCGTGAGAGATTAGATAGGAGAGAGACTCCACCTTCGGTGAGTGAGAGCCACAACCCAAATTCGAGTGGTAAAAAAAAGTGAGGGAGAGAAAAAGCTAGTCATGTTAGCCACTAAATCTGATTTGCAAGAGTTTCGTGAGGATCCTACTCTAGTACCTCTTGTACTTATGTGCAAGGGCGAAATTCTTATTTCTAATGACATGACCCCTATATCTCTTGCTGTTGCTAATGTGTTGCAGGATTTCAAGGACGTTTTTCCCGACGCGGTACCGGCTCCGTTGAGAGGCATAGAACATCAAATTGATTTGATTCCAGGAGCCTCTTTGCCCAACCGAGCCCCCTACCGTACCAATCCCGAGGAGACGAATGAAATTCAGCGACAAGTACAAGAACTTCTGGACAAAGGGTATATTCGTGTGAGCTTAAGTCCTTGTGTTGTTCCTGTTATTTTATTTCCTAAGAAAGATGGTACATGGCGCATGTGTGTAGATTGTAGAGCAATTAATAACATCACTATTCGTTATCGTCACCCTATTCCACGGTTGGATGACATGCTCGATGAATTAAGTGGTGCTGCTATTTTCTCTAAGATTGATTTGCGTAGTGGTTATCATCAAATTAGGATGAAAGAAGGAGATGAGTGGAAAACAACCTTTAAAACTAAATTCGGTCTATATGAGTGGTTAGTCATGCCTTTTGGTTTAACTGATGCACCTAGTACTTTCATGAGATTAATGAATCATGTTTTGAGGCATTTCATTGGAAAGTTTGTGGTTGTGTATTTGATGACATATTAATTTATAGCCACAACGAAACTGAACATATTGATCATATTCGCCAAGTTTTGCATGTGCTACGTGCTAATAAGCTCTATGGTAATCTTCAGAAATGCACGTTTTGCAAAGATAGGGTAATATTTCTGGGATTTGTTGTTTCTAAGCATGGGGTTGAGGTAGATGACTCTAAAATTGAAGCAATTAAAAATTGGCCTACTCCCATGAACCTAAGTCAATTACGAAGCTTTCTTGGTCTTGCTGGATTTTATAGACGTTTCGTGAGAGACTTTAGTACTATTGCTGCAGCTTTGAATGATCTTACTAAGAAAGGTGTTCCTTTTGTTTGGGGCGCTGCCCAAGATGCTGCATTTGATGAATTGAAACGTTGTTTGATTTCTGCACCTTTGCTTATGCTTCCTGATTTCAATAAGAAATTTTATATTGAATGTGATGCTAGTGGCATTGGAATAGGAGGTGTGTTGATGCAAGAGGGAAAGCCGGTTGCATATTTTTCTGAAAAATTGAATGGTGCACAATTGAACTATCCTGTTTATGATAAGGAATTGTATGCTCTTGTTCGTGCTCTTGAGGTTTGGCAACATTATTTGTGGCCACAAGAATTTATCATACATTCTGATCATGAGGCTTTGAAAATTTTAAAGTGCCAAACTAATCTTAATAAACGTCATGCTAAATGGATGGAATTCATTGAATCTTTTCCATACATTATTAAGTATAAGAAGGGCAAAGATAATGTTGTTGCTGATGCACTCTCTAGGAAAAACATGCTTTTGACACATCTTGATGTTCAAGTTCCAGGTTTAGAGAGTTTGCGTGATTTATATGCTTCCGATACTGATTTTGCCGCTGCCTTTGCTAACTGTTCTGATGTGAAGGCGTGGGAAAAATACCATATGCATGATGGATATTTGTTTCGAGCTAACAAGTTATGTGTACCCGAGTCGTCCGTGCGTTTGCTCTTGTTGCAGGAATCACATGGAGGCGGCTTGATGGGTCACTTTGGACGTGAGAAGACGTTGTTGATGTTGGCTGATCACTTCTATTGGCCACGCATGAGGCGGGATGTGGACAGGTTTGTGAAGCGTTGCATCACATGCAACAAGGCTAAGTCCAAACCTAAGCCCCACGGTTTGTATACCCCTCTTCCTGCTCCTACTACACCATGGGAAGATATAAGCATGGATTTTGTGTTACGATTGCCTAGAACCAGTAGAGGACATGATTCTATATTTGTGGTAGTGGATCGTTTTTCTAAGATGGCTCATTTTATTGCCTGCCACAAAAGCGACGATGCGTCGCATATTGCTAATCTGTTTTTCAGGGACATCGTGCGCATACATGGAGTACCGAAGACGATTGTTTCTGACCGTGATGTGAAGTTCATGAGCTACTTTTGGAAGACACTTTGGGGAAAGCTGGGGACGAAGCTGATGTTTAGTACAACTTGTCATCCCCAAACTGATGGTCAAACGGAGGTGGTGAACCGCACACTTTCGGCGTTGCTGCGCACAATGATCAAGAAAAATCTGCGTGTGTGGGAAGAGTGTTTGCCGCATGTGGAGTTTGCATATAACATGGCTGTACACTCCACCACGCAATTGTGTCCGTTTGAGGTGGTGTATGGTTTTAAACCCATTACACCGCTTGATTTGCTGCCGCTTCCAATTCAAGAACGTGTCAACATGGATGCATCGAAAAGAGCAGATTTTGTGAGGAAGATACATGAGAAGACTAAAGAGGCTATCGAGAAGAAAGGCAAGTACAATGCTGATCGTGTTAACAAGAAAAGAAAGGAGGTGCTTTTTCAGCCCGGCGACATGGTTTGGGTGCACTTTCGCAAGGACAGATTTCCTGTTCAGCGCAAGTCTAAATTGCTGCCACGTGGTGATGGTCCTTTCAAGGTTCTTGCCAAGATAAATGATAATGCATACAAGATAGATCTTCCTACATCTGAGTTTGGTGTGAGCAGTACGTTTAATGTTGCTGATTTGACGCCATTTGCTGGAGAAGACCTTTACGCGTCGAGGTCGACGCCTTTTGAAGGGGGGGAGGATGATGAGGACATCCCTAGTCCTTTACCATATTCTCCTGTTGATGATGTTGTTGTACAAGACAAAGCTAATGATGTGAGGATTGGACCAATGACAAGGGCTCGAATCAAGTTACTTGAGCAACAGGTGAACTCACTCTTAATTGAATATGATGTTTGTGTTAATGAGAACTGTATACTGCCTAAGTCTATGCATCTATGTATGATCAGGTTTATTGATAACACAAGCATGGGAGGAGGAGACGAGCTACATCAAGGAGAAGAACCATCACTGATTTCCAATATCAGCAAGTGCGCGAGGGAGGAGAGGGAGGCCGGCGCACCAGGGCATTGAAGGAAATCACTCATTTGCACGTTAGAGGGATCAAGTGGTGCACCATGACATAACGTAAGAAGATATTAGTCTAAGGTGTTATACATGAGGCATGCGTGCCATGTTAGGCCGAACCACTATGGGTCGGTTTGTATCTAGTTGAGTCCCAGTTTGAGTCCAAACCGAGTTAGGTTTTGAGGAGGTGCGTTTGGGGCTGTTTTGGCCGCACCCCCCTCCCCATATATTCCTCCAACCTGCGAGTTGGGAGGTAGACCACGTTTAAACTAAACCCTAGATCGAATTGCTACATTCATCCATCAGAATTCCTCTTTGCTGCGATCAGGAATTCACCCCTCTCCTTTGTTGCGATCGAGAGGTTATTGTTACCAAAGTTTGAGTGTGATCTGTCGTTTCACTGGGAATTGGTAGATTGCAAAACCGCTTCGTGGTCGGCGGCTGCGTTGCACTAGCGTGTGGTGTTGCGAATATCCATTGGGTTGAAGAGCTGTTGCATTGGTAACGGGGGAACAGCCGGAGAGTTCGAGAGCATCCGCGAGTTATCTACATCATCCATCGATTCCACCATCGGCTCACTGAGAAGATCGGGCCACCCCTTATCATGATGTAACTGTACTGAATGCTTAAAGGCGGCAGGTTTCACTCTTTCCCTAACCGAGTACCGAAAGGGACTGTCAGAGTTTTAACGAGGCGGCTTACTGACCTAATATATGTGGTTTAAATTTCAAAAAAAAAGAGTAGCTACGCTCCTTTTTCTTCTTCTTCAACGGGTTATACTTATACATCGGAGTAAAAAAGGCGGGACCAACCACTATGTTTTTTTTGGATCGTCTCCAGTGACAATTCATATGGATTGGACCGGTACATTAGCTGGGAACTGAACAAAAATTGATACAAATATACCAGTGTCATTATGAAACACGATCATATTGGATAGTGGATACCATGAGCCGGCCTGGCCACGCACACGAAGCACATACGTCACAGAGAAGAAATGTCGACCGTCGTCGAGGTTGTCATCGAAATTCATCACCATCACTTCTCATTGAGTAAGCGACTCCGACTTCACATTAAACGACCATAAACCAATGCTTACCGCAACCTACGTTGAAACCCATGTCAATCCAGGTCAACAATCAGCTACACGCGGTTAATTGAGAGACAACTTCAACTTTAACCGTGAGGTTCGCATGAGAAATATGATGGACTTTGCACTGACTAGGACCTTCCCAAGAGTCAGTCTCAAAACTTTTTTTAAGGGAAGTCTCAACACCAAATTGATTAAATGAATGAAGGGGAAATCCATTTGAGAACTTTGCCTATGGCAAAATAGTTAGAAGGGTGGTTGTACCCCAATCAATCAGAGTTTAAACATACATTTAGCCGGTATATTCTTTAGTGTGAGACGATATTTCTGTCGACAGCGAGACACATGTGGTGACTTTGTTAATCTCAAAATCTGATCCCGACTCAATCATTCGAAGGTGTTTATAGGGTAGGGTTTACGTGCCTATGTTCATAGAGGTGAGTGTATGCGCATGTATATTAGCGTTTAGGGTGTACTCCGTGTTTCTGAAAAAATGAAATAGCGAAGTCACGTGGGGTGGTGTCCGTCCAAAATATGAAGTGAGTCCGAAACACGAGCATACGGGACGAGATAGGCAGTACCGAAAACGACGGAAGAAAATACTTCGTGTCCATCTCCCCGTGTCGCGGTACCAGGGCCCTCCTGTCCGGCGGGCTATGCCTTCACGCGCGTCCACCATGGCTCTACGCTTCCTGCTTCTGCTTCCCGTCAGTTTGACAGCTACCGTTGCCTGCGCACAGAAGTTACCGACGAGCGACCAGACGACGGACGGGCCGGCCGTAGATATATCCACTCCGTCACACTTGCTCTGACAGAAAGCAAGCAAACCTTCTTCCATCCATCATCGTCTCGCCTAGAGTTGGAAAGCAACACCCGGAGTCCCAGAATGGCCGAGGAGAAAGAAGGCGACTCGCCGCAGCCACCACCGTGCAAGGTGCCCCGCCTCTCCCCCGCCGCAGAACCGAACGCCGGTACGTGCACGCAGGCGTAGAGCCCTGAGAACAGGAGGCGGGTTGTTGGGTATGCGCAACAGTGCAAGATGCTTATTGTTGTTCTATGTTTTGTTCTGCGCAGGTGCAGGGGCGGTGACCATGGCGGTGTCGTCGCCGCTGGTTCTCGGGCTGGGCCTGGGGCTCGGCGGCGACAACAGCCGTGGCATGGAAGCAGCAGAGACGGCAAAGTCGGCGCTGACGTTCATGCAGCAGCAGGAGCTGGAGCACCAGGTGCTGATCTACCGCTACTTCGCGGCGGGGGCGCCCGTGCCGGTGCACCTGGTGCTCCCCATCTGGAAGAGCGTCGCCGCCTCCTCCTTCGGCCCCCACCGCTTCCCCTCCCGTAAGTGCCATGCCACAAGCTATTTTCATTACAGTTAAGTGTTCTATATAGTGTCGGTGGAGTACTGTCGGATGAATTTTCTTGGTCGATCGATCGTCTTGAAACTGAATGAGTGGCGTTGGCATTTTGGCAATGGCATGCAGTGATTGGGCTGGGGAGCCTGTGCTTCGACTACCGGAGCAGCATGGAGCCGGAGCCCGGGCGGTGCCGGCGCACGGACGGCAAGAAGTGGCGGTGCTCCCGCGACGTGGTGCGGGGGCACAAGTACTGCGAGCGGCACGTCCACCGGGGCCGCGGCCGTTCAAGAAAGCCTGTGGAAGCCGCCACGCCCACGGCGCACAGCAACGCCGGCCTAGGCGTCCTCCACCACGCCGCACACAGCGCCGCCGCGCGCGCCACCTGAGACCTTGGAGCACTAGCTCCTCAATGGCGGGGTGAAACAAAAACTCGTGTAATCTGCAGGGATTTTGTCGCGTCGTGTGCTAGCTTTTTTCATGGCAACTTTTTCAGAACTACTAGGGTTAATCTGCTGAGTTCGATGGCATGCGTGGTTCGTTGCTGTGCGTGCGCCTGTGACCTGCGTGTGGTCAGGCGATTATTTTTCTTGGTTCATGTTGGTCTGTGGGGGATCGCGCCGCGGTGGCGGGGTGACCGGGGAGCGTGGTCTCTTCTGGGGGGCCTGTAGCTGCTGCACGCACTGACCTGTGTCAGACTCGGGCAGAGTGAGGCATTGGATGCTCCCGCCTGCGTGCGTCTGCGAGCGGCGCTGTGGCCCCGCGGTCCCCCGCGCCATTGCCGAGCTCGTTCGCCCCGTGGGAGCGGCCATTGCTGAGCACCGTCGTCTGCATTCCCATACTACACTGCGACATGCCGCTTTCGGCACGTACGGGGGCAGGGCCTAAAATGTTCTTTGCCCACTCGCTACTGATTGTTCTCGAGTTAACGATTAAGTTATCGATGTCTCTGTCGGTAAAGCTTTAAATAGGTTTTTTTCCTGCTTTATACATAGAGAAAATAGCACCAAGTATACATGCGGGTTCATTTTGATCCATATCCAATGCAATGACGACAAGTGGCTTGACATGCTGGCATCCCGTCTTAGCAATTTTATGAAAACCCCCCTGTATTGAATATTCTCACAGATGAGTCCATCCAAAATCCAAGTTCCCAAATCGGCCTGAACCCTAGTTCCCAAATCGAGCGACGTGAGGCGCTCTCTTGGCCGCGGCGATAGGTGGGCAGCGTCGAATTCGTAACGCATCATCCCATTGTGCCGGCGACGATCCTCCGATGGTTGATTCAACGACGGCTTCTCGCAGTGGCGCGGGAAGGGGAGGCAAGAGGAGCGGCGACAAGGGCGACGACGGTGAGCTCTGGGCAAAAGAGACATCGGTAGTGCATTGGGACAACACGGTAAGCAGTTCGTGCATGTGCTTAGTTCCTCTACTTCTTGTATAGAATCTTGTAATGAATTTTCATGTGCGCGAGCAGCTTGACGAACAAAGCGTCGACCGGAAGCAATGCAAGTGCACATGATTGCTGAGGAAGGTAGGAGAGAAGAATATGAACTTGCAAAATCAAGTTCTGGAGTTTGAATGTTCGGTGAAGAAATTGAAGGAAAAGAAGAGAAGGATGATCCAGGCACACATCAAAGAGTTGAGATTGAGAGACCAGGAAGAATTAGCATTGTACGTAGCAATACTTGTTCTTGGACTAGTTTATCTAGCATGTGCATTGCTGAGCAGGAGTTAGTGTTGGTTCTGGAGTATCATGACCCTGTGAGAGAATTGTTATATGAACTGCAATATAATTGAAGCACAACTAGCTTGAAATCTCTGCAATGATTCAAACATCCAGGTTTCAAAAAGAAACATTACACATCCAGGTTTGAAAGAACAATTGAGCTAACATAAATAGTGTAGCAAAAAGTGGTTTGCAGAACTACTTCACAACCTACAGTGCAGGTGCATTCTGGGTGACTTCAATTACATCTTCATTCAGGTCAGATAGAGGATTTAGTTGTTATTCTTCATTGTCAGGATTACGAACAGTACTTGTCCTGATTCTTGTATTGCTTGTTCCGGCCTCCTCAGTTCGTGTCACATGATCAGTGATCAGTAGAGCTTAGAGTTGCAACCAATCTCCTTTTGGTAGCTCTTCTTCTTCCTCTCCCAGTTGCAGCTGGATCATCTTGAGTGCTGGAATCGGTTCATCCTCTTCCTCTACCTCTTCCTCTTCTGTTTACTGTTGGCAATCTAGCAGCCCTTGCGCCTGAAATTTCATCTCTTGCAGCAACCACAAATGCACTTTCTGGTAGAGGTTGTTCAATAGCATGTCACACTTGGGAAACTCACGAAGAAAGCTTTTATCCAAGTATTTGGTGCCAGTTCCTCAACCCACTGGAATGCAACAACACTATGAGCTTGCATTTTATCCAGATGTTGCTGGTACTTAGGGATACAAGTTGATCTTGCTACTGCCCAGAGATCATCCTTTAATATTTCCCCTCTGTGCCCTGCCCTTTTAAAAGTTTGCAGCAAGTGCCTAACACAAAACATGTGCTCTGCATCTAGCCATATCTTTTGCACATCATTTATCAGGCCCATCTGCTTATCACTCATTATGGTAAAAGGGGATGTGTTAGTTATCTCTAGATCATCCTTCATTGTTGTGAGGAACCAGTTGAAAGAGCATTTTCCCTCATGTGTGGTTTTGATAATTATATGAAAATCTCTATGGACTAATGTTTGCATTGAGATATCCTTATAGATCATGTCCATGGGATTAGTGGAGCTCTTGTGTTGATTGAAGCTTATTGCAAGTATCCTTCAAGACATCATATTAGTGAAGAAATGTTAGAAGATATAAGGTTGATCAACATGTTGATAAACACATAAAGCTACAAGATGTACCAAGAGCGATCATGTATCTCTTGGGATGGTAAACACTTGTCCGTATAGCTTTGTGAACTAACTCATGATATATGTGTGTGTGGTATCATTACATGAGGTTAGGCATCTTCCCATGGGCTTGCATCAAATGAATATTTCATATAGCTCATGGAGGATGACATCATGTGGTGATCGTCATCATGGTGAGATGTGCAAGACCAAGAAAAGCTTCTTGAAGAGATCCTATGCTTCGAGCTCGCTATGGATACATGAAGACGAAGATTAGCGAGACTCTCCCATTGTGAGCATGGGGGAGTATTTGGAGAAGTCTTCATCAAGCATGTGCTTGGACGCACAATCAAGAAAGATGAACCACTTGAAGAGATCAAGATAGTCATCATCTAACTCAAGTGGAATGCTCAAGGCAAAGGTATGATCTTGATAGGGCTATAGGATAGATAGACGTACTATCAAGAGGGGCTCTCAAGTGAGTAACTTGATCACATCATTGTGGAGAGCTCAAACCATTGCATACTTGGTATATCATATTTCTTGGTTCTTATTTGGCTTTTATGGTAGTGAGGAACTAGAGATTGGTTCATCTCCATGTCAAACTATTGTTCATCGAAAACGGTCTTACTTTGTAAAACTTGTTGGCTTTCATCCATGAGAGGATTGAGAGCTTGGTTTATCTCCATACTAAGCTCTAGTTCATCAAAAACGGATTTCGTATAAATATCTTGTTACGCTTTTGATATTGGAGGTTTTACCGGTTTACATGTTTCAGGAAAGTTAAACCTTTCCCCATTTGGTTTTTATTCTCACATGATGGACTATGATGTTTCTATGCACATTCCTATATAGCTCGTCGTAACAATTACAACGAGCCGAAAATCATCGAAAACGGAGTCCGGATGAAAAAGTTACTGCAGTTTTCGTTTCGCTATTTATGTCAGTTTTCGGGAACTCGGAAATTACGAAAAGTGAAATTTCCGATCACAATTTCCGGTTCAAGTCATTACCGAAATTTCCGACTGGAGCAAATTTCCGGTCTAAATTTCCGACCGAAATTTCCGGTTTTCTCTAGGTCCAACGGTTAGAATTTCTGTGGGGGTACAAAAACTGCCCCTCTTCTTCTTCCTTGGCCCATCCAAGGGAGCACGAATTTCCCCTCTCTCCTACTCTATTGTTGACTTTGGAAATCTCGTTTCCTCTCAATCCCTACATTGATTCTTCCATATTCTTTAGGTAAAGTTGAGAGGAGATCTAAATCTACAATCTTACCAATCCATCTCTACTCCAAGTGAGGGGAACCTAGTGGATCTAGTTCTTGGAGTTCCTCTGTGGTTCTTCTCCTTTGTTCTTCCTATCTTCTCCCCCCATAAGCATTAGTTGCTTTTGGTGGGATTTTGGAGTGAAGGATTTGATTCTTTGTGGTTTCCTTTGTTCTTCCTCTCGTATTCCACCATAAGCATTTGTTGCTTTGTTGGAATTTGAGAGTGAAGGATTTGAGCACTTCGTGTGCTCTTGTCATTGCATTTGCATCGGTTTGAGCCCTCCACGAGGATTTGTGCTGGTGATACTTGTGAGCTTGTTACTCTTGGGTCTTTGGACCCTAGACGCCTTTTGTGGCCATGTCGTCGTGGTGAACAGACAGATGCCATGGGATGACTAATTTGTGGGGCCGATGGACGCTAGGTGATCTCTGGGAGGGATTACGTGATGAACTCGCGCACAAATAAACTCGACCGACATGGTGACACAAGGATTTACCCTGCTTCGGGGCTCTCGTGAGGAGATAAAACCCTTACTGCATCATCTAGCCTACTCGCTATATTTCTCCTCTTAATATCCGGGCTACAATATGCTCCGTGAGCTGCTAGACATGGCTCCATGAGGTCTTGAGAGCAAATGAGAAGGGGGGAAATGAAGTGGAGGGTGGTGGCCTCTCCTCTCCCCCTCCCCTGGTGCCCTTTATATAGGAGAGCCCAGGGGACAAGCCGGGGACAAGGGGACACGATACACTGTTCACTGCGCACAGTAGCAGAGGTGACTACTGGCGTCTTTTCGCCACTGTAGCGCATGTCACAAAGTTGTACTGTTGTCACATCCGGCGCACTGTAGCGGTATTGTAGCCATGCTGGACATGTGCTGGATTTCGTCTTCTAGTGCCTGTCTCCCACATCTCTCCATGTCTTTCATCTTATCCTCTACAAAATACTTCATCACCTAGGACCACCCGAGTTGGGCACAAACTCGGATCAGGTCGGGATAGCCGTGGCTGCCAGCAGTGCGAGATTGGGGGTCGATGCTGTAGCGGCCGCCGGCGGCACCGAGTAGGGGATGTCGGTGGAGACGCTGGCGAAATCCTGCCCGACCAAGTCGGGCGCAGCAGCAGCAACAACCTTTTGGTGGAGGCCGAGCGGGTCAGAGGAGATGTCGGCGTGCTGCTGCGGGCTCGCGGGGTCACCGGAGGGGGCGAGGACGACCGGGATGCGGGCGTCCGAGGTCGCCGCGGGCCGTCCCGGGTACACCCGAGGTCGATGTGGGCCGTCCGAGGCGGGGGGGGGGGGGAGCCGGAGAAGACACGAGCGAGGTCGGGTTCGACAGGGCCGTCGCGGGCATGCCTGAGGTCGGGGCAGACTGGACCGAGCCGAGGTCAGGGATGCCCGGCGCGGGCACAGACGGATGCGGGGATGACGCGGTCGAGGTAGAGGGGCGCGGGGAAGTCGAAGGAGGCTCGTACGCGGTCACCCGAGGTCGAGGAATCCGGGCGGCGCGGTTGAGCTCGGGTGGAGGCGCAGATGCCGGTGCCGGTGGGGAAGATGATGCCTGGGGCGGGGCGCCGGAGCGCGGGCGCGGGCGCGAGCTTGCGGGCGCCCAAGGCGCGGCGAGGCTGGGTCGGGGACGAACCCGGGCGAGACGGTGGCGGTGCTCGGTGGCGCGGATGCCACCGTAGTGGAGGTCGACAACGGCGCGGTCGAGGACGCAGCTGAGCTCGGGGGAGATGGCGCTGGTGCGACGCACTCGTGTAGGAGGTTGAGGACGAGGCCGAAGTAGGAGGTCTTGATCCGCTGGGATTTGGTCAACTCGGTGAAAAAGGAAGGGGATCCCGGCCCGACCGAGATGACTTGAACCTCGGCCCAGCTAAGGAATTCTTGGCCCGGGTTACTTATGTGACCTTTTTCTATTATTCTTTATTTATTTCTTTCCCACTAGCAATTCCACAAAACTCGTTAACTCTGAGATGCCCGGGTCACGCTCTGTTTTCCCTTGGTACAAGCAAAATCACCTCATAACTTTAGGGTACCGGGGATCACATCCCCGACACTAGTCCCCGAGTCTATGGGGGATTCGTAGAATCGCGCATAGACTCAAAAGATCAAAAAAGGCACCAGGAAGCCTCCATATCGAATGCCGTGTTCTTAGGGGTCCCGGGGATTGGATCCTCGACACTAGTCCCCGAGGCTGGGGGGACTCGCTGAGTCGCGCGCAGACTTAGAAAAAATACCAACATTTTTGTCTTCACTTACTCCACCGTGTACCTGCAAAAATACAATCATATCCCGGTTTCTTAGCCACTCTGGGTGTTCTACCGACATATCACGGTAATGCCGTCGGGTTTACAATGGGTTTAAATGGACGGTGACGGCACTCTAAACCTGACGGTGGCCGTCGGGCTCACCATTATAACGCAGTAAAACGACGCTGACGGTTTTTCTCGTTTGTCGGTCTCAGGTTATGACGCCGATGGCCTCGATAAATTGCCGTCGGTGTTGAAAATGCCGTCGGACTGCGCTGTGATTCCCGTAGTGAGTTAGCTAGCCAGTTAGCGAGAGTAGCTAGCGGACGAGAGCAGTTAGGGGAGCGGGCGCGGGCGGCCAGCTAGCCAGCCGGCGATTCTGGCTAACGATTCCGGCGCGAGGCAGGCGAGCAGCTAGCGAGAGCAGCCAGCAATTCCGGCGGTCCTCCGGCGGATTCCGGTGAGTTTCGTGGCGGAAGTTCACCGGCTCGAACTGAATATTCCCTCCCGTCAACTGTTTTTCCAGTATATTGGGCCCCTTCAGTTCGTAGGCGAAAACCTCATTTTTCCAGTTCCGTGAGCCAATTTTCTGAACACCCTCAAAAAAATTTACGGGATCGCGACGTTTAAGAGTGCTGCTATTTCTGTTTTTAAGGTTTGCGAACAGTGTTTGTCAGTTATTTTACAGTGCGTTATAGGGCTCTGTTAGAGGTGCTCTTAGACAATGCCTAAACTAAGCAGTTGCAACTGTTTAGCTCGTAGAGCGACAGTCATGTCATTTATGCTTTACAATCTGTCCTGTTTCAGGACTTTGTACTCAATGCTGTGCTTTGCACACGAGCTGAATATAATTTGGTGCCCTTCCGTTGTTCAAAGAAAAGTAGCTACGCTCCTTTTTCTTCCTCTTCAACGAGTTATACATCAGAGTAAGAATGACAAGACCAGCCGCTGCACCTTTTTTTTGGGTCGTCTTCAGCGGCAATTCATATGGATTGGACCGGTTCATTAGCTGGGAACTGACCGAAAATCGATACACATATACCAATGTCATTATGAAACACAATTATATTGGAACCATGAGCCGACATGGCCATAGACACAAAGCACAGATGTCACACAGAAGTAAGACTGACCGTCGTCGAGGTTGACTTTCATAGAGTAAGCGACTCCAACTTCACCATAAAATAGCCATCAACCGACGTTGAAACTCATGTTGATCCATGTCAACAATCGGCCACACGCGTCAATTGATTATGAAACACGATCATATTGGAACCATGAGCCGACATGGCCACGGACACGAAGCGCAGAAGCGCAAACGTCACAGAGAAGTAAGACCGATCGTCGTCGAGGTTGACCTTCATAGAGTAAGCGACTCCAATTTCACCTTAAAAAAGCCATCAACCGACATTGAAACTCATGTCGATCCATGTCAACAATCGGCAACACGCGTCAATTGAGAGACAACTTCAACTTTAAGACAAGTCACAATGGAGGTATCATATATTAGTATCATGCATATGTTACTACTATATATTACTATCTCCACGGGCGCACTGTAGCGGTATTGTAGCCATGCTGGACATGTACCGGATTTCGTCTTTAGTGCCTGTCTCCCACATCTCTCCATATCTTTCATCTTATCCTCTACAAAATACTTCATAACCCAGGATCACCCGAGTTGGGCACAAACTCGGATGAGGTTGGGATAGCCGTGGCTGCCAGTAGTGCGAGATTGGGGGTCGATGCTGTAGCGGCCGCCGGCGGCACCGAGTAGGGGATGTCGGTGGAGACGCTGGCAAAATCCTGCCCGACCAAGTCGGGCGCAGCGGCAACAACCTTTCGGTGGAGGCCGAGCGTGTCAGAGGAGATGACGGCGTGCTGCTGCGGGCTCGCGGGTCACCGTAGGGGGCGAGGACGACCAGGATGCGGGCGTCCGAGGTCGCCGCGGGCCGTCCCGGGTACACCCGAGGTCGCCGCGGACCGTCGGAGCCGGGGGGCAGCCGGAGAAGACACATGCGAGGTCGGGTTCGACAGGGCCATCGCGGGCATGCCTGAGGTCGGGGCAGACCGGACCGAGCCGAGGTCGGGGGTGCCCGGCGCGGGCGCGGACGGATGCAGGGATGACGCGGTCGAGGTCGAGGGGCGCGGGGAAGTCGAAGGAGGCTCGTACGCGGTCACCCGAGGTCGAGGAAGCCGGGCGGCGCGGACGAGCTCGGGCGGAGGCGCAGATGCCGGTGCCCGTGGGGAAGATGATGCCGGGGGCGGGGCGCCGGAGCGCGGGCGCGGGCGCGAGCTTGCGGGCGCCCGAGGCGCGGCGAGGCTGGGTCGGGGACGAACCCGGGCGAGACGGTGGCGGTGCTCGGAGGCGCGGATGCCGCCATGGTGGAGGTCGACTACGGCGCGGTCGGGGACGCAGCTGGAGGGAGCTCGGGGGAGATGGCGCTGGTGCAACACGCTCGTGGAGGAGGTTGAGGACGAGGCCGAAGCAGAAGGTATCGATCCGCTGGGATTTGGTCAACTCGGTGAAAAAGGAAGGGGATCCCGGCCCGACCGAGATGACTTGAACCTCGGCCCAGCTAAGGAATTATTGGCCCAGGTTACTTATGTGACCTTTTTCCATTATTCTTTACTTATTTCTTCCCCACTAACAATTCCACAAAACTTGTTAACTCCGAGATGCCCGGGTCACGCTCTGTTTTCCCTTGGTACAAGCAAAATCACCTCATAAATTTAGGGTACCGCGGATCACATCCCGACACTAGTCCCCGAGTCTAGTCTATGGGGGATTCGTAGAATCACGCATAGTGTCGTGGTGGTGTCACGGCAGATGCCATAGGATGGCTAATGTGTGGGGCCGATGGACGTTGGTGGATCCGGGGAGGGATAGCGAGTTGAAGAACTCACACGGGGAGGATCTCGGTGGAACCGAGATCTCCCAAGAACACGAAACAAGAACAAAACGGAATAGGGAAGATCTAATAAACACGAACAAATGCACGAAGGCACCAAGCACACACACGATATACCCAGGTTCAGGGCCCTCGTGAGGAGGTAACACCCCTACTCCTGCCTTTCTTCTCTATATACTGGTGGTATAAGGGCTACAACTTGCTACAAGATCTGTCAAAGGAGGAAGTATCAAGAACTAGATGAACTCAAGGTAAAGAGGAGTGAATGCTCTAAGAGTGAATGCAACTATAGTTTTGGCCCTCAAGTTGGTCCCTCTCCCTCAGGAGCAGTTATGGCGCCTTTTATAGAGTCCCGGCCAGGAGGGCCGGAAACCCTAATCCGGCTTGGCCCCACCGGACAGGCCTGGCCGGGGTGTCGTCACCGGCTAGTGCGACCTAGTCGCCGGGCTATCCGGTGTAGCCCCTGCGTCATCATCTCGTTAAGGACGGCAGGCGCCGTCCCGCATCATCATGGTTCCCCTGTCATAGACAGGACATGTCTTTGCCCATCCCGGATAGCCTTTTCCGGATTACCGGGCTAGGCATGTCAGGTCCTGTCGTACCGTTGTCGTACCGGCTGACGCGCTCCCGTGTCAGACTGGAAGTGACCATGTTTCCGTGTCAGGCGGGAGGCGACCATGCTTCCGTGTCAGGTGGAATGGTACTTCCCCCCGCGGTATACGGGAAAGCCTGCTCTAGACCGTTGTCGGCCTACCGGGATCTCTTTCACCGGGTACCTCCTCGGTTGCCATCGAGAACCTCATCTGCACAAGACCAAGATCAAACACATTCAGCATGATTAGTACGTACTCGGAGTACCTACCCGGTAAAACCGAGTACGCCATCCCCCGGGAACCTTCTCGGTGCCCCAGGCCCGGGAACCTTTCCGGACGTGCCCGACATCTCCGGATGCGCAGCTCTAGGCCTAGTCTCCCGAAGATGTCTTAGCCTATCAGCCAAGACATCTTCGAGAAACTAGTTCTTAGAGGAACCACCCGCTCATGTTTGTGCTGCGATTGTGATGGTCGGGGGTGTCTAGTTATAGCTGCCAGATGTGACCTTTGCGGCAGCCAGGCGGCTCCTTGCCCTCCACTGGTGCCCAAGGATCAAGCTGCGCTGTGGGCACCTCAGGAGATGTCCCTTGCTATCTCCAAAGGCCAAGTACTGTTGATATTTATTACACTTTACCGGGATCTGCCCCTACCCGGGGGGCAGCCCCCCGACACTAGTCCCCGAAGCTGGTGCTGCATAGCGACCCCTGACGATGTGCGGGATCAGCTTTGACAACAAAACCTCCTCCGAGAACTTGTGACGTCACCCTTGCGTTCCATGCCGAGATCAGTTCCTTCCGACATCCTCTCACCGAGATGATCTTAACCGGGAGGCGGAGCCTGCGACCGGGTACTCTCATCTCAGGAAATCTCGACCGTCCATCTCCCGATGCGGCCGAGACAGCGAACTAGGGCCCACTCGACGTCCCGTCCGCACAGAGATGCACTCAAGTGCCTCTGCGCGTGCACGGTGTCGTTTGGGCTCCCGCGCCGGGCAGCCGCATCCGATCCGGAATCGAACCGTTGGGGCCGTGTGGCCCTCGGTGTGTCTGGATCGGTCGCTCCGGATAGCGCCACGTGGCTCACGGTACAGACAGATCCCACCCACGATCGTGGAGATCGTGGGCGGGAAAAACGGAAACCGCTCCGGAATCCCCCCCACAAATAGGGGACCGGAACGGTCTCCTTCTTCTCCTTCGCACTCCACACCTTTCTCCCACCGTCTCGAGCTCGTCGCCGCCGCCGCTCCCGTTGCGCGCACGTCGCTCCGCTTGCCGCTCGTCGTCGTTCGCGCCCCGTCGTCGCCTTCGCACGCCGCCGGTCTCCTCGTTCACCGGTAAGTTCTTCCTCTCCACCCCGATGCATTTCCTCGGTAGATTAGCCGTTCTAGCGCCGCTGTGTGCTGGCACGCACGAGCACGGCCGCGCCGCCGCCGATGACCACATTCGAGCGGCGCGCGCGCGGTACATGGTGAAGAACCACCGCGTCAGTAGGGTGTAGATTAGCTATCCATATCCGTGACTCGTTTGAGTTTATCACGATCTCTTTTTCTGCCTTTTAACTTCGATTAAACGACCCACGGTAGATCTTGTTTTCATGTACCCGGTAGTTTCTAGCAGTTTGCGCCCCGACATCCTTGTGTCCGGATAGACTAACTTCGCCTAACTGCCACCGCATCTGCAGAGTAATCCGAATATTCCCGAGTACTTCTCCGAGATGAGTGAAGAACGTGCCCGGGGGTGCTGGGACGGATCTGAGACAGAGCAGTCTGATCTCGATTGGCTGTATCGGACTCACCGGATTCCTCCGGAAGTCGAGAGCCGTCTTCCGGGAGAAGAGGTTGCGCCGGAACCCCAACCCGGCGAATATGTGGTATTCCTATCACATTTCGAGCGCGGGTTTGGGCTTCCGGCTAGCCCCTTCTTCCGCGACCTCCTCGACGCATATTCCGTGCAGCCTCACCATCTCCCCGCCAACGCCATCATGATGCTCTCCGTCTTCGTCACCTACGCAGAGGCATATCTTGGCATCTGGCCCTTTGTGGACCTCTGGGCCAAGTACTTTATCCTGCGCCGACAAGCCATCCCCAATCCGGATCAGAAGATCAAGGACTTGGTGGATTGCGGAGCCGCCACCGTCATCCCCCGCGCAGACTCCGGATTCCCCATCGTCAAGGGGCTAGAGTCCTGCCGGAAATGGCAGCGCAGTTTCTTCTACGTGAAGAATCGGGAATCCTCGGGAGAAGGTCCGGGATCCTCGAACCCGGATTTCATCAACCTGCCGGAATTCGTCATGGGTCCTCCGCGCGAATTCAGTCATTGGAAGTATCTCCCCAGGTCGGAAGAGATCGACACTATGCACGACGTCTTGCGCGTGCTAACTCAGAAGATGACCGGGGACGATCTTCTGCGATGCTTCATTGTTCGCCGGGTTTGCCCCCTCCAACACCGAGTACATAAGATATGCCACATGTCCGGGAACTATGATCCCACTAGGACTAGCTTCTTCGGGTTAACCTATGGCTCGGTCGTCCGTCGTGTCCGAGCTATTGCCCGGACGGAGATGACGGAGGACTACCAATGGGGGATGACAGGGGGATCCCGGAAGAAACCATGCGAGCAGGTGCTTATATCGGTCTACCGAGCGTTTGCCTTTGTTCATGCATTCACCTGGACACCAACACGGCCTAATCTGTTTGCGCAGTTGTTCGAGCGTCAACACGACGAAGACGCCGCTCACGTCAACAACACTTACGCGCCGGACTTCCCGGAGCCGGAGAAGATGCCGAGAGAGGATCCCGACGGCGAAGACCATCTCGCCATCCCTTTCGTCAAGGCACCGGGTAATCCTTCGACTTCCGAGGCAGTTTTCATTTCTTCGGATGACGAGGATGAGAGTGACTGCCAGATCCTTGACGTTATTGACGCTCTCCCTCTGAATTGGGCCCCAGCAGTGGCTCCAAAACCGACAACCGGAACCAAACGCGCCGAAAGCCGGAAACGCGCGGTTTCCGACGCTGAGGGGGCCGAGACCTCCGGCAACCCCCCCAAGAAGAGCAGACCGACTAAGCAGACGACCGAGAAGCCTCTTCGGCGCCGGCCACGGGGTCCTCCCCTTGTGGATTCCGGGTACGCTTTTCCTGCCTTAACTTATTTGATTCTGCTTTCTTCATAACTTTTACTAAGTCATTTTCTTTCAGCGATGCGCTCGAGCTCCCGACACCTGCTACTCCTCCTCCTCCGGGTACCGGAACTCCCAGCCCAGCTCGGGCCTCTTCACCCCTTCGCCCTTCCGCTGGAGGAAATGAAGCGGCCGCTTTCTGCGCCGCACCGCCAAGCGCCGCGACCCCGGATGCACCTCCGGTGGTCGACGAGATCGCGGTGCCAGCGACGATTACCTCGGGAGGGGTCGTCCTCCCGGATAGCCCGCGCCCGGTTCCCGAGCTGGAGGCCGAGGTCACTAGCCCACGCCGGCAACTTGCGCCGCGCGGAGCTTCTCGGCCAGGCGCACCCAAGGCCATCCCGGGGAAACAGCCTGCGGACTCCTGTTTAGCTGAACAACCCGCCAAGTCTCGCGGCAAGACTTCTGGGCAGAAAACACCATCTGCTCCGCCCGCGGCTGCTCCGACAACTTCCTCCCAGGACCTGGTAGTGCGCTCGGGTAAGTTCTCGTCGTTACCACCACCTCCTGTGAGGATCCCTACTGCCGCTTTGCGGACGTTGCGTGCAACGGTCAGCTCCTTTGCATCTCCAGGACCTCGGGACGTTGCCGCCACCCGCGCTACCGGCAGCTCCGGCATCCGGGTTGTTGATGACTTCAACAAAGCCTGGCTTGTCGCCGATGCTTCCGAGACTGCGGGGGACTTGCACGCTGCAGGCCCGAGCCGCAGCGCTCAAGCCCTGCACGCTCTCCAGGTGGCCGCACTGGAAGTCACCCGAGTAACCGAGGTAAATTTCCCTTCTTACATTGAAAACATAGTTGTTCTCCACCACCACTAGTCCCCGAGATTGGTGCTTAGTGACCTAGATTCTCCCGAATAGCAGGTCACTAGGTTCCAATCTTAGAGAAAAATTTGGACTCGGACACCGAGTCCCCGAGATCCTCCCAACCGGATTCCTTACTTCTTTTTCCATATTGATTTTGCCTTCGTTGTTTTGCTACCAGGAGTGCAGCCAACAGCGCCGCAACGTCTTCAACCGGGTTCTCTCTGAACTCGGTCAGACGAAGAAGTGCGAAGAGCGCCTCCGAGAAGAACGGGACGCCGCGCGCCAGGTCTCGGTGGATCAGAAAGCCGCCCTTGGCAGCGCCCAGGCCGAGATCTCACGCCTCAACGACGAACTTGCCAAGGCCCAGACTACCATGCTGGAGATGAAGAAGAGCTTCATTGAAGCGAGCAAGAAGCAGAAGGAGACCCTGGACCAGTCAATGGCACGCGCGGATAACGTCGCGGCCGAGCTGGGTATTCTTCGGTCGCGCTCCGACACTTGGCTTGCGGAGCTCACCGTGCTGAACCGGGATCTCAACAGTGAGTAATCCGACAACCCTTTTCTTCTGCCACTTCCTTTATCTGCCTTTGTTTTCCTTGTGACTTAGTCGTTTTGACAGCTCTTCTTTTTAAAGGAGAATTCGAGCATTCTCGTGACGCTGCCATCCAAGCCGTTGCCGCCGCACGCGAGAAGCGCGCCGGGAAGGGTCCCATCTCGGACACTTGGGACATTGAGGATCACCTCACTGCCTTGAGGGCCCGGATAGTACCTCTCCGGACTATCGGGACGGAGCTCCTCGACGCCGCGATCCATGTTCACGGCGTACTGTGGCCCAGCGTCCGCGGGACTCTATCGATTCCGCAGCTCTCGTTAGCACTTCGGGGTGCCGGCAGCCGTCTTCACGCATGGAAGCGTTCCGGCGCGCGGGCTGGCGCCGAGCAGGTCTTGACCCAAGTACTTAGTTGGTACGAAGGTCTTGACTTGGAGGCGATCCAGCGTCTGCGGACGGTGTCGTCATGGCTCACCGACCCGGAGAAGATCCGACAGCGGCGAGAGGTGGCGCACCGCATCGCCAAGTGGTCCAACATCCGGGCCTTCACTGATAGCCTCATCTCCTCCGAGTCTGAGTCAGACTATGCGGACTCTGAAGAGGATGAAGCCGCTTCCGGTGACGGGGAAGACGAGATCCTGGATGAAGATGACGATGCTTCCGGTGCCGCGCCCGAGAAGGTGATTTCCCGGGAGGAAATATCTTCTCCGATACCCGAGGCCACCGAGAGCGAGGTGCGTCCCGACGCCCCGAGTGGTGCTCCGGAAGGTGAAGTCCCTCCTGCTGCTGGTACTGCTGCCCCCGAGGTTGCCGCTCCCGAGGTGGTTGCTCTGGAAACCGCCGCCGAGAAGCCTTCGTCCCCAACTGCTTAAAATACTTAGGCGCAAATTTGTTAAATCCCCGGGATGCCGGGTGCCATATGTATCGTACACTTATGCTATTTCTATTTCACTGTGAACTATTTATTCGAACAAGTTATGTCGATGTATTCAGCTTTCTTAGTTCCCGAATTGCCTTTCATGTCTACCGTACTCAGGTAATTTCTGCTCTTGTCTACCATTTCGGCGTTCGACAGTCGAGTCACAAAACTCCACATACGGCATACATTACTTAGAACAATCCGAGTTCCTATTAACCGAATTCCCGACATAAAAAATAACTTAGAAAAAACAAGCATGCCGGGTAAGTTCTTGCTCCGAGTCCCCGAGACCATTTTCGTGTTCCCCACCTTCCCTCTCTTTGCTCTTGACTACCATTTCGGCGTTCGTCAGTCGAGTCACAAGATGATTTCACATGACATACACTACTTTGCCTTTGAGAATCGGATTCGGAACCTCCCCGGCACGCATACAGTAAAAAGGTAAGATAGCTATCCGGCAGTCCCCGGGTTCCTTCCCGGGATGCCGGTAGAAAACAGTAAATGGACTTGACCAAAAAATAACAAGATAAGCATGTAACTAGGCAGTCCCCAGGTTCTTCCCGGGGTGCCTTTCTTTCATTAATATTGAGAATTGAAACATAACATACACTGAACCCTTTACGTGTAAAAGGGGCGAAGTAGTGCTACATTCCACGGACGCTTGGTTTCCTCACCGGATTTGTCCATTACACCTTTCCTAGCCTCCTGTGCATCTACAAGGTAATAAGAATCATTGTGCAATGCCCTGCTTATCACAAAAGGTCCCTCCCATGGAGGTGACAGCTTATGCATTCCGGCCGTGCGTTGGATGAGCCTGAGCACCAAATCTCCTTCCCGGAATACCCTCGGGTGTACTTTCCGGCTATGATACCGGCGAAGATTTTGCTGATAAATTGCCGACCGAGATAGTGCCAACTCTCTTGCCTCCTCGAGTAAATCTACATCATCTTCTCGGGCCTCTTTTGCCTCAGTCTCGGTGAACATTGTCACTCTCGGGGAGTCATACTGTATGTCGGTTGGGAGTACCGCCTCAGCCCCGTATACCATGAAGAATGGGGTGTACCCGGTAGATCTATTCGGTGTAGTCCGGAGACCCCATAACACCGCCGGCAACTCCTCTATCCAGCATCCCGGAGTTCTCAACAATGGTTCGATCAAGCGAGCTTTGATACCAGCCAAGACTAAGGCGTTTGCCCTTTCGACTTGCCCATTTGCTTCCGGATGTGCGACTGATGCTACATCCATCCGGATTCCCTTCTCAGCACAAAATCGAGCGAATTCCCCCACAGCAAAGTTTGTTCCATTATCTGTGATAATGCTGTGTGGGTATCCGTATCTCAAGATGATGTCTTTCAGGAATTGCACAGCGGTGTGTCCATCGCACTTCCGGATTGGCTTGACCTCTATCCACTTAGTGAATTTGTCCACCATCACCAGTATGTGTGTCATGTTACCCCTTGCCGGTTTGAACTGCCCGACCATGTCCAAACACCATACTGCAAATGGCCAAGTGATAGGTATTGTTTTTAATGCTGACGCCGGCATGTGTATCTGGTGAGCAAATCTCTGGCACCCTCCACACTTCCGGACGATACCTTCTGCCTGCTGCAACGCAGTGGGCCAGTAGAACCCATGCCGGAACACCTTTGCCACCAGGGCCCGGGATGACGCATGATGCCCACACTCCCCCTGGTGTATTTCCAGTAGCATTTCTTGCCCTTCTGCCGGTTCCACACATCTTTGAAGTACCTCGGTGACACTCCTCTTGTACAGCTCTTGGTTGATGACAGTGTATGCTTTTGATCTTCGCATTATCTGCCGGGCTTCTACTTCATTTTCCGGGAGGATTCCTTCCAAGATGTATGCCATAATGGGCTGTGCCCATCCCGGGACGGGTCGCACCGGGAACGCGGGAGCGTCTGTATCCATTGGTTCTGCCGACATCACTTCTATCATCATCTGTCTCTGCCTCTCCGAGCACTGGGAGGTAGTCCCCGGGTTCGATGTTATGCTTCCGACATCTACTTCCATGGGTACTGCCTCTGAACCGGGCTCTTTGGGGATGAAGATAGAATCTGATTCAGGTGACGGCTGTATAGATGGCTTCCTCAAATGCTCCAGGGCGATCCCTGGTGGGATGGCATCCCGGGATGACCCTAGTTTGGACAAGACATCTGCTGCTTCGTTTTCTCCTCTTGGTATGTGCTTGAACTCGCATCCCTCAAAAAATCCGGAAATTTTCTGCACATGAAATCTGTATAATGCCATGTTTGCATCCAGTGCATCCCAATTTCCCGACACTTGCTGTACGATGAGGTCGGAGTCCCCGAAACATTCTATTTGGCGGATACCGATTTCCTTGGCGACGTTTAGTCCGTGAACCAAAGCCTCATATTCCGCGACATTATTGGATGCCCGAAAATGGATTTGTAGCACATACTTCAGTATATCTTGTTTCGGGGAAGTGAGAACCACTCCGGCACCCAATCCGATCTTCGCTTTTGAACCATCGAAATGCATCCTCCAGAAATTGTAATCCGGCAAGGGAGGTTCATACTGCATCTCGGCCCAGTCTACCAAAAAGTCCGGCAGCGCCTGCGACTTGATGGCATCTCGTCTCTCATACGCCGGAGCGTATGGCGACAACTGGATGGCCCACTTAGCTACTCGGCCGCTAGCATCCTTGCAACCGATGATCTCGGCGAGAGGAGCTTCGCATACCACTGTGATCGGGTGTTCCTGAAAGTAGTGCTTGAGCTTGGTTACTGCCATGTACACCCCATACGCCATCTTCTGGTAGTGCGGGTAGTTCTGCTTGGATTGCGAGATCACCTCACTGAGGTAATACACCGGCCTCTGTATTAGTTTGCCCCCTTCTTCCCTTTCTACCACCATCGCCACGCTAACTACCCGGTTGGTCGCAGCGATATATAACAGCATAGGTTCCTTGGGCAATGGGGGTGCCAACACTGGTGCTGTTGAGAGCATCCTCTTCAAATCATTGAACGCCGCATCTGCCTGCGGGGTCCAAACAAATGTCTTGCTCTTCTTCATCAGCTGGTACAGAGGCAAGGCCTTCTCCCCGAGTCGGCTCACAAACCGACTTAGGGATGCCAGACACCCGGTAAACTTCTGCGCATCCTTGAGACGCACCGGCAACTTCATGCTCTCAATAGCACGAATTTTACCCGGGTTGACCTCTATTCCCCGGCTTGAGATGAGGAAACCGAGTAGTTTCCCTGCTGGAACACCAAATGTGCACTTATCCGGATTCAACTTCATCCGGAATCTCCGCAGGTTCTTGAATGTTTCCCTCAGATCATCTATTAGTGAGGCTTTTTCCTTTGTTTTTATAACTATGTCATCGACATAGACCTCGGCATTCCTGCCTATCTGGTCATGCAAGCATTTCTGCATGCACCTCTGGTATGTAGCACCAGCATTCCTTAATCCGAAAGTCATAACACGATAGCAATAAGCCCCATACGGGGTAATAAAAGCGGTTTTTAATTGATCATCCGGATTCAAAGGTATCTGGTGGAAACCAGAGTATGCGTCTAGAAAAGTTAAAAGCTCACTCCCGGCAGTGGAGTCTATCACTTGATCTATCCGGGGCAGCGGAAAGGGGTCTTTCGGGCATGCCTTGTTGAGGTTGGTGAAGTCGATGCACATGCGCCACACCTTGAGCAGGAGGGTATCATCTTTCTTCTTCTCTACTAGGACCGGATTCGAAATCCAATCCGGGTGCAGCACTTCCATGATGAATCCGGCGGCCAGCAGTATAGCCAGATGCTCCATGACAGCAGCTCTTCTCTCATCCGAGAGGCGCCTGGTTGGTTGTTTCACCGGCTTCGCATCCGGTCGAACAAACAGAGAGTGCTCAGCCAACTCCCTCGGGACGCCTCGCAGATCGTCACTCGACCACGCAAAGGCATCCCGATTCTCACGGAGGAAGTCGACGAGCTCGCCTTCCTATTTGCTGTCCAGGTTGCTGCCAATGATAACTTGACGCTCCGGGTTGCTGGGGTCCACGGATACCTTCTTGGTCTCTTTGGGAGGTTGAAATGATGCACCTTGCTCCGGGTTCATCATCCCGGGCATCCCGAGCTGAGAGGTCTTGGCCATAGCCACCACTTGCTGGATCCTCTTCTTCTCTTCTGCGATGACCAGGGACTCAGCTAAGCACGATCCCGCCGAGGCACATTCCATGGACCGCTTGTGGTCTCCCGAGATGGTGATTATGCCGTTAGGTCCCGGCATCTTCATCTTGAGGTACCCCATGTGCGTTGAGATCATGAACTTGGCGAGGGCCGGTCTGCCGATTAGCGCATGATATGGGCTCTCGAGGTCCACGACCTCGAACTCCAGACTCTCGGTTCGACAATTCTCCCGAGTTCCGAACAGCACCTCAATCCAGATCTTTCCCATGGGCGAGCAAGAGACCCCGGGCACAATACCGTGGAAGGTTGTCTCAGTAGGTAGCAGGGTGTTCATGGATACTCCCAGCTTTAGCATAGTGTCCTTGTACATGATGTTAATGGCACTGCCATTGTCAATCAGCACCCGACTGAAGCGGACGTTGAGGTTGGGTCCAACAAAAGTTGGGTCCACCACCAAGGCATACGCTCCCGGCTTGGGCATAACCCGGGGGTGATCCTTCCGACTCCAGGTGATCTCCATCTCGGACCAATGCAAGAATTTGGGCACCGCCGGGATCACCGCGTTTACCTCCAGGGCACGCTGCCGGACACTCTTTCGGTCCGTAGGCTCGGTTACGAAGACCACATAGCTCTGATGCGCTTCCCGGTAGTTACCCTGCTGCTGCCCGGCTTGGTTGCCGTTATCGTTCCGGGTATGCACTACATTCACCGGGCGAGGAGGTGGCCCTCTCGGAGGAGGGGGAAGTCGAACATTGTTGGCCCCCGATGTCGGAGGAGGGGGTCTCGGAATATTGGGCCGAGATGCCGGAGCACTTGGCCGAATACCTCCCGAGCTGCCCTCCTGCAACGTGCGCTGATACCAGCTGCACTGCCGAGTAGAGTGGTTTGCGGGCTTGTTGGCCTCCAGAGTGTGGTAGCAGCATGGCTTATTCAGCATCTCCTCATACGTCAGAGGTTTCTTTTTCTCCACCCAGGTCTTCTGCACCTCCTGGCTCTGACCCCAAGCCGGACCATTTGTCTTTTGACGCTGGCTGTTGCCGACATCCTCCTGCTCCCGGGGGCCTGGTTCCTGCTCCCGGGTTACTGCTGCGACATGCTGCGTCGCATGGTGGTACTCCGGCTGGTTCCTCTTGTGGCCGAACTCCTGGCGATCATGGCTCCTGCTCGGTCCTGAACGCTGAGGTCCCGCATTCCTCCTGTTGGAGTCTCCGACATCCACCAGGGGTTGCATGGGATCTCCAAGCGTATAGGTGTCGGCGATGCGCATGGTTTCTGCCAAGGTCGTTGGCATCTTCCTTTGCAGCTTCTGCCACAGCATGGAGCCATGCCGGCATCCCTGCGCAAACCAGGAGATGGCTTGTGCTTCCACCACTCCTTCGCAAGAATTGCGAATGTTGCTCCACCGGGTAAGGTATTCCCGGTCTGTCTCATTGCTCCTTTGCCTGCAGATGGCGAGCTGCTGAGGTCTGTTGGGCCTCTTGTACGTGCTGGTGAAGTTGCTGATGAATGCTTCTTCAAAGTCTAACCAGCACTCTATACTGCCAGCTCTCAGATTGTTCAACCAGATCCGGGCAGGTCCTTCCAGCATTTGCGGGATATACCGTATCGCCCAGCGTCTGTTTCCACCGGCTATGCTTACTGCAGTTACATAGTCGGTCAGCCAATCCTCTGGCTTCTTGCTGCCGTCGTAGGTCTTGGCACCCCTGTTGAGCTGAAAATTTCGGACAGGTGGTTCCCGCATGATCCGAGGACCAAAGCAAGCAGGTCCCGGAGGTCCTTGCTCTTCCACCATTTCGGACTGGTGAATCCGGTCCAACCGGAACCTTGCGTCTGCCGGGTTCAGCTGTCTTGTTCCTATCCGAGATCCCAAGGGGTTCTCGTCTTGCTGATACTCGAGTTGCTGCCTCATGTTATCATCATTGAGCCTATCCTGCATAGGGATTCCGGCTTGCCGGGGGGCCGAGATGATTTCTCTTTGCGGGTTTCCCTGTACATGGGGAGGATTCCGGGTTGGATTACCACGGCCGACCGGGTTATTGTCTTCCAGACCCAGGTTACCATCCCCACGGGTACTTCCCGCCTGTCCCGGGTTGTTCTGTCCGGCCCGCCCTGCCTGCTGGATACCGGCGAACGCCGGGTCATAGGTTTGCAGCTGCTTGTTCCTCCCGGAACCTCTACTCCGGCTCCGGTTCTTGCTTTTGCTCTTACTTCTGTTCGGATGCGGGGAAGAGGCCTCTCCATCCGACCTCCGGCTGTTGGGCCTGGCCGAGTGCACTTGGGACCCTGCCCCGGGGTTCTTCTTGAAGGCCTGGTTCTGCCGGTTGGCCTCAACCACCAGCTCGTTGACCCTCTCCTGCTGCTTGCGCAGAGCTTCCCCGGATAGCCCCACCAACTCGGCCATGGCGGCTTCGGCGGCCCTGAGAGTCTTTGCCGGCGAGCTGTACACCGGTTTCCCTGCAGTGATCCGACTCTCGGTGTGGCTAGTGGTGGCTCCACCAGCCAACTCATCATTCACCATTCTTCCCTTTTTGCGCAGATCTGCCATGCGCTTCTCCCGGGAGTCAATCTTGGTGAATCCGTGCGCAGCATTGTACTCCCGGAGGCTAACGCTGAGCTCGCGGCGGAGCTCGGCGATCTCCTTTGCCTCCGCGAGTAACACCTTCCGCTGCTCCTCTAGCTCAGCCGAAGTAGCCTGAGTATCGGCTCCGGCGACCACAGGTATAGCTAACTTGGCTACTAGACCCGAGAGGGGATCCGGACGGCGTCGCGGCTGGGACGGCTGTGGATCACCATCTCGGGCCGCAGGTCTCTCCTGCGGAGGTTTGGCCAAGCGCGGGACGCCGTCGGTATCGCCATCAGCATCCTGATATTCCTCCTCGGTGGTTCCGACCATCATGACTGCGACGGAACTCGGGGAGCGATCGGTACGCCTGCCCCGAGCTGCGCTGAGCAAGGGTGGGTCTTCTGCCTCCAGGACCACGTCCGGATAGCGACAGACGACTTCGGTGGCCACGTAGGTGGTGAAACCACCGAAGTCGATGAGAGATCCGTTCCCCGGGAACGGTTTGTTCCGGAAACAACCGGCGTTGTCGGAGACGAAGTCCATTTCCCCTAGCCTCACGACCAGGCCAGAGAGAACTCGAACGTCGAAACGAACCGGAGAGCCCGTCCGGATGTGTCTACCAGCCAACGCCACTGTCGGCCCCACGGTGGGCGCCAACTGTCGTGGTGGTGTCACGGCAGATGCCATAGGATGGCTAATGTGTGGGGCCGATGGACGTTGGTGGATCCGGGGAGGGATAGCGAGTTGAAGAACTCACACGGGGTCCACCGAGATCTCCCAAGAACACGAAACAAGAACAAAACGGAATAGGGAAGATCTAATAAACACGAACAAATGCACGAAGGCACCAAGCACACACACGATATACCCAGGTTCAGGGCCCTCGTGAGGAGGTAACACCCCTACTCCTGCCTTTCTTCTCTATATACTGGTGGTATAAGGGCTACAACTTGCTACAAGATCTGTCAAAGGAGGAAGTATCAAGAACTAGATGAACTCAAGGTAAAGAGGAGTGAATGCTCTAAGAGTGAATGCAACTATAGTTTTGGCCCTCAAGTTGGTCCCTCTCCCTCAGGAGCAGTTATGGCGCCTTTTATAGAGTCCCGGCCAGGAGGGCCGGAAACTCTAATCCGGCTTGGCCCCACCGGACAGGCCTGGCCGGGGTGTCGTCACCGGCTAGTGCGACCTAGTCGCCGGGCTATCCGGTGTAGCCCCTGCGTCATCATCTCGTTAAGGACGGCAGGCGCCGTCCCGCATCATCATGGTTCCCCTGTCATAGACAGGACATGTCTTTGCCCATCCCGGATAGCCTTTTCCGGATTACCGGGCTAGGCATGTCAGGTCCTGTCGTACCGTTGTCGTACCGGCTGACGCGCTCCCGTGTCAGACTGGAAGTGACCATGTTTCCGTGTCAGGCGGGAGGCGACCATGCTTCCGTGTCAGGTGGAATGGTACTTCCCCCCGCGGTATACGGGAAAGCCTGCTCTAGACCGTTGTCGGCCTACCGGGATCTCTTTCACCGGGTACCTCCTCGGTTGCCATCGAGAACCTCATCTGCACAAGACCAAGATCAAACACATTCAGCATGATTAGTACGTACTCGGAGTACCTACCCGGTAAAACCGAGTACGCCATCCCCCGGGAACCTTCTCGGTGCCCCAGGCCCGGGAACCTTTCCGGACGTGCCCGACATCTCCGGATGCGCAGCTCTAGGCCTAGTCTCCCGAAGATGTCTTAGCCTATCAGCCAAGACATCTTCGAGAAACTAGTTCTTAGAGGAACCACCCGCTCATGTTTGTGCTGCGATTGTGATGGTCGGGGGTGTCTAGTTATAGCTGCCAGATGTGACCTTTGCGGCAGCCAGGCGGCTCCTTGCCCTCCACTGGTGCCCAAGGATCAAGCTGCGCTGTGGGCACCTCAGGAGATGTCCCTTGCTATCTCCAAAGGCCAAGTACTGTTGATATTTATTACACTTTACCGGGATCTGCCCCTACCCGGGGGGCAGCCCCCCGACACATAGACTCAAAAGATCAAAAAAAAGGCACCAGGAAGCCTCCATATCGAATGCCGTGTTCTTAGGGGTCCCGGGGATTGGATCCCCAACAGGCCAAGACCTTTTGTGGTCACTTGAGAGCCCCCAATTAAGTTGTTGGTGCACATAGGTGAACCTAGTATATTTAGGTTGTATGCTTGTTAAAGTAAACCTCTAGTTTTATTCCGCCTTTGTCAAGCATACCGGAATTTCTGGGTCATTCTTGCACCGTATATTCCGGCTCCTCGGAAAAAGTTTTAAATCGCCTATTCAAACCCCCCCCCCCCCCCCCCACACACACACACACTAGGCGACGTCTATCTGTTCACCAGTACTAGGAGCTTGTGCACTCAACCTCTACTAAGCCAATAGCAATTGGATAAATACAGTCGTTTGGATCAAGTCCTACTGCAGTCAGTAGCACACCTTTAATTTTTTCTTTACATGACAACCATCAATACAAATCAGAGGTCTGCACCGTGACAAGAATCCTATTTTGAGAGCATCATATGACCAATACAAGGTGGCTAAGTGTTTAAATGGAATTACATTTGTTGTATCTTTAGCATGATTAGTGGACAAGAAGAACTTGGAACCAGCATTTGCTCTCCTTAATTCATGCCCATAATCCCACAGTAAACTAAACTGTTTAGATTCATCTCCATGTATTTCCCTCAGTGCAGCTTTCCTAGCCCTTCCTAGTTTAAACCTGTTGGGACACATGTTGAATTTTCTTTCCACTTTGGCTGCAAAACCCTTCAGATCCATCTTCTGGTTATCCCTGAATTCTTCTACAAATGTCTTGGCCAAGAACTTTGCAGTTAGTGCCTTCACCTCATATGTTTTCCTACAAGTGTGCTTTGGTTCATAAGCTTTCAAGCACCAGCAACAAACTGTTTCAGTGCCTCCGACACAAATTGCTTCAAGCCTCTTGCTCTCATTCCTACTCTTGATCACCTTAACTTTGTTGCTAATTATGTATGCACTCAATGCACCTCTCAGTTCCTTAACATCAGGAAATACCATCCCAACTTTAACTTCTGGATCCTTTATGTCAACAACATTATCAAATGCTTTAAATGTCTTTAGTAGCTTCTCCTGTTCTGTAGTCCCAATTTGCAGATCCACATCATTGATGGCACCATCATCTTCTAGTTCTTCATCTGATTCTTGTTCATTATTGTTGTTCACATCTTTGTCGATGTTATCAGCAAAGAGATCATCGTCACCTTCTGCAGCTTCATAATCACTGTCATGGAACTCTGAATCACTGTCAGAAAATTCATCTTCGAACTGCACTTGTTCACTGTCAGATATGTTGTCGACAACCATCTATAATTTCTCTCGAGTAAGTACAGGTTCAACTCTCCTTAAGACCACATCATCTCTTAGCTTGTTGATGAATTGGTATGATCAACCATCAGGCACAATGTCTTGTGTCTAGAAACAAACTGGACCATTTTCTTAACCTCGTGCTTAGACTCAATGCACATAATCCTATCATGTATCTGATGCCCAGATGGCAGCCAGTACACATGTAGAACACCATCCTTCTCGTACCCGACATGCTTCAACATGTCATCAATCAGCGCGACTGGCCATGTATCGGTGTGGCAGTAATCGACAAATGATGTTGTTGGTTGCATATAGCTCATATCGTCGGCCAAACCAACAAACCTGCCATTATGTTCAATTCGAACACTGAAGAATTTTTCATTATCTGCAACAATACATGAACAATTGTCAGTACACAACACGAACAATGCAAACTGTTGACTGGAACTATTGACTAAAACAGTCGACTGAAACTATCTATAATCACCCAACTCAATGAACACGAAGAAAGTTAACTCCTTTGTACATATAATCGCTCGAAAACAACACAACACGTGTTCTAGCTGCATAAAAACAGCAAACACATTCGCACAAACCAACTTTAATCCGGAACTGAGGCCGCCACTCTCCACCAGATACAGAGGTGCAGAGAGAACCATCAACTACAAATTCGTCAACTTTTCCACGATTAATCGGCTTTCCCGCATGTACTAACACATAACAATCACGAATCAAGGCCTATTGTGTGGAAAAAAGCTCAGATCGACGCGAACCCAGCGGCGGCTGCGACGAGGCAAACATCCAAACCGAGTGGCGGCTGCGAGGACGCAATTATCAATGTCAGGGAAAGGATCCGTGATCGCGTACCGTACTCCGGCGGTTTCTCCTCCGTCCATGGGCGAATGTAAGGCTCCGGCGCCATGGCGTCCTGATCGCCTCCAAGAACCGCGACGCCGACCTGACGTCCGCAAAGGCGTAAGACTCGACTTGGTCGAGGTGAGTGATGCACACGGTGGGTGTGTTGTTGGGAGACCCCAAGAGGAAGGTGTGAAGTACTGCAGCAACAAGTTTCTCTCAGTATGAACCAAGGTCATCGAACCAGTAGGAGATGAAGAATTCCCCCGAGGTATCAACGGCGCTAGAAGATTGCTGGTGCTAAGTTGACGTGGAGCCTACACACAAACAATCAAGATACTTTGCCCCAACTTAACAGTGAGGTTGTCAATTTCACCGGCTTGCTGTAACAAAGGATTAAACGTATGTGTGGAAGAAAGATGTTTGTCTGAAGAAAGTAACAGGTTTGTAGTTGTGGTTTTATCAGATTAATGAGAAGGACCAGGGTCCACAGTTCACTAGTGGTGTCTCTTCATAAATAATAGCATTCATCCGTGAGTGATAAACAAATTACAACTAGGCAATTGACAGAATAATGATGAGCAACCCAATGCATATACTAACGTTATGATGTCTAGTGTGAGATTCAATCGGGCATTACAACAATATACATAGACCGTTCCAACCACACCTATGACTAATAATCCGCCTTCCGGTTAGCGTCCGCACCCCTTTCAGTATTAAGTTGCATGCAACAGATTATCGCCTTAAGCACTGTGTGTAAAGTAAGTAAGTAACATCATCCTTAGACAAAGTACTACTGTTTTATCCCTAGTAGCAATAGTACATATACAACCTTAGAGCTTTCTGTCACTGCCCAGATTTAATAGAGACATGAACCCACTATCGAGCATACATACTCCCTCTTGGAGTTACGAGCATCTACTTGGCCAAAGCACACACAAGTAACGGAGAGCATGCAAGATCATTAAATAGCACATACATGATATATCATGAAGCACACACAAATAACTTTAGTACTCAATATTCATCGGATCCCAGCAAACACAACATGGAGAATTACATAAAGATGATCTTGATCATGATAGGCAGCTCACAAGATCTAAACATGATAGCACAAGAGGATAAGACAACCATCTAGCTACTGCTATGTACCCATAGTCCAAGGGTAGTGACAAGGTTATACCAAACGGGTACCCCTTCGTGTGGGTACCTGGTGGACGGAATGACTAAATCCCAATTGTCATCTGGCTAAGGAAGTCCATCAAGCGAAACCCAAGACGAATATCTCTTACTATAGATAGCATAGTCGGTAATACTTTCCATGTATGTAGTCCTAGTCGGTTACGACGTGAGACCTGTACCCCTATATAAAGGACATGAGGGAGACCGACCAGGGACGCGCCCCACCATAATCACAAAACCCTAGCAATATTGACATCTTGTTATACCCTTGTAGTCACCGCATATACACAATCAATAACAGACAAGCAGGAGTAAGGGTTTTACCTCACTCGAGGGCCCCGAACCTGGGTAATTCCCGCTTGTCAGCCGACGAATCTACAAACACCACGCGTTCTCTACCTTATAAACTCTTACCCTAGGCTAGTAACCATGGGTATTGATGTGGACATCCTTCGTCAATTGGCGCCGTCTGTGGGAAAAGGTGGTGTTGGATCAACGGATTTTTTGGTCCAGATTTCAAAGGGCGATCCGCCGACTACTTCAAAAGGATGCACATCAGCAATAGCAGTTCAAATCCAGATCGCAGGCGACCACTCGCCAAAGGCAACATCGCCAGCAAGGATCAGGCCATACTCAACCGAAGCTCAGGAGATTTACTCCAATCTCGATTCAGGTTTTAATCTAACTGTTGGAGAAGATAATTTATTTATTTATCAGCTTGGTGTGCAGGATTTAGTCGAACAGATCGCAACTCAGCCACCTCACACGAAACCGACTGAGATCGCATCTGCAGCAGTCAAAGAAAAAACCTTGTTGCAGATCGATCTGATCACGCCGCCTCAATCTCCAACAGAGTCAATGACATCCGCAGAATTCTTCAAATTCATGGCAAACGAGTTCCCTGAAGAGGAGGAACTATCGACTGCCTCAGTCGACGACATGATCATATCGACAGCTTCGGCTGGAAGCACTGGAGCGCCAATATCACAGATCGATCCGATCTCATACATGGCAGGGTACATGTCCACAAATGAATTCAACGAATTCATACGACAAAACGAGATGGAAGAAGAAGTGCAGTCGACCTTCCATATCAACCCAGCTGAAGATCATATGCAGATCGACGCTCCAGGAGAAATTTTTCACCTACCAGAGTATGATGAGCCTACAGAAGACAGCATACATCTAGCCGACTTCACCGGCACAGAGATCCAGTCGCCAAAACATACTGTAATAAACTATGACAAACATATGCAACAGATAGAAGACGACGAAGGCAACAAAAACATAGAGCAGAGCAGTAACGACGGAACAACATATGAAGAACAGTCCGACTACACATATCGAATACCACGGCAAGTTTACGTTGCAACGGCAGCAGAAACATCAGAAAACGCGGCCAATCGACAACCTGTCGAGTACCCATGTGTAGTTACCTTGCCGGACGACATAACCACCCTGGACATCTCATCAGAGACAGCGGCGAAAATAACAAAATTCATCGAAGAGGGCATAATGGTGCCAGCAGATGCACCTGCAAACGAGTTGGCAACATACACCTACTTCAACTGGCAGGAAGCACAACGCTTAAAGCAATACAGGGCAACACTCGAAGAGCGAAAAAGGCAAGCAAGCATATCAAGCGCTCGCAGACGACAGTTATCGATGAGTTCTACAGGAGCAACTGAAGCACGACGCTGATCCAGATTCGACAGAATCCCTGAACTCGAAAGGGCAGACGTCACTCGAAAGCTGAACAACTCGTTCCTAACCGTCGACTCTGATGGCATAATCCAGCCAAAAACAGCAGAAGGGGCCCTCATATCCATAGGAGCATACCTCCAAGCAGGAAAACCACCGGCAGACGACCCAGCTGAGGCAACATACCTTCAACAAATGAAGGCCCTGGAGATCGCAGCAAAAGAACTAGTCGATGGAGGAAGGAGAAGGCGTAGCAGAAGCCGCTCAAGAGAACGCGCCAGTCGTAGTCCTCAGTGTAGCAGCGGAAGGAGAAGTTCAAGCTGCCGCAGATCAAGAAGCAGATCCAGAGGATCAGGCGGTCGGGAATCACCTGACAACCGCAGTGCAGGACCATGCGGAGCACAATGCTTCACTCGACGCATTCAGGAAACGAAACTCCCAAAGAAGTTCAGCCTACCAACCATGCCGAAATTCAACTCAAAACAAGAACCTTCGTGATGGCTAGAAGATTATAAATTAGCAGTCATATGCCAACGAGGAACAACGACAACCGCGCTGCAATACATACAACTAATGCTTGAAGGCACAGCCCGCGACTTGCTCAAATCATTACCGGCAGGAGCCTACGACTCCTGGGATCACTTCAAAGAGGACTTCATAAAACATTTCGACCCCCTCTGCGAAAGGTCGAAAACATTTGAAGAACTAAGAGCATAGCGACAGAGGTCAGATGAGACGCTCATATCTTACATCAGAAGGTGGACCTCCATTCGAAACTCCGCAGGCGCAATATCAGAGGACAGGGCCATGGACGCCTTCACAAACGGATTACTTAGAAAAAAATTACGGGAGGCGCTTGGACAACAAAAGCCAAAAACTTTAGTACATAACTTATGAAGCTAGCAACCGAGTGGGAAAATGGCAAGGACGCAGTCCAGGACAAAACTCCACATTCACCACAGCGACATCACGACAGACGAGACAGTTACAACCACCGAGACAGTCGAGATCGTCGGGATAAAGAGGACAAGCGCCGACGACGCAATGACGACAACAGAGACAAAAGAAATATCAAATTCATGGCGGCAGGATTCTCGAGTGACAATCATAGTTAGAAAGACAAGAAACATGACAACGGACGAGAAGCCAGAAGCAGCTGCAAGAATGACATGCCAGTCGGTCGGCATGACAACAGGGATCATGCACAACAAGAAAGCTACAATAAACAATATAGGCAACAACGCTTGGATCCAAAGATAAAAAATCCATGCAGATTGCACTTATTCAAATACCCAGAGACAGGAAGATTAATCTCCAGTCACACGATTGAAAACTGTCGAGAATTCGAACAGTTGGCAATCGAGTACGCAAGAAAGCATGGGAGCAATACATTTGAGCACATGGTATCTGCACCACAAGGCGCAACACTACCACCACCTCCACCATATGACCCTAACGTTCAGGCTGCAGGAGCTATGTATCACACACACCAACAGTCGACATGTCAACACTCGGGCCATCAGACGCAAACGTACATGATCCAAAAATTGCATACCAGGCATGTTAATATGGCAGTCATGGCACCACCAGCTGTGCCAGAAAAACTCCGCGGATCTGAAACAGCAATTACATTCAGTCGGGAGGACCACCCGCCATCTGTATATAGGCCAGGTCATTCCGCTCTAGTGTTAGAATCCAAAATAGGAAGTTACAACATGACTAAGGTCTTCATGGATGGAGTGAGTGGCATCGACATCATCTTTGCCGACACGCAACAACGAATGAACAGGTCAGTCGACAACTTACCTCCATCGTAAAATACTTTGCATGTCATAGTTCTAGGCAAAAGCCATTGTACCCAAAGGCACAATACATCTCGACGTCACATTTGGAGATGCAACACATTTCCGCACCGAAACAATGGAGTTCGAAGTCATCGACTGGAGTTCACAATACCATGCTATACTCGGACGACCGGCATTTGCCCGATTTATGGCAGTACCACATTACGCATATTTACAATTGAAGATGCCAGGCCCAAAAGGAATAACTACGGTCAGTGGAAACTTTCAAATGCCAGACGCTTGCGGCCGAGACTTCCATGAAATCTCCGAAACATTTAGAGCAAAAAAAAACATTGGAAGAACTCTCGCTTCTCAGCGATACAATCTACATACCAGAGCACAAAAAGCAAGCCACATGCAAGACATTCAACACCACAGATGACACTCGGATGCACCAGGTCCACCCGACGAACTCAACAAAAACAGTCAAAGTATCGACAAGCTTGCCTCCCGCATAGGAAGGCGCACTCGTCGAATTCCTCCGTGAGAACTGGGAAATGTTTGCATGGTCAGCCAATGACATGCCAGACATACCCAGTGAATTCGCCGAGCACACTCTCCAGCTCAGTCCAGGAACAAGACCCGTCAAACAAACGGTACGCCGTGTATCAGGACCTAAAAGAGAAGCCATCGAGAAGCATGTAGACAAGTTGCTCAAAGCAAGATTTATTCGAGAAATAAAGAAATCAGAATGGGTCGCCAACCCCGTGATAGTGGAGAAGAAGAAAACAACCGAGACAAGAATGTGTATTGACTTCACAGGGCTAAACAAATGCTACCCAAAGGATCATTTTCCGCTACCCCGTATCGACCAGATTGTCAACTCTACTGCGGGATGTGCCCGACTGTCATTTTTGGACGCATACTCTGGATATCACCTGATAAGAATGAAGCAAGAAGACCAAGAAACGACAGCCTTCACAACTCCACTCGGAGTATACTGCTACACTACAATGCCTTTCGGCCTCAAAAATGCACGAGCTACCTACCAACGAATGATGCAAAACTATTTGAAAACACAGATCGGCAAAAATGTGAAAGTCTACGTCGACGACATAGTGATCAAATCAAGAAAGGAGTGCACACTACTAGCAGACATAAAGGAGACATTCGATAACCTCAGAAGCTATACCATAATACTGAACCTAGAAAAATGCACCTTTGGAGTCCCGGCAGGAGAACTCTTGGGATACTTGGTGTCAGCAAGAGGAATCGAAACAAATCCAGAAAAGATACAAGCTATATTAACGACGAAAAGTCCTACCAAGCTATATGAGGTACAACATCTGCAGGAAGAGTGGCAGCACTCAGTCGGTTCATCAGCAAGCTAGGCGAAAAAGCACTACCACTTTATCGACTGATGAAGAATGCAAATAAGTTCGAGTGGACAGAACAAGCAGAAGCGGCTTTCATAGACCTCAAGTGCACACTCACCAAACCTCCCATTCTTGCAGCGCCAAAGGAAAAGGAGCCACTATACCTTTATGTGGCAGCAACAAACGGAGTGGTCAGCACAATACTGGTAGTCGAGCGCATGGAAGAAGGAAAAGCCCAGAGTGTGCAAAGACCACTCTACTACATCAGCGAGGTATTATCCCTATCAAGACAAAGATATCCACACTTCCAAAAATTAGCCTATGAAGTAACGACAAGGAAGCTACGCCACTACTTCACGGAACACCCAATAACGGTGATCAACAAATCAGCAATCGGAGACATACTCACCAATCCGTACGCAACAGGACGAGTCGCCAAATGGCTCATCGAGATGGGGCCACTCTGGATAACATACGATCACCCAAAAGCCATCAAAGCTCAAGTGCTGCCAGATTTTACCACAGAGTGGATCGAATCACAATTACCAGGAACGCCAGACATATCCAATTCATGGACAATGTACTTCGATGGTTCCAAGAAAAACGAAGGGGCAGGAGCAGGGGTGGTGCTGATATACCCAAAAGGAGACAAGCTGAAATTCATACTTCAAATGGATTTCCCAACGCCATCCAACAATGAGGCCGAATACGAAGGACTCATACATGGCATACGAATGGCAAAAGCATTAGGATGCACTCGACTGTTGATATATGGCGACTCAAACTTGGTGGTACAGCAGACAATGAAGGCTTGCGACGCCATAGCAGACAATATGATCGCGTACCGCGATTTATACAACACATTGGAAGGCGACTTCGACGGTTGTGAGCTACGGCATATCGGACAAGAAAGCAATGAAGAAGCAGACATACTAGCCAACATCGGGTCAACTAAGGCACAAGTCCCACCAGGGGTGTTTTTGGAGCGCATCACGCACAGATCAATCCACAAGAAGCGATCAACGACAAATTCAAAACAAACCATAGTAGGTAGCACACTGGACCCAGCAGTCGAAGTCGTCTTATGCCAAGACGATTACGTGACTCTAGCCTGGACCGAACCAATTTTAGCATATATGCTACGAGAGGAGCTACCAGACGATACGGCAGAAGCCAGAAGGATTACTCGAAGGGTAAAATCATACACCGTTATCAACGGTGAACTCTACAAGCGCAGCACGTCAGGTATCTTCCAAAGATGCGTAGATTTAGAGGACGGCAAAACTATACTCTGTGACATTCATGCAGGAACTTGTGGACATCATGCTGGCAGTCGATCACTGGTAGCTAAAGCCTTCAGAGCGGGATTCTACTTGCCTACCGCGCTCAAAGACGCTGAAGACATCGTCAGAAGATGCATTGGATGCTAAAAATTTGCAACAAAACCCCACGCGCCAACATCAGCACTCACAACCATACCATTAACATGGTCCTTCGCCCAATGGGGGCTCGATATGGTAGGACCACTAAAAAATCATCGCCTGGAGGACATACACACCTACTGGCGGCAGTCGACAAATTCACAAAATGGATCGAAACAATCCCAATCACAAGTTTAACAGCATCCACAGCGGTCTAGTTCATACAATCCATAGTTTATCGCTTTGGTGTTCCGAACAACATCATCACAGACAACGGCACAAACTTCACAACGAAAGAATTCCAAACCTTTTGCAAAGAGTGGGATATCACACTCAACTACACATCAGTAGCGCATCCGCAGTCAAATGGACAGGTCGAGAAAGCAAACGGCCTCGTATGCGCATGCATCAAGAAAAGACTACTAGTTTCACTCAAAAGAGCCGCGGGAGCTTGGGTCGAGGAGCTACCAGAAGTACTTTGAAGTATTCGCACAACCCCAAACACGTCAACACAGTTCACTCCGTTCTTTATGGTCTACGGAGCAGAGCCAGTCCTGCCACCATAGATAAAATTTGGCGCACCAAGAATAGAAGCATACGAAGAGAACGAGGCAAATGTGTCACAAGAGGACGCCTTGGATATACTAGATGAAGCACGCGACACGGCTTTGGCCCGCACAGTTGTTTACCAGCAGGACCTGAGAAACTATCACAGTTGACGTCTCCGACCAAGGACATTCGAGGTAGGCGACTTGGTGTTGCGACTAAAACAAAATAAAGTTCACAAACTCGCGTCACCATGGGAAGGAACATTCATAATCACGGAAGTCGTCGAGGGAGGAGCTTATCGACTGAAGCATGCACATACGGGAGAACTATCACATAACCCATGGAATGTGGCACACTTTCGTCGTTTCTACGCATAGATCTCTCGACAAATCATTGTAAATGTCGCAGTAGATTCCAGACGCGCTCTTTTCCTTACCAGGGTACCCACGGGAACTGGACGATTTTTATGAGGCGGTCTACTGGACAGATATTATCAATACATGATTCTTTGCTACAACATTTTGGTCACACGCATACGTCCAATCTTGTTAAAATTTATAAAAACACATAAACCCACCCGACGGGCTCGGGGGTTGGGTCTTACTTAAAAGGTTCATAAACACATAAACCCACCCGACGGGCCCGGGGGCTGGGTCCTACTTAAAAATTTTATAAACGTATAACCCACCCGACGGACTCGGGGGCTGGGTCTTACTCGAATATCATACATGCACACTCAACCAGTAGACTCGGGTAACTGAGACTCGTTTCATGCTGCATAAACCACATATGACTTACTCGAAGGAATCGAGAGCAGGATCTCAGGGAAGACAAGAAAGCGAGCGTGGCTTGGACAAGTAATAAAAACAGAAATAAATCAATACGCAGAATATCCTGCGAGGTCTTACATTACAATAGGGAGCTCGGTTAATTACACACGTAACACTCACTCGCGAGCTACTAACTTGGCTTTGTGGCCACGCGACTGAAGCTCGGCGGCTACGACAACTTGACGACGCTCTCCAGTGCAAATGCTAACTTGGGCAAGGTGAGCAGCGATATCCGAGATTCCCCGAAAAGACGAAGATTTCCCATTCGACTTCTTCGGGTAATCCGACATGGAAGCTTCATAATTTGCCTCGACGCCATTCGCCAGCAGCAACTTCAGAGTAATTTCCGAGCCGCGAACTGACAAATCGCGTGCCCACTGAGTAAGGGTTGTTGTCCCAGGCCCAAGCACTTGGGAAAGTTCCTCCACAGACATAGGAACGTCAGTCCCGGGCAAAACTTCTGCAAAAACGGCACTTAATGTCTGAAGGGACACGTCAAGGGAACGCCGAGTGTTGTCCAGCTCTTCACGAGAACAAATTTGCTAGTCATGAAGCTCTCTCTCCAAGGCGGACACTCGATCTTCAAGAGAAGTTTTTTCCTCTATAAAAATAGCATAAGATGAGAAAGCATAACAAAAGGTGGTTCAGGTCACAAGAAAAGGCAAAAGGGCAGAGCTTTACGACTGATCAGCTCCAGGGAAGAACGCAGGCGGCACTTTTCTTCTTCCGCGAGCACAAAAGCCTGGCCAACGGCGACCAAACCACTTACAGCAGGCTGCAAGGAGGACAAGAGATGGCAATCGAGTCAGAAGAGAATGATGTGCAAAACGAAGAGAGACGAGCATAAAAAGAGGGAGAAGAAAGATTTACATGGTCGACCCAAGAAGAAGAGACGGAAGACAAAGGAGCGCCGACCCTGGCAGGAGGGCCAAGACATTCTCGCCTGAAGAAGGAGCTGCTTGTATAATTAAACGACGAGATAGTAAAAAGCAAACCAAAGATAGTCGAAGGACAAGCTTACCTCTCCACATCAACATCAGCAGAAGAAGCCACAACAACCAAAGACAGATCCGCATCAACGGAATCAATGTTGCCAGTTCGGCGCAGTCGACGACGCTTAGTTGAAGGCACAGCCGCTGCCAAAGGAATCTCCCCGGTGGCAGTCGCCTCAGAGGCAACCACACCATCACCAAGGCAGGAGTTTCCAACTCCACCAGCTTCGGCGGAGGGAACCTTTTCTACAGTTGAACCATGTTCAGGTAAAGGCGGCAGAGAGGTCACCGCTGGGGATCCCTGAGCAAAACAAATACAAAGCACATCAGTCAAGCACATAAGGAAGAACATGCTAGCGACCAAAAAGAGCGATAAAATTGGGCAAGCAGAAAATCAAAATACCTCGGGAATAGGAGTCCCAAGGCCATAAGGGAACACAGAGAAGTCGAAAGAAGCAATATCAACAGGTGAGATTCCAGTGATATGTTTCACAAAACCATGAAACCCGTGGTCGGGCAGCTCAATGGGACTCATACGAGTAGCGTCAAGACATCCCTCATATCGCCACAAGGGGTGCGCTCGTTGTCGCAAGGGCCAAACTCGGCGGTACACATACGTGCTGACTAGTTGGATTCCCGTAACGGCCCGGCGCAACTCTTGAACTCTAAACATAAGAGAATAAACTTATTTTTCTTCTGTAGTCGACAAGGCATGGTCCCAGGACTCCAACATTTCAGGAGAAGCGGTCGAAAAGGCAGGAAGTAGGTTCTGTTCGACTAGCATATAAAACCATTTCTTCCTCCATTTTTGAGAAGGCTCGGCAGACATCACATCAAAATAGCGACAGCAGTCGCGCACGTCGATACAAAACCCCCAGTCGACAGGGGACGACCATCACAGTAGAGTAAACTAACTTCGAAGATATGTTTCCACAGAGCCCAGCTCGGATACAATCCAAGAAAACACTCACATAAAACCACAAAGCAGGCTATATGCAAGATGCCAGGAGGATTCAGATCGTGTATTTGAATCCCATAGGCAAAAAGAAGACCTCGGACGAAGTCATGTAATGGAAACCCAAATCCACGAGGGAGGAAATCCGCAAAGCAAACTCGTTCCCCAGGAAGATGAAGGGGATCGTGGGCAGAAAACAATAATTTTCCTAGCAACGATATCCTTAAACTAGCCAAGATCTATTCTATGCAGATATAGTAGTACGAACGGAGATCGGAATACATACCCTTGTAGACCGAAAGCGGGGATTACGTTCCCGCACAAACGTTGTCGATGAAGACCGACGAAGCCGACCTCAAGGTCGTGTAGAGGAAGCAGGCCTCCGAGTACCGCTAGCGCAGCACCTCGCAGGGAGTCGCACACGTACGGTGGAGACGACGCCTCCGAAGCTCCAGTCCAGGACGAGCAGCGGAAGACTTGGACCGGAACACCAGCAGCGCGGCAGCGGGCTATGGTGGAGGAGATCCCCGACTCCTCTTGCTCGGCGCGGCTCCAACTTGGGAACCACGAGATCGAGAGAGAAATCAGGAATTAATTGGTGAATTAAAAGGCTGGGGGTGCCCCTTCTTATATAGGCTCCCAAGGGGAGCCAACCTTGCCAGCCAGGCAATGTGGGACTAACCCCCCACAGCCTGGTTCGGCTTGGGAGGTGCGTCGGCCCCCTGGTGGGCCCCTTGTGGCCCACCTAGGCCGGCCCTCCTGGCCCCCACCGAATTCCCCTAGGGAATTTTCCCCTCTTGGGCCTTCTTTCGTCCGGAAGGCCCATTTAGGGAAATCTGCCTTAATAAATTCGAAAATAAATATATAAAATCATATTTGCATATTAATAACACTAATTAATATCAAACATAATATATATAATATTTCCTAGCTCCGAAAACTCTTTCGGCGCTGCCTGATCTCCATCGGACCTCTCCCGGGACGCTCCCGGTGATCTCCTTCCTTTCCGGTTGTCTTGTCGAAACCCCTTAAGTGTGTTACCCTAGCGGTTCGATATAATATCAGGTATGATCAAGACTCCTCAATGATCAACGACTAACTCGGCCTGGACCCCCTGAATTAATCCCTGAGATATAACGAATGACTTTCATCTATCAAACCTGAACGTGAAGTCTTAGACCTTTTGCCATAGCGATACTTAGCACGTCCGAGTGTCGTTCCATAGATATCTCCATACCTAATCCCGACCTCGTTACCGACGATGCTATCTTCTACTCGTTCATGATCTCATGTCTCCGTGACTTAGTCACATGCTTGCAAGCTCATTAGACATGATCTCACCGAGTGGGCCCGAGAGTATCTATCCTGCTATGCGGATTGGCAAATCCCGCTCTTGACCCCTCGTCTCAATACTCCTTTCCAATACCCAAAAGTATCACCGTTATTGTCATACTAAATAAGATACGACGTTTGGTGCAATCAAAGTATCTTCGGGGAATATCGATAAGAGTTGATCTCACGGTCAAAGGTGTAATGACTATGTTCTCCAAATCTGGGTATGTCCATCACATCACTCTCCAGCGATATGACTCTCATTGCCGACCGGCGCCATGCCCCATGACCGGGAAACCTCGATCATCAATCGCGCAACGAAACTAGTCTTAGTAGAGGCTACCAGGGACCTGGTTGTTTACGTATCACACCCGCATTAATGTTTCCGCTTAATACGGTTCTAGCATGACACAAAAACATATTATGAACAAACGAGATATGATAAAGAATACACTTTATTAATTGCCTCTAGGGCATATCTCCTTCAGTCTCCCACTTGCACTAGAGTACAACTTAATCTAGATTACAACTTGGTAAAAGCCTAACACCCATAGCTAATTGGTGCTGTTCATGCTTATCAAGCGGGAGAGGCTTCGTCAGCGGATCTGCCACATTCAGATCCGTATGCACTTTGCAAATCTTCACATCGCCTCCTTGTACGTACTGACGTATCACGTGGAAGCGTCGGAGAATGTGTTTGGCGGTGGAGTGAGACCTTGGCTCCTTGGCGTTCGCAATGGCACCCGTATTGTCGCAGAAGAGGACCACGGGGTCTTGCACGCTCGGGAACACTCCAAGTTCGATGACGAACTTCCTCAGCCACACAGCTTCATTCGCGGCCTCGCAGGCAGCAATGTACTCCGACTCCATTGTAGATTGTGCGACTATGGGTTGCTTCCCACTTCTCCAGCACACGGCGCCTCCATTCACCTTGAACACGTAACCTGTCTGTGACTTACAGTCATCGGGGTCTGAGCAGAAACTTGCATCTACGTAACCCGTTACGCCAAGTTCCTCATCGCAGCCACCATACACAAGGAACATTTCCTTTGTCTTATTGAGATACTTAAGAATGCTCTTAACAGCTACCCAATGCGGCATTCCAGGATTACTCTGGAACCGGCTTGTCAAACTTAGAGCTAATGCCACATCTGGTCTAGTACTCAACATTGCATACATGATTGATCCTATGGCTGAAGCATAAGGATGTTTCGTCATTTCGGCCTTACCCAGTTCCGTCACCGGACACTGCGCCTTACGCAATATCTTATTCTTGATAACCGGCAGAGAACCCTTCTTTGCCTTCTCCATATGAAAACGCTTCAATATTTTATCAAGATAAGTACTCTGACTTAGTGCTAATAGGCGCCTTGATCTATCACGGTAGATTTTTATGCCTAAAACATACGCAGCTTCTCCTAAGTCCTTAATGGAAAACTTACTGTTTAAATATTCCTTCACGCTATTCAGAAGTTCCACATCATTCCCTATTAGCAATATGTCGTCAACATACAGTGCTAAGAACACAACCGAGATCCCACTCATTTTCTTGTAAATACAGGTCTCTTCCACATTCTGGATAAATCCAAAACCTTTGATTACCTCATCAAAGCGAAGATTCCAGCTCCGAGATGCCTGCTTCAATCCATAGATGGATCGCTGAAGCTTGCACACCTTGTTAGCTCTTCCTGGATCGACAAAACCTTCCGGCTGTACCATGTACAACTCTTCCTCAATGTTTCCATTCAGGAAGGCCGTTTTGACGTCCATCTGCCAGATTTCAGCATCAGTCTTCTTCTTAAAGACCCACTTATTCTCGACGGCCTTGCGCCCTTCGGGAATATCCACCAAAGTCCACACTTGGTTATCATACATAGATCCTATTTCGGATTTCATAGCTTCAAGCCATTTCTCGGACTCTAGACTCTCCATCGCCTCCTTGTAGTTCGTAGGTTCGTCTTGCTCGACTAGCATGACGGTGCAAACCATGTTGCCATACCATTCTGGTGGGATCCGAGATCTACCAGACCTACGAGGTAGAACATCTTCCTCGACAGTTTCTCCCACTCCTTCCACGGAGGACGTTTCCGGAATTGCTTCCGTTGCGCCACTCGGAATCTCGAGTTCAGGATCAACGATTTCATCGAGGTCTACCTTCCTCCCACTTACTCCTTTCGCGAGAAACTCCTTCTCTAGAAAGGCACCGGTCTTCGCGACAAAAGTTTTGCCCTCAGCTTGGTTGTAGAAGGTGTACCCAACGGTTTCCCGCGGATATCCCACAAAGACGACTTTCTCCGACTTCGGTTCGAGTTTGTCGGGCTGTAGTTTCTTAACGTACGCCTCACAACCCCAAACCTTCAGAAACGATAACTTAGGCTTATGGCCATACCATAATTCATACGGAGTCGTTTCAACGGATTTGGACGGAGCCCTATTTAAAATGAATGCGGCTGTTTCTAACGCATAACCCCAGAAGGACACTGGCAGATCGGTAAGAGACATCATAGATCGGACACTATCCAGTAGAGTACGATTACGTCGCTCGGACACACCGTTACGCTGCGGCGTTCCGGCGGGCGTAAGTTGGGGCACTATGCCACAACTCTTCAGATGTGTGCCAAACTCAAAACTCAAGTACTCTCCACCGCGATCGGATCGGAAATGCTTGATTTTCCTATTAAGCTGATTCTCAACTTCACTCTGGAATTCTTTGAACTTTTCAAACGTTTCAGACTTGTGTTTCATCAAATAGATATAACCGTATCTACTCAAGTCATCAGTGAAGGTGACGAAGTAACGATAACCATTGCGTGTCGAAACGCTCATTGGTCCACATACGTCTGTATGTATGATCCCCAACAAATCCGACGCCCGTTCAACAAAACCTTTGAACGGTGTCCTGGTCATTTTGCCCAAGAGGCATGGTTCACATGTATCGAGGGATCCGAAATCCAATGAATCCAAGAGTCCATCGGAGTGGAGTCGCTTCATGCGCTTTATACCAATATGACCAAGACGGCAATGCCACATAAACATGGCGGTATCGTCACTACACTTAATTCGTTTGGCCTCTATGTTATGGATGTGAGTACTACGATCGAGATTCAACAAGAATAAACCGTTATTCTCGGGAGCATCAACATAAAAGATATCATTCATATAAATAGCACAATTGCTCGACACCGATTTAAATGAATAACCGTCTTGTAACAGGCAAGACCCACTTATAATGTTTACACTCAAGGATGGCACAAAATAACATTTATTTAAAACCAAAACTAATCCCGATGGTAGATGCAGAGGGGAGCGTGCCGACAGCCACCACGTCGACTCTCGATCCGTTGCCGACGCGCATCGTCACCTCATCCTTCGCCAGCCGCCTTCTATTCCGTAACTCCTCCTGAGAGTTACATATATGAGCAACAGAACCAGTATCAAATACCCACGTATTGCTCTGGGCGGATGTAAGGTACACATCTATAACATGTATATCAAATATACCTTTCTCTTTGTCGACCGTCTTGCCAGACTTCCTATCCTCCAGATACTTGGGGCAGTTGCGCTTCCAGTGACCCTTCCCCTTGCAGTAGAAACACTCCACGCTAGCTCTGGGACCAGATTTGTTAGTCCTGGGCTTGGCAGCCAACTTTGCCTCCCTCCGGGACTTCCAGCTCTGCTTTCCCTTGCCACCGGACTTCTTGAAATCAACGGTCTTGTTGACCATCAACAGCGTGTGCTCCTTCTTAATCTCTACCTCAGCAGTCTTGAGCATCACGAACACTTCACCCAGGGACTTAGCCATGCCCTGCATGTTGTAGTTCATGACGAAGCCTTTGTAGCTTGGTGGCAACGATTGCAACACCCTGTCAATCGCCAGCTCATCGGGAATCTTGCACTCCAGAGCATTCAGGCGTTGAACGTAGCCAGACATCTTGACTACATGCTCGCTCACACTGCTATGCTCTTCCATCTTGGCTGAGAAGAAAAGCTCAGAAGCCTCATATCTCTCAGCCTTAGCCTGCGGCGCAAAGACAGCCTTAAGATCCGAGATGATCTCAAAGGCGCTCATCTTCTCAAAGCGCTTCTGCAGGTCGGCTTCCATGGCGTAGAGAATGCCACTCTGGACAAAGGCAGAATCCTCCGATCGGGTCTGGAAGACCTTCTTCTCATCCTCAGAGGCATCATCTGCAGGAGGGTCACCTATGGCGGCCTCAATGACGTAGGCCACCCTATGGGGAGTGAGGAGGATCCTCAGGTTGCGGAACCAGGCCATGAAGTTTGACCCATTGGTCTTAAGCTTTTCTTTCTCAAGGAACAGACCTAGGTTAAACGAGGGGCGAGACATCTACAATGGAATTTGCAACAACATAAGACTTTGTTCATATTTTGAGTTATAGTATTTTAGAAAATAACTAACATAACTCCCACTCAAACGAACATCCCTCCTGGTCGTTTAAGCGATTACACGACCCCCATCCATTGCACCACCCCTCATCATCAAAGCCGGCGGCACAACTTCAAGAGTAGACAAAATCGTCCGCCACATCAATTTTGTGACTCGTGCTCGACCTTTCGGTCTTCCTGTTCCGAGGCCATACTTCTGAGTATGCTAGGCTCGCCACCAAAGACCTCCACGCTGACGCTTGTGCAACATGGCTTACACCCACCGTATGCGAACGAAGATATGTCTGACACCCGATCATCACGGCCTGCCTCATAACGTAGAACTTTATTGGTGGTGCGCGTTGGAGGGAGAACACTAGTGGTATTTTGAAGGGATCATCTTATTCAGCTACCGCCGTGTAACACACACAATCACACAAAATAAGATGCACACAAAACATCAAATGTAATGCAATGTGATATAGTCCATCGCGCCATGGTCTTCTTGGCGCCCACAATTTATAAACAATTTAATAAACCTACCTTGACCATATCACATAGCCCCTGCAAAATAAAGTTAGACGCTTCTACTTTATCTTTTGCATATTTTACGTGGCTTGGGGCTTTCGTAAATAGAACCGCTTCATACCTACGAATCTTATGACCACAACAACGATCCAATAATTGCATGTTTAAGCATCCCTTTCGGGCCCTCCATTGAAAATGCGAAGACCAACTAAAGAGAGAGAAACTGTCACCCGCCAGCCACAGATACGGTACAAGCCGTATGTCAGTAGTGGAACCAGTCTCGCGTAAGCGTACGCGTAAAGTCGGTTCGGGCCGCTTCATCAACTCAATGCCGCTGGAATACACAAGTGCACGCTAGAGGGTAGCAAATAACAGGAACGGTGCCCCCGTGCAGAGCACGGGTTCTAACAGCGTACAGCTATATCTTACGATAGATCGGCTCTGATACCACTGAAGGGGATCGTGGGCAGAAAACAATAATTTTCCTAGCAACGATATCCTTAAACTAGCCAAGATCTATTCTATGCAGATATAGTAGTACGAACGGAGATCAGAATACATACCCTTGTAGACCGAAAGCGGGGATTACGTTCCCGCACAAACGTTGTCGATGAAGACCGACGAAGCCGACCTCAAGGTCATGTAGAGGAAGCAGGCCTCCGAGTACCGCTAGCGCAGCACCTCGCAGGGAGTCGCACACGTACGGTGGAGACGACGCCTCCGAAGCTCCAGTCCAGGACGAGCAGCGGAAGACTTGGACCGGAACACCAGCAGCGCGGCAGCGGGCTATGGTGGAGGAGATCCCCGACTCCTCTTGCTCGGCGCGGCTCCAACTTGGGAACCACGAGATCGAGAGAGAAATCAGGAATTAATTGGTGAATTAAAAGGCTGGGGGTGCCCCTTCTTATATAGGCTCCCAAGGGGAGCCAACCTTGCCAGCCAGGCAATGTGGGACTAACCCCCCACAGCCTGGTTCGGCTTGGGAGGTGCGCCGGCCCCCTGGTGGGCCCCTTGTGGCCCACCTAGGCCGGCCCTCCTGGCCCCCACCGAATTCCCCTAGGGAATTTTCCCCTCTTGGGCCTTCTTTCGTCCGGAAGGCCCATTTAGGGAAATCTGCCTTAATAAATTCGAAAATAAATATATAAAATCATATTTGCATATTAATAACACTAATTAATATCAAACATAATATATATAATATTTCCTAGCTCCGAAAACTCTTTCGGCGCTGCCCGATCTCCATCGGACCTCTCCCGGGACGCTCCCGGTGATCTCCTTCCTTTCCGGTTGTCTTGTCGAAACCCCTTAAGTGTGTTACCCTAGCGGTTCGATATAATATCAGGTATGATCAAGACTCCTCAATGATCAACGACTAACTCGTAGGCCTGGACCCCCTGAAACATTTCGAATGACTTTCATCTATCAAATCTGAACGTGAAGTCTTAGACCTTTTGCCATAGCGATACTTAGCACGTCCGAGTGTCGTTCCATAGATATCTCCATACCTAATCCCGACCTTGTTACCGACGATGCTATCTTCTACTCGTTCATGATCTCATGTCTCCGTGACTTAGTCACATGCTTGCAAGCTCATTAGACATGATCTCACCGAGTGGGCCCGAGAGTATCTATCCTGCTATGCGGATTGGCAAATCCCGCTCTTGACCCCTCGTCTCAATACTCCTTTCCAATACCCAAAAGTATCACCGTTATTGTCATACTAAATAAGATACGACGTTTGGTGCAATCAAAGTATCTTCGGGGAATATCGATAAGAGTTGATCTCACGGTCAAAGGTGTAATGACTATGTTCTCCAAATCTGGGTATGTCCATCACATCACTCTCCAGCGATATGACTCTCATTGCCGACCGGCGCCATGCCCCATGACCGGGAAACCTCGATCATCAATCACGCAACGAAACTAGTCTTAGTAGAGGCTACTAGGGACCTGGTTGTTTACGTATCACACCCGCATTAATGTTTCCGCTTAATACGGTTCTAGCATGACACAAAAACATATTATGAACAAACGAGATATGATAAAGAATACACTTTATTAATTGCCTCTAGGGCATATCTCCTTCAGAAGAGGCATGGGAAGTACCTCTTTATGGATCGGAGCCTGCACAGCAACAACCTCAGCGGCAGACAGTATTCCCGCTTGGCGAAAGTCTTCCGATTTTTCCTCGATAACGATGGATTTAGCCCAATCGCCGAGAAGTTTCTTCGTTGCGGTGGCGGCAGCGGAATCAACAGAGATCTTGTCCTTTGTGGACAGGTTGGTGGAAGAAGTATCAGTGACGGAGGAGATCTTGGTCTGAGAAGCCATGGCGGAAGGAAAGCACATAGTGCGCAAAGGAATATCAGACGGGCGGAAGGAAGAAGACGAAGAACAAATAGCAAGGTAAAAATTAAAAGCATAACAGAAGCCTATATATTGACGGCGCAGACAACTATTCATCACAACCATCCGAGCCACGAGGACCATGACACGCGGCGTAATCGGAGGACAATCATCACATACCACGCCGCCTACTACGCGTGCAAAACGAGGAGGACATCATCACGGCTGCGAAAATCACGTCACGTTAGGTCAAATCAGAACTGAACAAGCGTTCACAACGGTCAAAGAATGGGACCCACTATGTCATGTTACGTCAGAGTGCTACTCGCACGCCAAAGGTGTAACGCATGACATCATTTCTGATGCACAAACACAAAAGGCGTACTATCGCGATGGACAAATACAAAAGGCGCTTCACAAAACACAGTGGCAATATATAAAAGTAAAAACTATTCGAGTGGGAAACTCTCATCGGGAGAAGGCAGAAAACGTTCGACTGACAAAACGAAAAATTGAGATTATCCTCTACTGCAAGCAGTAAAGCACAATCTCGGGGGCTACTCCCATCGTAGAATCAAAGGGCACTCAAGGCATAAAAATCCCCGAGTGAAAATCAGTCGACAGAGTACCTCGGATGTTGTATACAAGAAATACAAAGATAAGACCCATCGATTAGTCGAAAGGGTCGAGGGTCACTCAAGCAGTGTTTAATCCTAGAACTTTATGTATCAACAGATACGATGAAAATCCTAGCGGACGCGCTGGGTAGCAAATTAAAACTGCAGAACAATATCAGTAAGACCATCGACTGGCCTGAGGTGTGTCTGTCCAGTATGTTCCAGGGTCGAGCCCAAGGACTCGAGGCCTGATTGAAGGCTAGTAAGGTTTTGCTCAAGTGCAGTTAACTGGTTTCGACTGCATCGACTAAATCTAGGCCTACTTAGTCGTAATCCTTTGCCAAAACTCATAAAATCAAAAGTCACCATATCAAAAACATACAACATGAGACGTGCACTATATAGTGAGTCCATGACTTATTCTCTGAATTAGCCAAGCACTCGGGGGCTAATGACAAAGTTATACCAAACGGGTACCCCTTCATGTGGGTACCTGGTGCACGTAATGACTAAAACCCAATTGTCATCCGGCTAAGGAAGCCCATCAAGCGAAGCCCAAGACGAAGATCTCTTACTATAGATAGCATAGTCGGTAATACTTTCCATGTATGTAGTCCTAGTCGGTTACGACCCGAGACCTGTACCCCTATATAAAGGACATGAGGGAGATCGACCAGGGACGCGCCCCACCATAATCACAAAACCCTAGCAAGATCGACATTTTGCTAGACCCCTGTACTTGCCGCATATACACAATCAATAACAGACAAGCATGAGTAAGGGTTTTACCTCACTCGAGGGCCCCGAACCTGGGTAATTCCCGCTTGTCATCCGACGAGTCTACCAACACCACGCCTTCTCTACCTCATAAACTCTTACCCTAGGCTATTAACCATGGGTATTGATGGGGACATCCCTCGTCAGGTAGACTACTCACGCATTAGTCCGGAGGCGGTCATGGCGACGTAGAGGCCTCCGGGGACGATTCCCTCTCCCGGCAGGGTGCCGGGGAGCAGTTCTGATCTCCCCCGAAGTGGTGTTGACGATGGCGGCAGCTCGGGGCCCGTGGAGGAAAAAGTGAATATCGTCTGATTATTTTTAGGTCAAGGGGGATTTTATAGGCGAAAGGGCAAGGTCGGTGGGCGCCCGAAGGGCCCACATCACCTCCTGGCGCGGCCAGGAAAGGAGCCGCGCCACGAGGTGGTGTGGCGGCCTCGTGGCTCCTCTTCGTCTCGTCTTCGGTTCCTCGTGACGCAAATATTCCAAAAATAATTTCAGGATCTTTTATTTCCAATTCTGAGAATATTTCCTTAAATGATTTTCTGAAACAAAAAACAGCAGAAAACATGGAACTGGCAGTGTGACATCTTGTTAACAGGTTAGTCCCAGAAAATGCATAAAACTATATAAAATGCATATAAAAGATGTAATAACATGATATAACATAGCATGGAACATAAGAAATTATGGATACGTTGGAGACGTATCAGTGAGCGTCGTGATTTATGCCAAATCCAAAGAAACCGGGGGCCTTTTTGTAAAACTTTCAGTGTCATGCGTTTCTGCTGGCTTCGTCGTAATTTGCAAAGACCACAGTGTGTTTTCTGCAAAGAGATATTCCACATGGACAATCAACTCAGACTGTTTTTGTTCTTTTTGCACCAGCATGTATACTTGGTGTACTACTTTTTCACAAATTGCAATTTGTTGTATAACATTGCACCCACCGGTATAGTTGTTGTATGATGAGTGTTATTACCTCTTATACATACTACATCAACAAAGTCGAATCGTTACCAAGTGATGGGAGAACCATTTACAACACGACCGTTGAGACCACCTCAGTGCCGAACGAACCTCGAAACAAGATATGAACATGTCTCGGGATGTCAACGTGTCGCCCCCCGAGAGGGTAACGATGAGGCTAAAGACGAGTCAGGATTTACCCGGAGCCTAGTCGCGGGGACGACCACGAGGATGACAACCACAGGCAACGCTGTCGCTGACATCGAAGCGATGAACTTCCACCCGAGATCACACTCAGGGCTTCTTTGGATCACAGGCTTGGAAAACAAAGAAATTAAAAAAACACAGGAATTTGATAGGATTGCAGGTGCAAAACAGATGATTGTAAAACAGCGGAAAACTACATGAATGGTTATTTGGATGATACACAGGGAAAAACACAGGAAAAGTGTCTCAGTCATATGCGAATGAGTGTAAAAAAGATGTTCGAGTGGATGTTGGAATTCCTATGGAATTAGGGTGTAGGAACACAATCCATAGGAATTTTGAAGGTGTCATTCTTTTAAACCAAAGGCAATCCATAGGAAAATTTCCTAAGGATTGGATTCCTGTGAAATTCATTTGAAAATCCTACAATCCAAATAGACCCTCCGTCACATCTGCATGCCTTGATCCGACCGTTGCCACCAAAACAAATCTTGAAGTGCCCGCAACATCGAGATCCCTGCGGAATTCCACCACCACCGCAACGCCACCCACCAGAGAGAAGGCCGCACAGTCCACCCCCTAGGGCGTCACACCGACATCCAAGGTATTAAGCCAATGGACCACGCCACAACCACCGCCGCAGCACCCCATCCCCGCTACCTGGCCAAAGACATCACCGCACCGCTGTGCCGCGAGCCCCTCCAACAGATGGAGGGGGTTTGGGAGGAAGGAAGTAGGGTGGCGGTTGCCGAAGGAATGCTCACAACACGACTATTATCCATTGAATGAGTGATTTTTATTACCATATATGTAGACACATTACAGATCACGGTTAACCTAGTACGGCAGCCGCTAAAATTGTGCAATATCATAGCACCAACATAAAATCAATGAAAATGAGAACAGTTAACCCTATTTCCTTCTTCTTCTTTTTTGAGAAAAATGAGCACTGCTTGTGATTTCTTTTCTAAAACTAATAACAGTTATAAGTTTAAAAACAACATACTACAACTATCACTAGCAAACACAACAAACAAAATGCTCAATGAAGAATTTCAAAACCTCTATCAGAACTTACACCACCTGCCAAACATTATCGAGAGAACTAAAAATCCAAGCAGACCAAAAATTAGTTGCAACTCATGTACAACCATGTGTAACTTACATCCCGCACGAATCACGACGTAAATCTGACGGAGAGTTGAGGGAGCTCTAACTTAATTCTCACTCGAGTGAGAAATAGCAAAACCGGTATAAAAGATGTTTTAGCTTTTTCTAGCCCGCACGTATCTAGACCCTTTTTAATGCGTAGATTCATGTGCATCGTTTCCACCAGTGTGAGAAGAATCATAGGACCCCAGCCTTGTCTCCTACGAAAGACTTCAGCGGCCACCAGGATCACTAATTTTGCTTCTCTGAATTGCATTTTTTGCAAGCCTGCTATCTGCAAGATGGAACAGTACGGAATGTAATAAGCAGCAAAAAAGATAACGATGGTTGGATCCTCGGGATAAACTCGTTGAAGAAAAATCCTTGTTTCTAGTTTTCCAAAAAAACCATATATATCAAGGCAGACACACCAGGTGAAATTACACCTCTAATTCTACTAGGAAACTTCCTAAGCCAGATCAAAATATCATCCAAGTTATTCAGGACTGCTTATCAAATCAAATATTTAATAATATTCCAAGCATATATAGTTATCGGGCAGGTAAAAACAAGTGTTTAATACTTTCATTTCTTCTACAAAATGACATGTAGCATTACAAATTAACCCTCTAAGAAGAACATCCTTTGTTAAAATTACTTTTTCTAAAAGTCAGCCAAAGAAACGCTCTAACTCTAAATGGCACTTTCACAAACCAGATATCATTAAGAGGACAAGAAGTTTGTCTAATTTGAAATCCACATATACGGAATGAACACAAGACTCACCGGACGATGCAAGAGTCCATCTACACCTTTATTCCTCATTCAAATACACACTACCACACAACTCTATCCCATAAATTTCTTCTGAAGTTCAGACAACTCCATCCTTTGGTAAAACAGTATGAACTGTAATATTTTATCTATGGGATAACTCATAAAATGTAGAAAATTTTATAGCCAAACTCATTTCTCCTGTCCACAGATCTCCAACCACTACCATCTTACAAAACTGGAAGAAAATATCCCCTAACTTTAAGGATGGCACTCTAGAAATGTGGTTGGGAAGGTTTCAACTTCACTTGAAACGGAGGAGTAGTGGGTAAATAAACCATCCCCATTCTCCTCATGTTCTAAATTCCAGATACTAAGTAAATATTCATGATCTGAAGATCCACTACCCCCAGACCACTTTTGGTCTTTTAGGTTTGACACACTTCTGTCCAGTTCACTCAGTGATACTTTTTTCTACTCTGGTCCTCATTCCACATAAGCCTTTTCCTTAAGAAATTCATACATTTACAAGGGCCCTTAGGGAGAGAGAAAATTGACATCCTATAAAAGCGAACATAACATAAGCAAGAACTAAGAAAAAATAATTGTCAAAACAAAACAAGTTAAACTGGTAATCAGACATGCACAACTAATAAAGCAAAATATATACAGGTTCGCAAGACATACCAATAACAAGTGTTGTTTGCACGACAAACTGATCAGTGATCATCGTACGGCAGGTATCCGGTATAACTGCTAGGTACTTGAGGGTTGCACCTTCATTCTGTTCCCAAGCCTCATGATGCACGATTGCACGAAATACAAAGAATCGAATGCTCACGCCAATGCAGAAGTCAAAGGGCAATCACAATCTTATTTCTCGTCGCAAGCGTCTATACTTCTCTTGCATTCTCAAAAGGTCTCTGGAAATCTGCTGATTCCCTGTCAACATCAATCCATTGAGGACACGATTAAGCATAAACCTTCTAGGCAAGTACCCTCTCTCCACCATCTCCATGACCATCCGCGCAGCCATTGACATGTCCTCAGCCCTCTTGCGCACAAACATTGCACTAATTATGATATTGTACGTATCTTGATTGGGCAGGCAGTCCTCTCCTTTACTCATCCTTTCAAACAAACACATCGCCTTCTCTATGTCTCCTTCCTCGAATGAATACCTTATTAGAACATTGTATGTCTGAACGACAGGCTCACAGCCTTCGGTCTTCATCCTGTCCATCAGCTTCATAGCTCGGTCAATTTTCGCAGCATGGCAGAGGCCCCGGATCAAGACGGTATAAGTTACCACATTTGGTACATAATCCTTTTGGAGCATACCATCAAACACCGTCACTGCATCCTCCACATTCCCCTTCTTACATATAACCTGAATGAGGGCGTTGTAAGTGGCCACCGAAGGCGTGCATCCTTCTTTAGGCATTTCATCAAACAGTTTGCGAGCTTTGTCCAGCTGCCCAGCAACACCCAGCCCATGAATGATGGTAGTGTAGGAAACAATGTCAGGTTTACAGCTCTCATCTTTACTTCCCCTCTTCTTCATCTGGAGGAAGAAATTCCATGCGTGTTGTATCTGTCCAGCACGGAAGAAGCCTTTAAGGATGATGTTATAGGTGGTTTTGGTGGGGGTAATGCCGGACTCGGCCATCCGGCGCAGCAAGTCGAGCGCTCGGGATGTGTCCTTGATGCGGCACCATCCGTCAGCGAGGGTGTTGTAGGTCACCACGTCCGGCGGGAAGCGGCCCTGGAGGGCGCGGACGAGGGAGGCGGCCTTGCTAGCGTGGCGCGACTTCCCAAGCGCATCGAGGAGGGAGTTGAACAGGGGGAGGTCCTGCGTGACGCGGTGGGAGCGGTGGAGCGAGAGGAAGAGGCGGACGGCGATGTCGGGCCTGCGCTGCGAGGCGGCGAAGCGCTCGAAGAGGATGGGGAAGGTGCGCGGGGTAAAAGGCAGGCGGAGGCGCGGGAAGAGCGCGAGGATGGAGTTGGTGAGCTGGCGAGGGTGGCGGAGGCGCGCGGAGAGGTCGAGGGCGAGGTCGATGGTGCAGGGGGAGACGGCGTGCGCGCGGGCGGGGAGGTGGAGGAGCGAGTGGAAGAAGAGGAGCGCGCGCGGGGCGTGGTGCCAGAGGAGCTTGAGGACGGAGTTGGCCACTGCCGTCGGCAGGCCTGCGGGCGCGACAGCGAGGAGGGACGCCGAGAGGGAGCGCGCCGACGCGGTGGTGAGGGTGGACGACGGGTGGTTGAGCACGAGGGCGGCGATTTGTCGAGGGAATGGGGATGATGCTGTTGACGGCGTGGGGAAGGGCGGTGGCGGCGGCGGCATTGGGCACTTCCGGGCGCGGAGGGGGAAGAGACGATCAGCTGCGCAGAGTCGCAGACGAAGGCGAATCAGTAGACTGAATTCTGATACAACTGCGTCAGTTCACAGACATCCTTTACCAAAACTAAGCTCCCTGGATATAGAAAGCAATGAGGCATCCCACGTGGCGGAACGCAATTGGTTGCCCAATAGGTCGGTTTGGTTGAATAGGGGCGGGGTGACGTCGGTTCGCATGTGGACGACAGATCGGTTTCGTGCTTTCTAGTGTGCTCTTGGTGGCTTCTCGTGCATTTCATGGCGCTTGCGTGCCGGTGCTGGGTGCCTCCGCCGCCATTACCGCGGCTTCTTCGGCGCCGTCGTCTTCCCTCGTTTATGCGCCTGATGGAGGTCTTCTGCTTCGTCTCACGTTAACCCTTCCCCCCACCCCTCATCCCGTCAGCGAAAGCCCTCCTACTCAAATTCATTTTCCATCCACACCAAATCAGATCTTTCGAGTGTCAGAACCCTCGGTTCCGCCGGCGTCCCATCCCATGGCTTCCGTAGCCGTCTCTGTCGCATCAGAGGAGGCCGTCAAGGGCTCCAGCGCTGATTTTAGGGTGCCATGGATGATAGACAGCGGCGACGCAAACCGACCGGCCAACAGGTCAGTGATTTCCGCCCATATCCATATTTCCTCACTTCCGGCCGCACTCGGCATGCAAGCAGCCCACTCTCTCCATGCCCCGTTCCCCTCAGCTAATTTTTAATTTGTTCAATCTATTCTTTGCTGCAGGTCAGGTGTTAGACGAATTGTTTCTTTCGTACCGCAGGTCAGGTGTTTGACGAATTGTTTGTTGGATTCGTCGGGCATCTAGAGGCTGTTGTATATGCCATCTCTGATTGGACTTCAACTCTTCATTGCTTTCTCTTATCCTCTTAAACTTCCTTATTTTCCTTGCCTCTTACTTGCGTTCTTTTATTCGGTTGAATTTTGATTTTGGTTTTCCAGTTCCAAGTTTGCAACCGTCTGCTTCTTCTGACCGTATTCCATTTGTCCCGCCTCTATTCTTTGTTATTGTTCTCTTAGCTTAATGTGTCTGTTCTGTTACCTGCACGTTGTAGCATGGGTCTGTGCGCCGCCAAGGTTTCGGATCGGCGTCCAAGCTGGCCAGGTTGGTTCTTGGTTGTATTGAACTATTGATTTTAGGATGTTGTTAATGCCTGTAGGATTGTGCATAGGTTGTCAGTCAATCCCAATGGGCTCATGTTTCCTGCTCTGTTGGTACAAAAGGTGATATATTTATTCCTTGAGGCTGATGTACCTTGTGCACAAAACGATTTAGAAATTAACAGGGTATAGTCCTTGTTGAGGTAACCAGCACAAACTAATGTGCTTGACACACTTGTGATGTATTCTGTTATGTTTGTTCTGCAGATTGATTTGGACATGACTGGTGTCAATAATCTGTAAAGAACATGTTTATTTCGGAAGGATCATGTCATACTGTGAAAACCCCATGCAAATATATTTTGTACATGTATATATGATTGGTATAGATATCCTGGGGACATTTTTGCTAAGTGAGGTCTTCTCATACTTCTTGTACCATTGATCTTGTCAGGTTGGTCAGGATTATGAATAGTCTTGATAACTTGGATGCTAGACAACATGTGAATTGCCTCTGCCTTGCTGCTGCGGTTCCCTTTGTTTAAATTGGCATGATTGGGTTTCTTGGACAGGTGAGTTGATCAAATATCATAGTTTGTAGTCTATGTAACTGTTGTCCATCTCCCTTTCTTTTTTTATGGATAATTTAAGGAGTGTTAATTAGTATTCTTTTTGTATGTAACCAATTATGCATGGATTCACACTCACGTAACCCAGTTTATATGTGAAAATATGCCAATCTATTTTGTATTTGGTCACTAATTTAACTTGATGTCGTTTTTGGAGTGTGTCTGGGTTACTTTCCCTATCTTTTCTGACTGCTCTTGTGTTTTCACTGTCTTTGGTTCCCGGGGTTTGACGGACCGGTTTTGCAGTTTTGTCGTTTCGCTCCTGGGGCTTGACCGTTTGACGCTGATGTACACAGTCTACAGGTTGTCCATCATGAAACCTTTATCAGTTTGTGCCTTTTCAGTTAAATTGTGTCTTAGGTTTGATTTGTTGGTACAGTGGCGGGCGACCGTATGTTTTCTTTGCTACTTTGAGGTGGGGAGTGTTTAGTCGGGTGTATCGGTCAAGGATAGGGCGTTTCTTCTTCATCGTTGGCGTCCTTTTATGGGTCTGGAACGTGGATTATTTGTCCATGGTTGCTGGTACGTGGGGAGTTTTTGCGGCCAGCTAGCAGTTCCCCTTTTGGATTTGATCTAGGGTTGCTCTGTGCCTGGTTGGTTCGCATCCACTTTTATTCCGTGTTTCATTACTGAGTTGGTCAATATGTTGACTGCTTGCAAAGCTTTTTTCTTCGGGTTGAGTACGCGTGGTTTTGATATCTTACTAATTTGGCATTTTGGTTGTTATCTGATTTGTGGAAACTTGACATGAAAAGTGCCAATCATACCCACCGCTTAGGAGCATATGTACTCTTTAGTTTTGATGCGATTGCTACTGATCAAGAATGTATCAGGCATCAGTATACAGTAGCCACTATACGTCGTGTTTAATTTGGAGTGCACGAGTGCAATGCAATGCAGTGCCGTTTAATATCGTAGTGCAGTGCTTTTTAATACCTTAAGCAATGTTGTGGCTTTTAATCTTATAAAATAGTTTATATTGTAGTCACATCTGTCGCATTTCTGTACAAAGGAGGAAACAAAAATATGAGAATGTGCCCATACAGATTTTCTTTCTTGCGAGAGTAATGTGCATATATAAGCCCTAATGCATGCACTTTAATTTTTCGTTAAAGATTATACTAATTAGATAACGTATCCTGATAATGAGTGCTTATGTTTTTTAATTTTCTAGGCGTCTCTTTAGTTGTGTTAAGGCTCAAATTTGCTTCCTGGATATTAAAAGAGTGGGCATTTGAGAAAAAGCTGAATAACTATTTATGTCAGCCAGTAAATGATCATTTCATGTTTGGTAATGATTATTTTCATGCATCATTGTTTATGTGAGGCAATGATTGTTTTCATGCATCATAGTTGTGTCCTAACTATCTATAGGACGTGATGCACTCACTTACTATTCTATGATCGTTTTCCATTATCAGAAAACTATCAGTGAACAATGTTTATGACATGCTGTTTATTTCGACTCTGTATTGCAGGGTAACATGCATATTGTGGGAAAGTGAGGATGGATCATGCTGTCATGCAATGCACTAAAGCAGGAGTGCTAAGAAACGTGATTCGCAGGCACTGGTCTTACCTGATGAATAAATTTTCTCTCACATGGCAAGATTTGTGTTGGTCTTGCTTAATTATCTGAATGAGGATACTAGCTAGAAGGAGGCTGATGCTACTTTGTGGCTAGCTTGGCATAGTAGAAACGACTTCATCTTCGGTAAAGGTACTTGTGGTATTGATGATTCAGTTCAGTTTCTTATTAACTACTTGAAATCAACGTCGAAGAATCCACAGATCACCTGTCTTGCCAGCAACAAAAGAAATTATCTCATGTTCCCCTTCTTCACCTTTTGGGACGGTACAACACAACTGAACTGGCTGCCTCCAAAGGCCCATTGACTGAAACTGAATACTGATGCTAGCTTCGTGGAGGACATGGGCTGTGGATTATGGGATGCTGCGATGAGAGATGAGAACTGGCCTTGGGTGTGCTGGGTTGGTGCGAGAATGCCCAGGTCATGGAGTCCTGTATTGGAGGCGACCAAAGTTACTACCATGTATTGTGATAAACCAGTCGTTATGGAATCTGACTGTATTATGCTGGCGAAAGAGCTTCAGTTCTCAGAATGCTCCAGGACAACATTGTGCTTGATTTAAAGAAGACCAACTCTACTCTCCCAGCTGGACAGTTTCAGAAAGTGAATAGGCTGGCACATTCAGTGACTCACGGCATTGCCCAGTATGGTAGAAGGTTATGTTTGTCAGGTGTTGTGTAGGATCAAGTTCCAGAGTGTATTAGGTGTGTTATATGGACAATGAATAATTTTAACAAACTCATTTCTTGATTAGTACAACACAATAAATAAGGAGTTTAATTCTGAAGCTTGATACACCGTACATATTTTAGTATGGTCTTAGAGGAAACCAAATGAGACCATTTGGGTTGTTCATAACACTAAAGAAACGAGCAGTGCATTATGACTATAATTCATAGAATGAGCAATATTCATACTACGCTAAGTGATTTTCATAATAAAGAATCTAGATCTGCCTTACTGATACTAGGATGAAAATCGGCAGATTACAAAATGAAAATCAACTAGATGTTACAAGGTAATTACACGAGAATCCCTTGAGCGCAGCAAAGCGCGCCTTTACCTTCTAGTTATGGCCTCTTTTCCCTGGTTCGAAGGAATTGTTTTAGAGGAATTTTAAGGGATTCCACTGCATAGTAATTCTTTCTATATAGATCATTTGATTTCAAGGAATCGATTTTCAAAATTCATACGGAGTGCTTCCTACACTTCAATCCTATAGGATTTCTTTCTAGAGTCTAGACCTTTTGACATTGGCGGAGCCAGGATTTCCACATTGGGTATTCGAACTAAAAAAAAAGCACACCAATATAATATAAAGGTTCACAATACTGATTAGATTTTTTTAAAATCTCAATTGGGGAATGAACTGCAGTACTGCACCTGCACGGAACGGATGTGAATAAACTGATTGATCCAAACCTAAACGCTGGGCGGCGGCCGGCGGCCGGCGCACGCCACACTGGCTGACGCCTGACGAGCGTCGAGCGGATTGCCAACGTCCGGCGACAGGGTGGGATGCTGGAGACGGGCGGCGGCGGCGGCCAGCTGAGGTCGAATCGCCTGTTCCTCTCCTGAAAGACGGAACGAGGGAAGAGGAGCAGTTTGCTCTGGTGTTTGCCGGTTCGTCTTCGTAGGATTTTTTCCATTAACTCAGACGTGGGAGGCTGGGAGCCCAAGTAAAGCCCAAACTTGCTATTTGGCCCAGATTTGATTGGCGGGTTGGTGACGGACGTTTTTTTACTCTGTTTAGGAGCTATAAACTGATACAAAACGACCCTACTATACATACCTATACATATGGAAGCTTATATACTAAAAACAATTTGTAAAAATTATTGGATATTCATTGCATACCCATGAATAAGGCTAGCTCCGCCCCTGCCTTTTGAAATAATTCCTATGTATCTACGGTGCGACTCTATTCATGCGTTTTCATGGGGTGCAACCAAACAATTAGTGTAACTGATCCCACCGTTTTCATTTCCTGTATGATTTCACATGTCATGTCATTTTCGTTCCTACATGTTTTATGTCTATGTTTTCCTATTCATGTGAATCACAGGGGCTCTATATGATTTTGCATCGACTTTCCACAGTTTTTGTTACTGAACTCCTCTTCTCTTTCGGCGATGATGAGTATTATTGAGATGTATGCTTGATTTTTTTATTCCAGTGGATGTAGGAAAAAGGAAATGAAAATCTTGACAATCCTTTGCCAAGTAAAAAGGTTCCAGTGCCTACTTCTTCTTGATCCTTGCTCTTGGGAGAGTTTTCCGGGCTAAAGTTAGAGATGGGCTAGGTGACGCAGATGTTAGTAGCGACACAGACTAGAATAAGAGTCGCGGATAGGATAATGTCGAAGTGTAAATTGATACTTACCTATGTTCCAAAATGTAAGACGTTTTGATAGATGTACTAATTTATAGCAGGGAAACTGGTACCAGCCCTTTGTAGCATGTTATGGACCATGCCGTAGAAATATAAATTAGTCGTGTTTATTTAGATGTAAAAGCTTGCATATACTTGTTTCTTGGTCATTCTGATTCTTAAACTACAAGTACAGTAGACCACCTTTTAGCCTTTTATGATTATTGTCTTGTTTACGGTTGGGTGGGAGGGGTAGGGCATTTTGTTCTTGAGTATACGGGTCTGTGTATCACTAAACGAGATATATGTTTTGAGTGCTATTTAATCATATGATCAGATGGCCGAGTTGGTCTAAGGGGCCAGATTAAGGTTCTGGTCCGAAAGGGCGTGGGTTCAAATCCCACTCTGGTCAATTATTTTTATTTTTCCCTTCAACAAAAGATTATAAATATTTTCACCGTTTGAATTGTCAAACAGATCAGATGGCCGAGTTGGTCTAAGGCGCCAGATTAAGGTTCTGGTCCGAAAGGGCGTGGGTTCAAATCCCACTCTGGTCAATTTTTTTATTTTTCCCTTCAACAAAAGATTATAAATATTTTCACCGTTTGAATTGTCAAACAGATCAGATGGCCGAGTTGGTCTAAGGCGCCAGATTAAGGTTCTGGTCCGAAAGGGCGTGGGTTCAAATCCCACTCTGGTCAATTTTTTTATTTTATCGTTTTTTTTGCGAGAAAGCTGTCTTTTATTTGATCAGTAAACAACTAAACAATGTACAACAATCATCACGACCTGTCGAAGCAGATAGCAAAACAACTAAACAATGAAATTTTATTTAGGGAAGGCGCATGACACAAAATGGTGGAGTGGGATTGTGTGCCACTTTCATGTGGGCTAAGGGAGGACAACGCGGGTATCTACGCGTGTTTAGGGCAGACGTAAACCCAACCTAATGTGGAATGAAAATGAATTCGTGCAGATAGCAAAACGGTTTGTGTCGACGTGTCACATCTCACATACGCCCCTATGCCTACCAGTAATGCACATTCTTTTATCAAGTGATCAACTAGCCATATTCCTTGTGTATTAAATGTGATAACATAATTATAGTACATGACATATTCAGCAGCGAGCTTTCCTTTTTGAAGGTGCTGCTTGGTACTTGATGATTCGTGCTAGGAGCGTGGTAGTACATCTTCAGAGAGGGCGCAGCGATTGCGGGTTACCTTAGTTTAGTCGATCCGCCTTTGTCTTCTTTTTGTTTTTGTTTTTTCCTTTCTTTGGGCGTTTGTTTGCTGCTGCCCCAGCTGTGTGTGTGGTGTTGCGTTTGTACCGTTGGTTGCTTGGTGGTCGTTGCTTTATTTATAAAGCGGGGCGAAAGCCTGTTTCAAGGAACATATTCAGCTATGAACACTGAGTTTGCACCCCCTATAATTTTGTCCTGCATCCGCAACTGATGCCTACTCTACCATTCTCAGTTGGTGATACAGGCTGTAGCCTCATTGCCATCGTTATAATACGAAGCTCTAGTACTTCCCCCGCTAAACAAAATTTCAAAGTTGATTGAAACCAGGAGCACATGAAGGCAGAGGCGCTGGCAATGGCAAGCAGCTCAACCGAAAGCCCCCAAAAAATAATCACATGACGCGCGCGCTACGAACAGAACCAGATTGTAAACACGAGCTAAAGCTTGAGCCGCTGAGGCAAACACGCCAGCGCCGCTCGCTGAGCACTTCTCTCCCACCTCCGACTCCCTCCTATCTGCTTCTCCCTCGCGTGGGAGTTGGGATTCCTTCCTTCCTTCGCTGGCCGTCGTACTTATTTAGGAACATGGCGTCGTCCCGGATCCGCCAAACCCCCCTCTCCTGCTCCGACACCGAAGAGGAGGAAGAAGAAGAGGAGGAGGAAGACGACGAGGCGCCGGTGACCTTTCCGGCGGCGAGGGGAGGGGTCTCCGTGGTGGACATGGTGGCGGCAGCGCTGCGGAGGTCGCTGCTTCTGTGCAGCAGCAGCAATGTGCGCGCCGAGGACGGAGGCGGGGCGGCCTCGGGGATGCAGATAGGGCGCCCAACCGAGGTGCGCCACGTCGCGCACGTCACCTTCGACCGCTCCGTCGGCTTCCTCGGCCTCCCCGCCGACCTGGAGCCCGACGTGCCTCGCCCCGCGCCCAGCGCCAGGTCTGTTCTCTTCGCCGCTGCCTCTACCATGTATTCCGCGGCCGTGCTCCTAGCTAGATTTGCACATGATTTTGTTTTGAGGCTGAGAATTTGCGTTGTTACTATTCGTGGATTAGGCTGAATTGTGCATTGTTCTTTCGGGAAGGGGATACTCTACTCATTTCTGAATTTGTCACGTCACGTGGTGTCCAGCTAGTTTGTCCACTAACTGAGGAAAAATGAGCACGGAATGGTAGTAGTACAGTACTAGCTTTATAGTCTTTGGAGCCTTTAAATTTGCTTGACTTGAGCAGAGCTCAATGGACAATGGTTGAACCAATTTGACCGTTTGGTTATGAACCTAGGTTTCCTTTTTCAGAACTATTTGTTGCTCAACCACCAGGAATCTTCTAAAGCACAATCAATACTACCTATTTTGGGGAGATAGGTTTCTGTACTTGTCAGGGAATGGGATATTGTGGCATTCTGCTCTGTTTAGCTTTATACTATCCAATCTTATCTAAAGAGGCAAACACGCTTGTTTCATCTAAAAATAACCTCTTAAATTATGGAAAAAGGAGCGTGTCTGAGAATTTACTCCTACTATCCAATCTTATCTACTGTAAAGAGGCAAACTCTAATATGCATTTAATTTCCGGTCAAGTTACCATTTATTTTATTAACAACCTTTATTATGAAACATTTGGCCGGAGATCTCCCCATTCACTTCATAGAGAAGTAGAATTTGGAAGGAGAGTTGCTATGCGTACGACACGTTTTCTCTTATTCTTGTATGACGTTTATCATCCAACCATCTATATGTGTGACCGAATGTGTAGTAAACCGCTGGATTTCTCATGGGACAGACGTCAGATATGAAGTGTAGTATGTAAATAAGTCAACGCCTATCCAAGATGGAATTACCTGAGAGACAAACTAGAAGAACACCGATTTCTAGTACTCACCGCAGGCCCAGTCTAAACAAACATTTGACCATGCCTTGCTTAATTTCTATTCATATACTGAACTGTGACTTAGTTTATGATTGCTAACCCTACTGTCCCACACAGTGTAAGCGTATTTGGAGTTTCGCCAACGTCCATGCAATGCTCTTTCGATAAAAGAGGAAACAGCGTACCAACAATATTATTGACCATGCAAAGGAAGTTATATTTACTTGGGGGACTTCAGGTAAACCAAACGAGTAGCAGAAAAGCTTACAAATACATTTGCGGTACTCAAGTTTTGAAAATACAATTTTCTTATTTGCTAGGCTGAAGGGGTCTTCAGAATAAATGCTGACAATAGTCAGGAACTGCACGTCAGGGAGCAACTAAACAGAGGTGTTGTTCCAGATGGAGTTGACTTGCATTGCCTCGCAGGCCTTATAAAGGTGCAGTGAACTTCTTCTTTTGAAGATATTTCTCTGTTTTTTACTTCATTTTCTCTCATTTTTGAATGGAATTTATGTTCATTTTTTAAAATGGAACGTTGGTATCTTACGTGTAAGGAAAACATACTGATATCTGCAGTTTAACTGTCTTTCAACATGGTATTATCTACGAGGCCAACATCATGGTTTCTGCAATTTGAACACTTAGAGAGCCTTCAAATGTTAGGCATAGTCGACAATTAAAATGCACAGTAATACACGGCATAAACTATATTTGCATAAATATTACTTTGAAAATCTAGACTTTCTTGAAAACATTCTCTTTTATTTATTATATTCTCATTAGTCTCATCTCATCATCCATAATATGGCTGCTGATTTTTAGGCATGGTTCCGAGAACTTCCAAGTGGAGTTTTAGACTCATTGACTCCAGAACAAGTGATGCATTGCAACACTGAAGAAGAGTGTTCTCTTGTTCTAAGTATTGTACCTGCAGTTGAAGCAGCATTACTCGATTGGGCCATCAATCTTATGGCAGATGTTGTGGAACATGAAAACTACAACAAGATGAATGCTCGAAACATTGCTATGGTTTTCGCACCAAACATGACACAGGTGAGTCCGAAGCCTATTCATATTCTTTATATGCGGGTTTTTGACTTCGCAGCCGAACCATATGACTTACGCCTCATCATATATCCCCTGTCTTACAGATGGCCGATCCCTTGACTGCTTTGATACATGCAGTTCAAGTGATGAATTTTCTAAAGACATTGATATTGAAAACTGTAAAAGAAAGGGAGGAGGCAGCTGCCGCGACAAGGTCATTCATGTCCAACTCTGGCTCCCCGAGTGATAAAGATGAACCTCTGGCATTAGATTATCTGGAGAAGCCCTCCGTTTATTCAACACAGGAAAATGTCGAACGCCCCATGATTAGTGGGGCTACTCTTGACCACCTCCTCTTCAGCGTAGAACAAGTGCTTGACCATGATGTGCAAGCCAACATTGGAGAACCCAAGAAATTTGACACCGGTATAGTCCATGACAAAAGCAATAACGAATTGTCTCCACTGGACATTGATTTTAGTTGTAGGCAAGATAACAGTTCTGGAAACAAATTTGGTAGTGATAGCGTGGAAGGTTTGTTTGACAGATTTAAATTTAGGAAAGGGGTGGGGAGACTCTGCAGGAATCCAGTGCTTCAGTTGAGTAGGTCCATGAAGAAGTCTGATGAAGCAGGACAAGCTTGTGTTTGACGTGGTAGGGTGCAATCAATTTTGGCAACTGTTTAGTGCTTAACTCATCTGCAATTCTCCTAGTCTGTGTAGAAGATATGAAACCATTTGGTAGTGGTACTGATGGGGAGTTCATTGCGTGTACAGTGTAAGTGTGTAACTATTCATTTGTGACAAACTGACAATCCAGATTATACGATGCAGCACTAAATACCAGTACATTGAGATTTCTGTTAACTGATGAGGATCATAGGTGAGCAGCCCATTTCGATTGATGATGCGCGAGTACTTATGGATTGGCACGGTGTAAACATCTCGTGACCATTTTCTACCAAATTTGTGTGGTGTTGAATCTGCCGGTATGTGAAGATGAAGGAATCGTTGGAGAATCTCGCACGAGAATTTGATTTTTCCGGTTCTCACTAGTTTCTGTTGAACACTTGCTTTTCAACTAGTAGTTGGGCCGAGTAGTCGCCTTCTTGAACAGCGGCCTACTCCTTGTAGTGTAAAGAAAAGTAAGCCACGAGGCCCAGGGAAAGCCTTTTATTTTGCCAAACTCGAAAATTGTATTTCGACGTCCCAAAAAATTCTGAAAACAATCTTGGAAATAGACAATACTGTATTCTACCAACATGCATAATCTCAACTGAAAATATCATATTCTGAGCTACAGAAAAATGACAGATTCCGACAGATTTTGGAGAGCTCAAATTTGACAATTTTCACTACTTTCGTATTAGGATTTTTTCATTTTTTCACAGCACAAAATACAACATATTAATTATTATGATTTTACATGTTGGTAGAAGACAACATAATGTGCATACATGATTTTTTCAGTTTTTTTGAAACTCCAAATAATCTCATTTTTTTGCAAAAATAAAGGTCTACATGTAGCCCGAGCTATCTACCACCGCTCTTCGACCCTACAACCAAACCAAATGAACAATGGCTCATCATTCCTAAATTACTCAAAATTGAAAAGGTGATTTCAACCAATGGAGATTTCTACCTCCCGGTCCTATAATCTTTTTATTTTTAAACTCATGAATCAAATTATAAGTTTTAAAATGTTGAGAAAATATCCTACGTGTTATCAATGATGTATCTAAAAACCATGCAAAAATCTCATTTTGATATTTTTATATTCTAATCTACACATAAGATAAATATGTGGATTTTGTCATTTTTATGTAGGCTATAATATAAAGACTTTTGCCTTGTTGTTTTGCATGTTTGTAAGATGCATCATTGCTTCATTGACAACACCAAGGTTTTTTTTCCAGGATTTTCAAAGCTTTTAATTATTATCATTTTAAATAAAGAATCAATGGATGTTGGGAGCCAAAATGACTTTCCACCTTTCAAGCCACTTTTCTATGGCTCGAGCCAAATAGTTTTAGCAAAGAGTTGTTCACGAAAACGAAACAATATTATAATGCTTCTTTCACATGAAAAATGCACAATACGGGGGCAATATATATTTCTATATATCGTGATGTTTTACTACTGTTTATTCGGATTAAATCCCGTCGTAATTCGATTATATAGTCAACCGTTAATACCGAAACGACTAGGGACAAGTTTATCTGTTGAACTTCGTGAGTAGGGATCGGATCGACAGGCCTTGCATGAACCAAAATGTAAATATGTTGAATACGTTGGTGCCTCGCATTTTGGATGTGCGTGTGTGTTGTTCAGTGTACCCGTGGAGGCTCTCACGATCAACTCCGTCATATGCAGAGGCAGAACCTCGCTGTGCCGACTACTCGACCACACAACAGGGCAACCCTTTTGCACTGGCCTGGCCAAAGCTGATAATTGCATCTGGCTTAAGTACCGATGTACGTTGCATCTCATGCATGCACGTACCGTGCCCTACCACCCACGGGTGGAACCCTGTGTCGTGTAAGTACGTGGTTCTAAATAAACCATGGAGTACAAGCTGCATATACATTTCGTTTCATAGAAATGGAACCGGCCGGGGGCTCGCCCCATGTGAATCTAAAAAAAGTTGCATGTACAGAGAGTGGACTCTATATCTGATTTAACAATAAGATGACTGTTACCAGTGGTAGCTCAAACGTTGAGCCTGGGCAAGATATCCATGTAGCTGTTTTTTTTTACCATGATTTGACCAAAATACTCTCATTTAAGCTAGCTCTTTCAACTAAGCATATCTAATATATAATAGCTCACAAGATTCGCCTCCTGTCATTCGTCCACGTCGCCCCCATTCCTCCCAACGTTGGATCAGCGCGACGGACGGCTGAGATTAACCCACGTCGACTCAAATCCACCGGTAACTGTTCATTGCCTACCTAATATATAATAGCTCACAAGATTCGTCTCTTGTCATTCGTCCACGTCGCCCACATTCCTCTCAACGTCGGATCAGCGCGACGGACTGCTGAGATTAACCCACGTCGACTCAAATCCACCGGTAACTGTTTATTGCCTATTTTCTACCAGTCACAGGCTGCCACGTCTCCCGGTCGCCATCCGGTAGTGGCCCGTTCCCCCGGTCACCGTGGCTATTTTGCAAACAACCCACTAGATAACTGAAACATTAACCCGTGGTCCAGAGTTTACTGCCTAGAAGGATCTATTCGCCAATAGGGGAAAACTCACAGGCTATTCTGTAAATGACAGGCGCAGAATCCCCCTACCTCTCTCTTCTTCCTCTCGCGACTCCAAGATCGCCGCCACCGACGCCGCATGCTGCCGCCGCTCCGCGCGTCCCCGCCCAGATCCACAGCCACGGGAACCTCCGTCGTCGCGTCCTCTCCAACCAAGCCGGCGTCCGCCTCCTGGGACAACCGCCGCCGTACTCCACCTCCGCCGCAGCGGATTGGTCACTGCCGGCAACTCCGGCGATCAAAAAGCCTGGCGCGCCTCCGGACCTACCGGAGGACCGGTCAAGCGTTCGTTCGACTAGGACCTCGGTGGGCTGCTCTCTAAGAAGGGGCTCCGGTGTAAAGGCCCTCCTTATTATAAGGTAGCGACCTTCTGTGTATAGTGTTAGTCCCTGGATCGACTTGCTAGCACACACAGTTTAAGATGAAATACCATAACATTGCATCAATATTCATTACACGATGATCCAGAAATAAAAGGGTTCAATACAAGGTGCATAGCTCATGGCTAGATCAAACCGAAATAAACACACATCGAAAAGCAAATGGATAAGTGAGCTCCATCTTCATCATGTGCCATAGGCAAGGCATGTTGGTTGGAGACTCGCGACCCTAACAATCCTTACTCCTCGTCTGAGGGTCCTGCAATGGTGAGTTGCAGCCCAAACTATATTGAGTCAGCACAATTGAATTGTGGTGGCAAGATGACACTTTGTGACTAAAATTACTAAGACTATATCTACATGCATATTTGGCTCGGTGGAGTTTCAGGCTGATTTGCATAAAGTCAGTTTTGTCCTATCATTTACAAAACAACTTTTCATCTTAGACGAATAGTACCACTGATAGAAAACAGTGAACACCTTTGACAACAAAGAGTACCACCGATAGAAAACGATGAACAACTTTGAAAACTACTCACAACGAGCACCACCGATAGAAAGCGGTGAGCTCTCCCAAACCCTTGTTCACCCATCAAATTTTATTAAAGAAATTGGGATGAGGAGATCTTCAACATCTGCCCTGTCTAGTTGCTCAAATGTCCATAACCGGGGACACGGCTAAGTATACTTAGTTTTTCACTCTCGAGAGGGTGTGCACTTTCACCACAAGACCCAATCATTCCCTCTTCCATGTCACCCAATTATGAAATGGAAAAGAGAACACCGAGACGAGACCTTTCAGGAGCAATTCCCCAAAATCCATAAAGCGGACCCATCCCCACCTATCACCCTACATCTGCTGGTCTCGCAACTTATGTGGTCAAGACAGAGCCCGTATGACCTGTGGTTGCACTGGAAGCTTCTAAGCAAGGTGTGTCTACAATCTCTTTAAACCTGGGTGACTTTCCACATTTGTGCGCTTCCACCAAGGGTAATTACCATAGACATGAACCATAGACATGGACCCCCTGAGTAGCCACCCACCATGGTTCTCCAACCAGCACCCAGGTAGTTCATTAATTAACTTCATTAATTTTTCACTATCCAACTAGTCAAAACATTTTTCATTGCTTGGCTAAGCATCCTACTAAGTGTTTTTGCTTCTATGCTCAGGGTGGGGGATAGCTAAACACTACATAGGAGCATAGCATAATAAAATAACTACACACAGCTCCTAACATGCATACTACAGAAAAACACTACTATGCATATAGTGAAAATAATAGGTGGTTTATGAGCGTCACTTGCCTTTTGAAACTTGTCGTTTCTCACACTCTCTTCAACGAAGAACGTATCACTTCGTTTAATCTATACAATGAAGAGAAATACAATAAACAAACAATCTGAACAAACACATAACACATAAAGCCAAACATCACAATAATGTGTTCATCAATAGTTGTTTTAGTTCATTTAGTTTATGGTCAAGTCGTATCACATAATTCAATTTACAAAAGGAATTAATGTGGTAGGACTTAGGTTTTGTCATTTGTGGTCAAGGGATGGTCTAAATCAAATTTGAATATTTCAAACCTGAATAGGTTGAAGTATTGTTTCAGTATTGTAATATTTGGTCTTGTATAAAATATTTGCGTAATACTTTTATCGGAGGAAATAATAACATTTCCAACTATGGTTGTGATTTAAGAAAGGCACAAGATTATAATCAACTTCACATGTTTATGAATCTTTGGATCTAATGAAGTTTAGTATTGGTTCCTCCAAGACTATGGTTATTTTAGTGGCATTTTCTAGAAGATTTCACATTAAAACGATTCGTGGAATTTAAGTTATATCTAAATTACACAAGTTGTATCTCTGATTTATAATACCATATTTAATTAGACAAAATCATTTCTAATAGTGGCAACATGTTATACTAGTTGCAAGGTTTGTACAAATATTTTATTTGCATTTTAGGATCCATGAATTTATATTTATGTCAAATTTACACAATTCTTTAATTTTGAAATTTGAATACATTTAAACTAATACAATCTTGAAATCTAATAGGTTTTAAACACATGTTTACAAGTTTATATTTCAAAAGTGGTTGAGTAGGCTTAGTTTTGTTAGCTCTGGTTAAAACATAATACTTGTGTTATTTTTGTAACAGAAAACAATTTAATAAGGTTAATTGGATTTAAACTATGTTTAAAACATACAAATAGAGTTTCTGATTTTTAAATGGCAGTGACATTGCTTAAAAATAAATTTAACCATTTAACATTATTATTCAGATCCTAAGGTTTCCAAAAATATTTTATTTGCAATTTTTGGACCTAATGGATTTGAACAAATTCAAATATACTCAAATCTTCCATTTGAAATTTAAATGAATTCAAACTGATCAAATTTGAAAATGGACAGTGCCAAATGGTTCTACAGGTCCAGGGCTTTCCAATGGTATAAAGTTTGTTAAATTTGGATTTTCGGATAAAAAGATATGATGTTTTGAAATTACAGGGGCTTTTCTGCTAAATCGTCATTTAATTTAATTCGGAAAATAATCCAGAAAGGCTCGGGTGACGTGGCGCCCTGTGATTCGTTGGTACCGGTTAGTTAAGTGATCTAATCCTTACCGTAGGATCAAGATCCGAGGGTTGGCAACGCGTTGACCAAACGCTAGCGGTGGACTTCGCTGGAAAATGGAGGCGCGGCGGCGCACGGCTCCGGCGAGGACGTTCTCCTCGCTGCGGTGGCTCTCGGGTTCGAGGGAGTTGATGGCGAGGGTCTTCTCCTCACGGCGAAGCGAATGAGTGGTACGGCGTCGTCCTTCTCTTCTCGAGGCGGCGTGGAGTGGCGGACGGGAAGGCACCGCGCCGGTGAACTCCGGCTCGAACTCGATTTCCTCTCTTGTGTTGCGGGATAAATCAAACGGGGTGTGAGGAGGACGCGTCAGAGAGGGAGCAAGAAATTGGAGAGGTTCTCGGGCGCAGGGGGCTGTGTACCTCGCCGGAAATGGAAATGGACGGCCGCGGATGTGCGGAACTCCGGCGAGGAAATACTACGTCGTGGTGGCGCTATCTTGAGGGGATTCAGAGGGGAATGAGAGGAGGGCTCGGGGTCTTTGTAGGGGTCCTCGCGGGAGAGGCTCATGGCGTGCTGTTCGTGCGAACCGTGGCGAGTTTGTGGAGGTCGTGCTCCGGGTCATGGGCGTGGCTGGAGGTTAGGGATAACCTCCCCTGACGGGTGGGTCCCAGCGGCCAGTGAGAGAGAGGGGAGAGAGGGCCGCAGCTAGGCTGGTGTTGGGCTCGGCCCAGTTACTTTTTTTTTGTTCTGGTTCTTTTATTTTTCTCTTTTCTGTTTTTCTTATATAACTTTCGTTTTATTGATCCAAATAAAGTCAAATCAGTTTCTAAAACTTTGTGAAGATAATATCTATCCTTTAAAATATTTATGAATACTTTTCCAAAACATTTGAAACTTGAAATTTACAAATATTGCATAATGGTTTATTTGACACTTTTTGCAAAATTTAAAATAGAGGTTTAATACAGAAATTTGTGTCTTAATAAACTTAAATAAAATCACAAATACATATTTTTAAAATAAATCATTCCAAACCCATTTTCTAAATCAAACACTTCAATCAAACTATATTTTTGAAATAGAGGGTATTCCAAATAGTCTCTTGACTTCAAAGATTATGTCTTAGGGTTCCATAGAAAGTTAAATACAATATTTTGAATTATATAGTTGAATAAAACTATTTTGGAATTAGACATAACTTAATTAACCCGAAGTACTCTGCAAATATATTTTTAGGGTTTAATAAATAATTAGAATATTTATTTATAGCTCAACACTCTAGTTTGAAAATAAATTTTACTTGATTGAATTTATATAACAAAACTTTTGAATAAGTTATATTAATCCTTTTTAGTTGTGCTTCTTGGATAATGATGGTTTTATTTTAATATGAAATAAAAGTTTTAACTTTTTGTGATTTTTAAACATTCCAAAATTAAAATTTTGGGATGTTACATCCGGCCAGATCCCCGCGTTCCTCGCACGCGTCGATCGCCTCAGGTCGCTCGACCTCTCGGGGAACCGCCTCAGCGGCCTAATCCCGGCCCAGCTTGGCCACTCCTTCTCCGGGAACTCCGCTCTCTACGACCGCCCCGTTTCCTCGCGCTACGGTGACGTGCTCGGTCGTCGGCCTCTGCATCATTATCGCTGTCGGGTCCTCGCCCATTCATGCCAACCTCTTGGCAGCCAAGCAGGATTTCAACGCAAGCCACGCAGGTCGTCGTGGCCGGGAGCTCGCGGGCAGGGACGGCCCGCATCAGTTCCGTGCCAAAATCCTGCTAAGTTTCTGGCATGGCTTGCTCAGCTGATCTAGCGACCCTCCTTCTAGCTCTTGGTTTCTTTTATTCCGCTTCCCAGCTGTGACTATCGGTCTTTATTTTTTTTTGGAGGGAACAGCAGTGCTCTGCTGGTTTTTTAATTTTATTAAATAATGAAGAAGTAAAGTATTTACATACAGCTACTAAATAAGGAAACAAAAACTAAATCCCTCCAAAATTATGGATCCAACTCTTGAACCCAGCCAAGCTGGCTCTGTTGGCGCGGAAAGCAACCCAGTCGAGCTCATCTTTGAAAGTTTTCAAGCAACGGAAGAGGCTTGCACGAATGTCCTTGAAGATGTGATTATTTCTGGTGATCCAAATGGACCAAAGAGCCAGGATGAAGACCTCCATGAAGAATGGCTGCTTAAATGTCATTTTAAAAGAGGAAATGACCATATGAATATCTCCAGAAGGAATGCTCCAGCCCGGAAGCAGCAGATGCCAGCACCTCTTAGCAAACTGACAGTGGAAAAACAAATGGTCTCTCGATTCCAGCTGCCGTATTCCGCACATGATGCAATTGTAGTCTGGCAAGTGGAAGTTTTTGCGTTGGAGGAGAGCTCTTGTATTGAGTCTGTTGTGTAGCATATACCAGGCAAAAACTTTATGTTTCTTCTGACAACATGAATTCCAAAGCCATGTGAAAGATGGAGATGGGTGTGGAGGTCCTTGGAAGAACTTATAAGCCTTGGAAACCGAGTATTCTCTACCCCATCTGTATGACCATTCGTCATTTAAATCTTGCAAACCTACCCCGTCATTAATCACCTGGAAAAGACCAAGCTCCTGGTATGCTTCTTCAGAGAGAGGTAGGAGGAATAAGTCATCAATTGCAACGTGCGTAATGACCTGTTGAACCGAGATATTGTCATTTTTGACGAAAGAGAACAAGTGCGGAAGCTGTTCACTGAGGACAGTAGTCATCCACTTGTCCTTCCAATACTTGACAGTATCTCCTCTCTGTACCTTACACACAGCAAGAGACTTATATTCTGGCAGTAATTTCAAGCAATCACGCCACCAGAAGGAGCAGTCCACCGTTTTGTCAAGGGGCAGTGAGTTCTGGTAGTATGTAGCCCAGATCAGATGCACCCATGGCAAATCTTGCTTATTGAGGAATTTGTGCAGGTGCTTGGTGAGCAGACATTTATTCTGACACTGCAGATTGATCACTCCGAGACCTCCATTCTTCTTGGGCTTACATATCAGGTCCCATGCAGCTAGGGGAGGGTTTTTCTTGGTGAGGTCACTGCCACGACTAACACAATGTCTTCTGTATTTATTCACCTGATCAATTACAGTCTTGTAAACCATCAAGGAGCTGAGATAAAACATTGGTAAAGAGGACAGCACCGAGTTAGCCATTTCCAATCTGCCCGCAGATCCTAAGAACTGAGCACAACCAATCAACCTTTTCTGAACTCTGCATACCAATGGCATAAGATGTTCGACTTTTGGCTTTGTGGTGCCCAAGGGGAGGCCCAGATATGTAAAAGGCATGGTACCAAGCTGACAGTTCAGTGCAGTTGTGTAAAAATGCACATTCTCCTCAGCAATATTAATCGGTATAAGGCTTGATTTCTGATAGTTAACTCTGAGTCCCGTTGTTTCAGCAAAAGAGTGCAGCGTTTGCCTGAGAAAGTGAAGCTGATCAAGCTTAGCAGGAATGACAATGAGAGTGTCATCCGCGTACTGAATGACAGGGAAGTCAGGCAATCCAGCATAGGTCAGAGGTTTTTCAAGATGACCATCTGTCATGGCTTTGTTAAGAACTGATTGGAGGAAATCTGCTGCAAGCACAAATAACAGGGGCGACAGAGGGTCGCCTTGCCTCACACCGCGTCTGCATTTAAAGAAATTCCCCGGGACACCATTAAGTAAGATGGCTGAGTTTGCTGTTGAGAAGATTTGTGCAATCCAACCACACCATTTCCCTCCGAAACCTCTCTTTCTGAGCACATGCAAGATGAAAGAGTGGTCAACTTTGTCGAAAGCCTTTTCAAAGTCTAGCTTCAAAAGAAGTATCTCCTTTTTGGATCTGTGGCATTGGTGCAAATATTCAAAGGCCCAAGCGACACAATCTTGAATGGATCTCTTTTTAATGAACCCATATTGGTTCTTATGGATGAGATCCATTATAACTGTCTGCAGCCTATTAGCCAGAAGTTTAGTGATAAGCTTCAGAGTGCAATTGAGCAATGAAATTGGCCTAAAGTCGTTGACAGTCCTGGCATCATCTTTCTTAGGAACAAGTGTGATGTGAGAAGAATTGATGCTCTGGAGGCAAAGAGAGCCGTGGTGGAACTGATTGCAAAGGTCATAGAAATCTTTTTTAATGAAAGGCCAACATTTCTTTATAAATTCCGAGTTGAAACCATCCGGGCCCGGGGATTTATTGTTGGGTAAGGCAGCCACAACATCGTCAATCTCCTTGTGGGAAAAGGGCTCTTCTAAGAAACTCAAATCAGGGTGAACAGGGAGCAGATCGTCGAGATTAAAGCGTATGGTAGTGTTGTCCACCTGCCCTAATCTTTCCTTGAAAGCATCTAACAACATCACTGCTTTCTTGGGGTGCTCGCTGTGGGAAACTCCAGAAGAATCAGTCAGGGAGGCAATGCAATTCCTTTTATTCTGAACTGAGGCAAGGGAGTGGAAAAATTTGGAGTTTTCATCACCAAGAGTAACCCATTTAATTTTCCCGCGCTGTCTCCAGTAGATCTGCTGCTTTTTGAGGAGCCCAGATAGTTCCTCTTTAAGATTATCTCTGAAAGTAGTTTCCAGCGTAGTCAGGGGCCTGCTATTCTCAGCAGCGTCAAAGAGCCAGATAGCTTGATTGATATCAGAGATGGTAGCTTTGGACGTGGCATGGGATTTGGCCCAGGTTTTAAGCTCTTTGCGCAAGATTTTGAACTTGGTATTAATCCTTTTAGCTGCGTCCCCATGGAAAATTGATTCTTCCCAAATTCTTTTGACAGTAGGAACAAAGTCAGGGTATTCCAACCAGGTGTTTTCAAAACGAAAAACAGAGGCTTTGGGGAGAGCAGACTGGATGGCGATCACACACGGCACATGGTCAGAAATTGGCATGGCAAGAGGGAAAGCCCAGGTGTTGGGGTAAGATATGGTCCAGGAGGCTGTACAGAAAAACCAGTCCAATCTTTCCAATAAGGGTGAATCTTGCATATTGCTCCATGTATATTTGCGACCCTTTAGGGGTATTTCAATCAAGCCCAAGTTACTGATTGTTTCATTGAACAAGAACATTTCTTGAATATTTCCACCTGGCTTATTCCTGTCCTCTGGATTTCTGATGAGATTAAAATCTCCAATTAGAAGCCAATTAGTATCATCGTCCACTTGGATACTGTTGAGCCAAGCTAAGAATTCCAGTTTCTTATCATGCATACAGGGGCCATAGACACATGTGAGAGTCCACTGATCATCAGAGGTAGTAGCTTTGAGGTCCACTGAAATTGCAAATTCATTTTGGAATGCAAGTTGACCATGAAAGACAGAACCCTTCCAAGCCACAAGAATTCCTCCAGATCTACCAACTGAGGGTAGGTAGCAGAAATTATTAAAACTCGCTGGACAGAATTGTTTGATGTACTGAAGATCAAAGTGCTCCCTTTTGGTTTCTTGGAAACAAACAATATCGCAATTGCTCTCCAGTATTTTGTTAAGAATGTGTAGCCACTTTTCAGGAGCATTTATGCCTCTTACGTTCCAGTTCAGAATGTTCCATATTTTCTTCAGAGTTGTATTATCCATGAGCAACAGAGGAAGAAGATACTATTAAGCTCTATGCCACAAGCAAGAGTACTGACATAAAAGACACTTAAAGAGACACACCATAAGGTCAGGTACTGTTCACAAGGCAACAGACACAGGACAGCAACAAAAATATACCAGCATGAAGACACCGGACAAAACAGCCAAAAGGGTCCATCACTAAAGAAAGATGAGAAATCAATCTGTCCCTGACGCTGGCCCGGACGGTCACTTCTTCTTCTTCTTTTTGTCCACATCATTATCGACCTTCATCTTATCTTGCTTTTTCGCCTGCTTCCCCTTAGGAGATTCAGGATCAGCTAATCCAAAGGATTTGCTCAGATTCTTCACAATCTTCTTGGCCACAGGAGGAGCTTCAGCACAAGCCAGGCAGTTTTTGTCGAAGCAAGTTTTCCCTCTGAACCCATGAGCTTTGGCTTTGACGCGGTCACTTCTTCTGACTTCTGTCACCACCATTGGGGTTTTACTGCCCCTTCTCTTCACATGGATCACAGAAGTGCTATAATTTCCAGCTAGCCCTTGAGAGTATTTAGGGATCTGTGGAGTCGAGAAACCTTGTGATACAGTCTCAGCTGCCGCTGTGAGGTAACATTTGGGGGCTTCACTGACAGGGCAGGCTGAGGGAACCACAAAAGGCCTACCGGGCTCATCTTTATTTTCCTCGCACATGATGGCCCAGATTCTGGAATGCAGAAAGGCTTTGGCCCATTCAAAATCAACAGGAGACATTAACCTGGCCGTGAAGAAATCGGCCCATTGAGCAGGGATGGTTATGGAATTCTCAGTGTTGTCTGTAGCTTGAAAAAAAGCATTCCAGGCTGTAGTTCCTTCCTTAGAGAAGAAAGAAGTATGGGTCTTGCTAGGAACAGGCTCCAGAGGTGTAGCTGCAGGAGGAGGGGCAAGGATTTCATCCAGAATTATGGATCGCTGAGTGTAAGTCCTCATGTCTGGAAACAGCTGTTGCTGAAGGGAGACAAACTCAGGAATCAGCACCATACCCACCTGAATGTTCTGTTCAAACTGATGCGGGTTGTTGTTAACAGAATTATCAGAATCACTTGGATCAATGGAGCTAACTGTCAGTGTGATGGAACTGTTGTCATCAGCAATTTGTTCCTGCTGCTCTTGCTGCCCTTGGTCAACAAGCATGTCGTCTTCTACTGGGTTAATCAGATCATTGAGCTCAATGAAATCAGCATGATCAAGCTGGTGGGGTTCTGCATTGAGGTCAAAAGGAGCTGCTATGCCTTGCTGCCCAAAGATATGGTTCATGTTCTGACCAAACTGATTATTCATACCAGCATCAAACTGATGTCCAACATTGTGGCCCAGGTGTTGGCCCATCTGTCCCCAAGGAAGCCACCCATCATTTGGGTCTGGAAGAGGCCCAGCTGGAGGCTGTTGCGGCAAGGGGTGTGGGGTGGCGCCATCAGGAGGTGGTGCATCTTCATCTGCAGGCAAACCTCCAAGCAGATTCTGTCCCAGAATATAGATGGGGACCGACCAAGATTCACCATTAGAGACAGAGCTATCAGAGACCACGCAGCTATAAGGAATGAGACTAAGGTCCTGCACCTTAACCTTGATAATAACTCTAGAGAAGTTGCTGACAGCTTTATCCCATGTAATGAGAGAGGCAAAGTCCTTGACAGCCCCTTTAATGTGTTCTATCTCCCATAGATCGAGAGGGAAATCAACGAGCATTAACCAGACCTCTCTATTGTAAAGAGCTGCTCTCCTATTAATTCCGGCATTATGCGGCACAAAAGAGAACTGAAGACCATTGAAAAGGTGTGGACTATTGGAGATAAGCCAGTCTCTATCCGAGCTCGAATCCAACCTAACATAAGCTTGACCCAAGGAAGTGCGCTGAATCACCTCAAGGTTGTAGTGTAGGTGGTGCTCAATGAAGGTGCAGAGTGTTGCCCGAACTTCAGAGAAGGGCACAGCAGGAGCCGGAGCAGGGATGATGGTTGCAATGGCCACATCTTCGTTCTTCGCCTGAAATTGCCCCGAGATATGGTAGCGGCAATGCTGCGGCCGATCATCGACGTGAAGAACTTCGTAGTGACCTGGGGCGAAAACCAGCGGGTCAACCGGGAAGTTGGTCATCTTCTCTCGCCGCAGGTTGAGGCTGACACCAGGCGGCGCAAGGTGGAGAGAGGTAGCTGGGGGTCGCGTCGTAGGAGACGAGGAGGCAACTGGGCCAGGTGGGAATTTTTCCAAAGGGGGGAATCCTGTCTTTCCTTTTGCCTCTGTCGATTCACTCAAGGGATCGGGACACGCGGCGCCTATCTGGTTAGCATCTCTAGAAGAGGAAGGAGGAACAGGATCTCGCTGAATAAACGTATCTGCACTTGCCATATTAGCTTGTTTAGTAGAATCCACTCCATTAATAGACTGATTTGATTGCCAGCAGTTTCCTTTAACATGTCCAAGCTTATTACAACCATGACACCGAATCCTATTAGTGCAGTTGCGGCGGAGATGGCCCACGGAAAGGCATCGTGGACATGGCCTGAGGTGTTGACTTGGGCGGGCAATAGGCCTTTGCAGCCCATTAGGGGCTAGGCGGACAAAAGCAGAAACCCTCTCAGTCCCATCAAAAGTGGGCTTTAGTCTATCGAATGCAGAGACTCTCAAGGTGGGCTTAGACGCAACAGGATCTTTGGCTTGGGCCAGTTGTTCAAAATTGTCCGTGGCCGCCTTTTTGACTGGAGAGGGGGCCATGTTAGCAGCAGGTATTTCCAGAACGAGAGCAAGATCCCGGAAATTAGGCTTGCTTTTAATAAGGCGGAGTAATTCATCCAGCTGTGCTTCGCTGAGGCAATCCAGGGAGGAGCAGACCGTTGATCGGTTATCATCCATGCGAAAACATTCAAAAATCCCATCAGCCGAATAACCCGCGGCAATCAAAACCTGTAATTTCTCTCTTTCCGAAAAAGTGAGCCTGTGAAGGAAGGAAAGTTTGGGGAGCACCTTCGCCGTCATCTCCGGCGGTGCCGCCTCAGTGATCACCGGAGAAGCAACTTGAGCATAGGACTTTTTTGTCCCCAGAAGCGTGGCATTCGCCCCTGTGAGAAGCTGGCGATCAGGTGTGCGATGCTTATGAGAGACGGTCGTCCATGACCCTTCTTCTTCCTTTTCCCAGGCAGCAAATTCTCTGACGAAATCTGGTCCTCCATGACCCCAGAGATTAAAGAACACAGAGAAATCCGATGATGAAAAATTTCGCAGATTGTGGATGAAAAACCCAATTTGTTTGCACGAAACCGAAAATCTGTAGGAACGATCCCGCAACCAATGAACATCAAAATCGGCGGCGATTCCTCCAAGGCAAGATTTCAGCAGACGGCTCACTGAATCTTGAGATAAGCGGAACTTGGAACGGGCAAAAGATGCAACCAAGAAAAAAGCCTTGCCTCCAACCCCAAACAGAGGAGTGATCGGCGATTTGAAACGGCGCCAGGCTTGATTGAGCAGATCTAGGCCAGGTTTATTATCAACAGAGTCGATGTCAGAGTGGTTCACCTTGGCAGAGGGTAATCGTGCCGGTTGAGTCTTGCGTTGGTAGACCTTCGTCGGATCTTGTGTACGCTCCAGCACCATAACTGAATGGCAGGAGAGCTCGATCCTTTGGCCAACGCGAATGGATTCACCCATGATCAAGAAGCGTGCGTCGATCACCACGCCTGCAGCATCCAGGAGGACTAACCTTTTGGCCTCAGACCGGAGGTAGAGAGTCCCGGCGAGATCCGCTCCATGTCGCGGGGAGTAGGTCACCCTCCATCCAAGGGGCTTCGGATCCATGACGACGGAGAGGTGCGGGCGCCAGCGCCAAGGTGGCAGCCGGCGGCGCGGAGCCTTCGGGCTCACGATCGCCTCACGATCGCTTCATTCCGGCGGCGCGGAGCTTCTTTCTTTCTTCTCCCGCCCTGCTAGAGAAGGCGAAGACAAAGCTTTTCCGTAGGCAAAAAGGCTATCGGGTTACTCATGGCACTAGGGCACAGATAGAGACTCAGACCAATGGGCAAATCTGTTGAGGAGTAAATGTTGACAGGGCTGAGCCCTATCGGTCTTTATTGTTTGGACTGTCACTATTTCCATGATTCTCTGAGTTTCTAATGTTTCTAATGTTCAGCCATCATCTGTTTGTATATGTGGTCACTGATAGCATTAAAATTGAAACTTTGGCGCACAAGGCTGCACAGTGCGAGTCGTCCGTGCACGCGCAGCAGCAGTTCGCGTACACTCAGAGGATCTTCCAGTACAGGCAAGGGAAAGCCATGGCGCATTAAGGATCCAACATGTCCTTTGTCAGAGCATGACCAAGATCTGATCATTCTTTTGAGGTCCAGCAACGGATATGACGGCAAGCTCAACGGAAATGAAGAAGATTCAGGTATGAGATATCAAGTTGATGGTGAAAATGCGAGACCTTTATATGTGTGGGGAACTGAGGATTTAGGATTGCCGTTTACCCTTTTATTTTTGTTTGTGTATGTAGGTCTAATACTGATCCTACATATACAATGCCAAAGTGTATGCTGGTTCTTTTCATTCTTTTCTAGAATTGTATGGCGAAACTGGAGTCCACCTGGCCAACAGGGTGCGCGACGGCGAACATGTTAATTGCTTGATTAGTTAAACTTGCTAAGATATATCTTTATATCCATGAGTTTTGGTTGCTTAAAACGATTATGCATTCATTTCTTGTGTAAGAGTTTCAGAAAGGCTTGATTATTAAGGTTTTGTTTTGATCCCTTATTGCTCGGGAGCTGTTTTGGGGATTTTGATTGCGACATGCTCTATTTATTGAGGAACGTATATGTGATGTTTTGGAGCCTCTCTGAAGATGCATTATGTGATGCCTTCTTCTTGTGAACTAAATCAATCTTAACTTTCATTACTAAATTTGTTGAAATCTTAAGGATGCTAAATTTGTTGAAATAACTTTTGTGATGAGAATCATTGAAGACAATTGAACGGATAGACGTCGCCTAGAGTGGGGTTGAATAGGCGATTTAAAACTTTTTCGAGGAGCCGGAATATCCGGTCCACAATGACCCGGAAATTCCGAGTAGCCGGAATATCCGGTACACGAAAGACCCGGAAATTCCGGTATGCTTGATAAAGGCGGAATAAAACTAGAGGTTTACTTTAACAAGCATACAACCTAGATATATAAACTAGGCTCACCTATGTGCACCAACAACTTAAGCTAAGCAATACAAGTAACAAGATGATAGCAAGATATATGACTTCAAGCACGAAGGCTATCACAATGTAAAGTGCATAAGTAAAGAGCTCGGGTATAGAAATAACCGAGGCACGCGGAGACGAGGATGTATTCCCGAGTTCCACCCAAAGGTGTACGTCTCGTTTGGAGAGGTGTGCGCAACCACAACAGGTTAGCCGCAACGCCACAAAGGCTCACCTTCTTCTCCTAATGAACTCAACCACAAAAGGTTCGAGTTCACCTTCCACTATTGATCTCCTTTGGGGCGGAGATCGAATCCCGTACAACTCTTGAGGCACACACCCACAACTTAATTGGGGGCTCCCAAGTCTTGAGGCACACACCCACAACTTAATTGGGGGCTCTCAAGTGACCACAAAAGGTCTTGACCACAAAAGGTATTGGCCACAAAAGCCGACCACAAAAGGCGTCTAGGGTCCAAAGACCCAAGAGTAACAAGCTCACAAGTAATACCACCACGAATACTCGTGGAGGGCTCAAACCGATGCAAATGCAATGGCAAGAGCACACGAAGTGCTCAAGTCCTTCACTCTCAAATTCCAACACAACAACAAATGTTTATGGGGGAATAAGAGAGGAAGAACAAAGGAAACCACAAAGGAGTCAAATCCTTCACTCCCAAATCCCACCAAAAGCAACTAATGCTTATGGGGGGAGAAGGGAGGAAGAACAAAGAAGAAGAACCACAAAGGAACTCCAAGAACTAGATCCACGAAGTTCCCCTCACTTAGAGGAGAGAAGGATTGGTAGGATTGTAGATCTAGATCTCCTCTCAACTTGCCCTAAAGAATATGGAAGATTCAATGGAGGGATTGAGAGGGAAGTGAGCTTTCCAAGGTCAACAATGGAGTAGGAGAGAGGGGAAAGTCGTGCTGCCTTCGATTGGCTGAGGAGGAAGAAGGGGAGGGGTATTTATACCCCTCCAGGAAATATAGCCGTTGGCTGTTTCGACACTCGGAAATTCCGGTATAAGTTAGACCCGGAAATTCCGGTCACCCGGAAATTCCGGTCTAGAGAGACTCGGAAATTCCGGTCACCCGGAAATTCCGGTCTAAGAGAGCTCGGAAATTCCGGCTGGAGTAAGAAGCAAAACCAAACTTTTCCTTAGCCATTTCTGGAGGACTTTTCTGGTGGCACTCGGAAATTCCGGTAGACGGAAATTTCCGAGCACAATTTCCGACTGGAGTCAGAACCCTTTTTCTCCTTTCCTTAGCTGTTTTCTTGGATGAGCTGGGGAACCGGAAATTCCGGTAGGGCGGAATATCCGACCCCAATAATCCGAATCAGCAGAACACCGAAACGAAAACTGCTATAACTTTTGCAAATGAACTCCAAATGAGGTGAGACCAATTTTGTTGGAAAGATTGCGACGAAGAACTCCAAATGACTATCTTGATCTCTTCAAGTGGATCATCTTTCTTTATTGCGCGTCCAAGCACTTGCTTGATGAAGACTTCTCCAAATACTCCCCCATGCTCACAATGGGAGAGTCTCGCTAAGCTTCGTCTTCATGTATCCATTGCAAGCACCAAGCATAGGATCTTTTCGAGAAGGCTTCTCTTGGTCTTGCACAACTCATCTTTTCTTCACTAAGATGATGTCTTGAATCTTCAAGACGTACTTGCAATAAGCTTCACTCAACACATGAGCTTCAAGAGTTCAACACATGAACTCCACAATTCCATGGACATGATCTATAATGATATCTCAATGCAAACATTAGTCCATAGAGATTGTCATTCAATTACCAAAACCACACATGAGGGAAAATGCTCTTTCAACAACTGCTTTTATTTTACCTATTGAGACCTTAATTCCATACTGTTATTGTCTTCATTTACAGATCAAGATTCAGTACGTTTATTGGCAGTTGAAGGCTGCGCCGCTCTTGGAAAATTGTTGGAACCGCAAGATTGTGTAGCACATATCCTTCCAGTCATTGTCAATTTCTCCCAGGTACATATCCAACATTTCTATTTAGTCTTTACAGAGTATAGAAGAAGTGTAAGTCCTGACTCCTGCAGGTTTATGGTTTAGTCAAGGTTGCTTATTTAATTTAACTACGGTTGTTCTCAAGTGCATTATAACATCGTGCTACTACTAATATTCAACTTCTTTGATAGGATAAATCTTGGTGTGTCGGTTATATGGTTGTCAATCAATTGTATGAGCTCTCCAAGGCTGTTGGCCTGACCCTATAAGGTTAGTGTTGTTTTTCATTGCTGTACTACAACCCTGTCAGGAAGGGCTTCTTAGGCATGGTCCCTAACTCACTAGGCCACATCCTGGTTCAGCACAAGAGATGGTCAGAAGGGTTTCTCCAAATCTCCCTCTCCAATTATAGCCCCTTTTTACTAGGCAATACTGAAGGAGATATGCCCTAGAGGCAAATAAATAAGTATTATTTATTGCATTATCTCATGAGTTTATAATAGGTTTGTGTATTATGCTGTGACTGTGTTAATCGGAATCATTAATACACGTGTGATACACAGACAACCAGGTCCCTAGCGAGCCTCTATCTGAGCTAGTCCATTGGGCAACAGTTGATCGAGATTCCCGATCAAGGACAATGACGTCGGTTGACAATGGGGTCATCTTGTTAGTAGAATAAGGTGGTGGACATACGCAAAGTATTGCAATAAGATCGTATTACGATGCTTGTCATTTGCAATAGATAAAAGTGTGATAGCTTATTCCTTAGACCGTGAGACCGCACTTATTGTTGCTTCGTAGGAGTGCTTTGAGAGCATCAAACGTTGTGTCTTATATAGCATGACAATAACGGTGTCCATCTTGGGTATTCCGAAAGAGCATCGAGACGTGAGGATCAAGAGCGGGATTTGTTCATTCTTGTAATGGAAAGATACTCTGGGCCCACTCGGTGATATTGCATCTATATAGCTGCGCAGCTTATGACTAGGTCATGGAGATGTAATATCGCAGACGAGTTAATAACCTTCGTCGGTAACGAGATACAGCAAAGGCATCGGTGTGTCTACGATCATATCTCGGACAAGGTAGTATCGCAGAAACAAAGGGAATGAATATCATACTTATGGTTCAACGACGATATTCGTGGAATGCACAGGGGTCGTCATATATTTCCAGGTATCCCTGACGATCATTGGTGAGCGGAGTGTCTCGACCATGTCTGGAGTGTTCCCGAACCGTAGCGTAACAAACTTAAGGTCTTAGCGATGCTAGAGATAGGTTCTGGAAATTTATAGGTTTTTATTGGAGAGAAAGAAATGATCCGGAAAGAGTTCCGGTGGTCCGGAAGGAGTTCCGGTGAGCTATGGAAGGGTTCCGAGAATGTCCGAAAGTTGTTCGGGTGGTTCCGAAATAGTTTCGGAGTCATGGGATATTGAATTATATATAAATATATTAATTATGAATTAATGAGATTTTTATATTAATTTAATATTAATTAAATAAAGGAAAAATGGGGGCTCCCACCTAAATGGGCCCTAAGAGGGCCCAAGAAGGGGGAGCCGCACCCCACAAAGGGGGGTGGGCCCCAAGGGGGTTCGGCCGGCCCATGGTGGGGCGCACCAACCCCCCCAACCTTTAGTCCCGCATGGGGGAGCCAAGGGGGTTGGCACACCCCCTTCCCCCTTTATATAGCAAGGCATATTAATTGATTTAATACATAGGAAAATCCAATTAATTCCCGATTTCTCTCTCGATCTCGTGGTTCCCAAGTCGGAGCCGCGTCGAGCTGAGGAAGAGGGTCTCTCTCCACCTAAGCCATACCGCAGAGCACCGTTGCTCTGCGGGATTCCAGATAAGATCTGCTCCTGCGATTTCAGCTGGATCTGAATGACCGGGAGTCGTCGCTAGGCTCCGTATGTTTGCGAGTGCTCGGAGGCTACTCTACTGAGAAGCTTGGGCGACGTCGTCTCGCCCCCTGCAGCCGCCGCGCCTTCCCCCTTCTGCTGCCGGCGCGCCACCCCCCCTGGTGCTGGCGCTCTGCCTCCTTCCGCCCGACGCCCGTCGACGCAGATCGTCGACGCAGATCATCGACGCAGATCATCGTCGACACCCCGGCGTCATCGACTTCGACATCGCGGCAAGATCTTCGCGACCTCGAGGTCGGCTACGTACGACTTCATCGTCAACGCTTGTGCGGGAGCGTAATCCCCGCTATCGGTCTACATGGAGGTAATGTAACCTGTTCCGCCACCGTTATCGCATGTACTAGATAGATAGATCCTGGCTAGTTAGGGTTTCGTACGCTAGAAAATTATTGTTTTCTGCCCCGTAACCCCTTCAGTGGTATCAGAGCCGATCTATGCGTAGTACTGCTGGTACGGTTAGAACTCATGTTGAATGAGGGCGTCTTTCTTATATTTGCTACCCTCTAGCGTGCACTTGCGATGCCTTCGGTATTGAGTTGATGAAGCGGCCCGGACCGACTTTACGCGTACGCTTACGCGAGACTGGTTCCACTACTGACATACGGCTTGCACCGTATCTGTGGCTGGCGGGTGTCTGTTTCTCTCTCTCTAGTCGGCAAAGCATTTTCAATGGAGGGCCCGAAAGGGATGCTTAAACATGCAATTATACGATCGACGTTGTGGTACAAAGTTCGTAGGCAGGGAAGCGATTCTCTTACGGATAAGCCTATTTGCCACGTAAAACTTGCAAAACTAAATAAAGCTAGAGGCGTCTAACTTTGTTTTTGCAGAGGCGTTATTTTATGTGACATGGTTACGGTAAGTTTTGATATTACTCGTACTGTCGGAGGCAATGGAGGGCTCTGTAGACTCGGAGCCATGCCAGGGCGCCGGGGGGGCCAGGCACATGGCGCCATGAAGGTCCAGGCGCATCGACCATGTCACATCGCACTTCATTGCATCATTATTGTGTGCTGTTGTGTGTGCATCCTATTGATTGCTTATATGCTAGATATACAACGGTAGCATCATAAATAGGATGATCCCTAACAAATACCAAAATTGTGTTCTCCCTCGTTGCGCACCACCAAGAAAGTTCTACGTTATGAGGCAGGCCGTGATGATCGGGTGTCACACATCTCGTCGTTCGCATACAGTGGGTGTAAGCCATGTTGCACGCGCAGGTCTTCGAGGTTTGATTGGCGAGCCTAGCATACTCAGAGGTATGGCCTCGGAACACGGGAAGATCGAAAGATCGAGCACGAGTCATAGAGTTATGATCGACATTTTATGTCCACCTTTGAAGCTGTGCTGCCGGCCGTGATGATCGGGGGTGGTGTAGTGGATGGGGGTCGTGTCATCGCCATTATTATTTTAGGTATAATAATCTTGGTGTGGTGTGTTTTTGATAATGAGATTATAGGACTAAAACTCACCTACATATTATAAACTTATCTTACCTCTTTTGCGATCACATCTGGAGACTACGGAACTACGCTTCGGTTACTTCTTCAAGAGCTCGGATTCTACCTTGGAAGCCGATGGGTCCAACTTCATCAGCTGGTGCATTGGTTTTAGAAACATTCTCCAAACACAACAAACATCCTATATGTGCTAGAACATTAGTTAGGAGTTAGACCAGATGATTCTGATAGCAAGGAGCAAGATGATGAGTTCCGTAAGCATCATGACATGTTCATGGAAGTGACGATCGTCATGAGCGTATGCCTAGCACCTGAGTTGAAAGTTGTTTCAACACATGGAGCCATATGTCGTGATTGATGCGATCAGAGGTCACTTCAAAGATGAATTGAGTCTTGAGCAGTTCAGACAGCTTAGAAAGTTCCGGACCATTCACATGGGGAGCATACCTGTCTGGAGACTCAGTTGAAGAAGTTGTGTGACATCTACTTCAGGCTTACGAATATCTACGATTTCTAGATAGCGAACTCCAGTGCAATGGAGATTGTGTTTTACCTCCTAGCTGTGAATAGCATGTGCGTGAATATGCTATAGAGACACGGTGAGCTTCTTCACGTTTGTGAACAAGTTCAAATCTCTAAAAGTTGATTCATCGAAGAAGAGTTCTTCGACGCTATGATGAAAAGTGTTTGATAATTGTTCTGTTTGTGAAACAGTCCCTGATTATCACAAGTATGTGGCGAAGGGTGACGTGACAGTGCACAAGTGATGGCAAGTTAATGGCCAGTAGTGCTCACGCCCTCGAGATATCATATTAGTTATCATCAATAGTTTTTGATAAGACATTTTGTAATATTGAGAGTGTGATCTAGTTTGGTGTCTTGAATGTTGCAAGACATAATTATTCATATAGAACACATCAGTTGTTTTGTGTTATGAAGCAAAGCAGTTGTTTCATATTATGAGTAATTTGCATCACATCTCAATTACATTATGCGTATGATATACATTTATAGCGGGAATGATAAAATTATGTGTCCAAAGAACAAACACCATCGAATTTAGTCATAAAGGCAGTGAAAGAAGTAATGGATAATTTTTGGTCCATTTAAGTTTTTCGAGTGCCAAAATTGATTAAGTTTGAAATGCAGTATTGAAGTTGCAATACTAGAGGAAATTGATTGAGAGTCATTTTTAATGATTAATCAATGGTGTTTTGCTTGATCCGAATTCTTCTATGATTTTGGTAAATAGGAGTATTTGCCCGATAAATTATGGAGTCTGAAATTAATTTGATAATAGATCAAATGGGGTTTTTCAGAAGAAAGATTAGTGAATATTGTATTCACAAAATTCGATCAAAGGACAATATTTTTGAATTATGGTTTCAACACAAAAGACTTGTGGAAATTCGTTTCATAATATTATAATGTCATATATGGTGATATGTGGGGAATTATAATCATGCTCTATTTTAAATAAAGTGTGGTCTGTCAGAATCTGTCTTAGAATCTCCTAATATATTCGAAACATTATAGTCGATGTCCACTTTAGAAAATAGATATTTTTCTCAACGAGAATTCGTAGGATCGACAGTAGTGTCGACATGTATATGATTATGCGATAATTCGGAATATACAAGAGTGTTTCTTTGTAGATTGCTCGCATTGCATGAGAGTGTATTCCAAAACCAAATAGAAACAAAACTTAGTTTGTTGTCTATGTAATTCCGAGGAAAATATGATTTTTCGAATTATGGTTTATGGATTGAAATTAGAAGTTTGGAATAAAGTGTCAGACCTATGTTGAAAAGCGTTCCAAAGAGTATATGTCTGCCAATGAAAGTTTAGTGATTAAGAGTGAGGGAGACTAGAAAATTGTTTTCTGCTTGCAATCCTCTTCATAAAGATCATAATATTTCCATGAAAGAAACTTCTAAATAAAGTGCTGTTATGTTTAATATTGCTGTCAGGTCACAGCACTATATTAAGTGTTTCGGACCTTGTTGACAGATCAAGGTGCACTATACAAATACAAGAAAGTTGAGAAAATATCGGAATACGAACAAAGGCTTTTTGAGCCTGGAAATCCAAAGTTGCATTTGAAAGGATTAAGAGAGTAATTGTTGCTGCAATTCTTATTAGAGGAATAAGATTGTTTAATCATCATATAAGGTGTTATATGAGAAATGTGACTATAAGAAAGACGCGGTGGCATGTCTTGTCAAGAAATGTGTCTTGCACAAGATCAAATTTGTTGACTACATTTATGTAGACATGCTTGAAGTCTGAGCGATTTGTATTAATGTAATACTGTAGTTCGTATTAAAATCGAATTGATAGTAGATCAATGATTTTGGTTTAACCAAGATGACGATTTAAGTGGGAGTCATAGTTAGTTCACTCAGGTGAAATATGTGAAGAACATATTTTTGAGTGGGAGCTCAGGAACTCAAATATGTGGATGACACGTTTTTGAGTGGGAGCATGTGTTCTCAAATATGTGGAGACATAATTTGAGTAGGAGCCGAATTCATCTTGTGTAAATGACACATTGTGAAATTGTACCAGTAGAATAGATAAGAAGGATGAAGTTGTGAAACTATTTGAAAGTTAGTGTCTATTTTGAAATAGAACGGGAATTTTAAATAGTTAGTCGAGTTGTTTTGGATTATATCTGAGGAGTCAGAATAGAATCAAAAGGATGGTCTTTTGGAGTCCAATCGATCATTAAGAGTAATGATGCGTGAAAGTAATGGTTGTATGATATGTGAGTCTATTATGTAATATTAGACATCATACAGAAACCTTATTATCTGCTCGATGAAATATAACCGATGTTCTTGGAATAAGAGCAGTTATGAAAGTAAATTTGGAATTTGCTGAAAGTAGAAGTGCGTTAGTTGAGGGATTGACATTTGAATGTCAAGTTTTCTACATTGGTGTGAAAGTATGTAGATATCGCGAGTTTGTAATTGTTACAAGGGGCTCTGCATGGCTGAGTGTGTTTTTCAGAGCAGTTATCTGGTTAGTATAATCAGAGTAAGCGCTGGGAAGCAGAAGTCTCACTTAGTTACGGTATTTGCATATATGTCGTTAGACAATGTGGTAATATCAAGCGAGTTGATACCAGTGAATCGCAAAAGCGTGTACAATCATGGATTGTGCAGTAACACTTTTCCACAAGCAAGCATTATCAAATGATTCTTATTTGATAAGGGATTCTGATAAAGTAAAATGCAGCTAGTTTATTTGTACTCTAGTGCAAGTGGGAGACTGAAGGAGATATGCCCTAGAGGCAAATAAATAAGTATTATTTATTGCATTATCTCATGAGTTTATAATAGGTTTGTGTATTATGCTGTGACTGTGTTAATCGGAATCATTAATACACGTGTGATACACAGACAACCAGGTCCCTAGCGAGCCTCTATCTGAGCTAGTCCATTGGGCAACAGTTGATCGAGATTCCCGATCAAGGACAATGACGTCGGTTGACAATGGGGTCATCTTGTTAGTAGAATAAGGTGGTGGACATACGCAAAGTATTGCAATAAGATCGTATTACGATGCTTGTCATTTGCAATAGATAAAAGTGTGATAGCTTATTCCTTAGACCGTGAGACCGCACTTATTGTTGCTTCGTAGGAGTGCTTTGAGAGCATCAAACGTTGTGTCTTATATAGCATGACAATAACGGTGTCCATCTTGGGTATTCCGAAAGAGCATCGAGACGTGAGGATCAAGAGCGGGATTTGTTCATTCTTGTAATGGAAAGATACTCTGGGCCCACTCGGTGATATTGCATCTATATAGCTGCGCAGCTTATGACTAGGTCATGGAGATGTAATATCGCAGACGAGTTAATAACCTTCGTCGGTAACGAGATACAGCAAAGGCATCGGTGTGTCTACGATCATATCTCGGACAAGGTAGTATCGCAGAAACAAAGGGAATGAATATCATACTTATGGTTCAACGACGATATTCGTGGAATGCACAGGGGTCGTCATATATTTCCAGGTATCCCTGACGATCATTGGTGAGCGGAGTGTCTCGACCATGTCTGGAGTGTTCCCGAACCGTAGCGTAACAAACTTAAGGTCTTAGCGATGCTAGAGATAGGTTCTGGAAATTTATAGGTTTTTATTGGAGAGAAAGAAATGATCCGGAAAGAGTTTCGGTGGTCCGGAAGGAGTTCCGGTGAGCTATGGAAGGGTTCCGAGAATGTCCGAAAGTTGTTCGGGTGGTTCCGAAATAGTTTCGGAGTCATGGGATATTGAATTATATATAAATATATTAATTATGAATTAATGGGATTTTTATATTAATTTAATATTAATTAAATAAAGGAAAAAGGGGGGCTCCCACCTAAATGGGCCCTAAGAGGACCCAAGAAGGGGGAGCCGCACCCCACAAAGGGGGGTGGGCCCCAAGGGGGTTCGGCCGGCCCATGGTGGGGCGCACCAACCCCCCCCCCCCAACCTTTAGTCCCGCATGGGGGAGCCAAGGGGGTTGGCACACCCCCTTCCCCCTTTATATAGCAAGGCATATTAATTGATTTAATACATAGGAAAATCCAATTAATTCCCGATTTCTCTCTCGATCTCGTGGTTCCCAAGTCGGAGCCGCGTCGAGCTGAGGAAGAGGGTCTCTCTCCACCTAAGCCATACCGCAGAGCACCGTTGCTCTGCGGGATTCCAGATAAGATCTGCTCCTGCGATTTCAGCTGGATCTGAATGACCGGGAGTCGTCGCTAGGCTCCGTATGTTTGCGAGTGCTCGGAGGCTACTCTACTGAGAAGCTTGGGCGACGTCGTCTCGCCCCCTGCAGCCGCCGCGCCTTCCCCCTTCTGCTGCCGGCGCCCCCCCCCCCCCCCCCCTGGTGCTGGCGCTCTGCCTCCTTCCGCCCGACGCCCGTCGACGCAGATCGTCGACGCAGATCATCGGCGCAGATCATCGACGACACCCCGACGTCATCGACTTCGACATCGCGGCAAGATCTTCGCGACCTCGAGGTCGGCTACGTATGACTTCATCGTCAACGCTTGTGCGGGAGCGTAATCCCCGCTATCGGTCTACATGGAGGTAATGTAACCTGTTCCGCCACCGTTATCGCATGTACTAGATAGATAGATCCTGGCTAGTTAGGGTTTCGTACGCTAGAAAATTATTGTTTTCTGCCCCGTAACCCCTTCAAATACTTATTTACAAACTGAACAGTATTATCACAGGGCTGATTGCGTTTGGAAGCACCATATTCACATCAATGTCTTCATTTTTTTATCCACGGGTGCGGCATGGCCGCACCAACTCCACTAGTAGAAGGACAGTGGCAGCCAAAGCCCCGGCAACCGCCCGGGCATGCCGGGCTGTAGCTCCGCCACTGACTGTTACTCGTCTGAACTGCTTGAATAACTGCATAGAAGTTCTCACTAAGTTTTGCTGCAATACACAGCTATAAGTTTTACCTCCTATGATATTCTAAAAAAATACAAATATTCTAACAACATCATATATTATATACCGAATAAGTCTGGCCTAAAAAATGACGATCTTCCATAGCGAAAAAAGTGCACACTGCCTCACAGAGCTCCCGCGACTCTTCCTCCCTCAAAACCTAGCCGCCGCTAGCCCCCGCCGCCGCCGGCGAGCTCGCGTCGCCCCCGCCCTCCCTCCTCTTCCCCTCCTCTCTCCCGCGTCCGTGCCGCCCCGCGGCGGCTGGGCGCGGCCTCGCCTCCCGCCGCACAGGAAGCCCACTCCTGCGCCTCCTTCTCTCGCCGTCGTCGGCAGAGGCCGCCGGGCGCAGCCCGGTTGGCGCCGGCGGCGGCGAGGCGCCTCCTGCTCCCTCGTCAGTTCAGCTTGGCGTGGGCCGAGCTGCTCGACCTGGGCGTCGTGTTGGCCAAGGACTCGACGGCGCAGCTGTTCTAATGGCGGCGTGGCGACTTGGCGGTGGTCGGGCGGGCTCGTGTGCGTGGCGGCTTCCGCGGCGCGGGCGGCGGTGGCGCGGCGACCACGCAGGGTGGTGCAGCGTTGTTGCTTCTGGACGGTGGTGGAGGATGGTGCGCGGCTGCGGCTGGGACCGCGACCCTTTGGGCGTCCTCCCCCCTCAGCCTCTACATCGATCCGGGCCTTGCGTGCTTCTCTCTGTGGCCGGCGGCGTACTCACGGCGGCGAGTGGTGGTGGCGTGGTGGAGACTCTGCGGTGGCGGCGGCCCGCGGGCTGCAGCATGGTGGCGGGATCTGTACGGGCCCGATCTGGGCTTGGCTGGGCCAGGTGGGCCTGGTCGGGCTAGTTGGGCCTGGGCTGTTTTAGCTACTGTGTCCGGTCGGCTCCGGTGGAGGGAGGTCCCTCCAGTGGGTTTGCTGCGCGCTAGGTTTCCCTCTCAGATCCGTCGATCCTGCAGGGTGTTTGTCCTCGTGTCTTAGGATGGAGTGCGCGGATGCCGGGGCGGCGGCCCTGGGTGGCGGGTCACATGGGTATCTCTCCGGCGAGCATCTTGGTGACGGTGGTGACTGCATCGTTTGGTTGGTTGCGTGGGCAGCGAGGGGTGCATCGGTGGGTGGCTCGGGCGCGTTTCGGCGATGCCTGGATCTGGAGTTCGCTCCTTTTAGCTTGCGTCCTACGACCCTCTTTGTGTTACGAGGAAGTGACTGAGCGAAAGCTCCGTGCTTTGGCACTGACGGCGGCGACGCTCGCGAGTGTCGTTCTCCTCTTGAGGACGTCGTCTTGGTGATCTTCCTCGTGCCAGGGTTCCGGGTGAAAACCCAAGTCCTTCTGGACTCGGCGGCGGCGACGCCTTGCGTCGTTACCCTCTTGGGGGCGTCGTTGTGGAGCTCAGGGGAGTAGGGCTTAGCGTGGAGCTGGTGTGCTTGTCCGGCTTCATAGTTGTGTTGTTTCGCCTCGGCGTATTCGATGCGGCTTTTGTAGCTCGATTTTCTTAGGGTCTTCTCTGTAAGAGGGTTGCCTCACTACTTTATATCGTTGGGCCGTTGTGTCTTTATTTATAAAGCGGGGCTTCGACCTGTTTCGTGGCCTAAAAAATTCTGGCCGCTACGTGTTGTTCGAGATTTCGAGTCGTGGATGCACACGACACATAGCAGTTGGGACAAAAAGAAATAAGGACACCTGGAGAAATGTTACTTGACAAGGGGGAAATGTCTATGCGTTGATTGATTACATATGTAATTTTGACAGTCCCCAAAAGCTAAAGAAAATGTAAGACCAGAAACATAAAGATCTTTCGGAACGAGGGATTCTTTTGGGTTATGGTGAAGAAATTTTACTTGAAGTTAGATCTCATGATTTTTCTACCATGTATAGATACATCAACTTTTGAGAGACTTGAGATACTTATTTTAGGACGGAAAGAGTATGTGATTTAAACTGCAAGATTTTTATACTATTAATTCCTATGAGATATGATCCTATGAGGCAAACAAATTCTATATGAAAATTTGCTATAGAATCCGACACTCTAAAATCTACTCCCTCCGTTCTAAATTAGATGACTCTCTTTTGTCAAAAAATAGATATATTTAGATATGTTATGAGTCTAGATACATCTATTTTTAATAAAAGAAAATCATCTAATATATAACGGAGGGAGTATATGATATTCCTTTAATTCAAAGGCCCTGGCCAAGGAAACGTACACCTCTTAATCTGTCACCCACGGGACTCGGTTGGCCGGCATGCAACGGCACGCCGGGGGAAAGAAAGTATGCCCGAGCTTTTGCATGTCGCATGGCCATGGACCATCGGGCGAGAAGCACAGTGCAATGCATTGTAGAAGGATGCATGGCACATGCATGCCGACGGGCATCTCATTAATAATTCTACAGAATTGGTGTTGTTTTCTGCTAGCGGAGATTCGTTTGTTTGGAGTTGGGTCCCGTGTGAGTGTGAGCCCGTCTAGGCTAGCTCCATTGCTCGCCTCTACATAAATCTGAGCAACAAGAGAAACCAAGAAAGTCACACAAACCCCGTCCGTCTCCGGCCGGGTACTACCTACCATAGCACACGTACGTATAAGAACAGAAGGAATGTTGAGCCGTGGCATCTCCGTGAAGAGGCGCTACGGCGGCGGCTTGGTGTTCGCGCTCGGGTGCGGCTGCAAGGACGCCAAGAGCGTATCCGTCTCCGCCTCGTCGACGACAACGGAGACCCGGCGCAGGGGAGGGAGGACGAGGACGAACCCGTCGGCGTCGACCACCACGACGGACACGCTGACCTCTGCTTCCTCGACGACATCCTCCTTCGTCTGGGAGGACGCCGTGGCCGAGTTCGACCAGCTGGATCAGAGCTCAGCCGGCGCCGAGCAGAGCTTCTCGGGCCTGCTGCGCGAGCTCGGCGAGCTGGAGCAGAACCTCGCGTCGTGGGGGCGGAAGAGCCAGCAGCGCGAGGAGAAGCTCTCTGCACAGCCGCAGGACCGCGTGGAGGCGAAACCCTCGACACCGCCGCCGCGGGAGCACATGCAGCAGGCGACCATGATGAGGAAGCGCGGCGACGTGACGTCGACGGGCGATGATAGCTTCGAAGCGGTGCTCGACGGCAGCGTGGCGGTGGTGAAGCAGTCGGAGGACCCGCTGGGCGACTTCCGGCGGTCCATGGTGCAGATGATCGTGGAGGACGGGATGGTTGCCGGCGAGGAGCTGCGCGAGATGCTCCTCCGCTTCCTCGGCCTCAACGCGCCGCACCACCACGACGCCATCCTCCGCGCCTTCGCCGAGGTCTGGGACGCCGTGTTCTTCACGGACGACGACGACCACCACCGCGTGCCCGCCACCGCCACTATTCCGGCCCGCCGAGAGCGCCAGCCGTCTCCTGGAAGGCCGCCCGTGCCGCGGCCCCCGCCTCCGCGCCACTGCCGCTCCCCGTCGTCGGCATGGCGCGTGTAAACGGGCCGTGCGCAGCGTGTGTTACCAAGATCAATTGATTTTCGATTTGAGCATGCTAGCATAATGTTGTGCGTGTGTTATGTTACCAAGATCGGCATGGTCCGTATGTTTGCTGTTCTGTCTCCGTTTTCTTTCTTCTATACAAATACATGTCGACCAACCAACGCGGATATTCCCGCGTAGAACAAGCTCAATCGACAAGTTCTTCGGTTAGGAGTGGGCCGGTGGGGAATGGAGTCGAACGCCATGGACGACAGCCAGTCGTGGTTTGGATGGGAACGGGTGAGGAAGTAGGACCCGTCCGTCGTCTCGCATGCCCGTGAATTGCGGCCGGGGCAACCCGCGCGGCATGGTCAATACGGCAGCTTAGGACATCTCCAGTCGCCCCAGCGTCGTTAAGAGGCCTTTTTAACGCCGACGGAAATAAATAGCGTTGTTTTTTCACCAGTCGGCGCCACTTGAATCTCAGTTAGCGCCGCGAAAAATAGCGTCGGCGCCTCCAGACGAAACCCATCCCACTTGGTTCGGTCTGGGGGCGCCGGCGGAAGGAAAAACCACGTGTGGGCCAACGCTGTCGGCGAGACACCGCCTTTCCCCACACATCTGGCTCGCCTTTCCCCATCGCTACCTGCACCGCCACGCCGTCGCCGCCACACCAGTTCGATCCGACACCTAGCCCCAGCACTCCTCCGCCGCGAAAACGCCTCTGGAGCGTTCTTCAGTGCGAAAAGGCGACCACCCCGCGTGTAAGGTGTTCGGCAAAAAGCCGGCACAACAACGGACTCCGACAAGGAGATACTCACCGAGCTCTTCGACGAGGAAGAACACTTGCTGATCTTGGCCTCCCTCGCCGGCTTGCTCGCCGAGAATCAGGGTGGGCCGCGACGTGCTGGATCAAAAATGGGTCGCCGCAAGACCAATACGAGGCAGCGGTACGAGGGGTACTGCATTCTCTACCCGGCTACTTCGCCGATGATCCCACCCAGAACGTGAAGGTGTTCCGACGTCGTTTCAGGATGAATCGCAAGCTCTTCCTCAAGATTATGCAAGGAATCCGAGAGTTTGACACCTACTTTAAATTGAAGAAGGACTGCACTGGCATGGTAGGGTTTACCTCTATTCAGAAGTGCACAATGGTCATGAGGTTGCTTGCATACGGTGCTCTTGCAGATGCACATGATGACTATCTACGCATGAGCGAGTCCACGGCCATTGAGTGTTTGAACAAGTTTTGTCGGGCAGTGTTTGCAGTGTTTGGCCCAAGGTACTTGCGATCATCCAATGTGCAAGACACTGCTCGCCTTCTTGAAGAGAATGCAACAAGAGGCTTTCCTGTGATGCTTGATAGTATCGACTACATGCATTGGACATTGAAGAACTGTCCATTTGACTGGCGGGGGAGGTACAAGGGTAAGAAAGGAGAGTGCTCGGTGATTCTCGAGGCCGTGGCCTCATAGATCGATCTGGCATTCATTCTTTGGTATACCTGTAACTCACAACGACATCAATGTGTTGCAGTGCTCGAATGTCTTTGTCGAGCTTGTCGAAGGCCATGCTCCCCCAGTGAACTATGAGATCAACGGACACCAGTACACAAAGGGCTTCTATCTTGCAGATGGCATCTACCCCAAGTGGGCAACATTTGTTAAGATCATCTCCAAGCCTATGCCAGTAAGCGCGAAACCTTTGTTTTCGAAGTGCCAGAAGGCTTACAGGAAGGATGTCGAGTGAGCATTTGATGCGTTGCAGTCTTGATTTGCCATTGTCCGGTACCCAGTTATGACTTGGTCGAAATCCAACATGTGGAAGATGATGTAGTGTTGTGTGATCTTGCACAACATGATCATTGAGAGTGAGCGGGTTGACCCGTGCCTGACAGTGAGGCAAGGATAACATACTACCGTCAGAGTCCTCTTGCCGATGTTGATCACCAGGTGCCGGCATCATGGACAAACTTTCTCGCTACGCGTCAGGAGATTCGAGACGTTGCAACATATCAAGCTCTACAAGATGATCTGGTGCAACACTTGTGGGCGCTCAAGGGAAATGACAATGCCGCCGATATTTAGTACTATTTGTTATATTTTTTTAAACATTGTTGAACTATTTATTTGTGTACGAATTTGTATGATTAAATGTGTGAATTTGTTAAACGTGTGAATTTGTATGTCAAAATATAGCCGAAAACGCGCCGTCGGGGAGGCGGCCTGGATTCGTGGCTGGTAAAAGCGCCCCCATGTTCCAGATTTCCGCCGTTTCACGCCGCGGCATGCGCAAATCGCCGGCGATTTCAGTCCTGTGGGGCCGCAACAACTAGAAATGCCCTTATTTTGTCCGGTGCCGTTTCTGCACTCCTGTCCGGACTTAGCTTCACTGACTTTGTGTATCTCAGACTCACCCAGACTCACCGTGAAACCGATCGACTCAAAGGAATTGGCTATTTGGTCCTGTTTTATTCATTTCGTCGCCGAATGGAAAGGCTATGTCCGTACATGTTCGTTGTACGAGCGAGTGTGGCCAACACACGGAACACATGTAATTTTTTTTTTAGGTTTTTTAAAAGTATATCATATATGGGTCATTTTCGTCATTGTATTGGTTGATTTGCCACAACGGCCATTTTAGATGTGTATATATATTCAAAAAGCAAAAAAAAGAAAAAAAAACTAAAAATATTAGCCCTTGCAGGCTTCTTCTTGTTGTTCTCATTGGAGAGGACGATGTAGTCTAGCGCCTTCCAAAGATACGTTGGTGGGATGCTGGTTGCGGCGTCGGGGGGGCTGCTCGATCCTGCTCCGGCAACGGGGCAAGGTGGGCACAGATCTAGCATCTAATTTTGATATAACCGAAGGCAAAAAACATTCAGCCTTACTATGTTTTTACTTATAAAACGTGTGTTCAGATCAACAAACTTACTCAGAATGCATAACGCGAATATATTTGATTTACTTGAAAATTTTCAGCTTTTTTTGGGCAGTTTTGAATTTTGAGTTTAAATTTGAGAGAGAAACCTAAAATGCTATTTACTCACGAACCCATGTCCAAATTCAATGGATTTTCTCAGAATGCATATGATCACATATCATAATTACTGGGTTTTTTTCAAAAAATTCTCGGTGATTTGAATGTTTTCCTCCGTTCTTATCCGATGAGTTAAAATTGGATAGTAGATCGTAGATGGATGGCCGAAATCTCACGATGATTTTGTTATACCAAGTCACGAAAGCGGAGTCCTGGCCATGCCTCCTAGTCTGCTTCTCAGTTCTCATACCAACGCCAAAACACGTACTGTATCAACTGTTGGTTGATCTGTTACGGCTTAAACCAAGTCAATAACAGAAAAACGAATAGATAAGGGGGAGGGCCACCGAAACAAAGTTTCGCTCTCACGTATCTAACTGAAACGCCCTGATCGGGGGCACCCTAACCAACTAATGGTTCTGGCCCCCCGTTTGCATGCGCACATTATAAGGGGGTGGTCCGGCAGCTGGTTTTCTACTCTCGTTAGTTTTCCAGCCTGAAACTCCCCTAAATTCCTTTCCACTCTGATCGTGGCCTGCGCACAACAACGGGAAGGCTGGAACCTCGCCGTGCCGTGCCAGGGCAGTGCCACTGGAGGTCGAAGGGTATCCGGACGTTCGCATCTACGACAACCTCTTCTACATCTACTTCCACTACGTCGACAGTCAACCTCGCCTGCACCGAGCAGGCGACGATGTCTTCAATAGCTGGAGCTTGTAATAACCTCCAAACTCTCTCTCTCTGTTATCTTTGTTTTGGTGTTCTAGATAGCCGTCATTATTCACCTAGTTATTACTAGATGGTTTTAAGATCTAACATTGGTATCAGAGGCCAAATTTGATAGCTCTAGAACCCTAAACACGATCTGTAGATCAAATTTGGGTTAATTATGTTCATGTTTTAGGCAATTAAGTTGTTGATTAAGGTTCGGTTAATCTAATTGCTTCCTAAACAATTGCTAATGGCCAAATTTTAATTAACACTTCCTGCTAATTTTGCCAATTTTAGTTCGGGTTCATTAATTTTGATCTCCTGTTAGTCATGAAGCAATTAGAAGGAGGGGATTAATGCAAATTGTTGATAAGAAAAATAAGAATCACCTCTGCCCGAACCATCACCTAAGCCTAGCACGAAAATCCCCAATTCGGCAATGCAAGACTTTGCACAAGTATGGATCGGTAACTCACCGAGATCCAAGCCGGACCACCGCCTCCACCTTCGGGTCCGTGCAGCCCACAGCTTCACAAGGGCGCTGGCCCCGCGACGCCATCCCTCTCCCATCGGAGAGGATGCGCGGAATGACGCCTTAGAACGGAAGCAATTAGAAGGAGGGGATTAATGCAATTAGAGTGGACTGGACGCGCGCGACACTCGTGGCCTCGCCACCCGTCGACGCGGTTGCCGGAAGGCCGCCGTCTCCTTGCCGGCGCGCATCCACTCCCCACCGCAACCACCGATGCGGTGCACCGGCCACGCTCGAACGAGCAGCGCGCGAGCATCAATCAGATGCACGCTGCTCGGCCGAGCGGAGCCACAACACCGCCGGGAACGCCGCCGCAGAACGTGAAGAGAAGAACGGTCGCCACCGGCGCCGTCTCTCTGGGAGCGAGCGGAGAGTCGGGGAGAGGAGAGGATGGGGATTAGGGTTAGGGTAACGACCCGGTGCCGTTTTGATAAGACCGGGGCGCATCCCGGCCGTCCGATTCAATCGGACGGTGCGGACGTCTCCGGGCAGTTTATGGGCCTCACGCGCCTTATTGGGCCAAGTCCGAGATGGGTGCGGCCCAAGTAACACGAGCTGTTCTTTATCATTTTTTTTACAGTTTCTGTTTTTTCTTTAGTTTCTGTTTTATTATTATTATTTATTTCAGTGCATTATAAGATTTATAATTATGTTTAATGCACTGTTTTAAATACAGGAAGTTATTGCCTAAAATATGAATTGAAATATGTTATTATTCTGAATGAAAATGTACCAACGAGATTTTTTATTTGGAATATTTAGCATGTTTAAATGTTGAATATCAAATTAGACATCATATGAAGTTTTTTCCTTTAAGTTTAAAATTGATGTTTAATTTGAGAAGTTTTATGATAGTAAAATTAAATCTGACCAACGTTGTTTTAATTTTACAAGTCATATCCCTAAAGTATTTTCCAATTTTATGTCATTACTGCCCAACGGTGTTCTGACATAGAGTTGGAATTTTCAGAAATCATGGCATGTTTAATTCTTTTACCAACGTAAATTTATATTCATGTCATACTTATGCGCGTCCATTTAAAAATTTCAGCTTCCGCTCCGTTTATACCAGATACTGTCGAACACTTGACAGGAAGTAACTTTCCTAAATGGAAGAATGTTATGGAACTCTGCTTGGCTTTCAATGAATTTGATTACGCCTTGCGGGAGGACAAACCTGTGGCACCATCTGTCGGTGCCACGGGGTATGATGAATTAAAGAAAGCCTATGATTCCAAATTGGAAAAATGGGAAAAGACGAATCATGTTGCAATGCTCGTGATGAAGTCTTCAATATCTCCAGATATCATTGGGGCTCTCCCCAAGAAGGATAATGCCAAGGAGTTCATGGCAGCTTTGGAGGAGCAGTTCAAGGGCTCCGAAAAAGTCTATGCTCAAGAGTTGTTTCATAAGCTCCTTGTAAAATACAATAATGATGGAGATGTGAGATCCCATATTCTAAGGATGGTTAATGCTTCCAACAAACTGAAAGCTTTACAGTGTGATCTAAGTGATAACCTCCTTCTGATTATGATACTAGAGTCCCTCCCTTCAGAGTTTGAGCAGTTTAAGATAAACTACAACTCTCTCAAAGAAAATTGGTCACTCACCGAGTTATCCCCACGACTCGTTGAGGAAGAAGAGAGAATTAAGAGGCAAAATAAGGATCAAGTTTTTCATGTTGGATCCTACAAGAGAAAACACGATGAACCAAGTTCCTCCAAGCCTGCAAAGAAGCCTTTTAAGAACAACGCGCCAAAGCCTGTTAAAGGAAAGGAGAAGGTTCATGATCAGTCTTTCGAGAACAAGTGTCTCTTCTGTTCAAAAGAAGGGCATTTTAAGAAGGATTGTCCAGATTTTCTGAGATGGCTCAATAAGAAAGGTACAGATGAAATCACATTTTGTTGATGAAAGTTCTTATGTTAATTTCTCTAGTACCGAATGGTGGATTGATTCAGGTGCAACTGCTCATGTTCCTAATTCCATGCAGGGATTAAATATGATCCAAATTATAAGAGAGGGGGCAAGAAGACTTAAAGTCGCGAATGGAGTTGAAGTCGATGTCAAAGCTGTAGGGTCACTCATCTTGGAGCTCCACACCGGCTTCCGGCTTCATTTGAATAATGTTCTTTATGTACCTACTTTAAGTAGGAATTTGATTTCAGTTTCTTGCCTAGATGATACCATGTTTGAGTGCAAGTTTGGCAACAAACAATTTGAGTTAAATTTTTGTAATAAGAATGGTGGCCTCGGTGTCAGACGAGGCAAATTATATATGTTATCAATGAATGATTCAATTCTGCATGTGAGTGATGTTCCTAAAGTTGAGAAGAAATGGAAGGGTACTAGTACTTCTTTGAAATTATGGCACTGTCGTTTGGGTCACATTTCGGGGGGGAGAATAGAAAGACTCATGAAAAATGACGTACTTCTTCCATTAGACTTCTCTGACGCAGACAAATGTATTGACTGCATTAAAGGAAAATACGCAAAAACGATTAAGAAAGGAGCAGTAAGATCTCCGGGTGTCCTAGAACTTATTCATACGGACATATGTGTGAAGGAGATATGCCCTAGAGGCAAATAAATAAGTAGTTGCATTATCTCGTAAGTTTATAATAGGTTTGTGTATTATGCTATAACTGTATTAATCGGAATTATTAATACACGTGTGATACATAGACAACCAGGTCCCTACCAAGCCTCTATATGAACTAGTCCATTGGGCAACAGTTGATCGAGATTCCCGATCAAGGACAATGACGTCGGTTGATAGTGAGGTCATCTTGTTAGTTGAATAAGATGATGGACATACGCAAAGTATTGCAGTAGGATCGTATTACGATATTTGTCATTTGTAATAGATAAGAATATGATAGCTTATTCCTTAGACCGTGAGACCGTACTTATTGATGCTTCCTAGGGGTGCTTTGAGAGCATCAAACGTTGTGTCTTATATAGCATGAAAATAACGGTGTCCATCTTGGGTATTCCGAAAGAGCATCGAGACGTAAGGATCAAGAGCGGGATTTGTTCATTCTTGTAATGGAAATATACTCTGGGCCCACTCGGTGAGATTGCATCTATATAGCTGCGCAGCTTATGACTAGGTCATGGAGATGTAATATCAAAGACGAGTTAATAACCTTCGTCGGTAACGAGATACAACAAAGACATCGGTGTGTCTACGATTATATCTCGGACAAGGTAGTATCGTAGAAACAAAGGGAATGAATATCATATTTATGGTTCAACGATGATATTCGTAGAATGCACAGGGGCCGTCATATACATCCAGGTATCCCTGACGGTCATTGATGAGCGGAGTCTCTCGACCATGTCTGGAGTGTTCTCGAACCGTAGCGTAACAAACTTAAGGTCTTAGCGACACCAGGAGATAGGTTCTGGAATAATATAGGATTTTGTTGGAGAGAGAGAAATGATCCGGAAAGAGTTCCGGTGGTCCGGAAGGAGTTCCGGGAAGGTCTGGAATGGTTCCAGGGATGTCCGAAAGTTGCTCGGGTGGTTCGGAAAATGTTTCGGAGTCACGGGAGATTAAATTATATATAAATATATTAATTATGAATTAATAGGATTTTATATTAATTTAATATTAATTAAAAATAAAGGAAAAGGGGCAGCCCACCTAATGGGCCAATTGGGGCCCATTAGGGGGAGCCGCACCAAGGAAGGGGTGGGGCCCAAGCATGGTGAGGCCAGCCCATGCTTGGCCGAACCCCCCACCTCCTCCTCTCCTTTAGTCCCACATGGGGGAGGCAAGGTGTTTGCACACCCCCTCCCCCTTTATATAGCAAGGCATATTAATTGGATTAATTCATTGGAAAATATAATTAATTGTATTGCAGGCCGGCCGAGCTGTTTCTCCGCCCGTTTTGCCCCCTCTCTCCACCTAAGCTATACCGCCGGGCACCGTTGCCCTGCGGGATTCCAGATAAGATCTACCCCTGCGATTTCAGCTGGATCTGAATGACCGGGGGTTGTCGTTAAGCTCCGTATGTTTGCGAGTGCTCGGAGGTAACTCTTTTTTTAGGAGCCTGGGCGACGTCGTCTCGCCCCTGCAGCCGCCGTGCCGCCCCCCCCCCCCCCTCTGTCGCTGGCACCCCCTGGTGATGGTGACTCGCCGTCTTCCGCCCGACGCCCGTCGACGCAGGTCATCGTCGACACACCGGCATCATCGTCTTCGTCATTGCGGCAAGTTCTCCGCGACCTCGAGGTCGGCTACGTACGACTTCATCGTCAACGCTTGTGCGGGAGCGTAATCCCCGCTATCGGTCTACATGGAGGTAATGTAACCCGTTCCGCCACCGTTATCGCATGTACTAGATAGATAGATACTGGCTAGTTTGGGTTTCATACGCTAGAAAAATTATTGTTTTCTGCACCGTAGCCCCTTCAATGTGGACCCCTTAACGTTAAGTCTATAGATGGTTTTGATTCATTCATCACTTTTACAGACGACTTTTCATGATACGGGTATATTTACCCGATACGTGATCGTTCGGAAGCTTTGGAAAAATTCAAAATATTCAAAGCCGAAGTTGAGAACCAACTGAATGTTAAAATAAAAGTTGTACGATCTGATCGCGGGGGAGAGTATTATGGTAGACACGCTCCTTATGGGCAAATTCCAGGACCTTTTGCAAAGTTCCTAGCTGAGAATGGAATTGTTGCCCAATATTCAATGCATGTGGAACCTCAGCAAAATGGCGTGGCTGAGCGTCGAAATCGCACACTTATGGACATGGTGCGAAGTATGCTTAGTCATGCAAGTTTGCCAGTAAGCCTATGGATGGAGGCATTAAAGATAGCCGCACATATTATAAATCTTGCTCCTACTAAGTCAGCACCGAACACACCTTACGAGATGTGGACGGGAAGAAAACCGAGCTTGAATTATTTACGTGTATGGGGTTGTCGAGCTGAAGCTAGAATATTCAATCCACAACTTAAGAATTAGATCCAAAAACAGTAAGATGTTTCTTTATTGGATACCCTCATAGGGGAAGGGATATCGTTTTTGTTGTCCGAATCATACCACCAAGTTTGTGGAGACTAGACAAGCGGTATTTTTTGAGGATAATGAAGTCACCGAATTAAGAAAGATCGACCTTGAGGAAAAGCGGGTGTGTGTTTCATTCCCAACTCCGATTGAGCTCGTTCTACCAACTCGAAGAAAGGTGGCTCGTAGTTTTGGTTCTGAATCTTTTGGTTCAGATCCTGAACCCAATGTTGATCCTGAAAATAATGATGAAAATCCAGAAAGTGAAGAGGATCATCATGAAGAGAATGGAGTAGATTATCAAAATAATGATGTTCCTCCGCCTCCTGTGAGAAGATCACAACGAGACAAAAAGAAAGTCATTTCAGACGACTATGTCACTTACATGAGTGAGGATATCAATGACGCAGGAAAGGTGGAGGATCCAACCTCATATAAAGAAGCCATTAAAAGTCAGAATTCGTCCAAGTGGCAAATTGCCATGGAAGACGAGTTAAAATCTATGGGCTCAAACAATGTCTGGGACTTAGTAGAAATTCCCAAAGGTGCTAAAAGAGTAGGCTGCAAATGGGTCTACAAAACCAAATTCGATTCCAAAGGGAATATCGAAAGGTTCAAAGTGAGACTTGTGGCGAAAGGCTTCACGCAGAGAGAAGGAATCGATTATAATGAGACCTTTTCTCCTCGTGTCAAGTAAAGATTCTTTTAGGATCGTCATGGCTCTAGTAGCTCATTTCGACCTAGAATTACACCAAATGGACGTTAAAACGACATTTCTAAATGGTGACCTTAATGAAAATGTTTACATGACTCAGCCGGAAGGTTTTGTCGTGGAAGGAAAGGAACATTTAGCGTGTCGGTTGAACAAATCCATCTATGGCTTGAAGCAAGCTTCAAGACAGTGGTACCTCAAGTTCGATAAAATTATTCAAGCTTTTGGTTTTGTAGAGAATGTGAAGGACAACTGCATTTATGTTAAGTTTAAAGGCAATAGGTTCACAATTTTAGTCCTATATGTGGATGACATATTGTTGGCCAGCAGCGATAAGGATATGCTGCATGAGACCAAGAATTTTCTGTCTTCCAATTTGGATATGAAGGATCTCGGTGAAGCCTCGTATGTCCTTGGCATTGAGATTCATCGAGATAGGTCTAAGGGGGTGTTAGGACTATCCCAAAAGTCATACTGTGAGAGAGTACTGAAGAAATACAATTTGCATAAGTGCTCTCCCACACCTGCTCCTATAGTTAAGTGCGATAAGTTCGGGACATTTCAATGTCCGAGGAACCAAATAGAAACTGATCAGATGAAGTCGGTTCCTTATGCTTCAGCTGTCGGAAGCATCATGTATGCACAAGTGTGTACACGCCATGATTTAGCTTTTGTAACGGGAATGCTTGGCAGATTCCAATCAAATCCAAGAAAAGACCACTGGAATGCCGCAAAGAAAGTCATGCGTTATATGCAAGGTACAAAAGATTACATGCTTACGTATAGAAGGTCTGATAACCTCGAAGTTGTAGGTTATTCAGATTCTGATTATGCTGGCTGTGTGGATACTAGGAAATCCACATCAGGTTATATATTCACACTGGCCGGAGGAGCTATATCGTGGAAAAGCTCCAAACAAACGATAACTGCTTCGTCTACGATGCAGGCAGAATTTATAGCATGTTTTGAGGCAACCGGGCAGGCTGTATGGCTAAAGAATTTCATCCCGGATTAAAAGTGGTTGACAGCATTTCGAAACCGCTTTTGCTATACTGCGATAATGAACCCGCAGTTTTCTATACGAGTAACAACAAGTCAAGTGCTGCTGCCAAGCACATTGACATTAAGTTTAGTGTTGTGAAAGATAGAATCCAGGATCAAACAATTGAGGTAAAGCATATAAGTACGACACATATGCTTGCGGATCCGCTAACGAAAGGCTTACCACGCAGTATTTTCCAAAAGCATGTTGCCGGCATGGGTTTACTGGGAGCTTTATGATTCTGGAATAAGAGGACCACAATAAAGAAGCACTCCCATTAAAAAGAATGTTTTCCATTTCAAAATAGGCTGTGTACTTTAAGTGTTGGGGTTCAACAACATTTCATTGGTTGTTGTAACGCCTCACTTTGGTATATTATTCCTATGAAGAATGGATGTAAGAAGTTTAAACCGAATGATCAAGGGAGAGAATGTTGGTTGATCTGTTACGGTTTAAACCAAGTCAATAACAGAAAAACTAATAGATAAGGGGGAGGCCACCGAAACAAAGTTTACCTCTCACATATCTAACTGAAACGCCCTGATCGGGCGCACCCTAACCAACTAATGGTTCTGGCCCCCCGTTTGCATGCGCATATTATAAGGGTGGAGTCCGGCAGCTGGTTTTCTACTCTCGTTAGTTTTCCAGCCCGAAACTCCCCTAAAGTCCTTTCCACTCCGATCGTGGCCTGCGCACAGCAACGGGAAGGCTGGAACCTCGCCGTGCCGTGCCAGGGCAGTGCCGCTGGAGGCCGGAGGGGATCCGGACGTTCGCATCTACGACAACCTCTTCTACATCTACTTCCACTACGTCGACAGTCAAGCTCGCCTGCACCGAGCAGGCGACGATGTCTTCAATAGCTGGAGCTTGTAATAACCTCCAAACTCTCTCTGTTATCTCTATTTTGGTGTTCTAGATAGCTGTCATTATTCATCTAGTTATTACTAGATGGTTTTAAGATCTAACATCAACAGCATTATTACTCAATCATTGGCAAGGCCATTAGGTGATCAGTAGGAAGTCAGTTATCTACAGTGGCTGGCTGCTGCCAATGCATCGCATCGCATCGCATCATCGCATCTCCTAGACAAATCATCACTGGTTTGAAAAATATCCGACCAGGTTTCTAAGCGCGCGTACGTACGTAAGCTGATTCGATCGCGCGCCTGCCTGCCGACTACATCAGGCATCATATCTGATCCCTCACAGGCGCCAATACGCCACTACGCAAGGGTCTCGATCGTCTCTTTGGTTCGTTTAGCCGTTTGGGAGATTTGAAATGAAAAAAACGCGAGAGCGTTTATAGAAAGGTTGCCTCTATGTGTATGTAGCGTTTACTCTAGTGTAACTGTGTAACTCTCTCGTCTTGTAAGAGGACCGCATTTCTTTGAAGTAACATTTGGAGTCAATTATGCCGTGAGAGTAGCGCTTGTACTTGAGTATTTGTCGTTTTAAAAACTATAGCTCCTTTTGTTACATAAACTATAACTCCCTTCTTAATAATCAATGAAATAGGCAAAAAAATTGCCTTATTTCAAAAAATAAAAATCAGCATCGTAGGCTCGAGACTGGACACACGTGATGGATCGATCGACGCAATGATCGAGAGTATACATGCAGACTGGAGATGATTATTGTTATGTAGAGGCGGATGGGCAACGAGCGACGCGGAACGGAACAAACTCGGCATGCCAGCTTGCCTAGGGGCCGGCCATGGAAAGGGACAACGGACAAGCTAGGTAGCCCGCGAGCGCTTGTCTCCACCTCCGTCCCCGGCATCCGACCTACGCCATCACAGGTCACCGGTGCCAATAATCAGTTCTATAGTGCAGTTAAGCTTGGTATCTTTAGTACTCGGTAAGATGCATGGCATGGATCGATCTTGTGAATTATACTCCAACTTGAACCTCGGCTTGAACACCGGCCGCCGGCAGATCATCTTAATCGACCAAGAACGTGCGCTGTTTTTATCTTATTTTCTCATGTCAGTAAACAACTGCATTACATTAGTACATGTCCATTGCCTTGATGACGCAGTTACTAACGTTTGTCGAAGGGCGCAGACATCATCTGCACGATTAACAGCAGTGACGTGACGACACCAATGCGCTAAGTTGTCTTACCCGTCACTCGTAGCGTCGTCACTTAGCATAGACTTAACACTAACCCCGCCAGCTAGCTTCATGGACGGTAGCTACTGAACTGAATACTCACGTCAGTTTCGTCTCTACTGTTTGTTTGTAGCAGTTCGTGACTCCTGTCCAGCAAAAGCAACACGGAGACCCAGATACTGGCAAAGTATGTAATTCAACAAGAATGAGTCATCTATACGATTGGTGCCCTGACTGTAACTGTTGAAATCAAAATTTCCTTTTTTGTTTTGTTTTGCTGGAGGTGACGTCAAGAACCCTGAACTGGTGTTGTCTCTGAACCAATACTCCACAGCATTCGGATTGGGTAAAGAATATCGCTTGACGTAGCGGTGGAAGCCGATCGAGAAGGAACTGCTACAAAATGCCACAACAGGATCAGAATACTGCAGCGCAAAGTTCAACAAAAAGGGAATGACTGCACTGCCTGTTTCTAGTGTTTACCTTTGCAGTTTGCAGCCGTTCATCCGCCGATTGTGGCCTGCGAGTCCCGAACTCCCGATCGCACGGCATGCCACCACAGCCTGCACCCTCAGGCCTCAGCTCGAGCATTTTGATCCAGCGACTCAGCGAGCATGGATAACAAATTCAGAAATGCTAGGATTTAGCCATTGACTGATCGCTGCCCTTATGAAAAGCCATTGACGGCTCGTCATGGGAACAGTCATGCTACCGGATCTGCTTCGAAGCAGAAATGATCGTCCTCCTTGTTGTTTGTTAGATCATGGAAGTGCATTTTAAGGCGGAGAGTTCAGCTCAACACTGAGCAGTTTGTTTTTACGAACGAAACGTAGAATCGATAGAAACACTGGGCCTGCACCAAATTAGTTGACGTGTGGTCATTCCCTGCAGGCCCGCCCATTTTGAACTCACTTGGGCTTGGTTTGGACTTACTTCGTATTGAGGACTCGCTATTGTGTTGGGCTAGCTACAAAAACCGAGAAGAAATGAAATGAGCGCCCAGTGCTGATGTTGTTTGGATGTGTACCTTTTTTTTACCCCTCAATTTTTTTTGGAGGTGGTCAAGGGAGTTCATAACAAAATTCATTCTCTCCTGCAGCGAAGGATTGGCTGATTTCCCTGAACCTGAGCTGGCAGAAGGCATGGCGATCAGGAAGGCGATCTCTGTTCTGAAGGACCACGGCTTTCAGAAGGTGATCCTGGCGTCCGATTGCTTGTCGATGATCCAGCGCGTTTCTTCACCAATTCCGGACCGGTCTTTGGCTGGAGCTGTGGTGGGAGATATCAAGGAACTAGCGAGACGATTCATTTCCTGTACGTTCAAGCATGTTCCTCGCTCTTCGAATGTCGTCGCACATGTTTTAGCTCGATCGTCTGAACTTTTTAACTGTAATATTTATGTTGGTGTTATTCCTGGTGTTATCCAGGCGGAACTCTGTAATGACATTATGTGATCAATAAAGTGCGCTATTCTCTCAAAAAAAAAATACATGTACGGAGTTTCGGAAGTGTTTTGCATGCGGTTCTTCGGTCATGTGAAACGAAATTGTAACAAAGAAGTCCATGTCGTGGCAAAGTTTGCTACGTCCCTGCCAGCACGACAAGTGTGGCAACTATAGCTACACAAGAGTTTACACTTTCATGTAACCTATGAAACTATTTGAATGTAAGGAAGGAGGGTATTATAATTTGTTTCTGTTTTTTGTTTTGTTTAGATGAATATATGTGATTGGTAGTTGGAATTATATATCATCCAACAATGCCAAAATCTTGTTTGGATGGAGCATCCTTATTCTCTCATTGTCAAGTCTATTTTCTTCCGATCCTCTGATATGAACGTGTTCATGGGTGCCCCTAGGGGTGTGGTGTGCCTCCAAGGATATAAGTTGTGGTCTATAATGAGAAGCGCCATAGAGAATGTGGGGGGATGGTCGCCAAAGATGAGGTTCACCATGAATGCTTCCGAAATTATTATATTCAACTCTTAAAGCAAGCTCCGACCATGCTAGGTCACACCCATTTTATTTGTCCTTGTATGGTAATGCTTCGGGGCTTGTTCAAGTATTTATCCTACAAGGTCGGTCGTATGCGCTCCTCCAACACACCTCTTATTCGCTATATCAGAACGACGCTGTCAGCTACCTCCCTCACGCTCTAGCTCCTCCGGCATCCCTCTTATTCTCATAGTCAATCGGCAAGGGCCGAAATCCCTTCTTCCCTGATTGTGTTTTCTCAGTCGATACAGTTTGATCAACCAACCTTGTAATACGAAATTACATTACTTAATTTGTTGCAATACAACATGAAACTTCAATTTTCATTAATAAGATGTATTTTGAAATTTTGTGAGAGTTGTATAATTATTTGTATTTTTTAATGTTGTAGTTGTTCAGAGAGATATTTGTTTTGTCATACAAAAACAATGGAACTCCCAGCTGTTTTATCAAACCGAAAACAAAACAAAATGAAGTATTTAGTTTCTTGTTTCTATCTCTGTTGATCAAACTTGCGCCCAGTAAATATGCCATATAAGTGTCACTTCTGGAAAAAAAACTTAGTTGAGCAAATTTCAACAGCTACACACTACTGAGCAAATAAACAGAATAAAAGGCTTACATTGAATCTTGAGTTATAATATTTTCACTCTATACATATTACATCAGAGACTGCCTGCATGTGATTATATACGAACAAAATTTTAACATCTAGCTATAACTTCAGAAAGATTACACAATCAAGATCAGCTCATGGCACAAGAAGCACACAAGAATGTCACAACTTTGTCTAAAGATACATGTATCTAGACATGGTTTAGTATGTAGATCTCTACTATATAATATTCGGTAAGGTGAGGATGGTACGTCGCGCCGTTTTTGCGTTTTGGCCCCTTGGAATCTAAGAAATTAAACCGCAGTACAAACATTAAGTTTCACTCTTTGCATTTTAGTCCCTGCCGCTTCGGTAAACAGACAGCAACGCGCGGCGGTGGTCGATCTGGTGAAAGGGGATCGACACACGCGTTGTCCTAGCTACACGACCGCCGGGATGGGGCAGAGAAGCGGCGAGGCGCGGAGCAGCAGTGGGTGGTTGCGCACGCACACCAACCCGTCGGCCTCCTCCATGTCACCGCCGCCGGCTTCTCCCAGTCGAAGCACTTCACAAGCGCCGCCACGACGGCGGGCACGGACTGCAGTGCGAGCCCTATGCCGGGCACCCACGCCACCCACTCCTGAACAGCAGGTACTAGAACTGCTGCCCACACGGGTACAACCTATTCTTGGATGGAGAACTCGGGAGCAGAAGCTTAGCCGGAGAGCACGGGAGCAGCCTGCACGGAGAGCACTTGGCCGGAGCGTCGACGGAGAGCACTTGGCCGGAGCGTCGACGGAGAGCACATGAGCAGCTTGCACGGAGAGCACTTGGCTGGAGCTTCGACGGAGAGCACGGGAGCAGCAGCTTGACCAGACGGACTTGGACGGGACCTGGGCGATCGACGGCGACGGATCCAGGAAGCGGATGCCAAGATCGGCCGGGGACGCATGGGCGGGGCGCCAACTACGGCAGGCTCTACGCCGCCACTGTAGTGGCCGCCTTCGAGATGATGAGCGCCAAGTAAGCAGCCGACGAGGTAACGCCGGGGTTGACCGGGACCGGGGCACTCTGCTCTGAATCTCGCCGAGGAGACAATCGATGGGCGGGCCGTGGGCGCAACGCCAGGAACAGCTGGTGCGGGGCCTTGGTGCTGTCGTACAAGCTGCTGGCCCCAAGATCGCTGCCGCGGCATGCCAACAACATCTCCGGCCGAGGCCCGATCTACTGCAGACAATGCTCAGTTCCGTGATGTTCAGCTCAATGTTAAGTTCCGTGATGTTTAGCTCAATGTTTAGGCCGGTGTAGGAGGGTTGCGGCCTCTGTGATGTTCAGCTCTTCATGATGCTTTGGAAGTGTTTTACGTTAAAAAGTTAAACTTATTGTTAAACATTTGTCCAATGGAGATGTCCAAGGAGATTTTCTTCCTAAAGACATAATTGTTCTTAGTAGTAGTACGTACAATTTAGATTAGGTGATTCAGCTTTGGTTTAGATAGTGGTGAGGCATTTTCTCACGTGACATTTTCATATGTGTCCCCCTTGATGTAGCACTAGGTTTATCTTAACTGGCAGTATAATTGACTTGGGATATGGATACTGTAAAAGCACGCAATAAGCTGATCAATGACAAACCGGACTTAATGGTTTGAGAAGAGGGGATCGGTAGAGGGCATGTATGACCTGAACTGAATTACAGATTAAAGACGTCGTTGTGTTATTTTCGTTATTCACACCAGAAAGAAATGTAAAAAAATGCGGATCAAAGGGCAAATTTCAGACCATGGAAGCCCATGATCATAAGAATGATCAGTAACAGGTGCATCTGAGAAAGAGCAAGTTACATGAACGATGGGTGGTCTGCAGAGTTCCTATGATTTTAGTTTGTCAGTCGACGGATAACCCTTCAAAAGATTTCAGTCTTTATTTTTACGTACCCTAATATGGTCAGTATGATACAGATCCCATAAAACAAATGAAAATTCGTGGCGCCAAATTTCAAAGATTGTAGGATCTGGCTGAGCATGATGATAAAGAGCATCATGACTGTTTTGTGAAACTGAGCAAGACAAAATAACAACCTTGCATATATGATCATTGATGTGGAAGACAAAAAAGACACAACAGTCCATTCTGGATTGTCAACAAGAGTTTGTATATCTTATTTATGCGTCAAACATAACACAATGAATACAAAAAGCACTGGAACAACCAGGCAATTACTGAAGCATTCACCGACTTCTTATGGTGTACTATTCAGAACTCAGTGGGTAAATCAAATGATCTGATACCAAATCATTTATAAAGCAGCAACCTGTTCGAGGCAGCAATCTGTTATGCGCAATGGCATAGTGGAGGAAGCTCTTGCTGTTTTTCTACGCCTCAAACGGGGTATGAGCTGAGCTCGCGACGGAGAGTGAGTCATTTTGTTCACCCGTAGCAACGCACGGGTATTTTGCTAGTAGATATAAATTTGAACAAAGCTGAGACATCATTTTATAGACGGAGGGAGTACATTATGTTTTGCAGTACTTATCTCACAAATCAATATGCCTTCTAGCCAAATACAGTGCGAGAAACAAAATTAAATTACATAAGTGTTTATTTTTTGAACATAACAGAGGTTGTTTAGGCGACAGCAACATGAACATGTTCCGGCGTGTGAGTGCAGCCCCGAAGACGCCATATTTATACCTTTCCTAGAGTAGTTCCCTTCCCCAACTCCGACCAACCGGACCGAGCGAGGCATCCCCTCTTCCGCACCAGCACCACGCCGCCGCCCGCCTCCGCTTTCTACCGTTCCACCCCTCCGCGTCCGACCAAGCAGCCTTCGCCCCTGGATCCCCGAAGCGCCCCCACCGCCTCCGGCTCCAATGGCGCTGCCCTACCTGGAGGCCGTCCTGTGTAAGATTCCGCCTCTCTCCGCTGCTCATTCCGCGTGGTTCTCGCTCGTTTGCTTGCTCGATCCGGGGGGCGTATGTGTGGGATTTCGATCGGCGCGGGATCCACGTGTAAACCCTAGGGGTTAAATGGGTTCCGCTGCTGGATTTCCCCGTATCTGCTAGTGCGAGCCGTGTGGGTGCGAGATGCCATCCAGTGATAAAAGCCTTCGCCTTTTGATGTCAATAGGGAGCAATGATCTGAGGTGTTGGGTAGATTGGGAGGTTATCTGATAGTGCAGAGTATTCAAGAATGTCATGAGCATCCGCAAAATCAGAATTGACACAAGTGTTTCTTCTTGGGGATACAGTGAACGGCCTTCTGTAAGGTACTATATAGGTCAGATGAGCGGCACGCTGCCTTGTGACCTTGTAAGTCATTTAGGACCAACTGTCCGAGCTGGACGGTTGTTATCGACCTGTGCATGAACTTGTTTATGTTATCAACCTCTGTTATAGTGTTGTTACTTTACAATGTGCAATATTATGTAAACTTTATGATCACTTACTAGCACCAAATGAATCAATACAAGTAATAGGAGGTGATGGCTGATGGCACTTCACTCGAAAAAATGTCAGCTTTCTTAGAATACTGTTAGCATAAGTTGGTCCACATCTTTTCAACAGCTCATCTGTACGAAATAAAGATTTCATTTCTCTCATTATGTCATATATTTATCTACTTGTCATAATTATTATAATGTCTATTGTTTACTAATGGTAGGCTCGTCTCAATGTATGTCCCTTCTGCAGGCTTTATGATTCTCAATTACATATTTGAGACGTATCTTAACATCCGTCAGCATAGAGCCCTAAAATTGCCAACGTTGCCGAAATCTCTGGCAGGAGTAATTAGTAATGAAAAGTTTGAGCAGGCAAGAGCTTATAGCCTCGACAAAAGGTGCTTAAAATACTCTACTAAGTTCTTGCAAGTTGCAACCATACTTTGCTTATAAATAATTTCTGACTACTGATTTCATTAGCTGTATTCCAATGTACTCCCTCCGTCCTAAAATAAGTGTCTCAAGTTTGGCTAAAAGTGGAAGTATCTTGACTTGTTTCATGTCTAGATACATCCATTTGTTGGCAAACTTAAGACAGTTATTTTTGGACAGATGGAGTAGTTTTTGCTGTATCTTTTTAGTGACTGTACTGACAGGTATACTTCCTTTTGCAGTAATTTCAATTTTGTACGTGAGGGTGTCACTATAGTATTCGATATAACAATACTCTACTATAAAGTTCTTCCTTGGTTTTGGAAGGTAAAGAAAGTCTTCAACTTGCTTCGATTACCCTTTCTGTGCAAGAGTCTGGTTCTAACTACCCTCTTCCTTTTTATAGCAAGCTGGAGAGTTAGCAACCAATGTTGGCCTCAATGCAGAAAATGAGATAATACATACCCTTGCCTTCTTAGCAGGTGTCATGGTTTGGTCACAGGTATCATCAATCTATTTGCCTCCTTTCGAATATGTTAATTAGTTTTCCTCCTTTTATATTCAGTTATTTTAATATTGCCTCAATAGTCTCTTGACTGTTTGGCTTTAGCTCTCAAGCACCAAATGTTTGATCATCTATGGTGCTAGCTGTTGTAGGAAGGTGTCTATCAATCAGGACTTGATTTCATAGCATTGTGACACCTATAAACTCCTTGATGTGGCTTTCTGTGTGCTGCTTTTGGTCCTGCAAGATACTTGTGACTGTCCTCTCCAGCATAGTTTCAATTCTAAAATAGCTATGTTTAATGGACTGCAATGGAAAAGATTTATGCTTTTATTAGAGACTACTAGCCCTTATTTATTTCAACATTTTCGTTAGTTGGGTTAACTTATGATTTATAACATGAGGTGCATCTATTTTCTTCAAATTTGCATGCATCGAGAGTTCTATTTATTTAGCCGTAAGGTTGATTAATCAGCATTTTCTTTTTGAATGCTTCTGAAACACCTGAACAGTAGTGTTGGCATGTGCTTGTTGTCATAGCCATGTTTTCTCTCATGGTGATGCAACTTATTATGTACATGTGCTAGCCTAATACATGCTTGATGCAATACAGATCACGGACTTGCCATTCTCTCTGTATTCGACATTTGTTATCGAGACTCGACATGGTTTTAACAAGGTATGTCTATGTTTTTTGAATTCGCTTTTCCTTTTTTGTGAACTTAGAGGGATTATAAGGAGTATGTACATATGCCCGTACATATGAACTTGTGCCAATATTCTGTGATTGGTAGCACTTAATAATTTTGTATTAATGCTGATATTTCTCTTGCTTTGGCCCTTTCTCAGCAAACAATATGGCTCTTTATTAGGGACATTATCAAGGGAATTTTTCTATCCATTTTACTCGCACCGCCAATTGTGGCTGCTATCATCGTTATAGTACAGGTACCTCATTTTTTCTGTCGTGTCACCCTCCATTGTTAATTATCATGCTAGCAAACATCTGTATAAAATCTGCCTTTTAATCCTTTTTGGATTTTGGAATCACAAGAGTAATATGTTATCGAACTGAGTCACCTGAATACTTGATTAATTGTCTTTTTCATGTATTGCTTCAGAATGGAGGTCCTTACCTAGCAATATATCTCTGGGGTTTCATGTTTGCGCTAGCTCTCCTGATGATGACAATTTACCCCATCATGATTGCTCCTCTGTTCAACAAATTCACTCCTGTGAGTATCTTTTTTTGCTGCACTGCATCCATGTATTTGCGTCGTTCAATCTGTAAAATTGTGTGAGAATGATTTAGGCATTGAAGCTGCATCTGCATGTTAACAGTAAAACTGAACTATAATTGTTGCTGATTTTAACAGCTTCCTGAAGGTTCACTCAGGGAGAAAATAGAGAAGTTAGCAGATTCCCTCAAGTTTCCTTTGAAGAAGCTTTTTGTGGTGGATGGGTCAACCAGATCAAGTCACAGTAATGTATGTTGGATTCTCTACCTTCGTAGTTAGTGTCATTGCTAACTAGTTATTTCGAATATGATTTCAACTTTCAATCTCTTCCAGGCTTACATGTATGGATTTTTCAAGAATAAGCGCATTGTTCTTTATGACACATTGATTCAGCAGGTTCAAACAAATCACGGTTTTTGTACAGTTTTCATTCTTTTTTTTTCCGTTGCAGTTCTGCATGAATTTGAGTACTTAACTTTGCCGTGTTTGTTTCAGTGTACCAGTAATGAGGTAGTTTCTGTTCTTGCACATGAGCTTGGGCACTGGAAACTCAATCACACTACATATTCCTTTGTGGCTGTCCAGGTATTTTCTCACCCATATCACTAATTCCAGTCACTCATTTAGTTTTGTTGCATTAGCATAGCATAGTAGGTACCTAAGGTAGCATTTGGTTATATGCAAGAAGTTGGATGGGAGATGGCCATCCAGGTTGGTAGGTGTGGTGTAAGTCAACTCTGTGTTTGGTTAGGTTGATTGAATTGGTGAGCCAATTTTATGTTTGGTGTGAGTGATTGTAGCCTTGGAGTGACGAGGGGTGGATCATGATAACTTTTGAATGCTTATGTATGCATAAGTTTGTGCAAAACATTAGTCATCCGCCACAAATGTTGGACAGGAGCTGACTGTTGAGTACTAACTCCTGCCAAATTCTCAACTATGGTAACGTTCAAAAGGTCAAGCCTTATAAACAACATAAAATGCAGGGCTATTTTATCCATGTACACAACATAAACAACACATATGCCCGTCCTATACAAAAATGCAATTGCAATGAAGGTCAAATTTACAAACCCAGAACACGAGTGATGGATGGAACATCAATAATCTACCCAATCGCGGCATTCTCATGCTGTTTGTCTCTCCAACGAACCAAACAAAATTGATGGTTTTTAAAGGCTGGATGCCCATCTCCCATCCAACTTCATCCAAGCAACCAAACACTACCTAAAGTATGGTAGTCGTCCAGTGAACCTGCCTAAAAGTTTGGTTTAGCCCCGTAGTCTTCTGTTTGTTCCTGAAAGGACTTGTGCCGTTGTTTTTCTCGGAAGGACCTTATAACGCTGCATCAGCTGGCATGTGATTACTGGATTAGGAGGTAGGAAACAAAATTAACCTTGGTCGGAGGAATTGATAGGAAAGTGTGTCTACAAATTCCAAGCAGCTTATAGACACATCTACTGTAAAAATCTGATTAAAATCCAGGCAGCACTATTTCTAGCAAAGTATCTTGTTTAGTTTGCACAAAGTGGAACATACTTCTTCTGATAAAGACCCTTGTAGGTGGTGCTAATCCTTATAGCGGATGTGATTTAATGAGTAATGACTAATGAGTAGCTACTTAGACTATACTCACGAGGAAGGCTAATTAAATGGATATGGATATTTAACAAAATAATTCCTATCTTATATTAGAAGGAAATCAGTTTTCATCCGTGAACAGGCCCCAAAGGAAACTGAAAATCATTAAGCATGAATGCCGTATGCATCTTCATGGTGCAGTGTTCTAGTGTGATAATGCATCACAATATCAGTTTGTGTCGCCATTTCATTAGTTGCTGAAAACCTATTTAAAATTTGATTTGCTTGAAAAGAAAACTAACATCTCAAGAATTGTTTGATGTTCAAATTCTTTTCTTCACCTCATTTTCTACTTGCAGCTGCTTACATTTATGCAATTCGGGGGATACACTCTAGTAAGGAATTCCAAAGATCTCTTTGAAAGTTTTGGTTTCAACGATCAGCCCGTGATAATTGGACTGATCATTTTTATGGTATGTTCTGCTCATGTATTTTTGTAAGTATTATTTTGCTATTAGTTTATTGCCCGTAGATACGTTGGTATAAGTTCCGCCCTAGCAATACTATCTTTCTGAAATGAATTGAACCTCAGTTGTCTTTCAAGCATTTTAGTCACTGCTATTTGATTGACACACATTGTTTTCATGACAGCACACCATCATACCTGTCCAACACGTTCTGAGTTTTTGCCTCAACCTTGTCAGCAGAGCATTTGAATTTCAGGTTCATTCTTCTTCTTGTCTCTATTGTTCTGCATTGCCAGATATAAAACATCTCGTTGCGCTTACCTAATCCTAATCCGATTTCGATGTCCAGGCTGATGCTTTTGCCAAGAACCTTGGGTATGCTCCTGAGCTCAGGGGAGCCCTTGTTAAACTACAGGTAATTATTTGAAGGCCCTTCTTATTTACTCGGTGGTTTTATAGTTGACCATGGAAGCACTGTGTTATTTGTCAAGACTGGACATCAACACCGTCAAGATCTGACCATTTGATTGTCCATCAAGCCACTGTTTTCTCCCAAATCCATTGCTCGATTTATTTGAGAAACTACTAGCATCCTTGCATCTCGTCTCTTTGAACTTTCTTGTTTGATTACTACTAATTTTTCATCTATGATATACACATGCTGTGGAAGTATAACCGTACATAGATTTGAGTTAACTAACTTGATATATTCTTGAAAATTTCAGGAAGAGAACTTATCTGCAATGAACACAGATCCGTGGTATTCAGCATATCACTACTCCCATCCACCCCTTGTTGAACGACTCTCTGCTCTTGAAGATCTGGATAGCAAGAAAGAGAACTAATGGTGGACCACTGAGTTGATATCATCATACTTGAAAGCCGTGGAGGTTTTGAACCTTGTCAATATATGGATGCTAGCAGGGATTTGATTTGATACATTGCCTCTGGGCATATTACGGGGAACTGCAAGAAACTGTGTACCTCTAGATTAAGTTAGATCTCACTCATCAATCGACTTGCAGATATTGACCTATACACAGGTTTGTTTGTCATTTTAGTTTTGACAAATGGAAGTGAATCAGCTTTGAGATGTTCGTATGCAGTGCTGCATCTTCTGTGTTCAAAATTGGCAACGCTTTTGTGGCTGGCGCCCAAATCGTAGGCAGTTTGGGGGCCGCTCCCCGCAACGGCAGACCCCTAACGATCACAATCACACATAGTTATAAATTTGAGTTCACTGGTCACATGCCGGCCAAAATATGACATGACATAGTTCACCGGTCACACGCTGATCAAATGGTACGAGGTTCAAGGTCACATCGGGCTGAATCAAAATCATTAGCACACCTGGCGCATACCGACCAACCTAGTTCGATTTTGCTCCAACGGGCTGGCGCAAACGGGCATGTGTCTCCGTGGATACGTGACCTTAACCCAAACGCGACTCATTTTTAGGCCAGCTTTGAGGCGAGACGGACATCCTCTCGGTCTGCCTCTTTGTCATCCCGGTCCGCATCGGGTCAAACGGCCTGCCACACATTCCCTCCCCAAACCCTCCCGCGGCCGCCCTTCCGTCCCCAGCCGCCGTCCTGTTGATGAAGGATGGGTTGTCCAAATCCACGACAGTTGTCAGCGCCGCCCTACTCGTGGTGAAGAAGGAGCGGAAGCCGGACATGGCCGGAGGGAGAGGACTCGGGAGCGCAAGGCCAAGGAGAAGGCCGTCATCGAAGTGGCCACAAAGAAGGAGAGAAAAACCCCATGAAGATTGGGTTTCTCGCCAAAAAGAACCAAATCATGATGGCCGACTTGAGCGTTATGGAATCGGAGCAAAGTGCATGGATACTCAAAAGTCAAAAGATGATCCTAGGACTCGTGTGATGTCCTATTTATTTATATTTATGTATGTTTTGCAATATTTAAATTTCAAACTATTTAGTCATTTCAATGTTTTTTATGGTCTCATTTGCGCAAGAACCGTTGGAGGCATCCAACACCAAACAGACAAAGGCGAAAAATATGTCCGTAATCCGTCCCAAACAGACTAAATTAGACACATTTTGATGTCCGTATGTGCAATCCCATTGGAGCTAGAGTTGTCGCTGGCCTCTGTCACCGCCGGTGTGGGCTGCGTGATGCCGGAGCGGTGTAGCAGGTGCCCACGTCGGTGGTGCACGTGTAGAAACAACCGCTGTTTGGGCCCTTTTCGGTCTGAACTCAAAAGTGAAGTCATTTATCAGCCTAGTCACAATAGTTAGTAACATCATAATAATATAAGTGCCACATAGGTAAAAAAGATGATGTAGAAGTAATTAATGAGTAGAGAGACAAATGAATTAACATATCTAGTTACTCCCTCCGTTTAGGTGTATTAGGCCCCTCATCAAAAACTATTTGTTTAGAATCAAACTAGGAATAAGGCCACAAAGCATTTAATTAGGCTCATTAATATGGAAACTAGGCCCTCTCTCATCCATAATTAAATATTTGCCTAACGAAACCCACAATTTTAGCTGGTGAGAAACCGTTTCCTTTTACATGCATGCAATATTTCGGTTCTCCATATTGTTTGCGTTGCCTTCTAATTATGTGGCTAATAACTATTTCTCTCTCTCTAATCGTTGATAGGTGGGTTCTGTATGAGATGACCAGATCGTGGCAACCAGTAGAAACATGCCTTGGTCGCGCTGCATTACGGGAGAGGCCCTAATACACCTAAACGGAGGGGTACTACCATTATATTACAGTTTTTAAGACAAAATACGTGTATAGAGTAATAAATGAGACTACACATGACATTGTATTTATGTTACTTTACATTGTGAGGATAGTAACATAGTCTAGCAACAGTTGTATGTTCAGCCATTTGCTTTTCACCTCTGCTGAGTCCTAGGACTACAACCCCGACGTAATCCATTCACTGCTGATCAGCTCCGATGCTCTCGCTCTCCACTCCTTCCTCGCCCCCACCCCCAACTCGCACCGGCAGTCCCGCCGCCGTCGGCCTCCTTCGTGGAGCCGCAGGGCGGCGCGACGCGCCGCTCATCACCGCGCTCCACGCCCTTCTCCTCAAGTCCGGCGAGCTCCACTCTTCCCAGGCCCTCACCGCGTCCAACTCCCTCCTGCACGCCTACGTCCAATGCGGCCTCCACTCCCACGCGCTCTATCTGCTCGACGAAATGCCGCGCCGTGACGCCGCCACTTACTCCACCCTCATCTCGCTCCACTGTCGCCTCGGCGCGCCCCTGGACGCCTTTCGCGCCTTTGTGGACATGATGGCGCACGAGGACGACGGCGCCGTCCGCGCCAACGAGTTCACCGTGGCCGCGCTCCTGCAGGCCTGCGGACTCGCCAAGGACGAGTGGCTGGGCAGGATGGTGCATGGCTACCTTGTGACGAATGGGTTCTGCGCCGACCCGTTTGTGGTTGGCTCGTTGATCAATATGTACGCCAAGGTTGGGGATGCGGTCAGCGCGCGGAGGCTGCTTCTCCGATTGGCTTGCAGGGATGTTGTCTCTTGGACTGCTGTTATATCAGGGTGCACGCTCAATGGGTTGCTAGGAGAGGCTCTCAAGGTGTTCGTCATGATGCTGGAAGACGGTGTCCTGCCCAACAACGTTACCATGTTGAGTGTTATTCAGGCGTGCTCTCTGATGGGCCACTCGGGATTGTTCAGTCCGGTGCACGCTCTTGTTGCTCGGTTGGGGCTTGAGGACGATGTTTCGGTGGCGAATTCTCTCATAATGATGTATGCTAAGAATGGCTTGATTGAAGAGGCTGCACTGCTTTTCGAGGATCTCTACTTCACGAGAGGGAACATGTGCTCTAATGCTGATGTTCTTGGCGCGCTTATTTATGGCTGCACAGTTTCAGGATCCCTGCTTTATGGGAGAGAAATCCATGCACACTTGATTAAATCGAGTGCTCTCCCTAGAATCAGCATTGAAAACTGCCTCATGGGCATGTATGCTAGATTTGAGAAAGTTGATGCTGTGCACTCGGTGTTTAAAGGCATGAAAGTTAAAGATATTGTTTCATGGAACACCATGATATCATGTCTTGCCAAGAGTGATGGTCTAAATGAAGCCTTAGACCTTTTCAGCACTCTTCATAGTGGTCGCGGTGGTGGGCTTGTGCCTGATTTCGTCACTGTCCTGAACGTAGTTCAGGCATGCTCCAATGCTGGATTGCTTCTGCAAGGGCAGATGCTCCATGGATACATTGAAAAACATGGATTTGTGAATGAGGTCTCAATCTGCAATTCTCTAATAAGCATGTATGCAAAGTTAGGAAGAATTGATTCCGCTGAGCAGATCTTCAGGCAGATGGATGTTAAAGACCTTGTTTCCTGGAATTCGATGATCAATGCTTATGGGCTACATGGAGATGGTCATTCAGCTCTAAGGTATTTCCACCTGCTGAAGGATGTTGGAGCACATACTCCCAATGCTATCACATTTCTGAATGTGATATCTGCGTGCAGTCACTCTGGTTTGATTTCAGAAGGATACAACTGCTTCGAAACCATGAGAAGGGACCATGGGATTGAACCTTGCATGGATCATTATGCTTGTGTAGTGGATCTATTTGGAAGGTCGGGGAGATTTACGGAGGCAGAAGAATTTATCAGGGATATGCCTGTTCCTCCCAACTCATCCATTTGGGGACCTCTGCTGGCTGCTTGCCAGCTTCATGGGAATGTTGATCTTGCAGAAAAAGTTGCTAAGGAATTGCTAGTCTTGGAACCCGACAGTGATATATGGAGAGTATCCTTGTCAAATATCTACGCATCGGCTGGGAGATGGAAAGACTCTGCAACGATTAGGGCTGACATGAAGAGAGACGGTTTAAGAAAGGAAACCGGTTGGAGTTTTGTGGATGTAGGAGGGGTTGAGGGTTTTAAGTTTGTGTCAGCGGATACAAGGCATCATGACGCTGAAAAAATATATGCAGTATGGCACAGTATGAACAAGCACATGGCAGATGTAGCAGCTGATGTGCATCAGCTTAGTCTAGTGAGTGTAAATTAGTTAATGGCAAATGCTTGATTGTGTTATGCTAGAGTTATGGAGGTGACCTTTATATCTATTAATTGGTGTGCTGGTTGTACTATACAACTATTACTGAATATAAAAAAGTACATATAAACTGAAAATGCGTAAGGGATTTAAAGGACACTGCAATTAGCATGCTAACTCAAGCTATATGGAGAGGAAAATCTTGCTGTGCTATGTTCTTATGCTAATATGCTTACTGAAAGCAGCAAGGAATCGCAACATGGAATGGTTGTTGCTCTGTTTAGGTTCAAATTTGTTTATTTGATCATTTCATGTCTGCTGGAGAAACAGTGATGTGTAAACCCATGTACTATGTTGGATACTTTCAGTATCACAGGATATGAATTTATTCAGAAACTTGTGTCTTATTAGTAGTACATTCAGGTTTTTTTGTTGGTGCTGAAGTAGATTCTTATCCGTACCTACAGAAATATGCTAAAACTTGTTGCAAAAATACGCAGCCACGTGTTTTGCCAAGTGTTTCTTCAATAAAGTCAACAAATTAGAAATCTTAACTCCTTCAGGAGTTAACAAATGAGCAGAGCCACGGACCTGTTAAGCTGGAAGTTCATAAATGATCACATATAAGTATATAACATGATCATACTGGTATATCAACATATAACTTGTCAATTTGGCTCTTTAAGTCTGGAGAAACTATAACACGGACACCCAAAAATTGCTATCTAGTTTCATGTCAGACAAGAAATTGTTTGGAACAACAAAAGAGACACAAGCTTGATACAAAATATTTCATTGTACCTAGCTTTATTACTCTTCTCCTGACGCTTCGATGCTGACAAGACATCTTACACAAGGGATAGTGTGGTAACCTCTTGTACACTACAATACAATTCAATTCCTGTATTATTTAGTATACTTGCAATATTCTACTTCCGCATCAGGAGAACTACAGTATGAGCAGCTATGCTCCTGTTTTCCCCAAGACTGTCGACTTTCTCATGTGTCTTGGCCTTGAGATTGACAACAGAGGGATCAGCCCCGAGTAGGTCGCACAAGTTAGATCGGATCGTTTCCTTGAAGGGACTAATTTTGGGTTTTTGCAATATCAGTGTAGCATCAAGGTTCCCCAACTCATAGCCTGCTTGGTGCATCAGCTTTACCTGAAATTGCATAACAAGAAAAAAGTGTTAAGCAGATAAATGGCAAGTTAAATTGGATTTACATAAAATCAATTCCTGAGCTCATCTTCAGGAGTAGAATACTTAGATGATATAATGCACACACAATTCAGATGTGAACACAGGAAACGATCATTATCTAATTGGATAGCATTCGGCATAGCATTGGTAAAATGAACAAAATACAGGAATGAAGATAGGCAAACAGTAAAAGGGCAGGTAATGAACTGCGATGCTTCCAAGGACCCCTTTTAGGAATTTGCGGAAATGGATGAGCTTTGGGTTCCTCCACCTAGAACAACATTAAGGAAAACACTTTTCTTTTCCAAATAATATATGAACTTGAGTCACTTACTCCCTCTGATTTTAAATACTCCCTCCGTTCATAAATAAGTGTCTCTCTACTTGAGACACTTATTTATGGACGGAGTGAGTATAAGATGTTTTATCATTTGTTCACATTCACATGTATACAAAGTGTGTATGTTCACTCAATTTAGTATGCATCTAGACAAATATGTGAAACACCTAAAACATCTTATATTAAAAAACAGAGGGAGTAGAACGTAATGGTCAATACTTCAGACATACTGCTCATTCAAGTACTAGAACAAAACCTAATTTACCGACACACATTCTATACGATTAGCAATTCAGAATCATTCAGCACAAGCAACACGCAGACTCTAAGTTTGTTCTGATTGAGCATTTCATCATCCAACTACGCCATCAACAAGTTTTGTAATTTGAATCATTTCATACAAGTTTTGTCCTGATTAAAGCATCCCACCAGCGAAGCGAACCACACGCAGTATCTTAAAATGCTCACAGAAGCATGAAAGGGGGTGAACTTCGAAACTCACAGCTTCCTTCATGAACACCGAAGACTCGGCGCCCTTCCACCGGGGGTCTGTGTCCGGGAAGATCTGCCCGATGTCCGGCAGCCCCAGGGCGCCGAGAATCGCGTCCACCACACAGTGCAGCAGCACGTCGCCTGCACACAAGGCAAAAAAATTCCGCCAGTCCGGTAACGCAACGAGCCGATGAACGGAAGCACGGGCAGAGAATCAGCAACAGCATACGGCACGCACCGTCGGAGTGGGCTTCGCAGCCGCGGTCGTGCGGGATGCTGATGCCGCCGATGATGAGCGGGAGGCCCGGCTCGAGGCGGTGGAGGTCGAATCCGTGGCCCACGCGGAACGGGAGGGCCGGCGGCTTCGGCGCCGCGGCCACGGCCGGCTGGTGCTCCGCCTGGAGCGCCGCCGCGACAGCCGGTGGCTGCTTCCGGAGCCGCGGGGACGGTCGGGCGGGGGAAAACGGGGAGGGGGTGGCGTGGGTGCGGGTTCTTGGCGCGGTGGAGATTGGGGAGGCCGGGAAGAGGGAGGAGGCGGAGGCCATGGCGTCGCGCTCCGATGGGCGAGATAGCGCAGTTGCCGAGTCGAGCTACGGAGTTTTCTTGGCTGCAAGAAATGGCCGGCTTCCTTTTTTTTTGTGCGCCGAAATTACTTGGCCTAGCGAGATGAGAATCTTAAGTCGTTAACGTAGGAGATGCGGTTCGTGGTGGACGGGACGAGGTTTAACGTTTAGTATATGCTTTACATAAATCAAGATTTGAGTTTGCAAGCTCTGTCTTTTAGTATGCTTTACATTTACATTTGTTTGATGTGAGACTAAAACTGTTTTTTTAAGAATTACTAAAACTGTTTTAGGGTTCATCTAAAAAGGTGTTTTAGAGTTTTCAGAAAGTCACTTTGACTTCCGAGCTCGAGTGAACCCATATACTTTAAAAGATTCAAAATATATTTAAGTTTTCACAAAAATATGAAAGAAAATCTTAGATGTGAATACTCAATAATGTATCCTACTGGAATGTCAAATCCCCATGTGAAATTCCTTATATTATGGGCTAAACAAAAACGACAAAAGCTTGTACACTTACAAGATTTGAAAGTGTGTAGTCAGATCCAAATATTTGTCATTTATGTTGTGTCTTAGAATGTGCTTACTTTAACTGAATTGCTTACAAAATCCTCAACTGAAAGCAATGCACAACATAAAGCAAACATAGTACGTATATGGTTATATCACGGTCACATGAGATGGGAGTGACAATATTTGTCAGATAACAGAAATGAAAATGATATCCCTGATCGAACTGAGAGTCTGAAATGAAGGGAAAAGGGAGTAACCAGCATTACTCAAAATTTCCTTTCCATTTTCTATTACTACTAAGAACAACACTTTTAAGCTTTAACTAAAGCAACATTTGCACACCTAGATGGCCGTAGTACTGGGGACGAAAGATACACGATTCTGGGGCAAAAATATATACACATCAGGCTATAGACAGATCTCACCGAATGGAAGCCTCCTGTACATGGTTGCACCCTTACACATTCTATGGTTCGTAGCTAGCTAGAAATACAATGGTGAAACGTATTCATGGGTGCTCCAGAAAAAACCCATATTCATGGATTGAGCTGAAATTATAGGGAGCACCATCCGCCTTCAATCCTGAAATAGTTACATAATTCTCGGTGATTTGTGCAAAGGATACAACAATGAAAAACAAAGAAGCAAGACTTACAAGAACTATCAAAAAAGGCTCAATGCACTTTCAGCTAGAAGTGAGCTTCTGGAGCTCCCTAGTTCAGGCCCGTCAGAGCTGGAATTGTACGAAGACAGCAACTTCCTCTGTATAAGATGCATAAAATACATGTTAGTTCTTTTTTCATATTAATACAATTACATTCTGAATAGGTTATCGAACTATACTGAATGCCAGAGTTGAGTATTGGTGCAAATTACTTCTTACTTCCCAGTGCTACATTACTCAGCGAGCCCAGCATGCTTAAAAAAAGGCACTTCTACCTTGAAGGCTAAACTACTAAATTTGGTATTGAACTTTTTCTATTTTGGAGAAGTAATGAGTATCAGTACATACCAAACTTCTGATAATTCGAAAGTTTACAAAAAACATGATGACTTTAAACACACGATAGCTGCCCAAATATTCCAGTCATTCTGCACAGTGGCAGCAAATTGTGCTTACAGTACCAGAAACCATGGGCAATTGGGCAAACCCTGCTAAAAGCACAGTGTGTGAAGATACAAGCTAAAGAAGACACGAACATGCTGTTGAAATCCTACAAAGCTTCTTTATAAGAAAGAAATAGCTTAAGCTACTGACCACATAAGGAGTTAAACATCTGAAACGGACTGCCTGCTCGTGAAAGATGCATTTATGGGATTACATGAACTGGTTACCTTGATACCACCATAGAACATAATAACTGTTAACATACACCACTACAGGCATATAGTGCATGAAATAGCTCGGCTACTAGCATTACCTTTCAGATGTACTAAAAAAAGTCTACTGATAAAAGAAACAACCATCACAATATGCAACAAAACTTCTCAACAACAACTACAACAACTTGACTTTACAATTGCTGTCAACATGAAAAAAGCAGTGAACCATTTAGTGCAAGTATGATCTGTAGTCTAAAGAGCTGTTGGGTAGCCACTTACTTGATCTTCAAAATCGGGACTAGTCAAGTTGATGGAGAGATTTCTCATCAACAACAGTGCCTAGAGAGAAAAACACACATATATGTCAGTACTAAAAATGGATATACAGTTTGTTTCTACTCCCTCCGTTTTTTAATATAAGATGTTTCAGCTATTGCACGTGTTGCCTAGATACACATAAAAATGAGTGAATATGGACACTAAAACATGTCGAGATACAAGTTTGGACATGTGAATGTGGAAAAAGGCTAAAACGTCTCATATTAAAAAAACAGAGGTAGTATGTTTTACCCAGGAGAGCATGCTGCATAAGCCCATAGTTACATAGGAATTTTTAGAGCAGAGCATTATTTCTATCTTAAAGATAGTTATCTACGTGCTTATGAATACAAAAAGAAAAAAACATGTAAACTTTTCACATACCGTTTCAACATCAATTGGATTCATCTCCTTAAGTTTCTGCAAATGACCCTTTGTGCTTGGATCGAAAACGCTGCCCAAGAAGCTGTATACTTGAGCGAAATCTGGCATAACTGTACCAAAATTTCAATAAAAAACGAAGTAGTCGTGAAGGCTGATATCAGTACTAGTAAATCTATGTGAAGAATAAGCTGTAGGAATTTCTGATTTTATTTTTGTTCTAAAGAATGAATCTGGTGTTCTAAGGACCGGAAGTCCGGAACATGCAAAATTCAAAATTCGTAGAAAGCACAGAAACATTTTTTTAGTCATGGAAATAAAATGAGAGCATAGACTATAAGAAGTATCAAAAGGTACTGACTGCGAAGTGATGGCACTTGATTTATCTGATCATTGGTTTCACCAGGTTGCCATGCCCTTGGAGGGCCTTCACTACTGCTTGAGCAAAAAATATTTGCATCCATAGATCCAGGACCTAAATCTTCTGAGTGAAAGATGGTAAGGATTAACTGATGAGGATCACATTAGTATATTTATAGAGAAGAGGAACCTTGGAGTACAAACCTTTCACCAGAGATGAGGCGATAATTGGTGGGATGGAATTGTGGGTCCATGAAGAAACAGCCACAGTCATTCCGGAGTTCCGAAGCATGGAAGATGGATCTGTCTTCAGGGCATATCCAGGTTCTGCAAGACAAGAGAATATAGTTAAGCAGACATTTGTTATAAAGAGGCACCGATAAAGTGATGGTGTAAAAATATTACTTCTATGCTAACAACTTCAATGACTAACCATTTTTGGAGGCCTTCTGAGGGTAAGGATGAGCGGCTTTACGCTTTGGCCGCGGAGGTGGGACATGTTCGCTGGTTCCATTTTTCTGAACCTTCAAAAAATACTTCTGTGCATGGCTTCTTATCTGAAAAAAACAAGCCGGAGCACAAAATGAAATAGTTTTACTGGAGAGACCATTGCCATGAAATCACAAGTGCTTGTGCGATGTTTGGAATGGAGTCTCAGAAAAACGACAAGCCATCAGTTGCTTGCAAATGAGCAGACGTCTCCATTAAGGTGTTCCATTATGCAGGAACTTTGATGCATAATTCCACTTGATTCATTACTCCATAAGCTAAAATGATTCAAGTAACCAAACTTCTTTAGTTGGCTGCAACTAATCAAAATACCTGGATGACAGTCTTCGAACCGACAAAAGCTTCAATCTTTTTCCAGTCACGATCAAAGCTGAAAAGGGCCCAGGTTTACACATTAATGTCACATTAAGAGGCAAATCTTATACTCGACTATCAAATCTTTGCCACATATGCTTGAATTCAACCACAGTTATTGTCGCAATATCAGGAATAAAATCACATTATCCACAGACATGACATACACGCAAGATATTGCACCTATACATTCGGAAAAGGACACAGTACATATAAATCATAGTGGCGCGAACGTTTACAAATTCTAACAATAAATATTAATGGGTCGAAGAAAATTATGATGTAAACTGTTCTATCGAAAATCTGAAGGAAGAAAATGCCTAGCAAAACGCAGCACAACTGCAAACCGGGCCTATCGCCTAATAACTTTAAGCAACTGAACAGACAAACAAGTTCCTACTTTTCTGCATAACAGCAAGCAGCACAACCATTCAACCAAGACACAGAAATTTGCAGAGATCTAACTAGTAACGCGTAGGAAAATTCCATTTAATCGTGGGATCGAAGATCACATAAAAAACGGAGCTTTCTGGACGTTCCGAGGCAAGAGCGAGCCCAACTGCGTTGAAAGAGAAAAAAAAAAGGCATAAAAGGGGAAGAGAAGAAGTGTGCTTACAGCTGGAGCGCCTCGAGGAACTTGTCGTGCTCCTGCTCCGTCCAGCTCTCCCGCGACTTGGTGATGGTGTACGGCTTCCGCACCTTCTTGCTGGCGTCGTCGCCGGCCGCGTCGGCCAGCTGCTGCTGCGGCAGCGGCGTCGGCGGGTTCGCGGACACCATACGGAACACGGAGGCGTGGTGTTGCGGTGGGAGGGACGGCGGTCTCACACACACGGGCGGCGCGCTGGGCTGGGGGGTGGAAGAAGGTCCTGGCCTCCGGGCTTCTCCCTCTGTAGCGCGGCGGCGACTGCTGACTGCTGTACGGCGTGGCGCCGGCCGGGTGGGTGGGAGTGTGTGGGTGGTGGCGCCTCGGGAGGAGCGCGGGCTTTTTTTGGCCGTGCGTTGTGCGTGTGGTGGGCCCGCCCGCTCGGTGGGCCACACGGGCCGCGAGTTTTTGTGGCTGCGCTGCGCGGGCGGGCAAGAGCCCACTTGCCTCCCGTCGCCCTCAGCCTCACGTCGCCACTCGCCAGCTTCACGCCCTGCCAGTTCTTCTTCATGTGGCTGCCTGATCAGCTGTTTTTTTAAGCCGGACGACAGGATTGAGTAAAACCGCACGCATCAAGGCTCGGAAAGTGGAGTATATGCGTGAAAACTGAAAAGGTTTGGTTGATGCTGAGAGATAGTAGCGGAAGACAGCAGATGTCTCTGAAATTCAGTGCATCCTGCGTGTGCCCCTGTGGATAGGGATGCCGGGACTTTCACCATCAGGGCCATGTATGTAGCCTGTCTATCGCACGGAGAAGACTTTTCCATTATGCAACTTGTTCCTTGCTTTCTGTTTAGTACTGTAGTAGGGAATAATCGAGCTTGGTAGTCTGTGCTTATCCCTGTTTGAACAGATTGCAAGGAAACTTTTAAGCTCCGTGTGAGCTTTGCCGTAAACGATGATAATCAACATTTACCGTATTAGGTAGTCACCACCTGTAGCATGATAAGGACGAGAACTCGACGGGCAAGTGTCGGCATTTTACTTTGCTACTCCCTCCCATCCGAATAAAATGTTGCCAGCTATACCTAATAAAAGTTATAAATAGGAAGTTGTTTCTGTCCAATATTGGAAGCGACATATAGGCTAAAGTGGTCGTTTCAGTTGGATTTTCCCCTTAAGTTGATTGTTTGGTGCTGGCCTGGAGTGTCCACATCCCAAGTTGCTCATCTGTTTGTTCTGTTTGGCAAACGTCTTGACTCAAAATGGTGCTTGTAGTTTTTTCCCAGTATGGTAAGTTATCCCTACTATAGTAGTCTAGTGCTACTAGATACTCCTCTGTTTGTGAATAAGTGCACTTCTAAGTTTAATTTTAAGTCAAAAATTGTTTATTCTTTAATCAACTTTATACAAAAGAGTATAAGATGTATGACAACAAATTGGTATCTTATAAAAGCTTTTCTAAGCATAATTAGTGATACTAGTTTAGCGTAATAAATTCTACTTTGTACTACACTTCGTCTTAAATTTGGTCAAACTAGTATCACGAACGACATGAGTACGTATCTTATTTAGCCGAGTCTCGATCAGTTTGTTGTGTACAAGTGGCATTAAATAAGAACAACTCTATGGGCCCAAGTGTCAAATCTGTATGTGTTTGTTCCTATAACTGCTAGTGAAAACCAAGGCCTAACACGGCGACACAAACAGATTATTATCCCTTTTTCGTCCACCCGCGACCCATTCTCGAATTTGGGCCACGTTTTGTATCGGTCCCGAATGCGCCCAGACTCGAGAGTTGCTCCATTGCGCCTATGGTGGATGGGATATATGGTGTATGTTTAGGATGATATACCTGAAGGGGATCGTAGATAGAAAATAATAATGTTTCTAACAACGATATCGTTAAACTAGACAGAATCTATACTATGCAGATATAGTAATACGACGGAGATCGGAATACATACCCTTGTATACCGAAAGTGGGGATTACGCTCCCCACAAGCATTGACGACGAAGACGACGTAGCCGACCTCTAGGTCGCGAAGAACTCGACGCAACGAAGACGTAGAAGATGACCTCGAGGTCGGGTGGAGGAAGTAGGCCTCTGAGCACCGCTAGTGCAGCACCTCGCATGGCGTTACACACATACGGTGGAGACGACGACCTCCGAAGCTCCAGTCCAGGACGAGCAGCGGAAGATTTGGACCGGAACACCAGCAGCGCGGCAGCGGGCTATGGTGGAGAGACCCCCTCTCTTCTCGGCGCAACTCTGACAAAGGGAATCACGTAATCGAGAAGAGAAAGAGAATTTAATTGGTGAATTAAAAGGTTAGGGGTGCCCTTCTTTATATAGACTCCCGGGGGGAGCCAACCTTGCCAAACAGGCAATGTGGGACTATCCCACATGCCTGATGCGGCTAGGATAGATGCGTCGGCCCTAGATGGGCCCCATTTGGCCCACCTAGGCCGGTCTCCCTTCCCCCACCGAAGTCCCTAGCATTGTGTTTGGATGTAGGAATTGGACCCTGGAATTGAATTGGGCTAGCCATTCCAATTCTCAGATGGAAAGGAATTGGTCTCCAATTCAAATTCCAGTGTTTGGTTGAAAATGGAAATTATGTCTGGAATCAAAAGTAGCACATGATTCCATTTTCTGTTTGGGTGTATAAAGTATGGAATTGAATATCTTATTCAGTTTGGATAATATAAACTTGTCACATGCATGCATGAAAAAAATTGTACATATAAAAAAAATCAAATATTGATATATTATTTTGCACACCTAATAAAAAGTAATAAAATTTAAAATCAAGTTCGAAAAATAACACAGGTAGAAATTAAATAGTTTTGAAGTACAAACAACACATAGAGGTCTGCAGCGTAGCAATGGCGTGTATCTCTGATAGAATACATAAATCCATTTTGCTTCTGTGCGTGCAGGCGTGCAACGATAAAACCAGTCTTTGATCTCTAGTAGTACATGAGTATCTGAGTGTGCATTTACACGCGTATGTAGCACAATTGTGCACTGAATTCAGACATCGTCAGATCAATGCTGCATCTGGTGGTCGATGAAGAGCGCGTGAACGAAGAAGTTGCAGGCTTGCAGCGGTGAGCATCTCCAGATCTGGCCGCACGCGCTGGGAGACCCACTCGAACGCGGCCGCGGAAGCCACCACGGCCAGCCGGCCAGGCACATCCCCATTGCAGGACTATTCCATTCACCGGACGTCCGCGCGCCCGGACCCTATCTGCGCCGTCCGGAAGTGCAAAAAGATTCGCACTCGACCATTTTACACAAACATCCTTTAGCCTCTCAGGATTTGCGATTAAGCCCCTCCGCACGTGAGATGTGTATATAACCCCCAAATCGAACCGGAAACCCTAACGAAACAAACCTAACCCAATCCTCTTCCCCAACGCCGCCGCCGGCCTCCCGCGCCCGCCCCCACCCATGCCGCCGCCGGCCATCCGCGCCCGCGCCGCGCCCTCCCGCGCCCTCCGGCGGCCGGCCGCGCCCGCCCCCCTCCCACGCCGCCGCCCTCCCGCGCCCTCCGGCGGCCGGCCGCGCCCTCCCGCGCCCGCCCCCCTCCCACGCCGCCGCCCTCCCGCGCCCTCTGGCGGCCGGCCGCGCCCTCCCGCGCCCGCCCCCCTCCCACGCCGCCGCCGTACTTCCACGCCCGCGCCGCCCCGACGGCGGCGCCCTCCTTTTTTCTCCCTATTTGTTTTCTTTTGGATCTTTCCCCACTTCTTTTTGGATTCGAATTTGAGTAGCAAAGGAACCCGACCTCCAATTGAACAGATCCACACCGGATACATTTGCATGAATTTTGGTTATTTTTGTTTTGATCTTCCCCATTTCATTTCGGATCTGAATCTGAGTTGGATATGAATTTTTTCTCCCCCGTTTCTTTTCAATTTTCACAATTTTTGGATTACTTTTGGATGGATTTGAAGGCCCACAAAAAGAACCGTAGTGCAAATGAACATATCTACACCAGAGTTCGGTGGATCTTAATGCAGGGCAAAAGGAACCGAAAAGATTTACACCGGATCTTTCTAAACATTTTCGGGTTACGAATACGAATTTGTGTATTAGTTAAAAATACTGATTAACAACCTAATTGTACCGGGTTGAAAAAGCAAAAGAAAATTAGTTCAAAACATGACACTAAATGAGGGACCTTCTAACAAAAATTCGGAAAAAATGAGGTCCTTTTTTGCATATTCCCCGCACCAATCTTGATGCAACTGGACGGTCTGGGATAAGGTCCGGACGTCCGGTAAAAATCCAAGTCCCCCATTGCAAGAGAAGCCACCACGGCCAGCCTCTGGTACAAAGTCGCAAGAGAAGCGGGGAACCACGGTTCCTTGTCGTGGGAGCGAGAGAGACGAGGTTGGGGTGGGGGAGAGGGGAACAGCAGGCGCCGGCCATGCCGTCCAGCGCCACCGTTGTTCCGCACGCCGTCGTTCCCCTGCCAGCGTCGTTCCGGCTCGATCTAGGGTTAAGGCCAGTAGGGAGACGAGCGGGGCTGGGAAGCAGAAGCGAACGAAGACAGGAGGCTAGGGTAGGGGAGAGAGGAGCGAACGCACACAGGAAATTTGCCGGAGTTAACTGCTGCCCCGCCGCCGTGCAGTGTCGCTTCTCTGCTCGCGGGGAGAGATGAGCGAGGAGGCTCGCGGGGAGAGAGGAGCAGGCGAGAGAGAGGAGAGGGCGGGTGCGAAGCGTTAAGCTCGCTCGATTCCGAGCGTTTCCGAGCTCTGAGGCGCGGAGTTGGCGACAGAGGTGCGGGCGCGCACGAGGCCTGGCATGGAATTGGAGTCCATTTCCACGGCTCAATTCTTTGACCATCCCAAACACCAGAATTCGGGCCACCAATTCCAAAGACGATTCCGAGGCTGAATTCTTACATCCAAACACAGTGTAGGCGAATTTCCTTTCCACCAGAAGGCCTATTTAGTGAAATCAGACTAAATAAATTCGAAAATAAATATATAAATTATATTTAATCATGAATTACACTAAATAATATCAAACATATTATAATTTATTCTAGCTCCAAAAACTATTTCGTCGCTGCCCGATCTCCATCGGACCGTTCCCGGGACGTTCCCAGTGATCTCTTTCCTTTCCGGTTGTCTTGTCAAAACCCCTTAAGTGTGTTACCCTAGCAGTTTGATATAATAACAGACATGATCGAGACCCCTCTCTGATCAATGATTAACTCGTAGGCCTGGACCACATGTATTAACCCCTGTGATATAACGAATGACTTTCATCTATCAAACCTAGATGTCGAGTCTTAAACCTTTTCCTATAACGATACTTAGCGTGTCCGAGACTCGTTCATAGATATCTCCATACCTAACATGATCTCGTTATAGACAATACTATCTTCTACTCGTCTGTGATATTATGTCCTGGTGACCTAGTCACATGTTTGTAAACTCGTTGACATAATCTCACCGAGTGGACCCTATAGTATCTATCCTGCTATGTGGACTGGCGAATCCCGCTCTTGACCCCTCGTCTAAACTATCCCCTTCCGATACCCAAAAGTATCACCGTTATTGTCACACTATATAAGATATGACGTTTGGTGTGATCAAAGTATCTTCCAGGAATAACAATGAGAGTTGATCTCATGGTCGAAGGCGTAATGACTATGTCCTACAATTTATGGGTATGTCCATCACATCGTTCTACCAACGATATGACTTCATTGCCAACTGACGTCATGTCACATGATCGGAAAACCTCGATCATCAATCGCACAATGAACTAGTCTTAGTAGAGGCTACTAGGGACCTGGTTGTATCTACCACACGTGTATTAATGTTTCCGCTTAATACAGTTATAGCATGGTATAAAACATATAATAAACAATTGATATATGCCTAATAAACTATCTTTATTAAGTTCCTCTTGGTCATATTCCCTTAAATACCATACCAGTCAGCATATCCATGCCCCCATATATGGATGATGGGAATTATGGTTTTAAGGAGCTGAGTTGGTTTACACTAGTAGGATAGGCGCCCGTTTTTTGCTGCTTGCAATAGTCTATTTTTTGCGATGAGTTGAAAATGTTAGATAAAATAAAAAAGAGCCACCATCACATAAATCAGGTTGGCATGAAAGCTAAGACCTAATTACACACACACCCTTGGAAGTAGACCATGACCAAAGTGAATCAAAACAACCAACACTTAAAACTAAAGAGAACTCATGGGACACCCCCAGAACCAACACTCAAACTAAGAGGTAAACAACTACTACACTCAAGCCACATGTAAAATCCATACAAAAAAGGATCATAATTTATAGAAAATTATGCAGATGGTTCATTACCATGGTCCATGATAGAACTAAGAACTTTATTGACACTGTTGATTGCATTCAGGTCGCCACGACTCTTTTTTCATTTTGCACTTTCAGATGGGTTTCAATATATATTTGAATACGGACAATAATATGGTATCAATCTTATTATCCTCTAGACTAGCTATGATGTCACATGCATATGAATTTTTGAATTCTAAACCTATATTAACAACAATACATGATATAAGATGAATATTAGCAAAACACCATAGCGACCATACTGGTTACGAAGCGTACACTGATGTTTTAAGCCTTAGGTGTTGAGTTCAAGTCCCAGTATTACATTATTGATCATAATTAATATGTTTTTGAAGGGGATCGTAGGCAGAAAACAATAATTTCCTAGCAACGATATCCTTAAAACATGCCAAGATCTATTCTATGCATATATAGTAGTACGGACGGAGATCGGAATACATACCCTTGTAGACCGAAAGCGGGGATTACGTTCCCGCACGAACGTTGACGATGAAGACCGACGAAGCCGACCTCAAGGTCGTGTAGAGGAAGCAGACCTCCCAGCACCGCTAGCGCAGCACCTCGCAGGGCGTTACACACGTACGGTGGAGACGACGGCCTCCGAAGCTCCAGTCCAGGACGAGCAGCGGAAGACTTGGACCGGAACACCAACATCGCGGCAACGGGCTATGGTGGAAGAGATCCCCCTCTCAACAGTGCGGCAACGGGCTATGGTGGACCGAATCACGAAATCGAGAGAGAATTGGGGAATTAATTGGTGAATTAAAAGGTCAGGGGTGCCCCTCTATATATAGGCTCCCAGGAGGGAGCCAACTTGCCAGCCAGGCAATGTGGGACTAACCCCCACATGCCTGGTGCGGCATGGCTGGTGCGCCGGCCCCATGGTGGGCCTCTTGGCCCACCCGGGTCGGCCCCCCAGGCCGCCACCGAATTCCTAGGGAATTTTCCCCTCTTGGGCCCATTTAGGGAAATCAGGCTAAATAAATTCGAAAATAAATATACAAAATCATATTTAGACATTAATTACACTAATTAATATCAAAAATATTATATATAATTTATTCTAGATCCAAAAACTATTTCTTCGCTGACCGATCTCCATCGGACCTCTCCCGGGACGTTCCCGGTGTTCTCTTTACTTTCCGGTTGTCTTGTCGAAACCCGTTAAGTGTGTTACCCTATCGGATCGATATAATAACAGACATGATCGAGACTCCTCTCCGATCAATGACTAACTCGTAGGCCTGGACCCCATGAATTAATCCCTGTGATATAACAAATGACTTTCATCTATCAAATCTGAACGTAAAGTATTAAACCTTTTGCCATAGCGATACTTAGCGTGTCCGAACGTCGTTCATAGATATCTCCATATCTAGCTGACCTCGTTACTGACAACGCTATCTCATACTCGTCTATGATTTCATGTCTCCGTGACCTAGTCACATGCTTGCAAGCTCATTAGACATAATCTCACCAAGTGGGCCCTAGAGTATCTATCCTGCTATGCGGACTGGCCAATCCCGCTCTTGACCCCTCGTCTCAACTACTCCTTTCCAATACCCAAAAGTATCACTGTTATTGTCATACTAATTAAGATACGACGTTTGGTGCAATCAAAGTATTTTCCAGGAATAACAATAAGAGTTGGTATCATGGTCAAAGGCGTAATGACTACGTCCTACAAATATGGGTATGTTCATCACATCGTTACACCAACGATATGAATTTCATTGCCGACCGTGTGACGCCCTAAAATCGGTACTATGTAGATTTAAGCGTTTCCCGCCGAAATCCGCATAATAACGATTTTAGGTCGCCCACCAGACATAATGTGCACGCCGAAACATGCGCATTATGTGGGTGGAATTGTGATAACATTACAACAGTTCCGATACATCCACAAATACAACAGAAGATATAATACAACAACGACTCGAACGAGTCAAGATACAAATATACAATACAAAGATACAAATGACAGCGGAAGCAAAAATAGTATCCGACTATGGATAAAATGCAAATTGGACTAAGAGTCCTGAAGATAAGCGATGGCGCCATATCCCTGCCCAGCCAAGCCGGAGGGATTCCCAAGCTAACGTCGTCAGACTTCAAACCTGTTGACTGCACATAAAGCACATCACAAAAGAGGGTCAGGGCACTCCCTGGCAAGCAAAACCGACTTGCCTACTTTCTACACTATCTCCCAAAATATGGGGTAGGTGGACTTAGCGGCAGCAGCACTAGCAACCTAAAGAGACACGCTACAACTTCCGTCTAATCAGAGAGGGATAAGAGAGCGCATAAAGTAAACATCTACAACTAACACCAAACATAACCCATTCTCGAATTAACCCCCTCAACCAAAGATGAGGAAGCAATTCGGGAAACTCACACGTTGAACAATTTTAATTATAATTTATTGTGAAAATAATTCTATATTACTAGTCAAATTAATTAACATTAATTAGGTGCAAGTTGTCTAGATCTTGTTAGCCAGCATCATCACCAAAGTCGTCCATAACCGTGGACACGGCTCATCGATAAGATTATACCCTGCAGGGGTGCACTAGTGTACCCATACTCGCATGATCAACCCAAGCAAGCATCAGGGCTTCTCAACACGACTTATTCCTTCGCTACAGCAAGTCCAAGTGCCACCCATATGAGTTGTTACCCGTGTCAAGAGTCCGGCCGAATCTCAATTGCGGACTCATTAGTTTGTGCCTACGCGCCATGCGGCTCAAACCATAGTAGGAACTGTCCGCTACGCGCGCACCACCCTTATATGACCCCCCGTATCACATACCCTCTCATCATCATCATCATCATCATCATGCACATGCATATGAGCAAATGGAAAACCCGAACTAGTTGCGGCACATGGACAAGTTGTAGATCCGTTCAAAGTCGAGGGGGGCTCCATAGGGCCTCCCACAAGTGGTTAGTGCGCTCAAAATTGGATCCGAGGACAAAATCTCAGTTCCTAGGTCGACACTGAGCAGAACAAAACACCTCGCAAGGCATTCCGCCTGGTGTCTTATCTTTTAATTATAATACCCCAATACAAGATAGCATTTTATTAAAGTAGAACAATCTATCATACTAAGCAGATGAAACTTAAGACCAACAGACGACTCGCACAGTCAACGCTAAGCATGCGCTACGACTCGCAAGGCCAACAGATAAACAAACAACAGGTGATGGGATGTGGGAATAAAGCTGTATGGGCTGCAGGATAAACATGTGATGGGATCGCGATAAGAATCGAATACTAGGGTAGCAGAGATCAACGGCAAGAATGAAAGACAATGTATAGGTAAACAAGCAAACTTTGCTTGCCTGGAATCCCGCATGGAAGCAGATCTTGTCGTTACTCACGCATCTCAACGTCGTATCCGCGAAGAAGCAACAAACACTGGAAAGCGTAAAAGATGCATTTTACAACTACGGCAAAAGATCCAGCATGATCATATGATAATGATGCATGGCATGGCGAGATGCAATTTGAGATGCACTTAATCCAAATTAAGCGGAACCGGGATTCCGACAATTAATATTTAGGTGCAAGTTATTTATTTACCCACAATATTAAATGTTGGTTAGCATGGCAACACATGGCATGGGTGATCTAATTAAATTAAATGGAATAGGGCATTATATATTTATTACCCCACACATTCCATATTTATTATTTAGGTGATTTGCTATACCCGCAAACTCAAGAGATGCAACACATGCAATTAGATGCGATATGCACAAGATGGATGACATTTAATAAAATAGGTTTAGGGTTAGGGTTTGGGTCCGTACGTCGGATCGGGTGAACTAGGGTTCGAAACCGACGTCTTCGGTCCGTAGAGGAAGTAGTCGTCGTCGTGGAAGTAGCCGTCGCGGAACCGGGGCATCGTCGTTTGTCGGTGTCGTGGAAGTGGTCGGGTAGTCGTACTCGGTCATCCTCGTTGACGGGCGCGGGCACAGAGGAGCACGGCAAACGGACACCGGAAAGAAAGCGCGCACTGGCGGGCACCGCGACACGAACACGGGCGGCCACATAAATGCGGCACCGAAAGAGGCACGCGCACGTAGCAACACCACGAAGGGTGGACAACTCGGACAAAAGTGGCGACGAAGTTCTTGCGGGCATTTCACCGAACACTTGGCGTGCGACGGATGCGGGGACGTCACCGGAAGGGGGAAACGGCGAATGGATGGCGGTCGTCGCAGATGCGAGCACGCGCACGGCGGCGGTGAGCGCACGGGCGAAGGCGCGCGACACGACGGTGGTGGCACGCAGGGCTCGCGCGGGGGCGTGCGGCTCGGGGCGCGGCGCAGCGCCGGCGGCTGTGGCGGCGACACGACACACGCGGGGCGGAGCAGCGGACGGCGGGGGCGCGCAGCGCGGCACGGCGCGGAGGCGTGAGGGGCGGCGGCGACGCGGCGAGCGGCGGCGCAGCTGCGCGGCGCGGGAGGCGGAGGATGCCGGGGTGTCGAGCTCGGATGCGGCATGCGGGGCGGCGGCGGTGGAGCACGGCGGCGCGGGGCGGAGGTGGAGCAGGGGAGGCCGGAGGCGGAGGCGGGAGCACGGACTCGGGCGGCCATGGCGTGGAGGCGCGTGGCAAGGGACAACCGGAGGCGGGGCGCGCGGGGCGGCGGCGGATGTAGCGGCGGCCGGGGGCGGCCGAGGCGGCGGCGACGCGGTGGCGGGCGTGGCGCAGGCGGCGTGGTCGCGGCCGGAGGCGGCCAGGCGCGGGAGACGAGGCGGCGCAGCGCGGCAGGGGAGCATGCGGGCGGCGGCGGAGCAGGCCGGCCGAAGGAGGAGAGGTGCGGGAGGAGGAGCGCGCGGCCGGAGCGCGAGGCGGCCGGGCCGGTGCGACGGAGCGGGAGGCGCTGGCTCGAGCGCTCGAGCTCGGGCTGGTGCGGTTGGTGCGGGAGGAGCACGGGAGGAATAAGGAGAAAAGGAAGGAAAGAAGAAAAGAAAAAAAAGGAGAAAAAGGAAAAGAAAAGAAAGGAAGGGGAGAAAAGGAAAAAAGGGAGGTGGGAGGAATCTCTTGCAAATTCCAGAAAAGAGAGGAGGGTGGCTGCAAAAATCCCAGGGGGTGGGAAAAGGATTTTCCTGGGAGAAAACTAGGATTTGGCTTAGGTGGGCTTTGGGCCTTATTTCTCTCCCGTTTAAATATTTCTGATTAAAATTTTAAAACCAAAACGAAGAGGAATTTGAATACGAAACCTTTACAAAATATTTTTAGTTTTGCATAGACAATTTAATAAACTAGTTTTTAACATTTTTAAAATATTTGAAAATAACACATTTTTAATTAATTTGAAATGCATTTAAATTTAATTATGGAAATTTAATTTAAATGCAACAAATTAAATTAATGCGATGCGATGCCATGTCGATGAAAAAAGAAAACTCACAAATCAAAAGGGGAAATCCCGGGGCGTTACAGACCGGCGCCATGCCCTATGATCGGAAAACCTCGATCATCGCTCGCAACGAAACTAGTCTTAGCAGAGGTTACTAGGGACCTGGTTGTTTACGCTTCACACCCGTATTAATGTTTCCGCTTAATACGGTAACAACATGACACAAAAAAGTATTATGAACAAACGAGATATGATAAATAAATACTCTTTATTAATTGCCTCTAGGGCATATCTCCTTCAGTCTCCCACTTGCACTAGAGTACAAATTAATCTAGATTACAACTTGGTAAAGCTTAACACCCATAGCTAATTGGTGTTTTTCATGCTTGTCAAGCGGAAGAGGCTTCGTCAGGGGATCAGCCACATTCAGATCCGTATGCACTTTGCAAATCTTCACATCGCCTCCTTGTACGTACTATTGTATCACATGGTAGCGTCGGAGAATGTGTTTGGCGGTGGAGTAAGACCTTGGCTCCTTGGCGTTAGCAATGGCACCCGTATTGTCGCAGAAGAGGATCATGGGGTCTTGCGCGCTCGGGAACACTCCAATTTCCATGATGAACTTCCTCAGCCAAACAGCTTCATTCGCGGCTTCGCAAGCAGCAATGTACTCCGACTCCATTGTAGATTGCGTGACGATGGGTTGCTTCCCACTTCTCCAGCACACGTCGCCTCCATTCACCTTGAACACATAACCTGTCTGTGACTTAGAGTCATCGGGGTCTGAGCAAAAACTTGCATCTACGTAACCTGTTACGCCAAGTTCTTCATCGCAGCCAGCATAGACAAGAAACATTTCCTTTGTCTTATTGAGATACTTAAGAATACTCTTGACGGCAATCCAATGCGCCATTTCAGGGTTACTCTGGAAACGACTTGTCAAACGTAGAGCTAATGCCACATCAGGTCTAGTACTCAATATTTCATACATAATCGATCCTATGGCTGGAGCACAAGGATGTTTAGTCATAGCGGCCTTATCCTTTCCGTTACCGGACACTGTGCCTTTTGCAATGTTTTATTCTTGATAACTGGCAGAGAACCCTTTTTGCCTTCTCCATACCAAAACGCTTCAGTATTTTATCAAGATAAGTACTCTGACTCAACGCTAATAGACGTCTTGATCTATCACGATAGATTTTAATGCCTAAGACATATGCAGCTTCTCCTAAGTCCTTCATGGAAAATTTACTGTTTAAATAATTCTTCACGCTATTCAGAAGTTCCACATCATTCCCAATCAACAATATGTCATCTTCATATAGTGCTAAGAACACAACCGAGCTTCCACTCATTTTCTTGTAAATGCAGGTGTCTTCCAAATTTTGGACGAATACAAAACCTTTGATTACCTCATCAAAGCAAAGATTCCAGCTCCGAGATGCTTGCTTCAATCCAAAGATGGAGCGCTGAAGCTTGCATACCTTTTCAGCATTTTCTGGATCGACAAAACCTTCTGGTTGTACCATGTACAACTCTTTCTCAATGTTTCCATTTAGGAAGGTTGTTTTGACCTCCATCTGCCATATTTCATAATCGTAATATGCAGCAACTGCTAACAAAATCCGAATAAACTTCAGCATCTGACGAGGGTGTAACTCGGAAAATCCCAGGGTTGTCCACCCCGGGTTGATTGAGGGGGAGAGAGATGAACGTTGGTGATCACGACGGCTAACAAGCAAGGCGTTTACCCAGGTTCAGTCTCCCGGAGGATAACACCCTACTTCCTGCTTGTCTGGTATTGATGGCGAGTAGTGGTTACAATGGCGAGATGATGATCTCGCCAGGGTTTGTGGTGGCGGCTATGAGCGTGTCCCTCTGGACGAGCAACCCTCCTAGCCTTTATAGGTAGGCTAGGTCTCGGGTGAACGGTGCCGAAGGCAATTACAGATATGGTAAGAGTCGTATGACCTAACCGACTAGAACTAGGCCACATGATACCCCTTCCGGGCCTTCCTTGGGCCTTCGCAGTCTTGGCGTGACCCAGGTAGCCTCATCGTGGGGTAGTCGAAGAGTAGCCCCACGTCAGTAGCCCCCGAGTGCTTGGTCGAATCGTAGAGTCGGGCAGATGACTCCTTCTTCCTAGGCACGTCGCCTGGTTGCTTGCACTTGAGATTGGACTCATTTTCTTTAGTCGAAGAGTCCGCTCCCGATGGGAGTAATGTTTGCAGTCGACTTATTGAAGTCGTGGCTTTTGTGGAACTTGCTTCTGTTCAGCCTGCTGGCTTATCTTCAGTTGATTCAGCTTGTTGGGCTTACCCGATCGCATGTTTGGGGTTCTTGGATCAACACTTTGGCTTACTGATGTGATTTCAGCTATGAAGCTTACTACTCGAATCATTTGTTTGAGTTCTCCCTCAGCTCCGCGTCTTACCTTGAGCATCTGCCTTGTTGACGTCAGCTATGACGCTTCGTAGCACGCCTCTGCGTCCGATGGGACGTGACAGATTGGGCCCCACTGTCAGTGTTGACTGTAGTCAGTAGTTGCCCGCTTATCTCTGACTTGGGCGTGAAAATTTCGCAGCGTGATGATAGTGCCTTGATCCTCGTGCGTAGTGGACGGAGTGGGCGGCGACGGTTAGTCTCTCCGTGTGACACGTGGACGGCTGGATGGCGCATCGGGGAACAGTTTCTTCGGGGACGGCCGAGATGGAGTGCCTGCGCGGTATAAATATTGTACCGCGGCATGAAAACAGGTCATCTTCTCCAATTGCCGTTGCCTCGTTTTCCTGTACCATTTTTGCACCCTTTCTAAGCTCTTGCTTTTTGTCCTTCCACCTTCCGTGAGCACCTAGAGCGACGGGGAAGTCGAAGGCTGCAACCAGCGCCGCCGCCGCCGCCAAAGCGGGCGTGATGAAGAAGCCCGACGGCGACTGGCAGAAGTCGTCGGTGAAGAAGACTGACTTTGAGGTCCTGCGCACGCAGGGCCTGCCGCCGCCGGTGGACCAGGCGACGGTACGCGCCCCTGGTAAGGAAGTCTATCCTGCTCCTCGCGTTTGCTTCGTGGACTTCCTTCCACGGGGCTCCGGGTTCCCTCTCCACGATTTTGTTCGTGGTCATTTGTATGCCTATGGGGTTTAGATCCACGATTTGACCCCCAATGGCGTCTTGAGCATCGCGAGCTTTATCGTGCTTTGCGAGTGCTTTATGGGGATTGCTCCCCACTGGGCTTTGTGGAAGTCGCTCTTCCTTGTCAGGAAGAATGTGGGGAAGAGCGGGTTGACATACCCGGTGGGAGGCTTCGGCATCCAAGTGCGCAGTGACACCGCGTACTTCCAGATGAAGAAGTCGGACTCCGTCCAAGGGTGGCGGAAGCGGTGATTCTACGTCAGGTGCGACCAGGAGGGGCTGCCTGACTTTAACGGCGAACGCGAGTTGCGGAAGACGCACGCGTGGGCGCACCCGCTCGCGGAGGAGGAGAAGGAGGCTGTGAAGCCACTACTGAGCCTTCTCCGCAATCTGCTGAAGACTTTGGGGCGTGAGTCGGGCGGCGTCCACCTTATGGCCACCTTCTTTAGGCTCTGAGTCCAGCCACTCCGCGCTCGCCCCTACCCGATGTGGGCAGCTGAGGGCGTCGGCGACCCGCAGCTTGACAACGAGGAGGTGGAGTTCAAGGTGAGGAGCATCACGTGTCTTCGAGCCGCAGATCTCAGCAACGTCAAGTGTCCCGTCGCCGTGTATGGAGCGACGAACCCTGTTCCTGAGGTAAGCTTCTACCATTTTCTTCTTTTCCTTATTTGATTTCTTGATCCTCTGTTTCTTGATTCGTCTGTCTTAATTGGTTGCAGGGTCGCTCTTTCCTTGTCAGCCTTCCTCTGCTCCTGGAGAACGGGCCTCATGACGAGGCAAAGTTTGTGGAGGAGGAGGGTGACGATGAGGACATTCCTTCCGCCATCTCCCTGAGTGAAGAGGTGGAGGATGATGAGGATGAAGAGGAGCCAGTGCGGAAGAGGCAGAAGCGGCGAAGTGGCGACTTTGCGACTGCTTCGTCCCCTGCGAAGGATGCGGCTGCTGACATGGAGGAGGGTGGCATGTCATCTTCGGGTGCAAGGTCCCGGGGCGACTGGGATGAGCCCTTGGCTGCACCTCCGGTCAGTTCTGCACCGCCTCTCCAGTTCGCCAGGATGCCCTCCGTCTCCTTGGGAAGCGACGATGGTGTCGGAGCCACCAGGTTAGTCATGCTGATTCTGTTCTTGTGTCGAGTTATCTTTCTGAATGTCGGGTTCCGTGTTTTGAATTTTCTTGCGTCGTTTGGCAGTTACCGTTCTGGTGGCACCAGCTCTACTCCGCACGAAGTCGAGCATACGTCTGCTCCTTCAGCCGAGTTGACTGTGCGGGTGGCCGATGAACCTGCACGAGCTGGTGGTTCCATGGCGCCGAGTGATGCTGCCGCGGCGACTTCAGTGGACGCTGATCTCCTGGACCATGTAAGTATTCTTTGACTGTTCTTCCGTAGTTTCATTGGGTGCGCGAACAGCCCCCCGAAGGTGTGGGCGACTAAGATAGTCGTCTGCAACTTTATATATGCTTGTTTGTTTGCAGCCATACTACCGCCAGCAGCTTGAGGTAGCCGCTGCCTTCGTTCGTCTGGAGAAGGAGAGGGACCAGTTGCGCGCCTCTCAGGACCAGGCCACGAGTCGAGCTGCGGAGCTGGAGCAGAAGCTTCAGGCTCAGGCCGAGCTGGAGAAGGCGTTGAGCGAGTCGTAGGAGCGCGAGCGTGCGCGGGTTGTCCAGGAGAAGACCCAGGTCGACCGCCTGCTCGCACTCGCCGGTGTCCTCGGAGGTGAGTCTTTCGGCTTGGTGCCTACTTTTGTCCTTGGTTGATTTGCCTTGGGTTGACTTCTGATATTTGTTCAGAGAAATGTGGAGGCGTTCCTCCGGAAGGCTCGTCCAGCGATGACGTCGACTTAGCAACTGCGGTCGGGTTCCTCGACCGCGTCTGCGCGTATGCCTTCGCGGCGCTGCAGCTAAGGCTGGGCGTTCGGTCTTTTCGGTTAGTTCGGTTCGGTCTTTTCGATCTTTAAGAATTTCGGTCATCTAGAAAATGATAACCGTAATAAATTCGGTCTTTCTGGTTTTCTGTTATTCGGTCTTCAGTCTATTCGGTTCGGTCTTCGGTCATGACCAAATAGACCAAAATCTAGTGCGCAAGAAGAGGAATCGGCGCCTGATAATGGGAGAGTGGGAAGCGATCGACTGGTCTCTCACGCACGGAGAATCTACGTTACACGGGGCTAGGATACTCGGTTGTTAGGCATAGAGACTATATAGTATGCTTGGTTCCGTAGTTGAGACTATAGAATATATGTACATAAACTAGGCTGGCACATAAATTTGGCTGCTATAGTATGTAATTCTCTCAAAATAAAATAAAATCGGTCTTTCCGTCTATTCGGGTTATCTGTAAGTGATGACCAAATTTCTGATATAATTTCGGGGTTTTCTAATTGGCTACCCAAATTTCTCTCGGTCTTTTTGGTCTCGGTCTTTTCGGTTTCGGTCTCGGTCTTTTCGGTTTCGGTCTTCGGTCTTCGGTTTTTATGCCCACCCTTAGCTGCAGCAGTCGTCGACGGCACTGCAGAAGTCTACCGGAGCGCTGGCGACTGTGCATCGGAGTATCTTCCCCAGCGCGCCGCCACCGACTGCCGTGGACGCACTCGCGGCGCCTTTTGAAGGCGATGCGACCACCATTGCGGACTTCACTCGGACGCAGACGGTACGCGGCTGCGAGCTTACTTTCCAGCTTCTCCTTGGCCATCAAGTCGCGGGCGACTTCGAGAAAGTTGTCAGCGGCTTCCCTCGAAGGCCTGACGGCAAGACCGCATCTCTTAGAGGGGTGAAGGCGCAGGCGAGTCAGCTGGCTGCGAAGCTTGTTGCCACCTTAGAGAGGGGGATTGCTAAGGCGACTGAAGCGGCCGCTGCTCGGAGGAGTCGCTCCCGGTCGGAGTCTGTAGCGTAGGAGTCTTGTGGGTAGGACCTAGTGGTCTGCTTTTGAGTTTGCGGTCTGTAATGAATTATATTTTGCGGGTCTTCTGGCCTTGAATCATGTTTAGTGCTGGAGTTTTTGGATTCTTTCCCTTCGAGTTTGGCTTGAGTGAGAAATTGCCTTTATTTTTCCTGCTTTGACACTGTCAATTCTTGGCAGCCTGACATGGGCGTTTCCACTCCGGTTGTTGCGACGGCTGGCGCGGGTGATGAAGAAGGTCCTCCTTCGTCTGATTCTGCTCTCCGCCGTCGTCGAACAACTTCGGCTCCTGGGCGAAGCGCGAACGACCAACGGTTGATCACCTATATGAGGAACAAGGTGATCGAACTCGAGGCGAAGCTGAAAAATGCCGAGTTGGAGCTGGAGCGCTCCAAGTCGCGCCCTGTTGCAGAGTTCTCTCAACATGAAGAATTCCTGCTTGGCGAGATTGATATGATCAGTCGACAGCTGCAAGGTTGGTACCATTTTGTTTTTGACTTCCTCCTTCTTGCGATGTGTTGATTGCGATGTCTTGATGCAGATGTGAACCCTGACTGGCAAGCTGAGCAGGCTCGGATTCATGAGCGGGTCATCCGAGAGGCGACTGGCGACTCATATGAGGCGCGCCACTTTTGGTCGAACAGATCGAGAGGGCGGATCCTCGCGTGTATGCTTGACCGCACTTGGCGAGCCGCACTTGTCGACGCCCAACTTGCCGCCGGGGCGAACGTGGCGTTGGCGTACGTCCGACTGCATCGGCCGAATCTTCCCCTGGCAAGGTTGCTAGGTGGCTTGCCTGAGGAGGATGACTATGCCGAGACCTTGTCAGTTGCGCGCCAGATGATTCAGCAGGTCCAAAGGCTGAGCGAGCGTCTCGTGGGGCCACTCGATGCGCCGAAGGATGAGCCTGCTGAGTAGGAGTAGCAAGCATCCGTTGTACAGGATTAGTTCTAATAGGAAAATTTGCCGAGTCTCAATATCAATGTATGTTAGATGAGGTTGGGGGAGCCCTCGAGTAAGAAAATTAAAATTGTTTGTATTACTGTATGAATATCTGTTGTGCAGCCTCGGGTGTATCAAGTGCGACTAAGATATAAGTGACTTGTGCGACGCGGCCCCCCGAGTGCCTCGAGTGTGACGCAGTCCCCGAGTGGCAGACTGTGTTTTTGTTTTGACCTGTATAGCGCAGCCCCCGAGTTCATCGGGTGGCGGCCTAGGATGAACTTATACCTGTGTGGCGCAGCCCCCGAGCGGATCGGGTGACGGCCTAGGGTTTTTTCACGGACCTGTATGGTGCAGCCCCCGAGTGCTTCGAGTGGTTGTCTAGGTTTTCAAGGGATACATGTAAAGCGCAGCCCCCGATTGTCTCTGGCGGCGGCCTAGGATTTTTTGACTTGACCTGTACGACGAAGCCCCCGAGTGGTTCGAGTGGTGGCCTAGGATTTTGCGAGTAAGGCCTGTGTGGCGCAGCCCCCGAGTGGTTCGAGTGGCGGCCTAGGTTTTCAAGTGATACCTGTAAAGCACAGCCCCCGAGTGTGCCGGGCGGCGGCCTAGGATTTTTGACTTGACCTGTATGGCGCAGCTCCCGAGTGGATGGAGTAGCGGCCTAGGATTTTGTGAATAAGGCCTGTATGGCGCAGCCCCCGAGTGGTTTGAGTGGCGGCCTAGGCTTTTGATTTGACTTGTATGGCGCTGCCCCCGAGTGGTTCGAGTGGCGGCCTAGGTTAGGAATTGCTTTTTGACTGAAAAGGTAAAGGGGAGAGCTTGTTCCATAAATCACTTTATTGATTCTTGCGAGCAGGCCGCCTCGTTAAAACCTTTCCATTCCCCTTAGGTATCCTGGTAAGGGAAAGAGTGCGTCTGAAACCTGCCGCCTTGACATGCTTGCTTTGGTACAATGATGGAGTTGGCTAGGCGTAGAAACGACGAAGCCGTGCGACGTTCCATGGGTTGTTGCAGTTTGCTCCCGTCTTTGAGTCCTTCAGGCGGTAGGCTCCGCCACCGATTTCTTCTGTCACAATGTACGGGCCCTCCCATGGGGAGGCGAGCTTGTGCACCTTCTTCTGCTTGAGGCGGAGGACTAGGTCGCGTGCGACGAATGCTCTTGGCCGCAGCCTCCGTCCGTGGTAGTTGCGCAGGTCTTGCTGGTACACGGCTGATCTTGCTAGGGCGATGTCGCGGGCTTCGTCCAGGACGTCCATGTCGTCTTCGAGTGCTTCTTCTGCGTCTGACTCGTCGTAGGCCACCACCCGTGGTGCGTCAAACTTGATGTCGCGGGGCAGGACCGCCTCTACGCCATACACCATGAAGAACGGTGTGTATTGGGTCGATCTGTTTGGCGTGGTTCGCAGGCTCCAGAGTAATGAGGACAGTTCTTCGACCCATGCGCCCGCGGCGTGTCTCAGCGGCACTCACAGGCTCTTCTTGACGCCGTTGTAGACTAGACCGCTGGCTTTCTCGACTTGCCCGTTGGACTGCGGGTGCGAGACAGATGCGTAGTTGAGCTTGATGCCTTGATCAGACCAGAAGTCCTTGAATTCTTCGGCTGTAAAGTTTGAGCCGTTGTCCGTGATGATGTCGTTTGGTACCCCGAATCTAAAGATGATGGACCTGATGAAGTTAACTGCCGATGATGTGGTCGAACTTGTGATAGGCACGACTTCGATCCACTTGGTGAATTTGTCGACTACGACCGGGAGATGAGTGTGTCCTCCGGGTGAGGATTTCTTGAGCTGGCCTACCATGTCCAGCCCCCATTGAGCGAAGGGCCAGGCTAGTGGTATTGTCTTTAGTGCGGACGCCGGCACGTGTGGCTCTTTGGCGAACTCCTGGCATCCAGGACACTTCCTTACTAGATCTTCGGCGTCGTGCATAGTTGTTGGCCAGTAGAACCCGGCTCGTAGTGCGTTGGGCAGCAAGGCCCGACTGCTGGCGTGATGCCCGCAGATACCGGCATGAATATCGAGTAAGATGGCTTGGTCGTCGACAGGATCTACGCACCTTTGTAGAATTCCTGAGATGCTTCTCTTGTAGAGCTCACCGTTGATGACGGTGAAACTTTTGGAGCGCCGAATGGTGCGCTTGGCTTCGACTGGGTCGATTGGCAGCCTTTGGTGCAGCATGTAAGCTAGGTATGGGGCTGTCCATGTGGATTCGACCAGCACGACCTCCATGGGCTCCTTTTCTTTGCTTGGCGGGTTGGCAGTGCTCGTTGAAGGTGTGGAGGAGACTGGTGCGGGTCGAAGCTTAATGGATCACTGCGTGATGCGCTCGAGGAAGACGTCGAGTGGCACTGGTACCTTGTATGACCCCATGTTGGCGAGGACGTCGGCTTCCTCGTTGCTCTCGCGGCCGATGTGCCGCAACTCGCAGCCGTCGAAGGTGCCTCCAGCTGGTTGTATAGGTCTCTATAGGCGATCATGTTGTCGGCGATGGCGTCGCAAGACTTCATAGTTTGTTGTAAGACGAGGTAGGAGTCTCCGTAGATCATGAAGTGAGTGGCGCCGCAGTTCTTGGCCATCCGCATTCCATGGATTAAGGCCTCGTACCCTGCTTCATTGTTGGAGGGTGTTGGGAATGCAGAACGTATTTCAGCTTGTCGCCTTTGGGGGAGATGAGGACGACTCCTGCCTTGGCCGCTCTGAACTTCTTGGAACCGTCGAATTACATTGTCCATGCGTTGGACAATTCGAGGATATCTGGTAGCTGGGCTTCTATCCACTCGGTGGTGAATTCTGGAAGGACTTGGGCGTTGATTGACTTCGGGTGAGCATACTTCAGCCCCGAGGGTCCTAGTTCGACAACCCACTTGGCGACTCGCCCTGTCGCGTGCTGGTTTGTGAGGATGTATGCTAGCCCGGAGGAGCTTACCACCGTGATCGGGTGCTCGGAGAAGTAGTGGACGACCTTTCTTGAAGTCATGAAGACCCCGTAGGCCAGCTTCTGGTAGTGCGGGTAGTTTTGCTTGGACAGTGTTAGGAACTCGCTGAGGTAGTAGACTGGTCTTTGGACAGGATAACTGTGCCCTTCTTCTTCTCGCTCCACTACGAGTACAGTGCTCACCACCCTGTTGGTTGCTGAGACGTACAGGTAGAGCGGATCATTCTCGAGTGGTGCCACCAAAACCGGGGAGGTCGTCGGGGTCTTTTTGAGTTGGTCGAATGCGTCTTGCGCTTCCTCTGTCCACTCGAACTTGTCCGTCTTCTTCATCAGTTGGTAGAAGGGCAGAGCCTTCTCACCCAACTTACTAATGAACCGGCTGAGAGCTACGACTCGGCCAGCTAATCCCTGCACCTCACGGAGTTTGGTTGGTGCTGACATTGTGAGTATGTTTTGCACCTTCTCGGGATTGGCTCGGGGAAGACTTGGTGAGTCCATGAAGATACGTGTGACGCGGCTGACGGTAGCGTGACCCTGGTCGCACGCGTAGACGCGGTCGACGCAGTCGAAGCTGGTGTAGACCTTGGTTTCGCCAGCGATGCGATCGAGACGGTCGAAGTAGACTTGATCTGCATGGCAGTCGCCGAGGTAGTTGACGTAGATGCGGATTGATCAGTCGAATATGCGATCTTTGAAGTCGCGGTAGATGCGATCTTCCCGGTAGATGACGGCGGGGGCGGCACGATGGTGGCAGATGCGGGTGTCGTCGCTGCGCATGGCGCGGTCGCCATGGACCTGAATATTCCGCGACTGTCTACGAAGCAGTGTATGGTACCAAAGGTGATGCATATACCTTCGTACAGATCGGCGTACACCGAGCGGTGGGCCGGCGGGTGGAAGGTGTACTCGAAGGAGCCGAAGCGGATTGCCTCCTGGGTGATGCAGACGTCGATCTTCTTCACTGATGGAGCCGGTGCGACCATGATTCCAACGCTCGTTCTTCCCACAGACGGCGCCAATTGACGAGGGTGTAACTCGGAAAATCCCAGGGTTGTCCACCCCGGGTTGATTGAGGGGGAGAGAGATGAACGTTGGTGATCACGACGGCTGACATGCAAGGCGTTTACCCAGGTTCATGCTCCAGGAGGATAACACCCTACTTCCTAATTGTCTGGTATTGATGGCGAGTAGTGGTTACAATGGCGAGATGATGATCTCGCTAGGGTTTGTGGTGGCGGCTATGAGCGTGTCCCTCTGGACGAGCAACCCTCCTAGCCTTTATAGGTAGGTTAGGTCTCGGGTGAACGGTGTCGATGGCAATTACATATATGGTAAGAGTCGTATGACCTAACCGACTAGAACTAGGCCACATGATACCCCTTCTGGGCCTTCCTTGGGCCTTCGCAGTCTTGGCGTGACCCAGGTAGCCTCATCGTGGGGTAGTCGAAGAGTAGCCCCACGTCAGCATCGCTACCGGTGAAAAAGTTTCATCGTAGTCAATCCCATGAACTTGTCGGAAACCTTTTGTGACAAGCCAAGCTTTATAGACGGCCACATTACCATCAACATCAGTATTCTTCTTAAAAATCCATTTATTCTCGACGGCCTTGCGCCCTTCGGGAATATCCATCAAAGTCCACACTTTGTTATCATACATGAATCCTATTTCGGATTTCATGGCTTCTAGACATTTCTCGGACTCTAGACTCGCCATTGCTTCCTTGTAGTTCGTAGGTTCGTCTTGTTCAATTAACATGACGGTGCAAACCATGTTGCCATACCATTCTGGTGCAATACGAGATCTACCAGACCGAGGAGGTACAATACTTTTCTCGACAGTTTCTCCCACTCCATCTGTGGAGGACGTTTCCGGAACAACTTCCGTGGTGCCACTCGGAATTTCGAGTTCAGGATCAACGATCTCATCGAGGTCTACCTTCCTCCCACTTACTCCTTTCACGAGAAACTCCTTCCCTAGAAAGGTACCGGTCTTCACGACAAACGTTTTGACCTCAGCTTGGTTGTAGAAGGTGTATCCTACGGTTTCCCGCGGATATCGTACAAAGACGACTTTCTCCGACTTCGGTTCGAGTTTGTCGGGCTGTAGTTTCTTAACACACGCCTCACAACCCCAAACCTTCAGAAACGATAACTTAGGCTTCTTGCCATACCATAATTCATACGGTGTCGTTTCAACGGATTTGGACGGAGCCCTATTTAAAATGATTGCGATTGTTTCTAACGCATAACCCCAGAATGATACGGGTAAATCGGTAAGAGGCATCATAGACCAGACACTATCCAGTAGAGTACGATTATGTCGCTCGGACACACCGTTACGTTGCGGTGTTCCGACATGCGTAAGTTGGGGTACGATGCCACAACTCTTCAGATGTGTGCCAAACTCAAAACTCAAATACTCGCCATCGCGATCGGATCGGAGGTGCTTGATTTTCTTGTTAAGCTGATTTTCAACTTCACTTTGAAATTCTTTGAACTTTTCAAAAGTTTTAGACTTGTGTTTCATCAAATAGATATAACCGTATCTACTCAAGTCATCGGTGAAGGTGACGAAGTAACGCTAACCATTGCGTGTCGATACGCTCATTGGTCCACACACATCTGTATGTATGACTCCCAACAAGTCCGACGTCCGTTCAACGAAACCTTTGAACGGTGTCTTGGTCATTTTTCCCATAAGGCATGGTTCGCATGTATCGAGAGATCCAAAATACAATGAGTCCAAAAGTCCATCGGAGTGGAGTTTCTTCATGCGCTTTATACCAATATGACCGAGACGGCAAGGCCACATATACATGGCGGTATCATCACTACACTTAATCCGTTTGGCTTCTATGTTATGGATGTGAGTACTAGGATTGAGATTCAACAAGAATAAACCATTACTCTCGGGAGCATCAACATAAAAGAAAGCATTCGTTGAAATAGCACAACTGCTTGATACTGATTTAAATGAATAACCGTCTTGTAACAGGCAAGACCCACTTATAATGTTTACACTCAACGATGGTACAAAATAACACTTATTTAAAACCAAAACTAAGCCCGATGGTAGATGTAGAGGGAGCGTGCCGACAGCCACCATGTCGGCTCTCGATCCGTTGTCGACGCGTATCGTCACCTCATCCTTAGCCAGCCGCCGTTTATTCCGCAACTCCTCCTGAGAGGTACATATGTGAGCAACAGAATCAGCATCAAATACCCAAGTGTTGCTACAGGCGGATGTAATGTTCACATCTATAACATGTATATCAAATATACCTTGCTCTTTATCGACTATCTTGCCAGCTTTCCTGTCCTCCAGGTACTTGGGGCAGTTGCGCTTCCAGTGACCTTTTCCCTTACAGTAGAAGCAATCCACGCCAGCTCTGGGACCAGATTTGGCAGGGTTGGGCTTGGCAACCAGTTTGCCCTCCCTCCTGGACTTCTAGCTCTTCTTTCCCTTGCCACCGGATTTCTTAAAATCGGCGGTCTTGTTGACCATCAACAGCGTGTGCTCCTTCTTGATCTCCACCTCAGCAGTCTTGAGCATCACGAACACTTCACCCAGGGACTTAGCCATGCCCTGCATGTTGTAGTTCATGACGAAACCTTTATAGCTAGGGGGTAACGATTGCAGCACCCTATCAATCGCCATCTCATCGGGAATCTTGCATTCCAGAGCATTCAGGCGTTGAACGTAGCTAGACATCTTGACCACGTGCTCGCGCACACTACTATGCTCCTCCATCTTGGCCGAGAAGAAAAGCTCAGAAGCTTCATATCTCTCAGCCTTAGCCTGCGGCGCAAAGACAGCCTTGAGATCAGAAATAATCTCAAAGGCACTCATCTTCTCAAAGCGCTTCTGTAGGTCGGCTTCCATGGCGTAGAGCATGCCACTCTAGACAAAGGCGGAGTCCTCCGATTTGGTCTGGAAGACCTTCTCATCCTCAGAGGCTTCATCTGCGGGAGGGTCACCTATGGCGACCTCAATGACGTAGGCCACCCTATGGGGAGTGAGGAGGATCCTCAGGTTGCGGAACCATGCCATGAAATTTGACCCATTGGTCTTAAGCTTTTCTTTCTCAAGGAACAAACCTAGGTTAAACGAGGGGCGAGACATCTACAATGGAATTTGCAACAACATAAGACTTTGTTCATAATAATTTTGAGTTATAGTATTTCTAGAAAATAACTAACATAACTCCCACTCAAACGAACATCCCTCCTAGTCGTTTAAGCGATTACACGACCCCCATCCATTGCACCACCCCTCATCGTCAGAGCCGGCATCACAACTTCAAGGGTAGACAACTGTCCATCACACCAATTTTGTGACTCATGCTTGACCTTTCGGCCTCCGTGTTCCGAGGCCATATCTGCATATGCTAGGCTCGCCACTATAACCTCCACGTAACGCTTGTGCAACATGGCTTACACCCACTGTATGCGAACGACGATATGTCTGACACCCGATCGTCACGGCCTGCCTAATAACGTAGAACTTTCTTGGTGGTGCTTGTTGGAGGAAGAACACTAGTGGTATTTTTGAAGAGATCATCTTATATAATTATCGCCGTGTAACTAATATATATTAATATATATAATCACACAATATAAGATGCACACAAAACATCAAATGTAATGCAATGTGATATAGTCCATTGCGCCATGGTCTTCTTGGCGCCTGCAGCTCATAAACAATTTAATAAACCTACCTTGACCATATCACATAGCCCCTGCAAAATAAAGTTAGACGCTTCTACTTTATCTTTTGCATATTTTACGTGGTTGGGGCTTTCGTAAAAAGAACCCTTTCTTACCTACGAACTTATGACCACAGCAACGATCCAATAATTGCATATTAAAGCATCCCTTTCGGGGCCTCCATTGAAAATGCAAGACCAACTAAAAAAGAGAGACAGACACCCGCCAGCCACAGATATGGTACAAGCCGTATGTCAGTAGTGGAACCAGTCTTGCGTAAGCGTACGCGTAAAGTCGGTCTGGCCCGCTTCATCAACTCGATGCCGCTGGAATCACAAGTGCACGCTAGAGGGTAGCAAATAACAGGAACGGTGCCCCCGTGCAGAACACGGGTTCTAACAGCGTACAACTATATCTACGATAGATCGGCTCTGATACCATTGAAGTGGATCGTAGGCAGAAACAATAATTTTCCTAGCAACGATATCCTTAAAACATGCCAAGATCTATTCTATGCAGATATAGTAGTACGAACGGAGATCGGAATCAATACCCTTGTAGACCGAAAGCGGGGATTACGTTCCCGCATGAACGTTGACGATGAAGACTGACGAAGATGACCTCAAGGTCATGTAGAGGAAGCAGACCTCCCAGCATCGCTAGTGCAACACCTCGCAGGGCGTTACACACGTACGGTGGAGACGACGGCCTCCGAAGACTTGGACCGGAACACCAGCAGCGCGGCAGCGGGTTATGGTGGAAGAGATCCCCCTCTCAACTCGGCGCAACTCCGACAAAGGGAATCATGAAATCGAGAGAGAATTCGGGAGTTAATTGGTGAATTAAAAGGCTAGGGGTGCCCCTCTATATATAGGCTCCCATGGGGGAGCCAACTTGCCAGCCAGACAATGTTGGACTAACCCCCACATGCCTGGTGCGCCGGCCCCATGGTGGGCCTCTTGGCCCACCTGGGTCAGCCCTCCTAGCCCCCACCGAATTCCCCTAGGGAATTTTCCCCTCTTGGGCCCTCTTTCGACCAGAAGGCCCATTTAGGGAAATCAGCCTAAATAAATTTAAAATAAATATATAAAATCATATTTAGACATTAATTACACTAATTCATATCAAACATATTATATATAATTTATTCTAGCTCCGAAAACTATTTCGTCGCTGCCCGATCTCCATTGGACCTCTCCCGGGACGTTCCCGGTGATATTTTTCCTTTCCGGTTGTCTCGTCGAAACCCCTTAAGTGTGTTACCCTAGCGGTTCGATATAATAACAGACATGATCGAGACTCCTCTTCGATCAATGACTAACTCGCAGGTCTGGACCCCATGAATTAATCCTTGTGATATAACGAATAACTTTCATCTATCAAAACTGAACGTAAAGTCTTAAACCTTTTGCCATAGCGATACTTAGCGTGTCCGAGCGTCGTTCATAGATATCTCCATATATAGCTGACCTCGTTACAACGCTATCTTCTACTCGTCTATGATTTCATGTCTCTGTGACCTAGTCACATGCTTGTAAGCTCATTAGACATAATCTCACCGAGTGTGCCATAGAGTATCTATCCTGCTATGCGGACTGGCAAATCCCGCTCTTGACCCCTCGTCTCCACTACTCCTTTCCAATACCCAAAATTATCACCGTTATTATCATACTAATTAAGATATGATGTTTGGTGCAATCAAAGTATCTTCCTTGAATAACAATAAGAGTTGGTCTCACTGTCAAAGGCGTAATGACTACGTCCTAAAAATATGGGTATGTCCATCACATCGTTACACCAACGATATGACTTTCATTGCCGACCGGCGCCATGCCCTATGATCGGGAAACCTCGATCATCAATCACGCAACGAAACTAGTCTTAGCAGAGACTACTGGGGACCTGGTTGTTTACGCATCACACCCGTATTAATGTTTCCGCTTAATACGGTTACAACATGACACAAAAACGTATTATGAACAAACGAGATATGATAAATAAATACTATTTATTAATTGCCTCTAGGGCATATCTCCTTCAGTTTTACCTCCTCACCCATATTAAAATCGGATGGAAAATAAAATACATATAACCCATATAATCATATTAACCTTATTGTTTTGTAAAATCGGATGGAAAATAAATTCATATAATCCATATAATCATGTTAATCTCTCTATATATATAATCCATAAAATCGGATGAAAAATCATATATTAATCTCTGAATATGGAAATATTCATATCTTTCAACCACTAACCAAAATTAGTTAGAAATGAAAATATTTATATTGAAAAATCGGTAACCGATATATAAGAATCCAATCATTTCCAATACATGAGATAGCTGAGACACACAACGGTCTACTAATCATATCAATCTAAGTACCACTTCCGTGCAATCTCCAAGCCAAGGCGAGCGTCCAGAGCAACATACACGACTCTCTCATAGCTCAATGGAACCGCGACCCATCCGAAAGTTAGGTCTTCTTCTTCGCCGTCGTCGTCCTGTTTCTTGTCCTTCATCCTTTTCTTCATCTCTAGATTTGTCCCAACGACAGCATTGGAGAGAGCATACAGGCTTGGAGTAGGATTGTCGTTTGGGTTCCGTCTGTTCCTCTGGAGGTCGACCGCTAACAAAATTGTAATTCCGTAGTATCGCAACATCCGCACGTCATTCTAGATTGTCACGCCGTAAAAGTTGACAGTCTTGTCACCTAAGAAATCGACGAGTAGGTTCGGCACCCGATTAGCCCTGCAAATGTGGAAAATAAGAGTCTCGGTCGCCACCGAGAGTTGAATGACGGCGACCCACTGCTTCTGTTTGACTGGAAGATCCCTCTGGCGACGAACCGGGAGTGCGTCGGTGATCTCACAGTCGAGTCTGATCCCCTTGATCAGTGCGGGTCGAGATACACCTTCTTCACGTGTCGGATCCACCGCTCCACGCGTGATGCACGGAGGGCGACCCATAACTTGAAGTCCATGCCTTCCTTGGAGAAGAAGAATAACCGTGACGTCGTGATTTGCCCGAGTGACTCCATTGGAATGGAACAGAGCAAGGATAGAGAGGGAGATTTTGTGTGTGATTAGGCATGGATCACTGTAGTTTTTATAGCAAGCCGGAGAGGGAGACTGGCTGGTGGCGGTGCTGCATGATTGATTAAATTCGTGTGTATCAACGTGTTCGGCTGATCAGTTTCCAAAACGTAATCAAAATTGTTATGTTTCCAAAACGCGCTCAAAACACGAGGAGTTGTACAGTCTGATATTTAGTCCCGGTTAGATACACGAACCGTGACTAAAACCTTTAGTCACGGTTCGTATGTCAAACTGGGACTAAATGTTCGTCTGGAACCGGGACTGTAGGGTTTTGAGATTGAGATGTCATCCTAACCGTTGGAATCAGGACTAAAGGTAGCATTAGTCCGGGTTCCAGGCATAACCGGGACTGGAGGTTCTTAGGGCTCAAAAGAGAAGGGCTGTTTTGTACTTGTGGAAGAGAGATCATGCGAGGTGATGGCGGGGAACTTCAACAGGTTTTGGTTTTCTCCTCACTTATTGGTTCTGCGTCAACAACTTTGGGAGCGGATCTTAGACTAAGTACACTCAACGCCAACAAGAATTCGACCCTCTATACATACTGACACACCCGGGGGCTATGTTTTAAGTGCAATGAGAAATGGGCGACACTGCTATTTGCTGATTGGTAATTCATCCTATTTGATTAGTGATTGACTTTGTTTTTATTGGCTCCTATTACTAATTTCTAGATCATAATTAAATTTGGTAGTGAAACGTATGGAACATTGCTTTATAAAGCAAGCGGCATGATTGTGTTTCCAATGCAAAAATTGCATATAGAGTGTTGTTAACCATTCCCGTAATGGTTGCATAAGCGCAACAAAGTTTTCTAAGTTGAAGTTTTATATGCTAACTCAACTCTATCAAAAAAAAACTCAACTATTTTGCCACAATAACACTTGAGAGTGAAGTGTTGGAGACGACCGATGAAAAGCACAAAATTAATGATAATGTTCAAATTAACATTTTCAACTTCGAGTTTAATATGTATGATTATCAATATATTATTCTTACGTAAACTATTAAGTCATATACATTAGAATTATTGATTAGTTCAACTTTTGTGTGAGATAGGCCCCCTTTTAGATTTTGGCACAGAGCACTGGATTTTGTGGGCCTGGCCCTGGTGGTGAGCATGGGGAAACGTATAGAGGAGACGCCCCGCCGCCGCCCTCCGCCACTGGACATCCCCTTCGGGCAGCGCCGAGTGGTTTGGGCACGGCGGGGGAGGTTTCACTGCTATTTTATCTTACAGGTTTGCGTACATGAGACAATAAAGGAAAATCTGAACACCTATGCAATTCTGAATGAATGAATCTATACTTGGCTGAACTCCCAGTCGTTGCATACACCCACATCTATGGTCATCGTCTTGTTTCCGTCCCCTTCTTTCCTCGGTGAGGACAGCACCCTGCAACAATTCCGCATCGGGGACTGCAAGTCCATTCAGATTACCAGTCAGTAAGAACAATGCATTGATCAACTGAATCTGAATTTTGAATAGCAGAGGGAAATGCTGAGTTGACATATCAAGAAAGAGCATGGTGAGGATTACGTACCCGGTCCCATAACCCGGGGTCAGGCTTCTTGAGCACGATGACGCTGTCGAGCAGCGCGTCCGGGTCGGGGATGTTCCACCGGCACGGCGGTCGTCTCTCGTTGCGGTGGCGCCATCGCTGGTACCTCGTCACGGTGGTCTCCCCTGTGCGCACCACCGTGCGCCGCGCCGACGCCAGGTAGTACAGCGCGGGTTTCTCGCACTGGTTGCGTGCCAGGGGCCTGGTGTTGAACGCGTGCGACTTGTAGTCCGCACGCCGGTACCAGTTGAGGAACGTCCGCGCCGGCATCTCCATCTCCCGCGCCGGCATCACGCCCCTCGCCACCGTCACCACGAACCCCCACGCCACCGACACCGTCCACCGGTTGGCGGCGTCGTAGCATATCGACTGCTGCATCACCCCCGCCGAGTCCAGCATCACCGGCCCGTCGAACAGCCTCCGCAGCGCCGCCGGGCGCGACCGCACGTTGGGGAACAGCGGCCGCACCACGTCGAGGTGGTGCAGAGACACGAGCGGCGCCACCGGGTGGGCGGCGAGGAGGCCCAGGAGGTCCCCGTACACGTCGTACTGGTGGAACCCCGGGTGCCTCGTGAGCGGCACGCCCAACTCCGCCATGCACGCCTGGATCCGGTCGTCGCTGCCGTAGAGGTATGGGTACCGACGGATGCAGGCGTCCTGCATCCGCTCCAGCCTCGCCGCCAGAGGCTGGCTGATGGCGAAACCGCCGCCGCCGAACGCCATCCCGTACGAGAAGAAGATGTTCTGCAGGTGGCTCTCGGAGGGGGAGCCGATGTAGTAGGGCTGACGGTGGTCGAGCCTTCCGAGGACGGCGATGAGGTTGTCAGGGAGGAAGACCGTGTCGTCGTCGCCCATGACGAACCAGCGCACACCCGGGAGGCCGAGGCGGAAGGTCTCGGAGACGATGCGGGATATGCGGATGGCAGACCGGTGGCCGCGTCGATACGTGTAGGGGAAACCGGAGGTGTCCGAGGAGATCTTGATGGCCGGCAGCCCCGCCGGCACGCTCGACTCCCGTACACCGCGATCCAGCCACACGAAGCCCCGCATGCCCGAGTTAGGGCGCCACCAGATCTTGATGTACTCCTTCCGCTTCTCCCACAGGCGCGCCGACGCCGCGATGCCGAACACCACGTGCTGCAGCGTCGTCGCCGACACGGTGATCGCGGCGGGAGGTGCCGGCGTCCTCACCGTAGAAACCGTGATCGCCGCGGCTGTCGGCGGCGTCCTCGCCGTCGAAACCGTGATCGCGGCGGGTGGCGGCGGCGTCCTCACCGTAGAAACCGTGATCGTGGCGGGCGTCGGCGGCGTCATTGCCGTTGGCACCGCGACAATGGCGGGCGGCGGCGGCATCTTCGTCGCCGTCGACACCGTGACTGTGGCAGGTGGCGGCGGCGAGGCTGATGTATGATTTTGGGTCGCGACATGGGAAAAGGAGGCGGTGGCGATTATACGACCATCAGGTGGGCAGGAAGGTGTTGACGAGAGAATGGCGTGGAGAGCGTAGAGGATGTAGAGGACGGTGAGAGGGAGAAGCAAGAGGAGGATGTAACGGAGGAAGGACGACGCCAGGGTCTCCTTGCCGCCGCCGGGGCCTGTCCCGGCGGCGGCCTTCATTGTCCGCGCCGTCTCCGGCGGACGCCGTTACATATATCCGCACCTGCCCGTACAGATGATCCTCGATCGTGGCCGCCGGAAGTCGTCGTCGTCGGCCAAACTCTTGGGCGGAAGGGATCGATCGGAGATTCACTCGAAAGTGAGAAATTTTCGACAGGAGAAGGAATGGGATGGAGCTCGCCAGGTTTGCGGAATCTCCTCCGCCGGGCGCGTTGTTGGGACGAGCGGTTCAGCTCGTTCGTTTCAGGCATTTTCGGCTTCTGTTCCTGCTGCGGCCGCTGTGCTTTGCGTGCCTGCCTTCGTGCGTGCATGGATAGGATGCCTCAAGCTGCCGTGTATGTAGTGTGGCGGTGGGATTTTTTTTTTTTGGAGAAACATAGTACCCGACGACGCAGACGCACATACACCTCCGAGAGACTGGTCCGGCAGATTTTGAGATTAACAAAGTTACCACAGTCGCCTCGCTGTTGACGGACAACTGAAAGCATAGCGGGCAATAAATTCTAGAAAATTCAGAAAAATGTGAGCACCCATATCATGTCTAGAACTTGAATCTGGGTAGGCTAGTTCGACTACAAGGAACCAACCATCTGAGATAGGCACACTTCACGTGGCGGTGGGATTTTACCTATGTGGGATTAGTCCTTGCATCTTTTTGAACGGGAAAGGCCACAAATGGCATGGAAGCTATATTCATATCTTTGGTGGGTACAACTTACAAGGAGTCCCTACAGACAATTGGAATTGCACGTAGACATTACAGGTTATAGGAAAGACCCTGAGACAAAAATAAAAAAGCAAGGAGGTCCCTTATCTTCTCCACCTAGTTGACTCGACCTCTGGACGTGGGCACCTCCTCTTCCGCCCGGAAACATGCCACTTGGCGCAACGCCGGGAGGAAATCTCACATCAAGATCCTTGAAGATCCTCCAATTTGAAGGAAGAAGATGCTCATGCACGCAGCCGTGCTCGAAGTGGAAACCTTGGTCTGGGATAGCCGTGACAGATATATGCCACCGCTTGGGAGCTCGACCAGTTGTTGTTGCAGCCTCAAGAGCACGCAGATGCGCACACACTCCTCCATCTCGTGATGCATCGTCTCTTGTCGGTGCAGAGGCATCACACTTTTCATTTGAGTCTCCATGACACTAACGAACAGGAGCAATCACCACCAGGCCAGCCCGAATCGAAGCACCACCACAGAACAACAGCCCAAATACTAGAAAAACAGTTGGTGTTCTTCCCCTGACCGCTGGAAGCAGAAGCCCAGCAGCTTCGAACGCATCAAGGCCACCACTACACCAACTCGATGCAGAAGTTGGTGCGGAGATCAACTCCCTCCCCCTCGCCACCAAGTCCGGCCGGAGGAAGTGTAGCCACACATCACGTGCAAGGCGTGGCATGGCGAAGCGGGTGGGGGAGGAGGAGTGCACGTGAACTGCTACTATTATCAATCGCTAAGAGTTAGTGAGAGTAGAAGATCTCCTTTATGAACCTGTCCAACTCTTATATAGGTATTTTTTTCAAGATGGCTATATAGGTCACCGTGAATTTTATGGTTCTCTCAGCTAGCTGGTCTAGTTTTTTTTTCAAATTCAGCTAGCTGATCTAGTTAATTATCCCATGTCCTAGTTCACAGGATTTTGATCACAATGGTAGAGTTACGAAACCCCAAGTGAGTTTCAAACGCATCTGCATCAATAGATTGTCTATCATATTTTTTTCAACCTTTTGTAAAGATCTGCTAGATTCTTGGTCGTGTGAACACAATATCCAGCGATCTAACCCGAGAGTTTTTATGGACAATTTTTACATGAATAAGTATTGTACTTTTCAAATTATACTTGGAACCGTTCACTTTGACAATCATAGTTTGGTTGTTGCAGATCTTGAGGATAGCCGTCGACAAGTATGTTACAAATTCACAAATCCATTCCATTCGAAAGTCCTAGTGTATAATACTATGATTTCTGCTTTCATTGTTATTATTATGTTCTACTTCATCTTTATTTCTTTGTTCAACATGATTGGCATTTTGGCTTGCTTGACTTTGGTATGGTCATCTTCTAGCTCGCTCAGCCACATATTAGGAGGTGAGCTTTTAGTTTCTATGACAGGAATTTGCAGAATTTCAGAGTTCTCTCGAGGGTCATACCCTACGATATCCGCGGAAGCAGAGACCAAACCTGTTTGACATTTATCCGAACAACGTTGTTTAAACTGTAACATTCCTACTTTTCCAGAGACTCCAAAGTGCTGCATAATTCTTGTTATAAACAGAGAATCTGGCAACAGATGCGTAGTCGATTCCTACTTGTTTGCAGACTAATTCTGATAAAAACGTTTTTTTTACCTGACCTTGTTTGTTTCTGGGTTCAACATGATCGTCATTTCCATATCTGGATCTCTTCATTTGTTTTTGGAGTGGAATCTGGATCTCTTCATATATTTGTCTGTTTCATGCCGAGCCCGACAAGCTAACAAAATGAGGTGCGTCGGCCCAGCCTTGTTATGGCACGTCAAAAACATGTTGGCCCAAAACCTCAAACAAAATATATATTTGAAAGAAAATATAAATACATCTGTCGAAACAAAAAAGTTACGTAACAGTTGTGAAGAATGGTGAGTTAGACGTACTCGTGTAAGGAAATTTAAAACGGTCAAACGAGTGCGAGGAATTTGACAAAATTCGTCGAATAACTGTACGAGTTGCGATTCAAAGTTAAGAAGTTAGAGGCGATCAAACTTGAAACCGATCGCGGGAATGGAACCTACTCATCGATACGCACATATTTTATACATATTTCATCTCGAACCAAGACACGGTTTATCTAATCCTATATTAATCTAAAGGAAACTGTAACCTACATACGATCACGTACGATCCACATGCAGATCGGCATGACCCATACCGACGGCGTCCTATTTTTCAAATATTTTGGTTCCGCGCGCTAGAATCCGAATTTCTATTAAAAAATCGTATAATTTAAAAAAAAAACTCCCATAATTGCTGCATAAGGACTCCACCCTTCTATATAACATTGCATGACTGTATCAGCTCAAGTGAGTCAGATTCTATAGTCACCGGCATTGCATCCAGTTGCACAATGAATTCTAAACCTGTCAGGGGTGTGCTTTGGTACGGTGTAACTGCATTCAAAACATGATTCAACAGACTAGCCATTGAAGCTATAGCTAGCTAGATTTATCCTATATCATCTAATCCTGAACGGCCCAATGGATCACTTTCAGAATCAATCACGTCGCAGACAAACATGCATGAAGATGTGGGTGTTCAAATCGTACGGTGCTCCATCTGATCCACTCCTCTAGGTCGTATCACGTCAGGTCGTATAGGATTTCTTTCCCGCAAAACGGCTTCCACTGAGATCCGTCAACCTGTTGTCCTGCTGTTAGCTAGCCTTGATCGTGACTACGTGAGTAGTATTTCCTCTTGTGTATAGGAGCACCTCTAGCAATTCTAAAAAACAGCCCAGAATAGTTATCGGAAAAAATGTTCCTAATAAAAGTTAAAAAACAGTGGATTTATCAGTCCACAATTTTCATATTTTCCCTTTCGCGCGCCTCGTCTTCCTCTAGTGCATTTTCTTCCGTCAGCGCACACAACGTGTCACCCGCCTCCTGAACCACTATCCTCGGCAGCCCACGCCTGGCCACCTAGCCACACATGCGTTAGGTCATGCCCTCGCCGACAGCCAACAACCGCAAGCTCCTACAAGCCACAACCACGCTCGCTTGATACCTGTTTTACAGCATGGTGCCATGAATTCTCCTCGCGGTCGGGTCCCCCCCAGATCGTGTCGGTCCTGATGTAAGCCCTTCTCCAACACTGGTGTCCTGCCCACTTCCTGCACTCCACCTTTAGGTTCACCATGCATTGATTTCAACTTTTGCTTGCTCGGGACACCGCCCGACTCCGTTGTACTTTGGTCACGTGTCATCCCCTTCGTCCGTGCGGTGCTCTACATGATTGGCGACTCCTTTGTAATCGTTCTCGTGCCACCGCCGACGTAGCCACGTGTCTGAGCATGGTGAAACTTCCGGCCAACCTTTTTTTGTTTAGTGGAAGCCGACAAATAGCCTCTAATTTTGGGTACATGGGGCTCATCGTAATATTTTTCCAGTTCGACCGTATATAGAGGATTTGACTGTTTTCGTAAGGTATAGCACATTGTTTTGAGTTCTGGATGAATTTCAACTCTCGTGGCCCCGTCAAAGGAGTATACCAAAATTGTCAAAAACTCATGATTCGGACATTTCTAAGGACGCGAAAACTCCACAATTAGGAGGACCCGCTCCTATCTCTTTTACCATCCATCTTGCATCAAGATGTGTGCAAAACATTTTTATGAATCCATCAAATCAAATCATCATTGTTTTGTATCTTAGATATTTTTATGTTGACAAATTAATATTTGTGGATATGTGTTTTCGGAAATGATTTTATTTTTCATTTTGGTATTAAATTTTGTGAATATGTATGTTTATGGAAACATATTTTTATATTAACAAAATTAACAAATATTTCCCAAAAATGTAAACATATTTTTATGTTGACAAATTAATATTTGTGGATATGTGTTTTCGGAAATGATTTTAGTTTTGATTTTGGTATTAAATTTTTTGAATATATATGTTTATGGAAACATATTTTTGTATTAACAAAATTAACCAATATTTCCCAAAAATACATATTTTGTTTTGTTTGCATTTTGCTAAATACATGTGGAATATGTATGTCATTAAGTATTAACACGTAAATGGGAGTAAAAAGTCAATAGAATGGAGATGGGAGGACCTGCTCTTAGTTGTGGAACTTCATTTTCGCATTTCTAACAGTTCTTGTGAGCTACAACACACGATTTTGGGTGTCTTTCATGACCCGTGACCCCGTCACATAAGTCAACCGAAATCGTCAAAAACTTGTTATTTTAGATATTTTTAGTTGTTTTTGTGGCTATAGCACACTGTTTGAGTTCTAGGTGAATTTCAATGACCAGCATCCCCGTCATCCGAGTCAACCGAAATCGCTAAAAACTTATGATTTCATCTACTTCTGACCGTTTTCGTGAGATATAGCACACGGTTTGAGTTCTACATGGACTTCAATGACCCGAAGTCCAATTTATCGAAGTCGGTGTCGGGTTATTGGATTCTTAGGCACGTAAGGAGTTGCCATGCTCCAATGGTGAAGAGAGGGGGAAGGCATGACGACTTCTAGGATCGGGATTGCACACAAGGGTTTACCTAGCTTCAGACCTTGCAGCGGTGTCAAGATCCTACGTGCTGCTATAATTCACTTGATGCGAATATGTGTACAGGTTACAATGTAGGTTGTAAGGTGTGTCCCTTAAGAGGAACATGAGGCAGGCTTATATAGGCGCCATACCTTCTCCTACAAGGAAAGGCTAACCGACCTATATTAGGAGTCCTAGACTAACACGGGGTAAACCCTGACTTGTTCTCTAAGGCGAACGTCGGTTCGTCTGAATCCTGGTCAGCTTGTAGGCCTTCTCTTGCGCTTCAGCCTACTGGGTCGCCCGATAAGCCAAGTACGTTATCACCTCTTGGGCCACCCTGGTAAGCTGTCTTAGCCTACGTGGTCGGCATACCTGTTTGGTATATCCTCCACAGTAGTCCCCAGAAAGGTTGGAGCACTCCAGCTTGTTCGTCTTAGTCTTCACTTTGAAACTTTCGTCTTCGTCTTCTTGATGAACTGCTGCAGAGTTTGAACCATTCCCTATATAACTGAGGATACGGCTTTCCAATAAGCCAAAACAACCGTTGCACTTATGGGCACATAGGCCGAATAATTCGTCAATTGACGGACAAAGAGAAAGATTCCTCGTCAGCCTGAGGTTAAGTCTTGTCAATGTTTAGTCCATGACAGTCTAGACTGTTGACTAGGCCAAATCTACTCATTGCGATTTTCCCGCGCACGACCCGAGGCTTACGGGAGAAGGAAAACGGCTCCCTCAACTTCTCTGCTCCACGTGGAGCGGATCGAACGGTGCGAATCCAACCGTTGCGGAGATCGTGGGGCAGACCATAAATACCCTTCCATAATTTGAAACTAAATCACCGATTCACTTTCTCTGTTCGTCTTCTTCCTCTCGCCCGAGCTCTCTCTCTCTCTCTCTCTCTCTCTCTCTCTTTCCTGCGCGCTCGAGCACCTCGCCCTCCACATCCACACCCAAAATCATGGAGCAGACCATTGCTTCCGCGGCAGCGCGCTCGGCAGCGGAGGAGGACGCGGCGAGGGCAGCCATGGCTGCGATGAGAGGCTCGGCGGAGGGATCCGCGACGGGCGGCGCATCCTCCTCGGGTACCGCCACGGAGGCAATGCTCGTGGAGCCCCTTATTAGGCTCTTTCCTGGGGAAAAGATGCCTACTAATTCGGGCGACGCCGCCGCCGCCCGCGCCGAGGAGGAGGACGATTCTTCGTCGCGCCACTGGCTCCCCTCAACCGTCACCGAGGACGATCTGATGGAATTGGAGCGTGAAGTCCTCCTTCCTCCTCGGGCCATCTGCAAGTGGCATTCGGCTTTCGAGCACGCCACTCCAACTCCCGAAGGCGACGAGCGGGTAATCCTGGTCTCCCACTTGCATCGCGGCATGGCTCTGCCGCCGTCGTCTTTCTTTGTCTCAATATTAGATTATTACGGCTTACAGCCGCATAACCTAGGACCCAATAGCATTTTGTACTTAGCCGGCTTCCAAGCCTTGTTTGAAGGCTACTTAGGAATAGCACCTAGCTTAGATTTCTTTAAATATTTCTTTCACTATAAGCGCCAGACAGAAGGCGACGAGCTGCTCACTTTGGGTACCGTTAGCCTTAACCTGCGTAGAAATAGGGCCTGCTACCCCAAGGTTCCTAAGGTAGACTTTGTCCGTAGCTGGGCGAGCACCTTTTTCTACTGTTCAGATATAGCCCCCGTGGGGAAGACGATAGGTCTCCCGCGTTTTGTTAACGATGTTGCTTCTCCTCGCCTCTCGTGGGACGAGAAGCCAGAGAAAGTCTTGCCCGCACACCTCCAGGTCATCCAGAAGCGGATCGAGTATATGACGACGGAGGCGACGCCGAAATTCACCGGCACATACACGATTATGTGCTGGCTTAAAAGTCGGGTGCAGCCTCTTCGGGAAAGCAAAGACTTGATGTGTACGTACAGCGGCAATCGGGATGATCCTCTCCGCGTCTCCAAAGACGACCTGACGAATGACGCCTTCTTGATGCGATTTAAGAACTTGCTCAAGGAGAGGACTCAATTCACCGAATCTTTTCCCATGTACACCTCCACCAACAAGCCGCCACCGGTGAGTGTCTTGTATGCTTATGTGTCTTTCCTTTGTTTGGCTCAATACCCATCTTACTTGTATCTTTTCTTTGTCAGCTCGACTCTTCTCCTTCTTCGGTTGTTGCCACTGGCGCCAAGATGCGCAAACGCAAGGTCGGCGCCGATAAGGCGGCACTGACCGAGGCTGCGCTAAAGAAGAAGAAGAAGGAGGACGTCTCCTCCAACCCCAAGGGCGTCGTTATCCATGACGTCCTTGATGACGATGAAGAATCTGCCTTCGCCATGCCACAAAAAGTGTAAGTGGTTATAACCTAAGTCTCATATCATGCTCCTTTGCTTCTTTCTTCTGATGTTGCTAAGCCTGGTTTCTTCGTCTTATCTCAGGGTTAAGCCTTCGGGCAAGCTGAAGGCGAAGACGGTGGCTGGAAGGGGTAAGGCCCCAATCCCTTCGCCAGCTGCTGCTCCTCCCACGCCAACAGTTATGGCAAGCATGCTGGCTCCTGCATCTCAGGAGGTGAGAGCCGACATGGACATGCCCGACGCCATTATGGAGAGGGCGGACGCTTGAAAGAGCATTTTCCCTCATGTGTGGTTTTGGTAATTGAATGACAATCTCTATGGACTAATGTTTGCATTGAGATATCATTATAGATCATGTTCATGGAATTGTGGAGTTCATGTGTTGGAATCTTGAAGCTTATGTGTTGAATGAAGCTTATTGCAAGAATGTCTTGAAGATTCAAGACATCATCTTAGTGAATAAAAGATGAGTTGTGCAAGACCAAGAGAAGCTTTCTCGAAAAGATCCTATGCTTGGTGCTTGCAATGGATACATGAAGATGAAGCTAAGCGAGACTCTCCCATTGTGAGCATGGGGGAGTATTTGGAGAAGTCTTCATCAAGCAAATGATTGGACGCGCAATCAAGAAAGATGACCCACTTGAAAAGATCAAGATATTCATCATCTAACTCAAGTGGAATGCTCAAGACAAAGGTATGATCTTGATAGGGCTATAGGATAGATAGGCGTACTATCAAGAGGGGCTCTCAAGTTAGTAACTTGATCACATCGTTGTGGAGAGCTCCAACCTTTGCATACTTGGCATATCATATTTCTTGGTTCTTATTTGGCTTTTATGTTGGTGAGGAATTAGAGCTTGGCTCATCTCCATGTCAAGCTCTAGTTCATCGAAATCGGTTTTACTTTGGATAACTTGTTGCGTTTTCGGTGGCGGAAATATTGCCGGTTCTACCTTGAGGAAAGTCCCACACCTTACCATGTGTGGAGATTTTACTCTATTTATGGGATGCAATATTTCCAACAAAATTGGTCTCACCTCATTTGGAGTTCATTTGCAAAAGTTATAGCAGTTTTCGTTTCGGTGTTCTGCTGATTCGGATTATTGGGGCCGGATATTCCGCCCTACCGGAATTTCCGGTTCCCCAGCTCATCCAAGAAAACGGCTAAGGAAAGGAGAAAAAGGGTTCTGACTCCAGTCGGAAATTGTGCTCGGAAATTTCCGTCTACCGGAATTTCCGAGTGCCCCCAGAAAAGTCCTCCAGAAATGGCTAAGGAAAAGTTTGGTTTTGCTTCTGACTCCAGCCGGAATTTCAGCTCGGAAATTTCATGGACTCGGAATTTCCGGGTGACCGGAATTTCCGAGTCTCTCTTAGACCGGAATTTCCGGATGACCGGAATTTCCGAGTCTCACTTATACCGGAATTTCCGAGTGTCGAAACAACCAACGGCTATATTTCCTGGAGGGGTATAAATACCCCTCCCCTTCTTCTTCCCCAGAAAATCCAAGGCAGCACGACTTTCCCCTCTCTCCTACTCCATTGTTGACCTTGGAAAGCTCACTTCCCTCTCAATCCCTCCATTGAATCTTCCATATTCTTTAGGGAAAGTTGAGAGGAGATCTAGATCTACAATCATACCAATCCATCTCTCCTCTAAGTGAGGGGAACTTAGTGGATCTAGTTCTTGGAGTTCCTTTGTGGCTCTTCTTCTTTGTTCTTCCTCTCTTCTCCCCCCATAAGCATTAGTTGCTTTTGGTGGGATTTGGGAGTGAAGGATTTGACTCCTTTGTGGTTTCCTTTGTTCTTCCTCTCTTATTCCCCCATAAACATTTGTTGTTGTGTTGGAATTTGAGAGTGAAGGACTTGAGCACTTCGTGTGCTCTTGCCATTGCATTTGCATCGGTTTGAGCCCTCCACGAGGATTCGTGGTGGTGATACTTGTGAGCTTGTTACTCTTGGGTCTTTGGACCCTAGACGCCTTTTGTGGCCGGCCTTTTGTGGCCAAGACCTTTTGTGGTCAAGACCTTTTGTGGTCACTTGAGAGCCCCCAATTAAGTTGTGGGTGTGTGCCTCAAGACTTGGGAGCCCCCAATTAAGTTGTGGGTGTGTGCCTCAAGAGTTGTACGGGATTCGATCTCCGCCCCAAAGGAGATCAATAGTGGAAGGTGAACTCGCAACCTTTTGTGGTTGAGTTCATCAGGAGAAGAAGGTGAGCCTTTGTGGCGTTGCGGCTAACCCGTTGTGGTTGCGCTCACCTCTCCAAACGAGACGTACACCTTTGGGTGGAACTCGGGAATACATCCTCGTCTCCGCGTGCCTCGGTCATTTCTATACCCGAGCTCTTTACTTATGCACTTTACATTGTGATAGCCTTCGTGCTTGAAGTCATATATCTTGCTATCATCTTGTTACTTGTATTGCTTAGCTTAAGTTGTTGGTGCACATAGGTGAGCCTAGTTTATATATCTAGGTTGTATGCTTGTTAAAGTAGACCTCTAGTTTTATTCCGCCTTTATCAAGCATACCGGAATTTCCGGGTCACTCTTGGACCGGATATTCCGGCTCCTCGGAATTTCCGGGTCTTTCGTGGACCTGATATTCTGGCTCCTCGAAAAGAGTTTTAAATCGCCTATTCACCCCCCCCTTTCTAGGCGACGTCTATCCGTTCAATTGGTATCAGAGCCAGGTTATCTCATTATTAGGACTAACCGCCTAGAGATAAAGATGTCGTTTAGAGATCTAGTGCACAATCCCTCTTATAGATTCGATGGCACAAATTATGATGTTTGGAAAATTCGCATGCTTAATCTTTTTAGAGACATGGGTTCAAATTTAGAGAGTATTGTAGATATGGGTTTTTCTCCTCCAAATGATTCACAAGAATTATCTTTAGAGGATGAGAAAAACTCTTATCTCGATACTCTAGCATCTAATGGTCTCATATGTGCTTTGAGCGATGTAGTGCTTGCATCAATGATGCCTTTTCGGAGCGCTCATGAATTATGGACAAAACTTCAAGATATATATGAGGCGTCCAACATTTCCAAGGATGATTGTCCTCCTTCCACTTCCGGTCGTGATGAGCTCACAACTTCCTCCACTTCACCGACATGTGGTGTGCCACAAGGTAATGATATGGTGAGTGGTGATAGAAATTGCAATCTTGATGGTGAACCTACTATTGACTATACTTCACACTCATCTTTTTGCAATGCTCTATCTTTGGACTTAAGCACATGTAGCACTCAAAATGTCATACATGCTAGTGTTGATGGTCCTTGCATATCATGTAGTAGTTGCTTAACTAAATCTCATGATGATATGCTTTCCTTGTCTTGTTGCCATGATCAAAGTGCTTCTATTTCCTCTAGTACTTGTTTGGCTAACAATGTAGAGGAATTCCAACAATTGTTGGAACAAGACTTGGACCTCAATGGTGTTTCAAGTAACTCTTCATCGTCTTCATCCACCACTCACATTTGCCTTATGGCTAAGGAGTATAAGGTAGGTCCTACCGTGCACTCCAATATATATCATGGTGATGATGATGATGATGATGTTGATGATGATACTAGTCTTGAAATCAAACAAGAAATTATTGCTTTTGATCATTTCATGACTAACTTGCAAGGAGTTGGCAAGAAACACTTTGGCTCTCTTATGAGCCGTATAGGTGAGCTTGAGGATGTTCTTGAGCTAAAAGGTGAGATTGAGAGAGAAGATGCCTATGAAAAGGTATCTCTTCAATCATCTCTAGAAGATGAACAAGAAACTAATGCTCACCTTCAAGAGCAACTTGAAACTATCATGGAGTCTCATAACTCCAAAATTGCTAAACTCACTAAAGAACATGAACATGCTATTGCTAAATGTAATGTGCTTAGTAAACAAAATGCTAAGTTAAATAATGAGCTTGTCATGTTGTCTCCTTCCACTTGTAATGATAATGATGCTTGTTCTACTAACTCCACTTTGTGTGAAGCATCTATTTTGAAGGAGAATGTTGAGCTAAGGGCTCAACTTGATTTGCTAACTAGCAAGTATGGGATATTGGAACAAAATCATGAAAAGCTTTCAAGCTCTAATGAGGATCTTCTAGCATCCCATGCTAGGCTAAAGTTAGCTCATGAGGTGGTCACAACGAAGGTAAAATCTTGTGAGCCTCCTATGGTCACTAGCACAAACTCTACTACTAATGCTTTATTGCAATGTGCTAGTACTAGTAATTCTACATCACATACCATTGCTAAATCTTGTGATGAATTACATTCCTTGCCTTGTTGCTCTAACAATGTAGCATCTACTTCCTCTAGTATTTGTGTTGAAACTAACCATATAGAGGAACTTAAAGAGCTCAAGGCACAAGTCACTTCCTTGAAGAGAGACTTGAAGAAATGTCATGAAGGGAAGTCCACCCTCGACAACATGTTGAGAGTGCAACAACTTCCTCATGACAAGAGTGGACTTGGATTCAACTCCAACAACAAGAACAAGTCCAAGAACAAGATGAAGCACAAGTTCGTCAAGAAGAAGGGCGAAGAACGAGTTATTGATTCGGCCAAGATTGTGTGATTCAAGTGCAAGGTTGAAGGGCACCATGTGAGATCTTGCCCTTTGAAGAAGAAACCTCCTAGTAAGAAGCAACAAGGGAAGCAACCTCAAGTCCAAACTCAAGCTTCCCAAGTTAAAGAACCTTCCCTTCCCAAGAAGAAAGGTAAAAGCCGCCTTTGCTACAAATGTCGTGGGAAGGATCACTTTGCTTCTTCTTGCACTCATGGTACCTTATCCAACCCTCCTACTATTGATAATGTTCATTTTCTTCGGAAGGATAAGGTTGGCAATGTGTTTGCCAAAGTTATTGGTACTCAAAGTGGTGTCAAGAAAAGAACCATTTGGGTTGCCAAGCCTATTGTAACTAACCTCTTAGGACCCAACTTGGTTGGGGACCAACAAGCTAAAACTTGATCAATAGGTGTAAGCGGAGGACATTGGAGACTTGACTACATCATGAAGAATTAAGGGATCGTCATCATCCATATTATCTCAAGTCAAGTCAAGTGGATTATATTGTCTTAGCATATATCCAATGCTCCTCCTTGCGGTAACTTGTATTTAACTCATATGTACTCATTGAAAGTTACTTGCACCCTTACATGTGTTTGGTTTTGTGCCTTACTAGTGTTTCATATGTGTTGTGCACTCTACTTACTTATGTTGAGTAATCAAGCTTGTGTATGTTGGTTTGCACACCATGTATGTTTGAGCCTCTTGTCTATTTGTTTTTATCTTAATTGGCTCTCTTTAGGGATTTTTAATGGACTATCCCATTTTGGGGGAGTGATGTGCTTTTTGGTAACTCACCCCCTTAAAATGTGTATTCATGAGGATTACCACTTAGTAGTGATATTTAAATATTATCTACTCTCTTTGTGGTATACTCATGAGAAATTCAAATTCTAATGTCCATTAATTATCTCTTGTTGGATTTCTTTTGCCTCTTGTTACAAAGAATGGATTATCACATTATGGGGGAGTAATAAGCTATGTGCATATTACAAGCCTAGAAAATGTGAACATGAGAGGTAGTGTCACCTAGAGTAGATATTGTTGATTATCTTGTTCCTAGGTGGCATGGTACTCAAACAAGTTCCATATTTGCTTAAATGCATTTTGATCAACCATCTTTTGGTATCTTGTTTGTGAGAAAGTTTCTTGATGCTTAGAATGATCATTGAATATGTGAAGTCATCAAGAATATCATGATAAGCATGTTTTTCAATTCGTTTATTTTGCCACATGCTTATGTTTTGTGAATATGATCTTGAATACATATATGTCAAATACCACCGAGAAATGTCTCCATACAATCATTGTCTTTGACAAGTGATAATTATATTTGTGGTAAAATTATTGATCATATTTACATTGGCTATTGTTAATAATTTGTCTTATTCTTTTGCCAAGTTTGTTTTAGTTTAACCTTCCTTTTGTCTTATTGCTTCATTTGGATCTTTTTGTTGCTCTACTCATAATTTGTGTTGTGCTTTCTTGAGTTAGGAAAAGCAAGGATCCCATTATTGTGCATTTACATTCGAAGACTTAATTCTAAGTAATGCACTATACTTGGGGGAGCTATCCTACATTGAGTAGAACATCCTCCTTTTAATTGTTATCGGGTCTTATTGATTTTCTTGAACTTTGTGTTCAAAAGGATATATGGAGGGCAATGATCCCACTTGTGTGCATTTTGTATTTACCTACAAGATCTCAAATAATGCACTAATCATGGGGAAGCTACTCTATACTCTTTAGAACACTATTCCTTAAATTGGTTTTGTATCGTATTGCTCTTCTTGAACATGACTAATTGTTTAACAATATATATGGAAAGTGATGATCCCATTTATGTGCATTTTGTATTTAAATACAAGATCATAAGTAATGCACTAATCTTGGGGGAGCAACCCTATATGTTATTGAACATTAGTTGTCTTCAATTGGTTTTTGATCCCGATGACATGTCCTTTGAAAGTCAAACATTTGTCGTCTTTGGTACTTTGTACCATCATGAAAAGTGTAAAGGGATTGGTTTATTTGTTGAAACCTTACTCTTCTTTGTGGAGATGGCTATCTCATCCCATGGTTCCTAAACTACCTTTTTGGATGAGATAAACCTTCGAGCATGTTTGCTTGTTTTATTTCTTATGCTCATTGGTTTAGCCTTGACCTTGTTTTCATTTGATATATTTTCAAATTGGTTTCTCAAATCATGGGTTGGTTCGAGTCTTTGATACAATGTGGACATATCATTCTCTTGCCACACTTTTGTGTAGCTTCTTGTTTTATTTGGTGTTTTGTCCAAATTGTATCTCGTTTGGTTCTTGAAAGTTTTGTGCATGCATATTTACTCTATGTATATCTTATGGCATGCTTACTTTCGTAGATCCAATATATAGGATAAACTCCATCAAATCCTAAATGGCTAAGATGTGCATGAAATTCTATTTCATGTCAATATGCACATATTTATGTGGAGTTTGTCCTATGTATTGTAGTTGGACTAACTACTTTGGACCCAATTAGTTTGGGTACCATTGTGTACTTGATTTCTTTTAGGTACATGAGAGATGCATTGGAAGCTTGCCTCTATTTAAAGAAGATGTCTTCACCATGTGCTTCTTCGAGTCAAGCTTGGATGATTGTGAACTCTCATCTTCTACACCGTCAATGCTATCTCGGTAACAAGTATCTAACTCATGCATATACTTCTAGCTCTCAACCTTGTGTAGGTTGTTCTTTGGCATGAGCTTCTCTAAGTTTCATTTGATATGGTTTTTGCAAAGTTTGATTCAATACATCTTCATTGCAAATGTGAGTTAGCCGGGATGATTAAACATCAAGGGGAATATATATTTATATATAATCATTTTCATGATTCACGGATCCCCAATGTGTTAATCTAGCAAATTCATTTCAAAGTCTCTCATATGCAATATTGATGAATTCTCTTAAACCATTTGCCTTATGTGATATTTGTTTTGTGTCTCGAAGTATCCAAACTATCACTTATCCTATGTGGGTATTTGTGATGCTTTGAGAACTTGGTGTTGGAAGTTCATCTATACCCTTTAAGAATAATTTGAGCTATGTGCTTTGCTTTTAAGCAAAAATTCTTATCGGTGTATTTATGACTTCCTCTTGAATATCATGTGCTTGACCTTGTACCTTCATTGTGTGTGCATGTTTCTTTGAGGACTTAGTGTCCACTTAGAAACCTATACACATGAGGGTAGTTACATATTTAATTGGTATTCAAAATCTTTAGTGATCACCTTTTACTACTTTCTTGATTCTTTGGTGATCTCTAAATGGCACAAGCTTTGTTTTTCTATTGGTTTCACATTGCCTCTTAATAAGTTTGTGATCCTATTTGATTTATCATCTTGGGTGTGCTTGTTTGCAAAATACATGATACGCACTATGTGCCTCATAATTTGAAAGACTATGATGTTGCTTAGGCTCATCCTTGTTTAGTCTCCTAAATTGTATTTCCATGTCACACCCATCCTTTCCCGGTTGAGAAAGTCTTTATTTTCCACTTCTCTCCTATATTGCTCAACATTTGTTTGTTGCAAGGTATACTTACTTTCTTAACTATACAATCTTGCACCTTTTTGTGCTCGAAAGAATCTAGGAGGGAGCGAGGATTCCATGTTATGCACACCATATTGAAATACAAATCTTTTCATTGTGCATGTACCTTGGGGAGTTCCCTCTTGATTTTTAGAACACTTGGTTAATCTTATCATAACATCTTCTTGTGCTCAACTGGTTTTTGGATCCCTTGATTGCTTGCTTCTTTGTGAATGTTTTTCCCCTTTGCAATTGGTATCCTTCCAGTGGATTTAAATTGATATCTTTCTTGTGCAATTTTTGGATCCTCAATATAGTTTGATCCCCTTCATCTATTCGTCATTGGATAAGTGCATTTGATTTCACTCATATCATGAGAAATGCATAAATCATGAAGGAGATCTTATTATGTTACCTTTCCAAAGCCTTTCGCCCATTTCGGCAATCGTTGCCAATTGGGGAGAAGTTTTGGAGGGTTGTATGGAATTGGCTTTTTACTTTGGTGTCTTCTTAAGTATTTGACTTCCTTCCCTTTGCATTCGTTGCTTGGTTTTTTATATATAGTGGAAACTCCACCATCGGTAATGGTCGATAATATATGCAATGAATTCATGTTCATACACACGTGCATAAATTATGGGGGAGTTTGCTCTATATATGTGGATGGACTAACATCACATACCTTTGTAGTATTTGATGTTAGTGCAACCATTCTTGTTGGTTAAATTCCATATTATAAACCCTCTCAAAAGAGATTGTCATCAATTACCAAAATGGGGGAGATTGAAAGAGCATTTTCCCTCATGTGTGGTTTTGGTAATTGAATGACAATCTCTATGGACTAATGTTTGCATTGAGATATCATTATAGATCATGTCCATGGAATTGTGGAGTTCATGTGTTGGACTCTTGAAGCTTATGTGTGGAGTGAAGCTTATTGCAAGAATGTCTTGAAGATTCAAGACATCATCTTAGTGAAGAAAAGATGAGTTGTGCAAGACCAAGAGAAGCTTTCTCGAAAAGATCCTATGCTTGGTGCTTGCAATGGATACATGAAGATGAAGCTAAGCGAGACTCTCCCATTGTGAGCATGGGGGAGTATTTGGAGAAGTCTTCATCAAGCAAGTGATTGGACGCGCAATCAAGAAAGATGACCCACTTGAAAAGATCAAGATATTCATCATCTAACTCAAGTGGAATGCTCAAGGCAAAGGTATGATCTTGATAGGGCTATAGGATAGATAGGCGTACTATCAAGAGGGGCTCTCAAGTTAGTAACTTGATCGCATCGTTGTGGAGAGCTCAAACCTTTGCATACTTGGCATATCATATTTCTTGGTTCTTATTTGGCTTTTATGTTGGTGAGGAATTAGAGCTTGGTTCATCTCCATGTCAAGCTCTAGTTCATCGAAATCGGTTTTACTTTGGATAACTTGTTGCGTTTTCGGTGGCGGAAATATTGCCGGTTCTACCTTGAGGAAAGTCCCACACCTTACCATGTGTGGAGATTTTACTCTATTTATGGGATGCAATATTTCCAACAAAATTGGTCTCACCTCATTTGGAGTTCATTTGCAAAAGTTATAGCAGTTTTCGTTTCGGTGTTCTGCTGATTCGGATTATTGGGGCCGGATATTCCACCCTACCGGAATTTCCGGTTCCCCAGCTCATCCAAGAAAACGGCTAAGGAAAGGAGAAAAAGGGTTCTGACTCCAGTCGGAATTTGTGCTCAGAAATTTCCGTCTACCGGAATTTCCGAGTGCCCCCAGAAAAGTCCTCCAGAAATGGCTAAGGAAAAGTTTGGTTTTGCTTCTGACTCCAGCCGGAATTTCAGCTCGGAAATTTCATGGACTTGGAATTTCCGGGTGACCGGAATTTCCGAGTCTCTCTTAGACCGGAATTTCCGGATGACTGGAATTTCCGAGTCTCACTTATACCGGAATTTCCGAGTGTCGAAACAGCCAACGGCTATATTTCCTGGAGGGGTATAAATACCCCTCCCCTTCTTCTTTCCTAGAAAATCCAAGGCAGCACGACTTTCCCCTCTCTCCTACTCCATTGTTGACCTTGGAAAGCTCACTTCCCTCTCAATCCCTCCATTGAATCTTCCATATTCTTTAGGGAAAGTTGAGAGGAGATCTAGATCTACAATCCTACCAATCCATCTCTCCTCTAAGTGAGGGGAACTTAGTGGATCTAGTTCTTGGAGTTCCTTTGTGGTTCTTCTTCTTTGTTCTTCCTCTCTTCTCCCCCATAAGCATTAGTTGCTTTTGGTGGGATTTGGGAGTGAAGGATTTGACTCCTTTGTGGTTTCCTTTGTTCTTCCTCTCTTATTCCCCCATAAACATTTGTTGTTGTGTTGGAATTTGAGAGTGAAGGACTTGAGCACTTCGTGTGCTCTTGCCATTGCATTTGCATCGGTTTGAGCCCTCCACGAGGATTCGTGGTGGTGATACTTGTGAGCTTGTTACTCTTGGGTCTTTGGACCCTAGACGCCTTTTGTGGCCGGCCTTTTGTGGCCAAGACCTTTTGTGGTCAAGACCTTTTGTGGTCACTTGAGAGCCCCCAATTAAGTTGTGGGTGTGTGCCTCAAGACTTGGGAGCCCCCAATTAAGTTGTGGGTGTGTGCCTCAAGAGTTGTACGGGATTCGATCTCCGCCCCAAAGGAGATCAATAGTGGAAGGTGAACTCGCAACCTTTTGTGGTTGAGTTCATCAGGAGAAGAAGGGGAGCATTTGTGGCGTTGCGGCTAACCTGTTGTGGTTGCGCACACCTCTCCAAACGAGACGTACACCTTTGGGTGGAACTCGGGAATACATCCTCATCTCCGCGTGCCTCGGTCATTTCTATACCCGAGCTCTTTACTTATGCACTTTACATTGTGATAGCCTTCGTGCTTAAAGTCATATATCTTGCTATCATCTTGTTACTTGTATTGCTTAGCTTAAGTTGTTGGTGCACATAGGTGAGCCTAGTTTATATATCTAGGTTGTATGCTTGTTAAAGTAAACCTCTAGTTTTATTCCGCCTTTATCAAGCATACCGGAATTTCCGGGTCACTCTTGGACCGGATATTCCGGCTCCTCGGAATTTCCGGGTCTTTCGTGGACCTGATATTCCGGCTCCTCGAAAAGAGTTTTAAATCGCCTATTCACCCCCCCCCCCCTCTAGGCGACGTCTATCCGTTCAACGCTGCTGAGAGGACGGCTGCTACTGCAAAGGCAGTCGTTCCTGAAGAAACCAATAAGGTGGAAGCTCCGGCTAATGATGCCTTCGAAGATGTCAAAGAAGAAGTCTTTGATGATGAGGGATTCCTTTTCCCCTCTATCGCAGTGAGGATTGCTGCTGAGAGGGAAGCTGCTGGGCCTTCTTCGCCTAAGCCAATTACTACGGCAGTTACAGTGCGCAAGCTTGAAGATAATTGCGACACACTGTATGCCAAGATGAAGACTAGCTATCGGCTTCTGAAGAAGCATGTTAAGGTAAACTTTACTTCACCTTATCCATATTCCCAGTCCCCGGGCGTCTCTTTAATCTAATGCGCTTAGTCGAAGTGACGGCCTTGAATTTGATAATTAGTCTTGACCAGTCCCCAAGTGTTCTTTACTTGATCCCTGTTTGCTTACATTTTTATGTTATTTTTCTAGGAGGGCGAGGATTTGAACCGCGACTTGTGGAATTCCTTGGTCGCCCAGCGCCAAGAGCTCAAGTTTGCCAAGAACAAGGCGAAACATGATGCTGGTATGTAATACTCCTACCGGCTTTGCTTTGTATGTTGCTGTTTTTTCTCGCCTAAGTCTCTCCTTTCTTATGCTTTTGCAGAACTGCTTGCAAAGGCCCAGCAAGCTGCTGAGGAGTCTGGCGACATTGCTGTCGTTAGGCACGAAAATGAGTCCCTCTTCAAGCAGATCCAGGAAAACCAGAGGCTGGCTGAGGATGGCATGAAGGCGCTTCAAGAGAGTGTAGAGGCGGAACAGTTACGTCTTAAAGACGAACTGGCTGCCGCTCGCCAAGAAGCCGAAGACGCCAGGAAAGAGATGAAATCTCTTACTGTGAAGGCGGAGCTTCATATCCAAGAGCTTGACAGCGAGCTTGACAGCCAGCTGGAGCGTCGGAAAGACGAAATCCAAGCCTTGGACGACAAGATCCATGGTATGTTTGCTGCCTTCCTTTTTCGTCTTTTGTCTTTGAATGAGTTTTCGCTTTTTGCCTTATTCGCTTTTTTGATTTAGCTCCTGCTGGTCTTGGCGACATTGACGATGCCACTCGCTTGGAGCTTGTGCTGGAGTTTGGCGAGCTAATTGCTCGCCAAACTGCTCCTAGGAAAGGCTTGTTAAGCCAAATGTTCCCGAGGCAGCTGCCTTTGGCAACCAACATGAGGACTCTGGTGCCTCTGCTTGAGGACTGCGCCAGCCACGCCGAGGATCGTCTTTGTGCTTCCGCTCGTGGAGGTGCCAAACTTACCTTAGGTAACGTTATGGGCCACCATCCTGAGATGGATATCAAGAGGGTGGTGCGATGCTTGCCAACCCATGATGCTGACGGCAACGAGATCAACCCGGCTGCGGCTTATAATTCTGTGACAGGCTATGCCTCCTTCATCGCTGACAAGATCAACCCTAAGGTGATCTATGCTCGCCAGGACATGCCTGAACTTCTACAAAGCTCGTCGGAAGACGAAATCTCAGAGCAGACTGGTACCCAAGGCGAAGAGCAGGACGAGACTGCCACCTCACAAGCCGAAGGCGAAGCTAATGCGCTTTCTAAGTCCCCTGCACAAGAGTAAAGAAAAAACTGTTGTGTTATGAAGTCCTTAGTATTAAGGCGAACAAACTGTTTTATTCATGAAATCTTGTAATATATTTATGTGAACAAGTTTGTCTTGTAATGCATAGCATGCTCTTTTGGTACTTTAATGAAGTATTGCTGGCACTGAGCTATGCGACTATGTTCCTTGTCCGTCTTTGAATTATCTGGTTTATGTTTTTGGCTTTTTGTATGTTAGCGAAACCACAAAGACGGTGACACTTTGTTAGGCGGCAGGACCATAGTCAATCTGCTAACACCACATACCCGTGCCGCCTTTGGGCACATAGAACATCTAGTGGAGCAACCCAGAGCATAAACATTCAGATAAAAAGTCTTAGACGGACACACTTTTATTTTTGTAAGGCAGTAAGCCGAACTTGTCATGCTTAGTTATTAGTGTTAACAGAATTGACATGTTCAATTTAGGAATATGATCATTGGGAAATAAAAGATGGATGAGTAAGTATAATACTATCAAATGTAAATTTTGGCAATCCAAGACTTTTATTTCATGAGCATAGACATATGTTTACAATAGAATTGCTAAGTGTAAAAAGGACGTAGATGCTCAATGTTCCAAGGGCGTTTTGACTCGCTGAGCTTTGCTTCTTCGACTCTTTTCCTTTTGCGCCCCTTTTTCTTCTTCTTCTTTTTGAGATCTCTAAGGTCCACAAGATAGTATGCCCCGCTCTTGAGCGCTTTGCTAACAACGAAGGGTCCTTCCCATGTAGGGGATAACTTGTGCTCCTTTTTCTGAACTATGCGGAGCACCAAATCACCTTCTCGAAACGATCTTCTCCTAACTCTCCTACTGTGATATATTCGTAGGTCTTGTTGGTATATGGCGGATCGCTGGAGTGCAATCTCCCTTTCTTCTTCGAGTAGGTCTGAGCCGTCTTTTCGGGCTTCTTCTGCGTCTGCTTCAACGTAGGTTGCAACACGGGGAGAATCATGTATAACGTATGTTGGGAGAACTGCTTATGCGCCATATACAAGGAAGAAATGTGTGTAGCCGATTGATCTATTGGGTGTTGTCTTGATGCTCCATAAGACGGCAGGAAATTCTTCTACCCAAGCTCCAGCTGCCCTGTGTAATGGTACTTCCAAGCGTGGCTTTATGCCTTGTAGAATTATGCCATTGATTCGTTCGACTTGTCCATTGGACTGTGGGTCGGATGCCAAGTCAAGCCGGATGTTGTTTCTGCCGCAGTATTTTTCCAGTTCCCCAACGGCGAAATTCATCCTGTTGTCGGTGATTATGCTGTGGGGGACGCCGAAACAATGTATTATGTGTATGACAAACTTCGTGGATGTTTCCCCGTCTACTTTTTTGATAGGCTTGGCTTCTACCCACTTTGTGTACTTGTCCACTGCTACGAGCAGGTGCGTTAAGCCGCCTTTGGCTGTCCTGAATGGACCAACCCTGTAAAGTCCCCAGACCGCAAAGGGCCATGTGATGGGAATTGTTCTTAGTTCTTGAGCTGGCATCTTTGGTTCCCGTGCGTAGCGTTGGCATCCCACGCACTTTTTGACTATCTCTTATGCGTCTTGTTTTGCGGTGAGCCAGAAGAAACCGTGCCTAAAGGCTTTGGCGACTATTGCTTTTGAAGAGGCGTGATGTCCGCAACATCCGGAGTGTATTTCTTCCAAGATTTCCTGACCTTCTTCTGGGGAGACGCATCTCTGGTATACTAGATGACCCGTTGCGCAACTGCGCAAATGCCAGAAGCAAGCCCGTATTGTTTGCCATGTGATTTCTCTGTCGGAAGCAAGACCTTATTGTTGTCCTAGGGTCTCTTTGTTTTGCTGCCCATCAGTTGACTGAAATGAAGTCATTTTCAGGAAGATATTTCAGTTCCATGGAAACCTGATGTAGTAGTGTATTGTGTTTGGCTTATTTTGAGGTCTGTATATGTGTTATTTGAAGACTTGTGTAGGTGACCGAATCAGGCCGGAATTTAAGCCATTTGTTTCATCTCATTGTAGTACTTAATTGTAACTGCAAAGTGCATATCAAAACACCTGAACATATTAGGTGTGTAAACCAAGCGCCTATATGAACATAATATCCAATGTTGGTTCACTTATATCTGATTGTCATAGGCCAAAGGTATATTGAGCTAATATTTTCTTCGTATTTTCTCAATGAACATTAACTATAAGAAAAATCACAAAAAAAAATGAAAAAGAAACTGGAAAATATACATCTGGGCAAAACTAATTTTTCATGGTAACAGTAAACTGTGGGTTTATCAAAAGAATGTACAAATCCAAAATGTTCACATCTTGTTTGAAAAGATGCATCTTCCACTGAAACTTTAAATATACCACATCAGCGCAAAAAAAACATGAGAAGAACATCTCAGTTAACTTCAGACTGAACAAGATCATTTGTTCTCCACTAACTTCAGACTGAACAAGATCATTTGTTCTCCACTATTTCTCATACACAGGTATCACCAACTTAGCTAATTGATTACCTTGTCACAACACGAACCAGGCTATGTAGCATCTTAATTTTCTCACTGCCTGGCAGCTTTTGCCCCCTCCTCCACCTTGTATCCCCAGTACCACTACCAGTATGTCTGTCACTTGCCCTTAATGTGTGCAAAACTGAGTGTAAAGAAAGCCTGAAAATAAGACCCAAATTATTTATAACACCTTTATTTTAGAAAAGGGTGGAGCAACACTACACTTACTCCAATCTAATCTATCTAAAGGCATGACCTCGATATGTAACATTAACCACTCACATGGTGTTGTGATAATCTACAACAAAATCATATACAAAAGCAAAAAGATTCAGCCGATAGAGCTGAAATTAAATTTAGTTATCCCAGGGCATCCGGTATCAAATCATGAAAACATGAATATTGTACTATTAAGTACAGAGGCAGGCTGGAAGAAATCAATAATATGAACAAAAGAACAGAATGTTGGAATGTACTATGAACCAAATGCTTGAAGAAATCAAGTGAACAAAAGAACATAATGTTAGAATGAACTATGAATCAAGTGCCTCCAAAAATTCACAACACAAAGTAATATAATTGAGGGAGAGACACATATCCAATATATCTTTAATTAGAGCCATCACTTGTAAATAGATGCAGTGGTCACTAATAAGAACAAAGTCAAATTGCAGGAACAAAGGAGCTACATACAAAGAGAAGTCAATATGTGTTTTGTGCTAGGAAATCAAAAACTGAAAAGAACCCATCCAATTTAAGCATCTTATGCTATATCTTCACCCTAAGCATCCAAGGGACCATTGTTGTAACAAGATAGAATGTCTAGGCTCAACCAAAAATGCAACCATGTAAGTGAGAAAAAGCAGATGACATGGATTTTCACAGAACAACCTCCTCACCTCACTACGCCATCCAAAAAACTGACGCCAAGCTCCGACAGCCACCTATGACCTATCCACATAATCTAAGGGATGAGATAGATGATGTCCATTTCCAAAGCCATGAGCATATTCATCTGATGATGTCCATGAACCTGCACGAATTAGAAAGCTGAAACAAATGCCTCACACTGAACATGATGGTATTTAAGTGGCAAAAGCATATATGTTTGAAGTAAATCATAAATGAATATGAAAGGGAGAAAAATAAACTTATAGCTCCCATATAAAGCAGAACATTGACCATATCAGATCAACTATCATCCAATTTAATATATCCACAACATCTGTTCTCACAATTAGTTACTGAACCAGTACAAATGAGGCCATTACAAAAAAAGACTCACGACAACCACAATAATCAAAAGCAATGAGATAGGGCGAGAAGGACATGTAGGCTTTTGGCAATAAAATCAATCAATCAAGCTTGGTTCCTGAAAGATGTAGAACTTGAATATACATATGTTATTCTTTTAAAGAGTAGGGAAATGCGGTATAATCATGTGTCCATCTTTTGCTAGGAATATCCAATGCAATCTCTCCTTCTCAAACAGGGAAATGTGTTAAAATAATGTATCCATCTTTTGCTAGGGCTATCCAATGCAAGCTCTTCTTCTCAAACAGGGAAATGTTGCAAAATCATGAATTCATCTTTTGCTACGACTACCCAATGCAAGCTCTTCTTCGCAAAAAATATCCCAAACAAATTAACAGAGATAACGATGGTACTACCATTTAATGTACTAAAATATTATGCATCCGAGTAGCACAACCATCCCACTTCTCATTCTCAAATGGACGAAACAATTACATGACCAAATGATGAACCACATCTCAAATTTTGTTATGTACAGCTAGGCATGCAAATACAAAGAATGTTGGAATCATAATCTCACCATCAGATTACAAAGAGCAATTCCAATCATCTACTTTAGAAAACATCAAGTAGAGCAACAACCTCCAGGCCTTCCTGAAAAGCACACAAACTGAGAGAAGAGAAACATGACAATTCAGACCTATTTACATAGGTACGTACAAAAAGCACGGAAATGAGAGAAGGAATGTTATTAACTGACGGTATATGAAAAATGCCAAGTATATTAATAACAACACAATAGAAGGAACGTAAATATATGGAATTATAAACAAGTAGGAAGCATAGGAATAACAACACGGCAATTGCATCCACTGAAGGAACATTAATAATATATGCACTCCTTTTTCTGCAAGGCATATACTTTGAAAGATCATGGTTCCGCAAAATTCTTTTATGACATAGTCCTACAATTTCGGGTAGAGAAGGCGGACAGATCTAACACCACCACCATAGGGATGGCAGCAAAAAATAATCTCAATTTAAATGGGTTTACATCATGCATATGCGAGTAAGTGAGTACAATGCAAGCTGTTCGCTCTTTAAATCATATTGAATATATGTTTTTAAAAATAAATGACTAAAATTGTAGCATCAGTCGCATAGATTTCCATTTGGCAAGTGTGCAAATAAAAACACAGAAATCTATAATTCAGTAAGCGATAGACTAACCTCTAAATACAACCAATATAGTCTGTAAAATAGGACACTTACATGTGAAAGATGTATAAGAGAGTCACATGGGCCTAATCATGTGCCTAAAGTCCACATAGCATAAATGTACTCCCAATAGGTTCCATGGGAGGCATGTTCATTTTAAGCTGAACACCAAAGAGAACAAGCCAAACAAAATTTCACCGACAGATAAAAAAGGAAACAACAATCTGCTTGCAGAACTATTATTGTTCAAATGCGAAAGACTCCAGACCCGGAAATCTTATCCATAGTAAGTCCATGCTCTATCATTCTATCTACATCAATACTATTCAGACGCGGAAATGTGGTTCGCAGCAGAGAAATCTATGATCATACCACCGGATTAACTTAAATAATATGACTGCGTACCAACTAATGGAATAAGCTGGAACATCTAACACCATTCTTAATACAACCAATATAGTCTGTAAAATAGGACACTTACCTGTGAAAGATGTATAAGAGAGTCACATGGGCCTAATCATGTGCCTAAAGTCCGCATAGCATAAATGTACTCCCAATAGGTTACATGGGAGGCATGTTCATTTTAAGCTGAACACCAAAGAGAACAAGCCAAACAAAATTTCAGCGACAGATAAAAAAGGAAACAACAATCTGCTTGCAGAACTATTATTGTTCAAATGCGAAAGACTCCAGACCCGGAAATCTTATCCATAGTAAGTCCATGCTCTATCATTCTATCTACATCAATACTATTCAGACGCGGAAATGTAGTTCGCAGCAGAGAAATCTATGATCATACCACCGGATTAACTTAAATAATATGACTGCGTACCAACTAATGGAATAAGCTGGAACATCTAACACCATTCTTATTCAAGAAGCATAAAAACTGAAAGTTATTAGGAAATGCATATATGCATTCAAGATGAATGAATCAAAGAGAGCATGTATTAACTTAGCCACTTAGGGATAGCATCTTTGCTAGAGTGAAGCACATGCCTGTGTCGCAGTAGCATCCATTCCGATATAAATAAGGACATTAATACTACTAACCTAAAAAAATATGCTCTCCTCAGTTAATTAGAGGTTCATATACCGAGAAAAAAGAGAGAAAGTGACCAGAGCACATCACACGCTATTTCATATATGGACAGCGAGAAGGATCAGGAGGGAAACAATGTGTGTGAAAAGCTCACATTGGAGCATCGGTATCATCTGCGCTCGCTGGAGAATCTTTAGATCATTGATCCTGATGTTGAATGGTAAGCCAACTCCCCAATTTATTCTGCTACGTGAGATATATATCCAAACAACATAAATCAGTACAAAAACAGTGACATTAATATACACATATGTGGGAAGATCAACATATTTTGGGAACAGTTAAAGCACAGTCTATATTATATCAGGAAAAGGAAAAATGTAACAAGTTCTGATGTACCTAAACAACCTCCAGGTTATAGAAAGAAACAAAAAGTTCTGGCTTGAAAAATACACACGTCTTGTATCCATAACTGATGAACATTAATTTTCAGCTTCCATGACTAACTACAAATAAATGAAGACAAACAAGGTCGCTGAATGATATTTTATAGAGTTTTTAATAAGTTGCAACGAATTCACAATGAGAAAACACTTAATCACATAATTGTATTTTTTTTCATAGAAGCATCACCGATGTCATCTTCTATAGAAGCATCACCTAATCTCACTTAATCACATAAGAAATAACACTATAATGTAACCTGAACAATTAGAAACATGAGTCAGGAAGGAAGCGATTATATACCTTCCTATTTAGCAATTGAAGCCTTTCAAATTGTTCATAAGCCTTGAGCTCTTCTACCTGAACCAAAAACATTAAGCCTGCAAAGCAATCAACGATACAAATGGTAGTTTGTTAGCAAATCCAGCAATAGTGACCAACGTAGGCAAGTTGAAGGTATATAATCCCACACTTTAAACATAGGTCAATTTGATAAATTCAGCGTATATGATCTTCTGCACACACACAATACCCACGGAATGTAGTAGTGCATCCACCGGAAGTGAGTGACAAGCAAATTGTACATGTGAACATTGTATAAAGCAAAAAAAAAAACACACCAGTGAATAATAGACATTGAATTGTTATGAAAGACTTATGCAAAAGAATCAACAGAGAAAAAAGAATGACTGAAAAAAGATGTAACTGTGATTGTAGCCCACCCTTAGCTATTTTTTGTGCCTACCAAGTGATAATGCAGAGGCAAGTAAAAGTAAACAACATGAACTGGATATGTATATCATAATAACATAAGTGAATGTAAGTTAGCAATGGCGTTGTTTTAACTAAATTCGCATCAGATCAAGCACAACACACTAATCAAGCATAGCCATCCCGGTAGCACAACCATCATAGTACAACTATACCACTAATTCTAATCAACAGCAGATCCAGCACAACCATCCTACTACCTAGCAGTAGATCAAGCACAACACACTAAAGAAAGCACAACAATCCCAGTAGCAAGCAGATCAAAAAATATGAAGAGGGGGAGAGGAGATCGTACCTTGCTAGCCGGTGAAGCCATGGAGCTTGGGGACGAGCTGGAGGAGGAGGGGAGGGGCGACAAAGTCTTGGTGGTGTTTGACGATGAGGGAGGTCGTTGAGAATCGCCTGGAGCAAAGGAGCAGTATGATTCCAGCGCAGTCGCCCCCAGTACCACCTTCCCCACCGCTTCTCCTCGAGCTCTCTCCCCCTGCTCCACCTCTAGCCTCATATCTTTTTCGTGATATGCTAGGGTTAGGGTTCCCTCGTCGCCTCCGTCCCGTCCGCTCATCGTCGCGACTGACCGCGAGCCACGGCCACCGGCGCGCGTGCTCGCCACTTGGAAGCCGTCGGGGCGCCGCCGTTCCCTTCCCAGCCCAAGCCTTCCGAAGAGAGGAGGAAGAGAAGACGAGGAAGAGGTGGTGACACGCGGGAACGAGGCGGCACCCGACAGACGAGCTCGAGCAGGAGAAGCGATGGACGAGTAGGAGGTGCGGCGGCGCGCAGACGAGATGGGAGGGGCGTCGGCGGCATGACGGGAGGGGATTGGATCGGGGAGGAGATTGCCTAGGGTTTCACTCGCGCAGCTGGTTTTCTTTGACATTCACCGAGCGTGCGCAACGAGCGACGCAAAAAGCTGGGCTTGCCCACTGATTCGCGGGCCCATCGCGTAGCTTGCCCCACACTGTCATGCACAGACCAGCCAGCACGAAGTAACAAAAAAATTGACCGCATCCAACGGCTGTGGGCAAAAGTGGGACTCGAAATCACTATTCATAAGCCGATCCGACGGCTGAGATTCGCCAGGAGGGGCACATGGTGTGAGGAGGGGGGTGGGCATTCAACCTTTATAGTAGTAATCCCAGTGGTGCTTCTTTTGTATAGATCTCCTTTGATGATTGTGTAGGCTTTCGCCCTGCGTATCACTTGCCTTTTCAGCACTTCGTCTTCTGGTACTTCGCCGTTGACGAGGAAGTTGATGTAAGGTTAAGTCCAGTCAGGCGTTATCTGTAAGACTGCTACAGGCTTAACCGAATTTGGGTCCTCACCGTCTCCGCCTTTGATTGAAGGCTTGTACAGTTGTTCCAGGAATATATCCTTAGGAACTTTGTCTCGTCGTGAGCCCATTCTTGCTAAGGTGTATGTGGCTTCGTTTTCTTCTCTTTTGATATGACGGACTTCAAGCCCTGTAAAGCATCTGCCGAATTCGTCAACCGTGCGTCTATATTTCCGCCATTGTTGCGCTTTTGGTGTCCCAGGTGCCGTCAAGTTGTTGCGCCACTAGATCTGAATCGCCGTAGCAAAGTAGCCTTTTCACACCAATGTCCTTGGCGATGTGGAGGCCGTGCAATAAGGCTTCGTATTCTGCAACATTGTTTGTGGCGTCAAAGTGAATTTGGAGAACGTAGCAAAGCTTGTCTCCTTTTGGTGTGGTTAGCACCACGCCTGCCCCCGAGCCTTTGAGCATTTTTGAGCCGTCAAAATGTAAAACCCAATACTCAGAGTCATGCAAAGGCGCTTCAACCATAGCCTCCGTCCAATCAGCGATGAAATCGGCTAATGATTGGGATTTGATGACTGTTCGTGGTTTATAATGGATATCGAATGCTGCTAGTTCGATTCCCCACTTAGTGACGCGTCCTGTGGCGTCTGCATTGTTGATGATGTCTCCAAGAGGTGCTTTGCTCACCACTGTTATGGAGTGATCCTGACAATAGTGTCGTAGTTTTCTTGCGGCAAAAAATACGCCGTATGCTAACTTTGGATAGCGAGGGAACCTTTGCTTGGACTCCGAAAAGACTTCGCTTATGTAATAAACTGGTCTTTGCTCGGTGATTGCTTATCCCTCCACTGGTCTTTCGACAACTATGACTGCGCTAATTACCAAGTTTGTTGCTGCCATATATAGTAGCATTTGCTCATGTGGTCTTGGTGCTGCGAGTATTGGTGCGCTGACTATGGCTTCTTTCAGTTGAGCTAAGGCGGTTTCGGCTTATTCTGTCCACTCAAATTTATCCGACTTTTTGAGAAGGCGGTAGAGGGGTAAAGCTCTGTCACCAAGCCTGCTTGTGAATCGGCTTACATCAGCTACTGATCCTATTAAGCGCTGGATGTCTTTGAGGCATGTAGGCCGCTTGATATCCATGATGGCTTTTATTTTATCAGGATTAACTTCTATGCCTCTCTCGGAAACTATGAAACCAAGGAGTTTTCCTGCTGGGACGCCAAAAAAGCATTTTCCCATATTTAACTTCATCTTGTACTTTCGCAAGTTATCAAAAGTTTCTTTGAGATCGGCTAATAGATCGTCTTAACGCTTAGTCATGACTGCAATGTCGTCCACATACGCGTGTATGTTACGACCGATTTGGTCGTGTAGGCATCTTTGGATGCACCTTTGGTACGTCGCACCTGCGTTTTTTAGCCCGAAAGGCATTGTTAAATAGCAGTAGGTACCGAAAGGCGTGATGAAAGAAGTCTTGATTTAATCAGACTTCTTCATCTTAATATGGTGGTAACCGGAGTAAGCATCCAAAAAGCATAGTAATTTTGCCCCTGCAGTGGGATCTACAACCTGGTCGATCGCGGTAAGGCGAAAGGGTCTTTCGGACAGGCTTTGTTTAAGCCGGTGAAGTCGATGCGCATGCGCAACGCCTTCGTGTCCTTTTTAGGTAATAGTACAGGGTTTGCGGACCATTTTGTATGAATGACCTCTTCTATGAAGTTTGCGACTGTAAGTCGCGCTATCTCTTATCCTATAGCTCTCTTCTTTTCTGGACCGAAATGCCTAAGGCTTTGCTTGACATGCTTGGCGTCTTTTGCGACATTGAGTGAGTGCTCGGCAAGTTCTCTAGGGACTCCAGGCATGTCAGATGGAGACCATGCGAAGATGTCTCGGTTCTCACGGAGGAACTTGACGAGCTCGCCTTCCTATTTGTCGCTGAGGGTGGTGCCGATGTTCGTCGTCTTCTCAGCATCCTTGTCATCAATTTTCGTCTTCTTGGAGTGGGAACCTGCTGTGAAGGTGACGTCGTGTGCAGTTGGAGGCTTCTTTATGTCCGGCATAGCCTCCTGCTTGACTTCCTTCGGGTATCCTGCAAGTTCGCCTTTGCTGATGACGGCTTCTGCGAAGACGGCGTTGCCCAACTCGCACTCCCGCGCCTTCTTGTAGCTACCGCTTACTGTGATAACGCCGTTAGGTCCAGGAATCTTGAGCTTGCTGTAGACATAGCACGGCCTTGCCATGAAGGTGGCAAAAGCCGGTCTGCCAAAGATGGCATGGTAGGCGCTTTTGAAAGGCACCACCTCAAAAGATACTTCCTCTTGTCGGTAGTTGTCCTCTTCGCCAAAGGTGACTTCCAAAGTAATCTGTCCAACGGAGTTTGCCTGCCGTCCTGGGACTATACCATGGAATTTTACGTCGATGTGCTTGAGCTGGGTTTCTGATAGGTGCATGCGCTTGAGGGTTTCTAGGTTCAGGATGTTGATGATGCTGCCGCCATTCATAAGTACATTTGAAAGCCGACAATTTGCCACTCGGGATTGACGACAAGAGCGGAGTACCCTGGGTATTGGGGAATGCGATCTAGATGATCATTGCGATCCCAAGTGACCGGTACTTCGGACCAAGTTGCGTACTGGGGGACAATTGGCATAGTGGCATTGAGTTCCTTTCAAATGGCATTTTCCTTCTTAGCCGAAGGGGTTGCCAGGAAAGTGACGAAGTTTTCTTCGACTCTGGGGAACTTGTCGTTCTTCTTAGCCTTAGCTGGTTCCTCGCCTTGATCTGACGAGCTGCTGTCGTCCGCCTTTGCCTCTTTGGCTGCTTGCGCTTATTGTTCTTGCTTGCCCTATATCCAGCCTCGGGGTCTTTCTTCATGTCGTCATTGATCTTGCATTGCCTGTTGGTGTGGGTGCACTTGCCGAACTTGCTGTGATAGGTACAGGGGAGGTCTTTGATGACATCATATGTGACCTTGATGCTTCGACGGGCCTCCTCTTTGATTTTGTCCACCTTTGTTGTAAGCAAAAGCTACTTCATTGGAGGGGCCTGCATTGTCATTATGATGTGCTTTTTTCTTTGCCGACTTGGCCCGCTTATCGTTGTTGTTGATGGAGATGTCGAGCTTTGCGTCTCCATCGTCTGCACGATCGTCGTCTTCTGCAATTGCTAGGTTGTTTGCACCGTCAAGCAGATCTCCGAGGGTGGTGATCCTCTGGCTTGACAAGATGTAACGCATCATGTTTCCCTTCTTCAAGCTGTGCATGAAAGCATGGATAGCTTGCATCTCAGAGACACCTTTGCAACTGTTTTTCATCTCCGTCCATCGTGTGATCAAATCGCGACTGGACTCGTTCGTCTCCTGAGTGCAACGTAAGAGCTCTGGATAAGCCTTTGGTCGTTTGTACGTGCATGAGAAGTGTTGAGTGAAGCAACGATTCATGTCTTGCCAATTGTGGATACTTTTTTCTGGCAGGGTGTCAATCCACAGGCGTGCAGTACCTTCTAACATCAGGGGTAAGAAACGGACTGTGACATCATAGCCTCCGTTGTAAATTCCCACCGTGTTGAGATAGTCAGGCAGCCATGTTTCGGTGTTATCCGCGCCATTGTACTTGTTCACAATTTTCTTGACATTGCCGAGCGCCTCTGGGAGCTGCACCTTGCGGATTGCCGGGCCAAAGCACTTGGGACCTAGATAGGTTTCTTCCCTTGCGGCTCTGATCTCATCTAGGCGAGTGCGAGCGTCTGACACTTGGGTTTTTTCAGCGTCGCCTTGTTGATGTCGGCTTCTTTTGTGACGATGTGGTGATCGAGATCTTGAACGCCTGCGTTGGCGATCTTTGTTTGCATTCTCGTCGTCTCTCCTGTTGGGAGGTCGAGGCATGTTAAGCCGGTCACCATTACGTTCTGGGGCAGCATCGTTGTCATGATTATTATCGCGGTTCTTCTCACGCCTTCTGTCCTTCCTGGCGGCCTTGTCTGCTTTGTACTTTTGACGTTCCTCCCTATGTCGGTTGGATCCTGTGCCTGATACATCGTCGCGTCGGCTTTTCAGGTTGTTTGTCTTTGCTGTGGCTGCTAGACTCGGATGGATCATTGGGTGGTCCTGCGCCGGCTCCGGCTTTGCATAGGACAATGTTGTCAGCAAGGCGGCAGCTTGAGGTGGCTACCTCTTGTAGTTCTTCTGCCTTTTTGAGTAGTGCTTTTGAATAAAACACTTTCTCATTAGTTGGGATCTCTTCGTCTTCCATGATCTCCCGTGCGGCTTCCATGTTTTTTGTAGGGGTGGAGAAGTATATCAGACTGTCTTTGTCTACGGTGTAAGGGTGTCTCTGCCACGCCTTCTTTTGAGCCGATGTTCGATCGAAGTTTTTCGTGAGATCTCTATGGAGGAGAGGGCCATGAATGTACTTCACGCGCCGGAATTTTTCTCTTTCCATGTGGCGGCAAAGATCTTCTTTGTCCTGGGCAGTGGCTTTGAGGGATTTTTCCCTGTTTTGCAGAACCAAGTTATGGCGAACGCCTAACTCTGACTCACGAAGAAGGTATTGGCGCCTTTCTTCGAGTTCTTCTGTGGTTGCATTGGGACCTAGAGGCTTCTTGAGAATGTCAAGTGCTTTTTTACGCGCTTCTGATGTTAGCTCGGCCTCCAGATCTTTGTCAAGGTTTGCGTCAAACGGGAAGTTGCCTTTTGGCTTGCTTCCGGACGCCTTTGTTGTGAAGATGTCAACCTGTGATTCTAAGCTAGCATATTTGGAAGGCGACTTCGACCCGTCTGCATGCTTGCCAGGTGCATCTGTTTCCATGGGAGTTGGCCCTGCCATCATGACTTATTTGGGCCCTCCTATGTTGAAAGAGGCGAATTTTCTCGCGAAGTCGCTATCTGTGCTTTCGGTATTTGAGTTTTCCGCCATTGGGATTGTGTTCTCAGATTCGGCTTCCGAGTCTGGACCAACTTGTAAAGTTGGTATGATGGACTCAGGATCAGAACCTGCCGGTTGATCGCCGGTAGGTGCGATTGTTCCTACAAAGTGAAAGTCAAACTCCATGTAGCCTTCGGAGAGGCTGGAGTCAGTTTTGCTTTGTGAATCTAGATCGTAAGCCGCAAAGCCCTTAGGCGATGCCGGATGCGATCCGTCTTCTGGGTGGTGGGCGGGGAAGAATTTTCCAGATCCCCTAGGGAATCCGTATGCGGCGGCCGTGAAGCCGGTGAAGATGTTGATGTCGCTGATGGGGATGATGAAGCTGGAGACGAGTTCGTCGTCTGCCGGAGTCCATGACTCTGCTTCGACGAAGCCGACATCGCCATCCAGATTGGCGCGGCCTACTGCCACATATCTTCCGATCTCGCCGAGAGCTCCCACCTTGAAGGTGACACCTAACGCCTTAGGCACCACGGTGGGCGCCAACTGTCAGGTTATTGAATTCTTAGGCACGTAAGGAAGTGCCATGCTCCAATGGTGAAAACAGGGGAAAGGCATGGTGGCTTATAGGATCGGGATTGCACATAAGGGTTTACCCAGCTTCAGACCTTGCAGCGGTGGTAAGATCATGCGTGCTGCTATAATTCACTAGATGCGAATATGTGTACATGTTACAATGTAGGTTGTAAGGTGTGTCCCTTAATAGGAACATAACGCAGACTTATATAGACGTCATACCTTCTCCTATAAGGAAAGGCTAACCTACCTATATTAGAAGTACTAGACTAACACGGGGTAAACCCTAACTTGTTTTCTAAGATAAACGTCGGTTCGTCTGGATCCTGATCAGCTTGTAGGCCTTTTCTTGCGCTTCAGCCTACTGAGCCGCCCGATAAACCAAAGATCTTATCACCTCTTGGGGCACCCTGTTAAGCTGGCTTAGACTACGTGGTCGGCATACATGTTTGATATATCCTCAACTGTTGGTAAAAAACTAAAACTCATTTCTTACCGATTTCATGACTATCACCCTTTTGATCCCTAAAACTGTCGGTTACTTTTAGATTCGACTGTTTTACGAGATCTAGCTCCAGGAGTCCCGCTAATTTCTTGCTTTATTTATGGGGGCGGGGCACACACGGTGGCGGCTTCAACAACTAGCCACTTGACGAGTGATCTGTAGAGCTACGCTCACGAGATACAACAATTATAATACTGCGCTACGCTACGCTGTCCATCGAGACTCGATTTAGCTGCATATTATATTGTCATCAAATCATCGGCTAGATATAGGTCAAGCATAATCAGGGCTTCAGCGGAAGGTCTGAGGAAGCATCTGCAGACTGCAGCAGGAGCACCTTGCCCGTTGAAGCGAGACTTTCCTTGTCTCCTTGCTCTTCGCAGCGGATTGTTGTGGTGTTGTGGCTAGAAAGAGAAACGGGGAAAGCACCCAAATATAGCAATAACGAGATTCATAGCTCAACCATGCTAAAATGTGCAAAAAAGATCCACAACTTCACATTCTTGGAAGATGGGATCGGCCTAGATGTACGTAGCAACCTACGTAATTTCCTACGAGTACTTGTTGTCTCTATTTCTCCCTGGGGTCGTCTATTGACTCCCAAGTCAGCGAGCTAGCTCTTCTCTGCCGCTGGCTCACTGGAAGCCGCCGAAGCCGCTGAGCAGCAGCTCGTGCGGGCGCAGCAGCGTGGGGGTGGGCGCCATCGGCAGCGGGGACGGGTAATACGACAGCATCTCGTAGTCGGCGCCGGCGTCATGGTCATGCGGGCTGGCCGCCGAGGCGCCGGGCATGAGCGGGGCGCGGCAGAGCGGGCAGGTGCGCTGGTCGTGCGCCATCCAGCGGTCGATGCAGCCCCGGTGGAAGACGTGGCGGCAGTTGGCCAGCCGCCGCACCTCGTCCGCGCCGCCGACGCCGCAGAGGCAGACCGCGCAGTCGCACGCGGCCGACGATGACGGGGAGGAGGAGGACGCCACCAGCTCGTCGAACCGCAGCACGGGCAACGCCTCCTCGACGGCGACGGCCACCGCTGGGAGGGCGCAGAAGCCCTGGCGCCGGTGCTGCAGCGAGAGCGAGTTAGTAGCCGCCGCACCGTGCCAGTGCGCCTCCTGCGGCGTCGTGGTGGCAGGCGCGACGTCGATGAGGTCGCCCAGGCCGAGGGCGTGGAAGGACCAGAGGAGGAAGCGGTGGAGGTGGCCGAGGAGGATGAGCACCTGGAGGAGCAGCCGCGGGAGGAGCAGCTCGGAGTAGCCCACGGGGAAGCCCATGGCGTCGATCTTGACCTGCCGAGGTGTGCGTGTTTCGGCGAGCAGACAGTGGCACGGGAGAGGCGGGGCGACAGAGGGAACAGAGCGGCTCCCTCTATATAAAAGCGGGAGTCGTGAGGGGAGGAAGACGACGACGACGTGGGGAAGGAAGGGAATAACGCGGAAACATCGACGAGTGTGTGAGGGTGTGGCGTCGGGCGGCGGTAGTTGGTGTGTGCCGTGTGCGTGTGAGGATTGGGCGGCGGTGGACTCATGCTGGCTGCGCGACCCGGCGACTCCAGCGTGGAGGTCCACACTGTGGCGTGCTACCTGCTACGTGACCTTGCTTTCCTTGTAGGCACCGTCGTCTTCCCTCCATGGATTGCTTCTTACTGTTCTCATAGTCACAGGCTGCACTCCAACGGGTCGACCTAAAGGAACATGTTTTGAATCGCCGGTCAGATAGGTCTTGCATCGTTTTTTTTTCGTTTTTTAGTTAACAGGCTATATATGGGCCTAATTTTAGAAAAGAAGAGAAAAAACTGGCCTAGTCGTCGGAGGAGACTACCCCTCGTCATCCGAGGGGTCGAGGATGTAGTAATCCGGCATCTTGAAGAGGTGCTAGTCAGCTCTACTGTAGCCAGACGTAATGTAGGGGCCAACCTTTGGTTCTGCTCCGGGAGCAGGTCGTCAGGATTGACACTCCACGTCCAGCTCTGGCCGTAGACAGGCCTGAACCAATATGACATTGGCGCGTTCAACCGCGAGCGCGTGCTAGTTTACTTTCGGAGCGGTCAGGCCACCAGTCGGTCAGAAAATTCCAAATTCCCATGAAACAGCTTGACCCTTTCCTCTTTTCCAAGAGGAAAGCTCTGTTCTTCCTTCTTCTGAACTTGGCTTCAACCGGGTCAAATTCTACTAAACTTGGCTTCAACCGGGTCACATTCATTTGACTACCATTTCAATGTCTCTGAGGTTTGTGCTTCCCCCACAACAAACTCTTTGAACTAATTTGGTCGCTTGCTTTTCCGGTCAGTTGTTTTCGTAAGGAGCTTGGTTTTGACTTGAGTTCTATCCATGGACTGTTAGTACACTCAGTGGGAAAGGCAGGCTTGAACGTGGACTCCATTATTCCCTTTTTCCACCGGCTAACTTATTTGGTGGGCCAAGCGAGCTTAATATTACACAGATGTTTATGACTTCCTGACGAATTTCTTATTGGGCGGCTAGGTTTCTGAGGAAAAGATTAAGGGAACCAGGCTAATGTGCTCCTTAACAAAACGACAGAGGAAAGGCACCAGAAACCACTTGCTTAGAAGATGATGTTAGGTGCCGGTACGAGACAAGGACGACACCTTCTGGGCGATCTTCTTGCAGCCTCCATCTTGGACCGGCTAACTAATTGTGTTGGCTCTTTTCGCTTGGGCATTCTGCGGAGTCCTAACTTAAGCGGCTCTGTACTAATCCGGCATTCCATTCTAAGCGCCTCTTTTACTATGTAGGAATAAGAAAATGCAGAATTACAATACCATGCATGTTTTATTCATACATAATTTCGTATGCACCAACGATAGTTTGGTTCCATATAAAAACAAAGAAATGTGAAGAGGAGGTTTGGCTGGAAATTCCTGTAGAATTCAGCTCAAACAACAGCCACATGAAAAACTACAAAGGATTTAGAATCCTGCAAATTCATATTCAAATCTTTGATCAAAGATGCACAAAAAGGTTTAGGCAAGATCTAAGACCTGTTTAGGGGCTATCCCACTTAATCTAGTGGCATGCAGGTGCCCCGATTTTTTTATAAAGGATAATATATTAATATCAAGCTTATATAAGTACCCTCTGTTTTGGGAACAACATCATGCTAAGAAATAATCAAGACGTGCTGATGTGTCATGTATTCTAATAATCGTTTTCCACAAATATGCATGTTGATGTGTTACCAATCCAAGACCATTTGTATCCTATTGTTCGTCGTCGGCCTACTAGATGCAATTTTTGGTTCACACCACGTCTGTGATACCTACCTTGGTTTGGAAGCCTTGGGCTTTTCTTAAGTGTAAAATCTTCGCCTGGTTGATCCTCCAATACCGAGTGTAGAGGAAGGATAGATTTGATCGGAAAGGTTAGAAAAATAGTGGGCTTTTCAAGCTTTGTAACCAAGTTCAAGAAACGGTTGTCCATCTCGTTTTCGAATGTCGCTTCGCCATTAGGATATACTCCTCCTTAAAGGATTGGCTTGAGCTTCATGACATGGCACTTTGTGATTTGCATGTGCTCCACGCTGTTAAGAATTGGTGGACGGGGATAATTCACAGGAAGGGGCCTTGTTAAGAACTTGCTTGTGGCAAGATTGTTAATTAGGTGGGTGGTTGTACCCCTAGCCCACCAGAGTTTAAACCCCAGGTTTGACGCTGGTGTTTCTCATTTAGACGGAATATTCTTCAGTGGGAGGTGACGTTCCCGTCAACAGCGAGACGCCTGTGATGACTTCGTCAATCTCAAAACCTGACCCACCGACTCAGTCTCTCGAAGGTGTTCATATGGGTAGGGTGTGCATGCATACGTTCATAGGGGTGAGTGTATATGCGTGTATATGAGCGCTTGCGTTGTACTGTGTTTCTAAAAAAAAAGGGGCCTTGTTCTCCGTGTTAGTTTATTGAGAGATTTGGAAAGAGAGTAATTCAAGGGTATTCGAAACCAATCAACACCTCCAACATACTCATCACAAAGATTAAAGATGACGAAATAATATGGTGTCTTCCCAGGGCTAAGACCCTTAGCAATGTAATGTTGCGAGAGTTAGCGTTTTGTGTGTAGCCGTGCGTGTTTGTCCATGGCTAGGGTTTAGGGTTTATCCACGGTAAACATTTACTCCCTACCTTGTACCATCGTAGTATAATTCATGCAACACTTCAATTGGGGATAGGAGGTAGTATAAATAATCTTTTTATAAAATGAAGATGTCAAATCTTTTGGCTTGTTTTTTATAAAAAAAGTGTTAGGGCTTTAGAAAAATATATTAATATATATATGTATGAATTCATATTAGTATCAATATCATATATTGTCAATTATGGTCGCCAAAGCTGGCGGTGCATCAGTGTTAAACAACTCGTTCTAGAGTGGTTGGTGGAACATCACCGGCGGCGTAGGCCAGGATTTGGTTTCTTGCACGAGTCCAAAGTGACGACCATGATCCGCAAGTGGTCAAGCAGTCGCGCTCGAATGGCTTTCAGGTTCTCCGGACTCGAGCTAGTGGCGGCCGGCCGCGAAAAGAAACGACACATCGCCGACGGCTGCCGGTGTTACAATAGTCCCCTGCTTACGTGAGTGGAACAGTGGTCGAGATTGACGAGGCCAAAAAATAGTGCACGAAAGGGATGTGAGAGTAGTGGTGATCGGAATATCCAGCTCGCACAACGAACTTGACAAGGCATGGAGCATTGGAGCTGTTATTTACTGATCATCATTCGTGGAGAGCACTTGATGATAATGTATATTTATGTAGATTATCTTGTGACTAGTAAAATACCCGTGTGTTGCTACGAGTTGATAATGATTAACTTTTCATATGCTAGTAATGATAAATACCCACCGTCACTAACATTTATATCGCCTATATCATTAATCGATAAATACTCGTGCAGGAAAATTAGTGAATGAATATGCATGTCCTTCTCACTAAATGAAAAAATACATTATCATCAATTAAATTACACAACAAATATTGCATACATTTCATTTTCTGGATACAACACAAATATAGAAACGGAAAATCCGATCTAATGCATTAAGTATGAATATTTGGATCTGATGTATAGAGGAAAATAATTATCACATCCAAAATTAGAGATTTACAAAAATATCAACTTTGATTGTAGCTGACCAATCCATCGCATGTTACTTCACATCTTTTGTTGGCGAAATTCACTTTGGACCGGGGAAGTTCACTTTTAAATATGTTGAATTCTTGTCAGCCACATGGGACCTGACATCATCTTTGCATACATAAACAATCATCTTACTTCACTGCCTCTGTAACAGCAAGGAAGCCCCACTTGCGAGATCATCTCCAACGAAGTGTTGGGCGGCAACCTCAACAACTGCCTCCACATCTTTAAGTATAGATAGAGCAAGAGCCCATGAAATTGAATGTTCCTGACCATCATCAGTAATATGGAGTTTAACGGACAAAATGGACGGTGGAGCGCGGAGGTCCCAGGCCGCGCGCGGTAGAGCACGACCAGCGCAGGGAAAAGGGAGCCTCGCCGCACCTGGAAGGGGGGGGGGGGGAGGCGCAGCATTCGACGCCGCGGTGACTGTACGGGAGCTGGTGGAGGTGGCCTAATTTGGGGGGAGACGAGCTGGGAATAGGGACAACAACGCGCTGGGGATAGGTGTGGCGGCGGATTACAAGGCGAGGCGCCGGAGGCGCCGGGAACTTTGGGGAGGAGTCGCTCTGAAGATCGAAGGCGCGATAGATCTACTGGGAGGGAGAGCGGGCGCCGGATAACTCGTCCAGCAACATGGACGATTCGGCTGGCGGTGGGAGCCCTGGCCGCACGAGAGGATGAACGAGAGACGATGGGTCAGCTCGCGGAGGAAAATAGACGTACCAGTACTTTGACTTAAATAAGGAGTGCTACTTTGTGAGGGGGTACATCACAAAATAGCCACGACGTACCGGACACCTTAAGCCGTATTATATAGTAGAGATAGAGATTATGCCCATGCGTTACAACGGGGAGAAACAACAAATAAAATTGGCTCGAAGGTTTAAAAACATAAATGTCTCTCATATGAGGTATTCATATACTTCTGAAGCAAACTACCTCTTCTGTTGTAATTTATGTACAGTTTATTGTCACAATTGACTCTTTGCATGGTGTACTGCGCCTAAACTCACGATTATTTCTAAGTTTTTCTAATCGAACTTCCTCTTCTGTTGGGATATATGCAAGGTTCACCATACCAATTGATTCTTTGCATGGCATGTAGCGGCCAAACTCACAATTAGATCTAATTTGTTCCAGTCTAGTTTTATTTTGTTTTGCCTGCATATTAGAATATTTTTCCCCTTTTTGTGCGCTTTGTTTTATCCTTTGTTCTTGCTCCAAGTCTGCATATTTCTGTATCTCTTTATTTGTTTTGTTTTACTTATAAGCTTTATGACGTTTCTTTAATCTTTCATGTTTTTCTTCATCGGTCATTCGTGTATATCGTTTTCTATATATGTTCCTTCTTTGTTTCTTGGCATCCATGACCTGTGATTGCAACCCAAATCTTATACATACATGAGAGATTTCATATAGATAATATAAATGATAAGTTCATATTTAACCGAAGAAAAATACCTACAAGATAATGAGTGAAACGAATAATGAATAAACGAAACGAGCACAAATAAATATTGTGGAACGGAGTGATTAGTTTATTGAGGAGCACAAATAAAAATTTACCGTTTAGGTAATGCGAGTGGACATAAATTAGAGCGGGAGCGGATCAAGTTGAGTTTAAGCAGATCTTGTGAAGCTTGCCTTGTTGTTATTAGGATCAAGCAATATCGTACGTATTTATAGGCACTCATGGCTGCAGCTGTTTAGAGAGCGCGTCAAGCAAGCAGGAAGAAAATCCCCAAATGCAACTCCGTCGCCAGTTCATCCGCCGTCCACACCATCTGACATCTGAGCGCCCCTACCATATACTGAGATTCGCTGAGCTTGATATCTCTGCTCTCAGCTGCTCCACGGCCCTGTATGCTAACGTCGCTCAGGTCTAGCGAGTCCCCACGGATGATTGACCCTTTCACTGACTCAACGCCGCCGGCGCGAGGACAACCGCCGTCCCGCAGCGCACGAGAGTTTCGCACGCCCTGTGTCCATGCAGCGCCGCCCGCCTCCTGCCCTCCACACACGACGCCGCCACTGCCAGGAACGTGACGACCGAGCCGCAGCCTTCATTCCCTGCCTCCACCTCCACGCCGCCGCCCTGCCCGTCGGCCGTCGTGACTCGTGAAGATGCCGCCGCCGTCACCAGTACACCCGCCAACGCCGCCCTGCCTTCACGTCGCCGTGTTCCATGGCGCTGACGCCCTGAAGGGGATTGGGGCCAAATTGCAGAAGTGGATATCTTAAGTTGGAGTACGGGTTAATTTCTAGATTTTCCAGGGACTAAAAAGAAAAAAGCCACGACGTACCGGACACCTTAGGCTGTATTATATAGTAAAATAAAATATAAACTAGTAAAATGCCCGTGCGTTGCAACGGGCACAGAAAGCATTGTCAGCATAGTCTTAATATGATTGTTAATAGTGAATTAATCTGATCATGTGTAGTCTAGCTATTTCAAATAGTAAGGACATCCTTATAAACTATGTTCTTTGTGGTCGTTACTAATGACTCATTTCTTTTCCTCTTCTTTGAATTCTTGCTTTCATCCCTTTCTTCGACCTTGATGGCGAGGATCTTGATGTTTCTTTTGGCGGTGGCTCTGGATAACGCCACATATAGCTGTCCATGAGAGAATACCGGCTCCGACAGGTACACGCCTACAATCGGGATGGTCTGCCCTTGCGCCTTGTTGATCGTCATGGCAAAGCTAAGACTGAGTGGAAACTGCTTTCTCTTGAATCTGAACGGGAACAAGTCACTATCAGATGGACATAGAGGTATCCGAGGTAGAAACACCCTCTCTCCAGCGTGTTGTCCCACCACGATCTCCGCATCTATCGCGTTCCTCTGGAATCCACGTATCACCAGCCTCGTGCCGTTGCACAACCCATTAGCTGGGTCAATGTTCCTTAGGAGTATAATGGGGCAGTTTATCTTCAGTTTAAGCGCGTGCGGGGGCATCCCAGGAGGAGTCAGCGAGTTAAGAAACTCTTGAGCATAGAAGCCATGCGGATCGTCCTCCGCACTATCGAAGCTATGGTAGATCATCTCCTCTCCCTGAAAACGCTCAATCATGCGCTTGTTTATTCCATCGACGTTGTCGTTCTTTGTGGAGAGGATTGCTCGCGAAGTCATGTAATCCGTGTTGTTCATGTTTTGGTCCAGGTCAGGATACACATGGTCGATCAGCTTCTCTATGTCAGACTTGTCGCCCATAGACCGAACACATATATCTTCTGGAAGCCTTATGTTTTCTTCCATGTCAGTCTCCTCAGTGTCGTTTCCTATCCTCAACAAGTAATCCGCGAAGCACTGGTCGTTTTGCGCCCTCATGTTCTTTACGAGCCTTAGCTGGCGCATGCCCTTCCATAGGTTTGAACTCCGTAGGCTCGCGTCGATGATCTGACCCCGTGACCCTTTCCTCACTACCGGTAGAACCTGCCTGAAGTCCCCACCGAACACGACAGTCTTACCCCCAAATGGTCGGTCCTGACGGTCCATTATATCTCGCATGCTTATGTCCAATGCTTCAATTGCTTGTCGTTTCGTCATGGTGGCCTCATCCCATAGTATTAGTTTAGCCATCCTCAGGAGCTTGGCTGTCCCACTCTGCTTAGTGAAGCTGCATGATGCCCCTTCTTCAAGGTTTAGTGGGATCTTGAACCTCGAGTGTGCTGTCCTTCCTCTGGGCATTATTGAAGCGGCGACACCGGAAGTTGCTGTGGCCAGCGCGATATTTCCCTGTCCACGAACAGTAGCGAGCATCGCCCTATAAAGGTATGTCTTCCCTGTGCCTCCCGGACCATCGACGAAGAATACGCCCCCTTCCTCGCCATCGACTGCCTTTAGTATCTCGTCGTAAGCAAGCCTCTGCTCGTTGTTTAGGAAGGCAGCCAGAGAAGCGTCTTCCTCATCAACCATGATGTTTGTTTCCTCGATTACCTCTCTGGACTCTCCTCCGGTGTTGTCATACGTCTCGTCAATGTCCGGAAGAGGGAACGACTTTATGTCTTTTCCCATGGATTGTAGCATTCCCCTTATATCATGCAACACCATTTGCTCTACCGCTTTTGGACATGTGTGTTGTCGCCGGTAGTCTTCTGACATTGCATCAAGGTGTCTATCCCAAAGACCGCGTACATCGCCAGGCTCACAGAATACTCATCGAGCGTGTTATCGGCCTCGATTGGACCCTTCCTCTCCGCGGCCTCACGAAACGTACCACATAGCACACCATCAACGGTTTTCAGGTCTTCGAAGGACGTCGAGCCTGGTACGTGGTTCAGAAGCACCCTAAGAAAGTAACGCTCCCCCTCTGCAGGATTGGCTGTCACGATACGGCCTACTTGGTGATCCCTTTTCCTTTTCTTCCAGTACTTTTCTTGTTGCCACGTGAACCGTCCTGGAAAATCCCTGTAGAGAATATCTCGAGCCCACTCGTGGTTCTGGTTAGCCACAAAATACTCTGTCAGCAGGGATGCGTTCTCCCTAGCAGCAACGTCGTTTAGGTTGTCTCCTTCTTTGAACATTACTCTTTGCATGTCTGGTAGATGAAGCGGCATCTGCAGTACGGACGGGTGGATCTCAGAGAGATTGAAGCCAAATATCCTCCACATAGCTTCGGGTGGTGTGATCCATCTTGCGTCAATGTATCTCTTGATCTCGTCTATGTTACCTTTATCGTCGGGTTTGTCGATGTTGTATGAAGTCTGATCGTGTCCTTTGTATATGTACTTATATAGGTACTTGACTGCCTTTATGCTGGAGCACACCTCCACGTTTATGTGGCAGTTGAACATCCGCAGGAGGTTAGGGTTGTAAGGCACGACCCATCTATTGTCGAGTGTTGAACCACGGACCGTCGCCGAACGGTCGTCCTTCCATCTCCGATAAATGGGGTATGAGTCCTTCCCCTGTATGGTGGTCTCGTTGAACGTTCGTGGATACCTGCACTTGCACGATCCATCTTGCATACACACGTTGTTTGGCTTTAGGGCACCACATGGGCCGTGCATCATATGTTTCACGACCAAGGCGTGTAGCTCCGGGTACTTATCCTTGTCTGGGAGCTCCGCTGATATTAGGCAGTCATAGTGCTCTGGCACAACGAGCTTATAATTTGAATCCATGATCAATAGGAAATGGGCATGTGGGAGTCCCCTCTTCTGGAACTCGACCACGTAGACCCACGCCTTCACAACGCCCAGGATGTTCTTCTTGGTCAGCATATATTTCATCGTCTCCAGCTTGGCTCTAAACACTCGAGCCACAATATCTGGTAGGTTCTGTGGGGTTTGGCCTGGAAGCAGGGCATCCTGTATCTCCGGCCAGTTTGGGTTGCACGTCATCGTCAGAAAGATGTCAGGTTTTCCGTACGTCTGTACCAATGCCATGGCGTCCATATGCCTCCGCTTCATGTCACGGAAACACCCCTGGAATTTCCAAGGGAGCACAATCCTTGTGCCAACAACGCTTGCTTGAGTCTCTCCGGCCGTGATGCTATCGACAATTCCTTTATATAGATCAGCACGTATCCGCGGTTGGTTCTTCCTGATCCAGTTCAACCTACACCCTTCGATCTTTATGTACATGTCCACCGCCCATTGCTGGAACAGACGCCCTCCATGCAGTATGGGGTTGAATATAGCAGGACGCGTCTGTAGTCGGTAACAGTAGTAGTCCCTGACGGAGACGCACATACGTCCACCTCCATCTGTGACAGGAAAAAATAAGGTTATGCAACATATGTGAAGGATAGAGAAACTTGCATAATTATTCGAGATAGCCAAACCTGGATCTTCTACACGATCTTCTCTTTGTAGCTACGCAAGGTCCCAAGACTTATTTCGCTTAGGTATATTCGGATGCCAACCGAGCTCGCCCTTTGGGAAGAATAGGGGGTATGAGAGCGGTTCGTAGCATCCTTGTGTGGCATGTATATTGTGCCTTTGATTGTCGTTGCCGTAGAGGATAATGTTGCGTTTGAACCTATTTGCCAGGTCGCTGCCTTCGACCCAGATCGCAGCCACCTCAGATGATACCGGTGTGTTGTATCTCCGTTGGTCTAGCTTTTTGTCGGTGTTCAGCTCTATACGGTAGTCCTCGAGGTTATCCTTATGGGCGCCCAAACTCCTAAACTGCTCGGAGTAGGGGTTTCCTCTCAGTATGTCCACAACCTTACGTACCTCCTCCTGGTCTAGTTGCTTGGAGGCTTCCTTGCGGTGGATCAGGCTGGGATCATCGTCGTAGAAGTACAGTTGTAGATGTTCCGGGCGAGAGCCTGGCCCGAACGAATGCACGTTGTGGTACATGGAGCCTTGCGCCCGGAATGTGTACATCCCCGATCTCATGTTCGTGTAGTCGTTGTCGAGGCTGACGCCAAGGGTTGTGAAGGAGAAATGGCCGTTGAAGAATCGTATGCTCTCTCGAAAATGTCGGCTGTCCGCATCCGCGCTAGACCATAGCCTCATCAGCTCCGGGATTGGCTCTGGTTCAGCCAGTTCGATCTGTCCGTTTCGACAGCAGAAACCAGGGGTCTCATGCTGAAACCTCTTGGCATGGCAGTGCTCGCAGTCAGGGACTTGCTCTAGTATGTGTGTGCTATCTGGGAGGTTCGAGTACACGAAGTCGAAAGGATCGATGGCATCCTCGTCTGATGAGTCTATCACTGTAGCGAGGTACTGAGCATCAGTCTTGAAACCTACATGAAGTGGATGTCACATCGATATGTTCATGTTGATTTGTAACAGACAGGGTCGATGGCAAGATAGAAAGTCTGGCCTACGTACCTTCACTTCCATTATAGGTGTAGCACTCCTCGTCCATGAGGTCGCTGGGTATGGTATTCTCGTCCATGATACCGCCGATAAAGGACTCCATGTCGCCTACCACATCATCGATCTAATAAGTACGATGATTGAATGAATAAAAGGTTTAAATAGCAGTGTGTTACCTTCGGTGCCGATCGTATATTCCGGCATGCTCGTTGAAGATATCTTTGTCAAATTTGTTGCATTTGGGCACAGCATCGCTATGGATTCAGGGCACACGGTGTTCCTCTTAGTGGCAGCGTTTGCCTTGCGTCGAGCTAGTATTTGTGCCTTCTCTTCTTCTGATTTGTTTTGTCTATATGTACGTTTCTGTGCGGTACCTTTTTGCCTTTCTTTCGCGGATATATTTTGCCTAGCTGCTCTTCGACGCGCATTTATCTCCTCCTTTTTCCCGGCCGACAAACTATTCCGCCGAGCTCTATCACGTTCACGTCTTGCTTGATTTTTATCTTGTGTGGTGTTCACAACAGGTGGACTTCGCTCTCTCATCGTCGCCAGGGATCTTGCACTCATGTTTTTTTCTATCTCTCGTGATTGTCTTGTGGGTTTGCTCACTTATAAAGATTGGGATCTGACTGATCGATTGAGGCAGCGCTCTTGTACAGATATACACTCGCTCGTAGTAGCCATGTACGAGTCGGACTCGATTCTTGTTGTCGATTGGTACTCAGTCGTTTCAACTGACTTTTCCATTTATCCTGTTCTTCCTCGCGCGTCTCACTGTCACCCGGAAGCCGGGCGTGCGCCTCGTCCGCGTCGTCGTCGAGCGTCTTGGCCGCGGCACCCCCTTGAGGCCCTCTCCCTCACGTCGCCGTCGCCGCGCCACTCCGCGTCGGCAATGGCCGCGCCGGCGCGTCCCTGCCGTCGCAGATCCTCTGCTCCTGCTCCGCTCCTCCTCTCGGCCGCAACGGCATCTTGATGGAGCGCGGCTGCACGGGCGGCTGGCCGCGGCTGCTGGGCGTTTCCGACACCCGTCCGGCGGCACCCCCTTGAGGCCCTCTCCCTCACGTCGCCGTCGCCGCGCCACTCCGCGTCGGCAATGGCCGCGCCGGCGCGTCCCTGCCGTCGCAGATCCTCTGCTCCTGCTCCGCTCCTCCTCCCGGCCGCAACTGCATCTTGATGGAGCGCGGCTGCACGGGCGGCTGGCCGCGGCTGCTGGGCATTTCCGACACCCGTCCGGCGCGGTGGTGGCCGTGGTCGCGCGCGGGAGCACGACAAGGGGAAGTCAACGGGAACCGGCGGCAGCACGGGGGCATGTTGCTGTATTTTTTAATAAGTAGTTGCCTGATGTGTACTGACTTCTAAAGTAAAATCATGGTAAACATTTTGATTTGCTGTTTTATCCTGGATTCTTGAGATAAGGAACACATAACAGATATTACAATGAGGTACTACATTATTTTGCTCACAGTATGATCAAAACAGCATAACATCACTCCCTTTTCTATATAGTTTACTTCAAAATACATGTTACAGAAACAATAAGCATTTCCCTTTATAGCATTTCCTGAGCTATTGGTCACTGAATGAAGGTTAGACACTTGCACTGAATACTCTGGTTTAAGACCTTCAAGGCTTCAACGCTGCTGAAAAATCCACTTAAATCCAAAAAATTTAGGTTATGATCTTGCGGTAACATTTTCTTGTAAGATTTTCTAATGAGGTCTCTTAAGGCTCGTGGTTAGAAAAGGAACCAGACTACTTATCTCAATTTGATGATGGAGAATGGAGATAAAAGAGACTTGTGTACCTCTGTTGTTTGTTGTAACTCCAACAAGGAGTTTTCATTTCACGCGCACACAAATCACAACATATAGTATTCTGTTCTTAGTTAATTTGTTCAAGATGTATATTGTTTATTAAATTTGGTTTTTTTTGTTTGCAACCCAGCTTATGCCTCAAATAGCACTGAATGGGATCAGAAAAGGATAAGTGCCATGATGTAGTGTGGTTTCAGAAGATGCATATTTCAGCAAGGTTGTGTATTGCTGGAGCAAGCTTTGCATCCATAATTTTAAGGTCACTTACCTTTTCTTTTGTTACCCTGGAATTTAATGTAATGTTTGACCCGTTTTTTTATAAAGTTTTTTGCTAATGTATCAGCCTCGAGTGAGGACAAATTGGTGAATAATTGTGTCCATGAGTCAAAATCAGGTGTCTATGTATGCATGCTTGCAGCCTTCTAGCGGAACTTAAATGCAATAACTTTCGCTTGGTGTTCTGGGGCTTGGCCTGATTGTTTTGCTCAAACAAGTTGTTATTTTTGTTTCTTAAAGATTGTTTATGCTCAGTTATCAAACTGATGGTATCTACTTTATCCAGGGTTTGGACCTTAAGGGTATCATTGTTGAGACTGAAAGTCGTGGTATGTCTTTCGATCAGCTGCTGGTTTAAGACCTTCAAGGCTTCAACGCTGCTGAAAAATCCACTTAAATCCAAAAAAATAAGGTTATGATCTTGCGGTAACATTTTCTTGTAAGATTATCTAATGAGGTCTCTTAAGGCTCGTGGTTAGAAAAGGAACCAGACTACTTATCTCAATTTGATGATGGAGAATGGAGATAAAAGAGACTTGTGTACCTCTGTTGTTTGTTGTAACTCCAACAAGGAGTTGTCATTTCACGCGCACACAAATCACAACATATAGTATTCTGTTCTTAGTTAATTTGTTCAAGATGTATATTGTTTATTAAATTTGTTTTTTTTTGTTTGCAACCCAGCTTATGCCTCAAATAGCACTGAATGGGATCAGAAAAGGATAAGTGCCATGATGTACTGTGGTTTCAGAAGATGCATATTTCAGCAAGGTTGTGTATTGCTGGAGCAAGCTTTGCATCCATAATTTTAAGGTCACTTACCTTTTCTTTTGTTACCCTGGAATTTAATGTAATGTTTGACCCGTTTTTATAAAGTTTTTTGCTAATGTATCAGCCTCGAGTGAGGACAAATTGGTGAATAATTGTGTCCATGAGTCAAAATCAGGTGTCTATGTATGCATGCTTGCAGCCTTCTAGCGGAACTTAAATGCAATAACTTTCGCTTGGTGTTCTGGGGCTTGGCCTGATTGTTTTGCTCAAACAAGCTGTTATTTTTGTTTCTTAAAGATTGTTTATGCTCAGTTATCAAACTGATGGTATCTACTTTATCCAGGGTTTGGACCTTAAGGGTATCATTGTTGAGACTGAAAGTCGTGGTATGTCTTTCGATCAGCTGCTCACCATCCCTGAGCAAGATGAATGAGTATACAGTGATGGCAAATCAACCACTTGTGTTTCCTTCATCCTTGCAATGCACAAAGAGGCTGGACTGCTTGCTCCTTTCACAAAGTCGATTCAGGTCACAAAGTTTACTGTAAGTCAGCAAGTCCCTTCATCTCTCATAGTTGCAACTGAACGGGTTATTCTTTGCTGTTCATTGTGGACAAGCTATGTTTTCCATTAGTTAACCTATTTTTTTTTAGTGGTCCATTAATTAACCTACACTCTTTTCAAGCCATTTTATCCTTCCACATGATCAAAGTTTTGAACCAGTCTTAGATGTAGAAATGTCTAATCTGAATGTTCTAAACCAATCCCTTCACATGTCCGTCATAGTTGTAGTTGTTTTCATTGTAGAAAAGCTTTTTCAGCAGTCAACTCTTGTTCTTCTAATTGATTGATCCGATGGTACTAAATTACCTTCTGCCACAGATACGGGAAGCCTACATGCTCAAGTTTTTTTAGGACAACCACGCCAGGCTTCCGAGCTGGTGAGGCAGACAAGCACCCATTCTGCCTATCGCTACCACCGACGTACATGATGGAGCTACCCGACTACAACTCGATAGAGCCGTATGCGAAAATAAACGAGAACTGGCCATCGCTACCACCGACGTACAAGCGACCATCAAGCTGTTGTTGTTTGGCTGCTGTTGTTTCTGTTTCGGGAAGTAAACTGTTGTTTAAGTTGAGCATATAAATAAGGCAGTATATAGTTGTTTAGTAGATGGCTGGCTTCGTCGCCACTGTGTCGATACGATTCAACTGGTCTGCAAATTTCGAAGCTGCTTTTCTGCCTTTCTGTACTTGCAGACTAAATAAAAAGTAAACTTTTTTTATTTAAGGCTGAAGAGTTGTGGTTACCTTGCCTTTTCTAACTCTCTTTTATTTATTGAAGCTGAGCATGGTGATGCAATTTGCAAACACCTCTGCACCTGCATATGCACTGGTTTTTTAAGTAATACACATTTTACTACTCAGCTAAATGATGTCGGATGCGGTTACAACTGGATCATGCCAGTTCGTGTTAAAACCTCTTGAATGAGTGTCGGTTTTGGATTCATATCTCCATATGCGGGTATGCTCACGTGTCCTTGGAGATTTTTGAATCATGTCATTTGACTGTATGTCTATAATCACAAGTGAATAAGGATATTGTGAAATGTGTGAAACGCTGGAGACAGGTTGCTCAAAGCCATGTATCTGTTTGGACTATCGCAAAAAGTATTCATGGAAGCTCTGACGAGCCATTGAAGATCGGCGTTGCGATATTAGAAAAAAATGATGAGCACAAATTCTACAATTTTTATTTTGTAAGAAATATCATTTGTTGACCCGTTACAAAATGAGTCAGTAACTCACTCAAAGGCAAGTGCCTAGTTAACTACAGACTGAACAAATTCAGTTATGGAACACCATCATATACGTTGTCCACTTCATTCAGAATATCAGGAGGTAGAGTGGAGTTGGCGATGCAACTTCTTTGTGGTCTTGGTTGCCTTTCTTCTCGGTTCTTCACATTCATATTTTTTCCCTGATGCAATTTATGAAATCCAGGACACCAGTAGGCATGTTGTCTTCACATTCATTATCCTTGAATGTCAGTAGGTGTGCCAAAATTTGTTTCCTCAGATCGTATCCATCCTACATTCATACAAATAAGATGAGCACTATATATGTTTTAATGTTTAAATGCTTATGGTATTTACCTTAAAAAATGGCAGATTCACTTTTTCGTCATCCTAGGTGGACATGAAAAGGGCAACAAGATAACCAGACAATTCCCTGCATAAGATATATAAATTAGTAATCGAGACTACAAATATATGTCGTACATATATTCAGTTAAGCAAATATACTTATTATATAGTACCTGTGGTGACCCGAAATATCATGTACTATTTTTTGTTGCCACAGAAAAATATTCTCATTCCATGTAGTCCCAGGGCATGCCTTTAACATGGCTTTCGGTAAGTATTCAGCAATCCATAAAATTTTGTGCACATATTTTGCAAGTGGGTTTCGTTGGTAGATTGGATCAATAGGAGTAGGGTCCAAAATGTAGACAGTTCTTGTATCCTTGTCCAGTATGAATAGAATAAATCCAGAGTGTGATTGTATTGGAATATGAATCTGAAATAGGATATATATTATATGTATGTAAAACAATAGTTGTGGTGATACTTATGGGGAAGTTTTCTTACCGATTTGCACGATGAAACACTATATTTCATACCAGACCAGCTACGAACGGAAAATGCTAGTTGATCCAGATCTAACTTTTTCCGGTAGTTTGGATGTCTTCCAAAATCAGTAATCATCTAGAATATTATAAAATGTTTAGAAAGGTTATCAAATAATTAGTATAGAAATGTAGTCGCAAAATAAGCCGTGACTGTAAGGACATACCCAAAACTGCATGTCAAGATAATGTTTTGATATCAATCCTCCGCCTTTTTTAACCTTTTGGATGTTGTCAAACATAATCTTCCGTACGACCAAATTAAAACAATCTCGGTCCATCGAAGACTTGTCCTTTAGCATGTCTTGAAGGTTTTTGAGAGTCAAGCTAATGGGATATGGCTCAGAGCTTCGCACCCAAACTTTTCTGTAATTAAATATCATGATGAAATAAGATAATATATGTTGTTAATTGTTTAAATTAAATTACATGCAATAATATTTAATGTCTTACTCTAAAGCTTCTGCAGAATTGATTGATTTGATGTACCTGCAAAGTCCACCAACTAACTCATGTAGGCTCAGGTTAGAAACAACAGAGATCAGAGACTTGTATTTGTTTTCATTAGATAATGTGTTTAGTTGATTGTTATCAAATGGCTTGTCTGACATTCTTAAATCATTTGGATCTCCGTCACTGTCATCAATTTGAAGCTCTTCATTTGTTGATGCCTTGTTTGCTTTCCAACATAATAGTATTGCAGCTAACTTATATCTGAATGAAGTAATCAATTCCTGCCAGTGACCATCAAATATTATTATATGAAAAAAATTAAACGGAATAATTGTACATGCTTTCAAAACAAAATAGTTATTTACCTGTGTAATCGGATGTGATAGTGCATGGCCGGTCCAATATTCCATGAATTTAAGCATAAATAGACCACAAGATGAACTACATATACATAAAAAATAAAAAAAATGAGTAATCTGCATGAACCATAATACTTACTATATGGTTATTATTGTTAAAAAAACATGTGTTTTATGTACCTATCCTTCTGGATCGGCGTTTGTAGTTGTTCTCTAACAGGCCATTTAGTAACATCAAGGTCTTTCCAATTACGAATATTGAGATTTTCTTGACTTTTAAGAATGTCTAAATGATTTTGTAGTCCTTGCAGCTGTAAAAGGATTAGTGATAAGAACATAACATATCTAAGCAATGGATGAATTCACAATAAGCTATAACCAACCGTAAGAGTGAGGTCAGATCGATTGTGCTCCCAGCACAATGAGTCGAGCACTTGTATATTGTAATCCTCAACATTGATGGAAGCTAAATACCAATGCGAGTGCTCGATATTTATTGGAAGATGAATCTACATTGAAGACAGTGAGTTTTTTGTAGACATGTAGAATTACAAATTAAATAACAATTAAACCTAAAACTTGACAATTATGGAAATGGATATTACCATGTCATGTTTGAGATAGTTTTTGACAACATCTGTCATACCGGTAGGTCCATGTATTCCAAGTTTACCATCCCGTTTTAACAGTCTGGTCACATAGGGATTCTCAAAATACACTTTAGCATCATTCTTATCTTGCACACATAGTTGGTCCTTCATACAACATATATATGCGCTGATTACCTATATAAAGATTGTAAAAATACATTACTGATGGGTATTAATAATTAGGTTTTTATTTATTTATTATTAGTAAGGGTTACTTACTTCATCGTCTAGCCATTTGTCTTTATCTAGGAGGCACGCCAAGTGTTTTTGTTTGACAGTTATGTCATCTATATCGACCATTATGTCGTCTTCCGGAGAGATTTCTATAGCTAAGTGAGCACAATCATCCTCGTAGGTTAATGTATAATCTGCAAAAAAAGATGAATAAATAAATGAAGCATATGTTGAATATCTTCATATCTTCATATAATCTATAATGACATACATTAAAAGTAAGAAGTGAATATTTTACCTTGTGGGAGGTAGTCATATGATTGTAATTTATTGTATGTTTCGACTGATTCGTTTGCTCATCACCCTCTGAAAATGTTGGCTCTTCAACTTCTGAAACTATTTCTTCTTTCATCTGTTCTGAAGATGGAAATAACGTCGACATAGTCGGTGATGGAGGTGTTGGCACTGTAGCAGTTTGTATCTGATTATCTGATTCTAAGCCAATCGATTCAGAAAATTCAGCAACCATGGATGATGATGAGACGGAAGGGGATGTCAACGGATCTTCCAAACCACTTGATTCAGAGCATTTTGACTTTTTTAAAGGTCGTTCATCCAAAACCTCGACAATGTTTGTTTCACCATTGTCTTCCATCTTCTGTAATGAGATCAATATCAGGGTTAATTATGAACTGAGCAAAAAAGCGGCATATAATGTAAACAGATAGACATGATGCTCATTTAATCTAAACAGATAAACATATACTCTATACTCTATTTAGCTTCTAACTGATGCATGCTCCATATACTTCTAAGCATTAAAATTCATAATTTAATGGACATGGGACCTACAACTTCAGACCAGGAGCTCAAAATCACGTCAGTTATGAATTCTGATTGTTTAGAATCAATGACGTAAGAACTAATAAAGATATCTCTGTTCAGCTCCAGGGACCAATTGGAAAGTTTCAAAATCTTCAACGCATTATATAAATTCTCAATGGAACATAACCAAACACTTGCTGAAGGCTTATATTTGGCAGGTGCCGTGCTCATTATTTATGCAGCAGTACAGAAACGACATTTCCAAGTTCCAAAGGCCAGAAAGAAGCCAATACATGTGCTAATACTCGGATGCAGTCATGTGCTGCTAACTCATGGTTCCATTGTTAATAACATGGGTGTTCTTGTTTGTTCCATTCGAGTTAGTAACATGTTGTGGTTGTTCATTAGTAAAATATAAGAAAATTCATACTCTAGTACTGCAACTGAACATGCTAATTATATTTGATGTTGGCAAAGAGACGCAAATAAAAAATTACTGATGACAAAACTAAAAGATTACAGCTGTCTAGCCACTCTAATTTGCTTCATATGGAGGTTTATTAGTATACGAACAAATCTTTTATACATATAAAATTATTTCCTGCGTCAGTGAACACAAGATGCACTCTTAAATTAACTTATGCTATATAAATCACCTTTTGTGAATTCAAACAAAATTAACTATATTGATTATATACATATAATATTATTTCATGTGGTAGTGAACACAGGATGCACTCTTAAATTAAGTAATGCTATATAAATCACCTTTGCTAACTGAATTTAAACAAATAATCATGGGGTATGTGTGTGGTTCATGCACAATGTCTTGTAATAAAACCAGTTCATGCAATTGTAACATATGGTTCTATTCTTCGCAAGAACGACTACTTGTCCTGATACAACAGCAAATATCTCTAGACTCTAGCACTTATCTCATAAACGATTAAGAAATATTATCCACGAGAAGCATAGTACAGCAGCAAGCAAACAGTGCATTAATCTCATCACAACACATATAATAAGACATGAATTCACACCCACAAAGTCATATGACACCACATACGGCAAATCAACATATTTTTACTCAATCCTTGCATGCCAAGCTAACAAAGCCATGTAATTTTTTAGGTTCAGGCACAGAACATTACTAAACATGACAGTAGGATACAACCAAACTAATATGACACAATAAAGAAACAAAATCAATAGGTTTTATAAGTTTTAATTGAGCACAACTACATAAGGACAAACACATATCAGGGCTGCCTGAGACCGCACCCTGAATCAAACCCCAACAAGACATTCTCCAATTGACTCCCTGGTCAGCCTACTTATCATACACTTAATTTATAACATACTAAATAGCAGGAACTGTATAATGATGCCTTTTTTTTAGAAAAGGAGGGTGCGATTCCCCGGCCTCTGCAGTATAATGATGCCTAAGAAGCAAGCAAAATAATATAGAAAATGATGTGGAAGAACTAAAGCTCAAGGTTGTTACATGGCTCGGAGTAATATGTTTCCCACTAAGAACGTCCAGTCGCAAGGTGCCAAAGTTGTATATTACACTTTCAGGTGTGATACGCCCTGCGAGTTAAAGAGAGTAAATGGAAAAGTTAGAGGGTGATGCTAGAGGTGACTGGTAAGAAAAAGGAACACTATCTTTAGCAGCAGTCAAGTAGTCTACGTAGTTATAAAGGTCAACTGTATTTCCTAGAAAACTTAGTACAAGGAACACAAAATGGAACACTCAGGGCCTGTTTGGTTTGTGGACACGTTTTGTCAAGCCTAAGTTTGGCAAGTGTGGCAGCCATAAAAGCGTGGCTAAGAAACTGGGAGCCACAAAACGTGGCAAAAAATCAATCTATGACAGATGGACCAAATAGATAATAAAATGTGGCAGTACTAAAGTATATCAAGAACCAAACACATACCAAATTGCCAAACTTTGGCTTAGCATAGTGTGGCCCGGAACCAAACAGGGCCCAAACAACCCTCAACCAGTTCAAGCTAGATGCATAACTTTGAAGCAGAAGCTTACACTAAACCTACTGTCTTTAAAAAGGCCAAACTGGCAATATCCTCTATCATGGAGGGAAAAGCCTGAGATATATGCAGATGCTCTCCTCTTACAATCATTGCAATGTGTGTGAGGACCTCAAGATATATTTATCGCTGAAATCATACGGCCACTTACCCTTGGGCTTGGAAAATCCACTCTACATTGTAAGCTAGTTGGAATTTAGAAGTACTGAATATATTTTACTTGACAGAACAAATCATTAGGGTGCAAAAAACATTCTGAGAATCTAATGTACAATATTACAAAAGCAGTGTTTTACTTGACAGACCAAACCATTAGGGTGCAAAAAACATTCTAAGAATCTAATGTACAATATTACAAAAGCAGTGTTTTACTTGACAGACCAAACCATTAGGGTGCAAAAAACATTCTGAGAATCTAATGTACAATATTACGGAAGCAGTACTATATTATGACATAACATGATATTAAGGAAGCTAATTCACCCCACTTTATAAAGGTTAAGGATGCTCCACATGCACAAACAAACTCATGGTATATAATCTTAAGCTATCATTGGAACATAGCAGTTTTGCAAGAAAACTGAATAACAATGTGGCCTGACAAGAAATATTCTACCAACATCATCCAGGGATTGCTGCATAAAAGGAAACTACGGGGTTCTAGGAACATAGAAGGCACCAACCAGTCCTCATATATTCAGGGGGAGTAAAACCGTGTACAGTGAAAGGTAAGAGCACAGAAGCACATGGATCATTGTGCCAAGATCGGATCGGTCAATACAGAAGATTTTGATAGGAAAAAAAGGGAAGGAAAGAGTAGTACCCGTACGTTGTTTTGGCGAGACGGCGGCAATCGATCTTGGGGCGTGGCGATTTCGAGCTGTGATTGAGTCCGACGGCGGCAATCGATCTTGGGGAGTGGCGATTTCGAGCTGTGGTTGAGTCCTTTTTATGGAGGCACCCATGGCTGCGTTGTTGTCGAGTACTGCTCGTGTAGGAGCCGTTGTCGGAGCGACTTATCAGAGTCCATGTCGACTTAGCAGAGTTCGGAGCAGAGTTGAGTCCATGTCGGAGCAGAGTTGAGTCCATGTCGGAGCATAGCGGTGGGGAATGGGCGGCGGACTGCCTCCGGCCGCGCGTGCTCAGCGGATGGCCACCTCGGCGTCGTCGCCATGCGCCTTCTCGCGGAGGAGCAAGAAGCGTCGTGGCCGCACGGGCGGGCCATGGGCCATGGCGGAGTGCCCCATCTCACTCGCGCTCGGCACTCCATCCTCTCCGGCGACGGCGTGGGGGGCGAGTGCCCCGGCTCGCTCGTAGGTGGAGGCGAGAGGAGGCGCCGTAGTACGCCGGGTGCGGGGCCGCGGCAGGGGCACGGGTGTGCCGGTGGCCGCCCGTGAGCTCATCCGCTGGATGATTTGGGCGTCGGGCGTCGGCAGGGAGGTGGAGAAGCGGGAGGTTTGAGCTGGTCCGGCACGGCGGCGGGTGGGATACGGAGGTGGAGCAGCGGGAGGTGCACGGCGGAGGGTGGGAGACGGAGGTGGAGCAGTGGTAGGTGCGAGCGAGGCCGGCACGGCGGCGGGTGGGAGACGGAGGTGGAGATGGGAGAGGTCAGGATTTTTTGTCACTGAAAAAAACGTTTCGCAAAATTGATTTGGAGTGCGGGTTAATTTCAAACAACCTGAGGGGCTAAAATGCAAAATTAGCACGACGTACCGGACACCTTAGGAGATATTATATAGTACAATATTACGAAAGCAGTACTATATTATGACATAACATGATATTAAGGAAGCTAATTCACCCCACTTTATAAAGGTTAAGGATGCTCCACATGCACAAACAAACTCATGGTATATAATCTTAAGCTATCATTGGAACATAGCAGTTTTGCAAGAAAACTGAGTAACAATGTGGCCTAACAAGAAATATTCTACCAACATCATCCAGGGATTGCTGCATAAAAGGAAACTACAGGGTTCTAGGAACATAGAAGGCACCAACCAGTCCTCATATATTCAGGGGGAGTAAAACCGTGTACGGTGAAAGGTAAGAGCACAGAAGCACATGGATCATTGTGCCAAGATCGGATCCGTCAATACAGAAGATTTTGATAGGAAAAAAAGGGAAGGAAAGAGTAGTACCCGTACGTTGTTTTGGCGAGACGGCGGCAATCGATCTTGGGGCGTGGCGATTTCGAGCTGTGGTTGAGTCCGACGGCGGTAATCGATCTTGGGGCGTGGCGATTTCGAGCTGTGGTTGAGTCCTTTTTATGGAGGCACCCATGGCTGCGTTGTTGTCGACTACAGCTCGTGTAGGAGCCGTTGTCGGAGCGACTTATCAGAGTTCATGTCGACTTAGCAGAGTTCGGAGCAGAGTTGAGTCCATGTCGGAGCATAGCGGTGGGGAATGGGCGGCGGACTGCCTCCGGCCGTGCGTGCTCAGCGGATGGCCACCTCGGCGTCGTCGCCATGCGCCTTCTCGCGGAGGAGCAAGAAGCGTCGTGGCCGCACGGGCGGGCCATGGGCCATGGCGGAGTGCCCCATCTCACTCGCGCTCGGCACTCCATCCTCTCCGGCGACGGCGCGGGGGGCGAGTGCCCCGGCTCGCTCGTAGGTGGAGGCGAGAGGAGGCGCCGTAGTACGCCGGGTGCGGGGCCGCGGCAGGGGCACGGGTGTGCCGGTGGCCGCCCGTGAGCTCATCCGCTGGATGATTTGGGCGTCGGGCGTCGGCAGGGAGGTGGAGAAGCGGGAGGTTTGAGCTGGTCCGGCACGGCGGCGGGTGAGATACGGAGGTGGAGCAGCGGGAGGTGCACGGCGGAGGGTGGGAGACGGAGGTGGAGCAGTGGGAGGTGCGAGCGAGGCCGGCACGGCGGCGGGTGGGAGACGGAGGTGGAGATGGGAGAGGTCGGGATTTTTTGTCACTGAAAAAAACGTTTCGTAAAATTGATTTGGAGTGCGGGTTAATTTCAAACAACCTGAGGGGCTAAAATGCAAAATTAGCACGACGTACCGGACACGTTAGGAGATATTATATAGTAGAGATTTAAGAATAAGACTAGTAAAATGGCCGTGCGTTGCTACGGGAAACGACCAAAAAATCTCTAAATTACATGGCGACAAAGCCTAGGTCTAAAATTCTTCTCCCAAGTCGTTTTCTTCTTTATATTTTCTTCACTTTCTTTTTTCCCTGGTATCTTTTTTCCTTCTCTTTCTTTTTTCCGTGTGGTTTTATTTAATTTTTTTCATGTTTTCTTTTTTATCTCTCCTTCATCTTCGCCGGCACCACCGGTGTATCGTAGACTAGCGACACCGGTATTGTGTTGGTCATGGTCACCTCTAGTCATCATCAATCTTGTTAACGACGACAAAGAGTTAGCCTGTGATGGCCACCCAAATAAATATAGTGTTTTTAGCCGGGTTTTACCCCTTTCCATTTTCATCAAACGAAAATACAGCAGTTAAGGTCATATTCTTATTTACAGGCTGAAAAGCAAAGGAAAATGAAAGGGGGAGGGAAACAGAAGCAAATTGGAGCATCGTCAGGATTTTACATGTAACTATTTTATCTATGGGGATGTTTAATCTCCAACTAATTGCCAACAAACTGAATATGTCCATAAGCATGCATGCACGTGCAAGTGCAGCAGTTTATTGTTGATTGAAATAATGTAGGCAAACATGTTCAGGTTCTCTCGGCACATTGACTGGGATGGGGAGGATCCCAGCTAGAAAAGTAAGATCAGAAATAGAGAGCGGTACCAACGCAGAAAGTTTTTAAAAAACGCAAAAAAAGAAATATCAGAAGAAAAGCTTTAAAGGATTACAATAGTAGAACTATTACTATTTGTCAGTAGTCAGTTTGCTCTGCTTCTTGGCTTTCGTCACACAAGGAATGAGAAGAAAACGTAGATGGTCAACAGGTCATTACCGCCGTCGCAGCCCGCCTCGAGCTTGCCGTTCCCGTGCCCGTGCTAACGTGTTGTCGTCTTCTTTTCCGTGCAGCAGAGACATCCACCTCCCATGCGCCATGCCAGCCGAGCTGGTAGCGGCGGATAGGTACCTGGGCGATCTCCTTGGCATGCATTAGAAAGGGGATGAACAGCTCGGGTTCGCAGGTCTCCATGGTCAGCATCATAATGGTGAGTATCAGAAAGGAGATTAGCTGCTCGATTCTGCCGGCCACCGTGTGGCCCGCCTGGCCGCCGTCGAAGGCAAGGAGGAGGGAGGCTAGAGTTAGTAGACTGTAGACTACATACCATTTGTGATCATAGATCAAACAATGTAAGCGCTAAGCTAAACACCCCTCAGTCGGTTCCCCATGCCCTCCAGAGCACCAATCCAACATGTCCTAGCCTGAATTCCACTATCATACAGAGCCGATCATTGAGGCACAGCTCAAGCTTTCCTTCATGAACAACAAGGGCCTTCAAAATATCATAGTAGGTAACCCTTTTACTCTTCAGTTTCGCCTCATATTCACGATTCTCCTTGCTACGCAATGCAGATTTAGAGGCCGTCCACAGTCTCTTCATCATCCCTGGCTATCATGCATTCCCTCACCTCTGCAGCCTTCCGTTGCAGCTGAATTACCAGCCTCGTTGGCTAAAAGTGTATGTTCATCAACAGTGTTCTGCACGGATTTCTCAGTTGACGTCGAAACATACTCACATAAACCACCGGCCCAATCAGCGATGAATCTATCCTCAGTTTCAGCACTGCAGCCGACAGTTGATTATTTTTGTCAAGAAAGATATAGGAAAGAAGTACGGAAAGAGAAGACAAGGTACTAAGAAGTTTACCTCCGATGACTGGTCATCACACCCCAACCAGCACGGTTTGACATTTTGACAGCTTCAATGCTCTTAGAGTCTCACTTACATACCCGATTTGGGATTTTGCTGCTGCTGGCAGTTGCTCCGGCGACGGGGCCACATATTCCGGTGGAGGGTTCTAGGGAGGTGTAGGAGGACGGGAGCGGACACAGCACCACGCAGAGACCCGTCACCTGGTGGGCCGCCGCTGCAACGGGAGCGAGGCTCGCTGCCCCGCTCGATCCAGGCCGACGAGCTCAGGGGAGATAGTTGACCGTGAAAGGAAATGGATTAAAGAGGTCCAGTACTTTGGGGGCGTGGGGTAGTATGCAGGTGCGGCGGCCGGAGTCGCGGTCCGGCGGCGGCGGCGGTGGGGTTCCCGTGCGTGAATACCCTAAACGAGGAGAACAACCCATTCAGTTTTCCGGGGAAAAAAACGATTCGAGAACATCAAAATATGAACTGCGGGTTGATTTTCCTATTCCTCACGGACTAAAGCGCAAAACATACGGCCTTAAGAGATATTATATAGTAGAAGATAGATGGATAGATAGATATAAGAAGATACATGGAGCGTGTGTCGGAGCAGCGTGGGAGTATGGGAGTATATATGAAGTATTATAATTCAATTTTTTCACGAGAGCTTTGTGATAAAAGTTAAGAAACATAATTATTAATTTAGCACTTTTTCAGTGTGCGAGTTACTAAGAAAAATGACATTCACACCACAACTTCCAAATTTTGGACAATGGATGTTGCGTCATTCACGATCATTTTTTCCCAGCAACTTACACAATGAAAACAAATGCTAAAATGCATGTCATGGTCGCAACGGTTAGCCAATAAAGCAAAACAGAAGCTGAAAAATAAACGTAGTTTTAAACAGAGGTATGAAACAATTCATCCTATATTTCTCTGATGGTCCATTGTTCCTCATGTGTGGTGGACAGTTCATGTGCGGCTTTTAACTTGGTGGAATTGTTTTGTACTTCCATTTTATAGCTTATATGGCTCATTTATGCTTGATAACAGGTGGGACTAAATGTTTAGTATAACAGGTGGGACTAAATGTTTAGTGCCGACGAAAAAGCTCCTTTGAAGTTTTTTCTTCAGGATCTCCGGTGATATTGCCTAGATTCTTGTTCTAGAGTGTTACACATACGTTTGCTTCACCATTCATCAATCAAGGTTTCATCCTCCTAGATTATACAGGTTAAAACTTTGAAGTGTTTAAAGAGAGATTTTTGGTTGTAATATTGGTATTTACATATATAGTACCTTTTGATAATAAGTCTAGACTTCTCAATAAATACTTGAAAGTTGCATATGAATAGATGAAAAAATACTTGGGTTTTGGCAAGGTAAATGGCTAGACATTGGATCAAGAACTATCCTGCTTAATTCTTGCATGTCTACCATTGTCTTCTATATACTACTTACTCCGTTCTGAATTAATTGACTCGGATTTAGTTCAACTTGTACTAAATCTGAGTCAATTAATTCAGAATGGAGGGAATATCTTTTTATAGAGTACCAACTGGTGTTTGGAAAACTTTTGATGTCTTCATATGTAGACTTGGAGACTATCTTCCGCTCTCCTAATAACTTGAGTGGTTTATACATCTTAAACCTTGACTTAATGAACATTATGACTTTGGAAGTCCACAGATGAAGAAATTTATCTCCTATTTCTCTGAAGAAATTTTGTCTTAGCCCACTGATGAAATAGACACATCTAAATTCTGGTCTTTTGTGACAGAATCCTACTCTCTGGAAATAAGTAGATAATTATCGGAGCATGTTTTACATGGGGATATAAACTGAAAGGACAATGATGTCGCCTAGAGGGGGGGGTTGAATAGGCGGTTTAAAACTTTTCCGGTTTAGTCTTGATAATTGCGGAATAAAACTAGGTGTTTAAATTAACAAGCCGACAACCTAAATAAACTAGGATCACCTATGTGCACCAACAACTTATGCTAAGCAAGATAAACAACAAGGTGATAGCAATAGAATACTTCAAGCACGAAGGCTATCACAAGGTAAAGTGCATAAGTAAAAGCTCGGGTATAGAAACAACCGAGGCACGCGGAGACGAGGATGTATTCCCGATTTCCTCCTTGTTAAGGGAGTACGTCTCGTTAGAGAGATGTGAACCGACACAACGGTTCAACAACCACAAAAGTTTCACCTTCTTCTCCGGTGAACCGCACCACAAAGGCTTGGTTCACCTTCCACTATCGGAATTCCTTCGAGGCGGAATCCGGAGCCTTTCAACAACAATCTGGGGCACAACCCACAATGGGATTGGGCACTCCCGAACAGCCTCCAACAACAATCCGGGGCACAACCCACAATGGGATTGAGGGCTCCCGAACGGCTTCAAGTGACCACACAACGGTTCAACCACCACAAAGGCGTCTAGGGTCCAAGGACCCAAGAGTAACAAGCTCACAAACTTTCAACTACCACGAATCCTCGTGAAGAGCACACCGATGCACCAAATGTAAAAGGCAAGAGTACACGTGCTCAAAATCCTTCACCCTCGAATTCCAACAAAGCAATAAATACTTATGGGGGAATAAGAGAGGAAGAACAAAGAGGAGATGCACCAAGAACTCCAAGATCAAGATCTACAAGGTTTCCCTCACTTAGAGGAGAAATCGACCGGTGAAAACGTAGATCAAGATCACCTCTCACTTTCCCTCAGATATTAGCAAGAACCATGGGAGGGATGGAGAGGAAGAGCTGAAGGGGTTACGTTGCAGAAAACAATAATTTTTTTAGCGAACGAAACCCTAACTAGCCAGGATCTATCTATCTAGTACATGTGATAACGGTGGCGGAACGGGTTACATTACCTCCATGTAGACCGATAGCGGGGATTACGCTCCCGCACAAGCGTTGACGATGAAGTCGTGCGTAGCCGACCTCGAGGTCGCGGAGAACTTTGAACGGGAATCCGGCACCTAGAGGGGGGGGGGGTGAATAGGTGCTATTACAAATTTTAGATCTTTTCAAATTTAGGCTCAACACAAAGGTAAATTATCTAGATATGCAACTACGGTGAATTTACTGTGACGCCCTAAAATCGGTACTATGTAGATTTAAGCGCTCCCGCCGAAATCCGCATAATAACCATTTTAGGTCGCCCACCAGACATAATGTGCACGCCGAAACATGCGCATTATGTGGGTGGAATTGTGATAACATTACAACAGTTCCGATACATCCACAAATACAACAAAAGGTATAATTAAAACAACGACTCGAACGAGTCAAGATACAAAAGATACAATACAAAGATACAAATGACAGCGGAAGCAAAAATAGTATCCGACTACGGATAAGATGCAAATTGGACTAAGAGTCCTGAAGATAAGCAATGGCGCCATATCCCTGCCCAGCCAAGCCGGAGGGATTCCCAAGCTAACGTCGTCGAACTTCAAACCTGTTAACTGCACATAAAGCACATCCCAAAAGAGGGTCAGGGCACTCCCTGGCAAGCAAAACCGACTTGTATACTTTCTACACCATCTCCCAAAATATAGGGGAGGTGGACTTCGCGGCAGCAGCACTAGCAACCTAAAGAGACACGCTACAACTTTCGTCTAATCAGAGAGGGATAAGAGAGCGCATAAGTAAACAACTACAACTAACACCAAACATAACCCATTCTCGAATTAACCCCCTCAACCAAATATGAGGAAGCAATTCGGGAAACTCACACATTGAACAGTGTTAGTTATAATTTATGGTGAAAGTAATTCTATATTACTAGTCAATTTAATTAACATTAATTAAGTGTAAGTTGTCTAGATCTTGTTAGCCAGCATCATCACCAAAGTCGTCCATAACCGTGGACACGGCTCATCGATAAGATTATGATGGAGATATGCCCTAGAGGCAATTAATAAAGTGTATTCTTTATCATATCTCGTTTGTTCATAATAGGTTTTTGTATCATGCTAGAACCGTATTAAGCGGAAACATTAATGCGGGTGTGATACGTAAACAACCAGGTCCCTAGTAGCCTCTACTGAGACTAGTTTCGTTGCGCGATCGATGATCGAGGTTTCCCGGTCATGGGGCATGGCGCCGGTCGGCAATGAGAGTCATATCGATGGAGAGCGATGTGATGGACATACCCAGTTTTGGAGAATGTAGTCGATACGCCTTTGACCGTGAGATCAACTCTTATTGATATTTCCGGAAGATACTTTGATTGCACCAAACGTCGTATCTTATTTAGTATGACAATAACGGTGATACTTTTGGGTATTGGAAGGGAGTATTAAGACGAGGGGTCAAGAGCGGGATTTGCCAGTCCGCATAGCAGGATAGATACTCTCGGGCCCACTCGGTGAGATCATGTCTAATGAGCTTACAAGCATGTGACTAGGTCACGGAGACATGAGATCATGAACGAGTAGAAGATAGCATCGTCGATGACGAGGTCGGGATTAGGTATGGAGATATCTATGGAACGACACTCGGACATGCTAAGTATCGCCATGGCAAAGGGTCTAAGACTTCACGTTCAGGTTTGATAGATGAAAGTCATTCGTTATATCTCAGGGATTAATTCAGGGGGTCCAGGCCTACGAGTTAGTCGTTGATCATTGAGGAGTCTTGATCATACCTGATATTATATCGAACCGCTAGGGTAACACACTTAAGGGGTTTCGACAAGACAACCGGAAAGGAAGGAGATCACCGGGACAGTCCCGAGAGAGGTCCGATGGAGATCGGGCAGCGCCGAAAGAGTTTTCGGAGCTAGGAAATATTTTATATATTATGTTTGATATTAATTAGTGTTATTAATATGCAAATATGATTTTATATCCGACAAACTCGAACCGAAGTCGGAGAAAGTCGTCTTTGTAGGATATCCGCGGGAGACCGTTGGGTACACCTTCTACAACCAAGCTGAGGGCAAAACTTTTGTCGCGAAGACCGGTACCTTTCTAGAGAAGGAGTTTCTCGCGAAAGGAGTAAGTGGGCGGAAGGTAGACCTCGATGAAATCGTTGATCCTGAACTCGAGATTCCGAGTGGCGCAACGGAAGCAATTCCGGAAACGTCCTCCGTGGAAGGAGTGGGAGAAACTGTCGAGGAAGATGTTCTACCTCGTAGGTCTGGTAGATCTCGGATCGCACCAGAGTGGTATGGCAATATGGTTTGCACCGTCATGCTAGTTGAGCAAGACGAACCTACGAACTACAAAGAGGCGATGGAGAGTCTAGAGTCCGAGAAATGGCTTGAAGCCATGAAATCCGAAATAGGATCCATGTATGATAACCAAGTGTGGACCTTGGTGGATATTCCCGAAGGGCGCAAGGCCGTCGAGAATAAGTGGATCTTTAAGAAGAAGACTGATGCTGATGGTAATGTGACCGTCTATAAAGCTCGGCTTGTCGCAAAGGGTTTCCGACAAGTTCATGGAATTGACTACGATGAAACTTTTTCACCGGTAGCGATGCTTAAGTCTATTCGGATTTTGTTAGCAGTAGCTGCATACTATGATTATGAAATCTGGCAGATGGACGTCAAAACGGCCTTCCTAAATGGAAACATTGAGGAAGAGTTGTACATGGTACAGCCGGAAGGTTTTGTTGATCCAGGAAGTGCTAACAAGGTGTGCAAGCTTCAGCGATCCATCTATGGATTGAAGCAGGCATCTCGGAGCTGGAATCTTCGCTTTGATGAGGTAATCAAAGGTTTTGGATTTATCCAGAATTTGGAAGAGACCTGTATTTACAAGAAAATGAGTGGGAGCTCGGTTGTGTTCTTAGCACTGTATGTTGACGACATATTGCTAATAGGGAATGATGTGGAACTTCTGAATAGCGTGAAGGGATATTTGAACAGCAAGTTTTCCATGAAGGACTTAGGAGAAGCTGCGTATGTTTTAGGCATAAAAATCTATCGCGATAGATCAAGGCGCCTATTAGCACTAAGTCAGAGTACTTATCTTGATAAAATTTTGAAGCGTTTTCAAATGGAGAAGGCAAAGAAGGGTTCTCTGCCGGTTATCAAGAATAAGATATTGCGTAAGGCGCAGTGTCCGGTGACGGAACTGGGTAAGGCCGAAATGACGAAACATCCTTATGCTTCAGCCATAGGATCGATCATGTATGCAATGTTGAGTACTAGACCAGATGTGGCATTAGCTCTAAGTTTGACAAGTCGGTTCCAGAGTAATCCTGGAATGCCACATTGGGTAGCTGTTAAGAGCATTCTTAAGTATCTCAATAAGACAAAGGAAATGTTCCTTGTGTATGGTGGCTGCGATGAGGAACTTGGCGTAACGGGTTACGTAGATGCAAGTTTCTGCTCAGACCCCGATGACAGTAAGTCACAGACAGGTTACGTGTTCAAGGTGAATGGAGGCGCCGTGTGCTGGAGAAGTGGGAAGCAACCCATAGTCGCACAATCTACAATGGAGTCGGAGTACATTGCTGCCTGCGAGGCCGCGAATGAAGCTGTGTGGCTGAGGAAGTTCGTCATCGAACTTGGAGTGTTCCCGAGCGTGCAAGACCCCGTGATCCTCTTCTGCGACAACACGGGTGCCATTGCGAACGCCAAGGAGCCAAGGTCTCACTCCACCGCCAAACACATTCTCCGACGCTTCCACGTGATACGTCAGTACGTACAAGAAGGCGATGTGAAGATTTGCAAAGTGCATACGGATCTGAATGTGGCAGATCCGCTGACGAAGCCTCTTCCGCTTGATAAGCATGAACAACACCAGTTAGCTATGGGTGTTAGGCTTTTACCAAGTTGTAATCTAGATTAAATTGTACTCTAGTGCAAGTGGGAGACTGAAGGAGATATGCCCTAGAGGCAATTAATAAAGTGTATTCTTTATCATATCTCGTTTGTTCATAATAGGTTTTTGTATCATGCTAGAACCGTATTAAGCGGAAACATTAATGCGGGTGTGATACGTAAACAACCAGGTCCCTAGTAGCCTCTACTGAGACTAGTTTCGTTGCGCGATCGATGATCGAGGTTTCCCGGTCATGGGGCATGGCGCCGGTCGGCAATGAGAGTCATATCGATGGAGAGCGATGTGATGGACATACCCAGTTTTGGAGAACGTAGTCGATACGCCTTTGACCGTGAGATCAACTCTTATTGATATTTCCGGAAGATACTTTGATTGCACCAAACGTCGTATCTTATTTAGTATGACAATACGGTGATACTTTTGGGTATTGGAAGGGAGTATTAAGACGAGGGGTCAAGAGCGGGATTTGCCAGTCCGCATAGCAGGATAGATACTCTCGGGCCCACTCGGTGAGATCATGTCTAATGAGCTTGCAAGCATGTGACTAGGTCACGGAGACATGAGATCATGAACGAGTAGAAGATAGCATCGTCGATGACGAGGTCGGGATTAGGTATGGAGATATCTATGGAACGACACTCGGACATGCTAAGTATCGCCATGGCAAAGGGTCTAAGACTTCACGTTCAGGTTTGATAGATGAAAGTCATTCGTTATATCTCAGGGATTAATTCAGGGGGTCCAGGCCTACGAGTTAGTCGTTGATCATTGAGGAGTCTTGATCATACCTGATATTATATCGAACCGCTAGGGTAACACACTTAAGGGGTTTCGACAAGACAACCGGAAAGGAAGGAGATCACCGGCACAGTCCCGAGAGAGGTCCGATGGAGATCGGGCAGCGCCGAAAGAGTTTTCGGAGCTAGGAAATATTTTATATATTATGTTTGATATTAATTAGTGTTATTAATATGAAAATATGATTTTATATATTTATTTTCGAATTTATTAAGGCAGATTTCCCTAAATGGGCCTTCCGGACGAAAGAAGGCCCAAGAGGGGGGAAACCCCCTTGGGGAATTCGGTGGGAGCAAAGGGGCCGGCCTAGGTGGGCCACAAGGGGGCCCACCAGGGGGCCGGCGCACCCCCCTAGCCGAACCAGTCATGTGGGAATAGTCCCACATGGCTAGGCTAGCAAAGTTGGCTCCCCTTGGGAGCCTATATAAGAAGGGGCACCCCCAGCCTTTTAATTCACCAATTAATTCCTGATTTCTCTCTCGATCTCGTGGTTCCCAAGTCGGAGCCGCGCCGAGCAAGAGGAGTCGGGGATCTCCTCCACCATAGCCCGCTGCCGCGCTGCTGGTGTTCCGGTCCAAGTCTTCCGCTGCTCGTCCTGGACTGGAGCTTCGGAGGCGTCGTCTCCACCGTACGTGTGCGACTCCCTGCGAGGTGCTGCGCTAGCGGTACTCGGAGGCCTGCTTCCTCTACACGACCTTGAGGTCGGCTACGTCGGTCTTCATCGACAACGTTTGTGCGGGAACGTAATCCCGCTTTCGGTCTACAAGGGTACGTATTCCGATCTCCGTTCGTACTACTATATCTGCATAGAATAGATCTTGGCTAGTTTAAGGATATCGTTGCTAGGAAAATTATTGTTTTCTGCACACGATCCCCTTCAGTGGTATCAGAGCCGATCTATCGTAAGATATAGCTGTACGCTGTTAGAACCCGTGCTTTGCACGGGGGCACCGTTCCTGTTATTTGCTACCCTCTAGCGTGCACTTGTGTATTCCAGCGGCATTGAGTTGATGAAGCAGCCCGGACCGACTTTACGCGTACGCTTACGCGAGACTGGTTCCACTACTGACATACGGCTTGTACCGTATCTGTGGCTGGCGGGTGACAGTTTCTCTCTCTTTAGTTGGTCTTCGCATTTTCAATGGAGGGCCCGAAAGGGATGCTTAAACATGCAATTATTGGATCGTTGTTGTGGTCATAAGATTCGTAGGTATGAAGCGGTTCTATTTACGAAAGCCCCAAGCCACGTAAAATATGCAAAAGATAAAGTAGAAGCGTCTAACTTTATTTTGCAGGGGCTATGTGATATGGTCAAGGTAGGTTTATTAAATTGTTTATAAACTGCGGGCGCCAAGAAGACCATGGCGCGATGGACTATATCACATTGCATTACATTTGATGTTTTGTGTGCATCTTATTTTTGTGTGATTGTGTGTTACACGGCGGTAGCTGAATAAGATGATCCCTTCAAAATACCACTAGTGTTCTCCCTCCAACGCGCACCACCAATAAAGTTCTACGTTATGAGGCAGGCCGTGATGATCGGGTGTCATACATATCTTCGTTCGCATACGGTGGGTGTAAGCCATGTTGCACAAGCGTCAGCGTGGAGGTCTTTGGTGGCGAGCCTAGCATACTCAGAAGTATGGCCTCGGAACAGGAAGACCGAAAGGTCGAGCACGAGTCACAATATTGATGTGGCGGACGATTTTGTCTACTCTTGAAGTTGTGCCGCCGGCTTTGATGATGAGGGGTGGTGCAATGGATGGGGGTCGTGTAATCGCTTAAACGACCAGGAGGGATGTTCGTTTGAGTGGGAGTTATGTTAGTTATTTTCTAAAATACTATAACTCAAAATTATTATGAACAAAGTCTTATGTTGTTGCAAATTCCATTGTAGATGTCTCGCCCCTCGTTTAACCTAGGTCTGTTCCTTGAGAAAGAAAAGCTTAAGACCAATGGGTCAAACTTCATGGCCTGGTTCCGTAACCTGAGGATCCTCCTCACTCCCCATAGGGTGGCCTACGTCATTGAGGCCACCATAGGTGACCCTCCTGCAGATGATGCCTCTGAGGATGAGAAGAAGGTCTTCCAGACCCGATCGGAGGATTCTGCCTTTGTCCAGAGTGGCATGCTCTACGCCATGGAAGCCGACCTGCAGAAGCGTTTCGAGAAGATGAGCGCCTTTGAGATCATCTCGGATCTTAAGGCTGTCTTTGCGCCGCAGGCTAAGGCTGAGAGATATGAGGCTTCTGAGCTTTTCTTCTCAGCCAAGATGGAAGAGCATAGCAGTGTGAGCGAGCATGTAGTCAAGATGTCTGGCTACGTTCAACGCCTGAATGCTCTGGAGTGTAAGATTCCCGATGAGCTGGCGATTGACAGGGTGTTGCAATCGTTGCCGCCAAGCTACAAAGGCTTCGTCATGAACTACAACATGCAGGGCATGGCTAAGTCCCTGGGTGAAGTGTTCGTGATGCTCAAGACTGCTGAGGTGGAGATTAAGAAGGAGCACACGCTGTTGATGGTCAACAAGACCGTTGACTACAAGAAGTCCGGTGGCAAGGGAAAGCAGAGCTGGAAGTCCCGGAGGGAGGCCAAATTGGCTGCCAAATCCAGGACTAACAAATCTGGTCCCAGAGCTAGCGTGGAGTGTTTCTACTGCAAGGGGAAGGGTCACTGGAAGCGCAACTGCCCCAAGTATCTGGAGGATAGGAAGTCTGGCAAGACGGTCGACAAAGAGCAAGGTATATTTGATATACATGTTATAGATGTGTACCTCACATCCGCCCGGAGCAATACGTGGGTATTTGATACTGGTTCTGTTGCTCATATATGTAACTCTCAGGAGGAGTTACGGAATAGAAGGCGGCTGGCGAAGGATGAGGTGACGATGCGCGTCGGCAACGGATCGAGAGTCGACGTGGTGGCTGTCGGCACGCTCCCTCTGCATCTACCATCGGGATTAGTTTTGGTTTTAAATAAATGTTATTTTGTGCCATCCTTGAGTGTAAACATTATAAGTGGGTCTTGCCTGTTACAAGACGGTTATTCATTTAAATCAGTGTCAAGCAATTGTGCTATTTATATGAATGATATCTTTTATGTTGATGCTCCCGAGAGTAATGGTTTATTCTTGTTGAATCTCGATCGTAGTACTCACATCCATAACATAGAGGCCAAACGAATTAAGTGTAGTGACGATACCGCCATGTTTTTGTGGCATTGCCGTCTTGGTCATATTGGTATAAAGCGCATGAAGCGACTCCACTCCGATGGACTCTTGGACTCGTTGGATTTCGGATCCCTCGATACATGTGAACCATGCCTCATGGGCAAAATGACCAGGACACCGTTCAAAGGTTTCGTTGAACGGGCGTCGGATTTGTTGGGGATCATACATACAGACGTATGTGGACCAATGAGCGTTTCGACACGCAATGGTTATCGTTACTTCGTCACCTTCACTGATGACTTGAGTAGATTCGGTTATATCTATTTAATGAAACACAAGTCTGAAACGTTTGAAAAGTTCAAAGAATTCCAGAGTGAAGTTGAGAATCAGCTTAATAGAAAAATCAAGCATCTCCGGTCCGATCGCGGTGGAGAGTACTTGAGTTTTGAGTTTGGCACACATCTGAAGAGTTGTGGCATAGTGCCTCAACTTACGCCCGCCGGAACGCCGCAGCGTAACGGTGTGTCCGAACGACGTAATCGTACTCTACTAGATAGTGTCCGATCTATGATGTCTCTTACCGATCTACCAGTGTCCTTCTGGGGTTATGCGTTAGAAACAGCCGCATTCATTTTAAATAGGGCTCCGTCCAAGTCCGTTGAAACGACGCCGTATAAATTATGGTATGGCCACAAGCCTAAGTTATCGTTTCTGAAGGTTTGGCGTTGTGAGGCGTACGTCAAGAAACTACAGCCCGACAAATTCGAACCGAAGTCGGAGAAAGTCGTCTTTGTAGGATATCCGCGGGAGACCGTTGGGTACACCTTCTACAACCAAGCTGAGGGCAAAACTTTTGTCGCGAAGACCGGTACCTTTCTAGAGAAGGAGTTTCTCGCGAAAGGAGTAAGTGGGAGGAAGGTAGACCTCAATGAAATCGTTGATCCTGAACTCGAGATTCCGAGTGGCGCAACGGAAGCAATTCCGGAAACGTCCTCCGTGGAAGGAGTGGGAGAAACTGTCGAGGAAGATGTTCTACCTCGTAGGTCTGGTAGATCTCGGATCGCACCAGAGTGGTATGGCAATATGGTTTGCACCGTCATGCTAGTTGAGCAAGACGAACCTACGAACTACAAAGAGGCGATGGAGAGTCTAGAGTCCGAGAAATGGCTTGAAGCCATGAAATCCGAAATAGGATCCATGTATGATAACCAAGTGTGGACCTTGGTGGATATTCCCGAAGGGCGCAAGGCCGTCGAGAATAAGTGGATCTTTAAGAAGAAGACTGATGCTGATGGTAATGTGACCGTCTATAAAGCTCGGCTTGTCGCAAAGGGTTTCCGACAAGTTCATGGAATTGACTACGATGAAACTTTTTCACCGGTAGCGATGCTTAAGTCTATTCGGATTTTGTTAGCAGTAGCTGCATACTATGATTATGAAATCTGGCAGATGGACGTCAAAACGGCCTTCCTAAATGGAAACATTGAGGAAGAGTTGTACATGGTACAGCCGGAAGGTTTTGTTGATCCAGGAAGTGCTAACAAGGTGTGCAAGCTTCAGCGATCCATCTATGGATTGAAGCAGGCATCTCGGAGCTGGAATCTTCGCTTTGATGAGGTAATCAAAGGTTTTGGATTTATCCAGAATTTGGAAGAGACCTGTATTTACAAGAAAATGAGTGGGAGCTCGGTTGTGTTCTTAGCACTGTATGTTGACGACATATTGCTAATAGGGAATGATGTGGAACTTCTGAATAGCGTGAAGGGATATTTGAACAGCAAGTTTTCCATGAAGGACTTAGGAGAAGCTGCGTATGTTTTAGGCATAAAAATCTATCGCGATAGATCAAGGCGCCTATTAGCACTAAGTCAGAGTACTTATCTTGATAAAATTTTGAAGCGTTTTCAAATGGAGAAGGCAAAGAAGGGTTCTCTGCCGGTTATCAAGAATAAGATATTGCGTAAGGCGCAGTGTCCGGTGACGGAACTGGGTAAGGCCGAAATGACGAAACATCCTTATGCTTCAGCCATAGGATCGATCATGTATGCAATGTTGAGTACTAGACCAGATGTGGCATTAGCTCTAAGTTTGACAAGTCGGTTCCAGAGTAATCCTGGAATGCCACATTGGGTAGCTGTTAAGAGCATTCTTAAGTATCTCAATAAGACAAAGGAAATGTTCCTTGTGTATGGTGGCTGCGATGAGGAACTTGGCGTAACGGGTTACGTAGATGCAAGTTTCTGCTCAGACCCCGATGACAGTAAGTCACAGACAGGTTACGTGTTCAAGGTGAATGGAGGCGCCGTGTGCTGGAGAAGTGGGAAGCAACCCATAGTCGCACAATCTACAATGGAGTCGGAGTACATTGCTGCCTGCGAGGCCGCGAATGAAGCTGTGTGGCTGAGGAAGTTCGTCATCGAACTTGGAGTGTTCCCGAGCGTGCAAGACCCCGTGATCCTCTTCTGCGACAACACGGGTGCCATTGCGAACGCCAAGGAGCCAAGGTCTCACTCCACCGCCAAACACATTCTCCGACGCTTCCACGTGATACGTCAGTACGTACAAGAAGGCGATGTGAAGATTTGCAAAGTGCATACGGATCTGAATGTGGCAGATCCGCTGATGAAGCCTCTTCCGCTTGATAAGCATGAACAACACCAGTTAGCTATGGGTGTTAGGCTTTTACCAAGTTGTAATCTAGATTAAATTGTACTCTAGTGCAAGTGGGAGACTGAAGGAGATATGCCCTAGAGGCAATTAATAAAGTGTATTCTTTATCATATCTCGTTTGTTCATAATAGGTTTTTGTATCATGCTAGAACCGTATTAAGCGGAAACATTAATGCGGGTGTGATACGTAAACAACCAGGTCCCTAGTAGCCTCTACTGAGACTAGTTTCGTTGCGCGATCGATGATCGAGGTTTCCCGGTCATGGGGCATGGCGCCGGTCGGCAATGAGAGTCATATCGATGGAGAGCGATGTGATGGACATACCCAGTTTTGGAGAACGTAGTCGATACGCCTTTGACCGTGAGATCAACTCTTATTGATATTTCCGGAAGATACTTTGATTGCACCAAACGTCGTATCTTATTTAGTATGACAATAACGGTGATACTTTTGGGTATTGGAAGGGAGTATTAAGACGAGGGGTCAAGAGCGGGATTTGCCAGTCCGCATAGCAGGATAGATACTCTCGGGCCCACTCGGTGAGATCATGTCTAATGAACTTGCAAGCATGTGACTAGGTCACGGAGACATGAGATCATGAACGAGTAGAAGATAGCATCGTCGATGACGAGGTCGGGATTAGGTATGGAGATATCTATGGAACGACACTCGGACATGCTAAGTATCGCCATGGCAAAGGGTCTAAGACTTCACGTTCAGGTTTGATAGATGAAAGTCATTCGTTATATCTCAGGGATTAATTCAGGGGGTCCAGGCCTACGAGTTAGTCGTTGATCATTGAGGAGTCTTGATCATACCTGATATTATATCGAACCGCTAGGGTAACACACTTAAGGGGTTTCGACAAGACAACCGGAAAGGAAGGAGATCACCGGGACAGTCCCGAGAGAGGTCTGATGGAGATCGGGCAGCGCCGAAAGAGTTTTCGGAGCTAGGAAATATTTTATATATTATGTTTGATATTAATTAGTGTTATTAATATGAAAATATGATTTTATATATTTATTTTCGAATTTATTAAGGCAGATTTTCCTAAATGGGCCTTCCGGACGAAAGAAGGCCCAAGAGGGGGGAAACCCCCTTGGGGAATTCGGTGGGAGCAAAGGGGCCGGCCTAGGTGGGCCACAAGGGGGCCCACCAGGGGGCCGGCGCACCCCCCTAGCCGAACCAGTCATGTGGGAATAGTCCCACATGGCTAGGCTAGCAAAGTTGGCTCCCCTTGGGAGCCTATATAAGAAGGGGCACCCCCAGCCTTTTAATTCACCAATTAATTCCAGATTTCTCTCTCGATCTCGTGGTTCCCAAGTCGGAGCCGCGCCGAGCAAGAGGAGTCGGGGATCTCCTCCACCATAGCCCGCTGCCGCGATGCTGGTGTTCCGGTCCAAGTCTTCCGCTGCTCGTCCTGGACTGGAGCTTCGGAGGCGTCGTCTCCACCGTACGTGTGCGACTCCCTGCGAGGTGCTGCGCTAGCGGTACTCGGAGGCCTGCTTCCTCTACACGACCTTGAGGTCGGCTACGTCGGTCTTCATCGACAACGTTTGTGCGGGAACGTAATCCCGCTTTCGGTCTACAAGGGTACGTATTCCGATCTCCGTTCGTACTACTATATCTGCATAGAATAGATCTTGGCTAGTTTAAGGATATCGTTGCTAGGAAAATTATTGTTTTCTGCACACGATCCCCTTCAGATTATACCCTGCAGGGGTGCACTACTGTACCCATACTCGCATGATCAACCCAAGCAAGCATCAGTGCTTCTCAACACGACTCATTCCTTCACTACAGCAAGTCCAAGTGCCACCCATATGAGTTGTTACCCGCGTTAGGAGTCCGGACGAATCTCAATTGCGGACTCATTAGTTTGTGCCTACGCGCCATGCGGCTCAAACCACAGTAGGAACTGTCCGCTACGCGCGCACCACCCCTATATGACCCCCCGTATCCAGTAACCTCTCGTTGATCATCATCATCATGCACATGGATATGAGCAAATGGAAAACCCGAACTAGTTGCGGCACATGGACAAGCTGTAGATCCGTTCAAAGTCGAGGGGGGGCTCCATAGGGCCTCCCACAAGTGGTTAGTGCGCTCAAAATTGGATCCGAGGACAAAATCTCAGTTCCTAGGTCGACACTGAGCAGAACAAAGCACCTCGCAAGGCCTTCCGCCTGGTGCCTTATCTTTTAATTATAATACCCCAATATAAGACAACATTTTAATAAGGTAGAATAATCTATCAAACTAAGCAGATGAAACATAAGACCAACAGACGACTCGCACAAACAACTCTAAGCATGCACTACGACTCGCAAGGCCAACAGTAAACATGCAACGGGTATTAGGTTGTGGGGATAAATCTGTATGGGCTGCAGGATAAACATGTGATGAGATTGCAGTTCAAGAATCGATAACTAGGGTAGCAGAGATCAACGGCAGGAATGAAAGACAATGTATAGGTAAACAAGCAAACTTTGCTTGCCTGGAATCCCGCATGGAAGCAGATCTTGTCGTTGCTCACACATCTCAACGTCGTATCCGCGAAGAAGCAACAAACACTGAAAGCGCAAAAGATGCATTTTACAACTACGGCAAAAGATCCAGCATGATCATGGAAGTATGACATGGCATGGAAAGATGCATTGCGAGATGCACTTAATCCAAATTAAGCGGAACCAGGATTCCGACAATTAATATTAATGTTAAAGTTATTTATCTACCCAACAAATTAAATGTTCATTAACATGGCAAGACATGGCAAAGGTGTTCTAGTCAAATTAAATGGAATTGGGCAATACATATATGGATTTGCCCCACACATTCCATATTTATTAATTAGGTGATTTACTACACCTCCCAAACCCAAGAGATGCAACACATGCAAGTATGATGCGATATGCACAAGATAGATGACATTTTATAAAATAGGTATAGGGTTAGGGTTTGGGTCCGTACGTCGGATCGGGTGAACTAGGGTTCGATACCGACGTCTTCGGTCCGTAGAGGAAGTAGTTGCCGTTGGGGAAGTAGTCGTCGCGGAACCGCGACATCGTCGTTTGTCGGTGTCGTGGAAGTGGTCGAAGTAGTCGTCCGGGTGGTCGTTGTTCGGAGCACCGGCTTCGGGGTAGGTGGCGCACTTGTCGCATCCAGTCTTCGGGCCACGGCAACGGTTTCAAGTCACGCAAGAAGGCGGCCACACACATGAGGCGACACGGAAGACGGTGGAAAAGGACTCCGGGGTCGGCGGCACGAGGGCACCTCGTGTGGGAATTTCATCGAACACGTGCGGTGCGCCAAGGACGGATGGGGATGGCGCCGGCGGCGGCTACTGGCGCGGGCGGAGGCGCGTGGCACGGCGGCGGCGACACGGAGGGTGCACGCGGGGCGCTGCGTGGGTGCTGCGTGGGCGGCGGCGGCAGGGCGGGCGACAGCACGGGCGGCGCGGCGGTGCGGAGGAGGCGGCGGCAGCGAGGCGCGGGCGGCCGGGGCGCGGCGCACGACGTGAGACGCGGCGGCGCGGGCGCGGCGGCTTGGGGGCGTGGCCTGGGTCGGGGAGCGCGGCGGCGGTGTTGTAGACGGCCGGAGGTGGCGCAGGTGGCGGTGGCGCGGCAAGCGCGCCGGCGGCGCTGGGGAGCTCGGGCCGGGGCGAGGCGAGCTCGGGAGGTGCGGGGGGCTGCAGGAGGCGCTCGGGAGCGTGGGCGGCCGGTACGGCGGCGGCGGCCGGTGGCCGGCGACGGGAGGGGCGACCGGAGGCGGGGTCGGGGGAGGAGCTTGGAGCACGAGCTCGGGCGCTCGGCTGGTGTGGGAAGGCTCGGGAGGAGGCCACGGGAAGAAGAAAGGAGAGAAGGAGAAGAGAAAAAAAAGAAGAAAAAGAAAAGAAAAGGAAAAGAAAAGAGAAGGAGGGGGAAAAAAGAAAGAAAGAAAAAGGAGAAAGTGGAGGGGGGCGGCTGCAAAGATTCCAGGGGGTGGGAAAAGTTTTCAGGGGACAAAACCTAGGGTTTGGGGTTAGATGGGCTTTGGGCCTTATTTCTCTCCCGTTTAAATATTTCTGATTATATTTTTAAAACCAAAACGAAGAGGAATTTGAATACGAAACCTTTACAAAATATTTTTAGTTTTGAATAGACAATTTAATAAACTAGTTTTTAAAAAATTTAAAATATTTGAAAATAACACATTTTTTATTAATTTGAAATGCATTTCAATTTAAATATGGAAATTCAATTTAAATGCAACAAATTAAATTAATGCGATGCGATGCCATGTCGATGCAAAAAGAAAAACACACAAAACTTAAGGGGGATAAAATCCCGGGGCGTTACATTTACCTAAATGACAATCTAAGCAATAACAAGATAAACAAGCTAACAAGACAAGCAAGTAAGGGAGCAAAGATAAGGGGAACCGAGCGAAGCACGCGGAGACGAAGATGTAATCCCGAGTTCCACCCAAGGGTGTACGTCTCGTTTGGAGAGGTGTGCGCTACCACAACAGGTTAGCCGCAACGCCACAAAGGCTCACCTTCTTCTCCGATGAACTCAACCACAAAGGTTGCGAGTCCACCTTCCACTATTGATCCCCTTTTAGGGCGGAGATCGAATCCCTTATAAACGCTTGAGGCACGCACCCACAACTTAATTGGGGGATCTCAAGATGACCACAAAAGGTCAAGGACCACAAAAGGTCAAGGCAACACCAAGATTACAACAATGGTGAACTAGGTTTTCCCACCGTAAACCCTAGCCATGAACTCCCCAAGTGAATGGGGAGGAAATGCAAATCCCTTCGGTGAAGATGTAGATCCGGGCCTTCTCCTCCAATCCTCCAAAGATCAACGAATTTGGGTGGAGGGATTGAGAGATCTTGGTGATTTGAGCTTTCAAGAATAGTAGGAGAGAGAGAATCTGAGAGCTAGCTGTTCTTGAGTGAGTGAGGGGGTATAAATACCCCTCCCAAAATCTGGCCGTTGGCTACCTCGGGGACCCGGAAATTCCGGTATAAGTGACACCCGGAAATTCCGGGTCACCCGGAATATCCGAGTTGAATTTCCGGTTGAGATCAGAACCACTTTGACATCTTGATTTAGCCAAATTTCTGAGGGTGACTCGGAAATTCCGAGTCAGTGAAATTTCCGAGCTGAATTTCCGGTTGAAGTCAGAACCACTTTCTGATCTTGACATAGCCAAATTTCTGAGGGTGACTCGGAAATTCCGAGTCATTGAAATTTCCGAGCTGAATTTCCGGTTGAAGTCAGAACCACTTTCTGATCTTGACTTAGCCAATTTTCCGAGGGTGACTCGGAAATTCCGAGTCAGTGAAATTTCCGAGCTGAATTTCCGGTTGAAGTCAGAACCACTTTCTGATTTTTCCTTAGCCATTTTTCTGTTAGGTATAGGAGACTCGGAATTTCCGATCCTGGAAATTTCCGGTTCCAATAATCCGATTCTGGGAAGAATTCCAGAAACTCTTTTTCTCTACATTTTGGCTTTGGGATATGTGATATGCAACTCACACAAACTGAAATACTTAGCAATAGGATTAGTACATCATTGGTATTGTTAACTAACACTCAAAACACTAGGGATTAAGAAATGTTCTTTCAAGCTTGCCGCGATGACGAAGACGATGACGTCGGGGTGTCGACGATGACCTGCGTCGGCGAGCGTCGGGCGTCGGGCAGAAGGTGGCGAGGCGCCGGTGGCAGAGGGGGAAGTGGCGCGGCGGCTGCAGGGTGCGAGACGACGTCGCCTAGGCTCCTCGAGAAGAGTTACCTCCGAGAACTCGCAAACATACGGAGCTTAACGACAACCCCCGGTCATTCAGATCCAGCTGAAATCGCAGGGGTAGATCTTATCTGAAATCCCGCAGGGCAACGACGCCCGGCGGTATAGCTTAGGTGGAGAGAGAGAGGGCAAAACGGGCGGAGAAGCAGCTCGGCCGGCCTGCAATACAATTAATTGTATTTTCCAATGAATTAATCCAATTAATATGCCTTGCTATATAAATGGGGGAGGGGGTGTGCAAACTCCCTACGTCCCCCATGTGGGACTAAACAAAGGAGAGGGAGGGGGGTTCGGCCGAACCCTCCATGGGCTGGCCCCCCTCCTTGTTGCGGCTCCCCCTAATGGGCCCCAATTGGCCCATTAGGTGGGCTGCCCCTTTTTCCTTTATTTTTAATTAATATTAAATTAATATAAAATAATATTAATTCATAATTAATATATTTATATATAATTTAATCTCCCGTGACTCCGAAACATTTTCCGAACCACCCGAACAACTTTCGGACATCTCTGGAACCATTCCAGACCTTCCCGGAACTCCTTCCGGACCACCAGAACCCTTTCCGGATCATTTCTCTCTCTCCAACAAAAACCAATATTATTCCAGAACCTATCCCCTGGTGTCGTTAAGACCTTAAGTTTGTTACGCTACGGTTTGAGAACACTCCAGACATGGTCGAGACACTCTGCTCACCAATGACCGTCAGGGATACCTGGATGTATATGACGACCCCTGTGCATTCTACGAATATCATCGTTGAACCATAAATATGATATTCATTCCCTTTGTTTCTGCGATACTACCTTGTCCGAGATATGATCGTAGACACACCGATGTGTTTGCTGTATCTCGTTACTGACAAAGGTTATTAACTCGTATGTGATATTACATCTCCAGGACCTAGTCATAAGCTGCGCAGCTATATAGATGTAATCTCACCGAGTGGGCCCATAGTATCTTTCCATTATAAGAATGAACAAATCCAGCTCTTGATCCTTACGTCTCGATGCTCTTTCGGAATACCCAAGATGGACACCGTTATTGTCATGCTATATAAAACACAACGTTTGATGCTCTCAAAGCACCCCTACGAAGCATCAATAAGTAAGGTCTCACGGTCTAAGGAATAAGCTATCATATTCTTATCTATTGCAAATGACAAACATCGTAATACGATCTTATTGCAATACTTTGCGTATGTCCATCACCTTATTCAACCAATAAGATGACCCCACTGTCAACCGACGTCATTGTCCTTGATCGGGAATCTCGATCAACTGTTGCCCAATGGACTAGCTCATCTAGAGGCTTACTAGGGACCTGGTTGTCTATGTATCACACGTGTATTAATAATTCTGATTAATACAGTTAAGCATAATACACAAACCTATTAAACTTATGAGACAACGCAATAAATACTACTTATTTATTTGCCTCTAGGGCATATCTCCTTCAGTCTCCCACTTGCACTAGAGTACAAATAAACTAGCTGCATTTTACTTTATCAAAATCCCTTATCAAATAAGAATCATTTGATAATGCTTGCTTGTGGAAGAGTGTTACTCTGACAATCTGCACAATACATGATTGTGCATACTTTTGCGATTCATTGATATCAACTTGCTTGATATCACCATGTTATCCAATAACATACATGCAAATACCATAACTAAGTGAGACTTCTGTTTCCCAGCGCTTACTCTGATTATACCAACCAGATAACTGGCTAGAAAAACACACTCAGTCACAATGAGCCCCTTGTAACAGTTACAAACTCGCGATATCTACATACTTTCACACCAATGTAGAAAACTTGACATTCTAATGTCAATCTATCAACTAACGCACTTCTACTTCCAGTAAATTCTAAATTTACTTTTACAACTGTTCTTTTCCTAAGAACATCGGTTATATGTCATCGAGCAGATGATATGGTTTCTGTATGATGTCTAATATTACATAATAGACCAACATGTCACACAACCATTACTACCGTGTATCATTACTCTTAATGATCAATTGGATTTCAAAGGTCCATCCTTTTGATTCTATTCTGACTCCTCAGATATAATCCAAAACAACTCGACTAACTATTAAAAATTCCCGTTCTATTCCAAATAGACACTAATTTCCAAATATTTTCACAACTTCATCCTTCTCATCTATTCTACTGGTACAATTTCACAATGTGTCATTTACACAAGATGAATTCAGCTCCCACTCAAATTATGTCTCCACATATTTGAGAACACGAGCTCCCACTCAAAAACATGTCATCCACATATTTGAGTTCCTAAGCTCCCGCTCAAAAATATGTCCTTTACATATTCCACCTGAGTAAACTAACTTTGACTCCCACTTAAAATCGACATTTTGGTCAAACCAAAATCATTGATCTATTATCAATTCGAATTCAATACAAACTACAGTATTACATTAATACAAATCCCTCATACTTCAAGCATGTCTACATAAATGTAGTCAACAAATTTGATCTTGTCCAAGACACATTTCTTGACAAGACATGCTTCCACGTCTTTCTTATAGTCACATTTCTCATATAACACTTTATATGATGATTAAACAATCTTATTCCTCTAATAAGAATTGTAGCAACAATTACTATTATAATCCTCTCAAATGTAACTTGGATTTTCAGGCTGAAAACCCTTAGTTCGTATTCCGATATTTTCTCAACTTTCTTTGTATTCATAAAGTGTACCTTGATCTGTCAACAAGATCTGAAACACTTAATATCGTGTTGTGACCTGACAGCAATTATTAAATATAACATCACTTTATTTAGAAGCTTCTTTTATTAAAATATTATGATCTTTATGAAGAGGATTGCAAGGAGAAAACAATTTTCTAGTCTCCCTCACTCTTAATCACCAAATTTTCATCTGTAGAATATATACTCTTTGGAACACCTTCCAACATTCTACTTTTATGAATATAGGTCTGACACCTTATTTCAAGCTTCTAATTCCAATCTATAAACCATAATTCGAAAAATCATATTTTCCTGGGAATTACATAGACAACAAACCAATTTTTGTTTCTATTTGGTTTTGGAATACACTCCCATCCAATGCGAGCAATCTACAAAGAACTATTCATGTATATTCCAAATTATCGTATAATCATATACTTGTCGACACTTTTGTCGATCCAACGAATTCTCGTTGAGAAAAGTATCTATCTTCTAAAGTGGAAATCGACTATAATGTTTCGAACATATTAGGAGATTTTAAGACAGATTCTGACAGACCACACTTTATTTGAAATAGTGTATGATTATAATACCCCATATATCACCACATATGACATTATAATATTATGAAACGAATTCCACAAGCCTTTTGTGTTGAAATCATAATTCAAAAATATTGTCCTTTGATCAAATCTTGTGAATACAATATAAACTAACCTTTCTTCTGAAAAACCCCATTTGATCTCTTATCAAATTAATTTCAGACTCATGATTTATCGGGCAAATACTCTTATTCACCAATAATCATAGAAGAATTCGGATCAAGCAAAAAACACCATTAATTAATCATTAAAAAATGACTCTCAATTAATTTCCTCTTGTATTGCTACTTCAATACTTCATTTCAAACTTAATCAATTCGCCACTCGAATTACTTAAATGGACCAAAAATTATCCATTACTTCTTTCATTGCCTTTATGACTAAATTCGATGGTGTTTGTTCTTTGGACACATAATTTTATCATTCCCGCTATTATAAATGTATATCATACGCATAATGTAATTGAGATTTGATGCAAATTACTCATAATATGAAACAACTGCTTTGTTTCATAACATAAAACAACTGATTTGTTCTACATGAATAATTATGTCTTGTAACATTCAAGACACAAAACTAGATCACACTCTCACTATTACAAAATGTCTTATAAAAAACTATTGATGATAACTAATATGATATCTCGAGGGCGTGAGCACTACTGGCCATGAACTTGCCATCACTTGTGCACTGTCACGTCACCCTTCGCCGCATACTTGTGATAATCAGGGACTGTTTCATAAACAGAACAAGTATCAAATACTTTTCATCAAGTATGAGAAGAATACATTTATATCTTCGTATATCAAATATACCCGTAGCGTCGAAGAACTTTTCTTCGATGGAATCAACTTTTAGAGATTTGAACTTGTTCACGAACGTGAAGAAGCTCATCGTGTCTTTATAGCATATTCACGCACATGCTATTCACAGCTATGAAGCAAAGCGCAATCTCTATTGCACTGGAGTTCGCTATCTAGAAATCGTAGATATTCGTAAGTCTGAAGTAGATGTCATACAACTTCTTCAATTGAGTCTCCAGACAGGTATGCTCCCCATGTGAATGGTCCGGAACTTTCTAAGTTGTCTGAACTGCTCAAGACTCAATTCGTCTTTGAAGTGACCTTTGATCGCATCAATCACGACATATGGCTCCATGTGTTGAAACAACTTTCAACTCTGGTGCTAGGCATACGCTCATGATGACCTTCACTTCCATGAAAATATCATGATGCTTACGGAACTCATCATCTTCTTCCTTGCTAGCAGAATCATCTGGTCTAACTCTTAACTAATGTTCTAGGACATATAGGATGTTTGTTGTGTTTGGAGAATGTTTCTAAAACCAATGTACCAGCTGATGAAGTTGGACCCGTCGGCTTCTAAGGTAGAATCTGGGCTCTTGAGGAAGTAACCGAAGTATAGTTGCGTAGTCTACAGATGTGATCGCAAAAGAGGTAAGGTAAAGTTTATAATATATAGGTGAGTTTTAGTTTATAATCACATTATCAAAACACACCACACCAAGATTATTATCCCTAAAATAATAATGGCGATTACACGACCTCATCCACCACACCACCCCCGATCATCACGACCGGCAGCACAGTTTCAAAGGTGGACATAAAATGTCGTTCACAACAACTCTGTGACTCGTGCTCGATCTTTCGATCTTCCCGTGTTCCGAGGCCATATTTCTGAATATGCTAGGCTCTCCAATCAAACCTCGAAGACCCTGCGCGTGCAACATGGCTTACACCCACTGTATGCGAACGACGAGATGTGTGACACCCGATCATCACGGTCTGCCTCATAACGTAGAACTTTCTTGGTGGTGCGCAACGAGGGAGAACACAATTTTGGTATTTGTTAGGGATCATCCTATTCGAGATGCTACCGTTGTATATCTATCATATAAGCAATCAATAGGATGCACACACAACAACACACAATAATGATGCAATGAACTGCGATGTGACATGGTCGATGCGCCTGGACCTTCATGGCGCCATGTGCCTGGCCCCCCGGTGCCCCGGCATGGCTCCGAGTCTACGGAGCCCTCCATTGCCTCCGACAGTACGACTAATATCAAAACTTACCGTAACCATGTCACATAAAATAACGCCTCTGCAAAACAAAGTTAGACGCCTCTAGATTTATTTAGTTTTGCAAGTTTACGTGGCAAATAGGCTTATTTGTAAGAGAATCGCTTCCCTACCTACGAACTTTGTACCACAACGTCGATCATATAATTGCATGTTTAAGCATCCCTTTCGGGCCCTCCATTGAAAATGCTTTGCCGACTAGAGAGAGAGAAACAGACACCCGCCAGCCACAGATACGGTGCAAGCCGTATGTCAGAAGTGGAACCAGTCTCGCGTAAGCGTACGCGTAAAGTTGGTCCGGGCCGCTTCATCAACTCAGTACCGAACGCATTGCAAGTGCACGCTAGAGGGTAGCAAATACAAGAAAGACGTCCTCATTCAACATGAGTTCTAACCGTACCAGCAGTACTACGCATAGATCGGCTCTGATACCACTGAAGGGGTTACGGTGCAGAAAACAATAATTTTTCTAGCGAACGAAACCCTAACTAGTCAGGATCTATCTATCTAGTACATGTGATAACGGTGGCGGAACGGGTTACATTACCTCAATGTAGACCGATAGCGGGGATTACGCTCCCGCACAAGCGTTGACGATGAAGTCGTGCGTAGCCGACCTCGAGGTCGCGGAGAACTTGCCGTGATGACGAAGACGATGACGCCGGGGTGTCGACGATGACCTGCGTCGACGAGCGTCGGGCGTCAGGCAGAATGTGGCGAGGCGCCGGCGGCAAGGGAGGGGAGGCGCCGGCGGCAGAGGGGGAAGTGGCGCGGCGGCTGCAGGGGGGCGAGACGATGTCGCCTAGGCTCCTCGAAAAGAGTTACCTCCGAGCACTCGCAAACATACGGAGCTTAACGACAACCCCCGGTCATTCAGATCCAGCTGAAATCGCAGGGGTAGATCTTATCTGGAATCCCGCAGGGAAACGGCGCCCGGCGATATAGCTTAGGTGGAGAGAGAGGGCAAAACGGGCGGAGAAGCAGCTCAGCCGGCCTGCAATACAATTAATTGTATTTTCCAATGAATTAATCCAATTAATATGCCTTGCTATATAAAGGGGGAGGGGGTGTGCAAACTCCCTAGCTACCCCATGTGGGACTAAACAAAGGAGAGGGAGGGGGGGGGGGTTCGGCCGAACCCTCCATGGGCTAGCCCCCCTCCTTGGTGCGGCTCCCCCTAATGGGCCCCAATTGGCCCATTAGGTGGGCTGCCCCTTTTTATTTTATTTTTAAGTAATATTAAATTAATATAAAATAATATTAATTCATAATTATTATATTTATATATAATTTAATCTCCCGTGACTCCGAAACATTTTCCGAACCACCCGAACAACTTTCGGACATCTCTGGAACCATTCCAGACCTTCCCGGAACTCCTTCCGGACCACCGGAACTCTTTCCGGATCATTTCTCTCTCTCCAACAAAAACCAATATTATTCCAGAACCTATCCCCTGGTGTCGTTAAGACCTTAAGTTTGTTACGCTACGGTTCGAGAACACTCCAGACATGGTCGAGACACTCTGCTCACCAATGACCGTCAGGGATACCTGGATGTATATGACGACCCCTGTGCATTCTACGAATATCGTCGTTGAACCATAAATATGATATCCATTCCCTTTGTTTCTGCGATACTACCTTGTCCGAGATATGATCGTAGACACACCGATGTCTTTGTTGTATCTCGTTACCGACAAAGGTTTATAACTCGTTTGTGATATACATCTCCATGACCTAGTCATAAGCTGCGTAGCTATATAGATGTAATCTCACCGAGTGGGCCCAGAGTATCTTTCCATTACAAGAATGAACAAATCCCACTCGTGATCCTTACGTCTCGATGCTCTTTTGGAATACCCATAATGGACACCGTTATTGTCATGCTATATAAGACACAACGTTTGATGCTCTCAAAGCACCCCTACGAAGCATCAATAAGTACGGTCTCACGGTCTAAGGAATAAGCTATCATATTCTTATCTATTGCAAATGACAAACATCGTAATACGATCTTATTGCAATACTTTGCGTATGTCCATCACCTTATTCAACTAATAAGATGACCCCACTGCCAACCGACGTCATTGTCCTTGATCGGGAATCTCGATCAACTGTTGCCCAATGGACTAGCTCATATAGAGGCTTACTAGGGACCTGGTTGTCTATGTATCACACGTGTATTAATAATTCCGACTAATACTGTTATAGCATAATACACAAACCTATTATAAACTTATGAGACAATGCAATAAATACTACTTATTTATTTGCCTCTAGGGCATATCTCCTTCAAGAGCAAGCTTTCCAAAGGGCAACAATGGAGGAGAGAGAGGAAAAAGACTTGCTAGAAGCTTAGAAAACCATTGGGGAAGAAGGCCCCTTAAATAGCTCAACCCAAAATCCAGACGTTGGGTGCAGATTCGCGCCGTAGCGGTACTACCGCTGGCCCTAGCGGTAGTACCGCCCCCTAGGGAGTTAGGGCATCAAAATGGGCTGAAAACAGGCTTCCGTAGCGGTACTACCGCCCTGGCGGAACCACCGCTCCCGGTACCGTCGAAAACGGCTCTCTGTTAGCTCCGGTGGTACCTCTGGCGGTACAGCGGCGGTACTACCGCCATAGCAAAAAACAGCATAAACTGATAAACGAAAACGTCAATATCTTTTTCATTCGTACTCCGTTTTTGATGATTTTTGGCTCGTTGGAATCGTTACAACGAGCTCTACTTGAATGTTCATAGAAACATCACAGTCCATCATGTGAGGATAAAACCAAATGGGGAAAGGTTGAACTTTCCTAAACAATGCAAACCAGTAAAACCTCCTTCATCAAAAACGCAACAAGATATTCATACGAAATCTGTTTTTGATGAACCAGAGCTTACTATGGAGATAAACCGAGCTATAAATCCTCACATAGATAAAAGACAACAAGTTTTTCCAAAGTAAATGCATTTTCGAAGGACTTGGTCTTGTCATGAAGATCAGGACAAGCACCAAAACTCAACACGGAGAAAAACCAAATAAGAACCAAGAAAGATGATATGCCAAGCATGTAAAGATTTGAGCTCTCCACAAAGATGCGATCAAGTTACTCACTCGAGAGCCCCTCTTGATAGTACGCCTATCTATCCTATAGCCTTATCAAGATCATACCTTTGCCATGAGCATTCCACTTGAGCTAGATGATGACGATCTTGACTCTCTCGGGTTGAAACACCTTTCTTGTTTGTGCTTGCTAGCACATACTTGATGAAGACTTCTCCAAATGCTCCCACATACTCCATTATGGGAGGGCCTCGCTAAGCTTCGTCTTCATGTCTCCTTTGCAAGCTTCAATCAAAAGATATCTTCCGAGATGCATCATATATAGCTTGCACTTCATCTTCTTCTCTTGATATGTATGATGGCTTGGGGTTAAACATGATTGTTCACTCGATCTTCTATTCCGGGTCATACTTGCAATGAGCTCAACTCTACACATGACCATTCTTCATATAAACCCTTTGAATAGAGCATTGGTCATTAAGTCTCTTGAAGAGTCCAACACATGAACTCCTATAATTTCCCATGGACAAGATCTATAAGAATATCTCAATGTAAACATTAGTCCATAAGGATTGTCATTAATTACCAAAACCACGCATGGGGGCAACCATGCACTTTCAATCTCCCCATTTTGGTAATTGATGACAATCCCTTTTACGAGGGTTTATATAATGAATTTAAGCAACCATGCAACACAAAGAGCAAGGATGCAAGAGAACCGCAAGATAACAAACCCATATTTCCTTAAACCCTCTAAATTTCTCCCTCATTGGCATCGATTGCCTAAATGGGAAGAAAAACTTAGAAGGCAAATATAGTGAGAGCTCCCCCATAATGCGTGCATTTCTCATAATATGAGTGAAATCGAATGCACATATCCAATGACAAATAGATGGAGGGAGATCAAACTATATAGAGGATCCAAAGATTGCAAAAGAATATCAAATGGAAAGATAGTTCAACGAAATAAGCAAGCAATCAGAAGGATCCGAAAAGTGTTCTAAATATCATGAGGGAACTCCCCAAGGTACGTGCACAAATAGGATTTGTATTTCAATATAGTGTGCACAACATGGAATCCTCACTCCCTCCTAGATAAATTCGAACACAAGCTCATGCAAGAGAATGTAAATGATAAAGGAGGCAAAACAACTTTCACCTAATAAAATGTTTTACAACAAGAGCAAGGAGTGGTAAATCAAGTAATGGGTGTGAGATAAAAAGACATTATAGGAGACTAATACAAGGATGATAGCATCAACATAGTCTTTCAAGAAGAGTTGCACAAAGTGCATATCATGTCTTTCCCATACCCACACACCAAAAGAGGTATAGCAAATAGCTCCACAAGCTTAGTAAAATGCACCAAGCATAACACATGGAAAATAAAGCTTGAGCCTTTTAGAAACCACCAAGGAGTCAAAAGCAATAAGAGGTGGTAACTACAGATTTGGAATATCAATTGAAGATGTACTATTCTCACGTGTATAAGTTTCTAAGTAGACACTAATCACTAAGATATGGGTCTACAAATAAACATGTACACACAAGATAGATACACGGGTAAAGATTATGATATCCAGGAGAAAGTCATAAATACACCAATAAGATCTTTGCTTAAAAGCATAGAACAAATCCCAATTATATCTTAACGGAATATAAGTGAACTTCGAACACATACTCATCATAGCATCAAAAATTATCCACAAGGGATAAAGGTTAACAAATGGATGCTCCGAGTAAGATAACAAGTAACACAAAACACAAATGATTTTGAAAATTCATCAATGTTGCACCTGAGAGAATTTAAGTAGAAAGTGCTAGATTGACATAATTGGGATCGATGAATCATAGAAATGAATGTATAGTCCCTTTATATGTAATCATCCCGGCTTATTCATATTTGCAATAGAGACGTTTTACAAGAACCAAATTAATTGCAACAAAAAGATTCATGCCAAGATACAACCTACACAAGGTTGAAAGTTTAGAAACGTAAGCATGAGGTAGATACTTGTTACCAAGATAGCATTGGTGATGTAGAAGATAAGAGTTAACGATCATCCAAACTTGGCTCCCATGAATACATGATGACACCACCTTCCTTGTAAATGAGACAAGCTTCCAATGCATCTCCACATGTACCTAAAACAAATTTAAATACAAAATGGTACCCAAACTCATTGGGTCCAAAGTAGTTAGAGCAACTACAATACATAGGACAAACTCCACATAAATATGTGCATATTGATATGAAATTGAATTTCATGCACATCTTAGCCATTTAGGATTTGATGGAGTTTATTCTATATATTGGATCAACGAAAGTACACGTGCCATAAGATATACATATAGTAAGTATGCATGCACAAGACTTTCAAGAACCAAACGAGATACAATTTGGACAAAACACCAATTAAACCAAGAAAGCACACACAAGTGTGACAAGAAAAAGAATTGTCTAAATTATATCAAGGACCCAAATCAACACATGATTGAAGAAACCACTTTGAAAAGATACCAAATTAAAGCAATAAACCAATTGAAGAAAAATATCATCAAGGAATAAACCAACCCTCTACACTTTTCATGATGGCACAAGGTACCAAGACGAAGAATGTTTGTCTTCCAAGGAGACACGTCATCGGGATCAAATATCAAACGAAGACAACTAATGTTCAAAAAGCATATAGGATTGCTCCCCCACGATGTGTGCATTATTTATGATTTTGCATTTGAATACACAATGCACACAAATGAGATCATCACTCTCCATATATATTATTCAAACACTAGTCATGTTCAAGAAAGGCAAGAAATTGCAATACCAAATTAAAGAACGGTGTTTTACTCAAAGTAGGATAGCTTCCCAAAGAATAGTGCATTATCAAGAAGTATGACTTTTGAATGTCAATGCACAAGAATTGGTTCATTGCTTTTCCCAACTCAAGAAAGCACTAACTAAATTTTAAGTATAGCAATAAAGGATCCAAAAGATACAATGAAGACAAATGAGAGTTAGATCAAAACAAATCCTTGGCAATCAAATAAAGCAATTCAAAGCAAGAGCCAAAGCGAATATGATCAATATATTTACCACAAAAAGATTATCACTTGTGAAGACAAGTAATGTATGGAGATATTTCTCGGGGGTGGATTGCAAAGATATATTCAAGATCATATTCACAAAACATAAGCATATGGTAAATGATAGGAATTAAAAGCCATGCTTAGATAGATAGGTATTCTTGATAGATTCACGAATCATGCGAAGGTGCAAAGCAACTCCAAGGAGTAGCTTGAAACAATTGGCTTCCCAAAAGATACATGAGAACATATTTGGGAAAGCCATACCAAGAACATCCTCCACAAACAAGATCCAAAAGAGTGAGAGACAAAAAGCATTTAAGTAAATGAAAACTTGTTTGAGCAACATGCCACATAGGAACAAGATAACTAGCAATATCAATTCTAGGTGGCAAAACCTCATATGTTTACATTTTCTAGGCTTGTAATATGCACATAGCTTATTACTTCCCCATAATGTGATAATCCATTTATTTAAAGCAAGAGGCAAACAAAACCAACTCGAAAAATTAATGGACATTATAGAAATTGAATTTCTCATGAGAATGACATACCACATAGATAGTAGATAATATAAATATATCAAGACTAAGTTGTATTTCTCATGAATACACAATTTTAGGATTCTGAAGTGCACGAAGCATATCACTCCCCCAAAATATGATAGTCCGTTAATCTCTCTAAGAGAGCCAACAAGATATGATATCAAATAAAAACAATAAGGCTCAAAACTAGTAAATGGTGTGCAAACCAACATACACATACTTGATTTCTCAAGATAAGTAAGTAGAGAGCACAACACATATAAACACTAGCAAGGTACAAAACCAAACACATGCAAGGGTGCAAGCAACTTTCAATGTATTTATGATTTAAATAAAAGTTACCGTAAGGAGGAACATTGGATATGAGATAGAACAATATGATCCATATGACTTCACTTGAGAGAATATAATTGATGAATGTCGTGGTGGCGTCACGGCAGATGCCATAGGATGGCTAATTTGTGGGGCCGATGGACGTTGGTGGATCCGGGGAGGGATAGCGAGCTGAAGAGCTCACACGGGGAGGATCCCGGTAGAACCGAGATCTCCCAAGAACAGGAAATAAGAACAAAGTACAAGGAGGAAGATCTAACAAGTACAAACAAATGCACGAAGGCACAAAGCACACACGCGATATACCCAGGTTCAGGGCCCTCGTGAGGAGGTAACACCCCTACTCCTGCCTTTCCTCTCTATATATTGGTGGTACAAAGACTACAACTTGCTACCAGATCTGTCAAAGGATGAAGAACAAAGAACTAGATGAACTCAAGGTGAAGAGGAATAACTGCTCTAAGAGTAAATGCGACTATAGCTTTGGCTCTGAAATTGGTCTCTCCCTCTCAGGAGCAGTTATGGCGCCTTTTATAGAGGTCCGGCCAGGAGGGCCGGAAACCCTAACTTGGCTTGGCCCCACCGGACAGGCCTAACCGGGATGTCGTCACCGGCTAGTGCGACCTAGTCGCCGGACTATCCGGTGTAGCCCCTTCGTCATCATCTCGTTAAGGACGGCAGGCGCCGTCCTGCATCATCATTGTCCCCTTGTCAGAGACAAGACATGTCTATGCCCATCCCGGATAGCCTTTTCCGGATTGCCGGGCTAGGCATGTCAGGTCTTGTCGTACCCCGCTCGTACCGGCTGACGCGCTCCCGTGTCAGGCGGGAGGTGACCATGCTTCCGTGTCAGGCGGAATGGTACTTCCCCCCGCTATAAGCGGGAAAGCCTGCTACGGACCGTTGACGGCCTACCGGGAGCCCTTACTCTGGATACCTCCTCGCTTGCCACTGAGCCTCTCCTGTATAAGATCAAGACCGAGACACACATTCCGGTTAGTACTTACCCGGAATACTTATCCGGTAAAGCCGAGTACATCTCCACCCGAGAGTCTCCCCGGAGTCCTAGATCCGGGATCCTTCCCGGAGACGTCCGAGCTCGTCTCAGGATGAGTATCTCTAGGCCTAGCCTCCCGAAGATGTCTCAGCCTACCGGCAAAGACATCTTCGAGAAGCTAGTTCTTAGAGGAACCACCCGCTTATGTCTGTGCTGCGATTGCGAGGGCCGGGGGTGTCTATTTATAGCTGCTAGAGCTGACCCTCGCGCCTGCCAGGAGGCACTTTGTCCTCTACCAGCGCTCAGGGGTCAATCCGCCCTTTCAGCACATCAGGAGGTGTCCCTTGCTGTCGCCAAAGGTCAAGTACTGTTGATATTTACCGGATTATACCGGAATCTGCCCCTACCCGGGGGGTAGCGCCCCGACATTAGTCCCCGAAGCTGGTGCTGCACAGCGACCTCGGATGATGTACAGGATTAGCTTTAATAACAACCACTTTCCGAGAACCAATTATACCATCCTTTTATTCCATGTCAAGATCGATTTTTCCCGAGATCCTTTTACCGAAATCTCTCCGCCGAGATCGCCTTAACCGGGAGGCAAAGCCTGCCACCGGATAGTACCATCTCAGTGAATCTCGACCGTTGATCTTCCGATGAATCCGAGACACTGAGCTAGGTCCCACCCGACGTCCCGTCTGCGCAGAGGCGCACTCGAGTGCCTCTGCGCACGCACGGTGTCGCTTGGGTTCCCGCGCCGGGTAGCCGCAGCCGATCCGGAATCCAACCGTTGGAGCCGTGTGGCCCTCGGTGTGGCCGGATCGGGCGCTCCGGATAGTGCCACGTGGTGTGCGGCACAAAATAGATCCCACCCACGATCGTGGAGATCGTGGGCGGGAAAATCGGAAACCGCTCCGGAATCCCCCCCATAAATAGGGGGCCGGAACGGTCTCCTTCACTTCTTCTTCTTCGCTTCTCTTCTCCTTCATCGTCTCGCGCTCGTCGCCACCGCTGCGCTCGTCGCCCGCACGACGTCCCGCTCGCCGTTCGCCGGAGCTCGCACCTCGCCGTCCCTCTCGCACGTCGCCGATCTCCTCCTTCACCGGTGAGTTGTTCTTCTCCGCTTCGATGCCTTTCTCTGTTAGAGTAACCGCACGGTTGCGCCGCCACCGGTGAGCATACCCGCGCGGCGCGCACGAGGCGCACGGCGATGAATCATCGTGGCGCTAGAATGTATATCGGTCACCCGCATTTGTGCCTCGCTTGAGTCTAGCGCGAGCCTTTTTTCCTCCCTTTAGTTTCGATTTATTTAGCATACGGTAGATCTTGTTTCCTAGGAACCCGGTAACGTTTAGCAGTTTGTGCTCCGACATCCTAGTTTCCGGTAGACTAACTCCGACTAACCACCGCTGCGCCTGCAGAGTAGCTCGGATACCCCTGCACACTTCTCCGACATGGGCGAAGAACGTGCCCGGGGATGCTGAGATGGATCCGAGACCAAGCAGTCCGATCTGGACTGGCTGTATCGGACTCACCGGATTCCTCCGGAAGTCGAGAGCCGTCTCCCGGGAAAGGAGGTAGCACCGGAACCCCAACCCGGGGAATACGTAGTATTCCTCGCGCACTTCGAGCGCGGGTTTGGGCTTCCGGCAAGCCCCTTCTTCCGCGACTTCCTCGACCTCTACGACCTTCAACCTCACCATCTTCCCGCCAACGCCATAATGATACTCTTGGTCTTCACCACATATGCGGAGGCATACCTCGGCATCTGGCCCTTCTTGGATCTCTGGGCCAAGTACTTTATTCTCCGTCGTCAAGCCATCCCCAATCCGGATAAGAAGGTTAAAGACTTAGTGGATTGCGGAGCGGCCACCATCATCCCCCGCGCGGATTCCGGATTCCCCATAGTTAAGGGATTAGAGTCCTGCCGGAAGTGGTAGCGGAGTTTCTTCTATGTGAAGAACCGGGAGCACTCTGGAGATGGTCCGGGATCCTCGGACCCGGACTTCATCAATCTGCCGGAGTTCATTATCGGTCCTCCGCGCGAGTTCGGTCTCTGGAAGAAGCTTCCGGATAGCGATGAGCTTACTACCATGCACGAGGTTCTGCACGTGCTAACGCAGAAGATGACCGGGGATGATCTCCTGCGGTGCTTCATTGTTCGCCGGGTCTGCCCTCTTCAAAACCGAGTGCACAAGATGTGCCACATGTCCGGGAACTATGATCCCACTAGGACTAGTATCTTTGGGCTAAGCCACGCCGGGGTCGTCCGTCGCGTTCGAGCTATTGCCCGGACGGAGATGACGGAGGACTATATTTGGGGGGTCCTTGGGGGATGCCGGAGAAGACCATGCGACCAGGTGCTTATATCAGTTTTCCGTGCCTTCGCCTTCGTACATGCGTTCACCTGGACACCGACACGGCCTAATTTGTTTGCGCAGTTGTTCGAGCGTCAACACGAAGAAGACGCCGTCCACGTCAACGGGAATTACACGCCGGACTTCCCGAAACCGGACGTGATGCCGAGAGAGGATCCCGACGGCGAGGACCACCTCGCCATCCCTTTCGTCAAGGCCCCGGGTAATCCTCCAACTCCAGAGGCAGTTTTCATTTCTTCGGATGATGAGGATGAGACTGACTGCCAGATTCTCGATGTTATTGACGCTCTCCCTCTGAATTGGGCCTCAGCTGTGGTTCCGAAACCGACAACCGGGACCAAACGTGCCGAGAGCCGGAAGTGTGCAGCTTCCGACACCGAGGGGGCCGATAACCCCGGCAACCCCCCCAAGAGGAACAAACCGAGTAAGCAGACAACCGAGAAGCCTGCTCGGCGCCGGCAAAGGGGTCCTCCCCTTGTGGATTCCGGGTACGTCCTCTTTGCCTTACGTTATCTGATTTTGCTTTCTCCACCACTTATTACTAAGACATTTCCTTTCAGGGATGCGCTCGAGCTCCCGTCACCTGCTGTTCCTCCTCCTCCCGGGACTCGGACTCCCAGCCCGGCTCGGGCTTCTCTTTCACCTCCTCGCCCTTCTACCCGAGGCAGTGAGCCTGCGGCTTCCGGTGCCGCACCGGCTACCCTTGCGACCCCGGATGCGCATCCGGTGATCGAGGAGATCCCGGTGCATGCCACGACCATCTCGGGAGAAGTGCTTCTTCCGGAGAGCCCGCGCCGGGTTCCCGGGCTGGAGGCAGAGATCCTCAGCCCTCGCCGGGAACCTGCGGCAAGTGGCGCCTCTCGGCCAGCCGCGACCAAGACCATCCCGGAGAAGCAGCGTACAGCCTCCTCCCGGCCAGCAGATCAAGTTCCCAAGTCTCGCGGCAAGGCTGCTGGGCAGAAAACGCCTTCTGCCCCACCCGCAGCTGCCCCGACATCCTCGTCTCAGGACCTGGTGCTGCGCCCGGGTATGTTTTCCTCGTTACCACCGCCTCCCGCCGAGATCCCTACTGCTGCCTTGCGGATGTTGCGAGCAACGGTCAGCTCCTTTGTATCTTCAGGATCCCGGGACGTTGCTGCTACCCGTGCTGCCGGCAGCACCGGCATTCGGGTTGTTGATGACTTCAACAAGGCCTGGCTTGCCGCCGACGCTTCCGAAACTGCAGGGGACTTGCACGCTGCAGGCCCGAGCCGCAGCGCTCAAGCCCTGCATGCTCTCCAGGTGGCCGCGCTGGATGTCACCCGAGTAAGCGAGGTAAGCTTTTCCTCTTTCAAAAAAAAACGCATTTGTTCCTTCCACCACCACTAGTCCCCGAGATTGGTGCTTACTGCTCTAGATTCCACCGAATAGCAGATCACTAGGTTCCAATCTTAGAGAAAAATTCAGGACTCGGACACCGAGTCCCCGAGATCCTCCCAACCGGATAGGTTGCTTCAAAATTTGCTCCACCACTAGTCCCCGAGATTGGTGCTTAGTGCTCTAGATTCCACCGAATAGCAGATCACTAGGTTCCAATCTTAGAGAAAAATCCAGGACTCGGACACCGAGTCCCCGAGATCCTCTCAACTGGGTTTTTTACACCTTTTCCATACTGACTTTGCCTTCTTTGTCTTGCTTTCAGGAGTGCAGCCAAAAACGCCGCAACATCTTCAACCGGGTTCTCGCTGAACTCGGTCAATCCAAGAAATCCGAGGAGCGCTTCCGGGAGGAGCGAGACGCGGCGCGCCAGATCTCGGTGGACCAGAAGACTGCTCTTGCCACCGCGCAATCCGAGATCGCGCGGCTGAACGGCGAGCTCGGAAAGGTCCAGGCTGCTATGTCCGAGATGAAGACGCGCTTCATCGAGGCGACCAAGAAGCAGAAAGAGACCCTGGACCAATCGGTGGCGCGCGCGGATAACGCCGAGACCGAGCTGGGTCTTCTCCAGTCGCGTTCTGATACTTGGCTCACCGAACTCACCGTGTTAAACCGGGACCTCAACAGTGAGTAATCCGACATCCCTCTTCTCCTGTTACTTCCTTTATTTGTTGTTGCTTTTCTTATGACTTAGCCGTTTGACAGCTCTTCTTTTTAAAGGAGAGTTTGAGCACTCCCGGGAAGCTGCCGCCAAAGCTGTTGCCGCCTTCCGCGAGAAGCGCGCCGGGAAGGGTCCCATCTCGGATGCCTGGGACATCGAGGATCACCTCGTCGCCCTGAAGGCCCGGATAGTACCCCTCCGGTCTATCGGGACGGATTTGCTCAGCGCTGCGGTCCACGTCCACGGCGCACTGTGGCCAAGTATCCGGGGGACGCTCTCGCTTCCCGAGCTCTCGAGCGCACTTCGGGGTGCCGGGAGGCGCATCCACGCCTGGAAGCTTTCCGGTGCACGAGCTGGCGCCGACCAGGTCTTGACCCAAGTCCTCAGCTGGTACGAGGGTCTCGATCTGGAGGCGATCCTGCGCCTGCGGACGGTCTCTTCGTGGGTCACCGATCCGGAGAAGATCCAGCGCCGACAAGAGGTGGTGCACCGCATCGCCACGTGGTCAAGCTTCCGCACGTTCACCGCTAGTGTCATCCCTTCTGACTCGGAATCGGACTATGAGGACGACGAAGATGATGCCGCTTCCGGCGAGGCGGAAGACGAAGCCGCTGAAGGAGATGACGCTGCTTCCGGTGGCGCGCCCGAGAAGGTGGTTCCCCGGGATGCAGTGACTTCGCCAAGATCTGAGGCCCCCGAGACCGAGGTGCTTCCCGAAGCCCCGAGCAGTGCTGCCGGAACCGAAGCTGAAGTCGTTCCTGCTGCTGCTCCTTCTGCTGCTGCTGCCTCTGCTCCCGAGGTCGCTGCTCCCGATGTCTTCGTCGAGAAGCCGACTTCCCCTATCGCTTAAAAAAAACTTAGTAGATTCGTCAAATCCCCGGGATGCCGGGTGGCATATGTAATATATACTTATACTATTTTCATTCCGCAGTGAACTACTTATCCGAACAATTTATGCCAATGTATTCTGTTTTGAGTTCCCGACTTGCTTTTCATGTTTACCGTAGTTAGGCAATTTCTGCTCTTGTCTACCATTTCGGCGTTCGACAGTCGAGTCACAAAACTCCACATACGTCATACATTACTTAGAATAACCCGAGTTCCGGCCAACCGAATTCCCGACATAAACAACAAAATAAAAAACAAGTATGCCGGATAAGTTCCTGCTCCGAGTCCCCGAGACCGTTTTCGTGTTTCCCACCTTCCCTCTCTTTGCTCTTGACTACCATCTCGGCGTTCGTCAGTCGAGTCACAAGATGATTTCACATGACATACATTACTTTTGTCTTTGAGAATCGAACTCGGAACTTTCCCGGCATACAAAAGAAAAGTAGAAAATAGTCATCCGGCAGTCCCCGGGTTCCTTCCCGAGATGCCGGTACCAAATAGTAAATGAATTTGACAAAAATAACAAGATAAGCTCATAACCAGGCAGTCCCCGGGTTCCTCCCGCGGTGCCTTACTTTCATTATTACTGAAAATTGAGATACAACATACACTGAACCTTTTACGTGTAAAAGGGGCGAAGTAGAGCTACATTCCATGGACGTTTGGTTTCCTCACCGGATTTGTCCATTACACCTTTCCTAGCCTCCTGTGCATCTACAAGGTAATAAGAATCATTGTGCAATGCCCTGCTTATCACAAAAGGCCCCTCCCATGGAGGTGACAACTTATGCATTCCGGCCGTGCGTTGGATGAGCCTCAGCACCAGATCTCCTTCCCGGAACACTCTACTTTCCGGCTATGATAGCGACGGAGGTTCTGTTGATAAATTGCCGACCGAGCTAGTGCCAATTCTCTGGCCTCTTCGAGTAAATCTACATCATCTTCTCGGGCCTCCTTTGCCTCCGTCTCGGTGAACATTGTCACTCTCGGGGAATCATACTGTATGTCGGTTGGGAGTACTGCTTCAGCACCGTATACCATGAAGAATGGCGTGTATCCGGTAGATCTATTCGGTGTAGTCCGGAGCCCCCATAGTACTGCCGGTAATTCCTCTATCCAGCATCCCGGAGTTCTCAATAGTGGTTCGATCAAACGATCCTTGATGCCGGCCAAGACCAAGGCATTTGCCCTTTCGACTTGCCCATTTGCTTCCGGGTGTGCGACTGATGCTACATCCAGCCGGATTCCCTTCTCAGCACAAAATCGAGCGAACTCCCCCACAGCAAAGTTTGTTCCATTATCTGTGATAATGTTGTGTGGGTATCCGTATCTCAAGATGATGTCTTTCAGGAATTGCACAGCGGTGTGTCCATCGCACTTCCGGATTGGCTTGACCTCTATCCACTTTGTGAACTTGTCCACCATGACAAGTATGTGTGTCATATTGCCCCTTGCCGGCTTGAATTGCCCGACCATGTCCAAACACCATACTGCGAATGGCCAAGTGATGGGGATTGTTTTCAGTGCTGACGCCGGCATGTGTATCCGGTGAGCAAATCTCTGGCATCCCCCACACTTCCGGACAATATCTTCTGCTTGCTGCAATGCAGTGGGCCAGTAGAACCCATGCCGGAAGACCTTTGCCACCAGGGCCCGGGATGATGCGTGATGTCCGCACTCCCCTTGATGTATTTCCACCAGCATCTCTTGTCCTTCTGCCGGTTCCACACATCTCTGGAGTACCTCGGTGACACTTCTCTTGTACAGCTCTTGATTGATGACAGTGTATGCTTTTGATCTCCGCAGTATTTGCCGGGCTTCCACTTCATTCTCCGGGAGAGTTCCTTCCAAGATGTAAGCCATGATGGGTTGTGCCCATCCCGGGACAGGTCTATCCGGGAACACGGGAGTGTCTATGTCCATTGGTTCTGCCGACATCACCTCTATCATCATCTTTCTTTGCCTCTCCGAGCACTGGGACGCAGTCCCCGGGTTCGATGTTATGCTCCCGACATCTACTTCCATGGGTACGGCATCTGAACCAGGCTCCTTGGGGATGAAGATAGATTCTGACTCGGGTGATGGTTGAATAGATGGCTTCCTCAGATGCTCTAGGGCTATCCCGGGTGGGATGGCATCCCGGGATGACCCTAGCTTGGACAAGACATCCGCTGCTTCGTTTTCTCCTCTGGGCACATGTTTGAACTCGCACCCGTCAAAAAATCCAGAAATTTTCTGCACATGAAACCTGTATAAGGCCATGTTTGCATCAAGAGCATCCCAATTTCCCGACACCTGTTGGACTACAAGGTCCGAGTCACCAAAGCACTCTATTCGGCGGATGCCAATTTCCTTGGCGACATTCAGTCCATGAACCAAGGCCTCATATTCCGCGACATTGTTGGATGCCCGAAAATGGATCTGCAGCACATACTTCAGTACATCTTGCTTTGGGAAAGTGAGGACCACTCCGGCACCCAATCCGATCTTAGCCTTTGAGCCATCGAAATGCATCCTCCAGAAATTGTAATCCGGTATCGGAGGTTCATACTGCATCTCGGCCCAGTCTACCAAAAAGTCCGGCAGCGCCTGCGACTTGATGGCATCTCGTCTCTCGTATGCCGGAGCGTACGGAGACAACTGGATGGCCCATTTGGCTACCCGGCCGCTAGCATCATTGCAACCGATGATCTCGGCGAGAGGAGCTTCGCACACCACTGTGATCGGGTGTTCCTGAAAATAGTGCTTGAGCTTGGTCACTGCCATGTACACCCCATATGCCATCTTCTGGTAGTGCGGGTAGTTCTGCTTGGATTCCGAGATCACCTCACTGAGGTAATACACCGGTCTCTGTATCAGCTTGCCCCCTTCTTCCCTTTCTACCACCATTGCGACACTGACTACCCGGTTGGTTGCAGCAATATACAACAACATAGGTTCCTTGGGTAATGGGGATGCCAACACAGGTGCGGTTGAGAGCATTCTCTTCAGATCGTTGAACGCCGCATCAGCTTGCGGGGTCCAGACAAATGTCTTGCTCTTCTTCATCAGTTGATATAGGGGCAAGGCCTTCTCCCCAAGTCGACTCACAAACCGACTTAGGGACGCCAGACACCCGGTAAACTTCTGCACATCCTTGAGACGCACTGGCAACTTCATGCTCTCAATAGCACGAATTTTACCCGGGTTGACCTCGATTCCCCGACTTGAGATGAGGAAACCGAGTAGCTTCCCTGCTGGCACACCAAATGTGCACTTATCCGGGTTCAACCTCATCCGGAATCTTCTCAGGTTCTTAAATGTTTCCCTCAGATCATCTATTAATGAGGATTTTTCTTTAGTTTTTATGACTATGTCATCGACATAGACCTCGGCATTTCGGCCTATCTGGTCATGCAAGCATTTCTGCATGCATCTCTGGTATGTAGCACCAGCATTTCTCAACCCGAAAGTCATAACACGATAGCAATAAGCCCCATAAGGGGTAATGAAAGCAGTTTTTAATTGATCCTCCGGATTCAAAGGTATCTGGTGAAAACCAGAATAAGCATCTAGAAAAGTTAAAAGCTCACTCCCGGCAGTGGAGTCTATCACTTGATCTATCCGGGGCAGCGGAAAGGGATCTTTCGGGCATGCCTTGTTGAGGTTGGTGAAGTCGATGCACATGCGCCACACCTTAAGCAGGAGGGGATCATCTTTCTTCTTCTCAACCAGGACCGGATTCGAAATCATATCCGGGTGCAGCACCTCCATGATGAATCCGGCGGCCAGCAGTATAGCCAGATGCTCCATGACAGCAGCTCTTCTCTCATCCGAGAGGCGCCTAGTCGGTTGCTTCACCGGCTTCGCATCCGGTCGAACAAACAGAGAGTGCTTAGCCAACTCCCTCGGGACGCCTTGCAGATCGTCACTCGACCACGCAAAGGCATCCCGATTCTCACGGAGGAAGTCGACGAGCTCGCCTTCCTATTTGCTGTCCAGGTTGCTGCCAATGATACTTGGCGCTCCGGGTTGCTGGGGTCCATGCACACCTTCTTGGTCTCCTTTGGGGGCTGAAATGATGCCCCCTGCTCCGGGTTCACCATCCCGGGCATCCCGAGTTGGGAGGTCTTGGCCATCGCCACCACCTGTTGGATCCTCTTCTTTTCTTCCGCGATCACCAGGGACTCAGCTAAGCACGACCCCGCCGAGGCACACTCCATGGAGCGCTTGTGGTCTCCCGAGATGGTGATCACACCATTGGGTCCCGGCATCTTCATCTTGAGGTAGCCCACGTGAGTCGAGATCATGAACTTGGCGAGGGCAGGTTTGCCGATCAGGGCGTGATACGGGCTCTCGAGGTCCACGACCTCGAACTCCAAGCTCTCGGTTCGGCAGTTCTCCCGAGTTCCAAATAGCACCTCCACCCAAATCTTTCCCATGGGTGAGCAAGAGACTCCGGGCACAATGCCATGGAAGGTTGTCTCGGTGGGCAGAAGGGTGTTCATGGATACTCCCAACTTCAGCATCGTGTCCCTGTACATGATGTTGATGGCACTGCCATTGTCAATCAGAACCCGACTGAAACGGACGTTGAGGTTGGGTCCGACAAAAGTTGGGTCCACCACCAAGGCATACGCTCCCGGTTTGGGCATAACCCGGGGGTGATCCTTCCGGCTCCAGGTGATCTCCATCTCGGACCAGTGCAAGAATTTGGGCACCGCCGGGATCACAGCATTCACCTCCAGGGCACGCTGCCGCACACTCTTTCGGTCAGTGGGCTCGGTCACGAAGACCACATAGCTCTGATGTGCCTCCCGGTAGTTGCTCTGCTGGTGTCCGGCTTGGTTACCGTTGTCATTCCGGGTATGCACCACATTCACTGGGCGAGGTGGGGGTCCTCTCGGAGGAGGGGGAAGTCGCACAGCATTGGCCCCCGATGTCGGAGGAGGGGGTCTCGGGATGTTGGGCCGAGATGCCGGAGCATTCTGCCGAGCAGCTCCCGAGCTGCCCTCCTGCAACGTGCGCTGATACCAGCTGCACTGCCGAGTAGAGTGGTTCGCGGGCTTGTTGGCCTCCAGAGTGTGGTAGCAGCATGGCTTATTCAGCATTTCCTCATACGTCAGGGGCTTCTTCTGCTCCACCCAAGTCTTTTGCACCTCCTGACTCTGACCCCAAGCCGGGCCACTTGTCTTTTGACGTTGGCTGTTGCCGGCATCCTCCTGCTCCCGGGTTACTGCTGCGACATGCTGCGCGGCATGGTGGTACTCGGGCTGATTCCTCTTGTGGCCGAACTCCTGGCGATCATGGCTCCTGCTCGGTCCTGAACGCTGAGGTCCCGCATTCCTCCTGTTGGAGTCTCCGACATCCACCAGGGGTTGCATGGGATCTCCAAGCGTATAGGTATCGGCGATGCGCATGGTTTCTGCCAGGGTTGTTGGCATCTCTCTCTGGAATTTCTGCCACAGCATAGAGCCATGCCGGCATCCTTGCGCAAACCAGGAGATGGCCTGTGCTTCCACCACTCCTTCGCAAGAGTTGCAAATATTGCTCCACCGAGTAAGGTACTCCTGGTCCGTCTCATTGCTCCTCTGCCTACAGATGGCGAGTTGCTGAGGCCTGTTGGGCCTCTTGTACGTGCTGGTGAAGTTGCCGATGAACGCCTCTTCAAAGTCCAACCAGCAGTCTATACTGCCGGCTCTCAGATTGTTCAACCAGATCCGGGCTGGTCCTTCCAACATCTGTGGTACATAGCGTACCGCCCATCGTCTGTTTCCACCGGCTATGCTTACTGCAGTTACATAGTCGGTCAGCCACTCCTCCGGCTTCTTGCTACCGTCATAGGTCTTGGCACCTCGGTTGAGCTGAAAGTTCCGAACCGGAGGTTCCCGCATGATCCGAGGTCCAAAGCAGGCAGGTCCCGGAGGTCCTTGCTCTTCCACCAACTCGGATTGGTGAATCCGGTCGAGTCGGAATCTGGTGTCTGCCGGGTTCAGCTGCCTGGTTCCTATCCGAGATCCCAAAGGGTTCTCGTCCGGCTGGTATCCGAGCTGCTGCAACCTCGAGTTGCCATCATTGAGCCTGTCTTGTGCAGGGACCAGGGCCTGCTGGGGAACGGAGACGACCTCCCTCTCCGGGTTTCCCTGATCGTGAGGAGGATTCCGAGGCGGATTACCACGGCCAACCGGGTTATTGTTTCCTACACCTCGGTTACCATCCCCACGGGTACTTCCCGCCTGTCCTGAGTTACGCTGTCCGGCCTCCCCGGCTTGCTGGATACCGGCGAAGGCCGGATCATAGGTCTGTAGCTGCTTGTTCTTTCCGGAACCTCGACTCCGTCTCCGGCTCTTGCTCTTGATTTTGCTTCTGCTCGGATGCGGGGAAGACGCCTCCCCATCCGACCTTTGGCTGTCGGGTCTGGCTGAGTGCACCTGGGATCCTGCCCCGGGGTTCTTCTTCTTGAAGGCCAGATTCTGACGATTGGCTTCAATTACCAACTCGTTTACCCTCTCCTGCTGCTTGCGCAGGGCTTCGCCGGATAGCCCCACCAACTCGGCCATGGCGGCTTCGGCGGCCCTAAGGGTTTTCGCCGGTGAGCTGTACACCGGCTTCCCCGCAGAAATCCGACTTCCTGTGTTACTGGTGGTGGCTCCACCAGCTAGCTCCTCATTCACTATTCTTCCTTTCTTGCGCAGATCGGCAATGCGCTTCTCCCGGGAGTCAATCTTAGGGAATCCGTGAGCTGCATTGTACTCCCGGAGGCTAGCACTGAGCTCGCAGCGGATCTCGGCGATCTCCTGCGCCTCAGCGAGTAGCAATTTCCGCTGCTCCTCTAGCTCTGCCGAAGTAGACTTGGCATCTGCTCCGGTAGCTACCGGTACGGCCAACTTAGCCACGAGTCCCGAGAGGGGATCCGGACTGCGTCGCGGGTGAGATGACTGCGGATCACCATCCCGGGCCGCAGGCCTCTCCTGCGGGGGTTTGGCCAAACGTGGGTGGCCGTCGGTATCGCCGTCAGCATCTTGATACTCCTCCTCGGTTGCCCCGACCATCATCACTGCGACGGAACTCGGGGGGCGATCGGCACGCAGACCCTGAGCAGCGCAGAGCATGGGAGGGTCCTCAGCTTCCAGGACCACGTCCGGGTAGCTACAGACAACCTCGGTGGCCACGTAGGTGGTGAAACCACCGAAATCGATGAGACACCCGTTCACCGGAAACGGCTTGTTCCGGAAGCACCCAGCATTGTCGCAGACGAAGTCCATCTCCCCTAGCCTTACGACTAAGCCAGAAAGAACCCGAACGCCGAAACGAACGGGGGAGCCCGTCCGGATGTGTACACCAGCCAACGCCTCTGTCAGCCCCACGGTGGGCGCCAACTGTCGTAATGTAGCCAAGTCTCCAATGCCTCCAACAACACCTATTGATCAAGTTTTAACTTGTTGGTCCCCAACCAAGTTGGGTCCTAAGAGGTTAGTCACAATAGGTTTGGCAACCCAAATGGTTCTTTTCTTGACACCACTTTGAGTACCAACATATTTGGCAAACACATTGCCAACCTTATCCTTCCGAAGAGAATAAACATCATTAATTATAATGGGGTTGGATAAGGTACCATTTGTGCATGAAGAAGCAAGGTGACCCTTCTCACGACATAGGTAGCAACATCTACTTCCTCCTCTCTTCTTAGTTGGAGTCTTGACTTGAGGAGGGGTAGCTTGATTCTTCTTGGGAAGAGACCATTCTTCAACTTGAGGAGCTTGAGTTTGAACTTGAGGTTTCTTCCCTTGTTGCTTCTCACTAAGAGTCTTCTTCTTCAAAGGGCAAGATATAACATGGTGCCCTTCAACTTTGCACTTGAAGCAAACAATCTTGGCCGAATCTTTGACTTGTTCTTGGTCCTTTTTCTTCTTGATGATCTTGGACTTGTTCTTGTTATTGGAGTTGAATCCAAGTCCACTCTTGTCATTAGGGCGTCTTTGAACACTCAACATATTGTCAAGTGTGGACTTCCCAACATGACGCTTTTCCAAGTCTTTATTCAAAGAAGTGACTTGGGCCTTGATCTCTTTTAATTCCTCTACATGGTTAGTATCAACACAAATGCTAGAGGAAGTAGAAACTTCATTGTTAGAGCAACAAGGTATGGAAAGTGATTCATCACAAGATGTAGCAACATTATGAGTGGATGAATCACAAGGACTAGCACAAGATGATATAGAATTAAGAGAAGACATTGTGCCATTGTCCACATGAGGCTTACAAGATGTTACCTTTGACATAATCGCCTCATTAGCTAACTTTAGCTTAGCATGGGATGCTCGAAGATCGTCATTAGAGCTAGAGAGCCTTTCATGAGTTTCTTCCAATTTCCCATACTTGCTAGATAGCAACTCAAGTTGAGCCCTTAGCTTAACATTTTCCTTCAAAATAGATGCTTCACGAGAAGTGGAGTTAGTAGCACAAGCATCATTAACATTAGAAATGGAAGGAGACAATTTGGAAAGCTTATCATTGTTAGATAGTTGAGTTTGGAGTTGATCATGAGACATGATAATGAGAGAGTGTTCACTTTCTAAAGTTTTGTGAGCTTTGTAAAGTCTCTATATGTCCTCACTTAGTCTAGCATTGCCAACATCAAATTCAACTTTTTCCTTTTTAAGCACTTTATATTTAGCAATAGCATGATCTCTTTCCTTAATGATTTTAGCAATAATAAGATCATTAGACTCATCAAGGGATTCAAGTTTCTCTTCAAGAGAAACCCTAAGCTCTTCTTCCTCTTCAAGAGAAGCTTTCAAAGAAGCTATGGTGATAGAGTCATCTCTCTCAATTTGACATTTCTCATCAAATTGACTTTCCAAATCCTCAATGAATTCCCTACTCTTAGTAACATAATCAATGATTTCACAAAGAGGAGGGATAGCTTTACTACCTTTGGGGAGAGCACCAAGTACCATCTCACCCATCTTGGTTAAGGATTCAAAGTCAAAACCTTCTTCATGTGAATCCTCATCCACATCATCACAATTTGGATTCGAGGTGGGAGATACCTCGGAATCCTTAGCCATAAGGCAAACATGATTAATGGGTGAGGAGGATAAAGAAATACTTGAAGCTCCATTGAGGTCCATGTCTTGTTCCAACAAGTGTTGGGATTCCTCTATATTGTTAGTCATGCAAATACTAGAGGATATGGAAGAGTAATTTTCATCACAACAAGACATAGAGAGCATATCATCATTATATTTAGTTAAGCAACTATTACTTGATATGCAAGGACAATCAACTCTAGCATGTATGACATTTGGAGTGCTAGAAGATTTTAAGTCCAAAGATATATTGCAATGTGATAGAGAAGAGGTATAATCAATAGTAAGTTCACCATCACCAATGCAATTTCTGTCGCCACTCACCATATTGTTACCGTGTGACAAATCACATGATGGTGAAGTGGAAGAAGTTGTGAACTCATCACGGCCGGAGGTGGAGGAAGAACAATCATCCTCAATAATTTTGGACACTTCATATATATCTTGAAGCTTGGTCCAAAGCTCATGTGCATTTCGAAAAGGCATGATTGAAGCAAGAACTACATCGGTCAAAGCACACATAAGACCATTAGTAACTTGAGTCTCGAGATGAGAGTTTATCTCATCCTCTAAAGATAATTCATGAGAATCCTTTGGAGGAGATAAGCACACATCTACAATTCTCTTAACATAATTTGGACCCATGGCACTAAATATATTAAGCATGCGAATTTTCAAAACATCATAATTTATGCCATCGAATATGAAAGTGGGATCGTGCACTAATTGTCTAAACGACATCTTTTACTCTCTAGGCGGTAAAGCCCAACAAGAGAGCCCAGGCTCTGATACCAATTGAAAGGACAATGATGTCGCCTAGAGGGGGGGTGAATAGGCGGTTTAAAACTTTTCCGGTTTAGGCTTGATAATTGCGGAATAAAACTAGGTGTTTAAATTAACAAGCCGACAACCTAAATAAACTAGCCTCACCTATGTGCACCAACAACTTATGCTAAGCAAGATAAAAAACAAGGTGATAGCAATAGAATACTTCAAGCACGAAGGCTATCACAAGGTAAAGTGCATAAGTAAAAGCTCGGGTATAGAAACAACCGAGGCACACGGAGACGAGGATGTATTCCCGAGTTCCTCCTTGTTAAGGGAGTACGTCTCATTGGAGAGGTGTGAACCGACACAACGGTTCAACAAACACAAAGGTTTCACCTTCTTCTCCGGTGAACCGCACCACAAAGGCTTGGTTCACCTTCCACTATCGGAATTCCTTCGAGGCGGAATCCGGAGCCTTTCAACAACAATCCGGGGCACAACCCACAATGGGATTGGGGGCTCCCGAACGGCTTCAAGTGACCACACAAGGGTCTAACCACCACAAAGGCGTCTAGGGTCCAAGGACCCAAGAGTAACAAGCTCACAAACTTTCAACTTCCACGAATCCTCGTGGAGAGTACACCGATGCACCAAATGCAAAAGGCAAGAGCACAAGTGCTCAAAATCCTTCACTCTCAAATTCCAACAAAGCAACAAATGTTTATGGGGGAATAAGAGAGGAAGAACAAAGAGGAGATGCACCAAGAACTCCAAGATCAAGATCTACAAGGTTTCCCTCACTTAGAGGAGAAATCGACCGGTGAAAACGTAGATCAAGATCACCTCTCACTTTCCCTCAAATATTAGCAAGAACCATGGGAGGGATGGAAAGGAAGAGCAAGCTTTCCAAAGGGCAACAATGGAGGAGAGAGAGGAGAAAGACTTGCTAGAAGGTTAGAAATCCATTGGGGAAGAAGGCCCCTTAAATAGCTCAACCCAAAATCCAGCTGTTGGGTGCAGATTCGCGCTGTAGCGGTACTACCGCCCCCTTTGGGAGTTAGGGCATCAAAACGGGCTGAAAACAGGCTTCCGTAGCGGTACTACCGCCCCGGGAAGCGGTAACGCTCCCGGTACCGCCAAAAATGGCTCTCTGTTAGCTCCGGCGGTACCTCGGGCGGTACCGCGGCGGTACTACCGCCACAGCAAAATATCATAAACTGATAAACGAAAACGTCAATATCTTTTTCATCTGGACTCTGTTTTCGATGATTTTTGGCTCGTTGGAATCGTTACAACGAGCTCTACATGAATGTTCATAGAAATATCACAGTCCATCATGTGATGATAAAACCAAATGGGGAAAGGTTGAACTTTCCTAAACAATGCAAACCAGTAAAAACTCCTTCATCAAAAACGCAACAAGATATTCATACGAAATCTGTTTTTGATGAACTAGAGATTAGTATGGAGATAAACCAAGCTCTAAATCCTCACATGGATAAAAGGCAACAAGTTTTTCAAAGTAAAAGCATTTTCGAAGGACTTGGTCTTGTCATGAAGATCACGACAAGCACCAAAACTCAACACGGAGAAAAACCAAATAAGAACCAAGAAAGATGATATGCCAAGCATGCAAAGGTTTGAGCTCTCCACAAAGATGCGATCAAGTTACTCACTCGAGAGCCCCTCTTGATAGTACGCCTATCTATCCTATATCCCTATCAAGATCATACCTTTGCCATGAGCATTCCACTTGAGCTAGATGATGACGATCTTGACTCTCTCAGGTTGAAACACCTTTCTTGTTTGTGCTTGCTAGTACATGCTTGATGAAGACTTCTCCAAATGCTCCCCCATACTCCATTATGGGAGGGCCTCGCTAAGCTTCGTCTTCATGTCTCCTTTGCAAGCTTCAATCAAAAGATATCTTCCGAGATGCATCATATTGAGCTTGCACTTCATCTTCTTCTCTTGATATGTATGATGGCTTGGGGTTAAACATGATTGTTCACTCAATCTTCTATTCCAAGCCATACTTGCAATGAGCTCAACTCTACACATGACCATTCTTCATATAAACCCTTTGAATAGAGCATTGGTCATTAAGTCTATTGAAGAGTCCAACACATGAACTCCTATAATTTCCCATGGAAAAGATCTATAAGAATATCTCAATGTAAACATTAGTCCATAAGGATTGTCATTAATTACCAAAACCACGCATGGGGGCAACCATGCACTTTCATAAACTATTGCTATCAAGTTCAACCCACTCGCCTACATCTACGGGCAGGATTGCAGGCGCTCCTTCCCGTTGATACCGCAATCCTTGTCGCCCTTGGCGTCGGCTCCCCACGTGTGACTGTTGCTATTAAGTCGTCATGGGTAACATCGTATGGGGCATGGATCCTCTACAGTTACAGTAGATACTGTACACCCACTCACATGTGGGGACGGGTCCACCTGACAGTAACTTCACTTATATTACTGCAGAGGATCCCAGCCCCATCGTGTGGTGCCCCTCATTATATAGGAGGTCCAGACTACAAGAGTTCAACTGAACACTACTCGTATCCTATACACACCTAATACAACTCCAAGTATAAACATAACCCAACTCATACATAATAATCGACACAAACACAACATAAACAACTTTAGTCCCTCAAGCTATCAATCAAGATCAAAAAAATTACGATAATGTTGTAGTATAATGAATATGTAACATGGTTTTTATTTGAGAAAGTAAATTTTTACATATTCTGAAATATCAAAACAATGAAGCATAAAAAATATTCCTGACCTAGAACGTGGAGTTATTGTTGAAGGGGTTCCGGTGCAGAAAACAATAATTTTTCTAGCGTAAGAACGCCCTAACTAGTCAGGATCTATCTATCTAGTACATGCGATAACGGTGGCGGAACGGGTCACATTAACTCCATGTAGACCGATAGCGGGGATTACGCTCCCGCACAAGCGTTGACGATGAAGTCGTACGTAGCCGACCACGAGGTCGCGGAGAACTTGCTGCGACGATGTAGACGATGACACCGGGGTGTCGACGATGACCTGCGTCGACGGGCGTCAGGCGGAAGATGGTGTGGCGTCGACGACGGGGGCGGGGGGGGGGGGGGGGGGGGGCGCCGGTGGCAGGGCTGCTGGGTGGGCGAGACGACGTCGCCCAGGCTCCTCAAATGTGGCGCCTCCGAGAACTCGCAAACATACGGAGCTTAACAACAACCCCCGGTAGCTCAGATCCAGCTCAGATCGCAGGGGTAGAACTTTTCCGGAATCCCGCAGGGCAACGGCGCCCGGCGGTATAGCTTTGGTGGATAAAGGAGGCAAAACGGGCGGAGAAGCAACTCGGCCGGCCTGCTATACAATTGATTGTATTTTTCTGTTATTAATCCAATTAATATGCCTTGCTATATAAAAGGGGGAAGGGGGTGTGCAAACACCTTGCCTCCCCCATGTGGGTCTAAAGGAAAAGGGAGGGGAGGGGGTTCGGCCGGCTCTCCTAGTCCGAATTGGACTAGGGGCCCAAGCCCCATTCCTCCTTGGTTGGTGCGGCTCCCTCTTGGGCCCTCCCAGGGCCCATTTAGGTGAGCTGCCCTTTTTTCCCTTTATTTAATTAAAATAAAATATAATTAATTCATAATTAATATATTTCAATACTATTTAATATCCCGTGACCCCGAAACATTTTCTGGACCACCCGAACATCTTTCGGACATTCCTGAAACCATTCCAGACCTTCCCGGAACCCCTTCCGGGCCACCGGAGCTCTTTCCGGATCATTTTTCTCTCTCCAATAAAATCCTATATTATTCCAGAACCTTCTACAGGTGTCGTTAAGACCTTAAGTTTGTTACGCTACGGTTCGAGAACACTCTAGATATGGTCGAGACCCTTCGCTCGCCAATGACCGTCAGGGATACCTGGACGCATATGACGGTCCATGTGCATTCTACGAATATCGTCGTTGAACCATAAACATGATATTCATTCCCTTTGTTTCTACAATACTACCTTGTCCGAGATATGATCGCAGACATCCGATGTCCGTTACCGACAAAGGTTATTAACTCGTCTGTGATATTACATCTCCATGACCTAGTCATAAGCTGCGCAGCTATATAGATGCAATCTCACCGAGTGGGTCCAGAGTATCTTTCAATTACAAGAATGAACAAATCCCGCTCTTGATCCTTACGTCTCAACATACTCTTTCGGGATACCCAAGATGGACACCGTTATTGTCATGCTATATAAGACACAACGTTTGATGCTCTCAAAGCATCCCTACGGAGTAACAATAAGTATGGTCTCACGGTTTAAGGAATAAGCTATCATATTTCTTATCTATTGCAAATGACAAACATCGTAATACGATCTTATTACAATACTTTGCGTATGTCCATCACCTTATTCTACTAATAAGATGACCCCATTGTCAACCGACGTCATTGTCCTTGATTGGGAATCTCGATCAACTGTTGCCCAATGAACTAGTTTATATAGAGTCTCACTAGGTACTCTGGTTGTCCATGTATCACACGTGTATTAATAATTCCGATTAATACAGTTATAGCATAATACAAAAAACTATTATAAACTTAGAAGATAATGCGATAAAACTACTTATTTATTTGCCTCTAGGGCATATCTCCTTCAATTGTTTGTAGAAAGGTATGAACGTTCATGACTTATAACTCATTAAACAACATACTCCCTCCGTCCACAAATAATTTTCTCAAGTCTCTCAAAAAGAAGATGTATCTAGACATTTTTCTTGTCTAGATACATCTTCTTTTTTAGAGACTTGAGACACTTTTTTTTTAATTTTCCACATATATTAAACAAACAAAGAGTACACGATTACATCGATTACAAAAACAAAACTAGAAGAGACGAGCAAATCTATCCTTTTCTTTCTCCATGACACAATCTTGTACTATTCTGAATGAAGCCGTAATAAAACGCAAAGAACACCAAACCACAAACCTGTGAATACCACTGATGATTCTCCCCTTTTAATTTTGAGTCGTAATGTCAAGGCTTTGTGCACGCACGCATCCATTAAATTAGTCAAGCAACATCGGCAAGAGCATCACTACTGATAATTCAGAGACCACTTTGTCGATGACGTTGAAAGCCGAGAGAACGGATCACCATTGCCGAAGACGTAGTAGCCGGGATAGATAACGCGAGAGCAAACCTCCTCGTGACAACCAATTTGGCGAAGTAAGATTTGAAGAACCATACCTAGATAAACTTAATATTCCAAAACGACCATTGACGTTTAGAAGAAAATCTCACTGACGACTCAAACACAGAAGATATGCAGACGATACCATCTCCATTGATGAAGAAGACAACAATCAAAACACTACTCTAACATTAAGGACTGTTATATAACGACATGCGCTGGTCAATTCTTAAACAAAGGCGACAATGAAATTGTAGATGACGCCGACAGAGACTTGAGACACTTATTGGTGAACGGAGAGAATACTATATTATATTTAAAAACCCCAAACTAGTGTGCCAGGTCCAACGTGCAATTTATTGCTAGTCGGAGCGTAAGTTGGAAAAAACAACCACAACGTAACATGACTGCGACGTGAGTGGTCAGTCATATCGGCCACGGGAGAACGAGTCAAAGGTCAAAACTCCGCCGGTGGAAAGATGCCCCGAAACCCGACGAACGCAGGCCGGCGGCGCACCAAATCTTGACTCTTCCGCCGCTCACGACAACGGCCGAAGTAGCTCACCGTCGTCTTCCCGCTCATGTCACGCCCGACTTCCATGCTGCCACTCCGGTCTCCGGAGCACCACCACTAGCCAGTTCGTCCCAATCCGGACTGCGAACGAAACCACCAACCATGAGGCACCGGGCGGCGCTGGCCACGCTATTCTGCCTCCTCTGCGCGCTCCCGGCCCCGGCGCGCTCCCAGAGCGGGGCCGTCGCGCCGGCGCCGGCCAGCGTGGAGGGCTTCAACTGCTCCGCAAACAGCACGTCGTACCCGTGCCAGGCCTACGCGCTCTACCGGGCGGGCTTCGCGGGGGTTCCCCTGGACCTCTCGGCCGTCGGCGACCTCTTCGGCGTCAGCCGCTTCATGCTCGCGCACGCCAACAACCTCTCCACCTCGTCCGCCCCGGCCGGCGGGCAGCCGCTGCTGGTGCCGCTCCAGTGCGGCTGCCCCTCCGGCTCGCCCAACGCCTACGCGCCCACGCAGTACCAGATCAGCTCCGGCGACACCTTCTGGATCGTCTCCGTCACCAAGCTGCAGAACCTGACGCAGTACCAGGCCGTCGAGCGCGTCAACCCCACGCTGGTGCCCACCAAGCTCGAGGTCGGAGACATGGTCACGTTCCCCATCTTCTGCCAGTGCCCCGTCGCCGCCGACGACAACGTCACCGCGCTCGTCACCTATGTCATGCAGCAGGGCGACACCTACGCCTCCATCGCCTCCGCCTTCGCCGTCGACGCCCAATCCCTCGTCTCCCTCAACGGGCCTGAGGGGGGAACCAAGGTGCTCTCGGAAATATTAGTCCCGCTCCGCCGCCAGGTGCCCCGGTGGCTTCCGCCGATCGTGACCCGCAACGACGTGTCGGTCACGCCGCCGCCGTCCCCGCAGCCTTCCGCCACTCCTGGCCCGACCGACGACCGGAACGGGTTGGTCACCGGGCTGGCCGTCGGGCTGGGCGTCGTCAGTGCACTTTGGCTGCTGCAGCTCTTGGTTCTGGGCTGCCTTTGGCGGAGGCTCAAGGCGAATGGGCGGCGAGGGGAAGACGTCGACGGCGGCAGGTCTGGCAAGACCGGGTCCGGCGACGTCGGAGGGGAGAAGTTCTTGGTCAGTGACATATCCGAGTGGCTCGACAAGTACAGGGTGTTCAAGGTTGAGGAGCTGGAGCGTGCCACGGGAGGTTTCGACGACGCGCACCTCGTCCAGGGCACCGTGTTCAAGGCCAACATCGGCGGCGAGGTGTTCGCCGTGAAAAAGATGAAGTGGGACGCCTGCGAGGAGCTCAAGATCCTGCAGAAGGTGCGGACATTTTCTTCCAAAACTGAATTTACTCGCTGTCGTAAACTTAGAATGAACTGTTTTTTTATGTTCTAGTAGTAGTAACAGTTCTGCTCTGGAACAGTAAACAAATCAACACTAATCGACGCTTGTCAGTCAAATGGTGCGCAAAATCTGATGGGGACATTACAACTTTTTTAGATTAAACAACAGAACGCACTTAAGTACATTACCTAATGAATAATTAAGAAATTTGGAGCGGAGATATATTCTATAGTCATGTTTGCGTCACAATTTAATTTTGTAAGCACACTGAGCCTTGGTCCGATTGATTCATCCGGGGTTTGTTTCTGATCAGACAATGACATGAAGTGAGTGACGAACTCTCTTCGTGCTGGTGTGTAGTACAGTTGCATACTAAAAAAATTAAGCCGGACAACTGATCTCGACCTGCAATAGCTATGTCAGTTAAGTTTTTTTTTTTGAGGACTAGTCACGATGGTTCTGCACGGCCCACTAATCGGTTGGCACTTGGCAGTGGTGCCAATGGACTGGGGCCCGAGAGATTTGCAAGTAGAAACATCCACCATTATCGTCATCTTGATATTAGATTTTTTTTATTTATTTCTTTTGAATTTGGTAGAGTTTAAGACCCAAAAACTCGTATAAGCCTCAACCCATCTATAACTCCTTTAGGAAGTTGCATATATTTCCACTCATGGTGTCTTAGCCGGGGAAAAATAAATTTGAGTCAAATTTCTCGGAATTAAAAGTTCTTGGAGAGGGGCTAGAAAAGCTACATTTTACTAAATAATTGTAAGCCCTAAACTTGAATCTATATGACATTTTTGAAAAAAAAAATTGGAAACTGCCAGAAGTTTCCAAAATTTGAGTTTCAGAGCAGCACAGAAAAAACTGAAAACAAAATGTTGAACCCAAATGTTAGCTAACATCCTCGTAAAGCCACCGCCTCTTTATGTGTCTCGCACTTTTCTGCTTGGATGGCACAACCAAGTTTTGCCGTTCAACGTCAATACTTCTTCCACCTCTACTTTAACCGCCCTTGCACGATGACTCCTCTCCAACATCCTTCATCATAGTGGCTGCCTTCTTTGCCAGATTGAAGTCCTCGTCTGCTTATGGTAGCTGCCACCGTTGTTGTCTTTTCTTCTTCTTCCCTGAAAGGAAGACAAAATTGTTCTCTCTTTGAAATTCAACATAAAATAAACCTATTGAATGGTGACGTGGGAGAGAGTCTACATGTCCAAGCAGGTGGGTCCCAACTTGAGACGGATGAACCATGTGCTCCGGGCAAGGTGGATTTGGTTGGCGCTGAGGAATAGATGTTGGACCGTTGACCGCCCGGGGCAAAGGGGCCTGCCTCGCTCGTCATCGTGCCCGTTCTGCGACCAGGAGGAGGATGACAATGACTACTTGCTTCTCGGGTCTATCCAATCTAGGGAGGTGTGGTCCTCTATCCTGAGGAGGATGGGTAGAGCGGATTGGGTCCCTGTAGACAACAAGGACCGCCTCGTGGATTGACTGCTACGAAAGACCTATAGAGGAGACGATTCAGGGGAATGTGGAAAGCGATCACCTTGACTTATTGGAGTATGTGGAGGCATAGGAACGCGGTGGTCTTCGAAGGTCACAAACCTTGAGTGGATGTGCCATCAGGATGGTGGAGACCGAGGCATACCTGTGGCAGACAACGAGACTGTTACAAGATAGCCTAGTACCCGTAGAGCGTAGATAGTGTGATTTTGTTTTTTCTCTTTCGGTGGATGGCGGTTACGGCATATGTGCCTAAATGTGTTGTAACCGACCGCTTGACCTCTCCTTTTGAAACCTGGGGGTATCCTTAAGAAAAAAATCATGGTGAGACATGTGGCTGGATTCTGAGGAGCGTACCTGCATGTGTATTGTGCTAGTATATATGAGTTTATCTCGACATTGTACTCAACCACTCAGGTGTTTCTGAGAGGAAAATTTACCTAAAATGGACTCCGGTATCCCTCCTTCAGGTGAACCACAGCAACCTGGTGAAGCTGGAGGGCTTCTGCATCAACTCGGCGACGGGCGACTGCTACCTGGTGTACGAGTACGTGGAGAACGGGTCGCTGGACCTCTGCCTCCTGGACCGCCACGGCCGTGCGCGGCGGCTGGATTGGCGCACGCGCCTCCACATCGCCCTCGACCTCGCCCACGGCCTCCAGTACATCCACGAGCACACCTGGCCGCGCGTGGTGCACAAGGACATCAAGAGCAGCAACGTCCTCCTCGACGCCCGCATGCGCGCCAAGATCGCCAACTTCGGCCTCGCCAAGACCGGCCACAACGCCGTCACCACCCACATCGTCGGCACGCAGGGGTACATCGCGCCCGAGTACCTTGCCGACGGCCTGGTCACCACCAAGATGGACGTGTTCGCCTACGGCGTCGTCCTGCTCGAGCTGGTGTCCGGGCGCGAGGCCGCCAGCGCCGGCGGCCAGCTGCTTCTGGCCGACGCGGAGGAGAGGGTGTTCCGCGGGCGGGAGGATAGGCTGGAGGCGCGGGCGGCGGCATGGATGGACCCCGTGCTCGCGGAGCAGAGCTGCCCTCCCGGGAGCGTGGCGACCGTTATGGGCGTGGCCAGGGCGTGCCTGCAGCGTGACCCGTCCAAGCGGCCGAGCATGGTGGACGTGGCGTATACACTCTCCAGGGCGGACGAGTACTTCGCGGACTACTCCGGCGAGAGCGTGTCCGTGGATGGAAGTGGCGAGATTGCCGCACGGTGAATCGTGTGTTTGTACGTAGTTTGTACTGCTCTGTACGGTAAATCGTCAATCAGCTTATATGTTGTGAATGTGAAGTTAGGCATGGGTGGCATACCTAGTTGCTTGTAAGCTTTAGTGCTACTGTACTAGCTAGCATATAGGAGTAGTAGCTAATAAAGAGCTTTACTATTACTTTTTAATTAGTGTTCAGTTTAAGATCAGTCATCGGCTGCTTACAGAAATGCAAGGATCTCAATAAGACAACTAGTCGGCTCTCCTCCTCGAAACAGGCCGAAGCCCCGCTATATTAATATAGCAACCAACCGATACAACCAACAAGAGTTTCAACCCACACGAATTGCTGGGGCAACAGCAACCACACACACCGAAAAAAAAGAAAAAAAAAGAAATAAAAGGAGACATAGACGGAAAAGACTAAATGATGGACACACTGTGCCCTCCGAAGAATTACCACCACACTCCTATCATCGAATCGCCGTCGAGTACGAGGTAGCACCTTCAAGAAGGAGAGCATGCGCTGCCACCCGGGCCAGCGAACTGGTCCTAGGGTTTCCCCCGGCACATAAACGGGAGCGGATGGAGGGTAGCCACGACGCCCTTTAAGAAGGGATGATTCCACCAGGAGGCGGCACCGCGTCGGTGTCGGCCGAGCCGACAAGGATTTCTCCCGAACAAACCCTATCCACAACACTCGGACGATTCAATGCATAGAGCCCCGCAAGGACGAAGCCTCGACACCACCAAACAAGCCACCCACCAACAAGCGCCACCATGTCGTCGCCGTCGTCTCACCAAGGTAGCCTCCATGAGGTCCACAAGACAGTGTCAATGAGTAGATACTAGGGTCAGTAGTACCGCGACCGTGCAGGAGGGACCTTCCTCCACCGCCACTAGCGGTAGTCGACCGGACGTGTCGACGCAGCACACCAATCCTCGTTTGGTATGGCCGGGCCCAACCTGAGCCCGTAAAGCCTCCGCAGAGGCACACCATTCCGAGCAAGGTCCGGCCGGGCCCAACCTAGGCCCGTAAAGCTCGTCACCACGCTGCAACAAGCCGGTCACCGTCACTGCTCTCCCTGCATCCTCTACCTCGCCGCCATCTGCAGAGCCAGCGGCCAGCAGGCCAGCCCGCCACGACCCAGATGGGCCCAAAGGGCCCAGATCTGGGCCACCAGGCGCTGCCGACGCTGACACCGGCACGCTGCCGCCCGTCAGCCCTGCGTCGCCCTGCAGCTCGCCGCCATCGCCGCCGTAGACCAACCCCCAGCCAGAGCTGCGCCGCCGCCACCTTAGGAAGCACTGCCGCTGCAACAGAGCCGCCCCACGAGGCCTGCTACAACGCGGGTAGAGAACATCCACCGCCGCCGGCCCCTGCCCGAGCAGAGCTTGGCAGGCGCCCTGACGGCGGCGGGAGGGGAGAATCGGCCCGGCGGCGTTTGGGAGAGGAGAAGCGGAGCCGCGCCGGCCGCCGCGGGGGCGGCGCGGACGCGGAAGAGAGAGAGAGGGGGAGGGGCAGGAGGGGCGCCGGCGGCGGGGAGGGAAGAGAGCCGGCGGCGGGGTGGGAGGAGAGGAACCCTATGGGAGGGGAGGAGATCTTTTCCCTTTTCCTTGGCACTCCACTAGTCGGCTCTCCAGTGTTAACAAATTTGGCACACACACGACATGAGTTTTTTCAGGATAACCCGACCCACAACGACACATCTTGCACCACAGTCACCCGGTATGAATGGTAACGACTCGCCACTCAGGGACGGAGCCAGGGGGTGCTGGCTGGGGCCATGGCCCCCTCCATGGTTTTTTTTCCGAAAAAGTCCCTGTAAATTTGCATATTTAACCCCATATTTAGCTAAAATTACTCATCTGCCCCCCTCCAAGTTGTTTCATATGCACTTGGACCCCTTTGTGTTTGGATCCTGGCTCCGTCCCGGTCGCCACTGTCACCCGGTATGAATTGTGAGGACTCGCGGGGTCCACCGTTCTCCCAAACCGCGTCACGACCGAATAACAAAACTCAGGTAGACCGATTTCGACGCCATGTTGGCATCAATCAACGCACCGTACTCTCTTAAGCGCCTAAGAGCATCTACAATGGCTGATGCTGATGTGGAAGCTTATACGGAAACAAAATATCATTGAATTAAGAAATCAATTAAGCGACTGCTGTGAAGTGGGCATAGCTCAACTGGTTGGTTCCTTGTGGTGGAACCAGCCCACCCAGGTTCAAGTCCTAGACTTGACATGGGTGGTCACACTTTTCTGGAATTTTCAGGAATTAACCGGCGCTATGCTTTCAGTGGTACGTGCCCGTCAACAGCGAGGCGCCTGTGGTGACTTCGTCAACCTCAAGATCTGCCGGACCGGTCTCTCAGAGGTGCTCATAGGGGTACGGTTTGCGTGCATACGTTCATAGAGGTGTCTGTACGTGTGTGTTTGTGAGCGTCTACGTCTGTGTTTCTCAAAAAAAAAATTAAGCGACTGCTTCACAACGTTGGGCGCTAACCAGAGACGCGAACCGGTCTTTTTTTCTTCGCTCCGCTGCATCAGCGCTTCACCTTTTACAGGAACAAATGGCCAAGCGTCGGCTACTATTTGTTGCGCCGATGCTTCACGAGACTCTAGGATTCCCATGCCTAAATGCTAATCCACTGGGAATTAAATCCTAGCGCCTATTGATAAGCGCTGCATTGTGGATGCTCTAAGAGTTGGTGAGTGAACAGCGGGACCTGACCAGCTTGGCGAAGATGTGGATTAAGAAGCATCCACAACGGTCTGCATTGTGTCCCGAAAACTGGCAGCCTCCAAAAACTCCACGAACAACCAAGGAGACGCCTCCATTGAGTTGAGTTATTTTGCTCTCTCCTAACACCAGAGACGAGCTTAGTTGATGCCAAAAATTAGTATATATTGGCCCATTTTTGTGAAAATAAAACAATGATATAGCCCCGTAGCTTTGCAAAGACGACACCCTCGCATAGGCTAACACATTTAACGATGAGAGGATCAGAAACCCTCGCATACGCTCCACTGGTAACATGTTTGACTGAAATGAAGCATCTTCCCAATTTCTCACGTCAGAATTGATCTGGTATTGTGACGTGAAATCTACAGATTCACCATCTCTAACAGTCTGTCTCCAGCACAAAGATACAGATAGCCTTGTAGCTCTGCAAAGATGACACCATCGCATAGGCAAAGGCCTTAACGATGAGAGGATCAGAAACCCTAGCGTAGGGCTTTCTCCAAGCTCCCATGAAGGCAATATGCGGTAGGACATTTGATGTAGCCATGAGTCACGAACTACTTTGATAGGATAGTCATTATCAGAATACATAGGGAAACTTACAATGCACACACCAAAGAGATGCAAACAAAGTAAAAGAAAGAACATCGACCAACGACAACAAAAGGAAAAATAAAATTGAAAGTAAAACATAGAAAAAAGGAAAACTGAATTTGCTCCATTACATTAGTGGTGCGGCCCAGGTTTCTGAATGGATCCGCGGTCGTCTGCAGTTTATACCAGCGAGTGTAGGATATCGCTATGCGAAGGCCGAAGGTCTACTCGGCCGCTCCCGTGCGTGAGATGCGGCCACGTCGCCAGCCGTGGTTAGCATACGGAGTATGCCGACTTGCAAGCTGTGAAACAGAGCTTCCGTTCTCGCCCCCTCGTCGCCTCCCAGAGCGAGGCGACCGGGCGGCGCCCTCCCACCTCTCGAGCCCAGGTCGCGCCCCTCCCTCCTCCTCGTCACCGCCGCCGGCAGGCGATGCCGGGCGTTGCCCGCTCGCCGTTGCGTCGCCGGCGGCGGTGGCTCCCTTCTTCTCCCCGACGCGGTAGGAGCTCGGCTCGGGCTGGGGTTTCTGGGCGACGGTGCGGCTGGGGTGGCGGTGCTCCGGTGCAGGTCGGATGGCGGCGGGGTGCAGGCGGTGCTGCTTGGCAACAGTGGCGGCGCGGAGCAGGCATGGCCGGCGGCCCATCTAGGCCCAGATCCGGGCCATGTGGGCCCGATCTGGTTAGGGGCGGGCGGCCTTGGGCTCTGCAATGCTGCGTCCGGTGGGGCTGAAGAGGAGCTCGTGATGAAGATGGCGTCCACGGCGCCACGTCTGCTGCAGCGCGTCGGCGGGAGTTTCACGGGCCCAGAACGGGCCTGGCCGGGCAGGCGGTCCGGTTTGCTCTTGCTGCTGCGTCCGGTCTGCTACTGTCTCTAGCGGTGGAGGTTGTGCCCTCCCACGAGGATGCGGTAGTGCCGTCCCCATTCTACGGCTTGTCGTCCTGGTCCGGCCGGCCTTGCATCTTTTTTTCATGGTGAGACGGCATGAATGTTTCAAGACTGTTGGCGCATGTTCGTGGGCGGCAAGCTAGGTGGTAGCCAACAGTTTGTCCGGGGGTGTGGAGTGTCAGGGGTCGGGAGAAATCCCTATCGGTTTACCGACACCGATGTGGTGACGCCTTCGGGTGCCACTTTCCTTCTTGAAGGGCGTCGGGTGTACACTGTCTCCGCTCCCCTTCGTGTACCGGGAGAAATCCTAGGATGTATCCGAGCAGCTGCGTCGTCGTCGTTACCCTTCTTGAAAGTGTTTCTTGGTACGCGACAATCTAGCGGCTTTGGAGTGTGGTGGAATTATCCGGAGCGACTCATCTTTGTTTTCGTTGATCTAGCTTCGTTATCTTTGTTTTCTCTTTTGTTTTTTTTGTTTTCTTTTTGGGTGTCTTTATGCTGTTTGCCCAGCAGTGATCTCACATTATTGTTTGGTGGTGGTTGTTTTATTTATAAAGTGGGACAAAAACCTATTTACATAGCATACGGAATATGTTGTACGGCTATTGTATAAACCCATATATTAGTTTACTACGAGGGCTAGCCCCGATCCAGATCGAAGCCATCACCCCACGCGCTGGTCGAAGCTAGCAGCTAGCAATCGTTCATGTACTGACCTATCCACCGGCACGTTGGTGATGGTGTCCATCATTTTCGTATGAGAGACTGCATACGATGTCTGCACATATAAACTATGTAAACATAGAAAAAATTTATACATAATATTAGCTGGAAGTACATAATATGTAGAGCATGTTGTACAAACTACACGATTCATCTTGTACGTACAACTACTAAAACTTAGATATACGTACACGTACAACTACACAGATTTAGTCGTACAACGGCACATAATCAGGTTATATGTACAACTACACAAACACATGTTATACATACACGTACAACTACACAAACTTAGTCGTACAACTATAAAGATTCAGATTGTACGTACAACCACAGATTCAGTTTATATAAACTAGTAAAAATGCTCGTGCGTTGCAACGGGCGAATAAATTTAGACAGATGTATGTAAATAATACTCTCTCCATTTCTTAATATAAGGTGTAGTTTTGGCATGGATATTAAGACGCCTTACACGGCCCCTTATTTAACTGAAGTGAAGGTCAAATTGGATTTGTTGCTTTCATATTGCATGAATTAGTCTTTTTGGGAGTGTAAAGTTCAGACACGTGTATCTTTTTGTGTTAGTTTGTAGTAGTTGCTTATAAGAGCCATACTTTTGAGACTACAGATTTATAACCTCGCTTTGCTGATATATAATCCATGAACTGAACACTGAATGCATTGTATATGTTGTTCAGTCTATCGGAAAAGGCAGGTAAGTGGCAGAATAAAAGCAAAATTATATCGAAAAACTTAATTATAACTCATAATAAAAAAATGATTGAAAACTTGCATGTACTGAGCAACATGTTCAGTTAAATCGAACCTATATCAAAAGTGTTGCTCAGTACAATTCAGTTCGATATAGGTTGTGTTGCACTCTTGTACTATGAACACTTTGTGAACTAACGGTAAATTGCAGATTTCGTCAGCCATGACAATCTCGATTCTTGCAGACGCGTGGAGCAGATCAGGCCTTCTCGAGCACCGCGGCGTTCTCCTGCCGAGAGAAAGGCGACCCTTGAACGACCTGGTCACTTGGTCAGTATGTGCAGGTGTGTTGGAGCTCGCGTGCAGCAGCCTTAATGCAGGTACCAGTTCAGAATCTCACGGCCAGCAGCGCTCGCACGGAGAGCACAAGGGAGGAGCGAGCATGTCCGGCATGTTGGGGGTGGCCGGCGGTGGAGCTGAGGGCCGGTGGCGGACAGCCGAACACCTAAATCTGACAATAGTTCTGACTGAACCGGATGTATTGGGTTGTTTTTTGCTTTATTATTGTGCTAAGTTCCGTTCCAAGTTCTCAGCCTTCCGAGGTTGGCAGCAGCTGTCGCCCGCGCTTGGCTGGCCGCTTCGCTTTGGCCGTCGCTTCTCGCGCACAGCTCACGTGACCGGCCTCCATGGCAGCTTCCGTCGCCCGCCCTGCTTGCACACGGCTCGCGCGGATCGGTCTTTGCGGCCGCTGTCATCGCCCGCGGCTCGTCGAACCGGCCTCCGAGGCCGTTGCTATCGCCCGCGGTTCGAAGAACTGGCCTCCGCGGCAGCTGCTGTTCGCCCGCAGCTCGTCGGCCTACCGTTCGCGGCTGCTGCCCTCGCCGACCTAGCCTCTGCGCCTTCTGCCGTCGCCGGTCGCTCGCGCACGACTCACCGGCTCCACCTGCGTAGCTGATGCCGTTCGCCGGCCCCTCCTCCGTGAGGACCGTGAAGACGCACTCGCACCTTGTTGCCCCAACGCCTTAATATGTCTGACGGCCACCATGGTCGGCACCATAAGGGGGAGGAGCAGCTCGGCCCTCTCCGGGCCTGATTTAATTAATACTAAGGGCCGTTCCGTTTCACCACCTGCCAGACAAGGGACGCGGCGTCGCTCGCCCAAGATCAATGGTGGCGCTACCTATTTCCAGCAAAGCACACCGGTGCTCCGAGAAATCCCGGACCCCCAACCCCGGCTCTCGCCTTCCCTAACCGGCCTCTCCACATGCAGCCTCACGACACGGCCTAATCTGCCGATTGAATCGTGGCGCACATTTTTTCTATTGGAGGCGGGAGAAATGCTCGTCGTGCGCTGCCGATTTTGGCTGCCCGAGCTGTCAATCAACGCAGCCTGCCACTCACCATCGCCATCTGCTGACCGACATCCCCTACCTCCTCCAGACCCCCTCCTCAGACGCTGGAGGGCGTCGTCGCCCCATCCCCGTCAGGACCAGGCGCACCCTCGCCCGCATCATGGCCAGCTAGCCGGCGGACCTTCGCCCGCGCCGTGGCCAGCCCGTCGGGGCGCCTCCGCCAGCATCAAAGTGTACCACAAACTCTACAGCTACTCCTTGGCCAGCCGCGGCCGCGCGAAGGGCTCGAACATGCCGACGCAGTTGGAGGAGGCGCCGTAGCCAAAGACAGTGGAGGAGGCGAGCCGGAGCATGTGACGTTCACGTAGGTGTTGCGGAGCGGCGAGAGCGCGCACAGGATCCTGTCCAGGCCACTGACGTTCGGTTGCGCCGAGCTCGGCCGTGGCTGGCGTTCCGATGCCGTCCTTGCGCGGCTGCCGTAGATCGCCACCCGGCTAGCTTGTGGCGTTTGTTTGGTCGTAGAGATTGGTTAAAAAAGTGAACTCGAAATTCAAATATTTCAGAAAAAATTAAAAAATAAATTTAGCAAGTCATATGTGATCCGTTTTGGGTTCTGTGAAATTCGTTTGTCCTTTGGATAATTGGTTTATCATAAAATAGCTTTTCATGTTTTAAACTTAAAACACTAATAAATCATAAACGAGATATCCAAATGATAAATAATTTTCATAGAAAACATAACGGACCATATATGACTTGCTGGATTTTTTTTATTTTTTTCTAATATATTTAAATTTCGAGATAATTTTTTTGGACTATCTTATCCGTTGGATGGATGTTGGATGATGGAGATGAGGAGCTTGTTACGGCGTGACAAGCCAAAGAGAAGTCACTGAATCCCCGTCCGTCTTTCGATCTTACTTTAGAAAATCTAAAGTAGTACATGTCTGCACTCCGTTATTTCCCATAATGGAGAGAGCACTTTCACGCATGCAAGAATCTAGCACTTCATGTTGATATCATCCTAATAATTTCTAAATCTGAAATTTTATATAATTTATGTCATCAACCTTCTAACCGTTTAGTGACTGGTTTACATCGGCATGTTCATCTCGACGAACACGTCAAATCACATGTTGCTAGTGAAGATTTTTATTTCACCACATTAGTTCTATACTATAGTAAGTCAGATTAACAAAAAAAAATGTCAAGATAATAATGCACAGTTGTTAGATAATTTTGTGCATGTTTGTTTTTGTATTGCAGAAGCCGCAGAACTAGAGAGGGAGTTCTCTGTTAATAAATAGCAGCAACTAAGCAATACTATCATTTTTTCCATGAAGTAGAACCATGTAGCTTTGCGTTGATTTATAATGAAGTACAAGAACCAGGCAACTAAGTTACTATAATCTAACAAGTAATTAGTGTATAAATTTTCAATTAACTGACAAAAATTGGTAATTACCAATATAAAATTGTAAAACATGACATCATGAGATTTAGTTTTTAAAAATAAACAAAAATTATGTATATTGTTTTTTTCTTTTTGAGGAACTTTTGTATGGTTTGTGAGATAAAAGTTTTCAAGTTGAAAAAAGTGGGAGAACCATGGATGATCTCATCATTTGCATGCATGATAGACTATATCTCAGTTGTTATTGCAACTTTGAAAAATGGGAGCGCATAGTACGTTCTCAGTGCCGTTGTTGAGCTTCTAAGAATCTGACATCTATATGGTCGAACGCGTATCGGTCCATTTCCATTAATTGCCGCCTCGATTCATCTCAATTAAATCACAGCTCTGATAGCTATAGCACCTGCGCAACGGATTCGCCAATGCAAGCATTTTCTTTTGTCCCAGGGGCAGGAAGCTCTACTAGCTATCCATATATACTCTACGTGCTAGATATATTTGCAGCCTGCAGCAAGGAGCAGACCTCCCTATCTCGTCAGAAGCATGCATCAATCCATGTCCTGTTGCGCAAAACCTGCCCTGGAAACGAGGGATTTGGCCCTTCCAGTCAGCACACGTCCGAGGAAAGCTTAACAGATGGTTGTAGTTGTAGGCTCCTAGCTAGGCTTAGAGCATCGATCCTTTGCTTCAACTCAAGGCATGACGGCTGCAGAAACGATACATGTATTTCTATAGACTCCCTATACGAACCCAGAAGTGACCCCGCGCTATTTGTAGCCCGGTTTCTCAAAAGTTCAAAAACTTTAGCCAAGCACACATCGATTTCTTGATATATATGTAGCGTTTGGTAGAATTATCTTTTATTTGCGATCTACAAAAAAAAGCGATGACATATATGAATTTTTCAATATCTAGTTGGAGCCACCTTTTAATGAATCTCCGTTAGCCAAAAATACAACATCTTTGTCAACAAAAATAACTGGTTCATAAAAAATATCTTCAAGAAGTATCCATCCATAAAAAGTGTTTTTTGAAACTTTTTTCTTAAAGGAGGCAGCAAGCTACATGAAGATAGGGGCCGGAAGTACAGAGAGAATTAATGGGTACAGGTTAGCTAGCTAGATGAGGAATAAAGCTTGTTACACTCAGGGTTTTGGTCGACAGCGATAATCTCCTGGCGGCATGGGCGGAGCATCCTTATGGCCAAAGTACGGCTGGCGGCCATGACTTGTCAAGAACACTGGGGGTTCTCAAATCCTTCATCTAAGGATGATTTTTTCAACTATATATGGCAGCAGGCGGGCAAGGTTTGTGTGAAAAATGTGGTGGTTTCTTTCTTTCCAAAGCATCCCCCATGTGAGCAAAGCAACATAGCAGCAACACGATCGCAAACGGTTCGTGGTGGAGTCCCTAGTGCTTCTCCACCAATCTTGAAGGTTATCAACACTGGAAGACATGTCAACCTAGATTTCTGGTATTGTATGGGGGATCACGTCTCTCCACACTTCCACACTGAATGTACACGAAAGAGACAGGTGAAAGATGGTTCCAGATTCTGTATTGAAAAGCTTGCCAAGCGGATCGTCTGCTAGTCCTTTTTTATTTCGTGCGTCGTGAACTTGTGCTTGTTGGTTGTAAACTGTGGACGGTTGCTTTATTTATATAGCGGGACGCAAGCCTGTTTCGAGGAGAGCTCTATTCCAAAGAATAATCCAAGATGAATTTTGCACTCAGGAATTGCTTTGATTGCCCATATTCTAGCATGAGTTTTAATATCACATAGCTACATAAGAATATGTTGTACACAGAGATCTACATAAGAATCAAACAAAACTAGTTTAGAGCATACTCTGCAGCTAGCGTGAAGCGTGAAATGTGTATAAATGTATAGAAACTTCAAAACACTCTGAATTTACTATGCAATGTATGTGTTTGTGTCTTTGACATGGTTGAAAAATTCGACAAATAAAATAGATATGTGGCGCTGTTAGAAAAATGGCAACAAGCTGTGCTGTAAAAAGCAATTTCCGAAAAACAAAATTTGTCTTTTTTCACAATTTATGGAAGATATTATAGCTTTCCTTAAAAAACAACTCTACGTGGTGTACGTGTACGTACAACATGGGCCCGCTCATGCGTCAATTACGATAAATTTTATTAAGATTTCAAATGTATTGTTTTTGCACCGGGGTTTAAAGACTTTGTGCTACAAAAGTAAATGTACCTCCATTAGGTTTTAGACTTTTAGGAGGGTCTAACTCGAGACTTTTATGAAGAGCTAGATGTATACGTCGATCGATCGACCAATACACATGGACAGAGAGAGAGGCGATCTTGGCCGGCCGGGGATAAATTCCTAGGTAGACCTAAAAGAAAAGAGGACATGATCGGCGCACTGAAGCCAATCCAATATATGGCCTAGCGGGCTACTCCAGTAGCGAGGTACCTCAATTATAATCTGTTTGGATGAATTTGGGATACCCTTGGCTTTTCAGGGACGCAAAGGCACACACACACACACACCAAAAGGACCAGCCACACACACACAAACCCTCCACTACGAGAGGCACGCATCGACCATGGATCTTCGCAGAGCACAGCAGTACGTATCGATCTCTAGGCGATCTATCTAGCCTTTCCCCTCCTTGTTCATCCTCATCTCTATCAATCTATGCATGATCTTTTGCGTGGATTGACGAAGACGGTCGGTCCTGCCGGGGTATCAGCTCAGATCGATGGCGATCGATCTCTACGGGTGAGCTAGCTGGCGCAAAGGAATATTGACGTTTTGAGGAGGTGTGAAGAATTTATGTCGCCGTTGCGAATACGTGAGGGCGTACGAGGCAAGCAGATCTAAGCCAAGGATACGCACAGGTACGTAGTGTACCGTAAAGGATAACTGTTGCTCTCACATTTCCCGTTCGGGGGCTGGCCGGCCGAATCGGTGCAGCTGGATCGAGAGCTTTTCTTGCTTTGCTTGTCTTGGCCGCGCGTGCGTTCGCATGTGCGCTCGGCCATGAAAGGGGCCATGGCTGCCCCCCAACCATCAAGAGCTGCTGTTGCTGATGACTGTGCGGTACGTGCCCTAGTTTTCCGTTGGTGCTCAGAGTTGTGCTGAAGATCCGTTGTTCACGCACGGCTGCTTGAGGGTACGACTCGATCAGCGATAAGGGCATGTACAATGTGGTGTTGTAAGCCTTCTCTTAGGATAATTATCTAGTTGGAAGAGAGAGAATGAATAAAGGGAAGGCTACCTTCTCTTAGCTAAGAGATGATCTCTTACGAAATAAGAGAAGACTAGTTTACCCATTGTACTATTTGCTTTCCCTTAGAAATTTAATTTTCTACTATAAAATAATATATTCTCATTAATTGTTAGAGATGACAATAAGAGATAATGCATTGTACAACATATAATATAGTCTTCACTAAAATGACGTGGATGACTAAGAGGAGATGTGCCTTTTCTAGCATTGTACATGCCCTAATCTGGCAAGACGCCGGCAAAACAAGTCAGTCAAATAGTAAGTTTCATCTGTAAGCATGAGGATCCGATTTTTTTTTTGAAAAACACAGTACAGACGCAGACGCTCACAAACACGCATGTACGGACATCCATATGACCGCACACACACAAATCCTATCCCTATGAGCACCTCCGAGAGATTAGTCCGGCATATTTAGAGGTTGACGAAGTCAACACAGACGCCTCGCTGTTGACGGGCACGTCACCTACCGCTGAAAGCAAAGCGCCGGTTAAATCCTAAAAAATCAAGAAAAATACGAGTACCCACGCCAAGTTTGGTACTTTAACCTAGGTGGACTGGTTTCACCATAAGGAACCAAACCAGTTGAGCTAGACTCAATTTGCCATGAGAATCCGAATCTATATTACTATAGGAGTCATTTTTAAAGAAGATTCCTGGAGGCTAGAAACTAGAGCAACCATTCTGATTTTGCAGTGTGCGTCGATACTCTTTGATTTAAAGGATTAATTGGCAAAGGAATTTTCACCCGTACGAGTTTATCCTATAGAGTCCATTTCATGTAAAGGATTGGATCCTCTAAAACTCTGATGGATTCCTTTCCTACACCACAATCATATAGGATTTCTAACAAGAGGTGAGACCACTTGGAAGATTTCTTTGTATCTATGACAACTATGACATATACTCAATTCAATACAAATTTCTTGTGCGGTGCAACCAAACGACACCTAATATTGATACCCGCGTTTCTGCATGGTTCCGGTAGGATTTCAAATGTCATGGCATTTTATACCTACACTATTCATATATATTCTTGTGTTTCTCAAATCCTATGAATTTAAGAGGCCCTTAGACTCTGATACTTTGATCTACTTCCTTGCTTTGGTACAAGTCTTTTTATACTTGTTGAGGGTGCCTATATTTTATGTAGTATAACCCAACATTAATAAAAATAGGTAATACCAATATACTTTTTTCCTTCAAAAAATATAAGTTTGTTGAATTACGCGCTCTTGAGAGGGAAATACCCATCATGGCCCTTGTTAGAGTTTCTTTTAATACGGTAAGGGTGGATTTTCTAAAATCATCTAAACTTTGAGACGCTATTGGGTAAGCTAACGTGAGAGAATTTCCTCTTCTAGAAGGCTCGAGTTCTGCAAGCGATCCGCGGCAGCCTTACCATGTCTTGATATTCGGCTACCTTGATGGCTAGCTAGACTCCCAACACCATCGGAGAATATTCTAGGGATCTACAAAGTCAACGACGATGGTGCGAAGAGACGAAGACACAACATTTTCCCAAGAATCAACATATCTTGGCTTACCTAATGAATTATCTCCCAAAAGTGGTGTATTCCCCTTTGATCTCCAAAACAACCTCAAGATCGCTCTAGTTGATGTTGGAGGCCATTTCTAAAAGAGTTGGTGTTGGAGGATATGTGCTTGTGTCACAATCCAAATCAAGCATCAATAAACTTCACAACAGCTCACCAATGCCTCCAAAGACAATATGATTGTTGCCTAATTTACCAAGACGAAAAGCTATGGCGGTGAGCTCGCCACATCTAGAAAGCAACTCGTTGAAGACAAGATGGGAATCATCGTCAATATATCAGCGTCTCTGTGGTAGGATAGTTAAAATGTGTGAAGTGTTTCACCACTAAATAAAAATCTTCAATATCAAACCTGAGACTTAAACTTTAATAGGATGAGCGTATAACCACCCTTCTAACTATCCTACCACACAGACAAGGTTTTTTTGATCAGTACCACACAGACAAGTTATATCAGTGACCCGTATAAATAAATGTGTGGCACGAGTGCACGACACAAACACAAAGCGTTCAACGGTTCCAAACAAACATATCTAGGCCTGGCATGCATCGCAGTTTTGTCCGTCCGACTCAGCTGTGAGTCAAACGGGTGTGGTGTTCAACCCGTAAAGGCCTGTGTCAGCGCGCGAAATACTGATCGGCCAGTACGTACAGTACAGTACGCGCCATGAATGCCGGCCATCTACGTCGAGCGGCTCCTCCTGCTGCCCTACGCGCGGGCGGCCGGGGCATACTCCACAACCACAGATCAATCAGCTCCGCGAGGGAATTCCGCGTACGGATCAATATATATGCCCTAGCCCAAATGGAGGAGAACGTCTCACAGAGAAAATGGGGGGAGAGGACGGACGGATCGACAGCTCTGGCGAGTGTTTCCGGTGACGAGAAGGGCGCGCCATAAGCCGGTCGACACGTAGCGCAACGATGCCATCGTGCCTCACCCTTTCCTACCTAGGATGTCTGACTCACTGACTGTCCGCTCCTCTCTCTCCTCCGTCCAGTCCAGCCATTGGTGAAGGGGTTCAGAAAGAAAGGGCCATGCTAGCATTTTGATCATGGTCTCAAAAGCATAGTAACATTTTATTATATTTCTTTTAAAAAATAAAAAAATCCTAACTTTGGAGGTGTAAGAGGGGATGGTACCCGACACTAGGGATGAAAAGTGAGCGGATATGGACAAAGCGGAGTGATGTCACATTTGTTTTCATATTTTTTTACAAAAGCGCTAACGAATACAGAAACCCGGAAAACAACAAAAACAAATACGAAAACAAATGTTGCTGGAATCATATACGAACCGAATATGGTGGAGAGACGAACATAAAGCAAATATTCACCAGAACCCAGTGTCTAAGTAAAATCCAAGCAAATCAACAAACTTATCAAGTTTTTTAGATGAAATAAAGTTATAAGGAGATATCCTGCTTATACAATCTAGTGTGCAACACTAAAACTATCTATTACCGTATCTATCCCTATTATAACACTGAAGTGGAGAACTGAGAACGACTACTCCGGACGCGGGGAGATATAATATGCTAATACAGCGATCCTAAACATGGTAGCTTAGATTATTATCATTTTTATTCAGCTTTTAGGTTGTGTCTAAATATTCTCATTAGAATTTCTGTGTATGCTAAATTGGGAAATCACCACGTAACAAAAACGGAATGTTTCATACTACCGGAAACGGAATTTACGTTTCCACAGTCGTTCCGCCAGAATGTGTCGTTTTGTTTCCATTTCCATTTCCGCATAAAAGATCCAATTTATGTTCCACAAAATTCCAATTTCGTTTCCGTATTTTCATTATTTTTTCATTTTTTCATGGAAAAAGTCACAAAGATTCCGAACCATTTTCATCCCTACCTGACAATATCTCATTGAGTCGAACTAGCCAGACATTAATATGACGAACACACCTTTTGCGCCCCGCCACTTATGCAGGTTTACACGCCGTCACTCAAAGTGATTCGCTGCATCAAATCTGAAGAGCCATATTGGCCACTAGATCAGGCCGACACAAATTTTGCTTGTTGTGACAATACCCATCAAGGTGGATGTAACTTGATTTATTTGCTTGTCTAATAAACCGAGGTTTCAACCTTTGATTTTATGAATAGGATTTGATCATCTCAATACAAATTTGGTAAAACGGAACATGATGAAGCAATTTTTTTTGTATTTTTTTCTTACATTTTTAGTCATATCAGTTTACATTTAAAAATCATCAAAGTCAGATAATCTATGGTTTTCTAGTTTTCAGCAATTTTAAACACAAATAATTCTCATAATTTTTAAATAATAATCATGTGAGTTTTAATGCAAGTAATTGTAGATGACACAAAGAATTAGGTAAAGGCCTAACATGCCGGCCAAAAGGCATGTCGCCGCCTCGGCCTACTCTAGGTGCTTAGACAACCCTCGTTGGAGGCCCATTCCCTAAATCTTGTTTTTTTTAACTATTTAGTTGTATTATAGTGAAATGATTTAATTAAAATTTTAAAATAATTCAAATTTTACTATAAATGCGTTAAAGTTGGCCCTAATTTTTTTGAAAAACAAATCATATGAAGATACTCTAGCATGATTCTACGCAATAGACCCCAAAAAGCTAAAATGCCCCCTCTAGCTGTAAATGGTCATACAGACAATTTGACCCATTTTTATAAACATCACATAAATTGAAAAGAAATACAGAAAATAGAATACTTGCACAATTTTTTAGTGTATTAGTAAGAAAAATGATACAGTTGTAATACCAAAAATTTAGAAGGTGTATTAAAAAATGGACCTATCATGATAAAGTTTTTTTAATTAATTGTGTACAAAATCTATTTTTTAAGAAACTACCACACATAAGATTGTAAAATGTACTCTTTAATCTTCATACATACAATATTTATTTGGAGATACAATTCTTAGATATCTTCAAAATTCATAGCTAAATTCGTAAATGAGTTTGATGGCATTAATCGAAAGTAATTTTAATTTGAACTACAAGTGTGTTATAGTTTGCCCCCACCGTTGGACAAAATCATATGAAGATACAATAACATAATCTATACTTTTAATAAAGAAAAACCCCACTAAGATGCACTTACTATGTTTCTATCTCAGCATACAAACTATCTATATCACCCACTATTTTAGCCAATCAATTGTCCATGTCATCCCGCTATTAATTTATTAATGATTGTATATATTTACATGTAACATGTCCACATCATCTATTGTTTTAAGAAATATAATTGTCCACGTCCCCATTTTTAAAACCCAGCATACCTTTTCATTCATTCATATTCAAAGTTCCATTATCAAACAAAAGCAGTACTAAGTTTGGGGGTGGATTGTTGTCAAATACACAACAATTTCGTGTCAGTTAAATTTAGCCCGTCAACTCGACTGGATTTCTCATATTTCATGCCTCTTATAATTTTTATTTAAACAATAATACTTTCGGAGAAACTCCCGCCGCAAAGCGAATGGTATTAATAACTATCAATAGTAATGTGGAAAATTTTAACCCCGTTCTTAAAAATATACATAAAGTTTTGTGATTAGAAGTTGGAAACTTGTTCTCACTGATGTTTACCAAGTCGATATGATTCTGAGTGACCTTTTTTGGGAAAATTATAATGAAGTGTGACATAGGCTCGGCCATGCATCAAGAGGATCATCTTGGTAAAAGCCAAGCTATATCATACATGATAGCATTTTTTGTGAAGCTTTTTTCTCAAATTACTACACTAGTGGAAAATGGACCAGCAGTACCGGTCGGGGAGGGGCATCAGTCGGATTTGCAACCGGTACTGCCCAATCGGGACTGTTGCCCCCCTAGCATCAGTACCGGGCGTGTTGCGACCGGTACTAAAATGTCTCCACGTGGGGCGCGGAGTGAGGTTTTGTGAGGAAACTTTTTGAACCGTTCGGTAATACCGACCGTAACTGGAGTTTTGTTTTTTTTATTCTATTTTTTCCATTTTATTTTCTGTTTTCTTTTCTTTACTGCAATTTCTCTTGGGTACTGCAATTTTTTTATGTTTTCTTTTTCATCTACTGTTGTACTATACGGTACACATTAATTTGATGCAAACACATAGTATACTTTTCATATAGATATTCTACGTACGCTACTACATACAACATACTATATTTATATATAATACAATTTACATATAACACATATTCATACTACGCTATTACATACATATATATAAATAAGCCAAGATCTCGACATCGAATTAATTATGTACATCCTCCTGGAGTTCTTTTTTATGTGGGATAGCTATATTTTTTATTATGGTATTCTCCCTTTTGTGACATGACCTTCTCAAGAATAAATCCCGCCAACTCCTCTTGAATTGCTTCTACGCGCTGATGTGGTAGGATGGAAGCGTGCATGTCGTTAAGCTTCAAAGGAGATCAATATGAATATATTAGTTGCGTGTATATATATTAAATCATAATAAGATTGAAATGTAGTGCAAGACATTTGAAAGGATCGGTATGACACCTAGAGGGGGGGTGAATAGGTGCTAATTCAAATTTTAGTTCTTTTTCAAATTAGGCTTGACACAAAATGTAAATTCACTAGATATGCAACTAAGGTGAATTTCCTATATGACAAGCTAGCAACTAAGCAAGATATAATAAGGCAATAAATAAGGATAGAAGTAACCGAAGTGAAGACACGAGACGACAAAGATGTATTCCCGAGTTCCTCCCTTAAATGGGAGTACGTCTCGTTGGAGAGGTGTGAACCAACACAATGGTTCAACGGCCACAAAGGCCTCACCCTAATATCCGGTGAACCGCACCACAAAGGTTTGGTCCACTTCCACTATCGGAATCATTCGAGGCGGAATCCGGAGCCTTTACAACAACGATTCGGGGCACGACCCACAAAGGGCTTGGGGGCTCCCGAACAGCTACAATCTGTCACAAAGACAATAGGTAAGTACAACAATGGGCTAGGTTTCCTAGTGGAAGCCCTAGCAAGTGTTCCCTCAAATGAATGAGGGGGAAATGAAGAACGGCTCGGTGAAGATGTAGATCGGGGCTTCCTCCTTCAATCCTCCAAAGGTCAACGAGTTTGGGTGGGAGGATTGGGAGAGCTTGGAGCTTTTAGCTTTGCATCAATGGAGGTGAGAGAGTGTAGAAGCTCAACTCTTCAAAGGTAGGTGAAGTGGTCCTTTTATAGCCTCTTCCACATCTGGCCGTTTGGAGCTGTAACTTACGCAGCGGTACTACCCCTGGAGAGGCCGGTAGTACCGCTGGACCTTTGAATCCAGCCGATGCCCACTTCACGCGCTTTACTGCGACTCCAACTTTACGCAGCGGTACTACCGCTGGCGATACCGGTAGTACCGCTGTGGAGCCCGGTAGTACCGCTCCGGTACCGCTGGAGGTACCGCTCTGAGAAACAGAAGGCTGAAAACGGCGGTACCTCCGGCGGTACCGCCAGCGGCACCTCGACTTCGCGCTGGCCTGCGAACCTGCAAAAAAGCACGCAGCGGTACTACCGCTGGAAGGGCCGGTAGTACCGCTAGAGAACGGTGGTACCGCTCCGGTACCGCTGGAGGTACCGCAAAGAGGAACAGAGGGCCGAAAACGGCGGTACCTCCGGCGGTACCGCCAGCGGTGCCTCGACAACGGGCTGGCCTTCGAACCTGCAGGAAATCACACAGCGGTACTACCGCTGGAAGGGCCGGTAGTACCGCTGGACAGCGGTAGTACCGCCCTGGTACCGCTGGGGGTACCGCTCTGCGCCACAGAGAGCCGAAAACGGCGGTAGCTCGGGCGGTACCGCCAGCGGCAGCCAAGGCCTGAGCAAGGCTCAGTCCAGTGCAGTGGTACTACCGCTGATGCCAGCGGTACTACCGCTGCCTGGAGCAAGGCTTGCTGAATAGCTTTCGCAGCGCCCGTTTCGATCGTTTCCTTTTTGCTAGAATCTTAGATACAACCTGCAAACTTTAATAGCCATGTTAGAACACATATTGTGTTGTCATTAGCACCAAAACAAGGGTCAATTAGAAGATGCTCTTTCAATCTCCCCCTTTTTGGTGTTTGATGACAACACAACATAACACGCGAGGGTTCATAAAATTTCGACGGAGCTCCCCCTAGATGTGTGCATATTCTTAGAGTGCTTTGAATACACAAATACACAACATCTAGAATCAACACTCCCCCTAAATTTTACAAGCCAAGCCACAATGATAGCAATCACAAATGCAATATTAACCAAAAGACAAATAAGCAACACATAGATAGAAAACGAGTTTCACATGTCTTACACCATGCATACATAAAGGAGTTCCACAAGTACTAATAAATTTAGGTGTTCACAAGCTAAAGAGGTCGAAATAAGTGAAAACGAGCTCGTGACACCCACCCATGCAAATTCCCGAGAGCAACCTAATAGTTATCTCTCCCCCTTTGGCACCAAAGCACCAAAAAGGGAAAAGATCGGACCTACACGCCCCAAGGGTCCCAATCCGTGTGAGAGGAAGAAGCACCATCATGTTCCGGGCTCGACCACGTGATGATCTCGCCCTCGTCATCTTTGGCTTGCCATTCATCCCACGTGGGGATGTGTTGCTCGGACCCGGAAGGCACATCTTCCCCCTCGGCACGGCGGCAAGCAACCTCAACTTGGCGAGCCTTCATCTTCTCCTTATGGACATCATATTGATGCCTCTCAACTTTTCTTGGATACTTGGAAGATTTTCTTCATAGCACGAGCCATCCAAGCAAAAGAACCACCTTTGGAGGGTTTGGAGGACTCGGCTTCATCCACCACTTCCTTCCTAGGTTTGAGATTGTGGGGCTTGATAAGGAGCCTCTTGCCCTTGTGAGGGGTCCACTTCTCGGTGTCACCGAGATCATCAATGTCATTGTGCTCAAGCCACTTCCACACCACGATCCTCATGATCAAAGGAGCAAAGGAGATGTTCTTCTTCTTGCTAATCACATGCCATAGCTCATGCCAAATGAAGTCCATCACATCAAGCTTCTTGCCTTGTCCCTTCATTTGCATGGTGAGGACCATCAAGTTCTTCAAGTAGCCATGGATTTCATCAATGTTGCCCACTTTCGGATTGATTGTCTCACGGTAGATGCGGTGCATGATGTCCCAAGTGGGGTATAGGCCTTTGGAATCTCCATACTTCCACTTATCCGCACTATCCGGGTTGTAGAGGGGAGCAAGCTTCTCAACACCAAATGCACTTCCTCCTTGGAAGTGAACACGGAAGTGAGTCTCATCAAACTCTTCCGGAGGAAAAGGGCCGAACTCTTGATAGTTGAGGGACTCGGCAATGTCTTCCCAAGTGGCTTCAAACACTTTCTCTTTGGTCATCCACTTGATTCTTCTTGTTGTCTCATTTCCCATGTGCACGGTGGCTAAGAACTGAGCCACAATCTCCTCATCATAGTCTTGCTCAAGCTCCATGATGTGAAAGAGGTCAAATTCCTCACAGATTTCCAAAGCTTCACCAAAGTAGTTGGGCTTGGACCTCATGAACTCAACGTTGATGTGGTGTTGGATCACGGTGTTGTCCTTTGGTTTCTTCAAGAGGATTTCCCGGTAGCACTCTTCTTGGAAGGAGTTGTGGAAGAAAGGATTGTTGCCGCGAACGGAGAGTATTTGATCCATACGATCAATCACATAGAAATCCACAGCTCGCTTTGCAACAAACTCGGGCTCACTGAGTTGACTAGCTGTTTTCGGGCGCTTGGGAAGGGACTTTGATGATGCCGGGAACTTTCGGCGCTGCAATCCATCAAGGGCATCTTGGACTTCATCAGTGGAAGCGGTCCTTTGCTACTTCCTACTCGCAACAGACTTGGTACGACCACTACCTGTGAATAGCATGAGATGGAAAGCATATAGATGAGAATGCACAAATTTCATGAATTATGAACGAAGAACACGAGTGTACAAAATTCTAGGAAGAGTAAATCTAGAGGTAAAGTACCACATATGGGTTTGAAGGTGCAACAATGAGTAGATGTAAGGCTTAAGACAAGCATTAGACCTAACTAGGGTTGCTCCAACAAATCTAAGATGGGAACTTTAAATCTAGCCTATAACTTTCCATGAAACTTCTACACAAGGTTCTTAATCCATAAAGAAGCATATCTACCAACTCATTCACCACAAATCCGAAGAGAAAAGCACTAATATCATCTCTATCCATCAACTAGATGAGAGAGAGGGATTTGTCTTACCGGAGCTCATGGTGAAGGATCGAGGAGGAGGAGAGAAGCTAGAGTCCTCCCGGAGCGAGGAGCACGAGGTCCTAGGCCGGGGAAGGGCTCTTCCCGACGGTGGAGTGGCCGGCGGCGGCGGGGACATGGAGGAGAAGGAGATGGGGTTGGGGGAAAGTGAGAGAATGCACTCTCAAACCGCCCAGCCCCGTGCCCTTAACGTCCAGATCTCCCACGGCGGTAGTACCGCTCGGTCCAGCGGTAGTACCGCCCCGGTTCTGTCGGGCGCCCGAGCGAAACTGCCGCTGCGCCCGGTAGTACCGCTGTATCCAGCGGTAGTACCGCTTGGTGCGACGCAGCGGTAGTACCTCTAGGGCGACCGAGAGTACCGACGCCTGGGAAAAAAGTGTTGTGGCTCAAAACGATGCCCACAATGCGTTTTTCACGCCGGTTCCGACCATCCACACAACCAAGATCATGAAACAAAGCATTTAGAGGTAGAAGGGCTTTAGGGAAGTGAGTTAGGGCTTAGGATAGAAACTCAAACTGAGAGTGGTACTTCACACGCACTTTGCAAAACGCATGAAACTCAAGAAGACCAAAATGAGTGTGTTTCCCACAAAACCAAGATGAGGCAAAAGAAAACCACGAAAATGTCATGAAAACCAACTCTTCTTACAAGGAGAAGAGGGCGGTGGCCGATGCCACCATGTTGGAGCGTATGGCATGTCACCGCGAAGATATATCTTGGGTACAGAACCAATACTCGTCATTTTAGCTCATTTAGACATAAGAATGAATATAGAGGTAAAAGAACACTTGCTATCGGCATAATGGGGGGAGGGATAGTCCAATGGATTAGGACCGCACTCCCCCTATGTCCATGCCTACACCTAGAACAAATATATAGCTAAGATAGAGGTGTGCATGCAAGGTAGTCAACCAACGCTCCTAGAATCCACGATATTTAGCTCATGCCTCAGAAATGTGAACCTCGCTTCATCAAGTGGCTTCGTGAACATGTCGACGAGTTGAATCTTTGTGGGAATATAACCAAGCTCAATGTCACCCCGGTTGATGTGATCTCGAATAAAATGATAGCGAATCTCAATATACTTCGTTCTTGAGTGCTCCACCGGGTTGTGACCAATCTTGATAGCACTTTCATTGTCACACAAAAGAGGCACTTTGTCACAAAGGACACCGTATTCCTTTAAAGTTTGCCTCATCCATAACAACTGAGTGCAAGCACTAGCGGCTGCCACATATTTGGCTTCGGTGGTGGATAGTGATATGCAATTTTGCTTCTTGGAGGACCAACTCACCAATGACTTCCCAAGGAATTGACATGCACCGGAGGTTGACTTCCTATCATCCTTGCAACCGGCCCAATCCGAATCCGTGTAACCGGCAAGAGAGAAGTTGGAGCCCCTAGGATACCACAAACCAAACCTTGGGGTATAAACCAAATATCGGAAGATTCGATTCACTGCTATCAAGTGACTTTCTTTAGGAGCCGCTTGATACCTTGCACACACTCCTACACTTAACACAATATCGGGTCTAGATGCACAAAGATAAAGCAAAGAACCAATCATAGAGCGATAGAGTTTTTGATCGACATCTTTACCCTTTGGACTAAGTTCAAGATGGCATTTGGTGTCCATAGGAAACCTCTTCTCTTTTGCATCTTGCATCTTGAACCTCTTGAGCATGTCTTGAATATATTTGGCTTGAGAGATGAAAGTCCCTCCACTCAATTGCTTGATTTCAAAACCAAGAAAGAATTTCAACTCTCCCATCATGGACATCTCGAACCTATCGGTCATAAGCTTTGAAAATTCATCATTAAAAGCTTTGTTAGATGAGCCAAAGATAATATCATCAACATAAAGTTGACATATGAAAAGCTCCCCTTTTACCCTCTTTGTGAAGAGAGTGGGATCGATTTGCCCCACTTCAAAGCCACGGTCTATTAGTAGCTCTCTTAGGTGCTCATACCAAGCACGAGGTGCTTGTTTGAGACCATAGAGGGCCTTATCAAGTTTGTAGACATGGTTTGGGAAGTGTGGATCCTCAAATCCCGGTGGTTGCTTTACATATACCAACTCCTTTAAGGGACCATTAAGAAATGCACTTTTAACATCCATTTGTTGCAACTTAAAATTATGATGTGATGCATAGGCAAGTAGGATACGGATGGACTCAAGACGAGCCACGGGAGCATAGGTCTCTCCAAAATCAATGCCTTCAACTTGAGAGTACCCTTGAGCTACCAATCTCGCCTTGTTCCTTACAACCATTCCATGCTCATCTTGCTTGTTCTTGAATATCCACTTGGTGCCAATTACATTGCGGCAATCTTTTGGCTTCTCTACTAGATTCCATACTTTGTTGCGCTTGAAGTTATTGAGTTCTTCATGCATGGCTTCCAACCAATCCGGATCTTCAAGAGCTTCAAACACTTTCTTTGGTTCAATCATAGAGATATGAGCTTGATGTTCACTAAAGCTTGCCAATTGACCTCTTGTGGAAACCTTGCGAGATACATCACCAATGATGGCTTCAAGCTTGTGACACTTGATCTCCAAGTTTCTCTTGACTCTTGCTTGACGGCGGGTTTCGATATCCCCATTGATGCGAGGGATTTCGGATTGATCATCTTGATCATTTGAGTCCCCGTCTTGACCGGCTTGATGAGCATTGCCATCTTGTTGCACATTTTCAATGATGGGAGAAGATGGATGCTCTTGCTCTTGATCTTGACTAGGGTTTAGAATAGGAGTTCTTTTATAGCCTCTTCCAAATCTGGCCGTTTGGAGCTGTAACTTACGCAGCGGTACTACCGCTGGAGAGGCCGGTAGTACCGCTGGACCTTTGAATCCAGCCGATGCCCGCTTCACGCGCTTTACTGCGACTCCAACTTTACGCAGCGGTACTACCGCTGGCGATACCGGTAGTACCGTTGTGGAGCCCGGTAGTACCGCTCCGGTACCGCTGGAGGTACCGCTCTGAGAAACAGAAGGCTGAAAACGGCGGTACCTCCGGCGGTACCGCCGGCGGTACCGCCAGCGGCACCTCGACTTCGCGCTGGCCTGCGAACCTGCAAAAAAGCACGCAGCGGTACTACCGCTGGAAGGGCCGGTAGTACCGCTAGAGAACGGTGGTACCGCTCCGGTACCGCTGGAGGTACCGCAAAGAGGAACAGAGGGCCGAAAACGGCGGTACCTCCGGCGGTACCGCCAGCGGTGCCTCGACAACGGGCTGGCCTTCGAACCTGCAGGAAATCACACAGCGGTACTACCGCTGGAAGGGCCGGTAGTACCGCTGGACAGCGGTAGTACCGCCCTGGTACCGCTGGGGGTACCGCTCTGCGCCACAGAGAGCCGAAAACGGCGGTAGCTCGGGCGGTACCGCCAGCGGCAGCCAAGGCCCGAGCAAGGCTCAGTCCAGTGCAGCGGTACTACCGCTGATGCCAGCGGTACTACCGCTGCCTGGAGCAAGGCTTGCTGAATAGCTTTCGCAGCGCCCGTTTCGATCGTTTCCTTTTTGCTAGAATCTTAGATACAACCTGCAAACTTTAATAGCCATGTTAGAACACATATTGTGTTGTCATTAGCACCAAAACAAGGGTCAATTAGAAGATGCTCTTTCAACAGTCACACTCACATCCATTCTTTTATCACGCGATGCCTGCTCAACGCTCAAATTCCTCATGAACTCGCAGACGTAGAATCCACATAATTCATTTCCCGGGGGTTGCATCAAGGTCTTCACAAGTATATAAATTAAGTAAATAATAATCCAAAATGATGATGAATTAAAGAGACTATGTTTAAGAGTAGTACTCTTACATCAATATGTTTAATTGTCAGCTTTGGTTTCCATTCACTAGGCTCTTTCACGATGAATTGTTTTCAAACCCTACTCGCAAAATAAAATGAATAATGAGAGTTATTGATTACTTCATATCATGAAATGGATTAATGATTGAAAATTTACCTCTGAAGCATGTCAATCAAGTCCTGTTAGTTTGATTCTGGTTTGCGTAATGAATCAAAGACTTCAACTAATCCCTTGTCAATGATAATGTCCAGCAGAATCCAATTGTAGTTGCACACATTTATATAGTGGGGCATGCATAGAACTCGTGAATAAACTTAGCATCTAGTAGTTAGCAATATAGAAATGTGTTCAAGACAGTCACACTCACCCGAAGTTGTAAGGAAGAAGTATATCTGAAGCATGAGTTTGCTTCAATAGCCCGGTCAACAATGCATCCTCGTAGTCTTGGGGCTTCCGCACTAAGTTTTTGCAGTTAACTATGAATGGGTCAATGAACCCAACTTCATAGACTCTTTTCCTTTTGCACTCGACAAGCATCAACCTGCATATATAATAGCATACAAACGAATATAGTGAGGATAATTACAGGCTAAACTAGTGAGGATAATTACATGCTCAGCTAGAGACTTAGAAACAATCACTTACAGAACATAGCAACTCATGATAGTCGCGTTGAGAGCATGCCGGTTGAATAACTGACATAATTCTTCAAATTCGACACATATATCGTTGTCGATGAAGAATTGGTCGGCCTTGTATGTCACGTAAAACACTAACTGCCCCCCTCTTTGTGCATTTCTTGTACCAGTCATGCAATTTCCGCATTTGATAAGCTCGCACTATCTCATCAGGAGGGAGAAGATCTTCCCCGTAGACAAATTGTCGTGCTATCTCATGCGTCTCGGGGAACATTGCATCAAATGCATCATCGTCCAAGTAGTCCCCGGCAGCACCAATATTTTTCTCAATGTTGGAACCCTTGTCTGTCTGTACCTTCAGCGGGGCGAGGGACTGTGCTTTCTGTTCTCCGAGCTGGGGAACCTGCTTCTCCTTCTTTTTCTTTACAGCTTGCCGCTTCTTCTTATTCTCCTCTTCTTGGTTATCACTCTTCGAGATAGAGCATGCATAGTTATCATCCAAAGTTCTACGGTTAGGATCATACACCATGTCTAGAATGTGTTTAACACCCTTAGGGTTTAGTACCTGCTTTGGCGGGGGGACTTTCTTGCAGCGGCCCGTGCGTCCATCTCAACTTTTAACGCTGGAGCATTTTCCTCAACTGTGTGTTCCCAAGTTAACACCGGAGCAGGCTTCAACGAAGGCCCGTACTTGAAGTTGTCCTTTGGAGCACCACTCGGCGCACCGGCAAGCATCCTCTGCGTCAGTGAGAAGGACCTACTGCTGGTGGGCGGACTCTTCGCACGCTCCGGTGTGGACTCATGCGTAGGGGGACTCTTAGCACGCCCTGACGTGGACTCATGCTGAGGCGGACTCTTTGCACGCTCCGGGGTGGACTCCCGGTGGGTTGGACTCGTGCACCGGGGAGATGGAGTCGCGCTGGGTTCCCTCTCCATATTATCAAAGTGTGGACTTGTAGGTTGATTTCTACTTGGGGGGGTTGGTGGCCTACGCGTCGATTCTGGAAAAACGATGAGTTCCTTTCTCCATAGAATGATTCCACGAAACACTTCTCCCAGTGTCATCTCCCCTTCGGCTGCAGCAATGTCAAGCTCCAGTTCCTCATATCCCTTAACAATTTCATCCACACCGACTCGAGCGTAGCCAGCTGGAATCGGACGGCCATGGAAGGTTACTCCGGGCGTATTCTCCAAAGCAGTGATGACGGCCACCTTCATGGATAGGTTCTTCATTTTGGTGTGGAGCTCACACATCGTCTGCACCTTAATCTGATCCACGGGGTATATTGTGTCATCGGCCTGAATATACGGCGTGGAAGCCACGCTGCTTCTCCGTTGAGATGCCATATCCAGTTGGTCCTCCGGCGGCTGAGATGACCTTTCGTCCCTCTCTGCATTCTTCTGCTGCAGCTCTACTATCATGTTTTCCAATCTGACATACTTGGCGGTCTCCTGTTTCTTCTTCCTATCGCGGCTCCTGTAACTGTTCTTGTACTTGTCGAACCCAACCTTCCAAGGGACGACGCCCACGCCTCGTACTCGTACGGTGTGTTCGTCATTCCCGAGGACGAGGGTCAACTCGTCGTGCTCTCTATCGGGCTTGAAGCTTCCCTCTTAAACGGAAGCTACTGCTTCATCAAGGTCTTTGACAACGTTGAAAATTGTTTCTCTTTCTTTGGCTGCTTTCTGGGGCGCTCGCCCTCAACTTCACCGGGGTCATCTCGCCTAATCTTATACCGCAGTGCATCGCAAACCGGGCATGCATTCAGATTCTCGTACCGCTCACCGCGGTAGAGTATGCAGTCATTAATGCATGCATGTATCTTCTGCACCTCTAATCCTAGAGGGCAGACAATTTTCTTTGCCTCGTATGTACTATCGGGCATCTCGTTATCCTTTGGAAGCATCTTCTTTATCTTTTTCAGCAACTTTCCAAACCCCTTGTCCGATACACCATTCTCAGCCTTCATTGCAACAAATTCAGCGTGGTACCCAACTTTTTCTGGTCATCTTCGACACCTGGGTATAATTTTTTTTGTGATCCTCTAACATGCGCTCCAACTTCAACCACTCGCTCTGATTTATGTTGTTTCTCTGTACATCAGCAATGGCCCGAGCAAGATCATCAGTGGGCTCATCCGGCGCCTCTTCGTCAGGCCCGTCTACCCCAGGTCCCACCATTGTAGTACCGTCGTATTCAGGAAACTCAGGATAGTTGTCGGGGTCCTCTTCTTCTTCATTGTCTTCCATTATGATTTCTGTTTCTCTGTGTTTGGTCCAACAATTATAGCCGGACATGAAACCGGATTCAAACAGGTGGATGTGAATGGTTTTTGATTTGGAGTAACCCTTGATATTCTTACAAGCAGAACATGGACAGTACATAAAGCTATCCCGCTTATTTGCCTCAGCAACACTGATAAAATCCTGCACGCCGATCATGAACTCCGGAGAGCGTCGGTCAACGTACATCCATTGTCGATTCATTTGCATTATGTAAATATATCTAAAACAATTACACAATAGCTATATATATCATTAATAGAGAGATAATTGACCAATGCATTAATACAAGTTCACCATATTTAAAGAAATCTAATACATAGTTCTCATAAACATTCATTAATTGAAACTAACATACAACTAGTTAAAGAACTTAAATCCAACAACAAATGCGATCAAAATCGCAACTAAGGTAACTATTGAACCAACAACATAATGATACCAAGCCTCTTGACTAATGACATATTTTCTAAACTTTTTAAGCTTCAAGCGCATTGCATTCATCTTGATCTCGTGATCGAAGCGCATTGCCTCCATCTTATCTTGTTATCATCGACGACGTCGGCGATCTTAAACTCTCATTTCATCTTCTCTTTGAGACGAAGACCTTCACTTATTTTCAATATTTCTTTCAAATCATTGTTTTCTTTTACAAAAAACTTGACAATAGGGTCGGTTGGAATTTCCGGATCAACTACCTCCGCATCCGATTAATAGAGTGGGCGAGAGCCAGTGTGGACAGATGTCAAAACCATGACACTATATATACCAAAAGAAACAAATAAGAAAATTATACAAGTAATAATTCTACAACTAAGAATTATTAAAACAAAATAAAAAACAAGAGGCTCACCGAGGTGGTGTCGGTGACGGGACGACGCGGGAGATCGACGACGGTGAGAAAGTGGACGAAACAATACTAGAAAAAACCACAAATCATATTTTAATTTGAGCTCAAAATGCATATAAAACAAATGAAATGACTAAGTTAAGCATTTCATCAAACAACTTGCTAGCACTACAAAAAACAAATGAGCTAAACTAGCAAGCAAATGAGCTAAACTTGAAACGCCGAAGGAGTAGATGAAGGTGCTCACCCTTGTGTAGATAGATGTGCCACCAATCTAGACAAATGTTGGAGAAAAATATGGTGAACTAGAGCTCTTGTGAGAGGTAAGAGAGCAAAAATGGAGTGTGTGCTCGAGCTGAAAAATGGAGTGTGTGGCTCGGGGGTGGGAGAAGTTCTAAGTACCGGGACTAATTCAGTACCGGTTAGAGACACCAGCCGGTACTAAAGGTGCTTGTCCTACCGCAGCTGATTCCCCAAGACCTTTAGTATCGGTTGGTGTCTCCAACCGGTACGAAAGGTCACTACGAACCAGTACTGCTGCCCCCTCGCCTCCCGCTGTTCGGACCGGTACTGATACCACACTAGTACCGGCCGCAAACCTGGCCGGTACTGATAGTCTGGACGTAAAGTCCTTTTTCCACTAGTGCTATATTGCATGTTTGATATATTTCCTTGGAACTAGGTCACATAAAGAATTACATGCACAAGTTTTTCATTTTATTGGAGTTTTACTTTGTTGATTTCAAAATTCGATCAAAACTTGCCGATATTTTTGTACAACATGCTCGAAAAATTTCTTATGTGCCGAGTAGATTTTGTTAGTTTTGGATTTGCGAAGTATTTTTGTTTTGGGGAGTGCAATACCCCGTGGACAGAAATTCGACAAACACAGCTAATTTCTCAGCTTATATAATTTTCCCGTAATGTAAAAAGCAACCTGGTATTAGCACACGGAACTAAAGCAATTAGTTTTTTGTGAAGGATGCTGCGTGCAAGTACTAGCTAGGTAGCACCCAACCACTTTTAGGGTTTAGTAGATGAAACAGATCTTCTTCCATGGCTTAAGCCGGGAAGCCCTGCCTCTTTATTTTTGGGACATCCACCACCGGGGAGGGGGTGGTCCAAATGGACCAGTAGGTGGCCACATACATAGTTCGGGTTAAGTCTAGGAGGAGCGGCTCTCCCCCTCCCTCGTGTATATGCAATGCACATGCATCCACATCGCCCCTGCAGAGCGATGTGTATATTTGTGGCGTGGGGGGCGCAGCATTGGATTGCCCCTATTTCGGCCCGTGCTTCCTAGTTAGGGTAAACCTGTGGTAACTGCTTCAAAGTTACCATTCTTTTAAAGTCGAGAGAGAGTGAGAGAGACAGGGATGTGTCAAGGGAAGAGATCGACGCAAGAAACCAGCACCGAGCTACAGCAACAGTGCCCTCTTGCTTCCCTTCCCCCCTTTCCCTTGCCTCCACTAATATCCTCCTAGCTCGTCCCATTATATTCGCACCATCATTGCACAAGCTTCGCCCAGTCTTATGTGTTAGTAGTAGGTGGCATTAGAACCACCGGAGCAAGCTTGCTTGCTAGCTAGGCTAGGTAGCGGCGGCCGGAACTGGCCGGTCAGTAGTGCTCGATCGCTTGCTTTGCTTGAGTGTTTGAGGAGGAAGGAGGAGAGATCGATCATGGGGCGGGGAAGAGTTGAGCTGAAGCGCATCGAGAACAAGATCAACCGGCAGGTCACCTTCTCCAAGCGCCGCAATGGCCTCCTCAAGAAGGCGTACGAGCTGTCCGTGCTCTGCGATGCCGAGGTCGCGCTCATCATCTTCTCCAGCCGCGGCAAGCTCTACGAGTTCGGCAGCGCAGGGTATACATACATGTGCAGCACATACAATCAAATTAAAGCTTTTCTCTGGTGTATTATCCGCTACAATTCATCTTCCTGCATGTAGATCTGATGTTTCTTTCATCTGCACTGCAATTGATTCTTTTCCTTTTTCTACTCCTATTTGCTCGATGCGTCCTTTTCTCTGGGTGTGTGATGTCCTAGGGTTCTAGGGATCACAATTCCATGGATAATTCGAAGCAGAGAGAAGAGACGGGGAAAAGCAGTAGAGTGGGAAGACGAAGTCAGAAATAGGATTCAGAATTCTGTTTCTATTGGATGCCTCCAGGCTGACCACACACGCCAGCTATATATCCATTACACGGGTCGAAGCCCAACACCAGCCCACATGGCCCAAGACACACCCAAGCTCAACTTCAAACGCACAGCTCCACCACGCGCCTTGGCTGACATCATCATATCCTGGGCTTGCCGCAGGTTAGCTCATCTCGCCTGTCAGTGTCGCCTCCAGCACACTGACAATCGCCCCCCCTTGAGAACCAGCATGTTCCCAGGCTGGTGCATCCGGATATCTTGCTCGTAGAGTCTCATAATCTTCCCAGGTGGCGTCCTCGATGGAATGAGAAGACCATTTCACCAACACCTGCACAAGAGATGCCATACCTTTCTTCACCATTTTGCGATCTAGGATACGCTCTGGAGTTGTACCAGAAGAGGATAAATCCACCAATGCCGGTAGTGTAGAAAACACAGGTGTATGATCAGGCACATGTTCCTTGAGCTGCGACACATGGAACACTGGATGGATGAGAGCAGTGTCAGGAAGGGCTAATTTGTAGGCCGCATTGCCAATCTTCTCTAACACTTCAAAGGGTCCATAGAATTTGTAAGCCAGTTTCTTACAAGGACGGTTCACCACTGAATTTTGAGCATATGGTTGCAACTTCAGATAGACAGAATCCCCCACAGCAAAACAGCGATCAGTACGATTCTTATCAGCATAATGTTTCACTTTTTCCTGAGCCCGCAGAAGGTGTTCTCGAAGTAATTGAGAATGACCATTGTGATCCTGAAGCCACTGTTGCACATCCACTTGCTCAGATTGCAGGGCTGATGTAAACGTGCCATAATGCGGTTCATAACCATACAACGCCTTGTAAGGAGAGCAGCCCAGTGCTGTATGATAATTTGTGTTATACCAGAACTCACCCAGAGCTAACCAAGAGTACCATTTTGATGGTGTATCATGCACTGCACAACGTAAATACATCTCCAAGCACTGGTTCACCCGTTCCGATTGACCATCTGTTTGAGGATGATATGCTGTGCTCATATGCAATTTGGTATTCCATAACTTGAACAACTCTTTCCAAAAAGAACTAGTGAAGATCTTATCCCTGTCAGACACAATGGACTGAGGTGGCCCATGCAGTTTAACCACATTTTGCAACACTGCCTGAGCAACCATGGAAGCTGTAAATGGATGTTTCAGAGGAATAAAGTGGGCATATTTAGTGAAACGATCCACCACCACCAGTATTGTTGTATAGCCATTTGATTTAGGCAAAGCCTCAATAAAATCCATTGTAATATCTGTCCAAGGGCCAGCAGGAATAGGCAAAGGACTGAGCAAACCTGGAGACTTACAGTGCTCATGCTTCGCTTTCTGACAGATATCACACTGATGTACGAAGTCCACAACGTCTTGTTTCATACCAGACCAAGCAAACAACTTCTTCAGCCGTTGATATGTGGCCTGGATGCCAGAGTGTCCCCCTACTGCACTAGCATGAAATGCTGAAATCAATTTAGTGCGAAGAGCAGCATTTGCTCCAATCCAAATCTTTCCAAATGAGCGAATGATACCATCTTGCAGTGTAAAACCATTTGAATTATCAGAAGATATAGCCAACTGTTGCAGAAGGGTTTGAGCATTTGGATCCACTGTATAGGAATTATGTACTTCTTGCAACCAAATAGGTTGACTCTGAGAACATGATGTAATCGCTAACAGGTGACCAACACGAGATAATGCATCTGCAGCCGCATTGTCACAACCTTTTTTGTACTGAAATTGAAACTGTAAGCCCACCAATTTGGCCATAGCCTTTTTCTGCAACTCTGTTGTGAGAACCTGATCTCCCAGTGTACATAAACTCTGGTGATCTGTCCTAATGATGAAAGGGCCACGTATCAAGTAACTGCGCCATTTCTCCACAGCCATCATTACTGCCAAAAATTCTTTCTCATAAATTGATAGCTTCTGATTGTTGACCCCTAAGGCTTTACTGTAAAACGCAACAGGATGTCCCTCTTGACAGAGCACTGCTCCAATTCCAGTATCACAAGCATCAGTTTCAATGGAAAACTGCTTGTTGAAATCTGGTAAGACCAACACCGGTGCTGTCATCATTGCCTGTTTAAGAAGCTCAAAGGCTTGTTGTGCTTGCTCATTCCACAGGAACCCTTGTTTTTTAAGTAATTGAGTCAATGGTTTCACAATGAGTCCATAGTTGGCAATGAATTTGCGATAATACCCTGTAAACCCCAGAATACCTCTTAATTCTGTCACATTAGAAGGCACAGGCCATTTCACCATCGCTTTAATCTTTTCGGGGTCTGTAGCCACACCTTTAGCTGAGATAATATGGCCCAAATACTCCAGTTCAGACTGGCCAAAACTGCATTTACTTCTTTTAGCAAACAACTGATGCATCCTCAGAATAGACAACACTGTTTGTAAATGTTGTAAGTGTAACTCCCAAGTTTTGCTATACACCAAGATATCATCCATAAATACCAAGACGAATTTTCTGATATGCTCAGCAAAAATGGAGTTCATCAAGCACTGAAAAGTAGATGGTGCATTGGTGAGGCCGAAAGGCATCACTCTGAATTCAAATTGGCCATGGTGAGTTTTGAAAGCAGTCTTGTATTCATCTTGAGGAACCATGCGAATCTGGTGATAACCTGCCCTCAAATCTAACTTGGAAAACCAACAAGTACCAGCCAATTCATCCAAAATTTCATCCACAATTGGCATAGGGAACTTACTCTTAATGGTTATGGCATTTAGTTTCCTGTAATCGACACAGAAACGCCAGGAGCCATCCTTCTTTTTAACTAACAGCACTGGGGAGGCAAAAGGACTCAGGCTTGGCTTAATAATGCCTGCTGCAATCATTTCTTTCACCTGCTTCTCTATTTCATCTTTCTGAAGAGGTGAGTATCTGTATGGTCTCGAATTTACCGGTACAGCATCAGGAACCAAATGGATGGCATGATCATAATCTCTCGAAGGAGGTAAGCTTTCTGGAGTAGCAAACACATCCTCGAACTGGTCTAACAATTTCGTGATGTCCTCTGGATTATTTTCCACTGCACATACTGCTTGTTGGTCCAACAACGCAGTAGCCCAAATTTCATTTTCCCTGTGCCACTCCATCACTTGTTCCAGTGATAGTTCTTGTAACTGTGGGACTGCAGTTGGTTGAATCCCTTGCAGTGTAATGAGCTGCCCTTGGTATTTGAATTGTAACCACTTCTCTTTCCAGTGGCATTTCATTTCCCCCCATTGTTCCAGCCAGTCCATCCCAAGTATGACATCATATCCTCCCAGTTCCAACACCTTGACATCATAGCTGAAAACATTATCCTGCACCCACCAGTGAAACCCCTTGACCTCAGAATTACAGGGCATACAAGCTCCATTCGCCACCCTGACCGACTGGTGTGTATGCAAGGGAGTTTCTGTAACACCAACTCTTGATAATATACTTTTGTCCACAAAGCTATGGGAGCTACCCGAGTCAATAAGTATCAATACGGTCTGGTTACCAATACAAGCTCGCAACTGTATCGTAGAGGGGCTTTCAGCACCTGATACTGCACACACAGATAGTTGCATCCGTGCTAGAGCCACCTCCTGTTCTTCCACTGCATCCAACACTGCATCAGACAAAATTTCGTCACCTTGCAACGTGGCATCCACTGAATTAAGCACTGGCGTTGCAGGTCTGTTGGCACACACATGGCCAGGCACAAATTTCTCACCACAGCGAAAACATAAGCCATTTACCCTTCTGTACTCTTTCAGCTGTCTAGCCTTCCACAAATCACCAGAGGCCGCTGAATTTAAACGAGATTCAGCTCGTTGAAAAGGAATACGTGTAGGCACCACCTTAGGTCCCTTCTGTCTCGACAGAATGTCTTCCTGCACTTTAGCACACAGAGCCGCTTCACGGACTGTGGTTGGTAATTGAATCTCCACTGCAGGTTTCAACTCTTCCTTGAGCCCAAGTATAAATGTAGTAACCAACATAGTTTCACTGACAGTGCCTTCATATAGCTGTAACTGGTACACCAACTGATTAAATTCCCTCTTGTACTCCTCGACTGTACCCGTTTGTTTTAACAGCATCAGTGCTCTCATTTTTTCACGGTGGACATTCACATCAAATTCCTTATGTACTGCTTCGCTGAACTGCTCCCAATTAGGCCAAACATTTTGCAGTTTATAAGCATGGAACCAATGTGCCGCATCACCAATCATATGCAGTGTTGCGGATGTAACTCGGAAGCCAACAGGAATATCATACAGAGCAAAATATGCTGAACAGCCATCTAACCAAATATGTGCATCTGTACCATCGAATTTAGGGAAATCCATCTTAGGCATCCACGGCTTCTTTCCACCAGAATCCTCACTATATCTACCCGGATCAAATGGCTGTAGAGATGTGTGACGAGGTGATACCAGTGGTGGCGCAAGCCGTGTCGGATTCGGCGGTGGAGGACGCTGGAAGAGGCCATCCCCTTCACCTCGGTGGTTCTCCGTTGTTGCGTACGAGGTCGACCCTTGTGTGACCGTCCGCGCCGCGGCCACCTGCTCCGCGCGCACCTCACCCAGCGACGTCATGGTGAGATTCACCTTGGCCTGGACCGCGTCCATGCGATCCACTTGCTCGCTGAACCGCGCATCGAGCGCATCCAAACGCGCCGAGATCGTCGCGATCCCCTCCATCTTCTCGCTTACGGATTTGAGCGTCTCCAATTCACGCATCACCCGGGCCTCGAAGTCACCCATGGCGTCAAGCACGTGCCGCGCTTGAAGCCCTGCCTTGGACGGAGCCGTCGCGGCTTCTTCTCCAAATCAACCAACCCGATTCCGGATTTACGCCAGGTCGCACCCGAAGGCAACCAGCAACCTTCCTCAGGATTTACGAGTACGATCGAGAGGATTCGAAGCGCGTTCGGTCGTTCGAGGCTCTGATACCAACTTGTGATGTCCTAGGGTTCTAGGGATCACAATTCCATGGATAATTCGAAGCAGAGAGAAGAGACGGGGAAAAGCAGTAGACTGGGAAGACGAAGTCAGAAATAGGATTCAGAATTCTGTTTCTATTGGATGCCTCCAGGCTGACCACACACGCCAGCTATATATCCATTACACGGGTCGAAGCCCAACACCAGCCCACATGGCCCAAGACACACCCAAGCTCAACTTCAAACGCACAGCTCCACCACGCGCCTTGGCTGACATCATCATATCCTGGGCTTGCCGCAGGTTAGCTCATCTCGCCTGTCAGTGTCGCCTCCAGCACACTGACAGGGTGTTCCCTGGTTTTAAGCAGCACGTAGCCGAGGTACACTTGTAGTTCCAGCTGCGCTTGTCTACACAAAGTTATTTTATTCCTTTTTTTGGAACAAAGGTATTTTATTCCTGCTACGTATATACTACCATAGGGACATGGCCGTGTTCTTATAACCCGGAGAAGTTGATCCCTAACTAGCATGAGACATCTCTTCGGCAGATCTACAAACCCTACAACCTTTTCTTCTTTCTTCCAGCTTCTCCGGAGAGGCCATCCTCCAGTTGGCGTGTGTGTCTATGTGTCAGAGAACACCTCAAGTAATTGCTGAGCGACTAGAGCTACGATTGTTTTTGTGTTGAAGAATAGAGAAGTGGCGGGGCTGTGAGGGGAAAGGGAAGGCATGCTCTTTCTATTTTGATCCGGGGTAGTAAAATATACTGTCTAAACGTTCGATTTGGTATTTTATTCGCTCTGGTCTTGGGGCAGCACCAGTCGATCTGGCCTGATTTGAGTGTGTCACGAATTAATTGGTCGTTTGTTCTTCACCCTTCTGCCTCACCTTTCCGTTCGGTTCCTTGCTGTGTTTCTATTACTAAGGGAAAGTCCCCATTGATTTGTTCTATGATTTTTTTTTCTGGAGAGACTTAGATCTAGTTTTTTTATATATAAGACCTTAATTTTCATAATATCATGCTGAAGCTAATAAGATCCCCCCCCCCCCCCCCCCCCCCTTCTCCTCTTTGTTTCTTGCTCAGTGTTCTTTCGCTGTCTCTTTTTCTTATATTGGTTAATTTTCTCTAAGGTTCTCTTCATGTATCCTCTGTTTGGCTTGTTAGGTTTAAGAAAAAGTACCTTCACTCTCTTTCATTCCCAGAATTGCTCTTATTCTCATGCACGCATCTGTTTCCTCTTATGGTTGTTTTGTCAAAAGATGTCAAGCAATACTTTGCTCTCCTTATTTCTTTCCTCATTTTATGTTGTCCTTCAGTTTTTACTGATCCTGGACGTTGCTTAATTTCGTAATATATTGTTAAAGCTAATAAGATCTCCCCCTTCTTCTTTTCTTCTTCTTTTCTCAGCCTTCTTTCGCTGTCTCCTTTCCTTATATTAGTTCATTTTCTCTAAGGTTCTCTTCATGTATCCTCTGTTTGGTTTGTTAGGTTTAAGAAAAAGTAACTTTACTCTCTTTCCTTCCCAGAATTGATCTTATTCTCATGCACGCATCTGTTTCCTCTTATGGTTGTTTTGTCAAAAGATGTCAAGCAATACTATTTCGCTTTTGCTCTCCTTGTTCCTTTCCTCATTTTATGTTGTCCTTCAGTTTTTACTGATCCCAGACACAGTGTGTGCTTTCTCTTACTGTTAATTTACCCCAGCATTTCTTTTTCATTTTTGAGGGAAACTGTTGAACATTAGATTTGTTTTTACTAATATGGCAGATCAACACTTTTTTCTCTCTTGATCTCTTTGTATCAAGGAAGTTTCTTTTTTCTGTATGGTGAGTCAATATAGATCTTAAATTACGGAAGCTGTTCTGACCTTCCCTTGGGATCAGTTTGGACGATAACTTTAAAAATTAACTTTGCTTATAGGTATAGAGTATGCAATAACTTCTCGTTTTCAACTCCCTAAATAGTATATTTAAGCACCATATCTGATGCCAGATAACGTTTTACCAAGTTTTCCACGATGGTGGCAATCTTCTAAATTAGATGCAGACCTAATGTCAAATATAAAAAAGTAACAAGCATTGGGTATGCTTTTGCTTACTTATTAATTGCACTGGCTCTTAGAAACGGGTCATGTTTTATTTAGTTCTTCCCCTTTATATTTATTCATCACAACATTTAGTTTTTTGTGATCTTGTAAGGTTTTTCGTAGGCTACCGGGGCGATGCTCGTCTAATACAAGGAATTTTCTTTACAAGCGTGTTCAGTTAAAAAAACTGCACTAGTATTTCCATGAAATGGTTAGAAATTTCCCAACATTAGGTGCTCTGGAGAAATTTAACAAGGATCAGAACAGTACTTTTTTGGTGGAACGATAATACTATATCGATCACATCAACCAAGGTACTTTGACCAAGCCATTAACCTTTTTACCATAGGGTGCTCATAGAAGAGACCTAAAGGCTAGTGTCTCGATAGACCTGGCGTGTTATACTGCATTATCATGTGCTTAGAATATGAATTCAGAATTTCAGATTACCTTCATATCTACCCGTCATCCTTTTTAATACGAGAATACCTGCCATTAATGTATTGTAATACATTTTCTTCTGTATTACAGTACTTTAATCCGTAGTAGAGCTAATCTGCAGAAAATGATTTTTACAATAACATAAATCAACAGTGAAGAAATACAAGTTCTGTTTCTTCTTGTACAAAGTTAACCTGTATTGTTTCGAAAACTATTTTTCTTAGAGAATAAGTTTCTTTCATTGATGCTCATATGAGCTTATTATTACCAATTCGAATGGTTTCGTGATTTACTTATATTCCCATATAAGGAATTAATTATTTGTTTATTATCATATCACCGAAGGCTGTGTATGCATAAACTCCAAACCTAATTGAACATTTCTTTCCTTTTGGAGTTAAACACATCTAGACGGAGTTTTGTGCACATCGTGTACCCAGGGAAGTTGTGTGGAGTGTAGTTGGGGAGTGTTAGAGGGGTGAAATGTATATTAGAAAATATTCATTTATGTAGTGATCAGGCTTGCTACTCATGCCTCTTTGAGGAACATATTAAATTGTCAAAGGAATTGGGGATTAAAGTAGCTGATGGGTTTTTGGGTTGGAAAGCTGATAGATATATTTGCTCCCTATTAGTAAGTGATCAATGTATATGGTATGTGTAATCTAAAACCTGTAACTCGGTGCATTTAAGTGCAAGGTAATTAACTAGCCCCTTTTGTACAATTTATTCATAGATGTGAATAAAACTTGAATTGACAATGTGGTAAGTAATAAAACTTGAATTGACAATTAGCAGCCTATTAATGAGTTAATTATGCAATGTTTCTAATTACCTACTGGAATCAACAGGCTCTATACTCTAGCCCGTTACCAGACCATATTGTGCTACTTCAGCAAATAAGTTTCAATTCCATAGAAGAGATATTTACGTGTCAATTAAATTTCTGGTGCAGCACAACTAAGACATTAGAAAGATACCAACATTGCTGCTACAATGCCCAAGATTCAAATAGTGCACTGTCTGAAACTCAGGTATGTGTATCTCCATCAACTGATCGTTTTATGCCACCTCATACTTTAGCTTGCTCATCTCTCCTATTTATTTTGCCTATCCGTGTTTGTTTTTCATATGTACTTAACTGAGTCTTTCAAACACTTATGAACTCTACCGTACTAGCTCCTGGTCCTATATCAGATATAGATGCTCTTAGCACATGATATTCGAAACAAAAATATTGCCTTATTTTTTGGACGCTCAGTAATACAAATAGTTTTTTTTTAAGAGGGCTTGCTCTTACCACATGCCACCATAGGCGTTAAGTTCAACAAAGTGAGAAATGTGTATATTGAAAACAACAACAGATTTTTTTTTGAAGTTTAAGGCGGTCGAATCCGCCATCCGATTAGATAGAACAACAACAGATTGACGACCTATTTTATGACAGTAATTAAAGTCGAAATGATACATCGTATTTCATGTGAAACAGAAAGTCTTTTGAGTTTACTCATAGGAAAAAACTATTAGTGAAGTTAGATTAAATTATTAATTTTGTAGTCAACCATATAGATCAAGTAATGTTATAGTCCAGACCGAGAATACTGCCAGCATATACACCCAGGAAAGAAAATCAAAGAAAAAACTAGTTGTTTTATTTTATTCAAATGTATTTATCATGAGAAAAAATAGTGGTTGCTTCGAGCCTAATGTTTACTACTCCATGCTATTTTCGATGCACTATGTTTTCTAGCTAAGAGCTGTTAATTGTTCTGGTTATTTAACTAAAAGAGCTATTATTTCTTCTCTCAAGAGCTGGTACCAGGAAATGTCAAAGCTGAAGGCAAAATTCGAAGCTTTGCAGCGCACTCAGAGGTTCCATTTCACTTCTAGCTACACGCCTCAGCTGTTGCAAAATTTACATTCGAAAGCATATATGATATATACTTGCACTTTGCTGATCTGCGTAATGCAAATTTGAACAGACATCTGCTTGGGGAGGACCTTGGACCACTTAGCGTGAAAGAACTGCAGCAGCTGGAGAAACAGCTAGAATGTTCTCTGTCACAAGCCAGACAGCGAAAGGTTCGTATATATTCTACTCACAAACTTTGTCCATTTATTCCAATCCAACTAGCACCAGATGCAGTATACGAACTGTTGGATCAATTGATAGAAATCTGCTCCAAAAGAGCCGGATGTACTGCAGTGAACTATCTAAACAGAATGAGAACGTTGTGATTGAGGTGTGTTTAGATAACCCACTAATTTTAGGGCATGGATTTTTGGCATTATAATCATAAAAATCTCACAAAATCGTGAATATAGTACGACATTTTGGCCCTTACCCAAAATATTCCAGCGAATGTATGTTATATAAAAATCATAGAAGTTAACCTTTTTCTCTCGAACGGAAAAACATATGAATGTGAAATTAATGCTCAACATGAATTTAGTAATACAAGGTTTAGAATTTACTTCAGATTTGTGTTACATAAAAAATGTCAAAAATGAGTTCAGGTGTATACCCCATCTTAGAACAACCCTTCTAAGAGAGAATACCATTAATTATGTGCACATGTTGATCAAACTAACACACTGAAAATGCTTGTTATACATTTTATCCGATACAAGAATATATGCATCAAATGGCGTCACGTTTATGCCACACAATGCATATTAGCATTATAGCATAGTGAGGGCTGGTCCAAGTTTCGTCTTAGTAGGTCCAAATATTTCTTATATTTTCTGCAAAAAAAACTACTACATCATGGAAAAATAAGGATCATGTCATAGAGTTCATAAAATGAAGACTGCTTTATTTGCTTAAATAATTTACCAAATCGGCTACTGTTACTAGCGCGCTATTTGTTCATATATAGAACACTAGAAATACAATGTATTCACCCACACTATTTTGCAGACACAGCTTATGATGGAGCAAGTGGAGGAACTTCGCAGGAAGGTAAGAAATGTACCACACTATTTTGTGCCCGAGACTTGAAAATCTTGGTCATGTAGTATAGAAGTATGGGCGTACGCGCGCTTGCAGTATGGCTCTAGAAGTGCTAGCTAGTAATCTACTGCTTCTATTATACATACGCATGATCTGCCGTAGGTTTGCCAATGTACTGTAGAAGTCTATGCGATAACGCAAGCACATTAACTTGATAGAGCTTTCCTGTGGTACCTTGTCTTGCACAACATCACCAGATTTTTCTAACATAACAATTCATTGAACTAACGTGTGTGCTCTACCGTATGCAGGAGCGTCAGCTGGGAGAAATCAACAGGCAGCTCAAGCACAAGGTTATTTATGTAAACCCTATCACTTACACGTACTTGTAGCGTACGCGAATAATACTAGGAGAAAAGTTACTGCTCGTTTTCTTTTTCGTTTTTAACCACCGGCTTTCGTTTTCTGCTGCCGACCTGTAGCTCGACGCTGAAGGCAGCAGCAGCAACAACTACAGGGCCATGCAGCAGCTCACCTGGGCTGCTGGCACCGTCGTCGATGAAGGCGCCGCCGCATATCACATGCAGCATCAACAGCAGCAGCAACCTAATCACTCCGCTGCTATGGACTGTGAACCCACTCTGCAAATTGGGTACGTAGTTACATATACATCAATGCAATGCTCATGAGACATGCGAATTGGAACTTAGCATCATATCTGATTATGTTGCCGCATATGCACATCTGCAGGTATCCGCATCAGTTTGCGGCTCCTGAGCAGGCAGCTAATAATATTCCAAGGAGCAGCGGCCAAGGAGGGGAGAACAACTTCATGCTGGGGTGGGTTCTTTGATCAGCCCAAAAATGAGAAACTAATAAAATGCGTGTGCTGCTCCTGCATCCTCTACATGAGAAGTGCCCCTGCAGCGTAGTGCCTGCTCGCGCGTGCCCCTTATTTTCTTGTAAGTCGTTGTTGTTTGTGTGTGTAAGAACCAGGAACTACCTACTTCTACGTTTTGGTTGTTTTTACTGTGGATCATGCAAGTCCTAAGCTGCTAGCTCATGCATATATGCCTGCAAGATTTATCTACATTCGAGTGCATTATGATGACGCCGTGTGCAAGACATAAAAACATAGAGCTGTTTTATGGTGACTGGCACGGTACCACCTGGTACCGTCGGTACCGTTGACTTCTATTTATCTGAACCGTTGATTGTGGACTGATTTTTATAGACCATCAAACAAATCGTGATGCAGTCCACCGGTTTCCAACTACGCTGCCGCCCCCAAACTCCGCCCCAGATCGACCCATCGATTCCATTAAATAAAAAAGATCGGCCCATCGATCTCGCCCCGTCTGCGCTGCCGCCGTCGTCGACTAGGTTGTCGCCGCGACCCCACCCCTAACTGCGCTGCAGCCGCGACCCCGCCCCCAACTGCGTTGCCGCCGCGACCCCGTCCCCCAACTACGTCGCTGCCGCTGACACCGCCTAGGGCTGCAGCCGCCGATGCCGCCTAGGGCTGCCGCCGCTGACGCCGCCTAGGGCTGCAGCCGCTGACTAGGACTGCCGTCGCGACCCCGCCTCGGGCTGCCGCCGCCCGGAGCAGGGGTGGTCGAGCGGCGGCGCAATGAGCAGGGGCGGTCGAGCGGCGGCGGAAGGATCAGGGCGGTCGAGCGGCGTGCCATGGCTGGCGCCTGGCGGAGAAAGAGATCGAGGAGTGGGGAATTTGGGAAGGATTGAACACATGTGTCGTGGCATAAAATTAGCGAGTGATAATACGATCGGTCCCACATAATTTTGGTGTCGGCCTCACGTGATTTTGGTACTGGTCCCACACAAATTTTGGTACCGCGGAACTGTCCGGTACCGTCAATCTGGTACCGTCTTATGTAAAATCATTAGATCTGGTGGATTAACGGCTATTAAAAATGCCAACCACTCTAAAACTTGTAGAAAACATAATCTTTGCACAAGTTCTAAACTTCCTGGCTGTCCTTGTGCATAGAACTCGATAAAGCTGAGTAACCCCTACGCCCACCGTCCTTACACAGAAAATGTCTCCTAGTATGGGCCAATGTGTGCTTAATTTTTGCATCTTCCTTGTAGAGAAACATTAAGCAAGATTCATCTTTAATTAATCGTATGACATTGGAAATGTGCCGTTGAGAGCTTCAATGGTGACAACGACATACCAAAGGCTGGCCACTATTCCTTTCGAGAATGAGGGTGCAAATTACTGTACTTTTGCACAACTGGAATCAAAACTTGCCGCAATCAAGTGTCAGGTAGAATGTCAGTATGCACTCATCACTCGTCGATTGATTGGTGTGTGTGCGCGCGCATTTAATGAGATCTTAAAAGCAATCAGACTGATCAACAAGTTGGAACTTCCAACGGATTAATCAGAAGCTGCACGTAGTGGTTCCAACAGAAGTTAACTGTTGCATGCTTTCAAATTTCAGTACTAGCATTTTCTTTGGATAAGAGGAAATGTCACTAGGGACTAATAGTTGGGACGCTAGTTTTTATTTACGAAATGCACTAAGTGTCCGACTATAAATAAACCAAGCCAACAGTAGCAATATAAATACTACTCTCTTAGTTCCATATTAGATGACTTCTATTTGTCAAAAAATGGATGCATATAGACTTATAACATATGTAGATACATTCACTTTTGTATAAATGGAAGTCATCTAATTTCAAACTCAGGAAGTACATGACAGCCGTGATGAAAACCAAATAAGTTTTATGAAAGAAAATAAACACATCTGGCCCCAATAAATATTTTTTCTGACCAATTTTAGTTTTCCATATAAATTTGTGTGGACATCCAATGCCATTGTACATCATTTTCCTATATAAGGATTTCACAGAGAATTTCCCATTCACTTTCAAAGTCCAACGATTAATTTGATCCCCCACCCCTAAAGATTACTAAGTGCCATAAATGCAGGGATATCATCAACCGTAATGTTTCTTTTTCCTACATATCCCGTGTAAGCAAAGATAACTCGTGTTTAAAGGTTTATCAGGGCATCCCAGTCCCCCAGGAGGCCTTTTTGGCGCCGACGGAAACAAAAAACGCCGCCTTTCCACCAGCCGCCCCCCAGAATCTCAGTTAACGCCGTTTCGGCGAAAAATAGCGCCGGCGCCCCAGGCGAAACCCAGCCCACTGGGTCTTCGGCCTGGGGGGCAAAATGACGCGAAACGCGACGCGGGCCAGCGCTGTCAGCGACGCGGGAGAAAATGGCGCCAACATAAACCGTCCGTGCTCATCTTCTCGGCTCCCGCGTCGGTCAAACGCTGTCGGAGTAATGGCGTGGCGGGCGGCCAGTGAGCTCCCCTAGTCAAATGTTGCCAGAGTAATAGCGTGGCGCGTTCACACGACGCACAGTACTGACCACCGCTCCGCCCCTTCGCCTGGCCGCGTGGCGCTATAAAACCCCCCGAGCCTCGCCACCCATCGCCACTCCTCTCTCGCCGCCTCTGCCTCACACCTCTCTCTCCTCTCCTCCACCGCTGCGACCTAGCAGCCCGCCGCCGCCGAGAAGATGGATGTCGCCACGAAGAACGGCTGGGGGCGCCGTTTCCTCCACAAGGAGGAGGCGTGGGCACTCTACAGCGCCGGGTACCCATGTCCTCCGGACATGCGCGTCCCCAGCGCCACCAGCGGCCATGGACTGTGGACGCTGAGCACGGGAGGGGTGCCTGTGCTGCCCGTCCCCGCGGAGAACGAGCGGGAGTACGCCATCGCCGAGGTCTAGGCAACTCTCACGTCAGCTCATGCTGCGGACCCGTGCTGGAGGCCAGAAGGCAACGACGCCTTCTGGACGTCGTACTTCCAGCGCCGCCGCGAGGAGGAGCTCGCCGACCGCGGCAACAACGGCCCGTTTGAGGGCCGCTACAATGCGCACGGCCGAAGGCGGTGGTGGGGTGGCGAGCACCGCACTTTGCAGTGGGTGCTCGACTACATCGCCGCCGACAATGAGCCCCGACTCACCATGCCGGCCTGGGCGCCCCGGCGCATGGGCACCAACTCCTCGCCGACGGCGGCGACGAACTCCTCCTACTTCGGCACGCGCTCGGCGCCTCCAGGTACACGCACGACGCCCTCCTCTTGGACCCCTCCCCTCCTCAACTCCGGGCGCCCTTCCCCCGTGCGCAGCGGCTCCCTCCGTATCGGCCAGCCGCGCCAGCGGAGCTCGGCGTCTCCGGCCGCCATGTTCTCCCGCATCATGAAGCCGAAGCGCGAGCCAAAGCATGAGCCGAAGGAGGAGCAGGAGGAGGAGTGGCCGGGATTGAAGGAGGCCGAGGAGGCTCCTTCAACACGATCTAGCCGGCGACGGACGACTTCGCCGACAGCTGGAGCCTGCGCGAGTTCACCGCGCAGGAGATTGAGCAGCGGCAGCTCCTCGCCGAGGCGGAGCGCCGGCGTGCAGAGCACGAGCAGCGCGCCTCCCTCCCCGCCGCAGCCGCATCCCTCCCCCGCCGTAGCCGAAGAAGATCGAGTACTTCATACTTGACCCGAGCGACGGGGAGGAGGATGACGACGAGCCGTTCCACCGTACCCTTGAGATGAGCAAGTGGTACGATGACGGCGACGCCGGCCCAACCGCAGCCGCCGCAAGGATGACGACGGCGCGGATGACGACGGCGGCGCCGTCGACTACAGCCAGGCGATCGCGGTGAGCCTCGGCCTCCTCGACAATTAGTTTTAAGTTTTTAGTTTAGTCCTACTTTGTAATCGCCTAGGTTTGCGCCTAATTAATGAAATCGCCTAAGTTTGCACCAAATTGTATGAAATCACCTCTGTTTTGCACCAAATTTATTTTTTTACGCTATTTTTGAATTGCATGGGACAAAACTTGCCCTGGGGACGACTGGGAACCGCGCCTCACCAAGTTTCAGATTAGCGTTGTTTGGCGCCGCGGCGGCAGGAAAACAGCGGCGTTTTGGGCCCTGGGGGCGCAACGACTGGAGATGCCCTCATCTACCCACCAGTCCTCCCAAAATATGGTGTTTTCTGAAGGAGATATGCCCTACAGGCAATTAATAAAGTATATTCTTTTATCATATCTCGTTTGTTCATAATACATTTTTGTGTCATGTTGTAACCGTATTAAGCGGAAACATTAATATGGGTGTGATGCGTAAACAACCAGGTCCCTAGTAGCCTCTACTAAGACTAGTGTCGTTGCGCGATCGATGATCGAGGTTTCCCGATCATAGGGCATGGCGTCGGTCGGCTATGGAAGTCATATCGTTAGAGAACGATATGATGGAAATACCCATATTTGTAGGACGTAGTCAATACGTCTTTGACCGTGAGATCAACTCTTATTGTTATTACTGTAAGATACTTTGATTGCACCAAACGTCATATCTTAATTAGTATGACAATAACGGTGATACTTTTGCGTATCAAAAAGGAGTAGTTGAGACGAGGGGTCAAGAGCGGGATTTGCCAGTCCGCATAGCAGGATAGATATCTAGGGCCCACTCGGTGAGATTATGTCTAATGAGCTTGCAAGCATGTGACTATGTAACGGAGACATGAAAATCATGGACGAGTAGAAGATAGCATTGTCGGTAACGAGGTCAGCTAGATTTGGAGATATCTATGAACGACGCTCGGACACGCTAAGTATCGCTATGGCAAAAGATTTAAAACTTTACGTTCAGGTTTGATAGATGAAAGTCATTCGTTATATCACAGAGATTAATTCATGGGTCCAGGCCTACGAGTTAGTCGTTGATCAGAGAGGAGTCTCGATCGTACATGTTATTATATCAAACCGCTAGGGTAACACACTTAAGGGGTTTCGACAAGACAACCGGAAAGGAAAGAGATCACCGGGAACGTCCCGGGAGAGGTCCGATGGAGATCGGGCAGCGACGAAATAGTTTTTGGAGTTAGAATAAATTATATATAATATTTTTGATATACATTAGTGTAATTAATGTCTAAATATGATTTTATATATTTATTTTCGAATTTATTTAGACTGATTTTTCTAAATGGACATTCTTGTCGAAAGAAGGCCTAAGAGGGGAAAATTCCCTAGGGGAATTCGGTGGGAGCCTTGGGGCCGACCTAGGTGGGCCGAAACGGGCGCACCATGGAGCCGGCGCACCAAGTGCAGCCGCACCAGGCATGTGGGGATAGTCGCACATTGCTGGTGAGCAGGTTGGCTCCCCCCTGTGAGCTTATATAAGAAGGGGCACCCCTGGCCTTTTAATTTACCAATTAATTCCCCAATTCTCTCTCGATTTTGTGATTCCCTTTGTCGGAGTTGCGCCGAGTTTAGAGGGGGATCTCTTCCACCATAGCCCGCTGCCGCGCTGCTGGTGTTCCGGTTCAAGTCTTCCGCTGCTCGTCCTGGACTGGAGTTTCGGTGGCTGTCGTTTCCACCGTACGTATGTAATGCCCTGCGAGGTGATGCGCTAGCGGTGCTCGGAGGTCTGCTTCCTCTACACGACCTTGAGGTCAGCTTCGTCGGTTTTCATCGACAACGTTTGTGTGGGAACGTAATCCCCGCTTTCGGTCTACAAGGGTATATATTCTGATCTCCGTTCGTACTACTATATCTGCATAGAATAGATCTTGTCATGTTTTAAGGATATCGTTGCTAGGAAAAAAATTGTTTTCTACACTCGATCCCATTCATTTTCCCATTCCCCACTTTTTTCTTGTAATACCTACAGAAAATCTCTTTAAGCCCTAAAATTCCAAAACAGAGCTGGGAGTCATGAGGTTTATGTTTACCCATATAAATTCATCTAGTTCAAACATATTTATGCTTAGTTATTTTCTGCCATAGAACATTCTCATTTCAAGCTTCCACCAATTTGCTAGTTGGGCTCACCACGGGAAACGGGCTATATGCCAATGGCCAGAAACCGTCGGCATACAAGTATGACCGTTCGCGTTATCCCGGTCAGGATACACCGAAAAGCGTCGCAAAAAACCTCGTTGGTGTTATCATTTTTTTTCTAAGTATAAAACATTGGGTTTTTTTGTGAAGAACCTATCGAATCATTGTTACAAAACTTGACCTCAGCATTTTCAAATATATTAGACGACAGGTAATCTACAAATGACCAAATTAATGGTTGCATGTAAAAAAAATTCCATCCCTCTCTCGTCAAAATGACATTTTTTTGTCGATTCAGCGGAAATCAGGTTAAATTTAAACTACAACTCCTTCATATTTTGCTCGTGATTTTTTATAGAAGTAATTTTAACGTACGCAAGTAGTACCTACTAGAAGGGGAATGCGCGCTTTGCTGCGCGGCTGCCCAATAAATAATATGTTGGGCTGAGTAAATATTAGTGTCTCATACATGACCAGATAGAAATTCATACCTCTTTAGGAAATATTGTACGTATTGTTTCTAGCAACTTATAAACTATATATAAAAGTAACAACTTTAAATTTGTTAATATCTTAACTAGAAGATCCAGGCAACTGGTTTGTACAGGCGGAGTAGTCATGCTAGGAAGGGCTAGTAGAGGTGCAACCGAAGGCAGAGTTATTGTATGTCGATCGTGCTCGTGCTTGCAGGGAAGAATGAGGCACAATAAAAAGGGGAGGGTAGGAGGGCTGCTAGGGTAACTCGTTAGCCAGAGTCACAAAAGGGAGTCACTGGTAGTCGTGCACGGGAAGAGAGTAAGAACAACACTCATGTTGAATCCCTCCCGATTGGTGGTGCCCTTGAGCAGTGGTGGTGAATTTGCGGTCGAGTCGGTCGAGTTACGGCGGAGTTGCCGGATTCGAGGCCAAATCGATGGGAGAAGAGGTAGTTGTGGACACCGGAGGACAGACGTGATGGCAACATGAAAATTATGATTGGTAGTCCCTCAAGGTTGGCGTTCCTCAAGGTTGAAACCCTCCCGATGTGTAGTGTTTGTATAATGGTGGTGGATTCGCCGAATTGGTCTGAGTTGTGGCGGCACTGCTAGAATCGAGGCAAAGTCCATGTATGAATAGACATGGTTGTAGGAGGTGTGAGGGCAATATAAAACTTCTGATTGGTAGTTAGTATTATGCATGTTCGACTTTTTATTTAGCATCAGTTTGAATGTTTTATATTTGCAACACTTGATGTTTTTTTATTATAAATAATAACAAAATCTATATAGGTAGCTGCTGGAGCAAGATTTCGGGATCAAATTTTCTATAAAGAGTTATGCCCTAAAATAGGGAAACTATTGAAGATGCTCTAAAAGAGGGGCAATACCGTAGTTTTGTATGCAGTAGATAGAAAAAAAAAATTTGTATTAACTTTAGTGGACACATCTTATTTTTTTTATCTTGTTCTAAACTATTAGAAGGTTGAGACATGGATGAGCTCTATTTTTTAAGATACGTTTTGTATTAATCTGGATGTACAACTACTATTATTTTAACCATGTTTAAATCAATAGGATGCTGACACGTGGATTAACAAGGGAGTACTATTTCTAGGGAGCTTAGTTCTTTGAAGAGATATAACTAGAGATCCACCAATAATTTTACAAGATTTCACGCGGACGGTCATGACGTCAATTTTAACCGTATTTTAAAATAATACTTTTGTCAGTGATTTGTTTTTCTTGCATGGATCACTACAAATATTATTTCAACAAAAAACTTGACACACATGTAAACCTTTTGTATATGTTCGTCGCCAAATTGATTTAGATTTTTTTGGATTTTTTAATGGTACAGAAGTATTTAAAAAATTAAAAAAAAACTATATGTTGACCGCACTATCATAGCCGTCGGCAGACAACTAGCACCGACATACGAAGTCCACACGGCAGGGATGAATGGTGATGGATTTATGTTTTTTGACGGATAAGCTGAGAAAGCCGTCGGCAACAACACTAGTTGTCGAAGGCTCTGTAAATGCCCTCGGCATATAAAACATATGCCATGAGCCCGATAAAAAGCAGCCGACAATTAGGGTCTTTTACGTAGTGGCAAACAAAAGGTCATTTTACAAAGTAATATTTCTTTTTGTCTTTATTCTCTTGCAACCTGATTTTTGAGAAACACAGTACAACCCAAACGTCCATATACACGCGCACACACTCACCCCAATGAACACACGCACGCACACCCTACCCCTATGAGCACCTCTGAAAGACTGAGCCGGCATGTCAGGTCTTGAGATTGACGAAGTCACCACAGGCGCATCGCTGTCGATGGAAATGTCGCCTCCCACTGAAAGAATATTCCGTCTAAATGAGAAACACCAGCGTCAAACCTGCGTTTAAACTCTAGTGGGGTGGGATATAACCATCCTCCTAACCATCTTGCCACATGCAAGTTCTCTCTTGCAAAATAATTTGTGTCTCAACAAACAAAAGACCATTTTATCTCTTCGTTATGCCTACCGGGATCCTGTAAAAAGACATCACATATGAAGGCATATTGGCCAGGCAAGCTATGACAATGGTGGTTCCCTGCAACATTTAACAATCCTGCCTATCATCCAGCACATATGCTGATTTGCTTGCAACTTTATTTTCTACTTAACCGTGTCCTTACTCCTAATTCTTAGTTTGTTGAGTGGAATGCCAACTTTTTACTTGCTACAACATTTTATTGTTGTTGTAATCATTTGTGATTTATTAAAATAGTTGGTGATTTCTGCTACAAATGCGTGTGCATCAAACTTTTTGTTGCTAAGCCATTTTTTTTACTACAGACAAGTGGTTTATTGTTCAAAGCGCTTGCGATTTGTATTGAAATGGTATGTAAGTTTTGTTGCGAATTAGTCTGTCACAATATAATTTTTTCATAGACACTTTTTGTAACATTACTTTATTTAAAATGCGACGATTTGTTACAATACTATTTTTTTAGTTTTTTACAGGGACAAGAAACTTTGTTGCAAAACGTGTAAATCAACATTATGACACTTTTTGGAAATACCGTAAGTTCAAGGGCAGAGCGATATACCCCTTTGTTTTAAGTGGATGAGCGGTGTCGGGCGGTTTGATGTCTGAAAAACTCGGAGAGTAAAATGCAAAAACGTGTTGCACTAATTTCGGTACGACAATGATGATCTAACAACTCTCGTGGAGACCTAGTTTACAGTAGAGGACAATCACATACCAATACGCATGAAGAAAAAAAAAATGATCGGCAAACAAATGAATCATAAGTTGTTGTAATTTAACTCCCGTATAATTTTAGGAGTATATTCTGCAACTCCCTTATAATTTTAGGAGTATATTTTGTTTACTTTGCAGGTTTAATTAAGGGTGTGTTGAACGTGCGCACGATTGCGTCTGGAATGGCAGGATCCCGCACGCATTCTCTTGGTGACGGCAGACGGATATAGGACTGAACAAAAAAAAAATCTTGATATCATCAGAGTTGATATATACAGCAGATAAGTGCAAATTGTACACCTCTACGCCTGTACGTCATATATATAGACGTAGTCCCACGAGTGGAATTCCAGAAGTCGAACAGCACAAGCATTTTTTGTAGCAGCCGCGATCGACATGTACATTTGACTAATCTTTCTCTAGAAAATTGAAAAAATAATACGTGAGAAAGCCTGTGGTCTGTGGATGACTATACAGAGTGGCACGCTGAGCTAATTAATCACAAGTTTGGCGCCAAATCATAACCCAAGATGTAAATGCAGTGCGTAGCCGGTCGTAATCGGGAATATCTCAGCAGTATTCAGGCCGGCAGCACGAAACCGGGCCCCGTCGCCGGCAGCAGCCAATGGACGCGCCGCTGGCAGTGGCAGATACGAGCTGCCGATGCTTGCTGCCGCCTGCCGGGTGCTCTGCACTGCTCACCAAAGGCGCGCGAGGAGGCCGGCGCGCGCGCGCGGCCGGGGCAGCAGGCGGGAGCGGCAGAGCGGGCAGGTGGTCCGGCCGAGGTCGATCCATCCGTCGATGCAGCCGCGGTGGAAGGCGTGCGCGCAGTTGCCGAGCCGCCGCACCTCGTCCGCCGCCTCCAGCCTCTCCAGGCACACGATGCACGTCGCGGCGGCGGCGGCAGCGGCAGGTCCCGCGGCGTGGCACGGGAGCCGCTCCTTGACCTCCTCCGGCAGCGGGGCGTCGTCGACGGATGAGCGGAGCGGGCCGGGGGAGCCGCAGAGGCCGACGGCGGAGAGAAACAGGAGGAGCGCGCACCTGATGGCCGCGAGGAGCTTGCAGAAGGCGATCACCGGCTTCGGGACCGCCACGCAGTAGCACACCAGCGGGAAACCCATGGCCGATGGAATTCGGATGTTGCCTGTGGCTTGTGCTTTGTGCTTGTGGTGGGCGAGCGCGAGGAAGAGGATGGTACGATCGGGTATATGATCGGCGGGAGGAAAGCGCGCGCGCTCGCTGGTTATATAGAGCGACATGCGAAAGCAGAGTCCAGTTTCACGTGGTTTCTTGTTCTTGGAGGTGGATAACGCGGTCAGGGAGGACGGACGGATTCGCCGTACATATCCTCCGACGGTGGAAATGGCCGGCGGCGCGTCCGCGGAAGCTGCCCAGGTCGTTAAACGCGGATGTTTGGCGATGGTAGACGCGGTGCCGATGTTTATTTTGAAAATGTAACCGGTGTGAGTGATTCCATACTTCAGCACGTTGCCGCTGACAATTTTAACTGATATAGTATAAACCGTTGTTTTCAAGACATTTTGTTGGGGAGTTTGCCTGGAACGTTGACGCGGCGAGCGTTTAGGAGTCTCGGTCAGTGTCTGTTGTTTAACGGGAGGCTGATTAGCGTCGATTGTTTTGTGATTATCCCACCGTACTCTGTGCACATCTCGAGTGCTCTAACACGAGAGTTCGTGAATCCTGTGCGAATTTTAAAATAAACAGTATCCACATTCCGGCAAAAAAAAAAACGATCTTGTAAGATTAAATTCCTGTATTTTCTGGCTGTTGCAAACTGGGGCTCAGGGCTCTCGGTACAGCAGGGACTTGGTCTATCCCCGACCCCCAACTTCTGGTGATGCTGCATGGTTCTTCGCAGCTACCGAATGGCTTTTTTTTACAGTCTTCAGATCGATCCGGCACATTTCTCACGAGATATTCGCTTTCTCTGCTTACACCAGACTTACATACATCCTGAATTCCTGATCCCGTCACCAATGTAATCGAAGTTACTGGAGTTCAACAGATCAATGCGTGTCGTGATCAGCATCGTCCTCCCTTGCTTGCAACATCCATCGCCATTAATGATCCTACATGGTTGCACAGCGTGATTAGTACTCCTACTCTTGAGCGGAACATCATGGGTCGGTTCTCCATATCCATAATAAAACCCTGAATGGCCGGGCGGCGAACCCACATGGTGACACGACGCAAGTTGCCATTGATTGGGCCTGCGTGCGAGCGAGCCGTCGGCTGTTCGCCGATGCGCGGTCTCTGTCGCGGGGTTAGGCGAGTGACGACGGCCTGATCTCGCCGTGGCCGTGCGCGGTCAGTCAGCGGCGAACAGGCGGCCATGGCCCCGCCGTCATTGATTTCCTTCCAACGCTCGCGCACGCTCGCAGCCACGACGAGCTTGGGTGGTGTTGCTTGCTCGTGAGCTCGACCGATCCATGCCGCCTGGCTGACGGGTTCGGCTGCCGAATGTCGACAGCAACGATGGGCGCATTCATTGCAGATGTCGAGCGGTGCCAAATGTCCAAGCAGGCTCCTGTTTAATCTTTGCTGTAATTGAAGACGTCTGGTTGCATGCCTAATCAAAAGAGAATTGGAATGTTCCCCTGATTGGAATGTTCTGTTTAACGCTCATACTGCCATCATTGTTCAGAGCCCTACAACAGAGGCAAGTGGGCTTGATTATCTGCTGGAAGCTAAACCATGCGGGTGAATCATGGATTTGTAGTTCAAGTCTTTCAAACAATAAGCCTTTTTTCTTGGAGACAATTGTTCAACTCGGATACTACACCCCGTACATTGCCATCACATGTTGATGAATCAACAATATGCAACTCAAATCAAATCCTATTGCAAAAAAATGGGGAATGAATCTCCAAATTTGAGCATATGCTAAATCATAGCACGGTAGAATCATAGTTGGGCGGAAACCTCATCCTCGTTGGTGCCCCCAACAAAACCATGGCCGGAGGCGGGTGGGAGAGACCCGGACAACAACATGCGACAAGGACATTAGGGGTTGCAGACGGAAAAGACCTCCGGGTTGAAGAAACCCGGCACGCGGATGTTCGATCGAGCCGCGTGAGACCATTGGCATTTGGCATACCACAGAAGGGTCTGGGGGTGGCCGAATGTGGTCGCCACAAAGCTCTTCTCCGGTCCAAATTTGAGCATATGCTAAATCATAGCGCGGTAGAATCGTAGTTGGGCGGAAACCTCATCCTCGTTGGTGTCCAAAAAACGCACGACCAGAGGCGGCGGGAGATCCGGACAACGACATGCGGCTAGGACAACATCGGTTGCATGCGGAAATGACCTCCGGGTTGAAGAAACCCACATATCATGCAGGCAGATGTTCGATCAAGTCGCGGGAGACCATTGGCGAACCACGAAAAGGGTCTGGGGGTGGCCAAAATGCGGTCGCCTCGAAGCTCTTCTTCGGCCGAAATCTGGTCGCACCTTTAGTGGAAACCAGTGAAAACCAGGAAAACTCATGTTAAGATAGACTTCTATAGTCATGTAAATTTACAAGTTGAAAATCAAAGTTGTGTTATGTTACTATTCATTGTTAAACTTTTCATTTCATATCTCCTAAAAGATTTAACGTATCAAGTAATTTGCATGGTTATAGAATTCTATCTTTCCAATTTAATCCTTTTCTGTTGAGAATTTCTAAATATAATGTTTCGTAGTTTTTACCGATTTCCATTAAGTTTTCACCACGGAAAGTGGGGGTCTGGTGGGATCAGGGACGGAGTCAACCCAAAAGCTTGGAGGGGGCGGAGAGGCCAGGTAATTTTTTGCGTTTCAGTATTTATATGCTCGTTTGCCAAAGCAGCCTGATTTTGCAAACGATTGTTTGATTGGATCGGAGGTTTATGCTCTTCAGGTTACATCCCTGCTACCATCAGTGCCATAATTTCTTCATGTCACGCCATTACAACCTTGCCCAATTTTTTTTTTTTTGAGAATTATTACAACCTTGCCCAATGTTTGTACGTTTCTGTTTTGCCTATGGAAGGCCAGGAATAATGATTGTGACGGGCCGTCACTGACGGGGATCTTAAGTCCACAGCCTCCAGGTCTTAAGCCTACAGACCGACGACATTCAGCCCGTTTTCTAGAAGTTCCTCAGCAGATGGGTCGCATTGTTTTTATAGACCCGCATGGTGATTGGAGTTGGATAATACAGTTTCCCTTCAAATCGGCCGCCGAATGGATGAATGCTCTTTTTCTTTTGTTTTACATTTGATCGATATCAGATAGAAGGATCATTTTCTACAAAAATGAAAGATGTAAGAATATTTTGATCGCCCAACCTACATCATTAGCTGAGGCTATCAGTTACGACTCGAGAGTGCTTACACTTTCCGATTGAAGGAATTATGCTCACCTTGTTTTGTCAAACCTGAAGTTTACTGCTAATTTTTTTTAAATAATACTTTTTTTATTAGAAATTCGGGAAATATAGGCCGCGTCGGCCCGGAGGAAGCCGACCGGGCTCGTCGGCCCAGAGCTGGCCGACCAGGTCTCGTCGGCCGCATCTGCGCGCCTGCAGGACCTGGCATGGACCTGGTCGGCTGAGAGGTGGCCGACCAGTCCCTGTCGGCACAGGGTAAGCCGAGGGTTGCATGCAGCAACTTCTTCGCCTATTTCTCCTTAGCGCGCGTTTCTCGCGCCACCTATTTCTCCCGCCAGCGATTAGCGCGCGTTTCTCCCGCCAGACGTTCCCGTCTTTTTCTCCCGCCACCGTTTCCCGTCCGTTTCTCCCGCTAACCGTTCCCGCCTATTCCTCCCGCCACCGTTTCCCGCCTGTTTCTCCCGCCACCGTTTCCCTCCTGTTCCTCCCGCCACCATTGTCCTATAAAAACCACTCTAGGCTAAGCGGGGTACTCTCAAAGAGCGCCAACATGGTGTGTATTGTACCTTGTGAGAAGTGTGTGTCCGGCTTTCATATAGCCACATCCGAGCATCTAGCTAAGATTATCACCTATTTGAAGGTAGATGGTAGGGAAGTTCCACTTGAAGAAATTGTTGTTAGTGAGAGACATCTCGCTTTGCTAGGGGCGAGGCTATGCCGAGATGGGTTTCCGTATAGGACCACAGAACAAATCCGTGCTGAAGTCTTGAGGCTTGCGAATAAGTTCGATAGGCATGTTACTAATGAGCCGATTCATCGAACTCAAGACATACGTGAGAGGTACGGTCGTTTGAAAGAAACGCCATCCCCGCCATCTCTGTAAGGACAGATTAAAATGATAATAGAATGACCAAATAACAAAATTTAAATGACTACAAATCCAAACAAATTACAATTTTGACTTTGTAGCTAAACGAGTACAAATACAAACATAATGGTTCCACGATTACAGAGTAGTACATAGAGGCAGATACGTAGTCTGCATTTATTACAAATATAAAGGTACTCTAGTTTCTTCCTCTTCCTCTCCGGCCTCGGTTGCCTCTTCCACGTACCGTAGCATCACCAGGTCCAAATTCCGGACAATTTGTATCCCTATGGCCAAATTGGTTGCATAGAAAACATTGCCTGCTAGGTCCTCCAGCTTCCGATTCATCCATATCATTACGTATGCGTCTACACTGCCGTCTACCAATACCCGGACGAAGAACCTTGGGTCAGGAATGTATCTCCTCTCACTTGGCTCAACGGTGTTGAAATTACCAATGGCTCGGAATCCTTGCATCTCACCTGTCCATGTGTTCAAGACAGCTTCACGACTGAAGTACAGTGAGACAAACGAGATTGCTTCCAAAGCAAGCTGCCCACAAGCAGCAAGTACATGCGAGCATGGAAGGTGAAACAATTTCAGTTTGTTGCATGTGCATTCACAGGTTGGCCATGCTTCATTTCCAATCTTCACCTCTTGCGTTCTCAACACATTGCCACAACCGAACTTGTCGGTAGGTAAGCGGACCTCGAACCTCCTTTCCTGATTTCCGATGGCAACCACTTGGAAAGTTCGTGCCTTCTCCATCTTAGCATCCATGTACTTCGTAATCTTTTCACACCAGGGTGAGTTTGGAGTGCGAAGTATATGCATTTCGGCTTGCTGGCGTTTGACTCTGAAGTAATTAACCGTGCCTTGGAAAATTCCCTCCACAAGGGCAGTTAATGGCAAGGCTCTGTTCCCTCGGAGGACAAAATTGTATGTTTCGGCAAGGTTTGAAGTCATGACGCCATATCTGGCTCCGTATGAGTCGTGCAACAATGACCACCTCTCCACGGGCTCATGCTCAATCCACTGCTGGAAATTCTTAATCAATTGTCCACCCTTTCTCCTCGTGCCCGGTGGGTCAAAGCCTGGCAGATCACACAGACCGATCGGTTCTTCTTCTTGCGGTGCAGGCCCTGTAGCTGCTTGTGCCGCTACTTGGGCTACATGAAACGCCACTGCCGCAGTACGTGCAGCTTTCCTCTTCCGAACATGTTTGTTCGTGAACTCATCAAGCTTGCCACGGAGAAAATTGTACTTCCATTCCTGGTTCTGCTTGCAGAGTTTTTTGAACAGATTCATGAGACTCTTATTTCTGAATTGTGAGAAGAAGTTAGCACCTAGATGGCGCATGCACCAACGACTCTAAAGATACACCCACGGTGTTTCTTCATCTGGTTCAGGGTTTGTTAATGCCTTTATAGCGTTGAGTATACCCGCATGTCTGTCATGTAGAACGCAAACATTCTGCTTATCCTTGACAACTGCTTTTTTCAACTGCCTAAAGAACCACGTCCAACTATCCGTGTTCTCGCTCTCGACAAAAGCGAAAGCAAGGGGCAACAGTTGGTTATTGCCGTCTTGGCCAATAGCAGTCAATATCTGACCCTTGTACTTGCCGGTCAAAAATGTGCCATCGACACATAACACTGGTCGGCAGTGGCTGAAGGCTTCGATGCATACACCAAAAGAGAAGAACAAACGGTGCAACACCCTAACTGTAGGGAACTCTGGCATGTAGAAGTCTTGATGATCAACATATGTGCCAGGATTCCTCGCCTGAAGCGTGCGGAGCAAACGGACAACAGAATCATATGAGTCAAAGAATGACCCAAATCTCTGCTCCAGCGCGCTCTGCTTAGCCCTCCAGGCCTTGCCATAAGAAATGTTGAAATTGAATCTCGTGAAGACTTTGTTCCTTATTGCCTTCACTTCCATCGCCTTGCTCTCCACTATCTCCGTGTAAAACAAACGAGCAATAAGCGTGGATGACAGATTACGGTGATCCTGAAGGATGCTGGGAATACGACATGTATGCATTACCATGTCACTCACAACCCAGTTTGTATCAAACTTGGGGACATATGCGTGCACCCTACCCGGACAATCTATCCTCGAGCATTCCATGGTCAGATATTTCTTACTCGACACAGTTGTCTTGAAAACCCTTGATGTCGACATTGCCCACTGTATGATTGCTTCCTGCAGATGTTGCTTGTTAGCGTACATTGCTCCCACAGCCATGTTGCTTTGGTGATATTGCCAGGAAGAATCATGACCATCGTCCAGAGTCATGCCAGATGATATGTCCTGAGTCCATGAAGCTGGATAAGGCACCTCCGGCTCGTACTCTGCGTCATTTGACGAATCAGAATCACTGCCATCACCGCAATGACCCTCAATATCTTCATCTTCCATCTCGTCCTGCATTCGGCCATCGTCCTCATCCCCATCTGCCTCCACATTTTCACCGTCATCATGCCCTCCAGCCATACTACTCTGCCCTGATTCATAAGCACTGCCTCCATCATAACCATGGCTGTCATCATGTTCAATTTCCATGGTTGTTGCACTGCTCTGCCCTGGATCGTGCCCACCCTCGCCTTCAGGAGGATTGACATTTACCTCCTTAACGACAGGAAGCAACAAGGCAACTGGGTGGCTTCCCTTGTTTTTGCAACCTTGCAACCAGTTCACCCACTGAGAATCCCGATCAATCGGCCTCAGAGTGTACCAAAATTTTTTACTGGACCTGGACCATAACGCGTGCACCCCGACAGTGTGTGTTTCTGCATTTAATCCCAAACACTGTGCCAATCAATCTTTTAACTGACTAACAGACCAATTTTCAGGGCCAGTCAGATCCAACTCGACGTGCTCAAACTCACTCAGGTCCATCCCATACTCATTTTGCTTTACTGAACCGACACCGTAGTAGAAAACAAACTTTACTATATTCGACATAATTGCTCACCAAAAAAATATTATAACGCATCAAATATTAATATCACATCGTACCTAAAATTCTACCGAAACTACTGAAAGTGCATGGTTGCCCCCATGCGTGGTTTTGGTAATTAATGACAATCCTTATGGACTAATGTTTATATTGAGATATTCTTATAGATCTTGTCCATGGGAAATTATAGGAGTTCATGTGTTGGACTCTTCAAGATGACTTAATGACCAATGCTCTATTCAAAGGGTTTATATGAAGAATGGTCATGTGTAGAGTTGATCTCATTGCAAGTATGGCTTGGAATAGAAGATTGAGTGAACAATCATGTTTAACCCCAAGCCATCATACATATCAAGAGAAGAAGATGAAGTGCAAGCTCAATATGATGCATCTCGGAAGATATCTTTTGATTGAAGCTTGCAAAGGAGACATGAAGACGAAGCTTAGCGAGGCCCTCCCATAATGGAGTACGGGGGAGCATTTGGAGAAGTCTTCATCAAGCATGTGCTAGCAAGCACAAACAAGAAAGGTGTTTCAACCTGAGAGAGTCAAGATCGTCATCATCTAGCTCAAGTGGAATGCTCATGGCAAATGTATGATCTTGATAGGGCTATAGAATAGATAGGCGTACTATCAAGAGGGGCTCTCGAGTGAGTAACTTGATCGCATCTTTGTGGAGAGCTCAAACATTTGCATGCTTGGCATATCATCTTTCCTGGTTCTTATTTGGTTTTTCTCCGTGTTGAGTTTTGGTGCTTGTCGTGATCTTCATGACAAGACCAAGTCCTTCGAAAATGGTTTTACTTTGGAAAACTTGTTGCCTTTTATCCTTGTGAGGATTTAGAGCTTGATTTATCTCCATACTAAGCTCTAGTTCATCAAAAACAGATTTCGTATGAATATCTTGTTGTGTTTTTTATGAAGGAGTTTTTACTGGTTTGCATTGTTTAGGAAAGTTCAACATTTCCCCATTTGGTTTTATCCTCACATGATGGACTTGAAGGGGATCGTGTGCAGAAAAAAAAAAATCCTACCGACGATATCCTAAAAGCATGCCAAGATCTATTCTATGCAGATATAGTAGTACGAACGGAGATCGGAATACGTAGCCTTGTAGACCGAAAGCGGGGATTACGTTCCCGCACAAACGTTGTCGATGAAGACCGACGAAGCCGACCTCAAGGTCGTGTAGAGGAAGCAGGCCTCCGAGTACCGCTAGCGCAGCACCTCGCAGGGAGTCGCACACGTACGGTGGAGACGACGCCTCCGAAGCTCCAGTCCAGGACGAGCAGCGGAAGACTTGGACCGGAACACCAGCAGCGCGGCAGCGGGCTATGGTGGAGGAGATCCCCTCTTCCTCAGCTCGGCGCGGCTCCAACTTGGGAACCACGAGATCGAGAGAGAAATCGGGAATTAATTGGTGAATTAAAAGGCTGGGGGCGCCCCTTCTTATATAGACTCCCAGGGGGAGCCTACCTTGCCAGCTAGGCAATGTGGGACTATCCCCACATAACCTGGTGCGGCTAGGGAGGTGCGCCGGCCCCCCTGGTGGGCCCTTGGCCCACTTGGGGCAGCCCCTCCTGGCCCCCACCGAATTCCCCTTGGGAATTTTCCCCTCTTGGGCCTTCTTTCGTCCGGAAGGCCCATTTAGGGAAATCTGCCTTAATAAATTCGAAAATAAATATATAAAATCATATTTGCATATTAATAACACTAATTAATATCAAACATAATATATATATAATTTTTCCTAGCTCCGAAAACTCTTTCGGCGCTGCCCGATCTCCATCGGACCCTTCCCGGGACGCTCCCGGTGATCTCCTTCCTTTCCGGTTGTCTTGTCGAAACCCCTTAAGTGTGTTACCCTAGCGGTTCGATATAATATCAGGTATGATCAAGACTCCTCAATGATCAACGACTAACTCGTAGGCCTGGACCCCATGAATTAATCACTGAGATATAACGAATGACTTTCATCTATCAAACCTGAACGTAAAGTCTTAGACCTTTTGCCATAGCGATACTTAGCACGTCCGAGCGTCGTTCCATAGATATCTCCATACCTAATCCCGACCTCGTTACCCACGACGCTATCTTCTAATCGTTCATGATCTCATGTCTCCGTGACCTAGTCACATGCTTGCAAACTCATTAGACATGATCTCACCGAGTGGGCCCGAGAGTATCTATCCTGCTATGCGGACTGGCAAATCCCGCTCTTGACCCCTCGTCTCAACTACTCCTTTCCGATACCCAAAAGTATCACCGTTATTGTCATACTAAATAAGATACGACGTTTGGTGCAATCAAAGTATCTTCCGGGAATATCAATAAGAGTTGATCTCACCGTCAAAGGCGTAACGACTACGTTCTTCAAATCTGGGTATGTCCATCACATCGCTCTCCAGCGATATGACTCTCATTGCCGACCGGCGCCATGCCCCATGACCGGGAAACCTCGATCATCAATCGCGCAACGAAACTAGTCTTAGTAGAGGCTACTAGGGACCTGGTTGTTTAGGTATCACACCCGCATTAATGTTTCCGCTTAATACGGTTCTAGCATGACACAAAAACCTATTATGAACAAACGAGATATGATAAAGAATACACTTTATTAATTGCCTCTAGGGCATATCTCCTTCAGGACTGTGATGTTTCTATGCACATTCAAGTAGAGCTCGTTGTAACGATTCCAACGAGCCAAAAATCATCGAAAACGGAGTCCGGATGGAAAAGATATTGACGTTTTCGTTTATCAGTTTCTGTTGTTTTTTGCTGTGGCGGTAGTACCACCGCGGTACCGCCCGAGGTACCGCCAGAGCTAAGAGAGAGCCGTTTTCGGCGGTACCGGGAGCGGTAGTTCCGCCGGGGCGGTAGTACCGCTGCCCGGGGCGGTAGTACGGCTACGGAAGCCTGTTTTCAGCCCGTTTTGATGCCCTAACTCCCTACGGGGGCGGTAGTACCGCTAGGGCCAGCGGTAGTACCGCTACGGCGCGAATCTGCACCCAACGGCTGGATTTTGGGTTGAGCTATTTAAGGTGCCTTCTTCCCCAATGGTTTTCTAAGCTTCTAGCAAGTCTTTCTCCTCTCTCTCCTCCATTGTTGTCCTTTGGAAAGCTTGCTCTTCCTCTCCATCCCTCCCATGGTTCTTGCTAATATTTGAGGGAAAGTGAGAGGTGATCTTGATCTACGTTTTCACCGGTCGATTTCTCCTCTAAGTGAGGGAAACCTTGTAGATCTTGATCTTGGAGTTCTTGGTGCATCTCCTCTTTGTTCTTCCTCTCTTATTCCCCCATAAGCATTTGTTGCTTTGTTGGAATTTGAGAGTGAAGGATTTTGAGCACTTGTGCTCTTGCCTTTTGCATTTGGTGCATCGGTGTGCTCTCCACGAGGATTCGTGGAAGTTAAAAGTTTGTGAGCTTGTTACTCTTTGGTCCTTGGACCCTAGACGCCTTTGTAGTGGTTGGACCCTTGTGTGGTCACTTGAAGCCGTTCGGGAGCCCCCAATCCCATTGTGGGTTGTGCCCCGGATTGTTGTTGGAGGCCGTTCGGGAGCCCCCAATCCCATTGTGGGTTGTGCCCCGGATTGTTGTTGAAAGGCTCAGGATTCCGCCTCGAAGGAATTCCGATAGTGGAAGGTGAACCAAGCCTTTGTGGTGCGGTTCACCGGAGAAGAAGGTGAAACCTTTGTGGTTGTTGAACCGTTGTGTCGGTTCACACCTCTCCAGCGAGACGTACTCCCTTAACAAGGAGGAACTCGGGAATACATCCTCGTCTCCGCGTGCCTCGGTTATTTCTATACCCGAGCTTTTACTTATGCACTTTACCTTGTGATAGCCTTCGTGCTTGAAGTATTCTATTGCTATCACCTTGTTGTTTATCTTGCTTAGCATAAGTTTTTGGTGCACATAGGTGAGCCTAGTTTATTTAGGTTGTCGGCTTGTTAATTTAAACACCTAGTTTTATTCCACAATTATCAAGCCTAAACCGGAAAAGTTTTAAACCGCCTATTCACCCCCCCCCCCCTCTAGGCGACATCATTGTCCTTTCAATTGGTATCAGAGCCTGGGCTCTCTTGTTGGGCTTTACCGCCTAGAGAGTAAAAGATGTCGTTTAGAGAATTAGTGCATGATCCCACTTTCATATTCGATGGCACAAATTATGATGTTTGGAAAATTCGCATGCTTAATCTATTTAGGGCCATGGGTCCAAATTATGTTAAGAGGATTGTAGATGTGTGTTTATCTCCTCCAGAGGATTCTCATGAATTATCTTTAGAGGATGAGATAAACTCTCATCTCGAGACTCAAGTTACTAATGGTCTTATGTGTGCTTTGACCGATGAAGTTCTTGCTTCAATCATGCCTTTTCGAAATGCACATGAGCTTTGGACCAAGCTTCAAGATATATATGAAGTGTCCAAAATTATTGAGGATGATTGTTCTTCCTCCACCTCCGGCCGTGATGAGTTCACAACTTCTTCCACTTCACCATCATGTGATTTGTCACACGGTAACGATATGGTGAGTGGCGATAGAAATTGCATTGGTGATGGTGAACTTACTATTGATTATACCTCTTCTCTATCACATTGCAATCTTCTATCTTTGGACTTAAAATCTTCTAGCACTCAAAATGTCATACATGCTAGAGTTGATTGTCCTTGCATATCAAGTAATAGTTGCTTAACTAAATATAATGATGATATGCTCTCTATGTCTTGTTGTGATGAAAATTACTCTTCCATATCCTCTAGTATTTGCATGACTAACAATGTAGAGGAATCCCAACACTTGTTGGAACAAGACATGGACCTCAATGGAGCTTCAAGTATTTCTTCATCCTCCTCACCCAGTAATCATGTTTGCCTTATGGCTAAGGATTCCGAGGTATCTCCCACCTCGAATCCAAATTGTGATGATGTGGATGAGGATTCTCATGAAGAAGGTTTTGACTTTGAATCCTTAACCAAGATGGGTGAGATGGTACTTGGTGCTCTCCCCAAAGGTAGTAAAGCTATCCCTCCTCTTTGTGAAATCATTGATTATGTTACTAAGAGTAGGGAATTCATTGAGGATTTGGAAAGTCAATTTGATGAGAAATGTCAAATTAAGAGAGATGACTCTATCACCATAGCTTCTTTGAAAGCTTCTCTTGAAGAGGAAGAAGAGTTTAGGGTTTCTTTTGAATAGAAACTTGAATCCCTTGATGAGTCTAATGATCTTATTATTGCTAAAATCATTAAGGAAAGAGATCATGCTATTGCTAAATATAAAGCGCTTAAAAAGGAAAAAGTTGAATTTGATGTTGGCAATGCTAGACTAAGTGAGGACATAGAGAGACTTGACAAAGCTCACAAAACTTTAGAAAGTGAACACTCTCTCCTTATCATGTCTCATGATCAACTCCAAACTCAACTATCTAACAATGATAAGCTTTCCAAATTGTCTCCTTCCATTTCTAATGTTAATGATGCTTGTGCTACTAACTCCACTTCTCGTGAAGCATCTATTTTGAAGGAAAATGTTGAGCTAAGGGCTCAACTTGAGTTGCTATCTAGCAAGTATGGAAAATTAGAAGAAACTCATGAAAGGCTCTCTATCTCTAATGACGATCTTCGAGCATCCCATGCTAAGCTAAAGTTAGCTAATGAGGCGATTATGTCAAAGGTAACATCTTGTAAGCCTCATGTGGACAATGGCACAACGTCTTCTCTTAATGCTATATCATCTTGTGCTAGTCCTTGTGATTCATCCACTTATAATGTTGCTACATCTTGTGATGAATCACTTTCCATACCTTGTTGCTCTAACAATGAAGTTTCTACTTCCTCTAGCATTTGTGTTGATACTAACCATGTAGAGGAATTAAAAGAGCTCAAGGCCCAAGTCACTTCTTTGAATAAATACTTGGAAAAGCGTCATGTTGGGAAGTCCACACTTGACAATATGTTGAGTGTTCAAAGACGCCCCAATGACAAGAGTGGACTTGGATTCAACTCCAATAACAAGAACAAGTCCAAGATCATCAAGAAGAAAAAGGGCCAAGAACAAGTCAAAGATTCGGCCAAAATTGTTTGCTTCAAGTGCAAAGTTGAAGGGCACCATGTTAGATCTTGCCCTTTGAACAAGAAGACTCTTAGTGAGAAGCAACAAGGGAAGAAACCTCAAGTTCAAACTCAAGCTCCTCAAGTTGAAGAACGGTCTCTTCCCAAGAAGAATCAAGCTACCCCTCCTCAAGTCAAGGCTCCAACTAAGAAGAGAGGAGGAAGTAGATGTTGCTACCTATGTCGTGAGAAGGGCCACCTTGCTTCTTCATGCACAAATGGTACCTTATCCAACCCCATTATAATTAATGATGTTTATTCTCTTCGGAATGATAAGGTTGGCAATGTGTTTGCCTAATATGTTGGTACTCAAAGTGGTGTCAAGAAAAGAACCATTTGGGTTGCCAAACCTATTGTGACTAACCTCATAGGACCCAACTTGGTTGGGTACCAACAAGTTAAAACTTGATCAATATGTGTTGTTGGAGGCATTGGAGACTTGGCTACATTATGAAGAATTAAGGGATCTTCATCAATTATATTCTCTCAAGTCAAGTCATATGGATCATATTGTTCTATCTCATATCCAATGTTCCTCCTTGCGGTAACTTTTATTTAAATCATATATACATTGAAAGTTGCTTGCACCCTTGCATGTGTTTGGTTTTGTACCTTGCTAGTGTTTGTATGTGTTGTGCTCTCTACTTACTTATCTTGAGAAATCAAGTATGTGTATGTTGGTTTGCACACCATTTACTAGTTTTGAGCCTTATTGTTTTTATTTGATATCTTATCTTGTTGGCTCTCTTTGAGAGATTAATGGACTATCATATTTTGGGGGAGTGATATGCTTCGTGCACTTCACAATCCTAAAATTGTGTATTCATGAGAAATACAACTTAGTGTTGATATATTTATATTATCTACTATCTATGTGGTATGTCATTCTCATGAGAAATTCAATTTCTATAATGTCCATTAATTTTTCGAGTTGGTTTTGTTTGCCTCTTGCTTTAAATAAATGGATTATCACATTATGGGGAAGTAATAAGCTATGTGCATATTACAAGCCTAGAAAATGTGAACATATGAGTTTTTGCCACCTAGAATTGATATTGCTAGTTATCTTGTTCCTATGTGGCATGTTGCTCAAACAAGTTTCCATTTACTTAAATGCTTTTTGTCTCTCACTCTTTTGGATCTTGTTTGTGGAGGATGTTCTTGGTATGGCTTTCCCAAATATGTTCTCATGTATCTTTGGGGAAGCCAATTGTTTCAAGCTACTCCTTGGAGTTGCTTTGCACCTTCGCATGATTTGTGAAGCTATCAAGAATACCTATCTATCTAAGCATGGATTTTAATTCCTATCATTTGCCATATGCTTTGTGAATATGATCTTGAATATATCTTTGCAATCCACCTCCGAGAAATATCTCCATACATTACTTGTCTTGACAAGTGATAATCTTTTTGTGGTAAATATATTGATCATATTCGCTTTGGCTCTTGCTTTGAATTGCTTTATTTGATTGCCAAGGATTTGTTTTGATCTAACTCTCATTTGTCTTCATTGTATCTTTTAGATCCTTTATTGCTCTACTTAAAAGTTATTTAGTGCTTTCTTGAGTTGGGAAAAGCAATGAACCAATTCTTGTGCATTGACATTCAAAAGTCATACTTCTTGATAATGCACTATTCTTTGGGAAGCTATCCTACTTTGAGTAAAACACCGTTCTTTAATTTGGTATTGCAATTTCTTGCCTTTCTTGAACATGACTAGTGTTTGAATAATATACATGGAGAGTGATGATCTCATTTGTGTGCATTGTGTATTCAAATGCAAAATCATAAATAATGCACAAATCGTGGGGGAGCAATCCTATATGCTTTTTGAACATTAGTTGTCTCCGTTTGATATTTGATCCCGATGACGTGTCTCCTTGGAAGACAAACATTCTTCGTCTTGGTACCTTGTGCCATCATGAAAAGTGTAGAGGGTTTGGTTTATTCCTTGATGATATTTTTCATCAATTTTCATACGGCTCCGTCCTGGAATCTGGACCCCCCCCCCCCTTTTTCCTTTGACCAACGGGTCCTCGAACCCATGGGGGTTACGAATCATTCATTCATTGATTGATTCAGGAGCAAGCCAGCTCATAGGCTATGGGTTTAGGTTTCCGAGATGCCAGTAAGGAACGCTTTATTGTCTAGAAACCGGCAAAGAAGAATCTATTTTCTAGTTGTAGCTTTCGAGGAGAAGAAGGTGCGGAATCAGCCTGAGAATCTTCTGCTAATCAGTCAAAATCCTCTTTTGTTCTACCGCCCTGCTGCTCGACTCGAACACCTCGATCATGAATAATCGAGTTGGTTCTCCTCGAAATAAACCAAGGAATAGCTACTCCTTATCTATCTGTACAGTAACTCAAGGCAAGTCATTCATTACATTATTCAACAAGAGTATCGCTATCGTGTAGTGCTACCATCCGAGGTATCACTACTCTATCCCATTCCATTCGCTACGGGATACCCATCTTTCGGGTGAAAAGAAAGGTATCCAAGAGCGCAAAGCGACCTCCTATTCCTAAAAGATAGCTCTCAACGTCCTCCGCCTGCCACCTCTTCGTGTCTCTTTCTCATCTGGCTTTCTAGCGCAATGGCCCCTAAGGATGTGTTGATGGAGCGCCAGGAGAGGGTAGAGCGGAAATTGGTCTCTTGTTTTCATTGGTATCTTTTCAAAGTGGTATCTTCAATCATGTGTTGATTTGGGTATTTGATATAATTTGGACAATTTGTTTTCTTGTCACACTTGTGTGTGCTTTGTTGGTTTACTTGGTGTTCTGTCTAAATTATATCTCGCTTGGTTCTTGAAAGTCTTGTGCATGCATATTTATTATATGTATATCTTATGGCATGCTTACTTTCGTTGATCAAATATAAAGGATAAACTCCATCAAATCCTAAATGGCTAAGATGTGCATGAAATTCAATTTCATATCAATATGCACATATTTATGTGGAGTTTGTCCTATGTGTTGTAGTTGCTCTAACTACTTTGGACCCAATTAGTTTGGGTACCATGTTGTACTTAAATTTGTTTTAGGTACACTTGAGATGCATTGGAAGCTTGTCTCATCTACAAGATGGTTTCACCATGTGTCCATTGGATGATGGTTCACTCTTATCTTCTACATCACCAATACTATCTCGGTAACAAGTATCTACCTCATGCATACATTTCTAGCTTTCAACCTTGTGTAGGTTGTATCTTGCCATGAATCTTTTTGTTGCAATTAATTTGGTTCTTGCAAAACGTCTCTATTGCAAATATGAATAAGCCGGGATGATTACATATAAAAGGACTATACATTCATTTCTAAGATTCATCGATCCCAATTATGTCAATCTAGCACTTTCTACTTAAATTCTCTCAGGTGCAACATTGATGAATTTTCAAAATCATTTGCGTTTTGTGTTACTTGTTATCTTACTCGGAGCATCCATTTGTTAACATTTATCCCTTGTGGATAATTTTTGATGCTATGATGAGTATGTGTTGGAAGTTCACTTATATTCCGTTAAGATATAATTGGGATTTGTGCTATGCTTTTAAGCAAAGATCTTATTGGTGTATTTATGACTTCCTCCTGGATATCATAATCTTTACCGGTGTCTCTATCTTGTGTGTACATGTTTATTTGTAGACCCATATCTTAGTGATTAGTGTCTACTTAGAAACTTATACACGTGAGAATAGTACATTGTTAATTGATATTCCAAATCTTTAGTTACCACCTCTTATTGCTTATGACTCCTTGGTGGTTTCTAAAAGGCTCAAGCTTTATTTTCTATGTGTTATGCTTGGTGCATTTTACTAAGCTTGTGGAGCTATTTGCTATACCTCTTTTGGTGTGTGGGTATGGGAAAAACATGATATGCACTATGTGCAACTCTTCTTGAAAGACTATGTTGATGCTATCATCCTTGTATTAGTCTCCTATAATGCCTTTTTATCTTACACCCATTACTTCATTTACCGCCCCTTGCTCTTGTTGCAAAACATTTTATTAGGTGAAAGTTGTTTTGCCTCCTTTATCATTTACATTCTCTTGCATGAGCTTGTGGTCGAATTTATCTAGGAGGGAGTGAGGATTCCATGTTGTGCACACTATATTGAAATACAAATCCTATTTGTGCACGTACCTTGGGGAGATCCCTCATGATATTTAGAACACTTTTCGGATGCTTCTGATTGCTTGCTTATTTTCTTGAACTATCTTTCCATTTGATATTCTTTTGCAATCTTTGGATCCTATATATAGTTTGATCTCTCTCCATCTATTCGTCATTGGATATGTGCATTTGATTTCACTCATATTATGAGAAATGCACACATTATGGGAGAGCTCTCGCTATATTTTCCTTCTAAGTTTTTCTTCCCATCTCGGCAATCGATGCCAATGGGGGAGAAATTTAGAGGGTTTAAGGGAATATGGGTTTGTTCTCTTGCGGTTCTCTTGCATCCTTACTCTTTGTGTTGCATGGTTGCTTAAATTCATTATATAAACCCTCGTAAAAGGGATTGTCATCAATTACCAAAATGGGGGAGATTGAAAGTGCATGGTTGCCCCCATGCGTGGTTTTGGTAATTAATGACAATCCTTATGGACTAATGTTTACATTGAGATATTCTTATAGATCTTGTCCATGGGAAATTATAGGAGTTCATGTGTTGGACTCTTCAAGATGACTTAATGACCAATGCTCTATTCAAAGGGTTTATATGAAGAATGGTCATGTGTAGAGTTGAGCTCATTGCAAGTATGGCTTGGAATAGAAGATTGAGTGAACAATCATGTTTAACCCCAAGCCATCATACATATCAAGAGAAGAAGATGAAGTGCAAGCTCAATATGATGCATCTCGGAAGATATCTTTTGATTGAAGCTTGCAAAGGAGACATGAAGACGAATCTTAGCGAGGCCCTCCCATAATGGAGTATGGGGGAGCATTTGGAGAAGTCTTCATCAAGCATGTGCTAGCAAGCACAAACAAGAAAGGTGTTTCAACCTGAGAGAGTCAAGATCGTCATCATCTAGCTCAAGTGGAATGCTCATGGCAAATGTATGATCTTGATAGGGCTATAGAATAGATAGGCGTACTATCAAGAGGGGCTCTCGAGTGAGTAACTTGATCGCATCTTTGTGGAGAGCTCAAACATTTGCATGCTTGGCATATCATCTTTCCTGGTTCTTATTTGTTTTTTCTCCGTGTTGAGTTTTGGTGCTTGTCGTGATCTTCATGACAAGACCAAGTCCTTCGAAAATGGTTTTACTTTGGAAAACTTGTTGCCTTTTATCCATGTGAGGATTTAGAGCTTGGTTTATCTCCATACTAAGCTCTAGTTCATCAAAAACAGATTTCGTATGAATATCTTGTTGCGTTTTTGATGAAGGAGTTTTTACTGGTTTGCATTGTTTAGGAAAGTTCAACATGTCCCCATTTGGTTTTATCCTCACATGATGGACTGTGATGTTTCTATGCACATTCAAGTAGAGCTCGTTGTAACGATTCCAACGAGCCAAAAATCATCGAAAACAGAGTCCGGATGAAAAAGATATTGATGTTTTCCTTTATCAGTTTCTGTTGTTTTTTGCTGTGGCGGTAGTACCGCCGCGGTACCGCCCGAGGTACCACCGGAGCTAACAGAGAGCCGTTTTCGGCGGTACCGGGAGCGGTAGTTCCGCCGGGGCGGTAGTACCGCTGCCCGGGGCGGTAGTACGGCTACGAAAGCCTGTTTTCAGCCCGTTTTGATGCCCTAACTCCTTAGGGGGGCGGTAGTACCGCTAGGGCCAGCGGTAGTACCGCTACGGCGCGAATCTGCACCCAATGCCTGGATTTTGGGTTGAGCTATTTAAGGTGCCTTCTTCCCCAATGGTTTTCTAAGCTTCTAGCAAGTCTTTCTCCTCTCTCTCCTCCATTGTTGTCCTTTGGAAAGCTTGCTCTTCCTCTCCATCCCTCCCATGGTTCTTGCTAATATTTGAGGGAAAGTGAGAGGTGATCTTGATCTACGTTTTCACCGGTCGATTTCTCCTCTAAGTGAGGGAAACCTTGTAGATCTTGATCTTGGAGTTCTTGGTGCATCTCCTCTTTGTTCTTCCTCTCTTATTCCCCCATAAGCATTTGTTACTTTGTTAGAATTTGAGAGTGAAGGATTTTGAGCACTTGTGCTCTTGCCTTTTGCATTTGGTGCATCGGTGTGCTCTCCACGAGGATTCGTGGAAGTTAAAAGTTTGTGAGCTTGTTACTCTTTGGTCCTTGGACCCTAGACGCCTTTGTGGTGGTTGGACCCTTGTGTGGTCACTTGAAGCCGTTCGGGAGCCCCCAATCCCATTGTGGGTTGTGCCCCGGATTGTTGTTGGAGGCCGTTCGGGAGCCCCCAATCCCATTGTGGGTTGTGCACCGGATTGTTGTTGAAAGGCTCCGGATTCCGCCTCGAAAGAATTCCGATAGTGGAAGGTGAACCAAGCCTTTGTGGTGCGGTTCACCGGAGAAGAAGGTGAAACCTTTGTGGTTGTTGAACCGTTGTGTCGGTTCACACCTCTCCAACGAGACGTACTCCCTTAACAAGGAGGAACTCGGGAATACATCCTCGTCTCCGTGTGCCTCGGTTGTTTCTATACCCGAGCTTTTACTTATGCACTTTACCTTGTGATAGCCTTCGTGCTTAAAGTATTCTATTGCTATCACCTTGTTATTTATCTTGCTTAGCATAAGTTGTTGGTGCACATAGGTGAGTCTAGTTTATTTAGGTTGTCGGCTTGTTAATTTAAACACCTAGTTTTATTCCGCAATTATCAAGACTAAACCGGAAAAGTTTTAAACCGCCTATTCACCCCCCCCTCTAGGCGACATCATTATCCTTTCAACTACTACATAATTATAATACATGGAATTAATTATACCAGATTACGTATACACGAACGTTAAGACTAATCCAAGATTATACACAAAATCTAACCCTAATGCATGAAACTATGCGGACGGTAACTACACACTAGTCTGCATTTATCAACTAACAGTACTACCATACTAACTACAAATCCATCCGGACTAACTACACCCTACCTGCAAACTAAATCCTTACCCTAATATAGAAAAAAACACAAACCCTAACCCTAAATCCTAATTTACATATAACACAAACCCTAACCCTAATATATGAAAAAGTCTTACCCTTGAAGCGTGACAGCAGCACAACCGCAACAGCCGGAGCAGCGCACGCAGCACCTCGTGCCTCCACCGGAGCACGAACAGAGCACCAACACGAGCACGAAGACCTCCAAATCCGCACCTCCAAACGCCACCAAATCGCCTCCAAACGCCTACCCATCGTAGATGAGCCACCCCACAGCATAGGAACACCGTAAAATTACTTTCTCGTGGCTAGATGCAAGAAATCGCGGGGAAAACGGTGCTTATTTTTCGGGTTTGGAAGAAGGAGAGAGAGAGAGGAGAGAGCCGGCGGCGCAGCGCGAGGAAGAGGAAGCCACGCTGGTCTTTGTAGGGTCCTGGTCGGCCCAGAGGTGGCCGAAGCCTGGCCGTTCCTCGGCCGGCCCGTGGCCTCTCTCCACAACTGGTCTGCCAACTCTGGGCCGACGAGCCCCGATCGGCTTCCTCCGGGCCGACGCGGCCTTTTCGGCCTCCTCCAGGCCGAGGCCGTAATATTTTTAAAATTTCCTAAAACTGCGCAATATTTCCCAAATTTCTAATAAAAAAAGTATTATTTAAAAAAAATAGCAAGTTTACTTGGGTTTTGTTCCTTAGGCCACATTTTAACGTTCAGCTACAAATTCCTTATATTTGTTGAGAACCATAGGGATATCACCTTACCCGAATACTCCCTTTGGTTCCTGTAAGTTGTGGCTTTGTCACAAATTAAGTCATATTTTCAACTGAAAGATATTTGAACTCATACTTGAAAATGATATGTATGAATTTGTTCCAAAATAATACTTTGACAATATACAATCCAAGTATGATAAGTGGAACAGACAAGTTATAGGAAAAAGGGTGTTATTCGAAGAAAAAAAGTATAATGAAGAAAAAAAGCAGGCCGAAACAATGAGTGACTACAAGACCAGGGCCAACCTCCAAATCCCTTTGCTAGCAATAAACATGCCCTACTATAGACTATATTTTCCATGTTCACAGTGAGATCAATCTACTCACGATAGGCACAGGTAGTCAGGTCGAGGCTGAAAACAAGATCATTCCTTGGTAGCAGAATACAACTCACGAGACAGAGCTAGCAGGATGACATCTTCCATGTTAATGGCACACCAAAGATGCTAAGAGGTTGCCACAGCTAGATACATGCAAACATATAGTTTGAAATCCCATGGCTCCAGTAGAATTGGAATGTTCTTCAGAAATATTCTGCGTGCTGGGAAAGTTTCAGCATAAAAGAATGTCAGATATAGATGTTAGCAACATACTATCAGAACATTGAGAAAATAGTTGGCAGCTGAAGAGAGTAATCTTCAATTAATGTTTTATTGTTGTCGCATTAGAAACAAATAGGGATGTTGCCTCGGCTGCATAGAAGTAGTGAAGGTCTACAACACTGCCGCATTTTTTCAGTACGCTGTACCCATAATATAACATTGTACAGATAAATGAAATGCAGTTTCTATCAGTTATGAGTTGTCATGCAAATCAGTGATATTACTGTTGGAAAGAGCTTACTGTGTAAACAGGTACATGATTAGTTAACACGTATTTACCTTTAGACTTGGAACAAGATACCAGCATCTGTATATTATGCTGTGTTAGTGATAGAATTTCAGATCGGACTTTACTTACTATGAGAGTTATATTTATTATATAAATTATCTTTGGAGTTGAAGCCGAGTGTATCTTGCTGTGAGTAGTTTTCATATTGCAACAGATTCGTTCTTACCATTTGAGTTCATGTCACATGTAATGTCAAATGGTTGTGATTAGGATTATTAGGGTCTACCGCCAAACATAGAATATACAGCACATTTGTGGTTGATATAGTGTTCAAAAAATCGTTTGGATCGATTTAACGGTTTGACAAGCGATTTACCCCTCCAAGTGTGCCGCTGTCACACTGCCCTCCTCCGGCAGCTGGAACTACCCTGGCCTGGGCTCTTCGCCCATTCGATCTCCACCTCGTCCCAGCTTCCCCAGGAGCATGACGGCCAACGACTACATCAGCTCTCTGCCAGCACCCCTTCCTCAAGCCCCACAAGACCCGCGCTACCCCTTCCTCCAGTAGCACGAGCCCCACCACCACCCCAGGCCTGCTGCCTTCCCCTGCATCCTCCTTTTGTGTTGAATATAGCAATTTTCAGAATTTATAGTGCTGGGAACACAGGATTTACAAAAAAACTGGCTCATTAATAGTCGACCAAAAAATCGATTAACCCGCCGACTTCTGATTAATCTCTAATCCGAGGCTGACCGAGCAGTAAACCAATAAGCAATATCTTGAACATTGCAATCATATGTTTTTAGTGTAGACGTCTACATAGTTAGAAAAGTATTCGTAAGCAGAATCTGACGTTCCAGGTAAGAGTGAAAATAATAAGAGTACAAAACAGAATTTCACACCTCTGTGTCAATAGTGTGTGTTTGTGTTGGGTTGGGTTGGGTGGGAGGGTGGGTGTGGATCTATGGCCAGAAGTAGCAGCATCTCTTGTTGTTAATTGTTCAAGAGGCTGGCCAGTTCATCAACCCAAAGTTTAATGTGGTTATAAGATAAAGCGGTACTGCCCCGTTTTCTCCATGTTTTCGGCACCAAGTAAGATGGAGAGAAGTGTAGATGATAGTGGCACAATTAAACGATGCAAATGGTGAATGAAGGCTTCCTACAAAAGGTCTGGTGTGTGAATTGATTTCATGATTCAGGTGAAGTTGGACCCATAACCTTTGTTTAATTATCACCCCGGATGAGACATAAAATGCTTGTTCTGATAACTGACTAAAAATTAATAATGGTGAACAGTAATTCAAAATAACCAATTTCAGATTGTGACATAAACTGGGTTTCCGCTTAACTCACAAAGATGGACTGTGGTTGTAAGTATCACAGACAGATGCAATTCATCCTTTTTTCAACAACCATATCATTCCTAAGTACTTAATCAGTGTTCAACTTTTACATGAAAAAAAAATCCATTCTACAGTTCATCATAAGCTGGACTTGATGCGTAAGAAATAGCAAATTCCATGCTTCATAGGACTGTCCTATAGAGGAACCTCAACTGAAATAACATAGCCGGAAACAAAGGCATGATTGCCACCAATGAGGTTGTACATGCCCAAGACCAATCAATATGTGAAATCACCTAACAGCAGGTGAAATCACCTTCACTAAATCTAACAATTTTTCCATGAGGTTATTTCTTAGAGGAACCTACACTACAGACGGCCTTGTGTTCTTGACCGACCATCAATGGAAATTATAGAAGTGCGAAAGCAAAATTACAAATGGAACCAACCAACCTTGTCAAACACGGAGAAGCTGGACCTTGTTCTCGATGGCAATGCCCATCCAGTCAGGGTGTCCGGCGACCCACTGCAGCTGGTTTATCTCCGCACCGGCGTCATAAACAAGAACTGGGTCAATCCCTTCGGCAGGCACCGCCCCCGCCGCCTCAGGCAGCTCCCAAATCAGCGCCTGCCCGTCGTCCCCGGCCGAGCAGAGGTGCCTGGTGGCCTGCGGTGCCCAGGCGACGGCGTTGACGCATCCCCCGTGCCGGTGCAGCTCGGCGACGGGCACGCCTGGCGCGCGTATGTCGAGCACAACGACGGCGCTGCTGTCCATGAGCAGGGCGGCCATGTAGCGCAGGTCGTATCGGTTCCAGGCGAGCCTGAGGAGCGGCGTGTCCGGTCGGGGGCTCTCGTAGACGATGGTGGAGTGCTCCTTGTCCCGCAGATCAAAGACGCGGACGGAGCCATCCGCGGAGACGGAAGCAAAGACCCCGGCTTCGCCCCAGGCGATGTCGTGCACGGCCTTGTCGTGTGCGATGAGCTGCGTCTCGACGACGCCGCGCTCGATGTCCCAGACGGTGCAGGTGGTGTCGATGGAGGCGGTCCCGATGCGTCGTGGCTCGATCTCGTTCCAGTCGAAGGAGGTGAGGGGCGCGGAGAAGTCGGAGGCGGAGGAGGCCTTGCGGTTGTCGAGGACGGAGCGGAGCTCGGGGGCGGGGGCGGAGTGGGAGAGGTCGTCGAGCGGGGCGTGCCAGAGGCGGAGGGAGTCGGAGGAGGAGGCGAGGAGCGGCGTGGCGCGCGGGTTGAACTGGAGCTTGGTGGGCGGGTAGGGGTGGTCGAAGGAGAGGGAGGGGACGGCGCGGAAGGAGGCGGCGGAGGGGTGGAGGGAGTCGAAGGAGAGGAAGGAGACCCGGTTGTGGAGGTCCTCGAGGAAGCTGCCGGCGGCGAGGACGGGCGCGGAGGGGGAGAAGGCAAGCGCGTAGATCGAGTGCGGGAGCTCGCAGGTGAAGGCGTGCGGGTTCGGCGCCGTGTCCGCCCCCGCCGCCGAGGCGGCTGTCGATGCCGGCGGCTTCGGCTGGGCCATGGAGGATTTTGCTTTCGGTTGGAATTGGGGGTGGACTGACTTTCTGCTGGGCGATGGAAGTTAAATGGGAGCGGGTACGTGGGCGACGAAGTTTCAACGCGCGCGTGCGCTGTCGCTCGCACGTGGGTTGAATATCTCCAGCCGCCCCCCAGCAGGAGCCGGTTCCTCTGACTTTACCAAATCCTGACTTTCCTGACTTTGAGTAGTGATAGGTGGGTCTCACATATGACGGGCTCCACATGTTAATGACCGAAAGTTAGGAAAGTTAGAGAATTTCAAAGTTAGAGGATCCCGATCCCCCCGAGCAGCCCTCAAGACCTTTTTTTTTGTCGCCGGAACATTTTTCTCTCAGCTACTCTCTTGAGGATTTGCGTCAAAATTTATCCAGCGTTTCCTAGTCGAACCCAGCAGAGCAATTGGGGACGCCGGAGAGAGAAAACAATGGCTGGTGGGTTATCAATGTCGGTGAGACAATGCAGATTACCCGTTTACATTCGGCCTTCCGCACAACTTCCCTCTTCACCGCTATGCTGCCCGCGGCACCCCCCCCCCCCCCCCCCCCTCCCCCACCCTGTCTTCTATCCGCCGCAAACAAAGCCGCTAGAAAGGACAACATCCCTCTCTCATCTGATGTAAACAAACTTCGTAGGCAGCTTCGCGCCCACCACACACGCATAGTTGTTGAAGGTCAAACTCCCTGGTGAACTACGAGATCAATGTGCACGACACCAACAAGATGACTACTTAAAAAAAAATGTGACTTAGCGGTTAAACAGCCCTCCAAGCAGTTCTAATAGAAGAATATTGAACTTTAGAAGTATACACGGGAGACAGGCACTCACACTCGACCTCGTGATCTGACAGGTAAGATAGGTATCAGCACCTCCTAACCATTTCAGATTTGCCGACGTTATGACTGGTTGATTTTGGCTGACTTTGTGTAGCTGACATTTAGACCCCCACATATTACGGGTCTAGTTGTCACTGACTCAAAGTCAGGTGATGTTGAGTCTCACAAAGTAAGCTAATATGCGCCCCTCCTAACCATCATGGCTATGCGTTGTTCACTTCTTTCCAAGATCTCGCCGTCACAATCGAGCGCGGGACTGTCACATTCAAGCGAGCGAGTAACTTCACCGACGGCCTAGATGCCCATCCAGCCGGAAGTACTACCCTTACGAGCATGGTCATTCACCGACGGCAACGCATATGAGTGTAAGCTAAACAAATGGTCGCCTGGTTGGGCCATCGCGTGCACCTCCACTCGTAGCGCCCAAACGGTCGTCCTAAGGGCTGAACCATTTGGGCGCCGTCCAGCCTTATGCATATGGGCATCGTTGCTCCCCCGCCCAAAATTGATTTTGCAAGATATAAAATATGACAAATTTTATTCAAAGTTTAGGATATTTTACCTATTCGAATGAAATTTAATGAAATATAAACTAAACCTAATCTAATAGTCGATCTCCTCGTCGCCACAGCTCTCCTCCTCGCTTTACACGGCGGCATCTCTCTAGTGTAAAATGTCGTCGAAAACCTTGATGAAGAACCCGTTGTCAGCGTCGAACTCGAAGCAGAGGATGGACCCTGCTCCAGCTGTATGCTTTGGCGAATACAACTCACCGTCACAATCGAAGACGATCACCACCATCCAGTTGTCGTTCTCGCAGTCCTCCATCATTAGATGTATTGTCTTTGGCACCCTTTCTTCGAGCTAACAGGATAATGAGGAGCTCGAAGCCGCGTAGATCGAGGGTGCAGTGTAACGCCCCGGGATTTATCCCCAATTAGATTTTTGTTGTTTTTCTTTTTGCATCAACATGACATCATCATGCATCATTTTATTTGTCAACCTTGAATTTAAATTGTTGCATTTAAATTCATCTCCATTTAAATTCTTTTCCACTTTTAAATCTAATTGCAAGGCAAATTAATTTAAATGTGTTATTTAAATTCTTTTCAAATATTCAAACTAATATATTAAATTGTGTATTTTGAAACTATAAATATTTCCAAAAGTATATATATCTTTTTCTTCTTCTATTTTGTTTTAAAATACAAAAACATAATTGAATAAAAAGAAAAAGAATAACAGGGAGAGAAAAAACCTTTTTAGGGCCGAACCCCCCACTCTGGCCCAACTCTTTTTTTTTCTTTTGACCCAGCCCATCTCCTGTGGCCATCTCCACTCAAGCCCATCCTCCTTTTCCCCTACCTCTGTACGGAGACAGAGGAGAAAAGCGCCATGGTCTCCCCCCACCATGTGCACCTGCTCCCTCCCCTTTCCCCCCTCCTTAAAGCAAGCCGCTCCTTCCCCCTCTGGAAACCCTAGACCGCTCCCTCTCAGCCGCCACCGCTGCCCTTTTCCCGATCCTTCTCCCTCCATCTCCTCTGTTTCTTCCACCATGGAAAAAGCACCGAGGTGCCTCACCGTGGCGCCGTCTCTCCGTCGCCGTCGAAGCCCGTAGGAGGAGCCCCTAAGGTCCACGACGACCTATCCATCCAGGGAACCGCAGGAATCGAGCCGGGAGCGCCGAGCCTGTCACCTTCGTCCTCGTCATCCCCTCGACCGGCGACCTCCGCCGCCAAAATACGCCGCTTACGGACGGCGTCGATCATGAACAACGACACCATCCCCCTCCCCGTGAGCTCCTCTCTCCTTTTCCTCTCTTCCCCTTGCGTTTTGCTGTCCAAATCGTCGCGCCCGTCCTCGACATGCTCCGGGCCGCCATGGACGAGCAGAGAAGCTCCGAGATGAATTTCTGTGCTGCGCCGCTGCCGGTTCCTCGCCTCTGCACACGGACTCACCACACCATCCTCCGTACGTACTCCCACCCGCTTGTCCGCCCGGTCCCTGCTTGCGCCGTGCTCCACCGGTTTTTGGTCGCCGCTGCTTGCTGCAGTTGTTCCCGCGAGCACTGGACCTGATTAGCCGTGCACACAATCATGCGGTTCCCTGGATGGTTTGTAGAGAAGAGATTTGCCGTGTTGAGATGCCCTAGCTTCTGGCTTTGCTTTTGGGGTTGATCGAACGAGTACGGGTCCAGTAGTGCACCCCTGTAGGGTATAATCTTATCGATGAGCCGTGTCCACGGTTATGGACGACTTGGTGATGATGCTGGCTAACAAGATCATAGACAACTTATTTTTAATTGCTTCTGGGTCCCTGACAGTGGGTCCCACCAGTCATAGACACATGCGCTGGAGTTTTTACCTAGAGCCCCCTGCTCTCTGGTTCTCTCACGTTATCCCTCACAATAACTTTTTGCTATCACAGACAGGTCCCTGCACAATTTCAGAAACACCCCTAGAACTAAATATGTAATAGCTTTTATTCTATAAATCCAAATTTAATAATCTTTATATGTTTTTATATCAGAAAAATGCAAGGAATATTAATATGCCATTTGTATGCCATTTTGCATATTTTATTTTAATTGCTTAGTATAATTTATTTGTGCACCTATATAATTAAATATGGAATGTGTTGGCTTTACTTAATAATTGCCCTATTCCATTTAATTTAATTACATCACCAATGCCATGTGTTGCCACGTTAACCAACATTTAATATTGCTGGTAAATAAATAACTTGCACCTAAATATTAATTGCCGGGGTTGCTTTCCCGCTTAATTTGGATTACCTGCATTGTATTGCATCTTGCCATGCCATGCATCATCCTCGTATGATCATGCTGAATCTTTTGCCGTAGTTGTAAATGCATCTCTTACGCTTTCCAGTGTTTGTTGCTTCTTCGCGGATAAGACGTTGAGATGTGTGAGCAACGACAAGATCTGCTTCCATGCGGGATTCCAGGCAAGCAAAGTTTGCTTGTTTACCTATACATTGTCTTTCATTCCTGCCGTTGATCTCTGCTATCCTAGTTATCGATTCTTGAACTGCGATCCCATCACATGTTTATCCTGCAGCCCATACAGCTTTATCCCCACATCCTAATACCTGTTGCATGTTTATCTGTTGGCCTTGCGAGTCGTAGCGCATGCTTAGAGTTGTTTGTGCGAGTCGTCTGTAGGTCTTATTTTATTTCACCTGCTTAGCATGATAGATTATTCTACCTTAATAAAATGTTGTTCTATATTGGGTATTATAATTAAAAGATAAGGCACCGGCGGAAGGCCTTGCGAGGTGCTTTGTTCTGCTAAGTGTCGACCTAGGAACTCAGTTCTTGTCCTCGGATCCAATTTTGAGCGCACTAACCGCTTGTGGGAGGCCCTATGGAGCCCCCCGCGGCTTCGATCTAATCCGCCTCTTATCCAGGGCGCCGCAAGTAGTTCGGGTTTTCCATTTGATGCATGCATATGGTTACCTAACGATCTCATGATGATGGAGTAGTCGATTCTTATATAGGGTGGCACGTTCTTAGAGTGCTATGAAGGTCGTATCCCGCGGGCACTGGACCTGATTAGCCGTGCACACAATCATGCGGTTCCCTGAATGGTTTGTAGAGAAGAGATTTGCCGTGTTGAGATGCCCTAGCTTCTGGCTTTGCTTTTGGGGTTGATCGAACGAGTACGGGTCCAGTAGTGCACCCCTGCAGGGTATAATCTTATCGATGAGCCGTGTCCACGGTTATGGACGACTTGGTGATGATGCTGGCTAACAAGATCATAGACAAATTACACCTAATCATTGTTAATTAACCTGGCTAGTAATATAGAATTACTTTCACAATAACTGGTAACTAAAATTGTTCAACGTGTGAGTTTTCCGAATTGCTTCCTCATACTTGGTTGAGGGGGTTAATTCGAGAATGGGTTATGTTTGGTGTTAGTTGTAGATGTTTATCTTATGCGCTCTCTTATCCCTCTCTGATTAGACGGAAGTTGTAGCGTGTCTCTTTACGTTGCTAGTGCTGCTGCCGCTAAGTCCACCTCCCCTATATTTTGGGAGATGGTGTAGAAAGTAGGCAAGTCGGTTTTGCTAGCCAGGGAGTGCCCTGACCCTCTTTTGGGATGTGCTTTATGTGCAGTTAACAGGTTTGAAGTCTGACGACGTTAGCTTGGGAATCCCTCCGGCTTGACTGGGCAGGGATATGGCGCCATTGCTTATCTTCAAGACTCTTAGTCCAATTTGCATCTTATCCGTAGTCGGATACTATTTTGCTTCCGTTGTCATTTGAATCTTTGTATTGTATCATTTGTATCTTGACTCGTTCGAGTCGTTGTTGTAATTTTATCTTCTGTTGTATTTGTTGATGTATCGGAACTGTTGTAATGTTATCACAATTCTACCCACATAATGCGCATGTTTCGGCGTGCACATTATGTCTGGTGGGCGACCAAAAATCGTTATTATGCGGATTTCGACGGGATCGCTTAAATCTACATAGTACCGATTTTCGGGCGTCACATGCAGTCACATGCAGGCGTGTAGCTCATCAGACGACAGTGAGGGAAGGGCCCATGGTCCTCGATGACAAATCATGGCCCACGTATCGGAAGCCGACATGGTGTGGCATTTCGCTTCATCCGGCGCATCCCAGACGTGGTGTGGCATTTCGTTTCATCCGGCGCATCCCATCGACGTGGTGTGGCATTTCGTTTTATCCGGCGCATCCCATCGACCGCCCAAGCGGGTGGACGCAGACTGGACATAAAATTGGGACCCACAAAAGATATTTTGAGTGCCATGAGTAGGAACGATTTTCTGCCCGACACGCCCAAAGGTCCTTTGGACAGCCGTTTGGACACTCCGAGCGGAGATGCTCTTAGGTGTCCCCCGTACTCCTGAATTCCAGTTGATGCTGTTCTACTACAGTAGAAGAATTAAGCGATCTCTGAGTTACTAGCTTGAATCTCCAGAGTGGTATATCACAAAAATAGCATAAAGAGAACCTGCATGAGAATCACGAGCTTAACTAGAAACATACGAGCCACTCAATACATCCCGTTTCTTTCGGGAAACTACAATGACACATAGAAAAGCCTCCAGCGTTTTGACTTTATCAATGGTGCATGACAAATTAAGTAGCAACCCTTAATGTATTCTGACGCCTCCAAAACTCTAGACAAAGCTGTGCTCGTACTACCAGTAGGGAGCAACACACTGCCAGGAGCTCCTTAACGCTGGGAACTGAACAACGCCCGGCTGATGTGACCAGTTGCCTCGATGTAGCGCTCAACACAGCGTGATATGCAGCTGCTCTCGCTTCCACTCAAGCTTGTTCCTGGCTTGGTCACACACTTTGCAAAGCACTTGTTCCCAACAGTCTGAAATTACAAGATACAATTAGCATGGTGCTATGCATTTGACAATATGTATGGATAATGATACAGACAAATAATAAACTTAGAGCAAATATGGTGGTTTTCCATTCTGTAGCAATTATAATTGTTTATATACACAAACATAGAAGAACAAGGTAATTCAAACAATATCACATGCCCCATAAACTTCGCTGCTAATTCCTTGTCAGGGAAGCGTTTTAAAATCACATTCACAAAGAATTAATGATTCACTCAATGATGTTTTGGCCACAAGGGTACCATGAAGAAATAAAATAGACTGAGACTCACAGATAGCAAAGATAATGCTGAAAAGTCAACATAACTCAAAGATAATGCTGAACAGTTAACATAACTGAGAAACCTCAGGGAAGTAGAGGCATGTGGGTTGTTATTACAAAATTCGATTGTATCAATCTCAAATGTATAGTTGAGTTGATATTAAGTATGCTGAACCAATGTCTAAGCACATACCGACTTAATCAGTTCACTATTATCTAAAATAAGTGATACAATGCACTTTTCAAGTATTCAATATCTAAGTAGACATGGATGTTATTTTGCTACCAATCCTGGAATGCTACAGATCATCACTAGATAGGAATAAAAATATTACATGCTACATCACCAATTACCAGATCATGCCCCATACATCCAAAGAAAAGTGCGCGTTCATTGAACCCAATGCAATGTAATAATAGTTCATATCAAATAATACTACAACCCTTACAGCATAAAGAATGTGTTAGTCTCAAGCTCTATTACATGGATACAAAACAGGGGATTTAGATATTGATAAAAAGGCTGCCCTGTCAGTTAGCTTAACATTTACGGAGTACAAGCATAATGTAGAAAACTGAATCACTCCTAGAAAAGTAACACTTTTAAATTAGAAATTGTAAGATTCTTCCAACAACAGGAGATACCTAAAATAAAACCTTGAATGTTCGGATTATTCCAATGGAAGCACAACAGCTCTACCTCTCTGAAAATAAAATCTTCCATACCTACTTATATCAATCTAAAGCTAAAGAACAATTTAGTATTGACACCATTAATTATTACTCCGTACAACAGAACAACCCAAACATGTGCTTCTCTTAACAATTACTTCTACCAGGGAATGTCAAACAATTTATATAAATACAAATTAACAAACTAACAACATGAGAGGAAGAGCTTTCTGGTTATCTAAACCTCAGACACAGCAATATTCAGCTTGGTAGTAAACAATTACTAGTAAAGCCTTATGTATCTGGTACCAATACGGCGCTTATAAGGGCTTCACAGGTTCCTGGGAGTATCAAATCACATTTTTCATAGTAATGGCTAGTCTATAACGTTCTGTCTTACATACTTTTATTTATATCGAGATTTTCTAGACTTCTACTTTTTCTGTTAACATTTTCTTTCAATATATAAAGACTTCTACTTTTTCTGTTACATTTTCTTTCAATATATAAATAAACAACCGAATCACATATTGGTGATACTTGAATTAGGAAAACTTTATATTGTCGTACCCATGTTGACACACTAATTTGTTTTACTGTACCGGTGTGTCACACATCTCGCCTCAAAAAAACATTTAGACATATCAAACACATTTATGGAATAAAGATGCCAAATGAATTAGTCCAGCAAATTGGTCCAGTTTTTAATATATTTGAATACTGATTTAGGGCAAGAAATAAGACAATATAGATTTGCTAGAGTCTAGTTGCTCCACCAGTACACCACATCCCTCCAATTAAGATGAGACGGATGCAGATCACAATCATACATTCAAAGCAGATGTAGAAGGTTATTGCAAATTGAGTGAACATTGCTTAAAAGTTATAACATGTAAAAATCTTTCCAACCTAATATCCTGTATTCAGCAACTCAACTCTAGCTAAAAATCACGTTAAGGCTATCAGAACAGCAAAAGGATTGAGCCTACGTTCGAGTAAAAAAGTTCATATACCTAAGAGATGAATAAACATCATATACACTGGATTCTACGATTGAAGTTTAGGTCAATGAACAGACACAAATTCCTCGACTTAAGAAGTGTAGAATGCTGCTTGCTAAACACTAGAACCTGCGATCTCCTCCATCACCAGAATACAAATTAGCAGCAGCACAATCTATTAAAACAAACGAACCCAACTATTCCCTTCCTTCAAGCAAACTTGCTAGGGGTAGAGGCTAATAAATAATCATGGATACCGAGTACCTAGCAGCCTAGCCATGCATACAGCCGCACATCAAAGAAGGTACTAACGATTTGGGGGAGATCTCACCTCAATAAACTCCTGGGCGTAGGCCTGGGCGAGCTGCGTCTTGATCTGCTCCATGAGCTGCTCCGTGTTGGGCTGCGACCCAGAGGACGACATCGACGGCGACGAGAAGGAGTCCATGCCGATTTCGCCTAAGCTTGTTTTCCAAGTATTCGTCGGTGATCGGTGGTTGCGGTGTGTTCTGCGCCGACGATTTCTGGGGACGACGGCTGGTTATACGTACCAAGGTCGGGGGCGGCGCCGACGGATAAACCCTAGTCAGATTGGGATGGATCGGTCCAATTTCAGCAGTAACATATGAGCCCACCTCATTATTGGGCCATGTGGCCACCGCATCTGTTGGCGTTGTAACGCCCACCGCGTCCATTAGCGCTGCGACGCCCACGCGCAGGATGTTTCGTGCCAGCCAAGTAAGGTTATTAACTTTTTCCTTTTTGTTATGTTTTCATTTTCTATATTCTTTTTTTTCCTGTTTCCATTTTTTCCTTTTTCTTTTACATTTATTTTCTTTTTTTGTTTCATGTTTACATCTCTTCTTGTCCTTTATGTTTTTGTGTATTTTCTATTTTTTTGTGTATTTTCTATTACAAAAAATGGAATATTTATTTTCTGGGTAATGAATGAATACATATTTGAAGGTATTATAATCATTTTGAAGAGTTAATGACACTAGGGGTACACTAACTTTTTTAGACTAAAAACACAAACTTGAGAATCAGACAGATTTTGGTCCATCGAGGTCATGCTGCCGACATGTGTATGCCACATAGCTAAGTGGCACACACACACACACACACGCTAGTTACGTTTTGTTGATACATGCCTGATAATTCTTGTGATTTGTATTTTATATTTTCAGAAAATCATCATACCAGGACATGTCCACCAGGGTAATGATCGCACTAAATAGATCAAATTGTTTGGGAACAACCAAGTTAGTGTACCATGGTACGACATATTGTAAGTTTGTGATTGAAAATGCACATCTAAGACAAGTTTGAGTAGGTGTAGTGTTATTGATTCTATTTTGAACTAGACGAACCTTTCTTAACACACTTGATTTTTTCTATTCTTCTTGTACAAATTTTTTCGAATATGTGAATAAATATTTTGAACCAATATAATTATTGAATTGTATGAAGATTTCTTTGAGCCTCATGTATTATTTTTGAATAACCTGAACATTTTGCATACCTAGTGAGTAATTACTTTTGTGTATGCGGACATTTTCCATACCTTGTGAACCAAATATTTTGAAATTCATGGATATTTTGTACCATATATTTTTGAACCATGTGCACATTTATTCAAACCTCATGAATAGTTTTGAACTACATAAATTGTTTCTCTCAACTTTTCTGAACACGAATCACAAAATATAATAAATAAAAAACATGAATGAAATAACATAATAGGAAACACCTGTAAAATTAAATTAAATAATATAAAGGTGTTTCTAGGCCGGACTAGAGCTTGCGTGTTGGCCCCTAGTTGACGCTAAAAGCCTAAAATAGTAGTATGAATTATACAATCATCCATGCCGCCCTAGCGATTTCTTGTTGTGTCTTGAACGAATCGACAACCAGCCCACTTCTTTATTTTCCCTCCAAACCAAATTGAGAACCAGCCCATTAGGCCCGCTAGGTACGATCGATACCAGTAAGTTTGGGAACAGGATGTCTCGCTATGTTGGAAAATGAAGTGTGATGCTAGCCTGATTTCCCTTTATATGTTACTTTTTTCTGGATACTTCTAAATTTGCACTTCCCACTACTAGGTAGTATATTTTTTCATTTCTCATTTCTTCTTTTTCCACTTTTTATTTTATGTTTTCTGGTGGGAAATGTTTACATGCAGCTTCCAATATTCAACTATCGTTAGGAAATTAAGTAGTAGGAGTGTAGGACTGTTTTTTTACCAAGCATATCTTTTTTTCCATGAGTATTGCAGGCATCTATTTTCTGTTTTTATTTTATAAGCGTCCTTGAATTGTTCTATGAACACTTTGTTCTTCCTCTTACTCCCTGCCAACAAGTGCAGTATCTTCTCTCCAAGCCTCGCAAGATAATCGTCCGTCGATGCCTCAATCCTTCTTACTTCGTCTTGATCATACAGTCATATATTTCTTTTGGTGTGTATCCTTGATTGTGGCCTGTTTTTTACTCTTGTTGCCTAGTGGGCTATATTTTTCATTATTTTACTTTGTATTATGCCCTTCCATGATCATGAATGTATGGTTATGTGGTTAGGTACTTGTATCAGTAACCCGTAAAACTAACCAACACAGGTTTTCCACAACCTTGGGGATGTCCACGTTCATCATGATCTTTGATTTTAATTCTACGGAAGATATTATTTCTACCATTTGATGTGTTAATAAAATAAAATATGTTAATGCATGATTTTTTTTTGTCAATGCATATACATGAATCTAAAAAATAAACTATGTTAATCCATAAATTAATGATAATACATTTCTATTTAAAATAATTAGTCATTTATGTATGGATTGTAAAACATTTTAAACGTACAAGATAAGAGAAGGACATCCTCTTATTAGTTGTTTGAGTTGCATTTTCGAAAACCAACGCTCGAATTAACGCGCGCGCGCGTGCCATACTGCATGGTGTGGGTCCAGAGCGATATCGACAGACGACGGAGTCCGCCACTGCTGCGGCGTGTCTGTTGTCTGCAGCGGCTGCGCCTGCGCCTTCGACGACGCGGCATGCAAAGCCTGGGCCTTGTCCGGCCAAGCCCGTCTGGGCCCTTCCTTTCCTAAACAGTCCAAGCGCAAAGATCAAAGGGGTTGTAGCTAGCGCAGGCACCATGCAGGCATGGGGGCGCGACGGCGTCAGCCCTGCCGGCTGCCGCTGCCGGGCAGGCCTGGCCATGGAAGCAAGCAACGCCAACTCCCTCCCCGGCGCGCCCACCCGTGCATGCATGGGCACTGCACTCCGCCTGCCCCATGCACTGGACCAGCCACAGCCACCTCGCCTGCGTGCACTGCCCGCTAGGTCGCCGCTTCCATCACCAACGGCCAACAGATCCATCGGTGGATTCATCTGCACCTCAGCGGCTCGCGCGCGCGCGCGCGCTCTCTCTATATATATATATATAACTTCTATTATATACTCCCAGGTGTACATACTCCCATATTCAATATACCTCACATACATAGGTATAATACCTCTTTATAATTTTTTATATACCTCATTAATTATTCTAAAATACCTCAAAAAAAGAAGTATGAAAAAATATCATCGGAGTTCTTGATAATTTGAATATACCATTTTAAGTGTAAAAAAGGCAGTATATGTGCAAATAATTCAAAATATATAGTTCCAAATGAAAATTTTCACATAATTCACTTTGGGGTATCTACTATTGTATAATGAAGTATATTAAAAATGATAAAGATGTATACATATTTCAGATATGTGGTATATTAAACGTGGGAGTATGTACGCTCAGGAGTACAGAACCATTTTCCTATATATATATATATATATATATATATATATATATATATATATATATAGGTAAAATGGTTTCTACCCTTAAAGGTAACTACCACACGTCTCATATACTAACTTAGGGAAGTATTTTATCCTAATTTATCGGTTTGAGTATGTTGGTATACTATATCTAACATATCCAAAAACAACTTTAACGAAAAAATTACAAATGACCTAATATTTTACACTATACACTCGAAATATCGTCATATATGCATATAAAAGAGAAGTATGTAGAAGTTTTCTACATACTACTAAAAAAAGTATCTATAGTACTGAAATAACATTATATACTTCATACTACATGATATATACCTCATGTTATGATAGATACTCCATACATTGTGTGAAACACACGTGAGATAGTTACCTTCGAATGTAGTATGAATATGTCATATATGTCTCTTACAGTGACACGCTTAATTCTCCACTCGCTCATAGCTGATGCTGGTCGATCTGTGCTCGATTTGCCCTGGCCGCCGGCCGGCCGCGGCGGGGTCATCTGCTTAACTGCCACGCTGTTCCATAGGCGTGGATTAGATGGGGACCGGCCCCTCCACTCCTTGGAGATCCACTGAGCCGTCGTTGTCCAATTCGGAAAGCGACCGAGATTCATCAGCGGGAGGCTTCGGAAACTCTCATCACATTGCGCGCGCGTCTCCCGCTCGGACCATTCCTTTTTACAAGTAGCTTTTCGTCTTTTCTCGCAAAGCGGGACGAGCTCGATTCATGACTACTCCATCCCTGCCACTCTGCTCGATCGGATATAGCGTATATACGGGTAGAAATGGATGCATGCATTCCTTTCTACCTACAGGCTACAGGCGAGTTATCTAAATCTCAAGGGAGTGAGTACATGCATACAAACATGCTTCATCTCCACTGATGGTCCGACAAGTGTGCCACATAGCATAATACTATTGGAAGCGACGACCCTCGTTGACAGTGTATTGGGAGTTTGGGACCGACTCACCCAGCCACTCCTTCAATTATGTGTGGCACCAAAATGCTTTTATATATAAATTTAAACAAACTGGATATTTTTTGAAAAAAAATAGACCAAATTTTACATTTTCTTAAGAAATTGAAACTAAACACTAAATCTAGCGGCACATTGGGCTCCGGCCTTAAGGAACTTGGAGATAATGCTGGCCATTCTGATACTCAAACCCACTACAATGGAGGTGGTGGCGGCGCCATGGACGCTTAGATCGCCACATGCATACCGATCCACTTTGCCCAACTATCACACGTATATTTTGTCGAATTTCTCTACGGCCGAGAAATCTGGGTTGTCTGATATCTCATTGCCCGACCTGAACCACTCAGCAGGCGGAGAGCAATCGACGTAGATGTGAAAAGAAGTTGGGCTAAAGCCACTCATAATCCGCCGTCACGTGTGCATCACAAACAAATGACGAAATCACGTACATAGGATCCCGTGTCGTGCATGAGTAGTATAGGTGGGCCTACCTGATGAGCGTTGTGGTATCGAGACATTGACGATGTTGGTCACCCAACTGTCCGGTAGGCACGACCGGTTGGCACCAAAATGTTGTGTTGCGCAAGTGGTTATGCGCCTCCTGAAATATTGGCAGACGATGGTCGTCGGGCGAGTAGGACGGGAGCGGCGGAGCTAGGGGTGTAGGTGGCGGAATGGGTGTTGAGCTCGTCTACTGCTCGTCTCTCTACTCCTAACAGTGAAGATAGCTCTGACGGCTAGATATGCTAGTGATAGATTTGTTGGGGCGAAGTGTGGGAGAGGAGAGGGCCGATGGGAAAATGTGTGGTGGGAGAGGAGGCTAGTGGACGCCCTTTTAAAGTGGGCCGACGAAAAGGAAACATTTGACACCACATTAACGCCGAGTACTAGTTTACCTACGCGCAATTTAGCACTGATGACACATTAGCTCGTCTCAGCCAGCCGTGAGACCCTAGGCGCATGTATCGTTGGCGTCGCGCGTCGTGAAGGCGAAGCCCGACGTGTTTGCGCCCCTATGAAACTAATACATGTTTGGTCAAGATCCAATGTGTGGAGGGTTGTCGTAGTTGTCCGACACTGTCACTCCGGTCCCTATTGAGATGGGCCATATCAGGGTTGTCGGACGCGGTATTTGAACCGTACATCAAAATGGCCGCTATTTTTCGTGCCACGGTTAGCGTCGTCTTTGCACCAGACGTCCCAATATACCTACTGGAAGCATCGATGGAGATATTGTAAGGCTTTCCCATATTTCTAACTTTGTCCTAACTCGTTCCTAACTCCTAAGTAAGCGAATCAACACATTGAAACGTGTTTGCATACGTATGATTGTATGAATCAAGATAAAATCAGAAAACCTAGAAAGTCTGTAATTTTTTTAACGGAGTGTGTACTACATATATAGGTTCGTGTGAATCATGCCGTGCTGATGGGTCTCTTAGGTACGAACCAATGCCTCAATCTAGACTCTTGGTTCCTTAATTATTGCATGACATCTTGGTAATAAAAAACAACTGTTATTGTAGGATGATGGTGCATGCATGCATCTGTTAGGTATATGAACTGCAGTGGAGACAAAGACTTTTTCTTGTGGTCATGGTCTCATGGATGGATGGAGTGCATGGAAACGAAAGCCTGTACAGCCTTACATGTATGCATGCATGCATGCCGATCGGGTCTGCACTTGTGTCCACAATGCCTGGTGAAAGGAGCGCTGAAAAAGGTGCATACGCAGCCCTGCGCTCAAGACTAGTTGTCGTTGACATGAACGCCGCCCGACAGCTCCTCGTTTATCTACATAATTCACAAAATAAAGGGCACTACACAGTAGATTACTAGTGCCAGTCGTGCACTGATTTGTACGGGGTAGTGTCCATTGGGTAGGCTACATATATATACTCTTCTAATAAAAGAACTCGAATCACCTCTTTCAGTAAGGTAACTATATACAAAGAGGTGATGCGCATTATTAACACCATCAACAAACGTAATGAATTTCGTTATATTTGGTTCACCATCGATCAATATTTTTATTATTATTTGATGGGACCATCGATCAATATAATGGAACAAGGTTCACAAACAATAAAAAGAAACAAGTAGCACAACATCCAACTATCAGATGATGTTAATCACAAAAATTACATTAAAATTAATGTGCGTGGTGGCCTTATAGCACTGATCAACACCGCGTTCCAAGCTGTGAACTACACCGCTATGGAAGTCTTTGCACCCCTACTTGCTAAAGATAGGCGCTTGTACACGCATAGTTGAGGACGTCGAAAGCTCCAAGGCGTAGTTCAGCCAAGCCTTTGCCATGGATTGTAATGGAGGAAGACGCCTTATTAGGTAATTTAAAGAAGCAATAATGTCAGACGGAACACCAGAAGTTAAACCTTGTCAATGGGTCACAAACGGGAACCAGATGAAGATATTGGTTGGTGGGTAGGATATCTAAGAGGCGATCTTCCTCATCCTCGTCATGTTTGCATGTTAGTGTCTTCCTGAACACCACCACCGACATATAGAACACTTAGCAACGCCACTGGTGATCAAGACGAAACATATGATTTCCCCGCTGGGGAAACCACCATTTTTGATGAACCCCTTCCACCCTTCACCTCCCAAGCGAGTCCTTGTTCGTCCTTTCTCTACATTAAAATTAATGTCATATGTGGCACTACACTACCTAGTGACTGAAGGAGATATGACCTAGAGTCAATTAATAAAGTGTATTTCTTTATCATATCTCGTTTGTAAATAATATGTTTTTGTGTCATGCTATAACCGTATTAAGCGGAAACATTAATACAGGTGTGATGCGTAAACAACCAGGTCCCTAATAGTCTCTACTAAGACTAGTTTCATTACGCGATCGATGATCGAGGTTTCCTGATCATAGGGCATGGTGCCGGTCGGATATGGAAGTCATATCGCTGGAGAACGATGTGATGGACATACCCATATTTGGAGGACGTAGTCATTACGCCTTTGACCGTGAGAGCAACTCTTATTGTTATGCCTGAAAGATACTTTGATTGCACCAAACGTCGTATCTTAATTACTATGACAATAACGGTGATACTTTTGGGTATCGGAAAGTAGTAGTTGAGACGAGGGGTCAAGAGCGGGATTTGCCAGTCCGCATAGCAGGATAGATACTCTAGGGCCCACTCGGTGAGATCCTGTCTGATGAGCTTACAAGCATGTGACTAGGTCACGGAGACATGAAATCATAGACGAGTAGAAGATAGCGTTGTCGGTAACGAGGTCAAGCTAGATATGGAGATATCTATGAACGACGCTCGGACACGCTAAGTATCGCCATGGCAAAAGGTTTAAGACTTTACGTTCATGTTTGATAGATGAAAGTCATTCGTTATATCATAGGAATTAATTCATGGGGTCAGGCCTACGAGTTAGTCATTGATCGGAGAGGAGTCTCGATCATGTCTATTATTATATAGAACCGCTAGGGTAACACATTTAAGGGGTTTCAACAAGACAACCGGAAAGGAAAGAGATCACCGGGAACGTCCCGGGAGAGGTCCGATGGAGATCGGGCAGCGACGAAAGAGTTTTCGGAGCTAGAATAAATTATATATAATATGTTTGATATTAATTAGTGTAATTAATGTCTAAATATGATTTTATATATTTATTTTCGTATTTATTTAGGCTGATTTCTCTAAATGGGCCTTCTGGTCGAAAGAAGGCCCAAGAGGGGGGAAATTCCCTAGGGAATTCGGTGGGGGCTTGGGTGGCCGACCCTGGTGGGCCAAGAGGCCCACCAGGGGGCCGGCGCACTAGCCATAACCGCACCAGGCATGTGGGGATAGTCCCACATTGCCTGGTGAGGAGGTTGGCTCCCCCCTGGGAGCCTATATATAGAAGGGCTCCCATGGCCTTTTAATTCACCAATTAATTCCCCAATTCTCTCTCGATTTCGTGATTCCCTTTGTCGGAGTTGCGCCGAGTTGAGAGGGGGATCTCTTCCACCATAGCCCGCTGCCGCGCTGCTGGTGTTCCGGTCCAAGTCTTCCGCAGCTCGTCCTGGACTGGAGCTTCGGAGGCCGTCGTTTCCACCGTACGTGTGTAACGCCCTGCGAGGTGCTACGTTAGCGGTACTCGGAGGTATGCTTCCTCTACACGACCTTGAGGTCGGCTTCGTCGGTCTTCATCGACAACGTTTGTGCGGGAACGTAATCCCCGCTTTCGGTCTACAAGGGTATGTATTCCGATCTCCGTTCGTACTACTATATCTGCATTGAATAGATCTTGGCATGTTTTAGGAGTATCGTTGCTAGGATTTTTTTTTTGTTTTCTGCACCCGATCCCCTTCAGTGGTATCAGAGCCGATCTATCGTAGATATAGCTGTACGCTGTTAGAACTCGTGTTCTGCACGGGTGTACCGTTCCTGTTATTTGCTACCCTCTAGCGTGCACTTGTGATTCCAGCGGCATCGAGTTGATGAAGCGGCCCGGACCGACTTTACGCGTACGCTTACGCGAGACTGGTTCCACTACTGACATACGGCTTGTACCGTATTTGTGGCTGCCGGGTGCCTGTTTCTCTCTCTTTAGTTGGTCTTGCATTTTCAATGGAGGGCCCAAAAGGGATGCTTAAACATGCAATTATTAGATCGTTGTTGTGGTCATAAGGTTCGTAGGTATGAAGCGGTTCTATTTACGAAAGCCCCAAGCCACGTAAAATATGCAAAAGATAAAGTAGAAGCGTCTAACTTTATTTTGCAGGGGCTATGTGATATGGTCAAGATAGGTTTATTAAATTGTTTATAAACTGCGGGCGCCAAGAAGACCATGGCGCAATGGACTATATCACATTGCATTACATTTGATGTTTTGTGTGCATCTTATATTGTGTGATTGTATATATAGTATATATTAGTTACACGGTGGTAGTTATATAAGATGATCCCTTCAAAAATACCACTAGTGTTCTTCCTCCAACGAGCACCACCAAGAAAGTTCTACGTTATGAGGCAGGCCGCGACGATCGGGTGTCAGACATATCGTCGTGCTTCTACTGCATGGGAAAAGGTCACTGGCGCAACTGCCTTAAGTACCTGGAGGATAGGAAGTCTACCAAGACAGTCGACAAAGAGCAAGATATATTTGATATACATGTTATAGATATGTACCTTACCTCCGCCCGTAGCAACATGTGGGTATTTGATACTGGTTCTGTTGCTCATATATGTAACTCTCAGGAGGAGTTACGGAATAAACGGTGGCTGGCTAAGGATGAGGTGACGATGCGCGTCGGCAACGGATCGAGAGTCGACGTGGTGGCTGTCGGCATGCTCCCTCTACATCTACCATCGGGATTAGTTTTGATTTGAAATAAGTGTTATTTTGTACCATCCTTGAGTGTAAACATTATAAATGGGTCTTGCCTGTTACAAGACGGTTATTTATTTAAATCAGTATCAAGCAGTTATGCTATTTATATGAATAATATCTTTTATGTTGATGCTCCCGAGAATAATGGTTTATTCTTGTTGAATCTCGATCGTAGTACTCACATCCTTAACATAGAAGCCAAACGGATTAAGTGTAGTGATGATACCGTCATGTATGTGTGGCATTGCCGTCTCGATCATATTGGTATAAAGCGCATGAAGAAACTCCACTCCGATGGACTTTTGGACTCGTTGGATTTTGGATCCCTCGATACATGTGAACCATGCCTTATGGGCAAAATGACCAGGACACCGTTCAAAGGTTTCGTTGAACGGGCGTCGGATTTATTGGGGATCATACATACAGATGTGTGTGGACCAATGAGCGTTTCGACACGCAATGGTTATCGTTACTTCGTCACCTTCACTGATGACCTGAGTAGATACGGTTATATATATTTGATGAAACACAAGTCTGAAACTTTTGGAAAGTTCAAAGAATTTCAAAGTGAAGTTGAAAATCAGCTTAACAAGAAAATCAAGCACCTCCGATCCGATCGCGGTGGCGAGTATTTGAGTTTTGAGTTTGGCACACATCTGAAGAGTTGTGGCATAGTGCCTCAACTTACGCCTGCTGGAACACCGCAAAGTAACGGCGTGTCCGAGCGACGTAATCGTACTCTACTGGATAGTGTCTGATCTATGATGTCTCTTACCGATTTGCCCGTATCCTTCTGGGGTTATGCGTTAGAAACAGTCGCATTCATTTTAAATAGGGCTCCGTCCAAATCCATTGAAAAGACACCGTATGAATTATGGTATGGCAAGAAGACTAAGTTATCATTTCTGAAGGTTTGGGGTTGTGAGGCGTATGTTAAGAAACTACAGCCCGACAAACTCGAGCCAAAGTCGGAGAAAGTCGTCTTTGTAGGATATCCGCGGGAAACCGTTGGATACACCTTCTACAACCAAGCTGAGGGCAAAACGTTTGTCGCGAAGACCGGTACCTTTCTAGAGAAGGAGTTTCTCGCGAAAGGAGTAAGTGGGAGGAAGGTAGACCTCGATGAGATCGTTGATCCTGAACTCGAGATTCCGAGTGGCGCAACGGAAGCAATTCCGGAAACGTCCTCCTCAGATGGAGTGGGAGAAACTGTCGAGAAAAGTATTCTACCTCGTAGGTCTGGTAGATCTCGGATCGCAGCAGAATGGTATGGCAATATGGTTTGCACCATCATGTTAATTGTACAAGATGAACCTACAAACTACAAGGAGGCAATGGCGAGTCTAGAGTCCAAGAAATGGCTAGAAGCCATGAAATCCGAAATAAGATCCATGTATGATAACAAAGTGTGGACTTTGATGGATATTCCAGAAGGGCGCAAGGCCGTCGAGAATAAATAGATCTTTAAGAATAAGACTGATGCTGATGGTAATGTGACCGTCTATAAAGCTCGGCTTGTCGCAAAAGGTTTCCGAAAAGTTCATGGGATTGACTATGATGAAACTTTTTCACCGATAGCGATGTTGAAGTCTATTCGGATTTTGTTAGCAGTAGCTGTCTATTATAATTATGAAATATGGCAAATGGATGTCAAAACAACCTTCCTAAATGGAAACATTGAGCAAGAGTTGTACATGGTACAACCGAAAAGTTTTGTCGATCCAGAAAATGCTAACAAGGTATGCAAGCTTCAGCGATCCATCTATGGATTGAAGCAAGTATCTCGGAGCTGGAATCTTCGCTGATGAGTTAATCAAAGGTTTTGGATTTGTCCAAAATTTGGAAGAGACCTGCATTTACAAGAAAATGAGTGGGAGCTCGGTTGTGTTCTTAGCACTATATGTAGATGACGTATTGCTGATTGGGAATGATGTGGAACTTCTGAATAGCGTGAAGGAATATTTAAACAGTAAATTTTCCATGAAGGACTTAGGAGAAGTTGCATACGTCTTAGGCATTAAAATCAATCGTGATAGATCAAGACGTCTATTAGCATTGAGTCAGAGTACTTATCTTGATAAAATACTTAAGCGTTTCGGTATGGAGAAGGCAAAGAAGGGTTCTCTGCCGGTTATCAAGTATAAAACATTGCGAAAGGCACAGTGTCCAGTAACGGAACAGGATAAGGCCGATATGACTAAACATCCTTATGCTTCAGCCATAAGATCGATTATGTATGCAATGTTAAGTACTAAATCTGATGTGGCATTAGCTCTAAGTTTGACAAGCCGGTTCCAAAGTAATCCTGGAATGACGCATTGGATTGTTGTTAAGAGCATTCTTAAGTATCTCAATAAGACAAAGGAAATGTTCCTTTTCTATGGTGGCTGCGATGAAGAACTTGGCGTAACAGGTTACGTGGATGCAAGTTTCTGCTCAGACCCTGATGACTCTAAGTCACAGACAGGTTATGTGTTCAAGGTGAATGGAGGCGCCGTGTGCTGGAGAAGTGGGAAGCAACCCATCGTCGCACAATCTACAATGGAGTCGGAGTACATGAAGTGGGAAGAAACCCATCGTAGCACAATCTACAATGGAGTCGGAGTACATTGCTGCTTGCGAAGCCGCGAATGAAGCTGTGTGGCTGAGGAAGTTCATCATTGAACTTGGAGTGTTCCCGAGCGTGCAAGACCCCGTGATCCTCTTCTGCGACAATACGGGTGCCATTGCTAACGCCATGGAGCCAAGGTCTCACTCCACCGCCAAACACATTCTCCGACGCTTCCATGTGATACGTTAGTACATACAAGGAGACGATGTGAATATTTGTAAAGTGCATACAGATCTGAATGTGGCAGATCCGCTGACGAAGCCTCTCCCGCTTGACAAGCATGAAAAACACCAGTTAGCTATGGATGTTAAGCTTTTACCAAGTTGTAATCTAGATTAATTTGTACTCTAGTGCAAACGGGAGACTGAAGTAGATATGCCCTAGAGGCAATTAATAAAGTGCATTTCTTTATCAAATCTCGTTTGTTCATAATATGTTTTCGTTTCATGCTATAACCGTATTAAGCGAATACGGGTGTGATGCGTAAACAACCAGATCCCTAGTAGCCTCTACTAAGACTAGTTTCATTACGCAATCGATGATCGAGGTTTCCCGTGAAGGAAATATGCCCTAGAGGGAAATAAATAAGTAGTATTTATTGCGTTATCTCATAAGTTTATAATAGGTTTGTGTATTATGCTATAACTGTATTAACCGGAATTATTAATACACATGTGATTCATAGACAACCAGGTCCCTAGTGAGCCTCTATATGAACTAGTCCATTGGGCAACAGTTGATCGAGATTCCCGATCAAGGACAATGACGTCGGTTGACAATGGGGTCATCTTATTAGCTGAATAAGATGATGGACATACACAAAGTATTGCAATAAGATTGTATTACGATGTTTGTCATTTGCAATTGATAAGAATATGATAGCTTATTCCTTAGACCGTGAGACCGTACTTATTGATGCTTCGTAGGGGTGCTTTGAGAGCATCAAACGTTGTGTCTTATATAGCATGACAATAACGGTGTCCATCTTGGGTATCCTGAAAGAGCATCGAGACGTAAGGATCAAGAGCGGGATTTGTTCATTCTTGCAATGGAAAGATATTCTGGGCCCACTGGTGAGATTACATCTATATAGCTGCGCAGCTTATGACTAGGTCATGGAGATGTAATATCACAGACGAGTTAATAACCTTTTTCGGTAACGAGATACAACAAACACATCGGTGTGTCTACGATCATATCTCGGACAAGGTAGTATCGCAGAAACAAAGGGAATGAATACCATATTTATGGTTCCACGACGATATTCGTGGAATGCACAGGGGCCGTCATATACATCCAGGTATCCCTGGCGGTCATTGGTGAGCGGAGTGTCTCGACCATGTCTGGAGTGTTCTCGAACCGTAGCGTAACAAACTTAAGGTCTTAACAACACCAGGAGATAGGTTCTGGAATAATATAGGATTTTGTTGGATAGAGAGAAATGATCCGGAAAGAGTTCCGGTGGTCCGGAAGGAGTTCCGGGAAGGTCTGGAATGGTCCCAGGGATGTCCGAAAGTTGTTCGGGTGGTTCGGAAAATGTTTTGGAGTCACGGGATATTAAATATTATTTAAATATATTAATTATGAATTAATTATATTTTATATTAAATTAATATTAAGTAAATAAAGGAAAAAGGGGGCTCCCACCTGCATGGGCCCTAAGAGGGCCCAAGAGGGGGAGCCGCACCACCAAAGGGGGGTGGGCCCCATGGCTGGTTCGGCCAGCCCATGTGGGTGCGCCACCCCCCTCCTCCTTTGTTTAGTCCCACATGGGGGAGCTAGGGAGTTTGCACACCCCCTGCCCCCTTTATATAGCAAGGCATATTAATTGGATTAATTCACTGGAAAATACAATTAATTGTATAGCAGGCCGGCCGAGCTGTTTCTCCGCCGACAAAGCGTTCTCCGAGGGCATGGAATGTACCATTTTTTTTAGCTATATCGTCGGGCGCCGTTGCCCTGCGGGATTCCAGATAAGTTCTACCCCTGCGATTTCAGCTGGATCTGAATGACCGGGGGTTGCTGTTAAGCTCAGTATGTTTGCGAGTGCTCGGAGGCGACTCTTTTGATGAGCCTGGGCGACGTCGTCTCGCCCACCTGAAGCCCAGCCGCTGCGCCGCCTCCCCCCTCAGCCGCCGGCGTAACCCCCCTGCCACCGGCGCCTCGCCATCTTCCGCCTGACGCCCGTCGACGCAGGACATCGTCAACACCCCGGCGTCATCGTCTACGTCATCGCGGCAAGTTCTCCGCGACCTCGAGGTCGGCTACGTACGACTTCATCGTCAACGCTTGTGCGGGAGCGTAATTCCCGCTATCGGTCTACATGGAGGTAATGTAACCCGTTCCGCCACTGTTATCACATGTACTAGATAGATCCTGGCTAGTTAGGGTTTCATACGCTAGAAAATTATTGTTTTCTGCACCGTAACCCCTTCATCCCGATCATAGGGCATGGTGCCAGTCGGCAATGGAAGTCATATCGTTGGAGAACGATTTTATGGACATACCCATATTTGGAGGACGTAGTCATTACGCCTTTGACCGCGAGATCAACTCTTATTGTTATATCTGAAAGATACTTTGATTGCACCAAACGTCGTATCTTAATTAGTATGACAATAACGGTGATACTTTTTGGTATCGGAAAGGAGTAGTTGAGACGAGGGGTCAAGAGCGGGATTTGCCAGTCCGCGTAGCAAGATAGATACTCTAGGGCCCACTCAGTGAGATCATGTCTGATGAGCTTGCAAGCATGTGACTAGGTCACAGAGACATGGAATCATAGACGAGTAGAATATAGCGTTGTCGGTAACGAGGTCAAGCTAGATATGGAGATATCTATGAACGACACTTGGACACGCTAAGTATCGCCATGGCAAAAGGTTTAAGACTTTACGTTCAGTTTTGATAGATGAAAGTCATTCGTTATATCACAGGGATTAATTCATGGGGTCCAGGCCTACGAGTTAGTCATTGATCGGAGAGGAGTCTCGATCATGTATGTTATTATATCGAACCGCTAGGGTAACACACTTAAGGGGTTTCGATAAGACAATCGGAAAGGAAAGAGATCACCGGGAACGTCCCGGGATAGGTCCGATGGAGATCAGGCAGCGACGAAAGAGTTTTCGGAGCTAGAATAAATTATATATAATATGTTTTTTTAGGCGCAAAACAGTAGGAAAAAATCCCTACTGCTTAATTTTCTATTTTCTCATTAACAACTGTACAGATACAAGGAAAAGTTCATAAAGTGTCCACCCATTGGGTCATCCCCTCCTTAAGGGAAGGTTTAGCTCTGTGCATAATCAACCTAAAAGAACAAAGAAAGTCTTGGAAACATGCCTCAAGACAAATAGGCTGAGAATCAAATATACATCTGTTTCTATGGTTCCAGATACTCCAGCAACCAACAATGAGAATTTCCTTATAGCAAATCAATCTGTAAGTTTTCTTGGTTTCCATCAGCATGGTAAGGAGGTCCATATCAGTATCCCATTCAAGATTTAATTTCCACCAGAAATTCCTGCTGAAGTCGCATTCAAAGAATAAATGGACAAGCTCCTCAGTCATCCCTTGAGAACATTAGACACAATTGTAGTCTTCAATCTGGAAATGTTTTCTGGCTAAAAGATCTCTCGTGTTCAATATGTCTTGCAATAAAAGCCAGAAAAAGATCTTGTGTTTTGGAAGGACACAAGATTTCCAAATCCACTGAAAAGGGGATGATGCAGGTGTTTTTGGCATCAGGTTCTCATAAACCCTCTTACTAGAGTAATTTTTGTTGTTACTTGCCAGTGCCCACTTATCAGCCACAGTAACATCCGTTTGACCTGTCAACAAACTATTGAACTGAGCAAATTGATGCACAGCAGGGACTGAAAGAGGAGTATGAAACAGGTCCAATGAATCTTCATCAAAAAAGACAGCAAGAGCCTGTTTAAGGGAAATGGATTGTGACTTCGCAAAAGAGCATAAGTGAGGCAATTTGTGCCTAAGAAGCTCATCAGACCACTTATCCATCCATAGCCTTACTGTTCCACCATCACCTGGAGTACAAGCCGCCAGCTCCAGGAAGTTATCCATCAACTTTAGACAGTCTTTCCACCAAAAAGAACCCACATGCCCAGAATTTTGTGGTATTTTGTCATTTCCATAGTATGCTTGCCAAACAAGTTGAACCCATGGCAAATCAACCTTATTCATGAACTTGAATAAGTACTTCATGAGTAGGGCAATATTTTGGTTTCTAAGGCTCAGTATACCCAATCCGCCAACTCTCTTTGGTTTACAGACATTGTCCCATTTGACTAAGCATTTTCCTTTTTTATGAATATCCTTCCCTCTCCAAAAGAAACCCCTGGTTGATCCCTCAATGTAATCAAGGAAACCCAGTGGCAATTTCAGTGTACACATGGCAAAATTAGGTATAACAGAAATGATGGATTTAATCACAATCAGTCTACCATCATAGGATAGTGTATCAGCAATACCAACCAATCTTCTATCAATTCTGTGTATAATCCCAATCAGATCTTCCATTTTTGGTTTAGTAGTTCCCAAAGGCAATCGAAGGTAAGTAAAAGGTAGAACCTCAACTTTACACCCTAGTATCAGAGCCAACTCAGTACTTTTAACCTGATCAACATTGATTGGTACCAAGGAGGATTTGCTGAAATTGATCATTAATCCAGTAGATATAGAAAATTTATCCAGGATTAATTTGAGCCTTCTCAGTTGATCAGTACATGCTGGTACTATAAGCAATGTGTCATCAGCATATTGTATTATTGGATAATCTAATCCATAGGAACAATCAAGGGGCAAATCAATCTCTCCAGTTCGCCAAGCAGCATTAATGACATATTGTAGGAGTTCAGCAGTAGAGACAAACAACAAGGGGGACAAAGGATCACCTTGCCTAACTCCTCTCTTGCACCAAATTTTCTTACCAGGTATTCCATTCAAGAGTACTGAGGTAGAAGCAGTATGAAGGATCTTGGATATCCAATTCAGCCAAAGGTCTCCAAAACCTAAGTGCTTTAGCATTAAAAGAATTGCAGGATATTCAACCTTGTCAAAAGCTTTTTCAAAATCCAATTTCAAGATTATGATCTCCCTCTTAGACTTATGACAAAGATGAATGTACTCAAAAGCCCACGCAAGACAGTCCTGAATGGTTCTACTTTTGATGAAGCCATACTGATTCTTGTGCAAGACTTGGATAATCACCTTTTGCATTCTGTTTGCCAGTAGCTTTGTCAATAATTTCAAAGTGATACTGACCAGATAAATAGGTCTGTAGTCATTAACATATTCTGGATCACTTTTCTTAGGGATGAGAGTAACGTAGGCTGTATTAATACTTGAGATATCCAAATCCCCTGCAAAGAAACTAAAGCACAACTGATAGAATTGCTCCTTAACTTGGTCCCAGCAGTTCTTCAAGAAAGCTCCATTAAAACCATCAGGACCAGGTGATTTATCTGTTGGCATACACTTCACAATGTCATCAATTTCTTTCTTGGTGAAGGGGAGCTCAAGGCTAGCAAAATCAATATTGGTATTGGGCACAATAAGGTTACTGAGATCAAATAACATAACTGGGCTATCAGAACAACCAATTCTCTTTTTAAAAGATTGCCAAATTACTGCAGCTTTATCCACATGATCACAAACCAAACGATCATCCTCTGTGTTTAATATGGCAATGTAATTACATCTGAAGCTTTTGGTGGCAAAGGTATGGAAAATACAAGTGTTTTCTCCTCCTAGTTTAGCCCATCTGATTTTAGCCCTACTACGCCAATAAATCCTCTTGGCCTCCAGCAGTTTGGTCAAATGAACTTTAAGTAGCCTTCTAAAATTGGATTCTGTAATAGATATACGCCTTTGATCCTCTAGACCATCCAATAGAGCAAGTACAAAATTGCATGAGTGGATAATCTTACTTAACTGGGATAAGCTTTTGCTCCACTGTTTCAAACCATATCTTAACGACTTCAGTCTCGCTGTAATATCTTGTGCTGCATTTTTATAATTTCCCAGGTGCTGCCAATTATTAGATATGATTTGTGCAAATCCATGCATCCCAAGCCAGAATTCTTCAAATCTGAATACCTGTGCTTTTGGGACATGGATGCTAACCTGCACCTTAAGAGGGACATGATCTGATGAAAGCTTAGCTAGAGGACTAGCAAGGGTATTAGGGAATAAAGAAGTCCAATTGGCAGAGGTGAAAATCCAATCTAACTTTTCAAGCAAAGGATCAGCTTGCATGTTACTCCAGGTGAAAGATCTACCCTTAAGTGGGATATCCACTAGATCATGATGACTAATAAATCTGTTGAAAGCAAGCATATTATTGACATCACCTCCCGGCCTGTTTCTATTCTCTGGACCCCTTATCAGATTAAAATCCCCAAGTATCATCCACAGATGCATAGGGTTCGCGTCAATACTCATCAACCAATTAAGAAAAAAGAGCTCTCTCAACAGGATAGGTTGGCCCATAAACATTAGTAAGATACCAAACTTGACCAGAAACCTTGCAGATCAGTTGTAGTGTCACATGGAATTTAGATGAGGAGATCTCAGTACCATCAAAGAGATTACGATTCCAAATAGTGATTATACCTCCTGAACTCCCCACAGAAGGAGAAAACACAAATTTATTGAAACGTCTAGGGCAAAAGTTCCTGACATACGGGATGTCAAAGTGTTCTTTTTTAGTTTCCTGGAAACAGATAATATTGCAATTTGATTCATCAATGTTTTGTCTAATGTCATCCCATCTGGTCTGTGAGTTAATTCCTCTCAGATTCCAATCCAAAATATTCCATTGTCTACTCATTGATAACCAAATCAGAGATATTTTGCTGAGCAATATTAAAGAGCCCAGAGACAAACAACGGCAGTTGCAGGTTAACAAACATCAGATCACATATGAAAAACCCACTGTCAACTGCCACAAACAACCCAAATGGTATGATGGAAACACAAGGTATAGCCAGAATGAACACAAACTGATAGCATCACACATAATTAACAGACACAAGCTTCTGAAAAAAGCTGACAACATCAGCTAGCACCAAAATAACATACTGACAGCAAAAGAGCATGGAGCCAGGTTCACACACAGCCAAATACAGACCATACTGATAGGAGAGAAATGAAAAACAGAGTACCAACTTATTACAAACCAAGAGTACATAATGGATATGATAGTGATAGATGCAAAATATCTTGTTGCCCCCCTCTTTGCCTATGGTGAACGGATAGACGTCGCCTAGAGGGGGGGGGGGTGAATAGGCGATTTAAAACTTTTTCGAGGAGCCGGAATATCCGGTCCAAGAGTGACCCGGAAATTCCGAGTAGCCGGAATATCCGGTCCACGAACGACCCGGAAATTCCGGTATGCTGATAAAGGCAGAATAAAACTAGAGGTTTACTTTAACAAGCATACAACCTAGATATATAAACTAGGCTCACCTATGTGCACCAACAACTTAAGCTAAGCAATACAAGTAACAAGATGATAACAAGATATATGACTTCAAGCACGAAGGCTATCACAATGTAAAGTGCATAAGTAAAGAGCTCGGGTATAGAAATAACCGAGGCACGCGGAGACGAGGATGTATTCCCGAGTTCCACCCAAAGGTGTACGTCTCGTTTGGAGAGGTGTGCGCAACCACAACAGGTTAGCCGTAACGCCACAAAGGCTCACCTTCTTCTCCTGATGAACTCAACCACAAAAGGTTGCGAGTTCACCTTCCACTATTGATCTCCTTTGGGGCGGAGATCGAATCCCGTACAACTCTTGAGGCACACACACACAACTTAATTGGGGGCTCCCAAGTCTTGAGGCACACACCCACAACTTAATTGGGGGCTCTCAAGTGACCACAAAAGGTCTTGGCCACAAAAGGCCGGCCACAAAAGGCGTCTAGGGTCCAAAGACCCAAGAGTAACAAGCTCACAAGTATCACCACCACGAATCCTCGTGAAGGCTCAAACCGATGCAAATGCAATGGCAAGAGCACACGAAGTGCTCAAGTCCTTCACTCTCAAATTCCAACACAACAACAAATGTTTATGGGGGAATAAGAGAGGAAGAACAAAGGAAACCACAAAGGAGTCAAATCCTTCACTCCCAAATCCCACAAAAAACAACTAATGCTTATGGGGGGAGAGGAGAGGAGGAACAAAGGAGAAGAACCACAAAGGAACTCCAAGAACTAGATCCACTAGGTTCCCCTCACTTAGAGGAGAGATGGATTGGTAGGATTGTAGATCTAGATCTCCTCTCAACTTTCCCTAAAGAATATGGAAGAATCAATGGAGGGATTGAGAGGAATCAAGCTTTCCAATGTCAACAATGGAGTAGGAGAGAGAGGAAATTCGTGCTACCTTGGTTGGGCAAGGGAAGAAGGGGAGGGGTATTTATACCCCCCCAGAAAATAGAACCGTTGCACCCAGAATTTAGACCGGAAATTCCGCCCAAAAGTGAAATTCCCGACCTGAATTTCCGGTTCCAATCAGTGCCTCTTTTTCGAGAAAAACTGTGAGAATCGGATATTCTGATTCATTCAGAATCGGATAATCCGAGTGACTGAAAACTGACAGAAACAGCAAAACCAAAACTGCAATATCTTTTCCATCCGGACTCCGTTTTCGATGATTTTTGGCTTGTTGGAATCGTTACAACGAGCTCTACTTGAATATGCATAGAAACATCATAGTCCATCATGTGAGGATAAAACCAAATGGGGAAAGGTTTAACTTTCCTAAAACATGTAAACCGGTAAAACCTCCAATATCAAAAACGTAACAAGATATTCATACGAAATCCGTTTTTGATGAACTAGAGCTTAGTATGGAGATAAACCAAGCTCTAAATCCTCACATGGATGAAAGCCAACAAGTTTTCCAAAGTAAGACCGTTTCCGATGAACAAGAGCTTGACATGGAGATGAACCAAGATCTAGTTCCTCACCACCATAAAAGCCAAATAAGAACCAAGAAATATGATATGCCAAGTATGCAAAGGTTTGAGCTCTCCACAAGAATGCGATCAAGTTACTAACTTGAGAGCCCCTCTTGATAGTACGCCTATCTATCCTATAGCCCTATCAAGATCATACCTTTGCCTTGAGCATGCCACTTGAGTTAGATGATGACTATCTTGATCTCTTCAAGTGGGTCATCTTTCTTGATTGCGCGTCCAATCACTTGCTTGATGAAGACTTCTCCAAATACTCCCCCATGCTCACAATGGGAGAGTCTCGCTTAGCTTCATCTTCATGTATCCATTGCAAGCACCAAGCATAGGATCTTTTCGAGAAAGCTTCTCTTGGTCTTGCACAACTCATCTTTTCTTCACTAAGATGATGTCTTGAATCTTCAAGACATACTTGCAATAAGCTTCACTCAACACATAAGTTTCAAGAGTCCAACACATGAACTCCACAATTCCATGGACATGATCTATAATGATATCTCAATGCAAACATTAGTCCATAGAGATTGTCATTCAATTACCAAAACCACACATGAGGAGAAATGCTCTTTCATATGTAACATGAGGAAGTAATAAAAGGTGATCACTAAAGATTTTGAATACCAATTAAATATGTAACTACCCTCATGTGTATAAGTTTCTAAGTGGACACTAAGTCCACAAAGAAACATGCACACACAATGTAGGTACAAGGTAAAGCACATGGTATCCAAGAGGAAGTCATAAATACACCGATAAGAATTTTTGCTTAAAAGCAAAGCACATAGCTCAAATTATTCTTGGAGGGTATAGATGAACTTCCAACACCAAGTTCTCAAAGCATCACAAATACCCACATAGGATAAGTGATAGTTGGGATACTTCGAGACACAAAACAAATATCACAAAAGGCAAATGATTTAGGAGAATTCATCAATATTGCACATGAGAGATTTTTGAATTGAATTTGCTAGATTAACATATTGGGGATCGGTGAATCATGAAGATGATTATATAAATCCCCTTGATGTGTAATCATCCCGGCTTACTCACATTAGCAATGAAGATATTTTGAAAGAAACTTTGTAAAAACCATATCAAATGCAACTTAGAGAAACTCATGCCAAAGAACAACCTACACAAGGTTGAGAGCTAGAAGTAAATGCATGAGTTAGATACTTGTTACCGAGATAGCATTGATGGTGTAGAAGATGAGAGTTCACAATCATCCAAGCTTGGCTCCAAGAAGCACATGGTGAAGACATCTTCTTTAAATAGAGGCAAGATTCCAATGCATCTCTCATGTACCTAAAATAAATCAAGTACACAATGGTACCCAAACTAATTGGGTCCAAAGTAGTTAGACCAACTACAATACATAGGACAAACTCCGCATAAATATGTGCATATTGATATGAAATAGAATTTCATGCACATCTTAGCCATTTAGGATTTGATGGAGTTTATCCTATATATTGGATCAACGAAAGTAAACATGCCATAAGATATACAAATAGTAAATATGCATGCACAAAACTTTCAAGAACCAAGCGAGATACAATTTGGACAAAACACCAATTAAATCATGAAAAGTGTGGCAAGAGAAGGATTTTTCCTCATTGTATCAAAAGACTCAAACCAACAGATGATTGGAGAAACCAATTTGAAAAGATATCAAATGAAATCAAGGTCAAGGCTAAACCAATGAGCATAAGAAATAAATCAAACAAGCATGCTCGAAGGTTTATCTCATCCAAAAAGGTAGACTAGGAACCATGGGATGAGATAGCCAACTCCACAAAGAAGAGTAAGGTTTCAACAAATAAACCAAGCCCTCTACAATTTTCATGATGGCACAAAGTACCAAAACGAAAAATGTTTGTCTTTCAAAGAGACATGTCATCGGGAACAAACACCAATTGAAGACAACTAATGTTGAATAACATATAGGATTGCTCCCCCAAGATTTGTGCATTACTTATGATCTTGTATTTGAATACAAAATGCACAAAAATGGGATCATCACTTTTCATATATATTGTTAACCATTTAGTCATGTTCAAGAAGAGCAATAAGATACAAAACCAATTTTAAAACCAATTTAAAGAATAGTGTTCTAAAGAGTATAGAGTAGCTTCCCCATGATTAGTGCGTTTTTCAGATCTTTTATGTAAATACAAAATGCACATAAGTGGGATCATTACCCTCCATATATCTTTTTGAACACAAAGTTCAAGAAAATCAATAAGACCCGATAACAATTAAAAGGATGATGTTCTACTCAATGTAGGATAGCTCCCCCAAGAATAGTGCATTACTTAAAATTAAGTCTTCGAATGTAAATGCACAACAATGGGATCCTTGCTTTTCCTTTCTAATGAAAGCACAACACAAATTATGAGTAGAGCAACAAAAAGATCCAAATGAAGCAAAGAAGACAAATGCGTGGTTAAATCAAAACAAAGCTTGGCGATAAAGATAAGACAATTTATTAACAATAGCCTATGTAAATATGATCAATAATTTTACCACAAATATAATTATCACTTGTCAAAGACAATGATTGTATGGAGATATTTCTCGGTGGTATTTGACATATATGTATTCAAGATCATATTCACAAAACATAACCATGTGGCAAAATAAACGAATTGAAAAACATGCTTATCATGATATTCTTGATGACTTCACATATTCAATGATCATTCTAAGCATCAAGAAACTTTCTCACAAACAAGATACCAAAAGATGGTTGATCAAAATGCATTTAAACAAATATGGAACTTGTTTGAGTACCATGTCACCTAGGAACAAGATAATCAACAATATCAACTCTAGGTGACACTACCTCTCATGTTCACATTTTCTAGGCTTGTAATATGCACATAGCTTATTACTCCCCCATAATGTGATAATCCATTCTTTGTAACAAGAGGCAAAAGAAATCCAACAAGAGATAATTAATGGACATTAGAATTTGAATTTCTCATGAGTAAGACATACCACAAAGAGAGTAGATAATATTGAAATATAACTACTAAGTGGTATTCCTCATGAATACACATTTTAAGGGGGCGAGTTACCAAAAAGCACATCACTCCCCCAAAATGGGATAGTCCATTAAAATCCCTAAAAGAGCCAATTAAGATAAAAACAAATAGACAAGAGGCTCAAACATACATGGTGTGCAAACCAACATACACAAGCTTGATTACTCAACATAGGTAAGTAGAGTGCACAACACATATGAAACACTAGTAAGGCACAAAACCAAACACATGCAAGGGTGCAAGTAACTTTCAATGAGTACATATGAAGTAAATACAAGTTACCGCAAGGAGGAGCATTGGATATATGCTAAGAAAATATAATTCAATTGACTTGACTTGAGAGAATATGAGTGATGAAGATCCCTTAATTCTTCATTGATATAGTCAAGTCTCCAATGTCCTCCGCTTACACCTATTGATCAAGTTTTAGCTTGTTGGTCCCCAACCAAGTTGGGTCCTAAGAGGTTAGTCACAATAGGCTTGGCAACCCAAATGGTTCTTTTCTTGACACCACTTTGAGTACCAATAAATTTGGCAAACACATTGCCAAACTTATCCTTCCGAAGAGAATGAACATTATCAATAGTAGAAGGGTTGGATAAGGTACCATGAGTGCATGAAGAAGCAAAGTGATCCTTCCCACGACATTTGTAGCAAAGGCGGCTTTTACCTTTCTTCTTGGGAAGGGAAGGTTCTTCAACTTGGGAAGCTTGAGTTTGAACTTGAGGTTGCTTCCCTTGTTGCTTCTCACTAAGAGGCTTCTTCTTCAAATGGCAAGATCCCACATGGTGCCCTTCAACCTTGCACTTGAAGCACACAATCTTGGCCGAATCAATAACTTGTTCTTGGCCCTTCTTCTTGATGAACTTGTGCTTCTTCTTGACATTGGACTTATTCTTGTTATTGGAGTTGAATCCAAGTCCACTCTTGTCATGATGAAGTTTTTGCACTCTCAACATGTTGTCGAGGGTGGACTTCCCTTCATGACACTTCTTCAAGTCTCTCTTCAAAGAAGTGACTTGTGCCTTGAGCTCTTTGAGTTCCTCTATATGGTTAGTTTCAACACAAATACTAGAGGAAGTAGATGCTACATTGTTAGAGCAACAAGGCAAGGAATGTAATTCATCATAAGATTTAGCAATGGTATGTGATGTAGAATTCCTAGTACTAGCACATTGCAATAAAGCATTAGTAGTAGAGTTTGTGCTAGTGACCATAGGAGGCTCACAAGATTTTAACTTCGTTGTGACCGCCTCATGAGCTAACTTTAGCCTAACATGGGATGCTAGAAGATCCTCATTAGAGCTTGAAAGCTTTTCATGATTGACGTGGGGCTACCTTGCGGGTAGCCCACGATGATGCTACCTGGGCCGCGCCAAGGATGGAAAGGCCCGCAGAAGGCCCACTCGGGGTATCTAGTATCCTAGTCCAACTCGGTTAGGTCTCATAACCTACCGTATCTGTACCAACCACCCGAGACCTGGCTACCTATAAAGCCAGGAGGGTTGCCCGTCCTAGAGGACACGCTGATAACCACTACGACAAACCCTAGCGAGATCGCAATCTTGCCATTGTAATCGCTACTCGCATCAATAACCAGACAAGCAGAGTAGGGTAATATCCTCCGGGAGACTGAACCTGCGTAAACCTTGCTTATCAGCCGTCGTGATCACCTTGCACTCATCTCTCTCCCCATCAATCAACCCGGGGTGCACAACCCTGGGACTTGTCGAGTTAACACCTCGTCAATTGGCGCCGTCTGTGGGAACTTCAACAAGTGTTAGGATCATGGTCGCACCGGCTCCATCCGCAATGAAGATCGGCGCATCCGCCGTCAGGGAGTCGATCCGATTCGGCTCCTTCGAGTACATCGTCCACTCGCCAACTCATCGATCGGTGTACGCCGATCTGGACAAAGGTATACACATTACCTTCGGCTCCATATTCTGCTGCATAGATAGTCGTGGTATACTCAGGTCTACGACTACTGCGCTACGCGCGACGGTTCCTCCAAAATCGCCGACCGTCGCGCCCGCTGGACCCGCCGAGATCGCATCTGCCGCACCCGCAGAGATCGCAATCGCAGGACCCGCAGAGATCGCATCTGCCGCACCCGCGAAGATCGCGACCGCCGAACCCGCGAAGATCGCGTCTGTCGCACCCGCAGGGGTCGCGCCAGCTGCTCCCGCGAAGAGGACATCTACAACGACAATCTCGGCTTTGACCGCGCGAATCGAGTCCGCTACACCAACCTCGGTCGCGCGGTCGATCAAGTCAAGATCCACCTCCACCGTCGCACCCGCGCGGCCGACCAGGGGCCCGCGTCCGACAACCATGTCACGCGCGCCCTCGTCTTCGTGGAGATCCCAGGTCTACCCCAAGCCAATCGCACTCGCCCCGGCAAGTGTGAGCACCTGGACAATCGCGAAGAGACGCGACAGCGGGTGCGCCGCGCGCCACGTTGCAGCAATTTTCGACCCCGAGCAAGAAGCGGGTGACAGAAGCAGCAGCGGCAGCACCAACTCTCCAATCCATGCCTACCCCAAGCAAGTCTTCATGGCCGGCACAGCGCCGCGTAACGACGAAGACGAACCCGCATACCCACTAGAGGTGGACATGCCGGACCAGACGAAACTTGTCATCACGCGCGATATGGCGATCCAAGCCATGAAGCATGTGGACGAAGGCACTTTCCCGCCACCCGACGCACCTCGAGAAGATCACCTAGCGGTCCAGTACTTGCTACGCAAGGAAGGCGAACGAATTCGCGCCAAAAAAGCCGAACTTCTCAGGCGCAAAAGGGACGCAGATGCATCGAGTGCCAGGCGAGCTGCTCTCTCCTTCACATCCTCCACAGAGGTGAACCAGGGAGCACGGCGAACCAGAGCCCGTGTCCCCCACATGGCAGAGGCTGATCGTACAAGGCTCACTCGCAACCTCGATTCGTCTTTCGCCACCGAAGATGAGAATGGGATACCCGTCCCAAAGACGGCGAATGCCGCCCTGATATCAGTCGAGACATACCTCCGGCTCACGCAGCCACCGGAGGGAGACGCGCGCTCCCTTCTCCACAAGTAACAAATTGCCTCCATAAGGGCAATCGAAGAGGCTCTGGCGGCCAAGGGGCCAAGCAACAGAGCGACTGAGCCAACGACGTCGGGCATCCCAGCGGCGCAGCGACAAGCGGTCAAGGACCTCCGTGACGTCCTGACACAGAAGACGGTGGACCGCAACCGCAAGGAGCGTTCGGCTAGCGTGGCACACGCAAACGACGACGCCGACCGCGACTTCGAGCCGTGTGGCGCATCATGCTTTAGCTTCAACATCCGCGACACCCGCATGCCTAAAGGCTTCAAGTTGACGGCGGGCACACCAAAATACGACGGGAAGCAAGACCCAAAGTTATGGCTCGAGGACTACCTCATCGCTTGCACCTGTCAAGGCGGAACGTCGACTACAGCCATGCAGTACATCCAGCTCATGCTGACAGACTCGGCACGAGGGTGGCTCACAAGCCAACCCAAAGATTCTTTCCGGACATGGGAGGAATTCCAAGATAACTTCATCAAGAGTTTCTCAGGAACATTCACGAGGCCGACGACCTACATCGAGTTGCAGGCCTGCAAGCAAGGGAAAGACGAGTCGCTCCGCTCTTACATCCAGAGGTGGACACTCCTCCGCAATACCATGGAACCCGTATCAGAGGATCGAGTGATGGACGCTTTCATGCATGGCGTCGCTCGCCGCGACCTCCGGGAGGAATTCGGTAGGCTGCAGCCGAAGACCACAATAGAACTCATGAAGACAGCCAACCAATGGGCCGAAGGAGAGGACTATGTCCCCAAAACTTCTCCCAAAAAGGAAGGCGAAACAAGCAACTGGCGCGAAGCGCGTCAAAATAAGAAGGCACGTTACACCCACGATTCAATCGAATTAGTAGCGGCAGGGTACGAAACCCCCCGCGAGGAAAAGCGTGACAACAGCCGACAATACGAGCAGAGTCGGCAGCCCAGCTCGAGTCAGTACAACCGTAGCAGCAGCAGCATCGACCACAATGATGGAAGTCAAAAGCGCGAGTGGAAGCGCCCGCTGACCCCAGCAGAGGAACTGATGCAACCCTGTAAGCATCACTCGTTCCGCAACCCCACAACAGGAAAGTGGGGTTCAAACCACCTGTTGAAGGATTGCCGCAAAGCAAGAAAGATCTACCACGCCATGCAGCAAATCATCGCCCTGGTGCAGGCCATACAAGCGGCACCACAGCTAGCCATCCAGGCAGCACCCGCAAACAACAATCAAGTGCAGGCGGCAGGAGCGTTCCCCCAGCCGCAGCAGCAGCAACAAGGTCCGTCGGCAGCAGCTGACGCGTACCCAGCCGCACGGGGACAGTTGAACATGATCCAGAAAGGACCCCCGTCGAACAGGAGGCAGAAGATCATCACACGCCAAGTACTTCAAGCCATCAACAGCCCGCGCGCGGTACCAGATTACCTGCGCGGGTCGGAGACACCAATCACATTTTCCAGGGCAGATCACCCAGCAGAGGTAGTCCGACCCGGGCACGCCGCACTCGTGATTGAGGCTTTGATCGGCGACTACAGCCTGAAGAAGGTATTCCTAGACGGAGGCAGCGGCATCAACATCATATTCGCCGATACCCTCAGACGAATGAACAGGTCGACAGAGAAATTGCCGGAATCGGAGACCACCTTCCACGGCATAGTACCAGGGCAAGCAATCACGCCCATGGGAACAATCACACTCGACGTCATCCTCGGTACACCCGAGCACTTCAGGAAGGAGTCGATAGACTTTGAGGTCGTCGACTGGAAGTCACAATACCACGCCATCCTCGGACGCCCAAGCTTTGCCAGGTTCATGGCAGTACCCCACTACGCCTACCTGATGATAAAGTTACCCGGGCCGAAAGGAGTGATCACCGTCCGCGGTGACTTTGGGCTCTCCAACAGCTGCGACCGCGAGTTCGCCAAGATCTCCGAGTCCTTCGGCGTCGAAGAGCACTTCAAGGCCATATCAGCCGACAACGACAAGACCATCTTCCCGGCTCGCAAGAAACCTGCCAAAGACGCAGCGTTCAACACGAATGACGACACTGTCACCCACCAAGTCCATCCGACTGACAGTGGAAAGACGGTCAAGGTCTCATCGAGTCTGACCCCCGCATAGGAAGGCGCGCTCGTCGAGTTCCTACGTGAGAACTGGAAAATCTTTGCATGGCAACCCTCTGACATGCCAGGGATACCCAGGGAACTCGCCGAGCACTCTCTAAAAGTCCACAAGGACGCAAGGCCAGTCAAGCAATCCATGCGACGCTTCTCAGGACCCAAACGAGACGCGATCACCATGGAAGTCGATAGACTACTACACGCGAAGTTCATCCGAGAGATCAAGGACTCGGACTGGGTCGCCAACCCGGTTCTAGTTGAGAAAAAGAAGACGAAGAAACTGCGCATGTGCGTTGACTTCACCGCAGTCAACAAATGCTGCCCCAAGGACCACTTCCCGCTCCCGCGGATAGACCAGATCATCGACTCGACTGCAGGATGCGAACGCCTATCTTTTCTGGATGCCTACTCAGGCTACCAGCAGATCAGGCTGAAAGTCGAGGACGAGGAGAAGACAGCCTTCATTACACCCGACGGCGTCTTTTGCTACCATACGATGCCGTTCGGGTTAAAGAACGCAGGTGCCACCTACCAGCGGACAATGCAAGCATGCCTCAAGGGGCTAATCGGGCAGATTGTCCAAGTCTACGTCGACGACATTGTCGTTACTACCCGAAAGGAAGATACCCTAGTCGACGACCTCCGCAAGGTCTTCGCTGCGCTGGACGTATATCAGATCAAGCTCAATCCAGAGAAGTGCGTGTTCGGCGTACCAGCCGGAGAGCTACTGGGGTACCTTGTATCTGCAAGAGGAATCGAAGCAAACCCCGAGAAGGTGCAGAACATCCTCACAATGCCAGCACCAACCAAGCTCAGGGAGGTGCAACGATTAGCTGGCCGAGTCGCAGCTCTCAGCCGGTTCATTAGTAAGTTGGGAGAGAAAGCCTTACCTTTTTACCAACTGATGAAGAAGGCAGACAAGTTCGAGTGGACACAAGAGGCGCAGGACGCATTCGACCATCTCAAGAAAACACTGACAACCTCTCCAGTCCTCGTGGCACCACTGGAAAAAGAGCCGCTGTACCTATACGTCTCAGCAACGAACAGGGTGGTAAGCACGGTGCTCGTAGTCGAACGCGAAGAAGAAGGGCACAGTCACCCGGTACAGAGGCCCGTCTACTACCTCAGCGAAGTACTCACCCTGTCCAAACAGAATTACCCTCATTACCAGAAGCTGATATACGGAGTCTTCATGACCTCCAGGAAGGTCGTCCACTACTTCTCCGAGCACCCGATCACGGTGGTAAGCTCCTCTGGACTAGCAGACATTCTCACAAACCAGCGCGCGACAGGACGAGTCGCCAAGTGGGTTGTCGAACTAGGACCATGGGGGCTGAAGTATGCTCACCCGAAGTCTATCAAGGCCCAAGTTCTCCCAGAGTTCACAACCGAGTGGATAGAAGCCCAGCTACCAAATGTCCCCGACCTGTCCAACGCATGGACAATGTACTTTGATGGCTCGAAGAAATTCAAGTCAGCCGGGGCAGGAGTCGTGCTCATCTCCCCCAAAGGCGACAAGCTCAAGTATGTCTTACAGATGGACTTCCCGAAGCCGTCCAACAACGAAGCCGAATACGAGGCCCTGATCCACGGCATGAGGATGGCCAAGAACTGCGGCGCCACGCACCTCATGATCTACGGCGACTCCTATCTGGTGGTACAGCAAACCATGAAGTCCTGCGACGCCGTCGCCGACAACATGATCGCCTACAGAGACCTCTACAATCAGATGGAAGGAAACTTCGACGGCTGCGAGCTGCGCCACATTGGCCGTGAAAGCAACGAGGAAGCCGACGTCCTCGCTAACATGGGCTCAGACAGGGTACCAGTCCCACCCGGCGTCTTCCTCGAGTGCATCACGCAGAGATCCATCAAGACTCAGGGTACAGCAAGCACAGAAACAAAGAAAGGCGATGCCAACCCGCCGAGCCAAGAAAAGGTCCCCATGGAGGTCATGCTAATCGAGGCCACATGGACAGGGCCATACCTGGCATACATATTACATCAGAAGCTGCCAGTAGATCCAGTCGAAGCAAAGCGCATCATCAGGCGCTCCAAAAGTTTCACCGTCATCAACGGAGAACTCTACAAAAGAAGCATCTAAGGAATCCTGCAAAGGTGCATAGATCCAGTCGACGGCCAAGCCATCTTACTCGACATCCATGCGGGTATCTGCGGGCATCACGCCAGCAGTCGGGCACTAGTGGCCAAGGCGCTACGCGCCGGGTTCTACTGGTTGACAGCCATGCAGGACGCCGAGGAGCTGGTGAAGAAATGCATAGGGTGCCAGGAATTTGCCAACAAACCACACGCCCCAGCATCAGAACTCAAGACGATACCGTTGGCCTGGCCCTTTGCCCAATGGGGTCTGGACATGGTGGGCCCACTGAAGAAATCCTCACCCGGAGGTCACACTCACCTCCCGGTCGCAGTCGATAAGTTCACAAAGTGGATCGAAGCCGTGCCCATCACAAGTTCGACTGCATCCACAACGGTCAACTTCATCCGGTCAATCATCTTCAGGTTTGGGGTACCAAACGGGATCATCACAGACAACGACTCGAATTTCACAGCCGAAGAATTCAAGGACTTTTGCTCAGAGCAGGGGATCAAACTCAACTATGCGTCCGTCTCGCACCCGCAGTCCAACGGACAGGTGGAGAAAGCCAATGGCCTAGTCTGTAGCGGCATCAAGAAACGACTGCGCGTGCCCCTGAGACGCGCAGCGGGCGCATGGGTGGAAGAGCTTTCATCGGTCCTCTGGAGTCTGCGAACAACGCCGAATAGATCCACCCAGTACACTCCATTCTTCATGGTGTACGGTGCAGAGGCGGTCCTCCCCTGCGACATCAAGTTCGACGCACCAAGAGTAGTCACCTACGACGAGTCGGAAGCAGAGGAAGCACTCGAAGACAGCAGAGACACCCTGGACGAAGCGCGAGACATCGCCCTGACACGTTCAGCCGTGTACCAGCAAGACCTGCACAATTATCACACTCGGAGGCTGCGACCAAGAGCGTTCGTTGCATGCGACCTGGTTCTTCGACTCAAGCAAAAGAAGGTGCACAAGCTCGCCTCCCCATGGGAGGGCCCGTATATTGTAACAGAAGCAATAGGCAATGGAGCTTACCGCCTAAAGGACTCGAAGACAGGAGCAGACTGCAGCAACCCATGGAACGTAGCACAGCTCCGCCGGTTCTACGCCTAGCTCAAAACAACCATTGTACAAGAAAACCAGCGCGGCAGGTTTCAGACGCACTCTTTCCCTTACCAGGGTACCTGTGGGGACTGGAAGGGTTTTAATGAGGCGGCCTGTTCGCAAGAATCAATAAAGTGATTTGAAGAAATTCTGTCTCCTTTACCTGTCACTCAGAGAAAGATGAAAAATCCTAGGCCGCCACTCGAAATACTCGAGGGCTGCGCCGCACAGGTTGAAATAAAAGCTTAGGCCGCTACTCGAACCACTCGGGGGCTGCGCCATACAAGCATGATCAAAAATCCTAGGTCGCCACCCGAACCACTCGGGGGCTGCGCCACACAGGTTGATATAAAAGCTTAGGCTGCCACCCAACTCACTCGGGGGCTACGCCGTACAAGTACCATGCCAAAAAATCCTAGGCCGCCACCCGACCGACTCGGGGGCTGCGCCATACAGGTCAAGTTCAAAATCCTAGGGCGCCGCCCGCCACACACGGGGGCTGCGCCACACAGGTCACACTTGTAACCCTAGGCTGCCACTCGACTTTACTCGGGGGCTACGCCAAACAGGACCTCCAAGAAAAATCCTCAGCCGCCACTTGAACCTACTCGGGGGCTGCGCTGCACAGGTCAAGTTCCAAATCCTAGGTCACCACCCGACATACTCGGGGGCTGCGCCAAACAGGTAACACTTGTAACCCTAGGCCGCCACCCGACCTACCCGGGGGCTGCGCCATACAGGTCTTCGCCAAAATCCTAGGCCATCACTCGAGCGACTCGGGGGCTGCGCCATACAGGTCAAGTCGCAGAAATCCTAAGTCGCCACCTGATATAATCAGAGACTGCGGCATGCAGGTCACACTTGAGAAACCTAGGTCGCCGCCTAGCATTCTAGGCGACTGCGCCAAACAGGTCGCAAGCCCAAATCAAGCACTCACTTTCGAGTAAAAAGATTAACTCTTACAATTCCAGAGTATTTCAATCAATTGTCATACTTACACAGGCACATTTGCCACCCTATAGCTAACCCTGTACACCAGAAGACAGCTACTCTACACTGCAGGTTCAGCCTTTGGCGCATCAAGAGGCCCTACAAGACGCTCGCTCAGGTCCTGAACCTGCCGGATAATCCGACGCGCAGCAGCCAGAGTCTCGTCGAAGTCATCATCACTCGGTAGGCCTTCAAGCACCCGCTCAAGCGGAAGATGAGGCCGGTGCATCCGGACGTATGCCAACGCAGCGTTCGCACCAGCCACAAGTTGGGCGTCGACGACTTCCTTCAAGCCTTCACCATCGCGGAACCTCTCCAGCAAAGCAGACAACCCGTTTGGTTGCGCATTATGCGGGAAGTACACACGATTGATGTGCCAAAGTGTCTTCCGGCAGCTCTCCAGAAGAAAAGAAGCACGCCACGTGCGATCAAGCATGGTGGCAAGGACGCGCCCCCTCGAGTGGCTCACCCAGAACTGCCGAGCTTCGTACGAGTTGCCGGACGCCTGTCGGGTGACTCGCTCTTCAACGCGAACCCGCTCAGCCTCCCAGTCGGGATTGACGTCTGCGCGCATAAAATACAACTAAGAATGAGAAGGAAAGCCACAAAAGGTCGGCAGCCGCCAAGAAGAGGATACATACCCTGCAGCTGTCGGCTGATCAGGTCGATCTCCCCAAGCAAAAAGTCCTCACGTCGCGAGAACTCCGCCGTGGGATGCGACTGAGAACGTTGTAGCAGCCGCTCCGTATTCTTCAGGGTCGCCTCAAGCTCCGCCACCTTGTTCTTCAAAAATGTGATTATACGCTGATCGTTGGCACTGCGTGGAGGAGCCGGCGCCGCCCGACGACGGCGAGCACCCGAAGAAGAAGCCGTGCCACTCGGCACGGCCGCCGGAGAAGGCGGAACATCATCGCGCGCAGCACTCTGCCAGGGATACGCAGAGTCAATACAATCAGGCGAGCGCGAAGCACAAATCAACTCAGGAGAAATAAAGACCAGCAAAATCATTATCGAAGATCAAAAGACCCGACAGGGCAATATTCATTACAGGCATAAAATTCAAATACAGATCGCGGCGACTTCCGCATTCCTACAACTATGCCTACTCTAAGGCCGCGGACTGCGACCGGGAACGGCCCTTCCGAGCTGCCGCCTCAGTCGCCTTAGCAAGGGCCCTCTCGAAGAGTGCCACAAGCTGCGCAGCCAGCTGCGAGGCGCGCTCCTTCACGCCACTCAGCGACGCGGTCCGGCCGTCGGGTTTGCGAGGAAAACCGCTGACGACCTTCTCGAAGTCACCGGGGACTTGGTGGCCTAATAAGAGCTGGAAGGTGAGCTCGGAGCCGCGTACCGTCTGCGACCGCGTGAAGTCGGCGATGGTAGTCGCGTCCTCAAACGGCGCAGCCAGGGCGTCCACGGTCGCCGGCGGCTGGTCACCCGGGAAGATGCTCTGGTGCACCACAGCCAGAGCTCCAGTCAACTTCTGCAACGCGGCCGAAGACTTCTTCAGCGCGTCCGAAGCGTAGGCGCATACCCGGTCGAGGAAGCCAACAGCGGTGGCCAGGTCAACCGTGTCACTCGACGCATCTTCGGGAGGAGCTCCACCGCAAGTCTCTGCGCAAAAATTCAAAGTCAGATCAAGAAAAAAGAGCAAAAGACTCCGTAGGCGTCAAGCCGAAACTCACCCCCAAGTACGCCGGCTAGCGAAAGGAGACGACCAACTTGAGTCTTCTCCTTGGCGACCCGCGCCAGCTCCCGCTCTTGGGACTCGCGAAGAGCCTTCTCAAGCTCATCAACCCGCCCAGTAGCCTGGTCCAGCGAGGAACGCAGTTGGTCCCTTTCTTTCTCCAGGCGAACATAAGTCGCGGCTGCGTCGAGCTGCTGGCGATAGTAAGGCTGAAATAAAAGCAAGAAGTTAATAAAGTTGCGGGCGACTACACTAGTCACCCACACCTTTGGGGGCTACTCCCATCGGGAGCGCTGATCGCGCACCCGATGAAAATCGAAGAACACAAAGAAGAAGCATGCAAGACTTACGTGGTCCAGGAGTTCAAGGTCTTCCGCAGTCGAAGGAAGCACGCGGCTGGAAGATGCAATACCGGCAGGCTCAGCATGCACCTTCTCCACCACCACTGGCGTCCTCAAGTCAGCCGAAGGGGCAGATGTGAGCTCCACGTCCCGAAGGGGGGAGCCAACATCGTCCGAACGATGGCTGCAGCAGAACCAAGAACACCAGTCGAATCAAAAAACGGCCAAACTGCAAAGTACAACTAGATGGACACATTACAAAGGAACTCACCTGGGGGTGCCGGCGTCATCATAGCTCTCAAGGGAAGGCGAAGGCATCCGCGCAAACGAGCGTGGCGCCGCGGAGCTGACTGGGGGAACGTTCAGAGGTTCCTCCCAGCCACCCGAAAAACGAGCACCCGGAGACGTCACGGCGACCTCCTCCTCAGCAGCGTCCACGCCCCGGGCAGGTGACGACGTAGTGGCAGACTCGCCGCGACTCGGAAGCTTCCGCTTCTTCCTCGCGGGTTCCTCCGCCTCGTCTTCCTCCTCCACCTCGTCGCGGGGAGAATGCGCGGAGGGAATCTCTTCGTCCTCGTCATCCTCTTCGACAAACCTCGACTCATCGTCGGGTCCGTTCTCAGGGAGGGGAGGACAGCTGACGAAAAGATCTCGGCCCTGAAGCAAATAGACACAAGTCGAATCAGAAAGAAAGGTAGACTCAAGTCGAAGAAGGTCAGAGAGAAGACAATAAAAGACGTACCTCAGGAACGGGGTTCGAAGCCCCGTAAGGAGAAATTGGGCACCTGACGTTGCACGTGTCCGCGGCCCGGAGGTTGGTGATGGACCTGACGCTGGCTTCCACCTCCTCGTCCTCCAGCGGCTTGGCGCTGACGCCTTCGGCGGCCCACATCGGGTGAGGCCGGGCGCTGAGCGGCTGCACCCGAAGACGGTAGAAGGTGGCCATCAGAAAGACGCCACCCGCATCACGCCCAAGGGTCTGAGTCAGCTCATGCAGCAGGGACAGCAGGGGTCGCACAGCCTCCTTCTCCACGGCAGACAGCGGGTGCGCCCAGGCGCCGGTCTTCCGCAGTCCGCGCTTGCTGTCGAATGCGTCCAGTCCGTCGTCGTTCGACTGGACGTAAAACCATCTCCGACGCCACCCTTGGACGGAGTCGGACTTCTTCATCTGAAAGTACGCGGTGTCACCGCGCACCTGGATTCCGAAGCCGCCCACTGGGAAGGTCAGCCCACTCTTCCCCACGTTCTTGCGAACGAGGAAGAGCGACTTCCACAGTGCCCAGTGGGGCGCGACACCCAAGAAGCACTCGCAGAGCACGATAAAGCCCGCGATGCTCAAGACGCCATTGGGGGTCAGATCGTGGATCTGAACCCTATAGGCGTACAGGAGACCACGCACGAAATCGTGCATAGGGAACCCGAAGCCTCGCGGAATGAAGTCCGCGAAGCAAACACGTTCCCCATCGCGAGGAGTGGGGAAGACCTCCTTGCTAGGGACTCGTACCTGGACTTGGTCGGCGGGCGGCAGCAGGCCCTACGCGCGGAGCAGCTCCAAATCGCTCTTCTTCGTCGACGACCTCTGCCAATCGCCCTCGGGTTTCTTCATCACCCCGGCGTCGTCAGCGGCGGCGGAGGAGCCAGCGGCGCTCTTCGGCTTGCCCATCGCCTAGGCTGCAGGGTGCGTGGACGGATTGCTTGGAGCTCGGGATGGCGGCGGAAATGGCAGAGCGCAAGAGGAGAAGAAAGGCAAGAATGGATTGGAGAAGATGACATCCCAAAAGCCAAAGCGCAGTACTTATTCCTCGAGGATCGGCATCTCAACCGTCCATCAAGCAATGGCTCCGAGCGAGAGCATCCAGCCGTCCACGTGTCGCACGGAGAAACCAACCGTCGCCGCCAACTTCCTCCACTACGCACGGGAACCGAGGCGTCGTCATCGTGCCGCGCAAATTTCGCGCCCACTTCGAAGACGTGGCAACTGCGGACTGTGGTCAGCTCTGACAGCGGGGCCCGCCACGTCACGTCCCATCGGGCGCAGAGGCGTGCAACGAATCGTCATCGATGACGTCATCAAGCCAACGGCTCCAAAATCAACCGAAGAAACTCGAAGAAGTTATTCGAGTGGTAGGCTCCGCAGCTGAACTCAGCAAGGTAGGATCAGCCAGTGATCCGAGCACCCGAAGAAACCGTTCGAGTGGCAACTCAGTAAGCTCGAGCAGCCGAAGCCATCCAACAAATAAGCCAAAACAGGCTGAGTAGAAGCAAGCTTCAAAAGAAGATGAAGACAAAGTAATTCGACTGCACAGATTACTCCCATCGGGAGTGGCTGGTTCGACTGAAGAAATTCGAGTTCAAGCTCAAGATCAAGCAATCCAACGGCGCGTCCAGGAAGAAGGAGTCCTTTGTCCGACTCTACGCTTCGACCAAGCACTCGGGGGCTACTGACGTGGGGCTACCTTGCGGGTAGCCCACGATGATGCTACCTGGGCCTCGCCAAGGATGGAAAGGTCCGCAGAAGGCCCACTCGGGGTATCTAGTATCCTAGTCCAACTCGGTTAGGTCTCATAACCTACCGTATCTGTACCAACCACCCGAGACCTGGCTACCTATAAAGCCAGGAGGGTTGCCCGTCCTAGAGGACACGCTGATAACCACTACGACAAACCCTAGCGAGATCGCAATCTCGCCATTGTAATCGCTACTCGCATCAATAACCAGACAAGCAGGAGTAGGGTGTTATCCTCCGGGAGCATGAACCTGGGTAAACCTTGCTTGTCAGCCGTCGTGATCACCTTGCACTCATCCCTCTCCCCATCAATCAACCCGGGGTGCATAACCCTGGGACTTGTCGAGTTAACACCTCGTCAATGATTTTCTTCCAATATCCCATACTTGCTAGTTAGCAAATCAAGTTGAGCCCTTAGCTCAACATTCTCCTTCAAAATAGATGCTTCACACAAAGTGGAGTTAGTAGCACAAACATCATTATCATTAGAAGTGGAAGGAGACAACATGACAAGCTCATTATTTAACTTAGCATTTTGTTTACTAAGCACATTACATTTAGCAATAGCATGTTCATGTTCTTTAGTGAGTTTAGCAATTTTGGAGTTATGAGACTCCATGATAGTTTAAAGTTGCTCTTGAAGGTGAGCATTAGTTTCTTGTTCATCTTCTAGAGATGATTGAAGAGATACCTTTTCACAGGCATCTTGTCTCTCAATCTCACCTTTTAGCTCAAGAACATTCTCAAGCTCACCTATACGGCTCATAAGAGAGCCAAAGTGTTTCATGCCAACTCCTTGCAAGTTAGTCATGAAATGATGAAAAGCAATAATTTCTTGTTTGATTTAAAGACTAGTATCATCATCAACATCATCATCATCATCATCACCATGAGATATATTGGAGTGCACGGTAGGACCTACCTTATACTCCTTAGCCATAAGGCAAAGGTGAGTAGTGGATGAAGACGATGAAGAGTTACTTGAAACACCATTGAGGTCCAAGTCTTGTTCCAACAGTTGTTGGAATTCCTCTACATTGTTATCCAAACAAGTACTAGAGGAAATAGAAGCACTTTGATCATGGCAACAAGACAAGGAAAGCATATCATCATGAGATTTAGTTAAGCAACTACTACATGATATGCAAGGACTATCAACACTAGCATGTATGACATTTTGAGTGCTATATGTGCTTAAGTCCAAAGATAGAGCATTGCAAAAAGATGAGTGTGAGGTATAGTCAATAGTAGGTTCACCATCAAGGTTGCAATTTCTATCACCACTCACCATATCATTACCTTGTGGCACACCACATGTCGGTGAAGTGGAGGAAGTCGTGAGCTCATCACGACCGGAAGTGGAAGGAGGACAATCATCCTTGGAAATGTTGGACACCTCATATATATCTTGAAGTTTTGTCCATAATTCATGAGCGCTCCGAAAAGGCATGATTGACGCAAGTACTGCATCGCTCAAAGCACATATGAGACCATTAGATGCTAGAGTATCGAGATAAGAGTTTTTCCCATCCTCTAAAGATAAATCTTGTGAATCCTTTGGAGGAGAAAAACCCATATCTACAATACTCTCTAAATTTGAACCCATGTCTCTAAAAAGATTAAGCATGCGAATTTTCGAAACATCATAATTTGTGCCATCGAATCTATAAGAGGGATTGTGCACTAGATCTCTAAACGACATCTTTATCTCTAAGCGGTTAGTCCTAATAATGAGATAACTTGGCTCTGATACCAATTGAACGGATAGACGTCGCCTAGAGGGGGAGGGGGGGTGAATAGGCGATTTAAAACTTTTTCGAGGAGCCGGAATATCCGGTCCAAGAGTGACCCGGAAATTCCGAGTAGCCGGAATATCCGGTCCACAAACGACCCGGAAATTCCGGTATGCTGATAAAGGCGGAATAAAACTAGAGGTTTACTTTAACAAGCATACAACCTAGATATATAAACTAGGCTCACCTATGTGCACCAACAACTTAAGCTAAGCAATACAAGTAACAAGATGATAGCAAGATATATGACTTCAAGCACGAAGGCTATCACAATGTAAAGTGCATAAGTAAAGAGCTCGGGTATAGAAATAACCGAGGCACGCGGAGACGAGGATGTATTCCCGAGTTCCACCCAAAGGTGTACGTCTCGTTTGGAGAGGTGTGCGCAACCACAACAGGTTAGCCGCAACGCCACAAAGGCTCACCTTCTTCTCCTGATGAACTCAACCACAAAAGGTTGCGAGTTCACCTTCCACTATTGGTCTCCTTTGGGGCGGAGATCGAATCCCGTATAACTCTTGAGGCACACACCCACAACTTAATTGGGGGCTCCCAAGTCTTGAGGCACACACCCACAACTTAATTGGGGGCTCTCAAGTGACCACAAAAGGTCTTGGCCACAAAAGGCCGGCCACAAAAGGCGTCTAGAGTCCAAAGACCCAAGAGTAACAAGCTCACAAGTATCACCACCACGAATCCTCGTGGAGGGCTCAAACTGATGCAAATGCAATGGCAAGAGCACACGAAGTGCTCAAGTCCTTCACTCTCAAATTCCAACACAACAACAAATGTTTATGGGGGAATAAGAGAGGAAGAACAAAGGAAACCACAAAGGAGTCAAATCCTTCACTCCCAAATCCCACCAAAAACAACTAATGCTTATGGGGGGAGAGGAGAGGAAGAACAAAGGAGAAGAACCACAAAGGAACTCCAAGAACTAGATCCACTAGGTTCCTCTCACTTAGAGGAGAGATGGATTGGTAGGATTGTAGATCTAGATCTCCTCTCAACTTTCCCTAAAGAATATGGAAGAATCAATGGAGGGATTGAGAGGAATCAAGCTTTCCAAGGTCAACAATGGAGTAGGAGAGAGAGGAAATTCGTGCTACCTTGGTTGGGCAAGGGAAGAAGAAGGGGAGGTGTATTTATGCCCCCCCAGAAAATAGAACCGTTGCACCCAGAATTTAGACCGGAAATTCCGTCCAAAAGTGAAATTTCCGACCTGAATTTCCGGTTCCAATCAGTGCCTCTTTTTCGAGAAAAACTGCGAGAATCGGATATTCCGATTCATTCAGAATCGGATATTCCGAGTGACTGAAAACTGACAGAAACAGCAAAACCAAAACTGCAATATCTTTTCCATCCGGACTCCGTTTTCGATGATTTTTGGCTCGTTGGAATCGTTACAACGAGCTCTACTTGAATATGCATAGAAACATCATAGTCCATCATGTGAGGATAAAACCAAATGGGGAAAGGTTTAACTTTCCTAAAACATGTAAACCGGTAAAACCTCCAATATAAAAAACGTAACAAGATATTCATACGAAATTCCGTTTTTGATGAACTAGAGCTTAGTATGGAGATAAACCAAGCTCTAAATCCTCACATGGATGAAAGCCAACAAGTTTCCAAAGTAAGACCGTTTCCGATGAACAAGAGCTTGACATGGAGATGAACCAAGATCTAGTTCCTCACCACCATAAAAGCCAAATAAGAACCAAGAAATATGATATGCCAAGTATGCAAAGGTTTGAGCTCTCCACAAGAATGCGGTCAAGTTACTAACTTGAGAGCCCCTCTTGATAGTACGCCTATCTATCCTATAGCCCTATCAAGATCATACCTTTGCCTTGAGCATTCCACTTGAGTTAGATGATGACTATCTTGATCTCTTCAAGTGGGTCATCTTTCTTGATTGCGCGTCCAATCACTTGCTTGATGAAGACTTCTCCAAATACTCCCCCATGCTCACAATGGGAGAGTCTCGCTTAGCTTCATCTTCATGTATCCATTGCAAGCACCAAGCATAGGATCTTTTCGAGAAAGCTTATCTTTTCGAGAAAGCTTCTCTTGGTCTTGCACAACTCATCTTTTCTTCACTAAGATGATGTCTTGAATCTTCAAGACATACTTGCAATAAGCTTCACTCAACACATAAGTTTCAAGAGTCCAACACATGAACTCCACAATTCCATGGACATGATCTATAATGATATCTCAATGCAAACATTAGTCCATAGAGATTGTCATTCAATTACCAAAACCACACATGAGGAGAAATGCTCTTTCATATGGGTGGACACTTTATGAACTTTTCCTTTTATCTATACAGTTGTTAATGAGAAAATAGAAAATTAAGCAGTAGGGATTTTTCCCTACTGTTTTGCGCCTAAAAAAACATATTATATATAATTTATTCTAGCTCCGAAAACTTTTTCGTCGCTGCCTGATCTCCATGTTTGATATTAATTAGTGTAATTAATGTCTAAATATGATTTTATATATTTATTTTCGAATTTATTTAGCCTGATTTCCCTAAATGGGCATTCTCGTCGAAAGAAGGCCCAAGAGGGGGAAAATTCCCTAGGAAATTCGGTGGGGCTTGGGTGGCCGACCCAGGTGGGCCAAGAGGCCCACCAGGGGGCCGGCGCACTAGCCATAGCCGCACTAGGCATGTGGGGATAGTCCCACATTGCCTGATGAGGAGGTTGGCTCCCCTGGGAGGCTATATATAGAGGGGCTCCCATGGCCTTTTAATTCACCAATTAATTCCACAATTCTCTCTCGATTTCGTGATTCCCTTTGTCGGAGTTGCGCCGAGTTGAGAGGGGGACCTCTTCCACCATAGCCCGATGCCGCGCTGCTGGTGTTCCGGTCCAAGTCTTCCACTGCTCGTCCTGGACTGGAGCTTCGGAGGCCGTCGTTTCCACCGTACGTGTGTAACGCCCTGCGAGGTGTTGCGCTAGCGGTACTCGGAGGTCTGCTTCCTCTACACGACCTTGAGGTCGGCTTCGTCGGTCTTCATCGACAACGTTTGTGCGGGAACGTAATCCCCGCTTTCGGTCTACAAGGGTATGTATTCCGATCTCCGTTCGTACTACTACTATATCTGCATAGAATAGATCTTGGCATGTTTTAGGGATATCGTTGCTAGAATTTTTTTTGTTTTCTGCACCCGATCCTCTTCAGTGACAACTTAAGAGGTATTGTTTATTTTCTAAGCATGTGCATAGTTCTTCCAACATCATGTCTGCAACACTTGGATGTTTGAACGTGATGCCCATATGAATACCTACCATTGAGACATAGATTTAACTTGCTTGCATGGTAATGTATTATAGAGAGAATAATTTGTCACACCATATTTACAAGACATCAGTTGTACCCATCACCACGGTTCATTTTCAATCACAAGATTTCTTTTACTTTACTTTACCCACTGTTAAAAAGACACGCTATATTCCAATACACAATAACATTCACTTCATTTCCTTTTACTATTTTTCTACTTTATTTCTATCGTCAACAACACTCTTTTTAAATATGTTTTACCTAACCCCTACCACGATGCAGTTGGAGGTTTGGAGCAACAAGGTTATGACTTTTAGTTTTGTCGAAGTTTTTGAGGGACGAGAACCGTAGAAGAGACTCAAGAGTCTATATATAAGAATAACTTCAGAGTAGCCATACAAGTATGAGTTTCACACAAAAATTGTATGCATGTGAATCAATACGACAACATTATTAAAGAAACATTCAATAAACCATGGTTACAATGAAATGTCATCATATTTACCATTGACTCTAGGACATATTCCTAACAGTGAGTCCATGCGGAAAGGAACAAAAGCAACCGAGCACGTAGATTTGATTCGTAACCCGTTGGTTGAAAGACAATGTTCTTGTTGCTTGGTCGCATGTGCTTTATTGTATTGTTTGGATACACAATTTAGTTTCTTTTGTTCATAAGCAAATATGAACTAAAAATTTGTCTCAGTTAACTTGAGCAGTAATAGATTACTAAAATGTCAAGAATGACCGGTGCCCTCCGGTAAAAAATGGGATGGGGAAAAGAACCTCTGCGTCCCAACCACACCCTAATATATATGCGGACCGTTGTTGTTCTGAATAGTGTCCAGCATGCTTCCTGGAGCTGAAATCATATCTGTCTAATGATCACTCAATCAAAGACAATAATTTTCGTGGTTATCTATGACACGGAAGCATGCAAGAAAGAGCTGAAAAGATAGCTGACGGTGGGTGCAGAGACACTTGTTACTTGTTACTGTTGCTACAGAAGTTTATTACTCCGAGAGACACTTGTGTTATCTATGACACGGAGTACAACACAAGAGACACGGCTCGCATGCAGCTGGGGCCTGTGCTGCGAGGGCACAGCACCTGCCATAGTTCAAAGGCATTCCATGCATGCCACCGATCAGGAAGACTAGCCGTCAGGGGCGCGCGTACGTATATAGTGGCATGCACGCTCGCGCTCAGGCACACCGCCAAATGCCGTACCGGCCGAGCATTATTAACCTCACAATGAGACAGGCGCGCGCCACAGAGGAAAGCATATCTGGCCGCCATGAGGCCATGCATAATAGCTCATCATTCCCTTGCTCCTGGTCCCATGCAAGTATGCACTGACAGTCGGGTGAAACTAGCTCGATCTTTCAATGCTGTATCAGCTTAGAGCATCTCCACTAGATCCCTTTTATCATTTTACCTTAAAAAGTCATTTAAAGATAACGAAAACATGTTTTACAGTACCAAAAGTGGGCCGCGTAACAACATACCCCGCAAATTTGTACCGTAAAACCGAATATACCGCTCCTTGGTGCATTTATTTTTATTTAATTTTTTTCATGGTCATCTTCTTCCCTAAATCACCCGCACAAATAACCGTCCCAGACCACAAAGGAGTTCAACCTTTCGTACGACACCGCCGTTTGGCAATCGGAGATCCGCATGGTGTCACCTCCACCACATTTAGCATTCTGGGCTTCTTGGCCCTGGCAGTGGATGTGGCGAGCTGCACGGTTGCTGCAAAGAGAGCGACGTGGTCGGTGAGTCAACAGCTAGCCCTATCCTCCAACCTCCGACCCCGACTGATTTCGCTCTGGGGTAGAACTATCCCGCCACAAGTTTGAAATTATATTTGCGATTATACCAGAAGTTGATTGGAATTGTAGCTGCGTCGGGAAGGGACTCTCTTCACACAACGGGCGGTGGCGATGGCCAAAATCAACCTCAGACGGTGGAGGTGACGGCGAGGATGCGAGACCAAGAAGTTGAAAAGTATTTCCCGCCAACCATCTAGCTGTTTTAGGTATAGTGTAAAATTGGCCTACTGTTTGGATATACGAGATATAGGAGGCTCATGTTTAGGTTTATCCAAAAACTTGAAGGGATGCTCTTACGTATATTGTATTCTATTTACGCTTCAACTGGTACATACACAAGGCCCTCCCATGTAGACAAAGCTCAACGCGAAATAAATGTCAGTGCCCTGTTGTACATGCATGCATACACACCTGGTTCACAATATAAATGTGCACTGTATCTGTATAACCTCAAGATCTGGCCCAAAGGACCTGAAACCCGCATCTGTTTCTGGCGGTCTAAATATGAGTAATATGTGCATGCTAGTAGAAAGTATAAGCTGTGTTATTGTAAAAAAACATGAAACTAAATTGATGTTTCATTCACCAAACAAACCAAACTATGTATGTTTTCAAATAGGACATGTGAAACACAAATCCTATGCTCACATAGTCGCATATAAACCCATTCTTATTTTGAGCATACATATTAATTTTCTAGTCGTCCACCAATTTATTGTTCATAGGACTACATACTCGATTGATGCAATATCGAGGATTTACTAGATACCACTGAAATGGATTTTTTCAGATATTTCACATGAAATAGCTCAGTCTCTTATAAATTCCTTTCTCTATTCAAGGTTTATATATATTAAGCAGTGTACCGGATACTAATACAAATAGTACAATATACCCTATAATGGTAACTACTTAGAGTGCAGAACTCTCCTATCACTTCTTAGAATGATTTACCACCACACATAATGCCATGCAAGTGCTGCTTTTGATTTTTGACACATTTCACAAGTCCAACCTTAAGACGGTTGCACGTAAAGATATTACACATGATCCGCATACTTTTGCCATTTGATCCCGTGACAACATTCCACTAGTTAATTAGTACTCCCTCCGTTTTTAAATATAAGCTGTTTTAGGTGCTGTACATATTGTCTAGATGCATAGTACAATGAGTGCACATACACATTAAAATGTGTCTAGATACATTTAAATAATGTGAATATGGACAAATGCTAAAACATCTTATATTAAAAAACGGGTGGAGTAGTTTGGAATTTTATCCATGATTGAATAAGCATACGTCAGTCTTCAACCATTTCTAACACAAATAGTTTGACCATTCAACTTTAAGTTTGGAAACCACAATAGAAGCATATCAAGCACTCAATAGTCATGAAATCATCTGCTCCATCCGTATTAAAATGTAAGATTTATCCATATGTACGTAGACATGTTTAAATGTAAGATTCCAGTGTTAACTTTACACTAAAACATGAGTAGATACATTTGGACAAAAAAAGCTAGAAAATCCTACATTTTGATATGGAGGGAGTAATAAATATAAGTACATAACCCTGACATTGCCATGTACTTAAATACATGAACTATTATGTCTTATGAGTTAATATAAGATAATAAGACAGATCATGAAAATTCATTAATTGTGCACAAGCTCTAGTAACTTGATCAAAAACTTCAAGACAGTACATAAATGATATGTATATACTGTATATTAGAATATTTAGAGTAAGAAAAATGGGTGAATTGCCCATTATTCTTGATTGCTACCTTGCTGGTTAAACTGATGATATATATGTCTCTTAGCTAGGCATCTCAACAGTTCGTACAGTTTCCACGTAGGAGGACATCAAATATGCACGACCCAGCAATCTAATAGTATGTCTTACTGTTCTATATATATATTGTAGAAAATAAAGCTTATAGCTTAATACTACCAAGTAGATATGGACATCATAGATCACATGCATGTGTTGTCATTTCGCCTGTTCATAACAAAGCTACCCGTCTAATCTGGATGATTGGGTCAAGGTAAAGTCATGTTGCATCGTATAAGACTTTCAGATAATAAGGAGGCTGCTTAGAGGCACTCAAAAAAGAGTGTCGATTATGGTTAGCTCAAGTCTATACTCGCAAATTAATCAGTAGTGCCTTGCTACACAGAACAATAAGAAATTCAAGAATACGAACAGCCATTTGTGCACACAAAGAGGAGAACATATAATCAGTGATGGAAATTAATGGAGATTGCAGAAGAACCTACAGACCATTATAATGGAGAAGTGTATTTCATGGTAAATATATAAACTACTGGAGATCAAATTAATATCAGCCTTTATAATTTATTAGTAGTTTTTTGCACTTTAGCAATCACAAATTTGTTTTATTTCTAGACAACCAACATGTGTCATTTGATCATAAAATAGCTGGCTAGCATTGTATTAAACATGCTACACACACAAACAGGAAATAATTCCCATAGGTGAACTGTTGTGTCGTGGTCTGGAGGCCTCTTTGGTTCAATATTTTTTCAAACAATTAGGTAGGATATCAATACTTAAAAATAGTTTCGTACACATGTTCTATGATTTCTAGTGTTACAAACTGACTGATTGTTTCTTAGGAGCACCTTGTGGCTCACGAGTGCATGTTTTTTCACCGTGTGTAATTAGACAAAATTTAGTGCTAATTCCTACTCATGCATGGTTTGCGTTTCATATATGGTCCAATATTGTGAATCGAAAAGAGATCCTTAGGCGTACTAGATAAGATCTGAAGATAGAATTGAGGACCCTAAAAGAGGGAGAGTTTTCCACTAAGAACCTATATTCTCTATGCCTTGTTAGTCAACCATACTGAATAAGACATTTTAGTTTCCTATTTGATGCATGCAGGATCAGCATCAGCCTATATATATGGAGATTCTCCCTCTTAGCTTTAAAAGGCACTTTCCCTCAATGGCAGCTAACCTAGCTAGGCGGCAGGCATGAGTAGAGAAGCAAGTAGAAGCGCACACACACACACACACACACACACACACACACACACACACACACACACAATATGCATGGATTGTACTACTAGGGTTCCACTGCATGGACTGAGAATGGATTGAATTTAAAATGAAAAGAGGGAAGAAAGATCATGCACAAACTTACATAGTCAGGAAACACACACACACACTACTTCTCCTTCTTTTGTGGTGTCACTGGTGTGTATGTTTCCTGAAGACATCCCTTTCCCTTTTCACCTTACACTCTCAAAGGTACTTTAATTCGTGAGAGGTTCAGCATGCATGGATCCATCTATTCTGAAGTCTGAACTTCCCATAGCTTAGCTAAGCCTCCGATCGAGTGCAACAGAAGTGCGCCCCTTCTACACATTGCTAGGCCGGCTAGCCTAGTCCCCCTCTTTTGCACCCATCGGCCATCACGCCATGCACACATCCACACACACCGTGCAGTCCTAGCTACTACGAGTACTCACTTGAGTGAAAAAGAATGAAACGGACTCGATGGACGATGATGCATGCATTGCGATCAAACACCAACCACAAGAAGCACAAGAAGATGAAGGTGAAGCAACAAGCGTACACATCTACTCCTCACTGTTTGCTACTCCAACTGCAACAGTGAGGGGGTTCGCACTACACAGTACTGAGGTCCCCCATAAATTCCCAGCAGTCGTACAAAGAAGTTATGGCCAGTGCCCCGCTCTTTACAGACTGCCACGACCATAAAGATCTCTTGGACTGTGTGCTTGCATACCCCCTCACGGCCCAGACAATCCAAACTATACGTGATTTGGCCCACTCCATGAGTTTAAATCCGTGTTCCCTCTGTCCATCCCTCTCGATCTCGACTCTGGTAGTAGTATTTTTTTTTTTGAATTTTTTTTTTGTTTTTTTTTGAAATTTCGACTCTGGTAGTAGTAAATCCAGAAGCAAGCAAGAAGAAGAAGAAAACGCCCGGTGTCCGCAACGGCCTGTAGCTACGTACGTACTGTCGATGGATACCGGTACGAATAATGCGTATGATACACATGCAGCTACACATGGTACACACAGAGGTAGAACAGTGTGCAGTACAGTGGTAGTAGAAAAAGTGGCGGCAGAAAGGCGAAATAAAAGGAATGTGCAGACCTTCTTCCCGGCCGGCCGCCGTAACTATGAGGCGATGAGCAGTAAAGAATAATGGAATGTGTGTTTAAGATCTGACCTGCAAAAATGTAATGTTGCTAGTAGCTGCTTCGGACTTGTCTCTCTTGCTTGCTGACTTGCTGCAGCTAGCATGCATGAGAGGTTTAATGAGCCATCCTGCAGGTACTGATCGAGCTTGTTGTTGTCCCCGGCCGGTGGTGTGGCTTTGATCTAGCAGAATATCAGTTCACACATAGATATATATACTCCATTCCATTTATCCAAATATGGAAGACTATGAATTAACTATGAACAAATATAAAGTCATATGTTATCATATGTTGATGAAATGCACATATAGGACATTACTATCAAATCATCAGCAAATATTCAAGTAGAAGAATAATGTCATGTAAGGGCAGCACGCACAAGTGAAGAGGGGAATTAATGCTGAAGAACATGAGACTGATTTGGGAAACAAAACATTAATCTTCCTAATTTTAATTTCTTTATGACTTCTCAAACCAACAGAAATAATAATTCAAGTGCCAAAAAGGGGAGCCAATGTCAAATCCTAACTGCCGCTATCATCAAAAGGTTATAATTCAACCACATGAGAAGAGAGATGACGAGAACAAACGAAGAAGAAATTGAGCTTTCCTTTGTGTTCCCTCTCCTTAGGTCACAGATCGAGATCCAAGGCCGCCGAATGCGCCTCCCTCTTGGACGAAGACGACGACGAAGGAGACGAGGCCTCGGCACCGTGAGAAGGAAACTCCAATAGCCTCAACGTAGGATCCCTCGGCCGCCATGCCGATGCGGGCATCTGCGATGGTGCCGGCGGCGCGCTGCCGTAATTGCTCGACTCGCCGACGCCGCTATCGCCACTATGCTCCGGGTTGTCGAGGTTCACGCCGAACAGGCGCACGCGCTTCTTCGTAGCCGTCGTCGGGCTCTCGATGACGGGTACCGCGTCGAGCACAACCGTAGAACCAGCGGTTACGACGCCGCCACCGATTCCTTGTTGCTGCACCGTGTAGTGCAGCGGCGGTGCGCGCGGCAGGAGGAGCGGCGCGTGGGGTGGCATCCTGGAGGGGGAGCCATAGAGGAGGAGCTGCCTCCCCATTGAGGGGCTCATGCCGCGGAAGTCGAAGCCCTGCCGGAGGCGGTGCTCATAGAGCGTGGCGGGCGGCGAGGGCGGCACGAAGAACCCTCTACCGCCTCCGCTGCCACCAACACCGAAGCCCCACGGGCTGTAGTGTGACGACAGCGGCATCATCGGGAGCGGGAGGCGGCCCGGAAAGCGGAGAGGATCTCGGTTGTCGGCGCGGCGCTTCCAGTCGATGAAGAGGCGATGGTGCGCGCTGGCGCCGCGGGAGAAGGAGACGGTGTCCCCTGCGTCGAGGCGCTTCTCCTTGACGAATCGGCTCCACCCTTTGGTCATGACGTAGCTCTGGCTGCTGTTCCAGTAGGAGTAGCGGAAGCGCCAGGGCTTGCCGGCGCTGTCCTCGAAGTTGAGCAGGAGGCCCTTCTCGTTGGCCGCAGAGTCCAGCGGGAAGTACTTCTCCGCGTACTGCTTGGGGATCACCAGCCGGTTCAGCTTCCCCACGTCGCTCGGCGTCACGACCTTGTCGAACATGTGCTCCTTCTCCACGACCACCTCGGAGCCCATGTCCACTCCGCCGCCGCCGCCGCTCCCGGAGGCTCCGGCGCCATCTCCGGATCGAGAGGGAGGGCTGCTTCCTGACGCAGACGCAGAGGCCGATGCGGATGTCGACAGCAAAGACGTTGCGGCGACGTCGGTGGTGGCCGCGGCCGTCATGAACGGGATCTCGCGCATGGTCATGGATACCTCTTGCTGCTCTTCCTCCTCCTGCTCTTCCTCTCCTTTAGAAAACCTACTGCTGGTGGCGATGAACTCCATCTTTGTAGTAAGTACTTGTTCCGGTGGACTGGATTATGGGGACATCCTGGCCGGATCGGAGGATTGCTGGATCTTGAGAGGAAGCAACCAAAAGAGAAGAAGCAGCTATTCTATAGCATGCTGCCCAGAGTGGTTCTTCTTCCAATCGGAGAGAAGCTAGAGAGCAATGATCGATCCTGGATCCTTCTTCTTGTTCCCCCTTACTGCCTTGTGCAGAGAGCAGCAGCTTGGCCTGGTGCCCGAGAATAGACACTGCCGCGGCAGAGGTGCGTGAGCTAGCTATAGGTTGGGGATCTACCTATGTACTGTATGTGTGTATGTATTCTTCTTTCCCTCCGAGATATCAGATAAGGTTTTCTATATCGATCTTGAGCTTGGTTTTCGCTCGAGAGCCGAGAGAGAGATCGAGAGGGGAAGAATTAGGCCATCATGCATTGACGCGCGGGTGCGCGCTCTGCACGCCTAGCTCGCATAGGGATGGGATGTGGCAGGGAGAGGGAGGGAGATGGGGATGGCCGGCAATATGGATCGATGGAGACGGTGAGGTTGGTGGGTGCCTAATATTTGTGGCTGCCTGCTGCACTTCCATTCCATCCTCCCGCAAGAAGTTGCTACCAGACTGAGCTGCCCTAGCTTAGCTTGAAGATTCCTTGAAATCGACTAGCCTAGTGGAAGCGGTAGCTGACTGATGAGTGAAGTGAGATGAGTCATGCACCTTGGTTTCTCTTTCTCACGCCTCAGTTGCCGTACACTCTACCTTATTATGCTCCTTTTCTTTCTCAGGAGTTTCGTTTCATCTATAGTTTGGGTTTTCTTTTCCTGCCTTTTATTTTCTTTTCTTTTTATTACGAAAGAAGAAGCAGTGCTTGTACGTATAGAGATCGAGCTAGAGAAAGAGCTGAAAAAAGTAGGGCGCGCGTACTGTAGAACGTAATGTGTGTAGTGTAGCTTTATAAAGGGGACACGAATGGGGGCCCATGGATCGCGCTCGGTTGGGCTCATGTGAGCTCGTCCTTGTCACCATACGGGTATACGTATACATCAAATATCACTCACACGCCTTGCCTACACCTTCGCTGCAGCTACGCTACTGGGCGTAGCTTGTGTTATTCCTAGGCTGGTCCTCCCGGTACGATGCCATCGTTGATCCATCAAGGGGATTTTGTGATAATAATTGCATGATGTGAAATGAAGATCTCGCCTGCCTCAATGATATTTATGGACTATAAATGTTTCTGGTTTATCATTGGCAATATATATGGCAATTTGAGTGTATATCTTCCATTGAAAAACAAACTAGACGTTCAAAAATAATGGAGCATGGCACATGACAATTTGATTGCTTGCAATATTAACAGCACGGGTCGTGTCAGTATCATTTTCAATCCATGACTATTAACATGGAATTGACATGGAGAATCAGGATTTTCATCACGCGAGCATACGTGCTCTCTTTTCTCTCTAGGAAATTAAAACTTGTGTTTAGAAGCATAAAGCGAATCCAAAGTAAATTATGTTAAGTGTAAATATTATAGTGAGTGATGTACCATCAAGCTTTTAAGAATTTTTTGTCTACAAAAGAAACACAATTATGATGAGGTGAAAAAACTCTCCCTTTTCGATTGTGAAAAAGGCATAGGCTGCTCGAGGAGACACTCCGCTCGTTTTAGCACATGAAGGAAATCATCAAGACCTCATCGAAGTACTCGGTCGCGGACGACCAAAGAATATCTATTATATACTAAAAGCAAAATGAGTTAGTTTTTTGAGGCACCAGGTTAAGCCACATCATCCAAATTAATTTTGACAGTTAGATCTAAAATTAGTGTTTAGGATTTAATGAAGCATATTAATTACATAGCCGTGTACAAACGTTCACATGTGTCCAATCCCGTTTGACACATTCCATTTTTATTAAAGTGGACTCCCGTATTTAATTGTAAGGTATACCGTTTTACTACTCAAACTCTTTGCCATCGTTATAATGAGAAAAGATATTTTAGTACGTCAACGTTCCAAGGCTAGCAGTTTGGATCCTATACGGCTACACGCATGCATACGACGCCATGCACACAATAAAAATAATTGTTCGGAAATTCAGATCAAACGTGCATACGTATGCCATGCACGCAATAAAAAAAATGTCTGAAAAATCCAGTTAATGTTAAACTGTGTTTACGGGCACCCGCACGAGTACAAGACGACCTGCTGTGAGAATAAAAATGAATTATTTTTGCGACGAACAAGATGACTATTTGCTGATTTTTATGATAATACATGAATTAGTGGCTCAACCATACACAGACGTGTCGAGTTGGAGAAGATCAATGGTGGACTCCAAGGAGGAAAATATTTCCATGCATAATATTGTTCGATTGCTGCACTAGCTCTATAGTACGAGCTAGATGCGGGGACTATCGGGAATGAACGAGTTAGTATCTTTTGGTTAGATGATACATCTAAATGGTTGCAATTTTATCTCAGTTTTTTTTGGGCCAAAATGTGGATAGAAATGCGTTCCTTTTATTTTTGGAATAAATAATTTGAAAATATATTCGTGGAGGCAAAAGGAAACATGGGATTTTAGTTTTTTGGAGACACTGAATATTGGAATAGTCAAACGGATCACTGAAGATAGGAATGTAAAAGCATGTAGTCAAAATTTAGATTCAGCTCTGTTGGGCCTCATTTTTGAACTATTGATGCTATGTCGTTGGCTTCATTAGTATCACACACTCCAAAGAACCTGTATCACGAAGGTAACGAGGTTTGATAATTATCTCTCCAGATTGCAATTTTATGAACAAAACAAGAAAAATTCTGATCAAACGAGGGGTTGAGAATTCTTGATATATACCGTTAATTCTAAATAAGCTATTATTATAATCAGAATGACTCAAAAAACAAGAGTTTGCTACATAAATGTACATGGGAGGCAATATTATATATATTTTCTTTGTAGCTCAAGAAAATATTGTCGAGAGGGTGAATGTGATAAATTCATAATGCCAAACCATCCCGATGAGAGTTCATGATATATGTAGTTTTCAATTTGGTATGCCGTCAGAATGACTCAGAAAAATATATTTTTGTGACATAAATGCACATGAGAGGCAAGATTTGATCCGTACCTTTTGAAAATAATATCGAGAAGGTGCATGTAAGAATTAAGAGTCAGAGTGACTCGAGAAACTATCAGTTTTCTAACATAAATATACATGATAGGCAAGATTAGATGTCTTTTCTCCGTAGCTTAGGAAAATTTCATCGAGAGGGTGCATATGAGAATTGAAAAATGTTGAGACATGGAGGTTATTGTTCATGATATCAATACCGGTTGATTTTAAATTTGGCGATCGTTGTAATCAAAATGACTCAAGAATTAAAATTATTCTTTCTGATATAAATTTATATGAGAGGTAAGATTATACATATTTTCTTTCTCCCGTAAGGAAATTTTGTCGAGTTGGTGGAACTAAGAAATTTAAAATGTCAAACCATGGTGATGAGCAATCATAATATGTACTGATTAATTTTAAAATTTTCGATCATTGTAATCAAAATGACTCAAGAAACAAATGATTTTCTATTCCATAAAAGTACACGAGATGGTTGTTGAGAGGGCGCATGTAAAAAAATAAGAACCATTCTCCATATTTATTTTGTGTATACCCTCATGATAAATAAGATCCTACAGTTTTTAGTCGACCTTACAGTAGGATTATATGATCTACTAAAGTCATACGTGCATTATGCAATATGACTATATGAATATGATCAGAAAGGTTAAGAAATTTAATAAAAAAATATTTTCAAAATAGTTTTATAATAATTATTTGTTATTATTAAGATATATAATCATGTGAAAAATGGCAAAGTTTCCTTAGAAACTAGATAATTCAAGACTTGACTATTATTTAATCCATTAATATGTGGGTTTATTATATGTCATAAAGGTGATTTAGTATTTCTTTCACATCCAACAACTTTAATATGGACAACACAAATTATTTTAATTGCTTCAACTCGGAGAGTCAAATTTGTGTTATAATTCTGAACAAAGAAAGCAATATTAGCATTTATAAAAATAACATCTCAACATTATTTTATTATTAAAGCTTCAAAACTTTAAGATGCATTTGACCATGCAAATTTAGTCATCAACTATTAATCTAATAATCTGAGGGTTATGTGATATAAAATGACAAAGTAGAACTTAAGTCATACCCATTAAGTGAAATGCCTGAATCATGGGGGTAACGTTACCATTATTTAATTCGGTGCAACAAAGGAAACCATATTTGCGTAATTATGTTTGAAAAAAACTCGGTTATTCCGATATAGTGAATAGTAATCTAATCATAAGTTAGTTGCCTTACGAATGATTAGCATGGTGATGGACTAACGAGTAAATGTTGCAGTAGCAACTAAATGCATTAGTAACAAAAAAATTGATGGTCTCTTGCGTTTTCGTATCTTGGTCACTGGAAAATTACTCCTTACTAACTGTGTCGTGGGATTGTCTACCTTCGTTTTATTCTGTATTGTAATTTTGGTTTAGGCATATTTTAGTTCTCATCTCACCAATTTTCCTGCCATATAGAAAAAAAACATGAGCCATATGTATCAATCTTATGTATGGTTTGAAGACCAAAGAGACATGAATATATTTTTTATATTATAATTATGCGGCTTCTCTTAATTAACTCTAGAACACTGAAGTATGTAACGAGTTTTCGATGTGGCGTAAGAATATAATTAGCTTTTGCTCGAATCTTTATAAAGTGGAACCTTTCGCCGTATTTTTTTATATCCCCGCGACAAATAAAATTTCTAGAGATTTTAGTCAACTGTATAAGTAGTATTATCAAGATTTACTGTATGAATCATGATTAAGAAGGGTTAAGATGTTTCAGTTTAAAATAATAAGATATTGCCATAAAATTGTTTTGTAATAATCATTTGTCATTTCTTGGAAATACATACATGCAGAAAGTTCACAACCGTTAGACATTTAGGTCTACATCTATATTTCAAACATCGTATAGTTTTAGTAATTAAGGGCGGTAATTAAATGGGATGGATGGTGATGCCCTCGCATTTGCGAGGGCCCCTGTGCTAGTTGGAAGAACGCCAAGATCATTTGATGGCATATATGCAATCACAAATTGATAATCCGCTTCACTGCACTTGAAAACAATTGTATCTCGGCCCACCTTCCGGCACTAGCAATAGTGTTGAAGGTGATCCTAAGGGTCCCGAATCTTCTTATACTATGAGTAGATCTTCCCCTCTTACAACGTGGTTGACCAGACCTATCGTCAAGCCCAGCAACCAAATACCACATATGTGCCCTTCAGGTCCTTCATCTCCTTTTTAATGTAACTCACTTTTATTAGTGGAAGTCTTCTATGGAAGTGTCTGCAAGAAATTTTGGGAGTTGGTGAAGAAACAATGTAAGATTGTGGAGCCAAAACGCTTGATGGTTCGTAAACACAATACCCACCATCAACTCAACTCCATGGTTCGTGGGAAGATCCACAATGCTTTACACATCCCTCTCTAAAATCAAGACACACCATCGAATCCGCCAAGGAGCTATGGGAAAATATCATCATTCTTCAGGAAGGAACCTCTCTCATCAAAAAATCAAACTATGCCCATGTGAAGAGGTAAATGGACATGGTTGTTATCCATGACAGACAATCCCCTGGTAGTAACTACTAAAGACTACATGAACTTCCAGTAAAGATGCAAGGTCTTGGATTTACCGAGTACAATGATGTTTTCTCCATGGATAAAGAGTTGCTCAAGTGCATTGATGGCTAGATTTTAAGGGGGTCATATGTAAACCTACCCATTCTTCTGCAGGTTCTCCTCATGGTATTCTGACCAGCTACAAAACATAATATATTTCTCTATCCCTCCCCTACATCCCCCCATCCCCACCACTCCCACCACCACCACAACAAAACCCTAACTCTTTTGTGGAAAGGTAAGAAGAGGCCTTAATCTATGTTTACACCAAGAAAAGGTGATTCTCCCTTGGGTTATCATGTTTCTTGTTGATCTTGGGTTTATTGGGAACAATAGGCTTGCTAGGCCGGCCACAAATTTCTAGGTCGTGGATTTTTGCTAGAAATTTTGGGAGGGTTTATAGGTCAGCTTAAGGATTACCCCTAGCGATTTAGGTCCTACTTCGGGGAGGAACCCGACACTTGTCACGATTAAAATATGTAGACAGCTAAAATTATACCATGCGAGGAGAAGCCAACACTTGTCACGATTAAAATGATGGTGGAGTTCTCTTTACAAAGGAAAGCATTTTTCTAGTGATTGCTATTTCTTAAATGAGTATAATTAAGGAAAACAAAAAACACGCGGTCCGGCTGCAACCGTGCCATGCTAGACCGGCTCCTTTAGGTCGTGTGGCGGGCCGGACATAGTTTTCAGGTCTTTGGACCAGCACGACATAAATCTTTTACAAAAGGGTCGTCACGAGCCATGCGAGAGGGTCCATATGGTTAGTTATATTTGAAAAGATAATTTCTTGTGAAAACGCATTTATCATGATAGAGTACGACTATCTTTGTCACAAGTAATTGATCAAACCGCACGCACGCTCACACACGGTACATATTACTCATGCCTCAGCTTTGGGCAGACTCACGCATTCGCATATGCTCTTACATGCATGTTTGGATTAGAATTGTCCCAATTAAGATTTTGCAGCAGGGAAAACATGACTTTGAAAAGTCCCAATTAAATTTTGAATCTGGATTTATTTCGAGGTACTCCCTCCGTCTTCGAGTTTCCACTTTGAGCATCATTTTCTAGGACCTAGAACCTTAGGTTATGTGCTTTAAAAAAAAATTGAGCTCATATTAATTAGATAAGAGTTTCAAAATGGTATATTCTTCATGACATTTGTCTCATGTATTATTAGTCAATTAGTTTTTTACGCTACCTATATAACTGGACGGAGTGAACATTTTCCTATACTATGGCTGACTTCTTTTGGGCTCCTGCTTATGCATAAGCAGGCTTTTAGATTTTGGTGTGGAAAAACTGCTGTGGGTAGAAATTATTCGGTACACTTCTTTTAGGCTTCTAGGTTTTGTGAAAAAAAACTGACAGCCTGGGCCCACTTGACACTGCCTCTGACAACCGATCCGGAGGGGAGTTCTGGCCGGAGATGCAGCTCCGATTTTGGCACCAGGAGCCGTAGGCGGGTCCGGCGGCGGGTGGAGAGGTGGGTGGGAGGCCGGAGCAGGTAGGGCGGAGGCGGGGCCGGCTGTAGGTGGAGAGGCGCACGGCGGCGTGTGGAACTCTGGCCAGAGATGGAGAAGGAGCTCTGATTCCGGCACCAGGAAGTCGAGGCAGGAGGGGACGGCGGCGGGTCGAGAGGTGGGTGGGAGGCCGAACTAGGCGGAGCGGAGGCGGGGCCGGCGGTTGGTGGAAGGTGCAGTCGGGATCGTCGGTAGGGAGGAGGGTGGAGCGGGAGGAGGTGGCCAGCGGCGGGGAGGAGGCCGGAGCAGGCGGACGTGGGGCCGGCGGCGGGGAGGACGCCGGAGCGGAAGGTGACATCGGGGTCAAGATGGGGAGAGAGAGGAGACCTCGGGCCTTTTTTCCTTTTCCCACCGTTCACCGTGAGAGACGGAGAGAAAAACACCACAGTGGCAGTTTAATCGTAATTTTGTAGAAGGACATGTCTAATTTTGGGGAACGTTTCGCGGGCCGAGCTGAGAAGCTCGAGAAACTGGGTCGGAGCAGTTTCTCCCCACTGTGTGTAATTGGGCTAGAAGCCACTTCTGCGGTTTGGGGAATCTGGAGAGTTCTTTTAAGCTTCTGGGCTTCTGAACCCATAAGCAGTCCAAAAAGCCTAAAAGAAGTCAGCCTATATACCAATTGCTAGCTAGCGATATGATCGAGAGAGATAACCCAGTGGTGGTCCCAAGAAGATCGAGAACGAGAGAGAGAGAGACTGAGCTGGATAGATGGCATGGGCACTGCTCACATTCATGTCGACAAACAGGTAAATGCATGCTTTCTCATGTCAACCGGTGGTTATCTCTATTTCTCTAGGCCAAAATAGACACGGCGGTACTAATGGAGTCCGGCAGTACTTTCATCCCCATTTACTCGACGAACACACTGCAACCTAAATTTTGTGTGCACGTGCATCCGTCGATTTAGTTTGGCTACGTATGCTATATATATGAAGTAGTTAGTGTTACTGATGTTTGTACGGTTTTGATTAAATTCTATTCAAATCTGGTTACTTTTGGTAAGGGTAGCAGGGGGATATAATGCTTGCAGGTTGCCCCGTAGGGGTGCTCAAGATCGAGCATTCGCAGCGGTTTCCTGCCAATACCGCCTCATTTTCTTTCTGGACTGTTCATGTCCCTTTTTTTTGGTGCTTGTAAAAGACTTGATATTTCTGTTACAAAAATAATAAATGGGGCTTGCCCAGGTGGAATTTTTCTAATGTTACTGATACATCGTACCGGTATTATCATTTTTTTTGAAACTCTACCGGTATTATCATCGAGTCATTTATTTATATTTTATATACGCCGGAGAGCTGAACGTGTACGTGTCGGAGACTGAAAACCTAGATTCGATGGTGGCGTGCCACTTGGAAAAAGTCCATTTCAAATCGTCAATTTGTAGGGCGTAGCTAAATTGATCCTCGAACCAAACTTCGACTCACGGTCATTGGCATACTTTTTTTTTTGTTAATATAGTAGACCTGTTTGGCTCACCGGGAAGGTTGATCCAGGCCATGAATACACATTGTCTGACTGGCTAGATTGGTCTGCATGACATGTTCATCTCCTATCTCCAATCCATCTGTTTCCACCGTCAAGTAATCCTACGGGAGAACAGAGAAGCGTGTAGGGTAGGCTGGGACATGTGGTAGAACCCCAGTCGGAAGGACCTCCCAGAAGAATCGTGCATGTGGTAGACTCACAAGAGTGGTTCCCGGGGTAGAGCGACAACAATGTGACCCGGGAGGAGGAGGCACGGTCCTGTTCTTCTTGCTGTTGTGGTTGCCTGGTTGGGCGACTGCACATAGTCGGCGGTATCGTGCTTTGGTGCTTCTGCTCGCGTCGAGTCGGGCCTCTCCCCCAAGCGCACAACCTAGACCGAGGGCCACACCTCCTCAAAACAGACTTGTGCCCCGCTTTATAAATAAAGCAACCAACCACATCATACAGTTATAGAGTAGAAGTTCATGAGGCATGAAAAATAAAGGTTTTGCTGGGACCACATCACACCTAGCTAGGATGCGATGCTGCTAGCCGTGAGCTCATGTAAACATAGCAGTAGATAATTGCATTCACAGTAGCGTATACGCCGGCCCGGTGGTGTCCTCTATCCCCGCTCTCTTCCCATGGTGTTGCCCGACGAGGAAGATCTGAGCGAGTCCATGGCCACCAAAGTCCAAAGGCATATAGATTCACGGTCGGTCGAGCTGCTCTCGGTATTGCCCACTGATACTTCAAAAGAGAAACAAGACAAATGTGACAAGTGAGCAAATACAGTTAGTGAATAGTGAGAGCACCAATTTAGGATTATATTTCCTCTCTGAAAATTAGGTGAAAAATTAGACTTAGGCCGGAATTCAATAGTTCAGCGTGCAAACAATTGGGATTCGGAGTTCGGGTTCGATTTAGCTAAAAATGAACTTATTTCCCGCAACACCAATCAATCGTCACTTACTTACTTCGTCAGTGCATTCTGTTGCAGCTCTGTACGTGCATGCATGCAGAAGGTCTTGATCATTGAATACCGCCCTGATATTGTATCGTGAGCAGCAGAACGACGCATGCATGGCATCGTTCAGATCCGCAGAGGCTTCTAATTCCACACCTGACACATGCATCATGATGTTTAATCTTTTCCTCTCCATACTAGTGGGCGGTATAGAGCTGTAGCCAGGCCTAGAGATAGGACCTGCAACTGAGAACAATTAGGCATGACACACACATACTACTCCTAGATGACAGGGGAGAAAAGGAGATGTCCTAGATCGAGAACATCGAGTGTGGTATGGGCGGTGGCGTCCAGGAAAAGCTTAATCAATCTGACGGGAGGCTATCCAAAGAGGAGGCCAACCGGAGCAGCCTTTGTTATCATGGAACATGCAACCGGAGCGCGCGACAGAAGATAGTTAGGCACCACACTCGGAACTCGGGTTGTACGCTTTCCATTCCCAGGAAAGCTCCTCGTCGGTAAGAGCAAGTTCAATAATAATTGAGCCACCAGCTGACTATAAGGAATTGTTATGTAGAAATAACCAACACTAGGGTCAACACACATATATAATATTTAGCTATAATATATGCTAATTTACTAAGATATGACCCACCATTCACTCTCATAAGATACACGTGTTACTACTAGCTCTTACATTAGAGCCCACCTCTCTTCTCTATCCTCTTCTCTCTCCTAAATGCAAGCACAAATAGATTATTTAATTTCTTAAAACCTGATGAATAGACTCTATTGTACTTGCTCTAAACCATCTTCACCGGCACCCTAAACAGCCCATTGGGGTCTGAATGAAAAAATCGGCCCTATGGATACTTTAGTTGCACGGTCTAGACCAATTTGTGTCTATCGTCACTAGGCACCCCAATTTCGAGGCACACTCCGCAACAACATCAGACAATGCCTCCTACAGACGCGCCTGTCATAGGCACGGAGTGGCAGTCGGCCGGCCAACATAAAATAATGGCTTCCTGACGGTTCCCACGGGGGCGGCATTCCACGCATTGTCGTGTTGCCTACCCACGCATTTACCGGCGTCATGTCGTCGGTGCCTCGTAAAGGTCGTCTGCCCCGCCGCTATAAAATGTAAGCCCCACAGTTCCTCCCGATCATCCCAATCTCTTCCGCTCCAACTCCGACACATATTTCCCCTTCACACATCCCATGGTGCTCAACAACGAGGTAAGAGCTCTACCGAATCCTACCGTTGCAACATCCTCCTACTCGATGAGGTCGAACTATTTGAGCGGTACGATATATACGTGATGCCGGATTAGCAGGTTCTAAAGGGGAGTTGTGTCGTGCCACCGCCGCCCATTGCAGCGTTGTCCGTGGCCATCATACCGCGGGAGCAGGAGCATATGGACCTGTCGATGCAACCCAAACCAGAGCCCTTACATCTACGACGATGAGTAGATGCCATGTAGTTAGGGTTTAGTTTGATCAATAGGTTGGTGCCACTACTAAGGGTAGCACCCCATTGTGTCATAAATATGTCGGAGACATACTAGGGGTGCCAAACGGAGACAAACCATTGTGCGGTGGAGATGCTCCTATAGCAGCGGCTTATTTATTCCTTCTTGCAAATATAGATATGCTCGAAAACAAAAAGCACATTGCTCAACAGTGCATGTAAGTAAGGGTCACGGGGACGGGGGGGGGGGGGGGGGGGGGGGTAGTACTACCTATATATAAAGGGGCGACATTTTCACCCCCTTCAAAGTGTCCACGTCGTTCCTATTCTTCTGACTGCCCGATCTGTCGCGACGGACGGCCACGATCGAGCCATGTCGCCCACTATTGCGAAACACCCTTCACGCACGAAAATTGTAATCTATATGTTGTAGATTAACTGCATTGCTCATGACAGCCTGATCTATTTATGGGAGCACTATCTGGTAGCTAGCTGCATGAATGCATGCATGCTCTTGCGTATCTATTCAAATTCGGTGTACCATGCATGTGATCAATTAATCGATCAGCAGCACATATAAACGTAATAATTAGCGGCACAATCTAATGGCACATGGCCGTGCGCACAGTGCATAGCTTGATTGTTTTGCAGAAAGGGGGTATATATGAGAACCGTACCGAAGATTCAGCTATAATGTGCTTGTTGGTTAAGTACTTTGCGCAAGAACCGTACTACGAGGATTCAGCTATAATGTGATTATTTTGCAGTTAGCTAGGGTAGCTACGGGGCAGGCACGTAAATGATCCTATCATGGAGCAAAAAGGAAATGTAAAGGTGTGTCGCGCTCTTAATTAACTAGCTCGATCTCTATGTAAAGAACTATACCAATGATCAGGGATCGGCATGTGAATCTGTGATCGATCGAGCAAGAGCTAGCAAGTATGTAACAACCACGCGCCAGACACCCACTGATCACATGCGTGCGTTCTTTGATGCAATGTTGGAACCATGGTGGAGCTAGCTGGACCTCACTCTCCCTCTCTATCCATTCCTCGCAGCAGAAGACGAAGAAGAAGACGAGCGGAATGCAGGCGCAGCATGGACAGCAGAAAGGCGTACCCCCCACCAGCAGTCCAGCAGCGGCGCGTCCCCCAGCATGGCACCTGCTTGCGAGTGGGAGATCCACACCGGCGCCTTGGTGCACACCAAGACACGCACATGACCTGTTGGCCGGCCGTCTGGGCCTCTTCCATGTCCTACTTCACTGACTGCCATGGTGCGCCCGCTCTTTCTCTGTCCCTCTCGCGTGAACAGTGAGCAATGGAGTACGAGTCCACGCCTCCTCCGGCCAATGGTCAGGCCGGCATGATAAGGTACAGACGTGAAATACGACAGAACTGATATCTTGAGGACAACTCAGCACAAAATGACTTAGTTTCGAAAATATCCCGGAACTTAGAGCATCTCCGAAGTGAGAACACGAGAGACTCTCGCACACTCCTCTTTTTTTGTGTTTTGTGAACTGATTCTCGAGCCGAGTCAACTTATGCACTTCATTTTTGCAGTTCGGGAAAAACTGAGTCGATCCGTATAGTGGCATGTTGTGACAGATTTGAACATTCGACGTGAGCTCGAAAGCCACATTAAACTTGTTAGGGTTGTTTCGAACTGCACTATATAAAAACATGTGTTGTGTTGACGTAACACACCGAAAACCAATCTAGCTTTGCCACTTCTTGAGCCTTGTGCCACCACCATACTTTACTATATCAAGCGTCGGCGTGTACTAGTGAATGGGAGGGTAGGTCTCTGAAATCATCCGGCCTTGTGAATGTTGTACGAGGTTTTCGTTAAGCGCACCACGTAACCGCTAAGCTCTTCATCATGTCTAATGTTGAAAGCGGGCGGTTATACCTACAACTGTCTCAAACGTCACCTACTTCGAACAATCTTCGTCAACATTGTCATTAACAACGACATCGGTACATCGGCTATGGCTATCTCGTCTATAAGCGACCAACACGTGTAGCAAAGTCTTGTCTACTGGTTAAAAACATATTGTTTGTTTACATGTTTTGCGATACCATGTTGTTGTTTTTCATGTTACATCTAATATGTTTGAGTTACATGTGATATTATATGTTTACAATTATTCCATAATTATTCAAGAACTTGTCTAATTCTCCAACTTTCCAAAAACCTAATTGTAGGCAATTTCCGAATTAACTATGACATCCATATCATCTTTTGCATCACAGAAACATAGATATATTTAGAAATTTTGAGCTCTTTAGATGAATGGTCATGATGGTCATTTTGATTTTCAAAATATCAAAAAAGGTGAAATAAACCTCAACAAAATTATCATCCGGAATGGAGTCCGTTATGTGTTCTAGTTCTAGGTTCTTTGAAAAATGATGATTTTTGACAAATTGTTCAAAAAAACTTCATAAAAAGGTATATCATGTATAAACTTCAATAAGTTTCAACCCAAATGATCATTTTCACGGCATATTTTGTGATAAAATTACCACATTCCACAAATAGGTGTATCTTGTTATTAGAAAACAGTCATGCCGAAGGGATTTTTCAAATTATTTTTATAAATATCATTTTCCATTTTTTAAGTGCAAAGAATGACTTTTTTGTGAACCAAGTATAAAAATTTGATGCAAATATGATATACTTATCATATCTAGATTCCTCTCATTTTTATTTATTAAATTTCGATTTATGGATTTAAAGATATGATTTAGTTCATATTAAATGAAAATTAGAAGAAAACAAATAATAAAATAGCTAAACCTCATGTATACGTAAGCCAACGGCTAATCTGAACAGCCCCAGGTTGATCCCTACGCCGACGGGCCCGACAAAAAGACGTTTGGTGGTCGTTGGCGTATCGCCGTTTTTCTATAGTGTTTTTTTCTTTTTACGTCCAGACCCTATTGGACAAGATCATTTAGGGTGGGTTCAGTTCCGGAACGAGGTGGAATGGAATGGAACGGTTCCGTACTTGGAACCCGTTCTTGTATTCGGTTATAGAATGGAATGGAATGGAGTGGTTTCTCAGAATGAAATATTCCCCCTAGATCCGGAATGAAGTGGATCCTCCAATTCGGCTGTACGAGGTGGAACGGCCGGCTAATCATCCAGTTTAGGATCAAGTTAAGCAAAAAATAATCAAGCTTAGCCATAAATAATCAAGATTAGGAATAATTAATCATGCTTATAAATATTTAATCAAGTTTAGAAATAATTAATCAAATTTTACAATGATTCCATTCTCACCCATTGCATTCCATTTTCATTCAATTCCAAAACTAAACACGAAAATGGAACCGTTCCATGACATTTTTTATCCGAACTGAACACAAGAATGAAACGGTTCCGCTTTGATGGAATAGAACCGCTCTTCCATTCCACTTGCTTCCAAAACTGAACACATGGTGCCGGTGGAGATGCTCGGGCTGGTCAATCGGTTGATGATGAGTAGAGCGTACTGGCCGGGGGTTGCATACTTGCATGCAGTGCAGCATCATCGCATGATGCATGGGAACGGGAGGGAAGCGTTTCTCGGTCGTCATCCTGTCCAGACCATTGGGCTCCTATCGTCGCGTCACTGTCGATGGCGCTTCCTCCCATCTAGCTCTGGTCTCCATCTCCCATCACCGCGGCGCATGTGCTTCCGTGGTAGAGGGATCGATACCCTGCCCCCGAGCGCGCGTACGTGATAAACTGAAAAGGGCTCAATTGATCTAGCGCTAAATGGCGTGCAGCTAGTCGTGGAAGGAGAATGTCCACACCGCTGGCTAGCTGCCGAGCTGCGAGAGCGACGAATCAAAAGTGCAATCATGGAGTAGCGGCAGCTTGTTGCTTCCCTAGCGCTTTGCAGTGTGTAGTGCAAATGGATAGGCGATGAGTTGACTGGTTGCTTTTATAAGGGAAGAAATGTAGGCCTAGTGTGTTTGGTTTGCACGCGTGAGAAACTTGTGCTACCGTGATGAAGATTGCAAAGTTCAGTATTTGGTCATGCTGCGCATTGTGATTGATGTTCTCACTCTTCTTAGCATGGTCAACTTACTCCATATTTGTGTTTACACACCACCGCACTTGAAAATAACTGATAACCAATGGTTTCTGCTCCGGTGCTACCCCCTGCCTCTTCGAACGGGCAATCTGATAAGTACGTATAGGCCATGTAGAAATCCGTACGGCCCACGCGTATACATCATATGGTGCGACGGCTCCAGACACGACCCGTATACCGATCTCACGAAGCAGATTGCTCCATTGATGAGACGATCCGAACCAAAATTTTCCCGTAAGGGGGTAGCACTGAAGCAATCCTCGATAACCAATTCATCTATGGCCCTTGGAAAAGAAAATCCAACACTGAAGCATAGTACTCTATTTGAGAAAACCAGACTAGGCCATCGGTTCAACTGAAAAAATCGAAACGGCGCCAACCCTAATTTTATAGCGTGTTACTAGGTTCACGAGTGGACCTGTAAATATCGATTTTTAATGTAAACCAGGCAAACGGTCCAACCAATTGAAGACCTTCCTTTGGAGAAAAAAATTTAAAGGCAAAGGCCAAGAATTGATCTCGGGACCATCCTTGAAACAGAATACTTCAAACAACAAACGATTGGAGTTGTATGGAACGAGACGATATTAATGGTTAAATTTTTTTTAAGGCTTAAAGCGGTCGAATCCGCCGTCCGATTAATGGTTAAATAAATTTTGAAATAAAATGATTAAGAGATGGTACATGAGAGAGAGAGATAGAACGAACACCCTCGAAACGGACGAATAAACAAATATAAAGAAATCCAAACCACCTCACGAGAGTTGTGGAAAGGACAAGATGAAGCTCATGCTTAATGAAAATTGAAAAGATCTATGGTGTACGGAATTTAACAAGGTTGATACTCCATCATCTTTTTTCAAAAGAAGACGTTACATTTAGTCAAAATTGAACATATAATAAATTTGATCAATCTAATAGATGAATTATACTCCTTGTTTTGACTAAAGGGGGAGGTGGTGCCATAGAAAAATCAGTAGCGTGGAATACCGCCATGTGCGCGTAGATTACCTAGAAAATTCGGATGAGACCGTGCTACAGTACCATGCGGTTGGGTACTCTCGGGCCTGAGCTGGCCAATAGGGCCTCTGACGCTTATGGTTGATGTGCATAGTAGGAGAGTACTCAGGTCAGGTCAGGATGTGCTGCTGCTGCTACAGCGGTGGGAAACTAAACTATACGACAGAAGAGAAGGCACCAAGTATTTACATTGCTTAAAAATGTGATGTGATTCCTGGTACGGTGCTCCTGTTCCGTTACTTCCGTATGTATAAAGATCAAAAAAAAATATGTTTACAGTTTAACATAGTGACTGATTTCCTTTTTATGTTTATAACTCAGCAAAATGAATGGTCGTTTTTGTTTGGGCAAATGATGATTTTTTTAGGGGGTTGATATGCGAAGTGAGTGTAGCTCAACTGATTTGGTTGCTTGTGCTGAATCTAGCCCACGCATGTTAAACTTCCAGACTTGGCATACGTGCTCGCATTTTTTTAAAATTTTCATGATTTAACCGGTGCTATGCTTTCAGTGGTAGGTGACGTGCCCGTTAAGGCTAATTTTTTTTAAATAATAATTTTTTTATTAGAAATTCGGGAAATATTGCGCAGTTTTAGGAAATTTTAAAAATATTACGGCCTCGGCCTGGAGGAGGCCGACTGGGACTCGTCGGCCCGGAGGAGGCCGACTGGGGCTCGTCGGCCCAGAGCTGGCCGACCAGTTGTGGAGAGAGGCCACGGGCCGGCCGAGCCTGATCGGCACCGAGCGTCCAGGCTTCGGCCACATCACGGCCGAGCCGCTCGTCGGCCACCTCTTGGCCGACCAGGATCCTTCAAAGACCCGCGCGGCTTCCTCTTCCTCGCGATGCGCCGCCGGCTCTCTACTCTCTCTCTCTCCTTCTTCCAAACCCGAAAAATAAGCACTGTTTTGTGGGCGCGATTTCTTGCATCTAGCCACGAGAAGCGGAGCAGCGACATGCTGACGACCTCGACGGGGAGCAGGCTGGTGAGGTTGTTGTTGTAGAGGTCGTGGACGCGGAGGGCGCGGAGGCGGGCGAGCGCGGGCGGGAGGGAGCCGTTGAAGGCGTTGTTGGAGAGGTTGAGGTGGGTGAGGGAGCGGAGGTGGCCGAGCGAGGCCGGGACGGGGCCCGAGATGGCGTTGGCGGCGGCGTCGAGGCGGAGGAGGCCGCGCAGGCGGGAGAGCGCGGGCGGGAGAGCGCGGGCGGGAGCGCGCCGGAGAGGTTGAGGCCGGACACGTCGAGCCCCACGACGGTGCCACGGACGCCGCAGGTGACGCCCGCCCACGCTTCAAGGGTAAGACTTTTTCATATATTAGGGTTAGGGTTTGTGTTATATGTAAATTAGGATTTAGGGTTAGGGTTAGGGTTTGTGTTATTTTCTATATTAGGGTTAGGATTTAGTTTGCAGGTAGGGTGTAGTTAGTCCGGATGGATTTGTAGTTAGTATGGTAGTACTGGTAGTGGATAAATGCAGACTAGTGTGTAGTTACCGTCCGCATAGTTTCATGCATTAGGGTTAGATTTTGTGTATAATCTTGGATTAGTCTTAACGTTCGTGTATACGTAATCTGATATAACTAATTCCATGTATTATAATTATGTAGTAGTTTCGGTAGAATTTTAGGTACGATGTGATATTAATATTTGATGCGTTATAATATTTTTTAGGTGAGCAATTATGTCGAATATAGTAAAGTTTGTTTTCTACTACGGTGTCGGTTCAGTAAAGCAAAATGAGTATGGGATGGACCTGAGTGAGTTTGAGCACGTCGAGTTGGATCTGACTGGCCCTGAAAATTGGTATGTTAGTCAGTTAAAAGATTGGTTGGCACAATGTTTGGGATTAAATGCAGAAACACACACTGTCGGGGTGCACGCGTTATGGTCCAGGTCCAGTAAAAAAATTTGGTACACTCTGAGGCCGATTGATCGGGATTCTCAGCGGGTGAACTGGTTGCAAGGTTGCGAAAACAGGGGAAGCCACCCAGTGGCTGACGTGGGGCTATCTTTCGACTAGCCCACCATAAGGCTACCTGGGCCGCGCCAAGGATGGAAAAGCCCACAGAAGGCCCACTCGGGGTACCACGTATCCTAGTCCAACTCGGATAGGTCTTGTAACCTGCCATATCTGTACCAACCGCCCGAGACCTGGCTACCTATAAAGCCAGGAGGGTGGCTCGTCCCCAAGAGAACCAACCAACGAAGGGACACGCTGATAACCACTACGACAAACCCTAGCGAGATCGCAATCTCGCCATTGTAATCGCTACTCGCATCAATAACCAGACAAGCAGGAGTAGGGTGTTATCCTCCGGGAGCCTGAACCTGGGTAAACCTCGCTTGTCAGCCGTCGTAATCACCTTGCACTCATCTCTCTCCCCATCAATCAACCCGGGGTGCACAACCCTGGGACTTGTCGAGTTAACACCTCGTCAACTGGCGCCGTCTGTGGGAAGTTCAACAAGTGCTAGGATCATGGTCGCACTGGCTCCATCCGCAATGAAGATCGGCGCATCCGCCATCAGGGAGTCGATCCGATTCGGCTCCTTCGAGTACGACATCCACAACTTCTACGGGTCAACCTCGACGTACTCCGCTGCGTCGACTCCACTCCGCCGCGTCGACTTCCTCTACGGCACCAGTCCGCTGCGTCGACTCCGGTCCGCCGCGTCGACTGCCTCTACGGCACCACTCCGCCGCGTCGACTGCCTCTACGGCACCACTCCGCCGCGTCGACTCCGGTCCGCCGCGTCGACTGCCTCTACGGCACCACTCCGCCGCGTCGACTCCGGTCCGCCGCGTCGACTGCCTCTACGGCACCACTCCGCCGCGTCGACTCCGGTGCGCCGCGTCGACTGCCTCTACGGCACCACTCCGCCGCGTCGACTCCGGTCCGCCGCGTCGACTGCCTCTACGGCACCACTCCGCTGCGTCGACTCCGGTCCGCCGCGTCGACTGCCTCTACGGCACCACTCCGCCGCGTCGACTCCGGTCCGCCGCGTCGACTGCCTCTACGGCACCACTCCGCCGCGTCGACTGCCTCTACGGCACCACTCAGCTGCGTCGACTCCGGTCCGCCGCGTCGACTGCCTCTACGGCACCACTCCGCCGCGTCAACTCCGGTCCGCCGCGTCGACTGCCTCTACGGCACCACTTCGCGGCGTCGACTCCGGTCCGCCGCGTCGACTGCCTCTACGGCACCACTCCGCCGCGTCGACTCCGGTCCGCCGCGTCGACTGCCTCTACGGCACCACTCCGCCGCGTCGACTCCGGTCTGCCGCGTCGACTGCCTCTACGGCACCACTCCGCTGCGTCGAGTCCAGTCCGCCGCGCACAAACAAATTCGCCTCGGCCACACCTGATGCTCTCCCGGGTGTTGCGCCGCACATGTCACAAACAAATTCGCCTTGGCCGCCACCTGAAGCACTCGGGGGCTGCGCCGCGCAGGTCTAAGTCAAACCTAGGTCGTCACCCGACGCACTCAGGGGTTGCGCCATACAGGTATAAACTCGAAAAATCCTTGGCCGCCACCCGAAGCACTCGGAGGCTGCGCCGCACAGGTCTAAGTCAAACCTAGGCCGTCACCCGACACACTCGGGGGCTGCGCCATACAGGTATAACTCGAAAAAACCTTGGCCGCCACCCGAAGCACTCGGGGGCTACGCCGCACAGGTCCAAGTCAACCTCGGCCGTCACTCGAACACTCGGGGGCTGCGCCATACAGGTCCAACAAGAAAACCTAGGCCGCACTCGAACACTCGGGGGCTGCGCCATACAGGTCCAACAATGCAGTAGGCCGTTCGGCAGAGCAAATACTCGATATGTTTGTCGAATCCACCAAGTAGGCCGTCGGGCTGAATGAGCACTCAAATAAAAAAGGACAGTGGTTCCATCTCAGAGATCTCTTTTCGACTGAGAAGTTTTTGAGATTAACCTCAATTACAAGCAATTCAGCTTAATCTCGGGGGCTACTCCCATTGGGAGCGCTGTTCGCGCTCCCAATAGACTCAATCGAAGCATTAACGACTAAAGCATCCTCTGTAAGCCCTCAACGGCCGGAGTCGAATTTCTCTAACTATCGTTTTCAGGAACAAGACAGAGTGCCAATCTGAGAACCCGAAACATCCATTCGGGTGGAAAAGACAGTTGAGTAAGCTCAAGCAGCCGAAATCAAATCTACATGTAAGCCAACAGGCCGAACAGAAGCAGGCTTCACAGAACGAACAAGACAAAGTAATTCGACTGCAAAGGTTACTCCCATCGGGAGAGGCTTGTTCGACTGAAGAAATCGAGTTCAAGCTCAAGATCAAGCAATCCAATGGCGCGTCCAGGAGGAAGAAGTCCTTTGCTCGACTCTACGCTTCGACCAAGCACTCGGGGGCTACTGACGTGGGGCTACCTTTCGACTAGCCCACCATAAGGCTACCTGGGCCGCGCCAAGGATGGAAAAGCCCACAGAAGGCCCACTCGGGGTACCACGTATCCTAGTCCAACTCGGATAGGTCTTGTAGCCTGCCATATCTGTACCAACCGCCCGAGACCTGGCTACCTATAAAGCCAGGAGGGTGGCTCGTCCCCAAGAGAACCAACCAACGAAGGGACACGCTGATAACCACTACGACAAACCCTAGCGAGATCGCAATCTCGCCATTGTAATCGCTACTCGCATCAATAACCAGACAAGCAGGAGTAGGGTGTTATCCTCCGGGAGCCTGAACCTGGGTAAACCTCGCTTGTCAGCCGTCGTGATCACCTTGCACTCATCTCTCTCCCCATCAATCAACCCGGGGTGCACAACCCTGGGACTTGTCGAGTTAACACCTCGTCAGTTGCCTTGTTACTTCCTGTCGTTAAGGAGGTAAATGTCAATCCTCCTGAAGGCGAGGGTGGGCACGATCCAGGGCAGAGCAGTGCAGCAACCATGGAAATTGAACATGATGACAGCCATGGTTATGATGGAGGCAGTGCTTATGAATCAGGGCAGAGTAGTATGGCTGGAGGGCATGATGACGGTGAAAATGTGGAGGCAGATGGGGATGAGGAAGATGGCCGAATGCAGGACGAGATGGAAGATGAAGATATTGAGGGTCATTGTGGTGATGGAAGTGATTCTGATTCATCGAATGACGCAGAGTACGAGCCGGAGGTGCCTTATCCAGCTTCATGGACTCAGGACATATCATCTGGCATGACTCTGGACGATGGTCATGATTCTTCCTGGCAATATCACCAAAGCAACATGGCTGTGGGAGCAATGTACGCTAACAAGCAACATCTGCAGGAAGCAATCATACAGTGGGCAATGTCGACATCAAGGGTTTTCAAGACAACTGTGTCGAGTAAGAAATATCTGACCATGGAATGCTCGAGGATAGATTGTCCGGGTAGGGTGCACGCATATGTCCCCAAGTTTGATACAAACTGGATTGTGAGTGACATGGTAATGCATACATGTCGTATTCCCAGCATCCTTCAGGATTACCGTAATCTGTCATCCACGCTTATTGCTCATTTGTTTTACACGGAGATAGTGGAGAGCAAGGCGATGGAAGTGAAGGCAATAAGGAACAAAGTCTTCACGAGATTCAATTTCAACATTTCTTATGGCAAGGCCTGGAGGGCTAAGCAGAGCGCGCTGGAGCAGAGATTTGGGTCATTCTTTGACTCATATGATTCTGTTGTCTGTTTGCTCCGCACGCTTCAGGCGAGGAATCGGTGGCGGGAGAAACGGGCGGGAAATGGTGGCGGGAGAAATAGGCGGGAACGGCTTGCGGGAGAAATGGGCGAAACGTTGGCGGGAGAAATAGGCGGGAACGGCTTGCGGGAGAAATGGGCGGGAAACTGTGGCGGGAGAAAAAGGTGGCGGGAGAAATAGGGGGGAGAAATGCCTGCATGCAGGCCTCGGCTTTCCCTGGGCCGACAGGGACCAATCGGCCTGCTCTGGGCCGACCAGGTTAATGCCAGATCCGTGCAGGCGCGGATGCGGCCGACGAGCCCTGGTCGGCCAGCTCTGGGCCGACGAGCCCCAGTCGGCCTCCTCCGGGCTGACGAGACCCAGTCGGCCTCCTCCAGGCCGAGGCCGTATTATTTTTAAAATATCCTAAATCTGCGCAATATTTCCCGAAATTTCAATAAAAAAAGTATTATTTAAAAAAAATTGGCCCCGTCAAGAGCGAGGCGCCCGTGATGACTTCGCCAACCTCAGTCGGATCAGTCTCTCGGAGGTGCTCATAGGGGTAGAGTTTACGTGTATGCAATCATACGGGTGTTTGTGAGCCTATGTTTCTAAAAAAAACAAGAAAAAAAATGGACAAATCCAGCCCAGCGTAACTTCTACCTCTCGTTAGGCCAACCCTGTGAGCTTTGGGTACAACGACCCGTTAACGTGTCAAACTCCGTATGTTTTGTCAACAAGGCCGCAACTAGCCTGTGAGCACGTGATGGAAGTCGGGGGCTGGCTCCTATATATCGCGCGTGAGCAGGAGAGCCGTTCGCGCCGCCTTTAGGTTTCCACAATGGGCCGGCCCACTTGGAGGACCTTTATTTTTTCCTTTGTTTTCGTCCTATTAATTTCTCTGTTTTTTTCACTTTCTAAAAATGTTGAGATGGCATCATTGGCTACAGTTTCGGCCGGAGGAGATAGGACGCTGCTGTGCGGAGGCCGCCACACGGGGGCTACTAGCCATGACTTGCTATTGCTGAGTGGCCTGTAGGAGATGCGTCCATCAGGAAGAAGGCATCCTGGGGGTAGCGACAGCGAGGAGAGGACGCCCGCTAGGAGGCGACGCTTGCAATGCAGAATGTATTACCCCTTAAATAAAGAACTACGGTGAAAAATCTTTTCTACAAGACTTCTTCCACAGCTCTGTGCCTCTGTGGCATGAGGAATCAACACTGGATTCGACCATCAAATTGCATTATTGTTTTGAAAACAAGGCAAAAGCTTTGCCTTTTATATTGATATAGAAGGAGAAAAGACAAAGATAGGTCAAGTCTCAAAAATCGCGGGAACACAGAAGAGTCTAGAGACCCTAGTGAACCCTAAAAACGAAAAACAGAATCAAGAAACCCATCAGACCACACACTCAGCCAAGTTCTTGGCGCATGCTAGGATCCAGTTCTTGCTCTCCTCCTTAATGAGTTGGAGTAGTGAAGCCGGCGGCGAGAATTTGTTGTTGAAGATTCTAGCATTACTCTCCTTCCAGATCTCCCAAGTGATGAGGATGATTGCAGTTTGCATTCCTTTACGAGATGGCGATGGCACCGCCGCCAGGGCCTTCCAGTAGTCGAATATGGTCGGTTTCGTTGATTGCAGTGTCTGGATGATCGTAGGGCAGTGTAACCAGGAAGCAGCCTCGGTCCAGATCCTTTTGGAAAAGCCGCACTCGAAGAGAAGGTGACGACCAGTCTCCAGAGCACATATGCAAAGTTGGCAGACAGGCTGATGCGGCCATCCCCTGATGGCAAGGCGATCCGACATCCACAACCGGTTTTGGACGACGAGCCACGCAAAGAAGGAGCATTTGGGGGGGGGGGGGGGGGCAGGTTTTCCAGACGACCGCGAGGAAGGCGCAGGGGGAGGATCCGATGAACTGTGCCTTGTAAGCAGATTTGGCGGAGTAGACCCCAGTTGGCGACAGAGTCCAAGTGATGTGATCCTTAGTTCCTGGAGTTAGGGTGACCCCTAGTACAAGGTTCCAAAGCTGAACAAACTGTGAGATATGGTCGGTAGTGAAGTGGTCCACATCAAGGTCAGCAATCCAGTTGTAATCCGATAGGGCCTCATGCACGTTTATGTTCTTGCGTTTGGACGTGGCGAATAGGGTTGGGGTGATGACCTTGGGAGGCAGCCCCTCAAGCCAAGATGAACCCCAGAAAGAAGCTTTGCGCCCGTTGCCGATTGTCACCTTAGTCGCCGCATTGAATAGGCACATGTCAGTGTAGTCGTTTGGGGTTTCCGAACCCACCCAAGGCTTCTCAGGGGAGGCCCACTCATGCCATAACCACCTCAGTCTCAGCGCCCTGGAGAATTTTTCCAAGTCCAGGATGCCCAACCCACCCAAGGCCTTTGGGCGACAGACTTTGTCCCAACCCACCTTGCACTTCCCGCCGCTAACCTTCTCGGTACAATTCCACAGCATACCGCGACAGATTTTCATGTAGGCCTTTATCCATGTCTTGTCCGCCTTGATCGCAGTCAACAGAAAGATGGGCATCGAGGATAGCACAGATTTCACTAGTTCGTTGCAACCCGCCCTATTGATGAACATTCCCTTCCAGGGTTGTAGACGTGAGGCAGCCTTGTCAATGTAAGGTTGTAGATCCGCGCGGCAAAGCCTGCCCAGAGCAAGGGGTAGACCAAGGTACTTGATGGGGAATGGGGCGACCGTGGCCAGGAAGTCCGCCATGATAGTGGTCAGGTCAATTTCCTCGCAGCGAATCGGGGAGAAGGAACTCTTGTTGAAGTTTGTGACCAACCCGGTAGCCTCCCCAAAATTGTGCAGGGTGGAAGCTAGATTTGAGACATCGTTCACCGTCGGCACCAGGAAGATTGCCGCGTCGTCGGCATAAAGCGAGAGGCGCAGTTGCGCCAACTGGTCAGGCAAGGGTTGAAGGAGACCCTCCTTAGTGACCACCGCGAGAGCCCGGTTGAGCGGGTCGATGCCAATGTCAAACAGAAGCAGGGACAGCGGGTTCCCCTGCCTGAGGCCCCTGCCGTGAGTGATCGCCAGCCCGGGTACGCCGTTGAGGAGGACCCGAGAAGTTGCCTTGGAGAACAGTATAGTCGTCCAAGCACGCCATCTGGGTGGGAAACCGCGGCGCTGCATGACGTCCATCAGGTAGTCCCACCGCATGGAGTCGAAGGCTTTGGCAATGTCCAGCTTTAGCAACAGAGTTGGTGAGCGGGCACAGTGTAGTCTCCTAGCAGTGTTGCGGACATACATGAAGTTGTCATGGATGCTTCTTTTCTTGATGAAGGCGCTTTGGCAGTGAGAGACAATGTTGTTCATCTTGGGGCTTAGGCGTCTAGCCATCGCCTTGGCAATGATCTTTGGAATGATGTGAATGAGGCTGATAGGACGAAAATCATTGGGAGAGTCGGCGCCCTCCTTCTTTGGAAGTAAGGCGATATTGGCAGAGTTGATGATGCGGAAGTTGTTGACCGAGAGTTCAGAAAAAGCATCAATCAGGCGCATGAAGTTGTACTGGATATTTTCCCAGCAGGAGAAAAAGAAGGCTGCGGTGAAGCCATCCGGCCCCGATGCTTTGTCCTTCGGCATGTCTTCAATGGCGTGCTGAATTTCCTCCGCCGTGAACGGGAGGGAAAGGTCATCAAGCTGCACGGTGTCCGGGTTTATAGCCTCCCAGTTGAGATCGATCTAACGAGGGGGGGGGGGGGGGGCTGCCCAAGGGTGCGGGTGAAGTGCTGGAGAACCAGAGCGGCCTTATCATCATGCGCGGTTACCCATCCCCCAGTGTGCTGCAGCCTCTGAATGTGATTCCTTCTCCTTCGAGAATTAACCTTGAGGTGAAAGTACTTTGTGTTGGCGTCACCCTCGCGAAGGTTTGTTATTCTTGAGGCTTGTCTTTTCCTGGTGCGTTCCAGTACCGCGAGACCCATCACCCTTTTTTTCAGCCCGGAGCGGAGGTCCCTTTCAATGGCGGAGAGGGCCCTAGATTCCTGCGCGATGTCAAGCTGCAGGATGACATGGAGGGCCATAATGAGTTGCAGCTTGTGCTCTGAGAAGAGGCTTTTGCTCCATGCGCGCAGCTTCCCCGCCGTGTGCTTGAGTTTATGGTTGACAACATGCACCGACTACGTGTGAGTTGTCCGATCATTCCAAGCAGCCGCAACCACCTCCACGAAGGCCGGCATCTTGATCCAGAAATTCTCGAACCAGAAAGCGGGAGGGCGGCGAGGGTCCGAGAGGCTTGACAGCATCAAAGGGCAGTGGTCAGATAGGGACGAAGACAGTGCGGTCAAGACATGATTTCCAAAAACCATCTCCCAGGTGGGATTGCAGAAGGCCCTGTCCAGCTTCACCAGGGTTGGATCATTGCGCTCGTTGCTCCAAGTAAACTTCCTGTTGATTAGCTTGACCTCCTTAAGGTGGCAATTGTTTAAAGCCTGCCGAAATTGGCCCATTAGCCTGAAGTTGAGGTTCGAGTTGTTCTTGTCGGATGCCTGGTAGATGAGGTTGAAATCACTGATGATTAACCACTTGTCGTCATTTGGTGGGGCCTGAGCAATAGCCTCGTCCAAGAAGGCCCTCTTGTCGACATCAGTGCTCGGGCCATAGACGTTCGTGAGCTTGAAAACAGTGCCGCAGGCTCTAATGCACACATCCGCAGAAATCAGGTGAGTGCCAATGTGGATGTTTGAGAGGGTCACGAAGTCTTTGTTCCAGAGGAAAAGAATTCCCCCTCGGGTTCCGATGGCCGGCCTGTGGGCAAAAGAGCGCAACCGATATCCCCCAATGTAAGCGGCAATAGCGTGGTCGATGAAGTCGAGCTTAGTCTCTTGCGGACATGCAATGTGGCAGGGAGTGCTTGCAAACATGGCATGCACGGTGTCTTTTCTGGCTTGGTCGTTTAGGCCGCGGGTGTTCCAGTCCGCAATATCTAGGCGAGTTTCTGACATAACTGGGGTTTGCAGAATGAAGATGATGCAAGTCGATGTCGAGGATGCGCAAATAGAAGGTGACAAGCCCACCTGGTAGCTCAAATACTAATAAGCGACTAAAAGAGACGCTGGAGCCTGTCAAGCAAGCACCTCCTGATCAGCAGAGGCGGCAAACTCAGTACCACCTGGCCCGCAAGAGCCACCAGCGCATCACTAACGGTGTCCAGGGAAGGGATTTTCAGCTTGAACAGGATGTCCAGGCCCTTAGCAGCATCGACATTCATTGTCGTCTTGTAGCAGTCTTCATATTCCTTGCGAGCAGTGACCAAAGGCATTTGCTCTCCTGGATCGATCCCCATCTTCCTGACCAGCACCCTAATAGCTTTTCCATCGTCGGCATCTTTGCCTTCTCGCCCAACCTCGCGCTACGGCGCACAACATAAGAAGTCACAGGAGCCGTGGGTGTCGTGGGAGTCGGACGTGGTAGCAGTGGGATGGCCGCGTTGACAAACAGCGGCCCAAGCCCGTTGTCGTCGATATCGTCCGCGTCCACGAACAACGACCGCTCCATGGCTTCGGCGAAGCCGTCGATGCTGGGTGCGAGGTCCGCCCGCCGCCCCGGAGGCGAGGCCAGCTGCTCCTCGTCCCCTCGCAACTCCTTCTCCGGCTCCGGCACGACGTCGTCGCGCACGGCCTGCTCTAGTGCAGGCAGCACAGCTGCAACCGCATTGACCTCCTCAGGTTGCAGCAGCGGCGTGTCCGTGACGGGCACCGCGTCGGACCAGGCCTCAGTCCCATGCTCCAGCTCGTGCTCCCAGTAGTCGGGCACGATGGGCGCCGCGTGCGCGTCGTGACCGGCATCAGCGACGTCCCCGAGCCCTCTGCAGCACAGGGGAGGAGGAACGAGACCGCCGGAGGAGAGGCAAGTCGCGAAGAACCGACGTTGAGCGCTGCCGGAGCCTTGCGAATGGCGGAGACCTAGTCACAGCAGATGGAGCCGAAGGTGGGCGGTGCAGGTTCGATGCCTAGGATCACCGGCAGCGCAGCGCGCATGTTTGCGACCCCCACCCTGAACATGTCCTGTAGCTTCTCCGTGACCTCCGATCGGAGAGGAGCGGTTGCGATGAGAGCGGGGGCGAGCCTGGAGCGACGATGACCGCAGAGGGTGGTGGGGGAGGCGCGGCCTGTGTGACGATGACTGAGGATAGCGACAGAAGGGCGTGGTGGTCGCTGCCGTGGTCGTCGTTATAGCGGTGGGAGCGGACACGGCCGACATCCGTGCGGCTGGAGCTGCGGCGGCTGTGGCTCTTGGCGCTGGGGGCCCGCGATGAAGCGCGGCGAGCCCAGCCGTGGTTGTGGTCCTGGTCGTCGTCGTAATCGTCGCGGTGGTTTCGTGCTGGGCGACGATCGTCGCACCCCCCGCAGTGACGTGAGCGGCTGCGGGATCGCTCCGCCCGCTCCCGCTCCTTGCCTCTGTGTTGGATCCTACCGTCGTCGTCGTTGTAGTCCTTGCGGCGGTGAGCCCGCCCGATGATCGGCCTGAAGTCCGGGTCCCCATCACGTTCGCGAGTAGCGCGCGGCTCCTGCTCGACCCGCACGGCGCGGTGGTGCCGACCGACGCGGCTGGAACCCGCGCCCTCGACATGCCTCTATTCCGCGAGAGGAGGGATGGTAGCCGCTGCTCCGTACGTCGCGGCGGTGTCGTCAACTCCGTTGATGCGCCACGGGGGAAGGGTGCGCGAGGACGGCCGGAAGTCGGAGGTGGGCTCGCCCCCGTCCGTCTTGCGCAAAAATCCCCGTTAGACTACCCTGCTCCCGCGATGACCGCGGCGGCGGCGGATCCGCGGCCGCGCCTGCCTCTGCCCCGTGCTACTCCGCCTCCTCCGCTGCGCCTGCCCACAGGCTGCTGCCACCTCCGCCAGCGACCTTGCCCGGGGGATTCACGCCGGCGTTCTTTGGACGGGCGGCGCCAAGATCTGGATCGGGCGGAGTGAGCCGGCGACCTCGCCTCTCCCTGCAGGCGCGGTTGGCCTTGCTTGTGCTGCGCCCGCGGCGCGCTGCCCGTGCCTGCTTCGACCTCGACACGCCTTCTCCAGCGGACTGCGACGCCATTAATGAATCTCTGCGGACATGGCAGCACGCGTGATGCCCCTCGCCGCCTACCGCAGTTATGGCGGCCCCGCCGGGCATCCTTCGGACCTCGCGCGCCTTCAAGGCCTCTGCCCCCCTCGTCCTCGTCGCCGCGTCCGATTTGACATCCCCGCACCAAGCCTTCAAGTCGCAACGGCTCGCTTTGCTCCCCGTCTTCATGGCGTGTCCCATCGCCCGTCTCCTCCCACTCCGGCGCCGGCCTCTAACGAGGAGGAGGGATGGACTAGGGTGCGGCATCGCCATGCCCTACGCGCGGCGCGCCGTACGGCCTCCTCACCTCCTTCAATGCGGCGATGCCAACCAAGACCTCGGGCTCCCCTTCAAAATTCCCCACCGAGAAGCCCTACACACAAAGCTCCTGCTCTCCTCTCCAACAACAGGCGCTGCCACCGCTGCCAAGCCCGCGACCACCTCCGCATCCACTGCCGAATCCCCTGCGTTGCGCTTCCTGCTCACGTTGGGGCCACGGGTCTTGCCACTGCCACCCGAAGCCACCTCCGGCTGCGCACGCCGTCCCGCACGCCGCCAAGCTCTGCCCGGCTCCGCGCTCAGGAATGGCGGAATTCCTCGGCGACGCTGCCTCGCGCCCGATGGAGGACACCTGCATCCTCGCCACTACCTACGACCTCGACTGCGCGCGCCTCGAGTGGGAGCACTCCGCCATTGTTGCCTGGGTGCTTGCACCGCCCCCTGGCACGGACCGCACCGACGTCGAGGACGGCTTCCGCAACAGATTCAACCTGCGTTCCTCCGACTTGATGGTCAGCGCCCACTACCCTGAACCCTACCTCATCAAGGTTTTCCTCGGCCGAGCTCCGCGATCGGGTCATGCGCACGAAGCGGGGAACCTTCAAGATCTTCGGCCTCAACATCCACTTCCGGCCATGGCGCGCGGTCGCTCACGCTTACAATGCCAGCATTTTCCACCGCGTCCACCTGCATGTCGACGGGCTCCCGCCATTCGCGTGGCGGCCAAAAATCGTCGACCAACTACTCGGGCGGTGTTGCGCCGTCCAGCGCCTGGACACCGGCTTCACCACTATGGAGGTCACCTCCTCCTTTGGGCTGTGGGCGTGGACCACGTCGCCGCAGTCCATCCCCAAGGTGTTGTGGGCCACCTTCGCCAACAAGGCGCCCGGTGGCCTCTCATCTCTCGTGCGCGTCTCCGAGGACCGGCCGGACCAGTGGAAGCGCGGCATCACCTTCCGCATCCTTCTTCACGTGGAGATCATCGAGGATCAAATTGCATTATAAGCTAGTGACAGAAAAAGATCTCCGTTGCAGACCGAAAAAACGAACATTATCGAGGCTAGAATTCGTTTCAGATAGAGAAATGACATGGACATATTGTCCTTCACCCCAAACGTCCAACAGATTAATTAATCAGGAATCACCCGTCACGCGTACATATCTCCTCCTGTTGGGGAGCATCAATGCCAATGCAGTGCTTGAGCATCTCTGCATCTTCGTTCAATCACGTCGATATCCAATGCTGCATTGGCCTTCGCTCGAGCCAGTATTTATATGCCCTGGCTGCTTCGTGCATCAACTCCAAGCGGTTCATACAGTGCTGGGAATCGGGGTGAACAATGCTAGGCTTTTGGAGGATGCAGAGAAGGGGTACCTTGTCGAACGCCCTGTCTGTAAGTAAACAAAAAAAATACAGATACATCGTGCATGCATGGCATTATTTGCTTATCGTTCCCGTTTGATTTCTTACTTAGATCGTGGAGATGAATGTTCACATGGACTGCGAGGGCTGCGAGAAGCGGATAAGGAGGGCCATGTCCCGGCTCGAAGGCAAGCATCGATCCCCAGTTAAGTTCGTCTGAAACATCCGCGCCCATAACGACGGTGATGTTAACTGTATGTGTACGCGTTGTGGCGGCCACAACTTGTGGGTGTGGTTGCAGGCGTAAGCACGGTGGAGATCGACATGGACACTCAGAAGGTGACGGTGACGGGGTATGTCGACCGGCGGAAGGTGCTCCGGGCGGCGCGGCGCACCGGGAGGGCGGCGGAGTTCTGGCCGTGGCCGTACGACGGCGAGTACTACCCGTTCGCGATCCAGTACCTGGAGGACGACACCTACATGCCCACGCACAAGTACTACCTTCACGGCTACAACGATCCGGTGGTCGGCTACTACCCCGGCCACGCCTTCACGCACGTCCTCGACGACCACGCGCTCGCGCTCTTCAACGAGGACAACGTACACGCCTGCAATATAATGTGATCATCACTTCCTCACACCATCATCTCCAACAAATTCATAAACGGTAGTTCAAATCAATGACGAAGAAGAAAACGTACTGCATATCAGGAGCAGGTTGGTTCTAGCTAATTAAACTGCTGCCGACCTCGAGTAAGGGGAATAGGGAACAATATCAGTTATTAATTCGCCATCATATCATCTGCAATAAACCAGTCGACAGGGACATAATCTAGTCATCTGGATGATGCTAAGTTGTTCGAAGCTAGTGGACGGCCTCGCTAAGGTATCTGCAACTCTTGTCTCTGGATTGGACAACATATGCGGAGGACTAGAAGAGGATGCCCTCTGTTCAAGTTGTGCAATCCACAACATCGTGATGATGGCACACTCGCACGAATATGTTCTTATGCTCTCGGTTCAGTTGGAACATTCCTTGTTCTCTGATTACAAGAGACATGCCTGACTAGTGGCTTTTGCACACGACAAGTTACATATCCGTGCACTGGACCTTCGTTGCTGGTTAATTGTTTGTTGATTCTGTCTGCAAATGTATGCTGACAGCCTGATACTGACACAATACAACCAGGGCTGGCGAGATGATAAGAAAATACAGGTACAAGCACCTATATGGCCATGAAATGTTCTTCAATTCTTCATAAAAACCTCTGAACTTGCAGCATTCCTTTGAAAATCATATTCAATCAACTTAAAATGTTGAACAATTCAGCAAATCGCCTAATGGCATGGCATGGTCCAGTTTTACATTTTATTGGCCGGTATGCCAACAACCACGCAAGTGCTGTAAAAATAATACTCTACAACGCAGGGGGTGGCTGAATTGTGGTCTACGCCCTCTTTGCAACCAAGTTGAAGAATCAGCCGATCATCTACTAAGTGTCGCTTCTCCGTTAGAATTTGGAAAGAGATTCGTGGGTGGTGTGGGTGCCATGACATCACTCTCAATAATTGGAGCATTTATCAACGCTTGGTTGTCGAAGCTCACCTTTGACCAAGGTCTTACAGCCAAACAACATGGTGATTATGTCCCGTGGCCTGTTTGCAACACGTAGGGACTCTCTTCTCCCTGCGCCAGGCGCACCCAAAATTAGCCCAGACAACCATACACGCCCATAGTGATGCAATGGTGGTGTGTGAGGTTAGGGGCTAGATGTGCTTGGCGGTAATGAAGGAGCTCGTTAGAGGACCACGAAATAGGCCATAGCCCCGCTTTATAAATAAAGCTACCCGGCGAACCGATACAGAGTGATGAGCAGACCTCTTACAAAGCCACAAGGTTTGAAATGTTTCTGGGAATGACCGAAAGATGTTCGGGTGGTCCGGAAAATATTTCAGAGTCACGAGAGATTAAATTATATACAAATATATTAATTATGAATTAATAATATTTAATATTAATTAAAAATAAAAGAAAAAGGGACAGCCCACTTAATGGGCCAATTGGGGCCCATTAGGGGGAGCCGCACCAAGAGGGGAAAGGGGCCCATGGTGGGCCGCACCAACCATAGCCGGCCGAACCCCCTCCTTTGTTTAGTCCCACATGGGGGAGTCAAGGTGTTTGCACACCCCCTCCCCTTTATATAACAAGGCATATTAATTGATTTAATTCATGAAAAATACAATTAAATTCGTAGCAGTCCAGTCGAGCTGTTTCTCTGCCCGTTTTGCCTCCTCTCTCCACCAAAGCTATACCGTCGGGCGGCGTTGCCCTGCGGGATTTTAGAAAAGTTCTACCCTTACGATCTCAGCTGGATCTGAGTGACCGGTGGTTGTTGTTAAGCTCCGTATGCTTGTGATTGCTCGAAGGCCCCACATTTGAGGAGCCTGGGCGACGTCGTCTCGCCCACCCAACGGCCCTGCTGCCGGCGCACCCCCTAGGCGCCGGCGCCACGCCACCTTCCGCCCGACGCCCGTCGACGCAAGTCATCGTCGACATCGCCGCGTCATCGTCCACTTCGTCGCGGCAAATTCTCCGCGACCTTCAGGTCGGCTACGTACGACTTCATCAGCAACACTTGTGCGGGAGCGTAATCCCTGCTATCGGTCTACATGGAGGTATGTGACCCGTTCCGCCACCGTTATCGCATGTACTAGATAGATAGATCCTGGCTAGTTAAGTCGTTCTTATGCTAGAAAAAATATTATTTTCTGCACCGGAACCCCTTCAGTGGTATGAGCGATCTATGCGTAGTACTGCTGGTACGGTTAGAACTCATGTTGAATGAGGACGTCTTTCTTATATTTGCTACCCTCTAGCTTGCGATGCCTTCGGTATTGAGTTGATGAAGCGGCCCCGTCCGACTTTACGCGTACGCTTACGCGAGACTGGTTCCACTACTGACATACGGCTTGCACCGTATCTGTGGCTGGCGGGTGTATGTTTCTCTCTCTCTTTAGTCGGCAAAACATTTTCAATGGAGGACCCAAAGGGATGGTTAAACATGCAATTATATGATCGACGTTGTGGTACAAAATTCGTAGGTAGGGAAACGGTTCTCTTACGAATAAGCCTATAAGCCACGTAAAACTTACAAAACATAAATAAAGGTAGAGGCGTCTAACTTTGTTTTGCAGAGACGTTATTTTCTGTGACATGGTTACGGTAAGTTTGATATTACTCGTACTGTCGGAGGCAATGTAGGGCACCGTAGACTCGGAGCCATGCCGGGGCACCCGGGGCCAGGCACATGGCGCCATGGAGGTCCAGGCGCATCGACCATGTCACATCGCACTTCATTACATTATTTGATATTATGTTGTTGTGTGTGCATCTTGTTGATTGCTTATATGTAGATATACAACGGTAGCTTCATAAATAGGATGATCCCTAACAAATACCAAAATTGTGTTCTCCCTCGTTGCGCACCATCAAGAAAGTTTTATGTTATGAGGCAGGCCGTGATAATCGGGTGTCATACATCTTGTCGTTCACATATAGTGCGTGTAAGCCATGTTGCACGCGCAACGTTTTCGAGATTTGATTGGCGAGCCTAGCATATGCAGATATGGCCTCAGAACAAGCATGAGTCACAGAGTTGTTGTGATCGACACTTTATATACACCTTTGAAGCTGTGCCGTCGGCCGTGACGATCGGGGGTGGTATAGTGGATGGGGGTCGTGTAATCGCTATTATTATTGTATGGATAATAATTTTAGTGGAGTGTGTTTGATAATATGATTATAAACTAAAACTCACATATGTTATAAACTTTACCTTACCTCTTTTGCGATCATATCTGTAGACGGAACAATACTTCGGTTACTTACTTAGGAGTTCGGCTTCCAACTTGCAAGCCGATGGGTCCAACTTCATCTTGTGGTGCAACAAACTTAGAGAGATTCTCATCCACAACAACATCCTATATGTCCTAGAACAAAAGTTAGGAGATAGACCAGATGATTCTGCTAGCAAGGAGGAAGATGATGAGTTCCGTAAGTATCGTGATATTTCATAGAAGTGGATGTCGTCATGACCGTATGCCTAGCACCAGAGTTGAAACAGTTGTTTCAACACATGGAGCCATATGTCGTGATTGATGCGATTAAAGAACACTTCAAAGATGAATTGAGACTTGAGCAATTCAGACAATTTAGAAAGTTCCAGACCATTCAAATGGAGGAGCTTACCTGTCTGGAGACTCATTTGAGGAAGTTGTATGACATCTACTTCAAGCTTAAGAATATCTATGATTTCTAGATAGCGGACCCTAGTGCAATAGAGACTGCGCTTATATCTCTGCCTCCTAGCTATGAAGAGCATGTTCGTGCATATGCTATAAAGAGAGACACGATAAGCTTCTTCACGTTCGTGAACAAGTTCAAATCTCTAAAAGTAGATTCCAACGAAGTAGAGTTGTTCGACGCTACGGGTATATTTGATATACGAAGATATAAATGTATTCTTCTCATACTCGATGAAAAGTATTTGATACTTATTGTGTGTATGAAACAAGGCCCGATTATCACAAGTATGCTGCGATGATGGGTGACGCGACAGTGCACAAGTGATAGCAAGCAAGGAAGTTGATGGCCAGTAGTGCTCACGTCCTCAAGATATCATATTACTTATCATCAGTAGTTTTTGATAAGACCTTTTTATAATAGTGAGAGTGTGATCTAGTTTGGTGTCTTAAATGTTACAAGACATAGTTTTTCATATATGTAATAGAACAAATCAGTTGTTTTACGTTATGAAACAAAGAAGTTGTTTTATATTATGAGTAATCTGTATCACATCACAATTACATTATGCGTATGATATACATTTATAATAGCGGGAATGATAAAATTATGTGTCCAAGAATTGTATGATTTTGTTGCAAGAACAAACACCACTAAATTGATCATATGAGCAATGTAAGAAATAATAGATACTTTGATATATTAAAAGGTTACATGTGCCGAATTGGATATTGAAGTGTCAATATGCAAGGAAATTAATTGAAAGTCATGCTAGATGATTATCAAAGTAAATAAGTGGTAAAGTTCATTAATTCGAATTCTTCTATGATTATTAGTGAATAAGTGTATTTGCATAATAAATCATGTGTCTGAAAATAATTTGATAAAAGATCAAATGGGGTTTCTCAGAAGAAAGATTAGTGAATATTGTATTCACAAGATTTGACCAAAGGACAATATTTTTGAATTATTCTTTCAACACAAGAAGACTTATGAAAATTTGTTTCGCAAAATTATAATATCATATATAATGATATGTGAAATATTATAATCATACTCTATTTTAGATAAAGTGTGGTCTTTCAGAATCTCTTAGAATCTCTTAATATGTTCGAAACATTATAATCGATGTCCACTTTGGAAAATAGATGTTTTTGAAATCGACAATAGTGTCATAATATAAATGATTAGACGATAATTCAGAATATACATGAATAGTTCCTTTATAGAATACTCACATTGGATGAGAGCCTAGTTTGAAAAACCGGACCGGACCGCCGATTGAACTGGAAAAAACCGGAACCAAAGACCTCACCGGTCCGTTAAGCGCACAGGACCGGGGGCGCTGTCAAACCGGGAAAGGTTTCACGCGAAAACCGGGCGTAGCAAACCGCTGGTCCGACCAAACGCCCTCGCGCGCTTTAAAAAAATAAACAGCACAAGAATCGAACGTGCGTCCTGGCCGGGCGCTGTGCTTCGCTGGCCAATTTGCCTATGTGATTCTTGGGTCATTGTACTACGTTGGCTCATTAAATACATAACATTTTTGGACAAATCATTTAAATATCTGAACTAATCGATTTTTCAAAAACCAGCCATCAAACCGAGCGAACCGGCGGTCTAACCGGTGAACCACGAACCAGGACCCTTGTCGGTTCGATCGCCGGTCCGGCTTTTTAAACTATGGATGAGAGTGTATTCCAAAACCAACATAAACAAAATTTGTGTTGTTGTCTGTGTAATTCCGAGGAAAAATATGATTTGCAAATTATGGTTAATGGAATAAAATTAGAAGATAGAAATAAGGTATCAAACCTATATTCATAAAAGTAGAATATTGGAATGTGTTCCAAAAGGTATATGTCTACAAATGAATATTTAATGATTGAGTGAAGGAGACTTGAAAATTGTTTTCTACTTGCAATCCTCTTCAAAGAGATCATAATATTTTAATAAAAGAAGGTTCCAAATAAGGTGTTATTATAATAATATTTGCTGTGAGGTCATAGTTTAATATTAAGAATTTTAGATTTTGTCGACAGATCAAGGTACACCTTATGAATACAAAGAAAATTGATAAAATATCAGAATACGCACAAAGTCTTTTGAGTATGAAAATCCAAGTTACATTTAGAGGGATTAAAACAGTAAATGTTACTATAATTCTTATTAAAAGAATAAGATTAATTAATCATCATATAAGGTGTTATATGAGAAATGTAACTATAAGAAATACATGGAAGCATATTTTGTCAAGAAATGTATCTTGGACAAAATCAAGTTTGTTGACTACATAAATGTAGACATGCTTGAAGTCTGTGGGATATGTATTAATAGAATACTACAGTTCGTGTTAAGTTCGAATTGATGAAAGATCAATGATTTTGGTTTGACCAAAATGTCGAAATAAATTATGAATTTAAGTGTGAGTCAAAATTAGTTTACTCAGTTAGAATATGTAAAGGACATATTTTTGGGTGGGAGCTTAGACCCTCATATGTGTTGATGACATATTTTGAGTGGGAACTCATGTTCTCAAATATGTAGAAGACATAATTTGAGTGGGAGTAAAATTTATTATGTGTAAATGACACATCGTGAATTGCACTAGTAAAATTAATTAGAAAGATGAAGTTGTGAAACTATTTAAAGGTTAGTGTCTATTTTGGAATAGAACAGGAATTTACAATAAATAGTCGAGTTGTTTTGGATTGTTTATGAAGAGTCAGAATAGATTAAAACCAAAGGAATGGTCCTTGAAAATCCAATTAATCATTAAGAGTAATGATACACGATAATAGTGGTTGTCTGACATGTTGGTCTATTATGTGATATTATACATCATATAGGAACCATATTATGTGCTCGATGAAATATGACCCATACTCTTAGAAGAAGAACAATTATGAAAGTAAATTTGGAATTTACTGGACGTAGAAATATATTAGTCATTAGATTGACATAGGAGTGTCAAGTCTTCTAAATAGGTATGAAAGTATATAGATATCGCGAGATTGTAAATGTTACATAGAATTCTCTATGACCGAGTGTGTTTGCAAAGCAATTATCTGGTTAACAGATTCAGAGTAAGCGCTGGGAAACAGAAGTCTCACTTAGTTACGGTATTTGTATATATGTTATTAGATAACATGGTGATATCAAACATGTTGATATCAATGAATCGCAAAAGACATACAATTGTGTATTGTAAGGATTATCAGAGTAACACTCTTCCACAGGCAAGCATTATCATATAACACTTATTTGATAAGGGGTTATGATGAAGTAAAATGCGGCTAGTTTAGTTATACTCTAGTGCAAGTGGGAGACTAAAGGAGATATGCCCTAGAGGCAAATAAATAAGTAGTATTTATCATATTATCTCATAAGTTTATAATATATCTTTGTATTATGCTATAACTGTGTTAATCGGAATTATTAATACACGTGTGATACATAAACAATCAGAGTCCCTAGTAAACCTCTATCTAAACTAGTCCATTGGGCAACAGATGATCGAGATTCCCGATCATGGACAATGACGTCGGTTGACAGTGGGGTCATCTTATTAGTTGAATAAGGTGATGGACATACGCAAAGTATTACAATAAGATCGTATTACGATGTTTGTCATTTGCAATAGATAAGCAATATGATAGCTTATTTATTAGACCGTGAGACCATACTTATTGCTACTTCGTATGGGTGCTTTGAGAGCATCAAACGTCGTGTCTTATATAGCATGATAATAACGGTGTCCATCTTGGGTATCCCGAAAGAGTATGTTGAGACGTATGGATCAAGAGCGGGATTTGTTCATTCTTGTAATGGAAAGATACTCTGGGCCCACTCGGTGAGATTGCATCTATATAGCTGCGCAGCTTATGACTAGGTCATGGAGATATAATATCATAGACGAGTTAATAACCTATGTCGGTAACGAGATACAACAGGGCATCGGATGTCTGCGATCATATCTCGGACAATGTAGTATCGTAGAAACAAAGAGAATGAATATCATGTTTATGGTTCAACGACGATATTCATAGAATGCACATGGACCGTCATATGCATCCAGGTATCCCTGGCGGTCATTGGCGAGCGAAGGGTCTCGACCATGTCTGGAGTGTTCTCGAACCGTAGCGTAACAAGACTTAAGATCTTAACGACACCTGCAGATGGTTTTGGAATATTATAGGAATTTATTGGAGAGAGAGAAATGATCCGGAAAGAGTTCCGGTGGTCCGGAAGGAGTTCGAGGAAGGTCTGGAATGGTTCCGGGAATCTCCGAAAGATGTTTGGGTGGTCCAGAAAATGTTTCAGAGTCACGGGAGATTAAATTGTATGCAAATATATTAATTATGAATTAATAGTATTTTATTTTAATTTAATATTAATTAAAAATAAAGGAAAAAGGGGCAGCCCACTTAATGGGCCAATTGGGGCCCATTAGGGGGAGCCGCACCAAGAGGGGAAAGGGGCCCATGGTTGGCTGCACCAACCATGGTCAGCTGAACCCCCTCCTTTGTTTAGTCCCACATGGGGGAGGCAAGGTGTTTGCACACCCCCTCCTCCCTTTATATAGCAAAGCATATTAATTGATTTAATTCATAGAAAATACAATTAAATTTGTAGCAGTCGACCGAGCTCTTTTTCCGCCCATTTTGCCTCCTCTCCACCAAAGCTATACCGTCGGGCGCCGTTGCCCTGTGGGATTCCAGAAAAGTTCTACCCCTGCGATCTCAGCTGGTTCTGAGTGACTGGGGATTGTTGTTAAGCTCCGTATGCTTGTGATTGCTCGGAGGCGCTACATTTGAGGAGCCTGGACGACGTCGTCTCGCCCACCCAGCAGCCCTGCCGCTGCCCTGTAGCCGGCGCACCCCCACCCACAGCCGCCGGCGCCACGCCACCTTCCACCCGACGCCCGTCGACGCAGGTCATCATTGACATCGCCGCGTCATCGTCCATTTCGTCGCGGCAAGTTCTCCACGACCTTGAGGTCAGCTACGTACGACTTCATCGGCAACGCTTGTGCGGGAGCGTAATCCCCGCTATCGGTCTACATGGAGTTATGTGACCCGTTCCGCCACCGTTATCACATGTACTAGATAGATAGATCCTGGCTAGTTAAGGCGTTCTTGCGCTAGAAAAAAATACTTTTCTGCACCGGAACCGCTTCAGTGGTATCAGAGCCGATATATGTGTAGTACTGCTGGAACGGTTAGAACTCATATTGAATGAGGACGTCTTAATTATATTTTCTACCCTCTAGCGTGCATTTGTGATGCCTTCGATATTGAGTTGATGAAGCGGCCCCGACCGACTTTACGCGTACGCTTACGAGAGACTGGTTCCACTGCTGACATACGACATGCACCGTATCTGTGGCTGGCGGGTGTCTGTTTCTCTCTCTTTAGTCGAGAAAACATTTTCAATGGAGGGCCCAAAAGGGATGCTTAAACATGTAATTATATGATCGACGTTGTGGTACAAAGTTCGTAGGTAGGGAAACGGTTCTCTTACGAATAAGCCTATAAGCCACGGAAAACTTGCAAACCAAAATAAAGATAGAGGTGTTGACGAGGGTGTAACTCGACAAATCCCAGGGTTGTGTACCCCGGGTTGATTGAGGGGGAGAGAGAAGAGCGTTGGTGATCACGACAGACAAGCGGGGATTTTACCCAGGTTCAGGCTCCCGGAGGATAACACCCTACTCCTGCTTGTCTGTTATTGATGGCGAGTTGCGATTACAATGGCGGCGAGATTGCGATCTCGCTAGGGTTTGTGGTGGTGGCTATTGGCGTGTCCTCTAGGACGAGCAACCCTCCTGGCTTTATAGGTAGCCAGGTCTCGGGTGGTCGGTATCGATGGTAATTACAGATCTGGTAGGTTATGAGACCTAACCGACTTGGACTAGGTTACAGGGTACCCCTAGTGGGCCTTCTCCAGCTTGGCGCGACCCAGGTAGCCTCATCGTGGGCTAGTCGAAAGGTAGCCCCACGTCAGTAGCCCCCGAGTGCTTGGTCGAATCGCAGAGTCGGGCAAAGGACTTCTTCCTCCTGGGCGCGCTACCAGACTGCTTGTTCTTGAGTTTGCACTCATTTTCTTCAGTCAAATAGGACACTCCCGATGGGAGTAATCTTCTGCAGTCGAATTACTTTTCCTTGGCCTTCGTGTGAAGCTTGCTTCTATTCGACCCGTGGGCTTACTTCCAGATGGATTCGGCTGTTTGAGCTTACTCGATTTTCTCTGCCACCCGAATGGCTGTTTCGGATTCTCGGATCAGCAGTCTGTCCTACTTGGTTGTTTTCAGCTTTGAAGCTTACTACTCGAATCGCTCAGTCGAGTTGTCGTGCTGTTTCACTTGTTTGGAGCCGTTGGCCATATGACGTCACTGATGACGCTCCATTGCACGCCTATGTGCCCGATGGGACGTGACGTAGCGGGGTCCACTGGCAGAGCTGACCATGGTCAGCAGTTGTCACGTCTCCGAACTGGGCGTGAAATTTGCGCGGCACGATGATGACGCCTTGATTCCCGTGCGTAGTGGACGAAGTGGGCGGCGACGGTTGGTTTCTCCGTGCGACACGTGGACGGCTGGATGTAGCTGCTCGGAACCGTTGCTCTGTGGACGGCTGAGATGAATTTACTCGAGACATAAGTAATGCGCTGCAGCGCAAGGGCATCATCTTCTCCAATCGTCCGCGCCTCCTTTCCTCTGCTCTCTACCATTCTCGCCACCATCCGAGCTCTGTGCTTTTTGTCCTCCCACCTGCTGCTGTCCTCCGGAGCCAATGGGCAAGCCGAAGACCGCCGCCGGCACCTCCGCCGCTGCCGCCGAAGCCGGGCTGATGAAGAAGCCCGACGGCGACTGGCAAAGATCATCGGTGAAGAAGGCGGAGCTTCAGCTCCTCCGCGCGCAAGGCCTCCTGCCACCATCGGATCAGGCCCAGGTACGCGCTCCTGGCAAAGAGGTGTGCCCCGCACCCCGTGAGGGGGAACGCGTGTGCTTCGTGGATTTCGTTCCGCAGGGCTTCGGGTTCCCTCTCCACGATTTTGTTCGCGGTCTCTTGTACGCCTATGGGGTTCAGATCCACGATCTGACCCCCAATAGTGTTTTGAGCATCGCGAGCTTTATTGTGCTCTGCGAGTGCTTCCTGGCAATCGCACCCCACTGGGCGCTATGGAAGTCGCTCTTCCTCGTTCGCAAGAATGTCGGGAAGAGCGGGTTGACATTCCCCGTGGGCGGCTTCGGAATCCAGGTGCGCGGTGATACTGCGTACTTTCAGATGAAGAAGTCTGACTCCGTCCAGGGGTGGCGGAAGAAGTGGTTCTACATCCAGTGGAACCAGGACGGCCTTGCGCAATTCGACGGCGAGCGCAGGCTGCTGAAGACTCGCGCCTGGTCGCACCCGCTCGCCGAGGAGGAGAAAGAGTCCGCAAGGCCGCTGCTGAGCCTGCTGCGCAACCTCACCAAGACCCTGGGGAGCGATACGGGTGGCGTCTTCCTTATGGCCACCTTCTTCCGGCTCCGTGTTCAACCACTCGCTGCTCGGCCTCACCCGATGTGGGCGGTCGACGACGCCGGCAACCAGCCACTCGACGACGAGGAGGTAGAGACCAAGGTGAGGGGCATGACCAACCTCCGAGCCGCGGACCTCTGCAACGTCAAATGTCCAGTCGCTGCGTACGGGGCCGCGAACCCTGTTCCCGAGGTAAGTTCCTGACTTGTTTTCTTCGTTGCTTTGTTTCTTGATTTTCTGCTTCTTGATTCGACTTGTGTCTACTTGTTTCAGGGTCGGTCTCTGCTGGGAAGCCTTCCTCCTCTCCCTGAAAACGGACCCGCTGACGAGTCAAAGATTGTGGAGGAGGAGGATGACGACGACGACCTCCCGTCTGCTATCTCTCCCAACGAAGGGGTGGAAAATGATGACGACGAGGAGGAACCCGCACGGAAGAAGCAGAAGCGTCGGAGTGGCGGTGAATCTATGACTGCTTCGTCACCCGCGAGGGGTGCAGATGCTAATCGAGAGGAAGCCGTCGCGACGTCTTCGGGTGTGCGGTCTCCTGGCGACTGGAACGAGCCACTGGCCGCTCCTCCTGTCCGCTCTGCGCCACCACGCGCGTTCGCTCGGATGTCGTCTCTCTCCCTGGGGAGCGACGACAAATTCGAGACCATCAGGTGAGCTTCTTTCCGTCTTTTTTTTTTCAAGTTGCACTTTGTAGTTCCAGTCTTCGAGTTGATCATTGTATTGTTTTTGTTCCAGCTGTCATTCTGGCGGTATCAGCTCCCCTCGTCGTGAAGCGGAGCACACATCCGCCCATTCGACGGAGCTGGTGACTCGGTTGGCCATCGAGGAGCGCACGCAGCCTGCTGGCCTCGCGTCGTCGAGCCGTGCTCCTCCTTCGGCTCCTGAAGATGTCGACCTCCTGGACCACGTAAGTCCTTTATGCTTGTACTTGTAGTCTTGCAATTTCATCGGGTGCGCGATCAGCGCTCCCGATGGGAGTAGCCCCCGAAGGTGTGGGTGACTAGTATAGTCGCCCGCAACTTTATTAATTTCTTGCTTGTGTTTCAGCCGTACTACCGTCAGCAGTTTGACGCAGCCGCGGCTTATGTTCGCCTGGAGAAGGAGAGGGACCAGCTGCGTGCTTCTCTGGACCAGGCTACTAGGCGGGTTGCCGAGTTGGAGCTGAAGCTCCAGGCTCAGGCTGAGCTTGAGAAAGCCCTGCACGAGTCCCAGGAGCACGAGCGAGTGCGGGCCACCCAGGAGAAGACTCAAGTCGACCGCCTTCTCGCACTCGCCGGTACCCTTGGAGGTTAGTTTTCGGCTTTGGCGCCTACTTGTACTTACTTTTTTCCTTGCTGACAGTTTGTATTTTTGCGCAGAGAGATGCGGCGGCGCTCCTCCGGAAGGTTCGTCTAGTGACGAAGTTGACTTGGCGACCGCTGTCGGCTTCCTCGACCGCGTCTACACGTTTGCGTCTGATGCGCTGCAGAAGTCGACGGCCGCGCTGAAGAAGTCGACAGGGGCGCTCGCGACGGTGCACCGCAGCATTTTCCCGTGTGATGCGCCACCGGCTGCCGTTGATGCTCTTGCCGCTCCGTTTGAGGACGACGCGACCACCCTCGCAGACTTCACTCGGGCGCAGACGGTACGCGGCTCCGAGCTCACCTTCCAGCTTCTCCTAGGCCATCAGGTTGCTGGCGACTTCGAGAAGGTTGTCAGTGGCTTCCCTCGAAGGCCTGATGGGCGGACGACATCCTTGAGCGGGGTGAAGGTGCAGGCCACACAGCTAGCTGTGAAGCTTGTGGCCACCTTTGAGAGGGCACTCGCCAAGGCGACTGAGGCGGCTGCTGCTCGGAAGAGTCGCTCCCGGTCGGAGTCCATGGCTTAGGGGTCTTGTAGTTTATATTTCCAGTAGTCACGCGGCCTGTACTTTTGTCTTTTGCCTGTAATGACTAATATTCTATCGGGTCTGCGGGCCTTGAACAGTATTTTGTTTATGACTGGATTGATTGTTTCTTCCTACTAACTCTGTTTGTGCTGAGCAGTCGCATATCTGTATTGACTCTGCACATTCATGGCAGACTAACGTGCGTGGCGGCACTTCTTCTGCTTCTGCGGCTGGGCCGAGTGGCGAGGGATCTTCTTTGGGTGCTCGCCGTCGTCGAGCGACGCCAGCTCCTCCACGAAGCACGACCGACCAGCGGATAATCACGTACTTGAAGAATAAGGTGGCTGAGCTTGAGGCGACTCTGAAGAATACCGAGCTGCTGTTGCATCGCTCCAGGTCGCATCCTACTGCAGAGTTCTCCCAGCGTGAGGATTTTTTTCTTGGGGAGATCGATCTGATCAGTTGACAGCTTCAAGGTTGGTATCCTTTGCGGCCGCTTTCTTTGTTAAAACTTGCTGGTTCTGACTTCTAGCTTGTGTGTGCAGATGTGAACCCGGATTGGCAGGCTGAGCGGGATCACGTTGAGGAGCGTGTTACCCGGGAGGCATCTGGCGACTCCTATGAAGCTCGCCAATTCTGGGTGAATAAGTCGAGAGGGCGTACTCTTGCTCTTATGCTTGATAGGACTTGGCGCGCGACCTTTCTTCTGGAGAATTGCCGGAAAATCCTCTGGCACATCCATCGTGTGTACTTCCCGTACAATGGGCAGCCGCACGGGCTGGCCGCCTTGCCGGAGAGTCCGCGAGGGTGATGCGCTGAAGGAGATCGTCCATGCCCAGCTCGTCGCCGGGGCAAATGTGGCGCTGGCGTACGTCCGGCTGCACCGGCCGAACCTTCCGCTGGAGAGGTTGATGGGTGGACTGCGTGACGATGCCGACTACGCTGATACCTTGGCGGCTGCACGCCAGATGATCGAGCAGGTGCAGAAGCTGAGTGAGCGCCTTGTAGGCCCACTCGACGCGCCGAAGGACGAGCCTGCAGATTTAGACTAGCCTTTTTCTGCTGTACAGGGTTAGCTATAGGTGGCGAATAAGCTAATGTAAATGACCATGTATGAGGTTAAAGGAGTTCCGAGTAATGAGTGAAATTATTTGCGTTACTGTGCGAGTATCTGCTTCGGATTTGACTTGTGTGGCGCAGCCCTCGAGTACCTTGGGTGACAGCCTAAGTCTGCGTCGTTAACCTGTGTGGCGCAACCCCCGAGTTCTTCGAGTTGCGTCCTAGGATTTTTCAAGTGAGACCTGTATGTCGCAGTCTCCGAGTGTATCGGGTGGCGACTTAGGGTTTAGGACTTGACCTGTATGGCGCAGCCCCCGAGCAGCTCGGGTGGCGGCCTAGGATTTTTTTGGTGAAGCCTGTATGGCGCAGCCCCCGAGTAGTTCGAGTGGCGCCTAGGGATTTTCAAGTGTGACCTGTGAGGTGCAGCCCCCGAGTGCGTCGGGTGGCGACCTAGGTTTTTTTTTGACTTGACCTGTGCGGCGCAACTCCCGAGTAGGTCAGGTAGAGGCCTAGGATTTTCTGAGTTGTGCCTGTGCGGCGCAGCCCCCGAGTGGTTCGAGTGGCGGCCTAGGCTTTTTCAAGTGTGACCTGTGAGGTGCAGCCCCCGAGTGTGTCGGGTGGCGACCTATGATTTCTGACTTGACCTGTGCGGCGCAACTCCCGAGTAGATCGGGTAGAGGCCTAGGATTTTGCGAGTTGTGCCTGTATGGCGCAGCCCCCGAGTGATTCGAGTAGCGGCCTAGGCTTTTCTTTCAACCTGTGTGGCGCAGCCCCCGAGTTATTCGAGTGACGGCCTAGGATTTTTGTTTGCCTTGACTGAGAAGGTAAGGTGGGCAGCTTTTTATTCAAATCACTTTATTAATTGTTGCGAACAGGCCGCCTCATTAAAACCCTTCCAGTCCCCTTAGGTACCCGGGTAAGGGAAAGAGTGCGTCTGAAACCTGTCGCATTGACATGCTATCCTTGGTACAATGATTGAGTCGACTAAGAATAGAACCGTCGGAGTTGTGCGACGTTCCATGGGTTGCTGCAGACTGCTCCTGTCTTCGAGTCCTTTAGGCGATAAGCTCCGTTGCCGATTCCCTCTGTCACAATGTATGGGCCTTCCCATGGGGAGGCGAGCTTGTGCACCTTCTTTTGCTTGAGGCGGAGGACCAGGTCGCCTACGACGAAAGCTCTTGGTCGTAACCTCCGTCCATGGTAGTTGCGCAGGTCTTGCTGGTATACGGCTGATCGCGCCAGGGCGATGTCGCGTGCTTCATCCAAGATGTCCATGCTGTTTTCGAGTGCCTCTTCTGCATCTGACTCGTCGTAGGCGACCACCCGTGGTGCGTCAAACTTGATGTCGCAGGGTAGCACCGCTTCTGCACCGTACACCATGAAGAATGGCGTGTACTGGGTGGATCTGTTTGGCGTGGTCCGCAAGCTCCATAGGACTGATGGTAGTTCTTCCACCCATGCGCCTGCTGCGCGTCTCAGAGGTACCCGCAGGCGCTTCTTGATGCCGTTGCAGACTAGGCCGTTGGCTTTCTCGACTTGCCCATTGGATTGCGGGTGCGAAACAGATGCGTAGTTCAGCTGGATTTCTTGTTCTGAGCAGAAGTCCTTGAATTCTTCGGTTGTGAAGTTCGAGCCGTTGTCCGTGATAATCCCGTTTGGCACTCCAAATCTGAAGATGATGGACCTGATGAAGTTGACCGCTGATGATGCAGTCGAACTTGTGACGGGCGCGGCCTCGATCCACTTGGTGAACTTATCGACTGCAACCAGGAGGTGAGTGTGTCCTCCGGGTGAGGATTTCTTCAGCGGGCCCACCATGTCCAGTCCCCATTGGGCGAAGGGCCAGGCTAGCGGTATTGTCTTCAACTCGGACGCTGGCGCGTGCGGCTTGTTGGCGAACTCCTGGCACCCGGTACATTTCTTTACTAGATCTTCTGCGTCTTGCATAGCTGTTGGCCAGTATAACCCGGCTCGCAGCGCTTTGGCCACCAACGCTCGACTGCTGGCGTGATGCCCGCAGATACCCGCGTGGATGTCGAGCAAGAGAGCTTGGCCGTCGACTGGATCTATGCACCTTTGTAGGATTCCTGAGATGCTTCTCTTGTAGAGTTCTCCGCTGATGACGGTGAAACCTTTGGAGCGCCTGATGATGCGCTTTGCTTCGACTGGGTCTGTTGGCAGCCTCTGGTGCAGTATGTATGTCAGGTACGGCCCTGTCCAGGTAGCTTCGACTAGCATGACTTCCATGGGCTCCTTTTCTTGACTTGACGGGTTCGCGGTGCTTGTTGCCGGCGTGGAAGGTTTTGCTGCGGGTCGAGTCTTGATGGACCTTTGCGTAATGCGCTCGAGGAAGACGCCAAGTGGTACCGGTACCCTATCTGATCCCATGTTGGCGAGGATGTCGGCTTCCTCGTTGCTGTCGCGGCCGATGTGTCGTAGCTCGCAGCTGTCGAAGGTGCCCTCCAGCTGGTTTTACAGGTCTCTGTAGGCGATCATGTTGTCGGCGATGGTGTCGCAGAACTTCATGGTTTGCTGCACAACCAGGTAGGAGTCGCCGTAGATCATGAGGTGCGTGGCGCCGCAGTTCTTGGCCATCCGCATGCCATGGATCAGGGCTTCGTATTCGGCTTCGTTGTTGGAGGGTGTTGGGAAATCCATCTGCATGACATACTTCAACTTGTCGCCTTTGGGGGAGATGAGCACAACTCCTGCCCCAGCCGCCTTAAATTTCTTGGAGCCGTCGAAGTACATCGTCCATGCATTGGATAAGTCGGGGATGTTTGGTAGCTGAGCTTCTATCCACTCGGTAGTGAATTCTGGAAGGACTTGGGCCATGATAGACTTCGGGTGAGCATATTTCAGCCCCCACTTGGCGACTCGTCCTGTCGCGCACTGATTTATGAGGATGTCTGCTAGGCTGGAGGAGCTTACCACCGTGATCGGGTGCTCGGAGAAGTAGTGGACAACCTTCCTTGAAGTCATGAAGACCCCGTACGCCAGTTTCTGGTAGTGCGGGTAGTTTTGCTTGGACATTGTTAGAACTTCGCTGAGGTAGTAGACTGGCCTCTGGACAAGATGAGTATGCCCTTCTTCTTCTCGCTCAACTACGAGTACCGTGCTTACCACCCTATTTGTCGCTGAGACGTATAGGTATAGCGGCTCGTTCTCCAGTGGTGCCACCAAGACTGAGGAAGTCGTCAGGGTCTTTTTGAGCTGGTCGAAGGCATGTTGCGCTTCTTCTGTCCACTCGAACTTGTCTGTCTTCTTCATCAGTTGGTAGAAAGGCATGGTCTTCTCACCCAACTTACTTATGAACCGGCTGAGAGCTGCGACTCGGCCGGCTAATCGTTGCACTTCCCGGAGTTTGGTGGGTGCTGGCATCGTGAGTATGTTCTGCACCTTCTCAGGATTTGCTTCGGTTCCTCTTGCGGAGACAAGGTATCCCAGTAATTCTCCGGCTGGCACGCCGAATACACATTTTTCTGGGTTGAGCTTGATCTGATATGCGTCGAGTGCTGTGAAGACCTTGCGGAGGTCATCGACTAGGGTGTCTTCTTTCCGGGTCATGACGACGATTCATCGACGTAGACTTGGACAATTTGCCCGATGAGCCCTTTGAGGCATGCCTGCATGGTACACTGATATGTGGCGCCGGCGTTCTTCAACCCGAAGGGCATCGTCTGGTAGCAAACGACACCGTCGGGTGTGATGAATGTTGTTTTCTCTTCTTCTTCAACTTTCAGCCTGATCTGCTGGTAACCTGAGTAGGCGTCCATGAAAGATAGGCGCTCGCAGCCTGCTGTCGAGTCGACGATCTGGTCTATCCGCGGGAGCGGGAAGTGATCCTTTGGACAACATTTGTTGACTGCTGTAAAGTCTACACACATGCGCAGTTTCTTCGTCTTCTTCTTTTCCACCAGGACAGGGTTGGCGACCCAGTCCGAGTCCTTGATTTCTCGGATAACTTGGCGTGCAGCAGCCGGTCGATTTCTGCGGTGATTGCGTCCCGTTTGGGACCTGAGAAGCGTCGCATGGCTTGTTGGACTGGTCTTGCGTCCTTGTGGACTTTTAAAGAGTGCTCGGCGAGTTCCCTGGGTATTCCTCGCATGTCAGAGGGTTGCCATGCAAAGATGTTCCAGTTCTCACGCAGGAACTTGACGAGCGCGCTTTCCTATGCAGGGGTCAAGCTTGACGATACTTTGACCGTCTTGCTGTTGTCAGTCGGATGGACTTGGTGGGTGACGGTGTCGTCGTTTGTGTTGAAGGCGGCGTCCTTGACTGGCTTCTTGCGAGGTGGAAAGATGGTTTTGTTGTTGTCGGCTTATATGGCCTTGAAGTGTTCTTCGATCCCGAAGAACTCAGAGATCCTGCTGAACTCTCGGTAGCAGCTGTTGGAGCGGTCGAAGTCGCCGCGCACAGTGATTACTCCTTTGGGTCCAGGCAACTTGATCATCAGGTAGGCGTAATGAGGTATTTCCATGAACCTGGCAAAAGTTGGGCGCCCAAGTATGGCGTGGTACTGTGATTTCCAGTCGACAACTTCGAAGTCGATCGACTCTTTCCTGAAGTGCTCGGGTGTGCCGAGGATGACGTCGAGTGTGATTGTTCCCATGGGCATGATTGCTTGCCCTGGTACTATGCCGTGGAAGGTGGTCTCCGACTCTGGCAACTTCTCTGTCGACTTGTTCATTCTTCTCAGGATGTCGGCGAATATGATGTTGATGCCGCTGCCTCCGTCCATGAATAATTTCTTCAGGCTGTAGTCGCCAATTAGGGCTTCGATAACCAGAGCGGCGTGACCGGGTCGCAGCACCTCCGACGGGTGGTCTGACCTGGAAAATGTGATTGGTGTCTCTGACCCTCTCAGGTAGTCTGGTACTGCGCGCGTGCTGGTGGTAGCCTGGAGTACTTGGCGGGTGATGAGCTTCTGGGTCCTGTTCGAAGGGTGTCCTTTTTGGATCATGTTGATTTGTCCTCGCGCAGTCGGGTATGCGTCGTGCGCCGCCATCTGGGCGTCAAGCTGCGGCTGTTGCTGGGGCAAAGTTTCAGCAGCTTGTGTTGTGTTGTTGTTTGCGGGTGCTGCCTGAATAGCGAGCTGCGGAGTTGCTGTCAGTGCTTGAACAGGAGTGATAATCTGCTGCATAGCCTGGTAAATCTTGCGCGCTTTGCGACAGTCCTTCAACAGGTGGTTGGCGCCCCATTTGCCTGTCTCCGGGTTGCGGAACGAGTGATGCTTGCATCATTTCTTCGGCTGGGGTCAGCGGACGTTTCCACTCGCGTTTCTGGCTTCCGTCATTGTGGCTAATGCTGCCGCTGCTGCGGTTGTACTGCCCCGAGCTGGACGGTCGACTCTGATCATATTGTCGACTGTTATCTCGTGTGTCATCACGGGGGGTTTGATATCCCGCCGCTACTAGCTCGATGGTGTCTGAATTGGTGAAACGTTGCTTCTTCTTCTGGCGCCCATCCCGCCAGTTATTTGTTTCGGCTTCCTTCTTCTGGCGGACTTAATCCTCTCATTCGGCCCACTGGTTGGCTACCTTAATGAGCTCGATCGTAGTCTTCGGCTGGAGTCTACCAAATTCCTTGCGGAGGTCGCGGCGAGCGACGCCATGCATGAAAGCATCCATCACCCGGTCTTCTGAGACGGGTTCCATCGTATTCCGGAGAAGTGTCCACCGCTAGATGTATGCGCGGAGCGACTCGTCTTTTCCTTGTTTGCAGGCTTGCAACTCGATGTAGGTGGTCGGCCTTGCATATGTTCCAGAGAAACTTTTTATGAAAGTATCTTGGAACTCTTCCCAGGTTTTGAAGGAGTCCTTGGGCTGGTTGGTGAGCCACCCGCGCGCTGAGTCCATGAGCATGAGCTGAATGTATTGCATTGCCGTAGTTGACGTCCCACCTTGGCAGGTGCAGGCGATGAGGTAGTCTTCGAGCCACACACGCGGGTCTTGCTTTCCATCGTACTTGGGGGTTCCTGCTGTCAGCTTGAAACCCTTAGGCATGCGGGTGTCGTGGATGTTGAAGCTGAAGCATGCGGCGCCGCATGGCTCGAAGTTGCGATCGGCCGGATCGTCCAAGTTCATCGCGTCAACCGAACGCTGGCTGCGGTTACGGTCCACCGTTCTTTGTGTGATGACGTTGCGAAGATCTTCGCCTGGTTGGGCTTGTCTTAGTGGCTGCACTGCCAGGGCACCTGATGTTGCTGGCTCGCGGGTTTGGTGCTCTCGTTCTTCATGTGCGCGGTTGTTTAGTGCTCCAGTCGCCAGGGCTTCCTCGATTGCCTTCATGGACATAATCTGCTGCTTGTGGAGAAGGGCGCGTGGATCTCCCTCTGGCGGCTGCGTGAGCCAAAGATATGTCTCGACTGACATGATGGCGGCGTTCGCCGTTTTGGGGACAGGTATCCTGTTCTCGCCCTCGTGACGAAGGACGAGTCGAGGTTGCGGGTGACCCTTACTCGATCAGCGTCTGTCATGTGGGGAACACGAGCTCTGTGTCGCCGTCCTCCTTGGTTAACTTCTGTGGAGGAAGTGAACGAGATGGCAGCCCGTCTGGCACTCGACGCATCCGCATCCCTCTTGTGCCTGAGCAGCTCGGCCTTTTGGGCACGAAGTCGCTCGCCTTCCTTGCGTAGCAAGTACTGGACCGCCAGGTGGTCCTCTCTAGGCGCGTCGGGTGCAGGGAAAGTGCCATCATCGACATGCTTCATGGCTCTGATCCCTATGTCGCGCGTGATGGTGAGTCGTGTCTGGTCAGGCATGACCACCTCCAGCGGGTATGCGGGTTCCTCGTTGCCTTCTGGGGGCTCTGTGCCGGCCATGAAGACTTGCTGGGGGTAAACCTGGGTAGGAGTGTTTACGCTGCCGCTGCTGCTTCATTAATCCGAATCTTGCTCGGGATCAAAACTTGCTGCTACGTGGTGGGCAGCACAGTCGCCGTTGCGTCTTCTCAGGATCGTCACCGTGGTCGCGGAAGGAGATTCCGAAGTCGCAGGGGCGAGTGCGATTGGCTTGGGGTAGACTTGATGGTCCCAAAAAGATGCGTGCGACGCGGCAGTCGACAGCACGCCTTTGGTCGCACGCGCAGGTGCAGTCCTAGTTGAGGTAGACCTTGACCTTGTCGGCCGAGCGACCGAGATGGTTGGAGTAGACTCGATCTGCGCGGCCGTTGCCGAGGTTGCCGATGTAGTCGATGCAGGTACGATCCTCGTAGGTGTGGCAGATGCGGCTCCCACAGCGGGTGACGGTGACTGTGGCGCGTGGGTGACTGACGCGGGTGCCGCCGCCGCGCGTGGCGCGGTTGTCGCAGACCTGAATATGCCGCGACTGTCGACGAAACAGTATATGGAGCCGAAGGTGATGTGTATACCTTTGTGCAGATCGGCGTACACCGAGCGGTGGGCCGGCGGGTGGAAGGCGTACTAGAAGGAGCCGAAGCGGATGGGCTCCTGGGTGCTGCAGACCTCGATCTTCGTTGCGGATGGAGCCGGTGCGACCATGATTCCAACGCTTGATATCTTTCCGACAGACGACGCCAATTGACGAGGGTGTAACTCGACAAATCCCAGGGTTGTGTACCCCGGGTTGATTGAGGGGGAGAGAGAAGAGCGTTGGTGATCACGACGGCTGACAAGCGGGGATTTTACCCAGGTTCAGGCTCCCGGAGGATAACACCCTACTCCTGCTCGTCTGTTATTGATGGCGAGTTGTGATTACAATGGCGGCGAGATTGCGATCTCGCTAGGGTTTGTGGTGGTGGCTATTGGCGTGTCCTCTGGGACAAGCAACCCTTCTGGCTTTATAGGTAGCCAGGTCTCGGGTGGTCGGTATCGATGGTAATTACAGATATGGCAGGTTATGAGACCTAACTGAAAGGGCATTCTATGCACTCCCAGATTTTGGTGACTAATGACAACACAAAAGGTATTCTAATGTTTGTGATGAAGCTTGCAGGTTCTTTTACAGGTCGTTTGATAAAGAGGAACACTTACTTGGCCTAAGTTTCAATTCTACTTCACTTGGTCTTTCATCAGGATTTTAGTCAGGAGATTTCCGGGGTTCGGAGATTTCCGGTCTCCAGACCAGAGATCTCCGAGCCAATCAAGTTTTTCGTTAAGTCTCAAATCAGAATGCGTACTGACTCCAACTCAAGCTGAGCCGGAAATGCTCTCGGAGATTTCCGGCGCTCGGAGATTTCCGAGCCCCAGTCCGGAGATCTCCGAGTGACAGAGGAAATTCAACCAAGTCCAGAACTCAATTGTGTACTGACTCCAGCTCAAGCTGAGCCGGAAATGCTCCTGGAGATTTCCGGTGCTCGGAGATTGCCGGACCCCATTCCGGAGATCTCCGAGCGCCAGAGATTTTTCGACCAAGTCAAGAAGCTAAATCAGTACTGATCCAGAGTCAAGTTCAACCGGAATTTCTGCCGGAAATTTCCGGAGTCCGGAGATCTCCGGTCCTCAACCCGGAGATTTCCGGGCCGGAGGCTGTTCAACGGGCAGATTTTGGGAGGGGTATAAATACCCCTCCACCTACCTCCAGCAGACTAAGCTTCCAGATTTTCTCTCTCCTCCATTGGTGCTGAAGCTCGTTTCTTCTGGATCTCTCAATCTAGCCACTCAAATCCTTTGATACTTGGGGATCTGAGGAAGAAGCCACCGATCTACAACTCCACCGAAGCGATTTGTTTTCCCCCCTCTATTTCTTGAGGGGAAACGAATCTAGGGTTCCTTTGTGGATAGCTAGGTTCATCTTTGTGTGTTCTTGATCCTTTGTGGATTCCTTTGTGGATTTGACCTGTTGTGGTCGTTGTGGGAGCCCCCAATTCAGTTGTGGGTGTGTGCCTCACGTGTTTGTACGGGATCTTCTCCGCCCTTAAAGGAGTCCTTAGTGGAAGAGTGGATTCGCACCTTTGTGGTCGAATTCACAGGAGAATAGGGTGAGGCCTTTGTGGCGTTGAGCAAACCTTTGTGGTAGCTCACACCCCTCCAACGAGACGTACACCTTTGTGGTGGAACTCGGGGTAAAATCGTTGTCTTCGAGTCCTTATGGTTGTCTTGCTCCACTCTCCTTTACTGCATTCCTTTCTTGTTTAGTTTCCTTGTTGTCTTTCACTTGTATCACCTAGTTGCACATTTAGACAACTTACTTTCCGCTAGCCTAAAAAACTGAAAAACACATAAAAATTGGTCACCACCTATTCACCCCCACCTCTACGTGGTCAACTGTCGTTCAATTGGTATCAGAGCCCGGTTGTCTCTTATAAGCTTCACCGCTTGAGACCAACCTTGGACAATGCAAGTTGACCCGAAAGAGGGTTCCGAAGCGGACGCCGCGACTTTGGCGGCAATGCAAGAGAAAGGTGCCACTATGGCCGATATCAACTCTTTGGAAACAAAGTTGACATCGTACATACAAACCGAGTTCAAGAAGTTTCATGATATGCTTGAGTCTCTCAAGACATCTAAGGAAACCTCTCTTGCTTTGCCCTCAAAGTCTCCGGTGCTTCCGGGCATTACTCAAGATGTGGACCCCGAATTGTTGAAGGGAAAGCAATTGCCTTTGGATGGGAAGGGTGATGCTACTAGTTCCTCAAACCATCAAAACACTTCATCTTCACAAGATGAAGTGCCTAAAGGCTACAACGCCACTCCTCCCCCATCCCAATACCATACCCCCGATCCCATTATTCCTCATCCGCAAGTTTCTCATAGGGGTGATCCCCCATTGCTTAAGGATTATACTTTCTCTCAATGGCAATATGTGATGAAGTCTCATGTGTGCAGCTCTTCAATCGAGTTGTGGCGCATCATTCAAGTTGGATACAAGCCGCATGATCCGACCAACTTAACAAGAAGAGAAGTGGTGGAGGCACAACTTGATGCCACCGCTCTCTACATGATCCAAAAGGCGGCTGGGAGCAAGGACATGTCTCTCATCCAACACCTCACCACCGCCAAGGATACATGGGATGCTCTATCCGAGTTGTTTGTTCGAAATGATAGCATGAGGAGGAACCGCTATGACTCCTTGAGCAATGAAGCCGAAGGCTTTTTCAAGCTTGATGGTGCAGATCATGAGATGATGTATAGAAGATTGGTGACAATAGCCACAAGCTTTCGTGAAGTTGGTGCCTCTCATATTGATGATGCTTGGATTAAGAGGAAGTATGTTAGTTCTATGATGGCATGTGAGCCAACCGATGTCAAGAGTCTTCAAGGAAGACACAACTACCATCTCATGACGTCGTATAAGGTAGCCACTAAGAATGCTCAAGACGCAAGGGCAAGGGCTCTTGGAATGCAAAGAGGCACAACCAACCTTGCCTTGAAGGCTACCGTTGAGGAAGACAACGATGATGATGACCTTGGAAGCTTTGCCGCCATGTCCGAGGAAGCACTCAAGATTGCTTACAATGATCATCTCGCTCTTGCGGCTCGCACCTTTTGGAACAACCCCTCAAGAGGCAAGATGCGTTTTGACAAGAGTACACCTCAAGCCGATAGGGTCTCACCCTCCAAGTCAAGAACATGTTACAATTGTCAAGACAAGTTCCATTTTGTTGCCGAGTGCCCTTATGAGAAAAGAGAAGAGCATGGTGGACGTCTAGTGTTGAAGGACAAAACCAAGATGCCTCCCAAGAAGGCCTATGGAAAGAAGAGGCCTTTTAACAAGAAGCCTCACATCGTGTTGTTGACTCAAGAGGAGTATCCTACCGATGATGAAGAATCGGAGGAAGAAACACCAAATGAAGTGGCGGCTCTTGCCACCACATCGACAACTACCGTTTCTCCATCAACAACAAGAACTCCTTCAACTACGACAAGCTCTTCATCATCACTATTCACATCGCCAAATGAGAACTCCATCACCAAGAGCTCAAAGTGTCTTATGGCAAAGGCATCGGAGGTACCTTCATCCTCTTCCTCTATCATGAATGCAATGAATGAACTTGATGATGCCTCTAGCCTTCAAATCAAGCAAGGGCTTGTGGCTTTCGACTCTTTTATCACTAACTTGCAAGGTGATAGCAAGAAACATGTTGGTGACCTCATGGCTCGGATTGGTGAGCTAGAGCATATCAATGAAGAGAAGGGTAAGATAGAAAGAGAAGACGCTATTTCGCTATCTTACTTGAAATCCTCTCTTGAGGAGGTTGAAGAGTCTCATGCTCGTCTTGAGGAGCAACTTGAAACTATTGAGGAAACTCATAATTCCTCACATGCTAAGCTCATTAAGGATCGTGATATGTACTTTGCTAAATTCAAGGTGGCTCAACAAGATAAAGCCGAATTTGCGGTTGGGCATGTTAGACTCATTGAGGACATGGAGAAGCTCGTCATAGCTCACAAGGCTTTGGAGAGTGAACATGCTCTTCTAAAAAAGTCGTATGCTCAACTCCAAACTCGGCTAACTAACCTTGATTCTCTTAGCATCTCTACCTCTAAGTGTTCGTGTGATAATGCTAATCTTGTGAAGGAGAATGCTAGGTTGAAGAGTGAGATGACTAAGGCCTCCACATCCAAGATCATCCTTCTCAAGGGTAAGCAAGTTGTTGAGACTCCCATCGTGGAGCCTCACACTAGAAAATGAAAGGAAGGTCTTGGATATGTGCCTCCCATGAAGATGAATGCCAAGAAGGGTATTCCCAAGAGCGTCAACCCCATCCAAGCCAAGAAGGCCGACTCCATTCAATCCAAGGAAGGTCTTGCGAGTAGGAATGTCACAAGGGGCAAGCCTACTCGTAAAGATCACGCCGGGGACAACAACCCTAACTATGATTTATATGTCGATTATTATGGGAATGTTTGTGCTCGTTACATTGGACCCTACTATGGCTTTATTTCATATGCTATTTGGGTTCCCAAGTCTCTTGTCGCTAACCATAAAGCGCCCATTGTGAAGCAATGGGATGCTAAATGCAAGAAGTGATCTCTTGTAGGATCTTGCTCCCGGTGGTTCAAAATGGATAATTGATAGTGGATGTACAAGTCATATGACCGGGAGCAAAGAACTCATCACGGGGTTGAAATCTAATGAAGATCAAGTAACCGTGACGTTTGGTGATTTATCAAGGTCTAAGGTAACCGGGCTTGGCAAAGTGGTAGTTGCCCCCGACATTACTCTAGTCAATGTTATGCTTGTTGAATCTCGTGGATATAATTTGTTATCGGTTCGTGCCTTAACAAAGATGGGGATCTCTCCCTTCTTTGATAAGGACATTGTGGTCCTCTTGTGGAGTAAATCGCTAAGAGTGGCTTTCGTGGGATACGTGGAGCATGAGCTTTATGTGGTGGACTTCTCCGGAGCCACCACTTCTCAAGCCATGTGTCTCTTCGGAAAAGCCGACGTGGGTTGGCTTTGGCATCGCCGACTAGCACACGTAAACATGCGTACTTTGCAAAGCCTCCACAAGGGTGGCCACATCCTTGGACTAAAAGATCATGTTTTCTTTTCAAGGGATCGAATTTGTAGAGCTTGTGTGGAAGGAAATATGCATGATATTCCTCATCCTAGCAAGACCATCATATCTTCTTCCCGGATTTTGGAGCTCCTTCATGTTGATCTATTTGGACCAATTCCGGAGATAAGTCTTGGTGGCAAGAAATATTGTCTCGTGATTGTTGATGACTACTCAAGGTATACATGGGTCTATTTCTTCAAGACCAAGGATGAAACTCAACAAGTCAGAAATATTGTCTCGTGATTGTTGATGACTACTCAAGGTATACATGGGTCTATTTCTTCAAGACCAAGGATGAAACTCAACAAGTCTTCATCGACTTATCAAAGGAAGTTCAACGTCAACATGACCTTCCCATATTGGTTGTTCGAAGTGATAATGGGTCGAAATTCAAGAACTACACACTTAACGACTTTCTTAGTGAAGAAGGCATTCGTCATCAATATTCCGCTGCTTACACTCCTCAACAAAATGGCGTTGCCGAAAGAAAGAACCGGACTCTCATTGATATGGCGAGATCTATGTTGGCGGAGTTCAAGTCTCCCATCAACTTTTGGGCGGAGGCTATTTCCACCGCTTGTCACTCATCAAATCGCCTCTACTTCCGCAAGGGCTTGAAGAAGACTCCATATGAGATCCTTACCGGCAATAAACCCAACATTGGCTACTTCCGAGTGTTTGGACGTAAGTGCTATTATCTCGTAAAGGGTGTCCGGTTGGGTAAGTTCCACTCTAAATCTATTGAAGGGATTTTTGTCGAATATGGTAGCGAGTCCCACACTTATAGAGTCTTTGATAAATCCTCCCGGATTATCATAGAGTCTTGTAATGTGGAATTCGATGAAAATTATGGCTCCCAAGTGGAGCAAGTTGGTGTTTGTGATATAGGTGATGAACAACCTTTTGATGCCATTAAGAAGATGGGGGTGGGCTTTCTTCGCCCCATTGAAGTCCATCAAGAAGTTGTTCAAGAAGACTCAAGTTCTCCCATCAAGGAGACCTCACCATCACAAGAACCACAAGGTGGCTCACCCATAGCAAATGATGAATCCCCTCAAGAACAATCTCAAGATCTTCCTCAACAAGAGCATGCTATTTCTTCTCAAGATGAAACTCATGAGGATCATCAACACGAACTTCATCAACAAAAAGATCATGTCTCCTCCTCCAAGATTATTGAAGACAACTCCACTTCTCCAAGTTCTACTCTAGGGCAAGATCATGATTCTCCACCACACGAAGAGACTACTCTAGGGCAAGAAGGTCAAGACGAGGATCCAAAGGATCAAGTTGGTCAAGTAATTGTCCCCACAACAAGGGCGGCAATTGAAACTCGTCGTCAAGCTCGCTTTGCTAAGTCTTTGGAACTTAGGGCATTATCTCTCGACAAGGTCATTGGTGATATACGAGCAAAGGTCTCCACACGAAGTCAATTAGCTCATTTTAGTGAGCATCAAGCACATATTTCCATGGTCGAGCCCAAGAAAGTTTTCGATGCTCTTGAAGATCCCGATTGGCTAGGGTCTATGCATGAAGAACTTAACAACTTCGAGCGCAACAAAGTGTGGCGCCTAGTTGTGTCGGGGGGCTGCCCCCCGGGTAGGGGCAGATCCCGGTAAATTATAATGGATAACAACAGTGCTTGACCTTTGGTGACAGCAAAGGGCACCCCTTGGTGTGCCGAAAGGGCAGCTGGTCACTTGGGCGCAGGGAAAGGCCAAGGGGCCACGTGGCAGCCGTAAGGGTCAGGTCTTGCGGCAATAAATAGACATCCCCGACCCTCGCATTTGCAGCACGGGCAAGAGCGGATGGTTCCTCTAAGAACTAGCTTCTCGAAGATGTCTTTGCTGGTAGACTAAGACATCTTCGGGAGGCTAGGCCTAGAGTTACTCATCCTGAGATAAGTTCGGACATCTCCGGAAAGGATCCCGGACCTGGGACACCGAGGAGGTTCCCGGGTGATGGTGTACTCGGATTTACCGGATAGGTATCCCGGGTAAGCACTAACCGGATTGTACGTGTCGATCTTGATCTTATGCAGAAGAGGCTCCCAGTGGCAAGAGAGGAGGTAGCTGGCAAGAGAGCTCCCAGTAGGACGTCAACAGTCTAGAGCAGACTTTCCCGTATATCGCGGGGGGAAGTACCGTTCCGCCTGACACGGAGGCATGGTCACCTCCCGCCTGACACGGAAGCATGGTCACCTCCCGCCTGACACGGGAGCGCGTCAGCCGGTACGACCGTGGTACGACAAGACCTGACATGCCTAGCCCGGCAATCCGGAAAAGGCTATCCGGGATGGGCAAAGACATGTCTTGTCTCTGACAAGGGGACAATGATGACGAAGGCGCAACGCCGGATAGCCCGGCGGCTAGGTCGCACTAGCCGGTGACGACATCCCGGCTAGGCCTGTCCGGTGGGGCCAAGCCAAATTAGGGTTTCCGGCCCTCCCGGCCAGACCTCTATAAAAGGCGCCATAACTGCTCCTGAGAGGCAGAGACCAACCTAAGAGCCAAAGCTATAGTTGCATTTACTCTTAGAGCAGTTACTCCTCTTCACCTTGAGCTCATCTAGTTCTTAGTACTTCTACCTTTGATAGCTCTTGTAGCAAGTTGTAGTTCTTGTACCACCAATATATAAAGAGAAAAGGCAGGAGTAGGGGTGTTACCTCCTCACGAGGGCCCTGAACCTGGGTATATCGTGTGTGTGCTTGGTGCCTTCGTGCATTTATTTGTATTTGTTAGATCTTCCCCGTTGCGCTTCGTTCTTGTTTCGTGTTCTTGGGAGATCTCGGTTTCACCAGGATCCTCCCCGTGTGAGTTCTTCAACTCGCTATCCCTCCCCGGATCCACCAACGTCCATCGGCCCCACAAATTAGCCATCCTATGGCATCTGCCGTGACACCACCACGACAGTTGGCGCCCACCGTGGGGCCGACAGAGGCGTTGGCTGGTATACACATCCGGACGGGCTCCCCAGTACGTTTCGACGTTCGGGTTCTCTCTGGTCTAGTCGTAAGACTTGGGGAGATGGATTTCGTCGCCGACAACGCAGGCTGCTTCCGGAACAGACCGTTCCCGGGGAATGGATGTCTTATCGACTTCGGTGGTTTCACCACCTATGTGGCCACCGAGGTTGTCTGTAGCTACCCGGACCTAGTCCTGGAGGCTGATGACCCTCCCATGCTCTGCACAGCTCGGGGTCTGCGTACTGACCGCTCCCCGAGTTCCGTCGCAGTGATGATGGTCGGAACCACCGAGGAGGAATACCAGGATGCTGATGGCGATACCGACGGCGTCCCTCGTTTGGCCAAACCCCCGCAGGAGAGACCTGCGACCCGAGATGGTGATCCACAGCCGTCCCAGCCGCGACGCCGTCCGGATCCCCTCTCGGGTTTGGTAGCCAAGTTAGCTGTACCCGTGGTTACCGGAGCGGATACCCAGGCCACTTCGGCTGAGTTGGAGGAGCAGCGGAAGTTGCTTCTCGCTGAGGCAAAGGAAATCGCCGAGCTCCGTCGCGAGCTCAGCGTTAGCCTCCGGGAGTACAACGCTGCTCACGGGTTCACTAAGATAGACTCCCGGGAGAAGCGCATTGCAGATCTGCGCAAGAAGGGAAGAATGGTGAATGAGGAGCTGGCTGGTGGAGCCACCACTAGCAACACCGGAAGCCGGATTTCTGCGGGGAAGCCAGTGTACAGTTCACCGGCAAAAACCCTTAGAGCCGTCGAAGCCGCCATGGCCGAGTTAGTGGGGTTATCCGGTGAAGCCCTGCGCAAGCAGCAGGAGAGGGTCAACGAGCTGGTGGTTGAGGCCAACCGGCAGAACCAGGCCTTCAAGAAGAAGAACCCCGGAGCAGGGTCACAGGTGCATTCAGCCAGACCCAATAGCCGGATGTCGGATGGGGAAGCCTCTTCCCCACATCCGAGCAGAAGCAAGAGCAAGAGCAAGAGCCGGAGCCGGAGTAGAGGTTCCGGGAGGAACAAGCAGCTACAGACCTATGACCCGGCATTTGCCGGTATCCAGCAGGCAGGGCAGGCCGGACAGCATAACCCGGGACAGGCGGGAAGTACCCGTGGAGATGGTCACCTGGGTGTGGGAAACAGTAATCCGGTTGGCCGTGGTAATCCACCCCGGAATCCTCCCCATGTACAGGGAAACCCGCAGGGGGACGTCATCTCCGCCCCCCGTCAAGCTGTGATCCCCGTGCAGGGTAGGCTCAACGATGGCAACTCGAGGATGCAGCAGCTCGAGTATCGGCCCGACGAGAACCCCTTGGGATCTCGGATAGGAGCAAGACAGCTGAACCCGGCAGATGCAAGGTTTCGGCTTGACCGGATTCACCAGTCCGAGATGGTGGAAGAGCAAGGACCTCCGGGACCTGCTTGCTTTGGACCTCGGATCATGCGGGAACCTCCTGTTCGGAACTTTCAGCTCAACAGGGGTGCCAAGACCTATGACGGCAGCAAGAAGCCGGAGGACTGGCTGACCGACTATGTAACTGCAGTAAGCATAGCCGGTGGAAACAGACGATGGGCAGTACGTTATATACCACAGATGTTGGAAGGACCTGCCCGGATCTGGTTGAACAATCTGAGGACTGGCAGTATAGACTGCTGGTTGGACTTTGAAGAAGCCTTCATCAGCAACTTCACCAGCACGTACAAAAGGCCCAACAGACCTCAGCAGCTCGCCATCTGTAGGCAAAGGAGCAATGAGACGGACCGGGAGTACCTTACCCGGTGGAGCAATATTCGCAACTCTTGCGAAGGAGTGGTGGAGGCGCAGGCCATCTCCTGGTTTGCGCAAGGATGCCGGCATGGCTCTATGCTATGGCAGAAACTGCAGAGAAAGATGCCAACGACTTTGGCGGAAACCATGCGCATCGCCGATACCTACACGCTTGGAGATCCCATGCAACCCCTGGTGGATGTCGGAGACTCCAACAGGAGGAATGCGGGACCTCAGCGCTCAGGACCGAGCAGGAGCCATGAGCGCCAAGAGTTCGGCCACAAGAGGAATCAGCCGGAATACCACCATGCCGCGCAGCATGTCGCAGCAGTAACCCGGGAGCAGGAGGTAGCCCCCCGGGAGCAGGAGGATGTCGGCAACAACCAGCGTCAAAATACAAGTGGCCCGACTTGGGGTCAAAGTCAGGAGGTGCAGAAGACCTGGGTGGAGCAGAAGAAGCCCTTGACGTATGAGGAGATGTTGAATAAGCCATGCTGCTACCACACTCTGGAGGCCAGCAAGCCCGCAAACCACTCTACTCGGCAGTGCAGCTGGTATCAGCGCACGTTGCAGGAGGGCAGCTCGGAAGGTATTCGGCCGAGTGCTCCGGCATCTCGGCCCAATATTCCGAGACCCCCTCCTTCGACATCGGGGGCCAACAATGTCCGACTTCCCCCTCCTCCGAGAGGACCCCCACCTCGCCCAGTGAATGTGGTGCACACCCGGAACAACAACGGCAACCAAGGCGGACAGCAGCAGGGTAACTACCGGGAGGTGCACCAAAGCTATGTGGTCTTCGTGACTGAGTCTACGGACCGGAAGAGTGTGCGGCAGCGTGCTCTGGAGGTGAACGCTGTGATCCCGGCAGTGCCCAAATTCTTGCACTGGTCCGAGATGGAGATCACCTGGAGCCGGAAGGATCACCCCCGGGTTATGCCCAAGCCGGGAGCATATGCTTTGGTGGTGGACCCGACCTTTGTCGGACCCAACCTCAACGTCCGCTTCAGCCGGGTTCTGATTGACAATGGCAGTGCCATTAACATCATGTACAAGGACACGATGCTGAAGCTGGGAGTATCCATGAACACCCTGCTGCCCACGGAGACAACCTTCCATGGCATTGTGCCCGGGGTCTCTTGCTCACCCATGGGAAAAATCTGGGTTGAGGTGCTATTCGGAACTCGGGAGAACTGTCGAACCGAGAGCTTGGAGTTCGAGGTCGTGGACCTCGAAAGCCCGTATCATGCACTGATCGGCTGACCGGCCCTCGCCAAGTTCATGATCTCAACACACATGGGCTACCTCAAGATGAAGATGCCGGGACCTAACGACATAATCACCATCTCGGGAGACCACAAGCGCTCCATGGAGTGTGCCTCGGCGGGGTCGTGCTTAGCTGAGTCCCTGGTGATCGCAGAAGAGAAGGAGAGGATCCAGCAGGTGGTGGCGATGGCCAAGACCTCACAACTCGGAATGCCCGGGATGGTGAACCCGGACCAGGGTGCGTCAGTTCAGCCCCCCAAGGAGACCAAGAAGGTGTCCGTGGACCCCAGCAACCCGGAGCGCCAAGTTATCATTGACAGCAGTCTGGACAGCAAATAGGAAGGCGAGCTCGTTGACTTCCTCCATGAGAATCGGGATGCTTTTGCGTGGTCGAGTGACGATCTGCAAGGCGTCCCGAGGGAGTTGGCTGAGCACTCTCTGTTTGTTCGACCGGATGCGAAGCCGGTGAAGCAACCAACTAGGCGCCTCTCGGATGAGAGAAGAGCTGCTGTCATGGAACACCTAGCCATACTGCTGGCCGCCGGGTTCATCATGGAGGTACTGCACCCGGATTGGATTTCGAATCCGGTCCTGGTGGAAAAGAAGAAAGATGATCCCCTCCTGCTTAAGGTGTGGCGCATGTACATCGACTTCACCAACCTCAACAAGGCATGCCCGAAAGACCCCTTTCCACTGCCCCGGATAGATCAAGTGATAGACTCCACTGCCGGGAGTGAGCTTTTAACTTTTCTAGATGCTTATTCTGGTTTCCACCAGATAACTTTGAATCCGGATGATCAATTAAAAACCGCTTTTATTACCCCTTACGGGGCTTATTGCTATCGTGTTATGACTTTCGGATTGAGGAATGCTGGTGCTACATACCAGAGATGCATGCAGAAATGCTTGCATGATCAGATAGGTCGGAATGCCGAGGTCTATGTCGATGACATAGTCATAAAAACCAAAGAAAAAGCCTCACTAATAGATGATCTGAGGGAAACATTCAAGAACCTAAGAAGATTCCGAATGAGGTTGAATCCGGATAAGTGCACGTTTGGTGTTCCGGCAGGGAAGCTACTCGGTTTCCTCATCTCAAGCCGGGGAATCGAGGTCAACCCGGAAAAAATTCGTGCTATAGAGAGCATGAAGTTGCCTGTGCGTCTCAAGGATGTGCAGAAGTTTACCGGGTGTCTGGCGTCGCTAAGTCGGTTTGTGAGCCGACTTGGGGAGAAGGCCTTGCCTCTGTACCAGCTGATGAAAAAGAGCAAGACATTTGTCTGGACCCCGCAAGCTGATGCGGCGTTCAACAATCTGAAGAGAATGCTCTCAACCGCACCTATGTTGGCATCCCCATTACCCAAGGAACCTATGCTGCTGTATATTGCTGCAACCAACCGGGTAGTCAGTGTCGCAATGGTAGTAGAAAGGGAAGAAGGGAGCAAGCTGATACAGAGACCGGTGTATTACCTCAGTGAGGTGATCTCGGAATCCAAGCAGAACTACCCGCACTACCAGAAGATGGCATATGGGGTGTACATAGCAGTGACCAAACTCAAGCACTATTTTCAGGAACACCCGATCACAGTGGTGTGCGAAGCTCCTCTCGCCGAGATCATCGGTTGCAAGGATGCTAGCGGCCGGGTAGCCAAATGGGCCATCCAGTTGTCGCCATACGCTCCGGCGTATGAGAGACGTGACGTCATTAAGTCGCAGGCGCTGCCGGACTTTTTGGTGGACTGGGCCGAGATGCAGTATGAACCTCCGATGCCGGATTACAACTTCTGGAGGATGCATTTCGATGGCTCAAAGGATAAGATCGGATTGGGTGCCGGAGTGGTCCTCACTTCCCCAAAGCAAGATGTACTGAAGTATGTGCTGCAGATCCATTTTCGGGCATCCAATAATGTCGCGGAGTATGAGGCTCTGGTTCACGGATTGAATGTCGCCAAGGAAATCGGAATCCGCCGGATAGAGTGTTTCGGAGACTCCGACCTCGTGGTGCAACAGGTTTCGGGGAATTGGGATGCCCTAGATGCAAACATGGCCTTATACAGGTTTCATGTGCAGAAAATTTCCGGATTTTTTGACGGGTGCGAGTTCAAACATGTACCCAGAGGAGAAAACGAAGCAGCAGATGTCTTGTCCAAACTAGGATCATCCCGGGATGCCGTCCCACCCGGAATAGCCCTGGAACATTTGAGGAAGCCGTCTATACAACCATCACCCGAGTCAGAGTCTATCTTCATCCCCAAGGAACCTGGTTCAGAAGCAGTACCCATGGAAGTAGATGTCGGAAGCATAACATCAAACCCGGGGACTGCCTCCCAGTGCTCAGAGAGGCAAAGACAGATGATGATAGATGTGATGTCGGCAGAACCAATGGACATAGACGCTCCAGCGTTCCCGGTGCGACCTGTCCCGGATTGGGCACAGCCCATTATGGCGTATATCTTGGAAGGAACCCTCCCGGAGAATGAAGTGGAAGCCCGTCAGATAATGCGAAGATCAAAGGCATACACTGTCATTAACCAAGAGCTGTACAAGAGAAGTGTCACCGAGGTGCTCCAGAGATGCGTGGAACCGGCAGAAGGGCAGGAAATGCTCCTGGAGATACACCAGGGAGAGTGTGGACATCATGCATCATCCCGGGCCCTGGTGGCAAAAGTGTTCCGGCATGGGTTCTACTGGCCCACTGCGTTGCAGCAAGCAGAGGATATTGTCCGGAAGTGTGGAGGATGCCAGAGATTTGCTCACCGGATACACATGCCGGCGTCAGCACTGAAAACAATCCCCATCACTTGGCCATTTGCAGTATGGTGTTTGGACATGGTCGGGCAATTCAAACCGGCAAGGGGCAATATGACACATATACTGGTAATGGTGGACAAGTTTACCAAGTGGATAGAGGTCAAGCCAATCCGGAAGTGCGATGGACACACCGCTGTGCAATTCCTGAAAGACATCATCTTGAGATACGGATACCCACACAGCATTATCACAGATAATGGAACAAACTTTGCTGTGGGGGAATTCCCTCGATTTTGTGCTGAGAAAGGAATCCGGCTAGATGTAGCATCAGTCGCACACCCGGAAGCAAATGGGCAAGTCGAAAGGGCTAACGCCTTAGTCTTGGCTGGTATCAAAGCTCGCTTAATCGAGCCATTGTTGAGAACTCCGGGATGCTGGATAGAGGAGTTGCCGGCGGTGTTATGGGGTCTCCGGACTACACCGAATAGATCTACCGGGTACACCCCATTCTTCATGGTGTACAGAGCTGAGGCAGTACTCCCAACCGACATACAGTATGATTCTCCGAGAGTAACAATGTTCACCGAGACCGGGGCAAAGGAGGCCCGAGAAGATGATGTGGATTTACTCGAAGAGGCAAGAGAATTGGCACTATCTCGGTCGGCAATTTATCCACAAAACCTCCGTCGCTATCATAGCCGGAAAGTACACCCGAGGGTATTCCGGGAGGGGGATCTGGTGCTGAGGCTCATCCAACGCACGGCCGGAATGCATAAGCTGTCACCTCCATGGGAGGGACCTTTTGTGATAAGCAGGGCATTACACAATGATTCTTATTACCTTGTAGACGCACAGGAGGCTAGGAAAGGAGTAATGGACAGAGCCGGTGAGGAAACCAAGCGTCCATGGAACGTAGCTCTACTTCGCCCCTTTTACACGTAAAAGGTTCAGTGTATGTTGTATCTCAATTTTTCAGTATTAAGGAAAGTAAGGCACCCCGGGAGGAACCCGGGGACTGCCTGGTTATGAGCTTGTCTTGTTATTTTTGTCAAATTCATTTACTGTTTTCTACCGACATCCCGGGAAGGAACCCGGGGACTGCCGGATAGCTATCTTATATTTTACTAGGTGTATGCCGGGAAAGTTCCGAATCCGATTCTCAAAGTCAAAGTAATGTATGTCATGTGAAATCATCTTGTGACTCGACTGACGAACGCCGAAATGGTAGTCAAGAGCAAAGAGAGGGAAGGTGGGAAACACGAAAATGGTCTCGGGGACTTGGAGCAGGAACTTATCCGGCATGCTTGTTTTTGCTAACTTAGTTGTTTTTTATGTCGGGAATTCGGTTAGTAGGAACTCGGATTGTTTTAAGTAATGTATGCCGTATATGGAGTTTTGTGACTCGACTGTCGAACGCCGAAATGGTAGACAAGAGCAGAAATTACCTAAGTACGGTAAACATGAAAGGCAATCCGAGAATTAAAAGCCGAATACATTGACATAAGTTGTTCGAATAAATAGTTCACGGTGAAACAGAAATAATTTAAGTGTACGATACATATTGCACCCGGCATCCCGGGGATTTAACGAATTTGCTACTAAGTGTTTTAAGCGGTAGGGGAAGTAGGCTTCTCGACGGCGACTTCCGGAGCAACGACCTCGGGAGCGACGACCTCGGGAGCGCCGACCTCGGGAGCAGGAGCAGCTTCACCTTCAGCATCGGCAGCACCACTCGGGACGTCGGGATGCACCTCGGTCTCGGTGGCCTCGGGTATCGGCGAAGACGTTGCATCCCGGGAAATCACCTTCTCGGACGCAGCACCAGAAGCAGCGTCATCTCCCTCCAGGATCTCTTCTTCCCCATCGCCGGAAGCGGCATCATCTTCTTCGGAGTCCTCGTTATCTGACTCAGACTCTGAAGGAACGGTGCTGGCGGTGAAGGCACGGATGCTGGCCCACTTCGCAATGCGGTGCGCCACCTCTACCCGCTGCTGGATCTTTGCCGGGTCGTTAACCCAAGGCGACACCGTCCGCAGGCGCAGGATCGCTGCCAAATCAAGACCCTCGTACCAGCTGAGTACTTGGGTCAAGACTTGATCCGCACCAGCTCTAGCACTGGAGCGCTTCCAAGCGTGGATGCGGCTACCGGCACCCAGAAGTGCGCGCGAGAGCTCCGGGATCGAGAGCTTCCCGCGGAGGCTCGGCCACAAGGCGCCGTGGACGTGGATCGCCGCGCTGAGGAGCTCCGTCCCGATAGCCCGGAGAGGTACTATCCGGGCCTTCAGGGCAGTGAGGTGATCCTCAATGTCCCAGGCGTCCGAGATGGGACCCTTCCCGGCACGCTTCTCTCGGGCGGCGGCAACAGCTTTGGCGGCGGCTTCGCGGGAGTGCTCGAACTCTCCTTTAAAAAGAAGAGTTGTCAAAACGACTAAGTCACAAGAAGAGCAACAGCGAATTAAGGAAGTAACGGGAGAGGAGGGATGTCGGATTACTTACTGTTGAGATCCCGGTTCAGTACGGTGAGCTCGGTGAGCCAAGCATCAGATCGCGACCGGAGAAGACCCAGCTCGGTCTCGGCGTTATCCGCCCGCGCCAGCGACTGGTCCAGGGTCTCCTTCTGCTTCCGGGTAGCCTCGATGAAGCCCTTCTTCATCTCGGTCAGGGCAGTCTGGGTCTTGGCGAGCTCGCCGTTGAGGCGCGTGATCTCGGCTTGCGCGGTGCCAAGGGCAGCCTTCTGATCCACCGAGATCTGGCGCGCCGCGTCTCGCTCTTCCCGGAAGCGCTCCTCGGACTTCTTCGACTGACCGAGTTCAGCGAGAACCCGGTTGAAGATGTTGCGGCGTTGTTGGCTGCACTCCTGATAGCACGACAAAGAAGGCAAAGTCAGTATGGAAAAAGAAGTAAAGAACCCGGTTGGGAGGGTCTCGGGGACTCGGTGTTCGAGTCCTAATTCTTCTCTAAGATTGGAACCTAGTGATCTGCTATTCGGTGGAATCTAGAGCACTAAGCACCAATCTCGGGGGCTAGTGGTGATGAAGCAATTTTTTAAGCAACCTACCCGGTTGGGAGGATCTCGGTGACTCAATATCAGAGTCCTGGATTTTCTCTAAGATTGGAACCTAGTGATCTGCTATTCGGTGGAATCTAGAGCACTAGGCACCAATCTCGGGGACTAGTGGTGGTGGAAAGAACAAGTGTGTTTTGGATAAAAGAAGAGAAATTTACCTCGCTTATTCGGGTGACGTCCAGCGCGGCCACCTGGAGAGCATGCAGGGCTTGAGCGCTGCGGCTCGGACCTGCAGCGTGCAAGTCCCCTGCAGTCTCGGAAGCATCGGCGGCAAGCCAGGCCTTGTTGAAGTCATCAACAACCCGGATGCCGGAGCTGCCGGCAACGCCGGTGGCAGCGATGTCCCGAGATCCTGAAGATGCAAAGGAGCTGACCGTTGCTCGCAACATCCGCAAGGCGGCAGTAGGGATCTCGGCAGGAGGTGGTGGTAACGATGAGAACTTACCCGGGCGCACCACCAAGTCCTGGGAAGAAGATATCAGAGCCGCGGCGGGCGAAGCAGAAGATGTTTTCTGCCCAGAAGTCTTGCTGCGAGACTTGGGAATTTGTTCTGCCGGCCGGGAGGACGCGGTAGGCTGTTTCTCCGGGATGGCCTTGGGCGCGGCTGGTCGAGAGGCCCCACTCGCCGCAGGTTGCCGGCGAGGGCTAGCAATCTCTGCCTCCAGTCCGGGAACCCGGCGCGGGCTATCCGGAAGAACAATCTCTCCCGAGGTGGTCGGGGCCTGCAGCGCGATCTCGTCGATCACCGGAGGTGCATCCGAGGTCGCGACGCTTGCCGCTGCGGCACCGGAGGCGGCAGATTCATTTCCTCGAGCAGAAGGGCGAAGAGGTGAAGGAGAGGCCCGAACCGGACTAGGAGTCCGAGTTCCCGGAGGAGGAGGAACAGCAGGTGTCGGGAGCTCGAGCGCGTCACTGAAAGAAAATGTCTTAGTAAAAGTTATGGTGAGAGCGAAGTCAAGTAACATGAGGCAAGAAAGACGTACCCGGAATCCACAAGGGGAGGACCCCTCTGCCGGCGTCGAGGAGGCTTCTCGGTCGTCTTCTTGCTCGGTTTACTCTTCTTGGGGGGGTTGCCGGAGGCCTCAGCCCCATCGGTGTCGGAAGCCGCGCGCTTCCGGCTCTCGGCACGTTTGGTCCCGGCTGACGGTTTCGGAACCACAGCTGAGGCCCAATTCAGAGGGAGAGCGTCAATAACGTCAAGGATCTCGCAGTCAGTCTCATCGTCATCCGAGGAAATGGAAACTGTCTCTGAAGTTGAAGGATTACCCGGGGCCTTAACGAAAGGGATGGCGAGATGGTCCTCGCCGTCGAGATCCTCTCTCGGCATCACGTCCGGTTTCGGGAAATCCGGGGCGTAGTTCCCGTTGACGTGGACGGCGTCTTCCTCGTGCTGACGCTCGAACAACTGCGCAAACAAGTTAGGCCGTGTCGGTGTCCAGGTGAGCGCATGTACGAAGGCGTAGGCGTGAAAGACTGATATAAGCACCTGGTCAACCGGTCGTTTCCGGGATCCCCCTATGACCCCCCATTCATAATCCTCCGTCATCTCCGTCCGAGCAATAGCTCGGGCACGACGGACGATCGCCGCGTGGCTTAGCCTATGGATACTGGTCCGGGTGGGGTCGAAGTTCCCGGACATATGGCACATCTTGTGCACTCGGTGTTGAAGGGGGCAGACCCGGCGAACAATAAAGCAGCGCAAGAGGTCATCCCCGGTCATATCCTGGGTGAGAACCTGCAGAACATCGTGCATATATCCGATCTCCTCGCTGTCTGGAAGATGCTTCCAGCGACCGAATTCGCGCGGAGGACCCATGACGAATTCCAGCAGATTAATGAAGTCCGGGGTCGAGGATCCCGGGCCATCCCCCAAAGACTCCCGGTTCTTCACGTAGAAGAAGCTGCGCTGCCATTTCCGGCAAGACTCTAATCCCTTCACGATGGGGAATCCGGAGTCCGCGCGAGGGATGACGGTGGCCGCTCCGCAGTCGACCAAGTCTTTCACCTTCTGATCCGGGTTGGGGATGGCTTGTCGGCGGAGGATAAAGTACTTGGCCCAGAGATCCACAAAGGGCCATATGCCAAGGTACGCCTCCGCGTAAGTGACGAAGACAGAAAGCATCATGATGGCGTTGGCGGGAAGGTGGTGAGGTTGCACGTTGTACGTGTCGAGGAAGTCGCGGAAGAAGGGGCTAGTCGGAAGCCCAAACCCACGCTCAAAGTGCGATAGGAATACCACAAATTCCCCGGGTTGGGGTTCCGGCGCAACCTCCTCTCCCGGTAGACGGCTCTCGACTTCCGGAGGAATCCGGTGAGTCCGATACAGCAAATCAAGATCCGACTGCTCTGTCTCGGATCCGTCCCAACACCCACGGGCGCGTTCTTCACCCATCTCGGAGAAGTACGCGGGAGTATTCGGGCTATTCTGCAGATGCAGTGGCGGTTAGTCGGAGTTAGTCTATCCGAAATGAGGATGTCGGGGCATAAACAGCTGAAAACTACCGGGTTCATGGGAAGCAATATCTACCGTGGGTCGTATAATCAAAACTAAAGGAAGGAAAAGTGGATCTTGCTAAACTCAAATGAGGCACGAACAAGGGTAACCAATCTACATCCTAGCGCCACGGTGGTTATTCACCGTACATCTCATGCGCGCCGCCCGAGTGTGGTCACCGGCGTCGGCACAACCATGCTCGTACTAGGGCACGGCCGGGGTTGGGAAACTGTTCTACCGAAGAAACGCATTGGTGCGGAGGAGGGAAACTCACCGGCGAAGGAGGCCGACGATATGCGAGAAGGACGACGGGGCGCGAGCTCCGGCGAGACGGCGTACGGGCAACGAGCGCAGCGGCGACGGCGAGCTCGAGACGGTGGAGAAGAGGAAGCGTGAAGGAGAAGAAGTGAGGGAGACCGTTCCGGTCCCCTATTTATGGGGGGGATTCCGGAGCGGTTCCCGTTTTTCCCGCCCACGATCTCCACGATCGTGGGTGGGATCTGTTTTGTGCCGCGGGCCACGTGGCATTATTCGGAGCGCTCGATCCGGCCACATCGAGGGCCACAAGGCCCCAACGGTTAGTTTTCGGATCAGATGCGGCTCCCTGGCGCGGGAACCCAAGCGACACCGTGCGTGCGCAGAAGCACTCGAGTGCGCCTCTGCGCAGACGGGACGTCGGGTGGGCCCAGACTCACTATCTCGGATTCATCGGGGAATCAACAGTCAAGGTTTGCTGAGATGGTGCTACTCGGTCGCAGGCTTCGCCTCCCGGTTAAGACCATCTCGGTGAGAGGATCTCGGAAAGAATTAATCTAGGCATGGAATAAAAGATTGATGTCATGTCCTCTCGGAAGAAAGTTTGTTATTAAAGCTGATCCAGCACATCATCCGGGGTCGCTGTGCCGCACCAGCTTCGGGGACTAGTGTCGGGGGGCTGCCTCCCGGGCAGGGGCAGATCCCGGTAAATTATAATGGATAACAACAGTGCTTGACCTTTGGTGACAGCAAAGGGCACCCCTTGGTGTGCCGAAAGGGCAGCTGGTCACTTGGGCGCAGGGAAAGGCCAAGGGGCCACGTGGCAGCCGTAAGGGTCAGGTCTTGCGGCAATAAATAGACATCCCCGACCCTCGCATTTGCAGCACGGGCAAGAGCGGATGGTTCCTCTAAGAACTAGCTTCTCGAAGATGTCTTTGCTGGTAGACTAAGACATCTTCGGGAGGCTAGGCCTAGAGTTACTCATCCTGAGATAAGTTCGGACATCTTCGGAAAGGATCCCGGACCTGGGACACCGAGGAGGTTCCCGGGTGATGGTGTACTCGGATTTACCGGATAGGTATCCCGGGTAAGCACTAACCGGATTGTACGTGTTGATCTTGATCTTATGCAGAAGAGGCTCCCAGTGGCAAGAGAGGAGGTAGCCGGCAAGAGAGCTCCCAGTAGGACGTCAACGGTCTAGAGCAGGCTTTCCCGTATATCGCGGGGGGAAGTACCGTTCCGCCTGACACGGAGGCATGGTCACCTCCCGCCTGACACGGAAGCATGGTCACCTCCCGCCTGACACGGGAGCGCGTCAGCCGGTACGACCGTGGTACGACAAGACCTGACATGCCTAGCCCGGCAATCCGGAAAAGGCTATCCGGGATGGGCAAAGACATGTCTTGTCTCTGACAAGGGGACAATGATGGTGCAGGACGGCGCCTGCCGTCCTTAACGAGATGATGACGAAGGGGCAACGCCGGATAGCCCGGCGGCTAGGTCGCACTAGCCGGTGACGACATCCCGGCTAGGCCTGTCCGATGGGGCCAAGCCAAATTAGGGTTTCCGGCCCTCCCGGCCGGACCTCTATAAAAGGCGCCATAACTGCTCCTGAGAGGCAGAGACCAACCTAAGAGCCAAAGCTATAGTTGCATTTACTCTTAGAGCAGTTACTCCTCTTCACCTTGAGCTCATCTAGTTCTTAGTACTTCTACCTTTGATAGCTCTTGTAGCAAGTTGTAGTTCTTGTACCACCAATATATAGAGAGGAAAGGCAGGAGTAGGGGTGTTACCTCCTCACGAGGGCCCTGAACCTGGGTATATCGTGTGTGTGCTTGGTGCCTTCGTGCATTTATTTGTATTTGTTAGATCTTCCCCGTTGCGCTTCGTTCTTGTTTCGTGTTCTTGGGAGATCTCGGTTTCACCGGGATCCTCCCCGTGTGAGTTCTTCAACTCGCTATCCCTCCCCGGATCCACCAACGTCCATCGGCCCCACAAATTAGCCATCCTATGGCATCTGCCGTGACACCACCACGACAAGTTGAGAAGCCTAAAGATTGCCGCAACGTTATTGGCACTAAGTGGATCTTCAAGAACAAGCAAGATGAACATGGTATCGTTGTAAGGAACAAGGCACGGTTGGTGGCCCAAGGATTTTCTCAAGTCGAAGGCATCGATTTTGGAGAAACTTTTGCACCGGTGGAAAGACTCGAATCGATACGCATTCTCATCGCTTATGCTTCTCACGATGGTTTCAAATTGCAGCAAATGGACGTAAAAAGCGCCTTTCTTAATGGTCCCTTTTAAGAACTTGTGTATGTTAAACAACCCCCGGGTTTTGAAAACCCCAACCATCCTCACCACGTCTATGTCTTGGACAAAGCTCTCTATGGCCTTAAACAAGCCCCTCGTGCATGGTACGAGCACTTGAGAGAGTTCTTGGTAGACCGTGGATTTGACGTTGGGGTAATCGGTCCCACTCTTTTCACTAAAAAGGTTAATGGTACACTCTTCATTTGTCAACTATATGTCGATGACATTATCTTTGGTTCTACTAACCGTGTGTTCAATGATGAGTTTTCCAAGTTAATGACCGACAAGTTCGAGATGTCCATGATGGGTGAACTCAAGTTCTTTCTTGGCTTTGAGATAAGGCAATTGAGGGAAGGGACCTTCATATGTCAAGCCAAGTACATTCAAGATATTATCAAGAAATTCAAATTGCTTGGACTTAATGGTGTGACTACTCCTATGCAAACCAAGTGCCACCTCCAACTCAACCCCGACGGTAAAGAGGTAGACCAAAAGGAGTATCGTTATATGATTGGGTCTCTTCTTTATTTGTGTGCGTCTAGTCCCGATATCGTTTTAAGCGTTGGAGTGTGTGCTCGTTATCAAGCCGCGCCTAAGGAAAGTCATTTGATGGCCGCGAAGAGAATCTTCAGATATTTGGTTCATACCCCTTGCTTTGGGTTGTGGTATCCCAAAGATAGCACCTTGTCTCTTTGTGGATACACCGACTCCGATTGGGCGGGCGACATTGATGATAGGAAGTCCACATCCGGGACGTGTCAATTTCTTGGAAGATCTTTGGTGAGTTGGTCCTCGAAGAAACAAAATTACATATCATTATCCACGGCGGAGGCCGAGTACGTCGCCGCCGCAAGCGGATGTACTCAACTTCTTTGGATGCGGCAAACTTTAAAGGATTACGGTGTCCTCTTGGACAAAGTGCCGCTTTTATGTGATAATGAGAGTGCCATCAAAATTGCATACAATCCGGTGCAACATTCAAGGATCAAGCACATTGAGATTCGTCATCACTTCATCCGCGATCACGTGGCACGAGGAGATATTGATTTATCATATGTTGGTACAAGGGATCAATTGGCGGATATCTTCACGAAGCCCCTTGATGAAGCCCGTTTTTGCTACTTGAGGAATGAGCTCAATATCAAAGATTCTCGGGCCTTGGCTTCAACTCCGTACACTCACTCAACGTTTAAGGCTTTATTAGACCTAGAGGTACGCATGGACTTAGGGGGAGTGTTTTCCTAATACATTGTACTGTTCCTCCCCCTAATATGCATATAGTGACATATCATTGCTAAAACTTCAAATTAAATATAATTTGTGAGCTTCAATGTTGAGATGGAGTTATGGACCCAAGATATATCTTCGCGGTACCATGCTACAACTCATACACGGTGGCCTCGGCCACCAACACTCTTTTTCTTTGGACTCTATTTGGTTTTATTTTTGTTTCTCACTTGCATTGTCTTTGGCTCTTTTGGGAAAACACACTCTTGGTTGGTCTTCTCTTGTGCTTTATGATTCTTGCAACTTGAGTGTGTCTTCTTTTTCAGTTTGAGTATCTATCCTAAGCCTTTCACTATCTTTAAACATGCTTTTCCCCACTCATTTCCCCTTTTGTTTCTTGTTCCTGGAGTTTTTAGGTTTGAACGGAAATCTCCGAGCCTTACTCGAAAATCTCCGGTCCACCAGAGATTTTCGAGACTAAGTCCATTCAAAAATCAGCACTGACCTGTGATGATTATTGACCGGAAATAGTCCCGGAAATTTCCGGTGTCCAGAAATTTCCGAGCTTCGACTCGGAAATCTACGGCCCCTGCGATTTTTTGGCACCTAAGTCCTTTTCAATTTCGGCCCTGACCTCAGGCGAAGCTGAATCGGAATTAGAGCCGGAAATCTCCGGGGTCTGGAAATCTCCGGTCCTATGTCCGGAAATCTCCGAGCGTGTGAAGTTTTCCAGGGCTAAGTCCGAATCCGGAAATAGCCCCGGAAATCTCCGGCACCCGGAGATCTCCGAGCCTAAGTCCGGAGATTTCCGGTTCAAATTTTTCTGCCTATATAAGGGCACGGGTGGACCGGCCGGTTCGGCCAGTTCATCCACCCCGTGCCCTATTCCTCTCTCTCCTCCGAAAATATCCATATCTTCCGTTCCTTGCTGCGGGTGGATCGTTCGAAGGTTTCTCGCGTGCTTCGGGGATCTTCTTGTCCTCCTCGAGGACTTCGTTTTCATCTGCACGCTTTCCGCGATGTCTTCCGGTAACTCCTCGTTTTTCAAATCTAGGACGAAACTAGTTTTCGTTTAACCTAGCCGATTTAGGAGGTTGTTGCTTGTTTCCTTTGGTAGAATTGCTCCCCTTGGCATGCTCTACACTCCACATGCACAGATCTGTTTTTCGTTCATAGTTTTTGTTCAGATATGTCAAAATTTCGTGCAGACCGGAAATCTCCGAGTCTGACTCGGAAATCTCCGGACCCCGGAAATCTCCGAGTCAGACCCGGAAATCTCTGGCCTACTCAGAATCAAATCAGCTAAGGACAGAAATTGTGGTTGCAAAAACTTCTCTAGTACGTTCCATTTTCCTTCTCGGACATGAGTGGTTACCCCATATGCTTTCCATCCTATCTTTGTTGTGTGTTTGCAGGTTCCAACCCTCGAGGACGTTTCAAGCAAATCTCTACTCGTGGAAAAGGCAAACCAGTTCATTCACGCCCTCCCAGTGGGTCATCAAGTTAAGATAGCACACCTGCCGAGTCTGCTGCTCTGCTCAGGAAACCCACTGGGCCTAGCAAGAAGAAGAGGCCCGAGCTCCGTCTTGAAGACTTCAACAAAGGCAGTTTTCGCAAGTGGCGAAGTGAGCTCTCCTACAATGTGGAGTCGGATGATCCTATGTACTTTTGCACTGATATGGCATGGCTCTACAGGGAAGTTTATCAGAAGTTCTCAATTGACAAGCCCATCTGCCCCATGAAGTGGATTGACTTTGACAAATTAATGAAGAAGGCTGATTATTTTGGTGGTGCTGTCAAGGTATGTGGACTTCTGGGTTTGGAGCACTTGATGAGGACTGAATGCAACTACAGCGTATCTCTTATCCATCAGTTCTATGCTACTGTGGTGTTTGACTCCTCAGAGGATATTGGGATGACCTGGATGTCTGGCAGGCAGCGCTTGGCTTCCTCTTTCCGAGAGTTTGCTCGGATTCTTGGCTGTCCCTTCAGTGGTTTGTCTGTTCCAGCTGGCGCCCGCATGCATGTCCATGGCATTGCTTACAACAAGCATGTCATGTCTGATCTTTATCAGCCTGGAGGAAGGATTGGCTCTCAGAATGGTCTCCTCCCTACTTATGATATTCTGCTTCGCATGTTCCGTTGGACTATTGCTCCCATTGCAGGCAATGCGGACAATATTGCTGGGGCTCTAGTCAACTTGATGTCCAAGGCTCATGCGGCCTATCTTGGTGAGTATGAGGTTGAGCAGGAAGTCTACAGAGTGGATGTCATGGATTTCATTTTCCAGGAGATGTCTCTAGCAGTTTTCGAGAGGAAAGTTCCTCCGTATGCTCCCTATGTGATGTTACTCATCAAGAGGCTCTACAAGCTTTCTGAGCAAGACGGAGATGATTTTGATGCAACCTTTGGTACTCAGCCCCACAAGGCAGCCCTTCTTATCCAGAAATCTGCTCACCTTGTTCAACAACAAGCCACCATGCAAGATATCAATGAGGATGAGATTTTTGGTGGTCCATCTCGGATTCCCACCAATCCCAACGTCAAGAAAGCTGCCAAGAAGAGTCGCCCATGGGTAGTTCGAGCTATTGAGAAAATCATGAACATGAACTGTTGCATTCACAGTGAGAACTACTCCATCTACTCTCAGAACCATCGCATTATGAAGCGCCAAGAAGAGATGATGGCCCATATGAAGATGCCTGCTCCGAAGCACCCTTTGAAGTCTGTGATTCCTTTCAAGGATTGGAATGCAGATGGACTCACTTTTGATTGAGATGATGCAGTACCAGAGGACATCGATCTTGAGTATGATGATGATGATGCTGAGGAAGAAGAGGATGATGATGCCGAGCAGGGTTCCGAGTCTTGAGTCATGGGACGTTAGTGGAACCTCCTCCCTTTTTGGTATCTTGATGCCAAAGGGGGAGAAGTTTCTCTAGGACTCACGGGATTTGCATGGGTTGGGAGCACTTCCTTCTTTTCGTTTTGTTTTTTTTAAAGTGCTCCCTATTTTCGTGACTATTTATTTTCTTCATGTGTGTGAGACATGAGTACCGTTAAATTCTCTATTGTAATAACTCTATTGTCTAAGTTTGTTGCTTCTTGTATGTATTGTGTATTTGTGTGTTTTGTAAAATCTAGGGGGAGTGTTGATCCTAAGGAACGTGCACTTTGTATTCCAAAAACATCCTAAAAATAGTGCACTCACTTAGGGGGAGCTCCGTCTATATTTTGCAAATCCGTTCTCCTTTTGTGTTGTCATCATTCGCCTAAAAGGGGGAGATTGAAAGTGCATTCTATGCACTCCCAGATTTTGGTGACTAATGACAACACAAAAGGTATTCTAATGTTTGTGATGAAGCTTGCAGGTTCTTTTACAGGTCGTTTGATAAAGAGGAACACTTACTTGGCCTAAGTTTCAATTCTACTTCACTTGGTCTTTCATCAGGATTTCAGTCAGGAGATTTCCGGGGTTCGGAGATTTCCAGTCCCCAGACCGGAGATCTCCGAGCAAATCAAGTTTTTCGTTAAGTCTCAAATTAGAATGCATACTGACTCCAACTCAAGCTGAGGCGGAAATGCTCTCGGAGATTTCCGGCGCTCGGAGATTTCCGAGCCCCAGTCCGGAGATCTCCGAGTGACAGAGGAAATTAAACCAAGTCCAGAACTCAATTGCGTACTGACTCCAGCTCAAGCTGAGCCCGAAATGCTCCCGGAGATTTCCGGTGCTCGGAGATTGCCGGGCCCCAGTCCGGAGATCTCCGAGCGCCAGAGATTTTTTGACCAAGTCAAGAAGCTAAATCAGTACTGATCCAGAGTCAAGTTCAACCGGAATTTCTGCCGGAAATTTCCGGAGTCCGGAGATCTCCGGTCCTCAACCCGGAGATTTCCGGGCCGGTGGCTGTTCAACGGGCAGATTTTGGGAGGGGTATAAATACCCCTCCACCTACCTCCAGTAGACTAAGCTTCCAAATTTCTCTCTCCTCCATTGGTGCTGAAGCTCGTTTCTTCCGGATCTCCCAATCTAGCCACTCAAATCCTTTGATACTTGAGGATCTGAGGAAGAAGCCACCGATCTACAACTCCACCGAAGAGATTTGTTTTCCCCCTCTATTTCTTGAGGGGCAACGAATCTAGTGTTCCTTTGTGGATAGCTAGGTTCATCTTTGTGTGTTCTTGATCCTTTGTGGATTCCTTTGTGGATTTGACTTGTTGTGGTCGTTGTGGGAGCCCCCAATTCAGTCGTGGGTGTGTGCCTCACGTGTTTGTATGGGATCTTCTCCGCCCTTAAAGGAGTCCTTAGTGGAAGAGTGGATTCGCACCTTTGTGGTCGAATTCACAGGAGAATAGGGTGAGGCCTTTGTGGCGTTGAGGAAACCTTTGTGGTAGCTCACACCCCTCCAACGAGACGTACACCTTTGTGGTGGAACTCGGGATAAAATCGGTGTCTTCGAGTTCCTATGGTTGTCTTGCTCCACTCTCCTTTACTGCATTCCTTTCTTGTTTAGTTTCCTTGTTGTATTTCACTTGTATCACCTAGTTGCACATTTAGACAATTTACTTTCCGCTAGCCTAAAAACTGAAAAACACATAAAAATTGGTCACCACCTATTCACCCCCCCGCCCTCTAGGTGGTCAACTGTCGTTCACTAACGGACTTGGACTAGGTTACACGGTACCCCTAGTGGGCCTTCTCCAGCTTGGCGCGGCCCATGTAGCCTCATCGTGGGCTAGTCGAAAGGTAGCCCCACGTCAGGTGTCTAATTTGTTTTGCAGAGGCATTATTTTATGTGACATGGTTACTGACGAGGGATGTCCCCATCAATACCCATGGTTACTAGCCTAGGGTAAGAGTTTATGAGGTAGAGAACGTGTGATGTTGGTAGATTCGCCGGCTGACAAGCGGGAATTACCCAGGTTTGGGGCCCTCGAGTGAGGTAAAACCCTTACTCCTGCTTGTCTGTTATTGATTGTGTATATGCGGCGAGTATAGGGGTCTAGCAAGATGTTGATCTTGCTACGGTTTGGTGATTCTGATTGGGCGTGTCATTGGTCGGTCTCCCTCCTGTCCTTTATATAGGGGTACAGGTCTCGGGTTGTAACCGACTAGGGCAACATATATGGAAAGTACTACCGACTATGCTATCTATGGTATATGTGTTCAACTTGGGCTTCGCTTGTTGGGCTTCTTCAGCCTATTGACAATTGGGGTTTAGTCATTACGTGCACCAGGTACCCACACGAAGGGATTCCCGTTTGGTATAACCTTTTCATTAGCCCCCGAGTGCTTGGCTAATTCAGAGAATAAGTCATGGACTCACTACATAGTGCACGTCTCATGCTATATGCTTTTGATATGACAATTTTGTTTTTTGGATTTATGAATTTTGACAAAGGATTTCGACTTAGTAGGCCTAGGTTTATTCGACTCTGTCGAAACCAGTTAACTGCACTTGGGCAAAACCTTACTAGCCTTCAGTCGGGTTTCGAGTCCTTGGGCTTGAACCCGGAACATACTAGACAGACACACCTCAGGCCAGTCGATGGTCTTATTGATATTTTTCTGCAGTTTCAATTTGCTACCCAGCGGGTCCGCCAGGATTTTCATCGTATCTGTTGACACGGAAATTTCCAGGATTTTAACACTGCTGGAGTGATCCTCGTCCCTTTCGACTGATCGATGGGTCTTACCTTTGTATTTATCGTATACAACATCCGAGGTACTCTACCGACTGATTTCCACTAGGGAATTTTTGTGTTTTGACTGACTTTTGATTCTATCGGGTGCACGACAGTGCTCCCGATGGGAGTAGCCCCGAGATTGTGCTTTATTCTCGCATTAGATGATAATCTCAATTTTATGCTTTTACCAGTCAAATTCTTTTTTACCTTCTCCCAATGGGAGTTTCCCCCTCGACTCTTTTTCATGCTTGCCGTTTTGCTTTTTGAGTTGGTAAGGAGTTTTTCCTTTTTGTCAATCGCGGTACAATGCCCGTTTTTATACGTCTGGAATGATGTGATGCGTGACATCCTTGTCGTGCAAATAACATTCTGATGGGACGTCGCACAGTGGGGCCCTCTCTTTGACCGTTGTTGACGCCGGTTCAGTTCTGATTTGACCAGACTTGGCGAGGTTGTTGTCAACGTGATGATGATTTCCTCGATCTGCGCACGTAGTGGGTTATGTGGCCCACGGTGAGCGCTCTGGTTATGCCACGTGTTGTGGTGACTTTTGCTTGGACGGTTGTGATGAATGGTTGTCTGCACCGTAAATACAGGATCGTCTATTATGGTCAATTTTACCCCGCCATCGTCCTCCGCCGTTTTTGTTTCCTCTTCTTCCTCCTGCTCCCCTTTGACTCCTTTGAAGGGGTTCCGGTGCAGAAAACAATAATTTTTCTAGCGTATGAACACCCTAACTAGCCAGAATCTATCTATCTAGTACATGTGATAACGGTGGCGGAACGGGTTACATTACCTCCATGTAGACCGATAGCGGGGATTACGCTCCCGCACAAGCGTTGATGATGAAGTCGTACGTAGCCGACCTCGAGGTCACGGAGAACTTGCCGCGACGATGTACACGATGACGCCGGGGCGTCGACGATGACCTGCGTCGACGGGCGTCGGGCAGAAGATGGCGAGGCGCCGGCGACTGGGGGGTGACGCCGGCGGCAGGGCAGCGGCAGGGCTGCTGGGTGGGTGAGACGACGTCGCCCAGGCTCCTCAAATGTGGCGCCTCCGAGCACTCGTAAACATACAGAGCTTAACAACAACCCCCGGTCATTTAGATCCAGTTGAAATCGCGGGGGTAGAACTTTTCTGGAATCCCGCAGGGCAACGGTGCCCGGCGGTATAGCTTTGGTGGCGAGAGGGGGCAAAACGGGCGGAGAAGCAACTCGGCCGGCCTGCTATACAATTAATTGTATTTTTCTGTAATTAATCTCATTAATATGCCTTGCTATATAAAGGGGGGACGGGTCTGCAAACACCTTGCCTCCCCCATGTGGGACTAAAGGAGAGGGAGGGGGAGCCGGCCGCACCATGCATGGTGCGTGGTGGCCTTGGGCCCCACCCCATGGTGCTTCGGCCCCCACATGGGCCCCTCTTGGCCCATTAAGTGGGCTTCCTCCTTTTTCTCCTTTTTTAATTAATAATTAAATTAATATAAAATATAATTAATTCATAATTAATATATTTACATATAATTTAATCTCCCGCGACTCTGAAACATTTTCCGGACCACCCGAACATCTTTCAGACATTCCCAGAACCATTCCAGACCTTCCCGGGACTCTTCCCGGACCACCGTAACTCTTTCCGGATCATTTCTCTCTCTCTAATAAAATCCAATAATATTCCAGGACCTTCTCCAGGTGTCGTTAAGACCTTAAGTTTGTTACGCTACGGTTCGAGAACACTCCAGACATAGTCGAGACCCTTCGCTCGCCAATGACCGCCAGGGATACCTGGATGCATATGACGATCCCTGTGCATTCTACGAATATCAACGTTGAACCATAAACATGATATTCATTCCCTTTGTTTCTGCGATACTACCTTGTCCTAGATATGATCGCAGACATCCGATGTCATTGTTGTATCTCGTTACCGACAAAGGTTATTAACTCGTCTGTGATATTACATCTCCATGACCTAGTCATAAGCTGCGCATCTATATAGATGCAATCTCACCAAGTGGGCCCAGAGTATCTTTCCATTACAAGAATGAACAAATCCCGCTCTTGATCCTTACGTCTCAACACTCTTTCGGGATACCCAAGAGGGACACCGTTATTGTCATGCTATATAAGACACAACGTTTGATGCTCTCAAAGTACCCATACGAAGTAGCAATAAGTACGGTCTCACGGTCTTAGGAATAAGCTATCATATTTCTTATCTATTGCAAATGACAAACATCGTAGTACGATCTTATTGCAATACTTTGCGTATGTCCATCACCTTATTCTACTAATAAGATAACCCCATTGTCAACCAACGTCATTGTCCTTGATCGGGAATCTCGATCAACTGTTGCCCAATGGACTATTTTATATAGAGGCTCACTAGGGACTCTGGTTGTCTATGTATCACACGTGTATTAATAATTCCGATTAATACAGTTATAGCATAATACAAAAACCTATTATAAACTTATGAGATAATGCAATAAATACTACTTATTTATTTGCCTCTAGGGCATATCTCCTTCATCCTTTGCCTTTCCTGTTCTTTTCTTCCGCCATGGCGTCTCTGACTAAGATCTCCTCCACCGTTGATGTTTCTTCCCCTAACCAATCCCCAAAGAAAAAGATTTATGCTGATTCCGCCGCTTCCTCCAGTGCTGCGGCGAAGAAGATACCTGGTGAGTGGGTCAAATCCATCGTCACCGAGAAGAAACTGGAAGATTTTCGCCAGGCAGAAATTTTATCCCCAGCTTATGTTGTTGCTGCTCGGGACCCAATCCACAAAGAGGTACTTCCCATGCCTCTTTCTGGAGAACGAGTTTGCTTTGTGGATTTTCTCCCTCGTGGATTTGGATTTCCTTTGCACGACTTCGTCTGGGGCCTTCTTTTTTACTTGTGGGATTCATATGAACGACGTAAACCCTCCTGGTGTTTTCCATATCTCCTGTTTTGTGATTTTATGCGAGTGCTTTCTTGGAGTGCACCCCAGCCGGGCTCTATGGAAACATATATTCCAGGTGAGTTTACTCTATTGTGAGGGTCGTCCTTTGTCGACTGGGGTTTCTGCATTGAAGTACGCGATGGCTGTCGGTATTTTGATGTGACGTCAGCCGAGCCTTTCCAGAAATGGAGGAAGAAGTGGTTTTATGTGCTAGTCGACCAAAGCCTACTGCCTGCTTTTTCAACTGCCCCTCCTACAATGTTGGCGTCCTGGGATCATGACTTGTCGACTGAGGAAGAGGAAGAAGCCTCTTCTCTTATGTTTAGGGTCCAAGGGCTATCCAAAGCCATAACAGGGATCCAGTTAGTCAGTACGTATGTGTGGCGTCGAGTCTGGCCATTGCGACGACGAGCGCACCCTTTATGGCGATATGAGGGATGCCTTGACGCCACCCGTATGAGTGCAACTGAGTTGTCAGACCTTGAATTTCATGGTTATGTGAAACATATCACTGGAATCTCGCCTGTCGACATTGCTTCTTTCGACTTCTCTGTATTCCCTTATGACCTTGGGACTCCTATTCCCGAGGTATTTTTTGATTGGTTGCCTGCTCCTTTTTTTATTTTTCTTCTTGTCAGTATTTTCTTTTATATGCTTTTGACTGACCTGTTTTTCTTATGCTGTGCTCAGGGATCACCAGTCGCTACCTCTCTGCCGCCGCTACCCGAGCATGGTTCAACTGCAGAGAAGATTCTTCATGATGGGATTGATGCAGTTGGAGTCTCCCGTCTTCCCGACGACGCGATTGATTCTGAGGCGAAGGCTGCTGAGGAGGCTCCTTTGTGCCTGATGGCGACTGATCTGGTTATTGCACCCGCGACGAAGCGTCGTCGACTGCGCTGACTTGGTGATGTTGATCCTGCTGATGCGGACCCATCCTCGTTTGTTGCGACTTCTTCTGCTGAGGCGGATGTGGAAAAGTAAGTTTCGTGGTTCGGCTATCTTCTGCGTGCTTTATTGCTCCGTTTGTTTGATTATGCGAACAACTCTTTTGTCAGACAAGATCGTGCATGTCCTCCTGCTAAGGCCGTCGAGCCGTTGTCCCCCGCCTCTTCTTCTTGGGTGGATCATGTAAATCTTCCCCCTCTCCTGTATTTGTCTTCTTCCATTCGTTCGTTGTTCTCTTCTGATTCGATTGGGCATTTTCCTATTCCCTTTGTAGCCTGCTGTAAGCAGGTTGGTCGCCGTTGGGCAAGCCTTTGTGCATGTAGAAGAGGAAAAGACCCGTCTGCGCTCCTGCTTGAAGCAACTCAGTCGTATGGCCCTACCTTTTTGCTTGTTTTGATTCTTGAACTCTCTTTTCGCACGAACTTCACATGCTATGTTACTTTTGCAGAGGAAAAAACCTCCCTTGAAGACCGAGTGGCTGATTTGGAGAAGAAACTTCATGACCATCAAGTTTGTTCTCGTGAAGAGATGGATAATACTCAGCGCTCTCTGGATGTGTCTATTCAGACATTAAATGATGTTTTTGCCAAGGCTTTGCCCAGGATCGCCATTCCTTCGACTGTGGAGGGGGTTTCCAAGGTGCTTGGACCTGGCACAACGACCCTTACTCAGTGGGCACGTGATTTGATAATACGTGGCTCTGAAATTACTCTGAAGTTGCTGTTGGCGAATGGTGTCGAGGCTGATTATGAGGCTTCACTATCTGACTACCCAAAGAAGTCAGACGGGAAACCTTCATCCTTTCGGGGAATTTCGGATGCGGCCGCTCATCTTGCCAAAGTCAGCATTTGCACCGGAGAGCGTCGTCAGGCTGCTGTTTCCACCGAGCGTCAGTCTCGTGGTAGTAAGGCCAAGATGGTAGCTCGCGAGTGATTGTGCCTTTTGTAATCGACTGAACTCCTTGTTGTAATATAAGACCCTCGTAAAGTATAATGCTTTTGCTTGTTTTTTTATGACTTGGTCAAGCTTTACTAGCTTTCTGGCCCAACTCTTGATCTCGTCAAGTGGGATTTTGTGATTGTGTAATATTATCGAGCTTCAGCCCCCGAGTCTACCGGGTGGATGTTTGTGAGTATGATCTTTAAGTAAGACCCAGCTCCCGAGCCTATCGGGTGGGTGTATGCGACTGTGAACTTTTAAGGAAGACCCAGCCCCCGAGTATGTCGGATGGGTTATGTGATTATGAACTTTAAGTATAACCCAGCCCCCGAGTCAGTCGGGTGGGTTTGTGTGTCTAAGGTATCATAGCAACACATCATTTATTGAAAATATTTGTCCAGTAGACCGCCTCATTAAAAACCTTCCAGTTCCCGTGGATACCCTGGTAAGGAAAAGAGCGCGTCCGAAATCTACTGCGACTTTTTACAATGATTTTGTCGACACACCTATGCGTAAAAACGGCGAAGTGAGCTCTCCTACAATGTGGAGTCGGATGATCCTATGTACTTTTGCACTGATATGGCATGGCTCTACAGGGAAGTTTATCAGAAGTTCTCAATTGACAAGCCCATCTGCCCCATGAAGTGGATTGACTTTGACAAATTAATGAAGAAGGCTGATTATTTTGGTGGTGCTGTCAAGGTATGTGGACTTCTGGGTTTGGAGCACTTGATGAGGACTGAATGCAACTACAGCGTATCTCTTATCCATCAGTTCTATGCTACTGTGGTGTTTGACTCCTCAGAGGATATTGGGATGACCTGGATGTCTGGCAGGCAGCGCTTGACTTCCTCTTTCCGAGAGTTTGCTCGGATTCTTGGCTGTCCCTTCAGTGGTTTGTCTGTTCCAGCTGGCGCCCGCATGCATGTCCATGGCATTGCTTACAACAAGCATGTCATGTCTGATCTTTATCAGCCTGGAGGAAGGATTGGCTCTCAGAATGGTCTCCTCCCTACTTATGATATTCTGCTTCGCATGTTCCGTTGGACTATTGCTCCCATTGCAGGCAATGCGGACAATATTGCTGGGGCTCTAGTCAACTTGATGTCCAAGGCTCATGCGGCCTATCTTGGTGAGTATGAGGTTGAGCAGGAAGTCTACAGAGTGGATGTCATGGATTTCATTTTCCAGGAGATGTCTCTAGCAGTTTTCGAGAGGAAAGTTCCTCCGTATGCTCCCTATGTGATGTTACTCATCAAGAGGCTCTACAAGCTTTCTGAGCAAGACGGAGATGATTTTGATGCAACCTTTGGTACTCAGCCCCACAAGGCAGCCCTGCTTATCCAGAAATCTGCTCACCTTGTTCAACAACAAGCCACCATGCAAGATATCAATGAGGATGAGATTTTTGGTGGTCCATCTCGGATTCCCACCAATCCCAACGTCAAGAAAGCTGCCAAGAAGAGTCGCCCATGGGTAGTTCGAGCTATTGAGAAAATCATGAACATGAACTGTTGCATTCACAGTGAGAACTACTCCATCTACTCTCAGAACCATCGCATTATGAAGCGCCAAGAAGAGATGATGGCCCATATGAAGATGCCTGCTCCGAAGCACCCTTTGAAGTCTGTGATTCCTTTCAAGGATTGGAATGCAGATGGACTCACTTTTGATTGAGATGATGCAGTACCAGAGGACATCGATCTTGAGTATGATGATGATGATGCTGAGGAAGAAGAGGATGATGATGCCGAGCAGGGTTCCGAGTCTTGAGTCATGGGACGTTAGTGGAACCTCCTCCCTTTTTGGTATCTTGATGCCAAAGGGGGAGAAGTTTCTCTAGGACTCTCGGGATTTGCATGGGTTGGGAGCACTTCCTTCTTTTCGTTTTGTTTTTTTAAAGTGCTCCCTATTTTCGTGACTATTTATTTTCTTCATGTGTGTGAGACATGAGTACCGTTAAATTCTCTATTGTAATAACTCTATTGTCTAAGTTTGTTGCTTCTTGTATGTATTGTGTATTTGTGTGTTTTGTAAAATCTAGGGGGAGTGTTGATCCTAAGGAACGTGCACTTTGTATTCCAAAAACATCCTAAAAATAGTGCACTCACTTAGGGGGAGCTCCGTCTATATTTTGCAAATCCGTTCTCCTTTTGTGTTGTCATCATTCGCCTAAAAGGGGGAGATTGAAAGTGCATTCTATGCACTCCCAGATTTTGGTGACTAATGACAACACAAAAGGTATTCTAATGTTTGTGATGAAGCTTGCAGGTTCTTTTACAGGTCGTTTGATAAAGAGGAACACTTACTTGGCCTAAGTTTCAATTCTACTTCACTTGGTCTTTCATCAGGATTTCAGTCAGGAGATTTCCGGGGTTCGGAGATTTCCAGTCCCCAGACCGGAGATCTCCGAGCCAATCAAGTTTTTCGTTAAGTCTCAAATTAGAATGCGTACTGACTCCAACTCAAGCTGAGGCGGAAATGCTCTCGGAGATTTCCGGCGCTCGGAGATTTCCGAGCCCCAGTCCGGAGATCTCCGAGTGACAGAGGAAATTAAACCAAGTCCAGAACTCAATTGCGTACTGACTCCAGCTCAAGCTGAGCCCGAAATGCTCCCGGAGATTTCCGGTGCTCGGAGATTGCCGGGCCCCAGTCCGGAGATCTCCGAGCGCCAGAGATTTTTTGACCAAGTCAAGAAGCTAAATCAGTACTGATCCAGAGTCAAGTTCAACCGGAATTTCTGCCGGAAATTTCCGGAGTCCGGAGATCTCCGGTCCTCAACCCGGAGATTTCCGGGCCGGTGGCTGTTCAACGGGCAGATTTTGGGAGGGGTATAAATACCCCTCCACCTACCTCCAGCAGACTAAGCTTCCAAATTTCTCTCTCCTCCATTGGTGCTGAAGCTCGTTTCTTCCGGATCTCCCAATATAGCCACTCAATCCTTTGATACTTGGGGATCTGAGGAAGAAGCCACCGATCTACAACTCCACCGAAGAGATTTGTTTTCCCCCCTCTATTTCTTGAGGGGCAACGAATCTAGTGTTCTTTTGTGGATAGCTAGGTTCATCTTTGTGTGTTCTTGATCCTTTGTGGATTCCTTTGTGGATTTGACTTGTTGTGGTCGTTGTGGGAGCCCCCAATTCAGTTGTGGGTGTGTGCCTCATGTGTTTGTACGGGATCTTCTCCGCCCTTAAAGGAGTCCTTAGTGGAAGAGTGGATTCGCACCTTTGTGGTCGAATTCACAGGAGAATAGGGTGAGGCCTTTGTGGCGTTGAGGAAACCTTTGTGGTAGCTCACACCCCTCCAACGAGACGTACACCTTTGTGGTGGAACTCGGGATAAAATCGGTGTCTTCGAGTTCCTATGGTTGTCTTGCTCCACTCTCCTTTACTGCATTCCTTTCTTGTTTAGTTTCCTTGTTGTATTTCACTTGTATCACCTAGTTGCACATTTAGACAACTTACTTTCCGCTAGCCTAAAAACTGAAAAACACATAAAAATTGGTCACCACCTATTCACCCCCCCCCCCTCTAGGTGGCCAACTGTTGTTCACTAACGGACTTGGACTAGGTTACACGGTACCCCTAGTGGGCCTTCTCCAGCTTGGCGCGGCCCATGTAGCCTCATCGTGGGCTAGTCGAAAGGTAGCCCCACGTTAGGTGTCTAATTTGTTTTGCAGAGGCATTATTTTATGTGACATGGTTACTGACGAGGGATGTCCCCATCAATACCCATGGTTACTAGCCTAGGGTAAGAGTTTATGAGGTAGAGAACGTGTGATGTTGGTAGATTCGCCGGCTGACAAGCGGGAATTACCCAGGTTTGGGGCCCTCGAGTGAGGTAAAACCCTTACTCCTGCTTGTCTGTTATTGATTGTGTATATGCGGCGAGTATAGGGGTCTAGCAAGATGTTGATCTTGCTACGGTTTGGTGATTCTGATTGGGCGTGTCATTGGTCGGTCTCCCTCCTGTCCTTTATATAGGGGTACAGGTCTCGGGTTGTAACCGACTAGGGCAACATATATGGAAAGTACTACCGACTATGCTATCTATGGTATATGTGTTCAACTTGGGCTTCGCTTGTTGGGCTTCTTCAGCCTATTGACAATTGGGCTTTAGTCATTACGTGCACCAGGTACCCACACGAAGGGATACCCGTTTGGTATAACCTTTTCATTAGCCCCCGAGTGCTTGGCTAATTCAGAGAATAAGTCATGGACTCACTACATAGTGCACGTCTCATGCTATATGCTTTTGATATGACAATTTTGTTTTTTGGATTTATGAATTTTGACAAAGGATTTCGACTTAGTAGGCCTAGGTTTATTCGACTCTGTCGAAACCAGTTAACTGCACTTGGGCAAAACCTTACTAGCCTTCAGTCGGGTTTCGAGTCCTTGGGCTTGAACACGAAACATACTAGACAGACACACCTCAGGCCAGTCGATGGTCTTATTGATATTTTTCTGCAGTTTCAATTTGCTACCCAGCGGGTCCGCCAGGATTTTCATCGTATCTGTTGACACGGAAATTTCCAGGATCTTAACACTGCTGGAGTGATCCTCGTCCCTTTCGACTGATCGATGGGTCTTACCTTTGTATTTATCGTATACAACATCCGAGGTACTCTACCGACTGATTTCCACTAGGGAATTTTTGTGTTTTGACTGACTTTTGATTCTATCGGGTGCACGACAGTGCTCCCGATGGGAGTAGCCCCGAGATTGTGCTTTATTGCTCGCATTAGATGATAATCTCAATTTTATGCTTTTACCAGTCAAATTCTTTTTTACCTTCTCCCAATGGGAGTTTCCCCCTCGACTCTTTTTCATGCTTGCCGTTTTGCTTTTTGAGTTGGTAAGGAGTTTTTCCTTTTTGTCAATCGCGGTACATTGCCCGTTTTTATACGTCTGGAATGATGTGATGCGTGACATCCTTGTCGTGCAAATAACATTCTGATGGGACGTCGCACAGTGGGGCCCTCTCTTTGACCGTTGTGGACGCCGGTTCAGTTCTGATTTGACCAGACTTGGCGAGGTTGTTGTCGACGTGATGATGATTTCCTCGATCTGCGCACGTAGTGGGTTATGTGGCCCACGGTGAGCGCTCTGGTTATGCCACGTGTTGTGGTGACTTTTGCTTGGACGGTTGTGATGAATGGTTGTCTGCACCGTAAATACAGGATCGTCTATTATGGTCAATTTTACCCCGCCATCGTCCTCCGCCGTTTTTGTTTCCTCTTCTTCCTCCTGCTCCCCTTTGACTCCTTTGAAGGGGTTCCGGTGCAGAAAACAATAATTTTTCTAGCGTATGAACACCCTAACTAGCCAGAATCTATCTATCTAGTACATGTGATAACGGTGGCGGAACGGGTTACATTACCTCCATGTAGACCGATAGCGGGGATTACGCTCCCGCACAAGCGTTGATGATGAAGTCGTACGTAGCCGACCTCGAGGTCACGGAGAACTTGCCGCGACGATGTACACGATGACGCCGGGGCGTCGACGATGACCTGCGTCGACGGGCGTCGGGCAGAAGATGGCGAGGCGCCGGCGACTGGGGGGTGACGCCGGCGGCAGGGCAGCGGCAGGGCTGCTGGGTGGGTGAGACGACGTCGCCCAGGCTCCTCAAATGTGGCGCCTCCGAGCACTCGTAAACATACAGAGCTTAACAACAACCCCCGGTCATTTAGATCCAGTTGAAATCGCGGGGGTAGAACTTTTCTGGAATCCCGCAGGGCAACGGTGCCCGGCGGTATAGCTTTGGTGGCGAGAGGGGGCAAAACGGGCGGAGAAGCAACTCGGCCGGCCTGCTATACAATTAATTGTATTTTTCTGTAATTAATCTCATTAATATGCCTTGCTATATAAAGGGGGGACGGGTCTGCAAACACCTTGCCTCCCCCATGTGGGACTAAAGGAGAGGGAGGGGGAGCCGGCCGCACCATGCATGGTGCGTGGTGGCCTTGGGCCCCACCCCATGGTGCTTCGGCCCCCACATGGGCCCCTCTTGGCCCATTAAGTGGGCTTCCTCCTTTTTCTCCTTTTTTAATTAATAATTAAATTAATATAAAATATAATTAATTCATAATTAATATATTTACATATAATTTAATCTCCCGCGACTCTGAAACATTTTCCGGACCACCCGAACATCTTTCAGACATTCCCAGAACCATTCCAGACCTTCCCGGGACTCTTCCCGGACCACCGTAACTCTTTCCGGATCATTTCTCTCTCTCTAATAAAATCCAATAATATTCCAGGACCTTCTCCAGGTGTCGTTAAGACCTTAAGTTTGTTACGCTACGGTTCGAGAACACTCCAGACATAGTCGAGACCCTTCGCTCGCCAATGACCGCCAGGGATACCTGGATGCATATGACGATCCCTGTGCATTCTACGAATATCAACGTTGAACCATAAACATGATATTCATTTCCTTTGTTTCTGCGATACTACCTTGTCCTAGATATGATCGCAGACATCCGATGTCATTGTTGTATCTCGTTACCGACAAAGGTTATTAACTCGTCTGTGATATTACATCTCCATGACCTAGTCATAAGTTGCGCATCTATATAGATGCAATCTCACCGAGTGGGCCCAGAGTATCTTTCCATTACAAGAATGAACAAATCCCGCTCTTGATCCTTACGTCTCAACACTCTTTCGGGATACCCAAGATGGACACCGTTATTGTCATGCTATATAAGACACAACGTTTGATGCTCTCAAAGTACCCATACGAAGTAGCAATAAGTACGGTCTCACGGTCTTAGGAATAAGCTATCATATTTCTTATCTATTGCAAATGACAAACATCGTAGTACGATCTTATTGCAATACTTTGCGTATGTCCATCACCTTATTCTACTAATAAGATAACCCCATTGTCAACCAACGTCATTGTCCTTGATCGGGAATCTCGATCAACTGTTGCCCAATGGACTATTTGACAAATTAATGAAGAAGGCTGATTATTTTGGTGGTGCTGTCAAGGTATGTGGACTTCTGGGTTTGGAGCACTTGATGAGGACTGAATGCAACTACAGCGTATCTCTTATCCATCAGTTCTATGCTACTGTGGTGTTTGACTCCTCAGAGGATATTGGGATGACCTGGATGTCTGGCAGGCAGCGCTTGACTTCCTCTTTCCGAGAGTTTGCTCGGATTCTTGGCTGTCCCTTCAGTGGTTTGTCTGTTCCAGCTGGCGCCCGCATGCATGTACATGGCATTGCTTACAACAAGCATGTCATGTCTGATCTTTATCAGCCTGGAGGAAGGATTGGCTCTCAGAATGGTCTCCTCCCTACTTATGATATTCTGCTTCGCATGTTCCGTTGGACTATTGCTCCCATTGCAGGCAATGCGGACAATATTGCTGGGGCTCTAGTCAACTTGATGTCCAAGGCTCATGCGGCCTATCTTGGTGAGTATGAGGTTGAGCAGGAAGTCTACAGAGTGGATGTCATGGATTTCATTTTCCAGGAGATGTCTCTAGCAGTTTTCGAGAGGAAAGTTCCTCCGTATGCTCCCTATGTGATGTTACTCATCAAGAGGCTCTACAAGCTTTCTGAGCAAGACGGAGATGATTTTGATGCAACCTTTGGTACTCAGCCCCACAAGGCAGCCCTGCTTATCCAGAAATCTGCTCACCTTGTTCAACAACAAGCCACCATGCAAGATATCAATGAGGATGAGATTTTTGGTGGTCCATCTCGGATTCCCACCAATCCCAACATCAAGAAAGCTGCCAAGAAGAGTCGCCCATGGGTAGTTCGAGCTATTGAGAAAATCATGAACATGAACTGTTGCATTCACAGTGAGAACTACTCCATCTACTCTCAGAACCATCGCATTATGAAGCGCCAAGAAGAGATGATGGCCCATATGAAGATGCCTGCTCCGAAGCACCCTTTGAAGTCTGTGATTCCTTTCAAGGATTGGAATGCAGATGGACTCACTTTTGATTGAGATGATGCAGTACCAGAGGACATCGATCTTGAGTATGATGATGATGATGCTGAGGAAGAAGAGGATGATGATGCCGAGCAGGGTTCCGAGTCTTGAGTCATGGGACGTTAGTGGAACCTCCTCCCTTTTTGGTATCTTGATGCCAAAGGGTGGGTGTATGCGACTGTGAACTTTTAAGGAAGACCCAGCCCCCGAGTATGTCGGATGGGTTATGTGATTATGAACTTTAAGTATAACCCAGCCCCCGAGTCAGTCGGGTGGGTTTGTGTGTCTAAGGTATCATAGCAACACATCATTTATTGAAAATATTTGTCCAATAGACCGCCTCATTAAAAACCTTCCAGTTCCCGTGGATACCCTGGTAAGGAAAAGAGCGCGTCCGAAATCTACTGCGACTTTTTACAATGATTTTGTCGACACACCTATGCGTAAAAACGGCGCAAGTGCGCCACATTCTGTCGTCGTGGCGAACAGACAGATGCCTACGGGTAGGCTTATATGTGGGGCCGATGGACACTAGGGGATCTCGGGGAGGGATTGCGCGATGAACTCACGCGCAGATAAACTCAACTGACACGGTGACACAAGGATTTACCCTGCTTCGGGGCTCTCGTGAGGAGATAAAACCCCTACTGCAGCATCTAGCCTACTCGGTATATTTCTCCTCTTATTATCCGGGCTACACCACACGCTATGAGCTGCTACACATGCCTCCATGAGGTCTTGAGAGCAAATGGAAAGGGGGGAAATGAAGTGGTGGGGGGTTGGCCTCTCCTCTCCCTCTCCCCTAGTGCCCTTTATATAGGAGAGCCCAGGGGACAAGCCAGGGACAAGAAGACAAGAATCACTGTTCACGACATGACTACTGGGGTCTTGTCAACACTATTCACTACGTCAGCGGCGCAGTGTACTGTTGTCCCATCCGTGCCACTGTAGCAGCGGCAGCCCATGCCCTGTATCATGACCATGACATGTCTTGTCCTTGGCTTTGCCCTGTAGCGTTTGGCTTGGTATCTTCTCTGCTCAATCCGGCATGGGTATGCCGGGTATCTCTACTTCTCGCCTTCGCAACCCGACATGGGTATGTCGGATAGCACCCTTCTCCCGTAATCTGACATGGGTATGTCGGATAGCGACCTTCTCTAGAATTCCGACATGGGTATGTCGGATAGCAGTCTTCTCCCGAAATCCGACATGGGTATGTCCGATAGCAGTCTTCTCTCGGAATCCGACATGGGTATGTCGGATAGCAGTCTGCTCCCGGGATCCGACATGGGTATGTAGGATAGCAACCGACATGGGTATGTCGGATAGCAGTCTTCTCCCAAAATCCGACATGTGTATGTCTGATAGAAATCTTCTCTTGGAATCCTACATGGGTATGTCGGATAGCAGTCCGCTCCCGGGATCCGACATAGGTATGTCGGATAGCAGTCTGCTCCCGGGATCCGACATGGGTATGTCTGATTACTCGTCACCGACTGCTTTCTCTGCACATAAGAAGAAACAGTGCATACCGACATGCCATATGCTTACCCTACCCGGGGGTAGCCCCCCGACACTAGTCCCCGAGGCTGCGGGGGACTCGCAGAGTCGCGCGCACACTTAGAAAAAATCCAACATCACCATTTTCACTTACTCCACTGGGTACCTGCAAAAATACACTCATATGCCGGTTTCTTAGCCACTCTGGGCATTTTACCGACATAGATGCCTTCGGCCACTACTGGCTTTCATAAACACATAACACATGCCGGCTTTTAGCCACTCTGGGCGTATACCGACACGGATGCCTCATGTGCCGGCCTTTAGCCACTCTGGGCGTATACCGACACAGAGTCTCATGTGCCGGCGTTTAGCCACTCTGGGCGTATACCGACACAGACGCCTCCAACCAAACACACAAGGTCACACAGGTATCTCGGGTGTCTCGGTATCTCGGCCACTCCGGGCATATCACACACGTTTCGGTATCTCGGCCAATCTGGCCGTATCACAGGTGTTTCGGTATTTCGGCCACTCTGGGCGTATCACAGGTGTTTCGGTATCTCGGCCACTCTGGGCGTATCACAGGTGTTTCGTTATCTCGGCCACTCTGGGCCTATCACAGGTGTTGCCTTTGGCGAACTTTGACACACCGAGATAAATGATGATTTGGAAATATTGCCCGATGCCATGATACATTGGCGAACCGAAATAAACGGGGATCTGGAGATATGGCATGATGTCGTGATATAGTGGCGAGCCGACATAAACGGCGATCTGGAGATATTGCAGGGTGCCATGATATATGGGCAAACCGACATGGGTAACAACTGAGATGAGACATGCCATTTAGATTTTGGCAAACCGATACCACAGACCATACGAAATAATAAATACAAGATGGATCCAAGATAACCAATATAATGACCGGTATCCCCAGAACTTTGACAAGAATATCCTCTCGGTAGGGCGATTATCCAACATGGGTATCATCTCGGTGAAACCAACATGGGTACCATCTCGGGTAAAACCAACATGGGTACCCTCTCGGAAAAAACCAACATGGGTACCATTTCGGTAAAAACCAACATCCCCATTTAATGTTAGTGCAGACAGGTATGTATAACAACTATTTGATGGAAGTGAAAACTTTAACCGACATGCCAAAGAGAATTCAACGCGAGACACCATAATACAACTTGTCGCCGAGGCAGGCATGGGGATACTGGTTTCCCCGAGTCCCCGGGTAAATTTACAAATATAGCAGGAAGACAAAGGAACACGGCAGTCCCCGAGTCCAGTTTCGGGATGCCGACACACAAACGACACAGCAGGAACCAAGATACGGCATGTATATAAATAAATTCAAACCGAGTTACTCTACAGACTAAGCATGCAAGGTACAACCGACCGGTAAGCCAGTCCCCGGGTCAAGACATCTTGATCCCGGGGAAAAAACAAACAAATGACAAAACAGGCATAACAGGCAGTCCCCGGGTTACGACATCTCGTTCCCGGGTAAACAGTTAAAGTAGGCACGCAGGGGCGGTTCCTGAATAAATTATAAGATAACATAATTGCACGATAGAGATGATGATACTCACGGAGCACAGGAGCGATTGGGGATGTCGGAGCCGACATAATCCGGGCAACTGGCGTGCAACTGCCCGAGATTCGTTGATGACGAGTGCTGGGGTAGATGTCGGTGACCGCTACCCGCGGTGCGGGGATACCGGTAACGACTTCCCGCGGAGCAGGGATGCCGGTGACCTCTACCCGCGGCACAGGGATGTCAGCGGCCACTGCCCGCGGCGCAGGGATCCCGGTTTGGGGATGCCGGCGACCGCTACCCGCGACGCAGGGACGTCGATGACCTCCACCCGCGACGCAGGGACGTCGATGACCACTTCCCGCGGCGTATGGATCCTAGTTTTGGGGATGCCGGTGATCGCAACCCGCGGCACAGGGATGTCGGCGCGCTCCGTCCGCGGTGCAGGGATCCCGGTTTTGGGATCCCGGTTTTGGGGATGCCGGTGATCGCAGCTCGCGGTACAGGGATGTGGGCGACCACTGCCCGCAGCGCAGGGATCCCGGTTTTAGGATCCCGGTTTTGGGGATGCAGGTGATCGCAGCCCACGGTACAGGGATGTGGGCGACCACTGCCCAAGGCGCAGGGATCCCGGTTTTAGGATCCCGGTTTTGGGGATGCCGGTGATCGCAGCCCGCGGCACAGGGATGTCGGCGAGCTCCACCAGTGGCGCAAGGATCCCGGTTTTGGGGATGCCGGTGATCGCAGCCCACGGCACAGGGATGTCGTCCAGCTCCACCCGCGGTGCAGGGATCCCGGTTTTAGGATGCTGGCGACCGGTATCCGCGGCGCAGGGATGTCGACAACCTCAATCCGCAGCGCGGGGACGTCAATGTCCACTGCCCACGATGCAGGGATGTCGGCGAACTCCACCCGCGGCGCAGGGATGTCGGCGACCTCAACCCGCAGCGCAGGGACGTCAATGACCGCTGCCCGCGGCGCAGGGATGTCAGCGGCCACTGCCCGTGGCGTAGGGGATCCCGGTTTTGGGGATGCCGGTGATCACTACCCGCAGCGCAGGGACGTCGATGACCTCCACCCGCGGCGCAGGGATGTCGATGACCTCCACCCGCGGCGCAGGGATGTCGATGACCACCACCCGCGGCGCAGGGATGTCGGCGACCTCTGAAGGGGATCGTGGGCAGAAAACAATAATTTTCCTAGCAACGATATCCTTAAACTAGCCAAGATCTATTCTATGCAGATATAGTAGTACGAACGGAGATCGGAATACGTACCCTTGTAGACCGAAAGCGGGGATTACGTTCCCGCACAAACGTTGTCGATGAAGACCGACGAAGCCGACCTCAAGGTCGTGTAGAGGAAGTAGGCCTCCGAGTACCGCTAGCGCAGCACCTCGCAGGGAGTCGCACACGTACGGTGGAGACGACGCCTCCGAAGCTCCAGTCCAGGACGAGCAGCGGAAGACTTGGACCGGAACACCAGCAGCGCGGCAGCGGGCTATGGTGGAGGAGATCCCCGACTCCTCTTGCTCGGCGCGGCTCCGACTTGGGAACCACGAGATCGAGAGAGAAATCAGGAATTAATTGGTGAATTAAAAGGCTGGGGGTGCCCCTTCTTATATAGGCTCCCAAGGGGAGCCAACCTTGCCAGCCAGGCAATGTGGGACTAACCCCCCACAGCCTGGTTCGGCCAAGGGAGTGCGCCGGCCCCCTGGTGGGCCCCTTGTGGCCCACCTAGGCCGGCCCTCCTGGCCCCCACCGAATTCCCCTAGGGAATTTTCCCTCTTTGGCCTTCTTTCGTCCGGAAGGCCCATTTAGGGAAATCTGCCTTAATAAATTCGAAAATAAATATATAAAATCATATTTGCATATTAATAACACTAATTAATATCAAACATAATATATATAATATTTCCTAGCTCCGAAAACTCTTTCGGCGCTGCCCGATCTCCATCGGACCTCTCCCGGGACGCTCCCGGTGATCTCCTTCCTTTCCGGTTGTCTTGTCGAAACCCCTTAAGTGTGTTACCCTAGCGGTTCGATATAATATCAGGTATGATCAAGACTCCTCAATGATCAACGACTAACCCGTAGGCCTGGACCCCATGAATTAATCCCTGAGATATAACGAATGACTTTCATCTATCAAACCTGAACGTGAAGTCTTAGACCTTTTGCCATAGCGATACTTAGCACGTCCGAGTGTCGTTCCATAGATATCTCCATACCTAATCCCGACCTCGTTACCGACGATGCCATCTTCTACTCGTTCATGATCTCATGTCTCCGTGACCTAGTCACATGCTTGCAAGCTCATTAGACAAGATATCACCGAGTGGGCCCGAGAGTATCTATCCTGCTACGCGGACTGGCAAATCCCGCTCTTGACCCCTCGTCTCAATACTCCTTTCCAATACCCAAAAGTATCACCGTTATTGTCATACTAAATAAGATACGACGTTTGGTGCAATCAAAGTATCTTCGGGGAATATCAATAAGAGTTGATCTCACGGTCAAAGGTGTAACGACTATGTTCTCCAAATCTGGGTATGTCCATCACATCGCTCTCCATCGATATGACTCTCATTGCCGACCGGCGCCATGCCCCATGACCGGGAAACCTCGATCATCAATCGCGCAACGAAACTAGTCTTAGTAGAGACTACTAGGGACCTGGTTGTTTACGTATCACACCCGCATTAATGTTTCCGCTTAATACGGTTCTAGCATGACACAAAAACCTATTATGAACAAACGAGATATGATAAAGAATACACTTTATTAATTGTCTCTAGGGCATATCTCCTTCAGTCTCCCACTTGCACTAGAGTACAACTTAATCTAGATTACAACTTGGTAAAAGCCTAACACCCATAGCTAACTGGTGTTGTTCATGCTTATCAAGCGGGAGAGGCTTCGTCAGCGGATCTGCCACATTCAGATCCGTATGCACCTTGCAAATCTTCACATCGCCTCCTTGTACGTACTGACGTATCACGTGGAAGCGTCGGAGAATGTGTTTGGCGGTGGAGTGAGACCTTGGCTCCTTGGCGTTCGCAATGGCACCCGTATTGTCGCAGAAGAGGACCACGGGGTCTTGCACGCTCGGGAACACTCCAAGTTCGATGACGAACTTCCTCAGCCACACAGCTTCATTCGCGGCCTCGCAGGCAGCAATGTACTCCGACTCCATTGTAGATTGTGCGACTATGGGTTGCTTCCCACTTCT